>OX244259.1:14030000-18830000 GCA_945867215.1 Epinotia demarniana
CATCAATTATGGCCACCCGCCGGGTCCAGCACCAGATCAGCTCGATGGTGCCATAATATTGCATTGTCATTCAAACATTTCAAATTAAACGTGTTTGCCTACATAATTTTAGCTCAATCGGTTGAAGATAAGATAATATATCTGCTTCAAAATAAGTTGCAAGATTCCACCCAAACCAACATAGTTACAACACAACATAATTACGAGTACCTACAACTACAATGTACATACCTACTCGTAGTTACATATTGCAAGTTATGTATATTGTTAGTTAAATAAAAAATGCAAAAACGAGCGACTACCGAATTTTAATATAGATTTAATCGTGAAATTTAGTCGATTGAAATTGCAACTAATTTAGTTGTTAGTCGAACATTCTCACAACTAATTTAATCGCAACTAAATTAGTCGCGATTAAAAAATGACGATTGATATTTTTAATCGATTGATTACTTAACTAAAAAAATAGTCGATTAACGCCCATCTCTGTGTGTTGCAGGCCTATCGGACGCCGGTGGTGTGATTATTTTGTGTAAAAGAAGTCGGAAAGTAGATTTAGACAATATAGTTCTTACGATAATTAGTTTTGTTATATACTTACTCGTATTAATGACTTAAATTATTATTTTAATGAACTCGTACAAAAAGTATTGTTCACAATAGTGTCATAATCAAGCTTTTCAATCTCGTACCTTTGTGAAAAATACTATTTTATTGCTACCGTTTTATTTCCATTCACCTCAAATTCGTGTTTTTCGCCCTAAACGCCATTTCCGCATTTGGTGAGGTGGAATCGGTATGCGGTATTTTGTAGGTACTTTACCGAGAGCATACTGATGTCACCCAGATTACCTTACTAGTCGGTATACTGTCAGTATTATGTTTGTGCAGTATTATTACCTATTTTGCGCGATAGTATCGCATTCGTACACTTCGTATCGCCCGATCCAGTGCATCCCGCGCCAATCAGCAAGCACCACATCAGCACAAGTGTGCCAAGCACTGATTTAAATGTAGGCGCGCAGGAAAGAATCTGATTCTTTAACTGACAGTTATCTATAAACACCGTCCCTTTCATTTTGCTGTATTCTAGAATAATATTTACAAAAAGATAATTATATTTTTTGTTTTGTTAGCGAAATTGGAGACGCCGAGCAAACATTTTCACGATACCAGTTTAATCCTTACGCCATAATGTTCAAATTCGAGACCTTGATACCGATATTTTCCCATGCTGGCTAGCGAGATTTCAAAAGAGAGTTGGGCAAACAAAGCTCCGGCACTCACCTTGACCAGGCGCCGCGGGTCACGATTCCAACAAGCCGGTTACCTATCATGGCGAGCAAAATGAAAACCCACTCGATATATTCACCTTTAATGTGCACCAAAAATGAATCATGTCTGTTTTATTATCATTTAAATATACGTAACCTGTATCAAATACGCATATGATATGAGTATTACGTAGGTACATGCGTAAATAAATTGCACCCAATAAGAAACATATCTACTTACCTATAAAACAATTGCGGGCCGCCATAACAATCTAGTTGATTGCTTCCCAATCAAATTATTGTTGTAGTCAGTTAAGAATTTGAATTTGCTGTAGACGCGAAGGAAGGCTGAGCAGAGTCGAGCCGTCAAAATGTATATACTCGTACCTAAGTTAGTGAGCCCCGCGGGTATCCGGGCCGGGTAATGCACCGGACGAAGGCAGTGTTTCAGTTCCAGCTCCAGCGCTTCGCTCGCCTCAGTTCACCGGCGGGAACGCAGCGGGACGGCCGCGCGACCCTTTCCCGCCCTCGGCCCGAACGCCACCGAACGCGGAGCGCGTATCAAATATTTACACAGCCCTAATACTGCTAATAACATTTCATTGCGCCTTTTATTCCTCCCGTTCGGTATCATGAACTTAAAATAAAATTGCAGCCAGCGGCCAGCGCAAAACAAAAGCTTCGTTTTGGTAAGTTTGAAATAATTTTGATAATCACGTGGACGTTTTTGACCGATATGAAAAAGTTTTTAAAACGATTTTTGTTTTACAACTGTTTATAAATATTCGTAATAAGTCCCACGCATATATATTTGCGCAGACACAACAGTTATTATTATAATTATAGAATTACATCTTATAGTATTACATCTTAAGGGTTCGAAACTCCATTTGAATTTGTACTTGTCTGTACATAGGCACTACTGAAGTTTATCTTATCATTCATGATTGGTAGATTTGAAAACGTGATCAAAATTCAATTAAGATCAACAATATCCTACATAACATTTTTCCTACACTGTCATCGTCACTGACTTAGCAATCGAGCTGGTTTGAAGACAATTAAGAAAAACGGAAGTCTACTTAACTTTGGATTTGCTTTTGCATGTAGTGTCATAAAATGATAAGATAGAGAAGCGTAACTGATTGCGGTCGTCATATCGAGGAAGCACGCGCTTTGACGAGCATAAAAGCTTCCAAATACGACACCAAACGAGCCCGCTGTCGCCTGTCGAGCATCTGCCTTTGTATGAATGTCCGGCTTGTGATGGGCGACACAATCAGAAAAATAATTTCACATACGGAATTTACACTTGTTTTTTTGCCGCCTCTGCAGGGAGTTTCTGAATTAAAATTTCTTTCAGAAAATACATAGCTGCGTACCTTTGCCTGTAAATCAGTGCAGACAATTCATGTCCGCAACATATTCGAGGTGTGTTCTCCCATTCAATCAAAACATATCCTTTACCATATGTTATGATTGAATGGGGAATAAAATGTGTGCACTCGCTGACTCTAGTGCGTAAACAAATGTAGTCTGAGAGCGTTATGCACCGATAATATACACCTAAATCAATGTTAAAAAGGTAGGTACTTTTATTCTGCTACTCGTTGAGACGGTTCCAATAAGCCCGAACACAACGGGTTTATCTGTCGTAGTTTAGGAGTTGCTATGGCCACCTTCATTCTTTATCACCCGATCAGCTCGGTGGCAACTTATAAAAGGATTCAGATCATCTGGACACCAGCAAGTGATTGAAAAGTGGGAGCAAGTTTTGAAGGACAACTAACATATTTATTAACTTACATACGAACAGTGCAACTTAAGGTCAAGTAGCTTCCAAATGAGTACACTATATAAACACGAACAGCAAGAGATAATAGACTAAGATAATAGGACAACGAATTGTATGACAACCAACATGGACCCCCTATAAATATTGGCACCCATTTCCATGTTCAGTCCCTGCCAAGTCATAGTCATAGGGATGTCCGCACTTGTTACCTCTGCTTGTCAAAGGCAGAAAGACAGAAACATGAAAGAAAGCGATATCCTAAGGATAAGGATACCCGCTTCTGTGAAATAAGATGAATGGATTAACGCCATATACGGGATAATTAAAGCACTGTTCACACATCCTACTTTTTGTGTAAAATGTTATAGTCTTATAGTGTTAAGCACGAACCTAACTATGTATAATAGTTGCACTTATTGCGATCACGCAACGTAAGACGTATGATTTACGCTGTCATCAAGTATCAACTTGATGACAGCGTAAATCATACGTCTCTTTCCGACACTATCGTTTATATTATACCCTTTGATAGAGGTGGTCATTACACGAGACGGAAGTCCAGACAATTCATAAAAACCGGGTGAAGTGTATGGCCCCTTTCTCACTAGCCACACCCGAGCTGACTGAATGAAAACTGTATTCTTGAGGAGCAGATAACTGCATACACCTCGTAAGTCTCCAAGTACTTGTACAAGTACAAACTAAGCATAGTAGTTCAGACCTGATAATAAAACTGCACAGCACGAATAGCTGCCTAATGTACTTACCCAAGTACAAATTCTTCATTCCGCATGTACCGAGTATTTTTTATGGTCGATTCAGCCATGTTAGACAGGTTACGTCAACTGTCAGTGTCAGTGTCACTTTTTCGCATGGTGGCTAGGCGGTCGGGTCGCCGGCTGGCACGATATCTGTTTATATCTATGTAATCATGTGTCTTTTCTATTGTTTTATGTCTGAATAAGTTCCTACAAATATTGAACATTGTAAGATAATCAATATTTGAAAGCAAACTATATATTTAAGGTGATACGTGACTGGTCAAAGTAATTTGTACTTGACGTAGTACGTTAGGCGTTTATTACATAAACAACCCCTCATCGACGGCGAAGTGCCATGAACTCCTATATACGAAAACCTAATTTTACAGTAGACGTAAGTAGTGTCTAATTACGTCGTCTAATTAGTCGTTCTGTAAAATTAGGTTTTCGTATAAGGAGTACATGGCACTTTGCCGTCGTTACAATTTGTACTTGTTATAATTGTTTCTATAAGAAAAAGATTGACTATGTTGTAATCATGTAAAATGTTCACTTAAGTGATGTTTAGAAGAAAAATATTATTTATTTTTGATACTAAATAAAACCGTTAACTTTTTAATATTGTTTTTGATATACGGCGTAAAAACCTGATGTGTAAGTACAAGTACAAAATATTTTCAATGTTTTCCTTCTTAAGGAGGTGCATCACAAACATACCGTAAAAAATACAGACAACAGTAATTCACTTCCAAAATTGCCTAAAACCGACATCTCTTTGTCTCGGTCTGAAGCACTATTCTTGATTCGTACTTGGTATAGTACAGCCGGCAGATATGACGACTGATGTTAGAAAAACACAGGACTTACGAGGTTATACGGATGAAGCAATCGTAGTGCGAGTTCGACTAGCAATTCGCCCATTGCTTTAATTTAATTAAAAAAACATTTCACAGGAGTGCCTACTTAATAACCAGTACATAGTTTTTGTTAAAGATTTGTAGAAAACCCTTTAAAAGCCAAAGCTCTCCGTTTAACGCCATTTCCGAACCCCGATCACTGGCGAATATCCAATTGACTTAAGGAAGTTTAAATGGATAGTATAACATTAACAGTCCCTTTAAGTCGGAATTATACGAATTCAATCATGAAATGTCGATAGGAACGGTGATCTGCCTCCAAAGACTCGGCTAACTACCCGTTAAACTGTCCGCCAGAGGCTTTTCATAACTTTAATAGACGCAGCCATAAGATAAAGCGAGAAAACGAAACTGAAAATTGCATAACTGATTAAGTAAAACTTAATTGTAATATAGAAATAAACCGTTTCAAGTAATTAGCAATGTATTCTGAATTGTTTAATAAAATATGCAATGCTTGCAGAAATTCAGAAAGTAATTAATAAATATTCCGTATTCATTAGTAGTTCGTAATGAAATTAAAAGCTTTTAACTGCTTTCTGGCGTAGCTTATAGTCTCATTATGAACAGATAATTAAACGGAGTCCCTAAAAGGCCAACGGTCAGCCTTTTAATCAATCAACCTCATCCAGCGGCTGAAGTAACAAACTTTTTTAATAAACGTCGTGTCAAATACAAATGTACGATATGCCGGATCCTCATGGGCTATTTCGTTAGTGAAACACAGGGTAACCTGCAGTCATCCAGCAGCCCTTTCCGTGATAAGGCGGGAAAATCCGGTATCAAGATGCATATTAATATATCTGTGCCGAGCCGGCGCGAGCGTTGATTAAATAGGTGTACCCTTGTTTTGTCGACAACCTTTTCATCGAATATTATTTCATCGACAACGATTCATCGAAACTTTAGTACTAGTAATATTGTTTGGCGTTATGTTATTTCAACTACTGTTTATTTAAATTTATCTTATTACGTAGAAATACTATTCAACCAATATTACTTGATCGCTGATTTGTTTCAAATTATCTTAATTGGCACAACTACAAAACATTGCAATTCATTTCTTCGACGTATTACTTTAATACAATTTTATATATCCTACTGCACATTTATACATTATTCATTTTATGTAGTTAATTGTGTGACATACATGTATGCATAATATGTATGTATAATAAAACTTAGAATCATTGGTGTAAATCGTTAATTACAAAAAAATATCAGGGATCAAAAATGGCTTCTTATAAGCGAACTATGTTTTAGGTCGGTTAGGTTAGGGTTCACTTGTGCCCCTCAGACCGGAAATAGACACCCCGCGCAGCGGGGTGGCGTCGACTCGCTGCACGGCAAAAATAGGTTAAAAAACGTTAGGGATTTAGATATATATTCGAAATAATTTTATGCGGAATAAAATATTATTACATGAAAAAAAATTGAATTAAAAAAACCCGAAATGAAAAGCCATGACATGAATTTTATTGAAATAAGTCAATTACCAATTAAAAGACCTCGGTTCAAATTACCTAGTATCGAGTCCTCGACGCAATGACATGTCGATGAAATAAAAATACTTGAAACGTTGTCTTTGAAATAATATTCGATTAAATGTTTGTCGGCAATTCAATGGTAAACCGATTAAATACCGTTTATGGTTTTAAATTTGTTTTAGCGGTCCGGCGAAGCTAATTCTCGAAAACTGGACTCAACAGACTGTTAGGGATTTGATTACGTCTACGGGTCTTCTTTAATATTCACTTCAAGGGCAAGCTACTGTCCCGGGCGGTGGGAACCTACACCGCATTAAAAAACGATACTGATGTAGGTACTACATATAGTTTTAAGTTTATATACTTAGTGATATATTTAGAAACATATATATCCTTAGGTACTCAAAACGCACATCTTGGAAACACAGCATCATATATCGTAACAAATATAGATATAGAAACAGCTCGGAATAGGAAACAATGTTTTACTCACAGAGACAGAGAGTTATAAACATCGCACTAACTTAACGGGAAAGAGGAAGAGGTGTGCGTGACAAGAACTAATAAAATCCGACTCGCAATGGCCCCAGTGAGGCTTTCAAAAAGAGCAAAATCCCTTCCTAGGATTGTCATTACAACGGGTTGAATAGCACGGAATTCTTACGGTGTAAATCCAAAACTAGTGTGCAGGCATCGGGCCATGAATAAAAACGTAAATTCGGAACGGGTATACCGATTAATCAGTTACAATTACAAACAAACCTTGCAGATGTAAATAGGTAGAATGTAATGTAGATAAGGCGGTCTAAGAATTAACAATTTATTTGCAACTTTGCAATGATCTTGAACCTAAGTATAACATAAATTCACATTATTTTACCGCTGAGGCATATATTTACACACATTTTGGGGCGGTTTATAACAAGTACCGTAAATTCTCATAGTACACGTACCTATCTATACCTACTCTTCCGTCGCAGTGTTCCTAATACTCATATTGAATTGTCAAAAATACAATTATATTTAATTTAAACAAAATATTGATATTCAAGTTTATTATTTTTATTATAATTACGCACGTAAAGAGTAATTTCAGGATGACAATTGTAACGCATGGATGGGACTTTTGCTTAGGAAGTTACGGAGTAGGGTGTTTTCATCTATCAAAATTTAACTATCGGAGTATTTTTTATATAGTTTTTGACGTGATATAAATCGATGAGCGCCGGCTGCACGCACGAAAAAGTGACTCATTGTCCCGTTCCGAACGCCGGCTGCGCGCACGAAATATCAACGCACAGCCCAAACCATGAAACCACTGGTTCTAGAGATTCCAAATTTGGCATGTAGGTTACTTAGACCTTATAAGGTCTAGGGTGCACTAAGAAAGGATTTTTCAAAATTCACCGTCTAAGGGGGTGCAATGGGGGTCCAAAGTTTGTATGGGGGAACAAGATTAGATCTACTATTTTATTCAAAACTTCACAGGAGTATTCCTAACGATAAATAAGTAAATATGTGTTTCAGGTTTTTAGAGAATTGAACCCCTAAAACGGAGAAATGTCACAAAGTCTGAAAATCAACATGGGTACCTATTGATTCTATGGTTTTACGGGTGACGGGCGAAAAAAACAACCATTTTAAAATCCAATTCCTTTTGGGGTGCGATGGGGTTGAAATGGCTATATATGAATATTGCTGTCGTTTTCATGGTTTTTTGTGACGTACAACAAAATAATGTTATATATATTACAATAAATCAGCCTGTATACGTCCCACTGCTGGGCACAGGCCTCCTCTCATGGACTCAATAATGATAATTCAGTGATAATAATTCAATGCAATTTATAAAGTATGCAATTTTTATCAATGTTTTCTATTTTCTTATAAAACCATAAGATTGATTATTAATTAGAAAATTTAAATCGTAGGTATGTTACGTGTCAGAAAACGCCGACCGCCATTTTGTCTCCTGTGAGTGACGTCAGAAAAGCAATTAAAAGCAACAATCAGACGACATAGATAAGACGAAGGATATGCACATTTGATGTTTCTATGATTCTGCACACAGTAATCTCTCTTGCTGGATACCTATGATGGATTAGGTCGAGACCTTACGTACAGAGTATATTTACATAGGTAACTAAGTATTAATAAATTAATAAACGCATTCCGGAACGTTAAGTGATCACCCCCCCTAGTTTCAAATAATTATCAAACTTCCCCTTGAATCAAATAACAATAATAAATAAATAACAAAAATGAAACCGACACCAACCACCCTTCAACTGCAACATATTTACTTCGCCATACAATGCACACGTTTTCACATTTACATTCCGCTTTACCTCATGAATGAACTGCATTCCATTAAGAGGAGTTATGTCAATCCTTCCCTGAATTGCATTTTGGCAGAAACAATAAGAGCCCCCCCCCCCCCCCCCCCCCCCCCTCTTATTGTTTCTGCCAAAATGCCCATCTTGAAGCATGTATAAATTAATTGTAAAAATCTATTTATGTTTATAAACGACGTTTTTTTCAAACATCAAGGGGTTTGGGTAAATGTGTTGTCATATTTTTTTAATGCGCGGCCACTCGTTTAATTGGTAATAATGATAGAGCTATTTTAAACAAACATATTTTGTTATGAAATGTAATACTCTAGAATGCATCGGAGCCGAGATATTTGCAATACATATTTCCGCAGGTCATATTGAAAAGTTATAAACCAAACTAAAACATCTCGGCTCCGATATTGTTTAACGCGTTTATTTTTATTTATATATGCGTATTAAGAGGTCCTCTAAAAGATTTTTACACAAACATCCGTTGCCGCTGCAAAAAAAAATATCAATTTTTCTAAGATTACCCAATGCCCTTTATAACAGCGTTTTTTTTGTTTGTTTAATTTTCAAATGTTATTCTAAGCTGCCTTATCCAAGAATCCTACAAATTTCCATCCGGAAGTAAATATATAAAAATAAATGACATCCATTATGTTTTTTGTGTGATTTATTTATTATTCTTGAAGAGCTCCTGTAAATTAACCAAAACAAAAATTAAAATATCTATTAATATTTTTCCATTTTTTTCAGGAATTGGTTAAATATTGATTTTTTTGATGACTAATATTTTGGTGGATTTTGAGTCTACGTAATTACTAAAATGATTATATATCAGTTAAACACAAAAAAGCTGCTGTTACGAATTATTTCCAAATTTCCATTTTTTTCCATAATAATGAAAATAAAATGCTTGGGCTACGATGGGTAGATCTAAATGTCAATTTTGATATGGAAAAACTACCTAACGTGCGCACAATGCTGTACGTGATCGAGTGGACTACGGAAAAGTAACTTAAACAAATCTCTTTTTATTAAGCATTTACTTATGTTTCATTACTTTTTCGAATCTATAATTGGTTCCGTATCTTAAACTCCACGGTGGAACACACGTGAATATAACACAGACTGCTAAAATCATAATAATTTAATTAAAAACACAATGGCTCGTTTGAAGCAAATAACATTGGTAAAATAACCGAAACCAAACGTGACGTAACGCGTCCCTTTTTCTTTCCTGTCACAGTTAAACTCAAGAAAAGAACCGGAAAAGAGTAATTTCGTGGTAATTTATTTTAGTATTTATGATAATCCTCTCATTGGCCGGCAGTTTTTTATTCAATTACATCGGTATTTTTTCCCATGTGATATCATACTCGTACCATTACACTTAACGTATTTTGAGTATTTTGACAAGAGTAGCTTTTGTATTTCATGGGTACAAAAAGAGGGTTCATCTCATGCAATGCTCAAAAGGCCAAGGGCAGGATGATGTTCACTGTCCTTGTGAAATATTACTACTAGAAAAGAAAGCTATAATTCGGCGTGGGTATATAAATCAATCACCCCTTCCAGCTCTTAAAAATTACTTGAAAAAAACATTGATGTCAAAGGCTTATTACAGGGTTGAGGACTATGTCTACGAGTAACTGACAGAAATGCATGGCCCAAACAAGAGCCCCAAAATAGCTTAATAATTCATAATTTAGCAGTCTTCAGGAGGAGCACATTAGATGATACAGTTCCTACAAGAAAGCATACCCAAGGATTTTGTTAATAGGTATAATAGAAAAGTCGCATTTCTTTTCCCTTCGTTTGTCGCCAACAATAGTTATTTGTGCAACAAGAGAGCAAAGTTTGTTTTTGCTGCGAGTGCTAATTTTGAGTCCTGAGGAAGCGAAAGATTCTAAAAATCGCTACGCTCGTGATTCAAAGTTTGCAACGAAACGCAAAGCACGAGATGCAAATACTTTGCTCTCGAGTAACACATACAACTTTTCACCTCAGCAGTGAGAACATATTCACATCAAAAAATATATCATAGTATCACGTACCTATTCGTCTCAAGATTATTTAGGAAGAAAACTTAATTAGGCGTTAGTTACTGCTTGTTAACTCAGCGCCGGCCGCGCCGTTATTCAATACTAGAAAGGAGAGACAAAGGCGCGAGAAACCAAAGGATATTTCAGTATCTAAATATACGAGTGTCGCGTGACACTAACAAACACATCACTAAAAACGAACCGTGTTATTGTTAAAATTCACAGATTTTAGATTTTACTGATATCTTTGAGATATTTTTGAAATATTTATCATTATCACAAAGGGCACACATTAGCATATTACGTATCTCGCACACCAAAACTAGCCGTACCTACTGTTGTTACAATACTGCCTCCGTCACGTCACTGACTTGACTATATTTCCTAGTTAGATAGAGAATTGATTTATCCTAGTAGTTTTTATATTTAAAACCAATATAAATAACGCAACAATGACAAATAATATACATAATAAAATCTCAAACAAATTACCAGCGCGTACACTTTTTAAAAGGGGCGGGGCCCCGCGCTTGCGTTCGGAAACTGCATCTGTGGTAATCGTTCATGGAATTTTAATTGTTTAAACTAGAATTTTTAATAAGCTAGCATAATAAAATTCATGTTTACCTATTTGTTATAAAAAACGGAGCTTATTCTGAGATCTTTTATTTAAATATTCTTCAATTTAAAATTCCTTTGTATAATTACTTTGGCAATTTAAACTATTAATTTGATAGTTTTCGAACGTGTTAGTTGTTATCCGCTTTTTTGGGGGTCTACTTTGAAATTCGATGGTCGAACTATGCATCGACCTACTCGTATATCTGCCATTTTCTTTTTTCGCAATTGAATGAAATATTGAGTGCTAATAAAGTTCAAATATTCTGAACTTGGAATAGACCCCATACGACGAAATGTCAGTGCTCCGCATCAAAATTAAAAAGTTACTTTGTCTCACGGAGTGAGCAAAATCGCATTTTGCACACTGTTTACACCCAGCAAAATATGCTTGTTCGAGCTGCTGAGGTGAAAAATGTTTTTTCTCGTTCAAACCATGGTGTGGGGCATCGTTGGATAGCTTGTTCAAATATATGATGAGTTTTTCACAACGATTTTTCAACTTAGTACACACCTACATACCTGTGTCAGATTGGGCTTTAAAGCCTAAATTTGTGTTAGAGTCAGGTGTCCCAACCCCCTGCCGGCTAAATGGCTGCTACTGGGAATGTGAAAAAAATCGGAGCAATAGCACATACAATAAATTTAACAGAAAAACTATCACGGCTACATAGACATTACTAGTACCAAGTAATAGTCGACCAACTTAAAATTAAATTGAAAAGGCCAACTTTCGTATAAACTCGGCCGACGCAACCGCCAACCGCAGCATTTACTTGGCGCGATTCGATGTCACAAAAAGAGACAGGCAACTACGGAACCCAGCACTACGCGTAGCCCGACACGCACTTGGACGGTTTTGAAAGGCCTCCACACACCGATATTTAGATAATAGATACTTAAATTACATAGAAAACATCCATGACTCAGGAACACGAATTCGTGCTCATCACACAAATAAATGCCCTTACCGGGATTCGAGCCCGGGACCTCCAGCTTTGTAGGCAGGGTCACTACCAACTAAGCTACAGAGGTCGTCGGTAATTGCGTAGATATATATTCTTCAGCTCAGAGGAGGCGCAATGCACAAGTGGCACGCGGCAAACTACAGATCGCGCGGCGAGAGTTTGGCTTTGACCTTCAGGTGGAGGGGTACCCCGCACCCCGCTTATGGGCAATAAGCGGGGTACCCCGCACCCCGCTTATGGGCAATAAGCGGGGTGCGGGGTACCCCTCCACCTGAAGGTCAAAGCCAAACTCTCGCCGCGCGATCTGTACGAGTATACAGGTTGGATTGGAACCGAATTCGTTTAAAAACAAACTACTTACATAAAAAAACCGGTCAAGTGCGGGTCTGACTCGCGCACCGAGGGTTTCGTACAAACTAACAATTAACTCAAGGTAAAGTAAAATTCCCAATATTTGTTAAATTACTTATTTTAACCCAACACAACAGAACTCAATTTCAAAGAACGAATAACTTTTACACCAAGAACATCGAACTACCAAGACAATTGAATGGCGATCTTTTTTTGACCTGCTATTGAAACATACCCGTCCCATTCGTCCCAACCCCATTAATTCTAGAAAAATCTTAACAGCGCGAAGTAGGAATGGGGTCAGCGCCATCTATCGGCGCCATTTGGTACTAACGTGCAAGGGCAATCAGCCGATGCAAAAATTTTTTTTATTTGAAACAGAGTACTTCTATTATAGTCTTATAGGAATTTGAAACCAAAAAAATACTGCTAAAGTTGATTAAACGCAAACTTAACTAGGAAATGATTTTTGAAAATAATTTCGCTTGGATAACTTCCGAGATAAGGGGGGGGGGGGGGGGGTATTTTTTTTAGATTTTCCTTCATAGATCGAAATTTTACAAATGTACATAGAAATAAAAGAAAAGCTGTTTCAAAAAGTACAACTCAAGCCCTTTCAAATGATACCCCACTTGACCTAATAGTTGATTTTTTTTCCCCCTCCTCATATTCGTAATTTTTCATAGAAAATTAAAATGTATATTTAAATTTCTCATTTTCCATGCACGTGGATAACTCTCATAATCATTCCAAATTTCAAATTGATAGCTTATAAGTAGTTCGTGAGATATTTCACTTTGTGATAGACAGACAGACAGACGGACGGAGTCGCACCATAAGGGTTCCTTTTTTACGGTACTTTTTGGTACGGAACCCTAAAAACCAAAATTATATATGACATAGTGAGAAAAGAAAACTTCATATGAATGAAGTTATTAACTACCTACTCGTACCCTTTTTTTCTTTTATCTAATCATTAGAATAGTGACATTTATTGAGTAGGAGTACGATTTGTACGGGCACTTAGTTTAAACTAAGAAAAAATATATTCCTCGGTGTCCTAATTAAATTTGAATTATCGTTGAAAAATTAATGGTAATCTGGGATTATTTAATTTGATAATACTTACATTCCCGAAAGCGGCGAAAGTTAAATCTAATTTTAATAATGCCCTATTATATTTCGGTGCTCGCGCTGCGTGGCGATGGAAGTTTTATATAATTTATGTATTAATGCATTAAAAATTATATAGGGCAATCTATTAAAACGAAAATTAATAGAACATATTAAGCATATGCTGATTGATGAGGCGATGTTTGGGTGTAAGGACAAAATCAAAATACTTAAAAAACGTGTAAAAAGTGTTGTGAAATAAGTATTTTGTATTTGAAATACATTATTTTGAATACTGTATTTTGTATTTCAAATACCTGTCACCAAAGTAGTTTCTAGTTTGTATTTCAAATACATTTTTACATGTATTTTGTAATTTGTATTTCATACAATAAAGCCAGTATTTTGCCCAACCCTGTCTGGAAGAGACCACTTTTTGGCGCTAATACAGCTTGTGTTTTGCCTCTATCTCCCTGTTTATATACCTATATCTAAAATGTACTTATTAATCGGTATTGCATCATAAAACTATCTATACAGTAGTAGCTGTTGTTATTTATGCCAACGAATGTAAGAAATATAAAATTCCAAAGAAAAAGTAACAAAACAACGCTATGTTTTTATAATAGGCCCCTTAAGCTTTCACCCATTTTCAGGTCAGTACACACTACGAACAAACTGTATGTTGTTATTGTTAAATTCTTATGCGCAGCGTAAACAAAACATATAATAAAACGGCAATGACGAAGTTATATTTTAGTGTTTAATTTGTTTATTTGAGGGCTAATTAATATCATGTGACGCGTAAACAAAATATGTTATAAAAGTGACAGAAATTGCCCCAAACAAGAATGCAATGTGCATCGAAACGCATGTACCTCTATGAACTAACTTCAATGCATTAATAACCACTTAACTTCTGTTATAATCCAAACATATATCTAATTATACTAATATTAAGGAAATTCTGTGAGATTGTAGCTTCGTAAAATCGAAGTTGATGGTATGTGAGTGTCTTGGAACCACTCATCAGATTTCATCGAACTTTGACAGTGGCTGTAAGTAGGTTATATTTTGTCACGCGGGTTTGACTGCGTTCTTTGCACGCGGGCGAAGCTGCGCGGGCAACTAGTTACTTTATAAAGTTTTGCCGAACGCCTCCGCCTCCTTAAAGCCCTCCACACACCGAACACGGGTCGTGCGCGGCGCGGGTCGGGCGCGGCGCGGGTCGGGCGCGGCGCGGGTCAAGCGCGTCGCGGGTCGGGCGCGGCGCGGGTAGTGCGCGGCGCGGGTCGGTATATCTCTCTCACTATCTCTATCACACAGTTGCGAGGCCCCGATAGAGACACGGCGCTGCTGTGCGAAAGAGATAGAGATACCGCCCGACCCGCTTGTCATTTTTATTTCATATGCATAAATAACTCTGAACTTGCTATTGAGTTGTGTAGTCAAACATGTGCGGTTTTATTTTGTCCTACCAGCAACAGCCCCAACGATGGCGCGTACGACTAGAAGCCCTCTCGGGTTTCTGACTCCACTCGGCAGCACCGCGACCACTGCGTCGGGCGCGCCGACCGTCGCCACCGTCGCCGTCGCCAAGCAAAGTGCCAACAACAAACGGCCTACACCAATCCTAATTTATCCGACCGGTGAGTGCATCCAAACCCCGACGCCCAACACTTGACGATGACTAAGCCAACCAAATTATGCATTTCTCATTTCTCCAAAAGCCTCATCAGAATAATAACTTATGGTACAAACGGCGGACTTCATATTATAAAACATTCTCTACAAGTCAACCTTAAGGCAAAGCAGATAAATTGTGTGGACGTTATTTGACGTTTATGTTCCTATTTTTAATTCGTATTCTTGTTTTGTATAGGTATATTTTCTTCCTACTGTCACGAATAAATACTTGTCTTCCTTCCTTTCTTTCTGAATGCTTGACATATAGCTATCAGTAGTCCAGCAGGGCGAGAATTGTAACGCATTCACATGCATGGCGAAATATTAAGACGACATTGCGCTTATAAATGGTTACGTTAAAATTTAAATGTACATTGTTTACTAGCCCGTTTTGCTTTTATAACATGGGCCCATAGGCCGCCACTCCAATTGGGTTGCCATGTTATTCGTTTGCTGCTTTCCTAACTAGGGCGATACGAGCACATTACAATGCACAAAACCGCTCAAAGACTGCGTCGTACCCGTAATCTGACAACTGGCAACCCACTCCCTACCACAAACGAAATCCAGCCAACTGTATACAAACCAAGCGTTGCCAGCTAGTTCATTGTACGTGGGTGGGCATTTTCAGTAAAAAGTGTACCCAATTAGTGACCCTGTTAAAAAAATAACTCAGTGTCAGTTCAGTGATGAAAATTAAGCATACACATGATGTGAAAATGAACTATAATCAAATTTAATTAACGTGTAACAGAAAACGTGATATTTTTTACAAACTGAATGCTTAATTGTCGTCACAAAACGGACACTGAGTTAATTTTTATTTCACAACTTACGCTAATTGGGTAGACGAATTCCCGAAAATGCCCAGGTACGTCGTACGTCAGCATGGTTGCTATTGTATCGCTGATTATACTTCGCAAATGTATGCTGGTGTCGCTTTCCGTCATCGTAGAAATGATAATTATATCAAAATGATAATCCGTACACAACATCCGAAAGAATTATTATTAAGTTACATTTTCAACACACCTGCTCGTAAAGTAGGTCTTATAACAGCTTATTTACACTGATAATGCAGAATATTACCCATGCCGTGCCTTTTACATTACATTATCGCACTAGTGCCTTTTCATTACATATCTTTTTAAATATTAGCAAGAAGTATTAATGTTTCGAAAACAGCTAAGTAGTTATTTGCGTGCATATAAAATTCAATTCAAAATGTGATAAATAATTAAAGAATTTCATGAAACTGCTTGTTAGCTTGTTGGTATTTATATTTTGACGGTGTATTTTTACCTATAAATACCCAATTTCAAAATTTATAAATATGTGGCTGATTAGCTACTTTGCCGGTGCCCTTATCTCAGACTTGCGCGCGCATGCAGCGCTGAGCGCGCGAAAAAATAAAAATACGGCCGCCATCTTTTAAATGGGTTTCTGTTTGTTAAGTTTATTCACAGTATTGCATTTCGTTAGTGTTGTTTTGTAAAATGTCGAATTTAGATAACGAAGAATTACTTATCGAGTGTACGCCGCCAGATATCATAGTTGAAGCGCAAAATGCGAGTGATAGTCTTTTGCCCTCAAAATCAAAAGATAAATACATGCAAGCCTACGCAAATTTCATTCAATGGAAAAATAGCAAAAATGCAAGCTCTTTCTCAGAGAACGTGTTCATGGCTTACTTTAGTGAATTGGCGAAGAGGTATAAACCTAGTTCGCTTTGGTGTATATATTCTATGTTGAAGAGTACCGTGCAGAATAAAAATGCAATTGACATCAAAGCGTACACCAATCTAACCGCATTCTTGAAAAGACGTTCAGACGGCTTTTACAGTCGAAAATCCAAGGTTTTAACACCTAATGAAGTGGAGAAGTTCATTAAAGAAGCACTGGATAATCAATATCTAGCGACAAAGGTCAGTTCCACTATTTAGTTTTGTATTCATTATTATACTATTTGTAGGCGGTATTGTGAGTGTTGATATAATAGGAACTAGGTACGATTATTATTAACTTAATTATGATTTTATTTATTTTCAGGTCGCATTAATATTCGGAATTACTGGTGCCTGTAGGCGTCAGGAATTAAACAACATTACGACAAAAGATATAGAGAATCACGGAGAAATGCTACTTGTCAAAATTCCGAACACTAAAAATAAAATTCCTCGGTCATTTACTATTCACGGACCATTTTATGAAATAGTGAAAAAATATGAAACTTTACGTTCAACAAAAGGAAATTCTTCCAAAATTTTCAAAACGGCAAATGCATGGATCGATGTCTAGAGAAATAGCCAAGTTTTTAGGCTTACCACAGGCTGACGCTTACACCGGACACAGTTTTAGGCGGACTTCAGCTACATTGCTGGCTAATTCAGGAGCCGATATATTGACTTTAAAACGCCATGGGTATGGCGATCTAATAATGTCGCCGAGTCATATATTGAGGACTCCATCCAAAATAAAGCCGACATAAGTGCCAAAATAACACAAGCAATCCATTTGGAGCCACAATCCAAGAAGTTCTGCCCTGAACCGCGTCCTTCCACCTCATATGCCAATGATGATTTGGGATTTCATACGTTTGCTAATGATGAAACGCAATGTTCTTCTACCTCCTTTCAGAATGTTGCATTATCACCGACATTTACAGTTAGGTACCCAAGAACAAAGCAATGAAATAATTAATAATACAATTAAACATACAGTACAAATGCCTCATAAGGCGGTAGCATATCATTTCAATAATTGTACTTTTAATAACTGTTTCAATAATTAAAGTTTTTAAATAAATGTGAACTTTTATTTACTTTTCCTCGCAAGTGTGTTGAAAAACGTCGTATCAAACACGTGAGCATTGGTCATTACACTTCTCGTCTCCATTAAGCCTTCGCCTTCGGCTCAGGCTTTAAAACCAACTCGAGTGTAATGACCAACATACCACACTTGTATCATACTGTACTATTATTACGTACGAGACTGGATTCGAACCCATGACAACCGTCGCGTACCTACTTGAACAGACTATAGTAATTTCATGATTTTTTAGGGTTCCGTAGTCAACAAGGCACCCTTATAGTTTCGCCATGCCCGTCCGTCTGTCTGTCCGTCTTTGGCTTAGCTCAGTAACCCTTACAACTAGAAAACTGCAATTCGGCGTGGGTATATAAACCAATCACGCCGACAAAACAGTAGAATAAAATACTGAAAAAATTTTTTTTTTAGGGTACCTCCCCTACATGTAAGTTGGTGATGTATTTTTTTTCTCGTTAATCCTATAGTATGTGGTATCGTTGAATAACTTGTTCTAAAATATTATGGGTTTTCTAAAACTATTTTTCAACTCAGTTCTGCGTTTGCGAGATAATGGGATTTAAAGCCCTAATTTTTGTTGTAGTCATGTGTCCCCTCCTGCCGGCTAAATGGCTACTACTACTCGTAGGTCTACTCGTGATACTAGTACATACAATGAATTTAAAAGGAAAACTATCACGGACAAGTAGGCATAAGTAGTTACCGAGTAATGCCAATTTTCGTACAAATTCGGTCGACGCAACCGCACCGCACATCGATGTAACTAAAACAGACAGGCAACTACGGAACCATACACTGCGCGTGGCCCGACACGCACTTGGCCGCTTTTTTAATTAGCTCGTTTTACTTTACACGCTGGGTTGAAAGAATTGAGATGTAACCGACATTTTAGTATTACAATATCAATAATTATTAAAATTCATGCAAATAAAACTGGCTATTTAAAAGGGAAAAATATGCTGTTTGTGAAAAAAAAAATGTTCCACTGTCAATCACTTACTATAGCATACTATAAGTATAGTATGCGATAGTTCAGTTCATTTATATCAGAGGGGTGTTTACGCAAGTTTTCAGGTACCTATACCTACACTCTCATTCATTATCGTACATTTTTGTAAAATTCTTTCTCATTTTACATTTCATACTCGTACCTACTCATTACAAAAGTAGGTGTACTGAAAATTACTGTATATGAATCTTATTTTAGTAAGAAATCCCTAAGACATCCGTCTGCTTGGTGGCAAGTAACTGTCGAGTTGGCTTAAAGTTTATATTATTTATGATTCACTGTGTCGGTACAAAGCTTGCCACGTACTAAATATAGATCGGCGTATTCGGAACAATAGTCTGGAGAAATACACCAGACGAAAGCTTTCATACAAATACCACTGTGCGGTGCTAACGAACCCTGAATACCAGGGTCCTTAACCCCGTTGCGCCACCATTGCACTAACCATTGCATATAAGTGGCGCGCTCAAATCCCGAATTACTTAAGCTGTCAAATATAAACCTCTTCGTTTTGTTTTCAGTAACTCCAGAGTCAATAGTGGTGCCGATTGTGTCCTGTATATTCGGATTCCCGTTGTTGGCTTTGACTGTCATATGCTGCCTGCGAAGACGAGCGAAACTTGCTAGGTAAGGTGGATGAGACATATCAGCTTAATCAAGGACCGAGCAATGCAAACGTATCCGATATTTCATTACAATTAATTTATGCATTACAATTAATGTATGTGTATAAGCCATATTTTTTATATCCTTTGGCCAAGTGGTGGTTTTTAAAGTTGGCATACATAAACCTCCTGTTCAAACCAATATTTCAGTGCCGCCAGAAAGTTCGTTCTGTTAGCCTTTAAGTAGTTTTTGAGAAACAGTTCGCCGCCCTCCGCACCGGCCCCCGGCAGAAACTCGCTTCGTCAGCCCCTTCGGTTCTCAGTCACACTCGACCCCATCAAGCTCGGAAGGGCACTGGATTGCTTCCCTTCAGTTTTATGTACCCACTCTGCTTAGGGCCTATTTACAAGCATCAAGTCTCTCCGAGTTTACATAAGTATACAAATAATGATATACCTACCCACACACACGCACACCGTTTCATATGCGCACATAAAACATACAGACAACGTTTTCTTAATCTAAATAATGTATCTTATTATATTCTGCATGTGTTTCTTTCTTTCAATATTTTTTTTATATCATTATCAATAGTAGATTATACACCAAGGGGATAAAGCACTGTTTTATGTCACGGGAGCGAATTGAATCCCGAACGTAACGAAGGACTCATAATTTAACTCCTGAGCGTAGCGAGGGAGTTATAAGTTAATTCCTGAGCGAAGCGAGGGAATTAAGACTGAGTCCTGAGTGCAGTGAGGGGTTCAACCGCCCAAGACTAAAACAGTCTTATCCCCGAGGTGTATACTCTACTTTTCACACCTTATGCGAGACAAAAAAACAGGCTCAGTAGATAAATAATGTTTATTTAGCAAATTAAAAGTACATAGTAACATTAGACACGTTAGTCCAATTATGGAAAGATAAGGTAATGTTTTTATTTGGTACGTTTATTGAGGTTGAGTTGTCTAATTTGATAAACTCAGGAGTCAAAACACTTTCATCACTCGACATTTTCAATATTATTTTTGAAATTAAATCTTCTATAGGCACCTACAAGAACTCGATTTGTTCGTCACGCGTGAACAAATGAAGGCGCGCGACGTTCCAAATTCGAAAGCACAAGCCGTGGTCCTAGATTCGAAATTCGAATTTCGAACACCGCGCTCCTCCGGACCGGGGTTCACACGGAGGCAAACTTCATTTATTTTGTCAAATCAAGTAGGCCATGGCCTAGGACAAATTGTGTTTAGCAAAATTAAACTTTATGCATATAGTAATAAGAATTATGAAAAGTGAAATCATATTATTAACCAGCGGGTTATAATGAAATTCAGTACAACATTATAACCCGGCTAATACCAAGGGATTTAATGTCTTGCTTTCGGTAGGGTTTACATGACCTATAATTCGGCATTGTCGAGCATGTGGTGTGAAAATACTTTTATTGTTAGATTATCGTCTCTGTCATCCGCACTCCGGGATCCCAAGATACAGGCGTTGCCTAGTTTGGACTTTGGGGTCCATAGGACATATCCTAACGATGTAATAACTATTTGGCGAATAAAGAATTATTAAAGAACTAGCTGTACCTGCGACTTCGTTTGCATGTTAATGTAGGAGTTAACGCATTCCTTCTCTTGGAAATAGGACACATGCAGTTTTAACAGCTAATTTTAACCTGTCATGTAAAACTTTGAATAAACCTATATATTTTAGTAAAATGACGTTAAAACCTGTCACTCTGATATTTAAATTATAAAGAAAGGGACAAAACACGTGTTATTTACCAGAGGTACCTATTTAAGTTTTATGAATAAGGGGGTAAAAGTTAAGTAGATGTTTGTGGCAACAGATCCAACAGGTAGGACACACGCTGCAGCATTAAATGTTTATTGATCTTCTTCTCTACATATTTTTAACACTGTGTTATTTTATATTATAAAAACGTGATGGATGACTGAAATGATCTTGAGTCACTCCGACTCTCAGGTAAAGATGTGTTTAGGAATTAATAATAGATAATCCTTTCGAGTACCCATTGACCGGTAAGTGTTTACGTGTAACAAAAGATCTCTTTTTTTAATTTGACAACAGACGGCCAATTTATATTTTCCAAACTATACTTAGGTATAGGTATGGTTAGCCACTAGGTAAGTTCTACAACTATAACGCGAGTCCGAGTCCCTTTCTAATAAAGGAAAGTATTAAAAATGTTAATGCAATGTGTTTATTTTTTCATATTGCAATGTTTCAGATTGCACTATCACATTCTGCCAAATCTTGGCCATTGCCAACATAATGAATGTGTGTTTTTGGCCAATTTCTGTGTCTCTATATTGGCTGAATGTCAACTTGAAGCCGCCTTAATACTGACGCGCTTGATGATTAATGTTTATAAAAGGCCCGTTCTATACTGATTTAATACTTACATACTGTTTATTGCTGATAAATATAAATACTGACAAACCAGCGCGGCTATCACAAAACGGCGCGCGAGCTCTGTCGATTTTCCTCCAACTATCCGTCTCTCTCTTAATAGACAACTTAGAAAGAGACGTATAGTGGGAGAAAAATCAAGAGAGCTCGCGCGCCATCTTGTGATAGCCGTGCAGTATCGTGACAATTAAATACTCAGCGTGTGATTCAATCTTGCAGAAACTCAAATAGACTTTATGGCTGAACGCAAGAACAGCGCTATTGCCATGCCATTAAAAAAAAGGAAGAGAGTCAGACTTTTGACGTTTGACGTTATTTTGTTGAAATTTGTTGATACATTTATTGAAATTACGCCTCAATACGAATTTATCGCAAATAAGTTTCCATATCAGAATCGATTATTTTTTTACGCTTTAGAATTTATTATGCGTTTTGTGAAGGTCTATCATCATAACACCGGATCGAAATTAATTAGTGGATAGTTATGGCAAGCCCCGCCATTTTGACGTCACTGACAGTTGACAGATATGGCGGCTACGATTTCAAGCAGAAGAAGTGAATAATTTAATGAGGTCAAATGTTTCCGAAAATCAGTTAATCGTCACAGTCGGATAAAAACTATAAAAAAATATAATATATGCTTATAAAAAAAGTTACACGTTTTTCCGTTCATGGGAAGCTGAAATTATCGGGGGACATAAAAATGGTTAGTTTGATACTGGCTGATTCTTTTTTTAAATTAGAGATTTAGTATAATATGAGTGAGAGATTATTATTATTATTATTAATATACTTTTTGTCCTTAGGTACCGAAGTATAGAAACTGTAAAAGAAAATTAAGTACCTACCTACCCTAATTCTGTTATTGAAGTTAATTTGTTTTGCGAATAACTAAGGACAATTACTATACTTTGTATGGCAAATGACTAGATAATGAATGTTTCATCATATAATTAATAATGATCAATAAATGCATCTGAAATAAATAAATAAATCTAATATGCTGACCGTACTTAACTCCGGCCGGCATTTTATTATATTGGCAAGGAAAATATCGCTATCTCAAGTTCTTGTTTACTAATTTAGTATGGCGAAATTTTAGCCAATCAGGACATGAGTGATGACACTTTACTCAGCGGTCCTCGCTCCGGTCTAGCCGGCTCGATATACTCGATTTGCGCGGACATTACAATGTTAGTGCAAGGCCTGAGTAGACGCCCCGCTCAGAGCGGGGCGTGCAGCGTCCATATAAAACAAATGCAATTTATATGGACGCTCGACGCCCCGCTCCGCGCGGGGCGTCCACTCAGGCCTTACACTTAGTGTGGCTAATGCGCTCGAGGTAAATACATGATTTATTTACTTAAGTGTTATATAATATGACTCTATCTATATGTTTATACAATAATAAGTGATTTTACCTGCCTATTGGTTTCCTAACGTTACAAATAATAAAGTTGGGGGTAGCTAGCTAAGGGGTCATCTTTATTTACTTAGACATTTTAGGTAGTTATGTACGATATATATATATTCAGTACTTATATTTAGACGCAGTTTCGTAGCTCCGTCGTCCACGTTGAGGTCCTGTCGTACACAGTTAATATAAAGCAATGAATATACATCTGCGTTAGTTGGGCCTTAAAACACACATGTTTTGGTTAATATATATATTATGAAACTCCCTTGCAGCTCAGCCCACCTTATTATGTAACAATTGCACAAATTACGAGTTCTACTTAAAACTCGATTGTTTGCGGCGAGACTGACGTTATCCAGGGATGAGGCGAGTTAAATGCTATTACCACTGGAGAAGTTGCGTAACTAAATAATTGACTCATAACTCACTATCTAGTCAACCGTGTAAGTAAAACTACGTTATTACGTTTAGGAATATTAATTTTGCATGTTAATTCACTTTTGCCACATACAATACATCGAGCAATACGACTCTGGTTGTTACTCAAATCTGTTAGGTACCTCTTTTAATACGATTTACTTTAACAAAGTTTTTATTTTCAACTCAGTTTACAAAAGATTCGCGTTCATAAATTTCAAAGGCCGGTCTTTCAATATGGATTAATGAGCTTTTACGACATGATTTTACTCTCCGAAATAACAATTTCTGACAAAACATAATGGCGTTCAGCTATAACCAAATATTCGTATATAGATACATACCCTTTGAAAATTGCCAGAATCGCATCCTTAACGAGGCCGGCAATCACTATTTTCCCGGCCTCTGCATTATATACATGATGTACTATTATTATTAACTAGGTACTTGCAGTAATAAAGTCAAATGTGAATTGTATAGTTTTATTCTTTATATTTAAGAAAATCTTGTTTTCAGTAGCGCCTGCGAATTGAAATTTACTGTTTTCAATCACTGTGATGAGCCTTTTGTGAATAATGTTATTTATTTCTACCTACTTACATATAAAAGAGACATATTATATTTATTTCCTAGCGCGAATTGTAGATTAATGAGTAATCTCGAGGGGTACTTATCACAAATGTGTGCAAATTACGTTACTAATAAGTAGGTACTTAATCTACCATTGCCATCCAATTACAGAATTATTAAATACGTAATCTCTTTTGAAATATTATATTATTGCGTTTCCTCACATTCTCGTCACATCTCGGGACCGAAAGTTGTTATTTCTTATGTCAAATGTATTACCATCAATATGAAAGCGCGCGCGGCGAATGTAAAGAAAGACCATTTTATATAGTCAAATGCAAAAATAAGGGCGTATATGGGTACATCTTAAACTAGAATCTATTCAAAATAAGGGTGCATAGGGGTACACCTTACTACAATCTAAGATAAGGGTGCATAGGAGTACATCTTACTATAGAATATATCTAAAATAAGGGTGTGTTGGGGGTACAACTTACTAGAATCGTATCTAAATCTGCCCCATTACTTGAATGGGCGCTTATTAAATTTCGATTCATACTAATGAGAGGATTAATTCGATACATATTTTGTTCTTTACTGTAATAATTCTATAATAACATAAAGTAAAACCAGGCCCCGTATCATGCTCGGCCTTATCACGCGATATGTGACAAGATAGAGCGTCCGTCACTGGCTGACACCGTTCGATAGAACGAGACTGCTCACGCTCTATCTTGTCACTTATCGCGTGATACGGGGCAACACGGGAGCACGTTTTTGTCTAGTTATCAAACGTTGACTTTGAATGCTCCCAAGTCTTTTCTTAATTATATGAGGAACATGCAACGAAAGCCAATATTGATTATAAATGTGATTTTTAATCCAACTAGGATGCAAAAATCATGACATTTCTTGCGGTTGTTAATGTGATGATTGTGATGCAACTAAACATTGGATTTAATCCGAAATCCAATTCCTTAATCTGTTTTAGAATTCAATTTATTTATGTCGATATGAAATTTACGCATTCATGATTCATCGTCCTCGTTTATCTCGTTCAGTTATATACAATTACGAGTCTGTGCACCGCATTGAAGTTTATTATATAGGTACAATTACGAGTCTGTGCAACGTACTGAAGTTTATTATATACGATGACGAGTCTGTGCAACGCAGTGAAGTTTATAATATTTAGAAAATGTTGAAAATAATCGTGACTATGATGCATGAAAGTTTGTACGGATCCCTCGGTGAGCGAGTCAGAATCGCTCTTGACCGGTTTTTTTTGTTTTGATCAGAGAGCGAGCACGTCGTCGCAATTGCGACTTGGACCGTGGCGAGTTGTCGGTGGTGCGGTTGTCGCCGGTGAAGGCGCGGGCGCGCGCGTTCAGCCTCGCGCGCGCCTCGCGGCCGCTGCCGTCCCTCGAATTGGACACCGTGCTTGAAGAACGGTCTGACCCCGAACAAACGACGCTCTCACAAGTAAGCCGTACTGAATTGTTCCTAACGTTACCTATACACACGCCTCCATATACTTATTTTACTTAACCTTAATTTGCTTGCATCACGAATGGTCATCAATATTTAATCAAGTTATTTTCACATCAAAATAACACGCAATATTTATTTACATTGTGGGTAAATAGGTACTCATTTTGCTCAAAGGAAACAAACCGTAAGAATTTTCCTAAAACTCAGAAGAAATCATGACTCGGAACAAGTCGCGTTATCTCAAACACCTCCGCCCATTCCCACCAGTTATTCACCAATTAGGCAAAGAGCTTCTCCAGGCAGATTGATGAGCCGATCATTCTTCACTATATACTCCCGCCAACTAACTTAAGTCGACACAAAGGCGGGTCAGTTCTCTAACCTTCGGGGCAATGCTAATATTTGGTCAGCGAATTTGATAGTTTCCCAATAACGTTTGGTTAAGACTGATTTGAGATAGAAGTAATAGCAGTATCTTGGATTATAAACGGCGCGTAGCAGGAAACTCGGAAAACGGTCCAAAAGAACGAGGACGGCAATCCATTTGGGTGACTATTAGAACCAACAACTACGAGGTGGAGTCGGTTTCGAGGTGACTTTTGGGGAATCGATTATGAGAAAAGCAAAATACGTGCCAATACACGAGTATTAAGGCACCATAGATTCAGCGAAGTTAAGCGAACAGAGTTTTTGAAACAATATAATGCGTCTGTTTATAACAATATGGTTTAAAAAAAATATGAATAGTAATCTTGAGGCTTTTCTGAAGGGAAATCAGTGTTTAGAAACATGATTAAGCAATTTTCGCTCGATAGAAAAAAATCACGAACTTAGGTCTAAAATACACTTAAAATATTTCTTACAAATTATGCACAAAAGCTAAAAATATTAAAATGGCTTCTAAAAATCGGCAATATTATGTTTGAGAGAAATCAGTGTTTGCTTTTTTATTTGTTTAAACGGCAAAAAAAATATAATTAAAAAACATGATTTCCGCGCTTCCGAGCACACATTTCCATCACGCTCACGCTTATGCTCAGTGAGAGGGAGAGAAGACCATGAACCTACGGCGCCTTAAGTTTTACTGAATATAAGGAGATTTAAATATAAATTTCTAATAGTTTAATCTCGATCTCGAATGTAGGAAGGAAATAACCGTAACGATTTATAATATGTAGGTGGAGATGACGCCCGACCGCGAAGTGGGTGCGATCCTGTTCGGCGCGGTGGGCGCGATGGGCACGGCGGCGGCGGCGGCGTGCGCGCGGGACAGCTAGCGCCGGGGCTCGGCGCAGCTGGGCGCGCGCTCGCCGCTCTGGGCCGCGCTCACCAGCCAGCCGCTAGACGACGACCCCATCATCGACGACCCCGACACAGACGACCCCGACCTCGAACTGGACGACCCCAGCTAGCAACTGGACGAGCGCTCGGTGGCCGACATCGGCGAGCACATGAGGCTCTTCCTGGACATACCCCTTAGATTCTAGTGAATATCTCCCGCATATCCAGTGTGTGATCCGTGAAGTGACTGAGTCTCAGATAATTAGAGCCTTCCCTATCGGCTACTTCCTACGTAGATGAGTCCAATAAGCTTTAATCGAGTCCGACGCTGCGTTCTTTTCTTGTCGTGGTTGGTCTTTTACTTACTTACTTTATTCGACTGTTAATGTTTGTTACCTTGTCATTTAGGTAGAGAGAGAGAGAGAGAGTATCATTGTTACGCGTAGGTATTTTGAATTCAGTAGATTTATTAATTGTTTTAATTATTAATGCACAAATATAATATCTACATTCATAGTCATTTTAAACTAAGTAAATATGTACCTACTTAATAAATTTTATAGAATGTATAAAATTTACAACCTTGTATTGAACCAGGTATGTATATAGGTAGGGGTAGGTATATAATTTAAGTGTATAGTAGGCTCGAGTGTTAGAAATAAGGCGATTATGTAGAAATTCCCAAGACCAACTATAAACTTATGAGATGAGCTGTTAATATTAGCTATGTTTGTAACTGTTCTTAATATTAACTTTACTAAAATATATATTACCTATGAGGTTTGTACCACTGCACAAATTTTAAGGTATTATATACTTAGTTCAGTATACTGTATTAGTTTCATTATACCCGTGTTTAATATTTATGAATGTACGCACTTATGAATTAACAACATAAATAAATTAAATAGTTTAGATATATTCGATTACTTTATTGTATTGTAAACCGGCAACAAATTTAACTGAACCAATCTCGTTGTAAAACCGTTTAATTTACCAATGATCCGGATGCTTTACCATCTGTGAATATAATATATATTTATATTCACAGAGGGTTACAAAACATGATGTATTCGCAACATCAACAATGATTAAATTAGAGTGTCAATCAGATTGGGAATGAATAATCCGTGACCCCTTATTTTGTCGACTGACTTGCCGATTAATCGGCGCCGAGGTGGCCGACTAGTCACCGACTATAAATGTGGCCGGATATAAGGCTTTCCCGACATCTCATATTAATTATTTGTTTTATGTAGGTAAGTAAAGTAAACATTGGTAGTTTTTTTATTTATTTTCCAGTAAGTTATAAAGTCATCGATTTCAAATGAAGTGCCGAATATTCGGTATCTTTTGCTGACTAGTCGTCGAATATTCGCCCATGTTAAATGTGGCCGGATAGTTGGCTTTCCCGACTAGTCGGTACATCTAGCAAACACATTTAAAAAGCTCAAAATCGCTCAGAGATTTATTTGAGAGAAAGGGCCATGTTAGGGCTGCTTAGTCAGAGAGAGTGCGAAATGAAGACATCCGGAAACGCACAAAAGTCACAGACGGAATGAGGACACAGTGGAGAAGAGTACCTAGTAGATTGCTACAACCAGCAATGGATAGATAAAGCCTGAGAAAGAAGAAAGAAGAAGATACGTGTCGTATCGTATTGTTAACAATTAACGGATTAATTTCCTTACATCTTGCATATCAATGATACCTACATAACGCTCGGGGACTCGCCATACTTTGTAGTTTAATTTGCTCGCGTTGAGACTAAAGTCGGCCGCAAGTCAAGGTTATTGATCGGTAAGTTTTAATAAAATACAACATACCTACCTAGCCAAGCCTAGCATTGCGCCACGATAGCACGCTTCCCACGAGACAAGGGACCGGTTGTGAGGAAGCTATGCTCCTCACACCTGTCCCTCAACTCCATATTCTTCTCTTATATTGCTCGACCCCGAGATCCATTACAACCACATTCACTCGAAGGTCAATCTATGTGAGTTGAATCGTTAAGAATACTGGCCCAACGCTGAGCTCAAAAACGTATGTAAGGAAAGTATCTGCTGTTTCCGCGCAGGCGAAGCGAATACAATCACCTAGAATAAAACACATGCAATAAAACTGTAATTACCGTCCCTACCTATCCTACAAGAGAGACGTAATCATACGTTAGGAATAACACTAAATATATAAATATTTTCTCGAAAATACAGCACGACCCCCTAACCTTTTTTCTCTCAAACGAGCGACATTAAAACGGTTGTATACTTTGAAGTAATTACAAATTTTGAGTCTACACCCCTATAAAGTATCAACATACCCATCGTGTTTAGGATCTTAAATTCAAAACGTTGCAAAGCGAAAGGAAACGGGGCCCAACCCTTTAATTGCCAAAAAACAATGAAAGGTCCTTAGTCCTTAGTTCAACTTACTCATAGATACGTCCTATCGCTCAATCAGTGGATTAAGGTCTTGGTACGTTTTTGTGATAGGATTGAATCGATACATATTTTCGCACTTGACTGTACGCCATGTAGTAGCGGCAACACATTTAAAAGGCCTCCACCCACCGGACGCGTGTGCCGCGCGTGTGCCGCGCGTGTGCCGCGCGTGTGCTGCGGCGCGGGCGCGTATGAAGCGGTATATTCACACCGGAAGCGGGCGGCGTATAGCAACGCGTGTGCAGCGCGTGTGCCGCGCGGGCCCGCGCGACATATCTCTCTCACTACCAACACATTTAATATGTATCTTACTATCTCCATCACGCTGCCGCGCGTGTGCAGCGCGGCTGCTGCGCAGGTGCTGCGCGTGTGCTGCGCGTGTGCCGGGCTTCATTTCTCTCACAACTACCAACACATTTAATATGTATCTTACTATCTCTATCATACTTAGCAGCGCGGGCCCGCGGGTTGTAATAGGGTCCACAAATGAACGGTTGAGTGTGTTGTCGATGGTACACTGCATTCATGTCAATACTCGTAAAGCTGTTAAAGTAGATTATTTAGTAAATAGCACAACCATGTTTAAAATTAAGAAAAGAGCGCACATTCGCCGACATACTGTCCTCCTTACCGATAAGACGTTTTTTTTTAAATAAATAAATAAAAAAATTAAAAAAGTCTCGATGACGCTGAATAATCCAAACGTCCTGGTCAGGAAAAATATAAAAAGACGGTCTACGAGTGTTAAAGGTAACGTTCCGAATTAAAGAGAGTTTGCACCAACACCATAACCGTCTGTAATCGTTAGCGGTGTTCGTTAAAATCTGAATGTATGGAAAGTTTGACAAGTTTCTGTGGGATGACAGCTGCCAACGCCATATTTAACGTTGATCGGTCTGTAATCGTTAGTTGATGGAACCCGCCTTTAATCTATGCTTCTATAACAATTTAAGCTATCCTTTTGTTACCAGGCCCCTCCCAAGAAACACAAATAGCATTACAAAATACCACTTTTGGTGTAACACGGAACCTTAAGAATTAATAAACTTTTAATGGTTCAACCGTGAACTCATAGCTGCGCATTACGCTTTTGCCTGTAGGTATAATAGCATCATAGAAGCAGGAACGGATACTACTGTTACGTGATCGGAGTAAGTGCAGATGTCAAAAATGCCTTTTTAAGCGTGGTTCCTTAAGAGCATTTAATTGGTAGTCAAATATAGTAATTGGTGTATAAAGGCGTAGACAAAATGCCTTCTTACAGCCTCTAGCAGCATGGTTCCTTAAGAGCATTTTAATATAAATAATAATAATAGCTGTATAAAGGAGTAGACTTATACCACTCTAATGCCGCTGCTTAAATAGTCACTGTGAACTACTGTACAGCCAACAGTTTTAGAGTGGTACACACTCATAGTGATTCAACGACAGACTGTATATTGGTTCACTTGAAGTATTCTTTACTGCAATAATCGTAATAGAGGAACTGGGGTGAACTCTCTGTACACCCATGCGAACTAATTCAGGATTAAAACGGTTCACACAGGTTCCTCCTGAATGTCGCCATTTTGCTGCTACCTTAACCTTTAAAACCATGTAAAAGGCAGAAATCATGATTCAGACATAAACAATGTCTGAATCATGATTTCTGCCTTTTTGGTTTTTGAATTACACGTTAAAATTACAGACCTTCTAATATGAAACAAAAACTATGCATAATTGTAGGCAAGTCACATAATATTTGATGTGTTACTTCTTTCACGATATTGATAATTAAAAACGAAATATTTTCGAGGCGCGTAAAAATTTAGTCATAAATACATATAAACATTCACAGTATACTTGCATTCCCACGCTGTTACAACTGTACTTACCAAAAAAACACAATGAACCAGCTAATTTACACTTCACATCGCGCGGCCATTTCTTTATTTTTCGACACCAGTGGACTAGTGGCAATAATCTAACTCGGCTGACAGGTCTACAAAAATTTACTTGGGAATATTTCAATTAGGGATCATGGATATGTCTATTACGATACCGAATGACGAATGCATCGTAATAGCGAATACGATAACGAATGCGATAAAGAATGCATTACGGTTTTTTTAAATTTACATTTAATAAGACAAGACAATTGAGCAAAATCAACATTTATTTAAATTATAGACAGTTTACCACCTAAATGTCATAATTAAAATTAAGAAAACACATTTTTTTTAAATTATCACGTTTTAGTCTATTTTGTATATAGGTATCCGTGTGGACTAAACCAGCCGTGGAAAACAATCTTTCTGAATCTACAGTAGCTGGTTTGATGGACAAATACTTATGGCCAATTTTTTCAAGTTAGGAAAAACAGTTTTTTTTTTTCTCCAATAATTTGAAATCGAACTAGTTTTAAGAATCGTTATTAATCGTAATATTTTTTACGATACGATCGTGAAAAATAACGATAACCTGCGGTTTACGATTATCGGCATCGGTATCGTTGCATCCCTAATTTCAATATTATTCACACGGCTGATGATATAAAGGTTTATGTCAAACAAAGGCGTTATTAAGGAGTATATGTTACCCTATCGTTTTAAGTAGTAATACTTAATAGGACACTCGTATTCTGTTAAACAGCTGATAAACAGCCTAGTGATCTAGAATAGTTCCAATATAGTGCTACTATAATTCTTTTAAGTAGAAATGTGAACTAAATTGGAACTAAAGGCTGTATAATTTGTGCCCAAATAAGAGTTATATCGGTGTTTACTGCGCTGTTAACACCATTGTAACTCTTTCTTATACAGCTTTGGGTGTTGAGTTACACCAAAAGTAGACTTTTATAATGCTATTTGTGTTTCTTGAGCTATTTCAGCATATTGACGATTGTCACCTGACACTGACAATTCGCCATACAATGCTTGTTCTAGGAGTTAAGGTGGTCGCTAGGGTACTTGTTGATCCATCAATGTACGGAGAATGGTCGTTGTCAGGTAACAATAGTCAAGTCGGTGAAATAGGGGCCTGGATACTTGGTAGGTTTGTACACGTCAAATTTGATGTCAAAAATAGTGTCTCCTACGACAGTATTATATTGGTCAATTCGGATATAAATAAGCTGTATTCGCCATAGTCTTTTGTAAAAGGCCACGCATAATTAAAGTAGAATGAATAGATTGATTTCGTCAATGAGAAAAGAGTCTTATTTTTTCATACGTTTTCAATTACTGAATTCCCATTGATTAGTTATATGTTATACAGGGCACGTATTAGAAGATCGTAAATTCAAATATCGACAGTGAAAACATCGAAGTACAAAATATCGAAAATCAAAATATCGAACGATCGAAATATCTAATTTTATTATACCTATCGACGTCTAATTGGTCTAAAATACAAATGCCGAACGGTTAAAATATCGAAAGTACAAAATATCAATAAGTATGCAGGCGATATTTTAAATTTCGAATGACAATATATCGACCATTGTAACGGCGACGCCCAAATAATCGAAAAATAAAACGTCGAACCATCAAAATAACTAACATCATATGGTCTACTTGCATACCACTGGTAAAATTATTAAATGTGTCGCTGGGTTATTTATTCCGCTACCCTCTTATGGCCGTGAGAATTAGTTTGTTGTGCTAACATTTATTACCTAACCTAAACCTAACCTAACCGCCAGCGTGTCAACGTCATGCCTATTTCCGCTCTAAGGGACACAAGATAACCCTAACCTAACCTACAAATACTACCATCGTTAGAATTATATATTGTTTCTTTACTGCGGGGGGCTTTGCCCTTTTTAACCTAATCTTCTATATTATATACCAGTATCAACAGTAACAATAGGTATAAAAGGTAGGAAAAACTTTTCTCTAAAATCAAAAATTGCCGAGATACCTGACCTGAAAGTAGGAATTTGGAATCCAAAAATGATCCAAAACCGAGTCGGAGCACCCCACCATCCACGTGGTTTTGTCTGCCCTAGTGTTTATAAAAGAGAACGGAGGAGCGGAGGGACAGCAGCCCTCGCCCGCCGTGGCGGAGCGCGGCAACGAGTGAGGCGAGCGGCTGAGGCTGGTCGGCAGCTCTGTCGAGCGAAGTGACCGTGCTTCGTCACGCAAGGGCGGAAGGGCTGCTGTTCCCGCAGCGCCGGAGCTACGGGAAGTCAATATTGCTCTAAATTTATCCGCACATCTGTTCTCTTTTATAAACACTCTAGAGGTAGGGCAGACAAAACCACGTGGATGGTGGGGTGCTCCGATTCGGTTTTGGGTCATTTTCGATGTTTCTTATTATGTAAATAATAATATTTTCGACAATTAGGCAGTTGATCTTAAATCATTCGGTAACTATTACTTTTGACGATTTAAACTATGGCATTATGAACTTTCGATGTTTTAAATTCGATATTCTTATTTTCGATATTTTAATCGGTCGGTCAATTAAACTTTCGATATTTTGAATTTAGACCATTCAACCGTTCGATATTTAGATTTTCGATATTTAGTACTTCGATGTATTTATTTTCGATGTATCATTTTTCGATCTTCTAATACGTGCCCGTTATACAAGGCCCAAGGGTGCAAAGTAGTATTTTAAATGTGTGGAAATGAAACACGAGCTAGCGAATGGAGTCTAGGGTTGAACCACGAGCTATGGTGAATGCAGGCTATGGTTAAACCATAATCGACTTCGAAAATAGAATCCTGAGCGAAGCAAGTCGTTAAAAAATATAATCCTGAGCGTAGCGAGTGTTGCAAAACACGTACTGGAAAATACTACTTAGGAAAAAAAGACATGGTAAATGAACATGTGGACAAAATATGTGGTAAATAAACACCAAGCCGACCATTAGTGGACTAGTTTATTGACTTGGCAATAAACGGATAGAGATAATTAGTATGTAACATTCACGCGCTGCAATTCTTGGTGTAGTACAGTCGGCCAAGAAAGTGGTCTACCAGTTTTGACAAAAGGTTCTGTGAGATCTAATTATCGCTAAGGTTGACATTTGTAACGGAGTGTAAGAGATGCACATTTCTCTGTTACCTGAGATGCCTGACATTTGAAGTCATGGGTTTTGTTATTTTGACCTTTATTATAAACGCAATAGGCTATTATTTTGCAGTAATGTTATATAATCTTCCCTTCAATTAAAACCATTTCGATCTTTTTCAAGAAAAACTTTTTGCCACTGAAAAAGAAAGTAATCACTGACAAGTGTTAAGTATTTTTGTCAACGTCATATTCAACAAAAGTGTTTGTTGACAAAAATGCTGCAATGCCTCGTAATTTATCAAGAGCCGAACGAGCTAATATTATAGCACTTCATAACGAGGGCTTCAATAGTAGTGAGATTTCCGGACATCTTAATGTGTCCGTAAGTGTTATTAAGTTGCCTGAAACGGCACTTGATTACGGAGATGTCCTGCAAAATTCAATGTTGCCCACTATCCAGAGTTTTTATCTAGAAAATGAAATGCCTCAGTTTAACTATTGCCAGGACAATTGTTCTTTACATAAAGCGTTGGTGACGCGTGCATGGTTCGATGCACACCCGGAAATAAGATCTCTGCCTGCAGCTAGTCGGCTGCATGAAAGACCATCTTCAAGCAGTCATTGACGCTCATGGCGGATCATCTAGATACTCGTATTAGTAGGATAGTTTTATATTTTTGTTTTCTCACAACCAGAAATAAAGACTGACAACTGCGGAAGTGTCTCATTTACTAATTGGTATTCTAATGTTATAAAGATATTATTTAATAAAGATAATCTATTTGTTTTCTAGTCTTATCGTTCATTATTTTACAAATGCTAAAATGAAGAGCATAAAAAACATTTTATTTAAAAAAAATTGTAGACGGGCACTGCTGTTTAAATTAGACTCATAGATAGGAATAACCCGAAAATTTTAAAAAAAGCTAAAACACAAGGATGTGAGTTGTTGTTAGCTGTGATAATTCAAACTTGACACATGGCATGATGAATTAAATACATAATGTGAATGATAAAGAGAGCAATAGTCACGGTCATATTATTATGGCAAGGGGAAATAGACCTTGTTGTTTCATGACGTTTAAATGAACCTCGACCGTAGGGTGGTAGACCACATTTTTGGCAGACAAAAAAAAAATCTATACTCTAAGAATTTACCCGTATTCAGTGTACACTAGCGGGCGTTCCGCAGGGCGGTGTGCTATCTCCTCTCTTATTTTCTATCTTCATCAATTCCATCACGCACAATGTATCCTCTCATTATAACCTTTATGCCGATGATCTTCAGATTTATACACAGTCCGTGCTTGGTGATATCCCTTCTGCCATAGAAAGAACTAATGATGACTTGGTACGCATTCTGAAATGGAGTCAACGATATGGTGTGAGTGTGAACCCAGCGAAGACCCAAGTCATTGTTATTGGCAGCAACAATCTGATTTGTAGAGTTGATTTTGTTAATCTCCCTCCAATACTTTTTGATGATCAAGTGAAAAATCTTGGGATCATTATGGATCGCTCCTTGTCTTGTTTGCCTGAAGTGAGTGAAGTGAGCAGGAAGGTGTTTGCTGCAGTGGGGTCTCTCAGGCGGCTTGGTAATTTTCTACCTACTGCAACTAAAATTGCGCTCGCTCAAACTTTACTTCTTCCTATTCTTGATTATGCTGATGTATCCTATCTCGACCTTTCTGAGGAGCAAAATAATAAACTTGAGCGTCTCCATAATATCTGCATTCGGTTCATATCTGGGTTACGCAAATATGACCACGTTTCTAGTTTCCGTTCCAAACTCAAGTGGCTCCCTATCCGTTATCGCCGTAACTCTCACATTGTTTCGCTTCTGTTTAGTGTCCTTTTTAACCCTGCAACTCCCCGCTATCTCAAAGAGCGTTTTAGTTATTTTAACTCTGTTAGATCTTCTAACAATTAGCTATTAACTGTGCCTTCGTCATCTTCCAAATGTTACAGTAGTTCCTTCACCTTTAAGGCAATTCGACTGTGGAACTCTCTCCCTCGTGACCACCTCGTGACATAAGACAAGCAAAATCTATCGGCAACTTCAAATCTCTTTTTAAAGAACATTATTTGTCTATCCCTTAACCCTGATTGTCTTACTATTGTTATTTTTTGTTTGACTGTTTATGTATTATATATATTTATTTGTGATTTTTGTATATATGTATGGTTGTGTATGTATGTTTATATATAGAGATATTTATGTACGTGTATTGATAATAATTATTTTGATTTTTGGCTAAATATAATCTCTGCACCACCTACTACATAATCTAGTTTTATCTCTTTCTCCAATACCCAAAGGTTGTCTGGAAGAGATCGCTCTTCAGCGATAAGACCGCCTGTTGTCTACCTTTACCTACATGTTATTGTATTCTTTCTCTTTATAACTGCTTTGTTTGTATGAGGTGTGCAATAATAGTACATTGTGATACAAGTGAGGTATGTTGATAATTACATCAGAGGCGTAATTGTTCACGCGAACCGCAGGTGAGCGTGATAATGATAAGGAAGCCGAGGATGTAATTATCAAAGCTCACGCGTATCATACGACGTTTTTCAACACATTTTGCGAGGAAAAAAACATTTTTATAAGATGAAAATGTTATAAGGTAAACGCAGCTATTAACGACCCATCGAAAATCGGAAGGTATTACCGACCCATTATAGTTATTCGTTATTTTATAAGATGAAAATGTTATAAGGTAAACGCAGCTATTAACGACCCATCGAAAATCGGAAGGAATTACCGACCCATTATAGTTATTCGTTATTTTTACGATGGTATAACTAGGGAAAGCTATACATGCGCTTGTTCCTTGACCATCGTATTCTTTTACTTTAGTGTGTGTAGCAGTGGGCAAAAGAGATAAAACACGTCAGTTTCTGTGGGGGAAGCGCGGACGCAGGTCGCGCCATACTGGCTGTTGTTCCTCCAAGTAAGAACGTGACTTTTTTGTTTAAGACATTTACACGAATTTGTGAACTCTATACTTTATCGTGTATTATTAATTATATCCGTTTAAGTATCAGCTTCTGATTTCTGACCACGTTTTGTTGAAAAACAAAACCATTTTAACCGCTAAAACTATAAATTAAAAGAGGACGGTGATAGCTTCGCCAGTTTTTGTTGTGGTAGCTATCAACGACCCCTGAGTCGGTAATGGTCGCAAAGGAATGTTTAGTTTTTCTCTCTTGTGTGTTATTATATTGTATTATAATGCAAGTTTTTTTTTACCAGTTGGAAGCTCAACAATCAGTCTTTGTAAAAATCTAGTAGCGTCACATAAATTGTTGTCCAGTTTTCTTATTTTAGCGTTGTCAATTTAACCAAAATTATGATAATTAGGTAGATCGATATTTTATAGTAACCTTCGTAAATGAGTGTTTCTCGTTTAAAGCCGCATTGTTATGTTCATATTCTTTGTGATATTAATCACTAACAATTGATTTTGTAGTCAGAAGTTCAATTTAATAATAATAGATAACTTTTTATGAGTCGGTAATTAATTTTATGTTTGTCGTTACATATTTTATTACCGACCCATAGGAGTCGGTAATGGCAACCATAAGAAACCATTACCGACCCATAAAATGTGGGCAATTTAAAGTCGTAGTTTTAGGACATACACGGGTAACGATCGGTAATAGCTGCATAAAAATCGTTCATAAATTCACAGCCGTTATTTTAGGACGGTAATAGCAACAATCGACTTCGTCACTTCTTATATTTTTTTAAATACGATAATCCTTTATTTATAGGCATTTGACTGACCAAATATAATCTTTATACTTAACACTAACCTATAAAATTAAAAAAACTGAATGTGATGCCAAGCAGTATGCCTTAAAAGTAAGGTCTATTTTAAAATGGCCTTAAGGGGGTCGTTAATACCTGCGTTTACCTTAGGCCTGTCAAATTATTTTGTTTACATTAAGTAAATCATTAAGATGACAACAGGTTTTTACTCACAATTGCACATCGCCAAGAATTTCCAGTGGCATTTATCACTTTTCTAATCACCACGAGTCAGCATTTTTGATAATAACCAAACACGCATAAACAAATTTTACAAATAATTGTGAAATAACCTATAATGGCGCGCAACAGTTTTTTTTTCGTGATGTTTGCGCAGTGCGGGCACAGAAATCTCTAAACAGCCAATACAAAATAAAATATAATTTCGTTTTAAAATGTTATCTGTATTTAATTCATGTAAAATGTTATCAAAAGTGAATAGTTTTACTAAATTAAACGTTTCTATATCATATACAAAAAAATAGTCATTTTTTATTAACAAAAAGGGTTTAATTTGTTTATTCGAGTAAGAATCCAAATGCAGAGAATTAAAAAAAAGCTGCACATTCCGGTTAATTTAAGAATGCACCGTGTTCATGCATATATCTTGCTGCAAGGTGCCAACGTAACTTAATTGGGATATAACCATAACACACAAGTGTTGTAATGTTATAAAACACGCGTTTTTAATATCCAGGATTATGAGCCTAAAATCGACTCAATAAGAGGTACGTTACGAGCAATTGTGTTGAAAAGAGTATTTGCATTGTATTGTATTGTATTACTGACGTCGGTAAAAAAGAACCTTGACAGCCACATACTGATTTATGACAAGGTTATTCGTTATAAATAATTAAAGCGTGTGCCTTTCGTTCGAGGTGCTCTCAAAATATCCAATAAAACATGTAATGAGATGAACTAATATTACGACTCCTTGAGCTGTTAATCAACTTTTCTGTGCATTTTATTTTAACGCCGACAGTGATAAAAATTAATTTAGAAAAAAAAAATCTCATTTTATAAGTCATCTGTCTCGAAACTTAGCATTTGATAAGGTGAGTTATGAGTTTTAACTAGTTGTCTAAATCATTATTTGGTGCACATAGCATTTCACGCGTATGTACTTACGAAGGTACTTATTTATGACATAAGTCGTTCCATATATAACGCTCCTATTAAATTATATGTAAACCCAGGTATTCCGAGGCACGGGTGCCATCTGAAATTTGATTGAATATGTACATTTGTTGGTGTAATCTACCTACCTACTTATAATATCACCTACTTGTAAAGAGAAAGTGTCTATGATTGTAAGTTTGTATGTAATGAACTACTTGTCCTATTTCAAAAAATATTACTCCTGTCAGAAAGAGTTTTTTTCACCTGGCTTTTTTGATCCCGCGGGTTTGCCTGCGATATCTGCGAGCGAAGCCGCGCGGGCAGCTAGTCTAGTTAATATAATAGTGAATTAGAAGCACGGTCAAACAAAACATACACAGAGAAGAGAAGTTACAATCCCAACCCATAATAATATGTTTTTTTTAATATTTAGTTAGAAAACAAACAGCTATATATACAAAATAATTCTTGCAAAAATGAAAAGAAATTAGGCCTAAAGTTTCCAATATTACTACGTAACATTTACAAATTAAAGTAAGTTAAGTATACAATTATGAATCTGATACCTGATTTGAAAACTATCTATAACTAGACGTGTACTACATGCAAAAAGTTTTAATGCACCTTCCCTACCTAAGAGAAAATAATCATGTTTAAAACTTAAACTGCCAATACGAATCACATTTTGCTAAATAATAATTATTGTTAGCTCGGTATTACCTATTCAAATGAAACCTATAGCAGTTTATCAACGTGTCGTATCGTACCTAGAGAACACGTAATGACGTAAGTAACGCCAATCTGCTTCGCTACGCGCTAACGCGACTCACCCCGCCAGTCACCTGACGAAACTAGACCTCTACCTACGCTCAGTTACAACGCATCGCGGTGTCAAGATATAGGTATGTGTGGGTGAGCGATGAGACGATCTTAAAACAAGTTACAGAATAGGGGGGCAGGACATGCGGATCGCATGCAGCGATCGACTCACTGCGGCGCACCCAGCCGTGGTCCTTGGCACATCTCCCAACTTATCATGCTGTTGAAAATTAACTACTTTACCGAACCATTATAAGTTTCAATCTGTAAAAGGTCATCGCAGTTTAAAGTAACGTGTTGTGCGGAACGCACGCGACCAGTTTAAAGCATAGCAGTGTTGCGTGCGACATACTAAAGTGCGGTAATCTGGGCACCTCACCTTCCACGTTAGGTCAATGTGTTGGTGGACAGCAGCAGAGGAGTATGCCATTAAAAGTTTAATCATAACTGATTAGATTACCAATATAATAATGACTGAGGTAAGCTTCATTATATTTATCGATATCCCCTGCTTGCTGAATTTAACTAGTAGGGTATAATTGAATATTTAAATTAAATAGGTGGTAATGGAAAAACTTAACGAAAGTAGATATGAGTTAGCAAGCAACGGTTGCAGTTTTACGTTTTTTAGTTTGCCTGTCGTGTTTCAGTGCTCGTTGCAAGTTCGCGCGCACTTCGATATGTACACTTTATGAAAATCGTATTTTCATTTATGAAAATATGATTACTTTTTAATTAAAATGCTTTTTTAAACTTCATTCTACAATTTTACTGATATGCATTTGCGATTTACCTATGTTCCAACAATGTCGTTTTTTATCTTTTACCCGTGGAACGTCAAAAAAGTTAGTCGCTACTTTGGGCTCGTCCAGAAATGATCGTATTTAGATGTGATCATATTTGACCTACTTTTGATGATTATAACGCTATAACCCCCCCCCCCCCCCCCATTCAAGATCACGTGTATCAGGTCATGCCTGCCGATGCAAGTATTATTAATGTTTTGAAGTTGGTACAATGAATAATTATTATTTTGATAAACAAGCTCACAGCGCATTATTTTGATATGAGGAAATTATTAAGAACATTCGTAATTTTTTGTCTTTCCTACTGTGTAATAAAATAACACGTGATATTTTTCTCGATAAAGTTGCAGTTATAGAAGCGACGCAAGTGAAAAAAAGCACAGTCATATTTTTTAAGTTTCTACGTCTCTAAACTTTTCAAGTTACAGATGGCATGTTTCCAAACAAAAGTTGCAGATATTTCCTGTGCCTGTTTTTAGGGTTCCGTATCGCAAACGAAAAATAAACTAAATTGTGTGTTGTCAGTCAGCACCACTAGACTCGGAAACCATATAGAAACTTTTTTGACATAGTGATACAGTATCATGTGTAAATGTAACTAGTATACATCGTGCCAATCAACCAACACACAGTTACTGGATGGAAGCGATACAGGTAGCAGGGATTCACGCAGTGTCCTTAAGAACAATTGTGTTTACCCTTTATTTTGTATTGATACCATTCACCCCGAATTCCATTAAGACGAATTGGCAATTTGCACGTTGTTACCCTACTTTCCAAATGAAAATCCATAAAAAATGACTTTTGCCGCCGCCTACCGCTTTGCTAATCAAAAACTCGATCAAGTAATCTAATTGGAATTGTTCTGTTCATTTCATATTGCTGTTTTTTATTTCCGTTCTTCATTTGTAGTAACAAAAATAAAAGACATCTCTTCGTCATTCTTAATATTGTAACTTTTCGAAGCCAAGCACATTATTTTTGCTGTACAGCTATTATCGACAGTAAGTCACTTACATTGCGAAACTTATGGTATCCATTGGTCATCATGTAGTGTTTGAAGCTCTTTTTGCGTTTATTTATTATTCAGACCATATTTTGCGCTCTCCATGACGCAAAAGAGACTTGAACTCACGATTATTTTTATTTGCCAAGAAATGTTTAAGGTTATGGTCACTAAAGTAATGAACTCACCAAAACACAGAAATGTAAGGAGAGATAGACTAGATTAGGTTTAGGTGCGTTGTAATCTTGTGTCAATCAAGCTTTTTAATCTCGTATACATTAAAATACCCACAGGTTCGAAGTTATGCACAAATATGTAGATCATGCCGCGTCATTCGTATTGTACGAAAAAAATAAAATACTTAAAGTTATAAATTATTAATATAATAAATGTTCTTAGCTTCCCTGTTGTGGCGAATGGGTAAATAAAATAATAGTAGATTATACACCAAGGGGGTGCACTGTTTTATGTCACGGGAGCGAATTGAATCCCGAACGTAACGAAGGACTCATAATTTAACTCCTGAGCGTAGCGAGGGAGTTATAAGTTAATTCCTGAGCGAAGCGAGGGAATTAAGACTGAGTCCTGAGTGCAGTGAGGGGTTCAACCGCCCAAGACTAAAACAGTCTTATCCCCGAGGTGTATACTCTACTTTTCACACCTTATGCGAGACAAAAAAACAGGCTCAGTAGATAAATAATGTTTATTTAGCAAATTAAAAGTACATAGTAACATTAGACACGTTAGTCCAATTATGGAAAGATAAGGTAATGTTTTTATTTGGTACGTTTATTGAGGTTGAGTTGTCTAATTTGATAAACTCAGGAGTCAAAACACTTTCATCACTCGACATTTTCAATATTATTTTTGAAATTAAATCTTCTATAGGCACCTACAAGAACTCGATTTGTTCGTCACGCGTGAACAAATGAAGGCGCGCGACGTTCCAAATTCGAAAGCACAAGCCGTGGTCCTAGATTCGAAATTCGAATTTCGAACACCGCGCTCCTCCGGACCGGGGTTCACACGGAGGCAAACTTCATTTATTTTGTCAAATCAAGTAGGCCATGGCCTAGGACAAATTGTGTTTAGCAAAATTAAACTTTATGCATATAGTAATAAGAATTATGAAAAGTGAAATCATATTATTAACCAGCGGGTTATAATGAAATTCAGTACAACATTATAACCCGGCTAATACCAAGGGATTTAATGTCTTGCTTTCGGTAGGGTTTACATGACCTATAATTCGGCATTGTCGAGCATGTGGTGTGAAAAATAAATTATGTCTATCCTATTTGCTTAAACCGTTGAACATAATATCAGATTTAGATAAAATTTGGTATAGTATAGAGATAGTCTGGTTTGAGTCCCGGGAAAGGAGTCGCGGGCAGAAGCTAGTAGCTGATAAATGTTTGTATGGAAACTGAGTTGAAACGTTCCACTTTAAAATATGACAGCGTGAACTTTCCATGCAATCGTTTTCAGACAACATGTTATTTCATTACAATACACTTTGGAATGATTACCTATTTTGTTTACTCAATCACAATTATCACCTCATTGCAGCATAACTAATAAAAATAAAAGGAGCACTAATATTACTTTATTTTAGTATAAAAAGTATGGAAGAACCTAACTTCCTAAAATAAATATATATTCATAACTATGTGAAGCTTATGAATTTTATAAATTTTGGGGGAATGAGGTGAAGTTATTGATTATATAAATTATTAATAAGTAACATAATAGTACATTGTGAATATTGTGATACAAGTGAGGTATGTTGATAATTACATCAGAGGCGAAATTGTGATAAGGAAGCCGAGGATGTAATTATCAAAGCTCACGCGTATCATACGATGTTTTTCAACACACTTTGCGAGGAAAAAAACATTTTTATTAGATGAAAATGTTATAGGCCTGCCAATTTTTTTTTTTTACATTAAGTAAATCATTAACATGACAACAGGTTTTTACTCACAATTGCACATCGCCAAGAATTTCCAGTGGCGTCCATTCTATTTAATCACTTTTCTAGTCACCACGTTTCTCATTTTTAATAATAACCAAACACGCATAAACAAATTTTACAAATATTTACGAAATAACCTATAGGGGCGTGCAACATTTTTTTTTCGTGAAGTTTGCGCAGTGCGGCCTCAGAAATCTCTAAACAGCCAATATAAAATAAAATAATATTTTCGTTTTTAAATGTTATCTGTATTTAATTCATGTAAAATGTTATCAAAAGTGAATAGGTTTACTTAATTAAACGTCTCAATATCATTTACAAAAATAAATAGTCAATTAATTAACATAAAAGGGTTTAATTTGTTTAGTCGAGTAGGTAAGAATCCATTTGCCGAGAATTAACAAAAAAGCAGTACAACCCGTTTAAATTAAGAATGCACCGTGTTCATGCATATATCTTGCTGCAAGGTGCCAACGTGACTTAATCGGGAGATAACCATAACACATAAGTGTTGTAATGTTATAAAACACGCGTGTTTAATATCCAGGATTATGAGCCTAAAAGCTACACAATGAGAGGTACGTTACGAGCAATTGTGTTGAAAAAATGTTTGGAATTCAGTAATGTAGTCTGAAATGTTTGTAGTAGGTACTTATCTAAAATCCACGCTGTCGTTCCGCCTTAAGGCTATTCACACCTAGCAATTTATCACAAAAACTTGATATAGTTAATAAGTCTAATTTTCACTATATCAAGTATATGAGTAAAATTGCACCGTTTGTAGTGTGCTTTAAACCCTTTTGATTAGTATAAACAAGAGCAAATATTAAACGGTCGGTGGCGAGTGAGTCATTACCAATGTATGCTAAGCAACTTGAGCTCTTCGCTACCTCCTTAATATAAACCAAAACTCATGCATAACTGATGGCCATTATAGTACAGTCACCAGCAATAAGATCTGCCACAACATAGCACGCATACATATCTGACACGACTCTATTTGTAATGCCATAAGGACGTGTCAGATATTTTTGCCGGCTTTGTTTCGGCAGATATTGATGCCGGTGACTGTACATTGCATTCGGTCGGTAAGAGTAATTTTGTAAACGATATCGTATTGAGAAGCCCGACGCCGATAGCGAAGGGCTTTGAAGAGTCGAGGTTACAAAATTCCCTGGCGACATATACCTACTCATTTTTTTTTTCACTTTTTGAGGTGTGAATCATCAGCACACAGAAACGCACCGCTGCAAGTCACTGTTAAAAATATTTAGGTTGGCCACTAAAATCCTGTATTATAATTTTGAAATGTTTTTACACGTTCCTACTACTTTTGCACACAGACAATAGATGAACAGAATGGATAATTGTTTAAATTTAGTTTTGGTATGAAGTAAAATACCAATGCCAATTGTCTCGTAAAACGCCGAGCTCTCAAGCACAAGCACTTATTTTACAAGGTGTATAAATAGGTTCTAAATATTATAACCGCGGTTACGTAAAAATTTTAGTGCATAAACACGAGAAGCGCTCTCAGGAAAATCCCGAAAAGGCAAGATCACTAAGATTTTTCACGATGCCACTCGTACCAGTATTTGGAGAGGAACAAATGTTTGTTTAGGAGCAACTACAATAGGGATGATGACTAAGATTTTTTTATGATGTCATTCGAACCAGTTTTTGGAGAGGAACAAATGTTTTTATGGGAGCAACTACAATTAAAGAACGTAAATAAATACCCAAAAATTTGAGACAAAGATCGAGAAGAAGACGTCGCTGGCGGCAGCGCAAAACGCTTCATTTCATACTGATAGATAGACAGGTATGACGTCACAACTGACATTTGTTATTAGTACAAAGTAGTTGCACTTTATTATTATAATTTGATGGTTTACTATCCATTTAGCATCACTACGTACGTTATCAATTTGAACATGAGGCATTATGGCCATTAAAGAACCTCCCTAACCAACAAAAAGCGGCCAAGTGCGTGTCGGGCCACGCGCTGGGTAGGGTTCCGTAGTTGCCCGTCTGTCACAGAATGCGGACTTAAAAGGGGCTTTTGGGGTTTTTATTATAGCTTACCTTCGTAAATAACCGTAAATATAATTATTTTTATAACACGCCAATATGTACAGGGTAATTTCGCTGGTTAGCGAAACCCGCTCACTTCGTTCGAGCGCCAAAACATCTCGTCAGGAATGGGTGCCTTTCAGCCCTTGGTTAACAATCTACTATTTCTTCCCTGACTTGAATAATCTCCCTTGCAACTTTTTCTTGTTTTCCTATTGACTAATAGTTTTAAAAATCTTGTTAGAAATGCCTAGTTTATCAATGTAAGTGTAATATGCGTCCGTAACAGTCAAGGGCATAGGTCAATACAGAATCTACTATTGCAAAGTAAAGACATTACAGTATGTTACTAGGAGGAACTTTATAACTTAGATGGTAAAAATTTCCTTAAAGGATTCTTAATTTACTTGAAATATAACTAATATGTCGGAGCCAGGAAAATGAAGCATAAACCTTGACACCAAGATATGTTTGTTACACAGTCTACCTTTTCAATTGGTTTGCATTGACAATTATTTAGACTATTATGAACACAAGTAAAGCTATGGGTGTACATTAGTGGCAGTCTCTCCTATGGACAAATATGATGATTGTATGACGAGAAGTATTTTTTTTATCTGTGTTTAATATGATGCCATTATCATGGGACCGTTTCACTACCGCATCTATATCCTGCTGAACCAAGCGACATGTAACAACGGTTCCGGCTAGTAGGAGTAGTAGGGTGCATAGATCCTTATCAAGCAAACATGTAGGCATTAAAATCATAGAATATGGCTGCAAACAAACTTCTTGTCTCCTATGTACGAATTTATTTCGTCAGTGAATCTGGACAAGAGAGTACGGTGCTCATATTTTTCTGGAAACCAGACTTTCGTTGAGGACGTTATTTTTATGACGAAATGTATTTTTTGTACTCGTCGATTAAAATCTGTGTATTAAGATTTCATAGAGAATACTGCAACGTCACTCTTTTCATCATTGAATAGTCTATGTTACTTCCGAAACAACCGAAATAACTGTTTCGATACGCTCTAGACAACCGAAAAAAAAAAATAGAACTTTGTATTTCAATAATATGTGGAGACTCGATCCGATACAAAATTACCAATCTTTGGCGTTTCGAAACGAAGCAGCGTCGCGTCATCTGTCAAAAATCTACTTGAACTTGCTGCTGTATCCAGGGCATAAAAAAATAAAAAAACTACGCTTAGTGATTGGCTAGTATTTAGCCAATCACAGCACAGTACTGCAACATTAGGCCTGCCACACACTGGCGCGGCCTGCGGTAGCGGACAATAGTAAATTTGTAATTAGCAGTCAAATTTACTATTGTCCGCCACCGCAGGCCGCGCCAGTGTGTTGCAGGCCTTACGGACGCCGCGCCGGTGGTGTGATTATCTATGGATGGATTATCGTAAGGGCCTCTCATAGACTGGAGCGCCCTGCGGTGGCAGTTAATAGTAATTTTGACAGCTAATGACAAGTTTACTATGGTCCGCCGCGGCCAGGCTGCGCCAGTGTGATGTGGGCTTAAAATTTAATAAGTCGGATAGTAGGACTAGACTATATAGTACTTACGACGTAGTTTTCTTATATATTATTTATTTTAATGAACTCGTACAAAAAGTATTGTTCACAATAGTGTCATAATCAAGCTTTTTAATCTCGTACCTTACTTAGGCCACTCAGCAAGCTTCGTGGCCAAAACGCGGTACTCGACTAAAAAGCTCTCTATTAGGTATAACACGATTGTGAAAAATACTATATACTTGTGCAGTTACGTGGTCCTTCGCCAAACCCATATCACATTATTGTCTATAGGAAAAAAATACAGCTAACGTCATCACTTAGGCAGTGGACCTTCGGTACCTTTAGGTACTATTAATTATTCTGTGCTTATAATCCCTTTTACTGAAGCACGACCCGCCTACCAAGCCATATCTATTATTATGTCCATGAAATAATATGTATAAATAATTCAATGTGTTGTTACAAGGCCAAAAGCTTAGTAGGAACGAGGTGTATGATTTTTAGATGATGTTAATTATGCAATTTCCACAGACTATATTGCACAATATTTATTTACGCTAATATCTGAGGTGGATAGAGGTCCACGCTTGATATTTATTACGTGCTTACGAATCAATACAAGTTCAATGTCGAGTAGGTACGAAACTAACACGACACTCGAGCAGAATTGCAGCGGCACGACCTTGTCAAATGGACAGCTGCATTGAATCCACCTAGGGCTACCAGACGTCAGGATTTTCATCATACCTTATAAACCCCATTATATTTTTGAACAAGCTAAGCTATACAACGATCGGTTATCCAGAAAAAAAGCTTACATCCCCACTTTACGTACAGGGGAGGTTCTTTAAAAAAAATATTTCTAAATATTATTCTACTGTTTTATCGGCGTGATTGATTTATATACCATCATCATCATCATCATCAGCCTATATACGTCCCACTGCTGGGCACAGGCCTCCTCTCATGTATGAGAGGGAACCATACCATATATACCATACCCATGCCGAATTACAGTTTCCTAGTTGTAAGGGTTACTACTTACTGAGCTAAAGGCCTCCACCCACCGGACGCGTGTGCTGCGCGGCGCGTGTGCTGCGCGGCACACGCGCAAGTTGTAAAGCATTGAAACTACACTTCAAACACACATCGAACGCGGCACACGCGCAGCACCCGCGCAGCTGCAGCGCAGCACACGCACAGCACACGCGCAGCACACGCGCAGCACACGCGCAGCACACGCGCAGCACACGCGCAGCACACGCGCAGCACACGCGTCCGGTGGGTGGAGGCCTTAAGCTGAAGACGGACAGACGGACATGGCGAAACTATGAGGGTTCCTTGTTGACCGCAGTCAACGGACGGAACGGAAAATTCAAGGATTTTTTACTTCTAATGTACGGTACATTTATTTACATTATTACAAATCAAATCCAACGTTTTCTAGGTACTTCTTTTTTACTATGTCTACAATGAACTACATATAAATACACAGACAATCTTACACAAGTCGACCTAGTCCCAAACTAAGCAAGCTGGTACCTACTATATGGGTCCTAGACGACGACGATATATGTACATATAAGATATAATTTGATGAGGCAAATCAAAAAGCCCTCCGTGGTTCTTAAGCGTCAGGAATTGTATCCACAAATCAGGAATTTTGCTAGGTATTTCCAAATTTGTATCTGGTAACCCTATATCCACCCGAAATTCGGAAGAGAAATGAATTCGTGTCACAAATTGCAGAGCTTGTTGTGACATCGCCAATTGCCAATAAAATGGATTTCGCACTGTTGTTTGCCTACTTTAACGGCGTTTTATTGTATCTTTGAACTAGATTTGTGTCGATATCATAAATACGAACATAACTATATCTATTTGTCGCTTTTTAGAGTTCCGTAGTCATCAAGGAACCCTTAGTGTACGGTATCATTAGCGCGATATTGGGCTTTGAAGCCCAAATTTTTGTTTGAATCATGTTGCTGCTGGGAATGTAATAAAAACCGTGGCAATAGTAGATACATTAATGAATTTATAAGGAACACTATCACGGCTGAGTAGGCATAACTAGTTACGAGTAATAGTCGACCAACTTAAAGTGTACTTAGAAAGGCCAACTTTCGTACAAATTCGGCCGACGCAACCATTTAGTTGGCGCGCGCGTGTCGATGTACCTAACTAAGAAAGACGGGCAACTACGGAACCCTACGCTGCGCGTGGCCCGACAGGCACTATTGGCCGATTTTTGAACCGTAGAATAGATTTAGACAACATTTGGTATGGAAAAAGTTTGAGAGCTCGTGAAGGAAGACCGTAGGATTTAAAACCATCCTCCAGTATCTGTGGTCCCACAGGACAGGACAAAGTCGCGGACAGAAGATAGTGATTCATTATGATTAACCCTTAACGCTTTCCTGACACTTTTTTAGTACAGTTAGTAAATGCCGCGCAAAGTTTGAACGCGCATTCTGGCTAGAAAATTAAATACGACAAACGAAATGGCGAGAATATTACTATATATTTCTTGAATACGCCAATAGTGTGCAACGTTCAATTTGTGCGCGAGCGTCACTTGAATTCAATGATTTTCGAAATTTGCGTTGGCGTTTGTTTCTGGCCCCATAAAACAATAACAAATAAAAAAATGGTTTTCTTTTTGTTGAATTAACCTTCAGGTGAGTTAAACTTTCGTTTTTGATATAAATTTCATTAAATATTCAATTAATTCGAAGTCAAAAAGGATGATTTAAAGCTGGTCCTGTTTTTGTGACATTATCAATTGTATAGGTGACTACGTACCATTGAGCATGTCATAATAAACGGACAGTGCCGACTTTTATGGATACATAGTTTGTTCCACATTGTGACAGAAAACGGACCTTGCCATTAAACGAAACGCGAGCACAGAAAGTGGACCAACTAAAAACGAGACTGACTTCATCCTGTCAACGAGGAGGGATACATTAAATGTTGTCTCTGTGATCATCAATACAGTTAAAACCAGGAGCGATCACCGTCTGGTAAGAGGCACATTTAATCTATGTGTCAAGCAAGAACGCTCTCGATTGATGAAGTTGTTCCATACAGCATTAATCAATATTCAAAACCCCGAGAGCTTTCATGTGGAACTCCAAAACTGTTTCCGTTTCCTAGACGGCGATTTAGACGAATTCAATTACGGGTTTGTGGAAGCTCGCTGTGCCTTTGGGTCTAAACACTTCAACGCCCAATGAACCAACACAACTAAAAGATTCTCTAGCTGTTGAGCTAGAGAGCCCTCCAGTTGTGTTCACATGTTATGTTCACACAGCAACACCTCAATCCCCTCCCCCATAAGCCTCCGAGTTGTTAGAAGCTCGCAAAGGAAGGGAGCGAAATGTTGCCTAGGACTTCATCCGATGTCACTTTACACCAGTAGCTCAATAAAGAGATCTGCAATTGCTTTACCCGCGATCTGCGCCAATTCAATACAAGCTATTGAAGAGGCTATCCCGTGTAACGAGGACGCTAAAGCGTTTTGGAGAGATTTGACTACTGGACTGAGCCAGCTCGCCAAATTGGAAACAGAAGATGGTAGAATCGTTTCTTCGAAACCTGAGCTTTTGGTTGAGGTAGAGCGCTTTTACGGACAGCTATACACATCAACTCGCGGACCCGAGGTTAGTCTCGTGGAGGACCCTCTAGCTCGACTAACTCAACTCTATTCCAACGACATCCCGGAAATCAGCCTATACGAGCTTGTAAAGGTTCTTTAACAGCTCCAGAACGACAAGGCACCAGGTGAAGACGGAATAACAGCCAAACTGCTGATGGCGGGTGGAAACCCGGTCCCTACGACTCTTCAGCATTTGTTCAATTCCGTCTTACTGGAAGGGAAAAAGCCAAAAGCACGGAACAGAGGTGTGGTGGTGCTATTCCTCAAAAAGGTTACACCACCCTGCTGACGAACTACCGACCAATCTCACTTTTCGTCCAATATTCCGCAGTGTCTCAAGATGAGAGTATTTGACCAGTGTGTGTTGCTAGTGATGACTAATGGCACTGAAACGTGGTCGCTTACTATGGGCCTCATAAGAAGGCTCAAAGTCACCCAAAGGGCAATGGAGAGGGCTATGCTGTTAGTTTCTCTGCGTGATCACATCAGAAATGAGGCTGTCCGCAGCAGGAACAAGGTAACCGATATAGCCCTCCGGATCGCTAAACTTAAGTGGCAGTGGGCAGGGCACATTGCACGTAGAACCGATGGCCGTTGGGGTGGAAAGATACTTTGGTGGCAACCACGTACCGGAAGATGCAGTGAGGGTAGACCCTCGACAAGATGGACTGATGATCAGGTAATGGTTGCGGGAGTCCTCTGGATGCGGGTGGCGCAGGACCGGTCACTTTGGCACTCATCGTGGGAGGCATATGTCCAGCAGTGTAAGTCTTTCGGCTGTTATGATGATGATGCTCAGGATGATTTCATTCAGTGTATTCAAGCTTGTTTTTGGAATACGACAATTTTTTTATTTTATTTTCGTGATCTGCATGACAATATTGTCCGTTTTTTAGGACAACATCAAAGGCAATCATTTTTTACGATTCGTGGCAATGTCCGTTTTAACGGACGTCCTGAAAAACTAACTTTCAGAATGGTTTTCATTTTTTTTTCTTAACTATAGTTCTTTTTATCCAATAACTATCACAAAAAACATTCCGAGTGATAGCTGGCTACATTCCTTCATGTCTTGCCATGTTAAGGGTTAAACCTTAGTTTCGTTTACTGAGCATAAGTACGATTAAAATACCTTGGTGGAAAACTATAAAGGTGACAGATAAAAACACCTACTTAATAACTCAAGTTCCAAGCTGAAAAACTAAATTTTAGGACTAAACTTAAAAAGTCGCCGTAGGTTCATGGTCTTCCCTCCCGCTCACTGAGCATAAGCGTGAGCGAGATGGAAGTGCGTGCCCGGAAGCGCGGATATCATGTTTTCTAATTTTAACTTTTTGGCCGTTTAAATAAATAAAAAAGCAATCGCTAAGTTCTCTCAAAGATGATATTTCCGATTTTTAGATTTTAATATTTTTAGCTTTTGTGCATAGTTTGTTACGAACATTTTAAGTGTATTTTAGACATATTTAGACCTATGTTCGCTATTTTTCTATCGAGCGAAATTTGCTTCGTGTTTTGAATCACTGGTCTCGCTGCAGAAAAGCCTCAAGACTACTATTGTTATTTTTTTGAAACCATATTATTATAAGCAGATGCATTATATTGTTTCAAAAACTCAGACCGCTTAACTTCGCTAAACCTACCGATCGCCATACAAAACATCTTATGACATTCGAAGGCTAACGCAGAGATATTTTGGGAAACTTACGTAGCAGTCTTTCATGGCTTCCCATTTGCGCGAAGTTCCCCCTTTCCTAGAATAAACTTGTATAAACTACTATAAATTGAGAAATTAGTTTGTCACGTGATACTTTGCGAAAACGATTATTCTCAAATTATTCTGGTTTATACAAGTTTATTCTAACAAATGGGGAATTTCGCGGAAATGGGAAGCCAATTTATGAAAGATTGTTGCGTGACTTTCGTAAAATATCACGCCGTTGGCCTGGGAATGTCAAATGACGTTTTGTATGGCGATCGAACCACCTTAAAAAATTACACACTACGAATTTATTGAAAAACCGAGCGAACCGATCGAAGTTCTCCGTCTCAACTTGGCCAAAAATTCTTTCGTAAGTCCGGTTCTGTCCAGCTCTTCTCGTGAAATTTTCCGAGCAGGTTCATTCATTACATATGTACTTAGATTTTTTTTATAGATTCGGTTCTTCGAAATTAACATAGTGGGTTATATCTTTAAAAAATACACGCTCTCCAGCTCACAGAGCCACTAAACCACCAAGCAAGTGGTGCCTAGGTAACCAACTGTGATACCAATCTCGATGGCGTTTTTCTAACGTCAACTTAACGGACTACTTTGCTGAATTAGAAAACATTGTAATGGTATCATAATTCTCATACAAAAAAATCAATGCCAAAATAAAGTATTTTATTTTATATAATGGGGTGTTATAAGATTGAAGTGTCCGTGTCCGTGTGCCTTTGTGTCTGTGTGTGTATCTCTGGCATCGTAGCTCCTAAACGTATGGACGGGTTTTAATGCGCTTTTTTTGTCGGAAAGTTGACGTGATCGGGATGGTTCTTAGCTACGTTTCAACAAAATCGGTTGAGCTGGTTTTGATATTTTGAACTTAGAAATGAAAATCTCGGGGTTTTTCAACAAGTTGTTAATAATTTTAACTCAGTTTAGCCCCGCACACCTTGGGTAACAACACTATACAGTCGGCATCATAATTAGCTGCGCAATCGAAGACTTCAAAAGCACTTATTCCCTTTTTAAAAAGACTGACAGTTTCGTTTGCGCAGTTACTTTTGATGCTGACTGTACTATTTCGTTGCGCTTTAAATAGCTTTATTGTTTAAACCTGCATGTTACTTATACAAGTTTCATTTGATTACATAAATTATATGTTTTGCGTCAAGAAAATCTCTACGGAATCCGTATAATTTCCGCTTCCAGCATAACTATGTACAAGTAAGTTGGTCAATGAGTATGGCGACATGACTTGAACCGCTCGCCCGGGTACTTGTTTTGCCATTAAACCCGTTTAATGCTCTTCCATCTGTTTATTAACTGGTTAGAATTCTTCTGAAGTGTGGTAATCAATGATTACCTACTGCATTTTTGTTACAAATTAAATCAGTTACGTTCTGGTTACCTTCAGCTGCAAGTAAACTATGTAAAACTAACAAAATGTACATGACGGGCAGCATTACAATTAATAATATTGTTTAGGTATATTCATAACATATTGAATAGTGACCGTTGGATTGAATATTAAAGAATAAAGATGTTTATAACTATTTTTAGTATAATTCGTATAAATACAGGCACATACCTTAAAATCTAGATTACAATAAGAATAAAATGTATATGATTTGAGTAAAACTAAAAGAGCTAAAATAAACCTAGATTATTAAAACCAAGATTAACGATAGTTATCATTTAATTGTGAAAGTATGGGGTATTTGTAAGAGTCAATCGCGCTTTTTATTGGGGTTCCGTAGTCAACATTATATTTTCGCCATGTCGGTCTGGCCGCCGTCTGTCCATCTTCGGCTTAGCTAAGCAACCATTAGGTTCTACCCATTAGAAAACTGTAATCAGAAGATCAAAACGTTGAAAAAAATATTTTAAAATGAAGATGTTTTTTTTTTCTCGTTAAACCCATAGTGTGGGGTATCGTTGGATAGCTTGTTCAAAAATATTATGGGTTTTTAAAACGGTTTTTCAAATTAGTGATTCGTTTGCGAGACATTGGGTTTTAAAGCCCAAATTTTTGTTCGAGTTAAATATGTGTGTAATGTAAGTACCTACACTTTAACCATTTAGTTGGCGCGCGCGTGTCGATTTAACTAAGAAAGAAAGGCAACTACGAGACCCTACACTGCGCTTGACCTGACTTTAATTACAATAATAAAATGTTAGTATTTAAACCATGCGACCATTCTTACTTGGGTGGTCAAAACGGAGATTGTAGCTTTATAAGATTACTAGCTTCTGCCCGCGACTTCGTCCGCGTGGAACTCTTTTATATCGTGGCTCCTTACAAACTTGCGCCTCCTATTTCGCCCGCTTAGACGATGATTCCCGGAATAAAAAGTATTATATACTCGTATGTTAATCCAGGTTATACACTAAATGAATACCAAAATTCATTTTACCTAATCCGATTTTGCGTGATTGAGGTCCAAACTTTAGCATCATAGCCTAGCGGTGGCTGCCAGTCGGAAACGATAACGCAGGTTAAGCAATGATGGCAGCGGTCAGTCTTTGGATGGGTGACCGCCTGATGCGAAAATTTGGATGGTTTAGATGTTTAGATATTGGGATGTTTGTTACTCAATGGCGCTTAAACGGCTCAAACGATTTAGATGGAGTTTTACACGAAGTTAGTTGAAAGCCTGGATTAAAATATAAGGGCGGAAGCTAGTATTCTATAAATTTACAATTTTCAACATGAATCCGCCTATTTATTATTTATTTTAATGCGTCTTATATTGAAACGGTTACGTTCGCTACAAAAATAACGCGCGCAATGTGAAACAGCTTACGCCATCTAGTGACCAGTAGCTAGCTTTAGTTTAAATATCACACAGGCTTCAACTTGGGTACTTTGTTTAATTGTACCCAACTGTGTTTTGTATATGTGAAGCTAAATAAAGAGTAGTAGAGTAGTAAGTATGTAGGTAATTGTCTAATTGTCATGACATTTTTTTATCTTTATAAATATAGTAGACTATCATCAGGTAAAGTTTTACAAAAATTCAAGGGAAGTTATATAAAAATGCGTTTAGTAGTTTTTGTGATCGAAAAACTGAAGCAACATCAACAATTCTACTGTGATTTATTCCACAAAAACGTGTACAGCATATGCCATCTAGTGACGGGTAGAAAAGTTTGTGGTACTTACTTAGGATTTCTCAATACAAACTTTCAACCAAGTTTTAATCCCTTTAGAAGATGCATTTTTCAAAATCAATATGGAATCATATTATACGAAGTTTCAAGTCCCTAGCTCGAAAATTATTCATTCCTCAAACAAATTTTCTACCCATTTTTGAACCCCTTAGGGAGTAAACTGGCAAAAACGCTAAAAGCTGTTTTCTCGTATTTCATTAAAGAATCTTTTTACAAAGTTTCAAGTCTCTATCTTAAAAAAATAACTAATTCCCATACAAATTTTCGACCCATTTTTGACCCCCTTAGGGTATGAACTTGCAAAAATGATGAAATATGTTTTCTTGTATTTCATTGAAGAACCTTTTCAAGAAGTTTCAAGACTTTATCGTAAAAAATGAATGAATTCCTATACAATTTTTCGAACCTTATATCACCCTGTGAAGAAACATTATCTAAGAAAAGGCCGTGCTATGTCCTTTTCTGAGGGCTAAACTACAATATTAGAAAGTGCCATCAAAATCGGTTCAGTAGTTTTTGCCAGAATATTCCCCTTAAAATTATACTTAATCTCATCGCCGCCCCGCGACGTCCACTTCACAACAAAAGATGGCGCTGTTGCGTATCGGTTTGTCTTAAATTTGGTCTGCAGGTCACCTGAACTCCATCAAACAAAAAACTGGAGGCTAGAATATGCGTGAAAATTGGTGATGTTCTGCATCGTGCTATTGAAGTTTTTAATTTATGTTGTATAAATACAATTTCCTTCGAATGTTCCTTATTATGTATGTCTCTCAAACAACATCAACGAATTTTCACAATTATAATAAAATATTCTTATGGATCGAGGTGTGTAATTTTAAATAAACCAACGAGTTAATCAACTAATTTATTTAAACGTTAAGTTACAAATCAGATAATGCACTAATTACGCTAATTGGTACAAAGTTTGATGGTCACGGGTCTTAGCTAGTCGTCCGATCCCTAACGAGTGCGCCGCCGAAGTGAAGTCCGTCGCTGCTCCGGTCTCTTCCCCACCACCTCGCTCCTCGTCCGGCTGGCTCTCGGTGGGAGAACGCGTCGGGGCTGTGACGTAGGCGGAGCAAGCAAGACAGAGAATCTAGCCTTCTCCCTCTTTCTTGAGGGCGTTGGTAATACGGCCGTTCCTGACTGCGAGACGTCCTCGGCCGCTACACTTTCAAGGAGGCTGTTGTCATCATCAGAGTGCTCGTCAGCTGGAAAAAGAGAAAAGAAATCTTTTATACCAACTTAGCTCTATAGACCAATAACTACACTCCGACCAAACAAATTTCTTACATCATAATGTCTGTGCGCGATAAGCCATTATGACGCAAGATTACCTTTCACACCCTCAGACATTATTTCATGCAAGCTCATCAGCCACAACTGTTACTAATCATACAAGACGCATTCATGCTTTCAAACCATTGAAGTTAACATGGCCACAAAACGTATACTAGATCGATAACATGTCGCACTGCTACTCCCCTAGGAGCGCAGTCTGCCGGGAACAAAGTGATACTGACACCCACAACAAGGTTCAGTCTGCCGGGCAAAGAAGCCCGTCCCGAATAAGATCACACAGTAACCCACTAATGTGAGCACTGCCTGCCGGCTGGCCAAGCCGTACTACAAAGTATTGTAGTCTGCCGCACCTGCATAGGCGCACTGTCACTCAACACGAGTACAGTCTGCCGGCTCCTAAGCCGTACTCCGAGATATCGGAGTCTGCCGCGATAAAATCGCACTGCTACCCAACACATGAGCACAGTCTGCCGGCTTCAAAGCCGTACCCTGAAAGGTCAGAGTCTGCCGCGATAAAATTGCACTGCTACCCAACACATGAGCACAGTCTGCCAGCTACAAAGCCGTACCCTGAAAGATCAGAGTCTGCCGCAATGAACTATCAAAACGACTAATTGCTACTTACTTTGAAAAAATGTTGCGCATGTCTCTGGGGTCCACTCCCCACGCCACGGCACCATGTACTCCGCGGCAGCCCGCGTCCGTTTCCCATATGAACCGGACAGCAGTTCAAGCTCATAGCGATCGTGAGGTAGGACTGAAGTCACCTTGTAGGGACCCCTCATACCGGAATCTAATTTACCTCTCTGCGCTTGTTTAATGACAAAAGCAAAATCGCCTATTTTAAAAGCACGTGGTTGTTTGCGACCCTTGTTAGTGCTTTCGTCTTGCCGCCTTTGTCTTGCAGCCAACCGATCGCTTACGCGCTGTCTCTTAAGCACCATTAAAGCTTCGCGATTTCCACTAGTGTTCTCGAGAGCAACGTCACGGACTAGAGAGCGTAACACGGGTGTGGTTGCATCAATACCCACAAGCAGTCTGAGAGGAGATTCGTTAGTAGCAGCGTTTTTAGTCAAATTCAGAATCAATTGCACCCGCCATAGGGCATCGGACCAGTCAGCGCCTTTGTTATTTGCTTCTACTCTAATCAAGTTATGTACAGTACGGCAATAACGCTCAGCCTGACCATTTTCATGGTGCATTTCAGGAGTAATGAAATGGAATTTACAACCTAGCTCTGATATCCAACTTTGAAAGCTGCTGCATTCGAACATTCTACCGCGGTCGCTGACAATAAGCTGAGGTGTACCAAACAACGATATGACATTTGTAAATACACGTTTTAGGTCGTCAGCATCTTGCCGATACATCGAGTACAAAAGGCAATATTTTGAAAACGCGTCTACAACTACGAGGACGTACTTGAATCCTTTGGATTCCGGTAACGGACCTAATACGTCCATATGTAGCGTCGAAAATGGGATATCGGGCTTAGTCCATGATTCGATTGGCTGATGAGGCGCTCGTGCAATCTTTTTGCAAGTTAAACAAACCAAGCAATGACCTATGTATTTCCGAACAAATGCTCTAAGCCCGGGGAACCAAAAATGTCTTAGAATGAGTTCAGCCGTTTTGTCCATTCCGATATGGTCATGCTCGTCATGGAAAATTCTAAGTAGACTGAGCCTATAACCCTTCGGAATAAAACAAAGCAGGCGAGTGTCATCACCTGCAGAACTATACTTGTAGTACAGTAAATTATTGCGGACTTCGTAGCGCGTCGAGTCCAAGGTTCCTTCCTTCAAACTATCGATAAGATTCTGAGTTTCAGAATCGGCGGTTTGAGCCTGATGTGCCCAATTGGTTGGCTTACGAATATGCAAGATTTCCACGGCGTTTCTGCTTAGGTAGTCAGCATGAGGTAATAGAACGCCCTTGCGATACTCAATGTTGAATTGGAAATCCTGCATGTAAACCCACCATCGAGCAACGCGAGGAACGAGGTCTTTCTTCCTCTCAGTTAATTTTAAAGAATTGCAATCAGTTACTATCTTAAAAGTGACGCCGATCAGGTAGTGACGAAAGTGTTGAAGAGCTTTCACGATTGCTAAAGTTTCTAATTCGTAACTGTGGTACTTGGACTCAGCGCCTTGCGTCCTTCTACTAAAGTATGCAACTACTCTCTTTTGCTTGCCCTCGTGTTCCTGCAGTAAGATCGCACCATAACCGCACGCGCTTGCATCGGTGTGCAGTTCCGTGGGAAGGCTTGGGTCAAATATAGCGAGGACCGGCTCCTCAGTAAGGCATTTAATAATATATATGCGAGCTTCCTCCTGTTCAGGTCCCCAATCGAAAGGTACACCTCGCCGCGTGAGCCTAGCAATGCACGCCGTCCTTTGCGAGAAGCCGGAAATATATCGGCGAAAATATCCAGCGAGGCCCAAGAACTGGCGTACTTGCTTAACATTTGCTGGGCGGGGTGCATCACTCAAAGCCTGAATTTTTCGTGGACTCGGCCGTACCTGACCTCTACTAATGAGCCGTCCTAGATACTCTATTTCTGTCACGAGAAAATTGCACTTTTTCAAGTTGATAGAAAATCCTGCAGTTGTCAACGTTTGTAAGACCTGGCGCAAGAGTAATAGGCCCTCGTCTACAGTGTCAGACAGTATCAAAACGTCGTCGATATATACAAGGACGCTACCACTCTCGATAAATGGCTTCAGGGTCTCAGACATGATCTTTTGGTAAACAACTGGGGCATTAGCTAAGCCATACGGCATCTTTAGATACTCGTAATGCCCTTCAGGCGTGACAAAAGCCGTTTTGTTCACTGAATCTGGGTCCACCCTGACTTGGTGAAAACCTGTGGCCATATCGAGAGTCGAAAAGTACCTCGTTTATCCTAGCCGGTCGATATGGTCATCTATAAGCGGCAGCGGGAATCTATCTTTGACTGTTATCGCGTTCAAAGCACGATAATCGACGCACATTCTGTCCGTGCCGTCTTTTTTCTTTACTAATATTATTGGACTCGCGAAGTCAGAGTTAGATTCCCGTATAACGCCCTTATCCTTAAGGTCTTTTATGATATCGCGAACACGCAATTTCTCGTCGTAAGATAGCTTATAGGGCCGGTAGTTGACAGGTTCACTTCTAATCAATTTAATCGCCAGTGTACCGGTCGTTACTGTTGAAGATGCAGTGCCACTGATAAATGACTGAGAGAACCCGTTAACAACCGTGAGCAGTTGCCGTTTTTCATCACCGACTAATGGCGTGTTGATTTTGGGCTCCAATTCGCTAATTTGTTGAACTAATGAACTCTCAGTCCTCATCAGGCGCTGCACCCCACCGGTCCTAATGTATGTAACCCCCTCTCGATTCAAAACATCTGTTCCTATCAGTACCGACGCGTTCATACACGATTCTGGCACGACATATAAATCAACCTCTATTGATATATCAGGGAACTCTATTACTAACGTAACGAATGAAGTAGATTCGATTTCTTGACTGCCTATGCCTCGTAAAACACGATAGGTGGGGACGTGTTTGCAGATGAAATGTTTTAATGCCGATCTAGATATAAGGGATATGCATGAACTACTATCTATAAGCACGTCCAAAGGAACCCCCTCTATGACAGCAGTCATTACATCGTCGTTAGCAACTGAATCCCGTTTGCGACACAAATTGACATTATTAGGGCGTTTATTATTTGTTTCTGCACGCTGTTTCGCAAAACAAGATTCTGCATAGTGACCAGGTTTGTGACAGTAAGAACAAGTGATCGGAGACTTATTGCTTGAGGGCGCAGTACGTAACGCTACCGTACTTGTATTTGTGCTAACCGCAGGCGCGGGTGCGTTACGATCGCTGCTAACCGTAGCAGTACTCTCAAATCGAGACTTTTTATAGCAGTTGGCGCGCTTGTGACCTATACCACCGCAGTTGAAACATTTTAATCGATTCTCCGACCTACTCAGCTCACGCTTACGCGAATTTGAAATTGCAGGCCTATTGTTAGAACGGGCAGGATCATGGGAAGCAACACGCGGTTCAGTTTTAGGTTTTACAAACACCGACAAAAAATCAACAATCTGATTTGGTTTAAGCTTCGCGTTAGTGGCAGCTGCTTTAATCTGCGAGTCGGTAATACCTCTAAGAACTATAGCCGTTTTAAGATCATCTGACAAACCGGTCACAATATTTAAACGCAACAAGGTACGGCGCGCATACTCGGCATATGTAACAAAACCCTTCGAATCGGTACGCATCACATCATAAAGCACAGTTGCCACGTCTATGCTTCGTGGACAGAGGGACCGAAACTCGACTTTAAAGTTACTCCAGGTGCGGTCGTTGGTCACCCATTCATTGAGCCACGAACGCGCGTCACCTTTCAAGCAATTCGCAACACGTGATAAACACTCATTATCGGCCCAGCGATTTCTTTCACGCGCGCGGTCCACCTCTGTACACCAAACATCAAAGTCATGTATTTGCGGATCAAAGTTAAAATAATATAAAGTTATATAGTAATGGTTCGGTCTTACTTGTAAAAGTGACGAAAGCGTTCCCACGATCCTCTCCGTTACCTCGTCGCCGGAGGCGTCACCGTGCGGGGCTGGGACGGAGTCCTGACGTTCGGTGGCTGCTGGGCAGCCGCTAATAGCCACCGATATGTCATCGCGCGCAGAGGCCGGTGCGCTGGCCGACGGTACAACTGGAAGTGGCAGCGGTGGAGTAGCTGATGGCTGTGGAACAGAAGCAGAACCAGCACAATTTTCTGATACCGACAAATGCGGGCGCAACGTTGGGGACGGAGGCTCTAATCTTTCAACGATCTTCCCCAATTTTTCTAAAATCGTACCTAACACTACGTCAGTTTCGATAGTTCGCTTTTTACTCTTACGCTTTCTACAAGGTGTGCTACGTTCCGACATTTTAATAAAGCAGTAAGCGGAAAATCAAATTCAAAATACCTGCACTAGCATACTATGCAAATCACTATGAAATCTCAAGCACGATATTTAAAGCGCAACGTATTACTAAAAAAGAACACAAATCATTAGCAGACTGCAGCTCGGTACGCAAAATAAGATTCCTTTAGCAATAAATCCATATAAGGAAAAATCTACACCAGCTACGTTTTTGCGAAATGATTAAAAAGCATGTTTAAAATACACTTGCACTCATTAAAAACGTCACGGATTATAACAAAGCACAATTATTTTGCAAGCCACAACTATGTACGCACAATAAAGCTGCAATAAGCAATCACCAAAATGTTATCATCTACTTTAGCTATGATCAAAGCAAGTTCAAAATGATTTAGATTAGCAAACACAGTTATTAAAAACGAAACCAATATAACTAAGCCGCATAATTGTTAAGAGTTATAAACGATGTACTCAACACTGAATTCCTTATGCGTTCGAACTTAAAAGACAAATCGTTAGCGCGTCAGTTAACGGAATACGGTTTAAATTATTCAAACGGAAAAAGATAATTGTCTGGATGCCACTCGCGTGAATATCATATCCCACCTTCTGATCTTATGGATCGAGGTGTGTAATTTTAAATAAACCAACGAGTTAATCAACTAATTTATTTAAACGTTAAGTTACAAATCAGATAATGCACTAATTACGCTAATTGGTACAAAGTTTGATGGTCACGGGTCTTAGCTAGTCGTCCGATCCCTAACGAGTGCGCCGCCGAAGTGAAGTCCGTCGCTGCTCCGGTCTCTTCCCCACCACCTCGCTCCTCGTCCGGCTGGCTCTCGGTGGGAGAACGCGTCGGGGCTGTGACGTAGGCGGAGCAAGCAAGACAGAGAATCTAGCCTTCTCCCTCTTTCTTGAGGGCGTTGGTAATAATATTGTTATTGTGAATTTGTGATACTAGATTTACACTCGCGCCTCGTACCTCGTCTCGCGCCTCGTCTCGTGTCTCGGCTCGCACCTCGCGTGATCTATGGTAAATGAGCTTCCTGTTTACACTCTCGCCGTGAGTTCAGAGTTCAGTTGTCTTTGAGCTAGCAACAATGGAGGACGTCCAAGAGCGAAGCGAGAAGCAATAGCGCGAATGTAAACACACGCTCGTCTCGCGCTTCGTCTCGCGACGAGGTCCTTTTAGTACAAGAAAATTAATAAAATCAGGGGAAATAATTCCTGTAGTTTTGTAAATTAGTACAGTTATACCTTGTCGTGTCCAGGTGAACATACTAAAAGTCCTCGAGGGTGGGGGCTGTGCTGAGGGTGTAGGGGGGGGTTGAAGGTACCTTTTTTCAGATTTTCGTACATATCTCGAATAACTGTACGAATAGCGTTATAATAACTTCAGACAAAAGTTTTTACATAAAATTTCCTACAAAATTGGTCATAAAGATTTTTACTCTACGATCAATACTTTGGGAGCTACAGGATGTTAAAGTAAACAAAGAGATAAAAAATTGTTGATTTAAGAAAACGTCGTTATTTCGTAGTTGTTCATCATAACTCTTATAATTACTTTAGATATAAGTTTTTCCATAAAATTTCCTACAAAATTGGTCATATAGGGTCTCTCCGTGTAACTCCAAAAAAAAATTGCCATTTCAAGATTTGCCTCGGGGAAAAAGTTGGAGTACAGCCTGGCTAAACGGTCGGACCGTGTATGCTTGTTTCTTAGATCTTTCTAAGGCCTTCGCCCTAGTATCGTACGATAGCTTGTGGTCAAAATTATCGAAGAAAACAAGCATGCCGGGGGAGCTTGTGTCAATATTTAAATATTGGTACAAGAACCAGACTAATGTTGTGAGGTGGGCTGGTCATATGTCGGATGTGTACAGATTGAGGTGTGGAGTGAGACGTCAACGTGAGAGGAGATGTCAATCCACCCTTGACATCTCCGAAGCTCTTCAACCTGTATATGGACGGGCTGATCCATGAGCTCAGTAACACCCCTATAGGTTGTTCCGTTGGTGGAAAGGTTGTTAACAACATCAGCTACGCGGATGATATGGTGGTATTGAGTCCATGCATCAGTGCCTTGAGGAAGTTGCTGGCTATATGTGAGAGGTACGCTGCTGCCCATGGCCTTAAGTACAATGCGGCAAAAAGTGAGTTGTTGTTGTTTAAGGCCGGGAAGAAAACATACGACTTTATTCCACCAATTGTACTTGAGGGCACAACTCTAAAAAGAGTCTCTAAATTTAAGTACTTGGGGCACTGGGTAGCAGACACGTTATGTGACGATCTGGATGTAGAAAGGGAGAGCCGTGCGTTGGCGGTCCGCGGTAATATGCTGGCTCGTAGGTTCGCGCGATGTAGTGAGTGTGTGAAAGTACAGTTTCTAGAAAGAGAAGACGGAGATTACGATGCCGAAGACGATGAGTAAAATAATACTTATCACGTACCTACCTGTTAATTAATTTTGTATACTAGTGGTTATACCTCTAAACTTGATGGTTTGATGACATGTATATTCCTTAACCTGTTATTGTGTACAATAAAGTGCTTACATACATACATACATACTTTAACACCCTGTAGCTCCCAAAGTATTGATCGTAGAGTAAAAATAAATATGACCAGTTTTGTAGGAAATTTTATGCAGAAACTTTTATCTTAAGTTACTATTCGTACAGATATTCGAGAAAGGTACGAAAATCTGAAAGAAAGTACCTTCAATCCCCCCTACACCCTGAGCACAGCCCCCACCCTCGAGGACTTTTAGTATGTTTATCTGGACACCACAAGGTGTAATTGTACCAATTAACAAAAATACAGGAATTATTTCCCCTGATTTTACTAAAGTCCAAAAACTTTTTTTTTATTTTTTTTTGGTCATCAAAAACTGCATGCGGTTTCCTATGACATTTGGTCGAGCACCCCTGACCTAGGTCTGACCGTTTAGCCAGGCTGTACTCCAACTTTCTCCCCGATGCAAACCTTGAAATGGCAATTTTTTTTGGGGTCACATGGAGAGACCCTACACTTGTTTCATACATTACCAGGTCATAGTTGCACTCTTTCCCGAAGAAACAACTATGTCAGTGAGAAATCAGTGGTCTTGCAGCTTTATTTGTTTGTTTTGTTTAGAAATTCTCAATGGATCGACATGGGAATTGTATGTTTGATAAGCAGGTAACTGAGCTTGCTAATTCTAAACGCAAAATGAATTATGATGAACAACTACGAAAAAATGACGTTTTCTTAAATCGACTATTTTTTTAACTTGAACATCCTGTAGCTCCTAAAGTATCGATCGTAGAGTGAAAATAAATATGACCAATTTTGTAGGAAATTTTATGGACAAACTTTTAACTAAAGTAATTACAAGAGTTATGATGAACAACTACGAAATAACGACGTTTTCTTAAATCAACATTTTTTTACTTTAACATCCTGTAGCTCTCAAAGTATTGATCGTAGAGTAAAAATCTTTTCAACACAATTGCTCGTAACGTACCTCTTATTGTGTCGCTTTTAGGCTCATAATCCTGGATATTAAAAACGCGTGTTTTATAACATTACAACACTTGTGTGTTATGGTTATATCCCGATTAAGTCACGTTGGCACCTTGCAGCAAGATACGAGTATATGCATGAACACGGTGCATTCTTAAATTAACCGGGTTATACAGAATGTACGGCTATTTTTTTAATTTTTGGCAAATGGATTCTTACTCGTCTAAACAAATTAAATCCTTTTTGTTAATTAATTGACTATTTCTTTTTGTATATGATATGGAAACGTTTAATTTAGTAAAACTATTCACTTTTCATAACATTTTACATGAATTAAATACAGATAACATTTTAAAACGAAAACATAATTTTATTTTGTATTGGCTGTTTAGAGATTTCTGTGCCCACACTGCGCAAACTTCACGAAAAAAAAACTGTTGGGCGCCCAGGTTATTTATTTCACAAATATTTGTAAAATTTGTTTAAGTATGCGTGTTTGGTCATTATCAAAAATGATGACTCGTGGTGACTAGAAAAGTGATAAATAGAATGGACGCCACTGGAAATTCTTGGCGATGTGCAATTGTGAGTAAAAACCTGTTGTCATCTTAATGATTTGCTTAATGTAAAGTAAATAATTTGGCAGGCCTATAACATTTTCATCTTATGAAAATGATTTTTTCCTCGCAAAATGTGTTGAAAAACGTCGTATGATACGCGTGAGCTTTGATAATTACATCCTCGGCTTCCTTATCAATTCGCCTCTGATGTAATTATCAACCTACCTCACTTGTATCACAATGTACTATTATGACCAATTTTGTAGGAAATTTTATGTAGAAACTTTTGTCTGAAGTTATCATAACGCTTTTCGTACAGATATTCGAGATATGTACGAAAATCTGAAAAAAGGTACCTTCAACCCCCCCCTACACCCTCAGCACAGCCCCCACCCTCGAGGACTTTTAGTATGTTTATCTGGACATCGGTAGGTATAATTGTACCAATTTACAAAACTACAGGAATTATTTCCCCTAATTGCCCATATTCGGCTTAATTTTCTTGGATTATTTGACTCGTGCCCAAAAACCGCTCCGAACGCGAGCGCTGCGAGTCGCGAGACGAAGCGTGAGACGAGCCGCGAGCGTCTACTCACACTCTCGCCTCGTACCTCGTCTCGCACCTCTTCTCGTGACTCGCACGAGAGTGTAAATGAGGTGTAAATAATATAATATAATATAATAATAATATTAGTGTAAAGTGTGATATGTGATAGGTAGGTAGGTGGATCTCCAGAACCGCTTATCCAGTTTCAATTTTTTTTTCAACTGTGTGTGGTCGTTGCAGCGCGACACGCGTCCTAAGTGCAGCGTGTCAATATCAGTATTTTAACGCGACCACCGAATATGTAGTAGGACACGAAATTAACATGCGCATGCGCAGCTCAAGCAGGTATACTCAGACATCCCGACTCATTGCCCGTCGAACGAAAATTAGGATTATTAACTCAAACATGCCCGTGAAAAAATGATATCACCAGTAGAATTCGGGTCTTCGTAAATAAAAGTTTGGGTCGGACTCTGGGAATTTTCTGGCCTCTGAACATCTCTAAGGCCGGGCTGTGGGAGATACGCCAGAGGACTTGGCGCTGGGTAGGAAATGTGCTGTGGGAAGGCCAGACAACCATTATATATGTCCAGGCAAAGTTTGAGATGGCACGCTTCCGGAACAAGGAAACCTGGTCGCCCTCGCACCACTTGGAGACCGACACGACAAAGTATGATAAGGAAAAAGATTGAGGTTGCTGCCCAGGACAGCAATAGATGGAAATCCCTTGTAACTCCACTACACTATTCCTTTTTAGTCTACTTATGTAAGATGGTATCTTGAACATAGACCTTATTGCCTTGCTTTCATAACGTTCCTATATTTCGACACTACTATGGGTGCATGGCTGCTCCTATTATACCTATACTAAGTCATAATCAACACAAAGGTCACAAATGGCCAAAACCTGAAGGTCACTTGGTAAACATATTCACAGTGTAAATTACTAGGTCAATGTCCATTCAGAGCCTTGTTGTCGCCCATTACATGATCGTCACCTAATCATTATTTCCTGTGGCACAAATTACACTTACCTATATTTAAAAACAGAATGGGTGTATATAATGTTTGTATACTTAGACGTGTTGCTGACATCTACCAAGATAGGTATTTTCAATGTGAGTTACATAGTAGTCTAAGTACTTATACGGAACTTACATAGACTGTATCTTATTTAATTATTTTAGTTTTATGCGAGTAACAACAACCAAACAGCTATAGCAGATAATTTAGCTATAGCTAAAATATTGATATATCCCACGTTTTAATTTCGGTTCTAAGAGACAATGCCACTAACGAAACTGCCACATTTCCGATGTCAAATTAATTAATCTACAACTCACTATATATTTGTTTCGTTTCTACATGTCTAGTCGTATTTCATATTCCATGGCTATCATAGAGTTCATTAAGGCGAATGTAACCCTGAAAATGTTGTCACACTCGGTCGCTAATGTGAGCTCGACGAGCTGTGCTCCTTGCCCGCGCATGGAAATTTGCGAATAATGTATGACCTTAGAAAAGTTGAAAAACCCCCGACATTTTCATTTCAAAGTCCAATATCTCAAAAACGGCTGAACAGATTTTGATAAAACATGGCTAAGAACACTCGAGATAAGATTATCTATGACAAAAAAAAACACGTACAAATCGGTCCATCCGTTTGGGAGCTACGATACCACAGACTGATACACAGACAGACACGTTAAACTTATAACAACCCTCTTTTTTCGTCGGGGGTTAAAAAGTAAACAAACATTCAAAAATACAATTGCTACGTTTATTTGGTTTTTTTTTTACTAAAGCTCCGCCCCTCTTTTTCTAACTGCCGTAACCTAATTAAACGCTGGTTAACTACTTTAATAGCTTGTTTTTAACCGACTTCAAAAAAAAGGAGGAGGTTCTCAATTCGGTTGTATTTTTTTTTTTTTTTTATTTTTTTTTTTTTTTTCAATGTTTGTTACCTCAGAACTCCGTCATTGATGAACCGATTCGGAAATTTTTTTTTTGTTCGTATGTATATACTTCCAGGTGGGTCCCATTTTTTTCAAAATTCAGTTAGATGATGGGATCCATGAGGAATTGAGGGGACTCCTCAATTTTATAAGGCACGCGTGTAGTGATTTTGGTATTTTCTGTTATAACTCGTGTATTTACATCCGGAATCATAAATTTGGTGGCGAGGAATTGATGATGAAGACCACAGATGACTTATCGAATTCCTCAATTATGTACTTAAAAGTGCAAAAGTACGTCACAGGTTCTGATAAGATTCCGTTGAAATAGGAACTAATGAAGTGCCATTGGTGATGATCTTGGGGAATCGATGGAAGTCCTCAAATATTATCGGCCCACATACAGCGATTCGGTTTTTTTCTATAGTAATCAACGCATTTGCTATCGGAAATCAGTTCATGTGGTAAATTGTAAAAAATAGGAAATGTGCTCGTGGCTTGGCGGAGTACTAAATTGAAGTCGGTTAAAACTTTGTTTTTAAAGTAAATTATATTGCGAAGCAATCTTAATAGCATTCTATTTTTATATGCATCGCAATCAATATGACCACAAATCATTATTATCTTCAACATAATGTATTTTTTTTTATGATATTCAACATTATGGTTTAAAAACAATGACATCGTACGATTATATAAATGAAAGTACGAGTATTATGCGCAGAATCATTAATGACCAGTGATCATAACTTTTGTAGCACTCAATCATGTGCAGCGTATGATAGAGACTGACAAAAGAGTGACCTATCAGCAGCTTCGGGCAACTTTAGGCATCGGTATGAGTCAAGTGCACAAAATCCTCCATGAACATTTAGCGGTCAGGAAGCTTTGTGCCCGGTGGGTACCTCATAATTTGACCGAGGCCCAAAAACTCCGACGTGTTGATTGGTGCCGTGAAATGGTTCAAAGATTTAACGGAGGTGACACAAATGCTGTGTTCGACATACTTACGGGTGACGAAAGCTGGATTTACTGTTATGATCCCTTAACCAAAAGACAGTCTGCTCAGTGGGTATTTCCTTCCGAGGAGTTGACAACTAAAGTGAAGAGAGGCCGAAGCGAGGGAAAAAAGATTGTCGCCTTGTTCTTCGGAAGGAGCGGTCATTACGCGACAATTGTTTTAGAGGATCGAAAAACAGTCAGAGTGGTACACCAACAATTGTTTGCCACTCGTCTTGGAAAAAGTTCGTGAGAAACGACCTCGCATTAGGTTAGGATCCTCCTTCACCACGACAACGCCTCGTCGCACACCGCCTGGCGTACGATCGACTATTTGGCAACGTCCGACGTGGAATTACTAGGTCACCCGCCGTATAGCCCCGACCTCGCACCTTGCGATTTTTATTTACCCCCGAAAATAAAAGAAAAACTTCGAGCAAAACGTTTTATGGACGCCGAGGAAGCAGTGGCTGCGTTTCAAAAGGCCGACGAAGAGACCCCTAAGGACGAGTGGGCAAAGTGCTTTTCTCAGTGGTTCCATCGGATGCAGAGATATATTGACGTGAAATGTATTTTTTAAAAATATATATAATAAAACGAAAAACTTTCTAGTTTGCTCAGTTTTTGATTTTCTAAGAACTTTCAGATTGACCCTCGTATGTTGAATGCAAATAAATAAATAAAATAAAAAAAACCGGCCAAGACGAGTCAGACTCGCGCACCGAGGGTACTTCCGTACTACAAATCTATAACAAGCAAAAGTTGTATGTTTATTACTAAATGATAAATGAAAATGGAATCCGTAACATTACAATGTGGAAAGCTGAGGGAGCATAAATTCAAACAGGGTCACTTTATTAATTTAGTAATCATCCTTTAGGCCTTGATTTATTCCTTGCGAGTAGTTGCGAACGCCAAAATAAGCGGATTACTTATATTGCTGTTTCTTTTTATTGCGTTGATATAAAACTGAGTTCACGGGAAAGTACCTTTAGGTTTTGATACCCTTACGTATACCTACGCTGGCCCAGTGCGGGTTGGAGACTTCACATACACCTTTTTCAGTTTTAAATTATGCGACTTATATTGCTATTTCTTATGATTGCGTGGACTTGTAAAACTTTCGTTTTGCTACAACTGAAAGGTATTATAGACATGAGTATTTGATATGAATTTCAATTTAATACCTCTAGACGTGTTTACGAGGAAAAACGTAGTAAGTTTAAAATTTCAAAAAATGTTTTTTGTATGATTTTACTAAAAACGTCTACTTTTCGTAATTTTTCCTTTGTCTGTGCTATATGGAGTTTCTTCGTGCCAAGTTTCAAGTTTCTGTGTAAACGGGAAGTACCCTTTAGGTTTTTGTTTCTTGCGGGTACTCCGTTTCAAACTATACGACTTAAATTTCTATTTCTTTTGATTGCGTTGACATACAAGTTTGGTTTTGCTACATCTGAAAGGTCCTATAGCCCTGAGTATTTGACATGAATTTCAATTTAATACCTCTACGCATTTACGAGGAAAAAGATAGTAAGTTTAAAATTTCAAAAAATGATTATCGTATGATTTTAATACAAATGTCTTCTTTTCGTAATTTTTCCTTTGTCTGTGCTATATGAAGTTTCTTCGTGCCAAGTTTCAAGTTTCTGAGTTAACGGGAAGTACCCTTTAGGTTTTGTTTGTTGTGAGTACTCAGTTTCAAAATATGCGACTTAAATTGCAATTTCTTTTGATTGCGTTGACATAAAAGTTTGGTTTTGCTACATCTGAAAGGTCCTATAGCTCTGAGTATTTGACATGAATTTCAATTCAATACCTCCACACGTTTACGAGGAAAAAGGTGTTAAGTTTAAAATTTAAAAAAGCATTTTTTTGTATGATTTTACTAAAAATGTCTACATTTCGTAATTTTTCCTTTGTCTGTGATATATGACGTTGCTTCATGCCAAATTTCAAGTTTCTGAGTTCACGGGAAGTACCCCGTAGGTTTTGCGAGTGTCGAAAAACTCAAAAATTTGCAGCATAAACGATTGTATATTTTGATTGCGTTGGCTTTTAAGTTTGATTTTTTCACAGCTTCAAGGGAGCTTCTCGTATTTTAAGAGGTGTCAATGTGTCATATTTCTAATTTCCCACCAAAGTTCCAGTTCAAAATTAAAAGACGAAATATGATAACTATTCGTTATTAATAACTTCTTAAGATTTGATTCGTGTTTGTGAAGTGAAGAAAAATGTGTAGTTCCTTTTAAAATTAACAAAGAAGAAAACAACTGCACCGCTGAGGAAATTGCGTCAGTAGTAATATAAGTAACGGAAAACTTAGTGCCTGAAAAGTCAAATGCTATAAATTAGCCGTAGAAAAAGTATTGTATGCAACGGTGTATAACTTGGTCTTAAAACGCTCGTGTCGTCTTTAATTGCGATGCTCGCCAAGGCTCGCACCCTACTTATACAACAGTTGCATAAAATACTATACTGGTATACTATAGGTGATAAAATAAGACGGTAGTTAATATAAAATTAGAGCGTCCGGCCCTGGGCTGCGCTACGCGCTAATACGGCTCGCCCCGCCGCCGGTCACCTGTCACGAAACTAGACCTCTACTATGCAAAAGGGGGCTGCTCATGAGAAATAATTTAGCACGGCTATATTTGCGAAATATAGGCGGACGTAATATCCTCGCGAGATACGCTGAAGCTAAAGCACGTCATATATGATAATGATGCCACGTCGCTACCTGATTTACCCTACGTATAGGTGTGAAAGAGGTTTGAAATCAATGTCAGACTGGCCTCCATTCAGCGCTAAAATGTAGGCTCAACAATACCTATGAATGTGTACGTTTGTTTATGTGTGTAACTTGTGTGTAACTATAGTTATTCGACGACTAAACGGGATTTGAACCCGGGAGCATCAGCTTCGTGGACAGGGTAACTACAATACCAACTAGGCATAGGTGGTCGTCAAATACAAAACGAATTCCAATCAAAACTTTACAGATTTGTCTAATAGGCCCCTTAGAGCTTACACATTGGACTACGAGCGAGTATAGTTAACAGCAAATGTAGATGATCATACCCTCTACCGATTGAGCTGTAGAATACACCTTTTAGTTCCGATGACAATGCAGTATTATGGCACCATCGAGCTGATCTGATGATGGTGACAGAAGATGGCCATGGCAATTCAGTATTTAGCCGACGTAATCCCGTTGAATTTGGGCTCGTCAGAATCGTCTCAATGAGTAGTTGATCATGGTCGGTATGCAGATGAGTAATACATTTGGCACAAAAGCTTGTATCAAAAATGATTTTTTTGACACAAACTTACATTGTTGTCAAGTACCGTATTATCTCTCAACAATGATTAACTGTTGGGAACTTACAGCTGTTTAAAGAGAATACTAGGAAAATGTATCAGAAAGGGAAACCTGTCGAGCGTGTTATTTTAAGTTTCCATTCCTTTAGAATACTGTCTCAAACGGGGGGCAACAGGCGTTTTCTGTTCAGCACGTCTATCATGAGACGGCCGCGACATACCCTCGATTTTTTGCGTCTCGTGTTCTAAGTGTTCTAATAAGAGAGAGAGGGATAGTGCGAGAAAAATCGAGAGAGCTCGCGCGCCGTCGCGTGATATCCGTGCAAGCCTCGTCCGGTAGCTGACTCATATAAATGTGTTAATTGTTCCTACACACGCTCACTCCTCCATTTACGAGGCGTGTGACGCGTGCAACATAAACATTGCGGCGACAAACATTCACAATGCTCACGTAGACAATACAGGCAGGAGGTGTTAATCGAAACTGCGTATGTAGGTAGAGGCACATATATTGACAAATAGGCCCTTCGATACCATATTTAAAACCCAATAAACTGGCGAAAAAGTTATGTATCTCAATAATAATGCCGTAATTCTAAGAATGCATAGTTTAAAAGTAATCATAGTAAACATACGTTACATTCGGTTACTGTAATGTTAACATTAATTAATGTGATATCACATTCCCGTAGTGTTACCAACCTCTCTGTAATTTTATTCGGGAGAAACGTTGAAATAGCTTGTGTTGTTGTCTCTTTCAGGATTCCGTAGCAAACAAAGGAACCCTCATAGTTTCGCCATGTCCGTCTGTCCGCCTGCGGCTTTTTAGGGTAGTACATCTCCTACACATCACGCGTGGCCCGGCCCGACACGCACTATATAGTCCAGGCAATGAACTGACAACTTGTATGGAAAAAATGTCAATTGTGGAAATAATTTACAATAGCTTATTTTTTCTGTGTTACGGATATATTATCTATTAAATAGTCACCCAGCTAAAGAATCCGACAAAATTTCAGACGTCAAAATAATGATACATTTAACTAGCTACTGAACAGTCAGAAAAAATATTAACAAATATTTTTGTTTTTATTTTGGGTCATTTGCATTTGCTCTATAATATTCATCATAAATCATACAAAAAAGACAACGCATACTTCATTTAAATCTACTCAATTACTTCCGGGTGGAAAGTTTGCCGGATTCTTGAATAAAGCAACTTAGAAAAACATTTTAAAATGAAATCAACAAAAAAACGCTATTATAAATTAATGTTTTTCAAAACCGTATTTTGCCTGGAGTACTAGGCCGGTTTTTCATATTCGAATTGTCTAACGGAATGCGGAAACTAGCCCGTGGACGTTTGCTACTCCAGTAGAGTCCAAAGCGCGTTGCCAACCATGCATTTAGTAATTTGATGATTCACTGTGTTCACAGCGAGATAAGGAAGTTCCCTCTTGACTCACAGTGCATCCTCAGGGTATTTTCAAGCTTAATTATAATTTTTATCCGCTAGCGTGGAAAGTGATTTTAAATTTCGAACGCGGCATTATCATAATTACCTACACCTACGGTTAGAGACGTATGGTGTTGTGATCATTTAATTTTGTTTCATTTCACGGCGTTTTTTTTCTTAGTGATAATCTCTCACTTATAATAAATCTCTAATTTTAAAAAAGAATCAGCCAGTATCAAACTAACCATTTTTGTGTCCCCCGATGATTTCAGATTCCCATGAACGGAAAAATATATAACTTTTTTCATAAGCACATTATTACCCTAGCTTCCGTTTAGGATAGTTTTTATCCGACTTCGACGATTAATTAATTTTCGGAAACATTTGACCTCATTAAATTATTCGCTTCTTCTGCTTGAAATCGTAGCCGCCATATCTATCAACTGTCAGTGACGTCAAAATGGCGGGCTTGCCATAACTATCGAATATTAATAATTTCGATCCGGTGTTGTGATGATAGACCTTCACAAAACGCATATTAAATTCTAAAGCGTAAAAAAATAATCGATTCTGATTTCTGATATGGAAACTTATATGCGATAAATTCGTATTGAGCACTAATTTCAATAAATGTATCAACAAATTTCAACAAAATAACGACAAACGTCAAAAGTCTGACTCTCTTCCTTTTTTTTAATGGCATGGCGACAGCGCTGTTCTTGCGTTCAGCCAAAGTCTATTTGAGTTTCTGCAAGATTGAATCACACGCTGAGTATTTAATTGTCACGATACTGCACGGCTATCACAAGATGGCGCGCGAGCTCTCTCGATTTTTCTCGCACTATATGTCTCTTTCTAAGTTATCTGATAAGAGAGAGACGGATAGTTGGAGAAAAATCGAGAGAGCTCGCGCGCCGTTTTGTGATAGCCGCGCTGGTTTGTCAGTATTTATATTTATCAGCAATAAACAGTATGTATGATATCAGTATAGAACGGGCCTTTTATAAACATTAATTATGAAGCGCGTCAGTATTAGGCCTGCATCACACTGGCCCGGCCTGGCCGCGGCGGACAATAGTAAACTTGTCCGCCACCGCAGGCCGCGCCAGTGTGGCTGTGCCTTAAGGCGGCTTCAAGTTGACATTCAGCCAATATAGATACCACAATAGAGTCACAGAAATTGGCCAACATACAGGAAAATACTTTTATCATAAAGCCTGCAACACACATTATGTTGGCAAGGGCGGGAACATACACTGCATACACAAGATTTGCCAGAATGTGATAGTGCAATCTGAGACATTGCAATATGAAAAAAATAAACATATTGCTTTAACATTTTTAATAATTTCCTTTATTAGAAAGGGACTCGGACTCGCGTTATATGTAGTTGTAGAACTTACCTAGTGGTTAGGTATAGTTTGGAAAATATAAATTGGCCGTCTGTTGTCAAATTAAAAAGAGATCTTTTGTTCCACGTTAACACTTACCGGTCAATGGGTACTCGAAAGGATTATCTATTATTAATTCCTAAACACATCTTTACCTGAGAGTCGGAGTGACTCAAGAACTCAAGATCATTTCAGTCATCCATCACGTTTTTATAATATAACATTACACAGTGTTAAAAATATGTAGAAAAGAAGATCAATAATCATTTAATACTGCAGCGTGCGTCCTACCTGTTCGATCTATTGCCACAGACATCTACTAAACTTTTACCCCATTATTCATAAAACTTAAAATACCTCTGATAAATAACACTGTGTTTTGTCCCGTTCTCAATAATTGATATATCAGAGTGACAGGTTTTAACGTCATTTTAACTAAAATATATAGGTTTATTGAAAGTTTTACATGATAGGTTAAAATTAGAACTGCATGTGTCCTATTTCCAAGAGAAGAAATGCGTTAACTCCTACATTAACATGCAAACGAAGTCGCAGGTACAGCTAGTATTAAATAAAACTATACTTTTGTCTGGTTTCATTTTCGTAATATTTTTTATCTACGCATATATCATTAGCTCTCTAAAATGCGTTCAGAAACCGTAGGAAATGACCAGCATTACTACAACCGATTTTACTATGAGAACTTTCTTGTCTGTGGTAGTAGCTAAAATCTGTACTGTAATGTCATTACAGTACAGATTTATGATAAATTTGTATCGTTATGAGTTTAAATTTGGAACAGCTGTCAAAACTCAAGTGGGTCTCTATTCTAGTATCCATAGATATTAAAACAGTTATCGATACGAAACGTCAATTCCGTACGTTTTTTAATACAAACCGTACGACATTTGATCTCGAGTGATATGAGTATAGGGACTTCATTCGTTTGTCTATGATTAAAAAAAACCATTCGTCATGACGGATGATCAAATTGCCGCCATTGCTGTTGTCATTTTATTATTGGTTTTTTGCTGTTACTTACTACTACTTATGATATGTGTGTAGATAAAGTAGTGTATGCAACTGTACACAATTAGGCCTTAAAACACTCGTATTTTAAGCCCTCTCATTATGGATCAATCGCATAAACTACTATTATTTATTTATAAGAATTATACGCCTATCATTAGTCTCACAATGCGATAGCGTAGCAAATTATTGATACAACAAATATAGGGTAGGTATAAGTACCTATATTTGTTGTATCAATAAATTGTGATGTTTATGTAGTATGATGTAAGCATCATACTACATAATTCTAAGTTTTGAAATAACATAACACATACAAAGTAACTTTAGTGAATTCATTTAGAGAGCAGTGGAATACATCAACCCGCGTTGCAACTTGATTGAGCGTGCGCAGAGCCCTTTTGTCGAGGGCGCCGCGCGCAGCAGGCCGGTGCGCGCGCGCGGCGTGTGGCTGCCAGCAGCGGCGGCCGGCGCCGGCGCCACACGTACCGCACGGGCGCGCACAGGCCCACTGTAGCCAGTACCCCAGAGTTACTAACCTTACCGCGGAAAAGTTTGAACATGTAGGGACACCAGAGTCAACCCCCTCCTAACCTCTAACTGATTGTACCCTACCATGCCCAACACGAATAACGTAGGGTACATTAATGGGTAAAATGGTTACACACCATAGCATTTTAAATATAAAAACCTTACAAATTTATTTTGTATCCTTTCCAACATTTGCCCCAAAAAAAATTAAAAAAAATAAAAATAAACATAAGATAAGATAAGATAAATCTTTATTTGCTATAAATATGGTACAATATGGTGGTAACTTACATTATATTCCGGTACAATCACATATTTAGCTACATACTAGCATGCAAATGAAATGAGCACTTATAACTATAATCACCTATAATCTACTTAGCACTAAATTCAAATAAATCACCTAATGTATAGAACACTTGTTTTTTGAGCCAGCAATGAAGCTGTGTTTTAAACTGACTAAGTGGTAAACACTTTATACTTTCTGGAATAGCATTAAATATTTTCATGCACATATAATAACTACTGTTCAAAAAGAGGGCACTATTGGGTATGAAATCGAGAACAAGTTTGTTGGGATATCTAGTGTTTCTGGGGTATACATCTTTAGCCTTCTTAAATAGTTCTGGATGTTTTTTTACAAATGTAGCAGCGTCGAAAATATACATAGACGGTAGAGTTAAAATGCCATGCTCTATGAATAACGGTTTACACGATTCTCGCGGAGATATTCCACACATTGTCCTTAAACATTTCTTTTGTGCTATAAATGCTCTATTGATGTCACAGGAATTTCCCCATACAAGCAGGCCATATCGTAGTGTCGACGCAACATATCCGTGATAGGCCATCAATACCGTATTCCAAGCGGAGATATTACGGAGTCGTCTTAAAACGAATACAAATTTCATGAGCTTTTTGCACACTGTATCTACTTGGTTTTTCCAATTACAATTTTTATCTAAAATTATCCTTAAAAATTTTGCAGAATCGGTTTCGTTGATTTGAATATTATTGTGGTGCACATTTAAAATCATTCTCCTATTTCTGGTATTACTAAATTGAATATATTGGGTCTTATTAAGGTTAACAGACAAATTCTTTGATTTAAGCCATTCCATTACTAATTTAATTGTTTGTTTTATATCATTATTTAACTGTCCGTCCTTATCACAAGTCACTAGAATGGATACATCATCGGCAAAGAGAGTACATTGATGTGTGGTGATGTCTGGTAGGTCGTTAATGTAAATTAGAAAAAGTAGTGGTCCGAGTATACTACCTTGTGGTACCCCTTGATTGTTTGCCATATACGCGGATTTATGGTGAGTAATTGTTGATTTATTTAAACTTCTAATCTCCACAGATTGCCGTCTGTTTTCTAAGTACAATTTGAGCCATTTTAGAGCGGGACCCCGTATCCCAATATTGTGGAGTTTTTGAAGCAATAGCTCATGAGACACAAAATCGAATGCCTGTGACATGTCAAAGAACACTACAGCAGTTGGCTTTCTAATGTCTATACTTCTAATTACAGCATTGATTAAGTTAAAAGTAGCAAGGGTAGTACTTTTATTTTTTTGAAACCCGTTTTGTTATTTTTTAAGAATTGCAAATTTTTGTAAAAATTACTGTATTCTCTTATGAATAGCCTTCTCAAATATCTTAGATATGACTGGTATAAGCGTTATTGGTCTATAGTTGGACATTAGGGTCGAGTCACCTTTTTTGAATAGTGGTAAGGGATCCGGGATAAATTGGTACTTAGCTTCGTGCGGGCCTTGTGCGGGCTCGAGATACTAGAGTTGACCTCCAAGTGGCTTTTTACGAGAGCTTCATACAGTACACGGATAGCGCTTATGTTGGAAAATCCATGTGCCTGACGCAAGACAAACCCTAAGTTTCTGTATGCTTTTTTACAAGTCATAACAATGTGATATCTGAACGAAAGGTCAGCTGTGAAATGCACGCCCAAATCGCGCACCTCCGTGACACGCTCAATGGGTGTCCCTTCTACCACGTATCGATGCTGTATCGGATGGCGAGATCGGCTAAAGGATAGCGAGGAGCATTTGGACACATTAAAGTGAAGCCTATTGTCTATACTCCATTGTACACCCGATCAATATTATCACGCTGCAATGCAAGACAGTCCGATACCTCCTCGATTACCCGTACCAGCTTTAGGTCGTCGGTAAACATTTCGAGTTTCTCACCACACCAGGGTATATATAAAGTTACACCTGTAACAAAACCATCGTTACTGATTTACCCCGAATGTTTTCGACTTGAATGTACCTACTACTTTGTTGTAAGGTACCGTCGTTACAATACAACGAGTTAATTATGTATGTACCTACCAACACTACATATATTATAATAGGTAGGTTAATAGGTAGCTGTCCGCGTGGCTTCCCCCGAAGCCACGCAATAAAATATATCCTACTAGCGTCTGCCTGCGACTCCGTCCGTGTGAAACTCGTTTAAAGTTTTCTATGAAAACTATTCTTTGTCCTTCCTCGGGACTCAAAATATCTCTATACCAAATTTCATCTAAATCGGTTCACCAGTTTAAGTGTGAAGTGGTAACAGACAGACAGTCAGACCGATAGACAGACACACTTTCGCATTTATAATATTACTAGCGTCTGCCCGCGACTCCGTCCACGTGGAACTCGGGTTATATCGTAGCTCCATACAAACTTTCACCCCCCATTTCACCCCCTTAGGGGATGATTTCCGGGATAAAAACTATCCTATGTCCTCCCTCAGGACTCAAACTATCTCTATACTTAATTTTATCGAAATCGGTTCAGCGGTTTAAGCGTGAAGAGGTAACAGACAGACAGACAGACAAACTTTCGCATTTATAATATTAGTATGGAAGTATGGATATGGATTAGTGTACTTACACCCTGAAGGCCCACCCTATTTAAGTTTGCATGAAGGGACTAAACGCAGGAACTCGGTACCCAGTTATAAAGTATTATAAAGTGGATCTTCGGTATAGTAAAGATCTACATACCTAAATATGCTACATTTGATCCCGCGGCTCCACCTAGCTTGTCTGTTATGCAAAATAAGTTTCTGTCAAAAATGTCATTCTTGGTACAAGCTTTTATTGCCGACTGTACTTTTCTGTATACCATCATCAACTATACTCATTGACACGATTCTAACGAACTCAAACTCAACGGGGTTACGTCGGTTAAGTACCTACTGAATTCTCGTGGACACCTTCTGTCTCCATAATCAGATCATCACGATGGTACCATAATATTGAATTGTCATCCAAACTATACTTATACCCAAAATTTCAGCTCAATCGGTCACCGGGAAGTGGGTCAAATTTAACTCGCAAGATTTTTCCCATGCTAACAGGGCAAGTTAAATAAAAGCTATTGCATTTGTATAGTGGTTGTACCGTTTGCAACAAAAGGAGAATAATTTTCTCTTAATTTAATAAAATTACATACCCTTAAGAAATGGAATAAGTAGTAGTCCTCTGTTTTTAGGGTTCCGTACCAAAAATGGTAAAAAAGGAACCCTTATGGTGCGACTCCGTCCGTCTGTCTGTCTGTCTGTCACAAAGTAAAATATCTCACGAACTACTTAAGCTATCGAAATTTGGAATGATTATAAATGAGAGTTATCCGCGTGCATGGAAAATGAAAAATTGAAATATACATTTAAATTTACTATGAAAAATTACGAATTTGAGGAGGGGGCAAAAAAAATATTCAACTATTAGGTCAAGTGGGGTATCATTTGAAAGGGCTTGAGTAGCACTTTTCGAAGCAGTTTTTCTATTTTTCAACATTGGTAAAATTTCGATTTATGAAGGGAAATGTAAAAAAAAATACCATTCCCCCCACCTTATCTCCAAAGTTATCAAAGCGAAAAATTTGAAATAATTACTTGTGATTAAGATAAACATAAATATTACTGGAAAAGTATAACTTTTTCTGTATCTAGATACAGAAAAAGTTATACTAGTCAGTCTCATATTTAAGAGGGAGGAGAGTTTTTGTTCGAAAATGTCTTTTAGACGCGTGGAATTTTAAGAAAACTGTTCCCTGTCGAACGATATATTATTCAAAATGTCTAACCCAGTAACCGCATATTTACCTAAGTCTAGCGCGGCATTAAGATCAAAGGAAAAAAGTATAGATACAATGATGAGTAGAGACCAAACGATCGAATACGCATTTTTCACTCAAGGTTGTTTCTTCGTTGTCAAAACTCAACAGATCAAGCTTAAATTCTCGTATATCCGGTTAGTCTATACCACCACACTGATGGTATTATTTTCGATTCTTCAAAATTCATGCAATTTTGTTTTCTTTTTTCTATCCAACTTTTGGATAAAACGACATCCAACATTGTCATTGTATATGTATAGCTACTTTTGTTAAAATGCGTACCGGAAACAACAGAGGCTACACAAATTTTGTTTTTTGTCCATTCTTTCCTTGCGCCACTATCTTTTCGTTTAATAGAGTAGCAACACACAATAAGGTGTGAAGCCTTCTAGGTTCCTTAGAAAGACCATGCGATGACTACCCTGAATAATTATCACAACTTATCTCCTAATCGCAGATACCTACATTACATTAGGGAACAATACCGCTAGTATAACATAATACTCCCTAACTCCACAAATAAGAAATCAGGCTCGGCAAAGTTACGTAAAGTATTGCTACTCCCACCGCGTCGCACTCTGCATTGCGCGTTGTACCCTGTCTCCTCCAGCGGCCAAGACTGCGGAGTATGTAGATATCGATCTCCTCAATTATGTTTGGCATAGCAGTCAGCTTTTTCAGAGCTTTCAGTTACAAACCTGTCCATTGCTTCGCCTTTAGAGACTTTTGTCCAAACATGAATCATTTTGACGATTCTAGGAAACACGTTATAATATGAACAATAGGTATCACTGCTTGAACTACTAAAATCAACAACGCTAAATAACGTATGCATTAATCGTAAATGGTATTTCAAATGACAAACGCACAATGAGTAGAAGCCTAGTCAGTCTTGGTCTTCCTAATATGCTAACGCATTATATAAGGCAGAAGCTCCACTGAATCGGTTAAAACGTAGATCGTGCGTAAAAAATACTTATACGAAATGCTCCATTCCGCTGCAATGACCCATAGTCTCTTAATAAAAGGAAGTAAGGGATTAATTATTAGCGTAACTGGTATCGTTGAAGGCACGGACGAGCAATAGGGCAGGTATTTTATGTTTTGTTTTGATTTTGAGAAGGGGGCAAAAAAAAAATATCCAAGTATTAGGTCAAGTGGGGTATCATATGAAATGGCTTGAGTTGCACTTTTTGAAATACTATTTCTTTTTTTTTACATTCGTAAAATTTTGATCTATGAAGGAAAATTAAAAAAAAATACCATTCCTCCCCCCCCCCCATATCTCCGAATTTATCAAAGCGAAAAATTTTAAATAAGTACTTGTGATTAAGATAAACATAAATATTACTGGAAAAGTATTTTTTTCTGTATCTAGCATATTTTTTGTTTTATTTACAAAAATCATTTCCTAGTTAAGTTTGCAATTTAATCAACTTTATAAGTATTTCTTCGTTTTGAAATTCCTATTAGACTATAATAGAAATACTCTCTTTCAAATAAAACAAAAATAATAGAGATCGGTTCACGTGATAAACAATAATCGCTAAAAGACCAACATACATACTAAGCCGATTGCCCTTGCACGTTAGTACGAAATGGGGCCGATAGATGGCGCTGACCCCATTCGCGCTGTTACGATTTTTCTAGAATTAATGAGGTTGGGATTGGGACGCGTATGTATATTTATTTTCAATAGCAGGTCAAAAAAAGATCGCGATTCATGGTGTAAAAGTTACTCGTTGTTTGAAATTGAATTCTATTGTGTTGGGTTAAAATAATAATAATAATAATAATAAATACTCTTTATTGCACCACAACAAGAGAGACAAACAGGTTACAAAAAAATTGCTTAATAAATAATGGACACAACAGGCGGTCTTATCGCTTTGAAGCGATCTCTTCCAGACAACCTTTGTACAGCAGGAAACATTTAAACTAGAATTTTTAACAGGTAGTGCAGGAATTCATCATGAAGAGTAAACTAACACATCAATCTTTCAAATATTTCTAAACAGGACACTTAAAAAAAAAAAAAAAAATACATACCTAATATATTAATAAATACACAGACATATATACAACCATACATACATACATACAATACATAAAAGGCAACTTAAGGGAGAGACAGGTAATATTGTTTCAACAGATTTTTGAAAATAGGAAGAGATTTTGCACACCTTATATGCAACGGCAAAGCATTCCACGACCGAACAGCCCGAAAGGTAAATGAGCCATTATAAAATTTGGTAGATGAAGGTGGTGGGGCAAGAAGATGGTTTTGGGAAGATCTGATGGAAGTGAGACGATTAAAACGCTCTTTGAGATATGGAGGAGTAGAGGGAATAAAAAGTATACTGTAGAGTAACGCCAGAATGTGAGAATCACGACGGAGACGAATTGGAAGCCACTTGAGCTGAGAACGAAAGGAGGAAACGTGGTCATACTTGCGCAAACCAAATATGAACCTAAGAGACACATTTTGAAGGCGCTCAAGTTTGTTAAGCTGGTCCTCAGTAAGGTCCAGATAGCACACATCAGCATAATCTAGAATGGGAAGAAGAAGAGATTGAGCTAGCGCAATTTTAGTGGCGAGTGGCAAAAAGTTACGAAGTCGACGAAGAGAACCGATCGAAGCAAACATCCGCCTGCTGACCTCGCTCACCTGAGGAATAAGTACCTAATTAACAAATATTGGGACATTTACTTTACCTTGAGTTAATTGTTCGTTTGTACGGAACCCTCGGTGCGCGAGTCAGACTCGCACTTGACCGGTGTTTTGCTTTTAGTCGCTTTCATGTTATTCATCAAAGCTGTCACAAGTATTGATAATAAGATTGTTTGAAATTCGATCCATTTCCCCTTCCTGACATCGATATTTATTTTCTTCAAATTCGACATGGCGACAAATATTTTGCCAGTCCTCAGCAGTAATAGTATTCAGTCGTTCAGTTGCTAAACTCACGTTTCTTTTCGCTACATTTCCTTTTCCCATGGACCAAATATTTTCGATCGGATTGAATGTCGGGTGATATGGTGGCAATCGTAAAACGGAGTAGCCATGATCTTAAAATTGCATCTATGTGATACTCGCGAAACCGCTCTTTATTTTGTTTAATTAAATCATACAGACTGGTTTTGTACATTAACGGGCTATATGAAATGTTGTGTTCTGTCAACCAACCCATCATTTCTTGTTTATTCGAATTTGACGTTGGAGCACGATTCAAAAGTTTGTTGTGATAGGACGCATTATCTACGATAAGTATATAAGCTATTCGGTTTAAGGTTCGGTATTAATTTTTCTTTTAACCAGTTTTCGTAGTTGACAAGTTCATCTGGTCATGGTAATCTCCCGTTTTTTGGTTTGCCTTAAACATTAACAAAGCGTTGGGAATAAAACCATATGTTCCTCCTGCGTCCTGCGTGCACTATTATTAACCGCTAGCCTGAGGCTCTAGTATATTTTTTACCGACACAAAACGTTACGACCGCGTTCGCGTTTAGCTGTCAAATCCCATACAAATTGAGGGTAAAACGCAAACGCGATCGTAAAGTTTTGTTTCGGTAAAACTTAAACTAGAGCCTCTGTACTGATTTGTTTTTCTACACCAAATTCTGTTCCATCGGTCCAAGCCTCTCCGGACACATGTGAAGTGTGGATGTAGGTTTCATCAGTATAAACTAGTGGTCTATCTTTAGACCGATATTCCGCAATTTTGGTACCTAAGGTAATTTATTCTTAGCAGTCGTATGTTGTGTCTTTCCATTAATATTTTTCGGTTGTCCTCTGTCTTTTTCCATTTAAATCCTAATTTTGTATTTGTTTTCGTAATGCCAAATTTGTAATCTATATCGGATTTTAACACAGAGTGGAGTGCCTTTAAGGTTGGAAATTGCTTATGGGACAGATGAAAATTGTATATAGTTCTCCGGATGACTTCCTGATCAAAATCGTCTACTGCTGATGACGGACAAGTACGTAACTTTTAATTTCTCGGGGAGGTGAATTTCTTTGTTGTTGCGAATTTCTCACTATTGCTCTCAGACACAATGTTATAAACAGTAGAGAGACAAACACCTGTAGCTTTTTCAACTAACTGGGCAGCGGTGTAAGGGGAATTTCAATTTTCTTCAGTTCAAGTTCAAAATATTTATAACAGTTAAAAATATCTTGCTTACTTTTACTCTCAATCGGACCAAAATTACTCACTGCCATATTTTTTGAAAATTATGTAACTTTCACTTAGTCGTACGGGCTGAGACAAAATTATTCTGATAATTGTGAGAATACAATAAAATGAGACGTAAAAATATATGCACAACGTAAAAATATTAACAATTTGACACTGACATTATTTTGGTATTTACTTCTTCAATATATAACAAACCTCTTTTTATGCTGATAGTACGAAAAATAGAAAATTCAAATATAGAATGCCTGTAAACATACAATACTACTACATATCTATAATAACGACGTCCGCTCGTATACATGTAGTTATATAATTAGGTTTCTGGTAATGACTTTTACGTCACACCTGGTCATAATGCGAGTTTTACTGCACGCTGCGCGTACGGGAAAACTCACATTGTGGCCAGGTGAAGACGTAAAATTTTGTACTCAACACGGGCGGTAATTCGTAAAGCCTAGTTACGTAATGTACTATTATTTAATTAGGTAAATGTATCATGATTTAATCATGTTTCATATAGGCAGGTATAATCCATAACTAATATAAAGCAATGAATTGAGCCCGCATTGTATCTGTTGTCCATTAAAAATATCGTCCTATTTAAAGTGGTGGTTTACGGACAGAAAGGATATCCTTTTAACGCGTAATGCGTTGGGTACGCAGGGGTGGGGAACATTCGACAGAATTCAGGCAGTAGTTAAGTAAATGGATTCTAAAATAAACAAGCAATCCAAAGAGATGCGTAAACCGTCTTAACGGTGAGAAACGTTTCGTAATATAGCAACTCTACAATGGGCGTTTACGCGAGCTCCCAGGCCTTGGATGGTATCAACTTAATCTCTATCCTACAAAAGGGAGGAATGATATTCAAAGAAGTTTAAAATAAAAAATCACAGATCACGTGCCTTTCACGACCTTCTGATACATTGAAAATGAATTTAATGAATTCAACAAAACAAAATTATTAGCCTCTGTGCCACCCTTTTCATAGATCATCATTTATAATATTGTTCGTAAGCGAACTTATGAACAATAAAGTCCCATCTTTTTCATGGTCTCAACTTATTTTAACAATATACTTTCTACTGATTTAGTCATAAATCAGTATCCTTTCGAGACCTTAACAATTATCATGCAATATACGAGTCTCTACCGCTCGCTTCACAATCGTTTCAAGTGTATCCGTCGCCATAAACAACCACTTGACACAAACTATTTGTCCAAAACACCACACTTATGATGGTCTCTAACATTCCTTTCATTTTTTGCCAGTATAATACCAACGTACCTATAGATAAAACATATTACAGTATAATATTACGTATTTCAGTATTTGTTTTAAATATTTTTCGCGCGTCGACATATATTATATTTAATAACAAATAAAAACAGAAACCTCAAATATGTACCAGTAAGTCCAGCATACCGAAAACTTATTAGTCCAGTGTCCAGTAAAACGCTAGATTTTAAACTTGGAATCAATATTTGTCCAGTAGTAGGTAAGTATCTAATTGCCTAGGTATATTTTTGATATTCTGGTGATTTAACAAATTGTTTATAAAAAAGCCAGGCCAAGTGCGGGTCGGATCACGCACAACGAAGGGTTCCGTGCCTATTAAAAAGGGCGTATCGTTACTGAAAGATTATGGCACGTACGTCCTTTTCTTTAAGGAAGGCAGTTTTTTAGAAATGTCTCGAAAACCTTTGAAGCGACCTTGTTCAAAACAATTTTCGCTGAAAGAATTTTGTCCATGATTTTTTTCATATTTTAGTGACTTTCGGGGCGATTATCTCCAACTCTAGTCACTTAATCAAAAAAATTGCTTAAAAACCATGTATTTATTTTGAAAGGCCTATCGACTGATGTGCCACACGTGGGCTTTAATGGAAAAAATAAATTTTGACTTTCAGTTTTATGTATGGCCTGCACCCCTGAAAAAATTTTTTTTAGTAATTTAATTACAAAACTAAGTAGCGGGTAACAAAATACACCAACCGTCAAAAAATTTTAATCAAATACACCTTATAGTTTTCGAGTAAAATGCCTGTTACATACGGACGGACAGAGGGACAGACAGACAGACAGATAAGGCAGACAGACAGACATGACAAATCCATAAGGGTTCCGTTTTTTCCATTTGGCTACGGAATCCTAAAATGGTCCGAGTCCAAATTAAAAGTATGAACATTAGTAATAAAACAGATATCAGTAAATAAGTCTTACAAAAACAGTCAGCCGCGAAAAAAAGTCAGTGCAAATTATTAAACGCAGTATCTATAACAAAAAAACGCCCGAGATATTAAGGGGGCAAAGGCTATAATTTGTATGTGATATTTATGAATGACTAAATATATTTTCATTTACATTTTCAGATTAAAAAAAATTACGAGTTATTCATTAAGTGGAAGGAATAAAATTGAGCTAATAATTGAGAATGTGATTCTGGCTTGTTTCAACCATCCGCGCCAAATAAAGCAGTCGATATACTCAACAAAGCGAACGTTAAAATAAAGAACTATACGCATTTAATGACATGGTTAAAGAAACAATCGGATGGCTACAAAGGAAAATCACAAATATTCAGCAGCGATGAATGTAAATAAATGCTGCCAGTATTAGATAACATAACTTTATTTAAGGAATAGATTATAAAGAATGTCTGTGCATTCACTTCCTCCTATATAAGAGTCAAATTCAGACATTCAATAAACAACAGATGTCCCCGAGAAATAAACAAAAATATCCTAGATATCAAATGCACGAATATGAATGGTAGGTACCGTTAATGTTTCTTAAATATACTTATTTTTAACTTATTTTCTTGATTAATTTTAGAGTAAAGAACTATGCTTCTTTCGACCGTAATAGCCATACTATAGCCTCGTATTGTAGCCGGGTCTCGCCTGCGGCTCGGTCCGTCTAATTCATACTCGGTCGGTATGGCTTCCTTACTGGTCTCTGCCGTAATGTAAATTAATCACAAATAAATACAGATACCCCAAATAAACAGATATTTAAAGAAAGAATAAAAAAAAAAAATGTCAATATTTGATAACATAATGATATTTAAGAATTAGATTATAAAGAATATCTGCACATTCCCTTCCTCCTAACAACGGGGAAATCAACAAAAATATCCTTTTCAACACAAATTGCTCGTAACGTACCTACCTCTTATTGTGTCGCTTTTAGGCCTAATATAATAATCCTGGATATTAAACACGCGTGTTTTATAACATTACAACACTTGTGTGTTATGGTTCCCGATTAAGTCACGTTGGCACCTTCCAGCAAGATATATGCATGGACACGGTGCATTCTTAAATTAACCGGGTTGTACAGCTTCTTTTTTTATTCTCGGCAAATGGATTCATACTCGACTAAACCAATTAAACCTTTTTTGTTAATTAATTGACTAATTATTTTTGTATATGATATAGAAACGTTTAATTTAGTAAAACTATTCACTTTTGATAACATTTTACATGAATGAAATACAGATAACATTTTAAAACGAAAAATATTATTTTATTTTGTATTGGCTTTTTAGAGATTTCTGTGCCCGCACTGCGCAAAATTCACGAAAAAAAACTATTGCGCGCCATTATAGGTAATTTCACAAATATTTGTATGTTTATGCGTGTTTGGTTATTATCAAAAATATCAATCATGGTGATTAGAAAAGTGATAAATAGAATGGACGCCACTGGAAATTCTTGGCGATGTGCAATTGTGAGTAAAAACCTGTTGTCATCTTAATGATTTACTTAATGTAAAGAAAATAATTTGGCAGGCCTATAACATTTTCATCTTACGAAAATGTTTTTTTCCTCGCAAAATGTGTTGAAAAACGTCGTATGATACGCGTGAGCTTTGATAATTACATCCTCGGCTTCCTTATCACGCTCAGCTGCGGTTCGCGTGAACAATTTCGTCTCTGATGTAATTATCAATATACCTCACTAGTATCACAATGTACTATTACGTCACACCTGGCCAGAACGCGAGTTCGACTCCTGCCTAGACCGTAAGAGATACAAAGGTATTTTATTTCATAATGTAGGTAAACTCAATACCCCGAGTGCTTTTTTTTCATTTTTTCCATATCGCTTTTCGTTTTCAAGATATTGCCGATTTTGTACGAAAAGACCCCATAAAAATGCGTAATTTTTCGTAATTTTTGCGATTTAATAAAAAGCTATAATTTTTCTTTGATTTTTTTTTACATTTTGAACTCCTTGCCAAGGGGCATCTTTTGACATTTCAATCATCCATGTAGCCCTAAAATTCACGTGACCAGGGCGATGTCTCACTTTCGCTGAAATTGGGGGCTATACTGAAACGATTCAAATAACATTTTCAATGTTAATATACGCTCTTTGAAAATTTATTGTTTATCTAACAGGAAATACGAGTTGGGCATGTAAACAAAGTGGGCTAATGTTAGTAAATATGACGGCCTAGTTACGCAAATGTATTCGCATAACGTATTGCAACGAGACATGATTTGCTGATTGGTATCGAGCACGCATTTGAGAACATTTATATGCTCAGTACACAGGGACGTAAACCAGCAGAATCGAGAAACGACGACCTTCAAATTACAATGCCCCTTGTCTACCTATGCCTATAAAGCTACAGCCTTCAATCCGACTACCTATCTCGATCGTATCTTTTAGGTAGATAATATTTAAGTATAGGTATGCGGCTTCAGGCAAAAAACAAAAATACATAGAGGACTATCTTACACAAATCGATCTAGCCCCACTGTAAGCTCAATAAGGCTTATGTTACGGGTAATAGACGGCGATATATTAAATAGATATAAATACTTAAATATAAGTATTGGAAACATAGAAAGACTCAGAATTAATATTTATGCTCATAACACAAATATTTTTTCACACCTTTCATTCGGAAAAGTAAGTTTTGCTCCACGACGAGAGGGACCAAAACGCTACTTTTCTGTTCAAGCTACTTTTTTAATTTATACATTGGCATTGGAACATTTGTACGCAATGTGCCAATTGAACACAGATGTTAATAAAATAATCGTTTGTAATTTCATCGTAGTCGATTCAAAACGAACATATTTCAACTTTTAACTATAACAGTGTTGTATAAATTTTTCTAAATATTTAGTAATATTTAGAAATTAGTAATAAAAAATAAGATAATTTAGATATATTTTAACAATAGCTTTTTTTAAATTTCCTCATAGTCGGTGTGAAAAATAGTATGTGTCACTCGGTAGCAAAATTATTTTCGTCTCGGGCGTAAACACTTGTATCCCTCACTACGCTCAGGATCCTACGTTATTGTAGGATCCCACGCTACGTTCAGGATTCAATACACCGCCCTCGCCGTAAATATACTATTTTGCTCCCTTGTGACACAAATAACTAGACCTTACTATTACTAAATGATCTATTTCGTCACTTGCTCCTTCCTGCGCGGGTTCGTTCGTAGGTAAGTACTAAGCATTTTATGATGTGTGGAGGCAAATGGAACATATTTATTTCGAGTGGCAGGGGTCGCATTAATCTTCGTGTATCTGTCCACTAAATTCATATACGGGTGAGGACCAAATTCTTGACCAAAGAAATGTATGGCTAATTTTTATGTGACGGAACGGAACTTTTTAAATAGGTACTACCGATTAACCAGGCTAATAACTACTGGCCAAGAATTTGGTCCTCACCCATACACGTAAGACGTATTATCAGGCGTCGTACTCGTTTGTTCCTTTACTTTTGTTTAGCTTGTAAAGTTGTAAATTTAGCAATTGTGCCTGGATTTGTTGACGAAACAGACGCCGACGAAGCTAATTAAACAATCATGTTACTTGCTGTAAATTTGCATTTTCTAATAATTGTGTAGACCAGGTACCCAATCAGCGTGACCGTCACTCAAAAATTAACTCAGTGTAGTTTTGTGACGACAATGAAGTATTCAGTTTGTAGGTGCATCTAGTTAATCTTCACGTAATTTATATGTTGTGTACACAATTATTTGATACTGTCCAAATAAATGAGTTGTTCTTTAAACATAGTACGATAAAAGAGATTACCAGGTAACAGTATATCCTAGATAGTGGATTAGGTTGTGTATAACCAGTGTGTTCATTTGTTTCAGAAGTAGAAAAAGAAATGAGATTAAAAATAGCAACCCAAATCAAAAATGCGACGAATACTCGTAATGTTTTGCTACGCCATTGCTGTAATAAACGCGATGGATCCACCCAACATGTTTGATTTCTGGACTGACCAGTTTCGGCCCTTGCCGCGTAACCCGAAGGAGGGATTTCTAACAGATTACACCCCCCAGGATCAGGAAGAGTTCGATTTTATAATTGTTGGAGCGGGCTCGGCGGGGTGCGTTTTGGCCAATAGACTGACCGAAGTGAAACAATGGAAGGTTCTATTATTAGAAGCTGGAGGCAATGAAAACTTCTTCTCTGATATCCCCATATTTGCTGCGTTCCTTTCTTTGACTCCAATGAATTGGGGTTACGTCTCCGAACCACAAAAAAAAGCCTGCAAAGATCTCCGAGGTAAAGTGTGTTTCTTACCGCGGGGGAAAGTTCTCGGCGGCAGCAGCGTATTAAACTTTCTCATCTATCAACGGGGACATCCCGACGACTACAATGACTGGGCTCGAATGGGCAATGCTGGCTGGAGCTATTCCGAAGTGCTACCCTATTTTAAAAAGTCAGAAAATATTAGAATTCCGGAGCTAATGAATTCTTCGTACCACGGTAGGGGAGGGTATTTGGATATTGATTACGCGCCGTATCGGTCTCCCCTTGAGAGTATATTTAGAAGAGCGGGGGAAGAGCTCGGTTATCAATGGAGCGATCCAAACGGAGAAAACGTTATTGGTTTTTCTAAACCTCAGGCTACTATGAGGAAAGGTCGGAGATGCAGCACTTCGAAAGCCTTCCTAGAACCTGTCCGCTTCCGGCCCAACTTGAAGGTGTCAAAGTATTCCACAGCGACTAAATTGCTAATCGACCCGAAGACTAAAACCACTTATGGGGTTGAGTTTTTAAAGCGTAATAAAAGGTAACGTAATTTTACAGTCCGTGCTGATGAATATCAGACCAATTGATATATTCCCACTGCTCTTACCTAAGAGAAGTGGGAATATATCAATTGGTATATTGGATATTTACCTAAATATAAACTGCATTTGTAAGTATGAAGCTGCTAATTTAAATAAAATAATGTAGGATGGCCTCCAGGATGATACTACCTTTCATCATCATTATCATCATTCGCTTGTCCTTATCCCATTTACTACCTACACATATACCTACGAAATATTTTTTTGTGTACGATTTATCAGATGCAACTGCCACTTCAAAGTCTTTTGTTCCCGTCTGTAACAGAACCAGCAAAGATTATAAATTTGGCTAGGGGCTTCCAGAGGTTTTCATCGATTTTTGACAACTTTTGAATCGTATCTGCTACTTTTGTACTACAGATAGAATTATATTATAAGTCAAACGGCTATCGGTTCTTCAATCTTTTATCTCCATTTTTGTCTACCGGATTTTGAAAGAAATGAATACCTAATTTTGTATCATTTTATTAAACGTGAAAATTGACGTGTAAGATCTAACATATACGAAATCTACATATTTGGGTTCGTCTATGACGTCTCTAATAAACAAATTAACACAAGTTATGGCCATGCAGGTTTTTGGCTTAAAATTGTTCAACTTTGATGCCAAATATCTCGAGAACTTTTAAGTAAATATGGGATACTATATTGCCGTTGTTGTGAGTATAATAAGCTATAAAAACATTATTAAACTATGGTATTCAGATCGAAGGTCATTGGCGTATGGGAGCCCCTTAACGTGCCGTGCCAGTTTAAGGCGGCTCTAGGATTTAAAAGGTATAGGTTCCTACCTAATACCACCTTAACATATCTCGTCGCCTCTGTATGAAATCACCTCCTATACATCATCCTACCTAGATACATTAAATCAATACATATATACATAGATAGTGTAGCCAGTGACTATTTTAACACCCCCATGGTGGTAAAACCACCTCTAGCTAACTTTATTAAGTTGTAAAGGTATGCCTTCAGATTAACTATATAGGTAAGAATCAAGATATTTATTCATCTACTAGATAAACACTACGTATAGGATAAGTGTACATTGATTATCCTGTTGTTATGTACTCCAATCAAAATACCCACTCCTAAGATAAAAAAAATTAAAGAGACAAGTGATATGAAAAAGTTAACGTAGGATTATAACGGCACGCGTTGCCATAGTGTGGTAAAGCGATCAATACACATTATACCTGGCTTTCCTAAGAGATTAACTAGTCCCAAGATAGAATATTATCGTCATTCACATGGTGGTTATGCTGCGGTAAAATGGTGGTAACGATCCGGTCAAACCTAGCACCAGGTCACATAGCACTCTCCTAACCACTCACTTGCTTGTGGCAAACACAGTTGCCAATTTCGCAGACCCCTAAACTGATGGTGGCAACTGTGGTTGCCTATCGGGCTGCCTTATTAATGAAAAATTTGAAGCAGTTCAGGCTACCTTTTTTAAAATCCGGAATCAAGTGAGTGGGGCTAACTCACCCCAGATCACTCACCCTTCATCTTTCTAAAGGTACGAATGGTAAAAAGTTCGTATTCATTTATTTTTATTGTTATTAGGCAGATCGTAAATTTACCATTCCTGTCTGACGCCTTTTAATTTGCTTCCTAGGTATCGAGTCCGAGCTCGGCGTGAAGTGATATTGGCCGCGGGTTCCATTGGTTCCGCCCAACTTCTAATGGTGTCGGGAATAGGTCCTCGACGACATCTTCAGGAGACAGGCATCGAGCCCCTCATAGATCTCCCGGTGGGATACAATCTCCAGGACCACGTCACATTCTCCGGAAACGCATTTATAGTGAATGAATCTCGACTATGCGTTAACGATGTAAGATATAAGGACACACAAGTTTGCATTGCATATTTTGCACGGTCTCAGATTCTTCTTTGTCATTAGCGGGGTTCGCAGAACTGGGCACGACATGCAAAATGTGACATTTCTCTGCCATGTTGTTTCATCATGTCTCTGTCGTTCTAATTTTTATGGTTCCGTAGTCAACCAGGAACCCTTATAGTTTATCCATGTCCGTTTGTTCGTCTGCAGCTTGGCTCAATTACCCTTACTACTAGAAAACTAATTCGTTATCCATACTAATATTATATATGCGAAAATGTAGTCCAGTCAATGAACTGACAACTTGTATGGAAGAAAAGTCAATTTTGGAAATAATTTATAATAGCTTATTTTTTTGTGTAACGGATTATATTATTAATTAAATATGTAGTCAAACAGCGACAGGATCCGACAAAAATTCAGACATCAAAAACATTATTAATTAACCAGCTTCTGAGAAGGCAAAAAAAAAAATAGAAATATTTTTGTCTTAATTTTCATTCATTTACATTTATTTTCTGTATAATAATATTCAAGATAAATCATACAAAAAAGAAAACCCTTGCTCCATTTAAATCTACTTAATTACTTCCAGGTGAAAAGTTTGCCGGATTCTTGAATAAAGCATCTTAGAATAACATTGAAATCAACAAATAAAACGCTATTATAAAATAAAGTTTTTCAAAACCGTATTTTGCCTGGAGTACCTAGTGTGTCTGTCTGTCTGTCTGTTACCTCTTCACGCTTAAACCGCTGATCCAATTTAGGTGAAATTTTGTATAGAGATAGTTTGAGTCCAGGGGATAGTTTTTATCCCCGAAATCATCCCCTAAAGGGGTGAAAAGGGGCAGATAATGTTAGTATGGAGCCGCGATATAAACGAGTTCCACGCGGGCGGAGTCGCGGGCAGAAGCTAGTGGGTATATAAATCCCATCACGCCGACAAAACAATACAATACAGGGTGAAACATAAGTTGTCGGAAACCGATTTTTTTGTTACTATCGCAGTATTTTAAGGCAAATTCATTGCGTTAACTCTAGAAGCAATCAATTAAACTGTATAGATAATAAAATTAAATAGCAAAAATACCAACTTTATAGTCACCCTATTCAACATACTTGGTCTGTAAAGTTTAAAGTAGCAATTAGGGCCAGGGACCAATAAGACTCATTAAATAAAAAAACATTTTTTTACTAAGGAATCAACAAACCACGTTTTCATAATTTTGCCTGTGGTCGCGTCCACACCTTTAAACTAAATTTAAACAGTAAGAAACACATATTTCTGTTCACGACTTAGGATTTAAACCCTGTAAAATCTTGAATAAAAAAAAATCGGGTACAAGTTAGTGGGGCTGTATTTTTTTTCTCGGAAAACCAATAGTGTTGGCTACGTATCGTTGCATAGCTTGTTTAAAAATATTATGGGTTTCTTAAAAATATTTTTCAACTCAGTGATTACTGATTAGTTTGCGAGATATTGGGCTTTAAAGCCCTAATTTGTTTCAATGTGTTTTTTTTACTTTTTCTTATTTTCCAATCAACCTATGTCTCTTTAGTTAATAAAAAGCTAATGTGCCATTTCTCAGAGGTATATTTCATAATTTTTACTCATAATCATTGACCTAAGAATAAACCTACACATTTTTTTTACTTACCTAACGTCTTTTTCGGAATGAATTATCTAATGGTAAAAATTACCTCACAACTTTCCTGTTTTCATGCTGAAAAAATTACCCGGGTTCCCCGCCGTCCCGGTCTTTACATTACGCTTTAGTACCCACCCAACAAGATTAAATTTCTATGATGAAACATAATAAGTAGATATACCTATCAATATCTATAATTCAGCTTTTGGATTAGGGCTCCTTTAGGGCTCAACCGGGAATAACGCTAGAAGGATGATAGGTAATCTTTTTTTCAGCGTTCAAAAAGAATAATTTTAGTTCGAGTGTACCTACCCCATATTTTGATGAGTAGATGTCATGCGATTTCTTTGGCCGTTTGGGAACCGATTAACTGATGAATAATGTTAATGATTGAAATATCCTCAAGGGAACTCTTAACTGTACATTTAATCATGATAGGAGTCAGCTGGCCACACCTTTTTTGGGTTCCGTAGCCAAATGGCAAAAAACGGAACCCTTATAGATTCATCATGTCTGTCTGTCTGTCCATCCGTATGGCACAGGCATTTTACTCGAAAACTATAAGGTGTATTTGAATAAAAAATTAAGGATAGGTGTATTTTGTTCGCCGCTACATAGTTTTGTAATTGAATTAGTAAAAAAATATTTTTTGAGGACTCCATACTTACATAAAACATAAAGTCAAAAAAAATTCATTGCAGGCCCACGTGTGGCACGTCACAATAAATATTTTAAGGTTTCTCGGCAATTTTTTTGATTAAGTGAATAGAGTCGGAGATAATCGCCCCGAAACTCACGAAAATTGTGAAAAAATCATGGACTTATTAGGGCTTATTAAATTCTTTCAGCGAAAATTGTTTCGAACAAGATCGGTTCAAAGGTTTTTGAGATATTTCTAAAAACTACCTTGCTTAAAGAAAAGAACGTAAGTGCCATAAGATTTCAGTAACCATACGAGTTTTTAATAGGCACGGAACCCTTCGTTGTGCGTGGTCTGACACGCACTTGGCCGCTTTTTAATTTAAAGGTACCTCGCTTTGTAGCTTCTCGCTGTTCTTTGTCAATGAATGAGTAATTATGAATATATATATACTGCTCAAAACAAAATAAGGGCAACTACATTTAGCTATTTTATTAATTATCCCTTGTACATAAACGTATCAATAAGTAGCTAATTAATGATGTCCCGCATCTTTCAGAATCCAAATTCTTTCATGTATAAGGCTCCACGCGCTTTTTGGCTAGTTTTGAGTTGATATTCCTCCGTCAAAACTATACGTATATTTATGGCACAAACACCTATCGGTTCTTTAACGAAGTTATAGGTGGGGTTGAAAATGGCCTGAACAGCTGCGAGAAAAGGATGGTACGGCCGTGCCGCTGTTTTGCTCGACTTGGCGGGGGCACTACTGTGCCCCAGATCATGCTAGCTGCGAGTGATCCGAGCCTAAACTCTGTCTCCGTATCCCCAGCTCACAGCAGCGTCGCCGTTCTCGGCAGCGGCGTATCTCGCGGGCACCGGGCCTCTCACGCTCCCCGGTGGAGCGGCTGGGATGGCCTTCACCCGCACCAGGTTCTCGGTGGACCATGCCGAGAACCGCCCCGATATTGAGATAGTCATGGGCGCTGGCTCGCTCGCCGGCGACATGCTAGGGGTCCTGCGAGGGTTACTAGGTAGATATGTTTATTATTACTATTAAATATCAAAATGTCCTCTCATCCATGATAGGACGCCTGTGCCCAACAGTGGGACGTATATTAGGCTGATTTATTGTTACTATTATAATTATTATTTATCAAAATGTCTGAGATTAAATCATCATCATATCAGCCGACAGACGTCCACTACCTACTGGACATAAGCCTCCCCCATAGAGTGCTACAACGACCGGTCCTGCGCCCGCATCCAGCGTACTCCCGCGACCTTTACCAGGTCATCAGATACCATTCAGATGTCATGAGATTAAATAGATCTCTATTATTTCTTAAGATTATTTAATCCTAATAAAAAGGAGAACGAAGGAATAGTAAAGTCACATAATTAGTAAAGAATCTCCCGCTCCCCCTTAAGGAATAGTATGTGACTTACTAGTAGTACAGTCAGCATCAAAAGTAACTGCGCAATTGACGTCTTCAAAAGCTCTCATTCCTTTTAAATAAAGACTTTTGAAGTCTTCGTTTGCTTAATTTTGATGGTGACTGTACAAGTTTGAAATGTATTTTTTTTTCAATAGTTTTTATTGCCGACGGTACTTTTTTGGACAATACCATACCAATAGCAATAGTAACTACTACTCTTAGCGAGACGGGTTTAAACACTTTTTTCTACTCCTGTACCGTAATCTGTCATTTATATAGGCTTTAGCTCAAATACAATGACACCGATAATAAGTCGTCGAAAAACTCTATGCTCTATGGCCCATAAACGCACACTTTAGTGTACTTTTTTCATAAAAGCACTGTTTACCACGATGTCAAATCATCTAACTTTTTTTAATCAGCCACTATATTGCAGTGGTGCCAACTTCCTAAGCAAAATTTTCGAAATAAAGAAGTTTTAGTTACCATAAAATATTTGTAAAACATAAATCATTCACTAAAATAAAAATAAATTATTATGTATTGTGTGTTAATATACATATTTTACCAATTATTGGTATTATTTATAAATATAAACCGATCCGATTCGGTTCGGATCCGGATTCAGTTTGGTTCGGATGGAAAGTGCAAGGAAATTAAAAACAAAACAGACCATAAACAAGAGGTGTCAATGTGTCATATTTCTAATTTCCCACCAAAGTTCCAGTTCAAAATTAAAAGAAGAAATGTGATAACTATTCGTTATTTATTAATAACATAATAACATACTTAAGATTTGATTCGTGTTTGTGAAGTGAAGAAAAATGTGTACGTTCCTTTTAAAATGGACGAAGAAGAAAATAACTGCACCGCTGAGGAAATTGCGTGAGTAGTAATAGAACTAAAGGAAAACTTACAGCCTCAAAAGTCAAATGCTATTTATTTAAAATAAGTCGTAGAAAAAGTATTGTATGCAACGGTGTATAACTTGGTCTTAAAACGCTCGTGGCGTCTTTAATTGCGATGCTCGCCAAGGCTCGCATCGCAACTCACGACACTAGCGTTTTAAGACCCTACTTATACAACAGTTGCATAAAATACTATAGTTTAAACGGAATTATAATGGAATGTGCAACTGAGTCGCCACGGCCACCACCACATCTCCACTCTCATACCAGCTTTATGGTACCACTAGCGGCCGCCCGCGACTTCGTCCGAGTAGATTTTTGATGATGACAAAGATATAAAATAGGTAAGTGAATTTTATTCTTAGTTTAAATGGTCTAGTCTAGACATATTACATTTCAAACAGTGGCAGACACTGATATGCGATTGTTAAAGATTGTTTAAAGATTTTCCAATCAGATTACGGAAATTGTACTTATTCCGTCCTGATGGTTTAATCTAATTTTAATCTTTGGCAAAAATGACTCTGCAAGATATAGAGCGACGCATAGATTTGGAGCTAGAAAATGGGGATTTTAGTTATTATGAGTGAGACAAAAAAAAAGTTAAATATCGTAAGGCTGTTAAAACAATCTTAAACTCAGCACTGGAAATCGAGAAATGGAGACAGGTTAATGAAGAGTACATCTCTTTAAATCTCCCCGTACTAAACCTTCAACATTTTTTAACCCCCATTGGGATAGAATTTTCTTAAGCGCTGAAATTACTTTTTTGTATTTTAATAAGTTAACTTTCTACAAAGTTTCAAGTCTCTACTTCAAAAAATAATGTTTCCCCCATACAAACATTGCACCCCCATTTAACCCCCTTAGGGGTAGAATTTTTAAAACGCTGAAATTACTTTTTTGTAGGTATCTTATGAAATGAAATGAAATTTGTTTATTTGCTTAAAATTATGTACGTATATAGATGGTATGGTAAACGGTAAATAATGTCCATATAATGTCAATACCTTATAAAAGTAGGCATGCAAATCTATTTATTATAATGTACATGCATGGCAAGGATATTGATCCTTTTAAAAACAGGCATACATGACTCTCTAGCTGATATATCACTTAATGCCCTTACGTATTTTTTTTTTGAGCGTTGAATGCTCTTTCAATTTCTCGTAACCTTAATAAGTAATCTTTCTACAAAGTTACAAGTTCATAGTTCAAAAATTAATGTTTCCCCCATACAAACATTGCACTCCTATTTAACCTCCTTAGGAGTGGAATTTTCTAAAACGCTGAAATTACTTTTTTTGTATCTTAATAAGTAATCTTTCTACAAAGTTTCAATTCTCTAGTTAAAAAAATAATGATTCCCCCATACAAATTTTGCACCCCCATTTTGGTGGAATTTCCAAAAATCCCGTCTTATCCGTTGCCTACGTCATAAAAGAAAGTCCTGGTGTAAATTTCAAGTTTCTAGGTGTTTCTAGTCCCAGTAGTTTCGGCTGTGCGTTGATGAGTGAGTCAGTCAGGACATAGGCATTTATATATATAGATAATATTGCGTTTACATCCAATTTAAAAGAGTGTACGAACTTACCCACAAAATTTAAACACGCTCGATCTCAGGGTTGTGGGGTTTCTAAACGGGCCATGTTTTACTGCAATTTGTAGCCGGGCAACTATGTGTATCTTGCTCGGACAAATGAAGGCAGAGTAAGACAGCAATAATCGCCGGCTACAAATTGCAGAAAAACATTAGGTTAAGAAAATTTATAAAATCAGGGGAAATAATTCCTGTAGTTTTGTAAATTGGTAGTTACCTTGTCGTGTTCAGATGAACATACTAAAAATCCTCAAGGGTGGGAGCTGTGCTGAGGGTGTAGGGGGGGGCTGGTTTAAGGTACTTTTTTTCAGATATTCGTACATATCTCGAATATCTGTACGAAAAGCGTTATGATAACTTCAGACAAAAGTTTCTACATAAAATTTCCTACAAAATTGTTCATAATAGTACATCACGTAACTAGGGCGGTGAATTTGTGAATGCTGGTGTTTGTGGCCCGAACCCAAGGTGAGAACCATAAATATGCGCTTTGAGGCTTTACGAATTACCGCCCGTGTTAAGTACAACATTTTACGTCTTCACCTGGCCACAATGCGAGTTTTCCCGTACGCGCCGCATGCAGTATAATAAGCAGTTGGGCCATTGTCAGATTTAGGTTCGCGTCTTTTCGGTGGACTTTAAAGCCTAATTTTTGGTTGAACTCTGAATCCACATAAACGGCGTCACCTCTTCTATATGTATAACCATAAGCCCTTAACTATCGTCCACTCAAAAGACGATTTTTGTTTTACTGACTGACAATGACCCAGTTAAGTATTTTTTATACTCGTTGAATTTAATGTTTGAGTTAAGACTTCGTACACCAAAATAAAATCACATACTTTTTACTATGGAGGTCCCAACTCAACATTATATGTACAACTGTGTAGACAACTTAAATGAATTCGACCAATCAAGCGCCTTTACTGTACTAAAATGTATTCGAGCAATAGGACGCCATGAGAAAGTCAATATTAAAAGACATTCAACACTCAAAAAAGAAATAGCCGTCACTTCGTTTCAACAGGGCTTATGTTTTCGATAGATATCAAATATTATGCAATTTTTTACTGAGAGGTATGCTAAACTTGGAGGTGAGACCGTTCCTATATGGTGCTTCGTTATGTGCCTTATCTAAAAAAGATGGTGGTATTAGACCAATTGCGGTGGGCAGCTTTTTTCGTCGTCTTACGGCTAAGCTCTGTTGCCAATCTGTTAGAGAAGCTATGTCTGACTATCTGCAACCAATTCAAATGGGCTTCGGTACCAGACTTGGTTGTGAGGCGGCAATACATGCCACCCGGTCTTTTGCTTTACATCGCAGATCATCCAATACCATAATCGTTAAAATCGATATCAAAAACGCTTTCAATAGCCTAGAAAGGGACACTATTCTCAACGAAACCTTAGAGCAAACTCCTTCTCTTTACCCTTTCATTTACCAATGTTACGCCTCCTCAAGTAATCTTTTCTTCTCAGGCAGTTTAATACAGTCGCAAGTTGGTGCCCAGCAGGGCGACCCATTAGGGCCCTTGATGTTTTGTCTCGGCATCCAAAAGATTATTTCTGGATTAAAGGCGCCCCTTAACGTGTGGTATCTGGATGATGGCACTATAGGAGGAAGTCCAGAAGTGGTCTTAAACGACTTGAAAACATTGATACCTGCCTTGAAGAAAATTGGTCTTGAAATAAACCCGTCTAAGTGCGAGTTTTATACTTGCAGTTTTTTAGACACCAACTCTCTCGCAGAAATAGAGTCACTTTTACCTGGCATTAGACAAATACACGAACATTCTTTCAATTTACTGGGTGCTCCAATTTTCACCGAGGGTGTTAGTTCGGCCCTTCAAGCCAAAAGACAAGCACTTTCGGCGGCACAGGAACATTTGACACAATTGTCGGGACATGTTTCCCTTATCTTGCTGCGAAACTGCTTTGCTCTGCCTCGCATGGTGTATATGTTACGGACGTCTCCAACTTGGCTTTATGACACGGATTTGAAATCGTTCGATGACACTATTAAATCTTGTTTAGAGTCAATACTCAATGTGAGTTTAGACGACAAACAATGGTGTCAGGCGGCTCTGCCAGTTCGTTACGGTGGCTTGGGCGTGCGTCGGGTCCAGGACATAGGTCTGGTAGCCTTTTTAGCGTCGGCACATGGTTCGTCGGATCTTGTTGCTCGAATATTATCATTTGATGGCAGCAGCATTCGAGTTCCATTCGTAACCGAGGCCCTGGCTAAGTGGGCGACACTATGTCCGTCCAATGATCATCCGGATAGCTTAACGGTCCAAAGAGGATGGGACGATATTCTATGTCAGCAAACGTTTTCTCATTTGTTGAGTGATGCCTCGGGGACTGACCTAGCACGTCTCAAGGCTCTCACAAAGCCCGAATCCGGTGCGTGGCTGCATGCCTTGCCTTCCCCTCAACTCGGCACTTTGCTCGACAACGACTCCCTGAGGATAGTAGTTGCTTTAAGGCTGGGGAGCAAGGTATGCGAAGCGCACCGATGCGTTTGTGGGACAATGGTGGAGGAGAATGGCCACCACGGGCTAAGCTGCAAAAGATGTGCGGGTCGGTTCCCTAGACACCATTCTATCAATGAGATCGTGCGTCGGGCTATGGTGTCCGCCAACGTACCGTGCATCCTGGAGCCCCCGGGTCTGTCTCGGACTGACGGAAAAAGACCAGACGGGTTGACGTTGGTTCCCTGGCAGAGAGGGCGGTGCCTCCTATGGGATGCAACTTGTGTTAGCACTTTTGCAGCGTCCCATCTAAAGCACACAATTAAGTCAGCTGGTTCGGCGGCCGAAAATGCCGCCAAGCTCAAACACGCAAAGTACTCTGCCTTGGAACCGACTTATGATTTCGTTCCGGTTGCTGTGGAGACAGCTGGGCCCTGGGGCAGTGAGGCTCTCGGGCTGTGCAAGGAGTTAGGCAGACGATTAAGGGACAGGGGCCTTGACCCCCGCTCTGGGTCATGGCTCGTCCAACAGGTCTCCATTGCTGTTCAGCGAGGCAATGCCGCTAGCATTTTGGGGACCTTTGGTTCGGGCTTGACGCAGAGCGGGATGTACTCGTAGTATTACTTTTATTTATTTTTACGTATTTTAATTTTATCATTCTTTACACTTTTGTTAATTATTAATTATAATATGTTTAACTAGTTCAGTTAATTGAAACTACTTACTCGTAGAAAAAGTATTGTATACAATAGTTATATAATAAGCTTTTTAAGTCTAGTACCTTAATTAGGCCACGAAGCTTGCTTAGTGAGAACGTGGTACTCGACTGAAAAAGCATACATTATACAACAAATTTCGATCATAGTGGAAAATTGAAAAATTATTCGCCACGAGCGGGATTTGAACCCACAACCTCTGGAATCCGTCCATCGCTCTCCCAATTGAGCTACCGTGGGTCCGCTAATGGCGACGAATCCTTCAATCTCTTCCACTATTGTATTTACACCTTAGGGAGGCTCGTAGCGACATCTACCGCGAAGTTATTACAACTTCTGAAACGGCACCAACGTCTCAAGTTACATTGAGAATTGTTAGTAACAATGCGCTACCCCATTTTTAACATTAAATGTTTATGAAGCAGAAACGTCCGCTAACGAAATTCCAAATTTCGATCATAGTGGAAAATTGAAAAATTATTCGCCACGAGCGGGATTTGAACCCACAACCTCTGGAATCCGTCCATCGCTCTCCCAATTGAGCTACCGTGGGTCCGCTAATGGCGACGAATCCTTCAATCTCTTCCACTATTGTATTTACACCTTAGGGAGGCTCGTAGCGACATCTACCGCGAAGTTATTACAACTTCTGAAACGGCACCAACGTCTCAAGTTACATTGAGAATTGTTAGTAACAATGCGCTACCCCATTTTTAACATTAAATGTTTATGAAGCAGAAACGTCCGCTAACGAAATTCCAAATTTCGATCATAGTGGAAAATTGAAAAATTATTCGCCACGAGCGGGATTTGAACCCACAACCTCTGGAATCCGTCCATCGCTCTCCCAATTGAGCTACCGTGGGTCCGCTAATGGCGACGAATCCTTCAATCTCTTCCACTATTGTATTTACACCTTAGGGAGGCTCGTAGCGACATCTACCGCGAAGTTATTACAACTTCTGAAACGGCACCAACGTCTCAAGTTACATTGAGAATTGTTAGTAACAATGCGCTACCCCATTTTTAACATTAAATGTTTATGAAGCAGAAACGTCCGCTAACGAAATTCCAAATTTCGATCATAGTGGAAAATTGAAAAATTATTCGCCACGAGCGGGATTTGAACCCACAACCTCTGGAATCCGTCCATCGCTCTCCCAATTGAGCTACCGTGGGTCCGCTAATGGCGACGAATCCTTCAATCTCTTCCACTATTGTATTTACACCTTAGGGAGGCTCGTAGCGACATCTACCGCGAAGTTATTACAACTTCTGAAACGGCACCAACGTCTCAAGTTACATTGATCATTGTTAATTTTTCAATTTTCCACTATGATCGAAATTTGGAATTTCGTTAGCGGACGTTTCTGCTTCATAAACATTTAATGTTAAAAATGGGGTAGCGCATTGTTACTAACAATTCTCAATGTAACTTGAGACGTTGGTGCCGTTTCAGAAGTTGTAATAACTTCGCGGTAGATGTCGCTACGAGCCTCCCTAAGGTGTAAATACAATAGTGGAAGAGATTGAAGGATTCGTCGCCATTAGCGGACCCACGGTAGCTCAATTGGGAGAGCGATGGACGGATTCCAGAGGTTGCGGGTTCAAATCCCGCTCGTGGCGAATAATTTTTCAATTTTCCACTGTGATCGAAATTTGGAATTTCGTTAGCGGACGTTTCTGCTTCATAAACATTTAATGTTAAAAATGGGGTAGCGCATTGTTACTAACAATTCTCAATGTAACTTGAGACGTTGGTGCCGTTTCAGAAGTTGTAATAACTTCGCGGTAGATGTCGCTACGAGCCTCCCTAAGGTGTAAATACAATAGTGGAAGAGATTGAAGGATTCGTCGCCATTAGCGGACCCACGGTAGCTCAATTGGGAGAGCGATGGACGGATTCCAGAGGTTGTGGGTTCAAATCCCGCTCGTGGCGAATAATTTTTCAATTTTCCACTATGATCGAAATTTGGAATTTCGTTAGCGGACGTTTCTGCTTCATAAACATTTAATGTTAAAAATGGGGTAGCGCATTGTTACTAACAATTCTCAATGTAACTTGAGACGTTGGTGCCGTTTCAGAAGTTGTAATAACTTCGCGGTAGATGTCGCTACGAGCCTCCCTAAGGTGTAAATACAATAGTGGAAGAGATTGAAGGATTCGTCGCCATTAGCGGACCCACGGTAGCTCAATTGGGAGAGCGATGGACGGATTCCAGAGGTTGTGAGTTCAAATCCCGCTCGTGGCGAATAATTTTTCAATTTTCCACTATGATCGAAATTTGGAATTTCGTTAGCGGACGTTTCTGCTTCATAAACATTTAATGTTAAAAATGGGGTAGCGCATTGTTACTAACAATTCTCAATGTAACTTGAGACGTTGGTGCCGTTTCAGAAGTTGTAATAACTTCGCGGTAGATGTCGCTACGAGCCTCCCTAAGGTGTAAATACAATAGTGGAAGAGATTGAAGGATTCGTCGCCATTAGCGGACCCACGGTAGCTCAATTGGGAGAGCGATGGACGGATTCCAGAGGTTGTGAGTTCAAATCCCGCTCGTGGCGAATAATTTTTCAATTTTCCACTATGATCGAAATTTGGAATTTCGTTAGCGGACGTTTCTGCTTCATAAACATTTAATGTTAAAAATGGGGTAGCGCATTGTTACTAACAATTCTCAATGTAACTTGAGACGTTGGTGCCGTTTCAGAAGTTGTAATAACTTCGCGGTAGATGTCGCTACGAGCCTCCCTAAGGTGTAAATACAATAGTGGAAGAGATTGAAGGATTCGTCGCCATTAGCGGACCCACGGTAGCTCAATTGGGAGAGCGATGGACGGATTCCAGAGGTTGTGGGTTCAAATCCCGCTCGTGGCGAATAATTTTTCAATTTTCCACTATGATCGAAATTTGGAATTTCGTTAGCGGACGTTTCTGCTTCATAAACATTTAATATTATACAACAATTTACGTAGAATACTATTTTGTTCTGTTTCATTAAGGCGCCGTAGTTTCATGGTCTTCTCTCCCTCTCACTGAGCATACGCGTGAGCGAGATGGAAGTGCGTGCTCGGAAGCGCGCAAATCATGTTTTTTAATTTTAATTTTTTGGCCGTTTAAATAAATAAAAAAGTAAACACTGATTTCCCTCAAACATGATATTGCCGATTTTAAGAAGCCAATTTAATATTTTTAGCTTTTGTTCGTAATTTGTAACAAATATTTTAAGTGTATTTTAGACCCTTTAAAACCTATGTTCGTGATTTTTTTCTATCGAGCGAAAAATGCTTAATCATGTTTCTAAACACTGATTTCCCTGTAGAAAAGCCTCAAGATTACTATTCGTATTTTTTTAAACCATATTATTATTAACAGACGCATTATATTGTTTCAAAAACACTGTTCGCTTTAACTTCGCTGAACCTACGGCGCCTTAATGTAGAACTTAGTTTCCTATTTGAAATGTACAACATATCTATGTTAGTTTGTTCCGCGGCAAAACTTCCAGCCCGTCTTCCCCAAGTTCGGGACCCGAACCCACGAAATGCATTCAAACGCCAACTATACCAAACAGTAGAAAAGGTTTAAGCGCGCTGTGGCTGTGATCAGATCATTCATTATCATTCGTTATTACGATAAAGCGTGGCACTAACAGGTGAACGATTAGGACTCATCCTAGCTCCCAAGTTTAGATTCTCGAGACGATAGCTAAGTATTAAACCTATTGGCACATGTTCAGGGCACACGTTCTTTTTTGAATAATGGTGATTTTCGTAGTTAGTAAATCAAACCCCAATTAATCTCAATTTGAATCAAAACAAAACGTCGAAAAAACTTTTAGGTAGGTACCCCTTATTATTTATTCATATAGGTTTTGCATCAATTCATCTTATTTATGTAACCATGTGACATGTAACTATATGAAAGTGTTGTATAGTATCGTATTTTACTGTACCCCAACGACGCCATTCAAAGCGAAGCAATATCGTTGGTAAAACAAACAACCCATTTCGTCTAAATTAGTAGGTACGTACAAAAAGACTGGTAGTAAATATTGTTCTAATTTTGTTTAACAACCACTTAACTGGGCCCCGTACTTAATGCCAGTAAACCAATTTTAACTGCTCGAGGAATTCAGTAAAGATCTCTAATTCCAGTTTTATTGCCAACTGTGAGTTGAAATTATGAATCGGGTATTAAACTAGTTCAGTTGGATTGAAACCAGCAAATACATATTCAGTGAAGTAGAAATATTTTCGAGGTGCGTCAGGTGCATGTGCAATATTCTCTTGGCAGCCCATACAGACATATATATAGACTAGGTATAGTCGAACTCATAAAAATGTGAAAACCTTATTAGTACTAGTAGTAGTAGTAGTAGTCACTTTCAACTGTTTCACCATTTCGTATGGCAGTACGCCGCGCCCGTCCCGCGCCGCGCCCGACCCACGTTCTGTGTGTGGAGGCCTTATGTACATTACCCACCGAACGGGTCGGGCCGGCGCGCATTCTATTACATGCAAAGGAATTTGAACCATCTATACAGCAGATACAATTCATATTAGATTACAATCCCCACCGACACCGCGTCGGTAGCTGCCGCCCCGCAGTGGATGCATAATTAATTCAAATATGACATGTAACTACTGTACAGACGGTTCAAATTCCTTTGCATGTAAGTAATAGAATGCGCGACAAAGGTATTCAGCCCCTTCTGAGGCCGAGCGCACCTACGTACTACATATTGGTTTGCCAACTCGATACATTGATATTGGTTTACCAATATTTTCATAACTATACAGTTTTATTTCAGTGACCATGCACCCGTCGATAGTCATAATTTTATAAGTGTAAGTTGTAAAAAAATTCTATAGCTAATGAAAGTTTTAACGAAACCTCATTCATTGTATGCACAGACATCCATTAGGAAAATAAATATGTATGGTTCGGTACTTACTGCTTACCTGCTAAGATATTAGTTACCTACCCTTTAAAATCGAGTAAATATTGCATTATGCGCGTTGATTACGTAGTGGTTAAACAATACACTTACGTAGTGGTTAAACAATAGACTTATGTAGTGGTTAAACAATACACTTACGTAGTGGTTAAACAATACACTTACGTAGTGGTTAAACAATAGACTTATGTAGTGGTTAAACAATACACTTACGTAGTGGTTAAACAATACACTTACGTAGTGGTTAAACAATAGACTTATGTAGTGGTTAAACAATATACCTACTTACGCAGCATCCAGGAACGATTTTGTTACCGACGGGCCAGTTTCAAAAGTGAGTGCATGTACCAATTAGTGTTAAGTAGTAGTTAGAAAGGACTATAACTCTTGTTACTTTAGTAACGACTAAGCTTAAAAATTATGTGAAAAGTAACTTGTTTCACATTTAAGTAGCTAGGTAACGTAACGTGTTTATTTATATATCATCAATCATCATCCTACTAGCGTTAACCCCGGTGGTGTCCTAAAGGACCCCGATGTCCGCGTGGACTGCTAATCCCACAAGATTTGGCATAAGCACTAGTTTTACGAAAGCGACTGCCATCTGTCCTTCCAACCCAGAGGGAAAATTAGAGCTTACGACTAGAGACTAGAATTAGGACTAGACCGGACACATTTTTTATTTTATAAATTGAGGTCTCAAACCTTATTCCTTCTTACGATAATTTTCAGACACTTGTCGATATCAGATTGATCTGAAATTTGATAGCGCAATATTTATGACATTTATGACACAACCAACCTGATCTGATAATGAAGACGGAATATGATCATAGCTACTCCTAAACTATCCATACTAATATTCTTAGAGCATACATAACTGGAGTAGCCTTATATTCGTATTTGAGTACAAAAAAGTCTGCCGAATTTTGCGGGGGGGTGAAGAAATAACACATGCAAAAGATTACTCACTAATGCAAAAACGATCTGTTTATTTACACACGCACACATTATGAAAAAGGATAACACATTCTCATTTTGATGCACACAAACATATCACACATGGAAAATCTTAGTGGAAACACGGGTTAAGAATACGTAAATGCCAATGTGATCGGCTAAACCTATAGGGCGAGGTTTGATTCGATAACTAATTTCGATAATTGTATCGATATTTACACAAACGTATATAATTTTATTATATACTAGTTTATAAAGTACCTGATAAAGGTTGCGGGAGTCCACTGGACGCGGGTGGCGCAGGACCGGTCACTTTGGCACTCTTTGGGGGAGGCCTATGTCCAGCAGTGGACGTATTTCGGCTGATATGATGATGGATGATGACTAGTTTCTACCCGCGACTCCGTCCGCATGGAACTCGTTTATATCGCAGCTACATACAAACTTTTAAGACGGACAAACAAACAAACACACACATACACTTTCCCCATTTATTATATTAATATGGATTATTGAGACTCAATTGATTACTGAAATAATTGTTAGGCTATTAAAAACAATGACGCAAAAAAGAAATGACGGGTCTTATTTATCTGTATTAAAAAATATATACAATTAACTACATACATTATATATAAAGTAGCGAGTACCTAGTATTATATTACAAGAAGTTTCCCGCTTATGCCTGATTTTTTGCCTGGACCGTTAAAAACCAGCTTGCCCGGGTTATAGGAAATTAGGTGGACCCGACATAAACGTTTGTCATTCAATTAATTCCGAAAACTTTTCATTTATTTCTAAAGTATAAGTATAGTTACAAGATGATAACTAACATTAATTATATTAAATAAAAACTAAGTTAAATCTAAAAAAGGCCTTCGAAGCATTGTACCGAGGATGCTGGCGCGATTTCCTCGCTGAATTGTAATGCTGATGCGCTGCGCGAGAAAACTGCCAGCTCTTCGCCCTCTCCGGTCACCAGTTACGTCGACCAGACGTTTCGCGATCTCCGCAAATAACTTTTGCGCACTGAGGCCCCACGGACCGAGGTTCTCGACACCAAATGGTACAAATTCGTAGAGAGCCTTTACATATATTTAATGCGTTTTAAATGTTCGGTATTTCCTGCCGCTGCACCGTTGTCTAAAGGCGTGTCCGATCCGCCAAAATAAATTTCACATAAAAATAAAGTAGGTACGGTAAAACCGATTAATTTTTACCTTTTACTTGAATGAATTCGATACTGAGATGCATCAAAATGTCTTGAACACATGGAACTTGTACGCGCAGGCACCCAATTTGCTTGCCTGCTGAATGCGGCGGTCCGTTTTTTTTAATGCTGGGTCTCGGAAAAGTGCAAAGTACCCATACTTTTTTTCTAATAAATTGTGTTCACTCGGCAATTTGTGCAGGTTCTTAGTGAATCATACTTTTTGTCGATAATTATTGACTATCGACACTACCCTCATCTCTACTTGCGAGTCTCGTGAGGGTGATCGTTGGGTGATCTGTCATTTTAGACAATCCTTGCTAATATTATTATTAACTCTATTGCAATTGCATTTAAGTTAATTTTTACAAAGCATGAAAACCCGAGTCTCGTGGGGAGTGCGTAAATAAAACTAATTTTGATTAATCAATGCTAATGTTAGGTATTATAGACTCTTTTTCAAACGCCATTGAGTTATTTCTTACAAAACATGAAAACGGAGTCTCGTGGGGAGTGTCATGACGTATGCAGGAAAGAATTGTAAATCGATTACATAATCGTTTAATTTGACGTGTCATGAAAATGTTTTCACAAAAATAATATTAAAACAATACAAAAATACTTACAAATGCAATGTTACACCATATTTTCTAAGCTTGAAGTGTGTGAATGTTTATTACACGTGCTTACAGCATGTGCGTGCATTTTTATGATAGGTGTTGTCTCTTGCGAGGCGATTGTATGAATGACCATTAATCGATTATGAAACTGTCTTTGTATAATTTTTTGCACATTGTACAAGGTTTTCAACAGAGGGGTAAGCTACTGAAAGGGTACTCCAGTTATGTATGCTCTAAGCTAATATTACAAATGCACTGTGTGTCTGTCTGTCTCATTACCTCTTCACGTTTAAACTGCCGAACCAATTTAGATGAAATTATGCATAGGGATAGTTTAGTGCCGGGGAAGGGCACAGGATAGATTTGTCCCGGAAATCATCCCCTAAGGGGGTGAAAGTTTGTATGGAGCAACCATTTAAACGAGTTCCATAAGACCGGAGTCGCGGCGAGAAGCTATACTAGATAAACCCGTGTTTCACCTCATTAGAATCTTCTCAAGTAGTTGATGTGCATGTAGTACGGTACGAGAGCGTAATTATACCATACGAGGCCGGTGGCAAACTCATTGAATCCCCTCCCTTTGGCGTAAAAAACCGTGACCCTTGGAGTGGGGGGAACGGCCCGGAAGGCATTGGCACTTTGCCCGCCCTGCCACCCCGCAGTTACGCCACGGGTCTGTGCAAAAAAGTAGTCGGCACAAAATGCAGGTTGGTACCTACCAGCATTTTTTTTTAGTTTTTGTGAAAAATTTAATTATTGGTATAATACATTTTTTCACAGAAACTTACCAAAGGTAAAGTCACCGGTCATGGACAGTATGTGTATATATTTGGGCTCAAAGGTCAATCATTTCTGGGACTTAAATAAAATCGGTATCGTGAACCGACTGGGATGGCAGTTAGGTTAGAAGATGGCGCCACCATCTTCGTGATTATTCTTGTTAAATAAAAAAGCGGAAAAAACTTCTTTATAGAAAAGATTTTCAAGTAAAAGATGTTTATTTTGAGGTGTACTATATACGTAACAATCATTTAAAATAGGTGTTATAATGACACCACTTCGGCCAATAAATTAAAGTGCTGAAAATGTCCCTGATTGCTGCACCCAATAATGAACTTTGCACCGCTCTAGTTCGTAAACGGTCAAAATAATTAAAAAAAAAGAATAATAAAGATGCTTATTTTTATGTATTCTTTTTAGTTCTTTTCAAAAAAGTAGTAAAAACGAAAAAGAAATCTTAGAAATTTTGTTTCCAAAAATCGCCCGCCCCTCTGCTTCTGCTATACTTTGACCTCCAGCATGGCTATTACGAGACGGCGCGGTGCGCGAGCTCTCTCGATTTTTCTCAAACTATCCATCACTCTCTTATTAGAACACTTAGAAAGAGAGATAAGTATAGTGCGGGAAAAATCGAGAGTATGTCGCGGTCGTATCATAATAGACGTGCTGGGTCAGCGAATAAAGAGCTAAATTGTTTATCTTTTATAACGTCGTTTCATGGCAGATTTAAGCTAATAAGGACATACTAAATTTATTTTCACCTCACCGGCTCGAAGAGGCTTGCTTTATCGCTCAAAATCTGCGCCCAATAGTCCATTTTATCCGCTAGCGTGGAAAGAGTTTTCGAATTTGGAACGTGACGGTCGATCGCGAGACCCAACTTTTTTCTATACAGAATGAGAGGTGCATTCAGAAACTGATGGTGTTATGCCAATAATAAATTGTTATTATTTTGATAAAATTAAATTAATAATACTTATTCTCTCTTAATTAAGTAGGTACATACGCAATATTAACATTTAGACTGACTTATAAGGATAAAATACGAATAAATAATTTTAAAATGTCGTTTTATTCATCCAAAAATTTCGCTTTTTCCAAATTTGGAACGCACCGTTTGAAAAATAAATTTAAGAAAAAACTCATATACATTTAATTTTGTTTTGTTCTAAAGCCACAGACAGTAAAACCAAAATAATGGTGGTTATTTATAGATTTTAGTTCAGAATATATACATATATGAATTTTGATGCCTGCTAAGTTAGCGGAAAAAGTGAAATAAGCGTATTTGAGTCTTAGTTTAAACCGTGAGTGAACCCAACAATACTTTAGACTTTTTTAATGTAGGTAAGCGTGAGGTTATTTAAAGATTCAAAAATATTTATGTTACATTTGATAATTATAAAATGCTAGATCTTGATGAGATGTAAACCTTTATTGAAAATGAGTGGTCCAAATTACTTCCATTACATTTACATACAACCTACAATTTTCCTCGCGGTGGTGAGGTGAAAAATTGTGTGTTTCGCTCGGCAGCAAAATTGTTTGGCGTCTCGTGCCTTGAAAGCCTCGCTATGATCAGGATTGTACTTTTGAACCATACGTTTCGCTCATGGTTCAATTTTACAATCCTTCGCTAGCTCGGCTTTCAATACTAAGCACTTGCGCCAAACAACAACTTTGCAGCCTTGCATAACAAATAACTATTAAACACTAATACATCGAGAAATTATGAAAATGGATCCTCGCGACTATTTTCGGATCTTTTCAAGGCTCAGATCGCATCGAATCGAATTCCAGTGCTGGCAACACTCGTCGTGTAGTGACGATTGTATTTGTTCCCCGAATATTGGTAAATAATTCAATTAAATTTTGGACGACCACTTTAGCCTAGTTGGTAGTGACCCTGCCTACGAAGCAAGAGGTCCTGGGTTCGAATCCCTGTCATTTACTTGTGTGATGAGCACGAATATTTGTTTATGAGTCATGGATGTTTTCTATGTGTTTAAGTATTTATTTCTTGATATATGTATGTTTAGCGTCGTCTAGTACCCATAGTATAACTAGTACAAGTAGTAGGTCGATTTTTGTAATATTGTCCCCAAAATATTTGTTTTATATTTATTTTTTGTTATGAATTCATCACGTCATAGTTAAAATCTTAACGCTTATTTGCATAATTTACAAACATATTGACGGATATATTTGTTATTTAGTCTGAGATAGAAAACTATCGCCCAATGTCGGTTCTACCCGTACTATCCAAAATTTTAGAGAAACTACTTTTTACACGCCTAAATAACTACTTAACGTCTATAAATTACATAACTGATAAGCAATATGGTTTTCGAGAAAGATCAAACACACTAACAGCTACTATAGATTTACTGACTAGAATAAAGAGCAATATTGATGATAAAAAAGTAGTGTTAGGTGTATTTATAGACCTAAAAAAGGCGTTCGATACAGTCAGCCATTCCATCTTGTTGAAGAAGTTTGTGAACATAGGAATTCAAGGCGCAGCTCTTAAAATTTTTGGATCTTACTTAAAAAATCGACAGCAGATAGTGAAAATAGGCAATATAACCAGTGAGCCACGGGATATTGGTTTCGGGGTACCACAGGGATCCATTTTGGGCCCCTTATTGTTCACTATTTACATCAATGATGTAACGAATGCGGGCTTAACTGGGGATATAACCCTATATGCTGATGACACCTGCTTATTTTACTACGGTCATTCATTTTCTGACACAATAAAGCAGGCGCAATCAGACCTAAATATATTAAACACGTGGTTCCAAAGGAACCTTCTCACTATTAACACCGCTAAAACAAGTTACATCAAATTTTCGGCAAAGAACAAAAAATCAGACAATCACGGACCTTTGACTATAGATGGACAGACAATACATGAATCTAAACAAGAAAAATATTTGGGACTCTGTCTTCCCTTAATGGAGCGTTGCGACGAATGGTTGGCTGTATCCCTCGGCCTGTACGTTACATTGTGTACAACTCTATGGTTAAATCCCATCTGGACTATCTTGTAGAGGTTTGGGGAAACGCAGCCAAATCTCACATAGATAAACTACAAAGATCTCAAAATAAAATAATCAAAACTTTATTCAATTATGATTATTTGACACCAACGAAAAAAATATACAGCGATACTAAAATAATGACAATAAAATAAAATTATATTTATAATACCTGTATATTAATTAATAAAATTATAAACAAACGCGTTCACTCTCAATTATCGTTCGAGACCAATATTGAAAAGGGTCTACGGAACACCCGTCGCGCAAGCGATCTATCTTTACTTTACCGAAGGTGCGCACCAACCAGTTTGGAAAAAGAAATATTACTTACGAGGGAGTTAAACTTTACAATTGCTTACCTAAAGAAATACGAAACGCGGTGTCATTAAATGTATTTAAGAAAAAAACTGAAATCCCACGTAATTAATTAATTATAGGCCGTGTGACCCCAAAATCTCGTTTTATACAAAACTAGCTTTCGCCTGCGCCTTCGTATGCGTGGACACGGGATAAAAACTATCCTTTATTTTAATCCAGGCTTTTCAATTATCTTCGTGAAAAATTTCATCCAAATTTTGAAATTATTAAGCGTGATTGGATAACAAACCTCTAAACTTTCGCAATTATAATACTAGTAGGACTAGCCTAGAAACAAATGATATCCATTACGAACCAAATAAATAGTAATCATTACATAAATTGTTATTGTTTATGTCTTAGCTGTTGGATCTCCAAATAAATAAAATAAAATAAATTATTTGACTGTAGGTACAGTCAAATTTGCTCGTTAACTACGTAACGTATAAAAAGCTGGTATCATAGGAAAAATAAACAAATAAAAAAAACTATTAAAATCTGCCACGTAATTATTAAATAATTTAGATTATTACAAACATACTTACAGACACACCAACAGACGTGGCCGGAGATTTCGTTTTATAATATCTATTTAGCGATGGTGCCAAGACAGTGATATAGTATTAAATACAACTCAAGACCTTAGTTCAAACCGACACAGTAATTATTTCATTTCTGCCCACATATGCATGTTCGTCATCCTGTTTTACCTAATATTTATGTTAAGACTTTGCGCTTACACATGCCTTGTAATATTTAAGTTATCATGACCTGCTGCTGCTAATGCTCGCCGACGCGCGGGCAACACGGCGCGTAATCGAAATCTACCCTCCCGTGGGCGCACGTGATGATGCATCTTTTTGTTCAATTTAACCCATTCAGCGCCAATCACAACACGTTGACGTGATTGCGGAACACCCGCTAGACACCGATCACGTCACTGTGACGTTAAAATGTTTTTGTTCGCAACTATTTGTGAAATAGATATTATGATATTTTTTTTATCAGATTCTGCTCTCAAAGGCTATGTCTATCATCGGTTATATTTCGTTTTATAAAGTTAAATTTAGAAAGTCTACTTTTATGGCCCTAAAAGTATAGGTCGTGACTAAACGTGTCTGCTTACGTTTTTATATTCCATTGTTATTTCCAGCCTTTAGCGTTAATGCAAATCACGTAATAGTATCAAATAAATGTAAAATAAACTTAATTCTCAATACTTTTAAACATCACAACACTGTGTTGTGAAATGGCTTGCGGAGGCAGAAAAATATTCGGCACTGCGTTTGTGTTTATCAATTTCAAACCTTAAGTCAAGTGAACTAAGTCCATATTTCTTTATATCTAATTTGAGTTATCACATTTTGCTGCACTAAATGGTAATGGACGGCATTGTTCCATTTTAGCAGCAACCAAGATAACAAACTTTAGTAGTAGGTAGCGATAACAATACAGTTGCAAATAAAAAAAAACTAGAATAATATTTTGCAACGAATTATTTGTTTGTAAAAACAATAGCACGCATAAACAATGAGAATTTCGTCTTAAGACTTATCATGTCAACTGCAGCTGCTACGATAACAGAATTTAACTTCTCCCTATAAGCTTTGATGTGACCGCTGCATAATGACTCACTGATTCTTCGGCGACACCTGACCGATAATCCTTTGTTTGTGTGTAGGGCGAGTCCTATAAACAATGTGAATTTAGTCTTAAGACTTGTCGTGTAATTTGCAGCTGCAACGATAACAAAGCTGACCGCAACTTACTGATAACGATTCTTCAGTGACAATAGACCGATAATCCCTTGGTTCTGAGTAGGGAAAGTTCCGCTATAGCACTTTGAAGTTATTATTACATTATGCCAATAGTATAAAATAAAATAGTCTTCAGTCTTGGCTTGCCTGTTGACTAAACCAGATCTCGGTTGTGTCTCTGTGTTGTGCGTGTGCTTTACTTTGTACAATGAACCCGACTATGGATATTGGTATTTCGAACCCGTTTAATATGACTGACCCGGCTATCCATACCCTTACTCCGAACCTGCCTAACACGAACGATCCGGCTGTGACTATTTGTGCTCCGAACCAGCATCTCACGACTGACCTGGCTGTTGAAAACATGGATCACGATCTTACCTCAATGGGGTTGGAGACGGCTTCAGCATATACCGGTAAGTCTTAAATAAAATATAGTAAATTTGTATACATACAACGTGTCCCAAAACTCAACGATAAGCCGGCATCAGAGGATGGAGCTGCTTATCATTAGTCGAGAAAAAATAAGGAAAAAAATATATCTCAATTATTTTAGAAATTACAGAAAAAAAATGAAATTCATCGAAAAAAAAACATACTCAAATATTACTGTTTTTGTTTTGTTTTTGGAAACTTAAGTAGCCCTGTTATCTAACACAGTTCTTAAAAATACCATAATACATGTAGTTTTTACAAAAAAATAATCAAAATTCATTTTGTCCCTACAATTTTGAAAGATTTTTTCTTACAGTCCACTTTCAATCATCATGGTGTAAAAAAATAGTATTGACACCACTATGGCAATTATTTTCAAAAGATATATATATATATATATTTTTGAGATATATTTTTTTCCTTATTTTTTCTCGACTAATCATAAGCAGCTCCATCCTCTGGTGCCGGCTTATCGTTGAGTTTTGGGACACGTTGTATATTAAATGTTGTATCTCATACGTGTTTTTTTAAATATAGAATAGAAAGCATTTATTCGTGACAAAACGGTAAATATAAAACAGCTTGTCATAAAATCAGATTATAAACCCATGAGAAAGTTAACAATAGTCACTTGTAATTAATTATCGACATATAATTAATTATGGACGATTATTTTCATAGAAGGTGAAAATACGATGACAGAAGTTCAACTGATCAGTCTTTTGGAGGGCTCTCCTGATGAGTTTGACATCCAACCTGGTCACTGTTCTTCTTCGTCAGATTCGGAAGAAGAAGAATATTCTTCCCCGCCAAATGAAAACAGGAATGAAAGTGGTGTTAGTGCAAATTGGAGCTTTACACGAAAAACGTCTAGTGTTTCGGAATTTATTGAGACATCTGGATTAAGAGGTACTAGGAAGGAAAAACCTCAAGAATATTTCGATATGTTGTTTACTAGCACTTTTCTAGTTTTTTTAGTCAACAACATAAATAGATATGCCATACGATTAATAGAAGCGAACAATAATGCATACGCAAGAATTACGAAATGGAAGGATGTAACCATTTCGGAATTCAGGGTATTTTTAGGTCTGTTATTCCATATGGGAACAATTAAATGCAATAAATACGAGGACTACTGGAGTACCGACGAATTGTTTGACTTTAAGTTTTTCAGTAGTCATATGTCAAGAAACAGATTTATGTTAATTTTAAGGTGCATAAATTTTTATGATGAAACTACAGGAGACAATCGATTAAATAAGATTTCAGGTCTTGTAAATTTGTTTAATAAAATAATGGACAATATTTACTACCCGGCCAAGGTACTCTGTATAGATGAATCCCTTGTATTTTGGCGTGGTAGATTATCTTTCCGCCAATTTATGAAAGGAAAGGCTAACAAATATGGCGTAAAATTATACTTACTTACAGATCAATTTGGTTATGTTATAAAAATGATTGTGTATGGGGGAAAAATGCGACACCCGATTAGGAGGTAAAAATCATGTAACGAAGATTGTGAAAGATTTATTAGAAGGGAAATTGGGCGTAGGGCATTCAGTGTATATGGATAATTTTTATAACTCCGTCGACTTGGCAAATTATTTAGTAGATTCTAATACCCATGTCACTGGAACCCTACGTTCCAATAGGAAAGGTAATCCGCCAGAAATATTAAAAAAAAGTTAGCAAAAAATGAAAAAATCTCGATGTATAATGACAAAGGAGTATGTATAATGAAATGGAATGACCGGAGAGAGGTGCTAATGATTTCAACGGAACACAATAGTGAATGGCAGGATTACCTTTCCGCCAATAATAATGTAAAAGCCAAGCCTGGAGTCGTGCTTAACTACAACAAACATATGGGAGGCGTAGATAAGCACGACCAAATGATGGCGTACTATAACCCAGAACATAAAACCCTTAGGTGGTATTTGAAATTGGGAGTGCATGTATTTAGTACAATGCTATGTAACGCGCACTCTCTATATAATAGATTTGGAGAGAAACCAATGCCCTTGTGTGATTTCAGAAAACATATTATTCGGGCATTGGTTTCAAGTCGGGAAATTGCCAATTGTCTCCCGCGTCCTCCATCAGACTATCACGTATCATTCAAATTGCCAAGACACCTAGAAACAAACAGATTAAAACGAAAAAGATGCGTGGTCTGTTGGAGGAAACATAACAAACGTGTAGAGACGGGCGACTTTTGTCCGAAATGTCCACGACAACCGGGGTTATGTCAAGGGGCATGTTTCGTAGAGTATCACAAGCAAAATAATGTTATAATTAATTAGTTGATGATAGTTTATTATAAACAATAAATATTTATGAATTATTAGTAGCTTTTTATTTCCTTTGTTCCTATAATCTCAGTTAAATAAGCAAATTCAATGTCTGTGTTGGCTTCATTTGGTTTGCCCAGACAGTAAATGGATGTTCTCTTAATTTATACATTTTAATACTTAAATATGTTTTAAAAGATTATTATCTTACACACTGGTTAAAACAAAATGATGCATGAAACTATCCAACGCGGGCGGCAAAATCTTTTGCACGTCAGCGGCGCCATATGACGTCTACGTGTTGTGATTGCGGCCGGGCAGTTTATGAATGTATGGTGGCGTGTCGAGTACGTTCAAGCTGGAGGGCCGTGGCGGTGAATGGGTTAATGTTCCTACATACCTACTTATACATTTTGCATATATGCGATGTTAGTTAGGTGTGCATTAGCAGCCTAGACTAAGATTGATAATTATACTCATGTAACTACAAATGTAATTCTCATATAAGTGAAGATGTAAATAACTTCTTTTGAGAATAAATGATCTTAAACCTGATTTATGATATAAGTGCGGAAGTTTACTTATTTCATTAAATGACTTTGGAATTCGTCTTAGTTGAGTGTATGTAATATAATCTATATATATAAATGCCTATGTCCTGACTGACTCACTTATCAACGCACAGCCGAAACTACTGGGACTAGAAACTTGAAATTTACACCAGGACTTTCTTTTATGACGTAGGCAACGGATAAGACGGGATTTTTAGGAAATTCCATCCCTAAGGGGGTTAAATGGGGGTGCAAAGTTTGTATGGGGGAATAATTATTTTTTTAACTACAGACCTGAAACTTTGTAGAAAGATTACTTATAAAGATACAAAAAAAGTCATTTCAGCGTTTAAGAAAATTCCACCCCTAATGGGGTTAAATAGGGGTCCAATATTTGTATGGAGGGAACTTTATTTTTTGAGCTAGAAACTTGAAACTTTGTAGAAACATTACTTATTAAAATACAAAAAAAGTAATTTCTGCTTTTTAGAAAATTCTATCCCTAAGAGCGTTAAATAATGGTGCAATATTTGTATGGGGGAAACATTACTTTGTAAACTAGAAACTTAAAACTTTGTAGAAAGATTACTTATAAAGATACAAAAAAAGTGATTTCAGCATTTTAGAAAATTCCGCCCCTAAGGGGGTTAAAGGGGGGTGCAATGTTTATATGGGGGAAACATTATTTTTTGAACTAGAGACTAGAAACTCTGTAGAAATATTACTTATTAGAATACAAAAAAAGTAATTTCTGCATTTAAGAAAACTCTACCCTTAAGAGGGTTAATTAGGGGTGCAAAGAGGGAACTTTACTTTTTGAGCTAGAGACTTGAAACTTTGTAGAAAGATTACTTATTAGAATACAAAAAATTGCAGGCAGCGTTTTAGAAAATTCTACCTCGAAGGGGGTTAAATAGGGGTGCAAAGTTTGTATGAGGGAAACTTTTCCTTTTGAGCTAGAAACTTGAAACTTTGTAGAAAGATTACTAATTAAGGTTACGAGAAATTGAAAGAGCATTCAAAGCTCAAAAAAAGCATAAGGGCATTAAGTGGTATTTCAGCTAGAGAGTCATGAAAGCCTGTTTTTAAAAGGCTCAAAATTCTCCCCTTGCCATGCATGTACATTATAATAAATAGATTTGCATGCCTACTTTTCTAATCATTTGCCATTTACCATACCATCTTTATACGTACAGCCGACTACAAAGAGATCGATACGTCCAAAGTTACAAAAATATGCCTATAATAATAATATAATGTTGCCTTAATGTTAAGGCAATACAGTCGTGTATACATATTTTTGTAACTTTGGCCGTATCGATCTCTTTGTAGTCGACTGTACATGATTTTAAGCAAATAAACAAATTTCATTTCATTTCATAAGATGCAAAAAAGTAATTTCAGCGTTTTAGAAAATTCTACCCCTAAGGGGGTTAAATGGGGGTGCAATGTTCGTATGGGGGAAACATTATTTTTTGAACTAGACTTGAAACTTTGTAGAAAGTTAACTTATTAAAATACAAAAAAAGTAATTTCAGCGTTTAAGAAAATTCTATCCCAATGGGGGTTAAAAAAGGTTGAAGGTTTTGTACGGGGAACACTGGATTTTTTAAAGAGATGTACCTACTCTTCATGAACCTGACTCCATTTCTCGATTTCCAGTGCTGATTTTAAGATTGTTTTAACAGCCTTACGATATTTAACTTTTTTTTTAATCTCACTCGTAATAACTAAGATCCCCATTTTCCAGCTCCAAATCCATGCGTCGCTCTATATCTTGCAGTCATTTTTGCCAAAACTTAAAATTAGATTAAAGCATCAGGTACCTAACTGACGGAATAAGTATTAAAGCATTCTGCAAACAATTCCCGTAATCTAATTGTTTTTTTTTTTATTCTTTAACAATCGCATATCCGTGTCTGCCACTGTTTAAAATGTAATATGTCTACTTAGACCATTTTAACTAAGAATAAAATTCACATGCCTATTTTATATCTTTGTCATCATCAAAAATCTACGCGGACGAAGTCGCGGGCGGCCGCTAGTATTATTATATGATTATCATATTTTAATATCAAACTTGTTTTATTTTGTACCATTTACAATTAACAAGTCGCTGCCTCAGTATTCTGTATTACAGTTAATGTAACATTTGATTTTTTTCACTTTTTAGGGTAGTTAAATTTTGACCCAGTGTCAGCGCCTGATTAAAGTTTAAATTTGGAGCATTGCTTTATATGGGAGCGAGTCGTGGACGCTAACCCAGAGAGACAGAGAACGACTAGAGGCCTTCGAAATGTGGTGCTGGCGAAGGATGGAAAGGATAAGCTGGACGGAGAGAAAGACAAACGAAGAGGTTTTAAGGATGGTAGATGAGAAAAGATGTTCGCTAGGATGTATGAGAAATAGGAGAGGAAAGATGGTGGGCCACCTGATACGGCACGACAGTTTCTTTCTAAACATCCTGGAAGGTAAAATTGAAGGCAAGAGAGGCAGAGGAAGGCCTAGGATAACATATTTTAGTCAAATAAAAGAAAAAGCTGATGTCGAGTCATATGAGAAAGCCAAGAGACTGGCAATAGATAGAGAAAAGTGGCGGTTACTCCACCGACAAGAGCAAGGCTCTTAAGTAATGATGATGATGATGTCACTATAACAATGTTGATATTTCAATTCGATAAAAGTTGTAGGTACGTAGAAACCTGCATGGCTATCATGCGACGGCGCGCGAGCTCTCTCGATTTTTCTCGCACTATACGTCGCTCTTTTATTAGAACACTTAGAAAGAGAGGTATAGTGTGCGAGAAAATCGACAGTGCGTCGCGGCGGTCTCATATAGACGTGCTATATTAAGCCGGCGAGATTGTTCATTTATCAATTATCTGGAAAGAACGGCTGACTGACATTTTTATTGAACGTTTTAATCACGTTTATAAAAGGTTCGGTTTCGGCCGAATCTATAATCAAACCGAACCTTCGGTTTCGGTTTCGGAAAAAAAACATAATATTTCGGTCAGACACTAGAAATAATCAATCACACTAAATGACGAGCCGATTTCTATGAAGGAAGCGAGACATAGAACCCAGTAACCCAGAGAGAGACTGAACACATTTGAAATGTGGGCATGGAGAAGGATGGAAGGTACTACTTAGTTGGACAGAAAGAAGAAGAAACGAAGAGGTTCTAAATTTGATAGGAGAAAAAGAAGCTGTCTACTAAAAACTATTGAATACAGAAGGGGAAATATGTTGAAGATATGACTTGGCAGCTACATAATAATTAAAGTTTTGACCGACTTCAATTTAGTACTCCGCCAAGCCACGAGAATATTTCTTATTTTTTTTTACAATTTACCACACGAACTGATTTCCGATAGCAAATGCGTTTCTATGTGGCCCGATAATATTTGAGGACTTCCATCGATTCCCCAAGATCATCACTAATGGCACTTCATTAGCTCCTATTTCAACGGAATCTTATCAGAACCTGTGACGTACTTTTGCACTTTTAAGTACATAATTGAGGAATTCGATAAGTCATCTGTGGTCTTCATCATCAATGCCTCGCCACCAAATTTATGATTCCAGATGTTAATACACGAGTTATAACAGAAAATACCAAAATCACTACACGCGTGCCTAATAAAATTGAGGAGTCCCCTCAATTCCTCATGGATCCCATCATCTAACTGAATTTTGAAAAAAATGGGTCCCACCTGGAAGTATATATACATACGAACAAAAAAAAAACTTTCGAATCGGCTCATCAATGACGGAGTTCTGAGGTAACAAACATTGAAAATAATAAAAAAATACAGCCGAATTGAGGACCTCCTCCTTTTTTTTGAAGTCGGTTAAAAACTACAATCGAAGGGAAGATAGAAGGAAGGAGAGGCAGGGGAAGACCAAGACGTGCGTTTATGGGCCAATCTAAAGAGGAAATTAATGTAGTGTCGTATCAAGAGCTAGATACTCTCAGTGGCAGAGAGAAGAACACAGTGGCGATTAGTCCGCCGACAAGAGCCCGGCTCTTAAGTTAATGATGATGATGAAACCCTCTTATTCCAAATTTCATCAAAATCGTTAGAACCGTTTTCGAGAACTTGATTACAAATAGATATACAAATATTGCTCGCTTAATAGTATACGATAGGATAACTTTTGTTCCACATATGTTACTGTTATTTCCTAATTCTCGCTCGCGTATTACAAAGAACGCAAGCCGAGCTGCGGTGTAAAATATGTATAGTAGCGGAGCGATGAGGCACACCTTAGATACTTAGATCGAGTTGAATCTTTGAACTTTGCTCGTCCCCCTGCTGCCCGCTGCTGGGCTGTTATTCGCTGTTGTGCGGCTAACACCGCCGGTCAGCCGTTACGAAGACCTCTGCCTACGCTTAGTTACTACGCATCGCGGTGTCAAAATATATTTGTGGGTAGCGTTGAGGTGACCTTAAAACAAGTTACAGAATAGGGGGGTTGGCGTCCAGCCGGACCGCGGCCTATAATGTACAATAGTTTTTTTTTTATCGAATGATTCGTTACGGTTCTTACCCATACAATTATGCACCCAAACACATACATAGCTACTTTAATTTACTTCAACTTATCCAGGAGTAACCGACGAATGGTTCTGGAAGACGTACGGCACGCTGCCCGCGCAGGCCAGGCAGCGCTCGTTCGCCATGAACCCCGTGCTGATCAGGCCGCGCAGCGTGGGCCGCCTGACGCTGCGTAGCGCGCGCGTTGCCGACCCGCCGCGCATCAACCCCAACTACTTGAACCATCCGGATGACATGAACGCGCTGCGCGAAGGCGTGCGGTTGGTGAGTGTAGCTACTGTAGATATCAAATATGATCTTCCACGGAGATGGTGAACCAGACTATTTAGGACCTATTAAAACTATAACGCGTTGGTACGGTTGGCTACCTACGAGCCAGGGCTTTGGAGAGCGTGGTTGCGTTTCGTATATCGCTTGAGCGTTACCATAACAGAAAGATTGGACTTCGTATATTATCCATCTCTTTTGCTCTTGTGAATTCAAGAGATAAAGACAGACATGAACTTCAATCATTGCGTGATACTGCTGCTAATCTCCAGCACATACGAGGCATAGATACAGTTAGACAAGGCAGGAGTGCGGACGGGAGAAATGTGAAGAGTACTTACTATAGACTATAGGTAGACCGTTTAAATCGGGCCTCGCCTGCGCGGCGCGCTTTGCCTCCTGCACTCCCGCCCGCGCCCCGTTATCGTCACACCCCTGCACCCGGAGACTGAGTTAAGCAGTCTACCTATACCGGCGTACATTGTACCAAGCGCATAAGTCACTAGCCCGAACGGGACCTTAGTAACAATAAACAGCGTATAATAAAAAAAAATGAATTTTATTATTGTTTCTAAATGTAGAATAATTTAATATACCTTTCTTGTGCCCAAATTGCACTTGGTCCGAGACACAGGATCATCCAAGTTCAGACGCATACTGTAATAATGTATGTACTATGTATCAAGACGCAAGCACATTGCAACGTTAGCAATAAGGTTTTTTCAATATATAATTATTTTATCCGTTTCATGAGAAAATTGGAGGAATGCGAGTTCCACATTTTATTTCCATTTTCACAGATAGAAAATATAATAAAAACGAAGGCGTTCCAGAGATACGGCACAAGATTACATGACACACCGTTCCCGGGATGTCAAAATCTTATTTTCGACTCCGACGACTATTGGGAATGCGCTATCATGCAGACCTCCATTACATTGGACCACCAGGTAACCATCATCATCCTCCTAGCGTTATTCCCGGTAGTGCCCCTAAAAGAGCCCGGGGTCCGCTTTGACACCTAATCCCAAGATTTGGCATAGGCACCAGTTTTACGAAAGCGACTGCCATCTGACCTTCCAACCCAGAGGCAAAACGAGACCTTATTGGGATTAGACCGGTTTCCTCACGATGTTTTCCTTCACCGAAAAGCTAACGGTAAATACTTATTCTGTACACATAAGTTCCGAAAAACTCATTGGAACGAGCCGGGATTCGAACCCACGACCGCCGCTTGACAGCCGCATGCCTGAACCACTAGGCTACCGTAGCTACCGTAACCAAGACCAGCAATATTCACATTATATGTAGTTATACATACAGATGCCGTCAAACTTCTTGAACACTTGACCTTGCCTGCGCAAAGGCGAATTGTACCTGCGAGCTGCCCCCCCACTTCGTCCCGCATGTTCAAGAAGTTTGACGGCATCTGTATCTACACACAGGCTGCTCTAAAAGTACTACCAAGTCGAGTCTGCCGTTAGTCCACAGTAAAATTGTATTTGGATTTGGGAGTTCACAACCGGTGAAGTCTGTCCTCATTTGCCCAACCCCAAACATAAATAAGGGTCTATCAACTAGTTGAATTTTTTCTTCCCAGTGTAGTGACATTAAAATTCTAACTAGTTCCATCAATAGTAGAACTAGTGGGAGTAGACCAACAAAAAACCCCATGTACTTTTCCAGGTTGGAACCTGTAAGATGGCTCCGAGCGGCGACGCGACGGGCGTGGTGTCCCCGCGGCTGCTGGTGCGCGGCGCGTCGGGCCTGCGCGTGGCCGACGCGTCGGTCATGCCGCGCATCCCCGCTGCGCACACGCACGCGCCCGTCGTCATGATCGCGGAAAAGGCGGCCGACATGATCAAGGAGGATTGGCACCATTATGTGCACAATCATTAGTCGTAGTCAATAGTCATAAAGCCAAATATTAGTCATTAGTAGGATATCACAATTAAAATTTAATATAAATTAGTTTTTTGTTTCAATCTATGCTCGCGCGTGTCGTGTCCTACACGTCATTCATGCCATGCATCTCCGCTTCTTTAATTCCACGTCCCAGTAGGAAGATAAAAACGATGCTCATTTTATTGAAACGAATCATTCAAACCATTTTGATTATAAGTACTGTCTGTTACGGTGACGGTTTATAGCATAATAAGAGTTGAAACTTAAATGAATCATGGTCAAGTTGGGGCTATCTTTTTTAAAGATAAAGTTCAACACGCGGCAATACAAACACGACACAATATTATTGCAGGTGACTATTGTTCGTCAAATGCGCTTTTGTATCGTTGAAAAGGTTCAAAAAGGTGGTGTCATTCAAACTCATATCAGGAAGGGAAAAGATTTTTATACCAAAATGTTGTTAACTGGGCACTTTCGCGAGAAGAGATGCAACGTTAGTGACGTCACCGAGTATAAGTTAAAAATGTTCCATTTTGTAACCAAAATTAACCATACAATTTGTATGACAAATAAAAGTTACAAAATGGAACACTTTTAACTTATAGTCGGTGACGTCACTAACGATGCATCTCTTCTCGCGAAAATGCCCAACTACAGCGTCTGTAGGTATAGTATTTTTATACCAAAATGTCGTTAACTACAGCGTCTGTAGGTATAGTATTTTTATACCAAAATGTTGTAAACTACAGCATCTATAGGTATAGTATTTTTATACCAAAATGTTGTAAACTTTCAGATCAAACAAATGCTGACTTACCTTTTGCTTCAACTTTTGATCATTATGGGAGTTTGTTTTAATTCTGTTTGTTTAAGCACAGCCGTTATCGCTTCACCACAGGCTGCAAAGATAATACCTAAGAAGCATACATATAGAGTCGAACTTTTAATTCACTGGAGTTAATTTGACTAGTAGTACGTGAATTTACTAAGTCATGAAACACTAAAACGTAACTGCAGCTTATTATAGTTATGACTTTGAGAGACATACATACCAAAATAGCCTTGAACTAGCATGAAGCAATACATAAGTAATCCAATCTTAATGGCATTCGCTATTGCTCATATATATCCTTGCGCAGAAAGTATGCTTAAACAGTGGTTAAACAGCAAGGTTGTACCAAAGTGTACAACATTGCCAACATTAAGCATTCAAGATGTATATAAGCGGGAGGCATTCCTGTTCTCTATATATGAGCATATTGACCAGAGGATATTACCAACAGTATTACCAACTACGTTTATTCATTAACACATATCTACAAAAACAATACAAGAGATTTAAAAATACCAGTTCTAATCTGGGGAATTCCCGGTCTTCGTTTTTCTGTTAAGTTTCCTATATAGGAACGACAAGCGCTTTTCTAGATCTTTCCATTTGGTTGGCCTCATTGCCTTTTTGGGAGTCTTTGCAAACATTTTCTTCTTCCTAAGGATTACCTGTAATGAAAAAACAATGTAGTGCTACATAAAATCAAACTACAGAAATACTGGGGCTCCGCAGGTCTGAAATTATTTGTTATTGGGATATTAAATTATTTTTCATTTCTCCTGTTCTGAAAGTTGAGTATTTGTGTATATAGCCGGGTGGAAAATTGCGTGTCCTCCCCTAGGGTGGAAAGTAATTTTTTTTTAATTGATAAGATCAGCCACGGAGTCGAAGACAAGAGAGAAGTAGGCCGTGGCATAATGTAGCCTCTGCGAAGAAGTTGGATATTGGATAGTACAATTATTTTAATTATTTTCCTCACAATCGAAATGAAAAGAAGAGTGTTTAACTCGGGTGAAATTACCCATTTGACCCTCGAACTATTGGCCAGAAATATCTTGGGTGCAATGGGTCACTTTCAACCCTTGGTTAACAATCTACTATTTTGTTGCCATGGTTACACCTCCTGGAAGACTCCTAAAAATTATGATTTTATAGGTTTAAAATCCACTATAGTTGCTATAATAGTAAACCCATTTTATGGTGGGCCATCTCCAAAGCATGCTTGGAGTTGGCCCACATGATGTGGCATATCGTAATGTTTTTTCAAAGAATCTGTCACTATTGCCTCTTGGCTTACCTGCACAGAAAAACAAAAAGTAAAAGTGATTGGCCCTTTCTTAATTGGCTTTTGATAATGTGTATGAAGAGATATCTTGTAAGGGTAGCAGTAGAATATGGTTCAAACAAACACTTATGCATTCATATATCAATACCCTAGTTCACAGTCATACTAATTACATTTTATTTGTCACTGAAATTGTAACTTTATGATTTGAGCTCTATCATACTAATTACACCAAAATAAAAACCCTTGATAATGTTTTGGGTTGATCAATTTTTCCCTGTTGTTATCTTCTTATAAGAAAGGAGATGACCATAACAATGTTTTTATGGTTGGTGGTGGTGTTTTCAAAAGTTTTAGAGTAAGCATAACCATGACAAATGAAACCAACAAATTTTTGTTTCACCCATTTATATCAATCTCTTGCAATGTTAAATTAAATAAATCAGCAATATATACTCACATGATATTCTTGCCGTGCTTTGAATCCCCGAATCCATGCAGGAAGTGTGTACAGGGTCTTCACTGGATGCAGGTCACCCTTCCCTAGGATATCTATGTAGTCATTCTGTCCAAATAGGGCTCTACGCTCTGTCCATGCGTTTAAAGGCCTGTAAAGATCAATATCTACTGTTTCATAATTAAAAAATATATTCAATTTTAAATTTAGCCCTTTTTCCCTCGTTTTCATCTCTCTAATTTCAAAACTAGGTTACTAAATATTGTCAGGTCCTGTTTAAATTTGTCTATGATATAGGTCGAAAATCTATTAAAATATGGCACCTTTATTTTTAAGCCGAATATGAAATATGTACCATTCTTTTTGATTTTTTTACAGCAAATAGATCAACTGCAAAGAACAGGTTGTAAAAATGGATGTATAATGCATTATTTACATTTACCTGTATTCAGGCATTGGGAGAGCTTTGCCATTTGTTCTAGGTAGGAGTCCTCCAGACCAAATTTTTTCTTCGTAACCATATCGTCTGACGAGCCGAGTCTTGTCAGCATGGTATCTTGTTCTGAAATGAAGTTTTAATTGAATTCTAGTTTAAAATATAAATATGATTAAAATAATTTGCTTCATGTAGGACAGAAATCCAAAAGATTTCCTATCACAAAAAATCGTCACATTTTATAATAATTATACAACATGATTAAGATTTTGTAAATACTTAAACCAATCTAACCTGATCACATTTATTGTAGGTCTCCAGAATGTTTTCAATATGGTGGAGCCTATCCACTCCATCTATATATCGGTAAGTTAGCGTGGCTAAATCAATTCCTAAAGAGTATTACCTCCCAAGACAAAGTAAACTCAAAACTCTCAAAAGTGTTTTATGGGCCATCCACATTATGTGATTATACCCCAATTTGTCAGTACAACAAATCGAAGTCAGAATTGGGTGTAGCGTACAGACGTCATGGGCCATCCACATTAAGTGATTTTACCCCAATTTGTCAGTACAACATGTCGAAGTCAGAATTGGGTGTAGCGTACAGACGTAACAACTGCAACTACAATTTCATTCAGTGTGGCCAGTAAACAGAAGGAAAGCGAAAATTGGCGCATTCAAACGGTCCTGCGAAGCGGACTGCAAGATTGTTACTAACCGATGAGATAGGGCAAGACAGCACGTCTAACACACAACCGCGACATACTCTCTATTTCTCTCGCATGTCCTAATAAGAGAGAGACGGATAGTGCGAGAAAAATTGAGAGAGCTCGCGCGCCGTCGCGTAATAGCCGTGCAGCACACAAAAATCGAGAGTATGTCACGGCCACCTCATGACCGCATTCGCAGGACCGTTTGAATGCGGCAATTTTCGCTTTCTTACTGTAACTGGCCACACTGAATGAAAGTGTCGTTGCAAAACACTGGTTTAAAAAAAATTACAGTGTAAAATATTAATACAATGTTCTTTAGCATATATTTTTAAATTATCGTTTAAATTTATTTGAAATTTGTGAGAAAAAAAAACTTGGCAGATCATGCAAATTCCATGTTTTCACTTTGCGGTAGCCCTTCAGAGGGGCTACCGCGAAGTGAAAACGAACTTCGTTCGAATATCTCCGTCTCTATCGCTCCAATTAGCAAGTGCGACAGAGACGGAGATACACAAGCGAAGTTCGTTTTCATTTCCCGGTAGCCCCTCTGTACGCTACACCCAATGGTGTACCGTACAGATGTAACAATCCGAATTGTATGGTACGGCAGTGTTTGCTTCGCGCTCGATGGCGGGGGCGCTACCGTGCCCCCAGATTGTGTCATTTCCTTTGAAATCACACTATGAACATCCGACGCGACGCCACGTGACGTTCATATAGTGTGATTCTGGTCAAAGGAAACAATACAATTAGATTCAACTCAAGACGCGTCGCGTATCAACGGGTCGCGTGGCGTTTTAATGAAGTGTAGTGGGCTTTAGTCACTTCTGATAAATTGGCTTAGAGCATTGAACCAACCGGAGCGGCCATTGATAGGCGTTCCCCTCTGCCGAAAATATATGACTAGTGGTCATACACATTGTCTGGACTGACGTTTATCTGACGTAGCTATTTTGACGTTACGTATACATTTAACGTTCCCCTCCCCCGCAAAAATCGGCATATTTTTTATGCCACGTTTATACGCTTGCGATGGCTTGGCGCGTGAGCAGGACGCAGCTATGCGTTAGAGGACGAGGGCTATAATTCGATCTTATTCGTGTATATAGCTGCGTCCTGCTCACGCGCCAAGCCATCGCAAGCGTATAAACGCGGCATTATGCATAGAAAATGAATCATGCCCGCTCCGTGATTTGTCAGCCCCAATTCATCAGAATCTGACTAATTGCTATAGTCTGGATGCATGTTCCAACCGTCAAACGAGTTGTATAGACTAATTGCATGAAAATCACAATTTGGACCCTGGAATTTGCATGATCTGCCAAGTTTTTTTTCTCACAAATTTCAGACAAATAAATTTAAACGCAAATATAAAAACATATACTAAAGAATATTGTATTAATTTTTTACACTGTAATTTTGTATTTTTTTTAAACCAGTGTTTTGCTATTACAATTTCATTCAGTGTGGCCAGTTAACAGTAAGAAAGCTAAAATTGCCGCATTCAAACGGTCCTGCGAAGCGGGCTGCAAGATTGTTACTAACCGATGAGATAGGGCGAGACAGCACGTTGATCATGAGGCGGCCGTGACATATTCTCGATTTTTGTGTGCTACACCGATCCGTCTCTCTCTTATTAGAACACTTAGAACAAGAGGTATAGTGCGAGAAAATCGAGAGTAGGTCGCGGCCGTCCTTAGAGCATTAAACCAACCGGAGTGGCCATTGACAGGCGTTCCCCTCTGCCAAAAATATATGCCCAGTGGTCATACACATTGTATGGACTGACGTTTATCTGACGTAGCTATTTTCACGTTACGCATACATTTGACGTTCCCCTCCCCCGCAAAAATCGGCAGACCTTTTTATGTATAGAAAATGACTCATTGCCACTCCGGTTGGTTTAATGCTCTTATCGGCCGTCCCATTTTAGACGTGCTGTCTTGCCCTATCTCATCGGTTAGTAACAATCTTGCAGTCCGCTTCGCAGGACCGTTTGAATGTGGCAATTTTCGCTTTCCTACTGTTAACTGGCCACACTGAATGAAATTGTAGTTGCAGTTGTTACGTCTGTACGCTAAACCCAATTCTGACTTCGACATGTTGTACTGACAAATTGGGGTAAAATCCACGTAAAATCATATAATGTGGGTTGCCCATCAAACCCGACCTAGTCCACAGACAAGATAAACTTGAACAATGAAATCTGAAAATTAACTCCAACTTAACTCTTGCAACCAAACAAAATGGCCGATCTCCATTGAAAAAACTCGCTGAAATTTAAAAGGGATTTCTCGTAATCGTATGTATTACCAAATGATTAGTAAGACATATTTGAATATTAATCTTGTGACTAAATATTACTAACATACACAGTAATTGCCGAAGCGAAGCCTATTCCAATAAGAAATTGTTTTCACATAAACTTGTAAGTTTCTTGTTTGTTTATTCGCTAATTCTATTTATATTCTGGCTTTTATTTAGAAAAAAGATAGTATGCTCTCTTATCTATTAGTTTCTACAAATCATTACAATCAATATAGTAATCGTTCAAAAGGCGCGGTAAACTAGTTGGGCGCGTAATTGCGTTGTTTACAGACATGAACACAATTATATTCTTCAATTTCCGCATATCAAAATATGTTTTACAGACTATCATTCTAATATGGCATATAAGGCAGCAGTTATGGCATCAAAAAGTACTGATCGTGTAACAAATAAGTTGTGTGTTTATCCACTTTTTATTCATTCATTGTAGATTACGCAAGGATGATAAATTTCCTTGGGCGTGTGCATTGTTTATGTTTCTATGCGCATTATGACAGGGTTTATTTACCTGATTAAGGTTTTATGCAACTTTTGTGAAAAAAAATTAAATCAGAAGATAATAGTGATGATTGTAATATCATCACTCTGTAACTTCAATTTGTATAAAATTATAGTTATCTTGTTAAAAACAAAATGGCGCGCAATAGACGCTCTCTTTTCTTCTTCTGTTGTCTCATGCAACAGATAAGGAATGTTTTGAATACAATGTTTTGTCAAATTACAAAATATATTATGTACTTTACCTTAAATCCCATTTAATATATTAAAAAATTGCATTACAATCTACCTGCAATGTAAAAATTTTACTCCACGAAAAATACAGTTTTGAGAAACATTAATTTATAATTATAGTAACTTTTTTTTTTTTATTTCATCATAAAATCATATAAGATGCTTTATTGAAGTATCCAACAAACTTTACTCCCGGAAGCAATTATGGTGATTTAAATCTCAGACCAAGAAAAAATATCTTTTTTTCTTGGTCTGAGATTTAAAAGAGGCATTGTTTTGTTTATGATTTATCTTGAATATTGTTAATATTTTTTCTGACTTCAGAAGCTAGCTTAGTTATAATTTTTTTGATGTTTGCAATTTTGTCAGATTCTGTCGCTGGGTAACAATTTAATTGATAAAATATGTGTTACACATGAAAAATAAGCTATTATTCATTATTTCCAAAATTGACATTTTTTCCATACAAGTTGTTAGTTCATTGACTGGACTATTATCTTTTTGCCCTTGCAATGAATCTTTATAGATTACATTTTGTTTGCAAGGATCTAAACTAAAAATATTGAGGTCATGATTGTAACAACGCGCCATTATCAACTGTGAACTATAGATTCAAATTAAACCAATTTTATGTTTCACATTCAAACATAAAATGTTTTTTTTTTTAATTTCAGTGAAAATGTCTAAACGAGAACAAAGCGATCGAAATGAAAGAAAACTAGACTCAAGTGATTATGAAAATCTTATATCACAGCACAGTATATTTGAGCGGACCAAACACCAAGAGCTGCCCAGTTTTCCAGGATTTTCCAATGCAGAAACTCAAACAAAGCCAGGAGACATGAAAGGTCAAGGAGTGCAGTCAGCTCTCGGCCCATGGCACTACAACCCATGGTGGATGTTGGCAAGCACTTCCAGGACCACTCCATCTCATGATGATTTTTCAGAAAATAGTGACCAAGCCAAGGTAAAGCAGGAACCCAGAGGAACACAATCCCCTGAGCGTGACCCGTTACAAGGAGATCTGGACCACTACAGAAGTACTGTGACACCTCCTGTAGGATTAGACTCATTCTGTGACGATTGTTCAGATCCTTTTTGTGACTCCAGTGCTGCAGTTTGTCGTAAGCTGTTCCATTGTCCTCATTGCAGGAAAAGCTACCCCACCATTCTCGAATTTAACACACATCTGACAGGTGTGCATCCAGCACAAAAGCCATTCAGATGCCAAATCTGTCTGGAACCCTTTCATAAGAAATCACACCTTAGAAGACATTTAGATGCTAATCACACCCGCAAGGATGTAAACAAGTGTTCAGTATGTTCAAAATACATCAAAGATAAGAGTAACCTCCGTAAACATATGCAAGTCCATACTGGCAGAGTACCCCAGAAACAGTTCAAATGCGATCTTTGTAACAACAAACGTTACATGTCACTAGACAGACTCAACAACCACAAAGTGGTTTGCACTGGTGAGAAGGTGCTCAAATATTGTGACATGTGTCCAAAAGTATTTGACAACTCAAGATCACTAAACAGCCACAAGAAGGTGCATGCCCGTGAACTAAAATGCGACAATTGTGGAGAACAACTGCGTTCTTTGGAACAGTTCACAAATCACAAAATGGTTTGTCAAGGAGCGTCAGAAGCGGCTATCGGCGGAAGCCTGGGCGGCGCGGCGAGCTCCGCCAGCTCTGCCAACCGCTGCTGCACACAGCCGGGCCTGTGCGAGCACGACAAGCCGGCCTACCTCAACATCCCCGGCTACGCAGCAGGCCGTGTGCTCGACGCGACACTCTCCTCACTCAAGTCAGAAATGAACTGATAACAGCCTACAAACATGTACATACAAAGGGTATAACTAATTTCATTTTTTACATGATTACCAAATAGTTAAAACAACAGTAAAATATAATTTTCATCATTGAGAATTACACAAGACTGATGCAAATATCCCGCCTCACGACTTGCTTTATTATTACCATTTAAATTTAGGATTTAGTTAGTAGTTTACAGTTAGACTAAGCAGAATAACTTCTTGATCGTGTTCTTGCATATGGCAGACTGATAACATGATGATGGGAAGGAAAACTTCTCTATCACACTTGCAGGCAAATCTTATTGCACATCAGTTTTCATATATTTGAATGTGTTCAAATGGTTATCAGGCTATAATTTTATATATCTTAAAATTAGTACACCAATAAGAAAATTGTTCCACAAGAAAGCTTTATTGATAGGGAATCAAACATCCAATATTCACATACTCATGTGAAACAACAAATATATTTTTTATTTGACTTTAACAATGCCTTGACTGATTTAGAGTTAAATTAATGTGCAGTATTAAGTTAATCACTTTTATTTTTCTATTTTGAAGATTAACTTTATTATTGATAACCTTTAGACACTAAGTTTTTTTGTAATAGAGTGGTCTGTGGATATTGTAGGTTAGCCTATAAATGTTTAACTCCCTAACTGAAGGCACAGGAGTGTCGAGCGCGGAGGCCTGCGCTCGCGCCGCCTCGCGACGCGATGCTGTAGAATCCGTAAACCATTTACGCTTGTTTGTGCAATTAATGAAAATGCGCCGTATCGCACGTACTAAGAATTTTGGATAATCAAATTGACCAAATGTTATATACTATTGCCTCTAGTGATGTGTGTTATGGCTCTACATATATACTCCAATCCAAAGACGAAAGTAAGAACACTTAAGTTTCAATTTAAACACATAATCTGTATTTCAAATTCGAATATTTTGTATTTGAAAGTTTACACTTACACTATTTTTGTTTCACGAAAAAATAGATAAGAATATATATAGCTCGCCCATAGTTACGAATACCTTAGGGCTAACTTACATACAATTATAAAATAAATAACGAATTATTATTTAGGCGACGAAACAGTGTGCCTCCGTTGCGTCGTCACATCCGGTGTAGAATTCGGTAGGTTGCCCCAGAACCTACCGAATACAGTGCAATGACCCTTTGGCTAAGCCTTGAGCATATAATGGTTAATAGTAATATATATATTTATATATGTTCTAATTCCAAAATATTAATTTATTTCTTAATTGTTACACTTCAATAATATATGCTACAATTATATTATACTTGTCTGTTTAAATTATAGGTTTTTTTAAGTCGTTCGCTACTGCCAATTTTTAACATGGTTCAATCTATACGAACTGCAGAACTCTTAGGCCGTTACATGTTATCTGTATGTTCATTACTCTAAATATTCCTTGTATCATGGGAGTAAAAGAACTTTATAAAACAATATTATTTTGCACTGGAGCAATAACAATTGGATGGTTTATATTAAATACAATTTGTTCATATGTATGTATTTAAGTACCAGATTCACAGTCAGCCGCAGATTTATCTATTTATACGGTAAACGAGCATGCAAAAGCTAACTAGACTCATCCATTAGTATCTGAAATATTTTTGGCCTTTCGTCTTTGTAGTTATATTTGGTGCTGACTGTGTACTTATTAGTATTCATGTCTGTTACTAAGTTTATTATGTTTCTAACTTTTGTTGATGTTATTGTTCAAACAATCACACAAAGTAAAGAACTCGTTGATATAAAGTTTAGTCAGTAGTTACATGCTACCCAAATGCTAGATAGAATGGTATACACTATATTTGATACATTATCAACTTCTTGCAACTTACCTGAGTGTCATTTCGAACTTGTATAACCGGTACCATTACGACACCAGCCAGAGAGCCAACCCTGCCTCATAACAGTCACGTGAGAGACAACACAGTTTTAGAAGTATTTATTCGATATACACCCATTAATTTCAAGGTGTGCCTAAAATTTGATCATGTAATCATGTTGCATAGAAATTAAAAACTTTTACATTAGGCTATTTTGATGTATACATTTATAATAGTTGACATCTCACAATATTTTGCTTAATCAAGAGTTGTATTCAAATTAACAATTCAACAGTGGTCGAAAACTGTCTAGGTTCCTTCTGATGCAGCCATTCCAGGCAAGGCATACCTTAGAATGTTCTTTTTGCTTGATCATACAGTGGTGTTGGCGAAATTATATCAATATGTTATATTATAATATTTGTCAAAGTATATTTGTACAGTTACTTTTATTTTAATTCTTTATATCTGTAGATGCCGTTCTATTTATACATTTTATACAGATTTACTTAGATTTTTCTGATGTTACTGTCTTATTCCTTCACTGCTTGTTTTTAGTATTTAGACTGTTTAAAATAATTTTCATAACTTTCAATTGTTACTTTCTAGACCAAAACAAGTTTCGTTCATTGTTGTTTAAAACTATTTCGCATTTTCACGAAATAGTTTTGAACAAATGTATGAAAAAAAAGAGTTAATTAGCAGTTCATGACCCAAATGAGCCATCTTCAGTATCTCCTGTGTCATGAGGTCGTATTGTCGTGAACTCATAAAACTGGACGTCTGAGTCAGCCATGTTCTGAGGCTAAACTACATTGGTTATGGCAGGGCTTAGGGATCACAGCTCTCCGAGCCTCGGTTATTTTTATAAATAGGTATTGATCGAATTTTGTTTGTTGACCTTTTTAATTAAATATCTATATTGAGGCTTTTTAAAAATATTCGTTTGTTATCTACTATTTACAATTGTTTAAACTCATGTTTAGCTTCCAAGATAATCATGTAATAATTTAAGTCTTAGTTTTATATGTAGCATTAAGTACCAAATTTCAGTTCTGCCAATTGTTTGTAGGTAATATTTGATATAGTAGATATCCAGAATTTTATTGATCCCACCACCAAATGCCATGTTTTGATCGGTTTGTAATAATACAAAAAAAATGCTATAAGCGTATAGCTAAATTGATTTTACATTGTTAACGCCGACGATATTATTGAGTTAAGTGGTTACAGCCCTTGCGTTTTTGTTACATATATATATTTTTTCTCTGTAAAGTACTACGAAAACGTGTATCCATTTTTTCTTCGTAATCCATTGTAATGTGAAAAAATGGATACATCTCCTTGTAGTCGACTGTACCAAGTTTGCTAACAGCGTGAAGTATATCTGTGTCAATTATATAGATGTGTAATTTAACCTTATAGTCTTTCGATCTTGAAAATGATGAGCAGCCATGTGATCGTCTCAATATCACCAACTTGCACTTCTAAGGATAAATATATTTTTATCTTATATATTGATGAAAGCAAAAAAATATTTAGGTGGGCCGAGGGAATATGTATCTCGAATTTGTCTATGGATAATACAGCGGTAGGGTCAGCAGCCGACTTATCGGCGACAGATCTTATTCAGATTCTTATTCCATGAACTAAGTGGTTAATTTAAATGACAAGAAGCATTTATTTCGTACGGAATATAAGCATTACTTTATACAGAAATGTATTTACCCACAACAGTGTTTTAACATGTGCGTAAAACCCAATAATTACTCCGCCAAGCAACGAGAACATTTCCACTTTTTTTTCCAATTTACCACATGAACTGATTTTCCGAGAAGTATGCGTTGATTATTAGAGAAAAAAAACCGAAAACCACATACAGCGATGTGGCCCGATAAGATTTCAGGGTGTAAATACACGAGTTATAAATTATAATAGAAAATACCAAAATCCCTACAACAAACCAAAAAATTTTTTACAAATCGGATCATTAAATGACGGGAGATCTGAAGTAACAAACATTGAAAAAAAACGACGGTATTGAGAACCTCCTTTTTTTGAAGTCTGTTATGGAAATTTCGTGACTGTAGCGTGCGGAAAGTTTGTTTTTCCGCGCTAGGGCACCCCCCACACAACAACCGGAGACGACGTTTGTGTCTATTCCCTTATGTTATGACATACCTAACTTCCAAACATGAGCATCAAAATTTTACGCTCTTGACTTTCAAGCTAACTAACTTCAAAGCCGTAGTCAGTCTTACCGTCAAATCTTTATTTAATTCTGCCTAATTTCATACGTTCCATTTTGTCATCCTGTTGGATTTTTTGTTTGTATTCGCGGACTCTTGGATAAACTATGATGTACCAGTTCAATAATACACAAAATCAAGTGAAAAGTTAAATGCGTGAGTAGGGAACGTTTGATGGTGATAGCTCTAAGCCAGCGAAGATAAAAAATAAAATAAAAAACTTAACATATCATTACAAGCACCACCAGAGTTAAGTCATGTTTGCTTCCATGTAGCACATACTTAGCTTGGCTTCATGAAAAACCAACCGATTACGATTTGCCTGTTAACAATTTATCTGCGTTTCACGTAAGCTTTGCTTTATTTACGACGATGCAAGTGCCGAAAACAGGAAATTCGATTTACCTATTCGCACGTGTATCGTGCAACGTTTTACTGTACATATGGCTCTTTCAAGTTTTGACATATGCACGGAAAGTGCACTTTCCCGCACTAGTGTACTGTACCCGGGAAAGTAGCACCATGTGTACTGTAAGAGTACATTTCGATGCTAGTGCGGAAAGTATGTCATTACGTCACGTGTACCGAGATATCCGGGACGAGTGAAGAATGACGCACGTGTATCGAACGTGGATTTTTAATGTTGCGGAAAAATAAGAAAAACAATAAATAAGGAATTCGAAACTTATATTATTAATAACAGTAACACAGTTGAAAAATAATGAATCTGTTCAAAAATCATTTTTGTTTAATACAGTTCTATCTTATTTATTTTTTATCGACATAATAATTAATGGTACAATTTGTACAATTATTGAGTGGGAAAAGTGAAAAGCACTAGTTCGCGAAAACCAACTTTCCGGACGCTAAACAGCTACGTAAAGTAGCACTTGAGCAACTGTATTTAAAATTTTGTTTCTATATTTGGTTTGGAATTGAGAGTGTACTGCACGTCAGCTACAGTTATGGACACATTTTTCACCTTATCACAACGGTGCAAAACTGTAAACATGTCTGACGGCGACTGCACGTAAACATTTTCTATGAGCTACCTACCTGCACGTCTATCATGGGACGGCCGCGGCTTACTCTCGATTTTTCTCGCACTATACCTCTTGTTCTAATAAAAGGGAAACGGATAGTGCGAGAAAAATCGAGAGATCGCGCGCCGCCGCGTGATAGCCGTGCTGCTGATAAAGAGCGGTTAGAACGTTGTTTATTGACACACATCCTCTTTTGATTTATTATTATTAAGTACCTACAGGAAGTTTTGTCATATTTATCTATGACCTATACATATAAAATGCATCACTTATTACGTATATTATACAGCATCGCTTTCCAATCGGAATATTTTATCCTCATAATGTGTACAACCGATACCAGTCTGTAAACCGCTGCAAATACATAATATCAATTGGTTAGGCTTTGCCCATTGAGAAAACTCAATCAACTTGTTGTATCGGTAGTTATTAGAATGGTGTGGATTTTATTTTAGAGATAGAATTAAGAAAAAAATGTGTTCATATGAATTTAGTTTATCATAGAATATTTTTAGTACAGTAATTTTATTTTATACCTGGATTTTCCGAGAGGCGAATGATAATTAAGCGGTCAGTTAGTATTGTAAACACTATAAAATATAGTTCTAATTTTGTAGCGTCGATTAAAACTCGAATATGTGTTCAAACTTCGAGCTTTTCCCAGCTAGCAGCCTCGAATAAACAAAAAAGTTAACTTAGGTAACCGAGGATGAAAAAGCAACTTAAAGCCGGCCTATAAAGTACTTACTTTAAGTTGCAACTATCTTTATTTTAATTATTTTGCACAGACGCGGCACTTAACGATGTATAATTCGCATTACATAGATAATAAAAAGGGTTTTTTAAAAGAAAACAAACAGAATTTGATTGTTTACAATCCTACTACTCATTTAGTAGTAGCTCGTTATACCAGGACATTTTCTGTGTTATGTATGGTTGAGATAATTTTATAAAACTAATTTACGATTACCAACGGTTTGAAGCAGTGAAGATCCGGTCTTAGCGCCAGATAACACCGACGAACATTTGTTAAACTGGCAAACTTAATAGCATTGATGCATATTCAAATGTATATTTTGCTTGGCCGCGAGACCGTCATCCGCCCCTCGTATAATTGGTGCCGACTTTCAATACATTCTGTTATTATAAATATTAAGAGACATAAGTGTATCATGTTTATATGCGACATAACCAATTAGTGATTATTAGAAAGAATATCTCCATCAAAAGGCATAAGAGCGCTGTAGACTACAGGACGGTGTTTTGTTTATTGCATAGCATACTTCGCGTGTTTCAGTGCCTCTTGCTTTATTATTTGTTTTTCTCTGTAATATAAACATTCTCATAACATTTTACACACATAAATATTCTTTTAATGGTCAGTTAGAATTAAGCTTAAGCACTATATATTGATCTAATACAATAACATACGAAAATATATTACGAGTACGTATACCTTTTCACCAATAAACGAAGTTTCCTTACTGTTTATTTTTGTGTTATTTTGAATGTCATTCCTATTTTGAATGTCATTCCTATATGAGCCTATTACGACAAGGTTCCACAATAGTATATTTGTTTGCCAGTAGTAAATGCATCGATTAACCTTTAGTCTCGTTCTTGAAAATGCATTATTTTAGGTAATAAAATTAAGCATAAATAAGTTTCTGACTAAAATTACCAACAAAATTAAATATAGGGTACAAACTTATTGCCGACTGTACTTATTGAGAGGATACATATAGAAAAGTACTCTGTGGAGGATACTTGGGACGGCGGACTCGGCGGTTAACTCCAGACTTCTAGAGTAAACTTGGGGAAGGTGGTCAAATTCGACCTAAACAAACTGACATACATACACACTGCAAGTTACCTAAATCGAAGCTTGTAATAAAAAGAAAAGCAGTGTGGCTTGCACAGGACGGCACGCAAGCTGTGTCGCAGCGCCATAGACTATCCTATCTTTCTAAGCGTTGCAATTAGAAAGAGACGAATAGTCTATCTTGCCGCGTCACAGCTCGCATGCCGCCCTGTGATAGCCATGCTGAAAAGAGAAATATCTTTTATTTTGTCAAACCTTATATTCACGTTAAAACTTATTATATTACAACACGCCCCCTCTTCACGGACATTTTTATCTTTTTAGTTTTCTTCTCTTTCTTTTTCTTAGAAATGTTCTCGTTCCGCTTGACTTGTCTAGCTTCTTTAGTCTGTTCAACCTTTTCATTCCTGGTGTCCCATTGCTTTTTACTGTGCTTCTTCTTTTGTTCCTGTAATTAATTAATAAATATATAGGAACATTCTTACACATACTGACTAGGCCCAATCATGGTAAAATGATAAACTACATAATTAATAATTATCACAACAACTCTTACTTTTTTTTGAATAGATTTCTTCAGTAAGTTAGGGTCATCCTTGATTTTCTGGCCTTCTGCTTTCTGCAACATAGTTTTCCATGCAATCTTTTCTTTCAGTTCTTTCGCTTTAGACTTGTCTTCACTTTCTTCTAATTCACGGAACTTCTGTTCTTGCTGCTTGAGGTTTTCCAAGATTTTCTTAGGGTCTTTCACACCTTTATTCACCCTTTCTGAAAACATAAATAGTGTTTACTAGTAAGTAGTTCAGAATTTAAGTGAACCGTTTTCCATGCCAGCAGTTGAAGAAGTGAAGTCTTATTTATTGACACTAAGGGCCGATTTTTCAATCTCTAGATAAAGTTATCTGTCAGTTTAAATTATCACCATCTTTTTCTTAAGTCTTATGAAAGAAAAGGACAGAGCTAACATTTATCTGACAGATAGTTTTATCTGGGAATTGAAAAATCAGCCCTAAGATATTTTTTGGCAGGTTGTACGTGGTGCCTCTGCCTGGAAAAGGGTTAAAGATTATTTGCGTAATATGTCAATTCATTGGTTTGTGTGACGGCTTAGGACTATTTAGCGCGAAGACAGATCAAAGTTGAACGTTTTTTATTTGTGAGTATCTTTCAATCTGATTACAGTGGTTACTCGTAACTTATTATTACTCCAAACAGAGCCTGATTTAGAGTTCTGACCACCCTGGGCTAACTATGAAATGTAAGTAAGTCTCAGCTCAGTGCCGCGCCCGCTGACGCGTCTTAGGCTCTAGCCTAATTAGCCGGTGGGCAAATCAGGCCCGGCCCTGACTACAAAAGAAAGAAGGCAAAATAAATACCTAGTGGCGAAAATCCCTTTCAGATATGTCAAAGAATTGCGAAGCGAAGTTTTTATATTGCTTGCTAGAGAGAGAAAATGCGCAGAGATAGTGGTCATCATCTGCAAGTGTTTTCATACAAGCCATAACTATTCGGAGAGGTTTATGACAAATAATATGCAACTACAAATTAAGCTTCAGAACCCTGAATTATTGGAGTAAGTTTGTGTTTTGATAACTCACTAATGTAATGCTTGTGATTGAAAAAAAACATCGTACCTTTTTTCCCAGTGTTTGCAAAATCAAACTTTGAAAATACCAATTTTGCATCATTGTTGAAAACAGGTTTAGGTGTGGCAGCCGTCTCTGTTTTGGGTTCTTTCTTCGGCTCTACAGGTTTGTCCACAGTGGGCTTCACTCTAGTCTTATTTATTCTGTCTCTCTTTTTGATCTTCTTATTCAGCTTGCTTGCTAAGCTTTTCTTAGCCAGCTTGTTTTTTAAGTGGAAATTGTTTTGTGATTTAATTTTCTCAAGCCTTTCCTCTAACTCTGCAATAGTGTTGACGCGTTTGGGCAGCTGTTTCTCTTCTGCATTAGCATCACCATTTGTTACTTCATAATCCATATCATCAAATTCATCTGAAAAATACAAAAGGGTACAGGGTTGACAACAGTGAAAATATATTTACATAACTACAACTTAGAAAAGTTGATAAAGCCAAGTCATTTTCATTTCATAGTCCAATATCTCAAAAACGGCTGAACAGATTTTCATTAAACATGGCTATGAACACTCGGGATAAAATTATCTACGACACAAAAAACCGCATTCAAATCAGTCCATCTGTTTGGGAGCTACGATACCACAGACCGATACACAGATACACAGACACACCGATACCCAGACAGACACGTAAAACTTATAACACCCCTCTCTTTGCGACGGGGGTTAAAAATTACATTGAAGACTAATTGGAATCACCCTATATAATATACAGCGCAATTTCACATCAAAGGCATCAAAAGTATGAGTTGATGAGACGCTGAGTCGCGCGCGACTCGACTTGGCAGCAAGTTGTGCTAGATCTCCTGGTAGTGAATAAATTAGCAATACTAGAACTAATGTTACTATATCAGATTTATATGTAATAACTAATAACTAGTCATTGCACAACTAATAACATTTAGCTAGCCCCTGACAGTATGAACAGATTAGTGATGTGACAATGTTTTTCCTGTGTGTGGAAAAAAAAAATCTATGCCAAATGATATTTTGCAAACATTAGGATAGCAGTTGCACAATGTTCATGGTCAAAACGAGAATGGGCATCGCTATCAAGTTACATGCAGGATGATAGGCTTTGTGGTTGTTGTGAACACTTTGCAGTTATCATTTTGTATTATCAACACAGTTTCGTCATTTGTACACCAATCAGTTTAATCATCATCAAATGATGCAGAGCCCATCTATGGATTTTAACATAGCTCTCAAAAGATTGAAGAGTCACATTTTGATTGGGCTGATCAATGACAAAAAATGCTGAGCAGTACACAATCAATAAAATGGGTACAGTTAATCAATTCAGACACCCACAAAGTTCTTAGTTACCAATTGTTATGGTGGATTTGGAGCAAGAGAACAAAGACATACTATTCATTGTATAAATCCTCAACATTTTTTTTAAGTTTGGCTTTAATATTTTTACTTAGGTCATAGGGTTAGCAAGGTTAATAAAGATAGAAACAACTACGGATGAATTGGATAGCACACACTTGAACTTTATTCAGACATGTGAGAGGGTGCTTGTATTAATTAAACCCATTGCATGCTTATTACTTAGGCACGGATCCGCGCTAAGTTTGTTTTAAATCTTTTGAGTAGCTCTTGTTGGTCATCTTTTGAGTAGCTCTTTTTGTCATCTGGATACGAGTTAAGGTAGTGACATAAGAATAATCTCCACTCTCAACATTATCTCCATAATATAAGCATATGCATAAAATGTACCTACCCTACCACCATTTAGCAAGCGGCACACAGTATTCATTAATTTTTACCTTTTATTTGCTGAGGTATAGTCAAAACAGAGAATATATTCTGTAAGAATAAGAACTCCTTGTTTAGTTCTTCTTTCAGCTGCTTAGACTTAACAGGTTTCTTCTGGATGGACATCATCAAATCTCTGTAAATATTACAATAGTTATTTGTTAAGAAGTGTTTAATGACCGGGTGTCGATAATTACGTTTTATTTAGATATTTCACCTCATGTACTAATCCGAAATAACATTCAATACACTCTGATTTATGTATAAGTTGATTAAAATTAATTGTTTCAATTTCATCTGATTAAAAAATCACCACGCTAAATTCCCGCTAACCATTAACCAACAATTTGGTTTGGTGCAATTTCGAAAACGTGAGCTTGTGGTGACACAATGGGTGACACTGACAACTCAAAATGTAACCAGCACTATAAATGATATGGTACCTAGCAATTTGTCACAACAACCCAGAGACCCAGCTATAAGATGGAAAGAGAAAGCAAACATTCAATTCATTCAACTTGAAGCTAGTATTTCTTTTTAAACAATGTCTTGAAATTGGTTGTTGACATAACAATTTCAAGACATAAATAGACAAAGAGAATATAACCACTACGTAGTCGTAGGTATTGATTGAACTGAGGGGCTACCGCGAAGACGAATATAGAAAAAGGCCCTTTAGTCGAATCCCAGACCGAAAGTTTTATAATTGAAGTCCGCTGACTTCAATTATAAAACTTTCGAAGAGCCAGTCTTCTGAGTCACTTAAATATCTAATACGTACTTGAATTTCGTTCGTGTATGTCCCTCTCTGTTGCACTTGCTAGTTCGAGCGGCAGAGACGCAGATACTCAAACGAAGTTCGTTTTCACTTCGCGGTAGCTCCTTAGTATGCCCTGCAGAGGGGCTACCGCGAAACGAAATCAAACTTCGTTCATGTAGGGTCAAATAGGGACTTGTCGGGCCAACGAACGCGAAGCATTTATATGACAGCTATTTGTTAGAATGAGATACATAGCCGTTCGTTGGCTTGGTGTGTACGCACCTTACAACGAATCACGCATCGGCCCGTGTATTGTCTCCTTATCGGACCGATAATATCAGACAATGTGAATTATGTGAAGTTGTGAACGGAGCCTTCATTCATTGTCAATACGGTACGAAATTATATCATTTTATTTTATTGTCAATTGTAATTAAGTTTCATGATATGTTGTTAATTTACTATAGAATACCAACCCTAAAATGATCTCAAAATGGAAGAGGAAAACCCTTTGGAACCCACTATCATTACTCTACCGAAAAAGTGTCCTCAAAGTAATAGAAGGGGCAGACCGCCATCCGAAAAAGCGGTTAAGTTTACGCCACAGCCGAAATCTATAGTATCGCGGTTGTTGAGACGAGTTAGAGAACATAGCTGTGATAATATCAACGAAATAAACCTCAATGGCACTTACGATACTAGTAACATTAATTGGAGTACGCAAAATGAAGTTAATTCTAAAAACCACGCCACAGAAGATGAGCCCAAGTTAACAAACGCCTATAGCATACAAGGAAGTTTCACTATTGATCTGCCTACTGTAGATGATAATCACGATAGTTTTAAGGACAGCTTGGTTGATGGAGAACAAAATAATATTCAGGTAATAGATCACTTTCATGTATTTCATGTGTTTGGTTAAAATAACTCTGTTTAAAGCAGATTGTACTTCCCTGTATACGTGACGTGCGGCTTATGGAGGTATTACGCGCAAAGGGCCCACGGAGCCCTCCGAGTCCAATAGAATAATGCGTTCCGGGTACCGGTGGGGCAGTTCCACTTCTGTAGCGCATCAGGGATGTTTACAGAAGCGCGTGTAGACTGTTTCTATGCGACTATGCGCAAGCACTGCACATCCCTGGTGCAACTTCTTGCAGAAGGTTCCCTGTTAAGAAATTTCCTGATTAGGTACGCCAAACATGCCTAAATGTGGCCATCTCTTTCTATCACGTGCAACACGATCTTTCGGGGGCGGAGTTTTAGAACTAGCTTTGCCACCAGCTCACCTATTAAATTATACGTTATATACATACCCCGGGGTTTTCGGTGCGGGAATAACTTGAGAAAGAGTAGAAATAAACAGATGGTTATTCTGATAAAATATCATATTGTGCCTAATGAATAAATACCTTCCTGCGAATTGTAAACAAACTATACAATTTTATTTTAACTTAAGTGGTAGGTACTTTAGCATTTCTACCAAGCCTCATACGAGATAATAATAAAAATAAAATAACAATACTCATTTATTGCTTCACCAATGAAGTTATCTACTTATTTTTCATCAAGAAGTTTTCATTGAGATTGAGCAAAGATTTAAAAGGCGAAATTCATTCGCATTGTTGCATTATACAAACATAGATATCGAGACGGTCGATAAAAAAAACATTCACGCTCTACAGAAAAGCATTGTCAGTGCGACAAGATAACGAGGTCTAGATATGAATGTATTTTTTTTTATAAGTATCTTTTTAATCAATTAATTATTCAGTAGGTTAATACATTCTGTTTTATAAGTCAATACCTATTCTTTGGCTAATGTCATTCATTCACGCACCGAAAACCCCGATGTATGGTTATATAGTAATACTGTTCAGATTAGCAATATTTTCATTGACAAAATTTTAATTTGAGCTTGAACAATGTGTTGTTTGATAGGTACCTATGCAAAATAGACTTCAATGTTCATCTGAATCCATCTTTCATTATACTTATAAAGGTAACATAAATGAGTACCTGGGCATTTAAAAAAATTCGGGTACCCAATTAGCGTGAGTTGTAAAATAAAAATTAACTAGATATTTTTTTATACAAACTGTATCCTTAATTGTCATCACAAAACTGACACTGAGTTAATTTTTATTTAACAACTCTCGCTAATTGGGTACACAAATTTTTAAAAATGCCCACCTATAAGAATAATACATTTTAATACCTAGGGGTTAAAATCTTTGTGAGTATGTTAACAATGGACTCGATTCTAAAGTTCAGCCTCTAAACTTCCTAATTTTATTTAGGTGTAGCTAAAACACTTTTCTATTCTATGAGCAGCTGTCATAATCAAATGAAAGCACTAATTTGAATCTGACGTTTCTTATTTTAGGCGGTCTATACAACTTACCCTGCCAAAATGCTATTCTAAAAATGTCGTTTTTAATCTGCCGCCTAAATTATTTCTAAAAATTAGACAATTTATAGTCTGGACGTTTAGGTATTTAAAAGAATGTAAACAAACAAAACCACGTGACTAGGTCATTCAGCCAATAACATTGCTGTGAATAGCACCCTATTGTATCTATGGCATTATCTTATTGGTTGAATGACCAAGTCGCGTGGTTTTGTTTCTTTACATTCTTTTAAAGGCCTTCTACACGATCGGGACCAACCGCCAACCACCGTGTCCTTGGTCGGATCAACGGTTGGCCGACAGCGTTCCAGACGGTTGGGACCAACCACCAACGCAGCCTATCGCGAGGGATGCGCTCACGACCAAGGCCGTTGACATCAACCAAATATCGGTTGGTCAACCGCTTTCTACACGGTCCATTTTATATCAACCCTACCAAGGACACGGTGGTTGGCGGTTGGTCCCGATCGTGTAGAAGGCCTTTTAAATACCTAAACGACCAGACTATAGTTTTAGGCTATTTAAGCCACGTGCACGGGGTCCATTACCGCCTTTCTTCTTTACGTAGGTAGTGATTTACCTAGCTGCTATGGGTGTATAACATATTATAGGTGTCTACAATACGAACAGTACACATATTTCTTTACCTTTCAGTATCCTTCTAGACCGTCCCGAAAACGGCAAGAATAATATATTTTTTTGGCATTATTCTTACATACCATAATACAGTACATTTTTGCTTTTTATTATTTAGGCGCGTATGACATTTCAAGGCGCGAACGCGTGCGTTCCGTAGCAGTGCGCGGCGACCACTGATAGACCGTTTAAAAACTGCCGGCCGGCATGTACTAGTAGCGGCGCAACTAAATCAAAGAGTAACAGCCCTTGGAACACAAGACAACACTCCAGCTTTATTTATTTTTTATGCTATTTCTACCACTCCTGCTTACATCCTATCTCTAATGACGGTTCTTGTGTAATCCTAATATACGATTCTCACCGAACGGACCGGGCCGGAGTGTATTCTATTACATGCAAAGGAATTTGAACCGTGTAAACAGTACAGTACAGTACATTTCATATTTGAAATCGTGCATCCACTGCAAGGCGGCAGCTACCGACGCGGTCGGTGGCGATTGTAATCAAATATGAATTGCATCTGTTGTATAGACGGTTCAAATGCTTCTTTGCATGTAATAGAATGCGCTCAGGCCCGGCCTGTTCGGTGAGAATCGTACATAATAGTTTCTCATGAAACTAGAAGTAAATTAAAATAAATTGAGAATTAGATAGGCATATAAATCAGCCAAGTGAAGCTATGTCTTGTCACTTGCTTGTAAAAATGACTTAGCATAACTCTCATTGATGTTGCTTGCCATTAAGATTGACACTTCTATTGTGCATATGTCACATATGTGGTCATACATGCTACACCTCTTGTGTCCTACTGATTCTCAAGTTCCTGTAGAAAGATCAATTAATTCAAAATCCAAGTCAAATATACAAGAAAAGAGTTGAATTTTTTTGCTACATTTCATACAAATGAAAATTAATAGGAATAACTACCTGAACCGCTTGAATAAAATTTTAAATTCCGTATTATTGATGAGTCTCAGGAGGCTAAAAAAATTATGTTTAAAAACATGCAATAGGAATGATGAAAAAAAACCAAACTATTAATACATTCCATTAATACATTCCATTCCACATGATTTCGCTGCTTTGCAATCAACCTTTTTGATTTGAATTGGTAATCAATCTTATTTATGAGCGTATGCAAATCTTGAAATGAGTTAAATATGTTGTTGTTGATTTAGATATAATGATTTGTAATTACCACCACACTGTTAAATGCGAAAATTAATGTTAAATTAGCTAGTCAGCGAACGAAAAAAACATAGAAGTCTAAGTAGCGCCGCCAAATGGCCCCAGAGAACGGGTGCCATTGTCATTATGTAGGGATGGGGTGGGGTGTCAAAACGATGCCAAGCATCCGTTTAGTTAGAACATGCGCATACCGGGTTTTGGGCACGTGTTTGGGTAGAATTTTGTAAGGAGCTCGCATTCTGTGATTTTCCGTTCGCTGCAAGAAGTGTATACTTAAGAGATCAAATTGTGTCAAATAATTAATTTCCAACTTGGTTTACTCGTACAAATAAAATCCATTTCTTATTCCCCATGATGTCTGGACATTCCTATGTGATCAGGCACCACCTAAATCACCCTGCTTTGGAATTATAAAAATAGTGGTAGGTGGTTTTTATAATCGGGACTTTTCTCAAATTACATTTATACGTTAAACAGAGGCCCAAGCGCGATGGGTTTTATCGTCAAATTTTACGGCGAAAATTTAATGAGACGTCACTTAAAACATAAGTATAAAACGTATCGTAAAATAGTGGCACAATAAGGTACTTGAGCACACGAGTGCCTTGATAATAGTTATTTGCTTGTTTGTGGCAATATGAGGTGATTGAATCCTTGATTAATGACATAATTCAATGTATATTACTTGTTTACAGACCAATACACTTACACTTTGGGATACGAAGTTTGAAGATGAAACAAAGCTACTTGATATTCCCTGTTACATGTGCTCTCATAGGTAGGTGACCTAAAATGACTAATATGGCAATTATATTTCATTGCCCAGAATCGCTACGCGCTACGCTCGTAGCCGATCCCGTGGTTTTCCTCGTATGTAGCGGAAAGCGACTACGGCGGTCTAACGCATATGTGTCGTCATGGGCCCTGAATGGGTTAGCACGTTCAGTGCCAACGGTTTCGTAGCGGAACGCTCGTAGCCGATAACGTGCGTAAACCCGTTTATAGAGGAGAGTGCCCACCTAGAACTTTCCTGGCACTGAAATTGTTAATGCTGTTTAGTATGAAACATTTCAAAGCAACTGGGTTTCAATAATAACATTGTGCGAATACATATTACGTATATTGCGAATTTAGTGCTCGAATAGCAAATATTTTTGGAAAAGTGGACTGATTATTGAACAGACTAGAAGCCAAAAGAAGAAAATTATTAAATAATATAGACACTTAACTCTCTTGCGGCTTTCCATAGATAATTGAATTTATAAATATAACTCGACTAGCCAGTGCGAGTTGCTTCGCATGGGTGGTATATGTTTTTCTGGCATAATTCGGCCCTCTTCTGTACATATATGCAATACATAAAATAGGTAGCCAGACCTCTCACAGCGGGCCACGGCCTCGCTACGCAGTCTTAAGTTCTATCAACTTTCGTGGGTCTCAAGTGATTCGCATTTGGTGATTTCAGAAGCAGTAGCCATCAGGCACACAGGAAACATTTGAGCATCCACAGAAATCAGCCTTACGCTTGCAACTTCCCCAATTGCAACTACAGCTGCAAGTTATCCTGTAATCTTATTAAGCACAAGAGGATTCATACATCCGAGAAGCCATATCTTTGTGATCAGTGCACATTTAGATCGAATTTTGCAAATTCGCTTAAAGTCCATAAAAGGATCCACACAGCGGAAAGGCCATACAGCTGCCAGAACTGCAGCTACCGGTGCAACAGTAGCTCCAACCTCAAGAAACACTGTCGCCACAAGCACCGTAACATTCCATAGATAAGCGAAAAAACTAGTCTATACTTTGTACTAAAATAATAAATTATACATAACATAATATTGTAATTTCATTGAGGGGGTTTGGACCGTAAGCCCACCACGCTGGTCCAGTGCGGGTTGGTGGGTTGCCAGAGCCTCGTTTGTTGTTCGGCAGGGTATACAGCGTGCAGGTGACTTGGGGCCCAAGAGATGATCGTTGGGCCCCCTTATATTATACCCTAGGTCCTAAGAGCGCGAAGCTAAAGTGGGACTGGGCTGGACATGTCTGCCGGATGAACGCGGAGCGATGGGCAAAATTAGCCACCGAATGGCTTCAGAGGTAGAGGCAGACCGAAAAGGAGATGGCGGGACGACCTTGATACGTTTTGTGCAGATTGGCGAATACTGGCACAGGACCGAGACGAGTGGCGGAAAAAAGCGGAGGCCTTTGCTCAGCAGTGGGACACAATATAGGCTATAATGATATTAATAAAAAAACATAATATTACCCTCTTGTCTGTGATAATCTTAATCATTTATGGGAAGCTGGTTCCTCTAAACAAGGATAGAGTTTGATCTAAAATGTATGCATTCGGTAAGTATACTCCTGATACCAGTTAGGTTAAGTCTTACCTACTTGCATTAGTTGCATGATGCCCAAACGTACTTTAACTGTAGATAAAAATTTTGAACTAACATCAATGGCTCACTCGGCACATGTCCCCGTCGCCAGTTTATGGCTTAAGGGGGCGTTTCGGAGCAGCGCCGCGCGAAGTTTAGGTTTTTAGCGCTACTCACACAACGATCGAGGTTCGCGCACCGCACACGCACACATGCACGTATACACAGGGGCGTCGGACTTTGACTCGCCAACAAAATTGTAACTTTGGATTTTGTTACCAAATATAAAAATTGAGATGTCAAATATAACTACCTACTAACATTTACCTTTGTACTTCTTAGTACTCATTTTGGCCTGTATTTTATTTCCCACTGAGTTGAGAGTCGGTATTTTTTCTGTCCTGATGGAAGACTTCCTGTAATGTTTCGAATTGGGGAGATAAATAGTTACCGAGATATATTTTATTAAAGTTGCGCAGTTTACATCATAATTGTAACATCAAAGACGACATATTTGACATTGACGCGTGACGTTTTTTTTTATAACATGGCTTTTACTCCTTGCTGTTTCAGCAAGGTGGATTTGGCAATATCAGATTATGTTTTTTGACATATTTACACACGAGGAGAATGTTTCTATTTTTAATTTTTAGAAAATTATGGACTGCACAGATAATCACTCGAAATTTACGAACGTTATGAAATAACCCTCTCCTTCGGCAGTTGAGTAAAACGAGAGGGAAAGTGGATGACAGAGTGTTAATCATGCCAACGCTTACGCGTATTACGAAACATGGGATTTGGCCATTTTTAGGGTTCCGTACCCAAAGGGTAAAAACGGTACCCTATTACTAAGGCTCCGCTGTCTGTCTGTCTGTTTGTCCGTCTGTCACCAGGCTGCATCTCATGCACCGTGATAGTTAAACAGTTGAGTTAAAATATTCATAGATGATGTATTTCTGTTGCCGCTATAATCGCTAAACGGCGGGGCACATAGCACTTGGCACCGATGGCCGTTGGGGCGGAAAGGTTCTCGAGTGGCGACCAAGTACCGGAAGGCGCAGCGTGACTGTGACTGATGACCTGGTAAAGGTTGCTGGAGTCCGCTGGATGCGGGTGGCGCAGGACCGGTCACTTTGGCACTCTTTGGGGGCCTATGTCTAGCAATGGACGTCCTTCGGCTGATTGATGATGATGAGTTATATATCGCACTCACAAAATTTCACGAGGATCGGTTGATAGATACGACCTTGAGAGGGGACAGCCGGACAGCCGGAAAATCGGACATACGTAATCATTTTTGCCCTATAGTTAAATATCGAACTCACTTACAAAATTTCACGAGGATCCGTTGATAGATACGACATACAGAGGGGACAACCGGACATACGAAATCATTTTTGCCCTATAGTTAAATATCGAACTTACTTACAAAATTTCACGAGGATTCGTTGATGGATACGACCTACGGAGGGGACAGCCGGACAGCCGGACAACCGGACATACGAAATCATTATTGCCCTATAGTTAAATATCGAACTCACAAAATTTCACGAGGATCCGTTGATAGATACGACCTACAGAGGGGACAGCCGGACAACCGGACATACGAAGTCATTTTTGCCCTATAGTTAAATATCGAACTCACAAAATTTCACGAGGTTCCGTTGATAGATACGACCTACAGAGGAGACAGCCGGACAACCGGACATACGAAATCATTTTTGCCCTATAGTTAAATATCGAACTCACAAAATTTCACGAGGATCGGTTGATAGATACGACTTAATGAGGGGACAGCCGGACAACCGGACATACGAAAGCATTTTTGCCCTATAGTTAAATATCGAACTCACTTACAAAATTTCACGAGAATCTGTTCAGAGACGCGACCTATAGATAATTAGCTACTACCTACTACATATAGTATAATTAGCCAATTACTATTTATTTTGCTAATTACTACCCAAGCCTTTTTTTTGTGATCAAACCAAACATAAGAAACAGAAATACATGTACAAAACGAGGAAAATATAAGCATGTTGTATAGTTCTATGTTATTTAAATATGTTAATCAATGAACATAGAATAATTTTCTTTTGAACCACTGTGCACTCATTTTGTGTAAGTACAAGGTTCGATCGCGATCTGTCAATGCGGCGCCAAGCGACGTGGTCTCGCTCCGGAGGCTCGCGGCCGACTGAACGTCGCCGCCGCGACCGGTCGCACTCGTAGTTCACCGGCCGCTCCATACTAATTTGTATGAAGATTTTGAGCGTAAAAACTGGGCATCTTTGTGATACTTTTACACGAAATAAGTACATATTTGTTAAGAAATGAAGATTGCAAGGACTTTACTATAGTTTTAACTTTATTATTTGATAAAATTCATTTAATAATTCTTGATACTTACGGCTCAGTTGTTACAATACGGGAGGGCGTTTTACACGTTTTTAGTGATTTTCTGGTTTTTTTTTACACTTACCCATCAGCATTATCTTGAATTCGAATGATTCAAGAAGAAGTAACATTCATTGTGTAATTTTGTTCAAGGTTGTGGAACATCGTTTACTATATAAATCTTACATTCCCGACCCTCGATTGCCCCCTGCCGACCCTTAAAGATCGTTGATTCGACGACGATCCGATTTTGAAGAGTTGTTTCTTTGTGTTGATGTGATGAAGAAAACAAAATCAAACTACAGTTCAAAGCATTTATATTCATATCATTAATCTAAATATACAATATTCTATAAAGGTATAACTGGTACTAAAATAAACAATAAAATCGTCGCCCAAAAAGTACTTAAACAACATTGTGTCCTCTTAAAACGTGAATTATTACACCACGATATTTATATAATCGAACTACGCAACAAAAAAGCGATATTATTATTTAACGATATAATACTAGTTTGTATTGTAGTCACAGGCATTGTAGGTCGCACCTCATAGATATGGTTGGTGGGTGGTGTAGTTTGTGTCAGTGACAGTGTTCGGTGAAGTCGACGACGACCGACTCGCGCCAGCCGAAGAAGAAGTAGCCGGTGGCGGAGCCCAGCACGACGGCGGCGCAGAGCCACGTGTTGTACGTCATGAACACCAGCATGAGCATGTAGCTGATGAACACCTGCAGCCCGTGCAGCACCGTCTGGTATGCGTGCGCGCCGCTCAGCATCGTGGGCCTGCGGACCAACCAGCTGCCTTAAGGCCATTACACACAGGGGCGGCTTTACTTATAGAGCAGGGGGTGCGTTGCACCCAGACGCACGGTAGCTGGTAAGGTAGCTAGGGAGGTTAGTGCTAGAGGGCGCTACGGTAATGATTGCACCCGGGCGCGACATGGGCTAAACTTGACGCCGTATATAGATTCCAATCTACGTCCATCATTTGGAAGAGAGTGAGTTTGCCAGTGTCGGTTATTTCTTCATTATAATGGCAATTTTAAGGTTATAATTTTGGAATCTATATACGGCGTCAAGTATAGATACGCCTCTGATTACACACTTACCTTTATGGCACAACAACTTGCAATAGTCGGAATGAGAAGGCAATACATATCTCTCATTCTAACTATTAAGTTAGTGTGACAAATTGCATGGTTTGTAGTGTGCTTTACCAAAGTTTACTAACGTAGCTAATAGGTAGATAGGTATATAGGATGCTTAGTTTTAACGGCGCGTACACCTTTCTTTACAGCCGCTTTGCCTTGATCACACGTAACAACTACAGTGGCAAGAAAGTGTAAAAGTTGCCAGGTGTAAGTAACCGTGTTTTCTTTTTTTCTTAAACATGTTATGCAAGGGCAAATTCGGGTTCCATGATCAAGAGATGGTCAAGATTTTAAAGTTTACAAAAAAAATCGCTTTAACACGCAAGTCTACACAAATAGAGATATCCGGCATAGTAGGCCGAGCCTGCATCTTGTGGCCCTAGAGTGCAATGTGTGAAAAGGATTTGGAAGATGAACATAGAACCATTTAAACAAGAAAAAATTACTATACAAAACGTTATTATATTTCATATTGGAAACTGTATTTAATCGAATAGATCAAACTTTATATTTTACATGGTATGTATGCAAATTATAAAAAAACGAAGTATCACCCGTTGTTTCGCTCGTGACGATGTTAATCTCGAAGTAACGGGAAGCCCAGAGATAATATCTCGTCCGCTCGTGGGCGAGCGATCAATCACCGCGTTTGTATGCGCGAGAGAGCCAGAATGACCCAACACTAGTTACTTCATTATAATAAGACAAACCAAACGGTTTAACGATGCCATTTTCATTTAGATACAAAAAAAAATAACTTGTAAATTTCTCAATTTAAAAAAAACAAAGTTTAGAATGTGAGCAATCAAAATGGTTCATCGAGGGGAAAGGAAAATGTAAGAGATAGGGAAACTTGTATTTGGATTACTTGGAACCGTAGCGTCGATTTCGAAATTCCATTTAAAGATTTCGCACCAGGAATTTACCCGGTCTGAGCTATTAAAATAAATCACATCATTTGATTCCCAATTTGCTATTCATGGTCAGGAAATGTAAAACCGACCAAGAAGAGATGAATTATTATTTATGAACAAGTAAGATAACTTACACATTCCTTTCCAGAGCATGCGGCACCGGCCTTAAAAGAGAAAACATAAAGTTATATAAGATCAGATCAAGTTGTCGAACACAGGTATTTTATAGTCTCGTACAGTCAAGTGCAAAAAGATATATCGAATTAATCCTCAAAAATATGTAGCGAAACTTTAATCCGCCGACGTAAGGAGCCATGGGACATATTTGGGCATTTTTAAATTCGTGTACCTATACAATTAGCGCGAGTTGTTAAACAAAAATTATCTCAATGTCAATTTTGTGACGAAAATTAAGCACACAAATGATTAGAAAATGAACTTGATTGACATTTATATAACGTGTTTATGGCTATAATTTATAAATTGAAAAGAAAACGTTAAGCTCTGCATCGTAGTTACCCCAGGAAAATTAAGTTTTTTTTAAACATTAATTTATAACAGCGTTTTTTTTGTTTGTTTAATTTTCAAATGTTATTCTAAGATGCCTTATCCAAGAATCCACCAAAATTTCCTTCGGGAAGTAAATATATAAAAATAAATGACTCGTCCATTATGTTTTTTGTGTGATTTATTTATTATTATTGAAGAGCTCCTGTAAATTAACCAAAATATAAATTAAAATATCTATTAATATTTTTCCTCTTTTTTCAGGAATTGGTTAAATATCGATTTTGTTGATGACTAATATTTTGGTGGATTTTGAGTCTACGTAATTACTAAAATGATAATATATCAGTTACACACAAAAAAGCTGCTGTTATGAATCATTTCCAAATTTCAATTTTTTTCCATACTAATGAAAATAAAGTGCTTGGGCTAAGTCACAAAACTGAAACTGAGTAAATTTTTGTACTTCATCGTCGAAACTGAGTAAATTTTTGCAACTCCCGCTAATTGGTGATTTATTTTTGAAATGCCCTTTTATGAGTAAGTTGTAGTTTTGCGCTTGACTGTACATCAAACGTACACTCTGATTTCGAACCTCCTCAGCACTGGAGAAGTGACAATCGTTGGTCTTCTTATACAAGGGATGTATATACATCATAGACATATGTCTATGATTGTAATGTCTCATTTTTTTTTGGCAAATCGTTGTACCTATAGCCCGAAAGCCCCTATTTGACTTATTGACTATTTGCTGTGTCGCTGTAAACCGCATAATATATGGCAATAATGTAAATACGTCATGTATAGTCGCGACAGTGTGCATTGGCATTGTGTTCTTTGTTTAATGTAAAGTATTATATGTTTTATAATAAATACCTATTCATCCATATCTGGTTCCAAGTACGTAATTCGATGACTTAAATATTGTTCAAGACTGTGACACCGAAGATGCCGAATCTCGTTTGTCGCTTTCAAGACCGCCGACCTCGATTATAAAACGTTCGGTCTGTGATTCGACTAAAGGACCTTTTTCTATATTCGTCTTAAGAGTATTGGGAAGTGCCAATACTTACGCGGCAATAAGTAAATCAGTTTAGAATTTAGATTCATAAAGAAAAAAACGATAGATAACGTTTTTAAGCCAAAAATATAGATTTTTAGATGCTAATAACTTTTAACGTAAGAAATATTTCTTTAAACTACTCACTACTACTTAGTTTTTCATTATAGGTATCTACAACATATCCAAAAATAAAATAAAAACTATGTTTACGGGATGAAAAACGTTATCGCTTTTTGTATGAGAATTTACTTACAGGTTCACAATAATCTTAATTAGAAAATAAATTACCAGTTAAATCAAATCGAACTAACCAATTCAATCAATACCTTCGACCGCACTATTAAATGTCAGTACATTAATTTCATGACATTGTTTATAGAAATACTAGACAATCCGGCGGCATCCTTATTTGCTGCAAATATGAATTTATTTGAAAATTCAAAATAAGCTTTTCTGACATCGTGTCACGTTACGTGGACTTACAAACCTTTTTAGAAGCCCACGTAACAAGTATGATAGCTAAATACAAATTACAAAAGAAAAGTTAGGGTCGAGGTTCTTTATTAAGAGAGTTTCTTGACAAGCAAACAGTAGTACCTAGTTACCAGGACACGTGGTGGTTAAATTAGAAAAGAGTTAAACGGAACCAGTGGGATCCCCAGGAAGTCGCGCCGTAGGATGTGAGGGATCCGCAGGTAGAAATGGCAGGCCGGAGGCGTGCGTAGCAGCGCGTGCGAGGAGTAAGCGTACGGGCGTACCGTCAGGGTATAAGCCTCCGCCAGGCGTTCGGTAGGGGCGGGTGTAGCGCGACAGTCGACAACCAGGCGCGTAGTAGGGCGCGAGCAGTAGGTAGGCGCGTAGTAAGGCGCGTGCAGCAGATAGGAACGTCCCATAGGGCGTGAGCAGTGGCCGGCGCGTAGTAGGACGCGTGCAGCAGGGCGCCTTCCAAGCCAACCGCTCGGGAGGAGCTCAGCAGGGCCGTTCCGAAGGGTGGTGTACAGATGTAGCGCTTCGGGAGGCAGGTGCTCAGTAGGGGAGCCCCGCAAAGGCAGTCGTCCAGCAGGGACGCATTTCGTAGTTGAACTGACGGCCGACGAGTAGGTTTAGGGACCCTCTTGAGTTGCGGGGCCGGCTGTGACCCCGCAACGGATCTGTTCTGTACTTCTTGTTTGGAAGTCGAAGGTAAAACTGCTTTAATACAGCGGCTGTATCGGCTTTTATACCCAAGGGATCCCATGTTCTAGAATTACATATTATAATTTCATATTTCAAAAATTACAAGCTACCAGGGTTTCATAAGTACCTAAAAGTATACAGACTTAGCCGAAAAGTATAAAACCTAACCTTTATGGTAGTGAAACTGACTATTTAGAAGAACACAACGTTGTTGACAGATTGTCAACAGAAAATAACAAACGTATTTATTATTTTTAAGAATTTCAGGAATAGGGAAAATATAGGATTAAATACGGTTCAAATGAACAGAAACCGATCATAAAAGTAACGTATGCGGAGTGAAATTTAGACAAAGTTTGGCTATGTAAAATGTGAAAAATAAATTAAAACAAAAATTATGTATAACTGTCATTGTAACGTCTATATGTCTGTCAATCACTTTGGTAAGTTTCGTGAGGATTGGTTCATTAATTTTGTAACTATGGTTAGTCGACAAGAACGACGTCGTGAAACTGTATGTAATTTCTACAGTTCACATCCCCTATGGCCGAAATCGAAGGTGGTGGAACATTTTGTAGAGATGGGTGAGAGTCGAAGCACAATTTATAATATTCTTTCGTCCTTTTCCTTGCGGAAAACCACTATTAGAAAGCACGGTTCTGGAAACCGTAGCAGTTTGAGCAAGTTTTCTGAGCGAGCTCGACTACAGAAAATGACGGCCGGCCGAGTCGCTAAATCGTATAGAGAGCTCGGAAGGAAATTTAGATGTGACGGTAAAACGGTTAAAAAATATCTTAAAGACATGGGCATTGATAAACGTTCCAGAAAAGTTAAGCCAACCGTGTCCGAAAGTCAAAAAACGACTCAGAAAAAGCGACTACGTAAATTGGTTAATGAAATATTTTACGCTGAAAATAACGTCACATGCGTTATGGACGACGAGTCCTATTTCACGTTAGATGGAAATGAGTGGCAAGGCAATTACTATTTTGAAAACACCAATGGTCCAACTGAAGAAAACGTAAAATACGTCGAGCATACTAAGTTCCCTAAAAAAGTTTTACTATGGCTTGCCATCAGTCCTCGCGGTATGTCTAAGCCCGTGTTCTTTGAATCTGGTTTACCTGTGAACGCTGATCGTTACATAGAGCGTTGCTTACCTATAGTGCGGGATTTTATAAAAACAAGTCATAGAGGAGAAAATGTAGTATTTTGGCCGGACTTAGCCTCAAGCCATTATGCGAAAAAAACTCTAACCAAAATGGCGGAGCTAAAGATCCCGTTTGTGCCGAAGACATCAAATCCGCCTAATGTTCCACAGCTTCGCCCTATTGAAGATTTTTGGGCAAATTTAAAAAGGCGAGTGTATTGCAATAATTTTCGTCCAAAAAATGTACAAAGTTTGATTCGAAAAATAAAAACGGACAAAGTACCACAGAACTGCCGTAAAGCATCTCGCATGGGCGTGAACTTTTTTTTACATTAAACTTTGTTAAATAAATTATTATAAAAGCACTAGCTTTTGCCCGCGGCTTCGCCCGCGTAGTAAAAGTAATTTTCCAATAATTTTTGAATTGCTACGCCGCCTACTAACCTACTACTACTTCCCCTACGAATAACCCTTCGTCATAACCCATTATGGTAAATTAATTTTTATTTATTATTATTTTTATGCCCGTGTGGTGGCGGGTTAGAATTTCACCACCCTCTTTCTTCCCGTGTGCGTCGTAAAAGTCGATTAAGAGAGCAGGGTTGAAGTGTGTTGTGTGTGATGGGCTAACAACCTAAGCAATATCACTTTTTGTCGATCTTTTATACCCACATTTATGCTAAAAGTGGCGCTGGAACATAAAGTTAATGTGCTCTGCCTGCCCCTTTTGGGAATAAAGGCGTGAATGTATGTATGTATGTACGTATTTCTGTTATTTAATTTACAGTCATGATTAATGAGAATCTGTCCTCTGAAATAAAAGCTACTTTATGTTCATGATAATGTTGAAATACCAAAATATCTCCACGAATGTCAAGTCAAATTTGTGGCCTGGACATTGCTATAGGCTAGTTTCCTAAGATGCATGATTCCATGCTTTTCGAACCAGTATTTAACATAAATACCCAGAAATTTGTTTTAATTTAACGGCGGCCAAAATGCTTAACTTATAAAAAGTAAGCAGATCTTCGTGCAGCACCTTGAATGAACTTATTACGGATGCAGGCACTTTCCCAATGTCTCCTACCCTCCCGTCCCGCCGCGCCGCCCGCACTCGCCTAGGTACCGATTGCTGACGATCGAGATGGCACCAAATACAAACTTTAAAACCTATAACCCTATATAACGCGGGTCTCGTTCCATACCTCAAAAGCTAAAATAGAACCCTTATTTATAGGATCACGTGTGGCTGTCTGTCAGTCCGTCTGTTACAACCGATTTGCTACGAAAAAAACTGGACCGATTGAATTGCAATTTGGCAGAAATATTTTCATGAATTTTCATGTCCACAACATTACATTTCAAAATCTATGTGATTTTCGTTATTAACGTCCCAAAAAACCGTAATAACAACGCCCATATTGATATTTAGACGCCACGACGTTGGAATGTAAAATCGTTGTTGTTTTCCTAATCAGCGACCCGATGAACCATAGAAACAATAGATGCCGATGTTGATTTTCAGATTATGTCACCACATGTCTCCTTTTAGGGGTTGAATTCTCAAAAAACCGGAAACACTTGTTTACTCATTTATCGTTAGGAATTATCCTGTGAATTCTCGAATAAAATTGTCTAACTAATCTTTTTTCTCCATACAAACTTTGGACCTCTTTTTAACTCCTTGGTGTAATTATTTCCAAAACTCTGAAAGCACTTTATTAATAAATGAATACGTAATCTGTCCACAAAGTTTTAAGTACGTAGTAGCTAAAAATAAGTTTCCCTTATACAAAATTTGGACCCTCATTTAACCCCCTTAGGAGTGGAATTTTGTAAAACGCTGAAATTACTTTTCTTGTATCCTAATAAGTTATCTTCCTACAAAGTCTCAAGTCTCTAGTTCAATAAATAATGTTTCCCCCCACAAACATTGCATACCTATTTAACCCCCTTAGGGGAAGAATTTTATAAAACGCTGAAAGTACTTTTTGTATCTTAATAATAATATTCCTACAAAGTTTCAAGTCTCTAGTACAAAAAAATATGTTTCTCGCATACAAACTTTGCACCCCTACTTAACCCCCTTAGGGATAGAATTTCCAAAAATCCCGTCTTATCCCTTGCCTACGTCATAAAATGAAGCTCTGGTGTAAATTTCAAGTTTCTAGTCCCAGTAGCTTTGAATACTAACTTTGCACCCCTATTTTACCCCCTTAGGTGTGGAATTTTATATAAGGCTGAAAATTCTTTTTTTTGTATCCTAATAAGTAAAATTCTTACCAAGTTTCAAGTCTCTAGTTCAATAAATAATGTTTCCCTTATACAAACATTGCACCCCTAATAAACCCCCTTAAGGGTAAAATTTTCTAAAACGATGAAAGAACTTTTTTTGTATCTTTATAAGTAATATCCCTACAATGTTTCAAGTCTGGTACAAAAAAACATATTTCTCCCATACAAACTTTGCACCCCTTTTTAACCCCCTTTGGGATGGGATTTCCAAAAGTCCGGTCTTATCCCTTGCCTACGTCATAAAAGGACGTTCTGGTGTAAATTTCAAGTTTGTAGTCCCAGTAGTTTTGAATACAAACTTTGCACCCCTATTTGACCCCTTTAGGGGTAGAATTTTCCAAAACGCTAAAAGTACTTTTTTTGTATCTTAATAAATAATATCCCTACAAAGTTTCAAGTCTCTAGTACAAAAAAATAATGTTTCTCCCATACAAACTTTGCACCCCTATTTAACACCCTTAGGGATAGAATTTCCAAAAATCCCGTCTTATCCTTTGCCTACGTTATAAAAGGAAGTTCTGGTGTAAATTTCAAGTTTGTAGTCCCAGTAGTTTTTAATTCAAACTTTGCACCCCTATTTAACCCCCTTAGGGGTAGAATTTTATAAAACGCCGAAAGTACTTTTTTGGTATCAATAAGTAATCTTCCTACAAAGTTTTAAGTCTCCAGTTCAATAAATAATGTTCCCCCATACAAACTTTGGACCCCCATTTCACCCCCTTAGGGATAGCATTTCCAAAAATCCTGTTCTATCCCTTACCTACATCATAAAAAGAACTTCTGCTGTAATTTTCAAGTTCCTAGTCCCAGTAGTTTTGAATACAAAATTTGCACCCCTATTTGACCCCCTTTAGGGGTGGAATTTTCTAAAACGCTGAAAGAACTTTTTTTGTATCTTAATTAGTAATATCCCTACAAAGTTTCAAGTCTCTAGTACAAAAAATAATGTTTCACCCATACAAACTTTGCACCCCTATTTAACACCGTTAGGGACAGAATTTACAAAAATCCCGTCTTATCCCTTGCCTACGTCATAAAAGGAAGGTCTGGTGTAAACTTCAAGTTTGTAGTCCCAGTAGTTTTGAATACAAACTTTGCACCCCTATTTAACCCCCTTAGGGAAGGAATTTTGTAAAACGCTGAAAGTAATTTTTTTGTATCTTAATAAGTAATCTTCCTACAAAGTTTTAAGTCTATATTTCAAAAAATAATGCTTCCTCCATACAAACTTTGGACCCCCGTTTTTCCCCCTTAGGGGGTGACTTTTCAAAAATCCTTTCTTAGCGGATGTCTACATCATAGTGGCTATCAGCATGCCAAATTTCAGCCCGATCGGTCTATTAGTTTGGGCTGTGCGTTGATAGATCAGTCAGTCAATCAGTCAGTCACCTTTGCGTTTTATATATATAGATTTGTAATTCTAGAAATAACTGGTTTTTATTTATTTATTACGACGTTGAACTTTGTCCAAATTTCACTCCGCATACGTTAATCCTAAGGTGCACGATATCAAAAGCAGTGTACAGAAGACCCTTTCTTAGAAGTTGGGGTTACAAGAACCAAGAGAGTGAATCAATGATGTAAAGAAAGCCTAAAAAGACGTAAGATGGCAATTGCAAGGTCTTGCATTAACTGATGTGACCTACAGGTGCAACGCAGATAAAGGTAAATGCTACAATCGCCCATGGATTGCTTTCGGCATATTTATTGTACATATTTTATTTTACAATCGGGAAGTATTTTACATCGGTGACATTCGATGACTTGACTTCTAACGTCTGATTGTCAAAGATTACTCCATTCCAGTAAAATAAATTGGTTCCATTAAAAATGAGCCAGATGCCCTCTGTACCTACAGAAAATTGTAAAATAAAGTGGGGGCATAGAAATATGCAGCAGATAAACAAATATGGATTATTTTGTCACTCCAAACTATCGTTAATGAAATATTCTAGTCAATGTAAATGCAATGACTCTTCCAAGTGTGATAAAAATGTTATTTTGGAGTATGTTAATAGTTTTTTTGTACTCGTCGATTAAAATCTGTGTATTAAGATTTCATAGAGAATACTGCAACGTCACTCTTTTCGTCATTGAATAGTCTATGTTAGTTCCGAAACAACCGAAATAACTTTTTCGATACGCTCTAGACAATCGAAAAAAAATTGAAAATAGAACTTCGTATTTCAATAATATGTGTCCTTGACCCGATACAAAATTGCCAATCTATGGCGTTTCGGTACGATGCAGCGTCGCTTCGTCTGTCAAAAATCTACTTAAACTGGCTGCTGTATCCAGGACATGAAAAAAATAAAAATAAACTACGCCTTGTGATTGGCCAATCACAGCACAGTACTGCAACATTACGGACGCCGGTGGTGTGATTATCTATGGATTATCTTGTGTAAAAGAAGTCGGATATTAGTCGGAACTTACGAAGCGATATTTAGTTTTCGTATTAATGACTTAAATTATTAATTTTAATGAACTCGTACAAAAAGTATTGTTCACAATACTGTCATAATCAAGCTTTTTAAGCACTCAGCAAGCTTCGTGGCCTAAACACGGTACTTGACTAAAAAGCTCTCTATTATAACACGATTGTGAAAAATACTATTATGATAATCTTGGCTATCCATAACAGTACACATAATTTTGGAAAATTCTGGAAGGCAACAAAAAGTATGAATCATAGACCTAAATTGCCTACTAGTGTCAATAATGTACACGACACCAGTGGTGGTTCCCATACCTAAAAACCGCACGGGCGACCTATCCAATTTAAATAATTACAGGCCGATATCCTTAGGTACCGTAATTAGTAAAATTTTGGAGCGGCTTTTGCAACCTGAACTGATGAGGGATGTAGTTATTAACGATGCTCAGTTTGGTTTCCGCCAAAGTGTTTCAACCGACTCTGCCATGCTGTGTCTAAAGAACACGGTTAACTATTACGTGCAGAGAGAAACTTCCACCTACGCCTGCTTTCTTGATTTGAGCCGGGCATTTGATCTTGTCAACTACAAGGTGCTTTGGGGCAAACTACGGAATGCGGGCGTGCCACACAGTATGGTCGAGTTGCTCAAGTTTTGGTACGGAGGCCAAACAAACAGCGTAAGATGGGATGACTCGCAGTCTAGTGAATATAGACTAGAATGTGGAGTCCGTCAAGGAGGGCTCACCTCGCCGGACCTATTCAACATCTACATCAACGATCTGATCGATGAACTGAGGAGAACGCGTGTTGGCTGCCATATTGATGGCGTCTGTTATAATAACTTAAGTTATGCGGATGACATGGTTCTCCTCAGTCCATCGATTAGTGCCTTACGTGAACTATTAGCAGTTTGTGAGGACTTCGCTTTAAGAAATGGCATGAAGTACAATACCGCTAAGACTGAAATAGTTATTTTTAAGCATGGTAAAGGTCCGGAGAGGGTGCCGCCGGTGTTTCTATACGGTGAGTCAGTTCGGGTTGTAAAGCAGTTTAAGTACCTAGGTCACATCCTATGTGAGAACATGCAAGACGACCTGGACATCGAGCGTGAACGAAGGGCCCTGGCCATACGCAGCAATATGCTGGCACGCAGATTCGCAAAGTGCTCTAGGGATGTTAAGCTTGTCCTGTTTAGAGCATATTGTCAAAGTTTTTATACCTGTCAGCTGTGGACAAAATATACTCGGAAAGCCTACAGCACCCTTAGAGTACAATATAATGATGCTTTACGTATTATCACCAAACAGCCTCGATTCTGTAGTGCATCGGCAATGTTTGCTGACGCCAGGGTACCCGATTTTTTTGCTATCATTAGGAATAGAATAGCGTCGTTTTGGCACCGAATACGCATTTCTAATAATTTGTTAACTAAGGTCCATAACAACTTGTACCGAAATGCAATTTTCCTGCATTGGTTATCTGCGCATCGGCACCCGAATCGCAAATAGGTGTACTATTAGTTAAGGACTTTATTTTATTTTATTTTATTTTATTTTATGTATACTTATAATCATATCATAATTTTACATTATTATTACTATTGTAATGGGTTTATTACCTGAAATAAAGAATCATTCATTCATTCATTCATTCAAAAATCCGCGACGTGGCTAGGGTCAAAAATAAACTTGCCAGGATATGAAGTCTGGCAAACGAAAGCGTGACCTGAGAAAACGCGGCAAATTCAAAAAAATTACATGTGGTATTACTAATTTTTTGTTTTTACGGATTCCTTGAATATTTTAAAGATTATCTGTAAACATAAGAAACGTATCATCATTATCGTCAATATTATTATAACAAATAATCAGCCGACAAGGATTAAGATTACAAAGTCATACTAACCTAAAAAATCCGACATCGCATCTAAACATTGTTGTTTCTCTTGAAAAACAACTTCTTTCTCCTCTTGTTTTTGCTTGAACTTACTGATCATAGTATGTAGCAGCTTTCGCATATTACTTTTTATTGTTTTACCCATATTACGGCAATTATTAATGCAAAATAATTGTGTAAATAAAATACTGAAAACTCTAACCAAAGAATTTGACGTGCCTTTGACAGATTATAATGTTGCCACTTTTAAAAAAGTCCAGGTCACGCTTTCGTTTGCCACGCACGTCTTTTCATTGTGATTTTGTAGAAATTACAGGTACAATAAACACCTGCTTATACGGTTAAATTACAAACTTAGTTCAGAAATTATTTATTTTTTTGTTTCAAAAGTATTCAACCTATCAAGTCCAAAATAATTTTCCTAGAAAGTTTTTATAAAGTTCTACTTTTGAGATTTTTTTCATATTTTTAAAACTTATGGTTTATAAGTTAGAGGGGGAGACACATTATTTTTTATTTTTGGAGCTCCGAAAATATTGACATTATCAAAAAATTATCTTACTGAACCCCTATTCATTTTTAAATACCTATCCAACAATATATCACACGTTAGGGTTGAAACGAAAAAAAAAAACACTCCCCCCACTTTTCGTATAGCTCCCCTATACGAAAAGTGGGGAATACACTAATAAAATAATTTTCCACTTTTTATTTTACCACTTTGTCGGCGTGATTGATATACATATTAGTGCTAAATTTCAGCTTTCTAGTGCTAACGGTTACTGAGATTATCCGCGGACGAACGGACAGACATGGCGAAACTATAAGGGATCCTAGTCGACTACGGAACCCTAAAAACCCAATCGCTGTATGTGGCCCGATAGTATTTGAGGACTTCACCGTCGATTCCACGAGGATCACCTTTGGCACTTGATTAGTTGCTATTTCAATGGAATCTTATCAGAATCTGTGACGTACTTTTGTACCTTTAACTACATAATTGAGGAATTCCATAAGTCATCTGTGGTTTTCATCATCTGTTCCACACCACCAAATTTATGATTTCCGGGTGTGTTTACACGAGTTATAATAGAAAATACCAAAATCGCTACACGCGTGCCCAATATAATTGAGGAGTTCCCTCAATTCCTCATAAATCCCATCATCCAACTGGATTAAAAAAAGAATGGGACCCACCTGGAAGCATATACAAACAAAAAAAAAATTACTAATCGGCTCATCACAATTATTATTTTTTAAAATACAACCGAATTGAGAACCTGTAGACTGATTTAAACCGACTTCAAAAAAAGGAGGCTTTTTTTGAAGTCGGTTTAAATCAGTCTACATTTTTATCTACATTTTTATAAAATGCGAAAGTAACTACTGCGGTGTTGATAAAGTTTGGTCTGGTCACGTTGTTCAACACGTGCGAAGCAAGGACGTCCAATTAAAACGTTAAAAGCTTTCATTTACTACTTTATCTTCAGAATTATGAGTGTTATGATTATGACGATATGAAGTTAATACGGTATTTTGCCTGATAGTCAAATTAGCAACTTTTTGAAACGTCAAGTAACTTTACACACCCGGAGATTGCGTCATATCCGGTAGATCTGATTTTTTGCTGACTTGTTTATGATGTTGGTCCAATTAATAATCCAAGTTTGTGACCTCGAGCGCCGAACGCAACTTTGACTTGTCAATGTATGAAAGTTTGTTAATACATACATTTCTTAAAATATCACGGCGTTAGCCTGCGAATATCTAATAACGTTATGAATGGAAAGCGAACCGCCTTAAGTATTGGAAATACACATTTTAGATAATTTATTTATTTATTTGACCGTTTCGTTACGGCTAATGAGAATGACTCGCTGCTTTGGTGCATGTAATGAATTTCGCTACCCGTGCCTGTTGACGGATAAGTACGCAAGCTCTAAGCTAGACCGATGATTATAAGAGTTACGACTATTTAAACGACCATAAAATAGAACAAAAACGGAACTCATTATGCATAGCGTATACCTACTCGTTAGCGAAAAAATATAGTCTACTAATCGACAATGCGTACGGTTTGAATTCCGGCTCGTACCAATGAGTTTTCCGGAACTTATGTACGGAATATAATTTGATATTTATTTGCCGTTAGCTTTTCGGTGAAGGAAAAACATAGTGATGAAACCTGTATAACATCCACAGAAGTCCCCAACCCGCACTGGGCCAGCGTGGAGACTACTGCCCGTTCCCTCTCATCCATGAGAGGAGGCCTGTGCCCAGCAGTGGGACGTATATAGGCTGATTTATTATTATATTATAAGAAGAACGTTATAAACAAAGGGAGCAGTCGCTTTCGTGAAAGTGATGAAAATGCAAATGTAGGTTATTTCACTGTTTTTGTCAAGGTTTACCAAACCTAAGAGTCCTTTTTTTCGTGGGGAATAGTTATTTGTGCAACAAGAGAGCAAAGTTTGTTTTTGCTGCGAGTGCTAATTTTGAGTCCTGAGGAAGCGAAAGATTCTAAAATTGAATCACGAGCGTAGCGAGTTATTCAAAGTTTGAATCTTGAGCGTAGCGAAGGACTCAAAAGCACGAGATGCAAATACTTTGCTCTCGAGTAACACATACAACTTTTCACCTCAGCAGTGAGAACATATTCACATCAAAAAATATATCATAGTATCACGTACCTATTCGTCTCAAGATTATTCAGGAAGAAAACTTAATTAGGCGTTAGTTACTGCTTGTTTTAACTCTTCAGCGCCGGCCGCGCCGTTAGTCAATACTAGAAAGGCGAGACAAGGCGCGAGAAACCAAAGGATATTTCAGTATCTAAGTATGCAAGTGTCGCGTGACACTAAAACATCACTAAAAACTAACCGTTAATTGTTAAAATTCACAGTTTTTACCCATATCTTCGAGATATTTTTGAAATATTTATCATTATCACAAGGGCACACATTTATAGCATATTACGTGTATCTCGCGTGCACACCAAAAACTAGCCGTAATGTTGTTAAAATATTGCCTTCGTCACGTCACTGACTTCACTATATTTCCTAGTTAGATAGAAAATAGATTTATCCATAGATTTGTCGTTATATTTAAAACCAATATCAATAACGCAAGAATGACGAATAAATTCTACATAATAAAATCTCAAACAAATTAACAGCGCGCAACTTTTTAAAAGGGGCGGGGCCCCGTGCTTGCGTTCGGAAACTGCATCTGTAGTATACGTTTCATATAATTTAAATTGTTGAAACTAGATTTTTTAATTAGCTAGCATAATAAAAATCATGTTTACCTATGTGTTATGAAAAATGGAGTTTATTCTGAGATATTTTATTTAAATATTCTTCAATTTAAAATTCTTTTGTATAATTATTTTGGTAATTTAAACTTATTAATTTGATAGTTTTCGAACGTGTTAGTTGTATCCGCTTTTTTGGGAGTCTACTTTGAAATTCGATGGTCGAACTATGCATCGACCCATCGATGCCATTTTCTTTTTTCATAAAGGAATGAAAGGGACAGTGCCAATAAAGTTCAAATATTCTGAACTTGTAATAGACCCCATAGGACGAAATGTCAGTGCTCTGCACCAAAATTAAAAAGTTAGGTACTTTGTCTCACGGAGTGAGCAAAATCGCATTTTGCACACTGTTTTTACGCAGCAAAATATGCTTGTTCGAGCTGCTGAGGTGAAAATGTATTTACACATTCCGCCCGACTGGGGAAGCCAGGGAGGGTATGACAGACTCCCGGGAACCGTCTAAAGGTCTCCCCACACCTACCGACGCGGAATCGGCGTTAGCCGATCAAAAAACTCTTTGTCAACACAATTGCTCGTAACGTACCTCTTATTGTGTCGCTTTTAGGCTCATAATCCTGGATATTAAACACGCGTGTTTTATAACATTACAACACTTGTGTGTAATGGTTATATCCCGATTAAGTCACGTTGGCACCTTGTAGCAAGATATATGCATGAACACGGTGCATTCTTAAATTAACCGGGTTGTACAGAATGTTCAGCTTCTTTTTTAATTCTCGGCAAATGGATTCTTACTCGACTAAACAAATTAAATCCTTTTTGTTAATTAATTGACTATTTCTTTTTGTTTATGATATAGAAACGTTTAATTTAGTACAACTATTCACTTTTGATAACATTTTATATGAATGAATACAGATAACAATTTAAAACGAAAATATTATTTTATATTCTATTGGCTGTTTAGAGATTTCTGTGCCCGCACTGCGCAAACTTCACAAAAAAAACTGTTGCGCGCCATTATAGGTTATTTCACAAATATTTGTAAAATTTGTTTATGCGTGTTTGGTTATTATTTAAAATGTTGACTCGTGGTGACTAGAAAAGTGATAAATAGAATAGACGCCACTTGGCGATGTGCAATTGTGAGTAAAAACCTGTTGTCATCTTAATGATTTTTACTTAATGTAAAGAAAATAATTCGGCAGGCCTATAACATTTTTATCTCCTGAAAATGATTTTTTCCTTGCAAAATGTGTTGAAAAACGTCGTATGATACGCGTGAGCTTTGATAATTACATCCTCGGCTTCCTTATCACGCTCACCTGCGATTCGCGTGAACAATTTCGCCTCTGATGTAATTATCAACATACCTCACTTGTATCACAATGTACTATTTCACTTCTCATGATCAAAATGTGCGTCATATTAGACTTAGCAAGCGGAGCTAAAGTAGTACATTTAGCCCCTAGGGAAAATATGTATACACATTTATGATTTATAAAACATTTTAATTTGACCAATCACAACAGTTCAATAATACATCCACCAATCACAACTCTTTAAAAAAACATTAGTATTTGCTATCTACTAACCAGAATACATCTAGACATTAAAATCGACCAATCAGGAAACAGAGGCAGAGGGGCTACAGCGATGAGAAAACGAACTTCGTTCGAGTATCTCCCTCTCTGTCGCTCGAACTAGCAAGTGCAACAGAGAGGGAGATACATGAACGAAATTCGTTTTCGTTTCGCGTGGTGTGAATATTATCTTTTCGCCTTAGTATAATTGTTGATTGTGGATGGATAATCTTTGTTTTTACTATTTTCTTGCAGTCGAAGTGAAAAGTAGTGTATAACTCTAGTCTAAAAGCCATATTACCCCTCGAACTATTTCCCCTCACTTCGTTCGGGAAAATATCCATCTCGTGGTAATATGGCTTACTTTAGACCCTTGTCATACAATCTACTACATGGTCACGCAATAAGAGCGAAAAAGACGTCGATTGGCTCGGCCTACGCGAAGCGACATCCATCGAAGTAGCGAACAAAACACGAGGAGTGTGGTACAAAACACTCGGCGAAAGCCGATTCCGCGTCGATAGGTGTGGGGAGACCCAAAGGCCCGACGGCGTTCCAACTCGTCACCATGATGGCGGGTTACGGGCACGCTGAAGCACTTTTCCGCGACCCGGCCAAAACCTACGAGTCCTGCGACCTACCATAACTTGTACAAGTTTTAATAGTTATTTGTTATGCAAGGCTGCAAAGTTGTTGTTTGGCGCAAGTGCTTAGTATTGAAAGCCGAGCTAGCGAAGGATTGTAAAATTGAAAAAAAGGATTGTAAAAGTTCAAAAGTACAATCCTGAGCATAGCGAGGCTTTCAAGGCACGAGACGCCAAACAATTTTGCTGCCGAGCGAAACACACAATTTTTCACCTCACCACCGCGAGGAAAATTGTAGGTAAGTAAATGTAATGGAAGTAATTAGGACCTTATACTCATTTTCAATAAAGGTTTGTTTACATCTCATCAAGATCTAGCATTTTATAATTATCAAATGTAACATAAATATTTTTGCATCTTTAAATAACCTCACGCTTACCTACATTAAAAAAGTCAAAGTATTGTTGGGTACTCACGGTTTAAACTAAGACTCAAATACGCTTATTTCACTTTTTCCGCTAACTTGGCAGGCATCAAAATTCATATATGTATATATTCTGCACTAAAATCTACAAATAACCATCATTATTTTGGTTTTACTGTCTGTGGCTTTAGAACAAAACAAAATTAAATGTATATGAGTTTTTTATTAAATTAACTTTTCAAACGGTGCGTTCCAAATTTGGAAAAAGCGAATTTTTTAGAAAAATAAAACGACATTTTAAAATTATTTATTCGTATTTTATCCTTATAAGTCAGTCTAAATGTTAATATTTCGTACGTAGGTACCTACTTAATTAAGAGACAATAAGTATTATTAATTTTATTTTATCAAAATAATAACAATTTATTATTGGCATAACACCATCAGTTTCTGAACGCACCTCTCATTCTGTATAGAAAAAAAGTTGGGTCTCGCGATCGACCGTCACGTTCCAAATTCAAAAACTCTTTCTACGCTAGCGGATAAAATGGACTTTTGGGCGCAGATTTTGAGCGATAAAGCAAGCCTTTTCGAGCCGGTGAGGTGAAAAGTATTTTTAAGATGTGGCAGTAAGTTTTGCTAGGTCTGTGACTCCTTGACTGTCATATGGGACTGCGTAAAATTTCAACTCTATTGAATTCCAAGAAGTTGGTCTAATTTGCCTTGTTAATTCTGATGAAACATAGAATCATAGTACACACGTAAAGTTAAACATATACCTAAGGTTGCATTCTTGATATACCAAGGAAGCGATTTTCTTCCAAAGTTGATTTACAGAATATCTGCTACCTGGATGTAGTAGATAAGAAAATGGATCTATCTATATGTAATTTTATTGTTCGTTAAAAAACCTAGACTACCTCCAAGCTTACTTAGAAGTTTTCCTCAAGATAATTATTTAACGATCTTGTTTTACATATCACTGAACCAACAAATTAACTTACCTAATTACAATTAGTCTACGTCTATCAGACTATATAATTAGTAAATATACTTAATAAACCTGTTTTTAATTAAATGCCTTAGGCGAACGGACATTTATACCTACCGCATGCCGCGCACGCCGCGCATATTTAAATTTGCATTTGTCTTTTGTTATCGGGGCTCCTACATACTCATAGGCAAACCAGACCGGCCACACAGCTATGCACTTATAGGCAAAACCAAACTCGCACCAACGACAACACAGTTAAAGGGTGCCGCGTGTCTTGTAAACCACCCATCCTTTAAGGGACACGTTTATGTATTCCGTGTACGAGAACACGAGATGCAACACTTAGGGCAGGAAGCGATTTTCTTCCAAAGTTGATTTACAGAATATCTGCTACCTGGATGTAGTAGATAAGAAAATGGATCTATCTATATGTAATTTTATTGTTCGTTAAAAAACCTAGACTACCTCCAAGCTTACTTAGAAGTTTTCCTTAAGATAATTATTTAACGATCTTGTTTTACATATCACTGAACCAACAAATTAACTTACCTAATTACAATTAGTCTACGTCTATCAGACTATATAATTAGTAAATATACTTAATAAACCTGTTTTTAATTACATGCCTTAGGCGAACGGAAATTTATACCTACCGCATGCCGCACGCCGCGCATATTTAAATTTGCATTTGTCTTTTGTTATCGGGGCTCCTACATACTCATAGGCAAACCAGACCGGCCACACAGCTATGCACTTATAGGCAAAACCAAACTCGCACCAACGACAACACAGTTAAAGGGTGCCGCGTGTCTTGTAAACCACCCCTCTTTTAAGGGACACGTTTATGTATTCCGTGTACGAGAACACGAGATGCAACACCTTATGATTACAGACCGATCAACGTTAAATATGGCGGCTAAAAATTAACCATAGAATTGTACGGAGCATTACATTTTTCAATTTTTCCTTTCATTTAAAAATTTATAGAATTGTACGGTTAATTTTCGTGTCACAAAGAAACTTTCATAGAAAATTTTATTGAGTCCTTACCCATAAAGGACCCAATTTCAATGGATAAAATGATAAGCAATTTGTGTTTTGGGTTCTGACAAAAGCAACAGAATTTATACCTAGGCAAGTTACATTTATCTAAGAAAATTCAGTTTGTTTCCTAGTCCAGAGAGCATTTCACTAATAATAAAAAAATTTTGTGATGTCATTCGTTCCAGTTTTTTGAGAGGAACAAATGTGTGTATGGGAGCAACTACATTTAAAGAACATAAATTCCCAAAAATTTGAGACAAAGATTGACGTCGCTGCCGGCAGCGCAAAACGCTTCATACTGATAGACAGACAGGAATGACGTCACAACTGACATTTGTTTATTTATTTATTTATTTAATCTTTATTGCACAAAAGAATATCTTATGGTACAAAAGGCGGACTTAATGCTACAAAGTTGTTGTACAAAGTAGTTGTATCGTTGTATGGAAAATCCTGTAAATTGTTGTTTCGGTCGCGAAATACGGCGCTGAAGTACATAGTTGTCATACAATTTTGTTTCTATAAAAGCGTAAGGATTCTATTGGTAGCTTTAAATTTACGCTCGGATAAAAAAAAACCGGTCAAGTGCGAATCTGACTCGCGCACCGAGGGTTCCAACAAACAATTAACTCAAGGTAAAGTAAATGTCCCAATATTTATTTTAATCCAACACAACAGAATTCAATTCCAAACAACGAATAACTTTTACACCAAGCCATCGAACTACCAAGACATTTGAATCGCGATCTTTTTTTGACCTACTAATGAAATATTCCCAACCTCATTAATTCTAGAAAAACCTTAACAGCGTGAAGTAGGAATGGGGTCAGCGCCATCTATCGGCCCCATTTGGTACTAACGTGCAAGGGCAATCAGCTTAGTATGTATGTTGGTGTTTTAGCGATTATTGTTTATCACGTGAACCGATCCCGATTATTATTTTTTTATTTGAAAGAGAGTACTTCTATTATAGTCTTATAGGAATTTCAAAACAAAAAAATACTTATAAAGTTGATTAAATTGCAAAGGACCATGCGTCAAAATGGGCCTGAAACCAACAGCATTGAGAGTTATGTCAATAAATAGGTCTTAAAATCTACTTTATTTCATTATATGGGCACAAAGTCAAATTCCATTGCAGAACTAAGATATTTGTATTTTAGTCACGGTGAGTACGAGCTACGATAAATGCATTCGGAGAATATTCATATTCTGGAGGGTAGGTATTGAGCAAACCCAATTTAAAAAATGAAGGTAGGGATATTGACCGTTCCATTAATTATTCGTTCGGTGTCATTTCTTCTTGAATATCGTGTTTTACCAATAATAATATTATTTCGAGTCATTTAAAACCTCTTCTACCTAGGTATCTATTCTTAAGTACCTATCTTATCAGTGCAAGTGTTACTTGATATCGCAACGTTTAAGTGTTCAATTGATATTGCTTAGTTATAAAACCTAATAACATGTAAACATGGCAATAGAAGGACGCCGTTGTGTATTATGTCCTCGTTCGATTTTGCGACAGCGGCGACATATTTTAGAAGAAAACGGCGACATATTTTAGCAGACGAAAGATAGGATCTTGTGCACACACAATTTCTATTATATGGTATTTAGGGTTAGGCAGGCACATACCATTTAATCATCCTGCAGGTCATTTAAATGACTTAATTATTGATGTAATGAGGTAACAACTTGCTGTATATATATTTTTTATTAATAAAACCATCAATTGTTACAAAACGTATGTTTATTTCACACACTAACCCTACCCTAATAATTCTGAATTTGTATTCTCAAAGAGAACCTGTTTTTTAATAGATCTTATTTACTCTGACTGAAATATAAATATCTCAGTTCTGCAATGGAATTCGGCTTTGTGCCCATATAATGAAATAAAGTAGATTTAAAGACCTATTTAATGACTTAAGTTTCAGCTCTGTTGGTTTCAGATCCAGGCTCCATACAAAGTTGCCCATGGTCCTTTAACTAGGAAATGATTTTTGAAAATAAAACAAAAAATACGCTAGGTACAGAAAAAGTTATACTTTTCCCCTAAATATTTATGTTTATTCTTAATCACAAGTAATTATTTCAAATTTTTCGCTTGGATAACTTCGGAGATAAGGCGGGGGAATGGTATTTTTTTTTACATTTTCCTTCAAAGATTTACCAACGTAGAAAAAAAAGAAAAACTGTTTCAAAAAGTGCAACTCAAGCCCTTTCAAACGATGCCCCACTTGACCTAATGGTTGAAAATTTTTTTTTGCTTCGCCTCATATTCGTAATTTTTCATAGAAAATTAAAATGCATATTTAAATTTCTCATTTTCCATGCACGTGGATAACTCTCATTCTCAAATTCAAATTGATAGCTCAAGTAGTTCGTGAGATATTTCACTTTGTGACAGACAGACAGACGGACGGAGTCGCACCATAAGGGTCCCTTTTTTACCTTTTTTGGTACGGAACCCTAAAAATGCATATTTTTTCTAAACTTTCAAGGTTCATACATTTTTAAGATTTTAATTATATTTTATAATTTATATTTTATTACGATAATTTGATGGTTTTTTTTAATTTAATATCACTACGTCATCAATTTTAACATGAGGCATCATGCCTAATGAACATTCGTGAACGGCAACAGGATAACGTCTTCTAATGGTCAGTGAATAAAAATAACTAAACATGCACTCTAACACCTTGACAATAGAACACTCTATTCGCTCTGACATTCTGATGGCGACTGAAACTTATTTGACGAAACTAGTCCCAGAATGCCATATGGCGTACTTTCTTACCCAACAGCCTCAGAAGGAGGGATGTTTTTCGAGCGTATGTATAAATAATATTACACGGGCTAGCACAAACGGCTTTATGGATTTTGACATATCACATCGTTGGATTCCGCACAACCGTGAAAATGACCATTTGGAAAAAAGCAGGTGGGTTTTTGAAAAATACTTGTTATCACTTGTATTTCTGATGCAATAGGAGTATGGGAGTCGAAAACTTTATTTTTAGGGTTCCGCAGTCAACGAGGGAACTATATAGTATCGCCATGTTCGTCTGTCCGTCCGTCTGCAGCTTAGCTCAGTGACCCTAACTACTAGAAAGCTGTATATAAATAAATCACGCCGACAAAATGCTAGAACATTTATTCCCCTATACATAAAGTGGGGATTTATTTTTTTGCGGTAATCCTACGACGTTGAAAACTATCAAAAACTAAGATGGGACTTAAAAAAATATTGATGAAACATGACGAAAACACGTTAAATTGATCAAAGCCCTAATTTTTATTAGAGTTACGTGTCTGGCCTTTTGCCGGCTCCATGGTTCCTACTTTACTGGGTAATATGCAGGCTGGTGTATATTTAATGCATTTAAAATTAAAACTAACACGCATAAGCATGCATAACTAGTTAACGGGTAATTGTCAACCAACTTAATAAATTAATGTACTTAACTACTACTGTACGCAACCGCAACGTGTCGCGCGCGTTTCGATGTAAGGCCTCTCACAGACTGGCGCGGCCTGGCCGTGGCGGACATAGTAAACTTGTCCGCCGCTGTCAAATTTTCTATTGTCCGCCACCGCAGGCCGCGCCAGTGTGTTGCAGGCCTAACAAAGACAGACAGGCAACGGAACCCTACGCTGCCCGTGGTCCGACACTTGGCCAGTTTATAGGGTTCCGTAGCCAAATGGCAAAAAACGGAACACATAGGGCTTATTAAATTCTATCATCGAAAATTGTTTTGAACAAGATCGGTTCAAAGGTTTTCGAGATATTTCTAAAAAACTGCCTTCCTTAAAGAAAAGGACGTAAGTGCCATAAGATTACAGTAACGATACGACCTTTTTAATAGGCACGGAACCCTTCGTTGTGCGTGGTCCGACACGCACTTGGCCGGTTTTTATATTATCGTTTTGTTGCTTCGTCGCAATATCGGCAATTGCATAGGCATTGGATTTCGACCCCTGTTCCATCTCAGATTCCGACGCCTAGTATAGGTAAACCAGAACTTTGGGAGTATTGTCAAGAGGGCGCTCGTTTTGAATTTTATATAGCAACAATTTGTATAGTGGACAATGGAGATTGGCAGATGATTTTTGTTTTATTCCGACAACTTTAATAAGTGCGAAGTTTGATGTTTGGATATTTCTTCGGTTTTTACGCTTAAATGGCTGACTCGATTTAGATAAAATGAATAGCGTAAAGTCAAGAAGTAACGCAAGATGTAGAAGTAAGAATTTATATAGATAATTTTACAAATAAAATTATTTATTGTACCAAATATGTTCTATTCAGCATAGTTGAAATCGGGATCTAAATATTCTGCAGTCATCAAGGAATTTGACTCGTTCTCAACATTATACTCAAAATCGGGATCTAAATATTCTTCAGTAATTAAGAAATCTGACTCTGACTGACTAGACTCGCTGCTAGAATCAGACCCAACCTCAATAACAAATTTTTCTATAAAGGAATCAGTTGCATGATCTGACTTCCTGTAGTCATTTTCGACTTTTATTACATGATCGCAACATCTTTTCCATGTTTCAGCATTTATTTCCTTAAAAAGAAAAGCACTTTTAATAGTTATTAAGGATGCGAAACAATCGTGCAGTTAAAAAAGTCATTAGGTGCGTCTAAAAGAAACCGACGGATTGGTCGCCGTTTATGCCGTTATACTCGTAAATGATGAAACCGTTAAAAGTCTAACCGGCAGGCGTAAGTAGTATCAAATCTTTGTATTAAAATTTGTATCTGGCTTTGGCATTTTTTGAATTTGTACCCCATCTTGTGCAATAACAGTCTTGATAATGATTCTCTAGCCCCTGGGTAATTTATGTCTTCTTTTAAAACAGTCCACAATTTTTTTATTGTTGGTATTTCTTTTTTTACGCTATTAAATTCGTTAATTTTACGACGTATGACACATAAATCAAAATCATCCAAATCTATTACCTTTTTTTGTTTTCTTTTTTTTGGTTTGGTCGTTTAATTCCGCCCTTACCCCCTCCGCTAACAATCCGTGATACCGATGCATGCGATACACCTAATACACAAATCAAATTATTACAAGACATCAACCAAATCGTGACGACCTGACTATAGTGACATTTGTCCATAAGTTTGAAACTTACCCGTCAATTCAGATGCTAATTTCGTTATGTTTTCTAATGGAAGAAATTTCTTTCCCGCACGCTTTTTTCCAATAAATAACTATATACACTATTTACAACTTTTTTTCTGTAAAATATAGAACTTTCGGCATGATTATTGCAGTCTAATAATAATTCACACGAAACGAGACAGCAATGTTTACATTGTCAATATTGACAACAACTATCATAGAGGGTAGATGTTGTCTATTATTAAAATTGTTGACATTGCTAGAAATTAGTACCAACAAATTTCCGTAACATGGCGCACCCTCAATAGATCCTGGTTCACCTTTATAATATTGCACTGTTAAAGCGTAAAACGCTCTAGCATTGTATTGTATATGCAATGTTGTCTAAAAACTTTGTTTTATGATTTAACACCGAATGTTTATACTCAACTGTATGACTTGTGGCTCATCAGGGCTGCATATGTTTTGGATGCCCTTGTCTGGGGGTGACACCGCGCAGTACTGAAGACCCGCATACGTTTTCCACAGCAAATGTTTTCTGTAGTATTTCAACCTGAAACATAATGACAACTTTATGCAACTGCAGCATACCATAACGGAAATTATTATCGAAAAAGTATTGTTGAAATTACCCTTCGTAGAGCAAAGCCATAATAAAGATCGCTATGAACGAGCCAATGAATGCTCCAACATTGTTTACGTTCCACCAGGAAAAGAGGATTGTCTCCGCATATCCGCCATGAAACTAGAAAAAAAAGGTTGTATATGTAGTCAGGAGAATTGATATCCAACAACCATCTCGACGGACAATACTTTCGATTTTATAAAAAACAGCACTCGTCTCGTTTTCGTAGGGGGGTTAAAACACTGAGACTTTGACGACCGGTCAGCCTAGTGGCGCGCTACGAGGATGGAGGCCCTGGGTTCGAATCCCGGTAATGGCAAATATTTGTTTGATGAGCATGAATAGTTGTTACTGAGTGTTGGATGTTTCCTATGTATTTATATATATTACATATGTCGTCATGGGTACTAAACGTACAACCCTTGAGCTTACAATGGAGCTAGTTCGATTTGTGCAAGATTTTCCCCTAACATTGATTGAACACTGAAAGCGTGACCACCACTGTGGTAATGACGACCATGGGGTAACAAAGGGGAAGGACCACAGAGCGTTAAGCAAGGGGCTGATGTGTAATTAGGAAACGTAATGAACGAACGTTGTTTAGGGAAAATAATCCAACCCAATAAAAACCCTTTAAAATGTACGGGCTTTGGCACAAGCTCTCCATTTTATAATTAGCATGCATCACGGTTGGAACATTTTCAAATTTTAGGTACTTAAAACAAATACGTTCAATTGCATTGTTAGGTTTCCGTTGATCAAAAATAATTAAGGAATTATTCCATAAAAAGCTGTGGCTCAACGATTTTTTTCGCATGATAGAGAAAAAAACGAGTGGGTGGGTACGACTACAGTCGAATACAAATTGCAAACGAAACTGGGACTAAACATGAATTCAATTTGAATCTTGTTGAACGGATTATCTAATGTTGATCATGTACGTGTAGCATCGTTGTTAATATAGATGTACTTAAGTAATGAGAGGATGGTCGTAGTAGATATTTATGAAATAATTTATTGACCTATATAAATAGGTCATCAAAATAATAAAGACGTACGTAAAGTTAATAGCTACATAAGGGTGCAAGTTTGTACGTATATAAGGGTTAGGTAATCAGTAATCACCGAAGCTACTCAGCCGAGTTTGTAAAATGGATATATTAGGCTTAGGCTATCATTTATCCCGCGGTTTTTCTAGCGTTCTGTGATACGCTAACGCAGCCGCTCGGGCAGCTAATGTTTCAGAACAAAATACAGGGATATAATATCACTGAGTTATATAAACGCATTCACGACTAAATTCGATAGTTCTGACGAAAAAAGAACCAACCAAAAAGGCTTAATGGTCGAAACAATAAGCGCTACCCGTGGTTATAAGAAGTTACGAGCTGTTTACTTTTACTAGTACATTGTTCTGAAGCTATTCGGTAAACAGGTCATTGTGCGGCGCACGGACTGGGTTCTCAATGGACAAATGATAATGAGGGTTTGCTCAAAGCATTGCAGTTACACTGACTACAAGGTGACATAATCTACTTAAAACTACTTAGGTACATAGTTTAAATACGACAAACACTCCATTTTGTATCGGGTATAAAAGTACAAAACGAAAATTTTCATATATAGGTAGCACTGAATACAATACGAGGTAATAAGGTGAAATAATTGTTAAAATAGGTCGAGGAGTTTCGAAGATTACTCCCAAAAAACAAAACTACAAACTTAAATATCACTGTCTTAAATTAGGTGATTCATTAATTCATGTTTCACGGATTTTCTTTCCACGAGACTAGTTAATATGGAACATTAACCTCAATGTTATTTAAATTTAAAAAATATATATATATGGCTTATTAGAGAATCAAGATACTTTTGAACATAGTTTAACAAATAGGATCCAACCCACACTATACATATAAAATATGTGATTGGAACCTTCTGGCTAAAACAAAAGTACATTTCAATGGTAAATCAAAAATTTAGGTTATAGGTTTGTCAATCTGTCTGTAAAGAAAGACCCTTTGCTTAGGCCGTGTAAATAGGCAATTTAGACTATGCGGTGATGAGCGGAGCCGAAGGCAAGGTTACGCCGTAGGATAAAAGACAAACCAAATATGCAAATTTTGAGAAGCTGAAACTGCTTACCGTAGTTGTCCGAGTGACTTGGAGCGGGCGTAAGCAGAGAGGAGCGGCAGGAGTAACTAGCACAATCACTATAGGTACTTATTAATAGCAATCTTATTATTCGTAGTTCAGTTTGCAGCGGAGAAAATATGAAAATTATGCGTTGACGTATGTAACTGAATGTTTTTTTTTTATGACAGCAGAACTATGAAGGCGGTGCGTGTAAGCAGTCTCAACAGCTTTTTTAAGAAAGGAGGCCAAAAGGGATTTTGCTCTGACGGCGTAACCATGCTCCCGGCCTTGAAATGCAAAGAATTTCAAAAAATGAGATGAAATGATGCGGTTGAATGATAAATAAGAAAGAAAAAGAACCTCCCAATAAGAACTGGAAATAAATTATTGATTACTGTGTAGGTAAAGGATATAGCTTCACAACAGGTCGTTTGAATAAGCCGTTATTAGTTTTAACAGTAGCTACTCGAATCACACCATCAGGTCCTGGATGTACGGTCGTGATTATACCTAACGGCCATCGAAGGGGTGGAACATCATCATCACCCATCAAGACTACCGTGCCTTGAACAATAGGATGATCTGGAGTACACCATTTATTTCGGACTTGCAATGTGTGCAAAAACTCTAAGCGCCATTTTCTCCAATATGATTGCACAATACTTTCTAGCAATTTTTTGCGATTCGTTAGATTCTTGCACTCAGTTGACAGGTCTGAAGCTGGTAAATACTGAAGCGGTGTAGACATTAAGAAATGTGCGGGGCTTATTATTTCAGGGTGCGGATCTGAAGAGAGCACACTGAGAGGGCGTGAGTTGAGTATGCATTCTATTTGAACCAAAACAGTTAGCAATTCTTCATATGTTAGAAGTTGTGACCCTATGACACGATACAAATGTGTCTTTAAACTTTTTATATTTGACTCCCAAATACCACCGAAATGGGGAGCGCGCGGTGGGATCATCTTCCATTCAATGCGGTGATTAAAGCATTCGCGGTTAAGTTTAGATTTGAAATCGCATGTGCGAAACAAAGCATACATCTCATCTAATTGAGATTTGGCTCCAACAAAATTTGTCCCATGGTCTGAATAAAGACATGAGACGGGGCCACGGCGAGATATAAACCGCTTGAAAGCTGCTATAAAGGAGTCAGATGTTAAATCTGAAACCAACTCAATGTGTATAGCCTTGGTGACAAGACATACAAACAAGCATATGTACGCCTTTTGCGCATGTTGACCACGACGGCGACAAAGCGTAATACGAAGGGGACCAGCATAGTCAACACCCGTATGCACAAAGGCTTTAGCTTCTTGCAAGCGATAAGAAGGAAGGTCAGCCATCTTTGGAATCGGATGGTCCGGTTTAACGCGGAAACACGAATTACATTTATGTACTCTATTCCTAATTACGGTTCTGGCATCCAATATCCAGAAGCGCTGGCGGATGATTGACATCAACAGTCCTGCACCTGTATGACAATTTACAGCGTGATAGTGATCAATAATCATGTTGACTATATGATCGCGTTTGGGGAGCAATGCAGGATGCTTAGCTTCAAATGGTAAATCAGCGTTTGAAAGTCGACCTCCTATACGCAGAACATTTTTCTCATCAATAAACACTGATAACTTGACGAGTTTTCGCGAGGGTAATATATTATTTTTCATGCGAGCAATATCTTCCTGAAAGTGAACGCTCTGTATCGCGAGTATTAAAGCGGTTTCAGCGATTTCGATATTTTTTATAATCTCAGTAGCGTTAAGCTTTTTTGTAAAACGTAGCACATAAACTACAGTTTTCAGCAGTTTATTCCAAGAGGATATGCGTTGCGCTAAATCATATAATATAGGTCGCTCAAGTTGCACAAGAGTTGTCAATGTAGTGGTTTTACACTCCCGCAATTGTTCAATAGCAGCGGCCTGAAACGGTTGGATAGGCCATTCCGTTGGCGCATTATGCAGCCAGGAAGGTCCGTTCCACCATAGGGTATGAGAAACCAATTGTGATGGTGTCATACCACGGGACAAGCAATCACTGGTATTGTTTATTCCAGCAACATAATAGAAATTCTCTGGTAACACATTTTCTTGACACTGAGCAACACGATTGCTTACAAAAATTGACCACCTATGCGGCGATGCTTTGATCCATGAAAGAGCGATCATTGAATCGGAGAAAGCATATATGCCTGCAATCGGAATTCGAGCAAGATAAGTGTCTTGCACAATTTTAATCAGTTTGGCCATTAAAACAGCGGCACATAGCTCTAAACGAGCAAGCGTAGTTATCTTAGCCGGAGAAACCTTGGACTTGGAGCATAACAGCCTTACACTGATATCGCCAGTCAAGTTTGTCACATGCAAGTAAATTACACAACCATAACCACTAAGGCTGGCATCACTGAATCCAACAATATTGACTATACAATCGGATAATACGCCAATATGGCGCGGGATCTTAAACGTTGATAAAAATGGAAATTCTTGAACCAATGTGGAGTAACACTTAATTATGTGTTCCGGGGGGGTAGCGTCCCAATCTATTTTACTGAGCCAAAGTTCTTTTATTAACAACTTGGCGTATAGGACGACAGGAGCTACCAAACCAAGGACGTCAAACAAGCGAGCTACGGTGGATAAAATGATTCGCTTGGTACACTTCCCTCCGGCGGGCGGGAACGTAGTTAGTGAGAATGTGTCATCGGAGGGTTCCCAAGATAAGCCTAACACTTTGGCAATATTTTGCTTGTCATCAAAATTAACACAAGCACGGTGTGAATTAGGCAGCTTATCTAGCAGTGACAGGGAGTTGCTGGACCATTTGACTAAATCAAATGCACCAGTTTTAAAAAGCGCGATTAAGTTTTGCGATAAACGCATTGCAGTTTCCTCATTTATACACGAATGAACTAAATCGTCCATGTATAATTGGGAACTAGCCACTGTTGCAGCATCGGGAAACCGATGTCCCTCATCAAGGCAAAGCTGCTTGACAGTGCGCATTGCCATATACGGGCTTGATTTCAGTCCAAACGCAACGCGCGTAAACTGAAAGGTGCGAACCTGCTCTTTTTCATCAAAGCGAAATAAAATTTTCACATATTTATAATGTTTTGGCGGCAAACAGATTTGCATATACATTTGGCGGATATCCGATGTCATTGCTATGGGAAACAGGCGAAAATTCAGTAGCAGAATAAATAAATCTGCCTGCAAATTTGGACCAGTGTGCAAAATGTCATTGAGTGACAAGCCTGAGCTACTTTTAGCACTAGCGTCTAGGACTATTCTGACGCGAGATGTAGATTTATCAGGACGAACCACTGCGTGATGAGGAATGTAATATCCGTCATCAGTGACGTCAGATTCAGGAACTTCGGTAAGATAACCGTTTTGCATATATTCTTTGATGACTTGGTTATAATCGTCACGAAGTGTAGGTATTTGTTTAAACTTCTTTTCCAAAAAAAGTAGGCGGCGATGAGCAACAGCTCGAGAATTGCCTAGCTCAGACGCATCTTTGCAGAAGGGCAAGGCTGCAGAATATCTGCCATCATCATTTCGAGTCACGGAAGTAGTGTACAAATTCTCACACTCAGTCTCTTCCGGACTAAGAAAACGTTTGTATGGGATCTCTTCTAATTCCCAAAATTTATTGAGACTCGATTCAAGGTCATTGAGCACAAATGCGGTAAAAGAAGTGTCATTAGAGTTAGACTTACAAGGATAGTCACCCATTAACACGTAACCAAACGTGGTTAGCAAAGCGGGGGGTGCGCATGTGCCAGAATCTACTCTGTTCCCCAAATATATATACGGGAAGAGTTGAACACCTAGCACCACATCAATGCAGCCTGGAATATTCCAGGTTAAATCTGCAAGCGGTATATCGGCAAGATATGCCAAGTCACATTTATTAGCTTCGACGAAATGCGCGGGCAGTTGATCTGTTATACAATCTACCACTAAAGCATGTATATAGTATTTATTATTTGGGTAGATGCGCGATTCAATATTCAAATAAACATAACCAAGTATAGGCCTCGACGTTAAACCAACACCCTTTATATAGGAATTGTTAAGCGGTATCACGGGTAAGTTAAGTGATTTGCAACAATCAAGCGTTATTAGATTGTTTTGTGAACCATTATCAATTAGGCATCTTATAATCGTCTTACCATCACCATTATAAGGCTTAGCGTACACCTGAGCGGTTGACAACAATATTGTTGACTTAGGGTTCGACACTACTTTGAGTGAGACCGAAGCGTTAGAAAGCGGCTGTGCTATGGCCCCATCAGGTGACCATTGCGTATTAATGCTATCGCGGGGCGGATGAGCAGTCAGCGGAGTATTTATTTGCGGTGTGCAGACACAGTTCGAGTTTGCATTAGGTGCATTTGGTTCACAAGAATTGAACACTGCAGGCGGAGAGCGCGATGGAGGCGCGGCTGCTGACGGTCGCGGTACATGAGCGGCGGAAGAAGTAACGTCGTTAGTGTTGGCGAACAATTGCGTTGATTTAATATTAGCGGAAGCAGCTTTATTCGACTCAAAATGTAAGAACGTGTGATGACGCTTCTGACACACGTTGCAAGTGTGACGCGAGTTACAGTTAATAAGTGTATGCGTCGTACTTAAACAATTAACACAACCATGCTTATCTTTTATAAATTCAAACCTCACTTGCGGGGAGACCATGTTTTTAAACTTCATGCAAGCATAAAGTTGCGAATGATCCTATTTGTTGCACAATATACAAGCTGGTTCATTAATCGCGGGTTTTGAAGCGGTATCATTGCTGGCTACAAACGCCTTATACGTAGTTCGCGTAGTTTGTGCCGGTATATTGGCAACTGATTTGCCGACGGTACTACCATTGGACCGTTCTAAAATCTTAACTTGGTCTTGCACAAACGATATGAACGATTTATAAGTCGGAATCTCAACATCGCGAATTGACATTTCGTAACTTTGTAACATCTGTTGGTCGGTCTTCCTCAATGCGCAATTTAAAAGAAGAAAATCAGCCAAATCAGGAATGTCTAACTGCTTAAGAGCGGCGATAGACGCGGAATACTTCTCAATGAAGGTATTGAGACTGCTGGCATTGTTTGAGCATGGTTTTAAGTCAAATACATTGTTCAGGTAATAAGTACCCAAGGCGCGTTTATCTTGATATTTTTTGACAAGACTGTCCCAAATTATGGAATAGGTTTCACCTGTAGGCACTAAACCAGCGGTTAATTTCAGAGCATTATGTGTTAGCTTGCCCATGAGGTATTGCACACGTTGCGAGTCAGTCAGTTGGTCATTATTATGTACGTTGGTTTTAAATGACTCATAGAAGATGGGCCAGTTCTCAGTACGACCATCAAAGCAAGGCAATTCTATAGGCGGGAGTTTAATATAAGAGCCGTTGTTACGACTCGCGGGTGCGGATGATGCACTTGCTTGCGGTATTGACATTTTAATAATGTTGTTTCGAGTGCGTTTTATTTTTGAGTACATATCTTCGAACGCATCCAGGGCCTCATAGTCAGGCTTGGTACCAGGAACGAGAGACATGATGATTTTATTCATCTCATCCAGAATTGATTCGAAACTCACACGTAAGTCATCAATCGTTTCACTATCGGCCATGAAAGACTCGTTGCTTCGCGATTCAAAATTTGAAATATTTTTAGAAGCGGCATGTATGCGAGTAAATCGCTGAAAGATTTTCTCTTCTTTACTTTTTAACACTGCTAACTTAATTTCCATTTCAGATTTAGACATGTTGGCTAAATTAAAATTTCAATTATATTAATGACAATGTCAAGCGAAATGTAAATGACAATGAGCGTGATATATATGAAATGAGCGTTAATAGCGGGTGAAATATATGAGTATTGCGGAAAATCAATGTGAATTTTAAAAATTTGGACGGAAGAATCCGGAACTCGATAGGACCAAAAATATGCTTAGGCCGTGTAAATAGGCAATTTAGACTATGCGGTGATGAGCGGAGCCGAAGGCAAGGTTACGCCGTAGGATAAAAGACAAACCAAATATGCAAATTTTGAGAAGCTGAAACTGCTTACCTTAGTTGTCCGAGTGACTTGGAGCGGGCGTAAGCAGAGAGGAGCGGCAGGAGTAACTAGCACAATCACTATAGGTACTTATTAATAGCAATCTTATTATTCGTAGTTCAGTTTGCAGCGGAGAAAATATGAAAATTATGCGTTGACGTATGTAACTGAATGTTTTTTTTTTATGACAGCCAGAACTATGAAGGCGGTGCGTGTAAGCAGTCTCAACAGCTTTTTTAAGAAAGGAGGCCAAAAGGGATTTTGCTCTGACGGCGTAACCACCCTTTTTTCAGCAATCTGGGATTTGTATAAGTAAGATTAAATAAGGTAGGCACGATGCGTGCATACTAACATATTTTTCCCAAATGTTTTTGGGTCCATAGGATAAGTACTTACTGTCATTGACATCATTGAATGCGATGAATGGTCTTGATGTTGGTGTGCAGGAGGCACTACATTTTGTCGTAAACCTGTATTTGTGCTCATATTATTCATAATATTCTGGAATAAAAAAGGCAAAACCACTTTTATTTTGAATCAGTATTGATGAGCTACAAAATTATCATGATAATAGCTACCTGCCTAACACTTGAACCTTTATTGTGCAAATGAACCTACGAAACATACTCTAACCTTGCATACTGGAGGATATGAATCCATTATGATTTCATACAAAGAAAACAAATTTATTGTGCGGTCACCGATTCTGAAACGTTCCTCCGACAGTTGTTTCTTCGATGGACTGATCACCGGCAGAACGTTTCGCCTATGGATTGTTCACCAAAAGAACTTTTCGTCAACGCATGTTTCATACATCTACTGTACAACTACGAACGTTTCGCCGACAGGTTGATTAAAGTGTTGGATTCTGGCGCTTCGCCGGCCGCTACAGCGGCACGCTCGCTTCGCTCGCTCGGCTCGCGCGCTGTAGGGTCTCGGTTCAACCTAACACTCCTCCTCGCTTCGCTCGTCGTCGTACCTACACCGACCTGCCTTAATGGAACTACTTTGAACTTAACTCAAAATGAATATTTAACCGAACACTTTTTTCAATCTGTCGGCGAAACGTTCGTAGTTGTACAGTTCATGTATGAAACATGCGTAGACGAAAAGTTCTTTCGGTGAACAATCCATAAGCGAAACGTTCTGCCGGTGATCAGTCCATCGAAGAAACGACTTTCGGAGGAAGGTTTCGCAGCCGCGGTCACCAGCATTAATATCTGCCATCACATGGCCATCACAAATAGGGCAAAAATATGTGACTCATCCTAATGGCCCTAATAATAGAGTCATGTCAGATATTTAACCTCACTTTGCCGTCGCAGATATTGATGCTGGAGACTGCTGTACATGTGTACATTATACATTCAAGTTGTTTGTGAAATATTGCCATATTTACAAACTTGTATTATGTCACTTATAAATTGTGGGCTTTGTGCAATAAATAGATAATAGACAATTAAGAAATAATTAATAGGTAATGATGAAATATAAAAAAAGAGATGGAGATGTTGCCTATATGAAATTCCATGTTTAACAATTCCAGGTTTACGCTAACCATAGATAACAAGTGAAAGCAGGACTACGAAACGAAGAAAACTAAGAACAAAGCAAAGACAAGTAAACAAAGTACATGGTGAGGTTGTTCAATTGACCAAGATTTCGTGTGCGACTTAAGGAGTGCTTATGGATATACAGATAGGATTATCTACCTCTTTCATATTACATCATTGTCAATAGGTGATATCATTTGTTCAGCATGCATACTTAAAGTGAAGGATTAATACACATACAAACACAGCTTGCAGGCTCACTTCAAGCTAATGGCAGAATGAACATGAGAATGAGAGAGAGATACAAAAGATGAGACACAACAGCAAAAAACTTACATTCATATTGTCATGATTAGCTTGATGAATATCCTTGTTGTGGTCCACGTGGAAAGGATATCCCTCCCCATGATGATGCTCATGCATTGTGGTGTCCATGTTAAAGGTCTGAAATACAGAGTATAGTAAACCAGCCGTACCATTCCATGTGTGATTGGACACATGAGTTGAGCTACTGTGCTTATAACTGTCCATTTGTTATTACAAACATAGAAGTTTGAAAAACTCAACTCATTGGCTCAAAATTGTTATTAAATCAAAAGGTAAGTTTATAAAACATACTGCTGTATTGGAGATTTAGAATTGATTCATTCCTGAAGCTCTATTAGCCCAGTGCAAAACCATGCAGATATAAATTAAATGTACCCATGAATCTTTTTTTTTAATATGGTAGTTGATGATGGAACTTGATATTTGTTGTTAACCTATTGTTACGTCCACGGGGTGGGTAACGTGATAGAAAATATACGAATTGATCACTAATTAAAAGAAATGCAAACTTTATTACAAAATTACTAATTAACAAGGCTTACTTAATAAATCACTTCACTATGACACACTTTTCACTCGCTTCGCTTTGAGATTCGCACTGTTCGCAGTTTAATTCAAAACTCTAACTCCGCGGCGTTGGCGCGTGGCTTATATAACCGGAGACCTGCACACTAGAACATTCCGGAGAAATCTTGAATAATCGGTCCAAGGTCCAATTCTAGGAACGGCGACCCCTCGGTTTGTGAATGTTCCAGAGCGTCTAGATTGTTCGATGCTCGTTCGACCCGAATATGCTGTCCCTTTCTAGTTGTCTCTTTAACACACTTCTCGAACCTTCTCAACCTAGATGTCTCTCTCTAATAGTGCTGTCTCTTTCACACACTTCTCGAACCTTCTCAATCTAGATGTCTCTCTCTAATAGTGCTGTCTCCTTCACTCCTTCGAGAAATTTCGCCATATACTGAAGTGTACTTCAGAGGCCCATAAGGGGTCCTGAAAACGCCTGAAAACGGGTTTTCAGGTTATTGCGCCATCTAATAGAGGCTGTCCTGAAACGGACTGAAAACATGTTTCAGGCGCCTGAAAACAACGGCAACTAGGGTGAATTTTCAATCTTCTAGTATGTGGAAGAGCCACCTCTGAAACGGCCTGAAATCACTTTTCAGCCTGCTGAAAACGCTTCTAAAACATGGAAAACCAAGTTTGAAGTTTATACCACCGGCGCAACACTACCCCCTCCTAAGACATGCTCGTCCCGAGCATCATTGTTTCCGTGGTACTTCGCCAGTCGGTCAACATGAACAACCTTGCAGGGACCACGTGGATTTCGCTGTATCCGATATGTGACGTCATTGATTCTTGTGACTACCCTATATGGCCCTTCCCAATTTGGGGACAGTTTTGGAGATTTTCCCTTTTTCCGCATCGGGTTATGTAGCCACACCCAAGAACCTTCCTCGAATCCAATTTGGTTAGCCTTCCTATCGTATCGGGTCTTCATTCTCGTGCTAGCTTGAAGCCCGTGTTCACGAACAAGACTGTGAACGTCAGCAATCCGATCCCTTAAATCACTTGCATACTCTGTGATAGATCTTGGAGCATCAGGAGGACGTCCAGTTAAAAGATCTGCCGGTAAACGAAGCTCTCTTCCAAAATTCGCATATGCTGGGGTAACTGCCGTACTCTCATGGGTTGCTGACCTATATGACAACAAAAAGAGTGGAATATGCCGGTCCCAATCCTTTTGGTGACTCTCAACAACCTTGGCCAGATGTCTCTCCAGTGTCTGATTGAATCTCTCCACCATTCCATCCGATTGTGGGTGATATGCCGTAGTCCTCGTTTTATGCATCCCCATGATTCGACAAGTCTCTTGAAAAACCGCAGATTCGAAGTTCCTGCCTTGATCGCTGTGAATTTCCAGAGGTACTCCAAATCTACAACAACTTCATTTACTAACTTCTCTGCTATAGTGACTGCTTCTTGATTAGGGATGGCAAACGCTTCAGGCCATTTGGTGAAGTAATCCATCACGACAAGAATGTACTTGTTTCCGGAGTCAGATGTCGGGAACGGGCCTGCGACGTCTAGCGCAATTCTCTCCCATGGTGCTCCAACATTGTACAGTTTGAGCGCTCCTCTACTACGGGTGTGCGGACCTTTAACTGCTGAACAGTTAACGCACTTCTTGCACCAGTTTTCGACATCTTCACGGCAGTGAATCCAATAAAACCGTTGTCGGATTTTCATTAAGGTTCTTTTCACTCCTAGGTGTCCACCAGAAGAACCGTCGTGGAAACTTCCCAAAACATCTTTCACTCTTTTCCTTGGAACGACTACCTGTAGATGAGCATCCTTCCCATTCGCCGATTCCCATTTCCTGCATAGTACGCCATTATGCATAATCAAGCTGTCCCATTGTGCCCAATAGCTTTTCGTTACCGAACTCATCGGAGCTACTTCACACCATCTTGGTTTTGGTATTCCTGCATTAATCCAGTCAAAAATCGGCTTTATGTCAGAATCCTCTTGCTGAGCTAGTTGCATGACTTCATCACTCCACTCTTCGCTGACTGTGTCAGTTCTCAGCATCCTTAAACATTCCTTGGCCTCTTGTCTAAGACAATGCTTACAGTCGTCGGGACAAGGTCTTCGAGAAAGGGCGTCTGCGTTTCCATGTGATTTCCCACTACGGTGTTCGATGACGAAGTCATAATATTCCTGAAGCTGTTCAATCCAGCGTGCCACCTGGCCCTCGGGATTTTTAAACTCCAGCAACCATTTTAGAGCAGCATGATCAGTCCTGATACGAAACTTCCGCCCCAACAGGTATCTACGGAAATGCTGTAACGTCTTGACGACTGCCAGCAGTTCCCTTCGAGTGACACAGTAATTTCTTTCTGGCTTCGACAACGATTTGCTAAAGTAGGCGATTACAACTTCATTATCTCCTTTTTTTTGTGACAAGACTCCTCCAATACCAGTATTACTCGCGTCCGTGTCAACAATAAAATCGACTTCGGGATCTGGATACCCCAGTATTGGTGTTTCACAGAGTCTTTGCTTGAGGTCGTTGAAACTTGCCGTACACCGATCCGTCCAATCAAACTGTCGTTTTTCTTCCGTAAGTTCGTGCAATGGCTTTGCTATATCCGAGAAGTTCTTCACAAACCGCCTGTAATATGAGCACAGTCCTAAAAATGCACGTACTGCAGTTTTGTCCCTTGGTATCGGCCAAACCTTCACGGCACTTATCTTCTCAGGATCTGTTTGGATACCATCCTTCGAAATCACATGTCCCAAGTAATTAACTTTTTGTTTGAAAAGTGAACATTTCTTCGGACTCAGTTTAAGGTTTGCCTCTCGTAACTTAGACAATACTTGCTCCAATTTGCCGAGGTGATCATCGAAGTCTCTACCAACAATGATAATGTCGTCCAAATAGACCAAGCAAGTATCTCCCAGCAATCCAGTTAGTATTTGTTCCATCAATCTCTCAAATGTCGCTGGTGCATTGCATAATCCAAACGGCATAACATTAAACTGCCATAGCCCCTTTCCGGTTGAGAAAGCCGTTTTCTCCTTATCACTATCCTTGATCTCAACTTGCCAATAGCCACTTTTTAAATCCAACGTAGAAAACCATTTCATTCCATTCAAAGTGTCTAAGGTGTCGTCGATTCGAGGTAATGGATAGCTGTCTTTCTTAGTGGCATCATTCAGTCGACGGTAGTCGACGCAGAATCTCATGGTCCCGTCCTTCTTCTTCACCAAAACTACGGGGGAACACCACGGGCTTGTTGAAGGTTCAATAACGCCACCCTTCTTCATTTCCTCGATCATGTCTTCAACTTCCTTCTCCTGAGCTACTGGAACTCGCCGGGGTCGCTGTCGTATAGGCATGACGTCACCAGTGTCGATCCCATGCTGTACGACTCCAGTTTTTCCGATGTCACTGTCATGCGCAGAGAAAACATTGCTGTATCGCAACAGCAATTTACGTGCCTTACTGAGCTCTTCCCCGGTAAGATCGTTTCTGGAGCCATCTAATAACCTTTCAATGTCTATTGGAGGCGCAGAACACCCAGGGTTTTCGCTCTCCGTAGAACCTTGACAACTTCGTATCCAAGAGATTTCCTCACATGATCCAACTAGAGCTCCTTTTCTAAGGACGCACTTGGTGTCACTTAAATTAAGAACTCTCACAAAAGTTTTAGTCGATGTTGTTACCACCGTGCGAGCTGTCATAAATGGTTTACCATCATTGACCTTTTCCACAACAACACAACGATGACATCCTTGTCTTGTGCTGCTGTACGGCAATCGCACTGGAACTAGTACCTGTGCCCTCGGTTGGAGGATCGTTCTTCTAGTACAGTAAACATTCCCATTTACTCCACCCTCCATAGGCACCTCATCAGGCCCAAATTTCAGTACTCCAACCTTCAAGTCAATTTTACAGCCATGGCCTCTCATAAAATCCAGCCCAATGATACAGTCGTCGATAATGTTAGCTACAATCACCTTATGCCAGTAGCTCTTAATACCGATTTTTAAATCCACCTCTCGCTCCCCCTGTATGGGAATGTACTGGCCGGTAGCGGTTTGCAGCTGGAGATGCCTAGGTTGGACTAGATGATCTCTGGTCAGGTGCTTCAGTAGCCGAGAACTGATAACCGTCCGAGAAGCTCCGGTGTCGATGGTAAGGTGACATGGTACTCCACCAATTTCTCCTTTGACAACCAGACTATTCCCGTCATTAGCTTGTGAGATCATAACTGGGACATTCTTACCACCAGCCAGCACTCGTCCCTTAGTCCTGGCTTTTACTCGTTTCCCTGTTGCGGCCCGGATGCCACAGTACCTGTTGCCCTTGCCACTGGAGTCAGATCTCGTACTCCTGCCCCTTTTCGGGCAACTGGTCTGGATATGACCACGTTCTCCACAATGGTAACATCGTGGCCCAAACTCACGATGTGGAGCAATCGGTTCCCTTAGAGATACTTCACGTACCCTATAAGGCCTTGAAGGGTCCTGGCGCACAGCTTCTACTTCCAGGGCATGAGCCACCGCATCCTTCAGGCTCCCATGGTGCCCTAATCGCACTGCAGCCCGTACCTCCAAATCCCGTATTCCGTCAACGAAGGCCTGCACTAACGTGGTGTCCACAAAGGAGGCGGATGTACGTTGGTACGCCTTTCTGACCAACTTCTCAATTTCTAGGGCCCACTGCTGCAAGGTCTCGCTACGCCCCTGCGTCCTGTCCTTTAACTGAGCTCGGTACACGTGCTCCAGGTGCTTGTCACCGTAACGGGCTTCCAACGCCTCTAGAAGCCGGTCGTAAGTTTCCTCTTCGCCTAAGGCTTCTAATATAGTGAGGGCCTCGTCACGTAACGCTAAGGTAAGGGCCGTCCTGGCCTGCTCTTTACTCCAACCGTTAGCCTTGGAGACTGACTCGAATTGCCGCTTATAAGCTGTCCACGACGATGTACCATCGAAGGGAGGTACCTTGAATCGTCCACCTCCCGATACAGGCACCTCGACTGCACAGGTACTCGTACCACTGGCCACTTTTATTTCAAGCTTCTGGAGGCGATTCTTGTAGGTGTCGACTTCCTCCTTAACTGTCCCAATGGTTTCTCTAACACCATGAAGTCAAGTTTCAAATTTAATGTCCAAGTCAATCAGTTTCTCCTGGACTTCACACATCTCGCGCTTCCATTCAGTCGCGGTATCATGTACTTCTCGAAGCAGTCTCGATTGTTCTTCTTGCTTTTCTTCCTGTTTGCGCAGCCCCTCTTCGATTTTTCGGGCCTGTTCCTGTTGTTGACGAGCTTGCTCTTGTTGTTGACGAGCTTGCTCTTGTTGTTGATGAGCTTGTTCTTTTAAGAAAACTTCTTGCTTTTCTTCCTGTTTGCGCAGCCCCTCTTCGATTTTTCGGGCCTGTTCCTGTTGTTGACGAGCTTGCTCTTTTTGTTGACGAGCTTGCTCTTGTTGTTGACGAGCTTGCTGTTGTTGTTGACGAGCTTGCTCTTTTAAGAGAACTAGGATGGCATTGACGTCCATCTCTTGCTTATATGGGGTCGGTGAGTCTGATGGACCAGCGCCCGACGCAGAGTCCTCACCTGCTGCAGCTCGGCTCCGGGTCTGCACTCCCTTCTGCTCGTTCTCACGTGATGTAGTCGACATTTTCTATCCCACTTCTGACACCAAATGTTACGTCCACGGGGTGGGTAACGTGATAGAAAATATACGAATTGATCACTAATTAAAAGAAATGCAAACTTTATTACAAAATTACTAATTAACAAGGCTTACTTAATAAATCACTTCACTATGACACACTTTTCACTCGCTTCGCTTTGAGATTCGCACTGTTCGCAGTTTAATTCAAAACTCTAACTCCGCGGCGTTGGCGCGTGGCTTATATAACCGGAGACCTGCACACTAGAACTTTCCGGAGAAATCTTGAATAATCGGTCCAAGGTCCAATTCTAGGAACGGCGACCCCTCGGTTCTTGAATGTTCCAGAGCGTCTAGATTGTTCGATGTTCGTTCGACCCGAATATGCTGTCCCTTTCTAGTTGTCTCTTTCACACACTTCTCGAACCTTCTCAACCTAGATGTCTCTCTCTAATAGTGCTGTCTCTTTCACACACTTCTCGAACCTTCTCAATCTAGATGTCTCTCTCTAATAGTGCTGTCTCCTTCACTCCTTCGAGAAATTTCGCCATATACTGAAGTGTACTTCAAAGGCCCATAAGGGGTCCTGAAAACGCCTGAAAACGGGTTTTCAGGTTATTGCGCCATCTAATAGAGGCTGTCCTGAAACGGACTGAAAACATGTTTCAGGCGCCTGAAAACAACGGCAACTAGGGTGAATTTTCAATCTTCTAGTATGTGGAAGAGCCACCTCTGAAACGGCCTGAAATCACTTTTCAGCCTGCTGAAAACGCTTCTAAAACATGGAAAACCAAGTTTGAAGTTTATACCACCGGCGCAACACTATTATAAGCCTACATCACACTGGTGCGGCCTGGCCAATTTACCATTGTCTGCCACTGCAGGCCGTGCCAGTGTGTTGCAGGCCTTAACACAATAACCTCATAGTGCCCTGCATACTTTATACAGATACAAATTCAAATAGAAGTGATATGCAAACTCTAAAGAAATTAACAAAGATTCCAAATTCACAATCACAAAAATGTAGTCTTATGAATATAAGACAACAACTCCATCAATTTATACAGTTATTCAATTTCCATGACCCTAATATAATAAATAATAACAAATACTGATTAAAAATATTAATTATATAATGATAGTACCCTTTGAAACTTACATGGATAATTTAGATTAAGAATAGACTTTGGATAGTGAATTGAATGAAGTATTGTTGGACAAAAAAAAGCTCAAATTTATACATACTTACATTAAATATTACTGTAGACAGTTTAGCTTAATTTAAAAATTATGTTGACTATTACAATTGAACCATTGTAATAAAGTCAATTGGAACGACCGGCGAGCGCAATAGTTGCACACAATTTACTTGAGTCCTTTCACTTACAATGATCTAACAGTCAAGTACGCCTCTTGTAACAGGCCTGTATGTGTTACACAATTACCTTAAGCACTTTCAAATGCAAATAAATGACGACTAAATCAAATATAACTTGCGACTAATTAAACTGTATATAAACTCCGAATCTCTAGCATTATGATATGTATGTATAATATACACTTACCTGATAAAATGTTATTGTAAAAAGACGTGAGCCAGTAAGTAGAATTAATAAGTGAGCAAAATGCTAGTCTCTGCAGACATAAAATTAAATCAGTCCAATTGTAGTGTAATAAGAACAAATTTATATAATCACATCGAGGACACTGGTTTAACTTAACACTCCTTCATTCCTTTCACCACTAAAAGGCAAAGGCATTCGTATTTCGTAGGATGGCGTTGACGTCTAACATGACATGACAATTGACAGATTTGAAGGGTTTACAAATACAGACATTTCGGATGCATTTCGGCCGTCGAATCCGGTAAGGAGACGCTACACGGGCCGATACACAGACAGAAGCCTACAACGCGGCCTGCGGTGGCGGAACTGGTGGACAATAGTAAATTTGACAGCGGCGGACAAGTTTAAAGCCCTTATTACACTTTCCTAAATTTAGTCATCCTAATTAGAATGCTTAGGATAGGAAGGACGCAACTGATTTCACTGTTCTAAATTTAGTCACTGATTCTGTCAGCATTTCAATCATGTCGGTGACGAACGTCTCGGATGCAATGCCGCCAGTATTGTCTAAAAATAAAAGGATTGGTCTTGCTAGCCTTGGCCGTAGCATCATTGGAAGTTAAAAGAAAAAAGAAAAAAAGGAAAACTTGGGTCAAGGAATATTTATTGCTGATGGGCAATCCACATTAAGTGATTTGTCAGCCCCAATTCATCAGAATCTGACTAATTGCTATCGTCTGGATGCATGTTCCAACCGTCAAACGAGTTGTCTGGACTAATTGCATGAAAATCACAATTTGGACCATGGAATTTGCATGATCTGCCAAGTTTTTTTTTCTCACAAATTTCATTCAAATAAATTGAAACGAAAATTAAAACACATGTACTAAAGAATATTGTATTAATATTTTACACTGTAATTATTATTATTTTTAAACGGTGTTTTGCAACTACAATTTCATTCAGTGTGGCCAGTTAACAGTAACAAAGCGAAAATTGCCGCATTCAAATGGTCCTGCGAAGCGGACTGCAAGATTGTTACAAACCGATGAGATAGGGCGAGACAGCACGTCGATCATGAGGCGGCCGTGACATACTCTCGATTTTTATGTGCTGCACGGCTATTACGCAACGGCCCGCGAGCTCTCAATTTTTCTCGCAGGATCCGTCTCTCTCTTATTAGAACACTTAGAACACGAGGTATAGTGCGAGAAAATCCAGAGTATGTCGCGGCCGTCCCATTTTAGACGTACTGTCTTGCCCTATCTCATCGGTTAGTAAAAATCTTGCAGTCCGCTTCGCAGGACCGTTTGAATGCGACAATTTTCGCTTTCCTAATGTTAACTGGCCACATTGAATGAAATTGTAGTTGCAGTTGTTACGTCTGTACGCTACACCCAATTCTGACTTCGACATGTTGTACTGACAAATTGGGGTAAAATCACTTAATGTGGATGGCCCAATGGGTAATCCACATTACGTGATTTGTCAGCCCCAATTCATCAGAATCTGACTAATTGCTATCGTCTGGATGCATGTTCCAACCGTCAAACGAGTTGTCCGCACTAATTGCATGAAAATTACAATTTGGACCATGGAATTTGCATGATCTGCCAAGTTTTTTTTTCTCACAAAATTCATTGATATAAATTGAAACGAAAATTAAAAAATATGTACTAAAGAATATTGTGTTAATATTTTACACTAATTTTGTAATTTTTTTTAAACCGATGTGTTACAATTACAATTTAATTCAGTGTGGCCAGTTAAAAGTAAGAAAGCGAAAATTGCCGCATGCAAACGGTCCTGCGAAACGGACTGCAAGATTGTTACTAAAAGGCCTTCTACACGATCGGGACCAACCGCCAACCACCGTGTCCTTGGTCGGATCAACGGTTGGCCGACAGCGTTCCAGACGGTTGGGACCAACCACCGACGCAGCCTGTCGCAAGGGATGCGCTCACGACCAAGGCCGTTGATGTCAACGCTGTCGGCCGACGGGAGCGCTTCAGTGTGTGCCTGTCAGTAGTCGCGAGCGCACGTTGTGCAACGGATTCGCAAAAAGAAAGCAGCGAACGAGAGGTTCTGACCGAATTTATGTCTTTATATTTTGATTTACCATGTCTTTGGGACATTGGATCTGATTTATACAAGCTTATGAAAAAAAAGAACCCCAGGAAAATTACGTTTAATTTTCAAACATTAATTTATAACAGCGTTTTTTTTGTTTGTTTAGTTTTCAAATGTTATTCTAAGAAGCCTTATCCACGAATCCACCAAAATTTCCATCGGGAAGTAAATATATAAAAAGAAATGACACATCCAGTATGTTTTTTGTGTGATTTATTTATTATTCTTGAAGAGCTTCTGGAAAGTAACCAAAACAAAAATTAAAATATCTATTAATATTTTTCTTCTTCTTTTAGGAATTGGTTAAATATCGATTGTTTTGATGACTAATATTTTGGTGGATTTTGAGTCTACGTAATTACTAAAATGATAATATATCAGTTGCACACAACAAAGCTGCTGTTATGAATTATTTCCAAATTTCCATTTTTTTCCACACTAATGAAAAAAAAGTGCTTGGGCTAAAGCTCAAATACATTTTTCTTCTTCACTCATACATAAAAAAAGTTATTACCAAACCGATCTGGTGTTGCTATGAAAGGCAAGCAACACAAGATCGGTTCATTCGGTTCGAATCAGCCTCCCTGCATATCTGCCATATATGAAAATAATTGTTATAATATGTGTATACTTCTGTACAATAAGTTACCTGGCATTATTAAATTAGAAAACATGACTTCTTTCAAAACTAAGTTGACCAAATGGCTGCATGAAAAATGTTTTTATAGTGTTAAGGAGTATTTGACAAGAAAATAATAGGTATGTAATAAATAGCTGTAAGATTAGTATTTAAGCCTTGACATCATAGAAGTAAAAATTGAAAAATTCTATTTAATTCATAAAAATTTGCACACCTGTATCCAGGTTGATTATGTTGGTTTATTTATAATTTTAAGATCCTGCGACCATAATGTTGCAAATAAACTATTTCATTCATTCATTCACTCAAGTAGCCATCGCTACAGTTCTGTTCAAATACCGGAGAAGAACTAACAAGTTGAGTCAACCACCGATCGTGTAGAACGAATGCAAAAAATGGTTGATCCGACCAAGGACACGATGGTTGGTGGTTGGTCTCGATCGTGTAGAAGGCCTTTAACCGATGAGATAGGGCGAGACAGCACGTCGGTCATGAGGCGGCCGTGACATACTCTCGATTTTTGTGTGCTGCACGGCTATTACGCGACGGCGCGCGAGCTCTCTCAATCCTCGCACGATCCGTCTCTCTCTTATTAGAACAAGAGGTATAGTGCGAGAAAATCGAGAGTATGTCGCGGCCGTCCCATTTTAGACGTGCTGGCTTGCCCTATCTCCTCGGGTTAGTAACAATCTTGCAGTCCGCTTCGCAGGACCGTTTGAATGCGGCAATTTTCGCTTTCCTAGTGTTAACTGGCCACACTGAATGAAATTGTAGTCGCAGTTGTTAGTGCAGTTGTTACGTCTACATCCAATTCTGACTTCGACACTTCGAAAATGTGGATTGCCCATTACGATTACAGACCGATCAACGTTAAATATGGCGTCAAGATGGCGTCAGTCCATAGAAACTTGTCAAACGTTCCAACGTTCCATACATTCTGGGATCGAAGAAAAAGTTGGAAAAAAAGGGAAATTGGAGGCAAACCTGGTTCCTGAATATTTGCCCCACGCGTGCTTGATGGAATTGGACGCGACGCTCACTCCTTTTACTTTTTCTGCCCCAGGGCGTATGATTGGCGATAGAATCGCGCTGATTGTCTTGGTTTTGTCCACTCGCGGTATTTTATTTCGAAGGGAGCGTGTGCTCGACCCGAAGCGCGCAGGAGTAGAGAGATTGTCATAGTTTTTTTGTTTTCCTACCCCCAATTCAGGTATGCGAATATATGGAATTAGGATAGGGTAAAAAAGGGTAGTTTTACATTACTAGTGATGGGATGAATCGACATTTGCCATACCGCCTCCCGAAGAGCAGACGTGCTCTTGAAAATATCTGAAATCTTTTGCATAGATTAACAAACATAAAATAAGGGAAAACATGGATCACTGAGTGTTGACATTTGCAATAGAGCTTACATAACTAGACTAAACGCGCGCGCTGTTAAATTGTGGAATGAGTTGCCTTTGTCGCTGAGACAGTCGCAGTCTGTTGCGTCACTTAAGATGAATTTGAAAAAGTTGTGGCTTTCCAATGACTTGTGAATTGGTTGAATATAGTATTTATTTATTTATTGTATATTTGCGATATATATGTTACATATGTTAGTGTGTATTATATTTTATATTGTATATTTATATATGCATTGGCATGTTTTTATTTGTCTAGAATTAATACTAATTAGGGTTTGCTTTCATTTTCTCTGTTTTTGTACACGGTATAAGTTTGCCTATCTCGTTCTACCTACCTTCCTCTCAATTGCTCAAAGGTTAGCTGGAAGAGATCCCTTATAGGGATAAGTTCGCCTTTGTACTTTGATCTATTGTGTGACATGTATATTCCTTAACCTGTTATTGTGTACAATAAAGTGCTTACATACATACATACATACATACTAAATATTTGAAACTTAACTAATTGTATGACATGGTTTGATTGTTTAGTAGTTATATATTTAATTAAGGGTTTAATTTGCGTTAAGCAGCGGACACAATTTGACCACTGGGCGCATGAATGTGCCGGTAGAGGTTTTAATTTACTACTCTTATGTTTCCGTCTGATCCGGGGCATATTTTTGACACAAGGGCCCTGCGCCATTGCAGAGGAGTAGTGTTGGGTTTAATTAGAAGCACCAACTCTCCGACTTGTAAGTTGGGTGTGATAATGAGCGATTTGTGTCGCTGCTGCAAGGTGTGTAGGTATTCGCTATACCACCGTTTCCACAGATGCTGTGTTATTTGCTGCAGCAGCTGCCAACGACTCAGACGACTACCAGCTTGCTCAACGTTTTGCTCGGGAACGCAAAGAAGCGGTCGACCAATCAAAAAATGTGCTAGGGTAAGAACGTCAAAGTTGTTGGGGTCGTTGCTAAGCGGACATAGCGGCCTCGAATTAATACTGGCTTCGACCTTGGTGAAGACGGTAGTTAGCTCTTCGAAGGTCAGAACGCGCTCACCAATGATGCGTGTAAGCAAAGTTTTAGCGGACTTCACTGCGCTCTCCCATAAGCCGCCGAGATGCGGGCTAGAGGGAGGATTGAAGTGCCATGTGATCTGCTGTGGTGCAAGTTTCTGCTGGAGCTGAGTTTCATCGAAGTGTTGATAAATTTGTTTCAGATGGTTACGAGCGCCTACAAAATTTGTCCAGTTCGAAAATATGTCCGACGGCAAACCACGTCTCGAAACAAAACGATCCAAACACGCCAGGAAAGCGTCAGTTGATAGTGCAGAGACGACCTCGAGGTGTACTGCCTTGGAAGCAAAACAGATTAAGACGCAGAGATACGCCTTGTAAGTCCTGGGCGTACGCATATGCGATGCTCTGACTGTGAACGGACCAGCAAAATCAACTCCGACCTTCTGAAAGGGTTTAGACTGCGTAACTCGACTACCAGGAAGATTTCCCATGAACGGGGTTAACGGTTTCGCACTGAGCCTGTAACACCGCTGGCACTTGAAAATCCTGTGCCGGACAACTTTGCGTGCTGATAATATCCAGAACCGGCGGTGAATAACAGTTAATAGCCTATCGCCTGCATGGCCGTGAAACAGATGATAATGGTCGATCAAAAGATGAGTCAGATGCTGCGAGTGAGGAAGGACCAAAGGATGCTTGTGGGCGTAAGGTAGCCTTGAGTTCATGAGGCGTCCTCCCACTCTAAGTAGACCATTATCGTCGATAAAAAGATTGAGGCGGAGTATCCTAGTCTTGGGTGCGCGCTTCTCACGCAATGCTTTGATGGTGTCGTAGAAAGCTGCGGATTGAGCGAGCTTTACGATAACCAGCAGGGCGGTATTTAACTCGCTGACTGTTAAATAGCCTTTAGTTTTCTGTGTAGGCTGTCGCACGTTATTTGTAAAGCGCAAACACCAACCGACGGTAGTTTGAAGCTTTGAGAACGAGCTAAATCGTGCGATAAGCCTTTAAGGGCTCCTCGACGGAGCGGCAAGCGTTGCCGGTAGCCGTAGGTTCATTATAAGGTTGCTCGACAGCTTGCGCAGTAAGCGTAGCAGCTGGAGAATACTCGTGGAGTTACGCGACGGTTCGGGCAGAATGCGCTGCAACCGAAGCAAAATCTTTTAACCATTCAGGTCCCCACCACAGATTGTGATTCAACAGCTCTGAAGGGAGCAGTCCTCTGCTTGCTGAATCCGCAGGGTTAAGAGCCGAAGGTACATGCATCCAGGGAACATCTGGGATTATACCCTGTATCTGGGATACACGATTGCCTTCGTACGTCTGCAATCTATGCGGCGCCAATTGCACCCAGCTCAGAACGATGCTGGAGTCGCACCAAGCTGTGGTACAGTCGATTTTTATTTTAGCCGTTAAAATCCTCAGGACGTGCTCAAGCAGTCGTGCCAAAAGTACAGCACTGCGGAGTTCCATCCTGGAAATCGTCAGCTTCTGTTTAACCGGGGCTACCCGCGATCTCGACATGATCAAATGAACACTCGTTTCATTCTCAGTTATGACAAGGAGATATACGCAGGCGGCGTAGCCGCGCTCGGAAGCGTCGCTGAAGCCATGAATGTGACATTCATACGGCTGGTCAGCGAGCACGTACCTACGGATGCGGACTCGATGTAGAGCTTGGAAATCATTGATGAATTTTGACCAATACAATTGAGAGTCGGCAGGAATCGGATCGTCCCAGCTTAGATCAAGGAGCCACAGATTCTACATGAACGATTTAGCGGCGAACGTGAATGGAGTTATGAAACCGCATGGGTCGTACAGTCGGGCTATATCCGACAGGATTCCTCGCTTAGTTGTTGTACCTACGTGATATCTCGGCCACGCGATACAAAAATTCATCATTGGAAGGATCCCACTCGATACCGAGTATTTTGAAAATATTATCACCTGACTCCTCGAAGCGATATGGAGTCTCATGATGGTCTGATGGAAACTCGTTCAAGATCTCAGCTTTGTTGCTAGACCATTTTCTCAGATGGAAGCAACCTTCACCCAGCACGTCAACGAGTTAATGTTGTAAAGCCTTAGCGCTCTCTATGGTGTCCGATTCACTCACGATGTCGTCAACAAACGTTTCCTCCCGCAGGACGCGCGAGGCTTCGGGGTAGAGTTCGGAATTTAAGTTTGCTAACTCGTGAACAACCCTAATAGCCTGGAACGCGGAGCTGGATACTCCGTATGTAACGGTAGTGAGTTCAAATTCTTGCAACGGCTCATCTGGGGACTCGCGCCAGAAAATCGTTTGATAGCGCCAGTCTGCCGGATGCAAGCGCACATTGCGGTACATTTGTTTAATGTCGCATGTGAATACGACAGGGTGCAGCCTAAATCTTAAGATTACATCTTGGACATTTTGTTGCAGCTTAGGACCTGACATCAAGTTTTGGTTGAGCGAAACCCAGGTAGAGCTGGCTAGAGAGAGGCGTCATAAACTGCGCGCAATCTCGTGGTGCTGCTCTCTTTCAGGACTCCGTGATGAGGAATGTAGCACCGTTCACCTACAGTGTCAGATGACCTAAGTTGCATATGGCCAGATTCCTTATAATCGCGCATGAACTCTACATAGAGTTCGCGTAGGCGTGGCTCTTTCATAAGCTTCCGCTCTAAATTGTGAAAGCGCTTTAAAGGAGTGGGGCGAGTTTCACCCAGTTGTCTGTGCTCTACCTTGAAAGGCAAGCGAACAATGAATTTTCCACTAGTATCGCGGCTGTGGGTATCAACAAAATGTTTCTCACAGGCAATATCTTCCGGATCTAAAATAGGCGTCGTTGGAGCCTCTTCATCAGACCAAAATCGATTTAAAGCTAGTTCTAGCCGAGAGTTGCTTGAAACTAAGTGTGCGTTTTGATACCCGCCCTTACGACCGCTTTAGCCTAGTTGCTAGTCACCCTGCCTACGAAGCAAGAGGTCCTGGGTTCGAATCCCGGTAAGGGCAAAAATTTGTGTGAAGAGCACGAATATTTGTTTCTGAGTCATGGATATTCTCTATCTATTTAAGTAATTATATCTATTATATATATCGTCGTCTAGTACCCATAACACAAGCCTTAGTGAGCTTACTATGGGACTAGCTCGATTTGTGTAAGATTGTCCCCTTATATTTATTTATTTATTTATTTTATTTATTTTTTATTTATTATTTATTATACCCTCTAGAAGTAACAGGCGAATGTCCCATCACAACCCAACCAAATATTGTTGAGTTGTTGAGTGTGTGAGTAGGCAATCCTTCTCCGAGCTTGCGTTTGCCTCCTGTGAATATTTCATCGAACAGGTCAACTCCTATCAATAAATCAATGCGTCCGGGAATGTGAAATGTACTACCAGCCAAAGCTAAATCCTTACAACTGTTTGTTACTAAAGAATTTACTTGAGCGGCTGGTTGATAGCCAGTGATACGTTTCATCACAATAGCCTCTGTAGATAGGCCAAGATGCTGTGAGTCCAGAAGCGAGGTAATGTGGCAATCCACTTTTCCACAAGTGGCCTGCCGTTGCTCACCTACTCCAACCACATCACAGGATCGGCGGCGCTGAAGCCGCAGCTGCTGAGCAAGGCACTCAGTCATGAGAGAAATCTGAGCACCGGGATCAATCAATGAGCGAACCACATGAACATGACCACTTGCATCCTGGACTTCAACAAGAGCAGTACCTAGCAGTCCCGTAGACATGGGCTCTACATTAAGTAAGATCGGTTTGCCATCAGCATCATAAGATGGCTGTGATGACAACAAGTGTGTATTCATTATGTTGTTTAAAGTTTGATTTGTGCTACTGGTTGGTATGTTTTCCTTACAAGTTTGCATATCAGCTTTAGGCAAGACAATGGCCCTTGTGGTACTGTTTGTCGCTTCAGCTATATACAGTTTAGTATGATGCTTGCCCCCGCTGATCTGACAATGTGATTTAGACATACACTTTGAGACATGATGGGCACGCAAGCAATTATAACATAAATTCTTGCTCTTAACGTATGATTTTTTTTCATCAATAGAATTGAATTTTTGGCAATGGTAAATAGGATGACTTCCACCACAGCAGATACAGGCTGGCTGTTGAGCCACATGTAAGGTAGTGCAGGCAACATCTCTTGAGGTTCCTTTTGCAAGAACATTTTGGGAAGCTTCTAAAACCCTCAAATGATTTTCAGAAAATCCAACAAGTTCTCTAAGTTGGGTAATTCATTTAATTTAAAAGTAAATTCAAATTTTGTACACAGCTCTGTGGGCATTTTTCTTAACACAAGATGGAATAATAAGAAACTCTATGAAACCGTATCAAACCCGAGGGCTTTGAGAGCTTGTGTATTCTCTTTTAGTATGTTTCATATCGTTCCTGCAATAAAGAATAAGCGATCATGTAATTCTCATTTGATATAGGAAGATGCCGCACCAAACTCAAAGTTTCATATTCGAGCACTGTTAACAAGTAATGAAACTTTTGTACAACACTTAACTCTACATTGTTATGTATCAAACTATTGTAAATAGCTATGAAATTGGGCCATTCCGTGTGTGTACCCTGAAATTTAACCAACTTGATTTTAGGTAGATGGAAACGAGTGCTTTCCACACCATTTGATTTGCCGATTTGAGTTTGAGTTGTATAACGAGCAAACAAGTCTTCATACATCGTTTTAATGGAGTAAAACTTCTCGTAAAATGCACGATATTTTGTTTCTATATCCGATTTATTCTTATCCTCAATTACAGTCATAATTACGGAGAAAGCCTTATCCATTTGATCTCGCATACGATCCGCGTCGGCATAACGCACTTGAAAAGCCCTTAATTGTTCCGGTTTCGGATTTATATTCATTAAACTGGACGCCATGTCATACAATTGACTAACGAAACTATGCGAATTATTAAATTTCACGTTTGAAACTTGAGATTCCATTGTATTTTAGTTGCAATTAACACGATATAACTTAGGTGAAGTGTCGTGTCGATGTGATGTAAACAAATCGATACAGATAAGATTACTATGCAAGTGTCAAACTCGAGAGATGTATTTTCCTGTATAATTTATATATTCAGATGCTTGAAAATTGGCCAACACAGTTTATTGATTTCGTTAGTGTGACCAAGAATGAAGCGACGGTTGTTAAGAACAAAATTAAATCACCAACGAAAATATTGCTTGTCTGTTGAAATATAATATGGAATGCTAAATTTATTTTGAAAAACTATTATGTTTAGATCAAAATATATAGATATACTGTTCGTAAGGACCAAAATATGGGATCGAAGAAAAAGTTGGAAAAAGGGAAATTGGAGGCAAACCTGGTTTCTGAATATTTGCCCCGCGCGTGCTTGATGAGATTGGACGCGACGCTCACTCCTTTTACTTCTTCTGCCCCCTGGGCGTATGATTTGCGATAGAATCGTCCTGATTGTCTTGGTTTTGTCCACTCGCGGTATTTTATTTCGAAGGGAGCGTGTGCTCGACCCGAAGCGCGCAGTAGTAGAGAGATTGTCATAGTTTTTTGTTTTCCTACCCCCAATTCAGGTATACGAATATATGGAATTAGGATTGGGTAAAAAAGGGTAGTTTTACATTACTAGTGATGGGATGAATCGGCATTTGCCACATTCAGATTTTAAAGAACACCACCGCATACCATTACAGACGGTTTGGTGCAACTCACGCTTAAACGTGACGATATGAACCGTTGACGGACGAAATTTTATGTAGGTCACTCGAGACCCCTGATAAATTTTAACACTATGAAAACATTACAACTGGCCGCAGGATATCTGTAAAATTTTTGTCACAACTCACGGTTTCAATTTCAAAACTTATTAGTTCGTTTGCTGTTTGGATTGATACTTTTCTACGACTTTTTGCTTGACCTTTGGATTTCGATTCTGGATTTCGGAAAGCCATGAAACATGTAAACGAAAAATTAAAACACACAAAATAAAACAATATTCATTTAATAACCTTACTAAAACCTTGCTAACTAAAGTAGTTGTTCAAAATGAGCCCCGTTTCGGCGTCTGCATAAATTTAATCTTTTGAGGAATTGACTTTTCGTAGCTCGTTGCAGTCAATTGTGGTGAATATTAGTAATAGCTGCATGGACTTCGGTTATTCTGATTGTATTTGTTATTTACAGAAAAATGAACCTTATCAGTAACCCTTTCAATCTGCATCATAAAATACAGCACATTATTTTTTGTCACATTTGACCGGTTCGAGTCCCGACTGAGGCAAGCGATTTTTCATAAATCCTTAAATGCAGTATTTATTGTTTTTAAACACAAAGGAAAGTCTCCCTTACACAAAATGTGCTATTTACAATATTTAAGGTAGTTGCCATCCATGTGGCATTCGATCTTTCCACCCTATATAATATGGGCATCTTCAAGAAAATATATGGCCGATTAGTGTGCTAGCTGGGCTGATGGGGTATACAGCTTATGTGATTTTACCCCTATTTGTCAGTACAACATGTCGAAGTCAGAACTTTGTGTGTACAGTCACCAGCAATAAGATCTGCCACAACATAGCAAGAATAAATATCTGACATGACTCTATGTCTAATGCCATAAGGACGTGGCAGATATTTTTGCAGGCTTTGTTTCGGCAGATATTGATGCCGGTGACTGTACGACACACATGTAACAACAGCCCGGCTAGCACACTATCGATATGACTACTTTTATGCACATGTTTTATGTTGACAACCGTCGTATACAATTTTACCGTCATGGTGCTCGTTACCGGCTGTCAATATTGCCTTGACTTTGAAATAAAAACAGAAACCAGTGTTTGCTCTAGTGCATGTATTCATATGAGATCTTAGAGGATTCTGATCGTGATTCTGATTTTATATGATTAATATTAAATCAACTAGCACGACTCTCCATAGTTATTATTATTCCGCCTACAACTAGTTTATTTTTTTGTCGAAATATGAGAACTACAGTGGAAAATATTAAAACAATATTCTTTAATATACATATTTTTCTATTTTCTTTTAAATTTATTTGCAAATTCCATGGCCCAAATTGTGATTTTCATGCAATTAGCAGCGCATCATCCATACAGACGATAGCAATAGGCACGATGACACATTTTGAAAAACTGTTCTTTAATGTTTAGAAACATTTATTATGTACAACGAATAAGATTTTTCTAGAGAAAATAACAGTTAAGTACGAAAAAAATGCATTTTAGTTTTTAAATTTCAAATTGGCACTTAAACGCTTGTCAGTGTCATGGCGCTCGAGTGACGTCACGTTTGTATTAACAGAACGCAGACCTTTGTTGATATTTGCTACCTAGATCGCTCAATTGCTTATTGAATGAACATAAATTAAAAAGTTTACAAGTCTTGCGCGGCCGTGCGAGCGAGACAGCGGGACAATGACGTATGAAGATCTGACAGATACATGGTTCTATCCCTGTCTTACTATTCGTTCAGCACATAAGTTTTCTCTGTAATCTGTGGTAATGGCCGTTATGGGTATGTGTTAATACAAACGTGACGTCATTCGCTCTGATTGGTGTTTAACGTATCATGGCGGGCGTCCGTATTTTTCAGTTTAATTTTATCTAAATAAATAATAATCTCTTACTTAATAAAAAAATATGAGCAATTTTTGATTTCTTTGATTAAAATTCCACTAAAAAAATACCATATTTTAGTGATTTTCAATTACTGTCATCATGTCTATTAGTCAGCTTCTGATGAAAGACATGTAGAGTATTGTAGAGACCCCATAAAATTTCACCGATCAATACACTGGCTAATGTTGCCTGCGTCGTATTACGTTTTTTTTCGATTGGCTTTAGAGTATAGAGTTAAGCGTATGTTTATGGTAAACCTTTGTCTGTGGTTTTAGTCTCCGCCGGAGTCTTCGCGTTTGAACTGTCCTACTAGTCTTTTGTGAAATAAATCTCACAATAGCTATGATAGCCTTGGTCATCAGTACATGAAAATATGAAATATATGCGTTTTTCCCATATTTCTATGACGATTTTATAATATTTTCTTTTCCAGAGCTATCTAAGTGCCATATGAAGTTTATGACTAAAGACGCTCGTCACTCTTGTTTGGCCGCCATGTCTGATATTCTTCTGAAGCTTAGCTTATTCAGTTCGTGTTGTGCTATATCTTGTTGGGAATAAAAGACAGTGAATTTCGTTGTGTTAAAGCAGCAGATTTATAGGAATATCGCCAACTATTTACTCGGAATGTGTGTGGAGTGTGTCTGGAATTAGAGCAAATCGATATAATTTGCTTTTGCAGAAGTCTTCAACATCGTATTTTTAGTTCATCCGCCATATTGGCGTTAATATCTCTTCGTAAGTCTTTTTTGATAATTTTTTAGCTTTATTCCTAGAATAGTTTTGTAATATTACGCTAAATCTGTTTACCTATTGTCGGGACTATCTCACAAATAAATGTAGAGTGCATGGTGCAGGTATTAAACATTATTTCGTCATTTTATCGATGGCCTCTTTCGAAGAAATTTCACCCGTTTTACACAAGCTTGAAGAAATTTTGGGAGCATCATAACAAACTCTTTCTAGTTGCCGTTTTACATTATGATATTAGTAAAATGTTCAGCTTTACTTAGTTTACTTCTAAATGCTACCAGAATGATTTACGAATCTTGGTACCCATGTTCCTTCCATTTCCATTAATTTGCTCTTTAGTTATACAAATGATCTATGTAAACGCTCGAGTTTGGCTTAACGGATGACAATTTGTTGAAATTCTATGCTAAGTCTGTTGTTTTTCCGTTGTTTTATTACCAAACAATTAAATTCAGCCTTTTAAAAAGTGGGGCTGAAGAATGTTCTAGATTCTCACACTGCATTCATATTAACTTCGCGCCATTGTAAAAAGTGGTTTGCCAAAAAGTTACTACTACTGAACTTCTAAGATTGAATCAGATTATTATGGTTATTTTGTCTGGGCAAATGGCTGGTCCCAAGCCATGGCTTTGGTTCTATCCCTGGTTAGAATTATTGTAGTGCTGGCCAGCATGAACACTGTCCAGAAGGATCACTGTGCTTGAATGTTAGGTTAGAATGTGTGGTGTGGATATGGTAGCATAACTTTGTTATAACATGACTTAATGCATGATGTGTTGTAGGTGATCTTTTTTCAATTTTACATCCATATTCCAAGTCAAAACAGGAACACCCGGTGTATACATACTACATACAGGTTATCAATATTAACTCAAAATGCCCTGTATTTAACATTTCTAGTTTCTGATATACAATTTACTTACCAAAATACATTGGTAATCATTGTTAAATGGACAATCTCTTGTTTAACATCATTGGCACCAGTTCATTTCCTATTCAAATTGGATTCATGTAGAATTTATCAAAGTCCATGCCTAATTTAACAAAATTTGTCTTAGTAGGGATGCTTTTTCATTTGTCATTAATTAATTAATCTCATAGATGCACATATGTTCCGGGCCAACTATTTGATATATCCTTTTATTGAGTTACATATAATATTTGAGCAAGATTGCATTACCGGCTGCCAGCACTTTTTAAAGCCCGTCACAGATTTGGCTATAATATATATATAATAATAAACCAAAGGTAAAATAATAATAAATCTTAGGGTAAATTATATATTTCGCGTACTATTGAACGAGTCCACACACTAGGCTATAATATACCAAAATGTATATTATAGCAGAGTGTGTGGACTATGTCAAACAGTGTGCAAAATATATCGTAATATACTATAAAATGCCTTGCTATAAATATATATTTCGGTATCTTACGATATATTGTACCTAAGTCTGTGACGGGCTCAACTTTTAGAAGTTATTAAATGTACAGTTATGACAGCTCTTATATGCACCATGTCTCACTGAAAATATGGGCTTATCACAATGCCTTTTCCTATCTTGCAAGGTAATTGCAAGATTGGAGCATAAGATTTCCAGATTTTTAATTTATAAATTAAAAATCTGGAAATCTTATGCTCCAATCTTGCAATTGGTTCTATAGAACCAATCGAAGCTGCATATTAATGTATGCCATTTCCTACACCTTGTGCTCCAACATAAAATAAATAATATGTAGCTAGATTTATTTGCCCTAATTCAAGATGACAGCTTTATTACCCACAGCTCTCTAACACTCCATACATGAGAAGTGCTAATGCTGATGTTGTACTCAAAAATGAGTTTTCATAATAGTAGTTCCCTTTATTACACACTAGCTGCCACTACGGCTTTGCCATAAATTACAAAGAATCTAGGCAGAACCATGGGATGCAGGGAAGGTTCATTCTTTATACTTAAAAAAAATATATTTACAAATTTACATTTCACTGGTATTTCATATTAACCTTTTCACCGCCAAACACGTGAAATCACGTCATCGACGATTCGTGACACCGACGCCAAAGACGGCATTTGCCGACATTTTTTTTATTTTTTTTTATTTATGAAAACCTACTCTGAAATAGCCCAATTTCATGTTGGCATTATTTCTTTATCCATTATTTTTTTACCCTTGTGGCGTGAGGTGGCACGGCAAGTTGCTTTACCATCTAGGTGAAAAGGTTAAGGGGCTCCTAGTTCCCAATAACATTCAATCTGTAACTGTGGTATTTTCCTATTTATTATGGCTTATCATATTAACAACAACAAGGTTTACCGAAATGGTGTCCCATATTTACTTCAGAACTCAGTTTTCGTGATATGTGGCTCCAAACTTTGGCAATTTCAGGCTTAAAACCAGTTTTTTGGACGTACCTTTTCTGGAAATGAGTTAAAAATAAAAATCTCTCCGAGTTGTTAAGACATCAATAAGGAACAGTTTATGTAGATTTCATAAAAGTGCATAAACAACATACTAATATCGAAAACAGAGCTTTTATGGACCATGTTTGATTAATTCATTTAAAAAATATATATTTTCAAATAAGCTCTCATGCAAATGTAGATAAAGGATTGGAGAACCCACCAAAAAGCGCATGGAGCCCCTTAAAAACAAATACTAGTCCAGAATGTTTCTAGAAAAACAATGTAATGTCAAAAAATATATAAAACGAGAATACTAAATAAAAAAAACAATATCATAAATTGCCAAATGTAATAAATAAATTAAAAATTCAGTCAAATTATTCCCATGAAGTTTTTTCATTCATGTAGTTTTGTGTGCGATAATAAAGCCCGTCACAGATATAGCTATAATATATATTAATATACCAAAATATAATATTATAGCTAGGCATCTTACGATATATTTTCCGTACTAGTTGACAGAGTCCACGCACGCAGATATATATATATGTTATAGCTAGGCATCTTACGATATATTTTACGTACCAGTTGACCGAGTCCACACACGCAGATATAATGTATATTTCGGTATCTTACGGTATATTAATATATATATAACTACGTCTGTGACGGGCTTAAGCTTTCGGAATAAGTTTATGCTTCACATAGTTCTTGAATTTATTAATAGATGACCCTGTAAGCCATCTGTCTGATAATACCCTTATCCTCAGGAAGACGTTTTTTTTATTATTATTTTAAGGTTTAAAAGTGATCTACCACTTTCTATGATTACTAATCTCCTACATAACACAAAATATGTAACCAACAAAATAACACTAACATGCAACAACAAACATGTTGATTCATAAACTTCTTTTTTATTTTTATGCAGTTAGCATCTTGTATAGTCGGCATATTGTACGTTATTTGTCATGATGTACAGACATTTTGTTTACTGTAAATGGATTATTTAGTAAATTTAAGAACATTGCCAATTTAGGAGCTGTACACAGTCCTAATTGCACTGTTATTGATACTAGATAGTTAATATTTTGTGTTCTTACACATACATTCTGCATGTAAAGCTTAGTTATTATAAAGAACATGTCTACTAGCTTTTGTAATCATTTCGAATTCCCTTACTTGTAAAAATGTTATTATATATGTTCTTTCCTGTAGAAGGGTAGTCTGTTTTATGGATATTTTATCAGTTAAAACATTTAAAAAATATATTTTGTGTAATAACCCTCCTTTGAGGCATTTAGGCGAAAACTGCTACAAATATGTTCAAACATGTGTTATGATAATGATTATTGAATGAAGATATATACAATTGTCATAAAATAGCAGGTATAGAATTAATGCATATGTATATATTCAAGCAAATAACCAAATTTTTGCAATCAAGTATCAATGTACTTAAGAATGGAATTTTCGTGTAATTTATCAGATAAAATATTACGTAGTTATTACTGAATTATCCAAAGCAGGAATTTTAAGGAAAGAGGCTAATTGTCTCATTAAAATGTTGACCTTGACTTTTGAATAACTTATCAATTATCATTTCAAGAATCCAAAGAAACATTCAAATCAAAAACTCTTATGTAAATAAGAGGAAAGATGTCATAAAATATATATGTATGTAGTATATATGCCTTGAGTGTATTGTTTCAAATCTTCCAATCAATCTCGCGTGAAGTGATGCTTGTTTATTGACGTCATTAAGTCAAACTTTGAAACGATTAATTTTGGTTGTGATGGTTTTGTCCTGATTGTAAAGCCCGTCACAGACGTAGCTATAATATATATATTATTATACCTAAATATATATTACAGCTAGGCATCTTACGATATATTTTACGTACTGGTTGACAGAGTCCACACACTCAGCTATAATATATATAATTTGGTATATTAATATATCTTATAGCAAGGCATCTTAAGATACCTTGCTATAAATATATATTATAGCTTGATATATTACTATATATTTTGGTATATTTCGGGCACTATAAAGCATGTTCCTTTTGTGACGTGACTTTGTAGGTAATATATCTCCGTTTCTTTCACAATGTAGGTGCTAGACAGAGAGCGTACGCCCGCATCATGCTCGATAAATCCATATTTCACTTAGAAACACCCTGTACTTATTAAAATCGTGCCCTCGCTAGGACAGCAAGGAGTGGTATGATGACAAAAATATATATTTTACTATCTTTGTCGTGTGTGGTGCTTAGCTATAATATAATATAATATAATTTCGGTATCTTACGGTATATTAATATATATTATAGCTACGTCTGTGACGGGCTTAACCCTTTAATGCATGTTTTTTTTTTATTTTTGGTAGAATTTTTTTTGGTATAAAGGTGCGTTCAGAACGTAGCCTTTTTTAAAAATCTATGAGCTGTCTAATGCTTTGTAGACATTTGGCAACACAATGCATTTAAGGGTTAATACAAGTACCAGTTAACCCGTTTAATGTTTACTCGGCGAAGTCTGTAGTGTTGCAACTTTTCTCACTGGAATAATAAATAAAATAGAGAATTGACGTGTACGAGCAGCTATTTATTTCCGAGAATTGTTCTCGTACTCACTGAATGCAGCCATGCATCGCCCCTTCTACCATCAACTGAAGCATCCTAACGATAGGTTCTCCGTCCATTCTGTATTTGAGTTGCGTTAGTACTGCCTTCCTACCGTTTTGTTTATACTAGTCATAAATATATAACTGACGTTTATGTTGTGTTGGCGGCGCCACCGTCGCAACGGAACTGTCGATAAGGTGCATTATTGATTGACCTCACCCCCACCGGCATTTCGTTCATAGCATGAACCTAGAATACTATGGACGGACTGTACATGTTATCACAGTGAGGGGCGGAAAAGCTCTTATGCAGCTAAATTAAGAACTCGTCTTAAAATGGCTGATGACTTGCCATAAACAACCTACTAAATTTGGACGGGTAATGGTTTGTGTGCCACAACTTCATACTAAATCAGATGTGACAAACGAAAAAAAAGTGGAACTTCGACAAGGACAATGAATGGTATTTCCCTTTCTGTCACAGTTATAGAGATTTGTATGGTACCAGCTCGCTCGCACGTGGTATTATTATTACCATAGCCTGTCCAGAGTATTCTACGTCTAGGTTCATAGCTTGCACTTCCGAAGTTAATTAACATAATATAATCTAATATCTGGTAAGGTCATATTCAATTAAGGATATTTAATAATACAATGAATAATGATGTAGTTAAGTTTTATAAAAAAGTTCTATACCTGTGCCCACGTAGCACAGTTATTTCACTCATTTCGCGTTTTTGTGAGGCCCATTGACCAGATGTGTTCTTGGAGAACTAGTTGGACAACAATGTGAATATTATGCATGACATTTTGTGATTTAGTTTTCGAATAGGTGATGGTAAACATCGTTTTTATTTCTTTGGTTTCTGGTTGCTCGAAAAATGAAACTGAAGCATGTGCATTTAATTTAAAAAAGGTATGGGTTACAATTTCTTTGACTGGACAAGGACTTGGCGTTGTTAAATTGGATCCTATGGATATGTTTCCAGTCATAAAGGTTCTTCAGTCTTTAAAAAAAAGCCTTTATAGCACTTATATACTACAGGGTATTTAGAGATACCAATGCTCCTTCGCAAGAAAGTGCACCTTTGTCTTAATCATTGTATATTCCCCTGCACAACTTCCGTCAGAAACGAGAGATGTCGCAACGCTCATACTAAAATATTGCTTTGGCTGCTCTGTCAGTGCTGTTTACAGTGGATGACAAACTAAACTGTCAAACATATAATATATTAATGCAACTTATGGATTCCCAAATGCTTGACACCCCACACAAATGTAGTTTCTCATTTTAAAGAACATTTTGTATTGATAAAAACTATACTACAGTACAACAAGAGGATCACCTTGTGGATGCCATAAAACCTGATGTCTGTCACGAAAATATACCGGATTGGTATGTCTTTCTCACTCAGTGTCAATGTGCTCTTCTTTGTCATAGTTACACAATTTATGAAGTGGCTTGTTTCACTCTAAAACATTCAGCACCCAAGTAACACATTACAAACCTATTAATAGGATTACTATTATTACTATACTTTCTAGTTTAGAAGAGTATTTATTCCTCCCCATTCCTTTGCATAGGTGGTAGAAGAGGCAGGCGAAATAAAATTCCACCTTAATTGCAATTTCATTTAAATCAAGCTTTGTCTTTACCTGGAGAGGGGGTGAGGATCACAAATTTTACTTTAAAGAATGGTTAATCTTGGAAAAGAAAGAAGAAAGATTAAATAAGTCTAATAATTTACTTAAATAACTACAACTGAGAAAAGTTGAAAAACCCCCGACATTTTCATTTCAAAGTCCAATATCACAAAAACGACTGAACAGATTTTGATGAAACATGGCTAAGAACACTCAGGATAAAAATATCTATGACACAATATAAACCGGCTTGGATTCGGTCCATCCATTTGGGAGCTACGATACCACAGACAGACACATTAAACTTATAACAGTTTTAACCGAGTTCAATTCAGTACTCCGCCAAGCCAGATGAACATTTCCACATTTCCTTTCCAGTTTACCACATGAACATTGATTATTACAGAAAAAAACCAAATCACTGTATGTGGGCTGATAATATTTCAGGAGTTCCATTGAAATCTTTTAGGCGCTTAATTAGTTGCTATTTCAATAGAACCATATCAGAATCTGCGACGTAGGTACTTTAATAGTTTTCGGTACATAATTGTGGAGTTCCAGGAGACATCTTTGGTCTTCACCACATTTGTGATTTCTGTGTGTGAATACACGAGTTATAGTAGAAAAAACCTTAAATTACTACATGCATGCCTGATAATATTTGAAGAGTTCCCTCAATTCCTGATGGATCCAATCATCCAACTGGATTCTTGAAAAGGATAGGACCAATCTGGAAGCATATACTTACAAACAAAAAAAAAAATACGAATTTCATCATAAATGACGGTGTCATCCGCGCAACAGTAGCCACAATTGCCATTCAGTCTCCATCAATCACATCATGGTACCGAATTATCATCTATTATACAAACTTGAAACGAATCTATACGATTAGTGGAAATGATTTGATTACATTGTTACAAACATATTATTTACGTCACACCTGGCCATAATGCGAGTTTTACTGCACGCTGCGCGTACGGGAAAACTCGCATTGTGGCCAGGTGTAGACGTAAAATTTTGTACTCGACACGGGCGGTAATTCGTAAAGTCCCAGAGCGCATATATATGGCCCGAACCGAAGGTGAGGGCCACAAACACGTGCGATCTGGGGTATTCACGAATTCACAAAAGGTGTGTAATGAAAACCATAATACAATTGTGTGGGGAACACCTCGGAGTTGTTAGCTTACTTGGGGTTCCTATATATCAAACTTTTTTAATTAGACTATATTTACATAGTTTCGAACTATGATCCTTCTTTATTTGCAAAATTAGAGTTGATTTCATTTTGTGAATTTAGCATATTACTCACTTATATTATTTGTCCAAAGCACACATGATTAATTTTACTTTAAGGACTATTTGTTCGTCAAAGTGTGCAGACCGGTACAAAACTTTATGCGATTCTGTTCACTTACGTTACGTTAAAGTCACAACTATTGAGGTACCTCCCAAAACTATATACATATCATAAAAATATGTTAATTCACCAAGTGAAATAAACTGTCTTTTATTTTCTGAGTACTGGTTTATCTAACTGTTGGGTTTTTTAATAGGTAATTTTCTTGAGTACTTCTCCATGCACATGAAAATGGAATTGGCCTGAAAACTAAAATGACAAGAAAAGGAAGTAAAAAGTATGGAAAAGATGTTTTCAGATTAAGCTGACATCATATTTAATGTTAATGTTAAGTATCTACTCTTTTGGACTCCTATATATATTAAAATCACAAACTACATTCTTATTATGATTATCAGGGATCGTAACTTTTGTAGCACTTTTGGTGCAGCGTAGTGTTGTTAACTAAATTGATAGACATATTTAACAATTTTGATTGATACCTATTGTCTGTACCAATTGCGTTAACAACACTACGCTGCACCAAAAATGCTACCAAAGTTACGATCACTGATGATTATATATACCTATAAAACTGATTTGTATATGCATGTAATACCAACTGACCGCGCGAATCCCCCTTGGATAACGAAGAATGCAAGCAAAACCACGTGGTAAAACTACATCCATCCCAAAGGAAATCGGAATTCACAGAAGAAAGAATATTTGAAATTGTATTAGAAGTCCCAGAGATTACCTCATACATACAAACTTACGAAACTACACAGTACACCCTCTTACGGCTACACATTAACAAACTACCTCTTAAAATATTAGTATTCAATTTAACCTTTTATTAACACAATTCCTATTAACATTATATGTCATGAGCTAGTAGTTCATATTAGTAAATATCACAATGCATCTTCTGAATGATAGCTTCCTGAGATTGCATATAAAATACAATGGAATATGAGCAGTTTGAATTCTAATCTGTTTTAAAAAATAAAGAAATACAAAAAAATGATCTTTTTGTTGGAACCTAGGACTCGGGAGGCTTTGATTGCATAATCAGACAATGGTAAAGTCATGATCATGAGAGAAGTTCCAAAATTTCTATAGATAATCAGCCAATGGCAAATAGTCAGGGGAGAAATTCCAAAATTTCTATAATGGTAAATAGTTACGTCATGAGGGAAGTAAATAAATTTCTATAGATGAATAACGTTTTCATCAACACAAATACCAGGTTGTAGTGGAAGTATCAACTTTTATTATTAAACTAATTATGCTAAACCCCAGGGATTCTAAACCATCATGCAAATAAAAATAAATCGTGACTTCCTAGTTCTATTTAGTGTATCACTAAATATCTATATTATTTTATAAATTTTATCATACATTGAAAAAATATCGGCCATTCAGAATCACACTCGGTCTTCAAAACCACATGACATTCTGACATCAATCTTGAATATACTTGTTATTACATATGTACCATTTATTGTTACAGGTTGGGACAAATCTTGGTCCTAAGGGAACATCTGAAGGCACTACTACTTTGTGCCAGGTAATATTTATTTGGTCAAGTCTTAAAGATGAACATTATATATTGATGTATTAATATTACATGTCAGTTTTATGTTTTTTTTTTCAGGTATGATTACCTTGTTTTGATTGATGGGATGACCTGCTTCCTGGTGCTGTAGCACCGCACTTAATTTATTTTGATAGAATGGTTTTACGTTACTGGAGGATATAGCTAATGCCTCTAAGTCAGAAATTGGAGGAGCCTCTAGTTGCGATTGAGGTGAGAGTTTTTATTGTTACTGCATGAAGAGTTGATTCATCCACATATATTGTACATAGTCGGGTCATAAGTTCTGTCGCAGGTTAAACTTTAAATAAAAACAACTAGTTTATAATTGGTCAAGGCCGCCGAGCGTTTGAACCGCCGCACTTTTATGTAACAAATTATTTGCGAATAAAACCTCACGGTGGCATATAGTTTTAATATATATCGCAAGTACGAAAGAGAGCTTATTTTTTTCATTCTCCTCCATTATTATTGAATATTGTTACATGCCTTCAACCTTCGCGGCCAGTCATCTATCGCTGCACGCATGATTTCCAGGTCGATTTGTACCGCTGCTTTGACAATGGACGATTTCAGCGAGTTCAAATTGCGGTGAGGTTTAGAGCATGCTTCCTGCTCTAGATGTTGCCATATTTTGTAATCGAGGGGGTTCAGGTCTGGGCTGGAGGAGGGCCAGTCCTGGTGCCGGATGAAGTCAATTATACGGCTAGTGAGCCAGACTTGCGTGCTCCTTGCTTTATGAGCCGGTGCTGAAATCTTGCTGGAACACCCAGTGTCTGTTTTTGAACATTGTACTTGAAAGAGGTTCTACAACGTTTGCTAGGGTGGCATTTTGGTATACAGTGGCACTATTTTTTTTTCACAGAAAAACACTTGAGTTAGGCCTGAATATGACACTCCGAGCCAAACTGATGACTGAATGACTGATGACGGGTGGTGGCCACGTTGGACGCGGGGGATACGCCTGCTCGCTTCTTCATTGTTAGTTGCGTTAATTTTATCATTTTGTTTATTGAAGACTTCCTCCACAGTAAAAATCTTTTCGTCCGAAAATAGGATTTCGCGGTATTTTTTACCCGCGTACCGCTTTAACAGTGCTCGCGATCTTTGAAGCCTTATTTTTTTTTAGGCGAGCATTAAGATGAGCGGTTTTTTTCCGATAAGCCCGAAGTCCTAAGTCTTCATTTATCACTCTTTTAACTGTCGGTCTGCTTATGCCCATCTGAAGACTTAAAAGTTTTTGCTTGCGCACGGGATTTCTTCGTATTCGCTCCTTCACGGCTTTGATGACGGCTGTAGTCCGAACCGAGCGTGGACGCCCACTTCTCTTTTTATCCTCGAAAGAAGAGACTTCCCGGTATCGTTTAATGGTACGATATACGACCCTAAGCGTAATTTTCAAATTTTGTAGAAGCTTGAAAATTTGGTTTGGTGCGTAACCACAACGGTGTAATGCAACAGCGACACGGTCTTCTGTCTGCGTCCACTCCATGTTTGAAAATGGCGGCAATGTCAATTTTTCTAAATTTGTATTTATGAGATATTCGAAATTCAAATGTGCTTATTTTTCCAGCCAGGGTTCAAATTTTGAAATTCGAACCATGTGACAGAACTTATGACCTGACTAAGTACATGTGAACTTTCAATATAAACATTTACAGCAATTGTGATTTTGGCAGGTAGATAGCAGATTCCAGCACAATGCAGCAGGCTGTAGATCCACTGGCGACGACGAGCACTGTAAGTTAAATGTTTAATGTTTTTTTTAGTAGTTTTATCTTTTAATTTAAAAAATAATAGTTAAAATAAAGCAGTTACGCGTGTAAACGGATCAGTATTGATAATGCGGTTATATTTTTCACAGCCGACTGCGGAAACGATCAACGGCGCCCCTGACGAGCCTTCGCGCAGGCAGGGCCGGATAACTAATCAATTACAGTTTCTGCAGAAAAATGTCATGAAAGCAGTATGGAAACACCAATTTGCTTGGCCTTTTCATCAGCCTGTCGATGCGAAGGAATTAAATTTACCAGTAAGTCACTTGGTACACTATTTTCCATATTTTGTAATATTTTTATTTTTACAACAAATACTTATTATGACATTTTCAATGTGCAGGATTACCACAAAATCATCAAGAAACCCATGGACTTAGGCACTATCAAAAAGCGACTAGAGTCAAATTACTACTACTCTGCTCAAGAATGCATCCAAGACTTCAATACAATGTTTACCAACTGTTATGTCTACAACAAACCTGGCGAGGATGTTGTGGTGATGGCGCAAACTCTAGAGAAGCTCTTTCTGAACCGGGTAAGTTATTTGGAGTCTGTCTAGTTTATAAGAATAAACTGGGAGTTATTGTAATACCTTGCGCGTGCTAATTGTAAATTTTGTGTATACAGATAGCTCAAATGGATAAAGAGGAGAAGGAAATAGAAGTACCCTCGAAAGCTGGGAAAGGTGGTGTGAAAAAGCGGACGACTGGCGGTAGCAGCGGCGGCGGCAGCGCCCCTGCGAGTAGCGGTGGCGGTGGCGGCGGCGGCGGCGGCGCGCGCGGTGCGGCCGTCAAGACCATGCCGGCGCCGCCGCACCCGGCGCTCGTGGGCTCCACCAACACCACCACCACGCCCGCGCTCACGCTCGCCACGCCCACGGCAACGCCGCCCGCCACGCACACCGGCCTGCCGCAGCAGGTGCGATCCAACCCCACTTCGCAACAGCTCCTTAACTAACTATTAAACAAACTTGTAATGACAACGATCATCGCTTCAGGTGGCCACACAGCAGTCGAGTTTCCACGTGGCCCAGCCCGCTGCTACGCCCGTTTCGACTATATCGTCGGTTGCCCTATCGCAGACTCAACCGGCTAAGGTAAAGTATTTGGGTCAATCAACTCTTTCTTGTTGTTATTCTGTCCCGCTGGCTAAGAAACTCTGTCATCTTGGGTTGAAAAACTGTTGCAACATGGACCTCTAACACGCTTAGAAGATGGCTCTTAAAAGACAAGGTCGAAAATGACAAGAAAATCCCACATATGGTGGTTTAACCCACAAATCGTAGTTTTAAAAAGCGGTTGGTAGACGTAACCATGGCAACTAGTGACAGAAACAAGTTGATTCACCCATTTAACATTTTCTTAAATAATGTCTTATTTCTTTATATACCAATTTCCTTACAATATCACTTTTTTTTACATCAGGTCAAAAAAGGCGTTAAGAGAAAGGCTGACACCACCACACCTATGGGCAGTTCCTTTGAAGGGGGTTACACTACTCCAACCATAGATCATCAAAGTGGCGCTAAACCGGCCAAAATATCCACAAGAAGAGAGAGTGGACGTCAGAAAAAGGTATATACTGAATGTAGTATTATTTTCCTCTCATTACTTGTTTCATTTTGATGCTAAATTTAAGTGCTGCGATTAACATTTCTAACAGTTATTTTTTAACGGGTTTTGTAATTTTATGTCATTTATAATATGGGTGAATCAACTCTTGGAAAGTTGAAGATCGTGTTGTAAAAAAAAACTATGAAACTCTCTTATTTTGCCTTTTGGCTAACGGGACAGAATAACAACAACAAACGACGACGACCGCTTTAGCCTAGTTGGTAGTGACCCTGCCTACGAAGCAAGAGGTCCTGGGTTCGAATCCCGGTAAGGGCAAACATTTATGTGACGAGCATGAATATTTGTTTCTGAGTCATGGATATTTTCTATGTATTTAAGTATTTATATCTATTATATATATCGTCGTCTAGTACCCATAACACAAGCCTTACTGAGCTTACTATGGGACTAGGACGATTTGTGTAAGATTGTCCCCTTATATTTATTTATTTATATTAAATAGTTGATTGACCCATACGTTAATTCTTGAATCCTTGCCCCACCATATTTTGCAAATCAGTACTGAATGACAAGAATGAAGTTCTCCTTCGTGAAGGAATATAACTATCTATCTAGTTATATTGAAGGAATAACCCTTCTAGACGCCATACACCTTATAACGTGTCACCTATTCGTATCTCGTCCGTACCATTCATAACCGACTTGACAGTTACGCTTGATCATCTTGAATAGAGAAAAACTAAATAAAATTAAAAATAATTAACCTAACTTATTACTTGTAAAAAAAGAAAGTTGGTGTTTTCAGTTTTACTCATATATTTTTTTAATATGTGTTTGTCGTGTCGGGTCCTCTTGACTGCAGTCGAGCATATAAAATGCTTCCAAGTTGTATAGATCATCATGGGAGAGACGAGATTTGGAATGCTGTGTAACAAGCGAAGTCTGTTTTGTTAGTCTTTTTAATTATATATATGATTGTTGCTTCATGATTTAGTATCTGTTGAATAGTCACCTCTACTAACTCTGCTGCAATGCGACGTGATATCTAAATTGCATGCGCTAAGCGTGTGGGCCTCTGCATGATTTGTTTTTTATTTACTAATTATTACTAGAGTTGTAGAGTTATTTGAAATTTATTGCTCAGCGATGTGTGAATCTGCATAATTTTCAGACATTTTAGGGCTTGTTTGATCGCGGTCCAGGTGACTGTTGATATTGCTAAAGATTATCGAAAATGGTTTTATTTCGCTCAGTAATTTGCATAACATTGTGTTTTATGAAAGTAATCCACTGATATCAAAATATTAAGGTGATACATACAGATCTCGCGTGTTTTGCTGCCGGTGCGCTCGCTGGAAGCTCTTTGTTGTTATGTGTAATTAAAGGGCGGCGCGATTTCTTTAATGCTGCGAAATTTAACTTCATCCGTACATGATACTCTGATAATAGCAAAAATAATTGCGTTCGATAATAATTCTTACAGCTAAAATAATAATTGTTTAATGTTAATTTCTGGGGAAAATAATAACTGGCCGTGGCCAGCCCACTCATATTTTAATCTGGCCGCTTTCCAAGGCACGGGTGCAATTTGAATTTGTGAACGCAGCGTGGTTCCGGATATGAGCCATAAGCATCACACCTAATATGCTGCTCTCCATTGCGCGCTGGCAGACCCCAAGTTTGAACTCCTGCGCTAGTGTCAAAGACCAAGTCTGTGCATCTTAGGAAGTATGTACATGTCCATGAGCCTATGTTTTATTGCCAATAGTAGGTCGACTTTCATTTTCAATTTTCATAGACCAATAGCTCCGCGTTCATTCAGTTCATGCTCCAGGCGTTTTCATTCCGTCTTTCGACTTTCTGCTGTTGGCGCGCCTGGAATGAGACTAATTGGCCCAAATAAAGGTATTCATGGACATAAGCAATGTAGCTGCTGTATCTCTACCCTACATAAGTTCAAAATTCATTTGCCATTAGTAGCCTGCGAATATTAATTAAAGCTATCCGCTTTGGTGGTTTATAACGCAATAATCTATTATTTATTTGTAGTAAAATATACATAATTCAAATCTGATGTTTCTAAATTTGTGCTAAAAATGTCTAAGCTCTTCATCTGCTCAACTTGTAAATTGTATTTTCATCTCTTGGACAAAATAGTTTTGATGTGCCATTATATTATAATGAGCATTGGGGTATTAAGGCTCGCATGTTGTTATTATTGTGTTAGTAATGTAGTAAACCTATGAATGCATTGCGCGTCAAGTATGCTGTTGTATAGATGTCGCTGGAAGTTGCGAATTGCCACAGTTCCAGGCTGCATTGAGTACGCGAGGGGGGTACAGGGCAGGAGTGCTGGCGACATTTGAAATGGGTCTGGCCCCTCACCAGCATTCCTGCTGCGTCGCGTGGTATATGTATGTAATATAAAGTCGTAGTATTACAATTCTAATGAAGCGGGTGTTACGCAGGCGAGCCGCACGGGGGAAGATTCGTTCAAGCTGGGCGCGATCTCGCCCGGAGCAGGCGGCCCGGGCGCCTCGCACCACGCTGCACTTACTCCGCAGCTCGCCAAGGGCAAAGAAAAACTCTCAGATGCTCTGAAAAGTTGCAATGAAATTCTAAAGGAGCTCTTCTCTAAAAAGCATTCGGTAAGTTTCTGATCAATCTGATCATACATATTAAGGATTGCTAATGTACTTATGAGCAAAAAATATTTTCCCAAAGTATCACATGCCAAACAAACAATTTTTCTCTAATAATTATCATTTGGCAAAAAATCATTAGTCAAAACAACTTATCGCAATTGTACAGTTACCAAATTTTCATTTGGCAAATTATGGTTTAACAAGTAATATTTTACTTGGTCATGTTTCATTTTTAACCCCCATCGAAAAAAGAGGGGTGTTATAAGTTTAACGTTTCTGTCTGTGTATGTGTCTGTGGTGTCGTAGCTCCCAAACGGATGGACCGATTTGAATGCGGTTTTTTTGCGTCATAGATAATTTTATCCCGAGTGTTCTTAGCCATGTTTCATCAAAATCTGTGTAGCCGTTTTTGAGATCTTGTACTTTGAAATGAAAATGTCGGGGGTTTTTCAACTTTTCTAAGTTGTAGTTATTACCATGTATCATTTAGTCAAATGCATCGTTTGGCATAACATACTCTTCCCAAAATATTGCATGGCATCGTATATAATGCACTGCGGATAGAAATCCATTGTATGACGATCTCATACTGTAATACTCATATCGTATTTGTACCTAGTTTATTAATTTCTATTGCAACTTCCAAATTATTTTCTAATTTCAATATTAGATTGTAAGAACGGTTTTAAATACAAATAATAGGTTTTAATTTTTTACTTAGTGTTTCAAATGAAAACCACCCTTTTCATGTGTCGCCGTTTCAAGTGTTTCAATTACGTATAGTTTTATGATGCGAACTATTTTTAAGTAATTAAGATATGTGTAACATAGCTAAGAATACAGTGAAATTAGGTCAAAATTTTAGGACTTTTATCTTTTAGGATATGTATAAGTCAGTCAGGACTTTTAAATTTATATAAATAGATTATGCATTTTTGTTAAGGGAAACTCAATGCTATTCAATCTGGTTAGGCGAATCAACAAATTTGAATCGGTTTTCCCGGCGCAGTCCGCTTGGCGTATACGTGATCTCTTAACATATCCAACTTAGGAAAAATGGGGTGATGCTCGCTCGCTTGTACCTTGAGGGGGGTATCGACGCATTCCACTTGGAGAGCTCTGATAGGTATGAAGATTTCATGGATCCCGTAACTATTCTAAGAGCCTTGATTTGTATTGAATCCAGTTTTTTAAGATCCGATTCAATCAAAATAGAGCCAAAATGAAAGTGAGACCTGACTCATTATAAACCAATTTTTAACCGACTTCAAAAAAAAGGAGGAGGTTCTCAATTCGGTTGTATTTTTTTTTTTTTTTTCAATGTTTGTTACCTCAGAACTCCGTCATTGATGAACCGATTCGGAAATTTTTTTTTTTGTTATTATTAATAACCATTATTTCAAAAAATCAGTTGGATGATGGGATCCATGAGGAATTTAGGGAACTCCTCAATTTTATTAGGCGCGCGTGTAGTGATTTTAGTATTTTCTATTCTAACTCGTATATTTACATCCGGAATCATAAATTTGGTGGCGAGGAATTGATGATGAAGACCACAGATGACTTATCGAATTCCTCAATTATGTACTTAAAACTGCAAAAGTACCTACGTCACAGGTTCTGATAAGATTCCGTTGAAATAGGAACTAATGAAGTGCCATTGTTGTTGATCTTGGGGAATCGATGGAAGTCCTCAAATATTATCGGCCCACATACAGCGATTCGGTTTTTTTCTATAGTAATCAACGCATTTGCTATCGGAAATCAGTTCATGTGGTAAATTGTAAAAAAATAGGAAATGTTCTCGTGGCTTGGCGGAGTACTAAATTGAAGTCGGTTAAAACTTTGTTTTTAAAGTAAATTATTGCGAATAAGGATGGGCTGGGTACGTCTAGTACTAACGTCTGTTCATTAATTGAACGGAGTAAAATGACGTTTCATGTGTTGACAGTGTTTTACAAGTCTTAAATAGTGATGGATGTGCTACAACGGATAGTTACCGAAAAGTTTTAAGGGCTACCTCTTAAACTTTATATCACAAAGTTTACGCATTCTTTTATTTATTCTGTATCGGTATATTCTTTTAAAGAACGCGCACGGTTATCAGTTATCACATAATAGGCCGGCCCGCGAACGAACGTTTATGGGGTGTATACATGTCATGATTTGTCAACCCCAATTTACCAGAAGCTGACTAATTGCTATCGTCTGGAGGCGTGTTGCGCTGCTGATCCAAGTGTCAAATGAGTTGTACTGACAAATTGCATGCACATGACAATCAACACAAGCCGCTAGTTATGTCGCCATGACACTGCTCGCGCGCCATCTTTTGATAGCCGTGCTGCAATGCTGCCCACTTCCACCATGAACTGATTCGTGGCAAACAAGTACAATGAAGTACGATGCACGATACACGGACCATGAAGTAAACAAAAATAAAGATTCTTCAAAACCCTATTGCGTTGCATTTTTTCCGTCGCGGATGTAATTCTGTCGCGTGTGGCCGACTCATCGGAATTTGGATATTGAATACCGCCCGTGTGCGGTAAACCTAAAATACCCTAATTTTTTTTAATAACAAAATATGGCATTTATATTCCCTTTTTAATAATTTTATGACAGATTATTGAGAATTAAACCAGAAATCATAGAACGCACTGTTTGTAATAAGCTGGTATCATTATTTATTGTGTTTGACATTTCTACCTATCATTTTATGGGCTGTACTAGCTTCTGCCCGCGACTCCGTCCACGTGGAACTCGAAGAGAGGGAGATAGCGAACGAAATTCATTTTCGTTTCGCGGTAGCCTTTCAGATGCTACGCGTGCGTTCGTCGTCAATCTGCAAGTCTTGCTTATCTACTACTCGTATTTAGCGAAAGTATGTTTTTTATCGCTACGAGCCTAGTGCGTCCCTTACACGAAATTGGCAAATGAATAAAGTTCATTGAAGGTTTTTTGGCATTATTGCACATCATTAGAAAGAGGACAGACTAAGGAACTTTTTCAAAGAATTTTAAGAACATTGCCATTTTTATTTTATTTTTTAAATTGCTAATCAAAGTTACGCAAGACGAAATTCTTGAATCTCATTTTTTATTGAGGGTTAATAAAAAAATAAGTAGACGTTACTTGACAATAATTTTGACTTTAATATAACCGTACAACATTACACATTACAATAAAATAAAAAAATTGGCTCTACCACTTCCTCGTTTTTTTTTATTCAAGTTGAAACGCGTAAAGATATAGAAAATTTCAAAATTATTTTAAAAGAATACAAAAAAAATACCAGTGGACACAAATTTTTTTTGGAGGCCGGAAAAGATAGCTATTGACCCAACCTACCTGCCGTTTTAATTTGGCAAACGATGGAGCAAACACCCTGTATAATAATTTGTAACTAGCCTTTCCACAAATTTAACAAGCATTTATTAAAGAGATTGTATTTTAAAGGTGTTATAGTGCTATAAAAACGCTTTTTGTAGTCAGTTTGAGTCAAGCTTTGAAGTCTTTGTATTTTTTTAAATCAGGTTTGAATAGCGATATCTTAGGAAAAATTAAAAATATCACAATCACTAGACAGTGTTTTGGTATGGCAATATTATATTTACTAAATGGTATCTATAAATTACCACAATTTGTCAGAAATTGGATGCGACTGATGGGATGAATAACAATAATCTTAATAAATTTTGACATAGTAAAATGATGCCAAATGATAATTTGACCAAATTATTAAAATGCGACATGTAAATGTGCTCAAGGTTCGCTTGGGAAATGAAACTACTGCAATAAGTTATTTGAGAAATAACATTTGGCGGTAAATATTTTGACCTAACAGCAGTAAACCGTTTATTGAAATATAATGAAACGGGTCACGCATGTCTTTAAGGTCGAATATAGCTGGACACGATTCGAACCAATACATCGTCCATATTCATACGTGTTTCTTGTCTTCCTGAAGTGCAGCTTCCACTAAATAGAAACATTTTTTAACAGGGCTATGCCTGGCCATTTTACAAACCTGTGGATGCCGAATTACTTGGACTCCATGATTATTTTGATATAATAAAGAAGCCTATGGATCTCGGGACCGTGAAACAGAAGATGGACAACAGAGCGTATAAAACTGCCGCTGAATTCGCTGCTGACGTCCGTTTAATATTCACAAACTGCTACAAGTATAACCCTCCAGATCATGATGTTGTGGCGATGGCGAGAAAACTACAAGATGTCTTCGAGATGAGGTAAAGCTCCTGTCAAATAATGTACTTTACTTGCATTCTTGATCAAATTTTGAAAAGCAAAGGGGATATAAAACAACGTTTTCAGTGATGTTTCTTTTGATGCTTACATACCATAATTATGGATTAACACCAAAGTGTGTGCGTGTGTGTGTGTTCATGTATCACGGGCCTTTTTTCTCTTGCAGATATGCTAAAATCCCTGATGAACCTATACATGTGGGTGTCCCTCACATGGACAAAGGAAGCTCTGCATCGAGTTCCGAATCTGGTTCTGAATCAGATTCAGATTCTGATGACTCTGAAGAGGAAAGGAATAATAAAGTAAAAATTCTAGAGAAAGAGTTGCTCGCATTGCAGGAGAAAATGAGGAAATTAGTGGAGGAATCAAATACCAAGAAGAAAGCGAAAAAGAAGGTTAAGGATAAATCATCAAAGAAGCAAATAGTCAACAGTGCAATGCCGAAAGCTAATGCCGTGGCGGGCTATGGCACCAAGGCTAACAATATTTCTGAGAACACAGGTAACACCTTATAACTATAACACCTACGTGTAAATCAATGGTGTCTATATCCATATCACATTCTAAATACTAGATACAGCTTATAATCTGTCAAGCCGCGTTTACGCACACGACTGTCGTTTACCGCCGTTGGCCGTAGTCGCCCGACAGCCGCCTTCCCCTAAACGCGGCCTAACAATGATTGATTCAGTAGCGCAGTAGTGTTAGCAAACAGTATAGAGTTGGTGTAACAGGGACGGGAAGCGCGCGCGGCAAGGGCGGCAGCAAGCGCGGCGGCGGCGGCGGCGGAGGCAAAGGCGGGTCGCGGGCGTCCGCGCCCGGCAAGAAGAAGAACTCTGCGCCGAGCACCGCGCCCGCGGCGCACGCGCCGCCGCACGCCGACACCGACGACGAGGACGTCGCCAAGCCCATGTCGTACGACGAGAAGCGACAGCTCTCGCTCGATATCAACAAACTGCCCGGTAAGAGCACGTACTTGTATGATGATTGCCTTGATCGTTGTAGATAAAACATGCGACATGAATTTAGTGATAGCTGACTTATTTACTACCTACTACTATTACTAGGGACTGTTACCGGTATTACTATATTATTCACAATTCGAAATATATTTTTTTAAATTAGTTAGTAGGTAAATTAATTACGCTAAAATATTAAATGATTATTATTTTTATTATTATAAAATGATTCGGTTAGAATAGAAAAAGTCATAAGTAATAAGTGAGATATCTGATTTGAATACCATACCGTATTTTTCCATTAAGTTTTTTCTGCAGTTTAAAATGTTTTTAGTCAATAGCGCTAAAATATTAGACGAGTCGTTTAGAATCTAAAAATATCAAATAATAAGTTTGATACTGAAAGTATGTATGAAAAACAACCGGAATCTGGGTTACCGTCTCTCCTATTATGTCACTCACTCCATTGAGATGGTTGGCTGATGTACTCGATTAAACTTACTACTCAATTTAAATTTGATGACTTGTATTCAATACCAAATATCCCTAGCAGACTGAATTTGGCCACCTTACAGTTGTATTTGTTTCGTGTGAAATCCCGCACAATATATATCTGTCCGTCATTTAACTATCTAAAACTGATGGGTTTTGAATTCTAATAAATATACTAATATTTGAACAGTTTACTAATGGTCCTGAACATTCATATGTTCGGTGTTTAGAAAGACGAAGAGGAACAATAATTAAAATTAGCTACGAGGCTAGCCCAAACTAAGCGGGGCTTGTACTATGGATACTAGACGGATGTAATTGCTAATATCGACAGATACTTAAATAAATTGAAAAGGTCCAACACTGGGGAATATACGCCACACAAACTCAGTCAAAAGCAGGACCGTATTGCGAGCAGAGGCAGTTATCTGACGGATTTCGTATATAATAGTACATTATTGCCGTGGCCGGGAAGGAGGCAATTGCAGGCTGAGTAATTATAATACGAAGCCTGCAACCTGCCAATCTGGCTGAGGCCAATGTAGTGCTTTTATCAAAATTGGGTGAGTAAAAAATACTAAATTGAAATCAAGCTTTAATATAGTTCCACGACGTGAAAATATTAATGACTAGCTTCCGCCCGCGACATCCGTCTGCGTGGACCCGGGATCAAAAGTATGCCATATTTTAATTCAGGCTATAAACTATCTTCTTACAAAATTTCAACCTAATTGGTTGAGCCGTTTAAGCGTGATTGAGTAACAAACATCCAAACTTTCGCATTTATAATATTAGTAGGATTACCGCCCGTTTTTTTTTAATAGCATCGTAAATGTATTTTTCCACCGAAAAACCGCAAGCTATGTGCGACACATCATAGAAAAACGTGGCGTTTGTGCAACAGAAAAATACGAGGTGAATTGGCTGAATACGACCTGTGCCGTCTTTTATGTGCCGGTTTCGACTTTTCTTAAGTTTGGTACTGGACAAATAAAGGAATTTATATGCAACATTCCAGGCAGCCTTTTTTTATTTTTTTTATTTTTGATGTGACCTTAAACTATACACATTACCTTCCAATATGTAGCGAGTAATGTTTACTTAGCGTGCCATTTTTGAGAAAATTATATACCTATGTCACTCTCACGACTAAAAGGATTCTAACAACACCTTGCGTGTTAATAGTACATTACGTATCTAGGGCGGTGAATTCGTCGATGCCCCAGATCGCAGGTGTTTGTTCTGGGGCTTTATGAATTACCGCCCGTGTTGAGTACAAAATTTTACGTCTTCACCTGGCCACAATGCGAGTTTTCCCGTACGCGCAGCGTGCAGTAAAACTCGCATTATGGCCAGGTGTGACGTAAAACAATTAAGCTGTTTAAGTTGCAAGCCCTGCCAAAGATATAGACATACATACACGAATAATATAACTTTCCTTCTGCCACAGTCGGGTAAAAATGATAAGAAACATCAAGTCAATATACATATGTAACAATATAAATCTATTTTAGTAACAGTACTTAGTTAATTCAACCAAATGAGTGATGTCATGTTATGTGTCCTCACAGGGGATAAACTTGGCAAAGTGGTGCACATCATACAAAGCAGAGAGCCGTCGCTGCGTGACTCAAACCCGGATGAGATCGAAATAGATTTCGAGACCCTCAAACCTTCCACACTTCGCGAGCTCGAAAACTATGTAGCGTCTTGTCTTCGGAAAAAGACACGTAAGCCGCATTGTGAGTCAAGCCGACATTGTTTACCTATGTCAATATCATTATACCTTCAACTATTATTACATGTTGTATTACTGTTGTTGCATTTGAGTGTTTTTCTATCTAAATGTTTATGTTTTTTTATAACTTCTACATTCTTATACCTAGTTATTTTTATAGGAAAATGATGTTGGTGTGACTTTTATTTACTCCTTTTTATTTTTTTGTACTTATTCGTGATTAGATTTTCAATTGTTAACCCCGTTTTTTTGCTTCATGGTAACATCTCACGTTAATAAAAAATATTGAGCACTGCATCATTACTTCATTAGTATTACAATACATAGCTTAAAATATTTTAAGTATTCGAACACATTGTTTTATTTTATTAGCAAGAGATGCTACCGCATGATACACGTACATACATAGATTCACGCCTTCATTCCCAATAGGGGTAAGCAGAGCACATGAAACTTATGTTCCAGTGCCACTTCTGGCATAAATATGTTCTCTACCGCATGATATTACTAGGAAATTAAACATTTATTTTCGCTGTTAGGCAATCCTCCAGATCTCCATATCTACTTGCTTATAGTGCAGTTAATTATTAACAATAGTAATTTTCATGTCAAAATAGTTTTTTGTAATATGAATTTAACTTTATGCTTTTATCTAATGATGAGGATAAAATAAAGAGCCTTGTTTTTCAGATCGTAAAGTTTCCGGTAAATCTAAAGATGAACAAATGGCGGAAAAGAAACAGGAGCTAGAAAAGAGATTGCAAGATGTATCTGGACAATTAGGGGCTACTAAGAAGCAACAAGTTAAGAAAGGTGAGAATTGTATTTAATATGATAGTAAACCTGCTTGCCCGGTTTCTATGCTGCTTTATAGTTCACTAGCTGCCCGGCCCGGCTTCGCACGGATTACCCGTTTTCCCGTAGGACTGAAGCATTTTCCCGCGGTAAAAAGTAGGCTATGTCAATCAGGGATAATGTCGGCTTCTAATGGTAAAATATTTTTTCAAATCGGTCAAGTAGTTTTGGACTTCATCTCAGTAGTCTTGGTTTTAGTTTTCAATTCAATTCAAACATACAAACAATCAAATCAGATTGTTTAACGAGGGGCGTAAGTGGAATATTGCGAACAAGAGTATCAGAAGGCTTTTGATGACTCGAGTTTGCAATATTCGCCCGAGTTATACACAATGTTTCTCATCACATTTGCGAGGAAACAAATACATTTTAGATGAAATTAATACAAATCGTAATAGAAATTGCAATATGTCAGTTGTCCATTTTGTTGAATTTGATTTGAGGCGCGTATGGCCAAGACCCTTCGGTAATACAGCCACGATTTGAAAACACTTAAAACATTTTACATAGACACTAAATAACTACATGTTAAATCTGTAACTTATTCTGTTAAACATGTTTAAGTAGTGTTTTTAAGTTTATATTTATTTTTATATACGTTTTCAGACATATTTGATATAAAACCTCTTTGCTTTGTAAATGCCGCATGAGTGACAGATACAATTTAAGAAAAAAACATTAGGCGGCTATTGTAGATCTGTATGTCTGCGCCTTATGAGGGTCATTCCCACCTTCCAACCTATCCACCCCTGTTGCATAGAGACTGTTGTATGAACCTGGGGTGGATAGGTTGGAAGATGGGAATGACCCTTATGAAGCCCTTTTCGAGCAAGTGTGATGAAAAATATATTGTTTACTAACTTCTGCCCGCGACTCCGTCCGCGTGCAACTCGTTTATATGATTTATATCGCAGCTCCATACAAACTTTCACCTCCCCATTTCAACTCCTTAGGGGGCGATTTCGGGGATAAAAACTATCCTAGGCCTACCCCTGTGTAGGGGTAATCTCCGGAACAACTGATCGAATTGTATACAAGAGGCAGGCGAAGCCGCGCGGGCAGCGAGTCTGTCATTGTGTTCTTGGCGTTCTTGCATTAATTGAACCACCAGGTTTTTGACATAACAAAAACTAAGAGTTGATCTAGTAGTTGAAGCAATGACCGTAGTTTCAGTGTCCGAGAGGCAACCGGATGGCTCGCGGTACATGAGCTCCCGAAGCGTTGTGGAACCGTCCTGTGTCACCCAAACTGAACTAACTTGGACTGGGGCGAAAATAAGGGGGGAATTGTAGCCAGGTATTCGATTGAATCAGTATTTCATTACAACGTGACGCAAAACTGAAAACAGTTTGTTCAGAATCGAGAGTAGAATGCAACCACACACACACTTTCAGACAACTTTTTCATATATTTTTTTATATTTTCGCCCCAGTCCAAGTTCGCTCATTGCGGTTCCAAAACACTTCGGGATCTCATATACCTCGAGTCATCCGGTTGCCTCTTGGACATTGCAGCGACGCGTCTTTGCTCATGTGCTGCGAAGTGTGTAAAAATAGTACGTTATTGCAGAGGCCCGGAAGCGTATTTACAAAACCTATACCGTTACAGTCATAGTGAGAACTGAAATGGGCTAGCTTTTGTCTACACAAAACCTTTACAAAACCCTACCCTGTTATGGTACAAAAATCGCCTGAAGCGGTGTAGACTTTGTTAACGAATTTAATACGGACATTACAACAACAAAAGCTAGTCTATTGCGGTCTATCGACCGCAATCGCGTGGATTTTGTTAACTGAATTCATAAAGCTTTATTACGAGTCAAAATACCTAAAATGATGTATTTGCGAGCTATTTGTATGAAGTAGTAGATCAGGTAAAATTATTCTCATATTGTTGGTTATTTCCGCTCTTTTAAAAAAAAAATAACCTCGAAGACGAAAGCGGGAGCATTGTCTTCTAACCTATCCTTGATCCGAGTCAGTTTTGCTACTAAGCCCCTGTTCCCTACAGCCTACGATGCTAAGATACACCACTATCTTGGCATTGGTTGATCTCAGAGAAAAGTTAATTTTATGCCCACCCTTTGAACAGGGACTTAGTGGCAAAACCGACTCGGATCGCAGATAGTTTAGAAGACGGAAGCGGAATAAAAAAATAACCTCGAAGACGAAAGCGGGAGCTTGGCTCCCGCTTTCGCCTACGAGGTTATTTTTTTATAAAAGAGCGGAATAACTACTAATTACTACTAATGTTGATAGACCGTAATAGACTAGCTTAGTATTAAATTCTTTAACAAAGTCTACACCGCTTCAGGCGATTATTGTACCATAACAGGGGAGGGTTTTTTAAAGGTTTTGCGTAGACAAAAGCTAGCCCATTTCAGTTCTCACTATGACTGTAATGGTATAGGTTTTGTAAATTCGCGGCCCGGAAATAGCAATTCTTGGACGAGTCTATTTTGTCCGATGAAACAAAGCTGAATCCGACAATAGAGAAGAATCCAGGAATTGCCATTCCCGGCAAGTCAAGATATATTGCTTTTCTCCAAAAATGTGAGGAAATCAATTAATATTATTAATAATCTTTTAAACTGCAAGTTTGTATAATCTATCAAGTTTCCGTCCAAATTATTATTTTAAAGTATGTACACGGCTGACTCGTGGCATGAGTGTGGACATTGTCAAGTCACATATTTAAATGGTTTATGTAATTAAAATTATTATTTATTAAACGGGATTGAAATCGAAATGCATTTCAGTTTAATATGAATTTTATTTCGATAAGTATACATGTTTTAATTTTAGTTAACTATTTAAGACATTTTAAAACAAGTTACTTCGACGACTTTCATAAGTACGCGTTTTGTCTTTGACCATTAAAAAAAAGAAAGCAAGCAGCCTACAAACGGGGCATTTGTCGCAGCAACTTGCGATAGTTGGAAAGACCTTACACTACTAACCAATCTAACTATAACAAGTTGTTGTGACAAATTGCTAGGTCTTAAAACGTACGAGCACTTGGCTGACTTGGCTATTTGTAGAGATTTGTCTTAGTCAAAACATTTAATTAAAAGGTAACAAGTATACAATAATAGAATTTCATAAACTTTCCTGGCCGCTAACCCTGTACACTGTACTAGCGAGATAGACCGCAGTCTATCTCACTCAATCTCATAGCTTGTGCCATGTATGCAGTCACCACGCTAGAAAGTTATATGTTACAGGCAATCAGATTTTGATTGTGAATTAGGGATTAAATAACACCTAATCACACTGTGTAATTTTTCTTTAAACGCGGTCACCTATAATTTTATCCGTTTATCCTATAGATCTAGCGAAGGACTAAAACTTCTTGGAAGAAACTATGGTCTTTATGTTTAGTTTTTAAGTTATTTAAAGTTATGCTGACGTCAGCAAAAACTGTGTTTGTTTGTAAATTTCAAAATAATAATATAATTTACATATTAACTTGTTTTATTATAGTAACAATACAATATCTAACTCCATGTCGTGTTTAGGTATTGCATCTAGGATATACAAAGAGTAATCGTTTTTTTTTTTTTTTTTTACTAAATTGCAGCTTTGTCCGTATTCTTATCGGTTCTGTATCTAATCTTAATACGAAACATGCATAATATAGATAACAATAACACAAAATAAAAAGCAAATCATTTGAAAGCGGGACTTAGGAAATCTTGCATTTCTATAGTTTCATAGATTTTCTATGGAAATAGGGTTGTGTAATTTCAAATACTTAATTATTTTATTTTATTCAAACGAAATAATGTGTCAATGTCTGCTGAGCAGCTTTACTTTCTTTAATCTTCGACATTCGAAGATACTAAAACTTCTTCTATTGGTAAAAAACATTTTCATCATCTTTGGTTTCTTCTAGTAAGTCCTCGTGATTTAGTACATTTTTCGTTGATGATTTTCAAAACCAAAAAACTTTTTCAGGTAGAACCAAGCGCTTGTGTTTTTTTGGCGAGTACTGAGTGACATCATATATAGGAATGGATCTGAAGATTCTAAAGCACAGTGAAATATGTCAAGCACAGTTGTCTTCCGGTTTAATTTTCTAGTATCTCGGGAACACCCTATCATAACGCCAGTATTTGTTACGAGATTCTAAAGTTTGCTTACTCAGCATACCAATCAGACTAGATTTTATGATTTGACTTCCGTGGGCTAATATTCTGTGAAGTGTAACTGACATGTAGCACGACCCGTAATTTTCTACATATTGCGCAGCAATATTGGCACAAAATTTGTGAAACTTTTCATCTTTTCATCCAAGTTTCTGAATTCGGACGTACAACATCAACCACCAAAAACATTTTTTTGGCATACATTTCAGCTTCCGATCCTCAACAATCTTGGTTTCAATCGTTTTTTTTATGAGATTCAATTCTCGCACTGTTAAGTCATTTTTATATCCTAAGTGAAGAAGAAACTCCGGTAAGAAGGCTACGGTAGCCCAGTGGTTCAGGCATGCGGCTTTCAAACGGCGGTCGTGGGTTCGAATCCCGGCTCGTACCAATGAGTTTTTCGGAACTTATGTATGGAATATGATTTCATATTTACCGTTAGCTTTTCGGTGAAGGAAAACCATCGTGAGGAAACCTGCATACATCTGCGAAGAAATTCAAAGGTGTATGTGAAGTCCCCAATCCGCACTGGGCCAGCGTGGGGACTACTGCCCATTCCCTCTCATACATGAGAGGAGGCCTGTGCCCAGCAGTGGGACGTATATAGGCTGATGATGTGATGATGTGAAGAAGAAACTCAAGAATTCTAATCTACGCTTGCAACGGGCTTATACCATGATTTAGCGCTTCCAAGTTAACTGGACTTCTCGAAATCTTGTCCAGTTTATTATATTCTGAACACGTAGCGACGCAACACGCGCATATTACTTGTGATTTTGTATCCGTAATGAATTAAGCCTTCCATGATAATGTACAACGTATAATTAAAAAGAGTAGGTATGTAGAATACCTATTATTAGATTTCTCCTATTCTACTTTTCAACTACTCACAAGGAGTCTAGCTTAAAGTTGGTACTTAATTCTTTTTTTACACCAAACAAAACTGTTTATACTTCATTTTACTTCACGAAAGATAGTAAATTGGCAGTCGAAGTTATCTAAGAATTATAATATAATATAGAAGGTGACAACCCTAATCACAAACATAAAAAAATGATATCTCAGATGTCCCGCATTATTCGCATCTGAGTTTTTTTATATTAAAGCTAAATACAATATAAAACGATTCATGTTAAAAAACACTGCAGAAACAATGAGACAGTCCAAATAAAAAATAAATTTAAAAAAGTTAAAATCATGGTTTTCTCTATTAGTTACGATTATTTGTTATTTGTTTTTGACTGAATTAGTAAATATAACAGCCCTTTTTAAGACACCATTACATAATGCTTAATCACAATATATTTAAAACGAAATAATGCATTTCTATGGTTTTTATGAACATATCTTAACTTCTAAAATAAACATAAAAAAGACATGGTTTCTTCCCAGAAGTTATAGTTCTTAGGTAAATCTATAGGATGAAGGGGTAAACTATAGGTGACCGCATTTAAAGGAAAATTACACAGTGTGCTAATGTTTGTAATTTATTATGTTCCCTGATTAGTCGATTTTAATATCTAAACTGTATTCTGGTTTGTTGATAACATATAAAAAAAATTGTAGGGTTGTTTTTGGTGGATTGATTATGGTGAATTGTTTGATTGTTCAAATTAAAATGTTTTAAAAATCACAAATCGTCTGCATATATTTCCTAGAGGCTGAATGCAGTACTTTAGTGCCGCTTGCTAAGCCTAATATGACGCACTTTTCGAACATAAGAAGTGAAAGTGGATGCGTGTGTTTAAAGCAAAACTTTATAATGTTGAGTGCTTACGAGTAGTTCAAACGCACGAGCAACGGTGGGGACAGTCTATCGTAAAGAGAACGCAATGATAGCATATGTCTTCTAGTCCAAAAAACGGATGTTAAAATGTCCACGTAATTTTAGTATACATAGTGTTTATAGAAAATTTTGTTGGTTTCTGTTCAGAAGGGTCTAAGGAAGCGCTGGCGGGGGGCGGCGGAGGCATGTCTTCGTCGTCCAGCTCGTCCGACTCGTCCAACTCGTCGTCCAGCACGGACACCAGCTCGTCCGACACCAGCGACAGCGAAGCAGGTTAGATCTCGTTTCGGCACCGCGCGCATTCTAACCTGTCGGCCCGGCATACCAGTTCTAGACGTACACGCTCGAACTTGAGAACTCTCTACCAAATAGTATACGAAACATTCGTCGAGGAGCTCGTGAGGTGGCGCAAGCTATATTCTCAATAAACATTACTGCAGGTGTGATTTACATGTTTTTAATACGTTTTGTATTATCATAACATCATGTTACTTGTTGACGATTTGGCCCTTGAATGTCATGTTCATACAATTTCATAAATATTTATATATTTTTTATTAAAAAAATTAATCATGTTATTAATATTATTTATACAAGGCGCCTGATTTTTTAGAACTGGGATGTTAGGGTCAAATTATTGACCGCAGTGCGTGGCGTCGATTATAAAAGTAATGCACATGACACGCGCCGACACGAGCGCTTGTCGCGTCGTCGCGGAACTGTACTGATTATTTACTGGCAGATGTCGACTGTCGTCGCCCACGATTAAAACTTTTTTATCAATGCAATAGAGTGGTAAAATTTCGTACTACCTGATGTAAATTACGGTTTTAATGTTAGATTGTAATAATACTTGCATTTAATTAAGAAAAATATATTTCACTACGTAAGGATTCTTCGTAATGCTCGACACCTTTAATGCCTAAATTAAATGTTGTTTTAACAAAAATTCTCGGTGACATGGTTTTTACCTATGCCAGTATTCTGTATTTCGAACGACTGTTGTGTTAGATCCAGAATATATTTTTTTATGAGAGAAGTGGCACATAATCCAATAAATGTTTTCTAGTCTCTGTATTGATGCCAGTGACAGAATGAATGCATGCTGTGTCGCCCGTAGTCTGAATGAGATATAGATAGTTTTTATTGAAACATTAAGGAGTAGTACGCAACCGCTCGCCCACTATGGTAGCGCCCATGCCGTGCCTGTCCTGTTCGCAGGTAGACATCATTCAATGTTTCCTCTGACAAATCGGGCGGCCAGTTGCTACCCAATTTAGGGAGCTTTATTCCTTCACTCTTTATGAAAGTCCTTTACATTTTATAAGTTTTATTTATTTTAAGATTCCACAGCAAGATTTATCTTATAATTTATGGTTTACTTTTTGTGGCAATCTTTTTTTTTAAATCAAATTGTGTGTGTGGTTCAGTAAATAGAAAATTAGTGACTGGTATGAATGAGTGAGGCCAATTACTTTGACTGAGTGTATAATTTGCATTATGGTTTGCTACTGACTTTTGGGATGCATACCGTTTGGTTAGAAAGTTTGTCTGAAGTTATCTAAACTCAGGTATATGTTCGGCCGAAATATAATTGAATATGCAGTGGGCTAGTTTATAGTGAGGCAAAACTCATAAGTCAGAAAGTGAGTATTAAATATACGAATGATGTGGTTAGGTCTACGGCAATATTTGTCGTGGATCTACAGATGGTGTGCCCTGTCACTATCGCGTACATTTGTGAGCAAAAAGTGTGAGTATTGCGAAAGTTTTGAAAATAACCTTGTTTACTGTGATAACGTAGAGGGAACCACCTAAAGCTTTGATTAAATGTGAACAATCAATTCGAAGTCTGTCCTGTAAAAGAACGAAACAGTTGTTAATGAGGAGAAGAAGCCAGCTTTGGTGTTCACTTGTGCTTGGCACGGGTCGGTAAGAAACGATTTTTCTTTGGTTGGCTTTCATAAACCAATAGGAAATACCTTTTCACATTAATATTTTTAACTATGTCATGTCCTCAATGCGGCGTTCTTTCATTTGCATCCTTAAAATATCGATCTCTCGTTATAATAAATTCTTATTGGAAACTTCAGATCTCATGGTACTAATTGCTTTTGAGTGTGAAATTGAAACCAATATGAAGCTCGGCGCTGTTAGGAGGGACACGTAAGCAATAATAGTAGTTGGAGGGAATAGTGACGTAATGAATAGCGCGCGGGTACGTCCACACACGCGCGAGAGCGAGCGCGGCCGCGAGCGAAGAGGAGCCATCGCGCCGCCGCGCCGGCGCCGCCGCCGCCAACGCCGAGCGGCCACTAACGCCAATGCAAACAATTGTGTAAGGACGGATACCAAGCAACTAGCAAGCAGACAAACACACTACGAACACACCCTGCCATCACTTGACTTGCCTTGCCTTGCAATTTATTGTCTTTTTGGACAACGAGGATCTAACTTTGTGACATGTTCTAGTTAAAAATGTTATCACTGAAAAGGTATGTTTTATTGGTTTAGTGCTTGATACATACATTTGATGCTTGCTCTCTCATACATTCTGAATATGGCGAGGGAGCTTCGTTGACTACCTTCAAAGTGAAACGACTGGCACCGACAGCTGGCCTCTTTCCTTCACAAATTGTTTGCATACATGTTAACTATTGGATATTATAGATTTAGCCGTATTATTTATGTATTAAATTATGTAATGTCACGAACATGACTTGTTGCAATAAATTAAACATGTATATTACTTGAGACGGCTGGACTACTTGAACTCTGGATATACATTAAATGCACTGTTGTGAATAAAACAGACTTAGTTAACTTAGTTGGTTATTTATTGTATTTACATACTGTAACTTTTTTACAATGTCGAGAGAGGAGGAGATTACTCTTGTGAAACGCAATATGGCGTTTACCTATATACAGGTGCTTCACCGTACAATTGAATAAAAAATAGAGCATACAATTTTGATACAGATTATTTTAATATGATTTGATCTAGTTTAATTTCGTAGTTGTGATTACAGTATAATATATGTGTAGTAGATTTTTTGAAAATACAGTCGATAACATACGAAACATACTTATAGGTACCTATAGAATAATGGTAATATTAATAATTCTCAGTTGTTTTAAATGGTCTTTTAGAATGTCAAACAGTATTTATAATAAAACTGAAACTATGAAGTTATGAAATTATTTGTATTTAACAGATTTATTGTTAATATTATATATATGGCCTAAAACTGGATAATTTTAAAGTATTATAGTAAGATTTGAAAACATTACGGAGTAGGAAACAGCACAAACAGTCTGCTGGTGATTGTTTGTATTTGTGTGTTTACAATGTTGTTTCTCGTCGGGGGCAAAGGGGACAAGGCGCGACGTGGGCTGCGCGACTACAGCACTAGGCCAGCGCGCACTTATCTGCTTACATCTTAAATGTTAAATAGTCGATTCAATGAGCGGTTTGCGACATTTACAAATCATCACTGCCAAACTAGTCCTCTGTAGTGTAATTATTATCAGCGTCAGCTCCGGTGCGCGCGCCTTGGTTTCTCAACCCGGTTTTGTATTTTTATATCAAACTAGTTAAATTGTTCGACTGTATTGGATTTAAGCTATCAGTTTTATTAAGTAATCGCTATTCGAAACTCGGCAGATTCTATTACATTCCTGATGAGTTTTTAAATGTAAAAATGTGTAAATGCTATGTGCATTTGGTAAGGTTTTATAAGGACAAGTACAATTTGCTGGTTGCTTTGAGATCCTTACTGTAAGTTAGATGATAGTGATAGATTTCTTTTGAAGTTCCTTTTTTGCCGAATCGGCAGAGGATGAACATGAACAAATTCTAGCGCATTGTATGGTTTTAGTATTTGCCATTAAATTATAATTGTAAAGTGTGTTACATTTATAAATGTCCAAGGCGCTTGAGTGTTTGACCGGCTTTCATGCCGCGTTAGCTTGAAGTGTGTTAAAACAGTGATATGGTTTTCAGTAAGTGGTACAATTAGTTACTTGAACGCAACATGTAGATGTAAACATTGATGTAGAAACTCAGCAGTGTGCTTTCTAGAGCATTGTGTTACGTTTTATATAAGGTTTTTATTTATCCATCGAAATGACACTAAAATTCACTAGACACTAAGAATGAGTGGAAAATACATTGTATATATTTCAATATATATAACTAAAATATAAGTAAATCTTTTAAGTAATTTATGATGCATTTTATTTTTGGTATCCTGAGATCTGAAGTAAAACCAATGAGAACTAAATACCGTTAAAGTGAAGTTATGTTTTTAGCGAAGTACATAATAATAATAGGTTGCAGTAGGAACGTGCTTAGCGTGGTGCACATCAAAATAGTGTCATCTAGTCATCATTGTGACTCGTGTAAGGTAAGAGATTTTTTACGAACGAGTCTCTCCGATGGTAATCGAAGGCGGAGGACCTCGATTACCTACTTACCTTACGGTACGTGTCGCACACAATGTTTTTCATCACATTTGGTAGGAAACAAAAATTTTAACCCATTCATGGCCACGAACCACGAAGCGTACACAACACGCCGGGCCACCATACAAACCGTTTTCAGCTAAAACGTGTGACTCAGCTTATGGGTCTCCGGGCCTGGCGCGAACGTCAAAGAAATTGCCGCTTATGAATCCGGTCCGTTGGACAATATTATGCAACATTTTTACTAACCAACTGTTTACTGTTCATATGAAAATATATATATTTACTAATTTATTGATATTTGTAAGAAACTAAGAATGAACATTTTAAAGCCTGATCAGAAATAGATGATCATTGTCAAGAGGGCGCTGTTATTTTCATATAATTATAGGGTTCAGAAAAAATCTTTTTTTGTAAATATTTCTCACACACTGTTGTGATAATACAATATACCATTTAGTTGGTGACAGTTTAAGCCGCCCTGTGTTTATAATGAAACAAAAAAGATTGGCATGGTAATAAGTTTGGTCCTTAGAAATGTTGCTTGCTACCATCCAAACAGTAATCCATTGTAAAAAGGTACAATTTGCAACGAGTTTCGTCATGAAATAAGCTTTTAAACCAAGTAATAAAGTTTATTTTTGCGTGCTATGAAGATATGTGTAGTTTTTACAATTAGCGACAGGCCACGGTGACCCATACCTTGAGTCATGTCAATAACTTCAGGCGTACATATATTTTTGATATTTTTGAAATGTAGATTTATCTATTTGCTTGGGACACGTTTGTATCTCGAATGTCAGAATATTTACTATATTACACTTCCAGTAAACCAAACTTGAATATTCTAGACCCTGTTTCACTAAAAAAAACATGTTTACAATTATGTTTTTCAACATGCCTTATAAAGATGGTTGTTAGCTCAAATTATACTTATATTATTTCGTCATATTACGTTTTGTTTATGTTTAAATCAGAATTTATTCACGACTCACATGTGAGTCACGGGCCCTGAGCGACTGTTAAACATGGCCCATACGCTGAGTCACGGGCCCTGAATGGGTTAAACTAAATAAATAGTAATCGGGAGGCGCGTAAGGCAAAGACCGTTGAGCCATTTGCGCACCCTGCTATGATATGATTCAGTTTGATGGGTATGTACGTCTGGATGGGAAAAAATACTTATTTTTTATTTACACAAAATTACAATAATTTAATATTTATAACTTGAAGTTATTGTTCTTTAAAACTTGAATACATTTTCAAACATAATATCCGAGGGAAAAAAACGTAATCTCCGAGGGCCCAACATAGGCTATTGTATGCCTGCGCTTTATGAAGCCCTTTACGACCTAGTGTAATGTAAAAACCCTTATCACCACACTAGCTCGTAATGGGTTAAGTGTTACATATCTCGTGATACAGTTACCTATACACTCCTGCACGTCTATCATGGGACGGCCGCGACATACACTCGATCTTTTTCGCACTATACCTCTTGTTTCTAAGTGTTCTAATAAGAGAGAGACGGATAGTGCGAGAAAAATCGAGAGAGCTCGCGCGCCGTTGGGTGATAGCCGTGCTGGGCGTAATATTTTTGCCCTTAAGAGTCGCCAGCACGCTTGGCTCGAGACTTCATAGAAACGTAGTATGATTTTAAAACTGCATGCTGAAATAACATGAAACTTTGTCTACACTGCCAAACTAAAGTTTTAAAGTTCTAACTTTACTTCAGTATTTCGCCAAGGAACATACATGAACATTTCCTTTCCAATTTACCACATGAACATTTCCTTTCCAATTTACCACATGAACCGCTTTCCAAAAGCAAATGCGTTAATTATTACAGAAAAACCCATGTCGCTATATGTGGGCCGATAATATTTGAGGTGTTTCGTAGATTCCTCAAGGATCTCAGAATCACCTGTGGCACTTCATTATGATTGTGAGATCTTACTTCGAACATTTGACAGCTGTCATCATCATCATTGACGTTTATTCTACCGGGATGACTGTTGTCAAATGTAGGAAGTAAGATCTCACAAACTCATCAGGGTGACATTTTAATCAGTGTCCAAATTTTTTGTAGGCAATTGGTATCACTAATGGACTCCATTTTTGAAAAAAAACTGGTACGATTTTTTTAAATTATAAATTGTCGATCCAAAAGAATTATCCGTACAGCGTGGTTACTAGGCATTCAGTACCGCGCGGAGCGGGGCGGGGCCGGGGGAGGGGAGGCGTGCCGTGCACAAACCTTACAACGCGCTGAGGTGCCCGCGCGGTAAGGTGTTTTTGGGATAACTTTAAGCAGCAATTACTAAAAAAATTTATACTGAATGATATGAAACAAATTAGTTTCTGTCAAAAAATTCATTTTTGTTACAAGCTTTTATTGCCGACTGTACTTTCTGTACCATCATCAACTACTCATTGAGACGATTCTAACGAACCCAAACTCAAAGGGGGTTACGTCGGTTAAGTACTGAATTCTCATGACCACCTCCTCTGTCTCCATCAGATCAGCTCGATGGTACCATAATATTGAATTGTCATCCATACTATATTTATAACCGAAATTTCAACTCAATCGGTCACCGGGAAGTGGGTCAAATTTAACACTTTGCCTGTCCCTCGCTTTCGCCACTGTCATGAGTCGATACGTCCGTGCAATACATGTAATGCACAAATGTATAGAATCATCCATTTCTGACGTCACGTAGACGAGGCAGACCTAGTTTGACGGTGCATTACATATAATGCACGGACGTTCAAAGTGTTAACTTGCAAGATTTGTCCCATACATACTAAAAATTCCCATGGCCACCTTCTGTCTCCATAATCAGATCAGCTCGATGGTACCATAATATTGAATTGTCATCCAAACTATACTTATACCCAAAATTTCAGCTCAATCGATCACCGGGAAGTGCGTCAAATTTAACTCGCAAGATTTGTCCCATACTAACAGGGCAAGTTAAATAAAAGCTTGTAAAAACACGTATTTTATAGTTTTTGCTGAAGAATCTTATATTTAAATTTGGACAATGTCACCCTGTATAGTTGCAACTTAAACTGTATATCAGAATATGTGACGTTACGTACTTCACGTGGTCTTCATCATCAGTTCCACTTCACCAAATTTGTGGTTTCCGAGTGTAATTACACAAGTTGTAATAGAAAATAAAGAAATCACTACACGCGTGCCTATTAAAATTAAGAAGATCCCTCAATTTTTTACATAGCCCATCAACCGACTCGCTTTTTTGAAAACAATGGCACCAATCTGGAAGCGTAAACGTTCAAATAAAAAAATAATTGTACGAATCGGTTCATAAATGACTGGACTCATTAGCACATTAGCCATGACAAAAAAAAAGAATTGAGATCCTCCTGTTTTTCAAGTCTGTTAAAAACTACTACTCGCTCCATTTTTTTCAATGACATTTTGTATCAGCAGAAACTATTTTTCGACCTTGATATGGTGGATCCCATTGAGCAAACTAGCATGCCATTTTAAAATGAGAACCAAACTACGTTTGTATGGAGAGTGGAGCATCCTAGGGAAATTGGATGAATCTAGTATAAAGCAGTTTTAGAAAGACACTGTCTTCCGCGCCCGAGAAAACGAATGCAACACTCTTCGGGGGTGGGTTATTTTAACAAAGGGGTTTGGGTAAATGTGTTGTCATATTTTTTAAATGAGCGGCCATTCGTTAAATTGGTATATTATGATAGATCTATTTGAAACAAACATATTTTGTTATGAAATGTAATACTCTAAAATGCATCGGAGCCGAGATATTTGCAATACATATTTCCGCATATTATATTAAAAAGTTATAAACCAAACTAAAACACCTCGGCTCCGATATTGTTTAACGCGTTATTTTTTATATATATATGCGTATTAAGAGGTCCTCTAAAAGATTTTTACAAAAACATCCGTGGCCGCTGCAAAAAAAAATGACAATTTTTCTCATACAAGGTTACCCAATGCCCTTTCAGTAAATACCTCACTTTACCTAGTTTTACTAATATTTTTAAGTGAAATTTTTGATAAGGTTAACTACCATTGATTAAACGTGTTTGTGTCGAATAATGTAATTTTTGAGTACGCTGAGGCAAAAAACTGAAAATAAAGATCAATATTTGATTTTTTTACGAGGAAATTTTAAGCAATTATGTTTTGGTTAAATCAGACGAACAATAATATATCTCAAACATAAAATAATAGGGAATCATTGTTTCATAATTTGGTGAGAACGGCGTATCCAGGAACGCGATATTTTCCAGTGCACGCCTATGAGCGATAGGCCTTGTAACCCGAGAGTACGAGGTACTTTGCGTCAAATCCGGTAGTTCCGACTTTTTGCAGACTTGTTTATGATATTGGCTCAATGAATAATCCAAGTTTGTGACCTCGAGCGCCCAACGCAACTTTGTTAAAAACCCCGAAAAACTCTAAAGGACTAGTTTTTGATAGTACTTTTTCAGGGTGATTTTAAAATAGACCAAATTTCCTACATTAGACTACAATTGCTCTGTTAACCGAATTAGTTTACGAGATAAGAAAACAATGCAAAAAATTTAGAAGTCCGATAAAATTATGAATTTTGACTCTTAATTTCTCTCACAGTATCAATACAGTAACAACATTTGTCAGTCCTTTGCTTGATATGCAACCGTTTTAGGGTGTTTTTATAGTTTTCCCATAGTTGTGTCTGTCATTGGTTGAATCTCTCGAAGAATCACCCGTATAGTGAATGCGACCTTATAAGGATTGACTTACAAAATTAGATGACAAAAAAATGCCCAATTACTGTATTACACCTTTTAGAAATCGGTTTTATTGTACGTAACTACGAGGGTAACACCCGGGTTAATGTTGACTTTAATGTCATTCTCTCTTTACAAGCTAAGTATTGTAATTGATTAGTTGTTACTTGAAGCCGAACATGTGTTGATTAGGCCGAATTGTTTGCCATTTATTTCAGGAACTGGCCCGCGGCCACTCAAAAAGAAGATGAAGAAGCAAGCACACTCCGCGTTGCCTGCGGTGAGTATCATGTTGAATAAATATTGATCCCTTAAGCCGACATTAAGTGGGGGGTACATTGAGCAGTTTTGGATTTATCACCACATATTTTGTGTTAGAAATATGATGCCTACTGTTATTGCCAGGAAATTTATTTGGGAATAAAGATCCGCAGACTGATTTCCTTTATTACTTATTAGAGAATTGCTCTAAATTGATGAAAGTCAGCTTAGCTCAACTTGCCCCCATTATGAGGTAAGTTGAGCATGCGTATGAGGTAGTTGAACAAAGGATAGAATTGAAAGAAGATTACAATTATATTTGGCATATTTGTTGTCAATATTTGTTTAGTCTGGCCAGGAAAAGATGTGCCTGAGATTTATATGGCAACAGTAAAATCATTGTCAAATGTGTTAAACGTCTTTAGTACAGCTTGATGAAATTTGGAACATTAGTATGCTCGTTGGAAGCCCTGTTTTCGTCTCCCATAAGTTTTAAATTCGTAAGATATTCAGTTTTTTTTTCGAAAACTACGTAGAGTACGTATGAAAACATGGTCTAGAGCAACATTAAAGCTGAATAAATCTTGCATAAGCCTGTAGTACACAAGCTTGACGAAAACGCGTCTTCACGGAGAAGAATGCATCTACATGTGAGATTTTCCTTCAATTATAAACCGATAGGAGAACGCGAGAGCTTACTTTTTAACCCCCGACGCTTAAAGAGGGGTGTTATAAGTTTAACGTGTCTGTCTATGTATCTGTCTGTGGGAGCGTAGCTCCCTAACGGATGGACCGATTTGAATGCGGTTTTTTTGTATCATACTTTAATTAGTTGTTCGCATCATAAAACTATACGTAATTGAAACAGCACATGAAAAGAGTGGTTTTCAAGCTTTAATTTGAAATTAATTAATTTTAATGTAATCAGATTTGCAGATTTAACCGGCTCTTAACTGTGTCGACATAACAGCTTTTTTTAATTTTGTAAGGTTCCTATACACTACAAGTAGGTTTACAACGTGAGTTCGTTCGATATTAGGCATGACCTGACTCGGAGGTATATATTTTTTTATTTCATGTGTCTTCTTCAACCTTCTGATCTTGAACCCTCGTACAATAAAATTATTTTGTAGGTTTTTTATTATAACGTAACGGATGGTACTATAATTACAGATAATTTTCAAATTGTCTAATGTACGAGGGGCGGCTGATAAGTCCTAAGCCTATGGTATTTCGAGGTCGTATATGCGTTTATGGTACTGGCCACTAGAAAGGCCATTTAAAAACAAATTATTAAAAACAAATCATGCCATATTTGATTGAATTTTTCTTGAGATATTCAACGGAAAAGTCCACCATGTCTGAATTATCAACAAATATTACGAAAATTGAGCACCGTGCTGTAATTAAGTTCCTTACAAAAAGTGCTAAATCAGCGCAATGTATTTTTGAAGAAACGGCTAGTATTTATGGTGCCTCTGGACCTTCTTATGCTACGGTCAAAAAGTGGAGTCGCTTATTTAAACTGGGTAGGGAGTCGATTGAAGACGATCCCCGTTCAGGGAGGCCAATATCGGTGGTGACTGAAGAAAATGAAAGAAAAGTCAGAAAATTAGTATTAGAAGACCGGAGAGTTAAGGTTTGGCAAATAGCTGATACTGTAGGCATTAGTAAAGAACGGGTTGGGGAGATTTTACATGAACATTTGAACATGACTAAGGTCAGTGCTCGCTGGGTACCGAAAATGCTGACGGCGTTCGATAAAGAACGTCGTGTTGAAACTTCCCAGGCGTTTTTAGATCTGTGCGGAGATGGTATAGATGAAGTTTGCTCCCGAATAGTAACTGTTGATGAAACATGGATCAGGCAGTATGATCCGGAGTATAAGTCTGAATCCATGCAGTGGATTGAAAAGGGTGAAAGACCACCGAAGAAGTTTAAAGTGCAAAAATCGGCATCTAAGTTAATGGCCACTGTGTTTTGGGACTGTGATGGCATTCTCTTAATAGATTATTTGGCCAAAGGTTCTACAATAAATGCACTTTATTATGCTAATCTATTGAGACAGGTGCGAGAAGCGGTAGTTGAGAAAAGGAGGGGCAAATTAAGGAAAGGCATTTTGTTTTTGCAAGACAATGCACCCGTTCACACCGCCCGGGTTGCGAGGCAGGCTCTGAAGGAAATTGGCTTCGATGAAATCGACCACCCACCCTGCAGTCCAGACCTAGCCCCTAGCGATTATTTTCTGTTCAGTAATTTAAAGAGAGAGTTACAGGGAAAGAGATTTGGCAGTGATGAAGAGATGAAGGCGGCTGTAGAGGAGCATTTTGAAGGCCAATCTAAAGAATATTTTTTTAACGGCCTAAAAGCATTGTATCAAAAATGTAAAAAATGCATTATATTGAAAAATAAACATAAATTATTTTTTATATAGTGTTTTTTTTCTACCATAGGCTTAGGACTTATCAGCCGCCCCTCGTGCCATTCTGTCACTGCTTAAGAATAGTGGCAGCTCGCAAGATCAGGCCAAAACAATGGTTGTGAGGTAATGTATGACTTCTTAAAAAGGGTAGAAGACGCTTTTGCAAACATTCTTTTATATATATTTCACCGTTTACTGTCCCTGTTGTGATGAACGAACGACTTCGTTTGCCACAACTACAAATGGCTTGCCATAACCAGAACTTTTTTGGAAACTACGATCTCATTTTCTTTTTGCAATCTTCTGGAGCGTTTTTACGACTCGTAGACGTGTAAAATTCTTGCCCAGGTTGTGGTATTTAAAAGTAAAACCATTCCATGTCATTAACACTGTCAATCATTCATATGTCGCATATTTTCGCTAAATAAAGCCTTTAATCTATTCGGGCTTATTCCTTACAATTTATTTAGCGAAAAATAAAATCGGAAAGCAAATAATGACTAAAAATGGCTAAATATCTCAAACCAGACAGACTCGACGTGGATCCGTTATCCGGGCACAACTCAACCGCCCAATGGCTACACTGGAAAAAAACGTTTGAGAATTTTTTAGAAGAATCTTTCCACGACGCATTGGATGACGCCGCAGCCAAAACATCGGAGGTACAATTAAAACTACTAGTAAATCATGTTTCTCCGAGTATCTATGAACACATCGCACACGTTGAAACGTACGAACAAGCTATTAACATATTAAACGGTATTTTCACGAAACCTAAGAGTGTGATATTTGCGCGATATAAACTTGCAACCAGACAACAACAACCTGGAGAATCGATTGACCAATACATACAAGTACTAAAGCTTTTATCTAAAGAGTGTACATTTGAAGCTGTTACAGCGGACCAGAACGAAAAGGATTTTATCAGAGATTCCTTCATTTCTGGCCTTGTCTCTCCATCTATAAGGCAAAGGCTACTAGAAAATATGAACCTAACTTTAGATGAAGCTCACAATCAAGCGCGTGCTCTAGAGTCTGCCCAAAGTCAGGCTGAAAGCTTTAATTCTCCCCAATCCTCCGCTGTCTCTGGTGATCAAGTATTTCGCAAAACTGCTATTCCTACTACTAAATCTCAAGAAACGTGCTTTTATTGCGGTAACTCGCGCCACCCTCGGCGGGTGTGTCCAGCAGCACAGTCAACGTGCCTCAAGTGCGGCAAACAAGGACACTTCGCAAAAGTATGTAGAAGCGTAAGGTTCAATACTGCTGCAACTTCCCAAGAAGAAACTTCATGCTTCGTGCTAGCTGCAACCGGAATAAAAAGATGCACCTTGCTTATAGAAATTAATGGAGTACCGGTAAAAGCCCTTATTGACACGGGCAGCACGGCCAGCTTTCTTGATGAAGACGTTATCGCTCAGTACGGGTTACAGGCTTTGCCATGCCGTATGCAAGACGTATCGATGGCATCATCTGCGCTAAAGTCCCAGGTCACTCAAGTATGTCCAGCTACAGTCAAAATGAATGGGCAGGAGATCCCAAATGTTATATTTCGAGCCATGAAAAATCTCTGCTGTGAGGCCATAATAGGCCACGATGTCCTAGAAAAATATTCAAGTCTAGAAGTCGGATTTGGCGGACACATGCCAACGTTAAAGCTGTGTACGTTAAACCAAGCAAATATAGACCCAGTAGACTTATTCCCAAATATGTCTCTAGAATGCAAACCCGTAGCAATAAAATCTCGTCGATTCTCACCGGACGATCAAAAATTCATACAAGGTGAAATTCAGAAACTGCTTGCTGACGGTATAATCGAAGAAAGCTCATCTCCCTGGCGGGCACAAGTCCTCGTAACATCAGGCACGCACCATAAAAAACGTATGTGTGTTGATTACTCCCAAACCGTCAATAGATTCACATACCTAGATGCCTACCCACTCCCCAACATAGAAGAGGTAATCAGTAAAGTATCGAACTACACAGTGTTCAGCAAAATTGACTTGAAATCGGCATATCACCAAATTCCTATCACTCCTGACAACAAACCACTCACAGCCTTCGAAGCGGCAGGTAATTTGTACCAATTTTGTCGAATCCCTTTTGGGGTAACGAACGGAGTGGCGTGCTTTCAAAGAGCCATAGACTCGATTATTCGTCAATCTGAAATTGAGGGTGTATTTCCTTATCTTGATGACATCACCATCTGTGGAATTGACCAAAATGATCATGACGCCAAACTCCGGAAGTTTGTAGAGCTAACAGAAAAATATAGATTAACAATCAATAAAGAAAAGAGCGAATTTTCGCTAAGAGACTTAAGCATCCTCGGTTACAACATTTGTGACGGAAAAGTCAAGCCTGACCCAGACCGCTTGCGCCCACTACGTGAACTGCCGATACCTCCAAACTCCGCTTCTCTCAAACGAGCCATTGGCCTTTTCTCGCATTACTCAAAATGGGTACCTGACTTTTCGTCTAAACTCCATTCACTAACAAAAGTGGAACGTTTTCCTATGAACACCGAACAAGTTAAGTCTTTTGAAGAACTCAAGAATATTATTATGAAATCATCACTCGCAGCTATCGACCCCAACGGGATATTCACAGTAGAGACCGACGCTTCAGATCACTCAATAGCTGCTTCACTCACCCAGAATGGTCGACCTGTAGCTTTTTTCTCTAAGTCACTTAATGATAGTGAAAAGAAATACCCCATTGTAGAGAAAGAAGCATGCGCCATAATTGAAAGCCTAAAGAAGTGGCGTCACTACTTAGTCGGTCGGCGCTTTAACCTAATCACGGATCAAAAATCTGTTGCATTCATGCTGCAGGGACACGCAAGTAAGATAAAGAATGATAAAATCCAAAGATGGCATATTGAACTGTCAAGTTATCGATATGACATTAAATATCGCCCTGGTAATCAAAACGTTGTCGCGGACACGCTTACAAGACAAATATGCGCCGCGAGTATTGACGACAAGCTCCGAGACTTACACCAATCGCTTTGCCATCCCGGCGTTACTCGTCTAATGCATTGGATACGATCAAAGAACTTGCCATTCTCTATCGACGATGTGAGGCGTATGATAACATCGTGTCCCACCTGTGCAGAGATCAAGCCGAGATTTACAAATAAAACGGGAACTCTTATCAAAGCAACGACTCCATTAGAGCGAATCGCCATGGACTTTAAAGGTCCTCTGCCATCATCCACGAACAACAAATATATCCTCACCATCGTGGACGAGTACTCCAGATTTCCATTCGCTTTTGCCTGCGCAGATACTAGTACAAAAACGGTAATAAAACATCTCACGGAACTTTTCTCAATATTTGGATTCCCATCAATGGTACATACAGATCAAGGTGCTGGGTTCATGTCAAAAGAACTTAAAGATTTCTTGCACTCCAAGCACATCACTACCAGTCGATCATCTCCGTACAACCCCCAAGGGAACGGCCAAGTCGAAAGACTCAATGGCACGTTATGGCAAACCATTCGCCTAGCCCTGAAAAGTAAGAATATGCCTTTAACAATGTGGGAAGAGGTAATGACTCAAGCTCTACACAGCATAAGATCACTTCTCTGTACGGCAACAAACAACACGCCTCATGAAAGAATGTTCAACCACCCACGACGATCGTGTTGGGGGCAGTCCATGCCATCTTGGCTGCAACAATCTTCTAAAGCTCTCCTAAAGAAATTCAACCGTTTAAGCAAATATGACCCATTGGTTGAAGAAGTTGACATATTGGAATCAAACCCATTTTATAGTTCAGTGCGTCTATCAAACGGGAGAGAACTAACCGTATCAAATCGACATCTAGCCCCGAGTGGCAATACTGAGGAATCAGAAGCTGCTTATAACCAAGATGGGCATAACTATATTAACAATCCCTCGCCTGAGGATCCAGAAGCTCCTAATAACCAAGATGGTCATAATAATATTAACAACCCCGCTGTCACACCCGATCCGGGACAATTGCAACATTCGCAGCAGCTGGGATTAGAGCAGCGCGAGGGATTCGTCCTTGAGCAACTGGAACAGCCAGGGCCTGCAGATGAGGCTGTGGGGACACCTTGCAACTCCCCAGTATTACGACGCTCTGAGCGCATCCGTAGGCCTCCTGCCTACCTCCAGGACTTCCAGATGTAGGGAAGAATGTGGTATTTAAAAGTAAAACCATTCCATGTCATTAACACTGTCAATCATTCATATGTCGCATATTTTCGCTAAATAAAGCCTTTAATCTATTCGGGCTTATTCCTTACACAGGTATCTGTTTGAAGTCTGCTTTTATGTACGTTTCGTCATCTAATACAACGCATTCAAATTTTGTTAAAAGTTCATCATACAATTTTCGTGCCCTTCTTTTTGCGGATAAATTCTGCTGAGCATCGCGATTTGGTGCAGCTTGGGCCTTGTACGATCTTAATCCGGCCCTGGACTTAACTTTCTGTATGTAAGATTGCGACATTTGTACCTTTTTTGCGACATCACGTGATGATAACTTCGGATCCGCTCTAAAAAGCTGCAAGACTCGGGCTTCCTTTTTTTTTGTCATTTACTCCTTGCTTACCTCCGCTTCCTGGCTTCCGTTCTAACGTTAAACGTTCCCGAAACTTTTTTAGGACCGAACATACGGTGGATTGTGGATATTTTAACAATTTTGCTAGAGATCTATAGCTTAAATGTGGATTTTCTGTATGTTTGAGCAAAATGTTTTCACGCTGCTGATATTCAGAGCTTTTCCAGGGTGGTGTAACGCTGGCTAGGAGGCTGTTCACTTTCAGTGCGCAAAAAGCAGGGGTCGCCTGAAACTGTTTTTGGATCTCTCCGTATCTGATGTTTCGCCATCCCGGCTGTCCGAGACGCTGACATCTAACACCCTGATCTACCAGAAGTGAATCAGCAGTCGCAATTTTGGGGTCCGACTCCCTTGTATTCGGACTGAAGTCGTATTCAACCTCTGAAGCTGACTGCAATGCGGTTAGCTCTTGTTGGGCTTGTGCAATTTTGTTTTTAAGTTCCATTTCCCTGGAGCTAACCGTGGCGTCCTTGCCGGAGTCGGGTGTTGTAATCCTGGTGGGGTAGGCTGGAATAGTTCGTCATCTTGGTCCTCTCAGTCTTGAATGGAGTCGAATGACTCGTCCAAGGTCAAAGAGTTTTCCTCCTGGCGGGGAGGATTTCCTTGCGTAGGGGAGACCGGGGACAATGGAACCACTTTACAAATAATGACCTGTAACTAACGCTACCACGTAAAAATCGCTTAGGATATAACATTCTAGTCTCATTGGCTATCAGAATCTAGAAAAATATTTTCATTTAATGGCATCAGAATGGTGCAAATTGAGTTTTTGTTCATGAAGTCCTTGTGTTACAATACGGTACTAGTACCTAGTACGGGTCAATTGTACCAGATAATCAGCAGTAAATAAAACTCAAAATAATGTCTTAATAAATCAGTAACTATTGTTAATTTCTAAAAACGAATCAGTCTGTTACATACATCAGTCTTAATTAAAGAGACTTATTTGCACTAGACAAAGGTTCAGTTGAACTAAAAGTAAAAATATTTTCCAAGTTTTTGGAACATGTTATGTCGACTTATTATTAAAAAATACTTAGGGGTGCTCTTAGCACACATCTTTCAAGCAATAACAACATCTCAATACAACAAAATAACGAATTACTTAACAATTACTAATCCCATACAGTAACAATTGACCCCTGGTACAATCAACCCCATCCTTCACAACAAATAAATATTGAATAATACCACTGAAACGGATAGCATTGCGGGTATTATAATGTATATACATCCCGAAATGTCGTATGAATCATAGGTATAATATAAAATACCCAAGATGTAACTAGTTACAAAAATAATTAGTTTCAATCGTTTTATAATTGTTTTATTGTGTGGAAACTTTGGGTCAATTGTAGCACGGGGTCAATTGTAACGTTACAATTAACCCCGAGTGTTGTGGTACAATTGTCCTTTTTTACTAGCACTCACTAACCTTAAACAATCTCTATTTGTATATCTAACTGACCCCCACAATGTGACACATTAAAAACTTCAATAACTAGAGAATCACAATTCAGTACAAGTTTTACACTACGACTATCTAATTATAAACACTAGTACAAAACGTAAATAGTAAATACTTACTTTGGTCAGTCAAAAATGCAAATCGTCGTATAGCACATGCTTTTCGCATGGCAGCGAGTGGCCGACTAGTGAGCAGGTAGAGGCACGCTCAAGGCACACTGGTGTATACACACACATGCATATTTCGATGTGGTTGCAGAGTTATAGGCGATGGTACTATTGACCCGTGGTACAGAGTGACTGCTGAGATGAGCTTTTCCACCTTACTATTTTGTTCTGCCTGGCTAGCCATCATTCTATTGAATAGCTCCATCTGTTGATTAAGGACGGAGGCGAGGAGGTGCTCGCTGCTTGTTTGTGTTCGTGGTCTCTTTGCCGGTGACGCACCTTCTGCTTGGTCCGGTGTATCACAACGCCTTGAGTTTAATGTTCTATAGGTATCCGGAGACGCTATGTGGCTCGTCGAGTCTTGTGTCTTCCCACTGAGCTCAACTGAAGCCTCCCGACGGTTTGTAAGTTTTGCTTTTATCGACCGTACAGCGTCCATGAATACCAGGTAAGGGCGTCCCGTGCCATTTATTTTCTCCATAATACTATGAGGAGCGTATATGAGTGCTCATCCTAGTGGCCATAGGAGTATTTTCGCTCTAATGGTTATGTACCTTTGTTCCGATAAGGAGCTGCATTCCGGTGGTATTCTGGTCCCAGTTCAACGGTTGGTATTGCGAACCTTAACTTTTTATCGATGTGTTGAGCGATTTCTTCACCAAACAAATCAGTGTAGGAGAAGTTGTAGACTTCCCAGGATTTCCAGTCACTGGGGAAATTCCTCTCGATTGCTTCTGTGACAGCAAAAAACGCATCTTCGTCCCCTAGCGTGTCAACACGGGCAGCCAAGTCACCCATCGTTGTAAGGGCCATGTTCTGAAATCAGAGTAACCAGTTACGACGCGTTCCGTATTTAAGGTTATGTCGCTTAATTGAAACGACGTCGTTGTAATAAGTCGTTAGGATTGCGTCATATAGAGTGACGTTTGGTTTTGAGCGACGTCGTTTGACATAACGCGTCGTCTGTTTCAATACTACGTCGCATGACATTACGTCGTATGGTTTGGTACGACGTCGTCTGGTTTGATGCGATGTCGATTGACATTTTAAGGGTGCACGGGTGGTGCTACGAGTGTAGCAATGTTGTTCATTGCGACTGGGTCTGATACGACAAGTATGGTTTGGTACGACGTTGTCTGGTTTGATGCGATGTCGATTGACATTTTAAGGGTGCACGGGTGGTGCTACGAGTGTAGCAATGTCGTTCATTGCGACTGGGTCTGATACGACAAGTGTGTCGTTTGATTGAGGCACAGCGACGCTGAAACGCCAAATTCAAGTCGGACATGAGCCGATTTTCAAGTACGTGCAAAGGTACGTAAGTCATCGCTGGTCCGGGGGAGCCGAGCGGAAATCAGACAAATTGACAAGCAAGTCAATCAAAGTGGTATTTGAGATCGTTAGCTCAACCACGTGGTAGTCATCATCTTCCGATGAAGACGGGTAATATAGGATTAAGAACTCTTATAAGTGCAAGGCACGTTAAACATCGCTGGTCCAAGGGAGCCGAGCGGTATATACTTGTTCTTAATAAAAAGCTTGATGAATACTTACAGAATAAATTCTTGATAACCTGTAGTGTACTGATCCATTCGAATTCAAAAGCGTACTGACAGGCACGGCGTCACCATCGCGCCGCTGCCCGCGCGCTGCTTTGTGAGTGAGCAAGACAGCAACAGGGTTTGACAGCTAGTTTATACACACATACTTACACTAAAATACAGCAGTGTGAGTGAGGAATTCATAAGACGTCATCTCAAGTGGTTCAAGCGAAGGCTCGAACACCTAAATAGTCGGTATACTGTATAAATAAATAAATATAACCAATTATGTGCGCCCACGTTTTGGCGTGTTCAAGCTTTATACAAAAAGCAGTATGGATATTATCCCTTCCTATATCCATCGCTTTTTGTAGCAGGGATGGTCGAGCTCGAGACACTTAATTTTAGGCGTAAGTCCCATCTCGCTTTACATTACAGTCTCCTGCTGAGGGGACAAATTGACAACCCTGTAGCGTTGGAAGGCACTGTTCGTCCCCGAGCAGTATTCGCGGGCAGGGCGCCGCCTCCGCCGGCGGCGGGCGAGCCGGGCCGCCGCACGCGCCGCGCCGGCAACGCGCCCGCGGCCCGTTCGCCGGCGCTACTCAATCAACTCGTCTTGAGGCAGGATGCCGACGTGTTTTCCGATAGCTGGCAAACCCTGCTCCTGTAAAATAAGTGCCCTAAGTAATGTGTATTGTTAGTAGGTAGCAACGTGTCTAGATTAATATGTATGTTTCCTGATGGATTCATTTAACTTATTAAGCACAGTTTTAAACTAAGTCCTAACTTTGTAGGCGCCTTGGTACTTTACTGTAAGCTTATAACTGTATAATGTGTAAAAAAAAAATGCTTTTTATTTTATTTACTAATTACTTATTGAAACCTGGCTAAGGCTTGAACTTGATTTACGTCCACGTAAATGATGTTTCGCTGTGATTGTACTCGCTTAAGGTCTAACGGATCTTTATTCCCTGGTCCTAAATATGTCATTCTGATATCTACGTACCATTTATGATGAGGCCTATAATTTTATTTATTAGGTTTACCTGTGTGTCAAATATTTAATATGTAACGGCACGGATCTCGTGGCGCGACCTTGGTGCTTGTCAGCTCTCACTCATACAGAACCCGTAGCACGGTTGTCATTTTATCACTTATCGTTGTGGTAAAGACGTCCATCACGCTCTGACAAGTATGCGAGTGCGAGAGTGACGGATGCCTTATCCACAACGATAAGTGATAAAATGGCAACCGTGCTACGCCCGCAGAATAGTTCATCATACTTGACAAATATCAAGGTCTTCGAGAAATATCCGTGCCATTACTTGTAATATAAAATCATAGTATACTTTGTTATAGTCAGCTTGGAAATCCGCAGAAAACCGTCCCGCCGGTGCCAACGGCCGGTAGCTCTTTGTCGGGGGCGGCGGCAGGCGCGGGCGCGGTCGACCCCGAGGCCAAGCCTCTCGCAGAGGTCAAGGGTCCCGCGGAGGCGAAGCCGGCGCCCGCCGCGGACGCCAAGGAGCCGCCCGGGGCTCCGGGCCCGCGCGCCGCTCCGCCCGCCGCCGCGCCGCCCGCCGCCCTTGACTCCTCTCACTCCCACTCGTCACACGCACCGCACTCGTCACACACCACGCACACGACGCACGCGGCGCCCGCGCGCGACATCATTGAACAGAAACCTCCCGCCAAAGCCGAACCCCGCAACGGCCTTGACAAAGCTGACTCCTCGCACTATATCGACCCCATAGAGCGCACCCTAGCCAGTCTCGAGCGCACTCTCAAGGCTGACGTGCCCATGGACGTTAGTGTCAGCGGTTCTGAATCTTCCATGCGCCTCGAGAACTTCTCCATGCCGAAGCCCCAGATGCTGGGTGATTCGACACACCAAAACTTGATGGCGCACCTCGGTGGACTGGCGGACATGTCGCATGTTCCCGACCAGACTAAATCGGAAATGTATCCGCCGCACAACGGGTTCATCGAAAAGTGTATGCAACAAGAGCGGGAGATGCTGAGGCCGGACATGAACCCCGGCCTAGGCGTGCTGGCGGGGGTGCCGCCGGTGCCCTCCATCTTCGACCCCGCGCCGGCCGCGCCGCTGTCGGTCATCGCGCAGACGCACCACGCGCAGCCCGGCGCGCCGCCGCCCGCCGCGCCCGCCAAGAAGGAGGACATGAAGCCCTTGCTCACGCCCAAACCCATCGAAGACCTCATTGGAGTCCCGACCATGCTCTCCAATAATATGGAAAGAAACAAATATGAAATGGATAAGAAAGTGGACGAATCCAAGAACAATTTTGCTCAAGCTTTCAAGTTAAAACAGGAGCAAAACTTGAAGAACGCGAGCTCGTGGTCTTCGTTGGCACAAGCTGGAAGCCCCCAAAGCGTTCCCAACGTGAGCTCCAACAACCAAATGAAGCAGAAACCCGTTATGGATACTTTCCAAGTAAGTATACGTTTGTATTACGTAAGCAAACGTCGCCGCTTAATTAAGGGGTTGACGTTATATGGAGCACCACACCTGTCTTCATTTATATATAGGTCAAAAACCTAGCGAGTCGCGCGGCAAGAAACAAAGTTCAAGAATCCTTGGAGTTAATCATTCAGACGTCGCCTTGAACGTTTTTCGTTTGAATTCGAATGCTTCTCACAAACAGATTTTAATATTTTGTTTCCATTTATAGGAATTCAAGAAGCAAGCCAGGGAAAAAATGAATCGACAGAGAGCCTTGATCGAGCAGCAGGAGCTCCGGAGGAAGGAGCAGGCGGAACGAGAGAGACAGCGACAGGAGACGGAAAGGAGACATCCCGATGACGACAAAATGAGGTAAGAGTGCAAGAGTACACTGTAATGCTTTGGGTATGTTCTTGAAGTAAATCTATTTTACATATTTAAGTGTTGTAAATACACTGTGTCCAATAAGTTTGAATACACTTTCTCTAGAACTGGTTTGAAAAAAATAGAGATTTTTCAGACAGTTATGTCATTATAATTTGAAGTTTATATTTACATTATTTTACATTTAATATATATTTATCTAGTGTCGTTAACTTTAAATCCATGATGAAGCAATTCCGGGAACCTATTATCTCAAAATTTCTTAAGGGCGATAGCGTGAGTGCAATTTTTGCGGCGTTGAAACCTTTTGGAATTAAGCGTAACCTAGTTTATACTACAATTAGAAGATACAAGGAGACCTCCACATTAGAAGATCGCAAGAGATCTGGTCGCCCGCGTTCAGCAAGAACGGATAGGGTCGTGAAACTCGTGAGAGAGCGTCTCCGCCGGAAAAAACACCGTTCGATCCGAAAAATTGCTGCAGACTTAAATATTTCAAGAGGATCAGTACCTACATTACACCTTGAGAACAGACCTCGGGTGTCACACTTACAAGAAAAGAAAAGTACACGGCATTTCCGAAGCTATAACGAAAAAAAGATTAGATAGATCAAAAACTATACTTTCCTGGCACGCGGGGGATGAATTCGTTTTTTCGGACGAAAAACTCTTCGTATTAGAGCAACCGCTCAATGTTCAAAATGATCATTTGTGGGCAGCTAACATCAAAGATATTCCAGATAATCAGAGGAATGTGCCAAGATTCCAGAGTGCACCATCAGTGATGGTTTGGGGAGCAGTTTGTAAGCGGGGTAAACTTCCTTTGGTATTTATCGATAAAGGGGTAAAGATCAATGCTGATTACTATAAAACAGAAGTTTTGGAAAACATGTTGCTCCAAACTTAAAAATTTTGTATTGAAACGATTACTATTGTTTCCATCAAGATGTAGCTCCATCCCACACGGCAAACGCAGTTCAAGCGTGGTGTCAGGCCAATTTAACTGATTTCTTGCCAAAAAATGAATGGCCCCCGAGTTCTCCGGATTTAAATGTACTGGACTTTTTTGTATGGTCATATATGCTCCCGAAACTTAATACTAACAAAATAAAGAATTTGGAGCATTTCAAAAAAAATATCGTACAAATTTGGTTCGAAATGCCGATGGAGGCAGTGCGCGCCGCGTGCGACGGATTCGAAAAACGTTTGAAGCTGACCCCCTAGCACACTAAGTTTTATGTCGACGAATGTTGTTGTGTCGTTGAATGGGACGAATGCTTTATGTCCGACATAAAACGTAGTGTGCTAGGGGGTCTGGTGGTGAAGGTTAAAGGCGGAGTTATCCCAAAAAATTTTTTGTGAATATTGTATATAAGAATATCTTTCATGAAATATAGTTTTTATTGCAATTGTTATTAGTACTTTGTCTTAATAAAAGAGTTTGAAACTGTTTGCGAACTTATTGGACACGGTGTATATTTAATTTAAAATAGGGAATGGGGCCAAAAATTATACCTAGCTAACTCAAATAATGGATAGTATAAATGTGTGTAGGGCGCTAAGCGGAATCCGCAAAGCTGAGAGTGGCGAGGTGACGTCACCGAGCGTGTCGCCGGTGGCGCGCGCGTCGCCGCCAGCCGCGGTCGCCGCCGGCGCCGCCGCCAGCGCGGGCGACAAGCCTGCCGCCTCCGAGCGCGAGCGCCTCCGCCAGCGAGAGCAGGAGAGACGTCGTCGGGAAGCGGTCAGTATACACAACCACTCTATTACTACTACGCGAGCCAAATAACATTCACACACGTGCCAATCCGCCGGATTTATCGCTGGCGACAAGGTCACAGAAAATCTAGTATGGAGTGACTTAGATTTGGCTGGCCGCCGTGCTTCCGACACGTATCCACACGGGCCGATTTTACGCGGCAGGACTGCATGCAGGCCTGCTGATTTCGCTCGTCCCTTAGTCTCCTTATGCGCGTGTATGTATAAGTGCGAGAGATCACTCGCGTGTCTGTGGGTGGTCAAATTTATCGGTAGGTAGGTTCCGGCTAGCAGCTCATATACTCGTATAGTGAATTCTGAGATGTAGGATTATCTGTTGCTAATGAAAAAACGATTTATTTTCACTGTTGTCAAATAAGGTCAATGAGGACATTTCCGTCATACTTTTTGATAATTTCACTTTGGCCGGTCATAACTAAGAGGATATCTACTTTTAATAAACCTGATCACTGTAATAGATTGAGCATTTATGCAACTATATAAATGTTTTCATATTAAATTGCTAATACTGCTGGTTATTTAAATATGTTTTTCTTTTTAAAACATGTCAGTTGACGGTTTTTCCCGACGGTTTGGGGCTATTCCGTCAACCTACTATTATTCTTGTATCGTGACGTATTACAAACATATACTTCAAGTGAACAATTACCGCTGAGTCTACCGTCAAGTGCGCAATTTAAGGCTTATTTTAGATTTTATTGCCAAACGTACTTTTTGGGGCCATTCCGGCCTATTTTTATAATCAGGCTAACGCTAAAACGTATACACACCAGATGTGTATACGTAGACAGGCATGAAAAAGTAAAGTAGCTATCTTAAGTATTCCCTCCTAATACAAGTGCTCACGTCACACAAGCGGTAAGATCTGTCCCACGGAAATGTTATTATACCTTCAAATGCAGGAAGCGCACGTCTAATAAATCTCGTTTGCAATGCCTTTACATACTCGTACATACCACTGTTTTAGTACCTACTGATTTTCAATTAGGACTAATCCCATTCTCCCGAGTTGAATAACAAATAAAAAAGCAAGCTAAATTAAAAAAAAACTACTTGCTCCTCTGCAAATTAAACTAAAAATCATTGAAAATAAATTATAGTGTTATAATAGTTTTTATTTAAGTAAGTCAGATCAAAAAGGTTGGCAATATATGAAACGGGGATATTCCGGCACATGCCGGTTTTGCCCGTTTCACAATTGGCGGATTTATCTTCTCGATCATTTCGTTAGTACCAATATTTAACCACCCATAGTTTCTCACCTACAGATTATATTTGAAATTTAATAAAACTGCCATCAAACATGCATATCGAACTATATAATAAACATACTAAACCCTAAACCCGTAAACTTGAATATTTTCATCGCACCGTCACGAAACACAGCAGCACACTACACTCGAGTTCGAGTTCGGGGCGCAACGCGCAACTAAATTTTGAAAGCGGGATTTTTCCGTTCACTGGCTAGACAGCGCCATCTGCTTTTGACTGCGGATATAAAATTTTCTCGAGTCGGCAAGCGTGTACTGTTGTTTGAAAAGCCGCAAACGCCGTTTGACGGAAATACCCCGCTGACGGATTTGGCCACCCTGACCTTACCCTATTTCGTAGCGAGAAGACTGTTCAATTAGGCAGCATATTTTTTTTATAAACTGTTTTGACACAGATACAACATTATTGACACACGCTATTGAATAAGCGCTACTTACCGTCTATAGGCGCGAAAAAACGGTCCCGCCGAGCGCGGCGGACAGCATACGTTGCATAAGATAAAGCGAGATAGACAGCAGTCTATCAATCTAATAGCTTATGCCATGCATGCAGCCACGCTTGAACGTTTGGCCGCGGTTATAGAGAATGTCAAAGGCGTTTTTTTTTATAATTGTGACTTGAGGAATTAAATCGCCTAATGTTTTAAATGAATTTTGTTTCCTGATTGGTCGTATTTATTAATTAACTGGATTCTAGTAAGTTGATAGAAAATACAAATGTTTTTTTAAGACTTCTGATTGGTGGATTTAATATTAAAATTAAAATATTTAAGAAATCATAAAATGTATACAAATTTTCCCTAGGGGCTACTTTAGCCCCGCTTGCTAAGCTTAATATGACACTTTTCGAGCATGAGAAGTGAAAATTATTTTATTGTATGTTGTCAAAACGGAAAACTGATTTTTGGTTATTTTTCTGCAGATGGCTGGTCAGATTGACATGAACATGCAGAGTGACCTGATGGCTGCGTTTGAAGAATCTTTGTAATGTTGATGGTTAGATGACCCTAATTCTACAAAGCAAACTCGTTACGTGTACACACCATTCATGTACGATTCTTAAACGATTCTTCCTTTCGATGTGGTTGCTGTCATTTTGATCGCTATACATAACTTTGTAAATATAATTAATTACGTATAGGGACGCAAAATCAATTGCTATCCCCTGTCTGTCAATTCAATTGTTTCTATGCTGACACTGTCTCCGTACTTCCAAAACGATTTTGATTTATAGAATCGTACGTTCGGCAGAACTCCGTCCGTGCCGACAGTGTGCCCGAGACCAGCGCGTGCGGTGATAATGTGACGCCAAGTGAAATAGTGATTTGTGCGTGGAACTATTGACTAACATGTGTATAAGAGCTGTGAATAGGATACTTATATTAAATTAAACTGTTGTACCATCAATTTAGATTTCGTGTTCCCGAGCTAACGGCCTCTCTTAAGAGGTTGCATTTTAAAATTATGTGTATTATATAAGTTAATCATAAGTTTTTAAAGTAAACTCTCTTTACATTTATAAGCCAATTGTTACGAGCTTCGGGCTTGGGGGTTGAAATGAAAAGTGGTTTTATTTTCGGTTCTCAACCTGTTCAGATGTCTGGCGTGCGCTTCACAAATGTGCCTTCGTGTTACTCGCCGGGACAGTGTGCGGTGCATATCAATACTTCGTCCACTGCACTGCACTAGTCAGACCACTAGTCACTTCATTTCTGTTTTAACCGACTTCAAAAAAAAAGGAGGAGGTTCTCAATTTGGCGGTTTTTTTTAATTATTATTTTCAATGTTTGTTACCTCAGAAGTCCGTCATTGATGAGCCGATTCGAAATTAATTTTTTTTTTGTTCGTATGTATATACTTCCAGGAGGGACCCATTTTTTTCAAAATTCAGTTAGATGATGGGATCCATGAGGAATTGAGGGGACTCCTCAATTTTATTAGGCACGCGTGTAGTGATTTTGGTATTTTCTGTTATAACTCGTGTATTAACATTCGGAATCATAAATTTGGTGGCGAGGCATTGATGATGAAGACCACAGATGACTTATCGAATTCCTCAATTATGTACTTAAAAGTGCAAAAGTACGTCACAGGTTCTGATAAGATTCCGTTGAAATAGGAACTAATGAAGTGCCATTGGTGATGATCTTGGGGAATGGATGGAAGTTTTCAAATATTATCGGCCCACGTACAGCGATTCGGTTTTTTTCTATAGTAATCAACGCATTTGCTATCGGAAATCAGTTCATGTGGTAAATTGTAAAAAAAAGGAAATGTTCTCGTGGCTTGGCGGAGTACTAAATTGAAGTCGGTTAAAACTTTGTTTTTAAAGTAAATTATTTTTGACTTTTTACCTTCATTTTGCTTTCTTAGGAAAACGTTAACGAATTTCCTAAAGAAACCTTTGGCTATGCATTTGCCGCTTGCATACACAAGGCCATAAGGCGGGCATATAAAGAGATTAATATAAGAAAATCAAGGAAATATAATTACCTACCTATGTACGTATGTATATATATTTATTAATCGTTGCAGCACTGTGCCGCAACTTGTTGGCGACCAGCCAAAGAGCGAAACAATCGAAGTTTTGTACAAATAACATGACAACAATGTGGGTATCATACTTACCGAAATCGAATAGAAAAGTAGCCATGTAACGGACCAAATTATAGGTATTAGCGGCATAGTTTAAGCAAAGTAATTTAGTGCGATAAAGTGACTAGTGGTGCTGATGCTAGGGAGGCACCGAGGCACCACGGACGCGCGAGGCGCCCCAGGGGCAAGGCGCGCGGGCGGCCCGGCCCACAAACGGCTCGTCATTTCAATCCGAAACTTGTGGCTCGGAACACTTCCATAATTAAACATTTGTAGTTGATACTAATATAGTAGTATTTCAATGAAATCAAAGTAATCATATAAGCAGTCAATGGAATATGAAATGTGTTATCTCGTACGTGTTTATTCGTTGCCGGTGTTGAAGTACTGTACGTGTTGGTGTATTGTGCCACTAACTGCATGAAGTGGTTGTTCGCTTTAATTAAATAAACTTAAATCAATCTATTGCTTTCAATCAACATGTAGGTAATGAATAAAATAGTTTATTTTGTGTATTTATTAGTAAATGACATTTTCTGTTACATATTCGGTATTCAATAAAATATTTCTTAGTGTTGGTAGATTTTTATCAGTCTGTCATTGTTTGAAATCAGATCAAATGTCATACATTTGATTTGTGAAATATATTTATTTTACATTGAGAAACGCCTTTTTATGTTTGTAGATAGACACTCCAGTAGACTTTTTGTACTAAATAATATCCTAAATATTCTGCGTACCTACTCATAAATAAGGTATCGGAGTAAACATGATAATAAATACCAACCCAAAATGCATTGTATATTGATAAGCAATTTAGTTTGTCGTTTACTCATATCAAATGTAGATATGAACTAAAATATACATTCCATATTGTAACTTGTTGTTTAAATTGTCACCTCTTTGGTGCATCTCTGGTCTACGACTATTTCGGAAATTACCTATCACGTTGGTAACACTGAGGAGTCCACACTAGAGGTGTTCCCCTCATTGGGGAACTTAGGATATCTAGTTTATTGATCATTTAAAGTCTAAACATGCTAAATGTTGGATAGTTGTAATAACTAGGAGCAGGGCTAGCACGTTGTTGTTTATCGCCGACAGTGCGTTTGTTTCTCTCTAATAACTAGGGGAGTGCGATAGAGTGATGTCGGTGATGTCGAGTCGTACACGCCCCCTAGACAGAGACACGCTGATGCCTTCCGCACACGAGAAAAAGAGATGTAACACTCTTCGGGAATCGCTGTTTTGGCCAAATTTTGATTAATACCTAACTTAGTGAAGTTTTATTGAAATTTCTTAAAGTGAGATTTTAGATGAGATAGAAGACTATAGTATTAACTTGATTGTGTCGTAAAATAATGTATCGTTTGAGTAGACTGAGTAAAAAAGGAAAATTCAGGCCCAACTTTTTCTATGAGGAAATTTTTAGCAACCATGTATCGATAAAATCAGATGAACAATCATATACCTAGTCAAGAATCATATATCTGAAATTCAGACCTTACTGTTTCATAATCTAGTCAGAACGGCGTTTCAAAGCACGCGATAATTTCCAATGCACCGCCTTAATAAATAAAATGATTACAGTAAACGTAGCAAAACAAATCTCGACGTGATCATTTTGATCTCCGAGTTAATGGGCATTCTGTATATCAAGTAAAACGGTCGCGAGACGTCAATATTAGCATTCGCGCATTAAAGGCACAGGTACTTAATCCAGTACCTAAACTTGTGGCCTGAAAGTACGTGGTCACGTGGTACTTTGTGTCAAATCCGGTAATTCTGATTTTTTGCAGACTTGTTTATGATGTTGCCCAAATGAATAATCCCAAGTTTGTTACCTCGAGCGCAGAACGCAACTTTGTCAAAAATCTAATATACGATTCTCACCGACCGACCGGGCCGGAGCGCGCCTGAGTGCTTTTTACAAGTTGCCGAAGGAATTTGAAGTTTTAATGTAGAAGTTACATTTCATATTTGAATGTACTTGCGGTCGGTCGGCTCCACGCGGACATGAACGGCTGTCGTCGCATGTAACCGGCATTTGCCTACTGCACTCTATTAAAACGCGGTCGGCTACCGCCGGGTGCTTGCGCATCCGTTGCGTCGCGGCGCCAGGCGACCCGGCCCGGCCCGTTCGGTGGGAATCGTACATAAAGTACAAGTTTTTGATAGTACCTTCTCGTGACATTTTTAACACATTCGTTGCCAAGAATCTCTACGCTCGTTGACTATCCCGTGCAATGATGTAATATAAAAAATAGGTAGATATGTTACAAGCGCTCCAAAAGTGGCACACTAAAACTCATGCAATTGGCAGACCTCGCCTCAGTATCGCGCCGTCAATGGCTACGTGCAAACGTGTCGCAGTTGTCAGATTTGCAGCGCAAAAAATAAAAGATGCCGTCGTGTGTTATGCGATTTTGAATTATACTAAAAAAGCCAGGGGATAACGTATCATTCGAAAGTAATCTTCTTTTATCTTCATATCAATACATTTTACGTATTCAATAATTACGTGCATAAAAGAAATTTCCAGATCATGTTGAGTGTAACAAAAATATACCCGAAGCGTGAGTGCGATAGAGACGCAATATCTTTGCCGATCAAAGAATAACACATAAACAGAGGGGTCTTGATAAGATCGTAGGCATAAAATTCGTGATTGATTATTGATCAAGTTTAATGGTTTTGAAATTATAATAATAATATATGTATCTCTATTATCCTTAACTTTTTATAATAAATCCCTTCTTGATAAAACTTAAAATGCCTCTGTTACAATTTGCCCGTTTATTAAGTATACAACATTAAATGAGAGAGAGAGAGAGAGAGAAATTGACAGATATATAGAAATTGACAGACCACGAAAGTATAAAAAAATTAAAATACTTGTACAAACTGTCAATTTAAACTTCCGCGCCTAAACAGTTCTACAGTTCCCTTTTGAGGTCGTATCAAGTTGCAATTAAAACCATATCGGTACTCAGGTTTACAGTCACTTGACAGCCGTTTATGCCAACAAAAAACGTATATTTCGACACTCTCTAGAAAGAAACTATGTTTGTGTTGAGAGACTAGCATCTTAAATCGAGACGTATAAATGTACAATAGTACGTAACGAGAATATGATAAGAGGCAGTGTCTAGTCTGATTTATTAATACTCTTTGTCCATGTAAGCGAGACGGCATGCTATGCTAAGAAACAGAGACAAGTATAGTTTCTCTGCATCGTACGTCACAACTCATTTACTTGTCTCTTTTTCGCTCCCGGAAAGAAGCATACCGTCCTGCTCTCATTTGATATCCATATTAGTGTATAGCTACAATATCCGCAGCTCTTTCATGTGTGCGTAAGTCTGGCCATTTTTAAACACGGTCTTTCGTATATACAACGTATCTACCTCATTATTATATTACATCATTGATCCCGTGGATTTCCTTGTATGTAGCGGAAAGCTACTACGGCGTAGGCGTCCGCTAGGCGTGTTCCTGGCAGAGAAAGTGTTATAGCAGACTGAAATTGCTACAATATGAGACTAGAATTGTCTCTATAGACCCAATAGTTTCAGATATAAATCGCTACATACATTTCTCTATACAGATGCCGTCAAACTTCTTGAACACTTGACCTTGCCTGCGCAAAGGCGAATTGTACCTGCGAGCTGCCCCCCCACTTCGTCCCGCGTGTTCAAGAAGTTTGACTGCATCTATACTCGGAAACCTAATTCAAGACCAAAAAAAACTACGACAGATATGTCAATGTCACTGTCATTAAGTGTCAAAGTCACTTATGTCATTGTCAATCGAACATGTCAGATGTAGCCAACCTTTTTGCATTGATCAACAATTCATAGTAAATATTCGTGAATATGGCCAACATTTTCAATATCAATAAAGTTATTAAAAAGTAATTGTTTTTTCTACCTGATATCGTTCAAAAACAATTACAATATCCCAAAACAAAAATTACTTGTTAAACATTTCATAAATCTATTTGACAGATTGACAATTACTAATCTATGGGGTCATGGCTGGTGGGGTGGGGTGGGTATTATATGATTTCACCACAGTTTGTCAGTAAAACATCGTCGAAGTCATAATTGGGTGTGTCGTATAGATGTAACAATCCAACCACATGTGCATCGAATAGCTAAACGCATGGCATATTATTTAAATTACATCTAACGTTGTTGACGACCATTGTTTATAAATCGTACCAAATGCTATGAATACCTGAGGTATTACAAGTGCAATACCAGTTTTTCTACCAAAAATCTTCTATGGTTAAATATTTAATAGGGCATCAGATATTTTTGTAAATAAGTTGAATTCTTTTTTTTATTTAAATCGTAGGTTTAAAACTACCAATAAATAAATTTTCTTGATGCGGCCTTCTAAAAAGTGAAAATATACCACCGTAAACATATTTAATTTTAGTGGCAACCCACGTTGGTCTTGAGTTTTGAGTTAGGTTTTCGAGTATAGTATGGAGTGACCTTGATTTGGCCGGCCACCGTGCTTCTGACACGTATCCACACGGGCGTCTCCTTATTCAAGATCAATGAGGAATTGACGGAACTCTTCAAATATTATTTACCCACATGCAAAAAATTCGTAATGGCCGATAGTTAACCGCTGTGGTGGAATCCACCCACACTTGCAGCAATTGTTTCCTATGAAAAAATCATTTAAAAGACCTCATGGCGGTGAATACACAGGGTTGGGCAAAATACTGACTTCATTGTATTTGAAATACAAATTACAAAATACATGTAAAAATGTATTTGAAATACAAAATACAAAATACTTATTTCACAAGACTTTTTACACGTTTTTTTTTCATAACACTTTCAACACATTTTTACAAGCTTTTATTTTACTTGCCCTGTTAGTATGTATGTAATCAATTCTTGCAAGTTAAATTTGACCCACTTCCTGGTGACCGATTGAACTGAAATTTTGGGTATAAGTATAGTTTGTATGACAATTCAATATTGCCTCAATTCAATAAGGTACCGTAGTACCTTACAGTAAAGCTGATCTGATGACAGAGACAGAAGGTGGCCATGGGAATTCAGTACTTAACCGACGTAACCCTGTTGAGTTTGGGTTATGCTACGTAATAAAAAACCGCGAACGAACGAACTAAATTCATAAATTGGCACCTGACGTTTGACGTTGACACTTACAGTAAAGCGTTGCCACAGCACAGTGCCCTAAGCCCCTAACTATATTAAAAACGTTCCATTATACGGTTATAGAATTAAATAACATGTATTTTTGTGCAAATGTATTTTAAAACTTAAAGTATTTGAACTACGAAATACTAAATACATGTGAGTGCGGTATTTCAAATACCAAATACAAAATACTTCTCCAACCTGTAGTTGAAATACAAATACAAAATACGTATTTGTATTTCAAATACGTATTTCAAATACATGTAATTGAAATACTGCCCAACCCTGTGAATACACTACTTACCTAAATAGTTCTGATCATTTCTGCTTAGTAGCCCGTACAGACGTCCGAGCAAGGCGGACTGCCAAGGAAGGTCAAAGGGAATCTAGTACGGAGTGACTTAGGTTCTGTCGGAGTCGAACGCCATCTGCCCCCTATTCTGTAACTTGCTCACCTCAACGCTCGCCCACAAATATATCTTGATACCTATGCGTAGTAACTAAGCGTAGGTAGAGGTCTAGTTTCGTGACGGTCGACCGGCGGGGTGAGCCGCATTTGCGCGGAGCGAATAACAGCTCAGCACTTATTCAAACGGACCGAAATCACTCGGCCGTCTGGACGCGCCTATTGCCGTCTCAGTACAGCTAGCACGATACGTTTTACCGTTATAACAATAATAATAATATTAGGGGGTTATCTTTAACAAGATGTTACAGTTGGCCGATTGCCATTTTTGCCGTAAAACGTGACAATAATACGTAACGTACGAGGGCCTCTGCCCAGCTAGCACGATACGTTTTATCGTTATGTTTTACATGACGTCTTAGTAAATCCTCGCCGTAAACGTGACGATAAAAGCTATTGTGCTAGGGCCTCTGGTCAGCTATTCTAGTATGATAGGTTTTATGTGACGATGGTACATTTGGGTCGTAAAACGTAACCATAAAATCTATCGCGCTAGGAGGGTTGGTATTCGACTACATTTCCATTCTGATGCCGCGTTTATACGCTTGCGATGGCTTGGCGCGTGAGCAGGACGCAGCTATGCGTTAGAGGGAGAGGGCTATAATTCGATCTCATTCGTTTACATAGCTGCGTCCTGCCTGCTCACGCGCCAAGCCATCGCAAGCGTGTAAACGCGGCATGAAAGATCATGCGTCCAAATCCATCAAGTCCGATGTACGCGGCCAATTATGTAATGGTGTGTCACCACCACCACCAAGCCAACGAATGGGTTTCGCCGGCCTTCGTTGGCCCTACCTGGACGATTCAACAAACGCCAACGACCGTTCTATGATCGTTCGTTAGCGTGTGCCGGCAATCCGCTGCGTGGCAGTATCATTGACGCAGGCAAAGCCTGCGTACACACCAGACCAACGAACGCCAACGAAAGATATTCGGCGTTGGCTACCGCACGCTCCCGCACGTTCGTTGGTTCTTGAAGATGCGTCCAGAACGAACGTGCGTCGTACGGTAGCCAACGTTAGTAATCGAAGGTTACCGCATATTGATCATGGACGACGACACAGTGATTATAATTGCTAGTTTTCTATATCCTAACGAGTAAACAAAAGGAAAAAAACCAGAAATTTAGGCGGAAATGGTGGACGACATATTTTAAAAGCAGAAACGTTTACAGTGGAAGTAAAATAATTGCAAATAAAGATTAACGTTTCATTGACAACTTATCAGAATGTCTTCTGAAGATTTTGAATGGTTGTTGAATACAATTGCACCATATGTTTGTTGGCCTTCGGCATCCAATCCACACCACGTTGGGCCGTTTGCTTCAAATCCTTTGATGTTGTCGCCTCGATGCGGATCGCCGGTACAGGCCAACAAACAATCGTTGGCGTTTGTTAATCCGTCCAGACACAGCCAACGAAGGCCAGCGAAGGCCAGCGAAACCCATTTGGTGTCGTTCGTTGGCTTGGTGTGTACCAAGTGTGTACGCACCATAATATAAAAAGAGTTTATATTACATCATTGTACGCGGCTATAAAAGCTATCCTGACGCGCAGATTTTTGAGCAAAACATCATGCCTTGCTACCGATACTAAACTGAGGGGCTGAAATGAAAACGAACTTCGTTTGTGTATCTCCGTCTCCGTCGCACTTGCTAGTTCGAGCGACAGAGACGGAGATATTCGAGCGAAGTTCCTTTTCACTTCGTGGTAGCCCCTCTGCACCGCCGCGGCGCAACGCAACCGGTATGTCTATACCGCTTATAATGGGGTATACAGATTATAAGATTTTACCCCAATTTGTCAGTACAACATGTCGAAGTCAGAATTGGGTGTGTCATACACATATAACAACCTGCAACTACAATTTCATTTAGTGTGGCCAGTTAACAGTAAGAAAGCGAACATTGCCGCATACAAAAACGGTCCTGCGAAGCAGCCTGCAAAACTGATACTAACCTACGAGATAGGGCGAGGCTGGAAATGTATTTCATATCCCCATCCCGCTACCTCAAAAGACTGCACTGCCTTCTAAGAGCTAAGAGGCGGGACTTCGAACTAAGTTTCGGATGACAGTGACATTGTCATTTGATTTTGACATGATAACTCACTCATGATTTAGCAATTTTGCCCCCGGAATAAGTATAAACAGATTTTGGATAAGGATTAAGGATAGACAGATTTTGCCATACCACAATACAAATAAAAATAAACGAACGTCTAACCTCATACATAACGCGGCAGGAAGTCGTACCAACATAATGAAGACGATACGACTATAGGGATGATAGTACTAGAAGTTATCGATATCGATAAATTACGGCCGAGGGGCTACGGCGAAATGGAAAAGCGGTAGGCCCTCTGAGGCCCCTGTGATGTGGGTCCACTGCACTAAGAAAAAGATTTCACATTAAAAAGTGATTCAAACCCCAATCTGAGGGGCTACCGGGAAGTGAAAACGAAATTCGTTCGTGTATCTCTCTCTCTGTCGCACTTGCTAGTTCGAGCGACAGGGAGGGAGATACTCGAACGAAGTTCGTTTTCACTTCCCGGTAGCCCATCTGATGTTTTACACCTAACTCGACTGGTTAGATATAACACCCTTGACTAATTGAAATAGCCCGTTAACTAATAAGGGTACGGGCACGTACGGAGCAAGGCCGGCCTTTTCTTGTCCTCAACACTATAGACTTTATATCAATAGTACGGTACACAAACCTAAGCGTTATATTAAAATTTTTGAGCAACTTGAAAATGATACTTGGCGAGTGGCCACAGCGGTGCAATTCTAAAACAGCTATTCGGTTTCTTTCGATGTCCACGCCACAATGACTGTTTTTCGTTTGAAATTCAATATATTATTTAATCATGGTCTAAATTTAAAAATAATGTACCATTGACAGAATTGGGTAGTTGCCAGCCCTACTACCACCAACATTGCTCATGAGCGAACTAATACAATTTAATTCAACATCAACAATGGCGCTAAAAGCTCTTGAAAGTGTTATCCGCGACCTTCCGGCCACAATAGTCGCTATGATCGATCAAGTCGGTGCGCTTTTCTATCGCTATTTCAAAATCGTTTTTCATGGTCTTTGTCAGTTCTAGAGTAAACAAGGCGAGCGCTCGAGTCTAAAATTGCCGCTAGCGAATTGGTAGTGTCCAAGGACATACAACGGGGTAGAAAGCCTGGTAGATTTAAACTAGAACCAGTAAATAAAATAAAAGACCTCTTTAGATTGGAATAATAATATATCACATTCCTTTATCTTACTGTACAACTAAATTAGGCTACAAACAAGCTCTTAAATAATAGTACAATATGTAAATGAACCCATGTGGAGCTGTTGACATGATTTGTCACATAACGGATCAACAATAAAAATCAGTTCAAACAAATAATTTAGGCAAAAAAAACTCATCCTTCAAATTTGTAAATTCCTTAATAAAATGGTGGGATTCCATCAGTACTTGATCTTGACTTTCTTTACGTGATGATGATGATTACGTGATGTATGTCACTACATTTTTTTAATCAATCGTCGCGAACGAACCGATAAACATGTACATCAATTTGCTGAGTAAGTACCTAAATTCACGAGGGTAGTTGGACTTCATAGAAACCTAGAACTTTGGAACCATTTAACCAGTTTTCTTGGATTATCCTTCCACTACATAACTACAAATTTAATGTTTTCATACATCACACTTGTTTGGACATAAAATACTATGAAACAGCATCATTGGTTTCAAACCACGATTTTAATTCTGAAACAGGTTTTGTGAAGCGGCTAGGACTTAAATCACTCATTACAATTTACTTAACCTGATATGGTTACATAATAATTGTCGTGTGGTTTGCAGCCATGCGTTTTTTCAAAATTACACATAAACGCAAGCAATGTACCATTTCACTGAAATAAGTGTATGTGTATGAAAACTTTGTTGCACGGGCGGGCGGCAAATGAATGTCAGACTCAAGTCATTGTCAGTCTGCCTGCTAATAGACTCTTGGTGCACATTCTTTTGCTAATTACCCTTATAACACAATGTGCCACTATTATCCAAACTCATAAAAAAATACATTATTTTTCAGAAGCCATTGGCAATGACCAGCATTACAAATAGCGAATTGTTAGTAGTACAGATTTCTTTTATTAGCAAGGACTACTCATTGATGTCACACGTCAAGTAGTCAAACAAGGCTACATGGTACATGGTCCTAAATGGGCTCTCATTCAAAGTTTCCTACTTACCACCCTTAATAAATACTATTAATAACTTTAATAAGCATCTCTGGTACAGTCAAAAGGTTAATGCACACTTATCGCTCCGACGCCCGACCGTCACCGCCCCAGCTCGTGCAGGTATGCATCTCGCTCATGCTCGGGCATTCTTAGTATGAATCTATACTGTAATACACACTTCAACTTCCTAACGGCATCGCTCCAGCTCGAGACCAGCGAGCGGTGGGTGGGCAGCTCGCCGTCACTGGGTGAACGTCGCGCTTGCAGCTATCCGCCCGCAAGAGAACTGCGCGTGGAGGCCGCGACTTCAGCGCTCAGTCGAGGCGGCCTACTTCAAACATAAAAAAGATATCATCCGGTGGGCGCCTCGCGGCCGCCGAGGTGCTGCTGGTGACGGATACCGGGTGGACAGCGGGTGAGTGGGCCGTGACGGAAGCGATAAGTGCACTTTCACCTTAACAATGCATTATACTAGCCGTGACGCATAATGTGAACAGCACCCAATATTGATAATTCATGTACATATATTATAAACTACGACCGAGAGTCTGTGCGCACGAGCGCTGTTTACATATAGACACGGAAACGGCAGATAGAAAACGATTGCGCCCTAGATTCTGTCTAGCAAAACCAACATAATTCATTTGCACCAATGGCATCTCAGTTAGCCATAGTAAACGATGCAATTGAGAATATATTGATGCCAGTTCACCACATGGTTCAGTCGGCTCGTGCACTGCAGCATTGTCGTCGCGGCTTAGGCGTCCCACTCGACGAGGTAGGCGGGCGGCGCGGTCTCGGACATGCGGCGCGCCAGCACGCGGAAGCGCTGCCCCACGCGGAAGTACGACTGCACGCTAGACTTGAGCGCAGACAGCTCCTGCGCCTGGACGTCCGCCGCGCCCGTCTGCACCTTGTGCGGGCTCAACTGCAAGCTCTTTACGCTATTATGTACAGCGTTGTTGCTCGTGCAGCGCCGCGCATTCTCGTAGTAATTCTTCTCCTGTCTCTGTCTCAGTCTTCTACCGTGAAACTTGACGCTCGTGTGCGCTGGCGGCGTCGGCTCACCACTCTCGATTTGCATCTGCACAGTCTTGGGATCGTCGGGCAGTGGGCATGATTTGTTCATCTGGAAAGTTCAAATGGCGATTTCATTGTGTGAATATCGTGAAATCTTTAATCAGTTCGCCCATATGAGAGTTATTGATTGATATTTTATTGTAATATAATACAAGCATGAAGCGGAGTTGAAATTTGAGTACGACACGCCGTGCTGTAATTATCTCTCAAATTCACGACGGCTTCAACAAATAATATAACCTATAAATGCCAAACTGGGAAATAAGTCGCCATATTCTCTTTGAACTTTTGATATATCCAATTAGTGTAATGTGTATGTGCACGAGTTATTCAAATAGAAAATAACGCACGGTTAATCTGATTTCAATCGTCTGTTAATTGTTTTACATTAGTTAGGCCTGCCACCCAAGACTAAATTGTACACAAATGTTTAAGAAATTTTAGTAGATTTTAGAGAACAAGTATTACAAACCTGCATTTGCAGATATTTCCTCGGCCGTCGATATTTTCTACGCTTCACCTCACCATTCGGACCTATTACTATATCTTTTTCGCTAAGTTTCCTCTTCAATGGTCTTCCTACAGGACCGATCATCGGATTCAATTGAACTGGGAGCGAGAACCTTGCATGGAAGTGGTTCTGTCTACCGTTCTGTTTGTTGTGTGCATTCATAGAAGACGAGAAGGGAGTTTTGTAAGTATTCTGCATCAGGAACGGGTTGTTTTTCCCCTGGAAGTCCTTCAGCGGCGGGATGATGGCGTCCAGCGTGCCCCGGCTCGACGTCTCGTCTCCCGAGGACTCGATGTCGTGGTTGAAATTGCTACTGTAAGGAGGTATTTTATCCATGTGTTGCAGAGACATGATTTTGGAATGTTCGATAATGTTCTTAGTAGATAACTTGGAAACTTCTAGGTTCATAGTAGCTATTCTGGTGCTATTTGAGTTAATTGTGATATTAGAAATAGTTTTGCTTTCATTGACTTCAGTCATAATTTCTTTGGGTATCTTATTTAACTTAACAGAGCAAGGAACTAGCGACGTGTTAAGCGATGGCACGGGTGGGTCGCCACAAGCCGGTTTCAGCTCGTCGATCTCGGCGGCTTCCACTTTCGGGAACTTCTCTGAGGCGTCATCTTTGGCATCGGATTTTCTAGCTGTACAAACGAGAGAAGAGGCCGGCTCGTCATTTTCAATATGTTTGATTGATTCATAGGAACTTGTGGAGTCATTTTCAGAGTTTGAATTAGAGTTTAGATTTTCGTGAAACCGCTTGCCCATCATTAAATTTAGCCAATGTCCATCAACGGGCACAATCATTTGCTGGTGATGATTTTTATAGGAACTTTTCTCACTGTTACTGCTCGATGGTTGCGCACTGAAACAGAAAGAAAGCGTAAGTTGAACCGCAAGACAGCTATCAGATTAGTAATTTGATAGAAGGGGAAAGTATGGACCTGTCGTCGGCGTGGGGCATGGTCGGCGAGGGCGGCGACCGCGGGAGGAACCGCAGGCGCGGCGCGTACTCCCGCACCAGCTCGTCGGTCAGCGGTTCCCCCTTCTTCACCTGCAAGCACACCTGGGCGTTTAGTAGGCGGCGTTGTCTGCGAGCGGCGGCAGCCGGCGGCGCGCGACCGACCTGCTCCAGCGCGAACAGCTGGAAGGGCTGCGGCGGCGGACGCCGGTCCCGCAGGCCCCATATCGTGGCTCGCTTCTTCATCTCGCGCCCGCACTTAAATTTCTTGCGAGACGACGTTAACGCCGTTAGTATTTTCTCCCGACGCTCATTCACAGGTGTTCTCCACATCTGAAATGTATATATAATTATTACTGAATTGCAATACGCATAAAGGCTATGATTCAAAGTTGCTCCAGATAGCTCATCCTGCTTCCAAAATACATTTAAGGGGTACATACTTTTTCGGGTAACTGCAAAGCATGCCAGTTGTCCATGATATAGGGCATGATGACAGTGTCCAAATCGAAATAATTTGGTGCATTGTAAGCAGTGAGATTGTACAATGCTAGATGGGCCAAGTCCAACCAACACAGCTCTAATCTGCGCAAATATTCCACGTCTCCATTGCAATTAGCACAAGCGAATATATAAAGTCTGTAAAGACAAAAGTAAAATTAGATACACATTCTAAGGAAATTGTATAGTTCATCATTACAATCACGAAACTTACTTATCGCCAGCATACAGAGGGTATTGCAAACTCGTCACACATCTTTGGTGAAACCAACGAGAACAGCGGCAACAAAACAACATCTAGAAAAGAATATTCTTTCTTAGCAAATATACATGAGCGAACAGGTGGACCTGCAGACAGAACAGAGGCAGGACCATATTCATATTCATTTATTTACCTCCCAAGTAGTATGCTCATTGACTTGCATTATTCCAATAATTACTCAAAATGTTATCAATCAGACAAGCCGAACTGGACTGGCATCCAACAGGCTTATGCCCAGGCTCTCCAAAAGACGCAGATTAATCTTTAGGAACATCATCCTCTATCACTTCTCAAAAAATACTATAAGGTTGTCAATGCCACTCACTAAAGCAAATTTATATATGACACTTGTTTGCAAATAATTTACTTTAAAAACAAAGTTTTAACCGACTTCAATTTAGTACTCCGCCAAGCCACGAGAATATTTCCTATTTTTTTTACAATTTACCACATGAACTGATTTCCGATACCAAATGCGTTGATTACTATAGAAAAAAACCGAATCGCTGTATGTGGGCCGATAATATTTGAGGACTTCCATCGATTCCCCAAGATCATCACCAATGGCACTTCATTAGTTCCTATTTCAACGGAATCTTATCAGAACCTGTGACGTACTTTTGCACTTTTAAGTACATAATTGAGGAATTCGATAAGTCATCTGTGGTCTTCATCATCAATTCCTCGCCACCAAATTTATGATTCCTGATGTTAATACACGAGTTATAACAAAAAATACCAAAATCACTACACGCGTGCCCAATAAAATTGAGGAGTCCCCTCAATTCCTCATGGATCCCATCATCTAACTGAATTTTGAAAAAAATGGGACCCACCTGGAAGTATATACATACGAACAAAAAAATTTTTTTCGAGTCGGCTCATCAATGACGGAGTTCTGAGGTAACAAACATTGAAAATAATAATAATAAAAAAAAAAATTACTTTAAAAACAAAGTTTTAACCGACTTCAATTTAGTACTCCGCCAAGCCACGAGCACATTTCCTATTTTTTACAATTTACCACATGAACTGATTTCCGATAGCAAATGCGTTGATTACTATAGAAAAAAACCGAATCGCTGTATGTGGGCCGATAATATTTGAGGACTTCCATCGATTCCCCAAGATCATCACCAATGGCACTTCATTAGTTCCTATTTCAACGGAATCTTATCAGAACCTGTGACGTACTTTTGCACTTTTAAGTACATAATTGAGGAATTCGATAAGTCATCTGTGGTCTTCATCATCAATTCCTCGCCACCAAATTTATGATTCCGGATGTAAATACACGAGTTTTAACAGAAAATACCAAAATCAGTACACGCGTGCCTTATAGAATTGAGGAGTCCCCTCAATTCCTCATGGATCCCATCATCTAACTGAATTTTGAAAAAAATGGGACCCACCTGGAAGTATATACATACGAACAAAAAAAATAATTTCCGAATCGGTTCATCAATGACGGAGTTCTGAGGTAACAAACATTGAAAAAAAAAAAAAAAAATAAAAAAAAATACAACCGAATTGAGAACCTCCTCCTTTTTTTTTGAAGTCGGTTAAAAATAAAATAATACAGCCGAATTGAGAACCTCCTCCTTTTTTTTGAAGTCGGTTAATAAGTATAGGTCACCTGCGCAAGCCAGTCACTCTTTTCCTCACAGTAGCAATGCACCTCACTTTGATCCTTGCCAGCCTCCGAGGCAGTCGATGATGTTGTGGAGGCAGTCTGAAATCATTTGTATCTCAATAAACAAAAATACATTATACCTGAACCAAACCTTTTATGAATTAGGTATATCCAGACATGTTGTCGGGTGAGATGACCCCGGTGTTCATTTATATACAGCATTAACATTCAACTGGTCACCGAGGCAACAGCTTAGCTTAGGTCACCAACCTCGATATGATCAAAAATGTGTAGTCGGATAAAAACAAGAGAAGGCTGGAGAAATTTATGACAATGACTAGTTATTATAAGTGTGAGGTAGAAGTGCCTTAGAACAGTTTGAACATACATCACATGGTGGCGTCAGTTCCTGCTGCTGCCTCCGCTGTTGCCCTCCTTTAAATCTAAGCAAGTCTGAACGTTTCAAAGCTCGGTTCTCGGCTGCGGCTACCCTGTATCTTTGGTCCACGCATCTCTTGCAATGCCACGACGCACCTGATGAAAAGTGATAAGTCATTAACGATATTTCGTCAGAATTTTAAAATGCAAATAATTTTGGATGCAACACATTGGATAATGGGGCTATACTTGGTGGTCTAGACCATGAACCAACAGGAGCTCGGAGCAATTGCTTGAATTGTTAATGAGAAAGACGGTCCTGTGGATACCGTTGGGACTGTTACCGTTGATCCACGCGTCGACCGGCGGCGAGTGGCATTTGGCGTGGTAGCCGCGGCCGCACATGTCGCAGGCGATGATGGCGTTGGCGGCCGGGCTGGCGGCCGGGCCCTCGCGCCGCTTGCACACCACGCACATGATGCGCCCGTCGTCTGCCGGCGGCGCGCTCAGCAGCTTCAACGACGACACCGGCGCCCACGCGCGCGTCCCGTCACCGAACTTGACCAGACACCGAGCAACCCCCGTGCCCACCTCGCACGAATCATTGTCGTTGCTTGTGCTCAGCTCTACAATGGTACCTGGATAACACAAACTATTATTATTCTGTGGGATTGCATTCGGTCCACCGTATAGGCGAAATACTATTTTTTAATACAGTTGCTCAAAAAGTGGTACTTTTTGTGGCTGCGTAGCGTACGAGAAGTTCATGTTCTCGAACTAGTGCTTTTTACTTTTTATTGAGCTTGTGTGTGATTTGATTGGTTTAAGCAAATCTAGTTGGCCGCGCGCCACTAGAATTCTGCTCTGTGATTGGTTGAAAAAAATCTAGATGGCCACGCGCCCCAAGAATACTACTGTATACTGCTCTGTGACTGGTTGAAATATTGAAGCTGCGCGCTTCACTCGCACTGATATGGAAGTGAAGTTGTAAATTTCGTAGTTTTTTTCGCAATTGTATTAAAAAACGTCGTTTACAACACGTATGAAATGTCTTTTACTACTCGTACCGAGTCTTGCCACTCGCTTTCAGCTCGTGGCAAGATACCTCGGTACTAGTGGTAAAAAGACATTATTTTCACACTAGTTGTAAAATGTACTATTTTAATACAGTTGCTCAAAAAGTGGTACTTTTTGTGGCTGCGTAGCGTACGAGAAGCTCAATTTCTCGAAGTAGTGCTTTTTACTTTTTAGTTCCATGTGTGTGATTTGATTGGTTTAAGCAAATCTAGTTGGCCGCGCGCCACTAGAATTCTGCTCTGTGATTGGTTGAAAAAAATCTAGATGGCCACGCGCCCCAAGAATACTACTGTATACTGCTCTGTGACTGGTTGAAATATTGAAGCTGCGCGCTTCACTCGCACTGATATGGAAGTGAAGTTGTAAATTTCGTAGTTTTTTTCGCAATTGTATTAAAAAACGTCGTTTACAACACGTATGAAATGTCTTTTACCACTCGTACCGAGTCTTGCCACTCGCTTTCAGCTCGTGGCAAGATACCTCGGTACTAGTGGTAAAAAGACATTATTTTCACACTAGTTGTAAAATGTACTATTTTAATACAGTTGCTCAAAAAGTGGTACTTTTTGTGGCTGCGTAGCGTACGAGAAGCTCAATTTCTCGAAGTAGTGCTTTTTACTTTTTAGTTCCATGTGTGTGATTTGATTGGTTTAAGCAAATCTAGTTGGCCGCGCGCCACTAGAATTATGCTCTGTGATTGGTTGAAAAAAATCTAGATGGCCACGCGCCCCAAGAATACTACTGTATACTGCTCTGTGACTGGTTGAAATATTGAAGCTGCGCGCTTCACTCGCACTGATATGGAAGTGAAGTTGTAAATTTCGTAAAGTTTTTTTCGCAATTGTATTAAAAAACGTCGTTTACAACACGTGTGAAATGTCTTTTACCACTCGTACCGAGTCTTGCCACTCGCTTTCAGCTTGTGGCAAGATACCTCGGTACTAGTGGTAAAAAGACATTCTTTTCACACTAGTTGTAAAATGTACTATTAAAGGGCTGGTATTCTGGTTATACTATAAATTAGTCCCCAAATTTAAATTTTAAAGTAAAATAAAAAAATATTTTAGAGTAGATACATTCACATATTATGCCCATACAAAAAAGCAGTGGCTCACACTAGGCTAAGCCTGTCCTGTGACACCACATTATTAAATCACGAAAGATCATAATTTTTATTATTATTAAGTTCATTGAAGATAATAACGTTAGCATTAACACAGTTATTTACATATCCGATAAAACATCATTGAATTTAGGTAGATTCTAATGTAAAAGGTATTGCATTAAATAATATTTGGAGTATAAAAGTTATGATATTTCAGAATATGTGTGTGTGAGTATGTGTGAGTGTGAGTATGCGTGTGTGTGTGTATGTGTGGTGAGTGTGAGTGTACATGTATGCATATGCAGAGCTGTTCAGTAGATTACTCGTAGTATAATAATTGTAACTACGGATTTCAACATATTATGTAACGGTACAAAATACATGAATTCAGTAGAGTTAAGTTAGAGTTAAGCTGGGGATGCCACCGCGATTAACACTAAGTTTAGTGAGTTTAATGAAATCCTACATTAATTTTAACTTCCTATCTTCAATTAAAGCAATCAAAGTAAGTCAGAAAAATAGCGTAGAAAGTTTGACATACCTAAATAATATCTTCCATCCTTATTCGGCACAAGGACGTCATCCCCACAATGGAACGGGTTAGCAATGCTTTTCTCCGTGTTGGTGGTAGAGTCTGGCATGTCATCCTGGGTTTCTTCTTCTTTTTTCTCATTCTGTTTGTTAGAACATGGCGCAATTGTCTTGTCAAAGTTGAGGAGTGCGTCGATCAGTGACAGTTGTGTTGAGACCTCTAAAAGTAAAACAAAACATGAATGTCATTAATAGCTCTAGGCAAATCCTCAATAGTTAACGAGCCGGCGTGGGTTTAATAACAGCACGCCGCTTCGACCCAACCATTATTCATATCTACTCATTATTTAATTTTAAATTTGACTAAATAGGTACAAACAAGGAAAATGTGACATTGAATTATTGAGAATCTTGGCTTGATTAATAGCGGATACGGAGCTCTCCAAACCATGCTTGTAATTTATGTTAGCACAGCCTGTGACACAAATATTTCTACTTACTCTGTAATGATGGTTGGTCCAGGGAGAAAGCACAAGCAAGAATATTATTTTTAGTATTGTAATCAATTGAACCTGTTCAGGGTCAACGGGCGCTTCAAGGAGTTGTTAATATTAGCAGAAACTAGAGTATTTAAGCGTGTATTATGCACGGACAAATGCTAGATTAACTGGCAACTAATCAAAATGTCTAAATTAAACCGCAATGGATAAGCTGAAAAAGATATGGAAAAATCGAAATATCACGAAAGCCACCAAGACGAGGCTTGTACAACCCTTGTTTCCCTATACTTTTGTATGCTTCCGAGATTGAAGAGGAAAATAGATGCTGTAGAGATGTGGTGCCGGAGGAGAATGGTTGGAGTATCCTGGACCGAATTCCGAGCAAATGTTTCCATACTCCAAGAACTCGACATCACTCGGTGTCTATCCACGCTAGTGCAAACTCACATCCTCAAATTATTGGGACACGTCTCGAGGCGAGGCAGTGACTCCATTGAGTGTCTTGTTGTGCGAACAATAAACTAGACCGCGCCCATGCGATGGACAGACCAGATCACATCTGCTGAGGCCGGTAAATTGTACGTGTACCAGAAAGGCCGAGCATACATCGAAATGGCAAGAAATCGTGAGGCGAGTGACATCTGCTCCCCACTCGTAACGACCACGACCGTTCTGACAAGAACCAAGAAGAAGAATAATCAAAATGTTCCCTTTCATCCATTTGACGATGCCTGTGCCCAACAGTGCTAAGTACATGGGCTGATTTATTATTATAATAAAAATTTACTCTGGGGTTCCTTTCAAATTAATTTTAAACCCTGACGAAAACGAATAAAATTAACATATATGTGTCTATGTGTTAGTGTGTGACATCATAGCCCCCAAATGGATGAACACCTTTAAGTGGCATTTTTTTTCAAGGTGCGTCTGTCGTGATGAATGTTAGCTATTTTTGGTTGGGGATGTTCTAATTATTCATTTATGTAATCAATGTGTAATATAAATGACTAACAAAAATTTGGGCTTAAAGCTGTTTAAGAAACCCATAATATTTTTGAACAAGCTATCCAACGATACGCGACAGTCCCGACACTATGGGTTTAACGAGAAAAAAAACTTACATCCCCACTTTAGGCGTAGGGGAGGTACGCCAAAAATTTTTTTTCAAGATTTAATTTTTATGTGAAAACTTATTTAGCGGCGCTGTGCACTTTTGTGATGGGGAAAAAATGTTGAACTCGCAACAGGTCACATGACCATAAGATTCTTAATACAGACACGTGACCTGATCAAAAAAGAAACTTTGGTTAGATCAGGTGTCTTCAAACTTTTTGACTCAAGGGGCACATTGCACTTAATATAAATTCGTGCGGGCCAAGACTTTGGTTTCATAGCTGGTCATGACCAGCCATACCCCATAGCTATCACAGGCGGGACTCTCAACTTTATTAGGACTCGTCGAACATTTGCCTGCGGGCCGTAGTTTGGCGACCCCTGGGTTAGATTATAAAAAAATACATTTGATTCTAGCTTATCATGCCCAGAAGTGAAGACTTATTAAGGTTGTTCAAATACTACTAATATTCAGTGATTCTATATAAAATTCATCTCATGTTTAACTCAACAAAATAAGGAAACTGATAGGTGAATGAGTAAATGAAAAAACAATGTAAATGAGTTTCTCCAAAAAGATCATTGACCCTAACACAGGCCAAATCTTTTTTTAATATGATTATATTCTGACTTGTAAATGAGATGTACATTTATCAATAAATAATCTGAAATCTGAATCTGAAATCTGAGGTGACTGGTAATATATATGTATATTAAAAGTTACCTCACCTATGGGTTTTCCTTATACCAATGATTTCAAGTGTTATGTATGTTCACTAATAACCTGGTTCAAAGCAAAGGTATCCAAAACCCATGTACTTGAAGAATAACATGCGGTTAACAAAGTGACAGATTTGTGTCTTCCCCACTGAGAAACTAGTTTACAATATCCATTTCAAATGACTGATTGCATTATGCATAAGCCTTGATAGAAAAAAGAGAATATGTATTGCTGAGATTCACAAATTCAGAAAAACGGGGCATCTGGCAATATTTCTGATTTATTTATTACTTTATTTTTTTGACAACCGCTTTAGCCTAGCTGGTAGTGACCCTGCCTACGAAGCAAGAGGTTTTGGGTTCGAATCCCGGTAAGGGCATTTATTTGTGTGATAAGCATGAATATTTGTTCCTGAGTCATGGATGTTTTCTATGTATTTAAGTATTTATTAATCTATACCAGTATGTTTATCGTTGTCTAGTACCCATCGTAAAAGCTTTGCTTAGTTTGGGACTAGGTCGATTTGTATAAGATTGTCTCCTACTATTTATTTATTTATTCAACTAAAATAGTGGTACCTAGCGGCAGTGTCTGCAGGTTCTTGATAGTTAGCATTAACAATAACATTGGTTGATTGATAGTTTATTGGCTTGGCTTCATCAAGACTTCTTTCTGCCTACTTTGGCTTAGGACCTTGAGTATGGCACTGAGTATAAGTTACTCTATTAGTATCACTAATTCTAAATATTTTATATGTTATGGCACAATTTGGTGACTATTAAAAACACTTAGAATATGAGAAAAAACTCAATAAGCAAACATGTGTTCATAGCAAAAAAATGTATCTAGCAAAAGTCACATCTTGATATAAAAGATTTTGTTTTCTTAATTTGGGATCTCTTTCGTAGTGTGAAAGATGTCAAATTGCAATACATTTCAGTACATTCGTGACCGCCGTATTGCATACCATACCATGCAATGCATAACAGACATTTTTAGTAAGAATGTATAATTGGAAAATATAGTTTTTTTTTCAAAATTTTAGTGTAATGTGTATCCTAGGCGCCGTATTAAGCCGTCGTGGGTCAAGGTAATGGAGTGATTATCATTGTGGTATTATAATCCAGCCACCTTATACCAATAGCCAAATGTAGTTGTTTCAAGATATCCTGGGACAATGTTGGGCGACCGAGTCCTTTACACAGAATCTACAATAATGATTTTCGTTAAGGTTTTGAACTCAAAATAGAAGTACTCACCAGCGTTGATGTCCATTTCAATCATTAACTTTCGTAGAGTAAAACCCTTTATTTATGCCCTTATTTCTCAAATATACGAACAAACATGAAATGCATTGGCGCTATTGCGGCCATTATTAAAGTCAAACGTTTCACCGATTTCCCGCGGTAACGAAATTCATCTAAATTATGCTACGAAAACTTAACTGAAAATATATTTGTTTAATAGATAACAGTCACTTTGCTACTTATTCCACTTAATTATACATGATAAGGTATTAAAATGCATAAAAAATTATAAAATAACCCATCGGTTTCCTAAAGTTCAGTCCATAGTCCATAGACAAAATCTGTCTATCTATGGTGGATCGAGAGTAAAGAGAGTTTGATGCCAGAGACAGTTATTTAGAGCGCCAATACACGTCCGATTTTGCTTCGGATCTCCGAACACTATAGGTCATTGTCTCCGCTTTCTCGCCCGCACGATATATGTCGGTCTCTCGCTCACTCGAGATTTAGCGCAGCGAAAGATATTATTTACAAGTTATCTAAGGTGGAGTGGAGACAAATCTTTAATAGCCTCAAAATACCGTACTACTCGTCTCATTCATGGGTTCTACAGATTACGTGATTTTACAACAATTTGTCAGTACAACTTGTCGAAGTCATAATTGGGTGTGGCCTAAGGCAGAGGTGCTACCGCGAAGTGAAAACGAACTTCGTTCGAGTATCTCCCACTCTGTCGCTCGAACTAGCAAGTGCGACAGAGACGGAGATACACAAACGAAGTTCGTTTTCGTTTCGCGGTAGGCCCTCAGGCCTCATGGACAATCCACATTACGTGATTTGTCAGCCCCAATTCATCAGAATCTGAGGGGCTACCGCGAAGTGAAAACGAACTTCGTTCGAATATCTCCGTCTCTGCCGCTCGAACCAGCAAGTGCGACAGAGACGGAGATACACAAACGAAGTTCGTTTTCATTTCCCGGTAGCCCCTCTGACTAATTGCTATCGTCTGGATGCATGTTCCAACCGTCAAACGAGTTGTCCGGACTAAATTGCATTGAAAATCACAATTTTGACCATGGAATTGGCATGATCTGCCAAGTGTTTTTTCTCTCACCAATTTCATTCAAATATATTTAAACGAAAATTAAATAAATAAATATAAGGGGACAATCTTACACAAATCGATCTAGTCCCATAGTAAGCTCAATAAGGCTTGTGTTATGGGTACTAGACGACGATATATATAATAGATATAAATACTTAAATACATAGAAAACATCCATGACTCAGAAACAAATATTCATGCTCATCACACAAACATTTTGCCCTCACCGGGATTCGAACCCAGGACCTCTTGCTTCGTAGGCAGCGTCACTACCCACTAGGCTAACCGGTCGTCGAAATAAATATACTGAAGAATATTGTATTAATATTTTACACTGTAATTTAGTTTTTTTTTTTAAACCGGTTTGCAACTATAATTTCATTCAGTGTGGCCAGTTAACAGTAAGAAAGCGAAAATTGCCGCATTTAAACGATCCTGCGAAACGAACTGCAAGAGTATTACTAACCGATGAGATAGGGCGAGACAGCACGTCGATCATGAGGTGGCCGTGACATACTTTCGATTTTTGTGTGCTGCACGGCTATTACGCGACGGCGCACGAGCTCTCTCAATTTTTCTCGCACTATCCGTCTCTCTCTTATTAGGACATGCGAGAGAAATCGAGAGTATGTCGCGGCTGTGTGTTAGACGTCCTGTCTTGCCCTATCTCATCGGTTAGTAACAATCTTGCAGTCCGCTTCGCAGGACCGTTTGAATGCGCCAATTTTCGCTTTCCTAGAAAATTAAAAAATATATACTAAGTAACATTGTATTACTATTTTATGGTGCGTTCACATGCACGGCGTGCAGCCTGGCAAGCTGCTTGGCATGCTGATCGGCAAGCAGCCCGTGCACTTCTGCGGGCCAAGCAAGCTGTTCACACGCTCGCGGGCAACCGGGCGTGCTTGTCAAGTGCTTGTCAGTGTCACTGTCAGTGCAACTGCAAAAATGGGAAATTTCGCAAATATAGATCTCGTGGGGGCTATATACTGCATTGGGTTTGAGCTATTTTCATTGGAAAAGAAAACAAAATGATCGACGATTTTGTTAACAGTTTGATGTAGCTAACTGTCAATTTCGCACGCGAGCGTGTGAACAGCAGCACAAGTACGAGCATATTCACCCTTTGATCTTTGTCCAAAAACCGACAGTCGTCCCCATCGGCCGGGTCCTGCGAAGCGGACTGCAAGATTGTTACTAACCGATGAGAAAGGGCAAGACAGCACGTCGATCATGAGGCATTGTAGTTGCAATTGTTACGTCTGAACCCAATTCTGACTTCACCATGTTGTACTGACAAATTGGCGTAAAATTACTTAATGCGGATTGCCCATTAATTTAAAGGCGTACGAAAACAAATATAATATGCGCATCTTCGAGAAACCTAATAAATTATTATGGAGTAAATAATTAAAGAAAATAATTATACTTAAGTACATACAAATTCTCCTTATCCATTGTTGAAATTGTTGAAATATAATAAGAGGGCAAAGTCTGTGAGATTGAAGCTCTGCAAGTTTGTGTGTTTCAAAAAATCTTTGAATGCGTATAGATTGGGGTTTCTGGGTGGCAGGCTATATTTTATCCCACGGGTTTGCTTACTTTCTTTGAATTATGCGGGAGAAGCAGCGCGGGCAGCTTGTCGTCTAATAAATCAATTGTAAGCTTTAGCCTTGGTTAACATTTACTTTTCCTCAATTTCAATACAATCAATGGGCACAATCGTAAAGTTATACGTCCGAACGTAAATATATGGCTGATTAGTGTGTTAGCCGGGCTGGCCACACTGAATGAAATTGTAGTTGCAGACACCCAAATCTGACTTCCACATGTTGTACTGACAAATTGGGGTAAAATCACATAATCTGTATACTCCATAACAATTTGTCAGTACAACTCGTTTGACAGTTGGATCAGCACCGCAACATGCCTCCAGACGATAGCAATTAGTCAGCTTCTGATAAATTGGGGCTGACAAATCATGTCATGTATACACTCCATTACATCTGTACAATACACCCAATTTTATGGGCCATCCACATTAAGTGATTTGTCAGCCCCAATTCTTCAGAATCTGACTAATTGCTAGAGTGTGGATGCATGTTCCAACCGTCAAACGAGTTGTACGGACTAATTGCATGATGGGCTATCCACATTAAGTGATTTGTCAGCCCCAATTCATCAGAATCTGACTAATTGCTATAGTGTGGATGCATGTTCCAACCGTCAAACGAGTTGTACGGACTAATTGCATGAAAATCACAATTTGGACCATGGAATTTGCATGATCTGCCAAGTTTTTTTTTCTCACAAATTTCATACAAATAAATTTAAACGATAATTTAAAAATATATGCTAAAGAACATTGTATTAATATTTTACACTGTAATTTTGTATTTTTTTTAAACCGGTGTTTTGCAACTACATTTTCATTCAGTGTGGCCATTTAACAGTAAGAAAGCGAAAATTGCCGCATTCAAACGGTCCTGCGAAGCGGACTGCAAGATTGTTACTAATCGATGAGATAGGGCGAGACAGTACGTCGATCATGAGGTGGCCGTGACATACTCTCGATTTTTTCGTGTGCTGCATGGCTATTACGCGACGGCGCGCGAGCTCTCTCAATTTTTCTCGCACTATCCGTCTCTCTCTTATTAGGACATGCGAGAGAAATCGAGAGTATGTCGCGGCTGTGTGTTAGACGTGCTGTCTTGCCCTATCTCATCGGTTAGTAACAATCTTGCAGTCCGCTTCGCAGGACCGTTTGAATGCGCCAATTTTCGCTTTCCTTCTGTTAACTGGCCACACTGAATGAAATTGTAGTTGCAGTTGTTAGGTGTGTACGCTACACCCAATTCTGACTTCGATATGTTGTACTGACAAATTGGGGTTTAATCACATAATGTGGATAGCGCATCAAAATCACAATTTGGACCATGGAATTTGCATGATCTGCCAAGTTTTTTTTTCTCAAATTTCATTCAAATAAATTTAAACGATAATTAAAAAATATATGCTAAAGAACATTGTATTAATATTTTACACTGTAGTTTTGTAATTCTTTTTAAACCTGTGTTTTGCAACTACAATTTCATTCAGTGTGGCCAGTTAACAGTAAGAAAGCGAAAATTGCCGCATTCAAACGGTCCTGCGAAGCGGACTGCAAGATTGTTTTACTAACCGATGAGATAGGGCGGGACAGCACGTCGATCATGAGGTGGCCGTGACATACTCTCGATTTTTGTGTGCTGCACGGCTATTACGCGACGGCGCTCGAGCTCTCTCAATTTTTCTCGCACTATCCGTCTCTCTCTTATTAGGACATGCAAGAGAAATCGAGAGTATGTCGCGGCTGTGTGTTAGACGTCCTGTCTTGCCCTATCTCATCGGTTAGTAACAATCTTGCAGTCCGCTTCGCAGGACCGTTTGAATGCGCCAATTTTCGCTTTCCTTCTGTTAACTGGCCACACTGAATGAAATTGTAGTTGCAGTTGTTACGTCTGTACGGTAAGTGTACGGTACACCCAATGGGGTTGGCAGCTGTCAAATGTTTGACTAGATGGCGCCATCATAGGTTTTACCTAATCACTAGCCTTTTTCTATGGGATTTGGCTTAAACAGCTTTATTCTAAACAAGGAAATTCCGAAAAAAAAAAACATGAATTTGACAGGTTTGGTAGGACAGACGGTAAAACCTATGCTGGCGCCATCTGCAAATACCTTCGCCCGGCCAACCCCATTCTGACTTCGACATGTTGTACTGACAAATTGGGGCATAATCACATAATGTGGATGGCCCATTAATGACTTCGATATGTTGTACTGACAAATTGGGCTACAGTCACATAATCTGTATACCTCAATACGCAATACCAACGCGTTTTTTTACTTTTTTTTTTTGGCGGGAACGTTGAAAGTGATAGGCGCGCTTGATAAAATATTTTATTGTAAATTAATTTTAGGTGTTAATTTGTACATATTTAGTCTTAATTTTAATTTAAATTCATAGTTGATTTGGTTATCGGTTTGGTGCGCTTCCCCAGTCATGGGGAAGCGTACGGGAAAGCGTTCTCGGTTGGAGGGCTTGGAGCCGGATCCAGATCTTCAATCTGAAAGTAGTTCTGATGCTGATACAGGTGCGCCCTCGGAGCGCATACCTGCAAAAAAGAAGACTAAAGAAGATGACAAAGAGAAGTATACTCCTTTCAGGGCCAAAAGTTATTACAGGTTGTACGACGAAAATTCAGCTAAGAAAGAATTTATTGTTTTTCTGAATCACAGAGAGGATGACCACAAATTTTCTGACAAAGATAGACTTGCTTTGTCCAATGCAATCCGAAAGCATCGCGTGTCGGGCGTGATGCATCTAAGAACAATTAATGCATACAAAGTTGGGATTATGTTCGATCTCCCAAATCACGCCAATGTCTTCCTAAAAAATGATAAATTATTAAATGAAATTCACATGAATGCTTCAATCCCAGCATCTGAGACCGAGGTTACGGGTGTTCTCACTTCAGTGGCGATTGATTATTCGAACCAGAAGATTTTCCAATTAATAGCTTCCAGTAAAAAGGTGATAAGCGTAAGACGGTTTATGCGGCGGGTAAAAGACACGCTGGGTATCGTCTCAATGGTTCCAACTCAGACGGTTGCCGTGACTTTTGCCTCTGTACAGTTGCCTGAATATGTAACACTTGACCATTGGAGGCACGAAGTAGGGATCTATATTCCTCCAGTAAAGCAATGCCTTTGTTGCATGAAATTTGGTCATATAGCAAAGTATTGTAAAAATAATGAAGTATGTTCAATTTGTGCTGAACCTCATAATTTCAAAAATTGTAATAAGGTTAAAACACAATGCGCAAACTGTGGTGGGGATCACGTGGCTATATCTGCTGCATGTCCAATTAAAAAACAGAAAATTGAGGAAAATAAGTTAAAATCACGTAGTGCTAAATATTCCGATTTGTTTTGTGACGTTGCATTTCCGCAGCTCGGCTCAAAATATATTGACACCCATCTAAGTAATCTGACCAAATCTGACAGATTTATGAATCTACTTGTGGAAGCTATAGTTAAAATTTGTGCTGATAAAGAAACGCCAATAAATTCTAACAATATAAAAGAAACACTTAAAAACACTTTCAGGAAACAACCTTAATTTTTTTCTTTATGGACATATTGAACATAGTGCAGTGGAATGCTCAGAGTATAATAAGCAATAGGCTAATCTTTACTAGATTCTTATATGAAAATAACATTCACATAGCAATAATTTCTGAAACCTGGTTAAAACAACATCAAAAATTTTCAATTAAAGGATACAATGTCATAAGAAATGACTGTGGTAACAAACATAATGGTGTAGCAATACTTATTCATAACAATATAGTATATTCTAATATTAAAACTTATTTTGACAATGCTCTACAAAATATCTGTGTACAAATAATTATAAACAACAAGCAGTTGAGTGTAGTAAGTTTTTATAGTCCATCAAATTCTGATCCCCCATTTAATAAAAGTAAATTTGATGCTTTGATAAAATCTATTCCGCAGCCAATGCTTTTTGGAGGCGATCTAAATGCTCATCATATGTCATGGGGCTGTGTTGATACATTGCCTCGAGGTAGAGATGTCTTAGATATTATTGATGGCAATGACTTGGTTCTTTTAAATAATGGTCAAACTACTACAACTGGTTCTTCTTCTTGGCGTCCTAATGCTCTGGATTTAACTTTCGTTTCTCCATCATTGGCACTTTCATGTGATTGGTCTATTATGGATTGTCCTCTTGGCAGCAGTTATCATTTGCCTGTAATGATAAAAATGATAGTTGGTAATGAAAATAGCTCACAAAGTAATCCAATATGTAATAATGTACATTTGCCCATTCACCCAAATTACAAACAGGTGAATTGGAAAATGTACAGGCAATCAGTTGATTTTTGTTTGGCTAATATTGATTTTGAAAATATGTCTTCGATAGATGCGCTCAATCTGTTTTGTAATATTTTGCGATCTACTGCTGTAGAGTCCATCCCTAGACATAGGTCTTTGAATAGTTCTAATACGTGTACACCAAAATCTTTGAAATTTCCCCGGCTGCCTTGGTGGAATCAAAAGTGTTCAGAAGCTGTACTTAATTCAAAACATGCTTATATAAAATTTAAAAGTTAACCTAGTGAAGACAATTATATAGAATTTAAAAGACTTCGAGCCCTTAAAAAGCTTGTTCTTAAGACTGAACGGCGTAATAGTTGGATAAATCTGTGTAACTCATTTAACCGGTGCACTCCTTTGACATTAATATGGAATTACATGCGGAAATTTAAAAAAACATTCATTTCAAAACACGCTAGTAATAATAGTTGGATATCAGATTTTCTTAAGAAATACACTCCTGATTTTGTGCTTAATGAGTCTTTAAATTATGTTCACACAGAAAATGATAATGATAAGTATCTTACTGAACCGTTTTCTTTGCAAGAGCTTAAATCTGCCCTATTTTCAAGAAGAGATACATCCTTTGGTCTTGATGGAATACCATATATTTTACTGAAAAATTTAAGTTCACAAAATCTAAAGACCTTTTTAAACATATTAAATCAGCTGTGGGAAGAAAACTTAATTCCTGATGATTGGAAAACAGATTGCTTGGTCCCAATTTTAAAGCCTGATAAAGATAAATTGTTACCCGACTCATATCGACCTATAGCACTCACATCTTGTGTAGGAAAGGTTTTTGAACAGCTTCTAAAGCAACGGTTGGAATTTTTTGTCGAACAAAATGGTCTGTTACCCTGCAATCAGTTTGGTTTTCGTAAAGGTCGGTCTTCTCGTGAGAGTATTTGTCAGTTGCAACTTGATGCACTTAACAGCATATATAATAATCAGTATCTTCTTTCGGTATTCTTTGACATTGCAGGTGCATTTAACAGTGTCAATATTTCCGTTTTATGTAGAGAGCTGTCAATGATAGGGTTACCTGGCAAAATAATAAATTTCTTACAAATGTTTTTAACAAACAGGAAGGTTTTTGTTAAATTTAACAATCACTTATATGGCCCAAGATTATCTTCTTTAGGGGTTTGTCAAGGAGGTATCTTATCCCCTTTAATTTTTATTTTGTACATTAGGAGACTAAATCTTATTCTAGGAACAAAGGTTAAAAATCTGCAGTATGCAGATGATTTGGTTGTTTATGTGTCAGGATCTGATTTAAATCAATTAGCTTTGACTATTAATGAGGCATTAATCAACTTACACAAATACTTTGCTTATCTGAACTTAGATGTAAATTCGACTAAAACCAAAGTTTTTATTTTTGGTCGCAAAAGCATGTGTTTGCCCACAGTTTTGTACAATGACATATCACTGCCTATTTCATATGATCTAATAAAGTTTTTAGGTGTTATATTTACTTCAAAACTTTCCTGGATAAAATATGCTGACAGTATTATAACCAAAGCTAACAAAGCATACAATGTGTTAAAATCGCTGTGCGCCACTTCATGGGGTGCAGACCCCAAAATTTTGTTAATCTTGTATAAGTCTCTAGTTCGAAGTCATTTTGAATATGGTTTTCTATGTTTTGCTGGAGATGATAAAATTGTAAATTCATTAGATAAAATACAAAACAAATGTATGCGGACAATACTGGGTGCATTTAAAACTAGTCCTATCGCTGCTATGCAAATTGAATCGAATCTTCCTCCTATTCATATTAGATTTCGTTATTTAAAAGAAAGATTTATTTTAAAGTTATACAGCTTGCCTAAGAACGATCTTCTTCACAACTTGATTTATTTCCAATCAGCGCCTTTTCAAAGGCACATGTATGTTCTTCAGGATTTTACTTCTTTCTTTCACTCTTTGCAGGAGTTAAATATACATCTTGATAATGACCTTCTTCCCTGTTACACAGGCTCTTTTAAGAGTAAATATCCCGATATAAAAATTGTAATAGATTCAAAGCTAACTTCCAAAGAGGAGGCTTATTTATTGTTGTCAGAATGGTCTAATTGTAAATTTATTTATACGGATGGTGCCAAAAATAATAATGCTGTTTCCTTTGCAATTTATCAACCTGAAATTAATAAAGGTATTGGGTTTAATATCAATAAAAATGCAAGTATCTTTACTGCTGAAGCAACTGCCATCTTATTTGCTTTGAAACATGTTAAAGAACATAATCAATATAGTAAAGAATGGGTCATAGTAAGCGATAGTATGAGTGTATTAATAAGTTTATCGAGTAACAAAATGAATGCTAGCACTTGCTATCTAATTTTTTCCATTAAAGAATTATGGTTAGAACTATCTTTAATGGGTATTAAAATAGATTTTGTATGGGTTCCGTTTCATAAAGGAGTTTCTGGTAATGAAAACGCCGACTACCTAGCTAGAACTATTGCTCATGCATCTGACTTGTCCCTGGTTCCCGACAGCAGGGACTTAGCTGAGACCTTGCCATATTCTGATATTATAAGTAATCTAAAACAGCGTATGACTGTTCTTTGGGGAAGACATTGGTATCATTTTACAGAAATTGAGAATAAGGCTCATTTGTATGCTTTGTTAGATAACCAAGTTAATAGTAAGCCTTGGTTTTGTAAGTTTAAAACTTACATGCATCGTAGGTTTTACACCATAATTACTCGTATGCGCATTGGTCATTGTCGTTTAAATTTTCATCTCCATCGTAAAAACTTTGTCTCTTCCCCTTATTGCGATCATTGTCAAAAGCAAGAGGTTCAGTCTATAGATCACATTCTGTTTAGTTGCTCATCCTTTGGCATTCAGCGCCTAGTGCTGATGGATGAGTTGCTTGAGATTTATGGAGCTTCTAATCGAATCCCGCTTTCAGTAACTGATTTGTTGAAGGAGTCGTCTACTTATTTACCTTTGTTTAATTTTGTACATAATACTGTGTGTATGCTGTAAATATGATGCTAAATTTAAAACTTGCTTAAAATTGTATATATTTTTATTGAAGCATTGTACCTATATTTTGTTGGTCAAATGACTTTTTGGAATGTCTGGATGAGGTGTAAGCTTTTTTGAAGAGCTAAATATTGGATTTGACGTTTTTATTGGAACATACTCAAGACTTTATTACTGGATTTGACTTCATGAATTGGATTGGAACAACTGAAGACTTATTTTTTGGATTTGACACATATGTTGATAATACTGATGACTCAATATCTAGATTTGTTCATATGAATTGGAAATAACTGAAGACATATTTATTGGACTAGAGACTTCTGATTTGAAACTACTGAAGACGTTATTACTGGATTCGATCAAATGAAATTATACTTACTGAAGACTAGGCAGTATGGCCCATGGTCTTAGCCTGTCCGAATGGACGAATTTAAAAAAAAAAAAAAAACTTCCTCCCACTGACAGCAGTGACAGCTCCCTCCCTTTTATGTTGTTATCATTAATATCATTATTATTTCATTCACGATTCAATAAGCACGGATTAAGTGAACATTTTTATAGACTTTCTTTCGTATTACTTATTGGGACCTACAGTTATTCTAAATTAATAAATAGTGGAATTTGTCATAAGTTTTTCATATCAAATGCTTTAATTCGTCAATAAATTATGGGTAACTCTGGCTTGAAGCAGCATTACGATATTGCATCCAAAACGGGTGTTTTGCAAATATCAGACCACAAGTTAAAAGATATACCTGTTGAAGTACTCGATTTAAGTGATATTTTGAGAAATCTAGATTTGTCTAAGAACAAGTTGGTACAATTGCCGGATGATATAAGCAAATTGAAGAATTTGAAACAACTCAATGTTGAGTCCAACAGATTAGAAACATTGCCGAACTCTATAGTGAATATAAAGAAACTGGAGTTACTCAACGCTTCAAATAATGCATTGCTTGAATTGCCGACGTCTTTTTCGAATCTTCGCAATTTGAAGCAAATTTACTTGAACAATAACAACTTCAAGCAGTTTCCAGTCCAACTCCTGGGCCTGAAAAATCTTGATGTCATTGATCTTTCTCACAACAAAATTACAAGTATAGCTACTGGCATGTCTCAATTATATGCAGCTGAACTGAATTTGAGTCAAAATGAAATATCTTCGATTAGCGAGGACCTTCACCAGGCACCGAGGCTAAAAATCTTGAGGTTAGAAGAGAATTGTCTGAGCCTTGATGCAATCAGGCCGAGCTTGCTGCGGGACTCGAAGATCCACACTGTGAACCTCGATGGCAACCTGTTTGAGTCCAAGCAGCTCGCCTCTATGGAGGGTTACAATGAGTACATTGAAAGATACACTGCAATGAAGAAAAAAATGTTTTAAATGACTTAAAGTGTATGTAACACTCCTTGATGTTATATGTACTAGCTTGCAAATTAGCACAGATTTTATAGTTTTTCACTTAACTAAATATATTCAATTCCAGTGCATTGAATTGTAATTCTCATTACTCATCATGTACAAAGTTTCTGTGTTTTTTGAAACTAGTTCCAAATTAATAGAAACTTGATTTTGTGACTTTTGTCATGTTTATGCAATAGTGATCCTTGCTACCAGTTATAGGTATTGTAATTTATTTATTGCATTAAATGTGGTGTTTCAAGTAGATGCTGTATTACTTATTGATGTATTTATTCAGATATGAAATTCCTGTATCATACATAGGTACATCTTACTTCTACCAATAATTGATCTTATAATATAAGTGTCTAAATACCTAATACATATTTACAAATTTTCTGCAACCTTGTATAGAATAAAGAATACTGAATATTCTTGAAAAATATGTTCTTCATAGGATGGACCAGGAGTAGTGAGCCTCCTAACAAAATCTCCGTCTAGTTTTGTCTATCGTACCTAGGTCTATTAGGACCAAAATCACTACCATCTATAGATCCTTCTAGGTTCATCATATCCATGTCCGTTTATCAGTCTGTCCATGCTATACAACATTATGAAATTACAAGTCTGTTAATTTAGTACTACGGTTTAGTAGAATAGGTACCTTACGACCGTGTGATAAGAAAATATGCAAAATAATACTGAAATAAGCCTACATGCATCTATTACGGTGAGGTTGGTCACAGAAACCAAGTGTGCAGCAGGGTCCTTTTTTCGTAAAAAAAAGACGTTAGGAGTAAGCTAATCTTAAATCATGTAACTCAGCCATAAGGGCCCTTTTTGTTTTATCAACCATTATTTTATTTAAGGGCCACTTTAGAAAACAATTGCAGATGTTTTTGAAGAAGTTAAATATCTTTTTTACACCATTTAAGTATCGATTTATGTTCACTACTAATTATTGTAAATATAATAGTCACGGGCAGCGATGTTTTCTAGCTTCTTATAAATCTAAGAAGCACAAATGTCAACGTTTATTCAAGGAACGGTAAGAAAAAAAAACTGGTCAAGTGAGAGTCTGACTCTAGCACTGAGGGTTCCGTACAAACTAACAATTAATTCAAGGTAAAGTAAATGCCCCAATATTTGTTAAATTACTTATTTTAACCCAACACAACAGAATTCAATTTCAAACAACGAATTACTTTTACACCAAGACAATTGAATCGCGATCTTTTTTTGACCTGCTATTGAAATATACCCGTCCCAACCCCATTAATTCTAGAAAAATCTTAACAGGGCGAATGGGATCAGCGTCATCTATCGGCCCCATTTTGTACTTACGTGCAAGGGCAATCAGCTTAGTATGTATGTTGGTCTTTTAGCGATTATTGTTCATCATGTGAACCGATCTCGATTATTATAGTTTTATTTCAAAGAGAGTATTTCTATTATACTCGTAGTCTTATGGGAATGTCAAAACAAAAAAATACTTATAAAGTTTATTAAACTGCAAACTCAACTAGGAAATGATTTTTGTAAATAAAAAAAAAACGAGATACAGAAAAAAATACTTTTCTAGTAATATTTATGTTTACCTTAATCAAGTAATTATCTCAGACCAATAAAAAAAGACAGACGGAGCGTTACGAGCAGTCAAGTGAAGCCAAACCACATACAAACAAAACCAAGCTACATCAAGTTGAGCACACGCTCACGCACACATACCTATACAAACAAAATTGCACAAAACTCTTCAGCACGTGTCGCAATGCTGTCAAGTTCATTTATTTCGAGTTTTGTGCGATTTAACTAGTTTAGCGTGTGCTAAACTTATGGGGCTTGGTTGAAAACCGGTTGGCTTCACTAGTCGGTTCGTAACGCTCCGTCTGTATATTTTCAATTTTTTCGCTTGGTTAACTTCGGAGATAAGAGGGATTTTTCCAATGTAGAAAAAAAAACTGTTTCAAAAAGTGCAACTCAAGCCCTTTCATATGATACCCCACTTGACCTAATAGTTGAATATTTTATTTGCCCCCTCAAAATCATAACAAAACAAACAAAAAATACGTTAGATACAGAATTACTGGAAAAGTATAACTTGTACTTTTACAGTAATATAAATTTACGTGTATCTTAATCACAAGTAATAATTTCATATTTTTCGCTTGGATAACTTCGGAGATAAGGGGAGGGGGGGGGAATGTTATTTTGTTACATTTTCCTTCATAAATCGAAATTTTACCAATGTAGAAAAAAAAGAAAAACTGCTTCAAAAAGTGCAACTCAAGCCCTTTCAAATGATACCCCACTTGACCTAATATTTGAACATTTTTTTTGCCCCCTCATATTCGAGATTTGTCATAAAAATTCAAAATATATATTTACATTTTTTTTTCATGCACGTGGATAACTCAATTAAAACCATGCCAATTTCAAATTGATAGCTTAAGTAGTTCTTGAGATATTTCACTTTGTGACGGACAGACAGACGGACGGAGTCGCACCATAAGGGTTTTTTTTTACGGAACCCTAACAACAACTGCGTTACTTATATAATTAAGTTTGCGACTGTTATTTTTTTGAAAACGAGAGTAAATAATAACAACTTATACTCAAGGTTTAAGCAATAGATCAGACTAGAAAAATAATGGATCCTATTTTAAATTTAAAGTAAAATTTAAATATTTAGTTAGCAGTGAAGCTCTTAATGTTATCAGGAAACGAGGGACAAAAATGTAACGCAGTGGTAAAAGTAGTAACATAGTGATATATTGATCACAGTACTTTGTACTTTCTTACAATTAAACCAATCCAAACGTGAAAAAACAATTGTAAAGTTTTCAAATTCAAACAATTCATTACTTTATGAGTATTTTTTTGTTTTGAAATTTCTACTCATTTAAAGAAAACATCATTTTTTTGTCTCTCTGTTCGACTTTACTTTGAGTGACGCCCCAGGAAAGAGTAAGATTTACCTTTGTCAGAGCAAACTTTCAGTCTCAGACTTTCAGTATGACGTAGGTACACACACACACCAAAGGATATTAGCGATTGATGTACGAGTACATTTTCATTTTCAATCAGATCCTTTTCATGTTGATTAGAAACCGAGGCTTGATGCTCTTTTTCAGGTTTAAGTTTCGAAAGATGCTCGAAGTCACCTAGGACCTCGAAGGACAATAAACTGTTTCGAAGAAAGTCTTCAATATATTGGTCAATACTTGCTCTTCGTTCATAGCCTCTGAACCAGTACTATTTGGAGATTTATGATGGAATCATTATTTTCCGGAGGTTGAATTAATGTGTCGTCCAAGTCACTTATTTCAAGAGGCTGGCTGATTGTGCTGCTGGAAATATGTTTTTGGTGATAAGCCATAACCTCTTTGACAAAAGCTAAGTTAACGGTACTGTAATTCACCAGCAGTACCCGAAAAAATTTAATGGACCTGCATTGTGCCAACAAAAGTCTGTTCTACCTTTTCAATGTCGGCATCAGTCACAAAATATGGCTGGCTGGAGTCTTTCAGAATCTGAAAATAGTCTCTGCGTCGGGAACGTCTGAGCCAGTATTAAGCCGCTTTTTTTTGTCAGGTACCTATAGTAGTTTGAGGTAGCCGCCAACCCCATCAGCCGCGCCCTTTCCATCGCCTGCTTAAAAAATGCTGCGTGTCTAAACCAAAAAAATACTGAAATGTAATATTTGTAATGATAAAATTTGTGATTAATGTAATTAATAAAGAAAACCACATCAAAATTCAATGTATTTGAACTTTGTACTTAAATGGAACCACAGTCTAAAGAATATATGATGGCATAAATATATAAACTAAGTATAACAAACTTTGCGCTAAATTAAATTACTAATATTTTAAATATTCACCGTCCTTTGCCGGTAACTCAGTGGTCTCACGGGGAATCCACATTATAGCAATTTGTCACAGCAACGTTTGCTGTATCTTTATTTCTTATAGCTGCGTCTCTAGGTTGCTGTGACTTATTGCTTGGTGTATATACCTCATCACAATAAAAACACGCGCCTCTCCCTGTGACTCTCGCCCTCCCGTCTCGATCAGTTTCCCTACCCCGCACGCCCTCCCGCACTTCAATGTAAATGTATAGCCGGTCAAAGCCATCTTGAAAGTAAAGATGTGAAAATAACTTGAATTAGGGTTTACTTTCCTATGGTAACACTAGGCATGTGTATTTTTGTTTAGCAACGCAACGGGGACACGGCGAAAAATATTTTATTCTTCAGTAACTGTTAAAAGGTAGAGTAATATTTATTAGCTTCAAAGAATGGCGTAAGTATTACCCAGAACAACGAAATATTTAAATGTAGTGTGATTTTTTAATCAAATTAACTTCATGTCCAGCCACTCGCTTATATGGGTCATCAAATTTTTATAGCGAAATTGCGTTCACGCGCCATTACTATCAGCTCTGGTGTCCCCCAGGGGTCCATCCTGGGTCCCTTATTGTTCACAAATTTCATTAACGATACTGACTCCTGTTTTCACTTTTGTAATACTTTACTCTCTGTCCCGTTTCTGTCCCAATACTCCTGGAAAAACTGGAGTGTATTGAGGTAAGAGGGCATGTACTCAATATTTTTAAAAGTTGCCTTAGCTGTCGCACGCAGCAAGTTCGCATAGGCAATTATACCAGTGATGAGGCGACTCTTTCGTTTGGTGTGCCTCAGGGTAGCGTCCTCGGACCAACTTTATTTTTAATATATGTAAACGATCTGTGCAATCTACCTGTGAATAATGTTAAAGTATTTGCTTATGCTGATGACACGGCTCTTCTCGTACAAGCATCAACATGGGAGAAGGCTTACCTCCTAGCGGAAAATACGTTAAGAACTGTAATCTGACCACGTATCCTCCTTTCGTTCTCAGCTCTAGTGGCTTCCAATTCGTCTCCGTCGGAATTTTCACATTTTATCTTTGCTTTACAGTATACTTTTCGTTCCCTCAACTCCTCCGTATCTCAAAGAGCGTTTTAATCACCTCACTTCCATCAGATCTTCACATAAGCATCTTCTCGCTCCACCGCCTTCATCCACCAAGTTCTATAACAACTCATTTACCTTCCAGGCTGTTCGGCTGTGGAATGCTTTGCCGTTGCATATAAGATGTGCAAAATCTCTTCAAATTTTCAAAACTCAGTTGAAACAATATTACGCTGCATTAAGTTGCCTTGTTGTCCTGTAATATATATTTATATAATTGTGTTATAGTTTGTATGTATGTATCTATGTATTTATACAATACTTATTTATGATATTATGATTTCTGAAATTGTCATATAATGAGATGTATGCGATAGTAAATTTTTTGATTTATTCCTGCACTACCGGTTTACAACTCTTCTTGAAAATTTCCTGCTACCCAAAGGTTGTCTGGAAGAGATCGCTCTAAAGCGATACGACCGCCTGTTGTTACCTTTATTTAACATTACGTACTCTTGTAACATGTTTTTCTTATGTTGTGGTGCAATAAAGAATATATTATTATTATTATCTGTAATGCAATGGCTGTCAAAAAATTTAATCACAATGAATGTTACCAAGACAACTTTTATACCCTTTGCTACCAAATTATCCTGGTTACCCCCGTCAATTTTAGCTGTCCGTGCTCACAATTGCGTCCCCAGTGATGTTTTATGCTGTTGTACTGCACTAACGCAGTCATATAGCGTTAAATATCTCGGAGTTATTATAGACTCGTTAATGACTTGGAAAGACCAGGTGGAGGCAGCTGTTGGTCGGATGAGAAAACTGATTTACATGTTCAGGATCCTTAGAACCGCTGCGGACCAGCAAACTGAAGACCGTATATTTTTTGGCCCAGTCTGTACTAATACTAACATATTGCTTAACGGCCTGGGGCGGGACAGAAAAATTTAATTCCTTCGATTGGAACGAGCTCAAAGGATGCTTAGCAAGCCGATCCGTTTTCCTACATCTGAGCTGTATACCGTAGCTAAAGTCAAGGCAATTATTTATTCTAAAAGTTGTATTAAGAAAACACCTTGACCTTGAATGTCACAGAGTTATGATGAGACTGAAGCACTTGTTTATGGTAGCAATGGAACTTGGTTAATTGTTAATTAATAGAAACTACCTAATTTTATTAAAATAACTCGTAGTATCCCTTATTCTGGTTTACGCAAATCTAACAAAACTAACATAACTATAATGATATAAGTATAACATAAACTTAATAATAAACTTAAGTATGTTTAGTTATAATCATACACATAATATTGTACAACTGCAGAAGTTCACCCTACGTCCCAGAGGTGGGCGTAAATAGCTGCGACACAGTTTAATACTAAAGCAGCTGCTTACGACTTATTGTTTTTAATATGCTTGTTTTTATGTTAAATAATAATAATAAAAACTTTAAAACTCTACGCCGACGATTTAAAAATATATCACACTATTCACACTGTATGCAACGTTAATGATTGTGAACAATTTCAGCAGGACTTGGATCGCTTCTCTAAGTATTGTGATACCAATAAACTACTATCGTGATACCTTAATTAACTCTTATTATCTATTTAATACTGAATTAGCTACAGTTCAATCAATAAGGGATCCTGGAATATTACTTAACTCAAAGTTGAACCTAGATCACCTAGATCAACACGTGGATTATGCTTTTAAAATGGATGGTTTTGTAATGCGCTCAAGCACCGAATTCCGTCACCCTAATACATATTTGCACTTATTCAAATCACTAATACGCTCTCAATTAGAACATGCCGTCTCAGTTTGGATATTACGATAAATATTCGAACGCACTCGAATCTGTCCAAAAATAATATTTAAACACTATGCACTATGCAACTGTTAAAAAAGGCCATGCTAGATCTAAGGTGTAGGCGCCTATTGCTCGAATCAATTGTTTGTTTGCAACCCACGCTGGTGATCGCGCCCCCTTGCGTAGACTCGTTGATACGTATAATAAGCGATTCTGTCAAGATGACATTTTTAGCAATAGTACCTATATCTGCAATATCTGTTTATAAAAAACTATTTGTCAATCTCTTAACTCACCAAGAATAATAATTTTGTACTGCATACTAATATAAAAAAACCTTACTTTGCCCTTAGCATAAACCGCACCACTAATTCAGATTATTACTTTATTTCCGCTAAATTGTTGCTATATATATCCCTTACCGGGATTCGAACCCAGGACACACTAGGCTCACTCGTCTAATAATCTGGTTGGTCATCAAGTCATCATTGAACCTTTAATTGTTTTCGCAATTTGCATATATTTCGAGATTTTCATTAATAAAAGCGCAGTCTGCGCAGTGTACGTAGACTTTATCTAATTGTATTAATAAACCATAATGAATGACCTCATAACTGGAAGCAGCTTAATTGTACTAAGTAGCCTGTTTCATGGGTGTACGCTAAGCTCGATTAGTGATAGACATCACTAGCCGAATGGAAGAAGTAGGCATATTCTATAGTCTTATATTAAACTAACACTAGCTCTGGCCCGCGAATACGTCCGCGTAGTACTACCCGTTCGCGCTAAGTTTGCCGGTCCGATTTTCGCTTTGTTTAAATCTGAGGTTTAACTATGGGTAATGGCAAAACTTTAAGAAGTTATTTACGAAATATGGTGTTAAAGGATATGACTTATTTCGAAAATGAGAAGAAAAACCGTTTTGCTAACGCTACCCTTCGAGTTACGTCATATCGCCAGCGGCAAACTTAGCGCGAACGGGTAGTACTTGTAATCGTCTTAGAAAAATGATTGCTATTAAATAATTGTAGGCGGAACCTTAATTATCGCCGACCCAAACAAACTACTTACTACCATCTTGGGATGATTTCCGAGATAAAGACTATCCTCCTAAAATTATCTGTACGAAAAATTTCACCTAAATCCGTTCAGGGATTAAGCGTAAAAGGTAAGTTGCGATGAAGTTCATTAGTTTAATTTGCTAAACTTCAATTGAAAACTCCGTTTTTAGAAACAGAAATATCTTAAGAATCATCAACAGACGTTTCTGCTTAAATAGGCATGATGACAGTAATTGAAAATCACTAAAATATGGTATATTCTTAGTGAAATTTTAATCGTAGAATTCGAAAATTGCGCATATTTTTTTATTAAGTAAGAGATTATTATTTATTTTGATAACATTAAACTGAAAAATACGGACGCCCGCCATGATATGTTAAACACCAATCAGAGCGCATGACGTCACGTTTGTAGAAATACCTACCCATAACGGCCATTACCACAGATTACAGAGAAAACTTACGTACTGAACGAATAGTAAGACAGGGATAGAACCATGTTATCTGTCAGATCTTCATACGTCATTGTCCCGCTGTCTTGCTCGCACGGCCGCGCAAGACTTGTAAACTTTTTAATTTATGTTCATTCAATGAGCAATTGAGCGATCTAGGTAGCAAACATCAAAGGTCTGCGTTCTTTTTATACAAACGTGACGTCACTCGGGACGCCATGACACTGACAAGCGTTTTAGCGCCAATTTGAAATTTAAAAACTAAAATGCATTTTATTCCTACTTAACTGTCCAAACTCTTTTGAAAAATCTTATTCGTTGTACATAATAAATGTTTCTAAACATTATAGAACAGTTTTTCAAAATGTGTCATCATGCCTATTGTATATTTTTTCATAGTGTATTAAAGAAAGCTACATTATTGTATTTTGTTGTCTAAATCCGAGTAGTTTTTATTCACGTCAGTCCGGTCCGGGTCGGGAGTCGGTCTGCCTGTATGTTTTGAAAGCATACTTATCTAATGCTAAAAAAGACGTAGTACTGTCCATCTCCATCCGCCGTCCCCATTTAACGGTTTTAGATAATAAATTATCTTGATTATCCAAAATAAATATACTTAATACTTTTACACTTCTCATGCTCAAAAAGTGCGTCATATTAGACTTAGCAAGCGGGGCTAAAGTAGACATTTAGCTCCTAGGGAAAATATGTATACATATTTATGATTTATAAAACATTTTAATTTGACCAATCACAACAGTTCAATATTACATCTACCAATCACAACTCTTTAAAAAAACATTAGTATTTGCTGTCTACTAAAGTACTAACCAGAATACAGCTACACATTAAAATCGACCAATCAGAAAACAGAATTCCAATCAAACAGTAGGTGTTATTTATTCCCTAATTCACAATAATTAAAAATTTAAACGCCTCTGACCGACTATAGCTCCGTCCAAACGTTCAAGCGTGGTTGACTGCATACATGACATAAGCACAGAATAAGTAATAGTACAAGTACAGAACACGTTGCACTTCCTAGCAAAAACGACGTTTAGGCATAAGAAACGTGCCTACTCTGTGCATCTCTGTCTATCGTATAACTTGTATTCATTCACACACGGCACGTGTAGCGCTAGGGCTGTCACGCCAAGAATACATCAATGAAGGCAAAAAATGCTCACCAGAATGTCTCTTGAGTAAAGTCAACGAATATTAATTTAGTACATGCTACTTTACATACAATGTATATGTCAGTCTCATTATGATTAACACCACACATAAAATTGATCTGCCACTTCTCTATTCTCTAGTCTCAGTCATCACAAGTAGATATGTATACCTTGCTGTGCAATAATTCTTTAAAGGATATTGATTTTCCAACGGCATTGACAGATTGTTGTGATGGCAGGTGTAATGTTTCTGAGCACAGATTAGTTCTAAATAAATTGTACAAAGATATTAGGTATCTTTAGTTTAACTGAATCCGCAAAATTAAGTTGTAATATTAGTAGTCATAGTAATAAGAACAAATGCAAACATGTAGTTGGCTGGAATAAGTATGTAAAGCAGGTGCATGGCGAAGCTCGACTTAGTTTTCAGGAGTGGTTGTCGTCTGGTAAGCCATCTCAATCTCAAGGTCCTATTTTCAATAAAATGACTGAAACCAGAAGGAACTTTCAAGAAAAGTTAAAATGGTGCCAAAACAACGAGGAGCAAATTAATTTTTTTTATTTTTTTTTAAATGAATATACCTACTAGCTACGCACCATATTAACAAGGATTTCAGTAAATTCTGGAAAAGTACAAAAAAGCTAAGCCCTGAACCTGGACGGTCAGCCAATGTGGACGGTTTAACCAATCCGAGTGACATTGCGAATCTTTTCAGGAATGTTTTCAGAGTCGAGCCCCCGCAGAGCTCCGGGATGGGGCGGGTGCTGGATGCTCGACGTCGTGTGCGACAACCTTGGACCAGTTTTACGGCCAAAGATGTTGTCGGTAATAAAAAGTATGGTCAGAGGGAAGTCACCTGGGCACGACAGTCTGAGCGTGGAGCACCTGCAACATGCGGGGCCACACCTACCAAGGATTTTGGCAATGTTTTTCACTCTTTGCATTAAGTAGGCACTCTTACCTGCCAGATGACTTAACAAAAACAACTGTTGTGCCTCTTGAAAAGAATAAAACCGGAGATTTAGCGGATAGTTCCAACTATAGGCCCATTTCGTTAGCTACCATAATAGCCAAGGTACTGGACAGTTTGCTTGACCAAATTCTACGGAAACACCTAAAATTACATGATGCACAGTTCGGTTTTCAAGCTAGATTATCAACCGAGTCCGCGGTGTTGTGCCTCAAACAAACTGTTCAGTACTATACGACTAGGAACACCCCTGTGTATGCATGCTTCCTAGATCTCTCCTAGGCGTTCGATCTGGTGGCTTATGACGTCTTATGGAGCAAACTAGAGTGCGAGACAGATCTGCCTGGGGAAGTTATTAAGTACTGGTACCTACAAGAACCAAACTAACTACGTGCGGTGGGCTGACTCGTGCTTTGATTTGTACCGCCTTCAGTGTGGTGTGAGGCAGGGGAGTTGACGTCACCAAAATTATTTAATTTGTACATCAACGCGCTGATTGTTGAGCTCAGCAGTGCAAAAATCGGGTGTTCGATTGACGGAATATTGGTCAATAACATTAGTTAAGCTGACGATATGGTACTGCTGAGTCCATCGATCGATGCGCTCCGGAAGCTAGTCGGCATGTGTGAGAAGTACGCGGAGTCTCATAGGCTCAGGTACAACTCAAAAAAGAGCGAAGTTTTAGTGTTCAACCCGCAAGGCAGCCGGTTCGATACCGTGCCGCCCGTTACTCTTGGCGGAACGAACCTAACTCGAGTAGCGAAGTTTAAGTACCTGGGCCAATGGGTCACCGAGAGCTTGTCAGATGACGTCGACGTGGAAAGGGAACGTAGGTCGTTGGCGGTCCGTTCCAACATGTTCCAACAGTTAACATTACTTTGTTTAAAGCATTCTGCCAATCGCTATACACGTGCAACCTGTGGTTCAACTGTACGGAGCGGACCCTCAACACCCTACGTGTACAATATGAATGAGGACCAAATTCTTGGCCAGTAGCTAACTACTGGCCAAGAATTTCGTCGTTAATTGGTAGTAGTTAAAAAGTTCCGTTGTGACACGAAAATTAACCATATAAAATGTATGACTAATTTTCGTGTCAATTAAATTAAGTTATGTGCGTTTTATAATTTATTCAATTTAATTTAATTTAATTTTATTCATCTTTCTGACATGTTTATAACGAATTATTAATTTTGAATGAATTGTATTGTTTGTGACATGAATTTTAAAATATTAATGATGTAAACTTGTTTTTGATAAATAATTCATAATAATAACTAACATTATGTTATAAGATAATATCTGTATCTGTAGTAACCAATATGGAGCTGGTTCCGAAATAAACGTTTTCATTCATTCATTCAATCATTATTTAGTCATACAATCTACTATTTCAATTAACAAAATAATCCGAAAGTTAAGTTTAGTTTGCTCCTAGAACCGAAAATAAGGTAATGTTTCATTTACCTTCTTTTTGGTTCTAGGAGCAAAGCAGTTCTAACCTAACCTAACCTACATTTCTATGGTAGCTGTTCGGTTCTGTTTAGGGTCGTGGTTCTTACTGAACCTAATCCACTTTTCTGCTAGCCGTCGGATTATGTATTTTGACTAATAAATGGCTTAGTTACCATTATGGTATATGTATGACCTAATAATTCCCTTACTTCAAAAAATTACTTGTTCCTCATACCTACATACTTGAACCCCCTTTAACCGCTATGGGGGATGAATTTCAAAAAACTTTGAAATCAGTTTTGTAGTCTTTTAACATAGGGCTTGTCCATAAATTACGTCATTGTTTTTGTCGATTATTGGCCCCCCCATTATCCTGTTATTCCTTGGAATGGACCCTCCCCGTCTAAATCGTCTAATAAAATGACTATCGTCATCCAATGGCCAGACCCTCCCCCCCTATTTTGAAATGATGCAATTTATGAATAGCCCCCCACAGCCCCATACAGGCTAAGTATAACATTTTTCGGTCTTAACCGAAGTTACAAATCTTTCACTATAACATTTTCTTAGTCTCCTTATAAAACTTAAATCCCGTTTAAACCTTAACGTGTAAACTTTGATGTAAGTAGTTCATTATATGATGAATAATGTACTCATACTATTTAGAGTCTATAGGCACCTAGATATTTTGACTTGTAAAAGTGCCCTGGTGGCCTATTTGCTGAATAAATATCTTCATTTGATTTGATTTGATTTGACTTAAGGATGTAAATTTTTCAAAACGCTTAAATAACTTTTGTTTATTCTGATGAGAATTTTTTATACAACGTTTAAGTCTTCAGCACAAAAAAGCGCGTGTCTCATCCAAAGCATACTTACACCCATTTTTAACACCCTTAGGGATAGAATTTTCTGGAACGCTTGACGTACTTGTTTATATTTTAACTAGCTGTTGCCCGCAACTTCGCCCGCGTAGAACTTGTGTCTTATAAATAATTGCTATTAAATTATTGTAGGCGGACCCAAACAAAGTTCTACCATGTTAAGGGATGATTTCAGAGATAAAAAAACCGTCCTATATCCAAGGGTGTCAAATTTACCGTAGGGAAAATTTCATCTACTTAATTCCGTTCAGGGATTAAGCGTAAAAGGTAACAGTGCGATGAGTTCATTAGTTTAAATTGCCAAATTTAAATTGAATATCTACTCAGTTTTTAGAAATATAAATATCTTAAGAATCATTAACAGACGTTTCTTCTTAAATTGTATATTTTTTCATAATGTATTAAAGAAAGCTACATCACTGGATTTTTTTGTCTAATTCCGTCCAGTAGTTTTACTCACGTTAGTCCGGGCTACCGTACAGGTAGCAGGCAGGTAGGTTTTGACTGTAGTCTTTTAATATACAGACTAAGACCGTAGTTACAAATCTCTTACTAAGTATAACATTTTCTTAGTCTCCATCCCTTGAATCCCGTTTTAAACCCTTTTGGGGTGGATTTTTACCAAAACGCTGATAGATCTTTTTAGGGTTCCGTACCAAAAATGGTAACAAAGGAACCCTTATCGTGCTACTCCGCCCGTCTGTCTGTCTGTCACAAAGTGAAATATCTCACGAACTACTCAAGCTATCAACTTGAAACTTGGAATGGTTATAAATGAGTTATTTTCGCGTGCATGGAAAATGAAATTTTTAATATAAATTTAATTTAATTTTAATTTTTCTTTAAAAACTTACGAATATGAGGAAGGGGCAAAAAAAAAATTCAACTATAGGGTCAAGTGGGGTATCATTCGAAAGGGCTTGAGATGCACTTTTTGAAGCAGTTGGGTCGTTAAAAGACCAACATACATACTAAGCCGATTGCCCTTGCACGTTAGTACCAAATGGGGCCGATAGATGGCGCTGACCCCATTCGCGCTGTTAAGCTTTTTCTACAATTAATGGGGTTTAATTAGTTGAGATTGGGACGCGTAATTTATTTTCAATAGCAGGTCAAAAAAAGATCGCGATTCATTACAACGAGTAACTTTTACACTAAGACGTCTTAGTGTAAAAGTTACTCGTTGTTTGAAATTGAATTCTATTGTGTTGGATTAAAATAATTAATTTAACAAATATATTGGGACTTTTACTTTACCTTGAGTTAATTGTTAGTTTGCACGGAACCCTCGGTGCGCGAGTCAGACTCGCACTTGATCGGTTTTTTTATTATGATAATAATTGTTTCTACAAAGTTTCAAATCTCTAGCTAAAAAAAGTGTTTCCCATACAAACCTAGCACCGCCTTTTAACCATCTTTGGGGTGTTATAGCAGCACCTCTCTAGCTCAAAACCTAAGTTTCCCCTATATTCACTTTGCACCCCAATTTCACTCCCCTTAGGGGTGGAATTTTCTAAAACGCTGAAATCACTTTTTTCGTATCTTAATATGTAATCTATATACATATAATCTTTCTATAAAGTTTCAAGTCTCTAGCTCAAAAAAAAGAAAGTTTCCCCCATACAAACTTTGCACCCCTATTTAACCCACTTAGGGGAGGTATTTCCAAAAATCCCTTCTTATCCCTAGCCCACGTTATAAAAGTAACCTACTGTGCAAAAATCAACTCTCTAACATTAGTACTTTCTTCTTCTTTTATATATATAGATAAGTAATCTTTATACAACGTTTCAAGTATCTAGCTCAATAAAAAGTGTTTCTCATACAGACCTTCTCCTAAGTACACCCCTTTTTTACCCCCTTAGGGATGAAATATTCTAAAACGCTAAAAGGTCTTTTTGTGTTCTAATAAGTAATCTTTCTATTAAATTATCAAATCTGTAGCTCAAAAAAAAAGTGTTTCCCATATAGTTTTCTCCATACAAACCTTGCACCCGCTTTTGACCCCCTGAAGGTAGACTTTTCAAAAACTGAAAGTACTTTATTTGTCTTTTAATAAGTGATCTTTCTACAAAGGGTTAAGTCTATAACGGTTATAAAAGGTCATATTATTATAAGAATGTCTTCTTGGTACAACTCCTATTTCATCCCTTTAGGGGGCAAGTTTAAAAATAGTATTTTTCACAATCGTGTTATATTATAATAGATATCTTTTTAGTCGAGTACCGTGTTTAGGCCACTCACCTATGTAAGTAAGGTACGAGATTAAAAAGCGTGATTATGACACTGTGTGATGAGTTCATTAAAATTAATAATTTAAGTCATATGCGAGTATACATATAAAAGAACGTTTTAATACTACCATACAATATTAGCGAAGCCTTAAAAAGAAAAAAAAACGAATAAAACTAAAAGCAAAAAAATTGCCCCAGGTCGCTGCCAGGCGGTAGTGTGCCCAGAAGTCTGGCAGTACTGCCGCGTTGAATGGCAATGCTGATCCTCTGGGCGAAGTAAAAGCCAGATTTCTGGTCACGTGAAGCCTCGACCAAGCGCTTGCACAATCCATTGCAGATTCGGTGCGCGTATATAAAACTAAATATCGTAAGTACTATATTGTCTAGTTCTACTATCCGACTTCTTTTACACAACATAATCACACCACCGGCGTCCGTAAGGCCTGCAACACACTGGCGCGGCCTGCGGTGGCGTACAATAGTAAATTTGACAGCTAATGACAAGTTTCACTTTCAACTCAGTTTTAACCCCCTTGGGGGATGAATTTTTATAACAACGCTAGATCATTAATTATTTCCATACATCCGTTCGAACCCTACTTCACCCCCTTTAAAGCGGCAATTACACTGCGTCTTCACTTAATGCGGTCACCGAATTCATAAACTACTTTAGGCCAGCAAACGTCGTCTTGACATTAGTCTGTCCGCCTACTACGGCGACTTGGCAGCTATCGATCGCCAAATGCGGCCGACTAACGTGTTCTTTACACTTTTGCGGTCGCCGCATGCAGCATGCGGCAAATGACGAAGTGTAATTGCCGCTTTAGGGTTGAATTTCGAAAAACCCTTTTTAGTTTTCGTTCGCCTACTGTAAATAATATATTATGTTCAAAATTTCATGCTTATATCTTTAGCGGTTTAGGCTGTGCGCTGTCTGGCAATCGGTCAGTAACGCAAGAGTTATATGTAAGTATATAGATTATAAAGAGGAAACGTCTGTGACTTTGTATGTTTGTAAGGCAGTAACGTAGATTCCTCATTCTTATTATATCCGAAAATGATATATCACATGCCCTAGTATGCATGGTTTTAGAGAAATATCGCTTGAAATAAAGCGCGGCGGGGGCAACCTATCACTGTCAATGTCATAGTCACACATTTTTACGATTGCTGAATAAGTATGATGATCTAATTCCAATACACATGAGAACATTGTGAACACCCACCGTGTATCGCAATCCAACTGAATAATCTTTTTTTTCGATAAACTCGCTTTATATTATACCTTACTACAAAAACATTATCGGCACAGTATCGAAATATGGTGACTAATGCAATTTTTGTAACTATGCTATTGACGGGTGTTTACTTTTGTTCCATTGTGTATGGTTCTTAAGACGCGAGTGATTACAACAGCTATGAGCAGTCACAATCAGTCACTTAGTCAGTCAGTCGCTGACTGTTGATTTTGATAAACGTGATACTCGACGCCTCGAGACAAGTAAATGCACTTACACTCGGCGCATACCTAGTTTGCTCAGAAATATTTTGTTTTTTGACAGAAAAGGATCTGACTTTTGCGAGGTGAGCCGTGTTATTTTGTTCACTTATAAACATCACATGAATTTTGGTTTTCCCTTCATAGTGTTCATCTCATCGTACCTACTAAGTGTAACTTCTCACATTTTACAGTAAGTACAACTTTGTGTGTCTGTAACCACACTAGGACTAGGACCACCAATTAACCCCTAGGTGGGTTAGATCAAAACGACTACTAATAAAGCCGTTAATTCTGATACGGCTTGAAATGGGTTTGTTTTTTGAGTTGTATGAGGCTATTGAGGTATATCGATTTACTTTTACGAGACTAAAGTCAGGAGTTGTCATATAAATATGGGTCGGTTGTTATCAATATTTCATTTAGTAGTAGGTACTTAGCTGTTGACGTCAGTATTATTTGACCGTAAATGACCCAAGTCGATGTATAGGTATAACGTAAGACTGACCATATGTTATCGCAGATCTTTGACAAATAAAAGGCATGTAAGCAAAGTGTTAGCAGGTAAGTATTTAGCTTACTTACAGGAAACTCTTTTAGATGGTAGATCGAGATAGCATTAAAAGTAATATAAAAACTTTAAAAATCTATATTATATACTAATCTACTAATAAGTAGTTTCCTCCGTCTACTTTTTATAAAAATCGAACCTAAAATTAGATATTTAGGTATCTAGAAAGAGATAATAAATAATTCTCGAAACTGTAGGGTAGACTGGGTACAGTTGTGACAATTTTGGTTTGATCGCCACTAATTTTGTTAATTTACTAGTTAGCTGGGAGAAAAGTAACTTGACTCTTAATTTGTACATTTTTCTACGTAAATATACTTAAATAGTTTCTCTAAATACGCTGTATTAGTCATAGCGATCAAATGAAAAAAAAAGGAAAGTGTCACAACCGGCCACACCCCAAGGACGGTTGTGACAGTGGTTGAGGTCGGTAGTGACAGGAACAAAAATACAACAAAATGGTTTATAATGACTTTTATTCTTAGAAATATGACCATAACGCAACATAATCTTCATTAAATTTCGTATAGAAAGTTCATTAAATTATTTATTATTTAATTAATAATTAATAATTAATAAAAAAATAAATTACGAAAATTTAAAGAAGTCTCGCTTTCACGTCTTCATAAGCATCTTCACATTTACCAGATCAGACATTTATTAGACCGCGCTCTTTCGGTATTCCGCAGGCGTTTTCTGGGTATCTGAAAGCAAAACAACAAGAAAATATATGTCACAACCGTACCCACAAAATTTGTCACAACCGTACCCGACGCATACTTTCGAAAATAAAAATTCGCCATGACTTTGCCTAATAATCTACGTAAAAAGTAACCACCCGTAATTAACTACTAATGTTCAACTTATAACAAAAAAAAACCGAGGTAATCTATCTGTATACAAATAACAGTGATTATTAAAATTAAACGAACAAAACAACTTACTTTTGACTGTTGAAAAGCAATGTGGGCCCCTGCTTACGTTAACACTGCGCGCTGGGTGACGCAATACCGGGGAACGCGTTCAGACTTGCATGCCGCTTCTCTCTCCCTTAGAACCCTTGCCCGCATTCCGTATAGTTTCGCTAGTACGAAGACTGTCACTACCGTAACCTGGCACAACCGTACCCAGTCTACCCTACTAAGTACATAATTATAAAATCGTTACAGAACTTATTTGTAATATGGTTTCGATGAAATATTTTTTCCATTGCGAATATCTTCTAAATTGTAATTGACCTGCGGTTATATTCAAAATATTCAGTATGGTACGTACCAAGGTTAATGTTAATACTAGTACGCACCTAAGACATACGAGTAACTTTGTTGTATATAGTCCGGAGATACCTACTCCCGTTTATCATGTTTGGATAGCAATGCACCGCGTGGAAGGGTTACCAGATACAAATTTCAAAAGTCCTGACAAAATTCCTGATTTTCGGCCAAAATTCCTGACACGAGCTTGTCGCGCTCGCGCTCGCTTGATTTATTTTTATTTATGTCTATATCGTAAAAAGATAATTAAGATTATTTATAAGTCATTTATGAAACTACAAGTACCTGTGGCTTTACCTTTTTTGTTTTTGTGATTAAAAATAAAAGTTTACAGTGTATACAATTTTATTGTGTCATTTATTTGCCGAAAATTCCTGACATTTCCTTTTTCCGGCCGCATTCCTGACATATGTCTGAAATTCCTGACACGTCAGGAAAATTCCTGACATCTGGTCACCCTACGTGGTTCGTAAATATATGAATACCTACCTACTCATTACCCGTTCTTTTGAAAATGATGGTAGGCCCAGTAACAAGTACTTTTAAATCGTCAGGTAGAAACATAATCTTTAGGCACTTAGAGAATTTTATAATTTATTAAACATAAAAAGTAAAAATTATGTGAAGTTTATTTTACCTATTATTTACCTAGGTATAGGTAATCGCTAAATAGGATTAGGGATCTAGAGTAGGTACCTACGGATGGGATGTTGCCGATTGCCGAACTTGCCGGAGGTCCACGATTGTAGAGCCTGAGCGGAAATAGATTGCTAGAGTGACGTTCGCACACGGGCGCTGCATGGGCTAGAGACGCCTCTGTTTTCTGTAAATGTCCCGGTCTGAGTCCCCACACTTATGGCAACCCTAAAATAGATGCCTCGTAAAGTGGGTGACAGACGGGCGAGTAAGTTCGCGTACTTACGGCTCGACGACTTTACTCGCCTGTGTGTCATCGTAAGTACGCGTACTTTAAAACCGCCGAGCCAGTTTTTCGACAATCCAACACGTTTGAATTTTGCTCGTAGCCCGCCTGTCTGTCACTACCGCGAGCCGCGAGCCGCCATTTTGTTTGTGCAGTTAGGGTGAGGATCGTGTGTCACTGACGCCGAGCCGAGTAAGTTCGCGACTAAAGCTCGTACGAGTCGTACGTCTGTCGCTGACGCCGAGCCGAGTAAGTTCGCAACTTTTAAACTCGCGATTTTAAAGCTCGTACGTCTGTCACCCACTTAAGATTTGCGGGTTCTGATTTACTTACGGCTTTTGTTACTGGGCAACACTGTCACGTCATTATACTTAGTTCGACTTGCAAGTCGATAGCGGTGCATTTATTTACTCGTTTGCAAATAATAATAACTACCCAACTCACAAACTCAAATACCCGCATCAGTCACCCAAGTAGCTAGTTCTTACGACAACCAATCCCAAAACTATATGTGATACGCTCTGGAGTACCCTTTCAGTAGCTTACCCCTCTGTTGAAAACCTTGCACAATGTGCAAAAAATTATACAAAGACAGTTTCATAATCGATTAATGGTCATTCATACAATCGCCTCGCAAGAGACAACACCTATCATAAAAATGCACGCACATGCTGTAAGCACGTGTAATAAACATTCAAACACTTCAAGCTTAGAAAATATGGTGTAACATTGCATTTGTAAGTATTTTTGTATTGTTTTAATATTATTTTTGTGAAAACATTTTCATGACACGTCAAATTAAACGATTATATAATCGATTTACAATTCTTTCCTGCATACGTCATGACACTCCCCCCGAGACTCCGTTTTCATGTTTTGTAAGAAATAACTCAATGGCGTTTGAAAAAGAGTCTATAATAACATTAGCATTGATTAATCAAAATTAGTTTTATTTACGCACTCCCCACGAGACTCGGGTTTTCATGCTTTGTAAAAATTAACCTAAATGCAATTGCAATAGAGTTAATAATAATATTTGCAAGGATTGTCTAAAATGACAGATCACTCAACGATCACCCTCACGAGACTCGCAAGTAGAGATGAGGGTAGTGTCGATAATCAATAATTATCGACAAAAAGTATGATTCACCAAGAACCTGCACAAATTGCAGAGTGAACACTATTTATTAGAAAAAAAGTATGGGTACTTTGCACTTTTCCGAGACCCAGCATTAAAAAAAACGGACCGCCGCATTCAGCAGGCAAGCAAATTGGGTGCCTGCGCGTACAAGTTCCATGTGTTCAAGACATTTTGATGCATCTCAGTATCGAATTCATTCAAGTAAAAGGTAAAAATTAATCGGTTTTACCGTACCTACTTTATTTATATGTGAAATTTATTTTGGCGGATCGGACACGCCTTTAGACAACGGTGCAGCGGCAGGAAATACCGAACATCTAAAACGCATTAAATATATGTAAAGGCTCTCTACGAATTTGTACCATTTGGTGTCGAGAACCTCGGTCCGTGGGGCCTCAGTGCGCAAAAGTTATTTGCGGAGATCGCGAAATTCGCGAAACGTCTGGTCGACGTAACTGGTGACCGGAGAGGGCGAAGAGCTGGCAGTTTTCTCGCGCAACGCATCAGCATTACAATTCAGCGAGGAAATCTCGCCAGCATCCTCGGTACAATGCTTCGAAGGCCTTTTTTAGATTTAACTTAGTTTTTATTTAATATAATTAATGTTAGATATCATCTTGTAACTATACTTATACTTAGATATAAATGAAAAGTTTTCGGAATTAATTGAATGAACAAACGTTTATGTCGGGTCCACCTAAATTCCTATAACCCGGGCAAGCTGGTTTTTAACGGTCCAGGCAAAAAATCAGGCATAAGCGGGAAACTTCTTGTAATATAATACTAAGTACTCGCTACTTTATATATAATGTATGTAGTTAATTGTATATATTTTTTGATACAGATAAATAAGACACGTCATTTCTTTTTTGCGTCATTGTTTTTAATAGCCTAACAATTATTTCAGTAATCAATTGAGTCACAATAATCCATATTAATATAATAAATGGGAAAGTGTATGTGTGTTTTTGTTTGTTTGTCCGTCTTTCACGGCAAAACGGAGCGACAAATTGACGTGATTTTTTAAGTGGAGAGAGTTGGAGGGATGGAGAGTGACATAGGATAGTTTTTATACCCGAAATCATCACCTAAAGGAGTGAAATGGGGGGGGGGGTAAAAGTTTGTATGGAGCTGCGATATAAACGAGTTCCACGCGGACGGAGTCGCGGGTAGAAACTAGTCATCATCCATCATCATATCAGCCGAAAGACGTCCACTGCTGGACATAGGCCTCCCCCAAAGTGACCGGTCCTGCGCCACCCGCGTCCAGTGGACTCCCGCAACCTTTATCAGGTACTTTATAATTTATAAACTAGTATATAATAAAATTATATACGTTTGTGTAAATATCGATACAATTATCGAAATTAGTTATCGAATCAAACCTCGCCCTATAGGTTTAGCCGATCACATTGGCATTTCACATCACACACATCATCAGCCTATATACGTCCCACTGCTGGGCACAGGCCTCCTCTCATGTATGAGAGGGAACGGGCAGTAAGTCCCCACGCTGGCCCAGTGCGGATTGGGGACTTCACATACACCTTTGAATTTCTTCGCAGATGTATGCAGGTTTCCTCACGATGTTTTTCCTTCACCGAAAAGCTAACGGTAAATATGAAATCATATTCCGTACATAAGTTCCGAAAAACTCATTGGTACGAGCCGGGATTCGAACCCACGACCGCCGTTTGACAGCCGCATGCCTGAACCACTGGGCTACCGTAGCTTTTACATTGGCATTTACGTATTCTTAACCCGTGTTTCCACTAAGATTTTCCATGTGTGATATGTTTGTGTGCATCAAAATGAGAATGTGTTATCCATTTTCATAATGTTTGCGTGTGTAAATAAACAGATCGTTTTTGCATTAGTGAGTAATCTTTTGCATGTGTTATTTCTTCACCTCCCCGCAAAATTCGGCAGACTTTTTTGTACTCAAATACGAATATAAGGCTACTCCAGTTATGTATGCTCTAAGAGCTCTTACACATTGTTTCTGCGCAATCAATACACGTCTCACATGGTTAGAATTGCCCCAGAGAAGAATGCCTTACCTAAGTAGAGAACAAATGTAGCCATGATATGCCTGTATAGCAGCTTCTTTAGTACTGACTTTTGTAAGTTTCCACAAAGCGTATGAAAATGAGTTTAACTTGCTACATAAATTATTAATGTGGTCTTTCCATGAAACTGTTTCGTCTATCCATGTACCTAGAAACGTTGTGTGAGAAGATTCTGTTAAAATCTGGTCTTCAAAAACTACATTTAGTGAATGTTTACTGCCGTTTCTATTTACAAATTGTATGAATGTAGTTTTATCAATGTTAACCCTTAAATTATTTTTGCCTAACCATGCCAGGATTTCAGTTATTGTATCATTTATGTCACTATTATATTTCCTAGGATCGCGACAGGGTATGACAATGGACAAATCGTCAGCGAAAAGCGTGCAGTCAAAATTTGTTACATTTGGTAGGTCGTTCACATATAATAAAAATAGAAGGGGCCCATGATACTCCCCTGCGGAACGCCAACCCTGTTAGTTTTTGTAAGTGATTTATGCGCTACGATAGTAAACCGAATAATATTCAATACAGTATTATTTTCTCCAATATGCTCCGCCTTAGGCCTGCAACATACTGGCGCGGCCTGCGGTGGCGGACAATAGTAAATTTGACAGCGGCGGACAAGTTTACTATTGGCCGCCGCGGCCAGGCCGCGCCAGTCTGTGAGAGGCCAAACTGTTTTTACGAGCGCTTTAAAGAGTTACATTACGTAACTAGGGCGGTGAATTCGTGAATGCCCCAGATCGCAGGTGTTTGTGGCCTGAACTGAAGGTGATATGCGCTGATATGGGCCATAAATATGCGCTTTGGGGCTTTACAAATTACCGCCCGTGTCGAGTACAAAATTTTACGTCTTCACCCGGTCACAATGCGAGTTTTCCCGTACGCGCAGCGTGCAGTAATACTCGCATTATGGCCAGATGTGACGTAAAAATCATTACTGTCCTGTCGCAGCGGCCGGGAAAGTGTATGAAATTCCATTACCTACTGTATTATTTTTTAACTTTTAATAACAAGTTTTGACTAAAACAAGTCACTGAAAACAGCCAAATCATCGTACAATTAAATGCCATTATACCTACCCTGCAAATTGTCATAACTACTTGTTGTAATTGAAGTGAAACAGCAATACATAGGTACCTTTCATTTAAATTTAGCAAGTTGGTGTGATAAATTGCATCGGTTGTGGTGTGCTTAAAAAATCCCCACGTTTACATTATTAAAAAAATCCATATACTAAATTATCCATTCACGCGTTCAACCAAATACCTTTCATTAAAATTTAGCAAGTTGGTGTGATAAATTGCATCGGTTGTGGTGTGCTTAAAAATCCCCACGTTTTCATTATTAAAAAAATCCATATACTAAATTATCCATTCACGCGTTCAAGCAAAAAAATATATATATACACGCGCGGCCGCCGGTGGCCGGTCAATAGGAAATTTGAAATCATCTGTCAAGTATTGACCACCTACTGCAGGCTTAATAAAATTCATAACAATAGAGGTGACCAAGGTGTACTAGGCATTAGCGCGTTCTTATTATAAAAAATGTATTTGTGACAGTAAAGTTTATTCAATTCTAATTGGATGTATACAAACCACTTATGCGAGTTGATTTATTCTAGTCGGTGTTGTTGTCAGTTCGCATTTGTAATGTGGCATCAGATGTCCATATTTAATTTTTATTTTAAGCGAGTCTGCAAAAATAAACCAAACGGTGAATCGTCAAAACAGTTCTGTAAAATTAACGAACTGAACGGGCCCACCGCGAAACGAAAACGGAATTCGTTCGTGTATCTCCATCTCTGTCGCACTTGCTAGTTCGAGCGACAGAGACGGAGATATTCGAACGAAGTTCGTTTTCACTTCGCGGTAGCCCCTCGGCTCACAAAATTTGAGAAATGTTGAAGTAGTATAGTATAGGCCTCCCACAGACTGGCGCGGCCTGCTCGCGGCGGTGAATAGTAAACTATAAGCTGTCAAATTTACTATTGACAGGTTTTGCAGGCCTGATTTGTTAACAAAAACGAATAATTTTACAAAATAAACGTTGATGATTATGAAGGTACCTATTCCCGAAAAGGTTGAGGCAAAGGTTTTTTTCAAAGGCAATAAAGTGCCATGAAAGGAAGGATCCTAGATTAAAAAAAAACCGTTAATTCCAATTAAGAAGAAGATCATTTTCTTTTTATTTACTTATTTCTAAACGCTTGATCGTGACGTGGCATATTACGCGACGTAGTCTGACGCGTGTTTTGTACTAATTATATCATTACCGCACTTGTGTTTTATAGTCAAGTATAGAGTTAAGTTCATTTATTGATATACGAGTACCTATATAGATACCCGGTGAAAATAACCAGATGCCAATGTTAGTATGAGTCTGACTTATATAGTTATTTATTATACTGAGGTATGTCATACGAGGTCATCTTATTATCATTTTATCTTTGCACTCTCGTGTTGAGTCACGTGTAAGGTTCAGGGATCAGCGTAGTGATGGATGGTCGATAAGTTAACTTATAAATATGTATCTATCTACTCGTACCTACTCATTACATGCGTCGGTTTACCCTGTTTCGTACCTTGGTCCCGATAATAGTAACAACTATAAGCCATTGGAGGTCACAACTATGCTAGTTAGCATACTGCGAGTCGCCGGTAACCATTGTGAATAGGTACTGGCCATAACATAATCCAAGCACGGCAAGCTCACGGACCTCTTTTATGTAACTAAATGGGTAATGCTATTTTGTACTGTAAACAGATTATCTACCATGGATCATCTATAATCCAGTCTTGCTCAACTCAGTACAAAAAAAACTTTTGTATGTAGTTTGCTGAATAAATAATGGCGGAGCTGTCATTTGTGTGTCGTTTCCGTTACAAGTACTCTGTGGTTTATACCGCCATATTGCTTCCTGTGTAAATTGTGTCTATCATTGCGCAACGGATTCCATTTTTGGCTATTTTAATGTTATTTTGTGTGATATGTGTTACAAATAGTGTTCGTGTTGTTTGTTAAAATATCAACAAAAAAAATGCCACCGAAAAGACGGTTTATAAGATGTAAAGTGTGTGGACTTAAAGCAAGCCGCGAAAAAAGCACTAGTGTTCGAGATTTGGAACTGGTCTTCTGACACATCGCGACACCCATATAAATATAACGTAAATTGGCACTGCTTATCGAAATAATAAAAAGAGTTTCAATGACGCCGTTTAATGACGCCGTCGTCATTTACTTCAATTTAATGAAGTCAATAATCATATTTAGACGTACCTAGATTGATTCTACGTCCCGGACCATATAACATGAAGATTGGTCGGCCCGCTGAGAAAAACATACTTAACTAAGTTATTAGTTTTATATTTGTGACATTATGACTCCGGGTAGACCTATATTTAATTTTTGATCCGCAATCATTTTGTTCTCATAAAACTCGGTCAGATGATAGATGTTATCATTTTCATATTGTTGTTCTCACTATTTATATGTATGTACAGTTTTTAACTTGCAACATTTGTATATAGGCACAATCAAAACACGATTATCTCTATCTCGCCACATATCTGTTGTACCGATGGAACAAAACGCTACAAGTGCTGCCTAGTTCCTTAATTAGGTACCTACCGTATCATTAAATTTAATCATTACTGTAATATTAGTAGTAGTATCATTACTATTTCACCTTGGGTATAAACAGAAGCAGGAGAACATAACACAGGCAACATAGGTACTTATAGTAAAAATGCAAATTAGAAATATCAGTAAACATCATTCAGCTTTTGCGACGTAGCCCTAAGGGCCACCCCACACCTGGCGTCTTTCGAGCGTCTTTCGAGCGTCGTCCCATAGTAAGCGGGCGAGCGAGGGGCGAGGCGAGGTGGGTTGGGGGGACGGTTTACTATGGGACGACGCTCGAAAGACGCCAGGTGTGGGGTGGCCCTGACATAAATAAAAAAACATTCGCCATGACGGATGATCGAATTGCCGCCATTGCTGTTGTCATTTATTGTTGGTTTTTTGCTTTTACTTATGATATGTGTGTAGATTAAGTAGTGTATGCAACTGTACATAATTAGGCCTTAAAACACTCGTGTGATCCTACTATGAAACTCGCTGACGCTCGTTTCATAAAACCACACTCCTTTTTTAAGGCCTCTCATTATGGATCAGTCGCATAAACTACTATTAAAGTCATAATAAATCATAATATGTAAATCACCCCCCAAATAAAACCAGAAAAAAAATTATAAGTAAAATTCTTAGTACCTATTATATGTACTAAGAATTTCTGAAAGTCCCATTTTTGAATTTATAAGCAAATAACAAGCCAAACAATGGTGTATAACTTGCCAGTATCAATCAATGTACTTATCTAACTTCTTTTGACATGACCCCTCGTAAGCTTGCCTTAAACTAGGTACTTATTCGAAATTACTTTATTGCAGGCCTCAAAACATGAAACAAATACAGGACATAAAAACTTAAAAATAGAGTTAGGAATTTAATGTAATTTGGAAGTATATAATCTCTAGCTATGTAATGCCCTCATGCTCACTGAAAATGTAGGCTTCTCGTTTTTTCCACAACGAATTTACAAGGTCGTCGAAAATTACCTGAATGGCTTTGAAAAAAGGATGGTAGGGTCATTACGCTGGCTACGCGACCACCTTCGGTTAGCGATCACCTGAAGGAGAAGGTTTTTTTCTACTAAAGATAACATCAATTCTATACAGACCCTATTGAGACAATTAGTTGTGCATGCATTTTTTTGTTGTTTTAGAATAGAAATCTGCTAAAAAACCGAGAAAATATCCTTTCATTTCACCAACTCAGCTATAAGAAGTCGCCAACCGGCACATGAAATTAGGTGGTCGCTAACCGGCGAAATGACCATACGGCCGTGTCTATTTTAACCCCCGACGCAAAAAGATCGGTGGCTTAAGTATAACGTGTCTGTCTGTGTATCTGTCTGTGGTAGTGTAGCTCCCTAACGGATGGACCAATTTGAACGCGGTTTTTTTTGTGTCATAGATAATTTTATCCCGAGTGTTCTTAGCTATGTTTCATGAAAGTCTGTTCAGCCGTTTTTGCGATTTTGTACTTTGAAATGAAAATGTCGGGGTTTTTCAACTTTTCTAAGTTGTAGTTATGTTTGCTCTTTTGCTCGACTTGGCCGCTCCCCCACGATTTCAAAACCGATAAATTTGCAACAATACATATTAAATAATACCTACTACGGCACGCAATAAGTAGCAAAGTGAATGCTATTAATTGTTGCCAAGGTTCGTTCATAATCAATTAATCATATACTTATTTTTATCTTTGCAAGTAGGTATAAATGCACTAATGAAATATTAACCGTATAATATAAATGTTTAACGCCGTCACGATACATAACAGTAAATTGTGCAACGGGGTAGGTAAGAGATGTTTTACGAAGAGTGTATCAGAGACCCGGCGCCGAGGCTTTGATGACTCGAGTATGTAAAATTATTACGCGAAAGTACTCGCGAAGTGAGATGCTGCATACAAACGATCGACATGAAGCTGGTAACGGATGCATAACACGCACACGTAATATGTGCAATCAGTAAAGTAGTTACACAGGAAACCTTGCTCAAGGTCTTTTGTACAAGGTCCAGCGCACTCCAGCCGCTATTCTGCAACATGTTTAAACGTCACCTCACCGTTCACCCACAACGAATAACAGCCTAAATCTAGACCTACATAAGCTTAGGTTCTATGAACCGCTGGGTCAAGATATATTTGGGGATGAACGGCGAAGTTAAAACAAGTTGCAGAATAGCGGAGCTGAGCGGATCTTTTGATTACCGCGAGCCGTTGCGCGTTATGGTGGACAACGGCGCATCGCTTCACATAGGAAAACGCCGTCTCCGCACGCTGCGTCTCGATACCCCAGTGGCATAGAGTGAAATGCCTCGTTATATACGGAGGTTTCGGAGCTAGCCCTAGAGCATCAAACTACATATAGGTATAGGTAAGTAGGGTAAAATTTGGAATAGCGTGTATGCCTGAGTGTCACCCCGATGTTCACTTTTCGTATAGAGTCACGTGCGTAGCCGGTAGTCCGTTTTCCGGCTAATGCTTCTGCTGCTTGCCTAACAAAGTTGCTGTGTCGTTGTAGCTGTAAGTTGATACATGTATTTTTTGGTCAGATATTTTAGAGTACGCCATTAATATCTAACATCCAAGTAGCAAATATAGGTGGGCACTAAAATTATTAGGTAAAATGTTATATGGGTTATTTGAACCCCCTAACCAATTTAAACGCAGAAAACACTAACCTAACTAATTGGTTCATTCACACTATTTGAAAATATTGAAAATTCAATATTATTATTAGGAGTTAATTTATAGATATACTTAGTAGTTTTTCCTGATCTCAACTCATCGACTCGACTATATCTGTGATTAACTTTGAGGGTTGTTGGGCAAATTTTACCATATCGGTTAGAGTCCCCCTCTAGCTACATTAAAATGTTTGTATTTTGCGATGGTATAGATTTTATACTAGGGTATGCTCTTCATTGTTTGTTATCGCCTTACATTTAAAACTTATTCAAATATGCTAGAATCCCCGAAAAAATATTTTGAACTTCTTGTGCCCATAAAGGTTAAAAATAACTGTAATAATGACTATCGAAAGCTGTTAAAACAATTAAAATTCTTCCCATTCCTCTAATACATAAATATACTAGCTCCTGCCCGCGACTCCGTCCGCGTGGAACTCGTTTATATCGCAGCTCCATATAAAATTATACCCCCCCATTTCACCCCCTTAGCGGATGATTTCGGGGATAAAAACTATCCTATGTCACTCACCATCCCTTCAACTATCTGCACTTAAAAAATCACGTCAATTCGTCGCTCCGTTTTGCCGTGAAAGACGGACAAACAAACAAACACACACATACACTTTCCCATTTATAATACTAAGGGTGAGTTGCACCAAACCGTCTGTAATCGTAACCGGTGTTCGTTAAAATCTGAATGTATGGAACGTTTGACAAGTTTCTGTGGACTGACAGCTGTCAGCGCCTTATTTAACGTTGATCCGTCTGTAAATCGTAAGTCGGTGCAACCCGCCCTAAGTATGGATTTTAGCAATGTATAAATTTGATGTCCCAAGAATTCAAAAACTATTTTAAAAAAACAGCCTGCTATATATTCTCAACAGCCTCACTGAGGACGTATATCCGACTCGAACCTATGAGTACGCATTTTTAAAAGAAAATAAAAAACTCAAGGCCAAGAGCGTGTTGGGCCACCCTCAGTGTAGGGTTCCGTAGTTTTCCGTCCGTCACAGTAAGTGTCCCCACTTAAGCGTTAAACAAGCAATACTAAGCGAACAATTTTATTATAGACAACGAACGACCAAAGAGAACTAAGACAATTCGAGCACGACAAATTTTCGACCTAATGTATGGGCGCACCTGCTCCGACCCCATTAAATCAGGAAAAATCTTAACACCGCCATGTACGATATGAGCGTTCCGCGTACAGCGACATCTATCGGCAAATTAAGTAAACTATTGTGCGCGAGCTTAAAATATGGAAGATGATTTTTGTGAGATAAATGATAATTCTTTATTGCGTGAACCGATTTTCACCGTTTTTACTTTATTTGAAAGCACGTCATTTCATTGTGATTTTGTAGAAACTACAGGTACAATAAACACCTGCTTATACGGTTAAATTACAAACTTAGTTCAGAAATTATTTTGTTTTTTTTTTCAAAAACTATTCAACTTATCAAGTTCAAAAAAATTTTGCTAGAAAGTTTTTATAAAGTTCTACTTTGAGATTTTTTTCATATTTTTTAAACTTATGATTCAAAAGTTAGAGGGGGGGGACACATTTTTTTTTTACTTCTGGAGCGATTATCTCCGAAAATATTAACATTATCAAAAAATGTTTGTACTAAACCCCTATCCATTTTTAAATACCTATCCAACAATATATAACACGTTAGGGTTGAAATGTACCCTAATAAAACATTTGTTTTCACTTTTTATTTTCCTACTTCGTCGGCGTGATGGATACACATATTAGTACCAAATTTCAGCTTTCTAGTGCTAACGGTTACTGAGATTATCCGCGGACGGACGGACAGACATGGCGAAACTATAAGGGTTCCTAGTAGACTACGGAACCCTTAAAACGATAAATTTCTTTGTCTGATAGATATGTATATTATTTGTCTGAGAGTACAGATATGTTTTTCAGTTAGCCACACTTTTAATGTTTTACAGAACTGTGTAACCGGTAAACTGGTTATTTGTACTGGTAAGTATAGAGTTATAAATCAATACGGCCATATAATAACTTACTTTCGGACAAGGTTACAATCGACAAGCGCTAACGCCAATAGAATAGTAGATTGTATGACAAGGGTCTAAACTGTCTAAAGTAAGCCATATTACCACGAGATGGATATTTACCCGAACGAAGTGAGGGGAAATAGTTCGAGGGGTAATATGGCTTTTAGACCAGTTATACACTCTACTTTTCACTTCGACTGCGAGAAAATAGCAAAAACAAAGATTACCCATCCACAATCAACAATTATACCAAGGCGAAAAGGTTGTTAAATCTGGCGCCATTCTTTTTAATAAACTGCTTTGCCACAGATACACAATATTGACCGTCTAATAGCGGCGTCTACACGGCCGAGCGCGGCGGACAGCATACGCGGGGCATATGATAAGGCGAGATAGACAGCAGTCTATCCCGCTCCATCTTCATAGCTTATGTCATGTATGCAGTCACCCACGCTTGAACGTTTGGACGGAGCTATGGTCGGTCAGAGGCGTTTATTTTTTTAATTATTGTGAATTAGGGAATAAAAACACCTAATATTTGAATTGAATTCTGTTTCCTGATTGGTCGATTTTAATGTCTAGCTGAATTCTGGTTAGTAGATAGCAAATACTAATGTTTTTTAAAAGAGTTGTGATTGGTGGATGTAATATTGAACTGTTGTGATTGGTCAAATTAAAATGTTTTATAAATCATAAATATGTATACATATTTTCCCTAGGGGCTAAATGTACTACTTTAGCCTAATTTGTCTAATATGACGCACTTTTAGAGCATGAGAAGTGAAAAACCAATGAATAACTAATAAAATGTATGGGAATGACAGATGTTAACGAAAAGTGTTTCGTCGGCATCTGTCATTCCCATATACATTATATTATTTTCTATTGGCGTTAGCGCTTGTCGATTGTTACTTTGTCTACGGCCCCAGGCATTTTACAAGAAAAAGAGGCAGATGCGCGATACCATAACGTGAGTTGCGCTATTATTTTCACAATTTACGCCTTTTATGTAGCTTTTCTACAATTCTTGAATTCATTTATACAGACCGCTTTTTATTTGCAACAAAACGTATATTATAAGACGGAGATGAAGAAATATTAAAACAGTAGAAAAATATATTTCAAAAATGTAAAAAAAAAAATCAATAGCATGTATATTATAATAGGCATGATGACACATTTTGAAAAACTGTTCTATAATGTTTAGAAACATTTATTATGTACTACGAATAAGATTTTTCAAGTGAAATTAACAGTTAAGTACGAAAAAAATGCATTTTAGTTTATAAATTTCAAATTGGCACTAAAACGCTTGTCAGTGTCATGGCGTCCCGAGTGACGTCACGTTTGTATAAACAGAACGCAGACCTTTGATGTTTGCTACCTAGATCGCTCAATTGCTCATTGAATGAACATAAATTAAAAAGTTTACAACCCTTGCGCGGCCTTGCGAGCGAGACAGCGGGACAATGACGTACGAAGATCTGACAGATAACATGGTTCTATCCCTGTCTTACTATTCGTTCAGTACGTAAGTTTTCTCTGTAATCTGTGGTAATGGCCGTTATGGGTATGTATTTCTACAACGTGACGTCATGCGCCCTCATTGGTGTTTAACATATCATGGCGGGCGTCCGTATTTTTCAGTTTAATTTTACCAAAATAAATAATAATCTCTTACTTAATAAAAAAATATGACCAATTTTCGAATTCTACGATTAAAATTTCACTAAGAATATACCATATTTTAGTGATTTTCAATTACTGTCATCATGCCTATTATTAGATTAGGTATAACAGCAGGAATAAACATCTTTCATTCAACTTTGAGCCATTGTTTAAGTCAGTATCTACCACAAAACTATACCAACTTATGAAAAGAAGCAGTTAAAGGGTTAAAGAGGTATTTCCCGTTGGATATATGGATATGGATACTTCGTATCATTTTATGATTAATATGTACCTACCGTCTCTGCACTACAGTTCCGCACAGTCACGTAAAATACGTATAAGTAGGTATTTTAGTAGAACTGTGTCACTTTGTAATATTGGAAGATTTACAAAAATACTTAATGAAAACATTTTCAAAATTGCTTTTTTGAGGTTAGATATGAGGATATCACGTATCATTTGTGGTACATTGTATTAAAAAAATCAGCCATATCGTGTATGGAGGAGCCCAAACTTGGTTTGTGACGAAAATTATTTTGTTTTAATTAAAGAAAAAATGGCAGAAATTTAATGATGTGGTACATTTTTAGAATGGCCTCAAAAAGCCCTTTCATATGATACTACACACAGTAGGTTTCTGATTTTATTTTTTCATACAAAAAATAAAATGCCTCAGCACTCCCCCAAGGGAACTCGTTTTAGTCGGCGGGTCAAATAAATTTTGTTTTGACCTCTAGTATGCGTGTGCCAAATGGCTAAACTTTACATCGAATTACGGGTTTTCTTCGAAATTGGGCTTGTACGCCGCACTAAGAGATGCGAACTATAGAGGGAACAGCTGGACAACCGGACATACGAGCTAAGCATTTTTGCCCTGTAATATCAAACTCGCTCACAAAATTTCACTAGAATCTGATAGATATGTTATCTAAGATAAAAGTGAAGGCAAATCGAAATTTGATGTTTTTACATCAAAATACACAACTATCCGTCCCCAGCCGTCACAAGGACATTGACCAACACTGAATGAGAGGCGACTGTCAAGTTGACATAAGTCGGAAATAGATAACGTTGGCATAACATACAAACATACAGGTCAAACTGAGAACCTCCTTTTTTGAAGTCGTTTAAAATGCACTTGGAAAGGCAACTTTCATACAAATTCCACCGACGCCACCGCACCTCACAGACATCAACTACAAGACCCCGCACTGCGACTGGCCCGACACGCAATGGCCGGTTTTTATGAATTTGGATACAGATAACTAGATCATTTATGGGTTGTGCTTCTATTACATCCTTGGAACTGGATTAAAGACTAAGTTAGACAATACGAGTAGGTACCTACATAGCTAGCTTATAGTATACTACGACTCCGTCCGCGTGAAACTCGGTTATATCGTAGCTCCATACAAACTTTCACCCCCTTAGGGGATGATTTCCGGGATAAATCTATCCTGTGTCCTTCCCCAGGACCAGGACTCAGTCTCTATACCAAATTTCATCTAACACGCAGCCAGACAGACACACTTTCGCATTTATAATATTAGTATGGATGGATAGTATGTATTACCAAGATTCGTGCCATAGGACTACTCCTTTCCAATTTCCATTATATTCACGGGTGAAAACTCCAGCTCTTCTTTGTACGATAACAATATTAGTGTTACTAAAAACGATGGGATTCGAATAATTCTGTTGCGAAACATCCTTTAAGAGATAGCTTGTATCGCTTCTAATCGAGCACCTTATCTTCGCGAACTTTAATCCGGACTTATGGGCCGATAACCGTAACAAACTGAATTAGCTAGGTAGGTACCTATATAATGTGCCATCGAATTAGGTACCAATATTTTAAGAGGTGTTACATTACATCAAAACAATTAACTTTAAGTAGAAATTAAGATAACTTTCTAACTATCTCATTAACAGGGTGTTTTTACGCAGTGATGTTGTTTCCTTATCTATCTTTAAAAATTAACACAATCTATTAAATATTTCTTATATAAATAGACTCCTAGAGACGAGTAAGTACTATCAACTCTGTTCCCTGCGAGCATATGATTGTAGTATTTATTTATCGCACGGTTATTTATCTGTTTGTCAGCATAAAAAATAACGTTTATTTCAGACCCTTTTGATCCATATGTTGTTAGCACAGAGAACCTTAAGAACTATGTTAGGGATATAAGCTAAGGCATACAAAAATAAATTAAGATAAAAAAGTTGCCTGGTTTAGGCTAGCTAGCCCTTCGCAGTGCCAGGAAGTTCTCTACTTGGCCCTGCCAATACTGCCGTCCTCAAACTAAAAGGCGGTTAAATGTAAGAAGGTCATTTTGAGTTATGGCCAAAAAACCCGCAAAACCATGTCTCTAAAGAATCTTGTGCGGTATCCATGTACTTTCTTTTTAATACTAATATTCGAGGCTTGATTTTTTTCATACAAATCTGATATGTTTTTACTTGTTTTACTAGCTGAAATCTTCAATTTTCCTTTTTAGCTATGCATCCGTAAAATTTTATGTAATAAAGTACATGGCTTAAAGGTGGATAAAGTATATTTAGCGGCCTTATAACCGAGTAATTTAGGTTATCCGTGATAGATTGTACAAAGACAAAAAAGTTAAATATAAAACATAACTATAAGGCAGTTACATGATATAGCCACTTATTAGTTATGTATGTTAGTCAATCCTGAGCAAACAAACATGACTAGAAAATGGCCATACTACTTTAATGGCCTTCTAGTTTAAAATAGATGAATGTGTTGGATTATAATGTACATTTTGAATAATCAATGCTAGAGAAAAAGGCAGTTAATTGCAGAACAAATAAAAGTAACTGCTTTTTTGTAATGGATTGCAATCGATATGTTATCAATACTGACCAAGGACTTGGGGAATAACTAAAAACACTGAGAAATTAAATTTAATAAAAAACCACTTAGGTATGTTAAAATCAACTTTAATCATACAAAATAAAAACTAAAAAAGAACTCAGGACCAAAACCGAAATTTTCTGCGGTTAAAACATTAAAAAAAAACGAATCACATTTTTATAGAATTATTTAATGAATGAACTATTTTTTTTATCGTTGCAAATAAATGTTGCGTAGTGAAGGCCATGCATAGCTCCAAAACCTACTTCACGGTTGTCATGGGGGACTTCAACGCTAAACTGGGCAAGAGAGGATGGTGAGGAGTGAATAGTGTAGTGTGTGTAGTGAGTTGGAAGTCGGAACCACCGGGGCCAACTACTGGCTGGTTTCTTGGAGAAGGAGGGACTTTATATGATGAATTCCTTCTTCAAGAAACGCGAGCACAGATAGTGGACCTGGATGAGTCTCGACGGTGCAACTAAAAACGAGATTGACTTCATCAAGTCAGCATATATTCAATGATGGCTCTGTGACCAATACGGTCAAAACCGGGAGCGATCATCGTCTGGTAAGAGGCACATTGAATATATGCGTCAAGCAAGAGCGCTCTCGATTGATGAAGTCTACGCTCCGTCCAGCATCAATCCAAATTCAAAACCCCGAGAGCTTCCAGCTGGAACTCCAAAACGGATGGATGTGGACGAATTGAACGACGGGTTTGTGGAAGCTGTCCGTGTCACTGGGTCTAAGTTCTTCAAGGCCCAATGCACCAACAGAACTAAAAGGTTCTCTAGCTCCGCTTAGAAACTTATAAAGGAAAGGAGTGAAATGATTCTACAGTCTTCACCCGATGCGACCTTATACCGGCAGCTCAACGAACAGATCTCCAAGTCCCTTACCCGCGATATGCGCCAATTCAGTACAAATTTACAAATCGTATTAAAGAGGCCATCCAGCGTCATAAGGGCTCTAAAGTATTCTCGAGAGATCTGTCTATAGGGCAGAGCCAGCTCGCGAAGCTAAAACTGAAGATGGTAGAATCGTTTCCTCTAAACCTGAGATTCTGGGTGAGATAGAGCGCTTTTACGGACAGCTATAAACGTCAACGCGCAGACCCAAAGTTAGTCAGGCGGAAGACGCTAGAGCTAGATTAACCCGACACTATACCGACGACATCCCGGATATCAGCCGAAGTTCAAAGTCACCCAAAGGGCAATGGAGAGGGCCATGTTGGGAGTTTCTCTGCGTGATCGCATCAGAAATGAGGCTATCCGCAGCAGAACCAAGGTAACCGATATAGCCCTCCGGATCGCTAAACTTAAGTGGTAGTGGACATAGCACGTAGAACCGATGGCCGCTGGGGCGGAAAGGTTCTCGAATGGCGACCATGTACTGGAAGACGTGGCGTAGGTAGGCCCCCGACAAGGTGGACTGATGACCTGGTAAAGGTTGCGGGAGTCCGCTGGATGCGGGTGGCGCAGGACTGGTCACATTGGCACTCTTTGAAGGAGGCCTATGTCCAGCAGTGGACGTCTTTCGGCTGATATGATGATGATGATGATGAAATAAATAGTAAATTGATTTAGATGTACGTGCTGTCAGTAGGTACGTAGGTATGACATTCACTTTTGGTAAACTCACCCTTATCTCTCACTTATAATAAATCTCTAATTTGAAAATGGAATCAGCCAGTATCAAACTAAGCATTTACGTGTCCCGAATGATCTCGGCTTCCCATGAACGGAAAAACATGTAGATTTTTTCATAAGTACATTATTACTCTAGCTTCCGTTTAGGATAGTTTTTATCCAACTGCGACATTTAATTAATTTTCGGAAACATTTGACCTCATTAAATTATTCAGTTCTTCTTCTTGAAATCATAGCCGCCATATCCGTCAACTGTCAGTGACGTCAAAATGGCGGACTTGCCATATCTAACTAACAGTAATAATTTCGATCCGGTGTTGTGATAGACCTTCACAAAACGCATATTAAATTCTAAAGCATAAAAAAATAATCGATTCTGATATGGAAACTTGTACGCGCTAAATTCGTATTGAGGCGTAATTTCAGTAAATGTATCAACAAATTTCAACAAAATAACGTCAAAAGTCTGACTCTTCCTTTTTTTTAATGGCATGGCCTAGCGTTGTCTCGCGTTCAGCCAAAAAGTCTAGGTTTATGAGTTTCAGCAAGATTACACGCTGAGTATTTGTCACGATACTTAACGGCTATCACAAGATGGCGCGGGAGCTCTCTCGATTTTTCTCGCACTATACGTCTCTTTCTAAGTTGTATATTACGAGAGAGACGGATAGTTCGAGAAAAATAGAGAGAGCTCGCGCGCCGTCTTGTGATAGCCGTGCTGGTTTGTCAGTATTTATATTTATCAGCAATAAACAGTAAAACTATATTATATCAGTAAAGAACGGGCCCCTTTTTTTAAAAACATTAATTATCAAGCGCGTCAGTAGGTATTAAGGCGGTATTTTACTTCGTACTTCGCGCCTTCAAGTTGACATTCAGCCTATATAGAGACACAGGAATCGGCCAACATACAGATAAAACTTTTATCATAAAGCCTGCAATACACATTCCTTAAGTTGACAATGGCGGGAACATACAGAAGATCAGCAGAATGTGATAGTGCGATCTGAAACATTGCAATATGAAAAAATAAACATATTACTTTAATATTTTTAATAATTACTTTAATTATCTTTAATAGAAAGGGACTCGGACTCGCGTTATGGTTCTAGAACTTAGTTAGTGGTTAGGTATAGCTTGGAAAATATAAATTCAGACGTTAAAAAAGAGATCTTTTGTTCCGCGTAAACACTTACCGGTCAATGGGTACCTACTCCGGGTACTCGAAAGGATTATTAAATCTATTTATTAATTCTATACACATCTTTACCTGAGAGTCGGAGTGACTCAAGATGATTTCAGTCATCACGTTTGTATTTATTTAATATAAAACCGTGTTATATTATAAATATGTAGAGAAGAAGATACATAAAAATTTTATGCTGCAGCCTGTGTCCTACCTGTTGGATCTATGGCCACAAACATCTACTAAACTATTACCCCATAAAACGAGTTTTGTCCCTACCTTACTAACTTAAACATCAAAGAAAAGAATTTTAACGGCATTTTAGCTAAAATAGGTTTGTTCAACGTTTTACTTGAAAGGTTAAATTAGAACTGCATGTGTCCTATGTCCAAAATAAGAAATTCGTTAACTCCCACCACATTACCATGCAAACGAAGTCGCAGGTACAGCTAGTGATAACATAAAACCTATGCAATCAATTAATTTATTTTTAAGGAAGTAAAATAAGGCACACTTTGGCGTGTATGTATGCTACCCGCCCAAATCTGGTTTATTTTATAAACTACACGTATAGCGGGCAACAAGCTTCTATAATGAAAGTTTACTTAATAGATACTACACCTAGCCGCCTAATGCGAAAATCTAACTTTACTGACCTAGTAGACGTTTTTCTTGGTGGCAGCGACATGGTGGAATTGGCGGGAATCGTCGCCCGTACCGCGTGTAAAACGACCACACTCTAGGGAAACGCTCCGGCGACTGACAATGCCGAGGGGCTCCCCTGCGCGGGAGTCGACTTGCCGCCTTTTAGTTAGGCAATGTCATGTAGCCGCGATTAAATTAAAGAAGGATTTATTATTATTACTATTATTGCTAGCTTATAAAGCCATTTAAGGTATGTATTTTGGTATTATTAAATAATACTTACAAATAATAAGGCGGCTTTTGGATTTTAACCGCTTATTTCTCTAGTAAACATAGAAAGACCGCCTGAATATTATGTTTGTAAGCTTTAAGGTGACAAAACTCCAATAGTCGCTTTTAAGTTGTTGAAAGTAAAATAGCCGCTTTTAAGTGTAGTACAATAATACGTTTTACGTTTAAAAATTGGCAGCTATTGACGCTTAATCGCCTTCAAGTTAAGCAAGTGTTAAATAGCCGCCTAGTTGATAGTAGGTAATAGCCCAAAAATTCTGCATTTAACCGCTAGCGTCAAGTCTGTATCTCGGCCGTTTTTGAAGATATTGAAACCAAACCTAGATAGATCGATAGCTAACAAGCAGCTGAGTCACGCTGTATAGATAACTCAAAAAGGTCGTATGATCCTTTAGCCGCCTTTTAGTTTGAGGACGGCAGAATATCCACCTCCTCCAAGTAGTTCGGCGCTGCTGTCGCGCACCCGCCTAAGCAGTCTAAGCTTGTCTAAGCACTAAGCAGTTAGAGTGACCCTACTCTTTTTAGGGTTCCGTTGCCAAATGGCAAAAAACGGAACCATTGTGGATTCGTCATGCCTGTCTGTCTGTCCGTCCGTATGTCACGGCCACTTTTTTCCGAAACTATAAGAACATACCGTTGAAACTTACCCTTAATCAATTCTATTGGTAGAACTAATGAAACGAACATATGTACCTTGGGCTGATAATCGATCACAGACTCAACTGGGGCCCCCACATAAACTATGTGTGCGATAAGTTACGAGCCATTCTAAGCAAACTAACGGTACTAAAATACAAATGACCGTATAGAACACTACGCTTATTATACCTAGCCCTCGCTGACTCGGTGATCGGTTATGCCCTGAGCACCTACGGTAGAACATTTAAAACATATATAGAAAGGATATATAATTTACAAATAAGAATACTGAAATCGATTGTACCAAAACATCTCTCACTTATCATAAATCTCTAATTTGAAAATGGAATCAGCCAGTATCAAACTAAGCATTTACGTGTCCCGAATGATCTCGGCTTCCCATGAACGGAAAAACGTGTAGATTTTTTCATAAGTACATTATTACTCTAGCTTCCGTTTAGGATAGTTTTTATCCAACTGCGACAGTTAATTAATTTTCGGAAACATTTGACCTCATTAAATTATTCAGTTTTTTTTAATGGCTTTTACTCCTTGCTGTTTTAGCAAGGTGGATTTGCCAATATCAGTATAAGGTTGACATTACACACGAGGAGAATGTTCGGTTTAATTTTGACGGTTTTTGGGGAAGGATCAGTCCGGAAACCTAAAACAAATAAAAATTATGGACATCACAGACAGTCACATGACGTTTACAAACGTTATGAAAAAAGAGCGGGAAAGTGGATGACAGAATGTTAATCATGCCAACATGACGGATATAGTGGAAAACATATAATAATATAATAGATAAGGTGCATGCTTTAAAGTCTAATGTTGTGTACTTGGATATATTTCAAGAGAATAGCGGTTATGGGAGAGTCCATTGAACAGAGAAGCGAGTAGAAATTTATAGGACGTGGGATGTTCTTTGGTAATACGTCGTACATTGAATAACTAAACCTGGGACAGTTGAAAAATATGTGATCCAACGATCCTTCATCGAGCCCACACTCGCACAAAGAGTTATCCCGCACCCTGATCTTGGCGAGGAACACCGGAGTGCAGTTATGACCGAGTCGAAGGCGGCAGATGGTTGAAGTAGCCCACTTTGGGGCCTTCCGGAAATTAAAAAACCATGGCTTGCAGCGAATCATGGGTTGAATGCCACCGTAATAGCGTCCTGTATGTAGTCTGGATGCATCCCACAAGTTTTGCCACGAGTCAGACAAGCTGGTTTGAGCACAGGTCAGTAGGTCAGAACAATATACTTTGTTGTGGAGTTGTGTGCCTGTCTCGATTGCCTGTTTTGCCCAAGTGTCCGCCCATTCATTGCCGGAGATGAATTATTCAGTTCTTCTGCTCGAAATCATAATAGCCGCCATATCCGTCAACGGTCACTGACGTCAAAATGGCGGACTTGCCATATCTAACTAACAGTAATAATTTCGATCCGGTGTTGTGAAAGACCTTCACAAAACGCATATTAAATTCTAAAGCATAAAAAATAATCGATTCTGATATGGAAACTTATACGCGCTAAATTCGTATTGAGGCGTAATTTCAATAAATGTATCAACAAATTTCAACAAAATAACGTCAAAAGGTAAGAATAAGAATAAGAATAATTTTATTGAAAAAAAAACCTTATTGCTAACGTTACATTGTGCTTGCACTGTGAAGGTGCCAGCACATTGTTAACATGCGACGCGACCCGATACCACGCGACGCGTGTTGAGTCGAATCAAATTGTAGTATTTTCTATGACCAGAATCACACTATGAACATGTGGCGTGGCGTGGCGTCGCGTCGCATGTTCATAGTGTGATTCTGGTCATAGAAAATACTACAATTTGATTCGACTCAACACGCGTCGCGTGGTACCGGGTCGCGTCGCGTGTTAACAATGTATTCCCGCCTTAAGGGTGTCCTGTAAAGGTGTCAAAAGTCTGACTCTTACTTTTTTTTAATGGCATGGCCTAGCGTTGTCTCGCGTTCAGCCAAAACGTCTAGGTTTATGAGTTTCTGCAAGATTACACGCTGAGTATTTGTCACGATACTTAACGGCTATCACAAGATGGCGCGGGAGCTCTCTCGATTCTCTCTCTCTCTTTCTAAGTTGACTATTACGAGAGAGACAGATAGTTCGAGAAAAATAGAGAGAGCTCGCGCGCCAGTATTTATGTTTATCAGCAATAAACAGTAAAACTATATTAGATCAGTATAGATAGGGCCCCTTTTTTAAAAACATTAATTATCAAGTGCGTCAGTACGTCAGTAGGTATTAAGGCGGTATTTTACTTCGTACTTCGCGCCTTCAATTTGACATTCAGCCTATATAGAGACACAGGAATCGGCCAAAATACAGATAAAACTTTTATCATAAAGCCTGCAATACACATTCCTTAAGTTGACAATGGCGGGAACATACAGAAGATCGGCAGAATGTGATAGTGAGATCTGAAACATTGCAATGGAAAAAAATAAACATATTACTTTAATATTGAGAATGATGAATGACTTTAATATTTTTGATAATTACATTAATTACCTTTAATAGAAAGGGACTCGGACTCGCGTTATGGTTCTAGAACTTAGTTAGTGGTTAGGTATAGCTTGGAAAATATAAATTCAGACGTTAAAAAAGAGATCTTTTGTTCCGCGTAAACACTTACCGGTCAATGGGTACCTACTCCGGGTACTCGAAAGGATTATTAAATCTATTTATTAATTCTATACACATCTTTACCTGAGAGTCGGAGTGACTCAAGATGATTTCAGTCATCACGTTTGTATTTATTTAATATAAAACAGTGTTATATTATAAATATGTAGAGAAGAAGATATATAAACATTTAATGCTGCAGCCTGTGTCCTACCTGTTGGATCTATAGCCACAAACATCTACTAAACTATTACCCCATAAAACGAGTTTTGTCCCTTTCTTACTAATTTAAACATCAAAGAAAAGAATTTTAACGGCATTTTATCTAAAATAGGTTTGTTCAACGTTTTACTTGAAAGGTTAAATTAGAACTGCATGTGTCCTATGTCCAAAATAAGAAATTCGTTAACTCCCACCACATTACCATGCAAACGAAGTCGCAGGTACAGCTAGTATTAAAATAAAACACTCAAATGATTATGATCATCTATTTAAATACTGTAATGTACTTCCTGTACAAAATAAAGCAAAACTTGCTATATTAGTAGAAAATCTCCATTATGTTAAAACGCTTAAATTAAATAAGAGATGTAAAAGCCTAAGAAAGTTGCCTAACCAAAAACTTTTCTGTAAACCTAAATTTAATAATATATATGGTTCAAGACTCCATGCTCACTTACTGCCTAAAATAATAAACGAGTTGCCAGAAGATGTACGAAATAGATATGCGAACGGAAATAACGCAAAAAGGCTTCTTAAAATGCACCTACTGAAGTCTAGAAACTTCAGTTTTTTTTCTCTAATTAATACATTCAAGACAGTATATACCTAACATTAGTTTTTATATTTTTATCATACTTACGGACAAATTCTTCGTTTATGTAGGATATCGAAGGAAAATATTGTACTAGTCATCACTTATTTCGATCATTAAATGCTTAGTTCTTGCGGTTGAAAATGGTTTTCTTTGAAATAATATGACTATTAACGCAGGATTTGTCTGACCTTAGCACCTAGTGAAATAAATTAATTATGTTAATCAAAACTAGAACTCCCCATTGGCATACAAACCTCCTCTAGGTTTTGCCTAAAATGGGTTTTTATGTTAAGATCTTTTATATATCTTATTATGTATTAATCAATAAATAAAAATAAAAAAAAACTAGATAGTACGTGCCTGCCATTTTGACACAAAAAACGTTATTAATTATAGATTGATTTTCGAGCGCTCGAAAGTCAAAAATCGGTGCCCTGTAGTATCTCTTTCTGAAAGCATTTTATAGGAAAAGAGGAATGATTTCGCACAGTTATCACTTGATACTTAAACGTGATCGGGTTTTTTAATCTTAGCTATATGCGAATGCTATACCTACTTGCCTAGCCTAACTATGAGACTTAAGAGTCCGCAGTAAGCTCGATTCTCCATACAAACGTAGTTACGCTCTCATTTTAAAACTACGTGTTGGATTGTAACGAAACTTTGCATGTTCAATGAAATGAGGTATATCTATGTCTGAAATTAGTTTATGTAGCTTCAGATACCATAATAAAAAAATACAGCGAATTTAAGTTTTTCATACAAAACTAGTTTTTGCTGTATTTATTTTGTTTTATAAATTGGAACCATATAAACTAATTACAGACATAGATATACCTCATGTCATTGTATATGCAAAGTTTCGTCACAATCCAACACGTAGTTTTAAAATGAGAGCGTAACTACGTTTGTATGGGAAGGTGAAATTCGGCCGAGCTTACTGCGGCCTCTTAACCAAATTATGTCAGTCCAGTGTTACGGTTACACGAGTTTCAAGGTTTCAACAGTATCCTATCAATTAATCACATCATATCTGGATATGTAGGTATTATCTACGGAGCATTTCCATGTTATTATCAGCGGTTATTATTGTTTAGTTAATGAAGTAATTGCATTACCTAATTACTAGAGATGCATCGAATTCTCGCCTATTTATTTCGGTTCTCGGCATGTTTTTTAATTTTAGCAATTCGGCCGAATTATTCGGTTCACCTGCTGAATATTTACCGGACAATTGGAAAAGGTCGACATCGATTCAGGTGGAAAGTAGATATTTATACCCTACCTTAGTACCTACTTTTAAATTGCAATTTTGTTTCAGGGGTAGGCACTGGCGCTAAGATGACGGCTTTCAACGTAGTGCTGGGGTGCGTGATGGCACTGTTGCTCATTTTGTTCACTACTAGCGCTATCGCCCGTTATTATATTAAGGTAGGTACTTACCAAATTCTTTATTTAAACCAGCTCTCGATTTTGCTCGCACTATCCGTCTCTCTCATATGAGAATACTTAGAAATAGAGGTATGGTGCGAGAAAAATCGAAAGAGTTCGCCGTCTTGTGATAGCCGTCGTATATCCTTCGAGAATAGCTTTTTTGGAATAATTATAAATATTTTAATTTGTACACTGTCCAGTTTATCTTTCTCCCCCTAGTTCAGACAATTGCAATGCACAGGTTATAGAATCTGAGTTACTTTGACACCCCGCAAGCTCGCGTGCCATTGCCCCGCGCATCATGGTTACGTAAGATGACGTCAGAATAATAATACGACAGTTAAACTTTATAAATTTGTCGCCTGAAAGTACGGGGTACCAGGCGTCAAATCCGTTAGTTCCGATTTTTCGGAGACTTGTTATGATGTTGGCCCAATGTATAATCCAAGTTTGTGACCTCGAGCGCCGAACGCAACTTAGTCAAAAATCTAAAATACCGCGAAAAACCTAAAGGACTAGTTTTGATACTATGTAAGTACTTTCTCAGGAACTTTTTTAAAGAAGACTAAATTATATTAGCAATGTCTTGTAGTTGCAGGGTCCAGGGCTGTTATTCGCTAAGCGCTGTAAGCGGCTCACCCCGCCGGTCACCCGTCACGAAACTAGACCTCTACCTACCTACGCTTATATAGTTACTAATACTATGCATCGCGGTGTCAAGATATATTAGTGGGTGAGCGTTGAGGTGAGCTTAAAACATGTTACAGAATAGCTAGGGGGGCAGGGCTGTTATTCGCTACGTGCTAAAGCGACCCACCCCGCTCACCGCCGGTCACCCATCACGAAACTTTAGCTTAGTAGTTACGCATCGCGGTGTCACGATATATTTGTGGGTGAGCGTTGAGGTGAGCTTAAAACAAGTTACAAAATAGGGGGGCAGGAGGCAACTCGGTGGCTCGCGGTTTTTGAGCTCCCGGTTCTAAAACGCTTCTGTACGCTTACTATGAGTTTGACAATGACGGCTTACGCTAACGAGTATCGAGTTTTCTATCTGTGCATCCCGCTCGTAGTGTCAAAGTGCAATAAAGATGCACAGATAGAAAACTCGATACTCGTTAGCGTAAGCCGTCATTGTCAAACTCATGGTAAGCGTACTGGAGCTTAAACACCGCGTGCAATCCGATTGCCTCTCGGATTAGGTACTATATTACGTGTTCTGACAATCTCTTGGAGGTCACGGTACTCTCTTATAGTTCTATTCCGTAACTCAAACGCTCACCAATAATGTCTTTGAATTAAGAACTTTATACGAATGCGCATACTAAATAATTATGCTATTGATTGAAAATTGAGTTACCTATACTATTGTCTTACAGCAACCAAGAAAGTATGAAGGGAAAGAGATTGGAAAGACAAAAGATAAGTATCACATGGGTGTTAGCTGTTGGTATTTGAAATATTTTTTTCTGATTTTTAAGGTTCCGTAGTCAACAAGGAACCCTGGTTATAGTTTCGCCATGTCCGTCTGTCCGTCTGTGCGTCTTCGGCTTAGCTCAGAACCATTACTACTAGAGAACTGTGTTTCGGCATGGGTACATAAATCAATTACGCCGACAAAACAGTACCTACAATAAAAACTTGAAAAAAAATTTTTTTTGGGTGCCTACTTCCTCTACACTTAAAGCGGGGATGTTCTTTTTCTCGGTTAATCCGTGGTGTGGAGTATCGTTGGATAGCTCGTTCAATATTAAATATTATGGGTTTCCTTAAACCATTTTTCAAATCAGTGATTCGTTTGCGAGATATTTAAAGCCCTAATTTTTGTTCGAGTCATGTCCCCCCCCCCCTGCCGGCTAAATGGCTACTACTGGGGATGTGAAACAATTCGTGGTAGTAGGTAGTACATATAATGCATTAAAAAGGAAAACTATCACGGACAAGTAGGCATAAGTAGTTACCCAGTAATTAATAGTCGACCAACTTAATGTGTACTTGGAAAGGCCAATTTTCGTACAAATTCGGTTGACGCAACCGCACCGCACGTCAATGTCACTAAGACAGACAGGCAACAACAACAACGGAACCTACACGTGCCTACACTGCGCGTGGCCCGACGCACGCGCACTTGTTCATGATAAAAATCCATCAAAGTCAACATACCTACTTCTATAAGTTCTATAAAACCCAATTGTATGAATATGAATATATATTAAATTAAAACTGTTTTCTGGTAGAAATATTCGTAAAACTACGGGGGTCACGAACATTTGGACTTCGAACAAGGTTTTGGATGACAGAATGACAATGACATTGTCGTTTGATTTTGACATGACAATTGACAACTCATTCATGATTTAGAATTTTTTGCCATAGGTATACCACATGCATACCACATAAAAAGTCTAACGCGGAAGTAACCAAGATGTACCAACATAACGGCAAGATAGGGCTGTAGTCGATGATATTAGTAGGTACCCAACGTTATCGATATCTATAAATAGAGAAGATGCAGCTATAATATTTACCATTATTTTGTGACCAAAATGTTGAAAAAAAATAAAACAATAGCACATGAAACGTTTTTACTTTAGTTTAAGTATACTAATTTTAAACAATAATTACGATTTGAAGAAATGTGGAACGGAACCAACAGTCTGGTGACTGGTCCTGTCAAAAGTCAAAACTTAGGCAACTCTATGACATCTTGGGCCGAGCCACGAACAAACAGAAATCGGCGAGTAACAAACATGAGTGACGTTACAGGAACTGTGGATCCGTTTACCGTGTTATAATTTTTGACTATAAATTATAGTATTTCAATTTTTTAATACTTTCATGGTCATGCGATCCTTTAATTGAAAGCAAAAAGGCAATAATGCATCTTCCCTATTAAGATCTAAATCATACTGAAATTGACATTAGATGTCAATTTGTTGACACATTGTTTGTTTACATAGTTAGCAAATTCCATTGATTTAGATCTTACGATTGGGGACGTCGTCGCGTCCACTGCATGAACATTTTACTATAGTCCGTTTTTTAGGATTAGAAATACGGTAAACAAAGAAACAGTCGTCCACCTTTTCTGCTTGGAACAAATATTAGATGTTACGAGAAGGCATATATTAGTTATTTCGTATTTTTCCTATCTAATAAATAAACAGTAGGTACGTATTTCCACATCAATTTATTATGTAAATACCTAATAGTTTCAGCCGTTTTTAGGGTTCCGTAGTCGACTAGGAACCCTTATAGTTTTGCCATGTCTGTCCGTCCGTCCGCGGATAATCTCAGTAACCGTTAGCACTTGGAAGCTGAAATTTGGTACTAATATGTATATCAATCACGCCGACAAAGTGGTAAAATAAAAAGTGGAAAAAAATGTTTTATTAGGGTACCTCCCCTATACGTAAAGTCGGGAGTGTTTTTTTTTTCATTTCAACCCTAACGTAAGATATATTGTTGGATAGTTATTTAAAAATGAATAGGGGTTTAGTCAAATCAGTTTTTAATAATGTTAATATTTTCGGAGATAATCGCTCCAGAAGTAATAAAAAATGTGTCCCCCCCCCCCTCTAACTTTTGAACCATAAGTTTTAAAAATATGAAAAAAATCTCAAAAGTATTAACTTTATAAAAACTTTCTAGGATTTTTTTTAACTTGTTAGGTGCAATAGTTTTTGAAAAAAATACAAAATAATTTCTAGACTAAGTTTGTAATTTAACCGTATAAGCAGGTGTTTATTGTACCTGTTATTTCTACAAAATCACAATGAAATGACGTGCTTTCAAATAAAGTAAAAATGGTGAAAATCGGTTCTCGCAATAAAGAATTATACCATAAAAATTAAACCGCCGAAAAAAAAACTGAAAAGCAAAAAATAATAAACCTTATTTATTTTGTTTAATAACTAAGTTCTTAAATTAATCTAAGTGTAGGTACCTAAGTAATTTTGAGTCGGCGCCAAATAAACATATAAATAATAAACCGCTTTTATTAACCTTAATAACTAAGTTCTTAAATTAATCTAAGTGTACCTAAGTAATTTTGAGTTGACGCCGACTCAAAATTAGAGATGCAACGGATAGTTGTTTGGCCGGATACCGGATACCGGATATTCGGCCTGATCATTGGCCGAATATCCGGTATCCGGCCGCCGAATATTCGGCCGGCCAAACGATAACCTACATTTTAGTTTGGCGGCGGGCGCGTCGTGCAGGTTTCAACCTGTTACGTATTATAGGTTCGCGCGAACCGTTTTCTAGGCAAGAAACGAGTTTTATTAGGTCAGTGTACGGAACTATTTCGTATGCAGTACACGTGCGCCCGCCTATTTTGCTGAATAGATAAGTTTTTAGTATTACTAACCATTTTTCAAAAATACCAAACAGAATCACTATTCGGTATCCGGCCGGATAGTGCGCAACTATCCGGTATTCGGCCGGATAGTTAAATAATGGCCGGATAGGCCGGATACCGGATAGCAACCGGATATCCGTTGCATCTCTACTCAAAATTAATTCATCATCATATCAGCCGAAAGACGTCCACTGCTGGACATAGGCCTCCCCCAAAGAGTGCCAAAGTGACCGATCCCGCGCCACCCGCATCCAGCGGACTCCCGCAACCTTTACCAGGTCATCATCAGTCCACCTTGTCGGGGGCCTACCCACGCTGCGCCTTCCGGTACGTGGTCGCCACTCGAGAACCTTTCCGCCCCAACGGCCATCGGTTCTACGTGCTATGTGCCCCGCCCACTGCCACTTAAGTTTAGCGATCCGGAGGGCTATATCGGTTACCTTGGTTCTGCTGCGGATAGCCTCATTTCTGATGCGGTCACGCAGCGAAACTCCCAACATGGCCCTCTCCATTGCCCTTTGGGTGACTTTGAGCCCTCTTATGAGGCCCATAGTAAGCGACCACGTTTCAGTGCCATATGTCATCACTGGCAACACACACTGGTCAAAGGCTTTTGGACCCGGGTATGTCCTAAAACTACGACCAAGACCACCGGGGGATTGGCAGCAGCATCCCTGGAGTGCGGTGGAAATACTGCGATCGCCAACCCGCATGCCAAGCGTGGCGATTATGGCATATACCCCCCGATAGGTACAAAAAAAAAATTAATTAGGTACACTTATATTAATTGAAGACCTTTTATTAAACTAAATAAAAAAGGCATATTATTTTTTGCTTTTCTGTTTTTTTTTCGGCGGTTTAATTGTTTGTTAAAAAGTTTTTATTTTTCAATTTTCTGTGGCTTACTTTAGTTAATTATAATTTATAACTTAATTACTAGTTGTTATAATTTATAACTTAGTTACATGTTATATTTTTGATTACTTTCTGCATAATATGTGGTCATACGTTTCAATCAGTAAATTAACAATCAATCATCCCCTGTTTTCCTACCCTTAGGGTTAACATTTTTATTTAAAATTTATGTGGGACCAACTTCGAGGTATACCCTTTCTAATAAAAAAGATTTATAAAAATTGGACTACTCTGTAAAAAGTTATGCGTGGTCATACATAAAAAAAAATCTCCTCCGTTTTTTTCGTCGGTTAAAAAGCATCTGCCATACTTTAAGCTCGCGCGCAATAGTTTACCGATAGATGTCGCTGTACGCGGAACGCTCATATCGTACATGGCGGTGTTAAGATTTTTCCTGATTTAAGGGGGTCGGGGCAGCGGCCCTAGCACACTAACAAAATGACGTTTTTTACGCACATGTTTTATGCCCACAACCGACGTATAAAATTTTACCGTCATGAGCTGACATGGTATACCGTCATCTACGTAGAATGTGACCATTTATATGTCTTGCACACAAAACTACTTTTTTTACGTCACATTCTAACATGCTCTTGACTTTGGCACATAAAACGTGACGATATGAACCGTTGACGGACGAAAGATTATGTAGGTCACTCGAGACCCCTGATAAATTTTAACACTAAATATGAAAACAATACAATTGGCCGCAGGATATCTGTAAAATTTCTGTCACAACACACGGTTTCAGTTTCAAAACTTATTAGTTCGTTTGCTGTTTGGATGAATTACTTTTCTACGACTTTTTGCTTGACAATTGGATTTCGATATCGCATATTAACACGACCCGTGGTAATTTACTTTCATTTAAAGGCGTACGAAAACATATATAATATGCGCATCTTCAAGAAACCTAATAAAATTATTATGGAGTAAATAAATTAAGCTGCCCGCTGGATGCGGGTGGCGCGGGATCGGTCACTTTGGCACTCTTTGGGGGAGGCCTATGTCCAGCAGTGGACGTCTTTCGGCTGATATGATGATGATGATGATGATGAATAATTAAAGAAAATAATTATACTTAGTATAATGGATAAGGAGAATTTGTATATATTCTCCTTATCCATTGTTGAAATTGTTGAAATTATCCATCCTAATATTATAAGAGGACAAAGTCTGTGAGATTGAAGCTTTGCAAGTTGGAGTGTTTCAAAAATCTTTGAATGCGTATAGATTGGGGTTTCTGGGTGGTGGTAGGCTATATTTTATCCCACGGGTTTGCCTAATTTCTTCGAATTATGCGGAAGAAGCATCGAGGGCAGCTTGTCGTCTAATAAATCAATTGTTAGCTTAGCCTTGGTTAACATTTACTTTTCCTCAATTTCCACAAGCATGCTACAAACAAAACAGTAACACTTGTACCATAAAATGAATAACGATACAAACTTACAAATATTATGGGAAAAACGGGGCGGGAGTAAAGTAAATAAATAAAAACGAAAAACGATTATAATACAACTTAATACAAGAGTACAACTATTTAGTAGCAGGGCAGTGCTTATTATTACTCTTTAATTAACTAGTATTATATTGGGTCTCTAACCATATACTGCGATTGAACAAATGAAAAGAATGTAATAATTGGTAGAAATTCAGTTGTATATATTGGCAACACTACACTTCTTTTTGCTACATATATTTTACGCTATGGCATAAATATATGTTGCGAGATTAGCATGTTACTTAACTAAGTAACGTAAAAATGGGCACAATCGTAAAGTTATACGTCCGAACGTAAATATATGGCCGATTAGTATGCTAGCCGGGCAGGTGCGCCCATAAAGTATTGCTAGTATTGTTCGCTGAGTATTGCTTGTTTAACGCTTAAGTGGGGACACTTACTGTGACGGACGGAAAACTACGGAACCCGGCACTGAGCGTGGCCGTCGGGCCACGTTACTTATATACGTACTTTGTATTATTATATATAAATACTTTGTAAATAAATATATTGTTGTAAGTGTATTATTTAGATATAAAGATATGTGGTTTTTTTTACAACTTGCGCGGGCCCGCGCCCAATCCGCAACCGCGACCGGTGTGTGGAGGCCTTAACTGGCGCGTTTAAAGAACGCGGTGTTGCAGAGCCATACTATTTACCTAATTTAAGAGGTTACCTGGCGGTTACTCATCTGCATAGTGCTTCGCTTCCTGTGGGTGTGTCTAGCACACAGTCGCTTTCGTCATGTTTGCTCTATGTAGGTACCTTAACATTATTCATTAAGATTAGGTACTGAACACCAACTGTTCATAACTATTTTAGGGCGACTTAACACGTCACGGCATAACAAAGCTGATATCTTTTCTTGGATGCTGTTTCGTAATTAGTTTGTTTATTTAAATTAAATGGTGAACTATTTACCTTACTGAAAGTGGAACCCTGTTGAAGACAGATTTGAACTGATTATGTTATTATTGGTATAGATAGTTTGTATTACTGGGGAGTAGGGTTGCCAGGTGGGAAAATACAAAAGCCGGACTCGGCACTTAATTAAGCCGGACATTTACCCTAAAGGCCGGACAGATCTTTTTTGCGCTAATTATAGCTTTTTCAAAGCCGGACATTACGTTCTAAAAGCCGGACCATTCATAATAATCATAATATAGCACTATAAATGCAAAACTAACCCTGTCCGTCTATTTATTCGCTGTTCACGCCGAAACAATCGTACCGTTTTGAATGAACTTTAGTACGGAGTAGATGATAAGTTAGATTTTATTACGAAAATCATCTCTTAAGGTAGTGAAAAGTAAAAAAACTTTTTAAGGGGCTCCCATAATTGGCGTATGGGTTCGATCTGAATCTCCCAGTTTTCTTAGGTTTTTTGTAGCTTATTATTTTAACAACAACGACTTTAATCGTATATTTACTTATTGTTTTCGAGATATTTGGCACCAACGTTGAAAAATTTTAGGCCAAAAACCGGTTTCTGGCCATAACTTTTGTGTTAAATGGTTTAAAATGAAAACCCTAGACCAATTTTTAGGGACGTCACAGACGAACCCTAATATGTAGATTTCGTATGTGTTAGATCTTTCACGTCAATAGAGATACAAAAAAAGGGTTATTTTAGACAATGTTTAAAAAGATCATACAAAATTAAGTATTCATTTGTTTCAAAATCCGACTCAAAATTACTTAGGTACACTTAGATTAATTTAAGAACTTAGTTATTAAACTAAATAAAAAAGGTTTATCATTTTTTGCTTTTCAGATTTTTTCGTTGGTTTTTTTTTGTTAAAAAGTTTTTATTTTTCAATTGTCTGAGGCTTACTTTAATTAATTACTAACTTAATTACTAGTTACATGCAATATTTTTGATTACTCTCTGCATAATATGGGGTCATATATTTCGATCGGTAAGTGAACAATCAATCATCAACTGTTTCCTACCCTTAGGGTTGAAATTTTTATTTAAACTTTGTGTGGGACCAACTTCGAGGTATACCCTTTCTATTAAAAAAGAATTATGAAAATCGGACTACTCTGTAAAAAGTCATTTGTGGTCATACATAAAAAAAAATACGCGTTGACTTGAGAACCTCCTCCGTTTTTTTCGTCGGTTGAAAAGGGGATGAAAGTCAGGAAAAACTACGATTTCATGCATATCAAAAGATTATTTTTCTTATTTTAATTGTGTATTCGTTATCACATTACTACACATTCTCATAAAACTAAAAAATGTACCTAAGTATCATATAAAAAAAAACTGCCTCTTCACAATCTAAGAGACTATACATATTTATTTCAGTCAAAAACAAAAAGATCCATTCTGGGCACGGCACGGCACTGTTTTCCTTACGCTTAGCGCTCAAGTTTTACCTCGCGCGCGCGCCAGGCAAAAAGCCTAACAAAAGCCGGACAGGCCGGACGACTGAATATTTGGCAGGACACGGCCCTAAAAAGCCAAACATTACCAAGTAAAACAATCAAATAAAAAAAATCAAAAAAACAAACTATACGATATTATTTCTAAATTGCTTTCTTGGGGTTAGACATCAAGATATAACGGATCATTTGTGATACATTATATCTTGATATCTAACCTAATTAGTTGGGTATATCGTATCTGAAAGAGTCCAACCTTGATATTTTGTGACAAAAACTAACCAAACTATACCAACTGATGAAAAAGCGCAGTTAAAGGGTCAAAGAGGTATTTCCCGTTGGATATCTGGATACTACGTATCATTTTATGATTAACTAGACGTGCCCGCGGCTCCACCCGCGTGAATTAATTGTGTTAATGTATTTGTCACAATTGTATTATGTTCATGAGCCCTGCTTAGCAACGTACCGATATGGAAATAATAGCAGTATACAGGTATTTTCAATATTTTCATATAAATTTATCAAAATGTCAACATGAAACTCAGTAATAAACACAGGCCTCCTCTCATGGATGAGAGGGAATGGGCAGTAGTCCCCACGCTGGCCCAGTGCGGGTTGGGGACATTCGTGAGGAAACCTGCATACATCCACAAAGAAATTCAAAGGTGTATGTGAAGTCCCCAACCCCACACTGGGCCAGCGTGGGGACTACTGCCCGTTCCCTCTTATCCATGAGAGGCCCGTGCCCAGCAGTGGGACGTATATAGGCTGATTTATTTATAATTATTATTTTAAAAAAATGCTTCAGCCATTATAGCGACACAAAGTCTCATAATTTTCAGCACTTAGTAAATTTTTACCCAAAGTGGTGTCATTATAAGTATTATAACACCTATTTTCATAGACATCAAAACTATTAAATTTAATTAATATTTATAGCCCGCCACCGTCTTCTAACCTATCCGCCATCCGAGTCGGTTCACGATACCGAATTTTTTTAAGTCCCAGAACCGTTTAAATAACTGATTTAGGAGCCAATATCTCGGTAATTATCAAATATAGAGAAAAGTTGCCCATACAAAACATGCTTATTTTAGCGTCTTCTATACGATAGCATCATAAAAAATAGGTGTCATAATGACACCACCCCCATCAAAACAAAAACTAAGTTCCGCGCCCCCTTTGCTATACCCCAACCAAATTAAATTACGACTGACATATGTTTCGTTAATATTTGGCGTTTTATAAAGTCATAATGCTGTCGATGCTTTACCTGTATTAGGCAATATTTACGTGGAAGCAAAACAGTTATGCGTGCATATAACAGTATGTGGCCGCCCTGACTTTCTTTTTACATCGGGGCCTTTCCATAGCATCACTTCTTTGGTCCATCTCTTGTCCGTGTATCACCCATCCCACAGCACATCACCAAGTGTCCAGCCCATCGCCATTTTAACTTAAGGATTTAGAGCAGGGCGTCTGTAGTTTTCGTCTAAGCTCGTATGCGCTCACTTTTCACTTTAAATGGATTTTCCTTATGTTTAACGTACTCCTTTCCATCGCGCGTTGTCCTTATTTTGGTTTTGGTCTTTACTGTGTAACTCCAAGTTTGGCAGCCATATGTAAGTGTGGGGAGAATGTTGGTGTCCATAACTATTTTTTTCATATGCAGTGAGTCGCCTTTACCAGTATTTTTTCCAACTTATGGCTGTGCGTCGTTCTATCTCGCCTTGTGTGCTATCATTGCTAAAAGATACTTCTTTTCCTAGGTATATGTAGCGTTCTACATACTCTAATGTGGTTTTGTCATTGCCTGTCACCTTGGTTTCAGCCTCGTTCATCCAGACTACTTTTTCGCTTTCTTCTCTGAATGAGTTGATCACTCTATTTTTTTGCTAGCAGAGGCGAGCAGTACTATTTCGTCCGCAATCCCGAGATGGCTTAGCCGCTTGCCTTTAATTATTATGCCTTCATGCTGCCAGGAAATATGATATCGTAAATAACCAAATTAAGGTCCAAATGAGAAAACACCAGTTCCTACCGATCCGAGCACTCGTTTCACACGATAACAAACGATAAATAATAATTATAAATGCAAATATAAAACAATTTTCAAAGTAAAGTAACAATAACACTGACACTTGACACTCTTGACAGTCTGGCGGTGGCGGAACGTTCCATTTCATGTCAAATTCTCTTAAATTCTCTTACCGAAATTTCAAAGTTCGGTTTTCATTAATAATTATCTATAAATACTATGTTTTTTTAGCCGAATCAATTGTATAACGATTATACTAACGTGTAAATGTAGTCTCAGATATAATCAAATTACGTAAAATGGAGAGACCGATCTCTCAGATCCGAACGTCAGAGCCGAACATTTCCGAACAATGGCGACGCTTCAAATTGTCAGTTTTGTCGAAATTTCATTACGTGATTTTAGAAAAAATATGGAACAGAACCGGAAGCCTTTATGCTCTTGTTCTAAGTTAATATCAAGAGAATTGAGTCGTACATTTATTTCTCGTGTTCGTTGCGTTGGTTTTAAGAAACGTGTCGCCAAAGATCGTGTTTTTTGTAAGGCGCTATCTCGCTCGTTCCTTCGTGTTTTATCCCGTTCTGATTTTCCGATTTTATATAATAGATAAGTAACGTATCTGCAGTACAGTTCCATAAGTCACGTAAAATAGGTATTCAAGTAGAACTGTGTCCCTTGGTGATATTGAAAAATTAAAAAAAAATACTTCATGCAATTATTTTCAAAATTGCTTTTTTGAGGTTAGATATGAGGATATCACGTATCATTTGTGGTATATTGAATTTTAAAAAATCAGCCATATCGTGTCTGGAAGAGCCCAAACTTGGTATGTTTAGAAAATAATTTTTGTTTTAATTAAAAGAATATGGCTAAAATGTAATGATGTGGTATTTTTTTAGAATCGCCTCAAAAAACCCTTTCATATGATACTACACACGTTAGGTTTCTGAAAAAAAAAATTTTTTTTTTCCATACAAAAAGAAAAATGTTTCGGCACTCCCCCCCTAAGGGATTTTTTTTAGGAACTGCGGGTCAAAAAAAATGTTTTGCCCTATAGTATGCGTGTGCCAAACGGCTAAACTGTACATCGATTTGCGGTTTTTTTATGCGTAACCACTATACACTGCGCGTATTAATCGTAATTTTGTTACAGTTTGTAATATTTGTGATGGCTGCGCTGGTGTTTGCTTCAGCCCCGCTTCCTCTCATGCTGTTCAGACCGTTCAACCCCAAAAATGCATTGTAAGTACCCACTCTGTAACATTCATAATATCATAATATAGTAAGTATTTAATTAGTAAACAAAACATGTTAAAATGCACTCGTAATAGCAGATGTTCAATAAGCAAGTAGCTAGGTAGTGTCGGTAGGTACTCTACTATATGTTTATCTTAGGCATGTCTAGAAGTATTTAAAGTATAACTGATTTATAAAATAAATATTCATATAAAAATATATATTCATAAAACGATACCCATTCACTGTTATTGCTAATTTAGTATTTTATTCTCAAAAAGTTGTTAAACAAAGAAAAGAAAACAGTCAATTTATATCGTTCTTAGATACCTATATTTTAACAGCAATATAATAAAGTCCAAGTTATTTTTTTAGTTTTCTTTACAACGATAAACAAATGATTGTTCGTGGAAGATTTGCTTGGGTAAAAAAATAACACAGATCTCGTGCCTTTCACGACCTTCTGATACATTGAAATAGTATTTTATGCAACTGTTGTATAAGTAGGGTCTTAAAACGCGAGTGTCGTGAGTTGCGATGCGAGCCTTGGCGAGCATCGCAATTAAAGACGCCACGAGCGTTTTAAGACCAAGTTACACACCGTTGCATACAATATTTTTTCTACGACTATTTTAAATAAATAGCATAATTTGACTTTTCAGGCAGTAAGTTTTTCGTTAGTTCTATTACTACTCACGCAATTTCATGAGCGGTGCAGTTATTTTCTTCTTCGTCCATTTTAAAAGGAACGTACTCATTTTTCTTCACTTCACAAACACGAATCAAATCTTAAGAAGTTATTAATAACGAATAGTTATCATATTTGACATATTTCGTCTTTTAATTTTGACCTGGAACTTTGGTGGGAAATTGGAAACATGACACATTGACACCTCTTGTTTATGGTCTGTTTTGTTCTTAATTCAACTTGCCAGTACTGTCATATTAAGATCAAGGTTTTTCTTAAGTTGGCAGCAATGCCTTTAGTACAATAATTTATTTGAAGTAAATACATTCAGTGGTTTGTTAAGTTGGTAGTACCTAATGTATTTTATGTTTCGGCATGGCCCTCTAGATTAGTCGCGTCGCGGCCTACTCGATCGTGTCTAGTAGGCCGTGGCACAATGTAGCACTACCCAGGTTTAGAAGCGTATGGCTGCTAAGCGTATCGTTTTGGCGACAAAACAGCACGGTTGTGCCGTACTGTTATGGGGAATAGAGTATAGACTTTTCTGCAGACTTATTTTGTATGTCTTTATATTAGTGTTCGGGACTATGTAAATGACAGATAAAAGTACAGGAGTAGAAAAATGTATTTAATGAATTCAACAAAACAAAATTTACTCACTGTCGATTGAGTTATGAAGAAAATATTAGCCTCTGTGCCACCTTTTTCATAGATCATTATTTGTAATATTGTTCGAAAGCGACCCTATGAACAATAAAGTCCCATCTTTTTCATGGTCTCAACTTATTTTAACAATATTCTTACTACTAAATTTATGACTAATATGCTTTTGAGACCTTAACAATTATCAATGATAATTTATCATGCAATATACGAGTCTCTACCGCTCGCTTCACAATCGTTTCAAGTGTATCCGTCGCCATAAACAACCACTTGACACAAACTATTTGTCCAAAACACCACACTTATGATGGTCTCTAACATGCCTTTTCTTTATTGCCAAAGTATAATACCAATGTAGGTACCTATAGATAACACATATTACAGTATATTACGTATTTCAGTAAGTATTTGTTTTAAATATTGTTCGCGCGTCGACATAATATATTATAATCACAAATAAAAACGGAAACCTCAAATACCAGTAAGTCGAGCATACCGAAGACTTATTAGTCCAGTGTCCAGTAAAACACGAGATTTTAAACTTGGAATCAATATTTGTCCAGAAGTAATTAGGTATCTAATTAGTAATTACCTTATTACGTATATTGTTGATATTAAACCAAGACCAAGATTATTATTGACCAAGTGTAATTTATATTGTATTTTTATATTATGAAATAAAGCAATCTAATCTAATCTATGGTGTTTCAATGTGTTGTTTATTTAAAAAAAGCGTCCAAGTGAGTGTCGGATCACGCACAAGGAAGGGTTCCGTGCCTATTAAAAAGGTCGTATCGTTACTAAAAGCTTATGGCACTTACGTCCTTTTCTTTAAAGAAGGCAGTTTTTTAGAAATATCTCGAAAACCTTTGAACCGATCTTGTTCAAAACAATTTTCACTGAAAGAATTTAATAAGCCCTATGTCCATGATTTTTTCATATTTTTAAAACACACGTTTCAAAAATTAGAGGGGGGGAAGACACAATTTTAGTGACTTTCGGGGCGATTATAAATCTCCGACTATTCACTGAATCAAAAAAAAATGCTTAGAAACCTTATATTTATTTTGAAAGGTCGACGACCACACGTGGGCTAGCTTGCATGGAAAAAATAGATTTTGACTAAAAAGATTTTTTTACTAATTTAATTGCAAAACTATGTATAGCAGCTAACAATATCCACCTACCGTCAAAATTTTATTTAAATACACCTTACAGTTTTCGAGTAAAATGCCTGTGACATACGGACGTACAGACAGACAGACAGACAGACATGACGAATCAATAAGGATTCCGTTTTTAGCCATTTGGCTACGGAACCCTAAAAACGTCCGAGTCCAAATTAAAAGTATGAAAATTAGTTATAAAACAGATATCAGTAAATAAATTTTACCATTGAACAATTTGATTGGTGTCTTACCAAAACAGTCAGCCGTGCAAAAAAGTCAGTGCAAATTATTAAACGCAGTATTTATAACAAAAAAACGCAATGATATTAGAGTCATACACAAAACAAAAACAAAATTCGTCTCTCCTGTGGTCAATAATTACGAGTTCACGTGCATATAAAGCCCTTAACTTTGATAATGTCCAACGGAAAGACGCGAACCTAAACCTGTGTGTGACTCATTAAGGGAGGAAAGGTTTAAATTTGTTTGTAATATTTATGAATAAATATATTTCCATTTACATTTTCAGATATTAAAAAAAATTACGAGTTATTCATTAAGTGGAAGGAAGAACATTAGGCTAATAATTGAGAATGTGATTCTGGCTTGTTTCAACCATCCGCGCCAAATAAAGCAGTCGATACCTATACTCAACAAAGCGAACGTTAAAATAAAGAACTATACACATTTAATGACATGGATAAAGAGACAATCGGATGGCTACAAAGGAAAGAATTCACAAATATTCAGCAGCGATGAATGTATATAAATGCTGCCAGTATTAGATAACATAACTTTATTTAAGAATTAGATTATAAACTGAGCATTCACTTCCTCCTATATAAGAGTCAAATTCAGACATTCAATAAACAACGAATGTCCCCGAGAAATAAACAAAAATATACTAGATATCAAATGCACGAATATGAATGGTAGGTACCGTTAATGTTTCTTACATATATTTTTAACTTATTTTCTTATTTAATTTTTGAGTAAAGAACTATACTTCTTTCGACCGTAATAGCCATACTCGGTCAGTATGGCTTCCTTACTGGCCTCTGCCGTAATGTAAATTAATCACAAATTAATACAGATACCTCAAATAAACACTACGCGTACTATAAGAATCATTTTCAACGATACTCAAATTATTACATTATTAAATAAATATATACATATTATAATCACAAAAAAATTGAAATGTCAATCATCCACGTAGCCCTAAAACTCAGGACACCAGAGCGATGTCTCACTTTCGCTGAAATTGGGTGCTATACGGGCTATACCGACTGAAGCGATTTAACTAACATTTTCAATGTTAAATGAATTCAAAAGATTTCTCAAAAAACCCAACTGTTTTTTTTAAATTTTATAGCCTATGTCACTCTCGAAGCCAACGACACCTCATATGTCGAAATCCGTCAAACGGTTTAGGTTGCAGGGCGTGCCAAAGAATAAGCCACATACATATTGATACATATACATACATACGCTCGAAAAACATTAACCTTCCTCTCCTTCGGGCAGTAGGGTAAAAACGCAATGATATTAAGGGGGGAAAGGCTGTAATTTATTTTTCACCTCACCGGCTCGAAAAGGCTTGCTTTACCGCTCAAAATCTGCGCCCATAAGTCCATTTTATCCGCTAGCGTGGAAAGAGTTTTTGAATTTGGAACGTGACGGTCGATCGCGAGACCCAACTTTTTTCTATACAGAATGAGAGGTGCATTCAGAAACTGATGGTGTTATGCCAATAATAAATTGTTATTATTTTGATAAAATAAAATGAATAATACTTATTCTCTCTTAATTAAGTAGGTATACATACGAAATATTAACATTTAGACTGACTTATAAGGATAAAATACGAATAAATAATTTTAAAATGTCGTTTTATTTTCCTAAAAATTTCGCTTTTTCCAAATTTGGAACGCACCGTTTGAAAAGTTAATTTAAGAAAAAACTCATATACATTTAATTTTGTTTTGTTCTAAAGCCACAGACAGTAAAACCAAAATAATGGTGGTTATTTATAGATTTTAGTGCAGAATATATACATATATGATTAGATTAGATTAGATTATTTATTTTATGATAAAAAATACATTACAGATTTGCATACATGTCAAAAATATAAGACTTTTTATCACAATCGTCAAAAACAGAAAAAATAAAAAATTAAGATTTAACAATAAGACAATGTCAACAACACAATAACAAGGAAATATAAAAAAAAATCCAAAATAAAAAGAACACAAATATATCAACCTCTAGGTATCGTCATTATTTACAATATTTAGTGCATCATAAAATACGTGACACAATACATTTAATGTCAAATAATAATCATACAAAAAGTAGGTAATAATAATAATAATAATTTAACATGTCAAGTCTAGACTCATATACTCTTTAACTGAGTATAACGGATTTTCCAATAAAAGGTATTTAAGGCGGCGTCTAAATGCTTCGTCAGAAGGTTCCTGTCTAAGATCAGCGGGTAGTCGCTCGTAGTAGGTAGGCCCAATGACACGCGGGTTCTTGCCTGCAAGTGCCATGCGACGGGGAACTGTTCTCAAACGCCCAGTGCGGCGGAGAATATGAATTTTGATGCCTGCTAAGTTAGCGTATTTGAGTCTTAGTTTAAACCGTGAGTACCTACCCTACAATACTTTGACTTTTTGAATGTAGGTAAGCGTGAGGTTATTTAAAGATGCAAAAATATTTATGTTACATTTGATCATTATAAAATGCTAGATCTTGATGAGACGTAAACAAACCTTTATTGAAATTGAAAATGAGTATAAGGTCCAAATTACTTCCATTACATTTACTTACCTACAATTTTCCTCGAGGTGGTGAGGTGAAAAATTGTGTGTTTCGCTCGGCAGCAAAATTGTTTGGCGTCTCGTGCCTTGAAAGCCTCGCTATGCTCAGGATTGTACTTTTGAACCATTCGCTTCGCTCATGGTTCAATTTTACAATCCTTCGCTAGCTCGGCTTTCAATACTAAGCACTTGCGTCAAACAACAACTTTGCAGCCTTGCGTAACAAATAACTGTTGTTTGATATATTTATGAATAAATATATTTTTATTTTCAGATATTTAAAGAAAGATTTTTTTTAAATGACTATATTTGATAACATAACGATATTTAAGAATTAGATTATAAAGAATATCTGCACATTCACATCTTAAACTCAGACACTTAACAAAGGGGAAATCAACAAAAATATCCTTTAAGTCAAATCTGGCGATAATGCGAGTTTTACTGCACGCTGCGCGTACGGAAAAACTCGCATTGTGGCCAGGTGAAGACGTAAAATTTTGTACGCAACACGGGCGGTAATTCGTAAAACCCCAGAGCGCATATTTATGGCCCTCACCTTCGGATCGGGCCACAAACACCTGCGATCTGGGGCATTCACGAATTCACCGCCCTAGTTACGTAATGTACTAATTACGTCACTCCTGGCCATAACGCGAGTTCGATTCCTGCCTAGGTCGTAAGAGATACAAAGGTTTTATTCATAATGTAGGCAAACTCAATACCCCGAGGGTTTTTTTTTATTTTTTGATATCGCTTTTCGTTTTCAAGATATTGCCGATTTTGTACGAAAATAACCCAAAAAATGCGTAATTTTTCGACAGTATTGTGATTTTACAAAAAAATATATATTATTTTACATTTTGAACTTCTTTATATTTTGACATCTCAATCATCCACGTAGCCCTAAAACTCACGTGACCAGGGCGATGTCTCACTTTCGCTGAAATTGGGGGCTATACTGAAGCGATTTAAAATAACATTTTCTTACCACTGCCAATCTTGCCTTTCAGAACAAATAATGCGTCGCGAACAAAGAGATCCATTCCATTCCAATCCAGGGGCCGTAGACAAGGTTACAATCGACAAGCGCTATCGCCAATAGAAAATAATAAATTGCATGGGAATGACAGATACCGACAAAACACTTCTCGTTAACGTCTGTCATTCCCATACATCTTATTTGTTTTCTATTGGCGTTAGCGCTTGTCGATTGTGACCTTGTCTAGGCCCCCAGGTGCATGGTCTTCTTCTAAGGTGACATGGATTTCGGTCATCTATAGGTAGGCCCGTTACTCGGTGCTTTAGGTTCGCCAGTTCGCCACATACACGCCGAACTCAGCAGGCAGTATGTGGCGAACCTACTCGCAACATGGTTGTACCCGGCCTTTTATCCGGCAGAATTCCAGCGGCTCTCCTCAGATGGACGGCGCGGCTGCTTCTTGGCATCCGCTTCGAAGTTCGAGGACTGGAGCACATCGACAACTCGAGGGGCACGGTGGTCCTTCTGAACCATCAGAGCAGCCTCGACCTCTATGGTGAGTTCAAGGAGTTGGCTTTGGCAGTGATTAGGTACTACCAGTGTTAATATTTTACAAGTGAATGCACTTGTCGAATTTGTACAGATTGAAAATGCATAAATTGTCTTGAGCACCTACTCAAGACAATTTATGCATTTTCAATCTCATTAATATCATAATCATTTTCAATGCTCATATGTACCTACATACGAGTTTATTTTATCTTGAGATATGTAGGTATGTACTCGTACCTACGTACATAATCACAATTAGTGTAATCCCATGTAGGTAATGTATTGTTGGCGTTCGCACTCAACAACTTTTCTCCGAGTTTCCACCGATTTAAATTTGAATACTTTGGTGAATACTTATAAATGAAACATGTCCAACGCTATTTCGCAAAAGAGGTATATTTATTTCGTAATAGACGAATATAATGAAATCGTGAGCGTGGAATTGAAACGCGAGCAAGCGAAAGGATTCTATAGTTGAACTACGAGCGAAGCGAGTGGTTCTAAATTAGAATCGTGAGCGTAGCGAGTGTTTCATCACACGAGAAGTGAAATACATTTGCACCCGTGTGTAACACAAAACTACACCTCACTGTAGCGAGGAAAATGCAACATGCAAAACAACTTTAGTTAAATAATAATATTTTTTTATTTTTTTAACAGTAATAATAACGTAAGTAATATCAAGTAGAATTTTGGTCAAGTGCGAGTCGGATTTTAGTTTTCCCATACATTTTGAGACCTAGCGCCTGATGAAGCAACAAGCAATTTTTTTAAAGTTCTTTAATATTTTCTTTTATTCTGTTTTTTGTATTTGTTGTAATAGAGCCAACAGAAATAATTTGCTTCTCTAAAAAAAGATTGCATGCTGTTAGCCTGAAAATTATTCAAATAAATAGTATTTTTTGGAGGAACCTAGACAGCTACACACTTATTTTTTTTTTTTTTTTTTTTTTTTATTTATTTAGGAAACAAACGGTTGTTAACAGAATCATGTTAGCTTATGAGATATACGATTGAACCTATAGTTCCATTAAGTATAGGTACAGACAAAAAGTATTACAAGTGTCGAAAAAGAGTGGGTAAGACCATGCAAGTCTATTTCGCAGAATGATGTAAGTTGTTTCATATTGTAATATAATGAAATGCTACATTTACCTTGGTTTACAAATGAAAAAGAAAACAGTTACTAATTAACTAACTAAATTAAGCGTTTCTAAATCATGCATACAATCCGGAGTTATCATTATTCAATTATTCGGTGTAGATCAGGCTACGCAGAGCGCTGCGATATTGAACAAATGAGAGAGAAAAAATATCTAAACTAATAAAGTTGGCGTTATAATGAACTTATGAAACTTATACCTACCCGTGTAGTCCTTCTAACCAATCTAAGTAGGTAGGTAAGTCTGGGCTTCCGACGCCGTTCGGTTATTCCAGTCGGACTTGACCAATTGTTTTAATGTAGTACAGTCAGCGTCATATAGTTAGTAGCAGCCAGAGTAGCCAAATATTTCGTCACCCACCCTTTTATCAGATTATATAATATAATAATAGTTCTACGAGCAGATACTCAGGTCTGAATAAAAATGTTGTAAGTGCTTACGAAATTTATCAATGGAACGACCTCGAAGTCCTCGAACGCGCGGGTCGTTGCCCGCACGCGCCGGCCAATCGACGCTAGGGTTGACACCGCTTAGAAATTATTTTACAATTAATAGTTGACTGAAATAAAAAGGGTATAATTGTAAATTATTTTAATAAAACATTTCTATTATAATGTGTGAGTAAACTATGGTGAAGCAATTGTCCCGTTTTTAAAAAAAGCAAATATGTATAAATATCCGGGGTTTCTCGAGATACTGCCAGTATCACGTTTCACAATCGTAACTATTAAACAAATTGGTAACTTACGAAATACGCTCAACGTTTTGAGCAATCATTACTTAGAGTAACTTCAGGATTCTCTTTCGAAATTCAGAAAGAAGACTTAGAGAAAGTCAAAGTTTGTGCAATCATTGGAACTCAATCGATTAAAAATAAGGTAAATGTGTATTTTTTTCTTTAAGCATTCTTAGAAAGAAGCAATTGCGTAACTTCGAGCCCCTGGTCAATTTGGCCCAGTTACTCAACTGCCAGGGAGGCGGCTTCCCCCTCTGCCCGTACCTGGTTACTTTGATGGTTACTTCCACATATCTTATAACTAAACTAATTCCTGATTATAATTTTATAATATGACCGACCGACGGTGGTCGTGTTTTTGTCGTTCATCGCTAGCGAAAGTAAATCCATCACTCTCCAACATACTCGTAGGTACCAATTCATGTAGGACTAATTTTTGTGTCACAGCGGAACTTTTTAATACGGATAGATACTTATGGAATATTATTTTCCTTAAAGTGCTGGCAGTTCTCTGGCCGCTGATGGCTCGTTGCACGGTCATCGCCAAGCGTAGCATGCAGTATTTGGTGCCGTTCGGTACAGCTTCTTGGATGTGGGGCACGGTTTTCATCGACCGCGGGTCCCGTTCGGCACACGACGCCCTCAAAGTACAAGCAACAGCAGTCAAGGATGAGAAGGTGAGGCAAATCTGTAGTTACACGGTATTCAAAAGCCATTTTGATTGGTATCAATATGTACCCATTATCGATTGTGTCGCCTAGCTAGGGGTCAGATGAGCAGGCCGTAGTCGGATCTGGCATTCGACCAATCTACCTTTCTTGCTTTGCCGATTAGAAACTGCTTAAACGCCTATACGCGAGGTTCATACATTTTCACTTCAGTGCTAAGGAATAAGGTAGCTACGTGCAAAAGTGTAAACATAATACATGTAGGTATATATCTTTGAAGTAGACTATACTCGCCGTAAATTACCTACACCCACTATTTTGCAAATGAAAAGAGTTCAGTAGGTACCCCATTGACATGTGACCTGAGATATCAGCTGCATATTAAACACTGAACACACGTGTTCGGTGTTCCGAGTATAGCAACCAAGATAGGTATGAAAATAATGTATTATTATTGTTTGCTGAGCCCTGTTTTATTGTGTTCTGGTTCTTGACATATACATATAGACATATCTGTACCTATATTTACATTGCGTGTTTTTATTTCTAACCCTTAGGTGCATGTAGTAGAAATCACTTTGCTTGTGGAATAGCTTATGTACTTGTACAATTTAATTCGCGTCACATTTCAGACTCCGTGTCTGCTTTGACACAGATATTAATTTGATTACTATTTGGATCACGTTTGGTACTGTACAATGCATCTAAGGGTTAAGTGTCTCTTAACTTATTTTATGAGTCCCGCCCAATGCTTTCTGCGCTGTATTCTGAGGTTCTTACTGTGACATAACATTCAATATATTTTTGATGGCAGTTAGCACAACAACCGACAGAGACGCAGTTATACAGTACCCTTACTTTTGAATAAGTATATTCGTACCTGCGTCTCTGTCAGTTTTGAGAAATTGCATCGTTTGTATTGAGTATTTAGGTTATCGTTTATTCGGGTTAGGTAACCGCCGCTGCGATAAAATTTCAGCACTTGCTTGGCAGTCTTCGTAAAGAGTTTGGCAATCGCAATTATACTTAGAAATATACATTAGCTATTATATTATATTTCGAAGCTTCATTCTTCAGATATAACACATATGTAGTCCTTTAATCTACCAGGCAACATTTCGCAAGTTTAAAGTACGCAGTAAAAACCATAGCTCAAACAGTTTTATCCCCACCTTTACCCCTACCCTACTTAGGGACCTCGGCTTGCCACCATTTCTCATTCTTTATTATTGCGAGGCAACGAACGCACGAACTAATTCTATTAAAAAATAATTCAAAATATTTAATCATGCCTAAACGCAGTGCACAGGAAAAAATAGAGTATTATTCTGCTAATATACGGAAATTACAACAAAAAACTATAAACGAGTTATGACAGTGCGGTGCTATCTGATTCATCAGGTTCCGAAGATAAATCAGGTAAGTGCAATTAGTTTCAATAAATAGTTCTACATTGTGGTGCCTCTAATAAATGCATTTAATACCGCACGGGCCGTGAGCCCACGCCTTGTAATTCTAAACCTGGGGGGCGACCGAGAGTCGTCACGAAGGTATCTCATGCTTGGGGGTTGTCCGTGAGTCAACACGATAGCAATTTCTAACAATATTAATCGCTAAGAAATGCATTTCATACCGCGCGGGCCGTGAGCCCACGCCTGGTAATTCTAAACCTGGGGGGCGACCGAGAGTCGTCACGAAGGTATCTCATGCTTGGGGGTTGTCCGTGAGTCAACACGATAGCAATTTCTAACAATATTAATCGCTAAGAAATGCATTTCATACCGCGCGGGCCGTGAGCCCACGCCTGGTAATTCTAAACCTGGGGGGCGACCGAGAGTCGTCACGAAGGTATCTCATGCTTGGGGGTTGACCGTGAGTCAACACGATAGCAATTTCTAACAATATTAATCGCAAGCCCATGCCTTGTAACTAAACCTGGGGGGCGACCGAGAGTCGTGACGAAAGTATCTCATGCTTGAAGGTTGACCGTGAGTCAACACGATAGCAATTTCTAACAATATTAATCGCTAATAAATGCATTTAATACCGCGCGGGCCGTGAGCCCACGTCTTGTAACTAAACCTGGGAGGCGACCGAGAGTCGTCACGAAGGTATCTCGTGCTTGGCGGTTGACCGTGAGTCAACACGATAGCAATTTCTACAACCATTAATCGAGATTAGTATATCCCGTGTTCGCGATGCGGGGCACTAGATACATATATGCATTAAAATTCCTGACGAGTGGTTTTACAATGCATTTCATATCTACCCTCAATTAGAAAAATCAAAATATTATATTTTAATTTATAAACCACGAACAAGTGTATGAGGCAGTGGAAACTTCACTCCCACGTTCAAATGAAGAAAATGCACCTCCCGTGGAGGCCTGTGATGACAAAACGACCCCTGTAATAGATGCCGAGTTACTAACCGCTCTAGGGGACGCCACTGATGATGTCCCAAAATATGGGGAGAAAATTCATCCCAATTTAGCGCAAAGGTGGCTACCTATATTACACAAAGGTATTGATAAAAAGAGTAAAGATAAACTCTTATAAGAGTACCTGTAAATTGCAAATTATTATGGGCGCCGTCCTTAAACGCCGTAATTTCGGCGGCAGTTACAGACATCCAAAGAGGCCGTGACAAGAAAATCGAATCATCTCAACAGCAATTGGGAGTCGGTATAGGTACCAACGATAAAAATCCTATCTAATTGAAGTCGGATTTTAGATAAAACTAGTCATTCCTGGACTAGACGAAGTATTCCTTAAGTCATACAATACGTTGAGAGAGATGATACTCTCTTTGGAAGCAAACTCTCAGAGAAAATTAAAGCTTCCAAATCTACTGAAAAGTAGGCCGACAGCGTCGACCATCATACGGCCGCGAGCAGCCTACAACAAGCCACTTGCGACGCCGCGGCAGTAACGCAGGTACATGCCGGTCGCCTTAAAGCTTTTTATAAGTGTTGGCTTAATGTAACGAATAATCGTACTTTATTTATTAAACTGTATACAGAATGGCTTTCCAATTCCTTTTTAGGACATGTTACGCAATCTGTCAAACCTGTAAATACTTTCACATGCCAAGGGCATGATGAAACGAGCTTAGCTGTACAGAACTTAATTAACCTAGGCATTCAGTGAAAGCATCACTGGATGCCAACAGACTAATGATCGGTTTCTATCAAAGATTTTCTGACTCCTAAATCGAATGGTGGCTATAGATTCATACTGAATCTGAAAGGGCTCAATAAATTTGTAACTAAGTCCCATTTTAAAATGGAAGACTAGAACTGCTTCTAAATTAATCCCTAAAAACGGGTTTATGGCTACCATTGACAAGATTCGAGCATAACAATGTTACTTACGAGTTTTGTTCCCTATTAGTCGATGGACTTTCCGTGGCGCCTAGAACCTTCACCAAAATTATGAAAGAAGTCGTAACTTACCTAAAAACAAGGCCTAACTTCTATTATATACCGGGGTGGCATTTTGTGTATTGGAAGGGACCTTAACGAATGTAAACATAATGGGAGGGAGACTCTCCGGTTTCTCGAGTGCCTACGATTTGTGGTAAACTATACCAAAAGCTCGATACAATCCCAAAATTACCAACAAGGCTGTAAATTCTTAGGTTTTGTTTACAATTCAATTATCATGTCTATATCCCTTCTTATGCAGGGTATGCGCACTTTTTAAGAGTTCTTTCCACTGCATGCCCGACAGCTAGATACAGCTGGTTGTACACGAAGTTGTTAGAAAGATATAAATTCCGAGCTATTCAGGAATACGATGTCTATGATCAAAAGTAAAACTTCCTCGCGAAATGTTACCTGACTTATTTTGGTGGACTAATAATATTATTTGTAACGTCTTGTCATTTTGGAATCACGAAATTCGATGCAGAAATATCTATAGATCCGTCCCGATCAGGATGAGGTACAGTTTGTGACGGAGTGTGTGCAAACGGAGCATGGGAAGAGCAAGAATTAGCATTCCATATTAATTACTTAGAGCTTGCTCGCTCTTAGGATTAAAATGTTTTGCGCGAAATAAATCAAACTGTGCTCTGTTGTTCCGCATCGACAACACTACCGCGATAAGCTATATTAATCGAATGGGAGACATCCAGTTTCCCCACTTAAATAGCTTACCTAGATCTATTTGGCAGTGGTGTGAAGAACGAGACATATGGTTATTCGATTCGTACATTAACACTAAGAATAATGTAGAAGCAGACAGAGAATCCAGAAGGCTAAATCCTGATATTTAATGAAATTTAAGTATTGCAGCCTTTGAAAGAATAAGTAAACACTTTGGTGTGCCCGAAATTGACCTCTTTGCTTCTCGTACCTCTGCCAAATGTGAAATATATATTTCGTGGAAGCCAGACTCGGACGCTCTTACCGTCGTCGCATTCATTATTAGCTGGTATTTATAATAAATATTTTTAAGCGTTTCCACCACTCGCACTCGTACTAAAGTGTTTACATAAGATTATAAATGACAACGCCGCAGGAATAGCAGTATTTCCCTAATGGCCATCCCAACCGTGGTTTCCGCTTTTGTTGAGATTAGTAAAAGTATCTAATCTCATGTTAGCGTCAATTTTAAACAACACTTTACAACAGTACAACGTGTGTTAAATACAAGTTGTGCTGGAAATTTAGCATAGATAATATAGATATTCAATTTCTATAAGGGCTTCATTTCTGCTGTTATTTTATTTCTAACGCACGAATTTAATAAAGGATCGTCGTATGGCTCATTAAATAATCATAGGTCAGCACCCTCGCTCCTACGGGGGAGTAGTATCAGCTCAGATGACCAAAATAAAGGATTACCGAAAGGTGTTTACAAATTAAAGCCCGTAACTCCTAAATATAGCCATACCTGGGATCCTCAAGTGGTATTAAATCATATAACAACATGGTACCCTAATAGAGAAATTTCATTGGAAAAACTAACAAAGAATCTGGCGATTTTGTTAGCAATATGTCCTGCCCACAGGGTACAAACACTGTCACTTATTAAGTGGAATAATATTAAGTCATGCCCAAATTGTATTAAAGTAATTTTTGATGATATAGTTAAGACTTCAGGTGTAGGTCGTCTACAACCGATTTTGTGCCTTCCATATTTTGAAGATACCTAATAGAAATATTTGCCCGGTGACTGTTATGATGTTTTAGGACTGAAAAAGCTCACAACATATTTTGTTGACTTTCAAAAGTCCCCATAAAAATGCATCTGCTCAATCCATTAGCCGGGGTGCATTACGCGAGTGCTTGGCGAAAGCGGTAAAGACATGGCGGCGTTCAGCGCTCACAGCACGCGCCACGCTGCCACGTCAGCTGCACACCGGTCAGGCATTTCTTTAGATGCTATCCGGAAGGCAGCAGGCTGGTCGAGAACATCGAAAACTTTGGCTCGTTTCTACCATCGTCAATTAATCGACGAAGGTCATTGTGCCAGATCAATCTGCCTTTTGTATAGGTAGAATTATGTGAAGTTACAATTGTACTCTTTGATTAATAATTGGGAGTATCTAAGATTGTTGTCAAAACATAATTATTGCATTTCATGATTATGATGTTTTACAATTACAAAGGGCAGCAAAACTTTCAACTCTAAACATCTACATGTGTGTTATATCTGAAGAATGAAGCTTCGAAATATAATAGAAGATCAAACGAGCTTCGCAAGCGAAGTTCGATCGATATTATATGAGTAAGCTTCATTCGAAGATATAACTTCCCGCCCGCCCCTATACCCCTAGGAAAGTTTTGTCTCTAAAAAGAATGAGAAATGGTGGCAAGCCGAGGTCCCTAAGTAGGGTAGGGGTAAAGGTGGGGATAAAACTGTTTGAGCTATGGTTTTTACTGCGTACTTTAAACTTGCGAAATGTTGCCTGGTAGATTAAAGGACTACATGTGTGTTATATCTTCGAATGAAGCTTACTCATATAATATCGATCGAACTTCGCTTGCGAAGCTCGTTTGATCTTCTATTATTAGCTATTAACCATCTGCTCAAATCGTTTAGGCCATGTAACCGACCTTTCAGAAGCCGTTGATAGTGGTCATCAAGTGGATGCGGTTTACACTGACTTTTCAAAGGCTTTTGACAAGGTCAATCACAGGATTTTGCGTAATAAATTGCATGAGTTTGGCATTGGAGGAAGTACGCTTGCTGCCAATCTTACATTAAATGTAGGACTTTAACTGTGGCAGTTGAAGGTGAACAGTCCGAATCTTATATAGCCTACTCAGGAATGCCACAGGGCTCTAATTTAGGTCCATTATTCTTTAACATATTTATTAATGATATTGCTCTTCAATTTAATAATGCGACCGTATCTTTGTTTGCTGACGACTTAAAGCCAATCGGGGTAGTTAAAACCCAGGCAGATGTCGATCTCCTGCAGGATGATGTTGACAGCTTGGTGGAATGGTGCAAACTAACAAAATGGTACCTAACCCAACCAAATGCTACCACATCAAATTTAGTCGTAAACGCGGTCCTTTACCTTCTAAGTATGTTATCGTTAACGATACCTTGCAGGAGGTGAATGAAATAAAAGATTTAGGTGTGATAATCGACAGCAAACTGAGTTTTGTGAGTCATGTGGATAAAACTATAAATACTGCTTTTAAGGCCCTAGGTTTCGTGTTGCGATGTGCTAAGGAATTCAAAGAGTGTTCTACAATAGTAACCCTTTTTAATAGCTTTGTTACGCACGTTAGGACATTAGAATATTGTAGCATTATCTGGAATCCTAGCTACAAAGTCCACAGTAGCAGGATTGAGCGAATACAAAAGCGTCTTACTGGGCATCTTGCCTAGCGCACCAAGATAAAATGCCAAGCATACGAGACTCGGCTTAAGCAATTTAAATTAAAATCCCTAAGCAGTAGACGCAGTATGTTGGTTGGAACTTGGACCTAATGTATGTATGTATGTAAGCACTTTATTGTACACAATAACAGGTTATAGTACATTTACATTACGTAACTAGGGCGGTGAATTCGTGAATGCCCCAGATCGCAGGTGTTTGTGGCCCGAACCGAAGGTGAGACAAACAAAACAAAATTACAAAATTTTACGTCTTCATCTGGCCACAATGCGAGTTTTCCCGTACGCGCAGCGTGCAGTAAAACTTGCATTATGGCCAGGTGTGACGTAAAAGAATATACATGTCACACAATAGATCAAAGTACAAAGGCGAACTTATCCCTATAAGGGATCTCTTCCAGCTAACCTTTGAGCAATTGAGAGGAAGGTACGTAGAACGAGATAGGCAAACTTAATGTTTTTACATAAGCTGCTAAACGATAACATCGACTGCTTGGAAATAGTTCGTGTTGGATTTAGTTAGGGTGCCGTCTCCCAAGTGCCACGGTACCCAAGTGCTTCGACGCACGAATCTTGGGGCTCACGCGCCCATGCCTCGTGTGTCTCGCTTGTACAACAAACTTGCTAGCAGACTACCGTCGTTGGACGTATTTCACGACAGTGAGTCAGCATTTAAAAATAAAATACTATCGGTTGACTATTTCGGATAGTTTAGTAATTATTAATTTAATTTTTATTTTATAAATTTAACAGGTTTTATTGTGTACCTATCTTAAGGTTGTTAAAGTTTTAGCTCAATGTTCTTTAATGCATGCTTTGATTGCCTGATGTAAGTGGGAGATCAATTATGAATGTTGTATATGTTCAATATTAATGTATATGTTGAATCTTCTGTTGGCGATCCTAGTAAACAAACAAACAAATAATGGCAAAACAAAGGGCACATGCCTCCTCTCATACATGAGAGGAGGCCTGTGCCCAGCAGTGGGACGTATATAGGCTGATGATGATGTGTGATGTGTATAGCACCCCTCGTATTTGTCGGGGTTTAAAAATAAGGACTTCGTCATGTTCGGCAGAACATGATAGCTAGTATCGGATGCTCTGCGGGTAAATAGCATTTAAGTAGGTAGGTACCTACTCTTAAATTATGTTTTATCGTAAATACTTCTCCTAATAAGCACATGCAAGCGATAGGACTGTGTGACACAAACACGATAGGCTGTGCAGACTCTGCCTGGATGCGGAGGAGACGCCTACACACATCCTATCCGAGTGCCCCTGCCTCATGCACAGTCGTAACTCCTTTCTGGGAAAACACATCATGTGCCCGGAGGAGATCTAATTTCTTGAGTTCAATAGTATCCTGCAATTCTTCGAGTTTGCAGGACTTGACCAAGAATTGTATTATGGGGCGATCACAATAGATCAGCAATGGTCGCAGTTATATAAGGGCTGTCACGGTCCGGAAGCCACTACAAGAAATTATAATAATAATAATACATATTTCTCCTACGCTCCATTCCACGCGCGCTAGGCCGGTTAGCGCTCAGACTCAGCCGTTATTCAAACTTCGCGCCCTAAAGCCATAAGGTTCACATTCGCGCGGCACGCGCCCAATTTCGCGCGGCGGCCATATTCCGCGAATGAGTCCACCGCTGAGCTTGTAACGACGCGCATACATTTTAACTATTAATTGGTTATCCTAATTAGTTATCTATTTCAGACTGAGCCAATAGCCGGGGTTTACAGTTTTCCATGTTTGTTTACAATAGATTAAAACTATTAGTGCAGTGTTTTGTCGTGTTTTCCAGCCAGTGTTCCGTAGACTCGTAGTACCTAATACCATTAAACTTTTATTTCCACAATCGCGTCGTTTTCTCATTTAATTCCACAATAGTTTCTTATTACAAGTTTATGTTTATGATTATGACTATATTAGAACTAAGTGATATGCAGGTCAATCACGTAACGCATTGTATGAACGTACGTTAAATACTTGTCAAATTTTATATATGGAAAGATGACAGTTAAAGTAGGCAAACGTTAAATGATATAGTGATTGATTACCTACCCATCTGATTAGCTGAACTTTTAGTTTGCGGATTGAACCCACAGTTTTCCATAAATCGCGTTACCTAGGTACTATTACTACTTTCAAGAACAAATGAAGGAAATTAATCTCATTTGGTATGGAAAGTATTGACCGTACCTACTGTATCTATTGTAGGCAGGTAGGTATATCTAATGCGCATGAACCCTTAGTTGGCAACAGCACCAAATAAAGAATATGCTGGACTATTTGTGACCTAATGTAATAATGAAGTAGATAGGTACCTCAGTATCAACAGAAAACTTACAAGCGGGTTATTTAGATAAACCTGTAAATAAATATTTGTAGGTTGTCTGGAAGAGATCGCTCTTTAGCGATAAGACCGCCTGTTGTCAACATCTATTTTTTAATAAGTTATTATGTTTATTTGATTCATGTTTTGAAGTGTGCAATAAAGAGTAGGTAGGTATTTGTATTGTCTTGTAAATCTTTGCAAATGCGACTGCTGTGATTGTTTTATTAAAGTATCTAGGTATATAGGTACATTATTCTCGTTAACACGATCAAAGTTTTTTATTTGTTTTCCAGCCTAGCACTAGAACGAGGAAATCGAATCATTTCCTTACCTAAGTATACATACCAACTTTGCTCAATCTACGAGTTACCTATATTTGATAATCTCTCACTTATAATAAATCTCTAATTTTAAAATGGAATCAGCCAGTATCAAACTAAGCATTTACGTGTCCCGAATGATCTCGGCTTTCCATGAACGGAAAAACATATAGATTTTTTCATAAGTACATTATTACTCTAGCTTCCGTTTAGGATAGTTTTTATCCAACTGCGACAGTTAATTAATTTTCGGAAACATTTGACCTCATTAAATTATTCAGTTCTTCTGCTTGAAGTCATAGCCGCCATATCCGTCAACTGTCAGTGACGTCAAAATGGCGGACTTGCCATATCTAACTAACAGTAATAATTTCGATCCGGTGTTGTGATAGATAACCTTCACAAAACGCATATTAAATTCTAAAGCATAAAAAAATAATCGATTCTGATATCGGAACTTATACGCGCTAAATTCGTATTGAGCCGTAATTTCAATAAATGTATCAACAAATTTCAACAAAATAACGTCAAAAGTCTGACTCTTCCTTTTTTTTAATGGCATGGCCTAGCGTCGTCTCGCGTTCAGCCAAAACGTCTAGGTTTATGAGTTTCTGCAAGATTACACGCCGAGTATTTGTCTCGATACTTAACGGCTATCACAAGATGGCGCGGGAGCTCTCTCGATATTTCTCGCACTATACGTCTCTTTCTAAGTTGTCTATTACGAGAGAGGCGGATAGTTCGAGAAAAATAGAGAGAGCTCGCGCGCCGTCTTGTGATACCCGTGCTGGTTTGTCAGTATTTATATTTATCAGCAATAAATAGTAAAACTATATTAAATCAGTATAGAACGGGCCCCTTTTTTTAAAAACATTAATCCTCAAGCGCGTCAGTATGTATTAAGGCGGTATTTTATTTCGTACTTCGCGCCTTCAAGTTGACATTCAGCCTATATAGAGACACAGGAATCGGCCAACATACAGATAAAATTTTTATCATAAAGCCTGCAATACACATTCCTTAAGTTGACAATGGCGGGAACATACAGAAGATCGGCAGAATGTGATAGTGCGATCTGCTTAGAGCATTAAACCAACAGGAGTGGTCACATGTGTCATTTTCTATACATAAAAAGTCTGCCGATTTTTGCGGGGGAGGGGAACGTCAAATGTATGCGGAACGTGAAAATAGCTACGTCAGATAAACGTCAGTCCATACAATACGTATGACCACTGGTCATACGTATTTGGCAGAGGGGAACGCCTGTCAATTGCCACTCCGGTTGGTTTAATGCTCTAAGGCGATCTGAAACATTGCAATATGAAAAAATAAACATATTACTTTAATATTTTTAATAATTACATTAATTACCTTTAATAGAAAGGAACTCGGACTCGCGTTATGGTTCTAGAACTTAGTGAGTGGTTAGGTATAGCTTGGAAAATATAAATTCAGACGTTAAAAAAGAGATCTTTTGTTCCGCGTAAACACTTACCGGTCAATGGGTACCTACTCCGGGTATACTATGCAGCCTGTGTCCTACCTGTTGGATCTTTAGCCACAAACATCTACTAAACTATTACCCCATGAAACCAGTTTTGTCCCTTTCTTACTAATTTAAACATCAAAGAAAAGAATTTTAACGGCATTTTAGCTAAAATAGGTTTGTTCAACGTTTTACTTGAAAGGTCAAATTAGAACTGCATGTGTCCTATGTCCAAAATAAGAAATTCGTTAACTCCCACCACATTACCATGCAAACGAAGTCGCAGGTACAGCTAGTAACGAATATATACCTACTCGTATTACCTAGATCCCGAAATTGCTTAATATTATTAATCGTGTACGCGTGTAATAATAGTCCATGGAAATCGTGCTCTAAAAGGGCGGTTGCCTTGCATCAAATCGGGTAGTTCTGATTTTCGTATATGTTCTATGTGATGAAGTGGTCATGGCAAATCCAAGTTTTCCAATTAAAAACCCTCCGGATCATTGTCAAATTTTTGAAAAACCATAAAATTTTAAGACTTTTTTCAGTTTCTACCAATTTTTACCAACAGGGACCTATTTTACGGCAAATGTCTCTATGTACACTTTAAAGAAGACTAAATTTGCAACAAAATAAAAGTAATTTGGTCACGTAACACCAACTAGTTTTTAAAATACAGCTTTTCAAATGTTACCAAAATTTCGCAAAACCATAAAATTTTAAGACTTTTTTCAGTTTCTACCAATTTTTACCAACAGGGACCTATTTTACGGCAAATATCTCTATGTACACTTTAAAGAAGACTAAATTTTCAACAAAATAAAAGTAGTATGGTCACGTTAGACTAAATAGTTTATAAAATACAGCTTTTCAAATGTTACCAAAATTTCCCAAAACCATAAAATTTTCAGACTTTTTTCAGTTTCTACCAATTTTCATCAACGGGGACCTATTTTACGACAAATTTCACTATGTACTTTTTAAAGAAAACGAAATTGGAAACAAAATTAAAAGTAAGATGGTTAAGTTAGACCAAATAGTTTCTAAAATACACCTAATGTTAGCAAAATTTCCTAAAAAATACTTTTTTTTAATTTAGTGTGTTCAACATTTTTTATGTCGCACCTGGCCATAATGTGAGTTGTTGAACGTTGAACTAAGAATTGAAGGATTTTTTCATACGTGAATAGTCACCATTTCCCATGGCACTTTTTACTGATGATGGAATCAGGAAGGGTACAACGGCATCATTCTACAAAGCCGTCAAACCCGTGAGTCTGGAGCAGAGGAATGATGTCCTCGACTCTGACGTCTCTCTGACGTAGTGAAGATCGCCGGCGAGCACATATATTGTTGGTCATGTTTTGTGGTTTGTCACAAGGTGTAGGAGATCACACCCTTTTATTAAAAAAATGTGGGAGAGGAAAAATCCCAGATATCACTTACTCGAGGGATTCCGTAGTTGTGATACACCAGCAGCACTTTTTGGCCAAGGAAAAATGAAATTTCTCTCGACACTGAACAGAAAACCGCGCCAAGCCTCAAACAAAACGCTGCGGTTTTCCTAAGCCCCAATGCGCACCTGTTCGCAACCAGGTGGCCCTGCTGTTTGACGCAAGCGTCTCGCACGTACAGCACGTTTATTCATTTATTTTATCTACTCAAAATGGTCCCGCCGGAAGACCAGCGCTGGCTCGTGAGCCAGCATTATGCTGAGGCGGGACCATTTCGTAACAAATAAATAGTTTTAAGTAGTTAAATAGTATTGTATTGTACGTATGTATTTGTATTCGTTACGATTAAATAATTTTCATTTTCAATGCCACACCGGAGCAGGTCACCAAAGCAGTAGTCCAGTACTGCATACCATGAGGTTATTATTACTATCGTCGATTCCGACTCGGCTGGGCAGCGTTCGGGAAGCTACGGCACATCTTTTCGTCCAATATTCCGCAGTGTCTCAAGGCGAGAGTCTTTGACCAGTGTGTGTTGCCAGTGATGAGTTGATGACCTATGGCACTGAAACGTGGTCGCTTACTATGAGCCTCATAAGAAGGCTCAAAGTCACCCAAAGGGCAATGGAGAGGGCCATGTTGGGAGTTTCTCTGCGTGATTGCATCAGAAATGAGTTTATCCGCAGCAGAACCAAGGTAACCGATATAGCCCACCGAATCGCTAAACTTAGTGGCAGTGGGCAGGGCACATAGCTCGTAGAACCGATGGCCGTTGGGGCGGAAAGGTTCTCGAGTGGCGCCCACGTACCGGAAGATGCGGCGTGGGTAGGGCCCCCACAAGGTGGACTGATGACCTGGTAAAGGTTGCGGGAGTCCGCTGGATGCGGGTGGCGCGGGACCGGTCACTTTGGCACTCTTTGGGGGAGGCCTATGTCCAGCAGTGGGCGTCTTTCGGCTGATATGATGATTATTACTATGTTTTTTGTAAATTATAATGCTTATTATTTATGTCGCGGTTCATTTTACAAACCCTTCTATTATTTTGTTTACTCACCTCAGCAACTTAGAACAGCTGTATCTAAAGAACTATCAGGTCTTTATAGACCAAATTGGTCTCGTTTTGTCGCGAATGGTGTACTTCTTGAATAACGTGCTTGGACTAATGACGTAAAATGGGTCCATAGTTCACCACATTGACGAAAACTTAAAAATACGTATAAAATTATTATTATTTGTAAATTTTGCAAATATTTGAACAACTGTATCTTTCAAACTGTTTAGTTTATTACCTTCTCACTTTTACCTATTTTGTTGCAAATTTGTTTTCTTTAAAGTGTACATAAAGACATTTGCCGTAAAATAGGTCCCTGTTGGTAAAAATTGGTAGAAACTGAAAAAAGTCTTAAAATGTTATGGTAAAACCATAAAACCAAAAAAAATACAATGATCCGGAGGGTTTCCGAATTGGAAAACTTGGATTTGCTATAACCTCTTCATCACATAGCACATACACAAAATTCAGAACTACCCGATTTGATGCAAGGCAAAATGTACCAATTCCATGAGCTATAATGTAATAATTTTTATGTCACAGGTAGTTTAGCCCAGAGATTATAGAACTTTTCGCAGCACGAATAACATTTTCCTGACGTTTTAACAACGATGTGCTTTGCTTAGTTTGGGACTGGGGCGCTTGTGTAATTTTGACCGCATATATTTATTAATTCATTTGTAAATTTTGTTTACGTTGTATATATAAACGAATATGTATGTATTTATTTATATTAAGCAAGGTTTTCTTAAGACGTTGACATACAAGTGAAATAAAAAAAAACACGAAACCCATAGTCCTCCTTTTTTCAAATGTGTCTACATCCCTTACATGATTATGAGGAATCCAACGACACCTCATGTATGCCAAAATCCATGAAGCCATAATGGACTGTAGCCCGTGAAATAGAACTTTCAACATAAGTACATCCCCCTCTACTATCCCTATCTACTTAAGGCTGCTTTCACGTGCACACTAGCGCCACTGGTAAATAATTGTGATTATTTAAATTTAACGATAGATATTAAAAAAAGGAGGCTACTATGCACTGTATTTTGTATGTAAGTACCTTGTGAACACATCAAACTAGTTTTTATGTTGCCGGTTGCGATAGGGTGTGAGCGAGATAGCATGCGAGCGGACGCCATTTTCAGATCCATTCTTTATCTGTGCGCGTTATTACAGTCGACATCATGCCTACTAAGTATAAGTATGTTTTGTAATTCCCAGCGCAAACTATTACTATTCCCCGAGGGCACACGACATAGCGGCGACAAGTTACTACCCTTCAGGAAAGGCGCCTTCCACGTGGCCATGGACGCCGGCGCGCCCGTACAACCCGTGGTCGCCTCCAAATACCATTTCCTTGACGACAAGCGACACAGATTTGGATCAGGTAAGCTGTTCCCAACCGAGCCTGATCGGCAAATTCCATACGATCGTCGATGTAATAAATTTACTTACTTAATTTCAAGAACGGCACGAAGCACGATAAGTACCGTGCACTTTTTGAATATGCGCTGAAACTTGGCACAATTTATCCTTATGTAGGTACGATTCTCACCGACCGGGCCAGGCCGGAGCGCGCTTGCGCATTTTTGGAAGTTGCCAAAGGAATTTGAAGCTATTTAATTATAGACGTTAATTTTCTATTTGAATGTACTTGCGGTCGGTCGGCTCCTCGCGGACTTGGACGGCTGTGGTCGGCTGTCGTCGCATGTGACCGGCTCCGTCCGGCTTTTGCCTACTGCACTATTAAAACGCGGTCGGCTGCCTTCGGGTGCTGGCGCACCCGTTGCGACGCGGCGCCAGGCGACCCGGCCCGGCCCATTCGGTGGGAACCGTACATTACAGTTCAGCGGTCGACCTTATAACGCCATTTTAAGCGTGGTCCACGGTTTTTTCCCCGTAGAGCCACTGCTCTAGTTTTTATTCCATAAGTACCAGGGGGACATAATGTTGGGACCACGGGTAAAAGGCGTTTGATAATTTGCTCCCCGTAGACCCAATCACTAGATGTCAGAAAATATCCCTATTTAAAACCAGGCAAAGGCAGGTCGGTGTGTATAGAGCCTGATGTGTCCCACTGCTGGGCAAAGGCCTCCCCCCTCTTTTTCCAATTACCGCAGTTTTTAGCTTGATCTGGCTAGTCCTTTAAAAGTTTGTCCAACTCATCCCGCCATCGCCGACGAGGTCTGCCGCGTCTCCTTTTAGAGTTCTGAGGTTTCCACTTCGTGGCACTATTTGCCCATAACTCACCGGGCATGCGGTAGGCGTGACTAGCCCAGTCCCACTTTGACTTGGCCGCTTTTCGAGCTACGTCTACAATTTGAGTTTGTGAGCGCAGCGTGGTGTTCCGGATACGTTCCATTAATTTCACACCCAATATGCTGCGCTCCATTGCACGTTGGCAAACCCCGAGTTTGAACTTCTGAGCTTGTGTCAAATACCATGTCTGTGCACCGTAGGTGAGAACTGGAAGTATGCACATGTCCATGAGCCTACGTTTCAGTGACAATGGTAGGTCACCCTTCATTAGATTTTTCAGGGACCAATAGCTCCTCCAGGCGTTTTCAGTCCGTCTTTCGACTTCTTTCTCTTGTCGCGCCTGGAAAGAGACTAATTGGCCCAGGTAAAGGTATTCATGGACATAATGCAATGTGTTCCCCGTTTATCTCTACCCTACATTCTGTGTTGTTGGTCATGACCTTGGTCTTGGACATGTTCATCTTCAGCCCAACCTCTAGGCTTGCGGTGCTAGCATTTGACGTAGCTCGCATGCTGTCGAAGAAAAAAGGACTATATCATCGGCGAAACGAAGATTAGTTTAATCTCCCTTCGCCAACGAACAAACTCTTTTCCTCCCAGCGCGGTTGTGTTTAACTCCTCTTTGTTTCCTCTAGTTTGAGGTTATTTCTTGGTTACGTAGAGCTGTGAAGATGGAGTTATGCGTTATACTATCGAAAGCCTTCCGAGTAGTCGACGAAGACTAGATAGAGGGGGAGGTTATGTTCTGGACATTTTTCGATCATTTGTGTAGTGCATGTAAATGATCGGTGGTAGACAGTCCGGGACGGAATACCGCTTGTTCAGGGGTTTGGTGGCGGTCAAGTTGTCCAGCAATGCGGCTCTCTATAATTTTAATAAATACTTTATAAAAATGCTGCGACAGTTGCCGATATCAGCATTGTCGCCCTTCTTGTGTAGTAATATAATATTTGAATGGCACATTTTTTAAGGAAAGGTTTGAATCTCTACAATTTTATTAAAAACTTTAGATATATAGGGAATAAGTGATGTCTCTCCGACTCTCAAAGCTTCAGTGGTGACACCATCCTCGCCTGCACTCTTGCTGTAGTTCATTTTACGAAGGGCTTGGTAGATTTCGTGCTCTGTAATTGGTGGGATGGTGCTGAAACTTTCATCTCCATTTCATGATTTGGCTGATCAGGCGAGCTTGATAATACTCTGTGGCTAAATTTAATATCATACTTTGTTACTAATTATAATATTACTTTAAGAAAAAAACTAGTTATTTTCCTTTCCACACACACATATTATCACACCCTATTATCGGGATAAAATCTCCACTCTCCACTACTGAACTATGTTAGATATCAAATTAACTACAGTCAAGTGCAAAAATACCTTTGTAGATATCGATTTAATCCTCTCGTAAATATTTAGCAAAACCGTAATCCACTGACACGTTTATGAATAAGTTGTATGCACATGCCATATTTTTACACTTGACTGTAGTAGGTAACACAGGCATAGGCACATAATTATATGCAGACGAAGACGCGGGCAATAGGTATTAACTATTACTACATAACACGATTTTAAAATTTCAAAACATATTTATGTTAAATTACATCATTGTATGTTATTTAATATGTTTTATGTTGTGGTTTAGGTGTTATTGAACTCTAATGTAGGTTGTACGAAAGTCGTTTCTTTCATAAAAATTCAGTGGCTAGATACCTTTTGTCAATTATGCGTTTTCTTTAACCGACTACAAAAAAAGGAGAAGGTTACATTGCATCTTTTAAATGTTTGTTACCTCAGAACTCCGACTTAAAAATGATTCAGGCGTTCAGGTTGGTATTATTGTTATCAAAACTCCAGCTGTAAATTTCGGCATATGCTTTAGATATGACTGGTGTAAGTATTTACATTCGAAAACCACAATTTTGGTGAAGCGTAGGTAAGTGATGACACTGATGACTGATGATGAAGACCACAGATTGACTAATGGAACTCCTTAATAATCCACCTAAAACTATAAAAGTACGCCACAGAATCGAATATGATTCCATTAAATGTAGTTCCAAAGGTGATTCTGAAATCCTTGAGGAATCGACGAAACTCTTCATGGGTGGAAGAGGACTTAAGTCCTTGCCGGAAATATTGAATCGTTTAAGTGATATACAGTAGATTTGTAATGGTTAGAATCATGAATTAAGTAAAAAATAATAAAACCAAATTCACTACTTTTTCACTGTCGTGATGACCCTAATGCATCTGCACTCTACCTCGCTAGATTCAGAGCACGTCACTTCGTTGGTTTTGTGACGGTGAAGATGAATGACGTATTTATAAATGTCAAATAAATCAAATGCTGAAATACTAATATCAATTACTTTATTAATAATGGCCATACCTAACACTATCTTCAAATACGGTGTTCAAATGTCCCTCCATGCCTTATAATGCACGCTGCAGCCCGTGCCCGAGTATGTCGGTGCACATGCCATAGTGTCTGCTCTTCAACATTTTTCCTACGCAGATTGACGAAGGCAGCAATCAACCTTTGTCTCATTTCGTCCGCAGTGTCGCATTCAGTTTTGTACACTATGTCTTTAACATAGCCCCACAGGAAGAAATCTAAACAAGTTAGATCCGGAGACCTGGGTGGCCAGCGGTGCGGCCCAAACCGGCCGATCCATTAGTCTCCAAACTCATTGTTCAATTTCATTCGTACTTTCATGAACGAATGAGCTGGTGCACCATCTTATTGAAACCAAGTGAGTCGTCTTACAGTCAGTGGTAGGTCGTCGAGATAAGTGACAAGCTCATTGTTTAAAAGATCCATGTATCCGTGTCTGTTTAAAGTTGGAGGCAGAAACACAGGTCCTATAAAAGTTTCTCCATGAATTGCCGCCCAGACGTTAACAGACCAACGATACTGGTGAGCTGTAAATCGGTAAGCGAAAGGATTCGCATACACATGATCATTTCGTCTGTTCCACATACCGTTGCGAGTAAATAAGCTTTCGTCGCTCCAAATAACATGCCTGGTGAAATCACGATCTTCTACTGTTTTTTGTAGCAGCCACCGGCAGTATGTTTCGCGAATAGGGCAGTCTCTAGGCAGTAAAGCTTGAACCCTCTGTATTTTGTAAGGGTGAAGGCCATTACGTTTTAGAACTTTTAGTACTGCGGTATGACTTATTCTGAAATGTCGACCCGCTTGTCTCGAACTAGCTCTTGGATTATGTTCAAAATACCGCAGCACTCTTTCTTCCAGTCTAGCCGCAAGTTGAAGAACGGGTCCTCCACGTTGGTCATTCTGAGCTGTTCGTGGTACAATGGGCTGATTATTGGCGACACGATCATAAGCACGTAAAATCGTCCTTCGTCCAGTTGGATGTGGCGGTGGATATGTTTCTCGATATCGTCTTAAAGTTTCAGCCGCATTATAGTTGCATGTCGCGTATAAAAAGAGCAAATTTAAATAACCACGAGCATCTAACAAAGGCATTTTTATTTGAAGAATTATGACACCGTCTATCAAAAATCAATTTTGACTTTGTCATTAACAATGACTCATCTTCTAACCGCGCAAAGAGGTTCGTTAGTTACAAAAAATGATTTTATTCTAAATATTTAGGTAATGTGTCGCATGCACGTTTTTAATGAAATAAAAAATAAAGACAACCTATTACATGAAAAATGTGCCTGCTCAACCAGGGCACAGTTTCAATTTACTCGAGCATGATTTTGTGAAACGAGCTCAAACCTTTTTATTAGTCCAGGTAACCAAAGGTATTTATAAGAAAACGAAAGAGGTTACGATATCATCTTTGAGCTTTCTTTGAGTGACTTGAGGTTTTGAGTGGTTGTCAATGTCAGTCAGCACTTGCACTATTTGATGTGGTTAGTTTTATTTATTCAACGAATTACTTTTATTTACTTCATCTAAAAATGAAACAAGTGGAGCCACAATGAGAATCGCCTCCGCTAATCCTGCAATGATTCTTACCGCGTTGCAAGAACGAAGATTAGATAAACGGCAACAAATTAACATAATATCCTGTCGTGTAACGATTGTTTACATGTAAGTTCATTGACCCAATCACCTGTTTAGGGTTGGCACAAGTAGTTTGCGTGAATGTTTAAAAGGCTATAAGTTGAAAACGTCTAAACGTATTTACATAGTTTGTATGGGGGAAATATAGTGCTAAGGCTAAACTATCTCCCATTTCCGCAAAGGTCCCTCGTGGACTTCCACGCTGTATAATATTATCGGGCCACATACAGCTATTTGGCTTTTGCTCTGTAATTATCAACGCATTTACGAAAGCAGTTTCATGTGATAAAATGGAAAGGAAATGTTCATGTATTTATGTGTCTTCGGGTACTTATATGTACCTATGTAATTTAATACAATTAAACTGTTCTGCGCTACTACCAAACTAAACTAGACTTTTAGGAACTGAATGTCCCACAACAAGATAGTTTATGTATTAGGTACTGCTGCTGTACACCTACTTATAAAGATGGATACAAAAACACCCTGAACTCACAATCACAATGGTACTTCATTGAACAAATACTTACCGAATCAAATTATAGGTAACATGCGAATCGTCTGGGTTGGCATATACCGTTACAATACCTATAGGTATTTATTGTTATGCGTTGTATACAACGCATAACCAAGTGATTGTGAAATATATTATTGCCAAATAATGGAGTTGCAATCTGTTACGTATTTCCATACAACGCAGCATACAATTTCGTCGAAAACGCAATTTGCTGTTTTTATAGACCATCAGCACAAGTCATAGGCCGCAAGCACAGATTATATATTAGTTCTACAAACCGCAAGCATGAGTTTTTCAAATATCCCGTTTTTTTTGTGACGCGTCTCGCTAGTCTCTGTTGGCAGAAATTGATATAGGTATTTATGTTGAGCTACGATCCAGAATATGTATGAACATGCATTTATTGTTACAGGAGAAGTTATCGTCACAATATTGCCAATGGTTGAAACGACCGGCATGACCAAAGACGACCTGCCGGCTTTGATAGAGAAGACCCAAATGGACATGCAAGATACCTTCACAAGAACGTCGGCCGAGACACTCGCTCGGCACTCCTCGAGAAAGCACGTTGATTAGGTACCTGAGTAAGTACCTACCATTTGAAATGTTGAGCATCGTACGCAAATAAATGAGTTGTTTACCCCAGACTACAACGATTATAAGCTTGTTTTAATTTATGAAATTGTGTCAAGTATTGAGTAGATGTATATATTTATACGCACTGCATTACTTCTGTAAGCAGTAGTTTGAGGGCCAACCAAAATGATCAATCCAAATGAGGATAGGAGAGCTTAGGATGAATAGTTTTTTTAAACCTAAGTGGCGTTATAGACTTTCCTTTAAATAAGGGTTACACGTAAAAGGTATGAAGAGAGTCCCAAATTCCTATTAGATTTTACGTATTCTCTGTATTTTTATCTCATGGGTCGATTTAATGTTATATAGTCCGGAAGTAAACCTTTAAGTCATAGTCACTGCAAACTGCATTATTATTTAAAACAAGGCCCACAAAAATAACCCATTCGACACTTTATTTGTAGGTCAGTCCGCGTCTGCTATTTTGGAGCACTTTGTCAGGTCACGGTGGGCGCATTTTCATTGGTCGTTAAGTCGCTCGATATACCGCATGCACCCGGCGCGGCGCATTATCGACCAACGAAGATGCGCCTTGATTGCTGGCACGAGAATAGACGACTCATAGACGGCGCACGGTGGGCTGAACATCGAGTCTCCATAGAAATAGACACTTCAATTTTAGGTTTCTGTACCAAATCGGTAAAAAAATGGAACCCTTACGGCTTGGCTTTTACTGGCCATGTATTGGTGGTATTGGGATGATTTGGTCGGGAAAATAATGAATTGATTTTCTACTGAGTGGTACAGTCAGCAGCAGTAGCTACGCAAAATAACACGCTCAAAATGATCTAGACAGTTCTTAAGACTTGACATTAGAGTCATGTGTAGGTAATTTTGAGCACTTGGCCCGCGTATCTACTTTTGCTGCTGACTGTATGGAGAAATGTCTATTTCAATGGAACTCACGCCGCGAGCTGAACGGCTTATTGATAGGGTGTTCAGACTAGCTAAGCGGTCGTGTTTACGTGCGACATACATTCCTCCCTTATTAACTAAGCGTGTTTGTAACTGAGTGCGAGAGTGACGAAGGCTGTCGGACATACTGCTAGCTTGCTAGGAATCGGCCTTCTAATAAGTTTGCCCTTTTCCAGGTACACCTAACGGTCATTCTACGCGAGCAGGGAAGTTGTGATAAATGAACAAGTATCTTGGGGTCTCAATACGACTTATGCAACACTGGGTAAATTCGAGGACATTGATAACTATCCGGGCGTTCTTAATACAAAATAAAATGTACTTGTATTTAGCTCATTAAATTATTTTATTAAAAGATTTCACTTTACGAAAATATGTGATTTTACACATATTATTATTTTTTAATTCAAAAACAGTTATAGAGTACTAGGTAAGTATAAAGTCAAATTTAGATAACATGATTTGTATGCTAAAATAAATATGGCAAACAAGTCATGCTAGCACAAGTTGAATCTAGAAGAGTATGATATCACATTCAGATAGATATTTAGATCTAAGTACATGGCGAATATTATTGTAATACATTCGATACGACGATACAAGATTCCTAAAACTATTAGTAGTAATTTATTGTAAGAGTACATACAATTTGCTCAAATTGTATCATATTTAGGTGCTCCTAGTTTGTTAAATTCCAGTGGTCTATACTCTGGCTCGGTCACAATGATTCATTTCTTCCATGAAGACTTCCACACTTTCTGTTCTACAGCACCTTTGGAATGAGAATGACCACATAAAGTAATCACAGCGCAAGTCGACGTACAAAATATGCCACAATTTGTCTTCATACATTCATCATCCTCTTAGCGTTGTCCTCGGTTGTGCCGTAAAGGAGGCCGGGTTCCGCTTTCACACCTAATCCTAAGATACATTATATTTCAAAATACATTTGACCGCACCTAAAAATACAATTGAATGAAATATGCAGGTACAGTCGGCCAGAAAGTGGTCTACCATTTTTAAATGTTAATGTAGAGGCCAAATGTGGTGCACCACTATTTTCGGCTTTCACCTTAATCTCTGACATAACAAAGCAGGCAAAATCGGACAGATTCTAACTGTCCTAGAAATAGAGCCGTGTCAGATATTTATGCGCGCCTTGGTTCGGCAGATATTAATGCTGTACATAATACACTTCGGCAAATTGCCGGCTGCCTTATGAAATTAATGAAAGTCTTGAAAGACACCAAGTGGAAATAAAAATTCTGGCAAACAAGAATGGTGATCAAACATAATATATATCTCAGTAATTATTAAAGCGTCAGAGAAGAAATGTCAACAAATGAAAGTGGGATACTTATTCCTACGCTTCCAAACTGGCGTGTCTCAACAGCGCCGGTCAACAAAGGCTATTATTATCAAACGATACTATATTCATCATAAATCATAATACTGGTCGTTTTTATCTCGACGACATGTCATGGAAGATTTTTCAAATGTTACATTATGAAAGATAACGTTTTGTTACTAAAATTATACGTACTAGATATTTAGGAACTTTTAACTAGCGTTAAGTAAGCTTTGGCTCAATTAAAGCATTGGAGGTATTTATTGTACGACTGAAATATTACAATGCAAGAAAAATCTATCCATCATAAATGTTCGCTCTTGGGAACCGACATAAAATTGCATGTGCTGAGAAATATTACACAAACATCAGTTGTCCGCGCGGCTTAGGACACAGGAACGCAGGCAAACCCGCGGGGTAAAATATAGCCCATAACCATCCATAAAGTCCATTCTACACGCGGGTGATAAAAAAATTGAAATCGGTTATGCGGTTCCGGAGGTGCATACAATCTTACAAAGCTACAATCTCACAGACTTTTCCTCTTTATAATGTAAGTATAAATTAACAATATGCAAATTGATCAGGCCCTTTGTCCAGGTATCAGAAGAGTGGCTCAGATACTGCTAAGCTTCTATATTCTCAAGTCCAATGACCTATGAGAGGACTGTCACGCTGCGATCGTGTTCATATCACACGATATTGCAACATAACACTTGATAAAAAAAATACCTACAACATTTTAAAGTCAGCCAAAGATCTTCCGGACTACTTATTCTATTACTTATGTAAACTTACAAAACTTTTGGTATAGATTAATACTTTAGAGGTTTAAAGTTACAAATACATATAGGTATCCATTCAACTGAGACGTTTGCATCGTGGGAAAGTGCGCGGAGTTAGGACTGCTTTCACGTGCACACTAGCGCCACTGGTAAATAATTGTGATTATTTAAATTTAACGATAGATATTTGAAAAAGAAGGCTGCTATGCACTGTATTTTGTATTTAAGTACCTTGTGAATACATCAAACTAGTTTTTATGTTGCTGGATTCGTCAATCTATGCGTCCAAAGTTAAAACGGCCGTTTTTAAGGAACGTCACTACGTTACTTTTCCGATGATACATTCAAGTGTCACAATATGGTTGCAACAACTTATTGTCTATAACTTGTGTCAGCGGAATGGAGCTATTTTATGAGTAGGTAAGTTGTATGCACCTATATTTTTACACTTGACTGTAACATCGTATTTACATTATCAAATTATTAAAATGACAAAACCATAGAGAAAATAAGCGTAACGCAGAGTGAATTTGTCTTGAAGATTAACTACTACGGTAATTAGGTAGTCACATTAGGTAGTCAATGGTGTCAATACAAAACGGTCGATATTTTGCAATCTGGAATTTTCTGGGAGGACACACTTCTGCAAAGCATTTGATGGCTACGAGTGACCAACTTATTTAGATGAAACGACTGCGTTTCTCCCAAACCTCTAGTTGGTAACCTTGCAAAATTCACGACGCGTACTTTCCTTACGAAACGTCCCAGTTCTCAACACATTCACTGCCAAAGATTTCGTGGTACGCTCGTAATCGATAACTTGGGAAAACGGTTTGTAGAGGAAACGCCTATAGAGCGTCCAACTAGCGGGTCCCTGGCACTGGCAGTATTCAAATACACGCTTAAAATTATAAAACAATATGCCCTAGATACGATAGGATTATATGCAGAGTAGAGTCGTTGCGCCGTTAAGCGACCACTTCATTTAAAGTGCCGTTTTTAGTAGACGCTTATTATGAAACTAGCTAAATGCCTAGTGAGTGCGTGAGTTGAGACTGTGACGAAAATAAAGCATACAAAATAAAGGAAAATGGACTTGTACCGTATTTAAATAACGTGTTTATGCATATATCATTTATAAATTGAAAAGACAAAGTTAACATTTATTTATTTATTAATGAATACTTAATTGCCTTCACAACGCAGACACTGGTTTAATTTTTGTTTAACAACTCACGCTAATTGGCTACAAACAATATTGAAAATGCCTAACTAATCAAATAATTGCATACGGCTCTTTGAATATTTCTATATTCTATAGGTTCGTTGTTAGAGTCTATAGAAATGTTATTATCTTAAATTCTAGTCACCACGACCTTCAGGTAGTCGCTAGCTGAAGCTTGTCGCGTAACCGGCGGCGGCGCAATTACCGTACTCGTTATTAAAATCATTGATCAATGACAGCCTCAATGGTAATAGAGGTGAGAAGAAAAGAAAATGAAACAGATTATTACATTTTACACAAAATTTCGATAAAATTTCGTAAGTATGACTTCGTGTTTGTTGCAATTATTAGATATACCTAATATGTTTAGCGCAAACAGAGATCAAAGTTCATTCGTTTTATGGCAAGAAGGAAGTTTAGATCATGAGTTTGACACAAGTTTCAGCGCTGACCCACAGGTTAATTGAGCTGACTTCAAAAGTCAATTGGGTCAATTATCTTGTCAAGTGTCAGCGTACAAACTGCGATACACGTCGACTGGCCGCCGACTGTATCGCGTTCCCATATGGGTTGTATTGCACTCAACAATAATACGTGTACACGTGGCTTTAGAAGTAATGTTTAAAATTACATGTCACCTGAATTTATCTTAGGTTTTAGTTGGTGGGAATAGTACATATAAAGGCTGTTTCACCGTAATTACGATAACCCTCTGAACGTGTGCCAGCTCTTCCATCGATGATTATCAATTATCATTCCTAGAGGTTCCATTGTAAAAGCAACATCCTCACTGTAAACCAAGGTATTATTCCTTGTATTTCAACAAGGATTTCTGCGTCAATAATGGTAATGTTTATATGCCAACGCTCAAAGGGTTATTAGGTACTTATTACGTAACAAGTTTTCCAATCATGGTATTCTCATATTGCTACACCAAACCCTTTAACCATCGCGGGTATAAATTAAATGCCACACAATACTTTGGCCTTTTCAGCGATAGCTGGAATATTTTAACATGGCACGGGTTTTAATCTATTAATCTCAATATCAACGAGTTAGAACTTAGTAATAATACAAGTATTCGAGATAATCTAGAACTTAATTAAATGGAAATTGAGTCCACGGAATACAGAAACCTTGTTATATATTCCGTGGCTGAATCGATCGTTTTTGCGTATTCACATCGCTACACATAAGAGTTACATCAAAGAAAGTTTCAATACATATAAAAATACATAAACTATGCAACAGTATTACTACGAACAATGTTACTGACTATAAAATTGGTTAGGTTAAATACAAAAGGTATTTTAAATACTTTTTAAACTTTGTAAATACCTAGAAACACGTTCAGAAGACTAACATCAAGCTATAGAAATAAAAAAGTACTAGTTTATTTCTCTTTTGATGTTTATGATAGACCTTCTAAACAAACTACTTGTGAGCAGGCGATATCGCAACGTATTGCTGTCAGTTAAGGCCAAAAAATATTCCCTCTCATGCTACTACCAAAAGCATAAATAAAACAATCCACATGACGTCCCGCGAAATAGACAAAAACATAACTTTTCGAAATAGGCCTAGTGTGCAGAGTGTGCAGCACCTGTTATGTATGTAATAGAACAAGAGCCCATATGTAAAGTTCAGAATTAGGTAATCACAGACATTTACAGAAAATTAGTTAAATTAGAGATGGTAATCAGATCACTAAGACCCGCAAAATAACGTATAAAAAAGAAATTACAGCCAAATTTGTTTAGAAATTAACTCTAAGACTAGCCTAGAGTGACTTACAGCATATGGCGCAAATATTCACCATTATTACACGCTTCATTATTACACGTTGATCATCTTTTAGTATGCAATTCTTTGGCTTTGCTTTAGTACTGTCACAAAACTAACGATTCCTGCTTAGCGTTGCTCAAAAGGTAATCAGTTAAAGATGTTTTGTAAAGTGTAAATTACGTCTTCTAGTTGTCGGTCTTGAAATCATAATAAGCTTGAGTTCGCTGTAGCAGGGGTATAAAACGCTAATAAAAGATGTCTGTCGACATTAAATTCGCTCATTCTGCAGTCCTAGACCCATCGTATCTTTCAGAGGTCGATAAATTAACCGCAATACCCTATTTGATACACATATAAGATGTTAGACTTTGAAAACAAGAATTATTTCCACCATTAAGCGTGAAGAACATAGACCAACATCGATAGTGAATATTCTGAATATACATTTTCCTAATATATTTAAACATTGACGTGAGCACATTGAACATGCAACAATGACAGGTCGAACACAGGGTTCGAAGTGACTTTTTAACGCGTAGGTTATGTAATCATAATCAGACACGGACATGAAATCAGAGCTAGGTCGATCGAGTCGATTTGATACTGATTGAGTATTTCAGTTGTGAGTATAAAGCGGGTAGTCGCTGGGCAGAGCGCTGAGTACTTCCTTGGAGAGCTCCTTGTAGGTGGCGTCCATGAGGTTGCGCACGCGCGTGATGAGCTCCGGCACGTCGTCCATGGTGAGGCCGGCCGTGGGCACCGCCTCCAGGCATTGAATCACGACGTGCCCTGAAATTACACCATTCAATATTGTTATAAATATACTGACAAAAAAAAGTGTTTCTATTTTATTTCTTACCTCAGTAAGTACCGAATCTATTTTGAAATGCGATAAGATTCTTCGTTACAGTTCGTTATCTTTGAGCTAATGAAAAATAAATAAAATTACATTTATTTTATCTATAGGTATTTAACGAACTATTTTTACATAGAAACACCGAGAGATCTCCAATGGTTAACAACTACAACTTAGAAAAGTTTTTTCCTTTTCATTTCAAAGTTAATATCTTAAAAATAGCTGAACAGAGTTTCATGAAACATGGCTAAAGGTCTTCGCACATTATAACAACTCAACGGCGACTCGATTCTATGCCAAATATTGAAATTTAAGCCTTATGTCATATTTTCTAGGTTTCATATTCATTGATGTTAAAGTAGTGTACGACGTATGGTCAACGCGTCGTCCACGTTTCGTACAACAATTGAAAATTGTGCTGTAGGCTTAACATAAGGCTTAAATTTCAATATTTAGCTTTGAATCGAGTGGCTGTTGAGTTGTTATAGTGTGTAAGACCTTAAGAACACTCGGGGTAAAATTATCTATGACACAAAAAAACCGCATTCAGATCGGTCCATCCGTTTGGCAGCTACGATACCACAGACAGATACACAGACAGATACGTTAACTTCTAACACCCTTCTTTTTTCGTCAGGGGTTAAAAAAGAAGTATCTTAGTCAACATAGTGATATAGATTTATCACATGCCAGGTAGTTAACACATTTAATGTTGTACCTAGATATGCAATGTAAATGTAAACATAATGTAACGGATGTCGAAACGCAATGGAAATGAAGTGAAATTTACAAACAAAACGAACTTTGTTCACACACTTTCGCGAGCGTTCAAACAATCATATGAAAAAAATATTTCACTAACATTCGGTTGCCCAACTAAGAACCCGCATAGTAGGTACCTCCCGTCTGCGAAAATAATGCTCTCCCAATACACCGCGTCCCGCCGTGGTGCTCGGAGCGGCAGATTTTACCATATCGTATGCAAGAATCTCAATTTTTATAAAAAAAGTCGGCCAAGTGCGAGACGGACTTGCGCACGATGGGTTCCGTAACATTATCTATAAAAACGGCAAAAAAATCGCGTTTGTTGTATAAAAGCCCCCCTTAAATATTGTTTCTTTTAGTGTTTGTTGTTATAGCAGCAACAGAAATACATAAATTGTGAAAATTTCAACTGTCTAGCTATCGCGGTTCTTGAGATACAGCCTGGTGACGGACAGACAGCGAAGTCTTAGTATTAGGGTCCCGTTTTACCCTTTGGGTACGGACACGCCTAGTATAATTCACACTGCCGCTACGCGGTGTAGTGGGAGAATCGCCTTAGAGCTACGGTCGTAGCCTTTAACATGCCAAAAACCGTATGTAAAGGATAGCGCCTATGAACAGAGCGCCCAACTAGCGGGTTCCTGGCATTGAAAGTGTTAATGTTCTAATTGATCTTTGGCTTTTACGAATTAGTAACTAGTTGCTAAAAATGAATAGCAAACGCGCAATAATTAATAATATGATGGTGTCATGTCATGTACGCTTCATTAATATCATGTGCATTACAGCCAGTTGAGACAAATTAAGGATGCTATGCATAAATCATGTGTTGCACGAAAACACAAACTTTCGGTGAAATAACGGACAGTAAAAATTCAATTACAGATCTGTTCACTCACGAAGGCGCGCCCCGCTCCTTGCCAGTCGTCAGTAACTTGGCAATTACGGCGAATGGTGTGCACCTTCGTGATCTCATAGATACGTAGCACCATGAGAGAAGCGAGTGCTCTCGTAGTAATTCTTACTCGCTTTCACTCGCGCGAGTAAGAATTACTATGAGAGTACTCGCTACTCGCCGGCGGTAGGACAAGTGCCTGATGCTTCAACCAAAACGGTAAAAATATTACGATCTCAGCTTTAATGCATACGGATGTCTCATCCATTAGCAATGAAACTAAACCTTGACACGTAAACATGTTCGCAAAAGGCGGGCAGTGCATATGCTCAAAACAACCCTAGTAGCATTTACCGTTGGGGTATCGTTGCCACGGAATGCCAACGGTTGGCATTCCGTAGGGAGATTGTAGAGGCAACCCCAACAGAGCCCCAATGTTGAGCCAACCGCGTGGAGTTTGGGTTGTTTTGCCAATATAATAATAGTGATCCGCTACAGTGACTTACAAGGCATGGATATTCATTAATAGGTTGGTAACCTACTGTAAGAGTATATTCTTTAATGTAGTTGTATATTATCATGATAGCTGAGCAAGAGTTTTTCACCAAATATACGGTTACCGAGAGCAAATGCGTCATTAATAAAAATCTGACCACCTGCTAATGAGTGATGATAAAAACATTTATTTTCTAAAGTATATACAAGATGATAACTATAAGTAATGAATTAGTCTCAAAAACAGTAACTTAACAATCAAAGTAATAATTTCGCGTCGTGCATAGTTGCATTAGCGCACATACTCGTACATATTTAAAGAATTCGCAACGGGCGTTGGCAAACAATGCAACTATAAACGCGGACATTTGTGCCTTTTTGCAACCAGACTATGTCGGATCGGCATGGCACAAGTTATAGGCACCTTCTGACTTGGGTCGACACTTCAATAGTAATAAATTAATTGTCCAGATTAAATTCAAGAATACGTTACCTTTGTTGAAAATGTACTTCGGCCTGTTGATGAAATAGTACGGAGAGAACACGACGGGTATGATAGGCACTTGAGCAGCGACAGCTATGTTGAATGCTCCCTTCTTGAAGGGCAGCAAGCTCGTGAAATCCTTATTCCTAGTGCCTTCAGGAAACAGCCAAATTTTCGTCTAAAAGTAGAAAGAAACAATTTCTGTTAACACGAGCCCAATGCAAAACAGTTCTTCTAGTCACTTGCATAGCGACATTTTCCGGGTTCCGTACCCAAAGGGTAAAAACGGGACCCTATTACTAAGACTTCGCTGTCTGTCCGTCCGTCCGTCTGTCTGTCACCAGGCTGTATCTCATGAACCGTGATAGTTAGACAGTTGAAATTTTCTCATATGATGTATTTCTATTTCCGCTATAACAAAATATACTGAAAAACAGAATAACATAAATATTTCTCCCATAAACTAACGTGACTTTTTTTGCCATTTTTATAATAATGGTACGGAACCCTTCATGCGCGAGGCCGACTCGCACTTGGCCGGTTTGCTTTATATTAATATCGGGCTGATATTGTACATAGCAAGAGAATTTATCATTTTTATTTTCACGTCCCACAAGCAAAAAAGTTCGTTTCACACTAATCGGTGCAAAATAGTTCGCCAAGGAAGTAATTAGTGCTTTTAGAATCAATTACATTTTCACCTCACCGGCTCGAAAAGGCTTGCTTTATCGCTCAAAATCTGCGCCCAAAAGTCCATTTTATCCGCTAGCGTGGAAAGAGTTTTTGAATTTGGAACGTGACGGTCAATCTCGAGATCCAACTTTTTTCTATACAGAATGAGAGGTGCGTTCAGAAACTGATGGTGTTATGCCAGTTATTATTTTGATAAAATAAAATTAATAATACTTATTCTTTCTTAATTAAGTAGGTACATACGAAATATTAATATTTAGACTGATTTATAATGACAAAATACGAATAAATAATTTTAAAATGTAGTTCTATGTTTCAAAAAATTTCGCTTCTTCCAAATTTGGAACGCACCGTTTGAATAGTTACTTTAAGAAAAAACTCAAACTACATTTAATTTTGTTTTGTTCTAAAGCAACAGACAGTAAAACCAAAATAATAGTGGTTATTTATAGATTTTAGTGCAGAATATATACAGCTATTAGCTAAAAGCATAAGCGAATTTGAGCCTTAGTTTACCCGTGAGTACCCAACATAACTTTGACTTTTTTAGTGTAGGTAAGCGTGGGGTTTATTTAAAGATGCAAAAATATATATGTTACATTGAATAATTATAAAATGCTAGATCTTGATGAGATGTAAACAAACCTTTATTGAAAATAAGTATAAGGCCCAAATTACTTCCATTACCTACATTTACCTACAATTTTCCTCGCGGTGGTGAGGTGAAAAGTTGTGTGTTTCGCACGGCAGCAAAATTGTTTGGCGTCTCGTGCCTTGAAAGCCTCGCTATGCTCCGGATTGTACTTTTGAACCATTCGCTTCGCTCATGGTTCAATTTTACAATCCTTCGCTAGCTCGGCTTTCAATACAAGCACTTGCGCCAAACAACAACTTTGCAGCCTTGCATAACAAATAACTATTTTTTTACAATTGTTTGATATTTTGGAAATGTCACTTTGGCTATAAAAAGACCAGTTTTCTTAATTTCGTATTATTTACCAAGTTTTCATATTCAATATGGGTCGCGGTAAACCAATTTCGCAAGACGTTAGAAATAGTTATTTGTTATACAAGGGTGCAAAGTTGTATTTTACCCGCGAGTATGCCATTGAAAAACGAGCAAGCGAAAGGATTCTATAGTTGAAAGTCGGTTCTAAATTAGAAACTTGAGCGTAGCGAGTGTTTCAACACGAGAAGTAAAATACATTTGCATCCGTGTGTAACGTAACGTGTAATGTCGTGTAACACAAAACGTTTACCTCCCATAAGCGAGGAAAGTGCAGCATGCAAAACCATTTTAGTTAATTTAAATAATATTTTTTAACAGCAATAACAACGTAACAACGTAAGTAATATCAAGTAGAATTTTGGTCAAGTGCGAGTCGGATTTTAGTTTTCCCATACATTTTGTGACCCAGCGCCTGATGAAGGCAACTAGCAATTTTCTTAATGTATATAAATATTTATTTTATTCTGTTTTTCAGTTTTGTTATAGCGGCAACAGAAAACATCATCTGTGAAAATTTTGTATTATGAGCGTTTTAAGGTTTGTTATCTGTTAAACACGCTCCAAGGTCAAATTACTTTCCCCACTAGTGGATAATATGCGTTTTTGCTCACTGGTTTTAAAGGATAAAAGACGGCATTCCGAGGCAGTGAGGGGAACAAATATAATATTCAGCAGTAAATCAAGAAAATCTGCGTATAATATAGCTCAAGATCTAGCGAGAGCTACTATACAATCTATTATCCAGCATTACATGAAAACTGTATGTATAACAAGCTTGCATCAGCACGCATCACAACTCCAGGACCATTAAGCAAAATCGACGTGCTTGGGCAGGGGAACTTACCGTAAGATGGGGAGAAATGATCAACAGAGATGTTTCTGTTGATACATGCAAACGAGTCATGAAAAGAAAGGGATACGGATTTTATACGGCGACAGAATGTTTTCCGACAAGGTGGTGCTTCTTGCCATACTGTCAATCCTCTCGAGATCCGATCGAGACTCCGATCGAGACGTTGTAGTGGAAGATGAAAAAGAAACTGCGTAACGATCCCGCCAGGTCGAAACAAGCTTTAAAGAACAAGATAAACGCAGTGTGGGATTCAATATCCTCTGCGGAAGGTGCGGCGTAAAATTGAAGTAGTCATCAAGAGGAAAGGCGACACTACCCAGTGGTAGACGAACTCTTTTGCAAACTTTTGCGCGACAAATCAATGAACGTTGTTTACAAGACAGATAAGGCAGTACGAGAAGAAACTTCCCTTATTAATCAATTACAGAAAAAAGCTCACCTTGTTTTTGATCATAATCTCAGATGTCATTTGGAGTGTTTTGTAAGCATCTTTAGGGTTGTTCCTGTCTATAAACACAACACCACACAGATATGCAGCCAAGCCAAAAGGCCATACATAGAACAGTTCTTTACGGGCCACCGCTGCAACTTTGTCAGCTACATGCCAAATGTTGAACATTCCTGAAATATTAAATATATTATGAGTGACATTTGTAATGTAAAAAAGAAAATATCATCATAAATGCCCTATTATTTATTAATATTATGTTATTTACAAGATGTTCATGAGTAACCATTATGTACAGAAGTTAGATCCATAAACAAACCATATTTGACAAAGATGGGTTTACTAGTACAAAGTAAAGAAAAAGTGCTGTCTCCCATTATATTCAGAACAATGACGCGCGGTATTTGAGCTCTCGAAGTGTATTGGAACCGCCCTGTGCAACCCAAATTGAGCCTACGTGGACTGGAGCGGCAATAGAAAAAAAATACAAAAATGTTTTTTTTTACTGCTATACAGCCGTTTGAAACAGCGCTTGCCTGAAAGTGTGTACACTGTATATAGCATGAAATGCTGTTTCAATTGAATACCGGGCGACAAATTTTTTTTCACCCCCTGTCTTGCACAGGGCACGAGTCGGGAGCTGAAATACCGCGAGCCATCCGGTTGCCTCTCGCACACTGAAAATACGCGTCATTGCTTTAACTATTAGTACCTATGGATGCAAACCTTTAGGTGTCAAAGCAGACCCGGCTCTTTTAGGGCAAAACCGGTAATAATGCTAAGAGGATGATGATGCATGCCAACCTTTCCAAGGATTTTAGAATCAGAAATTAACTAAAGGGACTAACATATTAAATTAATATTTAACTGATAATGATAACTGTCATAGCTGTGTATAGTCGGATATATTGAATTATATGCCACTTTAAACTTTATCTCAAATTTGATATTGACAGGGTGACACAGTTCTAAATTGCCCATAGCTCCTCACTAGCCTTAGGATGCATCTGGGCCAAAGATTTCAGCCATATGTTTTTATATCTAGTAGCCATAATTTGACTGGATAATTTTGACACCCATTTACAAGGAACAAATGTTTGTGACCATAAAAGTGAAACAATACATTCTGAAAAGGATTGAGCAGAAATATTAAATTTTAATAAAATAAACAACAGAAGTGGAAAATAGGATAGTTCCAACTTTTACCTAGAACATCAATGGTAGACTGATGGTTGGATACAATCACCGCTCCACGATCCTCCGCCAATATTTTCCCATTCCTTAGATGCCACTTAATCTCAATGACTTTTGTTATATGTTTAATAATTGCGACAGAAAATCTAAAACATTAGTAAGTTGTTAGGTGGAAAAGGTATAAGGAGAAGTGGTATATATACATATGTACCTGTGACCATCACAATGTAAAAAAAAACTGAAATTCTCATACTGCATCTGTATGCACTTTAAAGCTGTATACACTGAGATTTCAGGCAATGAGGGTAAAAGGTTATATATAAATATAATAAAACACAAGGTTATATGATGGACAATGCTTGTTTTCCATGTTGGTATGACAACACTTCCATATTAATGGTTATCGGTGCTTGCACTTTTAAGCGTAATCTGAGTTTTGACTTAAACTTTCTCATAAATATGCCTTACTATGTATATGTATTTTGATTTAGGTTAGACAACTACTTACTTGTGTGTTTCGGAAAGTTTATATCGTTTAAATACTTGTTAGGAATATTATTAGGAATAAGCATCAAATTATTTGAAGTAGAGGCAAGTTACCATTGTTGGTTGACCTATGGTAAATTACAAACAGTATATATAGGACAACCTTCTCATAATGATTGCCATCGTGAATGAGGCCTTACAATTTTCAAGTGGTTTGCAAGCAAGTTTCACTATAACATTTTGTGTATCTTGATAATAAACAAAGTTTTCCTTCATAATAGCGGTCACTATTCCCAATATGATGTAAAATTCGAGTGGTTTTGTCCCTAGTCATAACATTGGTTACAGCTATGTTAAATGTGTTATTTTTTTGTTATGTAGGTATAATATTACTTATATTATACCTACATTAAAAAGTTATCAAATAAATTTATTTAATGCACTTTTTCTATAGTATATTAGTTTTGTAGTCTTAAACACCATCACCTAGCGGTTGGTGTTTAACTGTTTTTTCACATCATTTATGCATAATTTACCAAATTCAAGCTAAATTGAGAAATATTTTCATGTTTGATGATTGACATGAAAATGAAGCCCAATACCCAAATTCAAAATAAAACCACTTTTCAAAATGGGTACACTTAAAAGTGAAAACTCTTATGTTTTACCCAGCACCAGGGATAAAAATGTGCCACACCATCACATTATTGATAATGCATGAAATATGTCTTTGAGCCTATTTAAATAATGTCAACAATGTGTCTACCATGGCCAACTATTTACAAAGTACAATGGATTATGAAATGGTACTGATCAGCCATATGGTTAACAGATACTTGCCTGAAATTAGGACTTTTTAAGATGAATCCATCTTCACTGGAGTGAAGAAACAACAGACTATGACCGAAAATAGTACCAAACTTGTTGGGTATATTGTTGTATTCGATCAAGTTCTCTATCTCGTGATTCCGCAAAGTTTGGAATCGTCACAGGATTATAGCAATTCATATTAATCCTTTAACAAAAATACAGGACACAGCAGAAATGGTAATACTTACAAGATATTTTTAACGTTTTTCGGGTCTAACATGAAGAACGGCATCAGCATCAAAGATATGCTAGAGGTCCACACGTAATAAATCACGAATTTCAATTTAAACTTTATGAAATTAGGTGTCTCTGAAAACAATTCTTTAAGAACATAAGCCACCGTAGTTATTATGACAAGATAAATCGCTATATCCCACATGATATTGCTATTTTTCCTCACTGATCTTTAATATGTAAAATGTTTTTCGTATTTAGTTATAACGACAATGCAAATATATCACTGATGCCCATGAGTTTGATTTCGCCGTTTGCAATAAAATAACACAGTCAGCAAGCAGAAGACAGTTTTCAATTATCAACCCAACGAAGTCCCAAATCACAGGACAGACAGAACATGAGAACAGAAACACTGAAACACGCGCAGAGTAGGTACAAACAACGCAACCAGTAATCATAACATGTCAATCAAATCAAAAGACATCTAGCGGTATACTGATACAACTCATCGGCAAAGCGTAAACTCGATACGCACACGACACGGCTACATGTTTCCAAGCTCTAAGTAGATGTCGCTACGAGATAGATTATGAAAGGATAATTTACGTAAACATAACTACCTAGTGCCTACCTAGCATGGGTAGCATACTAAACTCGGCGCCGTATTAATTTAGATTCCAAAAAAGTTACCAAAGATGGCCGTATGTCACTGTCACAAATGACATTGTCATTGTGACGTTCCAGATGTAACCAACCCATACGTAATAATATATTATTTCGTTGTTACTTAGATGTGAGTATTATCTTTGTAACTTAGATGTGAATATCGCCTAACACATCTCGGCTTGGTACATCAATCTGTCTATGTACAAAACACTACCCCCAAGTACTCAATTACGTACCTACTGGCTTTTTCCAGCAAATTCTTCCGCGTTAAGGTTACCACAACAATGCCATTATTAAATACGAGACATTTTAATCCTTTGGGAATGACTACAGATGTAAAAGTTTAGTATTCTACACATTCTGTTTCGTGGTACGGCTTTAAACTATCCATGTGCCAAAATTCATCACAGTGAATTGAGCCGTTTCTACGAGATTGACTGACAAACATACAGACATTCATACACACTACTTTTTTACACTGGGACTTAGGAGCTATTAGTTATGAAATATGTATTAGTAATAAAAAACAATAGCACCGTGATATGCCAATATTATTATGTCCATATCAAAAAGATTTACGCACACTATGAGAATATTAATAGTTACCAGTTGTTGTCAAAACCTGAAGTATTACCACAGTAATATGAACTTTTCTACTACAAAACAGTTTCATTCAAATATCTATTTTTAAAATTAATATTTAGGATTATTTATTTAGGCGGTTGCATTTAATTTTAACTTTACAATGATGTATAAATAAATAACAAACGTACATAATTTAGAAAAGTAAAAACTTACCGATTCAAAATTATTTCATTTTAATGGCAACCCGCTGGTAGTTTTTTTGGAATCTATATACGGCGTCGAGTGTAGCGTGCGCAACTCGGTGAGGGACAGCGGTGCCGGTTAATGTAAAGCCATGATAGTGCACGGCCCAATAACGTACAGTCTGATAATCCACGTCCATACTGTACTCTTTTGAACCATAAGTTTTAAAAATATGAAAAAAAATCTCAAAAGTAGAACTTTATAACATGTGACCGTCCATGACAAAAGGGTCGGTTTCTAGTTACGGAGATATTGACGTTTTTGTAAAATGCTTCAAAATTATCGTTTTTTTGTTGTAAGCAAAATAGTAAAATATACAGATAGACGTGTGTTTGTAGCTAGGCTTCACTAGTGTACGTTGAGTATTTATATATTAAAACTGAGTTCAAAGTTTAGTAGAAAAGGGTCCTTATGGCACACCATATACAAGAATGATGAATCTGTTAATAAAAATAAAAATGTTTAATAAAAATGTAGTTACAAATACATCATTTTACAAATACAGATGCAAGATACCTCGTTTAAAGTAGTAGTCCTACTCCTGACGTATACCGCAGCTCCATTTGTTGATGTACCTACACCCGCCATCCTGACACTCACAAAAATTGTTCTTATGTATTTCATGACTAGCCCCTTAGTGGTTACTGATTAGTGGTGCAAATGTGTTCGCTTTAGTGTCCAACGGAAACATGTTTTTCCCGAAACCGAAAGGTTTGCCGATATACAGGGTGACATTTTAGTCAGTGTACAAATTCAAGTCATAAAAAGTCAAGTGATAGTTATAAGATTCTTCAGCAAAATTATAAATTACGTTTTTTTTTGTTTCATATCATTCAGTACAAAAAAAAATAGTAATTGCTGCTTAAAGTCACCCAAAAAACCTTACCACGCGGGCACCTCAGCCGGTAGTAAGGTTTGCGCACGGCACGCCTCCCCTCCCTCGGCCCCGCCCTGCTCCGCGCGTACGTAACCACGCTGTACGGATAATTCTTTCATCATCATCATCATCATATCAGCCGAAAGACGTCCACTGCTGGACATAGGCCTCCCCCAAAGAGTGCCAAAGTGACCGATCCCGCGCCACCCGCATCCAGCGGACTCCCGCAACCTTTACCAGGTTATCAGTGCACCTTGTCGGGGGCCTACCCACGCTGCGCCTTCCGGTACGTGGTCGCCACTCGAGAACCTTCCCGCCCCAACGGCCATCGGTTCTACGTGCTATGTGCCCCGCTCACTACCACTAAAGTTTAGCGATCCGGAGGGCTATATCGGTTACCTTGGTTCTGCTGCGGATAGCCTCATTTCTGATGCGATCACGCAGAGAAACTCCCAACATGGCCCTCTCCATTGCCCTTTAGGTGACTTTGAGCCTTCTTATGAGGCCCATAGTAAGCGACCACGTTTCAGTGCCATATGTCATCACTGGCAACACACACTGTTCAAAGACTTTCGTCTTGAGACACTGTGGAATATTGGACGAAAAGATTTGCCGTAGCTTCCCGAACGCTGCCCAGCCGAGTCGGAATCGATGATTGACCTCTTTCTCGAAGTTGGACATAATCGTCTACCACTTCGAGCGTAAAGTGTCCGATTGTAATGGGAATTGGTACGACATGGGCATTTGACATGATCTTCGCCTTATCCATGTTCATTCTTAGACCAACTCGCTCGGAATCTTTACTGAGGTCTCAGCCAAGATTACTATATTGTCAGCCAACCGAAGGTGAGTGATGCCTAGCCTTCTCCAGGCCAGAGTCTTGAAAACGTCCTACAGTGAAGCGGTGAACAGTTTTGGAGAAATAACATCAACTTGCCTGACTCCCCGCTGCAGCGGAATAGGTTTCAAGTTCTGGTCCTGGAGTCGGACTGACATAGTGGCGTTTTCGTACAAACACTTCAGCACTTCGATATAGCGATAGTCAACTTGGCACCGCTGGACAGACTGTAGTACAGCCCAGGTTTCGATCGAATCGAAGGCTTTTTCGTAGTCCACGAACGCTAAGAAGAGAGGCAGGTTATACTCTTCGGTCTTCTGTATAACCTGACGAAGCGTGTGGATATGGCCTACGGTACTAAAGCCTCTTCGGAAACCGGCTTGTTCGGGAGGCTGGAAGTCATCTAGCCTGCATGTGAGACGGTTTGTGATGACCCTCGAAAACAGCTTATAGACATGGCTCAGAAGTGAGATGGGTCTGTAGTTCTTCAGCAGAGTGTTGTCACCTTTTTTGAAGAACAGCACCACCACCCCTCTGTTCCATGTCTTTGGAGTTCTCCGTTCCAGTAAGACGGAATCGAACAGCTTCTGAAGGGCCGTAAGGACCGGTTTTCCACCCGCCTTCAGAAGTTTGGCTGTTATTCCGTCTTCACCGGGTGCTTTGTTGTTCTTGAGCTGTTTAAGAGTCATTACAATCTCGTACAGGCTGATGTCCGGGATGTCGTCGGTAAAGTGTCGGGTTAGTCTAGCTCTAGGGTCTTCCGCCTGACTAACTTCGGGTCTGCACTTTGATGTGTATAGTTGTCCGTAAAAGCGCTCTATCTCACCCAGAATCTCAGGTTTAGAGGAAACGATTCTACCATCTTCAGTTTTTAACTTCGCGAGCTGGCTCTGCCCTATAGACAGATCTCTCGAGAATACTTTTGAGCCCTTATTACGCTAGATGGCCTCTTCAATACGGTTTGTATTGAATTGGCGCAGATCGTGGGTAAGGGACTTGGAGATCTGTTTATTGAGCTGCCGGTATAAGGTCGCATCGGCTGAAGACTGTAGAATCATCTCACTCCTTTCTTTCATGAGCTTCTGAGTTCTGAGTGGAGCTAGATAGCCTTTTTGGTTCCGTTGGTGCCTTGGGCCTTGAAGAACTTAGACCCAGTGACACAGACAGCTTCAGCGACAGGTGTATTAGGTACACCACCCTAGTCGACACACTCTCTATCTTCACCACGTTATTTACGAGGGACTTGTGGACGAGGAACCCGACACCTCCCTGGGACTGTTGGTCGCCCTCCCGGAAATAGAGCAAGTTGCCGGATTTGAGGGTTATCGTGTCCTCCCTCTCTCTTCGGACTTCAGATAACCCTTTTTTTTGTTTTGTTTAGGGGGGGGGGGGGGGGGGGGGGGGAATGCGTTACGCATACCACCCGGGCGCAGGGGGTGACCCGAGTGGTTATGTGGGACTCCCGTATGAGCTGATGAGACTCACGGTGTACCCACTAAAAACCCCCCACTTGCCGCCTCGCCGCCATGTGGCGAGGTTACGGGAACGCTTGCGCACACATCCGCGACCCCGCCGGCGGTAGCCGCCCTTAAGCAGCTCTTCGCGGATGCCCGGAGGCTCTCCACGTGAGGCGCGCCAGATGATTGGACGCGCCTGCCACCTCGATCTCCACCTGTTCAGTAGCGGACCCCCCTGAGTCCGCTACAAGGAGATCATGGGTGCGGAAAATCCAGCACCCGGTGGCGGATCAGGTCTGTGGTTCCGCCACCGACCACGTCTCGGCCACAGAGCATAGGGAAAGCGGCGCACCGTGATACCGGCATTCCTCTTCCTCTGCGGTCCCACCAGCGTCGTTTCCGCGGAACGACCCCGCCAAGTTCGCAGGGGGTAGGGAGAGTGGCGCACCGTTATACCAACACACCTCTCCCCCTGCGATCCCGCCTCGGCCGCAGAAGATAGGGAGAACGGCGAACCGCAATACCGGTACTCCTCTTCTTCTACGGTCCCTCCCCTACGCATCCTAAGCGGGCTAAGCCAAGCCCGCTTGGAGCGCCCTCCTCGGGCCAGCCGGCAGCCCAAACAGGCCGGCCCTGGGTGCCTCTTAGCTTCGCCGTGGGTGACCAGTCCACGGTTACTAAGCCCCCCCGCCCCGACAAGGCGGGCACCGTCGAGGGGGACTTCAGATAACCCTATGACATCCCAACGCAACCTGCTCAATCCTTCCTCCAGTTCCGCTATCCTTTCGTCGGTCCACAGTGTGCGCGTGTTGTACGTTGCCAGGGCCAGGGGTCGTCGGTGGTGGTAGCCGGATCTTCGCCGGAGATTCTTCGCACCCCTGACCCCGCTGGTACCCTGTCCGCTACCACAACCAGGGTACCGGGGGTCGCCGGAACCTCGGGGCCGTGGTTTATTTGTACAATTCATTTGGGGGGTATGTGTCATAATCGCCACGCTTGGCATGCGGGTTGGCGATCGCAGTATTTCCACCGCACTCCAGGGATGCTGCTGCCCATCCCCCGGTGGTCTTAGTCGTAGTTTTAGGACATACCCGGGTCAATAATTCTTTTGGGATAGACAATTTATAATTTAAAAAATACCTACCAGTTTTATAAACTCCATTTTTGAAAAAAAAACACAAACGGAGTTTATTAGTGGTACCAAATGCCTGCAAAAAATTAGGACACTGATTAAAATGTCACCCTGTATGGCCGAAACCGAAACTACGGCCGAAACATAATTTTTTGGGCGAAAATGGCTGGAACCGAAACCGAACCTTCGGTCGGAAACTAGTACGTTTCCGGAATAACTCAGTACTGTGTGTAATTTATGAGAATTACTCTTATGATTACTTGAATATAATATGTGTATTATGTTCTAATACAAGTTTATTAAATAAATAGTGTTAATATAGTGTTATACTATAATTATCAATAATTTTTGCCTGTGATTGGTCCCTTTTTCCCAAATGTATGGGAGTGAGTTTGTGATTTTAAACACTCAAATCGTTTATAACTAGAAAAATACAACTTGTAGAATAATAATAACGCTTTTGTGATCCTTCTATAGACTGAATAAATATAATTTTGAAGTCACTGTACAAGAATTGTTATTGTTAAGATGAAAAATTATAATCAGTATGACATTTTAATTTAAAAAAAAAAATTCTATACCTTGTTCACCACACCAACAGCAACACCACAGTTCAATACAATTCGAGTAGAGAGCAGATATTGAAAAATTATATACATAAAAAAAAACCAAAAAAATACTAAATGAAATAATTTTCAAAATTACTTTCTTGGGGTTAGATATCAAGATATAACGGATCATTTGTGATACGTTATATCTTGATATCTAACCTAATTAGTTGGGTATATCGTATCTGCAAGAGTCCAACCTTGATATTTTGTGACAAAAACTAAACAAACTATACCAACTGATGAAAAGGCGCAGTTAAAGGGTTAAAGAATTTATAGATGACTGTTAAATTGCATCGTGCGAACCCACTCTTATAACATCACTACCTGTATTGTGTGCACGGCTTAACGTTCTATAAATATCGTTGCGCGCTGACGCGCACCCCTCTTTTTAATCTTTGGACACAGCCCTGCAAACACTAAGCAATACCAAGCAGCTCTCAAGTACTCCCGTAAGTTTATAGGATATCCAGATCATCATTGTCTGATAATTAGTTTGGTTTTTCAATACACGACGTAAGCACCACACTGTGTTTTTCCTTACTGCGACTCTGACCGAGCAATTCCCTAACCTAGTGGGCTAGCTCTTCAAGAGGTTATGGGCCCAGATACTATTAAACACATTAGTTGGCTGTTTCGTCATTATCTGCATCAAGAAATCGGCGTGGTATTCATCGTCGGCATCGCTCTCAATTTTGGAATCGTCGTATGTAAGGTATTGACAGATCTGGCGAGGCGGTCGAACCGCGTGGCCGAATTTCATACAAGTAAGTTCAAGATGTCAAATGAAAACCAGGGACAAGTAATGACTGCAAATTACTCCAGTACATCTGTAGAAAAACTACGAGGCGTCGAAAATTATCAAATATGGAAATTTCAAATAAAGATGCTGCTCACACTCGACGGCTTATGGGAAGCAGTGGAAGGTACGGACGCGGATCCTTCACACTCGGATCGTGCTCTTGCTCGCATCGGTCTCAGCGTGTCATCCCCCTGTCTGCAGCACATACGCACGGCGTCGACCGCCAAGGAGGCTTGGTCTAACCTCAAAGCAGTTTTTGAAAACAAAGGTCTATACAGGCGAGTACAACTGCTGCGTCAACTGCATAGGGTGGAGTACTCTCAATTTAATAATATGTCACGCTATATCGAGACAATTATGTCGCTAGTGCACCAGCTAGCTGACATTGACAAACCAGTTGAAGACAAGGAGCTTGTTGGACTGCTACTGAGTGGGCTGCCGGAGCAGTTTGACGCGTTGGTAAGCAATTTGGAGACTGCCAACATTGCTGACAAAGATCTCACCGCTGACATGGTCAAGTCAAGATTGCTTCAGGAGGAATCTCGGAAGAAGGCAGGTACATCTGTTGAGGAAGCGGCTTTGTTCTCAAAGTCCAGGGATCGTCCAGCTAGTACAGCAAAGGCTACAAAACCACTTGTATGCCACTACTGCGGGAAGACTGGACACATCAAAAATAAGTGTTTCAAGTACAGGAAGGACAAGCTGAGGAACCGCTCGCTTTTGGCAACTGATGATGCTGCAACAGCCTTCTTTATGAAATAATCTTTTTTTCTTGATTCGGGATGCTCCAATCGCCTATGTAATGACAGGAAAATGATGACAAATTACCGGGACCTACCGCATGGAGCAAGCCAAGTGACTTTAGCCAATGATGAATCGATGACTGCGGAAGGCATCGGAGACATTTCAGTGGGTGGAGTGTTTAAGTTTAACAAGGTACTTTATGTTCCAAATTTATCTTGTAACTTAATCTCTGTTAGCAAATTGTGTGAAAAAGGGTATACTGTTGTGTTTTCCAAAGATAATTGTAAAGTCTATAGTAATAATTGTAAAATTCATGGCAACCTTATTACCTCAGCATCTAATAGGAATGGTCTATACAAATGGGAAGGTAACTGTGACAAGATAGGTACTTTGCAGGAAGTGCACTCTTCCATGTTCTTGTGTAACAGGCAAGATACACAGAGTGCTAATGTTGCTGCCTCTTCATCTTCACAATCGGCTGAGCTTTGGCACAGACGATTAGGTCATCTTAACCTTAAAGGTATGTGCGCATTACGAGATGATGTTGCAACTGGTGTTGAATTTCAGGTTTCTTCTGATGCTCCGTGTGAAGCCTGTCTGCTTGGAAAGCAAGTCGCATTGCCGTTTCCCGTGGGCGAGGCTACACGTGCTAGTCAACCCTTGCAGCTTATACATAGCGACGTAGCCGGTCCGATGCAGGAGGACAGCCTTGGCGGTGCAAAGTACATGGTCACCATGATGGATGACTATACCAGGAAGAGTCACGTATACCTGATGCAACGTAAATCGGAGATTTGGACGAGTTCTGCACTGGGAGCGAGAACGAAGCAGAGTCAAGCTGCCATTCTCCGGGGTCGCGCGACTCGTCGCTGCAGCCTGTAGTATCGTCGCTGCAACCGTCGCGTCGAGGGGAAGGTGTGCCTGAGGCTGGTGCATCTGCTGTGTGTTCCACTAGGCCCGTGCGTTCTACAAGGTCACAGCCGCCCAAACGATATGAAGATTACACGTCCGACTACTCCTTGGTTGCGAATAACGTATCCAATGATAACCCTAATGTAAGTGTACCTTTATCTTATAAGGAGGCAATAAATGGGCCCTTATGTAGAGAATGGTCTGCCGCTATGAAGAGCGAGTATGACCCTCTCATGGGCAACAAAGTGTGGACCTTGGTTGATAGGCCACAAAATTATAACATAGTTAAATCCAAATGGGTATTTAAAATTAAACATGATGCTTCAGGTAACTTTGAGAAATTTAGTACCTAGTCTTGTTGCCATGGGTTATACACAAATTCAAGGGGTGGATTACAAGGATACATTTTCACCAGTCGTAAGACACTGTACTATGAGAATACTTTTTTCTTTAGCTTGTCAACTTGATTTAACCATAGATCATATAGACGTCACTACTGCCTTTTTATATGGTGACCTTGAGGAAACAATATACATGGAACAACCTCCAGGTTTTGATAATGATATTAAAAATAAAGTTTGTTTATTGCAGAAAGGCATTTATGGTCTTAAGCAGGCTAGTAGAATTTGGAATACTAAAGTTAATAAAATACTATGTGAAAATGGATTCTTACAAAGCAAATGTGAACTCTGTATTTACATACAGAAAGATGAAAATAGTCTAGTTATCGTCGCACTATATGTTGATGATTTTTATGTTTTTTCAAACAACAGTTCTTTAAAAGATAAGCTTGTTAATATTTTGCAAAGTAAATTTAAATGCAAGAATTTGGGGGAACTTAAGAACTGTTTTGGTATTAACATAATAAGAGAGGGCAACATGCTAAAATTAGACCAGAGTGATTACATAAGAAAGGTGCTTAGACGATTTAATATGGAAAATTGTAAATCGGTGTCGACTCCGATGGCTTTAGGTTGTAAATTTGATAATGATTGTGAACCTCTATGCGATGAGACTTATGATTATAGGGAACTTCTAGGGTCTCTCATGTACTTAGCGGTCTGTTCTAGACCAGACATCGCATATGCAATTATGCATGCAGTCATTTAAGTCAGTATAATTCCAACTTTAATCAGAGTCATTGGCTTGCAGCAAAACGCATTTTAAGATATCTAAAGGGAACAATTCATTATTCTCTGTTTCATAAAGAGTAAAGAATTGAATTTGACAGCATTTGCAGATGCGGACTGGGCAAATGATACTGACAGACGTTCTTATACTGGTTTTGTAGTGAAACTGGGTTCAAATGTCATTAACTGGGAGTCGCGGAAACAGCGCTGCATTGCTCTTAGCTCTACAGAGAGTGAATTCATTTCGATAAATGATGTAAGTAAAGATTTATGTTTTATCAAGAATATTCTGTCTGAAATTCTATGTGTGATGCCAAGCATAACTGTGTTTAATGACAATCAAAGTGCACATAAATTGTTGCTAGCTAAAGAGTACTCTCATAAACGTACTAAGCACATAGATGTGAGGTATCATTATGTAAAAGACTTAATATGCAATAATGTCATAACTATTAAATACTTACCAACAGAGCAAATGATAGCCGATGTACTTACGAAACCGCTGAGCTCAAGTAAACATTTCAAGTTTGTTCATAGCATGAATGTTGTTTGTACCTCTAAGCATGTAAGTGTACAATCGTAAAAATAATATGCCTACGTTTACTTAATTCGTTTATTGTTTGTATCTTGTGAAGGCATGTTATTGTACGAATGTATATGAATAGAGTTAGTCTATGTAGGTAAGCATTCTTGGCAATGTTAACTAATGTAATTGCTATTATATTTAGTTCAAACCTATAGATGAATATGCTCGTATACACATACTGTGACTTCGTTGTGCATGTAATGTAATACTTTGTATATGTATACAGGCATGTAATTGTGACGTTATAAGCTGTGAGGGGAAGTGTTAAATTGCATCGTGCGAACCCACTCTTATAACATCACTAGCTGTATTGTGTGCACGGCTTAACGTTCTATAAATATCGTTGCGCGCTGACGCGCACCCCTCTTTTTAATCTTTGGACACAGCCCTGCAAACAGTAAGCAATACCAAGCAGCTCTCAAGTACTCCCGTAAGTTTATAGGATATCCAGATCATCATTGTCTGATAATTAGTTTGGTTTTTCAATACACGACGTAAGCACCACACTGTGTTTTTCCTTACTGCGACTCTGACCGAGCAATTCCCTAACCTAGTGGGCTAGCTCTTCAAGAAACATTTATGTAAAATAGCTTAGTTAAGTAGGTAGTTAAGTTAAAACATGACGTGTAAAAGAGCTAGCTTAAGCCTATTTACAAAATAAATATTTTGATTTTGATTTTGAAAGAGGTATTTTCCGTTGAATATATGGATACTACCAAATACTACGCATCATTTTATGATTAATATGGGCCGTATCTGCAGTACAGTTCGATAAGTGACGTAAAATAGGTATTGAAGTAGAACTGTGTCACTTGGTAATATTGAAAAATTTTAAAAAATATACTTAATGCAATTATTTTCAAAATTGCTTTTTTGAGGTTAGATATGAGGATATCACGTATCATTTGTGGCATATTGAATTTTAAAAAAATAGCCATATCGTGTCTGGAGGAGCTCAAACTTTGTATGTTTCGAAATTTATTTTTGTTTTAATTAACAAAATATAGCTAACATGTCATGATGTGGTATATTTTTAGAATCGCCTCAAAAAGCCCTTTCATATGATAATACACGCGATAGGTTTCTGAAAAAAAAAAACCATACAAAAAAAAATTGGTCCGGCACTCCTAAGGGAATTTTTTTTAGGAACTGCGGGTCAAAAAAATTGTTTTTACCTCTAGTATGCGTGTGCCAAATGGCTAAACTGTACATCGATTTGCGGTTTTCTTATGAAATTGGGGCCACTATTCCCATTTCCACTATCTCTAATTAGGTCGAAAATTTGTCGTGCTTGATTTGTTTTAGTTGTCTTTGGTCGTTCGTTGTCTAATAATTAAATTGTTCGTTAAGTACCTATTGCTTGTAGGGTTTTATGGTTCTGTACTTAATATGTCAATTCAATGTAACAAAAAGCCAATTTTTTAACGCTTAAGTGGGGACACTTACTGTGACGGACGGAAAACTACGGAACCCTACACTGAGCGTGGCCCGACACGCTCTTGGCCGGTGTTTTTATTAAAATATTTAAAATATTGTAATACAAATTTAAGACGTCATCATTTAGTCGATGAGGTCGGCGATCTTGAAAGCGACACATCAGGGGCCTAGACAAGGTTACAATCGCGACACTACCTCAGCCTCAGACTTGTCGGGATAGACATTCAAACGTCTATTAAGCTTTGTATTATTTTCTTGTAATGCTGTTGATGCCCCAAAAAAAAAAGTTATTTATTTCTGTAGATTTATCATTTTATTAAACAGGGACCTAAGGAAAATACAGATTGTTCAGATTCTAACCTCGAACTTTGACATGGTGTCTTCTTTTTGTCTATGGCCTCTGTCTATTCTGTAGCATTTCTGTAAACATCTTTCATGTTCACCACATGTTGACAAAGAGTCTTTCGTGGGCCATAGATGGACTGCTTAGAGCAGTCGACACCGACTGCACGAGAGCATCATCATGTTAAAATTAAATGAGGCCTCGACTGCTTTAAGCAGTCCATCTATGGCGGGTCTCGACTGCTCTAATCAGTCCGTGTACGGCGGGTCTAAGGAACCTTAGAGCATTAAACCAACAGATGCGGCCATGAGTCATTTTCTATGTATAAAAAGTCTGCCGATTTTTGCGGAGGAGGGAAACGTCAAATGTATGCGTAAAAATCGGCAGACTTTTTATGTATAGAAAATGACTCATGTCCACTCCGGTTGGTTTCATGCTCTAAGATTACCACTGGTCATAGAGGTACTTTTGGCAGAGGCGAACGCCTGTCAATAGCCGCTACGAGTAAGAAACAGATAATGTCTGAAAACAATCTGAAGAAGTGACAGTTTGAAGGATTCTTGCATATATTTCTAGTCTTCATTTATTTCACGTAAGACGGTAAGTAGATACACAAGTAGATCGAGGATTCAGTGATCCATCTGTGCCCTTTTCACGAAGGTAGGTACAAATTACAATTTTAAAGTCTAAACAGGCAGCAACAATGGCGTTTTACCATATATATATATATATATGTATTAGGTACATCGTTTGACCCGTTTGACCGCAGGTCTGCCATCTGGCGATTTGAACGGTTGCCTGTACAGACTTGCAAAATTGTAACATTTAGCTTCGTGAACGTGAAACGGATCACTGATGGAGATTGGAGGTTTTTTGAACGTGTAATTAATTATAGGTACATATACAATGCAGGAAACAACCCGACTTTTCCAAGGACATCTAAAAATCTAATTTGCTTTACAGACTGAAGATATCTGGTAGGTACGGTAGGTATAATTTGTTAATCTACTCAAGTAGTAAGATAATATTGATATTATGATAATGATTGTACTAGCAAAGAATTATCATGATCCCATAGATATATATATTACTTCGTAAAGATAGGCCCAACGCCCACGCGTAATTCGTCCAATGCGGTGGCCCGCCACGGGTAATTGCGGGCCACCGTGCCAAGGTCTTCAGCTGTCACAGTATGTCACCGTATGTCAAGCGAATATTGTTCGTACACGCGTATCCTTACTTTCGATATCATCACATAATCCTTAGAAAAAGTGATTTTGTTCTCTTCTCTGGAATAGCCTAAGGGTCATCAAGGGACGGTAGGTATGTAGGTATATGCTGCTACAAATCGAATGCGCGTTTTATTACATTGCAGGGTTTGATTGAGGCATATTTATTTTTCCGTTGTGGTCATCCTGCCAAATGCAAGCGCAGACATAACCTTGTAGTCAGAATTATTCTCCAGCCATTTGCTCTGATATACGGTCTTGTGGACTTCAAAGTATTATAATAATAATATAGGTACCTACACCTGCGTCTGTTCTCGAAAATGGTCGTGCTACGCCCCGACATTTCAACCCGGTTTTTCAACTTTTTTATTATGACGTTGATTACGAGTAGGTAGGGTACATTTTGTTATGTATTCTGAGATTTTCGTGATTAAGTACCCATATAGCGAAAACATGTAATTTTTAATCTCTTTTTTCTTATTCCACCTCGATTAAAACATATGAGAGGTGTACAGTGTCAATGTATGCCTTATCTTATCGCACAAGAGCATACCCTTGGCTGCGTGCCGGGGACGGGCCCCGCTGATTGCGGACCCCAAACTGCTGCCGACGGTTTATCTAGGTGGCGTAGTAACTATTAGTAGAATATTGGAATGAGGTTAGTCTTCCTGGTCGCTCGAGGCCATTGCGTAACCAGTGGGTACCTACATACTTACATGAAGCAAAAACAATAAACACGGATATTATAATAAATTACTGTTATGTTATTTTGTTACATTTTGTATTATCGACTGTCTGACTTGCAATTTTAGGAATTCATGCATCATGTAATCATTTGTACTTCAACAAAATCCGAAAATGTCACATATCAGCAGGACTTCGTCTAAACTATAACGCGATTTGGCTTATTGTGTAGTAAGATCGCAAACTGATGGTTTTTCTCCATAATCTTCGATATTTTTTGGTCACTTGATATTTGGAGAGATTAAACGCAGTTATATATTAATCATAGTTTTGAAATCAAAAACTTTAAATTAATTAGATAGTTTAGATACCCTACCCTATCCATCCATCTGTTTCTGCGGATTAGCAGATGATAACAGCCACTTTACCTAATTCACCTAATTAACTCACTATTCAATTTAAATTACGTCATGTGATGTGTGTCACTTGATACTTTTTGCATAATAATAATTATCAAGAAGCTTCAAAAATCTATACCTACTTACCTATAGGTTTCCGATATTCATTGCAAAGTATTTCAGCTTTTGCGTGAATCGCATCACTTTCAACCCCTACTCAGTTTAACAATCAAATGACCTACTTTCAGAGTATTCCTATATAACTACCTATGTAATTCATCCTTTACCTATCAATCTTACACTTACATTGAGCACAAAAGATACTAAATACAAAAATATATATACTTTTAATCAAACCGTCGTAAACAAACCTATCAATCGTAAACTTATCGACGAGATTAACGTACTTATAAGCATTTGAAAACTGCAACTTATCAATAAAATAATAGATTAAACTAAGTATGAACCACCTAGCTGGCGGCATACTGATTACATTACCTGTACTTATTGATATTATTAGTATAAGTTTATCTATACCCATGATTTCAAATTGACACGAAACAATACAGGTCAAGTCAAGACATTTCTGTCCTAATGAACGCGGCTCCAGACGATTAGCGTTCAATTGTCTTCCGTGACCCATTTGGACGTTCAGTACAGTTCTCGTCCTACCTACCATGTAGATATTATAATATATACTCGTAGGTCCGATTTCGAGTGTAACTATGTAATATGTATGTTAATGTTATCCCACTGTTGTGTGCTGGTAATGTTTCGGTAGGTTGCCGAGCACTTCCGTGGCAAGTTGATCGTAGGCGGCCTCCATGGCACTCCGTACTTCTTCCACGAGCCTGGGCACGTCATCAATGGTCATGCCTTTCGTTGGCACAGGGTCTAGACATTGAATGACTATGTGTCCTGAAATATAATAATATTATGTAATAAGCACCCAAGAAGCATAGGGAGGTACATAGCCTACCTATGCTTCTTGCACTGATCGCTTTCAGTGGTGAATAACTGAGCTCTTCCTTGCGTGGTGTCAAAACTGAACTTTTTAACTACTACCAATTAACCACGCTAACTACTGGCCAAGAAATTGGTCCTCACCCAGTTACTAACATTAAATCTAGTACCTAGCAAGCGGACCCCGGGCTCCTTCCGGAGGCATGCGCTATATTCCATAAACATATTATGACAGTGTATCTGGCCAAGTTCTATGAAATTTCTGAGCAAATTTTAGCCCTAATTAGTAGATATAAAGTAGCAATGTTTTATTTTCTTGATACAGCTAAGAACTTGTTTTTTTTATTGAATACCTACTCTGCGTCTTTTGAGTTCAATACAGAAATTAAAGTTTTATTCGTACGTATTGTACAAAATGAAATTGATAAAAAATGAATTTATTGAAACTGATTGATTGATGGAGAATACTTTTCGAACAGGAGAATTTAGAAATTAAATTCCTTACCTTTTTGAAACAAATGTTTCGTCCTGTTAATAAAGTAGTATGGTGAGAACACAACAGGAATAACAGGTACTTGTGCTGATATTGCCATCGCAAAGGCACCTTTCTTGAATGGTAGCATTTTAGTATAGTTTTTGTTCCTGGTTCCTTCGGGGAAGATCCAAATTTTTACCTGAAATTCAAACCAATTTTGGTTGAAACTTATAATTTTTTTAACAGGATTAAAATAATATACATTCCAGCTATATCTATTTTGAGCCAGAGCAAACACCATGAGTTGATTAAAAAAAAACGTCAAAATGAGATCGGCCTATACTTATAAATACGTCCCACTGCAGGCCACTGGGCACAGGTCTCCTCTAATGTATGACAGGGAACTGGCAGAAAAAATAATCACTTAAGCAGAATAAAATGTAAACAAGGGACTGTCCAAAACTTAAACCTTTACACTAATAAATAAATAGAATAGGTGACTAAAGATTGTGGGACACTTACTCAAATCTAGCTTCCAAACTGAGCAAAGTTTGTACTTACTGCGGCTTCATAGTTAATAGACGACGAGAAATAGAAATACATCCATAAAAAAAAACCATAGAAGTCTGAGTAGCTCCGCAAAATGGCCCCACTGCCCTTGCCATTATGCGGGGTTGGGGGCGGGGTATCAAAACGATGCCAGGCAGCCGTTTAGTTTTAATTAGAGAGATGTTAGAGAGAGAAAACTCTAGCAGATCGTGACGTCACACGATCCTCGAGCGTCATAGTAAATGACAATCGTTTCATATGAAGGTGCGTTTTGCGGAAAAGGGACAGGACATACACTCTTGAAACTTTGGACGCGTATAACTTTGTGAATATTTAACCTTTTGCGCTGCTTTTTTCTCCATTTGGGTAACAGATATAGAAGTAAAACTCTACTAGGATTCGAACGCACCACTAATCGAAATACTGAACTGGGCGTCTCGCGTATTTGTACCTATAGAAATCGGAAAACGACTGACTGGGAAAAAATAAAATGTGGTTACCTTCTGTTGTACCATAACGTCTGACGTGATCTTCAGTTGTTCGTATGCATTTTTTGCATTATTGCGATCTATGAAAACTACCCCGGCCAAGTACGCCGCTAATCCAAACGGCCACACGTAAAATATTTCTTTTTTAGCGATAGCTGTCATCTTGCCTACTGCCTCCCATATGTTAAACAGACCTGAAACGAACGCATTTATCAAGGAAAATGTATAAAGAGGAATGTAAAGATTTGTTTCAAGGCGACTGTATTCCACAAAATTGCTTTTTCCTCGCTCGCTGATGATCTTGATTTCCCTATAAATACGCTTCGCCCGCGCATGGACCAACTTGATAACAAAACTAAGGACTATTTTGGAATAAGCTACGTCCAGATTTTAGATAAATCGATATCAAACCATTTTTTTTTCAATAAAAACTGCCAAATAATAATTTGTAGTTTTAAAGCAGTAGTAATAATGAACATTGAGTGTGTGACTGATGAGTATCAGAGTAAGGACTAGGACGGACTAATAGACCAGAGACCGATTCTTGAAACGTTGCACGTTGGTGATATTATGCTCAAAAGTAGCAATAATAACCTTGAATTATTTTTTCTTGTTTATTGAATTAAAGTACTTTATTACTAAGCAACTATTAAGCTAAAATTCACTCAAGAGGAAAAGAAATGGGATTTGTGTTGAATTCCCATACGAAGTGTATGGACCTATTTCTTATTCTTAGACTGTATAAAAGAGTGATACTAAGTGACTAACTTATAGAAATAAATAAATAACTTAAGTAGAACGAAATACTAACAGTAAAAAATGCTGTATTGGTGGAATGATGCAGAGTATGAAATAAGGGACTAACTTTCAACGATATTGTTTCCTCATCATCATCATAATTATATCATCCGAAAGACGTCACTGCTGGACATAATAGGCCAGTGCCCCAATAACCGGTCCGGCGCCACCCGTGCACCAGGGTCTACCCACGCTGCGCCTTCCGGTATGTGGTAGCCACTTGAAATCATTTCCACCCCAACGGCAATATGCCCAGCCAATTACCATTTACGTTTAGCGATTCAGAGGGCTATATTGATTGCCTTGGTTCGGTTGTGGATATTTCAGCACGTGCTCATGCGCATCCCACCTGTCACGCCTAACGAACCTAGACCTCTGGTTACAATTCGCGGCGTCACGTTATATTTGTCGCGGTGAAGGGTGAGGTGAGGTTAAAACAAGTTTTTGGGTGACTTGAGCTTCCTTATGAGGCAATAGTTATCAACCATAATATAGTTAGCAACCACATTTCAGTGGTATAAAACATGACTGGCAACACACACTGGTCAAAGATTCTCGTCGAATCTCGTTGAATTGAGATGAGACACTGCGGAACATTGGAAGAAAAGATGTGCCGTAGCTTCCCAAGTCGGATTGATTGATTGACGATTGATCTCTCTCTCTCTCTCGGAGCTGGACCTAACTAACGGGACAGTCTGTCTATTACCCGGCTAGTTGTAGACTAGACTATGATGGGGTTTGATGGGACTTACAGAGCATGTGATCATGAGGTATGTTTCGCCACGGTATCTTGTTATGTGTGTTCAAGTAACTGTTCAGAAATAATTAGTAGATAACAATAAAACTCGCCAACAAAGCTTGCTTACCAAGGATGTCAAAAGCAGACTGATGATTGGATACGATCACTGCTCCTCTGTCCTCGGCCAGGATTTCACCTTTCCGAAGTTCCCATTTCAAATCCAATACCTTCGTAATGTGCTTTAATATTCCAGCGGCTGCTCTGAAATATGATTTAGATATGACGACCGGTCGATATACTAACGGTCTGTCTGCCTACGACTACCAAAAACCGCTAACTTCCTTCGTTCGTATAAGTATCTCTCTCTCTGTCGTTCGAACATGCCCGTGAGATAGAAATAGGGATACACGAGCAAACGAAGTTGGTGTTTCCCGGCAAGGCGCCTGGGTTCGAATCCCGGCAAGGGAGAGTATCCCACAAAAAATACACCAATAGTGATTCTATACCCTCGATCACGCATCTCCATTCTCCACCTACGAGTATTTGTGGATTTTTACCTCGCACACCGCTCCGCTACCTACAAAATACTTTGGCACCCCTAGGGCAAATGTTTCTGTGATGAGACTGATGAGCACGAATATTTGTTTTTGAACGTTTGATGTTTACTTTATATTATGTGAGTATTATTCATAGCTAAACAATATATCGTCGCGTAGTAAGTACTCATAACACAAGCCAGGCCTAGTTCGTTTTGTGTAAATTGTTCCCTAATGTTTATTTATTTAAATACTAGCTTTTGCCCGCGACTCGTTTATATCGCAACTCCATACAAACTTTTACCCCCTTTTCACCCCCTAAGGGGATGATTTCGGGGATAAAAACTATCCTATGTCACTCTCCATTCCTTCAACTATCTCCACTTAAAAAAATCGTTTTGCCGTGAAAGACGGACAAACAAACACACACACTTTCCCATAAATTTATAATATTAGTATGGATGGATATTTCATTGTTAACGAGACCGAACACCAAACGGTTAGCATCCAGATTGCAAACCAAGAGTTGAAAGCCGCCACATTACAGACGAGATATTTTGGTTGATGTTGGCGCTCGAACAATCTGGGACCGCAATCGCTTGAGGCGTAGGCGGAAATGTCTGGCTGGTTTTTTTCGAATTATTAACTTTTTATTTAATTATTCTTACAAATGCCAACACAGTTAACTAAAGGTAGAATCAGACGGTTCACTCGAATGAATGCTCACTCGGGTGAATGCTTCATTTATCTGTTACGTTTTGTTTCACTTTTTGTTCAGACGTGTCATTTTGGGTGAAAGATGCAAAATGGATCAAGAAAATGAAATAAAAGTGAACCGTCTGATTCTACCTTAACCATTCGGTATTTAAATTGAACCTTACAATGCACATAAAGTCACCATAAAGTGCACTGATGGTCAGTTAGACGTTAGAGTTTGGCAAACGAAAGCGTGACCTGGGGCCTTACCACGATCTGTTAACGCGATTCATTTTAGGACCTAAACTGAATCGAAAGCTGTCAGTTACATAGAAAAACTGTCACAAAATGACAGATCAAACCTAAATTGAATTGCAATGGGACGTTGTGGTAACCCCCCTGGACTTTTTTAAAAGTGGCAACATTATAATCTGTCAAAGGCATGTCAAATTTTTTGGTTAGAGTTTTGAGTATTTTGTTTACACAATTATTTTGCATTAATAATAGCCGCTATATGGGTAAAACAATAAAAAGTAATGTGCGAAAGCTGCTACATACTATGATCAGTAAGAACAAGCAAAAAAAAGAGGAGAAAGAAGTTGTTTTCCAAGAGAAACAACAATGTTTAGATGCGATGTCGGATTTTGTAGGTTAGTATGACTTTGTTATCTTAATCCTTGTCGGCTGATTATTTGTTATAGTAATATTGACGATAATGATGATACGTTTCTTATGTTTACAGATAATCTTGAAAATATTCAAGGAATCCGTAAAAAACAAAAAAATAACATGTAAATTTATTGAATTTGCCGCGTTTTCTCAGGTCACGCTTTCGTTTGCCAGACTCTAGCTGTGTTGTCGATATACTCACAAGTTACGAGTAACAGTGGAGCACCAAACCAATTATGCGTTGACGCCACTTCACTTTTCATTTCTAATACGGGAAACTACGAAACCTCAATATTCATCCGGTTGGGCAAAAAAAAATCGTTTGTCCGACTGTCCAGATGTTCTCCTCTACAGGTCGTTTGAGAACAGGTTTAACAATAGGCATGATGACAGTGACAGTAATTGAAAATCACTAAAATATGGACTTAACTTTTATACTTATATAACTTTTAATCATAGAATTCGAAAAATGCTCATATTTTTAGGGTTCCGTACCAAACAAGGTAAAAAAGGAACCTTTATGGTGCGACTTCGTCCGTCTGTCTGTCTGTCATAAAGTGGAATATCTCACGAACTTCTTAAGCTATCAATTTGAAATTTGGAATGGTTTTAAATGAGAGCTATCCACGTGCATGGAAAATGAAAAATTTAAAAATTTATTTAAATTTTCTATGAACAATTACTAATATGAGGAGGGGGCAAAAAAAATTCAAATATTAGGTCAAGTGGGATATCATTTGAAAGGGCTTGCAGCAGCATCAGCAGTTTTTATATTTTTTCTACATTGGTAAAAATTCGATTTATGAAGGAAAATGAAAAAAAAAAAATACCATCCCTCCCCCCCCTTATTTCCAAAGTTATCCGAGCGAAAAATTTGAAATTATTACTTGAGGTTATGATAAACGTAAATATTACTGGAAAAGTATTTGTTTTTCTGTATCTAGCATATTTTTTGTTTTATTTACAAAAAACATTTCCTAGTTAAGTTTGCAATTTAATCAACTTTATAAGTATGTTTTTGTTTTGAAATTCCTATAAGACTATAATAAAAATACTTTCTTTCAAATAAAACAGTAATAATCGAAATCGGTTCACGTGATAAACAATAATCGCTAAAAGACCAACATACATACTACTTAAGCTGATTGCCCTTGCACGTTAGTACCAAATGGGGCCGATAGATGGCGCTGACCCTATCCGCGGTGTTAAGATTTTTCTAGAATGAATGGGGTTGGGACGGGTATATTTCAATAGCAGGTCAAAAAAAGATCGCGATTCATTTGTCTTGGTGTAAAAGTTATTCGTTGTTTGAAATTGAATTCTGTTGTGTTGGGTTAAAATAAGTAATTCAACAAATATTGGGACATTTACTTTACCTTGAGTTAATTGTTAGTTTGTACGGAGTCAGACTCGCATTTGACCGGTTTTTTTATTAAGTAAGAGATTATTATTTATTTTGATAAACTTAAACCGAAAGATACGGACGCTCGCCATGACATGTTAAACACCAATCACAGCGCATGTCGTCACACTTGTATAAACAAATACCCATAACGGCCATTACCACAGATTACAGAGAAAGGCAGATAGGGCCTAATAAATTGAACGTTTTCTATACATCCGATTTTTCTCACTTACGTACTGAACGACTAGTAAGACAGGGATAGAACCATGTTATTTGACAGGTCTTCATACGTCATTGTCTCCATTTTGTCGCTCGCACGACCGCGCAAGACTTGTAAACTTTTGAATTCATGTTTATTCAAGGTCGAGTTAGTTTATGGAAATATATTAATATATATTATTCAAACTAACTTGCGTGTTCTACAGCTTGCAGAGCCACTACTTGATTATTGTACATACAAAGCTGATACCAATATCTTTACGGTAGAATGTGTAACTTTCTAAATATTTTCTTTTATACTTTCTAAATATCGATGTAAACACAGAAATATGTGAATCAATAATGCTTTTTATTCATATTTTGCAAAAAGAGCAAACTAGGATCTAACCTCTAAAATATAGGCTGTGGTCAAAATCAAAATACCAGCCACGTTTTACGATTCTGGCAAGAGACTGGCGGATTATATTATTGAGTGTCGCATTTCTTGAGAAGCGGCCTGCACTTTTCTGACCACATAGGGTGGTGGAACCAGAAGATGAACAGCCCCCAATAGATGAACGTTATGTCGAAAAATTTAAATAAAAAAATCACGACTCATTTTACGCACTTGCAATATTTTTTTCCTAACGCGTCATCCCTTTACCGAGGCTGGCATTTAAAAACCCAGACAGTTGCCACACACACGCGGCGGTGAGCGGTCGCCGCGCCGAGGTCTCGCGCCTAAATCACCGTTTATATGGAGAATTAGTTAAGGTAAGCGCTTTCAAATTTAAGCTCAAAATTACGTATAAAATTGAATAAATTGGCTACATGCATTGTTTTGCTTGATATAGATTCTTGATTAATGCCTTTAATGGATTATTTATCACAAATTGCATATTTATTGATAACTTAAGAGATATTTAGCGTTCAACTAATGGTTCCAATTTAGTGTACCTGAGCCAATAGATGAACGGTGTTCATCTACTGGGCAAGGCATAGTTTCTTCAAAAGCTGATATAAAATCGTATTGCAAAGGTTTATGGCTTAAATTAATCGTTACTTAACCTTTGATTTTTGAACCGAAAGTTGAACGTGACTATCCATTCGCAACAGGGTTATTTTGGGGTTTGTTTTAGATCGTTTATTTCTTTGCTATCGTGCCCAGAAGATGAACGAACAAAATTTGTTCGTTCATCTTTTGGCTTCGATTCCAATGAGTGAACGCTCTGTTGATTTTAGTTCGTTCATTTCTTTGCTATCGTGCCCAGAAGATGAACGAACAAAATTTGTTCGTTCATCTTTTGGCTTCGCTTCCAATGAGTGAACGCTCTGTTGATTTTAGTTCGTTCATTCCTTTGCTATCGTGCCTAATAGATGAACGAACAAAATTTATTCGTTCAAGTTTTAGGCAGGGGTTAGTACAATGAACTGTTAATATCAAAGATACATGAAATTTGGCAAGTTTGCCCGGCATTTATAAAGTTAATTATATAATTTTCAAATTAACTGTATCGTTTCGGTTTATTTATCTAACAGTTTTCTTTGTATGAGTAACGATTATTAATAGGTGAAATATATTGGCGACTTTTGACCGGGCAAAAAGTTATAAATACAAGTTTGCCCACTTTTGCACATTTCATTGTAATTTTATCCTTTTTTTTTTCATTGATCGACTTTAAACCAAATATATATATTGAAATATTATTACTTTTTTTATGAAGTGGATGCAATTAACGGAATACATGCTTACTTTGCCTGCTTTTGACGAAAAAATGCATACTTACTTCTCATTTTTAGGATGCCATAGGGATAACTACCAAATAGGAATCTATAGTTTCGCCATGTCTGTCTGTGCATCAGTCCGCGGGTTAGCTCGGAAACCCTTAATATGACTATTTTTAATAATACATATTGGGATTCTAACTTAATATCGCAAACTTGTTGTTTATTCTGATACATACCTTATAGAACGAGCGAGCGAAGTGAACAAAGTTCTTTGGTTCAGGTTGAGCCGAAAATCATTCATACCTATGTCCGGTGTCTGTCCCGCTGTTCTCCTCTACAGATCGCATTTCTCAACCGATTCTCGTGAAATTTTGTGAGCAGGTTCGTTAATTATATTTTTTTTGTCGTGTCTTTTTAGAAATTTAAAATAAAACATGCTTGCAATTTCTACAGCTCACAGAGCCACTAGTAACGAACCAATGAGATGACAGAAACAAGAGTTTGTTACCTACTGTTCTCATTATCCTACCTACTAATATTATTATAAGTGTGAACTTGGATGTTTGTAAATGGAAAGCCAATTTATAAAAGTTTATTACATAAGTTTCTTAAAATATCACGCCATTTGCCTGCGAATGTCAAATAAAGTTTTGTATGGAAAACGAACCACCTCAAATACCTCCTCTAACGTCTCTTGAGGCTCGATCTGTAAGTTATCAATTAAGTACTTATCTTTTTCATTACCTTGAACACCATAGAACACTTACATATTTTTATCATAATCAACAAATAGGCTAAAGAACGCCTCCAGAATAAACAGGTAATATTGCCCGAGTATTTTTCAATGGAAATGAGAATCGTGTATTTTTTTGTTAATGATAACGCAGTGTTTTTTCTATTTTCTAATAAAAGTTGATTTATTTCTTACGGCTTGTCCTTGTGAAAAAATGTGCAATAAAGAGAGATTTTTTTATGTGTTTTTTTAGTTATTTTCATCGTGATACTTATTCGTACCTAATTGCGATAAATATAGCCAATAACAAAAAAAATAGTTTAAACGTTATATTTTATAACGGCTTAAAACTGCCCAATTTCGCCGTCTATTATATCGTACCTTTTATATAATTATACAATTCACGGTTTGATAACAGTTGAAACAGTCTTATATTGCTCCTGGTGGTTTTTTACTTACTGGGCAAATTTACAATATGGGCAAAGTTGGACGGCTGCACGGTCATTCGTTTTCTTCGTTAAAGTATTGGTGACAAAATGATCACTCATTGGGCACAGCGTTCATCTTCTGGGCAAACAGGCATACTTTAACATAAAAGCATTTTTTTTAAAATACTGTGTTGTTATAGGAGAGGTTAAAATAGGCAAATCTAATCTCGACTATATACTTAATCGGATAAAAAAATAAAATATGTACAAACTAGGTTACAACTCCCACAATAAAATCCCAAAGTTGGGATAATCACTTAACCGTTCATCTTTTGGTTCCTCCACCCTAGTCTGTAGTAAGTAATCCAGTCGGTCCGCGCCCGTGGCGTGCCCATGACCCCGAGCCGCGGTAGTAGGTATATAGTTATACTGTGGTATATTTTGGTTTATAACAGGAAAACATAAAATAAATGACTAATATCGCGAATATAAAACGATCCAGAATATCAGTAATCCATATCTAATTGTAAATCAATATTTAGTAATAAATAAATAAATATTTAGTTTAGGGGGACAATCTTAAACAAATCGACCTAGTCCTAAAATAAACTAAGCTGGTACTATGGGTACTAGACGACGATAAACATACTTATATAAATACATAGAAAAATCCATGACTGGGGAACAAATACTCGTGCTCATCACACAAATAAATGCCCTTACCGAACCCAGGACCTCTTGCTTCGTAGGCAGGGTCACTACCAACTAGGCTAAAGCGGTCGTCATAATAAATAATCTCTCACTTATAATAAATCTCTAAATTAAAAAAAGAATCAGCCAGTATCAAACTAACCATTTTTGTGTCCCCCGATGATTTCAGATTCCCATGAACGGAAAAATATGTAACTTTTTTCATAAGCACATTATTACTCTAGCTTCCGTTTAGGATAGTTTTTATCCGACTGCGACGGTTAATTAATTTTCGGAAACATTTGACCTCATTAAATTATTAATTTCTTTTACTTTTAATCGTAGCCGCCATATATGTCAACTGTCAGTGACGTCAAAATGGCGGGCTTGCCATAACTATCGAATATTAATAATTTCGATCCGGTGTTGTGATGATAACCCTTCACGAAACGCATATTAAATTCTAAAGCGTAAAAAAATAATCGATTCTGATATGGAAACTTATATGCGATAAATTCGTATTGAGGCGTAATTTCAATAAATGTATCAACACATTTCAACAAAATAACGTCCACATAACGTCAAACGTCAAAAGTCTGACTCTCTTCCTTTTTTTTAATGGCATGGCGATAGCGCTGTTCTTGCGTTCAGCCAAAGTCTATTTGAGTTTCTGCAAGATTGAATCACACGCTGAGTATTGAATTGTCACGATACTGCATGGCTACCACAAGACGGCGCGCGAGCTCTCTCGATTTTTCTCGCACTATATGGCTCTTTCTAACTTATCTGATAAGAGAGAGACGGATAGTTGGAGAAAAATCGAGAGAGCTCGCGCGCCGTTTTGTGATAGCCGCGCTGGTTTGTCAGTATTTATATTTATCAGCAATAAACAGTATGTATGAAATCAGTATAGAACGGGCCTTTTATAATCATTAATTATGAAGCGCGTCAGTATTAGGCCTGCAACACACATTATTATGTTGGCAAGGGCGGGAACATACCCAAGATTTGCCAGAATGTGATAGTGCAATCTGAAACATTGCAATATGAAAAAAATAAACATATTGCTTTAACATTTTTAGTAATTTCCTTTATTAGAAATAGACTCGGACTCGCGTTATATAGTTGTAGAACTTACCTAGTGGTTAGGTATAGTTTGGATAATATCAATTGGTCTGTTGTCAAATTAAAAAGAGATCTTTTGTTCCACGTAAACACTTACCGGTCAATGGGTACTCGAAAGGATTATCTACCTATTATTAATTCCTAAACACATCTTTACCTGAGAGTCGGAGTGACTCAAGAACTCAAGATCATGTCAGTCATCCATCACGTTTTTATAATATAACATAACACAGTGTTAAAAATATGTAGAAAAGAAGATCAATAAACATTTAATACAGCAGCGTGTGTCCTACCTGTTAGATCTATTGCCACAGACATCTATTAAACTTTTACCCCATTATTCATAAAACTTAAAATACCTCTGATAAATAACACGTGTTTTGTCCCTATCTTAATAATTTAAATATCAGAGTGACAGGTTTTAACGTCGTTTTAACTAAAATAGATAGGTTTATTGAAAGTTTTACATGATAGGTTAAAATTAGAATTAGAATTGCATGTGCCCTATTTCCAAGAGAAGAAATGCGTTAACTCCTACATTAACATGCAAACGAAGTCGCAGGTACAGCTAGTCCGTAATAAATCCTCAATTATAATATTAATTTAAAATAGTAAGAAAGGGACAAAACACGCCTTATTTATCTGATTCCTGGTCCTTATACAATTTGAATATGATCCTCCTATCCTTTTTAGCATTTTCTTCCAATCTACAATATCAAAATCTTTTTCTAGGTCTACAAAAGCTATACATGTTTTTTTAATCCTGGTCCATTCTCCTGACAATAGTTTGCCTTAGTGCCAGCATAGCTTCTTTAGTGCCCTTATTTTTACGGAATCCATATTGATCATCCCCCAATCGCCACTCGATTCTGTTTCTAATTCTTTTTGTATTTCTTATCTCTCATCTCTTACTTATAATAAATCTCTAATTTAAAAAAAGAATCAGCCAGTATCAAACTAAGCATTTTGTGTCACGAATGATCTCGACTTCCCATGAACGGAAATACATGAAACTTTTTTTACTAGTACCAACATTATTATTCTAGCTTCCGTTTATAATAGTTTTTATCCGACTGCGACGGTTAATTAATTTTCGGAAACATTTGAACTCATTAATTTATTCATTTCTTCTGCTTGAAATCATAGCCGCCATATCAGTCAAATGTCAGTGACGTCAAAGTGGCGGCCTTGCCCTAACCAGTGCTACCTAACTGCACCGTGGGAACTATATATACCTACACTTTGGAAACCGAGGTCGGTTCATTCAGCCAGTTGGTTGGCACACGCGCTCACGGCCGGACGCTGCTTGTGCGCACAGTTAGGTATTGAAAATGACTTCGTTGCGAATAAATTCGGTTCACTGTAGCGTTGTGGGGTGTGACAACAGTAAAACAAATAGACATTTATCCTTTTTTCTCTGCCGACTGACGATGACAGATTAGTAACTTACCTACCTATTTACTTTATATAGTTACCTAAGTACTAATTAAGTACGGAACATTGAATCTTTAATACCTATTTCAAATACGTAATTAATTTGTAGACAAGTTTACTCCGCCACTGCCATGATGTCCAAATTATTTAGTTGTTTTCGTAGATTTAATGTTTATGTTTATCCCTGTATAACAGCAATTGGTATAATAGTTTACTTATAGTGGAAGCCCCACAAGCCCAATTCCCGAAAACCGCAAATCGATGTACAGTTTAGCCGTTTGGCACACGCATACTAGAGGTCAAAACAATTTTTTTGACCCGCAGTTCCTTGGTATGTTTCGAAAATTATTTTTGTTTCAATTAAAAAAATATGGCTAAAATGTAATTATGTGGTATATTTTTAGAATCGCCTCGAAAAGCCCTTTCATATGATACTACACACGATAGGTTTCTGAAAAAAAATTAAAAATTTCCATACAAAAAGATAAATGTTTCGGCACTCCCCCCCCTAAGGGAATTTTTTTTAGGAACTGCGGGTCAAAAAAATTGTTTTGCCTTATAGTATGTGTGTGCCAAACGGCTAAACTGTACATCGATTTGCGGTTTTTTTAAGCGTAGGGCTACCACTATTAGTAAGATTCGCACTGCAGCTTAAGAAAGGGCGTATACATCGTCGTTGCTATAGGGACTTATGACTTTTTGGAAGGGCTGGAATTCACTCGCGAGGATGAAACACGTAATCAGAATATTTTAACACAATACATTAAAACTAGTTATGCCTAGTGTCTACTTTCATGTTTGTAATGCTACTTTTAAACTATTATGTTATTCATATACTTACGCTATAAATAACGAAGATAGAAGGTTAGGTACCTAACAAACTTTATTTCGTACTGTCGTCCGGATACCTATATTTAAATTAAGTTACTTACCTACACAAAAGGTTTCGTTTTGTAATATGTGGTGGTACCTACATTCAAACTGTCGTATGTCGTAACCATAGACAGGGTGAGCGATAGGTAACATGGCTTCAATTGTATTTAACATGCTGCGTTGATATTCTTGTATATATGTATGTAAGTAACTATGCAGTTCAGATACTGGCAGTATCTCGAGAAACCCTGGATATTTATATATACCTATTTACTTTTTAGGGTTCCGTACCCAAAGGGTAAAAATGGGACAATTGCTTCACCATAGTGTACTTACACATTATAATAGAAATTTGTTTTGTAAAATAATTTAAAAAGTAATCCGTTGTTTATTTCACTCAACTATTATTTACAAAATCATTTCTAAGCGGTGTCAACCCTAGTGTCGATTGGCCGGCGCATGCGGGCAACGACCCGCGCGTTCAAGGTCGCTCCATTGTTAAATTTCGTAGGCACTTGAAGCAGTAGGTATTGGCATTTTTATTCAGACTTGAGTATCTGTTCGTAGAACTATTATATAATCTGTGCCCTAACTATCCAAAAGTAATAATTTCGATCCGATGTTGTGATTGACCTTCACAAAACGCATATTAAATTCTAAAGCATAAAAAATAATCGATTCTGATATGGAAACTTATATGCGCTAAATTCGTATTGAGGCGTAATTTAAACATAATAAAGTAAAGAATATAAATATTATCTCTACCTAGATGTTTTTTTCACTTTCTTTCAAATACATCTGTTTTTTTTTAAAAATTACAGTTAGTAGAGAGCTGCATTCGACTTAACTCACACTTGACTCGAATTTTATCGATACAATGATCGAACGTGTAACAACCCTAGAGGCATGTCTCAGGATTGACTTCATAGCCGCGGGGGACTATAGGTTAACTTAACTATGAAGTATTAGATTAGAATACAGCATAATTCCAAAATAAATAATTCATATAGCTATTATTTGCTATTAGACAACTATTGAATATTTTATAAGCGTTCGTAGTTCAATGTAACTGCGTCCAAAAGTCATTATAAATACAATGGCAAACACCTATACACACACACAACACTTCCATAAAATTGTGTTGATTTTTGAAGCTCGTTGATAATTATCATGGTTTTAATTCAAAACTTATTGATCATTTCGGATACGAGGAAATGAAATGAAAGTTAAAAACATAAATATTTTCTAAATCAGTCAGATCCCATCATCATTTTAAAAGCGGACCATTTCTAGGAAGCGCTTTTGAAGCGGTTATATCGAAAAACGATTTTTTTATACTCGTCGACCTTAATGTTTGAATTAAGACGTCGTACACCAAACTTAAATCACATACTTTTTACTATGGAGCTCCCAACTCAACATTTCATAACTGTTGAGACAACTGTAATGAAATTGACCAATCACGTGGCGCCTTTACTGAACTATAATGTATTTGACCAATAGGACGCCGTCATGAGAAAGTCAAAAGGTAAATAGATATCATCGCACAAAAAGAAAAAGCCGTTGGTTGCACTTCGTTTTCAATAGATACCAAGTTTGTTTAATTAGTTCAGTTGTCTCTTAGAAAAACACAGTTAGTATGACTAACAATTGTGCTAAAATGTAATTAAGTTGGCGATGGCAAGCAGGACCATGCACAAGATTTGGCAGAAAGTGCCAGTGCGATCTGTAACACATTGCGATATGAGCACATACGTACTTACTTTAATATTTTTAATAATCTGACACTGTTGACATCGTATCCCGAGAATTTTGTTTATCTGGTATAATCAAACCTAAGATAATTATTAGGGTTCAATAAACGACGAACCGCTTCGAGTAAAGGTGAGTAGTTACTAAAATGTAGTAAATGTAGTATGTAAATGTAAATGTATGTGTTGTGTAGTTATATAGTAACTATTTACCTTTACTCGAAGCGGTTCGTCGTTTTTTTGAACCCTCACATCTTGGGTTTGGATTATACCAGATAAACAAAATTCTCGGGATGTGATGTCAACAGTGGACTTATTAAACATATAAAGTTTCAATTACATAGCTCTTATGCTTAAGATTTTATTGATGTCTAATAAACGCTGATTATATCAAGTACTGACTCACTCACGCACTAAATACTTATCAGACTGATAAAGAGGAACTAATTTTAACGGCATTTTAGTTAAAATAGGTTTGCTCAACGTTTTACTTGATAGGTTAAATCAGAACTGCATTTGTCCTATGTCCAAGAGAAGAAATGCGTTAATTCCCAACATATAACATGCAAACGAAGGCGCAGCAGCAGCTAGTTGTTCTACATATGTTACTCACACTTAACTGTGTTGGCATTTTTAGGTATTGTAACTGTTTTTGTGGTAATTAAATCTTTTGGTATCTGTCCGGTATTAATACATCTAAATCATAAAATAAAATACTTATGAGAACATACGAGTTACCTGTAAATATTTTAGATAAAATAGTAAGCCCTAAACATATACGTATCCGTAAGTCCATTTGTCAATCTTACTTAGACATTGCAACGATAGGTACATAACAAAATGGATTTCAATTCATTCTTAAGGCGCCGTAGGTTCATGGTCTTCTCTTTCTCTCACTGAGCATAAGCGTGAGCGAGATGGAAGTGCGTGCTCGGAAGCGCGGATATCATGTTTTTTTAATTTTAATTTTTTGGCTATTTTAATAAATAAAAAAGTAATCACTGATTTCTCTCAAACAATATTGCCGATTTTTAGAAGCCATTATAAATACAATGGCAAACACCTATACACACACACAACACTTCCATAAAATTGTGTTGATTTTTGAAGCTCGTTGATAATTATCATGGTTTTAATTCAAAACTTATTGATCATTTCGGATACGAGGAAATGAAATGAAAGTTAAAAACATAAATATTTTCTAAATCAGTCAGATCCCATCATCATTTTAAAAGCGGACCATTTCTAGGAAGCGCTTTTGAAGCGGTTATCTCGAAAAACGATTTTTTTATACTCGTCGACCTTAATGTTTGAATTAAGACGTCGTACACCAAACTTAAATCACATACTTTTTACTATGGAGCTCCCAACTCAACATTTCATAACTGTTGAGACAACTGTAATGAAATTGACCAATCACGTGGCGCCTTTACTGAACTATAATGTATTTGACCAATAGGACGCCGTCATGAGAAAGTCAAAAGGTAAATAGATATCATCGCACAAAAAGAAAAAGCCGTTGGTTGCACTTCGTTTTCAATAGATACCAAGTTTGTTTAATTAGTTCAGTTGTCTCTTAGAAAAACACAGTTAGTATGACTAACAATTGTGCTAAAATGTAATTAAGTTGGCGATGGCAAGCAGGACCATGCACAAGATTTGGCAGAAAGTGCCAGTGCGATCTGTAACACATTGCGATATGAGCACATACGTACTTACTTTAATATTTTTAATAATCTGACACTGTTGACATCGTATCCCGAGAATTTTGTTTATCTGGTATAATCAAACCTAAGATAATTATTAGGGTTCAATAAACGACGAACCGCTTCGAGTAAAGGTGAGTAGTTACTAAAATGTAGTAAATGTAGTATGTAAATGTAAATGTATGTGTTGTGTAGTTATATAGTAACTATTTACCTTTACTCGAAGCGGTTCGTCGTTTTTTTGAACCCTCACATCTTGGGTTTGGATTATACCAGATAAACAAAATTCTCGGGATGTGATGTCAACAGTGGACTTATTAAACATATAAAGTTTCAATTACATAGCTCTTATGCTTAAGATTTTATTGATGTCTAATAAACGCTGATTATATCAAGTACTGACTCACTCACGCACTAAATACTTATCAGACTGATAAAGAGGAACTAATTTTAACGGCATTTTAGTTAAAATAGGTTTGCTCAACGTTTTACTTGATAGGTTAAATCAGAACTGCATTTGTCCTATGTCCAAGAGAAGAAATGCGTTAATTCCCAACATATAACATGCAAACGAAGGCGCAGCAGCAGCTAGTTGTTCTACATATGTTACTCACACTTAACTGTGTTGGCATTTTTAGGTATTGTAACTGTTTTTGTGGTAATTAAATCTTTTGGTATCTGTCCGGTATTAATACATCTAAATCATAAAATAAAATACTTATGAGAACATACGAGTTACCTGTAAATATTTTAGATAAAATAGTAAGCCCTAAACATATACGTATCCGTAAGTCCATTTGTCAATCTTACTTAGACATTGCAACGATAGGTACATAACAAAATGGATTTCAATTCATTCTTAAGGCGCCGTAGGTTCATGGTCTTCTCTTTCTCTCACTGAGCATAAGCGTGAGCGAGATGGAAGTGCGTGCTCGGAAGCGCGGATATCATGTTTTTTTAATTTTAATTTTTTGGCTGTTTTAATAAATAAAAAAGTAATCACTGATTTCTCTCAAACAATATTGCCGATTTTTAGAAGCCATTTTAATATTCTTAGCTTTTGTGCATGATTTGTTATAAATATTCTAAGTGTATTTTAGACCCTTTTATTAGACATATAGAGCGAAAATTGCTTAATCATGTTTCGATTCACTGATCTCCCTGTAGAAAAGCCTCAAGATTACTATTCGCATTTTTTTGAAACCATATTATTATAAACCGACGCATTATATTTTCAAAAACTCTGTTCGCTTCACTTCGCTGAACCTACGGCGCCTTAAGACTAACCTAAATGAAGCAGATTAATGATATTTAAAGCTACTTACTTTGCATTTCTCACATTTTTCGGGCTCAATAAGAAGTACGGCCAAATCACACATGCCAATAGTGAAGTTGCGAAATAAAAAAAGGCAAAGTACGAGTTAAATTGAATTTTGTTCGGTTTTGGTGAAATTATTTTTCTTATTAAGAAGGTCAATATACATATTGTAACAAATAATACGATCTTGTCCCACATTGTACTAGATCACTCTATTCACGGACTATTAGCTTACCGCACTGTTTAGTAATGAGGATAATATTGACTATCTGTACTATTTATTTATAATTCCACACAACTAACTACGAAGGAACGCTAAACAAAGATAGCTGGTTGATACGGCTTTCTATCGGAGGCGGAAAGGTAGACGACCTTGCTGCTTTTATCTATATCTTTAAAACGATGACTTCTTAAGGCCGACACGCACTGACAGCGGTGGCGGAGCGGCGCGGAGGCGGTACCGGTTGTAATGTTCGAGCTAATATGAAACGACCCGCACAGAGCGGCGCGGCGCGGCGCGGTTTTCTGTGCGGACCCTTTCGTATTAGTTCGAACATTACAACCGGTACCGCCTCCGCGCCGCACCGCGTCGCTCCGCCACCGCTGTCAGTGCGCTTCGGCCTTTATTGATTTACTACAAAATTGAGACATATTTTATTGAGTTAAGTAGGTAATTACGTCGATAACGAACACGTCGGGGTGCTGCACGATGCCGTATTCAAACACGACGTAATTACTGAACGCACGAAAAGCTTCTCTATCCGATCATCCCTGCATTGAAATGGATTCGGGAATCCACAGAATGACATCGGTCATGAAATCTGTTTGATAGAGAAGAATTTTAAATTACAAAGGCTGGCTCAATAAATAAAAAATAAATATAAATATTAGGGGACGATCTTACACAAATCGACCTAGTCCCAAACTAAGCAAAGCTTGTACTATGGGTACTAGACGACGATAAACATACTTATATAGATAAATAAATACTTAAATACATAGAAAACATCCATGACTCAGGAACAAATATTCGTGCTCATCACACATACAAATGCCCTTACCGGGATTCGAACCCAGGACCTCTTGCTTCGTAGGTAGGGTCACTACCAACTAGGCTAAAGCAGTCGTCAATAGGGTGTTGGCAAGGTATTGGCCAGTGATATAGGTACACAATACTTTGTTTTGTGTCTTTTTAGGTTTTTAAAGAATAAAACCTTATTTTGCTCAGGATTTCAGTATTCATTCAACTTTTCACTACTTCGATTACGAAAATGGCGAAAATAGTGTTTAATTTGTACGCTAATAATGAGCCGCGTTCATTTATCTGTCTTTTTTTGGCATGGTTGAAAAGAGAAAAATATATGGGTAAGGACCAAATTCTTTGCCAGTAGTTAGCGTCGTTAATTGGTAGTAGTTAAAAAGTTCCGTTGTGACACGAAAATTAACCATAGAAAATGTATGTACCCATATAGTGGACGCAGAATTTTGGGCCGTAGGTACTACAATAGAAGGGGCGCTCCGCGAAATAGAAGTTCTAAGATTGAATATTTACCTATGACAAATTAAAGCGAATGCCAGGATAAAGTGCATACAAAAACTGCATCACATTTGCAATCTGTTTGTCGAAAAAAAACATACAAAACCAAAATTGACTAATTTCAATGGTGTCACGTTTCCGTGCATATAATTTACGAGTACGTAAAAACTGAGTGTATAGCTTTTGATATTGCGTAGTGTAGTGATAAATAAAAATAGTACAGTCACCAGCAATAAGATCTGCCACAACATAGCACGCATAAATATCTGACACGACTCTATGTCTAATGCCATAAGGACGTGTCAGATATTTTTGCCGGCTTTGTTTCGGCAGATATTGATGCCGGTGACTGACACTCACATTCAACACGTTTAATTTATTAAAATCAATTCCAAAATTTAGCTTTAAATTATAAAATTGAACAAGGGTACAGTCGGCGTCGCGAAGTCGTAGGCACAGAACTACAACACAGGGCTGTTGCTTAGGTAATTCTATGGCGAACACCGGAATACTTGAACCAGAATTTTTAGACAGAACGCCTTTTTACACCGGAAATAACGCTTCTGACCTTACGCACATTTAGTAAAAGGGTTGTGCAATAAAGTTCTGGATGGCGAGGATGAGACATGAATGGAATGGATGGATGGATGATTCTTGGACGATTCCTTAACACAGGAATTAATAATAGATAATCACTTTTCTAGTCACCACGAGTCAACATTTTTGATAATAACATTTAATAACCAAACACGCATTAACAATGTTAACAAATATTTGTACAATAACCTATAATGGCGTGCAACAGTTTTTTTTGTGAATTTTGCGCAGTGCGCTCATATTTATGTTATAAGCCAGACTTGGATGAAATCTCTAAACACACTTACACTACACAAAACACTACAAAATTAAATATATATTTTCGTTATAAAATGTTATCTTTATTAATTTATGTAAAATGTTATGAAAAGTGAATAGTTTTTCTCAATTTAACGTTTCTATATCATATCCAAAAATAGTCAATTAATTAACAAAAATTATTTAATTTGTTTTGTCGAGTAAGAATCCATTATTTACCGGGAATAAAAAAAAAACTGTACATTCTGTACAACCCGGTTAATTTAAGAATGCACCGTGTTCATGCATACATCTTGCTGCAAGGTGCCAACGTGACTTAATCGGGATATAACCATCGATAATATAGAATAGTAGATTGTTAACCATGGGCTGAAAGGCACCCATTTCTGACGAGATATTTTGGCACTCGAACGAAGTGTGAGCGCCAATGGTTCGAGTCAGAAATGGGTCACTTTCACCAGAGTTAAACACTAGGGTAAGATGGGGGAATTGCGGTCAGCGGGCAATGCCGGTCACGTCAAAATCTCAAACTTCCAAAAACATTATGCAATCGCTACTAGTGTGGCCATCTAGTACGCGGCCGAGTAAACTTATTTACCAAGTGGCGCCATTTTCCTTCGCGCGCTGTGAGTTTGACAGCTGTGTACAGGTTCGGGCGTGTTTTGTTGTAATAAAATCGAAAATTCGGCAAAAAGTAAGCTTAAAGTGATTTATACCAATCAATATCTTTCTTAAAGTTAATTATTATGCGTTTACAAGTGTATCCCTTGTGCTTGTTGGATTTTATGAAAGTTATTTACGTTGTTCGGGACTAACCAAAGAAACCGTTTTCGTATTTTGGGGTAATGGCAATCATTCTAAGCGGGCAATACCGGTCAGTGACCAGTACTACCCCGTATGGAATTATAAGACAATTTATTATTTGTTTGTTTGTTATATAATGTCTCATTACACTTATTTTTATAGAAGACATTTAGTTTTTTCTCCGAAGTAGAGAAGGGTATGGCTGAGAATATAAAACTTGTAGCCAAACTTCTTTACGGCCTAAGTCCACTACAAATTCGTAATGCAGCTTTCATTTATGCCGACAAACATATCATAAAGCATAGCTTCAACAGGGAGAGGACACTAGCAGGAAAATATTGGTCACTTATATGGTTTTTTTTAGAGAAAACCTTCAATAACCATTCGTCAACCAGAGGCAACCAGTAAATTAATAATGTGTGTGGTTTATTATAAACAAAAGAGTTTATTTTGGTTAAAATATAAAAATGGTTTGGTTCATTTTGGTTAAAATATAAAAACTGTAGATAATTATGAATAGAATGTCGTTTTCTTTCGTTTTGGTACATTTTAGAAGCAACCGTGTGTTTATTTTGAATGACCGGTATACCCCAACAGTAGACCGCCATTACCCGCACCTGCGGGTAATAGCGGTCAAAGAAGGGTTTTACAAAATGATTAAAAAATAAGAATCCCCTAAAGTATTGATAATGTACCTAATATATATCTATAGCCCACTAAATAAGCTATGTAAAAAGTCAGTTACCTATACCGTAAGTCCCAGAAATTAAATAAAAAATGGATTACTGCTTAAGTGACCGCCATTCCCCCATCTTACCCTACTTTTCATATCGAATACAAGGAAAGTGAAAAAAAACACAGGCGGAAAATAAACCATATGTTTAATCAAACTATATAATGCTAAAACGGCAGCCGCCGTTATCGTGACGTCATTAGCAGAAAGAATAGTCCCATCTCACCTGTCCTAAAGAAAGAGGCAAAGATCTGTCTCGCTCGACACTCTACAAAAATGTGATGGTTGGAGTTTTCGGTCACGTGGAATACTGATAATAAAATAACGATTTTATTTTATTATATTCGTATTTACTAAAATCAAAATTGTTCAAAATTCAAAAGTAGCTTATTTAAATACTTTGATACCATTTTTTAAATTTATTTTTAGTATTAGTTGAAGAGTGGCTGTATGCGTTTCTGTCTTCGCTCACATGCACAACTTTAAGTTAAAAAAGGTTTGTGGGTGTATTCCGTTTGTCACCTTCTCATAGACCCTGGTGAATATTTGAGCGAAATTAAAAGTAATTAGTTTACAACATTAACGTATTTTATATTTATGAAAAAAAAAACCACGAACTAGTAAGAATAAAATTATCCCCCTTTGTCAGTGGCGGGGTAAGGATTGATAATTATAAGAATTAGTTCCCGTATAGTGCTTGTAAGACAAGGACTAACTTCTTCTCGTAGATCGACTCAACTACTACTACGACTAACGACTCAGTATAATTTGAGACGTTGGTGCTGATAAAAAGCCTAAGTCTTCTGGTAGATGTCGCTACACGCCTCCCTAAGGCGTTGTATGAAGGAACTGATTGAAGGATTTGGTGCCCGAACCGGATTGTTCCGATAGCTCAGTTGGTTAGTAGTGACGGGCCATGAATGCCTGTGGTCGCCGGTTCGAACCCGGCTCGGAGCATTAAAAATAAACATTTTTTCCTTTGATTTAATAATTTATAATTTTCGTTAGCAGCGTTACTGATTAAAAAAAATAAAAAATAATTCAGTATGGGGTGGCGCATCGTTACTGACGATTTATGAATATAATTAGAGACGTTGGTGCCGTTAAGAAGTCTAAGTCTTCTAGTAGATGTCGCTACACGCCTCCCTAAGGCGTTGTATGAAGGATTTGGTGCCCGAACCGGATTGTTCCGATAGCTCAATTGGTTAGTAGCGACGGGCCAATGAATGCCTGTGGTCGCCGATTCGAATCCGGCTAGGAGCATTAAATTTTTCAATTTATTCCTTTGATTTAAAATTTATAATTTTCGTTAGCAGCGTTACTGCTTAAAAAAAAACAAAAAAGAAACTACGACCCACTTTCAGAGCATGAGATATGAAATGGTTATTTTCATATCTCATGCTCTGAAAGTGGGTCGTTGTTGTTCTAAAAAGTGTGCTGAAAGTGATACGTTTCTGCTCTAGTGCAGAAAAGTAGTGTATTCCATTTAGTCCTCGCCTTTGAAACATTATGCGGGAACTAATTCTAATAAATATCAATACTTACCCCGCCACTGACAAAGGGAAATACTTTTTCACATCAGCTATTCGGATAAGGGCTTTTTCTTCCCTGCTAGGAGGGATCAAAGTGGCACTTTTCTGTTCCAGGACACAGTGTTGCCAGAATAAAAAAATATATCCCAATTAATACATGAAAATAGTATACCCACACATAATCGATTGCTTAGTTTTTAAAATCGATTACTTTCATATTTTTTTATCTTGACTACTATTGTTAACGTACGTAACGTAATAAAATACAAGTAATTATATGTTATTCAAAGTAACACTATAATCAGTAGGTTTATAATAATTAATTTAATACAGCTACTCACCTAATACATATTTCATTATCCTCATAGGTGATGTGCTGATGTGAAAGTAGTATGAGTCACACGGAAGCAAAACTATTTCCAACTTGGGCGTGAACACTTGAATCCCTCACTATACGCTCTGGATTCCACGTTAGGACCCCTCACTACGTTCGGGATTCTATTCTGGAATCCTTCGCTTCATTCGGAATTCAATCTACGCCCTCGCCGTAAATATGCCATGTTGCTCCCTGACACAATCTACTATTATTCTTACTAGTTCATAGAATTTATTTTATTTAATATAAAGTAAGTTTATGTTGTAATTTAATTACTTTTATTTTAGCTAAAATATCCACTAGGGTCATAGATGGTGACAAATGGAATACACCCACAATGCTTTTTTAACTCAAAGTTGTGCATGTGAGCTAAGGCAGAAACGCATACAGCCACTCTTCAACTAATACTAATAATAAATACAAATAGTATGAAAATATTTGAATGGGCTATTTTCGTCTGTCATAATTAAATTGTTTCAATTTGAAAGTATGTTATTCATATAGTTTTGGAGTCTTTTGAATGATCCTTGGAACATGGCGGATCGTGCACCAGACATTTTTTTTCATTTTCTGCATCCTGCTGTTTAATGTATAGTTTTGATAGCGTATTATGCAATAAATGGCAAACATGACGGCTACAGTTTATGAAGAATTTTCCTGGAAATGCGAATAACCAATTCTTGGGCATCATTCAGCGGTTCGTGGTCGCGGCCGCCATTATACTTTGTACTGCTCCAGCTATCACTCAGTGCATCGTGAAGGCCTTACACCGTACATCATGCATGTGAAATGTTTTTTTTTATTTCTGATTTCTGTACACTGTTTTTGGCAAAGGCCCTAGAGGCTGCCATTTCTCTAATAATAATAACATATAGTTTTGACTTTAGGAAATACGAATATACTATATGGTTATAAAATCATGAGCAATATTTTTATTTTCAAAACTAGCTGTGCCTGCGACTTCGTTTGCATGGTAATGTGGTGGGAGTTAACGAATTTCTTATTTTGGACATAGGACACATGCAGTTCTAATTTAACCTTTCAAGTAAAACGTTGAACAAACCTATTTTAGCTAAAATGCCGTTAAAATTCTTTTCTTTGATGTTTAAATTAGTAAGAAAGGGACAAAACTCGTTTTATGGGGTAATAGTTTAGTAGATGTTTGTGGCTATAGATCCAACAGGTAGGACACAGGCTGGAGCATTAAATGTTTATATATCTTCTTCTCTACATATTTATAATATAACACTGTTTTATATTAAAGAAATACAAACGTGATGTGTGAAATCATCTTGAGTCACTCCGACTCTCAGGTAAAGATGTGTATAGAATTAATAAATAGATTTAATAATCCTTTCGAGTACCCGGAGTAGGTACTCATTGACCGGTAAGTGTTTACGCGGAACAAAAGATCTCTTTTTTAACGTCTGAATTTATATTTTCCAAGCTATACCTAACCACTAACTGCCGCCTGTGTTGAGTACAAAATTTTACGTCTTCACCTGGCCACAATGCGAGTTTTTCCGTACGCGCAGCGTGCACTAAACCTTGCATTATGGCCAGGTGTGACGTAATTTTACCTACTGCCCAAGTCTTCGCTCAAATTAGCTGAGGTCCTTTCATTTCCATCAAACATAGCTAGGAAACTTAACAACAGATATGCAAGGCAATGAACACGCAAATTATTATACTATTGATTATCTCCTTAAGTCTACGAAATCGTAGGTCATTTATACGCATTTAACTGACAATTTGTAACTATTGATAAAAATATTCGTAAATGACCCAATAACTCTTGTTTACTTTTGGATAATTATATCAGTTTGTTTGTTTTAAGTGCAAAGTACGTAAGTCAGTTGTTATGATAACATGCAATGGGATCAGTCTTTGTTGCTCGCCAAATCTCTTACTTATTACAAATTACATATATTCATTGGCTTGCGTGTTACCTTCTTTTTATGACACCTTACTCGTACCTATCTCGTATCAAATATCCAATGCCCCCTTCAATACGTTTACGAACAGGAACATAAATACACACGGGTATCAGGTAATTCAAGTAAATATTTGAGGACTATCTTACACAAATCGACCTAGTCGCAATCTAAGCAAAGCTTGTACTAAGGGTACTAAATATGCGACGATATAATATATATATTTATATAGATAAGTAAAAACTTATATACTCACATAGAAAACATCCATGACTCAGGAACAAATATTCGTGGTCATCACAATTCAATTCAACAAATTATATTTTCTCTATCTAATAAATAAATAAATATCAAATAAAAATATATATCATACACCAATTGACCAAGTGCCATAGTAAGCTCAATAAGCAATGTGTTATGGGCAAAATAGACCACACTATAAATTTAATATACATATGAAAATGAAAAAAATTAAAAATAGTTTATTCTTTGACTTATAAAATACTTAACAAATACAGGTTGGTGTCTCTTTTTAAGTATCGAGATACCTGTGTCAAGAGACACCGCTCCTCCACAGAGTGTAGCTTAACATGCACAGATTTACAATACATGTTCTGACAAAGAAAAACGGTGATAATTATAAACTGAGATAGTTAAATACAAGTGCTTACATATGTACTTACCTACCTAAAAACTGAAATAAGTACATAGAAAACATCCAAGACTCAGACACAAATATTGTTGCTCATCACACAAATAATTTCCCTTATCGGGATTCGAACCCAGGGCCTACAGCTTCGCAGGCAGCGTCTCTACCCACTAGGCTAAACGGTTGTCAAAATCGAATACTTAAAAAAACAAAAAACCTTTATTAAAACCTTGACGAAGATAGAAATGAACCACGTGCAGCGCGTGCTACACAGACATCAGGTGATGACTGATGACCGCCATCTGATCTCTCTTGCGGGGGCCTCCAGGATCTCATACTGAACGCACTGCAGCCCTTCTCGCGGTCCCGATGGGGCTCGTCATAGGGCGCAAAACATTTTCGGTGCCTGCTATGGAGTTTTTAACCGAGTGCCCCATCCCCCGCGTCATACAGGTTAGGATACGCAAGCTACCCTTTGAGAAAAAAAGAGTATGAAGTGCTCTCTCAAAGAGTACTTACTTAATACCCAAAAAAAGTACAGCCGTCGATAGAAACTTCTACAGTCAGCAGCAAAAGTAGCTACACTACATAGCGTGGGTAAAGTGCGCAAAATGACCTACACAATGTCAAGAGTATATATAAGGAATTTCTAGATCATTTCAACGTGTTATTTGCGTAGATACTTCTGCTGCTGACTGTACTACGAATAATGTTTTGACATAAACTTATGTTACTTCTGTAAGTATGTGTATTAAAAATCGAAAACAAACTAGACACGATCGTTAACTCGCACAAATAAGCACCGGTGTTTATGTACAAGAAATGTTGCAGAACCATCGCGGCGCCCGCGCAACTTCTGCTATGCTTACTTGCATGTAGTGTAGACATAATATAAGCACCGGTGTTCACGTACAAGCTCCGTACAAGAAATGTTGCAGAACCGTCGCGGTGCCCGCGCAACCCCTGCTAATGCTGACATCCATACTAATATTATAAATTGGAAAGTGTATATGTGTGTTTGTTTGTTTGTCCGTCTTTCACGGTAATACGGAGCGACAAACAGACGTGATTTTTTAACTGGAGTTAGTTAAAGGGAAGGAGAGTGGATAGTTTTTATCCCCGAAATTATCCCCTAAGGGGGGGGTCAATGTTTGTATGGAGCTGCGATATAAACGACTTCCACGCGGACGGAGTCGCGGGCAGAAGCTAGTGTAGACATAAATAAGTGTTAGGAGCCACTTCTAGTGATATCTGTGCTTTCAGTAGCTTTATACTAACTCTTTATATTTGGTTATGTGGTTGTTATAATTTTAGATGACAAATATACTTTTACAAATAAACATTTCGGTTTTCCTTAATACTAAGCACCGCACGAAATGTTACAGAACCGCCTGCTAATCTAAATATATAAAAGAAGAAGTCCTGATCTACCATCAACGCACAGCCGAAACTTCTGGGACTAGAAACTTGAAATTTTCACCAGGACTTCCTTTTATGACGTAAGCAACGGATAAGACGGGATTTTTGGAAATTCCATCCCTAGAGGTGTTAAATAGGGGTGCAAAGTTTGTATGACGGAAACTTTTCCTTTTGAGCTAGAAACTTGAAACTTTGTAGAAAGATTACTTATTAAGGTTACGAGAAATTGAAAGAGCATTCAAAGCTCAAAAAAAAATACATAAGGGCATTAAGTGGTATTTCTGCTAGATAGTCATGTAAGCCTGTTTTTAAAAGGCTCAATATGTACATTATAATAAATAGATTTGCATGCCTACTTTTATAAGGTATGGACATTATTTACCATTTAGGTACTATACCATATTTATACGTACATAATTTTAAGCAAATATACAAATTTCATTTCATTTCATAAGATACAAAAAAGTAATTTCAGCGTTTTAGAAAATTCTACCCCTAAGGGGGTTAAATGGGGGTGCAATGTTTGTATGGGGGAAACATTATTTTTTGAACTAGAGACTTGAAACTTTGTAGAAAGTTAACTTATTAAATATAAAAAAAAGTAATTTCAGCGTTTAAGAAAATTCCATCACAATGGGGTTAAAAAAGGTTGAAGGTTTTGTACGGGGAACACTGGATTTTTTAAAGAGATGTACCTACTCTTCATGAACCTGTCTCCATTTCTCGATTTCCAGTGCTGAGTTTAAGACTGTTTTAACAGCCTTACGATATTTAACTTTTTTTAAAATCTTACTCATAATAACTAAGATCCCCATTTTCTAGCTCCAAATCCATGCGTCGCTCTATATCTTGCAGAGTCATTTTTGCCAAAGATTAAATTAGATTAAAGCATCAGGTAACTGACGGAATAAGTATTAAGCATTCTGCAAACAATTCCCGTAATCTGATTGGAAATTCTTTAACAATCGCATATCAGTGTCTGCCACTGTTTGAAATGTAATATGTCTAGACTATTTTAACTAAGAATAAAATTCACTTACCTATTTTATATCTTTGTCATCATCCAAAATCTACGCGGACGAAGTCGCGGGCGGCCGCTAGTGTTGACATAAATAAGCACCGGTGTTTACGCACAAGAAATGTTACAGAATCGCCTGCTAACGTTGACATAAATAAGCACCGGTGTTTACGCACAAGAAATGTTACAGAACCGCCTGCTAATGTTGACATAAATAAGCACCGGTGTTAACGCACAAGAAATGTTCAGAATCGCCTGTTAATGTTGACATAAATAAGTGTTTACGCACAAGAAATGTTACAGAACCGCCTGCTAATGTTGACATAAATAAGCACCGGTGTTTACGCACAATAAATGTTACAGAACCGCCTGCTAATGTTGACATAAATAAGCACCGGTGTTTACGCACAAGAAATGTTACAGAATCGCCTGCTAATGTTGACATAAATAAGCACCGGTGTTTACGCACAAGAAATGTTACAGAACCGCCTGCTAATCCATACTAATATTATAAATGCGGAAGTCTCTGTCAGTGTCTGTCTGTCTGTCTATTACCTATTCACGCTTAAACCGCTGAAGCGATTTAGGTGAAATTTGGTATAGAGATAGTTTGAGTCCCAGGGAAGGACATAGGGTAGTTTTTATCCCCCAAAATCATTCCCTAAGGGGGGAAATAGGGGGTTGAGAGTTTGTATGGAGCGGCGATATAAACGAGTTCCACGCGGACGGAGTCGCGGGCAGAAGCTAGTGTTGACATAAATAAGCACCGGTGTTTATGTACAAGAAATATTGTAGAACCTTCGCGGCGCCCGCGCGACCCCTGCCAATGCTGACATGAAGACATAAAACTTTTACGCGTTAGATGAATGGCTCGTAAAACCAACGTCGTAGTCATAGCAAACCCGACGAAAGGGAAGGTGCTGATCTGACAACATTTCTAGCTTCGGTATAGGTTCTTACATAGTACACTGGGAACCATCTAAACATTTCATCTGAAACCCTTTTGCCGTAACAACAACGCTCCAATCATTAATTAAAAAAGCAGTTACAAAATTTATGAGCATTGGAATTTTATTACTATTATCAAATTGGCATCGGTATCATAATTGTACAAAATGTTTGCGATGGTGGCCTTCTTGAACTGCGCTTGTTTGTTTGTGACAAGTGACGCCGAATTGCCGGTTACAAATACCGGAAACACCGATTTTTATTCATCCAATGAGAAATACAATCATACAACTAAGCACTACCAGTATCCTGGACTCTTCAAAAATTACAGTCGTACAACGATGCACTACGAGTATCCTCAACTCTTCAGACATCACGTTTATACGAATTTATCCGAGCGAGGCAGAGAAGTGTTTTCAGACTTTTCAAATAGTATGTGTGTGGTTCCAAATATCTCTATCGCACTTGCCATATTCGAGTCATAATCATGTGCAACGGTCATTTTCGGGGTTTCGTGGTAGTATCAGCTGAGTCAGTCCAACTGCTTCCAACTCACAGGCGACACTCGGCCGCGATTGTTCCGCTTTCCGTTTAATCCTGCCAGTGCCAGTTGAAGCAATATAAAGTTTTGTGCATATTATTATTGAGAGAAGTAGAGAACAATGACTTTCAATTTCAATACGTCCCGTTTCGTATACGCGGTATGCTATGTTCGGACTCAGGGCGGCGCTATGGAAATCCATAGCGCCTGACGAGCGGACGCGACGTGTCGCGCGAAATTAAGGCTGTGCCTATATGCGTCCCAGGAACTTACAATTTGTTTATCAGACCATTTGTCCCTTCATACATTTCTCATTATGAATATTACAAAAATATATATTAATATATTGTTGTTCATATTATACATATTTTCGTTTAAAGTGATATATTGATAATTTTCAGAACTCTCGTGTATACAAAGGCGAGGCATATGTACTACGATAGCTAGTTGTCTGACAGAAAGGAGACTATACTTTGCTGGAGGCTGCCACGGGCGTAATAAAGTATGTTGCTACGACTTCGATGAGGAAGTTCGTATTCGTGAAGATTGATTATTTTGGATAAATTAAAGGCAATTCTACTGACCGACAATATTTTGGCAACCCATCAAAGTAACCAATTGACCTAAATAAAATATGAAAAAAAATGCGTAGGTACCTAGCAAGAAAGAAATATTATTGTGACGATTTATTACTGAATCTGAATTCAGTGTAAGTACTTAATACTTAAGAGATCTTTGATTGACACCCAAACTAGCCAATCGAAGAGTGTTGTAAAAGTGTGCGATGGCGTAAGATATACCACCCTATATTTTTGTGGAACTTGATCTGAAATAAGACTCAACCTCGAACCCTTACATCACTGTCTGCCGGTTTCCAGAAACGGATACTGAGTGGATAGATTTGAGCAGCTAACTCCAGTGGAGGCTGAACAATTAGTGAAACTGGACCCGAGTAGTGAAAGTTCACTAGGTAGGTAGGGTAAGTTTTTCCAATTAAACTTGTGGGCCTGGATGTGCACTATGTTGTGCACGATTACTCTTTGATATCTAAGCGGACGGGATTTAACTAATAAAACTGTTAGAATTACAAAGCTAGCCGGGCTAATTTGATGTTCTAGTTACTTTATCTTATCTTATCTAGATCATCTAGATGACGGTCCTTTTTGATACACTTTGACTCAGTGGGATCTTTTGTGCATTTGCCCTATGCTTTATGCCGGCTCCGAAGCTCGCTCCATCATTTCCATCAATCGAAATCATGTCATTTAAACAAAGATCAAATAATGCACGTAATTTAAAAATATCCTACAAAGGACAGCAAATTGACGAAACTGATGTGACCAAATTTTTAGGATAGGTTGACATGGCAAAATCAAATTGACATTATACGTAAAAAATTGAATCAATTTTCGTATGTATTATATAATTTAAGAAAAATTGACAATGAATCAGTAGTTTTAACAGCCTACCAAGCTTATGGATCTTCGACACTGAGGTACGGCATTCTCTTTTGGGCAAATTCTGTTGATAGAGAAATAGCTTTCAAAGCACAGAAGAGATGTATTCGCTCATTATGTGGCATTCAAAAATTAGACAACTGTAAGCCCTATTTTCAAAGATTGCGAATATTAACTCTTCCCTGTCTCTATGTATTTGAGGTTGCAATGTTTGCTAGATTGAATCTTAATTTATTTCAAACTTTTAAGAGTACACGCCTTAGGTATAAAATTAATGGAACATTATCAAAAACTGCTCTATATCGGAAAAGCATACTTAGAATGGCTCCTAGAATTTACAATAAGGTACCGAAAGACATTGTAGAAGTAGAAAATGCGGTGTTCTTTAAGCGAAAATTGTTTGATCATCTTGTGAAAAAAGCGTACTACACAACAAATGAGTATTTGTTAGACTGTAATTAATAGAATAGAACCAGGTTCGTCCATTAATTACTGCTACAATTTGTATGCCTAACGGCCCAGCATAGTGGTTCTAAAAACTATTATTTAAGATCCTTATATGTACTAAGTTACTTACCTATGTTGTACAAATAAATAATTTCATTCATTCATTCATTCATTCGAATGATGCATTTCAGCGGAAGCACCTTGAATTCCTTTGGTTGCGGATAGCCGTTAGCAAAGTAATGTATGTATGTACTAGCGGCCGCCCGCGACTTCGTCCGCGTAGATCAGGGGTTCCCAAAGTGGTCCAGGTGGACCCCCAGGGGTCCACAGGAGACTCGACGGGGGTTCACGTTGGCGTGACAAAAAAATGGGGGTGCACAATTCGTAAGTGGGGGTCCCCGAAAATGTATCTGGCTTATTACACCATTCGCCTCTAAAACTTGTCGACTGCAAGTCTGCAACAGATCGCGAGTGTCTCCAGACTTTTTTGCCGAGTTTTGGGAATATTGTAGAAATGTGGTGTAGGGGGTCTACCAGATCCAGTTAACTTTTGAAAGTGGTCTATGAGAAAATAAAGTTTGGGAACCCCTGGCGTAGATTTTTGATGATGCCAAAGATATAAAATAGGTAAGTGAATTTTATTCTTAGTTAAGACATATGTATTACATTTCGAACAGTGGCAGACACTCGATATGCGATTGTTAAAGAATTTTTAAAGATTTTCCAATCTGATTACGGGAATTGTTTGCAGAATGCTTAATACTTATTCCGTCAGTTACCTGATGCTTTAATCTAATTTTAATCTTTGGCAAAAATGACTGCAAGATATAGACCGACGCATGGATTTGGAGCTAGAAAATGAGGATCTTAGTTATTATGAGTGAGATTTTAAAATAAGTTTAATATTGTAAGGCTGTTTAAACAATCTTAAACTCAGCACTGGAAATCGAGAAATGGAGACAGGTTAATGAACTGTACATCTCTTTAAAAAATCCAGTGTTCCCCGTACAAAACCTTCAATCTCTTTTAACCCCCATTAGGATAGAATTTTCTTAAACGCTGAAATTACTTTTTTGTATTTTAATAAGTTAACTTTCTACAAAGTTTAAAGTCTCTAGTTCAAAAAATAATGATTACCTCGTACAAACATTGCAACCCCATTTAACCCCTTTAGGGGTAGAATCTTCTACAACGCAGAAATTACTTTTTTTGTATTTTAATAAGTAATGTTTCTACAGTTTCAAGTTTCTGGCTCAAAAAATAAAGTTCCCTCCATACAAACTTTGCACCCATATTTAACCCTCTTAAGGGTGGAATTTTCTTAAACGCAGAAATTGCTTTTTTTGTATTCTAATTAGTAATCTTTCTACAAAGTTTCAAATCTATAGCTCTAAAAAAATAGATTCCCCCATACAAACTTTGCACCCCTATTTGACCCCCTTAGGGGAGGTATTTCCAAAAATCCCTTCTTATAAAAATAACCTAAAGTTACAAAACTCTAGTTTAAAAAATAATGTTTCCCCATACAAATATTGCACCTCTATTTAAACCCCTTAGGGGTGGAATTTCCTTAAACGCAGAAATCACTTTTTTTTGTATTCTAATGAGTAATCTTTCTACAAAGTTTCAAGTTCATAGTTCAAAAATTAATGTTTCCCCCATACAAACATTGCACCCCTATTTAACCTCCTTAGGGGTGGAATTTTCTAAAACGCTGAAATTATTATTTTTGTATCTTAATAAGTAATCTTTCTACAAAGTTTCAAGTCTCTAGTTAACAAAATAAGGATTCTCCCATACAAACTTTGCACCCCCATTTAACCCACTTAGGGATGGAATTTCCAAAAATCCCGTCTTATCCCTCGCATACGTCATAAAAGTAAGCTCTGGACCAAATTTGAAGTCTCTAGTTCCAGTAGTTTCGGCTGTGCGTTGATGGTAGATCAGGACTTCTTTTATATTTTTAGATGCTTACATACGCACTTTATTGTACACAATAACAGATTAAATAATACATGTCACACAATAGATCGAAGTACAAAGGCGAAGTTCATTAAGGAGTAATTCATTCTTTATCTGGCAACGGCATGAGGGCATGACATTCACACTATAAGTGTTCTATAGTCCCATCCTCCACGCCACACATTCTAAAGTATAGTCTCATCTTGACCAAGAGCCCGAAGTGACCTGTGAACACCCCAGATATAATTTAGAGTTGCTTTGTCCTGACTTTTCGGAGTTTTCTTGGTCCAGCCCGAGTCCACTCCGTCTCCTTCTATGAATAGCTTAAGAGTGCCATAAACCAGCCTCATGAGCCGCCACTCATGTTGGTGTTGTGGAGGGTATACTTAGGAGCACTAACTTATATCAATAAAATATCTTCTGTGGCCCGTCTTGTTACGCGTAAATGGATTAATCGAAGGAGAAACGCAGTTTCCTCAATCGCAGTTTACGCGTTCACCGTGCGTTCACCACCCCGTGGCATTTCAAGTAGCAACAGCGAGCACTTGTTTAAATGTTTTCTCAAACAGTGGCAAAATAATATATTTTATTCAGGGAGCAAATCCAAGTTACCATCTTGGTCGTGAAATAGCTCGTGTAAATAGTTAAATCTTACTTTTATATCGTTCAACGTTCCTTACGTACGTAGTTCCTTAAATTCCTTATATATTACGGCTTACGGACTATACAGCCATGAAATGAACAAGAAGTATAAAGAACGAAATATGGAGTCATAGGACAACTCTTCGTTAACACTTTCACTGCCAGCACGTCGGGCACAACTTGCTGCTCATCCGCTTCGCGCGCGACTTAGCATCTCCGGTCCGGTCTCAATCGCACCGTGAAAATTAGAAAGAATCAGAATCAGAATCAGAATCAGAATCAGAAAATCATTTATTTGCCTACTTTGTGTACTACATAAAATGTACCTGTGGCCGGTGGGCTCTGTGTAGGGATGAGTCAGCTAACTTAATGTCCTAATGGTGTTTGCTGTGTTCTATTTATTCGCAATAAATTTATACAAACAGATTACGGGATTTTTGATTTTGTGTGCTTACAGACTATTTTATTCTAAGGGGGCGCGGAGTTTTCGTTTCATCGATAGGCCATATCGCCTACTTATGTATTTTTTTATTAGGGTCGTACAATATTTCGCCTATTCTGTAATTAACCCTGAGGGGGTTGAATTCACCGTGCGCCGTGTAGGCGTCGCCTGGGATTTCAAGATCTTTTATTTGCAGTCTTGCGACGTTTTCCAGCATCTTAGTGTTTAGGTCCTCGGCGCGTAGGTGCCAGGCTTCGATATCAGCCATCTCCCAGATCGCCTCTGTGGGTGTCCGTCTTGGTAATTGTGCGGCACTTTTTAGTGCCATTCTATACTGGCGTTCAATTTTGAGCAGATTCGTTGCGCTTTACCTTGAGAGGAAAATTAGAAAGAGAAGGGTAATTGTGCCTTTAGTTGTGACAGCCCTGCAGGTACCCGCCTAGCGGGCAACTACGCGGTAGTCGCTTTATGCTACATACGAGGAAAACCAAGGAATCGGCTAGATGAGCGTAGCGCGTAACGATTCTTGGCAGTGAATGTGTTTTATGTTAGATAATTTATTCACATTTCATTCTAAATTAGACGCAGTAGGGGACTACGGCGACTTGAAATTCAAGTTTCTGTATGGGGCGCGCGCCAGCCCGTATTTCCTCTCAAGTAGCAGTATTATCATTTCATCCAATCAACGAATACGGACGGTATCATTGAAATCCATTCTATTGCGGTAATAACATTGTTGGTTCGAGTTAGGAAACCGACGAGCAGAGGAAAAGTTCGATTTCATTAAGCGCGGAAGCGGGGACTGTAAAAGATACCTAAGTACTGCAAACAGCCGTATAGATAATATTTATGGCGTTGTTTTGATAGCGGAGCCGTAACGTGTTATTTTCTTTCGCCCCCATCGCCATCGATATGGAGCACCGTTGTATAGAATCTAGCGCAAGTTAATATAAAGATGTATAAATAAATCTATACAACAATTAAATATTACGCGCGTATCCCATATAAAACAAGTGAACAAAAAGTTGTACTACTGCTTTTACTTAATATTGTAATTTGGTCAAAAATTGTGATTAAAAAAAAAACATGCAAACGAAGAATTAATGAGAAAATTGTGCTTACTGGGTACCTACGAATAAAAGTTGTGTCATTCCTGAATATATCTACATGCGTATATAATTATTAATCGTTCTAATTACCTACCTACGACGTGCTCTTTCTCTGTTCTGCTAGCAGGGGAAAAATCACTTTCCTTCACATCACATCACATCATCAGCCTATATATATACGTCCCACTGCTGGGCACAGGCCTCCTCTCATGTATGAGAGGGAACGGGCAGTAGTCCCCACGCTGGCCCAGTGCGGATTGGGGACTTCACATACACCTTTGAATTTCTTCGCAGATGTATGCAGGTTTACTCACGATGTTTTTCCTTCACCGAAAAGCTAACGGTAAATATGAAATCATATTCCGTACATAAGTTCCGACACAGTCAGTTCGTACACTTTTCGTATTTATCTTAATTTCAGCGATGCTCTTACCAAGGAACTAACCTACTGACTTTAATTAAAAGGGCCAGGCTGAAGCCGAGAAAATTTCCGAAACTTCATACCTATATAGTCTATAAGTTAAGTAGTTAACACATTCACTGCCAAGTGTTTTTTTTAAATTAATAAATGGAAGCTATAACAGAAAGTGTTAACACATTCACTGCCAATAATCGCTACGCGCGACGCTACTCTGCCCAATATTTGGCTAATCTGGCTGCTTGGCTACGCTGACTGTATATACCTGCTACTTAAAGAATACTTCTTGTCCAACGCCATTTTCATTAATAAATGGAAGCTATGATTGTTTGACACTGTCACTGCCAGGAACCCGCCTAGCGGGCGGCTGCGATTTTTGGCAGCGAAAGTGTTAACACATTCACTGACAAGAATCGCTACGCGTGACGCTCATAGCCGATCCCGTGGTTTGGATGAGCCCCTCGCTATGCTCATGATTCTAACTTCGCGTCGCTCTTCGAATATTAAGCGAGTCACGAGCAAGTGCCTCAAAAACAACACACGCATCATAAAAACGAATACCTAGTTTACACAACTATTCCTTTAAATCTTACAGATCCAAAGGCTGTTTACAATATTTGGTGGTAGTAGGTATCATTTTAGATTTTTCTTAATTACACGTTGGGAACCGTATAGATATCTACAGTATACCTACGTACAGTGTGCCTAAATGATATAATTTACACTGTACGTATGTGTAGACCGTGATATAAGTAAGTATGCCTACACATAGTAAGTTCGACAAGCTTGTTCCAGCTCCATGGTAATGTACTGCGTGAGTGATGGATGTCGCACGAGTAAGTGTCACTCTTAGTGATAAATATTTAAGCACTCGGCTTGCCACGGAGCGAGTAAGTAACGATATCCGTTTTGTGAATTGCTTTATAAATCTATCGTTTCTGCGACTTAATCTTGGAATCTAAAATTCTTGTTTGTTCAAACTGACATTGAGCAGGTAAGCACACGAGGAAAGCAGAAACAAATCCCAACTTAATTGGTAGTTTAGATTCAAGAAGTTCTTATCTTAGCATATATTATACTCAGTTATTATTCCAGGCGTAAGTAAATCTCTCCCAAATATAAACATGAGCTCAGCATAGAATTCAATTTCCAAAGTATAACTCCCACGATAATAGTCACGGAGATTTTGGACATGTTTATTTGGGTCAAGTCCCTCTCAACGATATGTGAAAAAGTTTTGGTCGACGGTTCAACCCTCGACGTAACTTTGGAAAATATAGATACTTTCACAAGGTCCTGAAATTAAATCATCATCAGTCAAGCTCTGCTACCAATAACTAGATGAGTAATCTAAAAATATAGGCATTAAATATGTCTTCATCAATAGACTCTCCACTAAATTTAGTTTGTACGGTATTACGCTTTGAAGTTCCAGTATTATGAACAGTGGCGGATTTGCAGTCCTAGCCGCTCTAGGCCCCAGGCCATGTGCCGCCCCTTTCTCAGCACCCATCATTATAGACTAAAGACATAATTCATGAATTTACTTTATTCCCAGTTTTAATTGATTCAGAAAATTGTTTAACTAAAAGCTAGCGGATAAAGCTAGTTTATAATATTTTCCGAGATTTCAGGGATGATTGGACATTTAAATAAAACATTTAATAATGGTTTTAGGTTTTGTTTTTAATAAAATAAATGTTTTAAAACGTACAATGTGTTACAAATCTCGTCTGCACTTAAGCGCAGCAAAACCATTAATCAAATCTTCGCAATCCAATTTGCTTAAAAAATCAGCTTCTATGTTAAGCAAAGCAAGATCGTTTAACCTCTGCTCCGTCATTGTTGTGCGTAAATAGTTTTTCACTCTCCGCAAACAAGAAAACGATCTTTCTCCTGTACAGTTACTGGCGGGTGTACACACACACATACGAAGAGCAATATCCACGTTTGGGTAAATGGTTTGAAGACCTTCGGTTCGTAACCATTTCAACAAACTGACTGCACTCTTTCGCTCCTCATTTTTTATGCTGCAGTGAGAACGAAAATGAAGACATTCTTCTGTAAAATCGTCTTCTAAGTCAGTAGAATAAATCATTTGCAATGCCTTGGCCTTATCTTCGACTTCTGAGAGATATTGTGTGCATTTCACAGATAACCTCCGTGCATTTTGACGTTCCGAGTAGCTAAACAATACACAGGATTATGAACTTTATTGTTAGAGAAATAGAATTGATATTTCCGTGACTACAAACGCAAATTTCGTCTGTGATTCTATAAAATAGAAAATTAAATATTTCTTTATAGGTACATATTCTAAAATAATACTTACCGATGATAGGAAATACCTCCATGAGACAAGTTTTTTACTGTGCTGTTATTGGAGCAGCTTTTAATAGCGCAATACGGTATTTTACTAAAATAATCAAATATTCTCTCATGTCATACGCCGCGTGCGGTTGCCAGGTGACTGACTATAATCTGTGCAAGAAGTATGCTAGTTATTGCTCATGTTCGGCGACACGGGAACGCCCACTTACCATTTCCAACGGTTCTTTATTCCATGTGTACGATGTACGAAATTATTTATACTTTGATACGCAAAAATAGTGATTTAGGAAGATTATTAGTCCAAGAGTTAATGTTCTGAAAAATCATTTCAGAGCATTAACATTTTGCACATTTGCTCTTCTCACCGAGCTCTACAAGAATCCGTTGGCAATTTTTTTTTAAATTCATGATATAATTAATGCACGGGTTTTCGTACGGCTCTTGGACTATATATAATCATACGGTTAAGATACTTTGCATTTGAGTTATTTCTTGTTAATCTTGTTGTTATCAGTGATTTTTTTGGCACGATTTGCCGCCCTTAATATCTGGCCGCCCTAGGCCCGGGCCTACTGGGCCTTAGGGCAAATCCGCCACTGATTATGAACTTATTCTTATTCAATAAAAATAATTATAAGCCTTTTTTTCTTCACATGCGCACATCCATTTTCTTCGTATTAATACCATCTGTATTAAAGATAGTTCCAATTTATATGGTATGAAATAGTTTTTTTTCTTTTTGGACCGGTTCTCTTCGCCGAAGCCCGGAGGCTGTGTCGGCTGATCCTGGCTGGCCTGTGGGTAGGCGCCACTACGGGGCTACCCGACTGCCGAGATGTATGAAATAGCTATACTTTTTACGTTTTATGGATGCCAACGCCTCCCCCTCTTTTTGCAAACATTACAATATTAACTTGCCTTGTTCGTTCGATCGTTCATTCATATGTGCCGATTTAACCTAGCAAGTTTGGTGTAATTTGACAATTTCCTATTCCCAAAATCCAATCGAGTTTCAATTTTGTACATTATACTATAAGTCGGATGACAATGCAATACCTACTATTAAACTTACATTAGGCACGCGTGTAGTGATTTTAGTATTTCCTATTATAACTCGTGTTACTCGTGGTGTATTTACACCCGAAAATCATAAGGTGGAGTGGAATTGATGATGAAGACCACAGATGACTTATGGAATTCGTCAATTATGTACTTAAAAGTACAAAAGTACGTCACAGATTCCGGTAAGATTCTGTTGAAAAGCAACTAATGAAGTGCCAAATGTGAGCCTTGTGGAATCGACGGAAGTCCTCAAATATTATCGGGCCACATACAGCGATTCGGTTTTTTTCTTTAATAATCAACGCATTTGCTCTCGGAAATCAGTTTATGTGGTAAATTGGAAAAGAAGTGTGGAAATGTTCTCGTTGCATGGCGAAGGACTAAATTGAAGTAATTCTGAAAGTTCCTTATCATTATTAGATTCATTAATTAGTTCTTGTTTTTGCTCAGGAGTGCACTGTAAGTGACTCGCAAGTCCCACGCAATGGACAATTTCATTAATGTATGGATCGTCTGTGTTATCACACTTACTATATGCACGAGATAACAAATCCGCTATGTACATGTATTTACCTTTCAAATATTTATAATCTATGTCGTATCTCAGGAGTCTTAGCTTCATTCTTTGAAGCCTAGGGGACGGGACTTCATGAATATGTTTTTTAAGCAGGGACTCCAGTGGCTTATGATCATTTAAAATTGTACATTTTTGTCCATAAATGTAATAATGATATTTTTGAGTGGACCAGCACACACTAAGTAATTCTTTTTCAATTTGTGAAAAATTTTGTTCAGACGGAGTTAAACTCCTTGATGCAAAAGCCACTGGTTTTCCTTCTTGCATGAGACAACATCCTAAGCCATCCTTAGATGCATCACATTGTATCACTATTGGCAGTTTATGGTTAAAATTTTGCAAGGTTGGAGCTTCTGTTAATTTCTTTTTAATATTTTTAAAAACATCCTCATGAATGTCCGTCCACAACCAAGTCACATTTTTTTTCAACAATAATTGAAGCGGTGATGCAATATTAGCCAGATTTGGGATAAACTTTCTTAAATAGTTTACCATACCAAGAAATATTTGTAGCTCTTTCTTGTTAGTAGGGCTTTTCATATTAATAATGGCATTTGTCCTATCCGGATCAATCTTCATACCTGCTTCAGAAAAAATGTGCCCAAAATATTTTACTTCTTTTAATTTGTACTGAAACTTATTTTGATTAAAACGCACATTATGCTCTTTGGCCCGTTCAAAAACTTTATTTAATATTGCATCATGCTCTTCTTCCGTGTCACCACATATTAATAAATCGTCACAGTACACAATGACACCGGGGATGTCACCAAAGGCAGTTTCACTGTACCTTTGGAAAACCTCCGGGGCTACGGAGATGCCAAAAGGGCACCTTAAAAATTTGTAGCATCCGAATGGGCTGTTGAAAGTACACAAATCACTAGAGTTCTCCGATAACTTAATGTTATAGAACCCATCTGATAAGTCTAGGACTGAAAAGTATTTTTTGTTCCCCAATTTCGCAACTATTTCCTCTAACGTTGGGATTAGGTGATGTTCTCTAATTAATACGTTGTTTAAATCTTTTGGATCAAGGCAAATCCTAAGCGAGCCATCAATCTTTTGTACATTATACTATAAGTCGGATGACAATGCAATACCTACTATTAAACTTACATTAGGCACGCGTGTAGTGATTTTAGTATTTCCTATTATAACTCGTGTTACTCGTGGTGTATTTACACCCGAAAATCATAAGGTGGAGTGGAATTGATGATGAAGACCACAGATGACTTATGGAATTCGTCAATTATGTACTTAAAAGTACAAAAGTACGTCACAGATTCCGGTAAGATTCTGTTGAAAAGCAACTAATGAAGTGCCAAATGTGAGCCTTGTGGAATCGACGGAAGTCCTCAAATATTATCGGGCCACATACAGCGATTCGGTTTTTTTCTTTAATAATCAACGCATTTGCTCTCGGAAATCAGTTTATGTGGTAAATTGGAAAAGAAGTGTGGAAATGTTCTCGTTGCATGGCGAAGGACTAAATTGAAGTAAGTTAAAACTTTGTTTTTAAAGTAAATTTAAATAGTATTCTAATTGAGCTTGAGTTTTCGCTGATAATAAAATAAAATAAAAATCGTTTATTGCCGACCAATGTTATTGCTATTTCTTTAAATGAGTTATCATAGAAAAACTTTCCATGTAAAAAATAGACCAAGTCTCGAAACTCTTCCACCGTAAAAAGTTGTGAGAAATTTCGTTGAGTCAAGTCGGGCATCCTTATTATTCTTTTTTGCTTGCTAAATAACATTCAGCAAATAGGGAATCACATAACTTGCTGCATTTATTAATTTTTGCATACTTCCCTAAAACTATGTCGTATTATATTGTGTAATTGCCAAGTTACAAAATTTTATTTAGCAACCAAATAAAGATGAATAAGAATGCCTGACTTGGCTCTACAAAATATCTCACAACTTTTTACGGGAGAAGAGTTTCGGGACTTGGCCTTTTTTTTACATGGAATGTTTTTATGGGGGTTTATCAAAAATGGGGGATGTGAACTTTGTTTTTGTTTTAATTGAAATGTTTGTTTTGGTTTGCATTACAGACTTTGTTTTGGTTGACATTGCTTGTGTCTGCCATCAAAAACGTAAAGCTGTCACATGCGTGTCAAAAAGACGTTGTGTCTGGACTGAGTACTAAGTTTTATTAGTCAATCAAAATTGAACCATATTACCGACCAAGGTAGGTACACAATTGTATGATAAAAGACTACTAGAGAAAGCGTTCCGAGCGAGAGCAACCAACCCGAGGGCGGTGTCCCACTCACACGAGTTGCCAATGTAAAAATAAGAAGGATATAGTGGTATTAACAGGTATTAAATTATACTGAAAAAAAATACCGGCTCATAATTACGAGCCGACATTATATAGGAGATGTTACTTTATACCTAAGTTTTAATTTACTTATTAAAACATGGTAACGCATTAAATATTGAGGTAATCAAGTGGTAATTTTAAATATCGACTTGTATCCCCAACGTTGACATCTATTTTTCAAAAATTGTCATTGGACTCTTGTTGCCTTGTTTTAGTAAAAAATCGTGAAAATATGATGTATAAAGGGATGTAAAAGCGAAAGCTTTAATAATTGTGGAATATCATTTCATAGGTAAGGAACATTTTGCTTTATTTTACGATAAAACGACAAAACCATATGCCAAACTTATTAGGGTGACTATGATTTGGGCCGGTGTGAGAATGCAATGTCGTAGATAAGTCGGCAGAGCAATTATGTTAAATTATTTCATTTAATATTTTAAAAATGTACTATCCATACTTCCATATTCTTCTATACTGTGTTCATACTAATGTTATAAATGGGAAAGTGTGTGTGTTTGTTTGTTTGTCCGTCTTTCATGGCAAAACGAAGCGACGAATTAATAAATATTTCTACAAGATATGTTGTTATTTCATTAAGTATTGCGGCATTCTACTGATAAAATCTAATTAGAAACTTTTAATGAAACATCAAAAACCTAAATGACGTCAGTATTATGGAGTCATAAGACGTTAGTAAACATTTAGTAAAAATGTCATCATCATCGTCCTCCTCCCCTACCGTTATTCTCGGTAATCCCAGTTGTGCCCTAAACGAGACCGAAGTCCGCTAAGTGTCAAACGGACATTAGTAAACATGTATTTATGTTTAAATAAAATATATATGTAGGAACATGATGTTTTTATTAGGAGTTTATTCGTGAGTTTTATTTATTTGTAATACAAGAATAATTTATTTGGACTGTATTACTTGCCAAAGCGAACGGTTCTGCACCACGCGCATCCAGAGGATTCCCGGCACGTTTACCAGTTCATCACTCTCTAAACAAGAATTTTTATAATTCCTAATATCCGCATAGGTACTTGGTCACCCTAATTAGAACGAGATGCAATTCTCTAGTATGACTTCTCTGTTGGCTACGCTTTTTTAATCGCAGTACTCAGTCCAGATTAGTGTACGTCCATGCGTTGTGTATACAAAACATTTGTTTTCAAACACAATCAATGTCAACACAAAGACTGTAATGTAAACAAAAACGAAAATATCAATATAATCAAAAAAATATAAACATATAGTTACCCATAATTGGAATCGCAATGCGCTAACGAATATACCCTTGCTCGGTTCACATCCCATTTTTGATAAACCTCCTATTTGTCACAAAGGGTAGTCTTTAGAGTATTTAATCGTTTATCCCGTTGGAGAAGCCTCATTTGATAATTTACCGTTGGCGATTGTCGTAGTAATCGCCAAGGAGATGGGAGTCATGCAGTAGTCGGAAAGCGCAGTGTCTTAGATTCTCAGTACTTTATTATTTCTTCTACGAGCTTTATTGTTGTGCTATTATTATACCTAGATGTGGCATATCATGAGATCTGGGTAATAATACTGTTCTATGTCTCATACTAACTGAGTCTCAATATCCTGATATTTCGTCTCTTAAAGTCTCTTTACAACACGCTACCCAAGTGCAACTACCCCGTTTGCCTCCATTAGGGTATTGTGTTAGGTAAAGATTTGTGGTAATGGTACTCTTTGATATTGATGTATATTAATCCCCATAAGGATATCCCGAATGGTCTCGCCCAACAAGCGGTGGAGAATCCACTGTACAGTCGCGGTAATTCGAGAGCTTGTCTCGCCCGTGAAAACGGTTATGAGACACCTCCGTTCCAGCCTTGTAACAGTACCTACTCAAGAGCGGCTTACTGCAGGGTACGGTGGCGGTGGAGCAAGCGTAGGAATCTCGTAGGCTGGCAATGTGTAGAGGGATGGCTGCCGTAAGGTAGGAGTGCTTATAAGATCAAGTGTGGCAGTAAGTCGCGGTAGATTGGCCGGTCACGTCGAGTTGCCTCCTATAGGCATGATTGAAAGAGGAAAGCTCGAATATAGCCTAGCCGGTAGCCTTGGAGGGCACCGATGGATTCGTGAAGGCGCTTATGGGATTCAGGAGGGAGGAGGGCTACATAATGCCGAATAACAAAACTGACTGACTATACATGTGGCGCCCATATAGAGGCTGACAAGACCTAATTTTGTTGAAATTGATGGTATTTAAGCAATTTTTAAGAAAAACTATTTGTTTCTAACACATCAAAAACAAAAAAAATGTTGACATTCATCATATTTCAAAGAACGTGGACGGATTCGATAAATAATTGGACGAAATCGGCTAGATAGTAAATAATTGCAAAGACCAAAAATCATGATTAAGGGGCTCCCGTGAAAAATCAACAAAATTTAGTATTTTTCATTTCGACACTCGTCCTCGGTTTATTGAAGCTAGCTTTCCAGGTGCAGATATGGGAAAGTTTGATTCCTGTTTAACATTTTTGATATTTAATGAATTGAAAAATGTTAATACAGAATTAATTATCCATGTTTAAAGGAGGGTCTGTAAAAATACAAAACCCGACACCTCATCCTCATTATAACTTTTATACACCCGTAACTCGTACCTTCTCATACATACTGAAATGACCTATAATTTTGATATGCGTTTTTATATTCTTACTTATTAACACAAAAGTTATGGCCAGAAAACCAGTTTTTGGCCTAAAATTGTTCAACTTTGATGCCAAATATCTCGAAAGCTTTGAAACTTTGAAGTAAATATGGGATACTATATTGCTTGAAGCCGTTGTTGTTAATATAATAAGCTACAGAAAACATTAGAAAACTAAGGGATTCAGATCGAAGGTCATTGGCGTATGGAAGCCCCTTAAACGGTTCTATGTTTTATATTTTTGACGTATGGGTCTGCAATTAAAAACATGAAATCAACATATTCATACCTAAACCGCTAACGAGTCGTATTTCAAATATAATCCACACTTTTTATTTCAATATTTATTTGTTATTATCTTCTAAGACATGACCTCCCAGTAAGGGTCTCCCCACACCTATCAACGCGGAATCGGCTTTCGCCGAGCACACCACTCGGCGAAAGCCGATTCCGCGTTTACCACATTCTTCGTGTTTTGTTCGTAATCCCGTCGATGGACGTCGCTCCGCGTCGGCCGAGCCGATCGACGTCTTTTTCGCTCTTATTGCGTGGACATAAATAGTTTTTTGATCGGCTAACGCCGATTCCGCGTCGATAGGTGTGGGGAGTCCCTAACACTCGCTCTCGTTTACTCCGATACAAATAGACGGTGTGCGCCGTATCCCGAGTCCTCAAGGGCAGTTTGGTGTTGACAGCATCGCTGACGCAATATCCTAGTTGCTGATGTGAAGTCATGAGACTGCTACTTCAGACTGCTAGTATATAAGTATAAGCGGAGGTTCATGGTTGTTTGACCGATAGGCGAGAACATGAGAAAGTATTCATCTCTTATCGTCGCTTGGTATCATGTAATTGGGACTTGTAGGATGATTAGTCTATTCACATGAAATAACTAAACTCCGTCTGCTTGGTAGTTTAAACTCGCATGTGCTGAGTTCTAAATCCTAAGTGACAGTAAGTGTCATGTACTTTATACCTTTAACTACAGGTGGGGCATGCGAGCCTCGTCGTGTCGGTGAGCGAAGCAGATATCAGTGGACTGCGTTGGATGAATAAGGTAGGATTGTAATTATCCCTCCTACGATCATGTTTGAACCTTTCGCGGCGCCCTCTAATTTTGGGCAGTCTACGTACTTGTACCAGATCCGAGTATATCCCATATTATTAATATCATCGCATATCGTGTTATTTTAAATATTTAGTATGTTAAGCATCGATTTTGTTTTCTATTTTAAGTAGTTGAGACATATATTTCAGTTTACCCTTCTTTGTCAAAACGATGCCAGGCAGCCATTTGTTTCGAACATGCGCATATCGGGTTTGGGGCAAGTTTTTGGGTCGAAATTTGTAACGAGCTCCTTACACATGGCCAAACACATGGCCAAAACTCTTTTCGTTCGCTGATTATAGTGCTTAAATAAGCAATATCTAGAACTGTTTAGAAAATAAGGCTTCTGAAAATGCTATGATAACCCAAGATACTTAATAGGTATAGAGTCGAATTGCTAACAAAATAGTATATAAGTAATAGTACTTATAGTTATATTTCAATTATTTGTCATTATTCTTGTAATTATGTTTATTGAATGATATTATATGTTATTGACGATCACAATAGGAATTGTTTTAAATTGACATGTAATTTATAATGCAATCTTATCCCTTCAAATTAGTACTTTAAAAGTTGATTCACCCACCTCGACGGACCTGCGAAGATTTTACACTCATTTAACTTAAACAATACATGTAAATGTGTTCGCAAGGAAGATAAATATTAATGTGATACTTACGTCAAAATATCATGTGACCGTTACCATTATGTATATACGTATATCCGTTTTATTTCGGAATGAAGTAATTCAGCGTGAACCGGTTGCTACAAGGGGAAACCGCAGAGTAACATAAATATAATCTAATCAAAACCGTATTCGTGCACACTTACTGAAATAGGAGTCTGAATGCGCCGCTTCCAGTTTATTTTTGCCGCGACAAGCCAACAAAATCATAGGTTATTCTTATTTAGGATGAAACCGGCGATGCTATTTTACTTTTTGAGAATGTAAATAAAGTCGTGGATAAATCTATGACGTGTTGTCTTAGTAAAGTTATATAAACTTAGCTAACTCTCATAATTTATCACGGGTTTGTTCTCGACATAATTTGTGTAATGTAGACTTCCAAAGATGTAAATCTAATTAGAATGTAGGCATATTGTATGTTACTCTTATTAGCGCGGGGAAGTTTGCTCGCGTGGAGCTGCTCACGTGCTATGTGTCTTTGAGAAGTTAGTAACGAGAATCAGGCCCTCGTGCAAACACACCTTTTCAGGCATGTCGTCGCCGTGGTATGCTCTACAAGTTAGTTCAACTCACTAACAACAATCTTACGTCATAAGTTCTGGTCTCGGCGACAAAGTTTATGAACTCATTGTTTGTTGATTCTTTTTCGAACTTGTTAGAATATGCTCTCGTAGAATTAACCAGTGCACTTATTAACCAGTACGGCACCGAACGATTATTAGGTAAGTAAGTACGTTAAGCAAGCTAGTTCATTTACGGTTCCACGCACCTATACCTAATTCTCCATCTACGGAAGAAAATTGATGAATAACGCCATATTTATTCATGATAGAATCCGCAGCGCCCCGCGGAAATGAGAATGTCTTTGTTATAATTCGTTAATATTGTGGACCGGGACCGACGCAAGCAATTACATAGACGAGATGCGAGGTCTTCCCCGGTCAAACTTAATAACTACACGGAAATCTCGTAATAAGATCGTAGCAGAAATGGAAGACGACGAGTTATTACTTATTAGTTTAAGCGGGCGCGCGGTCTCATACATGTGTTCTTTTATTCATATATGTATGTCGACATTTAATTTCCTATTGAAGGTACACAATTATAGGGAGTTTAACGGAGACGCCGCCTGTGACAGGAGAGGGGCGCATGGGGTGACGTCGAAGAGTACTGTGCAGGTAGGCAGAAGGCAGGGCCCTCCCGGACCGTCCAAGTTTAGCGGTCGACCTCTACTGATCTTGATTGTAGTGCTCACCAAGACCAAGTGCTTACATCTTTGTGGATTTCAGAGTAGTAGCCTCCGGGCGTTTTATTCTTAAGGCCCTACTGACTACTATATTATTATTATAAATTAATATTGATAGTCGATTGGAATTGGAATCGTTTTGATTGCTTTGATGTCTTTGCTATCAATTTAACCGATCTCGATTGTCTCTCGAGTTAATATACAGGGTGACATTTTAATCAGTGTCCAAATTTAAGTATAAGATTCTTCAGCAGAATTATAAAATACGTTTTCTTTGTTTCATATCATTCAGTACAAAAAAAAAAAATTGCTGCTTAAAGTTATCCCAAGAAAACCTTACCGCGCGGGCACCTCAGCGGGTAGTAAGGTTTGCGCACGGCACGCCTCCCCTCCCACGGCCCCGCCTTGCTCCGCGCGGTACTGAATGCCCAGTAACCATGCAGTACGGATAATTCTTTTGGGATAGACAAATTATAATTTTGAAAATACCTACCAGGTTTTTTTTTTTAAATGGAGTCTATTAGTGATACCAAATGCCTACAAAAATTTGGACACTGATTAAAATGTCACCCTGTAGGGTACCTGAGTAAATGCTTACTGTGGGAGTAAGTATTAGTGCATTGCAGTCACACGTGTAGGTACACATTAGTCGTTTTATATTCTCTTTCGTTCCGTAAGTATATATATTATTTATAGCTATTGGACATAAGCCGAGCAGTTTGCTTAACTTGACGGAGTCCATTCCTCTTCATTAGGGCGCGAGACGGCGCGCGAGCCGAATCAAAGACGGGCATTATGCTAATGTCCTGCTAATGCTATTGAGAGCAAATGAGCAATAAATAAATGGTAAGAAAAGGTCGGGGGATTATATTTCAAAGCTGTCGTTTTTAACTCAATTAAATATCTTCATGGAGTTCTTCAGTTGCAATGGACTGATGGAACTGGGAGTTAATTGAGAATTGCATTAGACAACCAAGTGTTTTGCAAAGTTACTTGGTGTTCATGGCGCGTCGTTTCAGAACTAGGACGTGGAAAATTTAAATTAAATTGGAATGCTCAGATGTGGGGCTCAAATTCAAAACGGGCTGCTGTTGTATTGATTTGTAATGTTTGATCCATTTTCGCTTTTACTTGCGCATATACGAATGTGCGCAAGTGAGAGCGTACCAAACAATACATTCCACATAATACTATAGGTACATAAGTTTCTGGAATTGGTACCACCTGCAGCGCCTTTGCTATCCAATTCGACAAAGTATAAGAGGGGACGATGTGAGTCACACCTATGTCGTCTTGTTCTTGGGCCCCCTCCAGATAACGTTCCAAAGGTGTACTGATAGATAAGCTAGAAAGGGAAGTGAAGGGAAAAGGGGGTGGGGGGCTCGCGGTTACAAGTAGGTAAATTTGATAGGTAATGTCTTTTTTTTTTTTTTTTTTTTTTTTTTTTATTATTGTTCAGAACACATACAGTCATGCATAAAAATATAGAGGTAATTATAAATTTATATAAAAACAGACCTGGAGGTTCATAAATACAAACATTAAGAAAAAATATACAAAAGCGTCTTAGCGAGTAGGAAATGTCAAGCTTACTATTCCGCCACCGCAGGCGTGATGCAGGCCTGAGACTGAATGAAAGGAGGATAGAAATAGCCCGTGAAACATGCCTACTTTGCCACCAGGCAAAACTTGCCCAAATAGTTAATTTTAAACAAATCTTGTGTTGAAGAAATCACCACAATATTGATGGCAACAATACTATTTTAGTAGGAACTAGATTATATTTATGACTTTACGAGTACATCGAGTCGTACATATCCTTGACTTCAGCCAGGATCTTGCAGCAAATTGTGGAATGACAGTTGTATGGATTGGTATGGCAAAGTTGAAAATAAATACCTAGGTAACATTGCCCATCTGTCCTGTATATTACTTTTCGTAGTTAAGACACGTTAAGACCAAGATTTTAAAATTGAACGCTGTTTGCCTAAATTTTTGAACTGAGTCTTGCGTCAATGATTCGACACAGTCAATGTTGGAAAAAGTCCAGATAACTTTAACTGCGATCAAAATCGATAAAACACATGTTTCACGCTTTGGTTCAGTGTTGACATTATAAAAAAGTTTGTTGCCAGTCCTTTCCATTTCCGACGGTGAAAGAAAAAAAGTGACGTTTACTTTTTCTTCTCGATTATTGGTGCCCCTACGTTACGATCTAAACCTTGTGTCATGCAACATTTTTTGAAAACAGGCAAGTCTGATAACTATTTATTTTCTAAAGTATTATACTATACTAGTTATTGCTCGCGCCTTTGTCCGTGTAGAACTTATTACCGTCTTAGAAAAATGATTGCTATTAAATTATTGTAGGCGGAACCTTAATTATCGCCGACCCAAACAAAGTTGTACCATTCTAAGGGATGATTTCCGAGATAAAAACTATACTATATCCTTCCAAGGGTCTCAAATGATCTGTACGGAAAATTTCATCTAAATCCGTCCAGGGATTACGCGTCAAAGGCAACAGTGCGATGAGTTCATTAGTTAAAATTCCTAAATTTAAATTAAAAACCCCATTTTTTAAAGTATCTTTTTCAGAATGTTAATGAAAGCTACCTACATTACTGGTTTTTTTGCCTGAATCCGTCCAGTAGTTTTACACACGTTAGTACGGGCTACCTGTATAGTTTTGAAAGCAAACTTATCTAATGCCAAAAGACGTAGAACTTTCCAACTCCATCCGCCGTCCCCACTTGACGGTGTTAGAGAATAAATTACTGTGATCATCCAAAATTAACATTTTAAATTAACTAAAAAATCCGCAGGTTAAATGAAACATTACTTTCTTTTCGGTTCTGAGAGCATCGCAGTTCTAACCTAACCTATTCATATTTCTGGTAGCTGTTCAGTTCTGTAGGGGTCATGGTTCTAACTTAACCTAACCTACTTTTCTGCTAGCAGTCGGATTATGTATTTTGACTAATAAATGTCTGACCAATCTGACCATCCTACTAATATTATAAATGTTGAAGTTTGGATGTTTAGATGTTTGTTATTCAATCACGCTTAAACGGCTCTACCGATATGGATGATTTTGCACGAAAATAAATTATAGCCTGGATTAAAATATAGGATAGGTTTATTCCGTGTCCACACAGACGAAGTTGCGGGCGGAAGCTATTGTAGTATGTATGACCTATAAATACCTTCAAAAATGATATCCTGTAGGTACATTCCTCATACATACTTCCAATCCAACCCTTTAATTATCAACATCTTACTTTAAAAATGTCTTTCTCTCCATACAAACTTTGGACCCCCTTTCACCACTATAGGGGATGAATTTCAAAAAAACATCTGTTTTGTAGTCTTTTAACGTACAGGCTAAGACCGAAGTTACAAATGTCTTTTTTTAACATTTTCTTGGTTAATATAGTCTCCATATAAACCCAGAATCCCGCTTTGGCCCCTTACTTTTCTAAATGCTGGAAGGATTTTTTTTATTCGGATAAGTAATCTTTATACAACGTTATAAGTCTCAAACTCAAAAAAGAGTGTTTCTCATCCAAACCTTGCTCCCCTTTTGAACCCCCTTAGCGATAGACGTTTCTAAAACGCTGGAAGTACTATTCTATATTTCTACAAGTAATCTTTCTTATATTAATTATAATCTTTCTACAAAAATGTATGTCTCTAGCTAAAACAAAGGAATTTCCATAAATTGCGTGCCCTTGCCTACGTCATAAAAGGAAGTTCTGGTGTAAATTTCAAGTTTATTGTCCCAATAGTTTCGACTGTGCGTTGATGAATCAGTCAGGAAGTTTTCTGTTATATATAAATATGAGTAATCTTTCTACAATATGTCTCTAGCTAAAAAAACGAACTTTCCCCAATACAAACTTTTTACCCCTTTTTAACTCTCTTAGGGGTGGATTTTTCCATATTTCTTTTTTTGTATTCTAATAAGTAATCTTTTAACAAAGTTTCAAGTTTCTAGCTCAAAAAATAAAGTTCCCTCCTTACAAACTTTGCATCCCTATTTAGCCCCCTTAGGGGTGGCATTTTTTAAAACGCAGAAAGTACTTTTTTGTATTTTAATAAGTAATCTTTCTACAAAGTTTCAAGTCCCTAGTACAAAAAAACAATGTGACCCCTATACAAACATTGCACCCCTATTTGACCCCTTTAGGGGTAGAATTTTCTAAAACTCTGAAAGCGCTTTTTTGTATCTTAATAAGTAATCTTCCTTCAAAGTTTCAATTCTCTAATTCAAAAAATCATGTTTACCCCATACAAACTTTGCACCCTTATTTAACTCCTTTAGGGATAGAATTTTCAAAAATCTCGTCTTACCCCTTGCCTACGTCATGCAAGAAAGTTCTGGTGTAAATTTCAAGTTTCTAGTCCCAGTCGTTTCGGCTGTGCGTTGATGAATCAGTCAGGAAGTCTTTTTTTATATATATACTACTACTACTACTAGCTTCTGCCCGCGACTCCGTCCGCGTGGAACTCGTTTATATCGCAGCTCCATACAAACTTTTACCCCCCCATTTCATCCCCTTAGGGGATGATTTCGGGGATGAAAACTATCCTATGTCATTCTCCAGCCCTTCAACTATCTCCACTTAAAAAAACACGTCAATTCGTCTCTCCGTTTTGCCGTGAAAGACGGACAAAGAAACAAACACATACACTTTCTCATTTATAATATTAGTATGGATTCATACCTTCTCTAGAGAACTTAAAGCTGGCAAGTGTTAATCACTAAGCAAACGATTAAACGAGCAGAGTAGATATAGCTTTGCTTGCTCAACCCTTTATCAGCATGGCGCAGGCGGCCTAAACAAATTTAAGTGGAATCGGAAAAATTGCCTTTAAATTAAAATATTTTTCATAATAAGGAGTGGTAAGGAGGGGTGAGTTAGTAAGCTGCGTTTATTCTGATACGGTACTTGACTTGTCGCGATTGAAATGGCAGCGAAACACTACCATCAAATAAAAATCTTGTAAATACACGCCAGGGATCGCTAATATTTTGCCTTAAAAAGTAGTGAGCTGTACATTTACGTTTGTTTCACATAAACTAATATGTTGAGTATAAAGTAAAAAGTTGCCTGAGTGGCTTTGAGAATAAAACGACGTGGCGTGGGCGCTGCCGTGGTTCTATATTTCATAATCCATACTTCCATACTTGAGTGCGAAAGTGTGTGTCTGTCTATCTGTCTGTTCGTTACCTCTTCACGCTTAATTCGGCATAAAGATAGTGAGTCCCGGAGAATGACTTATGATAGTTTTTACCTCGGAAATCATCACCTAAGGGGTAAATTAAGGGGCGAAAAGCTAGTCATGTTATAATTGACTTGGTAGCACCTGGCACATTTTGGAATTTCTTTAGCCATAATTAAGATCTCGCGCTCTCACATTGAGATTTTTGCTAATAGAGGATGAATGCTTTATGTAGTTTATGTCCTACATAAACGAGATCATGCTGGGTGAATTTGCAGATTTATGTACGTAGACGAAGTGGCTAACGTCCCTAAGGATGACTCATGTTATAGCAGTCTGCATACTTTCAAAATAATATAACAATAGATATCTGTTACGAAAGCAAGGGTCGCTGTCATCAAGTGAGACATGGGTCAAACAGAAACTTACTCGTATTGAATATAAAAAGTCAATATGCAAGTCATATGTCACTGGCGCATGTCTAGTAAAGGTCCTGGATACATCCAACAACGTTGTTAAAACACGACCAAAAGGCATATGGCGTTGACATGTTTCCCTGTAATCTGCTGACAGCATCAACACACGCTACGAGGCCATTCTTAATCAGTAGTCCTATACATATTGTATAGGTATACATATTAAGTACCTATTCAATATAATTGTGAAAAAGAAAAATTTATAGCACGCGAGTGCCTTATATCGGATCGGGCTGAGTAACATGTTCTTTCCTTGTTTTTCTCTAATACAAAGAAAGTGAATTGTCAAAATTGGCGTAAGCCGATCAAAAAACTCATGTCCACGCAATAAGAGCGAAAAAGACGTCATTCCGTCGATGGACGTCGCTTCGCGAGTAATAAGATTATGGGTTCACAAGTACCTAACTATAGGTAATAATTTATACATGTCTTTTTTTAGGCAACAAGGAACCCTTATAGTTTCGCCATGTCCGTCTGTCCATCTGCGGCATAGCTCAGTAACCATTACTGCTAGAAAACTGTAATTCGGCATGGGTGTATAAATCAATTGTGCGAAACCGTCGTACTGGAAGGGAGAACGCTCGAGGCGTGGAACAGAGGTGAGGTGGTGCTGTTGTTGATCAAAAAGTGTGACAACACCCTGCTGAAGAAATACCGACTGCTCTCACTTCTGAGCCATGTCTATAAGCTGTTTTCAAGGGTCATTACGAATCGTCTCGCATGCAGGCTTGATGACTTCCAGCCTCCCGAACAAGCTGGTTTCCGGAGAGGTTTTAGTACCGTAGACCACATTCATACGCTCCGCCAGGTTATAAAGAAAACTGAGGAGTATAGTATTTATACTTATAACCTGCCTCTCTGCTTAGCGTCCGTGGACTACGAGAAAGCCTTCGATGCCTGTCTGTGTTACATCATCATATTCATCATGGACTACCTGTGGGTGAACCCTACAGGGTTCCTACACTGCGCGTGGCTCGTCACGTACTTGCTGTTATTTTAGTTTCGGTGCGTAATCTTGCGTTTCGATTCAGATGATTCTTCCGTAATTTAACAGGAATCGATAAAATTGAAACATAACACATAACTAAACTAGCGCGCGCCACCGGGCGTATTTAGTGCGTATGTAACGCGAGGTATAGTTTAAAGTCGGCAATAAAATCGATTCGATTTTCCATTCAAGTTATTCCGTTAATAATCGCTAAATATGAAAAACGAGGAAGTAAGCAACGAAGGTATATAAACCCACTACGATTTTCAGAAATACGATGGACTAAGTACCCATCTGATTTATTTATTATTTATCACTTAATTTATTAAAAACTAAAATGAGAAAGATGAAGCTTTACTCAAATAATACATTAGGTATTCTATGTAACAATGAACATAAAATGGTAGTATTTTACCTTAATATCTAAAATCTAACTAGGAAATATAAATAAACTTCACAAAATTAGATAATTATTGAATTATTGAATTTGCCTAAAAAAGCCATTCTCAAAGAGTGTTGCATCTGGTTCTCTCGTGCGCGGAGGATATTAGCGTGTCTCTTTCGAATTGTCTCGAATCGAGGCATCCCCTGAAGGTAACCTTTTTTTTCTTAACATAACTGTATAGTATACAGGCCCGCGAAGGACACTAAAGGAATTTATTGACGATTTTGAGTGATAATGAGTGAAAGGTTGATTAGTGGATATATTCTCTCTGAGCATAATGACAAGTTTAACGAAGTTACCAGGGTCAAAGAAAAAAATGTTCCATTTCTAGACTTTTTGCCCAGCTGTTTCTGTGCTTCCATCACGTATTTTGTGGTTGTTTTTTTTTTACCCCGCCGAATCGAGACCCTTAGTTACGTAGTGTCCAGTCAGAAAATTAAATATTTAACCTAAAAGCTCGGAAAGCACGTACGGCAATCAAATGTCAGGACCGCTGCTTTTTATGGGCCAGACTCCATGATAAATGCAATGCAATCTTCAGCTTTTATACCACATATGCGTACCCATATTTTACATGTACTTTATGACATTTCCAATAAAATATGATTATAATTATGTTTCTAGTATATATCTTCTAATGATAAAAAATACATACTTATCTCGAAATAGTATTTTTCACAATCGTGTTATAATAGAGAGCTTTTAAGTCGAGTACCGTGTTTAGGCCACGAAGCTTGCTGAGTGGCCTTAGTAAGGTACGAGATTAAAAAGCTTGATTATGACACTATTGTGACCAATATTTTTTGTAAAAGTTCATTAACATTAATAATTTAAGTCATTAATACGAGTACATAAATAAGAAAACTCAATATCGTAAGTACTATATAGTCTAGTTCTACTATCCGACTTCTTTCACAGAAGATAATCCATAGATAATCACACCACCGGCCGGCGTCCGCAATGTCGCAGTACTGTGCTGTGATTGGCTAAATACTAGCCAATCACAAAGCGTAGTTTTTTATTTTTTTATGCCCTGGTGACAGCAGCAAGTTTAAGTAGATTTTTGACAGATGACGCGACGCTGCTACGTTCCAAAACGCCATAGATAGGCAATTTTGTATCTGATCGAGTCTCCTTAAACAAGGACAGATATATAATTGAAATACGAAATTCTATTTTAAAAAAAATCGGTTGCGTAAAGAGTGTCGAAACAGTTATTTCGGTTGTTTCGGAAGTAACAATGATGAAAAGAGTGACGTTGCAGTATTCTCTATGAAATCTTAATAGACAGATTTTAATCGACGAGCACAATATTTTAAAAGTTCTGCGAGGAATGATATCAAGCTATTATGGAACAACAATTTCATAGTATGATACAGAGACAATTTTATTAATTGTTTTGTTTAAGGGGATGCCTGGATTCGAATCGACCACACACCCTTGACAAAGACACGCTCATGCCTTCCACGCTCGAGAAAAAGAGATGCATCACTCTTCGGGAATGGCTTTTTTTACAACTTTCGTTAAATACCCAACTTACTGAAGTTGAATTTGTATTTCGGTAAGTGAGATTTTAGATGTGATAAAATAGTATAGTATTAACATGATTGTGTCGTAAAATAATGTATTATTAATGTATTTATTGAGTAGGCTAAGTAAAAAAAGGAAATAATACCCAACTATACGATTTTTTTCTATAGAAAAATGTTTAGACGGTCATTTACCTTCCTATATCGATTAAATCAGATAAACAATCTTATAGTCAAGAATCATATATCTGATATCAGACCTTATTGTTTCTTAATCTAGTCAGAACGGCGTTTCAAAGCACGCGATAATTTCCAAAAATCTACATTTCCAACAAGACCCGACGACGAGCACTAAAGATAAAAGTGATAATTCCCTTTGTTCTTTGGAAAAGGTCACGAGTCACGACTAACCCGGGCAAGTGATAAAGGACTTGTATGAGAGCACGCAGTTAATTTCTGCCAGATAAGTTTAAATTTAACATGATAAAATATCGTCGACTAACACGAACAAACAAATCACCGAGGGAGATTCCCTTAGGAAATCACCTCAGGATTTCAGGGCAAGGCACAAGCATTCTTATGATTGCTAGTTCCTACAAAAAAATAACGCAAACACTGGCTGTATTACCCGCGACGAAGTCGTGGACTCTCCCATGCGGAAACAAAGGCAAATGTTTTCTTGCGCATTTTCCAGAATACTAAGTGACATTTACAGCAGAAATTTCATGATAGTTTAGGTAGTGGAAGTAATTCCCTATGTACTTACTTACTACCATTATGTGCGGCATTGACGGATATCAGCATAATAGTAAAGTCGCGATTGTCAAACCTCAAAGTCCCGGTGAGTTTGATGAAATTGAATAAAACATAAAACCTAACTTAACAAAATTGTTCCTATTACTCCTACAGACCAATAAGCGAAAACAGTTAATTATGTAGTCATTATGCAACAGACATGCCATAACTTTCAAAATACTGATAATCTATCAGCCGAAAATATCAATGTGTAGGTATTGCTCGACTTTTATTACCCTTTTGGATGCGGATGGCGCAGGATCGGCCACTTTGGCACCTTTTGGGGGAGGCCTATGCCCAGCAGTGGACGTCTTTCGGCTGATATAGGCACTTGTCCCACCGCTGGTGAGTAGTGAGTACTCTCATGGTAATTCTTACTCGCGCGAGTATAAGCGAGTAAGAATTACTATTAGAGTACTCGCTACTCGCCGGCGGGGGGACAAGTGCCATAATGGTGATGATTACGTACCCTCTTAACCTGGGCCAGCGTGGTGACTAGCTCATTTCCGCCCATCAACGAGAGGAGAGTTGTGCCCAGCAGTGGAACGTATAAATTATAACACGCCCTTTTATTGGGTTTTCTATTTTCTATTATTTATTTATGTATTACCTGCCTACTGTTATTTATTATTAGTGTGCGAAGTTTCTGTGGCAAATTTCACACAGTGGATAATGGAGTCGTTTTTATGATTAACTTTTTAAGATTTGAATAAATAAATAATTCATTTACCTACCTCAAAGTATGACATTAATTTGGTAGGTACTCATCCCGACTGTTTAGGTGACATGTTTCTCCGTATGTAATAAGTAAAAATAAATAAATTTATTAAACAATGTTTAGCTAATTTCTTTTGTTATTTAGTAGTCCTGTGTTATCGTGGTATAAGTGGGTAATGCTCACAGGATAATTTATAAGGATTATTATGCAAAATTAATCTTTTAATCGTTACCGTAAGTGCGGGCTACATTAGCCCTAGGGGATAACTTTAGCCCAAATGAAAAAAAAGTTTGAAGTAGCCGCTACGTCGTAGTTTATCAGTTAATCGTAAAAGTTCTAATCGGAAATCATAGATGGCATCGTGAACGCACGATTGAGTACTGCTTAGTTCGCCGCGCTGTCATATTCCGACTTGTCAGTGGTACTCGAAGTGCGAACCTGTGAAGTGGTGAAACTTGGTTTTTTGGTAAATTTACACTTATATGTATTATTATTGAAGTAATTTGTTTAATAACCAGTGTAATCATGATGTACAAAAATAAAAGTAGGTAAACTATAGCCCACAATATGGATAACTTTATCCCTGGGCCAAAGTTGGCTGAAAGACGAGCAACTCGAATTGTTGACTGCCAGCATATTTCGGGTCGGCTTGACTCCTTGGCGCTGCGTAGAGATGTGGCTTCGCTCTGCATTTTCTATCGCATGTATAACGGGGAGTGCTCCGAGGAATTGTTCGGATTAATCCCTACCGCTTCTTTTCGCCATCGTCCAACGCGACAACATTACCATCCTCACCACTTAGATGGTTGGCAGTCCTCAACTGTGCGCTTCTCCAGAAGCTTCCTGCCTCGCACAGCTAATCTGTGGAATGGATTGTCGCCTGCGGTATTTCCGGACCGATACGACCTTCAAACCTTCAAGAAAAGAGCGTACTCCCATCTTAAAGGCCGGCAACGCACTCACAACACCTCTGGTGTTGCAGGTGCCCATGGGCGGCGGTAATCGCTTACCATCAGGTGATCCGCCTGCTCGTTTGCCTCCTATCACATAAAAAAAAAAAAAAAAAAAAAAAAAAAAAAAAAAAAAAAAAAAAAAAAAAAAAAAGCGTGGGCCATTGTTGACAAGTCGTATTTAGTTTGTAGTTTATAATATAAAATAATTATATTTTTACATTTCTCTTTCTTTTTTCTATTTGTGCTTCATCATTGGCAGAACCAGGACCATCAGGACTGAAGAAACGAAAACTGCCAAAAAAGTGGAAAAAAAGCTTCTAGGCGCAGGACGTCTTCATCGACAAGCTGCAGCGAGGCTGACATGAGCCTTGCTTCTTCTACGGAAGATCATGTCACGATCGATGATGATTACTTGCCAGAAGTCATGGTAGCCACTGGCAGTTCAACCCCGGTAGGCTCGCCAGAAGTCATGGCAGCCTCTGGCAGATCATCCCCACTAGAAAATTTCAAGGGATTTGTTGGCGTGGATGATCATGTCTTAGTACTCTCGCAAATATCCGGGAATACTAGTATCTGCATCCGAAGATGCTATTCTGGTCTCTTGCATGAAAAAAGGCAAATCCTACTGGCGCTGGCCTGCAATAAAAGACGAACAGCTGTACAAGTGGGGCGACATAGAAAAATTGAACCCCCAAAATTTATAAAAAAGGGTTACTTTGCTGTACCAGAAATGGACGATTAGGAAAACACACGTATTAAAAGAAATACTGATTCTTTATAAACAAGACTGATTTAAGTCAGAAAAGATACAATTGTTCGAAAAATATTGATTTCAATGATAGAAGTAGTTAGCATTTGTTCTAAAAATGTTGATTTGACTGATATAAGTAATTAGTGTAATACCTATTATAACTAAGTTAAGGAAGAAAATGTTCCTAAAAAGTACCTAAATTATTGACATTTTAAGTTACCTTAAAAAGTCTTTGTTTTAAGCTAAGAATAGCAGTTACTTACAATTTTAGGAATTGTATTTTTGTAGATTTATTTTTTCCCACTTGAGAAGTGTTTTTTTATACATATATTTTCAATTATAGGTTTTAATTACAACCTTATACTTTCTATTATGTTTCCTATAAACCCCCATTCTGCTTATATCGGCCCAAATAGCGCACAGTGAGCTATTTGAACGAACCAAATATTTTGGGCCATAATACCCCTCTCTTAAAAATAACATTGACCCAAAATAAAATAAAATAAAAAAAATGAATATGTTTGTGTATTTCTATTTTTATATAAAAATGTTGTGTAACACATCCTTAAGCTACTATTCAAATAAATCGCTCCCTAATATATCAAAACAGGTGAAAAGTACAGACGTGTTTCCAAAAAGTCATCAAATTTTTGGACCAAGTAACCCGCACTTACGGTATTCGTTTAATCAAAAAAATAGTAAGGCGACTCCATTTACCTCTGTGAAATTTGCCACCGAAACTCCGCACACTATTTATTCTATACCTTAAGGAATTAATCACTCATATAGGGCAATTTCCGTCTAGTTAGAAAAGCCTCTTGAACTTGGAATTCTGGAAATACATGATGTAGGTGCTACTTAAGAAACAAATTCTATTATTGTAAAATTCAAATCACGTCATAACAAATACGCCCCAGGAAAATTATGTTTTTTTTTAAACATTTATTTATTACAGCGTTTTTTTTGTTTGTTTAATTTTCGAATGTTATTCTAAGATGCCTTATCCAAGAATCTTACAAAATTCCCATCGGGAAGTAAATATATAAAAACAAATGACACATCCATTATGTTTTTTGTGTGATTTATTTATTATTCTTGAATTAGCTAAAACAAAAATTAAAATATCTATTAATATTTTTCCTCTTTTTTCAGGAATTGGTTAAATATCGATTTTTTTGATGACTAATATTGAGGTGGACTTTGAGTCTACGTAATTACTAATATGATAATATATCAGTTACACACAAAAAAGCTGCTGTTATGAATTATTTCCAAATTTCAATTTTTTTTCATACTAATGAAAATAAAACGCTTGGGCCAAAAGGCGGTTTTTAGTTACTGTTTTGTTGCCACCTGTACTTCACATGCAATTCTCCGGTCCGGTGGCAGCTACGAACGATGTACGATACTAAAAACATCCGGTAAACGTATCGAGCTGCCTCGATTACGAATGCGGTGACATATCGCTCTCTACAAATCTGGGCTGAGAGGGGGTCGGGAATGTGTCTTCTAAATAATATTAAATTTTGTCGTTAAATAATTTAACCGGAAAAATTAGTTTTATTTATTTATACAAGGAGAACCAACAGCTATGACTATACACAGATTGCGACTTAAGGCGGTGCATTGGAAATTATCGCGTGCTTTGAAACGCCGTTCTGACTAGATTAAGAAACAGTCTGATTTTCATATATATGATTCTTGACTATATGATTGTTCATCTGATTTTATCGATATAGAAAAAAAAACAAAGTTGGGTCTGTATTTTCCTTTTTTTACTCAGCCTATTCAAACGATACATTATTTTACGACACAATCAAGTTAATACTATAGTATTTTATGTCATCTAAAATGTCACTTTATGAAAGTTTAATAAAAATTCACTAAGTTAGGTATTTATCAAAATTTGTCCAAAACAGCGATTCCCGAAGAGTGTTACATCTCTTTTTATCGTGCGCGGAAGGCATCAGCGTGTCTCTATCTAGGGGGCGTGTACGACTCAAATCAAGGCATCTCCTTAATTACTGGCACGGCCTTTTTGTGAGTTTGCTGTACATACATTTGCTCAGTGGACGTGGCGCAAGCAACATCTCCTGCCTCCTGATGATGCCTCGTAGAGAGGCGAAACACGTTTCGAGGTTTTGTCATTATTGGTGGTGGGTTGCTGCAATTATTTTCATGTTTGCGCGCGCGGTGGGAGGGTTAGCGCATTAACCGCATGCAAAAATACGCAAATAGGTGCATCTCATCATTGCTAATACACCAGCACGGTTTTTTTTGCGAAATAGCAAAGGCATATTATTCTCGTAACTGATCATGGACTTCCGCAAAATGACGCCTGATATAGTACATTGTTTAACGAGGGGCGTAAGTGGAATATTGCTAACAAGAGTCTATCAGAAGCCCGACGCCGAAGGCGGAGGGCTTTTGATGACTCGAGTTTGCAATATTCTTACGCCCCCGTGTTATACACAATGTTTTTCATCACATTTGCGAGGAAACAAATAAATTTTAGATGAAATTAATACAAATCATAATAAAAACTGCAACATGTCAGTCGTCCATTTTGTTGAATTTGACGTGAGGCGCGTATGGCAAAGAACCTTCAGTATACAGCCACGATTTGAAAATACTTAAAAACATTATACGAGCAAGTGTGATGAAAAATACATTTGTAATAAATACTAAAAATTGAATTGCAGTCAAATTTAATGTAAAGATATGTTTTATACACATTAAAAGTTAGTTGTAGCAAACTTTTGAAGATATGAAATACACCTTGGCTGATTGGAAACATCCTCAGTCCGAAGTGAAGTATGAGAGTGGGTTCTATATTTTAAAACTAAACTTAACACCCCGTGGGAGGTAAAACGGCTATAACTGCTCTGTAGGCTCGCAAGTAATAACGCCATTGACGAGCAAGTGTGATGAAAAAATAAATTATTTCTTAATATACTGATACTTTACCTTTACCAAATCAATCAATATGATATCGATAAAGGCTGAACCGCTTGGACAAGAACATCTCTGTCAGCCATAATCGTCTATTTGTATGTACTAATATAAAAAAAAACATAAGCTAAACAACTTGTGACACAGATTATATGTATAATAGTTCTTGTGATCTGAGACTTTGTATGTTCTTTTGTGGAATAATATGCGAAACAATCAACTCTTAACCTAAGTTTGAATACAAATTCTTTCCCTAATTCACATTTAACGCTACAAAAATGCACGCGTCACACACTTGGGAGGAGGAAATTAACATCTGCATTCAAATGACCGTGCGATTCCGTGCCGTTCATAAAGTGTCCAAGCTCTTGAGCAACATCAAACTCCGCATATACAAAACTGGCATTAGTTAAATAATCTGTACAGGACTCTATTTTCAACGTCATAAAGGCTTGTACCGATAATTTATATCCTTATTTATGTACGTATATGAATACCCCTGACTGTACTTAGTAGTTCCAAACTCTCGACATTTTACAGCAAGGTATTGGCTAAAGTAGCTCGGTAAATTTAATTAACTTGAAGTAGGCTATGAGCAACGCTCGCCAGCGAGCCGTGGCAGCCGAGTGGATAGCCGAGCCACACCACTTCCCAATTTCATCAGCTTATGTGTGCATCCCACTGAAGAGAGCGCTTTACAATTTTAATTTGTTCCCAATATTTGTATCTAACCATTGATAAAGCAACATTGCATGCAGTGAAATGTGAAAAAGCTTTATATGACAAGTTATCTAAACCCAGTAAATCAGTAGTGATAATGTACAAATCCTACATTCCATTTGGTACTATAGGCCTTGTATTCACTGTTCGCGTGACGGACCCCAATGTATCGATAACCCATTTATCAAGAACATAACGGTACACCCATTTCAGGTTCTTACAGATAAGAAAACGACAAAGGGTTTCGCACCCAAGGCCGCTCAGCACGTCTATCATGGGACGGCCGCAACATAAGCTCGATTTACCTCTTGTTCTAAGTGTTCTAATAAGAGAGAGACGGATAGTTCGAGAAAATCGCTCGCGCGTCGTCGCGTGATAGCCGTGCAGAAAGGTGTACTTACATCAAAATATTACTAAGCTATATCAAACCTAACATTAGACATAAGGAACTAATAATTAATTTATGAAAATATGACTGTTTATTAGTGTTGTTGACTTTACCTATTTTCGACATACCGCAGGTAGTCGTAATTAGTATACAGATAAATTTTGGCGTTTGTTTTGTTATAAAATGAGTCCTACGGCTGGTAGCGAGCAGGTACGTTATAGTTTAATTTTAAAGTAACATTAAATGCCCAAGATTCTAGTCAACTGCGATGTCTATGTTTAGTTTATTTATCTAACTGTACTATTTTCACATAATACATAACTTTGGTTTATAATGCTTATATTACAGTGATCCTTAATAAGTTGTTGTAGTTGAATTAGTCTTCTTGATACCTCTCTAACCCAATTATTCGGTCCTTGATCGCATTCTTCAGTATTTTATTGAATCCTATATTTTACATAAAGTTGAATTACTCTATTGCGCAGTCCACACTATTCAGGTGATTCCCGCCACGCGACGACGTGGTCAGTCATTAAAAGATAAAGTTGTAACTGTTCCTATCAAAGTTTCTTATACGGCACACCATTACCCTGCATATCTATATCCATACTATCCATACTAATATTATAAATGCAAAAGTGTGTCTGTCTGTCTGTCTGTCTGTCTGTTTAAACCGCTAAACCGATTTGGATGAAAGGTATAGAGATAGTTAGGGTCTTGGGGAAGGACATAGGATATTTTTTATCCCGGGAATCATATCTTAAGTGGGTGAAAATTGGTATGGAGCTACGATATAACCGAGTTCCATGCGGACGGAGTCGCGGGCAGAAGCTAGTAATATTGTAAATGCGAAAGTGTGTCTGTCTGTCTGTCTGTTACCTCTTCACGCTTAAACTGCTGAACCGATTTATGTGAAATTTGGTATAGGGATAGTTTGAGTCCCGGGAAAGGACATAGGATAGTTTTTATCCCTGAATCATTGGGTGAAAGTTTGTATGGAGCTGCGATATAAGCGAGTTCCACGCGGACGGCGTCGCGGGCACAAGTTCTAAATATGTATCGACAAAACAGTATTTGAAATTTGACGGTAGTTCGGGATAATTAGCGCTCCAACATAATAGCTCCATTCAAGAATAACAAAATATACCTCTTTAGTGATATTTGTGCATCATAAAAAAACATCATCATCCTCCTAGTGTTTTTCCCGAGAGTGCCTTCAACGAGCTCGGGGTCCGCTTCGGCCCCTAATCCCAAGATTTGGCGTAGGCACTAGTTTTACGAAAGCGACTGCCATTTGACCTTCCAACCTAGACCTCATTGGGATTACACCGGTTTCCTCACGATGCTTTCCTTCACCAAAAAGCCACTGTAAAATATCAACTGATATTTGAAAAGTGCGAGTCGGGGTTCGAACCCACGACCTCTAGATTCAAAACCTCGGCTACAGTGGCTTTCATTTTAAATAAAAATGTATGATCCAATATTTAAATTTAAACAGATTTGAAACTACAAATGTGCCTGCTCTACGAATACGTAGAACAGATACTTACTCCAGTTACTCGTAGTAAGTAAGTAGTCTACAGAATAGATAGTCGGCACGTCTATACAATGTCGACATATTGCTTGGCATTGGCACCCCGTGGGACGCTTCCTATTCATTCCTGGTTGGATCCCACGCGTTGTCTCCTTAGTAAACTGTTATTTCTATGCGACATGCATTCGCCTGAGGCCTTTTTTATTACTGAACCCAATTGCGCCTCGTTAAACACGCCTAAACTGTCAAATATGCCCTACGTATGGTTGTTGGGTAGGTCTGTCCGTAAATGACAATAGAAGGCGCGCGGTTGTTTTATGCGTTAAACGCTGCGATTTCATAGATACCTGCGATTACCGCATAGAAGGTATCTATGGAATCGCAGTGTTTAACGCATAAAACAACCGCGCGCCTTCTATCATTCGAGGCCACGCAACGCTACGTATGCTACGCCGTAGCACGTAGCAGCTGCGTTCCGTACCGAAAATCGCACGGGTCATGTAGCCGCAGGTGAGCTTACGAGTAATAAGAGAGCCGAGGATATAATTATCAAAGCTCACGCGTTTGATACGACGTTTTTCAATGAATTTGCGAGGAAAAAATCCTTTTCATTAGACTAAAATTGTATAGACTTTCTAAGTTATTTTCTTTAGTTATTGATGGCAATAGATTTAATTTTACTCACATATTGTATTGTTTCAGCGGCGTCAATTCCAGTTATCACTTTTCTATTCACCACGAGTCAACATTTTTGATAATAACCAAACACGCATAAACATTGTGTACAAATAAATGTGATGTTACCTATAATGGCAAGCAACAATTTTATTTCGTGAAGTTTGCGAAGTGTTGCCAGACTTAGATGAAATTCTCTACACAACCTACACAAAAAAAATCGTTTTAAAATGTTATCTTTATTAATTCATGTAAAATGGTAGCAAATGGGAATATTTTTAGTAAATTAACTGTACAACTCTGTTGATTAAGAAAGAATCCACCGTGTTCATGCAAACATCTTATTGCAAGGTCCCATAAAACCGAGTGTCGTAATGTTATAAAACACGCGTGCTTAATACCCAGCATTATGAGCCTAAAAGGAACGTAATAAGGGGTACGTTACGAGCAAATGTGTTAAAAAGAAAAGGATTTAATTGCATGAAATCATACAAGAGCAGACGTCGTTATGCGTAATAAGAGTCCAACCAAAAAAATCCTTTAACTTTGGCAATGTCAATGTAAAATGTCATAGAAGAGACGAGAACCTATACATCTCTGTATGCTCCAGCTCGGAAAATTACAAATCAAATAACCGTTTGTGAGTAGCCTGCTCGGTCGCGCTGTTAACTAGGAATCCACAGGTTGCGGTTTCGACACTTCTCGCATTTGTAACCGTAGAAGCAATTGTAGTTGTATGGTTAATGGTCTGGTGGGTTTAAGGAATCGCGTTTTTGACGTATCAAAATCACACGCAAATGATTAAGCGCATAGCCAAGTATGTGCGAGCGCGATGCGTTCATGATTTATATGGATTATTCCAGTTCAATATTCAATGATTTTAAATGCAATATGGTAGTTCTGTATATATTTCACAGGCTGGAGATGTATGTACAAGAAAATGTAAGCCACTGACTGAGACATGGTGTGACGATACTATGATACCTACAATTTTAAAGTTTTTGGTTTGGATGGTAGAAGTCACGGAGACTCAGTATAGTGGGTTATTTATCGACATTTGTCTAAGATCATCTGTCCCGAAGAGTGTGTTTCATTTCCTCGTGCGCGGAAGACAAAAACGACGTAACAAGAATCGAGATATTCCCGTTATGGGCCGGTCATCATGAATCATGATATTGCGCGACTGCGTTGAGCGGCGAACATTCCAATTATTCACGAATTATTCCAAACAAATGCACAGAGACGGTGCCGAATTTGTGCATTTGTTTGGAATGCTCGCCGCTCACCGCGACCGCCGCCGCTACCCGGACCATTAAAGCTGAGGGTTAACCACATAACGTTGCGAATGCGCGTTAAGACTATTTAACTGTCATATCTTCTATATAAATACACTAGCTGTTGCCCGCGGCTTCTTCCGCGTAGAACTTGTCATCGTCTTAGAAAAATTAAACATTGCTATTTTTATTGGCGTAAGCTTAATTATCTCCGGTCCAAACAAAACTCTACCATATACAGGGATAATTTCCGAAATAAACACTATTATATATGCTTTCAAAAGTCTCAAATTATTTCTACGCGAAATCTAAATCAATAAATTTAAATATGTAAATATAAATTGAAATGTCCGTTTTTACCAATACAACGTGTTAAAAAAATAACGCAAAACCGTTTAAAGGCACTTACTTTTTTCTTATCAGAACACGATGCCTGTTATAAATACCCTTAAATGGTTTTGCGTAATTTTTAACATGTTGTATGGTAACGTATCATCAACAGACGTTTCTGCCGAAATTGTTTTTCTTTTCATAATAAGTATATTAGAGAATTTTTAAGTCTACTAAGATACATAACTGGAAGTTTTTAGTTAAAATAGTTCAATAGTTTTACTTAGTTACGTTAGTCCGGGCTTCTCTAGTTCCGGGCCTTGCACCCCTTTTAACCCGCTTGTTGCAACCTTGTATAGCAACATTAATTTGTTTTTTATATGGCAACAATATTGTCACAATTTTGTCACTTCTCAGAAATACATCGCTGCACGTACTCGTCATTTTTATTTACTCCATCATGGCCGTAAGATCCTCGAACATGGTCCTTTACCGGTGCTAAGTGTGAGTTAAAAGATTTGTGCGTCAATTACTGCAGAAAATACAGGGAGGGCAAGAAAAATTCGTTTGGTGAGGCTATCGATTCATAATTATAGCAGATGACAGTTGCGCCTCCATTGCGCAACCACCATCAAACGACGAAATAAGCGCTGCATTCACGGCTTGAGAGGCCGTCACGCTGCATCCAGTCGCCGACTCGCCGGGCAAGGCGGGTCGCATTCAACGGCTGCAATTTTATACTTCGGTCGGGTGTGAGTACACACCTAAGTGTTACTGGCTGAAATTTCGCTTTGGGTGAAATACTGAAATTTTCTCCGTTTGACATTGACACGCGATTTTTCTTAGCAAATTTACAAATTTTACAGGGTTCGTGTTAGTTTTTACGGATTTAGCTTTTATAGTGGATTTTAAGTGACAGTGTACAAAATAAGCTACCGCTAATCATATAGCTATATGTTGGTGTAATGCATACGCAAGATAAAACATATTGTAAGTATTGATGCACTCATGGTTATGTTGTGCCTGACTAATGTATTGTACTCGCGTATTGGCCAGCTTTAACTTACTGTTATCTTGAACCATTAGCTATCCAATCAAACCATGGAGCTTGCTAAGACTACCAGGACGCCCGAGCAGGAGCGCCGGCATCTGATTGCATGTTGAGGCGCTAGGAAGGCTGTACTAACGCGACTCAAATACAGAATTGACGGAGAACCTATCGACTCAGTAAGGATGCTTCAGTTGATGGTAGAAAAGGCGATGGCTGCATTCAGTGAGTACGAGAACATTTCTATAGAATTAGGGGATGACGAAGATCCCACAGATACGGAGACGTGTTTTTACGAATGCGTTTCCGTGATACGTACGCGCATTGACGAACTTACAGCGGCTGCCGCGCCCGTGCCCGCGTCCGCGCTGGCACCGGGTCCATCATCTCAACCTGTATCCAGATTAAAACTGCCAGACATGCCACTTAGAGCCATTTTTTGGCAAATACACCGAGTATAACTCCTTCATCGAAATGTTCAATGCCCTCGTGCACAACAATGAAGGGTTTGACAGCATTCAAAAGTTTTTCTATTTGAGGAGCTTTGTTAAGGGCGAACCTTACGATTTAATTAAAAATTTACCTGTCATTGGTGCTAGCTATACCGAAGCGTTGAAAATTTTGGCGGATAGGTACGACAACAAATACAAGATCATTAATGAACACATTAATGGGCTATTTGAATTGCCAGTTCTCACAAAGTCAAGCGTGTCGATATTGCGTTCATTGATTTCAGTCACTAAACAGCACCTGGCTGCCTTAAAAAACCTAGGTGAGTCGGTTGATAAGTGGGATAGTCTACTTATTTGTCTACTTACTAAAAAACTTGACCCGCTTACTAGCCGAGCTTATCATTTAGATAGGGACAACAAAAAGGAGCCAACATTTAATGATTTTTTGAAATTCTTAGAGGATCGCGCCCTCGCTTTGGAAAATAGTGAGGTGAGGGAGCCGATTTATGCTGCTAGTAAAGCTGCATCTACGAGTGCTAAGGTTGCGAATGTCGTAGCTAAGACCATCACTTGCCTGTTCTGCGGTAAGTCAAATCATAGATTATTTGCTTGCCCGAAATTTACATTGGCCTCCGTAATGGAGCGCTTGGCCTTTGTAAAGGACAGAGATTTGTGCAAGATTTGTCTTAGCTCTCATCCTGGTAGATGTAAGTTTCATTTTAAATGTAAACAATGCAAGGAGTCTCATAACTCTCTGCTGCATGTCGATGAAGAGCGATCAACAGTGTCACTAAGTAGCGTCAGCAACAAAAGGCAAGTGTTGCTGCCAACGGCAAAGGTTAAACTTGTGTCTAAACAAGAAGAAGAAGTCATTGTCAAGGCTTTGTTGGACTCGGGAAGTCAAAGTTCTTTCGTGACTTCTAAGGTTACCAAAAAGCTAGGATATGCACTTTCGCCCAACACTACAGATATCATTGGCATAGCCAAAACAGAGAAATCTGTCAAACATCGTTTGCGTTTGGAGATATTTTCTTGTGTTTACCCATTCAAAACGCAAACCAATCTCCTAGTAGTAGACAGTATTACAACGAAGCTACCACAGAATCCGATTGATATGTCAAAAATTGACATTCCTAACAATATACAACTGGCCGATGACTCATTCCACATGTCAAGCGATATAGATATGTTATTAGCTGCCGACATCTTTTTCCAGGCCCTGCTGCCGCAGCCTGAGCAGCTACGACAAGGTGATGCCGCACAACTCAGCTTGGTACACACACAGTTCGGTTACATAGTAGGAGGTAATTTCCCCGCTTCAGTTCTCAAACAACCTGCTGTGAATCTTTTCTGTCAAGACTGTCAAACAAATATTCACGATACAATATCCAAATTTTGGCAAACAGAAAAGGTACGAAGTATTTGCGGAGCATACATCTGAGCAACAATATTGTGAGCAATTATTCACAGAAACTGTCAAACTAGAAGAAAATAAATTCACGGTCACGTTGCCCTTAAAAATACCTATCTATGACGTTAATAATACATTGGGTGATTCATTTGGACTAGCTTTCAAAAGATTTATTAATCTCGAGAAGAGATTAAACAAGGATCATAAATTATATTCTGATTACAAGGATTTTATCCACGAATACTTGGATTTAGGTCATGGATCATACATAGACATTTCCTCGTATGATCTGTCAAAGGATCCTGTATATTTTTTGCCGCATCATGCGGTGGTAAGACCTGATGCAGTTTCAACAAAGCTTAGAACTGTGTTTGATGCTTCTATGAAAACGAGCAACAAACTGTCATTAAATGACATTTTACTAAATGGACCGATTGTCCAACAGGATCTATTTGACATTTTGTTGTCGTTTCGAGTCCAAAAATATTTCTTTGCTTGCGACATCAGACGTATGTTCCGTAATATATTAATTGAGGAAGAACAACGACCTTTGCAAAACATACTCTGGCGAGACAACCCTGCTGATTCGATAAAATGCATTCAATTAAAGACTGTCAGTTATGGTATGAAGTGTTCATCATATCTGTCCACGAGATGCTTAAAAGAACTAGCAATAAGGTTTCAAAGTCAATATCCACTGGCTAGTTCAGCGCTATTAAACTCGACATATGTTGATGATGTTATTTATACAGATAAAAGTTTGGCAAAGATCGTTGAGGCAAAAACTCAGTTGATAGAGTTGCTTGCAAAGGGCAGTCTTGAGTTGCACAAATGGGCTGCGAATGACAATCTGATTTTGGCGGATATTCCAGCAGATAAATGTGTTGTTGGAGAGCTGGAGCTAAACAAGGACATCAAAACCTTAGGTCTAAAGTTTGATATTAGTACGGATTCATTCAAGCTTTCATGTCCGAAGTCAAATCAAGTCCCAATGACAAAAAGACAGATATTGAGTTTCATAAGTCAGTTTTATGACCCACTAGGTGTTGCTGGACCCGTTTTTGTTCAAGCCAAAATCATTATGCAGAAATTTTGGGAGTCAGCTACGGCTTGGGATTCGATGCCCCCGCCGGTGTTGCAAAAGGAATGGCTTCAATTTTACGAGTACAATGATTTGATAGCTATGAAAGAAATTAAAATTCAACGAGAAGTTACCGTTGATGAGTTTCAATCTGCTCAGATTGTCGCATTTGCAGATGCTTCAATTTCTGCATATGGAGCAGCAATTTACTTGAGAGTCACTGACAAGCATGGCAAGGTAACAATGTCACTTCTATGCTCAAAGTCACGGATAGCACCTAAAGATAAGAAATTGTCTGTGCCTCGTTTGGAATTGAATGCATCACTCTTAATGGCCAAAATATGCTTAAGAGCATACGATACTTTATGTAAAAAGATTCCTATTGAAAGCATGCGCCTTTTCAGTGATTCTCAAGTTGTATTGGCATGGCAAAAAACGGATCCAACAAAATTAAATGCTTATGTTGCTAATAGAATCAAATTGATTAATCAATATACAAAAGGTTTCCAATGGTTCTACATAAGAACTGACCTCAACCCTGCTGATTGCTTGAGCAGAGGTGTGAACCCTAGTGAGTTGCAAGGCAATCAACTGTGGTGGTCCGGACCGGCATGCATGTCGGACCCGGGATACAATTTCAATGATAGTAGTTGTGATGTACCTAAGGATTTGCCGGAAGTCAAACGAGCAGAAAGTACCAAGTTGGTCTGTGCGGCGTCACAAGGATCAATCTCGCTTGCGAACGAGTTGTTAGACAGGTACTCTAATATCAACAAAGCGGTTAATGTACTCGCTTATTTACAAAGATTCTCTAGAAATGCAAGGCCGGGTTCTCAAAAGATAAAACTAAACTTTATTTCGTTTAGCGAGGCAAGCCAAGCATTGCATTTTTTTATAAAAGAGGAGCAGGCAAAGTACTTCGAAAAGGAGCTAGCTTCGTTGAGAGCAGGTAAACAAGTGTCGTCATACTTACAATCTGTCAACCCCTTCATTGATGCCAACAATGTGTTAAGAGTAGGTGGCCGATTGCAACACTCGTCCTTACCTTACAGCCAAAGGCACCAGATAATTTTACCTAAAGAGTCTAAGGTAACTTATCTCATTATAGAAAATGAGCACTTAAAATTATTGCATGCAAGTCAAAAGGAAGTACTCAGCAGCTTAAGCCAGCGCTATTGGATGGTTAATGGTTTAAGATTGGTAAAGAAAATTGTCAATAAGTGCCTAACTTGTTTTAGATTAAAAGGTGTGACAGCTAAACAGCTGATGGGTTCACTGCCCGCTGGTAGAGTGAATATCGACCGTGTGTTTGCTAAGGTCGGAATCGATTTCGCTGGACCAATAATGATTAAGCAATCGAGAGTTAGAAATGTTATCACAACAAAGGGTTATATTGCTGTATACGTGTGCTTTGTACATTTAGAGTTGGTTTCAGACTTGACAACGGATGCTTTCCTGGCAAGCTACAAGCGATTCATCTCAAGACGTAATGTTCCAACTGAAGTCTTTTGTGACAATGCAGCTACGTTCAAATCAGCGAGCACACAGTTGTCTGAACTCTACAAATTAAACAATAACAAATGTCATCAGATGCAGGTTCAAAATGTTACTGCGAAGTTAGGTACAACATTTCATTTCATACCGAGTTATTCACCGGTATTCGGTGCTCTATGGGAGGCCGCAGTAAAAAGTGTTAAATACCATTTAAAAAGAGTATTATGCTCTCATGTATTAACATATGAAGAATTGTATACTGTATTAGTTCAGATAGAAGGTATCTTGAACTCAAGGCCAATAACGCCAATGTCATCAGACATTGAGGATATGTCTTTTTTGACACCAGCACATTTTCTTACTGGTGTGTCCCTAACTTGCTACCCGGAACAGGACATAACTAACTTACCTGAAAACAGACTAAAGTTTTGGCGAAGATGTACTGCATTGCAGCAGCACTTTTGGCGATATTGGTCCAAACAATATCAGAATAACTTATCTTATCAGAATACAAATAAAGTACTTTCAGTGTTTTGGAAAAATTCACCCCTAATGGGGCTAAAAAGCGATGCAAAGTTTGTAAGCAGAGCAAGAAAATTGTAACCAAAAAAGTTTTTTACCTCTGTCTTAGCCTTTACCACAGAACACCTCCACTAGAAGCCTAATGTTTGTAATTTTGTTCCCGACGCGAGTCACCAAAGCATGAGGAAGAGGTGAGGGGAAGGGCGGGTGCTAACAGCGTTGCGATTGGTCGATGCGCTCGCGCGCGGAATGCGTAGTGATGGGACATGTTCACGTAAGTCGAGGACAAAGAGATGTATACACTTTTGGACCTAATCGAATGCGGTCGCCTACAAATTGTTCGATTAGTTCCAAAAGTGTATACATCTCTTTGTCCTCGACTGTACAAGCATCCTTACTATACTTACTTACTATACTTTTATCTTTAAGTTAAGGTAAAGTATAGATAGTTTTGTTACCATTTTAATACACAGTAAGTTAGGAATCCTAACTGGTACCGTAATTTTTTGCTGATATATCATGGTAGGTACTTACTGTACATATTAAAATGGTAATTAAACTATCTATACTTAAAAGTGTGCTAAAAAAATACTGACCATTTAGTATTTTTGGTTCTAAAGATTAAACTACAAATACTTCAGTATTTTTTATGGAAAGTTTCGGAGCAGTTTGATAATAAGTAAAGTCTCATTATTCCTTTCAAAGTTGTATTTATTGTTCTCATTTTAAAATAAAACAAACAAAACACGAAAAAGGCATTCGGCTATTTAGGATGGTGACGTATCTCACACCAACTCCGAGTTCCCTCGCACTTTCTCGAAGTTCATCATCAGGCCCATCTTGTGACACTGGGCCCAACTGCTCACTGAGAGGATTCTTAGAAGCCCGCACAACGTATATCTATCTCACACCAACTCCGAGTTCCCTCGCACTTTCTCGAAGTTCATCATAAGGCCCATCTTGTGACACTGGGCCCAACTGCTCACTGAGAGGATTCTTAGAAGCCCGCACAACGTATATCTAACTCACACCAACTCCGAGTTCCATCGCACTTTCTCGAAGTTCATCATCAGGCCCATCTTGTGACACTGGACACAACTGCTCACTGAGAGGATTCTAAGAAGCCCGCACAACGTATATCTATCTCACACCAACTCCGAGTTCCCTCGCACTTTCTCGAAGTTCATCATCAGGCCCATCTTCTGACATTGGACCCAACTGCTCACTGAGAGGATTCTAAGAAGCCCGCACAACCTATATCTATCTCAAACCAACTCCTAATTCCCTCACACTTTCTCGAAGTTCATCGTCAGGCCCATCTTGTGGCACTAGACCTAACTGCTCAGCGAGAGGATTCTAAAAAGCCCATACAATCTATGTCTGTCTCAAATCAACTCTGAGTTCCCTCGCACTTTCTCGAAGTTCATCATCAGGCCCATCTTGTGGCACTGGACCCAACTGCTGCCCGAGAGGATTCTAAAAAGCCCGCACAACCTATATCTATCTCAAACCAACTACGAGTACCCTCGCACTTTCCCAAAGTTTATCATCAGGCCCATCCTGAAACCTAGACGCAACTGTTCACCAAGAGCATTCTAAAAAGTTACTAAAACAGTAAAGTAACTACTACTACTAGTACTACTAATACTTATTATATATTACACTATTTACTTTAAATAACGAACAATAAATAAAACTAAATTTAAGTTCTAATCTACAGAATAACTACTCAAACCAAAATAAACGAGAAATCTGTATTTTTGTTACATTTCTTCAAATCGGTACGAACGAAAGCACGTGGTTTGTCGATTGACCATCATAGCATCATCGGGACATCACTAGTCGTGACGTGTTTTCGTAAGAAAGGAATAGCATATTGCATTTTCAAAGTGATGAAAAGTGACAGACATAGTGTGTCTGTACCTCAGTATTCGCACCGTCCAGTATAAAATGGCCTCCGCTGGCTATAAATATTTTCAATGAAATATTGAATTTGACTCAACTGTGGAATGAAATTCCATCTTTTTTGTAATTAGAAGTCTTTGACGACTTTCCGCACCACCTCACACTACAAAAGCCCATAATTAGCCGCGAAAATCCTATTATTTTGTTTTTTTTTGTGAGAGTCATGCACACTCCGCACAGGTCGTTAACATGGACTCAACTGAACGGAAAGGCGGGCGACCGCGCATTAAATAAGCGCAACAACACCAACGCTTGGTGACTCGAGTCGCGAACAAACTGAGAAACATTAGGCTTCTATTGGAGGTGTTCTATGGCCTTTACACTACAAAAGGAATTTCAGTGATTTTTGATAATCATCCCATACAGGATTTGAAAGGGGGTTCAAAATTTGTATGGGGAGGAAGAAATTTTTGAATTTGTAACTTCGGTTTTAGACTGTTTGTTTAAACTATAAAATAGTTTTTGACGTTTTAAAAATTCATCCCCGGTTAAAAGGGGCCTCGAAGTTTATATGGAGAGCAAGATATTTTTAAAGTGAGAGATATGTAACTGCGGTGGTAGACGGTTCAATAGAAGACTAGAAAACAAATTTCAGCGTTTTTTAAAATTCATTCTATAAGGAGGTTAATAGGGGTTAGGGGGCAACAAAAATAGTTAGGTTAAGTTAGAGCTGCTGCGATCCTAACAGAAACGAACAGCTACCAGAAATGTATGTTATAGCTGCGATGCTCATTAGAACCGAAAAGATTACCTAATGTAAGATTTTGATTGATTTTGAAGACAATGGAAAACTAAAACCACATTCAAGGTGCAATGCGATTCGGTGAATCACTACACGGAATTTACGCTTTTGAGGTAAAGTACTAACAAACTTAATATATATGTGATACAATTGAAAAAGGTGGAAAAACACTAGCCTATACAAAAGAAGTCCAAAAGTTTTATAGTCAATTTCATAGGTGGCTTATTTTTGTTAATGTTATAAAGACTGAAAAGTGGCTCTCTTCATCGTAGATAAACTTTGCAGCCTTAAGGAGATCAAGAGCTTTCCATAAATACATATAAACGTCGGACTAGTTTCCAACGGCGAAGTTTATAAATAGGGTTTGACTGTATCTTAAAAATGTAGTTATAATAAGGTACAACGGTGTTACAAATATGGTACACAACAGTCACACAATGGTGAATCCTAGACAGAAAGGTGTCACGACTAGTGACTAGTCATTGCACATTGGCTCGCTTGCTATGCACTCGATTTCACTTCTTGTAGTTTAGCGTGTCCGATCAACAAGACACTTACGAGTAAGGAAAAAAAAATTTTTTTCGACGTTTTTTCGAAGCCAAGATATTGCTGGATCTATTTGCTTACCCGTTTTTGGCGTAGCGGACTCTGACGCCTAGTGTGAAAAAAAAATGGTAAAAAATATAATAAAATTGCTCTATGTTTGCTCGGCCTATGATTACTGAACATTTTAAGCAACATAGCGGTATGTTGCTCAAATGTTCATTTTTTCTTTTAGAATAGAATAGAATAGAAAAACTTCAGTCAACAACACAATTCACGTTACATGGGAACCTTACAATACGTTTAAAATTAACCTTACAGTTATCATTATGTGATGTTAATACTAACTTTACTTTAAAAACAAAGTTTCAACCGACTTCAATTTAGTAATCCGCCAAACCACGAGAACATTTCCACATTTCTTTTCCAATTTACAACATGAACTGATTTCCAAGAGCAAATGCGTTGATTATTAGGGACATAAACCTAATCGCTGTATGTGGCCCGATAATATTTGAAGACTTCCGTCGATTCCACAAGGATTACCTTTGGCACTTCATTAGTTGCCATTTCAACGGAATCTTATCAGAATCTGTGACGTACATACTTTTAAGTAGGTACATAATTGAGGAATTCCATAAGTCATCTCTGGTCTTCATCATCAATTCCACTCCACCAAATTTATGATTTCCGGGTGTAAATTCACGAGTCTTAATAGAAAATAGTAATAACTACACGCGTGCCTAATGAAATTGAGGAGTTCCCTCAATTCCTCATGGATCCCATCATCCAACTGTTTTTTTGAAAAAAATGGGACCCACCATGGAAACATATACTTACAAACAAAAAAAAATTACGAATGTCATGAATGCTGCGTCATTGATGAACTCCGGTAACAAACATTGAAAAAAATAAAATAGAACCGAATTAAGAACCTCATCCTTTTTTTTGAAGTCGGTTAAAAAGGGGCTTGCCCCAGCATATTGGTACAGTAAGGCCACGGTACACTGGTTTTGAGGCAGACCCTCGCAACTAAAATAATACATGTGACATTGCTCACCGTTTGTGTGTGTGAGAGTATACTGTGTGTGTGTGTGTGTGTGTGTGTGTGTGTGTGTGTGTGTGTGTGTGTGTGTACGTGTGTGCGCGCACGTTTGTGTGCGTGCGTGCATGCGTGTGTGTGTGTGTGCGTGCGTGAGTGCGTGCGTGCGTGTGCGTGCGTGCGTGCGTGCGTGCGTGCGTACGTGCGTGCGTGTGCGCGTGCGTGCGTGCGTGCGTGCGTGCGTGCGTGCGTACGTGCGTGCGCGTGTGTGTGTGTGTGTGTGTGTGTGTGTGTGTGTGTGTGTGTGTGTGTGTGTGTGTGTGTGTGTGTGTGTGTGTGTGTGTGTGTGTGTGTACGTGTGTGTGTGCGTGTGTGCGCGCACGTGTGTGTGCGTGCGTGTGCGCGCTTGCGTGCATGCATGCGTGTGTGTGCGTGCGTGCATGCGTGTGTGTGTGTGCGTGCGTGAGTGCGTGCGTGTGCGTGCGTGCGTGCGTGCGTGCGTGCGTGCGTACGTGCGTGCGTGTGCGCGTGCGTGCGTGCGTGCGTACGTGCGTGCGTGCGTGCGTGTATGTGTGTGTGTGTGTGTGTGTGTGTGTGTGTGTGTGTGTGTGTGTGTGTGTGCGTGTGTGAGAGTGTGCGGCATACGGAGAGTGTGACATTGTGTAGTAGTCATGAAATTTGAGTTATAATATAAGCAATTATTCTTATTAATATATTACTTTCAGACACTCTTAATGTAAATTCATATATCAATCTTATTCTTCACTTCGCCGGCGACCGCAGAAAACTCAATGTGACGTATTTTCTTCTTGTTACTTTCATACAGTTCGATATTTTTCCATGGAGGTCGACCACAAAAAGTCCGCATCTGAAACACATTTACAGCAATAGTACTGAAATATGTTTTTCCGGTTCCGGTACAGGATCACTATACGTCAGCCGCGTTGTAGAACGCCGTCGTGAAAAAGACAAAAACGTCTATAAATAACAAACACTCAGTGCAAAAGCGCTTATCGCAACGCTTGTATACGTGTGTGCATTCAAACATCTGTTCACATAGAACGTCGAAAAATAAACGAACTTAAATTCAAATCGCAGGTTATATCAAATTTATCAGCACATAGAAGAGCTGTCACATCAGTTTATTACCTGTCACAAGGATACCAACTTTAAAGATAAACGTCAATGGCACGTTCAGTAACAAAAATAAAAATTTGCAAAAAAAGAAAAAACAGAAAATAACATTGGCAGGTTATACGCTAATATTTTTTTATTATATGTACTAAGTATCCTAAGTTTTTTCCTGAAAAGCGAGTAATTAATTAACTACAACCGCAGACACTACGCTACTACTACATGTAGTTAATCGAAATAAAGGGTAGCGCTCCACTTGCGTGCTGTACTGGCCTGTCAGGGGTCTGGTCACAGTAAGTCAATATAAAAGCTATCACGGACCAGTTTTCTCAGCGGCGATAGCTGAAAAACTCTCTTTTATCGAATGTTTACAAGCGATAGAGAAATATCAGGCTGATGTAACCGTCTGTTGCACAAAGATATCGCTGTGCATCGGACTGTGAAAGCCACGATACCTCCGTTTATCCGTCTATTTTCATTTTAAGGGGAAACTTAATGCCTTATTGGTAAGCTTCCCCGTGCTCGACACTGCTCCAATACTTGGCAATTTAAATGTTAACTCATAACAAAAAAGGTGAATAATCGGTGTCAACTATTAGGAGTCCAACATGAAACGATTTTGTAGATACTTGTTTGCTCTAAAACCATCTGTACCGGCACCATCATGACACCGGGCATGATACGGGGCCAGTCTATATTGTCATAAAATATATTACTAAAAATAATTATTATCTTCAAATATAATGATAATAATTTTTATGCTATTCAACAATTTATCACCAAAAAATGCTTTGATACAATACTTCTACCTAAATAACCCACTATGATTGCCATAAAATATATGAATATTACCAAATAAAGTATAATGATGCCAATTTACAAGTGCTACCAAAACCCGAATCAGCGCATCCTACTTCCACGTGGTCTTGTCTGTCCTAGCCCTAGTCCCCTAGAGTGTTTATAAAAGCCCGCGAAGCCAGAAGCTCGCGAAGGAGGCTGAGTTGAACAAGGTGCACGAGGCCCAAGTGAAGCGAGTGGGGGAAGGTGGCGAGCGAAGCGAGCCGGCGACCTCCCGAACGGAGCGTAGGTTGAGTGCGCACGTGAAATGAAGGGCTGACGAAGCGAGTTTCTGGTGGGAGCCCGGGCTGAAGGCGGGAGACTGAGTTCCAGAAACGAAAGCGGGGCTCCGTCGAATTTACGAAATTATTTTACTATTTTTGATTGAGCAATGATTTATTAGGATAGCATTTTCTTTAATAGGATAGTAAGATGTTATAATTTGGGTTATTATTTCACATTAATAGGAGACACAATTTTGGTAATCATTTACTACGAGTATTTTTGGGTTAGCAATGATTTATTAGGATAGCATTTTTTAAATAGGATAGTAAGATGTTATAATCTGGGTTATGGTTTCACAATAATAATAATAATAATAAATTAGCATATATACGTCCCACTGCTGGGCACAGGCCTTCTCTCATGGATAAGAGGGAATAGGCAGTAGTCCCCACGCTGGCCCAGTTCGGGTTGGGGACTTCACATACACTTTTGAATTTCTTCGTGGATGTATGCAGGTTTCCTCACGATGTTTTTCCTTCACCGTAAAGCTAACGCTAAAATATCAATTGATATTCCGTACATAAGTTCCGAAAAACTCATTGGTACGAGCCGGGATTCGAACCCACGACCGCCGTTTGACAGCCGCATGCCTGAACCGCTGAACCGCCCGAACAATAATAGGAGATAAAATTTTGGTGATCATTTAACTATTTTTGGATTAGCAATGATTTATTAGGATAGCATTATCTTTAGGATAGTAGGATGTTAAAATTTGGGTTATTATTTCAAAATAATAGGAGATACAATTTTGGTGATCATTTAACAATTTTTGGCAGTAAAAAGTATTTTTTTGGCGTTATTATTTAATCTGGTAGTCACCCCTTAAATAACTTAAATTTGCCCTGTGGTGGCAGCTAAAGACAGCTATCTTTTATTTACCGTTAAAACAGTAAAATAAATGAGTAAGTTTTTCCAAAAAAATACTAATGAATGGAATAAATTATTGCTCACTGGTAAAAATATGAATAGTTCTTATCTTTACACAAAAGTATTTCTTCCTACTCGCAATTCTTCACAGCAGCAATTCACCCCCTTCGGTATCTTTCACAGGCTCCGTTTAAACTCATAAACTTTTCGTCCTATTCATAATTAAGCACGGAAGCTTTTCTTTCACAAATACGATTCGCCATATTCCTTATCAAGCACAGAACCACCGTGCACTCGATTGTCGATAGAGAAATAAAAATGAAAACTGTGAATAACCACGAATAAGGTGAATTGCAGCTGTGGCGATTTAAATACGTGAACAAATGCGACTAAAGATAAGCTTTTGTGTAAATTCTGGCATAATTCAGAAGGATCTCTATATATTTTTAGTTAGGTAACCTTCATTTTAGGTACTTGTTGAATCAATTACTTACCAGTATAGCGGTGGGATAGAATGTAGGTCTGTTTTGGCATTTCACTATTTGGTTTATCTTGCCTAGATGTGACGTCCCTGAATCCATTTCAGGAAAGGCAGAAGAAAAATGGCTGCACCTCAAAGTCAATGTGGCGATTCTAGAAATGGGAGGCTTAAATAAACAGTTACTGTAATGAGAGCCGAGGGTTATTTTTATAGTTCCCGTTGGGTTATTCAGATTGAGTTTGTGATGTAAATACAGTGAGCTACAGTGAGACGAAGTTTGCAAGCCCGATGGATGGAAAGTTGTTTCAGTGCACCAATATTTTAATATTATCTGAGATCTGTACCTGCTCGACCACTGCGAAGAATAAACAGAGAAATTGATGTTCATTGAAAAACACAACAATATTGGCGTGACAAATTGGCTATTTACACTTGTTGTTCTTGGGAAGTTTTCACAATGTTCGATGACCCCTTAGTAAGTATTTATTTGCCTGTGTTGGATGATGATTGTATTATTTAAATAAAATTTAAAAAGGCTGAATTCAATATGTGTCATTGCCTATTATAAAATTAGATTAGTACGGTATTTGGCCGGTACGGTTTTTCTACTCTATTCTCAAATCATTCGGGCACACACGTTATACTTACTGGTGTATTTCGAATTAAATGGAAATGTTTTCTTATTAATCAATTGGTTATGGGCCCAGAGCCCTCGTGAGTGATGGATATTAAAGAAGACAGTAAAGTAGTGTGCAGTGTATCCGTGATTAAAATAATAAACTTACACGGGAAACCTTTTTTTTTGATAACTGTACCGTGCCACCATAAAAATATATAAAGAGTACCTACATTATTGATATGCATGAGTATATAACCACTCACTCTAAACTGATGGTGGCAACTGTGGTTGCCAAACGAAGTATGGGCTTCTTTAATAAAGAAAAATTTGAAGCAATTTAGGCTACCTTTTTCATAATCCGAAATCAAGCGAGTGGATAAAGAGTACATTATTGATTAGCATGAGTATCCGGTATTGTAATATGATTTATTTTACTCACGGGTCTACGAGTACTTGATTTCAAATGTACGACCAACCAATGAAAATGTTGCGCTCTTTTCTTTGCGATCAATGTTTCGTGTGTGTGTGGTTAACGTGTTTTAATCAATGAAATTAACTGAAATGAAGTTAAGTGCCAAGGTACAAAATTGCGTTAGGTAGTTAAAATTTTTGATCTTCATTTAGTACTAGCAAAGATTATTGAGAAAAAGGGAAGATTGCTAACTCCATACATTGCTACAAGGCACGCGTAAATCTTATTATCGTCGCCGGTACCTCGTAGTTCATCTTATTATTTTAGATGGCGTTGTTTGTCAGTCTACACTTGTGCCATCTATTGAGTTAGCGGTGAAGCACGCTGTTGAGTAGTCGCCTCTAACATAAGATTTAAAATTTCGGGTCGCGGGGCTATTTGATTTTGGTCGAGTGGTTCAGGTGTTTGATTCACAAGTCTGAGTACTCCGGTTCGCGTCCCAACTCCTGTAACCTGTTTTTGTATTTTTTCTTGCCACGTGACACGTCGCGGCATCGGTTATGCTGGCCCCCGCTGCCCGTGACTGTTATAATCCATATCCACAATTCCATACTAATACTATAAATGCAAAAGTGTGTCTGTTGCCTCTTCACGCTTAAATCGCTAAACCGTACAAGATTGGTATGGAGATAATTTGAACCCCGGGGGAAGACATAAGATAGCTTTTATCTCGGAAATCATCCCCGTGGAAGGACTCGCGGGCAGAAGCTAGTACTTAATACATTTATTATAAGTGTAAATAAAAAGGGAAATAAATATGTGTGTACTTATAATTCGCAAATATAAAAACGCACAAATAATCAAACAAAAAATATATATAACAAACGAGATTTTACTTTTATGTATATTTTTGATTATTAAAGTAGAAAAAAATTAGTAATATTTTACTAACAATTCAAATTAAAAAATATAATGTGTGTGTGTTACTGTTTAGCAATTTCAAGTTTAAGTATACTTTTTTAAATAGCAGGGCAATTTCGATAACTATAAGCGTTTTTAAAATATGCGCCATCTAGCGGACTGCAATACACGTGCGTAGCCATTCAGCTAAGAAAATCTTGCGATCAATGGAACTAGTGACTGACTTAACATTGCTTTGTTTTGATTTTGCTATTTCCGAATTATTTTGTTACAAAGGTGTATTATATGCCTTCTTATTAATTAATATGATGATTTACGACACTAAAATGCAATATTTTCACGGGTTCATCGATCCTTTTTTCATTGAGAGCCTAGTAGCGCCATCTCGAAATGCTTTCTGAACTACGACGACGTTTCCAAAGAGATAGCGATTTAGGCTTCTCAATTATCTCTGGTACTAGCTTGTGCCCGCGACTTAACCAGCGTTGAACTCGGTTATGTCGTACCTCCATACAAACTTTTACCCCCATTTCACCCCCCTAGCGGATGACTTCCGGAATAAAAAGTACTCTATGCCCTTTCCCGGGATTTAAGCTATCTTCGTAGCAAATTTCATTTCAATTGGTTCACCGGTCGGTCTAAGCGTAAAAAACTAACAAATAGATAGACAGAGCTACTTTTGCATGTATAATATTAGTATGGACACAGAATAGATTTACAAGGTATGGATCTTGGAATACCGAAGAAACTATTCGTTGGACTCTGTATAAATGTATCTATGGTCATTTGTGTCTAGAGAGAATCTAACGGGCATCGGGTAAGATAGGCTTATGCTATGCCTGGTAAGATAATTGAGTGTCACGGATATATTAATAGAAAATATGAGTAGCTTATACATATATAAGCTACTCATATTTTCTATAAATATATCGGATATATTATCGGATAACGGATATATTAATAGAAAATATGAGTAGCTTATATATAAGCTACTCATATTTTCTATTAATATATCCGTATGCAGCGCTGTATACAGCGCTTAAACTCTTTTGTTACAAGTTTGAATGAAATGAAATTACTGTGACGTCGGCTAAGATCTAGTTTTCTTCTATGTCCTATAATTGAGTATCACGGAAATATTAATAGGAGATAACTAGGTAGTTATCTCCAATATATCAGTTAGTAATATATACAAATAAATAAATATATATATATATTATACACTATACGTGTACAACAATTCACGAGAGACCATGTTCTGTCCCTTTAACTTACACCAGAAATTTTATTATCGAGATAATGTCTTGGACAGGCAGGAAAAGATATCCGCCCCAAAAGTAAAGCGCGACTGACCGCATTGCGCGACCGTCTGCCAAATATCGTTGTTCTCTTATTACAACTGAAATGGGTGTAGGCTGATTCAGCAACGATGTGCCTCTAGACATTCCCATTGTTTCTCGTTCCGTATTATCTTTTTATTCATTGTGACTTGTGCACTGAGAATTAACGAATACAATTGTACATTTCCTCCGCTTTGTTTCGGTTCCTAGTTTATAAATGGTAATATTTATATTTACTCTAGGTTGTGGACACTACAGGTGACCAAAGAGCTGGCAGTTTCCTCGCACAGCCGATTAGTATGGCTATTCAGCGAGGTAATGCTGCCAGCATCTTTGGCCCGTTTCATAGATCGTTTGAATTTTTAAGTAAGCTTTAGATTGTTCTATTATTGTTCTTGTAAATAGATTTAAGTATATTCGTTCTCTTTGTTTAATATGTATATTTAATGATAATAAATGCTTTTTGATTCCTCTATCCTTAGTTAATAGATATGGTTGCTTAAATACACAGAAACAAGTGACAACCGATTATTTAGAGACATATTATCCTATTTAGATGTTTGGATATTTGGATGTTTGGATGTTTGTTACTCAATCACGCTTAAACGGCTGAACCGATTTGAATGAAATTTTGCACGAATATAGTTTATAGCCTGGTTTAAAATATAGGATAGTTTTTATCTCGAAATCATCCCTCAAAAGGGTGAAATCGGGGGTAAACATATGGTCCAAAAACCTGAGTGATACAAATGCAGGCATGCCATTCTAGGGTTTAAGATTCAGATTCATGATGTTTGTTTTGTTAATTGTTTCTCGCATAAGTGTTTTTTTTATCTCAGAGATATAAAAAAAAAGATACAGTTTAAAAATCAAAATCTACTTACTAATAGTCGGTACCTACAATTGAGGTGAAATCAAATTGATTTGTTTCTCATAGATGATATGTTCAAATTTTGAATGTAATCAAAAATAACCATCCATACTAATATTATTAATGTGAAAGTGTATGTGTTTGTTTGTTTGTTTGTCCGTCTTTCAAGGCAAAACGGAGCGACGATTTGAAGTATTTTTTAAGTGGAGATATTTGAAGGGATGTAGAGTGACATAGGGTACTTTTTATCTCTTTCTAACCCCCCACTTCCCTAAAATGGGGGGTGGTAATTTATATGGAGCTTTCCGCTATTTTCAAGGTAGAAAGCTACAAATTGGTATGCGGACTATTTGTGACTAACAAAAAAATCATGCATCGTTTTTTTTTAAATCTGCCCCCTACTCTTTACAAAAGGGGGTGATATTTTATATAGGACTTTTCGCAGTCTTCAAGGTAGGAAACTAAAAATTGGTACACTGTCTCTCTGTTAACCATGCAAAAATACCTGCTTTATTTTATCTTGGAAATCTTCCCCCAGCCCCTAAAATAGGGGATGGAAATTTGTGTGAGACTCTCGGGAAAATTGGTCCAGGTTCTATGATACAAACGAATAATAAGGTAATTTAATTAAAACAATCTGTAATTTTAGTAAAAATAGCGCACGGGGTGCTATGCTACGTCAGTGCAATCTCTTAGTGTGGGCTGAAAGTACTATGGCGCACAATAAAGCGGTAGAAGCACTAAATCGAACGCTCTAGGATTTGCGCAACAGTAACGATGTTATGGGAGGGATGGTGGTTTTATTGGCTGATGATTTCCGCCAAACGTTACCAGTCATTCAGAAGGGAACACCTGATGCAGACGAAATTAAGCATGTCTCAAGTCGTCCACTCTATGGGCCACCGTAAGAAAGTTCAGTTTGACTAAAAATACGAGAGTGCAACTATATGATGACACAAATGCTGGCAACTATGCCGAAACAAGTTAGAAACTAATGCCGAGGGCTGTGTGACACTGACGGGAGATTTTTGTCCAGAGTTTACCCAGATTTACAAAACAATATACACGAAAATCAATATTTATGTGAAAGAGCAATTTCAGCACCAAAAAATTATGTTGTCAACAAAATAAATTCAGACATATTGAGTTAAGTACCAGGAGATACAGGAGGAGAACAAAGTATTTATCAGTAGACACAGTTATGGATACAGAACAGAGCACATCATATCCCGTAGAGTTTCTGAATTCGGTTGAGCTGCCAGGTGTACCCTCACACAAGCTTCAATTAAAACTAGGCGTCCCAGTCATGCTAATGCGAAATTTGGATGCCCCGAGATTATGTACCTAATGGGACGAGACTCCGTGTCACACAATTTGGCCGCAATATCATTAGCGCCACTATCTTAACCAGCGTTGGAAAGGGTGAAAATGTAATGATCCCAGGAATCCCAATAATTCCCACAGATCTCCCGTTCCAGTTTAAAAGGTTACAATTTCCTCTAAAGCTTACTTTCGCTATGACCATTAACAAAGCGCAAGGACAAACATTAAAGGTGGCTGGGGTGTACTTAGAATGTTCGCGTGTGTCCAATGCCCAGAATCTTTACATTCTATCCTCAAATGAAAAGACATATATGATATCGTATACAACTTAGCGTATTAAAATATTCTGTTCCGAGTTCTCTTCTGTTTTCTAAATCAGGAAAGGGGAACCGAACCGTGTTACCCTGAATTTAACGCGAGCGAAGCCGCGGGCAAAAGCTAGTATACTATAAAAAAAAACATTTCCACTATTAGATACAATTCTTTTTAATTTGTACTTAGTTACATTTCGTTATTTCTATATCACATAAGTGACATAAGTATCGGCAAACATGGGGGGGAATTGAGACAAGACCATTAACATTTCAATTCCGTCGGCGAGAGATTGGTAAATACGGGCCCTTATTGGCAACCACCTGCGAGTGTTTGCCGACGCTCTTATACACATTCGACGATTCAAATTGGTTAGATTTTGACCTCCTATGGTTATTCTTCGCACATATGCGACCTACTTTTCTGTTTCAGCACTTTCAGAGCCATCGAATGGAACACGAGCAAATATGCGATTCTTTCTTCTAGCTTGGCAAAATTTGTAGAGTGAAACTGGTACAAATGCTTATATACCTAGTATTCAAAACACTCACTCTTATTAACTTTCTTTTGTTATTAGAAGTTACTACTTCTAATGTACCACTTAACCGTAATGTACTTCAATGTAACTGTACCTACTGGTACAGTTCAATTTACAATAGTTCTGTGGGGGACAGTTATTAATAGAAAGTTTATTCTCGTCGGAAAACGGATAAAAGGGTAGGTAAAGTCGCGCACCGAGAGTTTTCTACTATATTTCCGCTGTATTAAAAAAAAACCTAAATGTAGGAATACGTACATTCCTTTTTTTTCGGTGTTCACGCATAAATAGTTTGTGTAATAACACATGACAAGACTGTAACAAGACAACCCCAGTAGGTAGGTAGGAAGATATCTTATGTTATTTTATAATGTATCTTTACATGTTACTTACCTGAAGTATTTTATCCGTACCCGTAGTGACAAGTGCACATAGCAAGTGGCAGCTGATGAGATACATGGCATTTTATGGCCGAACAGACGTACATCCTATACTTAATTAAAAAGTAAGGATTATATTTGGTGGCGGGAATAATGCACGGCCAAATATTGTACGGCCCGATAATCCGAATACAAAAAAAATACGCATCCTCTTTTATGGGTTGAAATATTGGGCCAAAGTGGTTTCCAATGATTGCACCGTACCAAGTTCGCTCCGGGTGATAATGCACGGCTCAATAATGTACAGCCCAATAATACATGTAAATTTAACGGATTAATTTGGCCGTACATTACTAGGACACCCCTGTTTTGTACTAGTATCTCCTAATTTGATATGTTGCTTTAGCGTAAGCACCAAAAGCTAAATTAAATTGCAAATGTAGTAAATAAGTCTATATATGAACGTCACACCTGGCCATAATGCGAGTTTTTCGGCACGCTGCGCGTACGGGAAAACTCGCATTGATGCCAGGTGAAGTCGTAAAATTTTGTACTCAACACGGGCGGTAATTCGTAAAGCACCAGAGCGCATATTTATGGCCCTCACCCTCTGTTCGGGCAACAAACACCTGCGATCTGGGGCATTCACGAATTCACCGCCCTAATTACGTAATGTACTATTATACATCGCGAACAATATGTTCGCTTGAAAAATAAATAGCCTGTTGTTGGTTCGCAACGAACGGCACAAAGAGGCACACGGCCAACTTGCTCTTACATCAACTTCGAAATTGGGGCGAATTCTTCTCAGTACGTACTTTGTATTTTGAATTTCATATTGTGAGTAATCAAACAAAAGACGAGAATCTACAGAATACAGAAATGGGTGTTTTGAGGTGAGCTATTATTTTTTTACGTAAAGTTAGGATCTTGCACAATTAGCGGTTATACTTAACGATGAATTACAATGGCCTTGTCTTCTCTTTGTGCATAGTGCAAAGAGAAGTGAATTCGTTCTAGAATAGGATTATTACCATAAACCTAACTGACGAAACATAACATTTACCGAGTGTCTATCGAAGCGTACATGTGGATAATTAAGATAAGATGCGGGGTAGGCGAAAAAACTCGCGCAGCCAAAAGATATCAATGTCCGCTTCATCAGTCTTCCGGACATCATGAGCGTTGCAACACGTCCGAACAACCACACGGCAGCGTACCGCTGCCGGCAGTGCCGGCCAACTTCGTCAATCTAAACGGTGAGCCGCTTTGTTGAGTAAGCGCTGTAAATATAGTAGATCTTTATCTGCTTTGCCTTAAGGTTGACTGGTAGAGAATGCTTAATAGCATTAAGTCCACCTTTTGTACCATAAGATATTCTTTTGTGCAATAAAGATTAAATCAATAAATAAATACCTCGATATAAAAAAAGACCGGGTTGCACTTCGGGAGTGCCGGCAGAAGTGAAAACTCAACGACATTGTAACAGTTTTTCGATCAGGTCACGTGTCCGTCTTACGAATTTTCAATCTGTCGAATCTTACGGTCACGTGACATCTTACGGTCACGTGACACCCTACGGTCACGTGACCTGTTGCGAGTTTGTTATTTTTTCTCCATCACAAAAGTGCACAGTGCCGCTAAAGAAGTTTTCACTTCAAAAATATGTTACTTCTACGTACGCACGTCAAAAAAATGGTAAATAATTTAAATACACATATGACGGTAAGTAAGTATATTTGCATATTGGTGTTGTTTGTGCTTGTACGTAAAACATCAAAGGAATAATTCCGTTCCGAACCGAATCTTTCCCTCGTATCAGTTGTACAGAAATACATACAGAATGCGGCGTGAATATTCTACCAAAAAGTACTTAGGTATCTAGTAAACATTCTATATCAAGTCAACGTTTATTGTTCTACCAAATAACTCGCCCTTACCATACCATTACATACCAGTACGCGCAATGTTACACATCTAAAACGCTGCAACAATTTCTAGAAGTAAACTGTCCTTCTATAGTATTACTTATGTATTTTGCACAAAAATTACATTTTGAATACTCAGCAATCAGCGTATAAGTACTAATAAGGGTTTTCCATACCCGAATATCGCACTCATATTCTATGTAGTAAAACTTTTCACAGTAATCTAATAGTATTTTATGCGACTGATCCATAATGAGAGGCCTTAAATTACGAGTGTGGTTTTATGAAACAAGCATTAACGAGTTTCATAATACGATCACACGAGTGTTTGAAGGCCTAATTATGTACAGTTGCATACACTACTTTATCTACACACATATCATAAGTAGGTAAGTAACAGCAAAAAACCAACAAAAAAAGGACAACAGCAATGGCAGCAATTCGTGATGACGAATTTTTTATTTTAAATCATAGACAAACGAATGAAGTCCCTATACTCATATTACTCGAGATCAAATGTCTTGCGGTTTATATTTAAAAAAACATACTGAATTGACGTTTCGTATTGATAAATGTTTTACAGTACATATGTGGTTAAAGAACTTTATTTTCTCAAAAGAAATGTTACATTTCACTTAATGAGAATAAAGCATGCATTAAGATTAAATTATGTATATTTCGCCCGTGAGCGATACTAATTAACACTAGGTAGGAGTAGGACATTATTATTACGATTTATTATATTAGAATTAACATGAGTTACTAATGTGTATAAAGACTACAAATAATATAATCATATAAGATGTGACATGCGGGTAGAAATAATTACAAAAACATAGACGCGCACTGCTTACTTACACAAAGCTACGCTTACAATTAGGTACAACGGCTAGCGGTAGCTCGCCAGGGCCGCACTCAGGTTCGAGTCAAAGGAATGTTGTTCATGATATAAGTTTTGAGCTTAATTTTGAAACTTTTCATAGAGTGAACTTCTTTAATATGCTTTGGTATGAAATTGTACATCCGTGCCCCTTCAAATTTAATATTTTTGGTGCCATAATTTTTAGTGCGTGGGAAGGGTACGACTAAGTGGTCAGCGTTTCGAAGTCTACACCGCCCTTTTTCTCTATTGGTAAAAAAGGTCGTCTCGCAATGTATCTGTTTATTAATTATCTTTCGAATTAAGATACATGTATTAAAGTAATAAAGTTGGTTAACGGATAGAATTTTAGTTTCTGAGTATATTTTTTTAGTTGGTGTAAGAAAGTAAAGAAAACATATGGTGCTACTTTCCCGCACTACTCCCTTCGGTCGTGTTTTAATTTATCACCACTCATGGCGCATTTCCTATTTACGGCACTTGTATCGTTAATAACTATAATATTATATATAGGATATTAGAATAGAGACCCGCTTGAGTTTTGACAGCTGTGCCAAATTTGAACTGAACGATACAAAAATCTGTACTGTAAGAACATTACAGTACAGATTTTACCTACTAACACAGACAAGAAAGTTCTCATAGTAAAATCGGTTATAATAATGCTGGTCATTTCCTACGGTTTCTGAACGCATTTTAGAGCACTAATGATATGTGCGTAGATAATAGTACATTGTGATACAAGTGAGGTACGTTGATAATTATATTAATTATATCAGAGGCGAAATTGTTCACGCGAACCGCAGGTGAGCATGATAAGAACGCCGAGGATGTTATTAACAAAGCTCACGAATCATAATACGTTTTTCATCACATTTTGCGAGGAAAATATCATTTTTATGAAATGAAAATTGTATAGGCCTGCCAAATTATTTTCTTTACTTAATGATGACAACTTGACAACAGGTTTTTACTCACAATTATACACATGGCCAAGAATTTACAGTGGCGTCCATTGTATTTATCACTTTTCTAATCACCATTTTTGTTGAGTCAAAATTTTTGATAATAACCAAACACGCATTTAACAATGTTAACAAATCTTTGTGAAATAGAAATAAAAAATAATGGCGCGCAACAGTTTTTTTTTTCGCTGTGTGCGCGCATGTGTTAAACCAGACTTGGATGAAATCTCTAAACAGCCAATACAAAATAAAATAAATATTTTCGTTTTAAAATGATAAATTTATTAATTCGTGTAAAAGTCAATAGTTTTACTAAATTAAACGTTTCTATATCTTATACTGTATGAGGACGGTACGGCCTCAGTTCGGGCGGATGGCATTCTCTCAAACCACCTACACCCCAGCGCCGGAGTCCGTCAGGGATGTATTATTTCCCCGCTTCTGTTCAATGTGTAGAAGAACTCATAATGAGAATCACACTTGAAGATTGGACTGACGGTATCTTGATTGGTGGTTTGAAGATTTCTAATCTGAGTTGTAGATCGCATGGATAACAATTCACCAGAAATAGTACGACTTGCGAATTGTGATGTGGTCCAATCCTACATTTCTCTGGGAGCCTTAATCACGAATAGTGGCGGGTGCGTCGACGAAGTGAAGAGACGTATGGCGATTGCCAGATCAGCAATGGATAGGTTAAAGAAAATTGGGAAGAACCGCAACATTTTTAGGGCAACGACAATCCGGCTTGTTCGAGCGCTTGTGTTCCCTAGTTTTCTCTACGCTGCAGAGACGTGGACGCTAAGTGAAGTGGAGCGAAGGAAGATAGACGCACTAGAAATGTGGTGCTGGAGGAAATTGCTTGGGGTATTTTGGAATGAATTTCGTACCAATGAGTCCATCAAACAGCGTCTATCAACCGTAGTGCAGTCTCGCATCCTAACGTTTTATGGGCACGTGTGTCATCCAGGAGAAGTAGCTATCGAACGAGTCGTGATCCAGGGAAAGGTCGAGGGCACCAGACCACGAGGCAGGTCACCAAAGAGATGGACAGACCAGATAAAAGCTGCAGTAGATGGACACGCAAACATAAGGAAGGCGACTGTCAGAGAGGAATGGCGGCGTGTTGTGAAGCTTGCTACCAACACCTGAAATGATGACCACGACTATTCTGTCAAGAGTGAAACGACGAAGAAGAAGATATCATATACAAAAAGAAATAGTCAATTAATTTAATTTGTTTTAATTTAACACAAAAAGGATTTAATTTGTTTAGTCAAGTAAGCATCCATTTGCCGAGAATTTAAAAAAAACTGTACATTTTGTACAACCCGTTTAGTTTAAGAATGCACCGTGTTCATGCATATATCTTGCTGCAAGGTGCCAACGTGACTAAATCGGGATATAGCCATAACACACAAGTGTTGTAATGTTATAAAACACGCGTGTTTACGCGGGACACAATAAGAGGTACGTTACGAGCAATTGTGTTGAAACAGTTATTTACGATACAAGTGCCGAAAACGTTTTACTGTATATATGGCTCTCTAAAGTTTTGACATATGCACGGAATGTGCTCTTTTCCGCACTAGTGCGGGAAAGTAGCACCATATGTCATGTACTGTACCTAAGAGTATTTTTATGAATGGTTGTTTCAGCTTTATATTAAAAAAAACGAACGAGAAAGAAGTACTATTTCCAATAATCTAAATACTATTGACGACATTTTCAAAGAAAAAAATACAGTGCATTATCTCAAAATTGGTTTACTTTTGCATAACTCATTATAACGTCCAAAACGATGCAATCAACCTCTTCTATAACCGTTTAACACCTTTAAATTACCTCCTGTATATACCTCCTTATAATATTGGTTACTATAGTGTTGTATGTAAGTATTACGAAATACCAAGTTCAATACTCGGTGAACTACCGATGCTATAGCGTGTATTGTAGCTTCTCGTATAGGCACTCCATTAACTTATCTGCAAATTGTCTCCGGCTCTCCGGTACATACTCTATTTGTAACAGTAGGTACGAAGTCGCGGGGTCTATATAGTGGGAAGCGAGAAGAATAATTGCTTCGTCGATTAGTACAACTTGGCACCCGGCTATTTATCCTGGACAAGGATAAACAAATTCCTCTAACTTGTTCATTACTGAATGTCTGCTAAACTCATCTTGCTATACTGCTAACTATAGATAAGGTAAACGTCCCATTGATAAACACCTAACCACTTTCAAGTAAGACACTTCCAATCTCAAAACATGGCAACTATTAAGGGGTCATACATTGGGACGTTTACCTTATCGGTTGTATTTATTTGCTGAATACCTCTGTAATGTTGTATTTTCTCGCAAAAGGATTAAAAATGTAGTTGACTGGAGATATAGGCAACGCAAGAGGTTAAATAATCACAAAGTTATATGTGTCCATTATTTAATGGCTATTTCTTTCTTTTGGTTGGAGTATTGGAGTAATAATAATTTTCGAATCTACATGACAACTTTTCAGAGGAACCTCAGCAAGTAACTATGTATTTTATTATACTCAGGTGTGATATTTTAAATTATTTTGCATCATTAACCCCCAACGCAAGAAGGGATGTTATATATATGTCTAATTAGGCAATAGGCTTGTAGCTTAATTTTTTTTGCGATGCCAGTCGTACCAGTTTTTAGAGAGTAACAAATGTGTATGCTGGGAGCAACTACAATTAAAGAACATCTTCATCCTCCTAGCGTTATTCCCGGTTGTGCCCCGAAAGGAGCCTGGGCGCTTTGACATCTAACCTAATTAAAGAACATAAACACCAAAAAAAGACAAAGACGTATCTCGCTGGCGGCCGCCGAAACGCTTCATATTAATTGACATAAAAGTATGAGGTCACAGTTTGCTATTTGAACTAATCGTTGTATACCAGGTAAATTGCTGTTTCGGTCGCGAAATACTGCGTTTATAAAAATGTCCATAGTCATCATACAATTTTGGTTCCATAAAAGCGTAAGGATTCTATTTATTTACCCTTATAGTTTCGCCATGTCCGTCCGTCTGTCCGTCTGTCTGTCTGTCTGTCTGTCCGTCTTCAGCTGAGCTCAGTAACCCTTACACCTAGAAAACTGCAATTCGGCGTGGGTATACAAACCAATCACGCCGACAAAACAGTAGAATAAAATCCGGAAAAATATTTTTTTAGGGTATGTAAATTGGTGAAGTATTTTTTTTTCTTATTAAACCTATAGTGTGGGGTATCGTTGGATAGCTTGTTCAAAAATATTATGGGTTTTCTACAACTATTTTTCAACTCAGTTATGCGTCTGCGAGATAATGGGATTTAAAGCCCTAATGTGTCCCCCCCCCCCCTGCCGGCTAAATGGCTACTACTGGGGACGTGAAAAAATTCGTGACTAGTTAACGAGTTGTAGACATAACTAGTTAACTGGTAAGAAATGCACTTAATTTCGGGTGCATATACATTGTCATTGGGATTTGAACCTTTTACCGTGGTCGCTTACCGAAGGTGGCCGCGTAACCGGTGAAACGACCCTATACATTGCTCAGGTACTTTGGTGTGTTATAAAAATAATCATAATTATGATTATTTGCGAGGGTAAGCTATAATAAACACCCCAAAAGCGCCTTATAAGTCCGCATTCTGTGACTGGCGGGCACTACGGAACCCTACCCTGCGCGTGGCCCGACACGCACTTGGCGGCTTTTTTCTTAACTTTCAAGGGCGCTGTCATTTATGTCTTTGTATGATTTTTATATTTTTTTTTACTTAATACATCATTACAATAATTTGATGGTTTACTATCCATTTAGAAACACTACTTTATCAATTTTAACATGAGGCTACAACCCTATATTTTTTTCACAGGCTCTGCAATTACTAAGGTATTCGTAACATTGCGAGATCTCTGTGAAACAGCGACACAAAAATGTAGTAGGTCTCCCGTCAAGTGAAGTAAAAGCTTGTAAAAAGCGATTAAGGATCCGAATTAGGTAATTGTGACGGAAATAGAAGAAAGCAAGCCCTTAAGATTAATGTTACATTGTCCAGGATTTCCTTTTATCGTGCGATGGTACAAAATGAAATCAAACCTGAACGATCTAGTATTTCTTTTGATAAATCTCATAATTGGATTCGGGTTCTTCCACCGTCACGTCCATTAGGCGAACGAAAAGGGAATCAAATTGCAAAGCGTACCAGATCAACATTGTATCCTGTGCGTAGTCGAGATAATATATATAATTACAAATTTCAACCTGAGAAATTTCACTTTTGGTAACTTTCCAATACATGCCCTTTTTACCGAATTAGGTACCTACTTATTCATTGATACCTATTTACATATTTTATTTTCAATCCTTGATTCAGTCCTTATTCTAGTTTGCTCAAAATAGGGCTTAAGTGTCAATTCGCCTAATTTATTAATTATATCAGAGTTAAATGTTCACCTCACGAGCTCGGAAAAAGCTTGCTTTATCGCTCAAAAGTCCATTTTATCGGTTAGAGTGACAATTTTGAAATTCAAACGTGGCGTTCGTCGTGGGATCGAATTTTACCCTATAAATTAAATGAGGAGTTACCTAACTTATCATGGTGTTAATTTTTTATTTTATTAAAATAATATATTATTAATAATTACTTGCCTAATTACTGCTTCAAAAAGTCACAAATACAATACCATTAAATAATTTTAAAATGTATTAATTTTCCGTTTCAATATTACGTAGTCTGTACGTGCCGGAACGCAACTCGTTTAAAAAGTTTTTCTACTCCTGTACTTTTATCTGTCATTTACATAGTCCCGAACACTAATATAAAGACATACAAAACAAGTCTGCAGAAAAGTCTATACTCTATTCCCCATAACAGTACGGCCCAACCGTGCTGTTTTGTCGCCAAAACGATACGCTTAGCAGCCATACGCCTCTAAACCTGGGTAGTATTACGTGACCAACAATTTAAAAACACATTACACACACACACACACACACATTGTCACATTAGGTACTACCAACTTAACAAACCACTGAATGTTTTTACTTCAAAGAAATTATTGTACTAAAGGCATTGCTGCCAACTTAAGAAAAACCTTATTCTCAATATGACAGTACTGGCAAGTTGAATTAAGAACAAAACAGACCATAAACAAGAGGTGACAATATGTCATGTTTCCAATTTCCCACCAAAGTTCCAGTTCAAAATTAAAAGACTATAATATATGATAACTATTCGTTATTAATAACTTCTTAAGATTTGATTCGTGTTTGTGAAGTGAAGAAAAATGTGTACGTTCCTTTTAAAATGGACGAAGAAGAAAATAACTGCACCGCTGATGAAATTGCGTGAGTAGTAATAGAACTAACGGAAAACTTACTGCCTGAAAAGTCAAATGCTATTTATTTAAAATTAGTCGTAGAAAAAGTATTGTATGCAACGGTGTATAACTTGGTCTTAAAACGCTCGTGGCGTCTTGAATTAAATGGGATCCAGTCCGATACCCAGTGCAGTGGGAATAGGAGATACCTGGTTACGATGAATTTGGTTTATGGCTGAAGGTTTCCAGGATTTTGGAGTATACTTACTACGAATAAGTACCTAGAAATTATACTCCAAAATCCTTACGCTTACTTATGATAACAGCTATACCTACGATATGGTGATTATACAGACATTCTCTCTCTCTCTCTCTCTCTCTCTCACACACACACACACACGCATAATTTTCTTGTATTTTTTTTCTTCTTTATTGCTATTGTAAATGACCTATAAATGTTAAATAATTATGATTTGTGTATCAAATCATGCACAACTCCGGATGGGAGGAGCGGCTTCTACCTACTACCACAAGTATCGTCATACTTACCTGGAGGGACCAGCCAATTCTATAATCTAATTTAAGACACCAAATAAACTATTTTAGTTTCTATACGGGGATACGCATAATACGTCACAGGCAACTATTAGGTACAGTCAGCATCCTATAGCCATATAAATAACACATCCTTACTCCTATAAGGAGGCATACCTATCGAAATATTAGGCTAATTTGGCTGCTATTAACTACACGATGGTGACTGTACCAGTACTTTCAGTCGGTAAAATTATCCATTTCTGTTCGGTGTCTGAGTAAGTACTTAAGTACTTACTTATTGCAAGTAGCAGGGCAAGAGCTTCGCTGACGTGTGTGTCGACAGTCGACGCCAAACAGGCTGAACGCGCTCGTGCATTTCTGCAGACATGGTTACCTCAGACGGAAAGTACGCGCTGAACCAGTATTATGGTACTGGTTGCCTCATGACATGAGATACTTACGTTGTATGTTAACGTTCCTCATGCGTTAAATATGGCCAAGGACCCGCCAGTCATAGTGCTTAAGCTCCATTGCTTAAACATCCCTTCCAGTGATTTTATACTAGTTCAGGTTCAGCATTGGACTGTACCTACAGTCGATAGCAGATTTCTTAACGGACGCTAAGATTCAAGAATGTATATAACTACTCTTTTTTCTCCCGTTTACTTGATTTCAATCTTTTCTCGCAGAGTTCTTCAATGGTCCGTGGCACAGTGGGTATTCTTTTAAAAGTAAAGTACTAGATAGTTAAGTACTATAAAAGAAGTGTCCATTCGAGAGAAGTGCTGCACTTGGCGTAATTAACGTGTTCTCAGAAAGCTTTGAGGAAGATTTCCATTTAATAGATTTTGCTCTTTAGGCATTTAAAAATTATTCGCTTTGCTGGACCATCCGAGAGGTTTGATGAGGGTAATAAAATAATACACAGTAGTTATTACATTCAGATCATTCGATGATTCTTTATTTACACAGTGATGACTATGTATTCGGTGAGACGTTCAATCCAGGTACAGATCACAGGAAAGTAAAGCTGACCGATTACGAAGCCTAATAAGACATTTCTCTAACTTTCTAGGAAGTACTCTATAGAAATGAACATCACATCCATGGAGATGAAACGTACCACCAACATGTCATCTTCATCGATGGGATCACAAATAGATCGAAAGTACTTCAAGTGGTAATAAAATTTAGAATATTAACGAATCACTATACGTATATTAAACTTTATAGTAAAACAATTATGTACAACGATTCAGACAACATTATTGTAAAGTGACGATAGCTTAACGTAATTCTTTAAATTCTATGCAGTCAAATCTTTGTTAAACGCTAATGTGTCAGTTAAAATTGAATTAACTACTCTTATTACAAGGTGCTCCATCCACTATCTGTAGAGCACACGAGTTGCGGCGGCGAAACCAATCGTACGTCAACGGAACGAAACGAAACGACGAACGTCAGGACACATAAAAAACGCCATGCTTTACTAGATAGTGGATGCCGTTTACAATATTTCATCGACAGTTGCTTAGTTTTACACTTAAGTATGTTAGTCGAGTGTGGATTACATAAACATTATGGTAACCCGTTTCAATGACAATAAAGTTAGTAGCTAAAATAAATACAATCTTCACGAGTGTTAGAAATTAAGATTACACAATTTTACGATTTCAATTAAGGTCCCCGGGGACGCATTAGAATATCTGAACAATTTAGGAAGCGATTGAATTAACCAAATTAAATTTGCATGATAGAGAACCGAAATGATTACAAGGTCTCGGGATGAACGCCCGGGTGCCGCGGAAGGTGCTCTCCCGCAGCTATCATTCCGGGTTGGCCGGGTGCACGGTTGCCATTTTATCACTTATCGCTGTGGACAAGACATCCGTCACGTTCCAACAAGTATGCGAGTGCGAGAGTGATGGATGTCTTATCCACAACGATAAGTGATAAAATGGCAAGCGTGCCACGCCTCTAGTTGCCTTATAATTTTCAGTGAGCGCTTTAGCTTTACTGAGGGGAAGAATAGCAACTGAAAGTATTGCCTTAGCTTTGTATGCAGACATGGCAGGCGATGTGAAATGTTGAAACTTCGTAAGTTATTCAACGCCACAAAGGAAAAGTTAATAAGTTTAACACACATGGACACTTTGCAATAAAAGTTTACGCAATCGAAAACTTTATCGATTCTGGCATAATTTTTATTATCAATTAGGTCTAATGGATGACAACTTAAGCATAAATTAACAGTGACACGTGGTAATGCAGCAATTGCTTACCTACGTGTTTTACTATATTCTCATTTCATAATGAAACGAGGGGGAAAACAATTTGTGAAGGTTTTGATTTAAACCTATATCGGGGCAATGCAGATATGCAGGGATCAAGGTACCTTTTCTCATGAACCAATCTTTATTTTTTTTTTTCTACTCCTGTACCGTTATCTGTCATTTATATAAGCTTTAGCTCAAATACAATGACACCGATAGTAAGTCGTCGAAAAACTCTATGCTCTATGGCCCATAAACGCACACTTTAGTGTACTTTTTTGGTTCATACATTTTCCATAAAAGCACTGTTTACCACGATGTCAAATCATCTAACTTTTTTTTAATCAGCCAATATATTGCAGTGGTGCCAACTTCATAAGCAACATTTTCGAAATAAAGAAGTTTTAATTACCATCAAATATTTGTAAAACAAATTATTTACTAAAATAAAAATAAATTATCATGTATTGTGTGTTAATATACATATTTTACCAATTATTGGTATTATTTATAAATATAAACCGATCCGATTCGGTTCGGATCCGGATTCAGTTTGGTTCGGATGGCAAGTGCAAGGAAATTAAAATCAAAACAGACCATAAACAAGAGGTGTCAATGTGTCATATTTCTAATTTCCCACCAAAGTTCCAGTTCAAAATTAAAAGACGAAATGTGATAATGATAACTATTCGTTATTATAAATAACATAATAACTTACGATTTGATTCGTGTTTGTGAAGTGAAGAAAAATGTGTACGTTCCTTTTAAAATGGACGAAGAAGAAAATAACTGCACCGCTGAGGAAATTGCGTGAGTAGTAATAGAACTAACGGAAAACTTACTGCCTGAAAATTCAAAAGCTATTTATTTAAAATTAGTCGTAGAAAAAGTATTATATGCAACGGTGTATAACTTGGTCTTAAAACGCTCGTGGCGTCTTTAATTGCGATACTTGCGCAACTCACGACACTCGCGTTTTAAGACCCTACTTATACAACAGTTGCATAATAGTATTTTATGCAACTGTTGTATAAGTAGGGTCTTAAAACGCGAGTGTCGTGAGTTGCGATGCGAGCCTTGGCGAGCATCGCAATTAAAGACGCCACGAGCGTTTTAAGACCAAGTTATACACCGTTGCATACAATATTTTTTCTACGACTATTTTAAATAAATAGCATAATTTGACTTTTCAGGCAGTAAGTTTTCCGTTAGTTCTATTACTACTCACGCAATTTCATCAGCGGTGCAGTTATTTTCTTCTTCGTCCATTTTAAAAGGAACGTACACATTTTTCTTCACTTCACAAACACGAATCAAATCTTAAGAAGTTATTAATAACGAATAGTTATCATATGTGACATATTTCGTCTTTTAATTTTGAACTGGAACTTTGGTGGGAAATTGGAAACATGACACCTCTTGTTTATGGTCTGTTTTGTTCTTAATTCAACTTGCCAGTACTGTCATATTAAGACCAAGGTTTTTCTTAAGTTGGCAGCAATGCCGTTAGTACAATAATTTATTTGAAGTAAATACATTCAGTGGTTTGTTAAGTTGGTAGTACCTAATGTATTTTATGTTTCGGCATGGCCCTCTAGATTAGTCGCGTCGCGGCCTACTCGATCGTGTCTAGTAGGCCGTGGCACAATGTAGCACTACCCAGGTTTAGAAGCGTATGGGGAATAGAGTATAGACTTTTCTGCAGACTTATTTTGTATGTCTTTATATTAGTGTTCGGGACTATGTAAATGACAGATACAAGTACAGGAGTAGAAAAAATACTATAATAAATGAAAGTATTAACTACATTAGGAACGTAACGAAGCATTTGTCTTTTGTTATTGGCCTTAGAGCGCTTCAAACTTAATATATATAATAATATCTGACCCGACCCAAACCTCTGAATATAAGAACCGAGAAAAATCGCGCCAAAGGAAGAACAATGAGGCCCTGGCAATCGAACCAGGAAATGTTGAATTATATTAATCGCTGATGAAGTTTAAATAGAGTGCTAAAGACAGTATTGAACTTTTAAATAATAATATATTTAACCTAGTGTGATAGAACGCAGCGATAATTAGGTGCACAGAGCGTAAAAATTCAACGGACTCGAAGCGAACCGTGCCAAGAGCTTCATACTGAGATCGGAGTCGTATCTGATTCATCTTAAAGCGCAACAAATATAATTCGAGCTGTATGTATTTCGAGATTTTAGTTTTCCTGGCACTCGCGGGATACGCATAAAATTAATCAAACTATCTACAACAACCAACAAAGGAAAAAACCGTGTTGTTGTATTTCGCCGCCGTTCCCTCTAAGCGCAGTGGATCAACCGTTGCTTTTACAGTTACGAAAATAAAAAGACTTGTGATTTGAATTAAAGTCGAAAAAGAAATTCCAGGACAGCCTTTCAAAGAGATAGCGTATTTTATTGTGTAATAATGGTTTTGGATACAAAACACGCCCTTTACCTTACTTAAACTATCGCCCTGGGATTGGCATGCCACGCTCACTCGAGCAATTGTTTATTACTCAGGCATGAGTAAACAGTAATAATACTCGTAGATCGACAACAAGAGCCGGGAAAAAGCGAACTTGGTGTAGGACGAGGGGTTACATTTACACACAAATTCACTTGCGCGACCATGTTATGTTTTGAATACTTTAGTCTTCGTTCTCAGCAGAAACAGTTGTTAGAGGACTACCAAGTTATTAAAAATCTACAGTTTGCTCACAGCCATATCATAAATGTACATTCTTTGAGGGACGACAAACCTTTAACAAACTACACAGATAACCTTGTAATCATTGCACCATTCACATCTAAAAAAATCGGTGACTTGATTAGTTTGTTATAAGTCTAGTCTTTAGGTATAGTAATTAATTACAGTCTAAGTTACATGCCTACTCGACTCACCGAGTCGGCATGGACGAATGAATGCTCAGACGGCACTCTAAAGTCTAAACAACGGAATCCTCTGTTTAGGAAGTATTTTATGCCACTATTAACTCAGGGGATTTTACTTCTAATGTTGGATAAATTTAGTCTAAAACGGGCATACAGATTATCTTTTTATAACATTTTGGCAGTGTATTTGTACTGGTTTGACTCATGTTGGCAAAATGATTGTTTTTGTAAAAATATATACACATTCTGAGAATTTACTTAATATGCGAACAGTAATCGTAAACCAGTTTTAAGCCAATATGATCTTTATTACCTATAACATTACAAACTGTAAGCAAAGTCCAACATAACACTTAACATTTGGTTGAAATAGGTAAGTAAGAATAAGCTGGATTCCTACATATCAGACGTGATGCTCCCTGATGCGTTCCGACGTCTGACGTAACAGAATTCACCTGTCAGAGCGAACAGATGACTGTGAACTTAACCGTACCTAACCTACACGCCACGTCAGACAAATTTGAATCCGGCTTTAGGTAATTTGATGTCTTAGAGCATTAAACCAACAGGAGTGGTCACATGTGTCATTTTCTATACATAAAAAGTCTGCCGATTTTTGCGGGGGAGGGGAACGTCAAATGTATGCGGAACGTGAAAATAGCTACGTCAGATAAACGTCAGTCCATACAATACGTATGACCACTGGTCATACGTATTTGGCAGAGGGGAACGCCTGTCAATTGCCACTCCGGTTGGTTTAATGCTCTAAGTTTGATGTAGGCATTCCAATCTTTTGCAACAGATTGTCATACAAGTGCTATATATTATTTTTGATGATTCAGATTTATTGATTATCATAATTCTACAATTAAAATCATTCGTACAGTAAATATACAAGATACAAATTTATAAAAATTATGTATTTGACGTTAAAATAGATGTGTACAGAATTGTTATTATTTGTATATAATAGAAATTAATAATTTCTAATGTCAAATCAATAATATATTGTACTATTGAATAAAGAAGCGAAAGAAAACATAACATAAATATTTATAAAAACGTCAAGCTTCAAGCTTTTTCTTGTTTTCATACTCTTGTAAACTATACAGTGTTTTCAACCAATAGTTGTTTTACATGGTAGCGAAATGAGTTGTCGTTCGTTTTGGTTTTAAGGTTTGAGGGTAGTCAGTTAAAAAGTTTTTGTCCTGTTCACTTCGGAACTTTTGTGCCTATTTTAAGTTTGGACGAGGTTGTTTTGTCATTAACATTTCTGATAGGTCTGGAACTGTTTTATCCTCTCCTTTTAAATTAATTTGGATTACGTTTAACATACATCAAAATTTCCAATATATAAGTTGAAACTGATGTTAAAACACTAAGTTTTTTTAATTATTTATACTAAACGGGACTTAATCGCGTATTAACTTTTTTATTTACCTCACTGAGGTCTCCCGACGGTTCGGATGTGTTGCAACATCCATGGTCACGGGACAACTGGCTTGTGCGGGTATCAACATCTTCTTGCTGCGCGGGTTTTCCGAACTACCCGCATTTGGTCTTTTTGAACCACTTGTACACTAGGGTCGTCACCCGGCCGACACACAACACTAACAATGTCCGGTGATATAACGGACGATGTTTTCTGACGCTGGCATTTACTTATGATAGGAATCCACAAAGATGAAATCTTAAAACCGTCATCCCGATTGAAATTACGATGTCTTCTGATTTCAACGGCTTCACGTATTTTTCTACTATAGTAATGACGTTCCGTAGAAACAAATAATGTGTGAGAATCGTGAAAGTTTAAATCAATATATAAGTTTTTTTTTAATTTTCTCGCCATAGTCTCTGTACTTAGCATACCGCAAGTAGGTAGGTACTCTAATTGCACGTTTCTGCATCTTTAGGATACGCTCATAGTCCGTACAGTTGCCCCAAAGGGTAATTACGTACGAATGTTGAGTGTATGTATATGTACGCGTAGTACAGCTCTTATAAGCTTTCTGACACAAGTGGTTTTATATAGTGGCTCAGCGCAATAGTAGGGAGATGTACAAAAAAATTTGTTATATATCAGTAAATAAATCCATGTCAAACGTCGTTTTAATAGTGAGTTGTAAATATGTCACTGTCCCTTTACATAAAATGAGAAAACTATATAAGTATAGGTCGAAAAAAATACACATGCTGCAATATTTCCTTTCAAATAAAATAAACGTACCTATACTCGAATTGATGAGTTGTTTGCTGTAGGTAGGTATGATACGAAAAGACTGTCTGTGGGCACTAATTCTATTTTTTACATTCGTAACCTATATATACTTACTTAAGTGGCAGTGCTGTGATAATTGTATTAAAACTACCGGAGCTTTTACTTACGGAAATGCATTAACTATATACAAAAATGTAGGTCCATAAATTTACATGTAACAAAATCCAAACTTTCATAAAATTAAGTATTTATTATATCTAATACGTAGACTTTGGCATGAATATCACTGGAGTAGAGCCAAAGGTACCAGGTGCATACAAGAGTCAGTTACGTCGTTTGAGGCTAAATTGAGATTTCGATTCATTCCCGAACAACTATGATATGTTCCAATAAATAAGGACTATTACATTTTACTCATTAAACTCATTGTAATCGAAAACAGTATTAATAGACGCTCTGGAATAAATATTAGACAAACAGAAGGAATATGGCCTTACGGGGTATAACCATCTAAGCCGACTGGTAAAGAAAGTCTGAAGTAGGAAAGCGGTCGACCACCCCTCACTGTTGTTCGATAGTATTGAAAAAAAAGGGCAATCTCTACAAATGTATGATCATTTTTTCTAACTAACTAATAATTGCAATTCATCGATTACATCATATTTATAAAATTAACAGCTTTCGGTTTTTGTATTTTTTTATTCGTTTTACTTAACTATACTGAGCAACGATCAATGTACAATAAACTTTCAACAACTTCATTGATACCTACTATAATTCAAATATAAGTTCCATAATGTCCAGGCACAGTCCAGTCGCAGGCCGGAGCCCGCGCTCCGGCCTGCGACTGGCCCGGCGGCTCTTCGCCTACGCGCGTCAATTACATTACAATTACCCCGTACAATAAATACTTACATCTAAATTGCTCTCTTGTCGGAATCTCTTAAAATCAAATATGTATCTAATAATGTAAGAACACTTTAGCTTCTTGTTAATCGTGAAAGAAAACGACTGACAATCGGTGTAATGCAGTAGAATCCTATCTTAGGTGTAGATATATCTTTATTATTATTTTTCTGTCTTTGAAGAATGCCTTGCTGGCGATCAGATGTGTTCGTCCTGTACATCTGTCGAGAGAAAAAATATTGAATGAGAACCTATTCTGTGTTGGGCAGATTATTCTAACATAAAATAATTACAACATTTATTAATATGTTCCAATGCGTAGATATATTAACACGTTCGTCATCACCGCCTTGTTAATTTCTTACCCTATGCCGGCCAAAAGTACCGCGGTCTTACCAAACGTGTTCCTGGCTTGACTTGGCTTCGAAGTAGGTAAGTATTTTTGGTCTGACATATTATGTGTCAGACCGTCACAAAGAAGAGAGAAGATTATATAGAATGTATCTCCGGCATAGCAGTAAGAATTTTTCACTACACACGTCTGTGTCTACGGCATCGTATAAGTACCTATGTACGTTTGGTACTTATTTAGATACAACGGAACAAAACTTCTGCATGGCGAAGTTCATATTTGGACGACTTTACTTCTATTAATCTTGGAATATAATATGAACATTTGCCCGAGAAAGAGGCACAAACACGTGGAAACCGCAGTGACTTAATATGGAACTAGGTACGAATTGTTTAGCCACAGACGTGCGTGCCGTGACGGCGACCTCGTTTAGTAAAAAGCAAAAAAAAAGACAAACTATGAAAGCTTGTTAAATGTTTTACGTCACACTTGGCAATTACCGCCAGCTACGCGTGAATAATCCTGCTTATCCCACACGCGAAAATATACACACTGGCTAGAGCCAGGGAGACCCAAATTTCGTACCCACCCCGGGTGGTAATAAAGAAAGCCAAGGCAGCATATTTAACGCCGTTATCTTCGGCGCGAGTGTAAACATCTGAGATCTGTGACTTTATTTATTTTACCGCCCTAAGTGAGTACCGTGCTACTTATTAACCCAATGCCAATATCAATACGATGGTCGCGTATATGTCGTTTGTAGCTGTGGATAAAATGAGTCACGTTTTGACAAGTACGTATCGTGTCTAAAGTGCTTCAGTGATTGAACGACATAAACGCTAACATCATAAATTGGTAGTGCTAAATAGTTTTCGCTCTCATCATTGTGTGTGAGATTCAAAGGCAATGCGAGGGGGGGCAGAGTTGGATCCACACGAACCGTACCCATTTACATTCAAAGGCAATGCGAGGGGGGGCAGAGTTGGATCCACACGAACCGTACCCATTTACATTCAAAGGCAATGCGAGGGGGGGCAGAGTTGGATCCACACGAACCGTACCCATTTACATTCAAAGGCAATGCGAGGGGGGGCAGAGTTGGATCCACACGAACCGTACCCATTTACATTCAAAGGCAATGCGAGGGGGGGCAGAGTTGGATCCACACGAACCGTACCCATTTACATTGCTCTTGAGTTTTTAATGCAACACATTTACACAGGGTGTCTAAGAACAGTGACAAGGAAGCTCGAAAAAGCTAAATATGCTGTTGAACCCCAATCGATACCTACGGGTTACGGTTTTCATTAAGTCGCTCCGACAAGTCAGTAACTACCTACGGCAGGATATTTATTCAATATTCTTAGCTTCATCATTTCAAAGAAAAGATACCGAATGGAAATATTTTTGTGATTAATATAATAAAATATTCATCGCAAAACAAGAATGAAACATAGTAGGAATCTGTTAATGCAACATTTTGATTGTAAGTGCATTTTAGCAATTTCAGGTTACATGATATACACGATGATTCTTAATTCGTGATCAGGAGTAGGTAAATTTTTCTAATTCTGTAATTGATATCAAACACGATTAACTCGAAGTTAACGTTTTTTTTCTGAATAAAACTGAATAAGGAATCACTTTATATTTCAAAATCATTGTCACCCTAACGGTAGTTTGCAAACATTTGACGTTGTGTGTTTGACGTATCTACTTAACTTCAAGAAATGTAGGGTGACCAAACATTCAGTTAACATTACCATTAAATTGAATTAACTAAACAGTGATTTAATTGCATGAGACCTCATCCATTGAAATCCGTTTTGGCTGTTTATCAATATTTTTGACTCCTGATCACGGATTAAGAATCATCGTGTATATAAGTATAATATTGATCTAGTTCTTAAAATATAGATAGCGAAAATGAAATAGTATCGCAATAAACATAGCCGAAATTAACAAAAACGACATACGGGAGTGTTTAGCAGCATGAGTTTAACGAGAAAAATAAATACTCCCAGTGTAGGAAAGTAATAAAGTATCTTTAAAAAAATGTTTAAGATTTTATTTTATCATTTTGTCAGACTTATTAATTTATATACCCATTCCGATTTACTGCTTTCTAGTAGTATCTAAGCCACAGACAGACAAACGGACATGGCGAAACTATAAGGGTTCCTTTATGACTACGGAACACTAAAAATAACCATTTATAACCACTGCCGATAAATTGACTACCATAACAAGAAAACCATAAAAAGTAATAAAAAAAAAGAAAATAAATAAACTCGGAACTGAACCTGTAGGCTTGATTATACTCCTGTGGTACTACAATTGATATCGTCTAACCTCGAAATCCCCGTTTTCGTCACCCAAAAGTTCCCGGGTCTGTACGCTTACCATGAGTTTGACAATGACGGCTTACGCTAACGAGTATCGAGTTTTCTATCTGTGCATCCCGCTCTTACTGTCAAAGTGCAATAGAGATGCACAGATAGAAAACTCGATACTCGTTAGCGTAAGCCGTCATTGTCAAACTCATGGTAAGCGTACCGGACCTCGTAGAACGGCGGCTATCTTGGAAAACGTACTACATTTGCAATGTTGGGGCCACACTAGCGGGGATTTCAATGCCCAACATTGCGATAATGGTGGCTTCACTTGAACTTTTCGCCACTTGAGCTATCGTCTAACGTCAAACGGCAATATCTATGGCTTTGTCGAATTACACACACTAACGTCAAACATTATTGTCGGGATTTCCCGCTAGTGTGACCTGGGCATAAGAAATTGAGGTTTTGTTTGAAAACTAAGTAATCTATGAATACATGGTCTAGAGCAACATCACACTTGAATAAATTCTGCACAGGCCTCTAGTAAGTAGATAACCTTGATGAGGAAACGTGTCTTCAACTTCATGTAGAAAAATGCACCCACATGTGAGATTTTCCCATAATGTCCAGGGAAGATTCGCCGAATTTGAAGCTCGGGAGAATTTCAAATCCACTTTGATTTACACAATAGGATATGAACTACTTACATGAATATTACCATTTTACCCGACTACGGTTTAACCCAAAATAATGGTAATTGATTAAATTGTTCGTTAAGTATTGCTAGTTTTCTACCACCTTCAGGTCAAGATGCTAGATGAATTCCATCAAATGAGGTGGTGTTAGATTTATCTTAACGCTGTTTTAAAAAAAAATCAATATGGGAAGCGTGAGTAAACACCGAATACATTTAATATTATTGATGCGGGGCGTATTACTGGACCTTAATAATGTGATTTGAAGAGATTTTAGGACAATATTGGGGTCTTAACATGGAAGATTAATAAACATTGAAACCGCGTTAAAATAGGTAGCAGAAGTAAAATAGTAGCGTTAGAAAGAGACATGCATTTGCAATTCCTCAATTGTGTAGGTCGTCACAAGTTTTGTCCTTTGCTAGTGATGTTACTGTGTCGACTTGTTTATCGATAAATTATACAACCAAACTAAATCGTACTTATTTATTTATATTTATAATGCACTGTGTGAAAAATGGTTACTTTCAGTCGTTGTATACGCAAAATGCATAATTTTAAGTAGCATACGTCCAGAAATCATACTAAACTGTTATCATAAGGAAACGCTACACGAGCGAAATCGGCAGGACTGCATGCAGCAACAATACCTACACAAAATATTTTTTTGTATGTTTACACCAAATATGACAGCTACTAAGTATAATGCGAGCAAGTTAAGTTGTGAGGTTATGAGTACTACTACCAAACAATGATGACGTATTTAATTTTGCTGGATTAAAAGAGATACAAAAGAGATCCATTTGGCATTTCCCGAGTTCATTTTAGTGACAACGACGTGACAACATACGAAAATCTGAAACCGAGTACGAATTGTGCTCTCATTCACTCTCAGGCCAACTATAGATAAACGCAAGTGAATAAGATAGCTGTTGCCAGGCTCTTATTTTAACGCGGTTTCCATGTTTATTATTCTTCCATGGGTCTTAATACAAGTGACAGTTGTCAAGTTCACTACACACATTCACCAAAACCTCTGTTTACACGTCTTAAAATTTGAACTTTAGATGCATGTTTCTATATGAAGACACGATCTCATCAAAGCTGTGCAGATATAATTCAACTTTAATGTTGCTCTAGACCATGCTTTCATAGAGTACGTAGTTTTCGAACAAACCCTGAATTTCTTACGATTGGAGTATATTTTCCAAGATAGCGGCAGTTCCATGAGGTTCTGACCCGGGGATTTTTGGAAGGTGAAATCAGAGCTAAGGAAAATTCGTACCAAAATACATCAAACTCCCGGGGGTTTCGACGTTGGACAATATCGACTGTGCTATTAACTGTAGCAGGTGAGTAGGTAAGTATATAACACGTATGAATAGGATCACCATGTGGAATAATAAATTGAAACCCTTAAATATCAATAGTTTCGTACAGCAACAAGCACAACTTTGTTAAAAACAACGATAACAACATTCATGCAAGGAAATCTCGTTACTTAGCATTTTAACGCACGTTTTACATAGATAATTTTTCGATTAAGCGACAGTTATTAGTGCCGTGTTGGATGACTAATCAGCTTAATTCAAACGTCTTATTGGAACACAAAGAAGGTAATCTCAACCTGTAGCTGGTGCGAACATTTTGCTCATCAGAATATGAGCTCGCTCGCATTCGTTTCTAATAGAAATAAGTGGATCAGTGTTGGCAGGCTAGTCTATATACAGGGCGACAGTGCAGCGTGAGTGCGGGGTTAGCATGCAAGTCTGGAGGTACCTAACACAAAACAAGTAAGTACCTAATCTCGAGCTACGAGGAATGGGTGACTTCTCCAAACTACTTACGTTGCATGCTGCAGTAGGTACGCGGCTCGACATGTGACACAACACAATATACCAGATTGTTAATTCATGATGTACCTACAGTAGGTGAACAATCTCCCAACACATACAGTTTGGAACTTGTCATTTACAATAAATCACAGACGTGACACGACATCGAGTTTGTATTACAGCACACTTGAGTCACGTTTCGTAACAAGTTCCAGGCGGGAAAGGGGATGCGGCATAACGAGATTTGACTGCATGAATTTGAGTGAAATCACTGTCGCAAACGAGTTAATTCATTATAAAATTTACACAAATGACAACTACAGAATTAGACTATAAATAATTATCTTCTTATATTAACAACATAAACTAATTATCAGCGACAGCAATTTAACGCTTACATTTGTGCCAAAATTACATACTTATATGACTTTCAAAATAACCTGTGTATATATAAGTACGTAAGTAATCATTGATGAAATTATCGTTGTAATCATAGCTCCAATGTTAAGCTGAGCTGTGCAAGAGTCCAACCAAACAAGGTGGACTAGAATAAGTAATAACAACTCAATAAACTGAAGGTACAGGCAATCTATACGTACTGTCTAATGCCGTAATTTCGAATAGTAGTAATAATTCTTATTATAAATTTTAACGCTAATTCAGTCTAGTAAGGAATTATAGGTACATATCATAGACAACACGGGACGTGCGGTAGATAATTACGAAACGTGAGGTAGGTGGAAATGGGATGACATGAACATTTTGCACTTAACCTAAAGGAAACTTGGTGATTAAGAAAAATACTCAAATACTTTAGGCATCTGAAATTCAGTACCGATTACAGATACTAGCTTTTAAAATGTTGATTTTGCCATCGGTATTTAATATGAGTATTATAGATAAGTTTTTTTTGTGCAGGCCATTTCATCACTGTTGTTGTAAATATTTAATGCCGTCAATACACATCACCGCATTTGCACAATGACGCGCATTCATATTGTATCTCTTTTTTAGTTTTAGGTATAAAAATAAAATACACAGCCATATTTGCGCACATTCGTCCACTCAACAAGAGCACAAATTAAATCGCACTGTTCGTCAAAAAGTTATATATGTTACCAGCAGGGTCAGCAAGGTATCACTCATCGAACGCCCACATAAACTTGAAAACTATTTACATAGTCTACAGATTTCTAGAAAGTATGAGAGCGCGAGACGTAAGAAGGTTATATGGGCAATGAAACGCTATCGTGCCTCCAGCGTCGTAACTAGGGATAAGACATAACGTTGAGCAGAAATTCGACATACCTCTTCGGTACTATAGCATTATTATAAAATAATAACTCGATGGATACAGTTTAAAAGACGTTGCCGATATTATTTCAATATCATTATACAAATAAAAAGTAGGAATACTTACTTGTTTATTTGAATTCCACACTCAGTACACCTATACTCATTCAAGAATTTAAGATCTGGGAATTCAATAATCCTAAGCAGCATTCATGTTCAGTAGGTCGGTAAGTTATTCATTTACATTCACGAGTGGTCCAAAAGAGTGGCTCCCACCCAACAAAATATCATCATACACCCAGCGTTATTCCTGGTTGTGCCCTAAAGAAGCCCGGGGTCCGCTTGGGCACCTAATCAAAGATTTGGCATAGGCACTAGTTAGTAGTCCGACAACCAAAAGATGCCACCATAAATGTCCGACAAAGGGAATTTAGTAATAAAGTTTCCAGATTGATTTTACAGTACTGGCCGGGATGTGATGGGGGAAACACCTGAGCAATTACGTATCACAGTTTTCTATTTATGATAAATATCGTTTGCGATGAATGGGAATGAAAGTAGAAAATGTATTAACTAACTTTAGACATTTTAAAAAGTGACCCAGACTTTATTACATAATTAGGTGTTTTAAGAAAATAATGAGTACAGGTACAAAGAGTGGACGGCTTAAAACAATTAAACTAAGAACAGATTCGACATCGACCAGATGCAGGAACATCGCCAACGACGTGTTAAATGTGTATGAATCAGTGTGACGATGGCGGCAGATGGAGGAGATGAAATGAGGTATGAGACTGAATCATTCCCGCCTCTTTTTAAACTCAGAGATCACGAATAAACAAAAACAAATATTTATAACATTTAAGACAATTTGTGCTTCACCTTAGTTCTAATGGTACGTCATAACTTATTATCAAACCGCGATTAGAATGGGATTGGCGGTGACAGTTTTGCCATATAAATACATTAAATTTTACATGACCTGACAGCTATTCCAATCCCAAATCCACCGCGGTTGAGTAAATACAACTCAACGAAAAAGGCCAAGCTGAGCCGATCATCACAGCAGTCATTTCGTTGCCCCTGGGGGGTTTAGAGGTAGCTTTCGGAAAATTCGGGGTCGGATACAGAAGCCCGCGAGGAGCGAGTGTAATTGGTGGAGGTGCCGTAGTCGGAGGTGGCGGTGGCCAGGTCCGCGAACACGACGGGCGTACCTTGCGTCACGCCGTCGGCCGGCGCCGCCTCCCGCTCCGACAGCTTCTGCTTCAGCACCCGTATACGATCCTCTTTCTGCAACAACCGCGAATAATGTACTCTAGAACGCTATAGGGCGAGATCGAAGCGACGAGGGTCATGATTTTTGATGCAAGTTAAAGTACTTTTAGACACCAATATTTGTCGTAACTTGACCGTTAATTAGAGCAGACACCGGTTAGTGTAGTTTCCTATATACATAGGAACCTACTATTGAAGTTGATTGATTATGTAATAACTGGCAACCACATATTTCTGTCGTACTATTACGATCGAAGTTGCATACAATTTCGCACTACAGATTGCATTAACATTTTAACACGATTCAGATACCCTCTATGTAAGTTCCCGTAAGATCTATCTATATCAACTACCTCACATCCTGTAGGTACCAACAGTTTTGTTCAATTAGAAAACGCCAACGTTTAGTAATAAATACCTGTTTGTGAGTATGTAAGGATTAAACAAAATAACGAATTACTAATTTCGCACTCGTACTGAAATCGTTTAACCCAATGCTTCACCGGTAATAAACGGCTTGACTATGTTTTAAATGTACCCTTGCAATATGTATAAAATAAAAGTAACATATAGTTACATAAAATATATGTAACATCACGTACAATAATGTGCCTAAGTAACAAGGATCACGTACGTGACGGTTCGGGACAACCGGACGACGGAGAAAATGAGTGGATTAGTTAGAGTAGGGTAGCGTACCTTTCACACAAATTTTTAACCGCCCCGTGACCGACACGCGCGCCCGAGCTCGACGTGATCCTAAACCTACGTTTATTTTGCTTCTATTGACCAAATCACCATTAGTTACCTTACCACAGTCTTTATACTAAATTGCACATATTCCTCGGCGAATTTATGATACGGCTTTGGTTTCGGAAACTTTGAGGAATTCAACAGTGATCATCCTTGGCATTACGCGGCTGGATACCTACAGTCACATGACACGGTATTCTCTCTTCTGAATTTCGCTGTGTGCCAAAGCAACGACTTATCATTAAATTGACCAAGATTACCAAGACGAGGTTGGCAGTACCTTTGCATTTGTTTAGGATTCTGACAACGGGCCAAATTTAATTTTGAATTGACTTTAAGGCTTCAACCGAGTGACAATTTGTGATCAACCTCTGTTATACCGCAGAGCGGCACAGCGGTTGTGGTCAAGCTATACTTATTTTATTAAGTACAAATACCTACGGTATCTATAAAGTTTAACCGGTGCTACCCACGTCACAAACTGTGACGTGGGTAGCACCGGTCGTCGACCGGGTCGTCGATGCTCATTCAGGGTAACCAAGGCACGTACACGTGGATGTTTCCGCTTTATCACGTGGTCATTATTTTAATGTTTGTATGTATGAGAAAATATCCGTCACATGTTACCTATATATATATAGTTACGCAGGTTATGTCCATAAGTGATCTTCTTTTATAGTTCAAGGTAAAGATTTTTTTAATAGGTGTACTTTTGTACTTTTTGTAGTTATATATTTGTGCGAAAGGTTGTATTATTCGCACTAGTGATTTCATAGAAAAATAAATTCCTGTTTTTTCTAGCCATACATAAATCCCAATCAATTATCTACATATAATCCTAGAGTATCAGGCTATATGTTAATTTATTAACGAACTGATTAATAATAACATTAATTAAAGTAATCAAAAAATAATATAATAAATATAAATAAATATAATATAAGGGTACAATCTTACACAAATCGAGCCAGTCCCATAGTAAGCTCAATAAGGCTTGTGTTATGGGTACTAGACGATGATATATATAATAGATAGAAATACTTAAATAGGTAGAAAACATCCATGACTCAGAAACAAATATTCATGCTCATCACACAAACATTTGCCCTTACCGGGATTCGAACCCAGGACCTTCAGCTTCGTAGGCAGCGTCACTACCCACTAGGCTAACCGGTCGTCAAAATGTATGTCCACATTCCGGTGTTGAGCCATGCTATTGCGTCGGGTGTGAGGTCTTCCGTTGGTCGTGAGTATGAGTACTCTTCTCCACATTTAATTTATGTTATACTGATTTGTAATAGGTACTTATATTCTATCTTGATAATGTGAGTAGCTTGACAACCCAACTGTCATTTTCCCGTACAAAAAGTGACATTTAGATCTACCTGACGCGCATACAATGCGTTATTTGTTACGTGATCGTGTCAGCAATGGTTTGGTAAGTGATTAATTGGGAGGGAAAAGATAACCTTATTTGTTTTTTAAATTGCGTCATTTAGTTTAAACATCCAAGTAATATATTTAAAATATTCCAATTGCATATTTGACAAATAAAAGGGTTGTCTAATATAAAAATTCTCCAAAGATTTGATAAAGTTGGTTGATTAACTTATTACAGTTATTACCAATGACAGGACAGGCAGGATATGAGAATTGCGCGTGACCGGCGGTTGAAAGAGTAGCCTGAAAAACACTCGCGTGGCCTTATGCGTGACCGCGGGGCGGGATGACTTGCCACTCGCTTTTTACACCAAGGAATAAACATATATGTGGAAATAAATATAATTAAAGTATAATAATAAATATATACATATAAATATATATATTGGCTTTTCAAAGTTAACTGAAAATTATTTACCATGTGACGTTAACCCTCTTCCCAAAATTGTTTTTGATTTGACTTAACGCCCATAACCCTGCGATGTTGAAAAAATCGGCCAAGTTCGTTTCGGGCCACGCGCAGACTAGGGTTCCGTAGTTGCCCGTCTGCCTTTGTTACAGCAACACGCGCGCGCCAACTATAAATGGTGCGGTTGCGTCGGTCGAATTTGTACAACAGTTGGCCTTTCCAAGTACACATTAAGTTGGTCGACTATTACTCGGTAACTAGTTATGCCTACTTAGCCGTGATAGCTTTCCTTTCAAATTCATTATGTGTACTACTGCCACGTTTTTTTCACATTCCCAGTTGTAGCCATTTAGCCGGCAGGGGAGGACACTTCACTCGAACAAAAACTAGGGCTTTAAAGCCCAATATCTTGCAAACGGATCACTGAGTTGAAATATGGGTGGAATAAAGAGCGAAAAAAAACCTACTTTTGGCGTCGGAGAAGTATGCTAGAAAAAAATTATTTTTTCAAGATTTTTTTCTCCGTTTTTACCGGCGTGATTGATTTACCCATGGCGAATTACATCTTTCTAGAAGTAAGGGTTACTGAGCTAAGCCGCAGACGGACATACGAATATGCTGCCATGCTTAACGATAACAGCATTAGCTCGGTTCGAAATATTATTCAATTGTTTATTTTATTTTAATTGGAAATGGGTACACATTACCATTAGTACTATATTTCGAACGGAGTTACAGCGTTTATATTCGTACCATGGCGAAACTACACTCGCGGACAATCAATACGGGTCGGTAAAATACCGTCACATTTCCTAAAAAGACCTTTTAATTAATATGAATCAATGAATATGATCATTTTTATTTAATTTTACATCTTAACTACAAAAAAGTACTTTCTATAAACAACGTTACCAGGTTTAAATCGGACTCGCAGAAACCCATGTAAAAAACAACGGTAACGGAGACAGATATAGCAAAAATCTTAATTTTTGGATATTTATATTTTTATGATAGAATCCCGGATATTGCTAATTCTCTAACTCTCTAACGGGTATTATAAATAATAGTATATTATGTAAATAAAACTAGTGTTAAATATAAAAAAATAATTTAGGGTGGCCCGTATTCATTGACCGCGAGTGTATAATAATTCCTTGTTGACAACGGAACTCTAAAAAGTAGGTATGTGTGGTATGTCTATTAAAAGAAAAACAATTTAATTCCACTCCCGCCTTTTTCCATTAAATGTTTTATGATTTTCGTTATTGACTTGAAATTGCATTGTTAATATTTTGGTACAATGTGTGGCTCGTTGCGGAATAAAATCATCATCATCATCATCATCAGCCTATATACGTCCCACTGCTGGGCACAGGCCTCCTCTCTCATGTATGAGGAGGAGGCCTGAATAAAATACCGGTAGATAAATACGTGCTAAGGCAGCAATGACAAAAAGCATGAATTAAATTTTGTCTTATTTATTGGAGGTTTTTTTTTTAGCAAACGCATCAAAAAACGTCGTAAGTGTAATTTTCACTCCAACTGAGTCTTGGCCCTTGCCTAGCAGCTCGGGCCAAGGTACCTCACGATTTGTGCTCGTGCAAGATGACATAGGTTCTGGTCCTGCCTTCCGTTCATTAAAGGTGACTGTTAACGACTCTTTACACGTTATTCGTTTTATCTAGATTTTTATTCTCTTCAGTATATTCAGAGTGTTAAACCGTAAATGGAATTCGACAATCGCAGTGTAGGACGCCTACAGACTACGTGGAGGTGGTGGATATATATTATACGTAAAGCGTTTGACAAGATGGATTTTGAACTGGATGAGATTGGTCAGAAATCGTGCTCATTGGCGTAATAGGAGAAAGGTCTCTCGTAGTATCTCATTGGCTAATATATGCTGTTAGGCACAAAAGCGTGTGTGATAGCAATAGGCAGGCACTAGCTATTAAGAAATTGGTTAGTGGTGGGTGAATCTCCTAGTGCCCACGATTATTTCCGCAGAGGTATAACATACTGTGAATTCATTAACCAAAAAATCGGCCAAGTGCGAGTCGGAACTCAGCAATTAGTGTTCCGTACATTCAGTTATTTTAAATGATTCATACTTTATCTCCTGATTATTCATTTCCCAGTACATACGAAAAACGACTAATTTTCATGTTATAGGTCCTCGCCTTTTTTTTAGGTGTCTGGTTCATTTGCAGCAAGCTCTCAAACTTGAATGGCATAAAGGCAACTACGCAACAATACGATTCACCACTACAGCTCGGTATTCCAATTTTAAATGAAATAAAGAACCTCGTACTTTGATGCTATTTTTTTCTAGATATAACCAAATAGAGGATGAAATAGAGTCAACAATATGTAGAACTGTGATACTTCATTTACACTCTCGTGCGAGTCACGAGACGAGGTGCGAGACGAGGTACGAGGCGAGAGTGTGAGTAGACGCTCGCGGCTCGTCTCACGCTTCGTCTCGCGACTCGCAGCGCTCGCGTTCGGAGCGGTTTTTGGGCACGAGTCAAAGGACCTCGTCGCGAGACGAAGCGCGAGACGAGCGTGTGTTTATATTCGCGCTATTGCTTCTTGCTTCGCTCTTGGACGTCCTCCATTGTTGCTAGCTCAAAGACAACTGAACTCACGGCGAGAGTGTAAACAGGAAGCTCATTTACCATCGATCACGCGAGGTGCGAGCCGAGACACGGGACGAGGCGCGAGACGAGGTACGAGGCGCGAGTGTAAATCTAGTATTAAACTATGAGAAAAGTCGAGAGTATGTCGCAGCCGTCTCATGATAGACGTGTTGACGTGGTCCCGAGCCTTATTATGTAAATAGGTGAAATCCGCTGAAATGTTTACCCTGGCGTATCTAGTTAGTAGTATGGGTTGAGTTGGTACCTGGGCGATGAGTTTCTGCAGTTCCTCGTTCTCCTTGACCAGCTCGCGGTAGCGCTCCTCGTCGGCGGGCGCGGAGCCCGAGCCGGAGCCGCGGCCGCTCTCCGCGCGCTCCGTGGGGTGCCGGATCACCTCGATCACCTGGACAATGTTTCGTGTAACTGACGGTATTCTATTGCAACAGGGCAATTTCCAAAATAAGTTCCGTGACGTAATGGAATTCCACCCAATAAAAAAATATTTGTTTTAGAAGAAACGCTTATTAATGAATTCTCCTTCTTCTGATATTCTTTGAAAATAATACTTGTTCAATATAAATTGCTTAGTATGGATAATATTGTACTTTGAACCTAATGACTACTGCTGTCACATTCCATTACGATACGATCTTTAGGTGTGTTTTGAGTGAAGTTCAGAGTGTTGTTTGCAAACCAGTCTTTATTAAATAACATTTAACACAATAATATTCTTATAAAAATGAATAACATTTGCAACACTAAGCGTCACAATAAAATTATTTAACAAAATCTTTCCTTTACGTAACTTTTTGGTTTTCATCATAGCTAACAATCATCTTAACTTGAGACATATTGAAAACAACTATCAAAAGTTATATTTATCAGAATTGGCTCATAGTATTCTAAGAAATGAATCCAAATAGTATCAATTATTCTTAATAATTAATATGAATTCTTGAATAATTCATCATAGCCACAGTAGGACAAAGTGACGTAAACGAATTATTCGTCACGTATAGAAACTACATGATACGTAATAGAACAAAAAACGTGATGTTTGGAATGAAAATAGCTCCTTCCATACGTCACGTTTATTGTTCCACTAATACATAACGTATCGTTGTGGATGTGACGTAAGTATGCCAGTTGTTAAATAAAGTGAAATAGTGCTTTAATTGCTTGCAATTTACTACTTCTAACTTTTTTACATGTTACCGCACTTATCAATATGTCTGAATTCATAAACGCTTAATCTCAAAGTGACTTGCACCTTCAGTATATCCAGTTCGTGGTGGAAAATTTTTTTTGGCACAGCGTGACGCACGCTCAACTTATCGCATTTTTGAAGCGAAACTGACATTTAACCTAAACAATGGTTAATACTAAGGCTCAAAATGTTGCCAGTAATATTAAAACACAACTGTTTTGGTAGTTTTTTGTTGTTTAATTGGTAAAAATGCCGTTACGTAAGTGGAATTTTCCACCACGTTGGTTTTGGAGGACAGCAAATAAATTGTGATTTTATGATATTTTTACTCTAAACGTTAAAAAATAAGGTTCAAAATTTGTAAACAATAATATAATCGATTCACACAACAGCCATGTTCAGGCCTAAAGGGAGACAGATATAGGGAAACTTCGCCTCAAAGTTAGCAAAGTGTACGCGGGACACCCAAAAATCTGCACCTTTTCTTCGGTTTTTTTGATAAAAACAATACTTTTAGTAGGCTTTATAGGGATTATTCACCACAATTATACAGTAAACGAGTTATTTTACCATTTTTACAAGCAAACATTAAACTTTAGAACAATATTTAATGGAAAAAAGTACTCCAAAGTCATGGGACAGCGATATTTGACTCAAATATTTAATTTGGAAAATGCCCAACAACGCATTGCTCGAGTGGTCAGTTCTACTTCATACACAAACATACGCTACCAACTCATTATAAACATACGCTACCAACTCATTATAAACATACGCTACCAACTCATTATAAACATACGCTACCAACTCATTATAAACATACGCTACCAACTCATTATAAACATACGCTACCAACTCATTATAAAAAAAACTGCAATGCAAAGAAAATATTTATTGCAGATTTAAAAGAAGCTGCAAGCTCAGTTATTGATAATTTGTGCCCGGCAAACCCAAAAGACAAATATCTAAAGGCGTAGGTACGACAATTTCATGAAATGGCGAGAAGAAAAGCATGCCTCATCATTTACAAAAAGTATATATTTTTGTTTTCTTGCACAATTTTTGAGAAAAGGACTATAATTGTCTCAGCTGGAAGGGCAATTGCTTGCTCCGTATTAAATTAAATGAACCCCCATGGTCTTCCATTTATTACTCGGCCATCAATTGCTTACTTCCCTTGCTTCGACAATAATGCACTATTTTTTCCTATATGATCGGATATGTTCGCCTGTACAGTTTTATTGAAACTGGCACCTCAAGTCATGCCGTGTACAATGTACATACTCGTACCTACTTAAAAAAATAAGTGGGCGGGAACTTGATAGGGTAGGTATTGACATCATCGCTGTTTTATTTAAGATCATTGAAAATAATATTTGATTTCCTCGCATTTTTGGAGAAAACCACTATATCTGCCTCGGCTCGAATGGCAATTCATGGAGTCTCTATTGTCGGAAGAAGCGAAGCTGAAATCAACTAATCCACGTATTTGCTATTTCCCGCCTCTGCAATAATGTACCATTCCCAAAAAGCAAACTTGTAAAAGAAAAAATACGCACGCACGTAATATTGCCTATTAAATGTTTCCAGTTTCATCCAATTACCGACCGAGTTGTGTGATAAATATTCAGTTACGTTGAAATACTAGGTAGGTATACAACGCAGAACATATACAATCAAGCGTTTGTGGATTTAATTTGCTAGGCGAGCAAACAAAACGAGATATAGCACAAGCCGCTTCACAAATTACCAATTTGAATCTGCCGCCCCGAAATATTTATTTCACATGTTTATAGGTAAATAGTTGGCTGGGTGTGTTCTTTGCAAAAAGGTATGCTTGCTTTTGGTTTCTCTTCTCTTGGTTTGGGCAGGAGTATTGTTTAGATGTTGAGGTATTGAACAAACCCACTTTGAATAGTGTATTAACCCATTCTTTACAGTTTTCGTATTGACAACATACTATTTTCGGGTTTCGTCGATGAGTCAATTAGCCAAATTTTTGGACCTTATAAAATTGTGACGTCTGCCTGCCTGTAGATAATTTCCAATATTTTTTTGTACTAAGAAAACGGTTTGAGGTTTCATAAAGAGTTGCTGATTTGACTATTAGTTAAATACTGTATATAGTGTATATACTCCCGTCTGTAATCTAAACTGAAGAGCGTTCACGTTCAATTTCGTTAGGTTTGTAAATTTTTCTCTCGGCCCCGACCTCTCCCGACTCATGCTTCGATGACCTTTGCCACATTTTATTTGGGTAATTTTGCTGTAGTTGCGAGCATTCCTATTTGTAATAAACGTTTCAGAAGTTCAATTCAGACCATAATCTACTAGTTATTCACGTTTGCATGAGCGGCAATTTGTTTTTTGCCAAACAGATGATGCATATGCGTCCCAGTTATCGCGTTAATTCGTTTGTAAGCTGACTGCGAGTTACTATGAGTATATATCGATTGTTACTATCTCTATAATGTAATTCTAGCTGATACCCAATTTATTGCTGCTCGTCCCTAATATTTATAAACAACCTTGAAATTAATTTTCAAAACGAGTTACAAAGTCTAAATACTTTGGGACTAACTAAATAAAAATACATTTCTAGTTTAAAAACGATATAGTTAAATCTTTTATCTACGCACATATCATTAGTGCTCTAAAATGCGTTCAGAAACCGTAGGAAATGACCAGCTTTACTACAACCGATTTTACTATGAGAACTTTCTTGTCTGTGGTAGTAGGTAAAATCTGTACTGTAATGTGATTACAGTACAGATTTTTGATAAATTTGTATCGTTATGAGTTTAAATTTGGAACATCTGTCAAAACTCAAGTGGGTCTCTATTCTAGTATCCATAGATATTAAAACAGTTATCGATACGAAACGTCAATTCAGTACGTTTTTTTAATACAAACCGTACGACATTTGATCTCGAGTGATATGAGTATAGGGACTTCATTCGTTTGTCTATGATTTAAAAAAAAACATTCGGCATGACGGATGATCGAATTGCCGCCATTGCTTTTGTCATTTTATTGTTGGTTTTTTGCTGTTACTTACTACTGCTAATGATATGTGTGTAGATAAAGTAGTGTATGCAACTGTACATAATTAGGCCTTAAAACACTCGTGTGATCCTATTATGAAACTCGCTGGCGCTCGTTTCATAAAACCACACTCGTATTTTAAGGCCCATTATGGATCAGTCGCATAAACTACTATTGAGGAGCAACAAAAAGCTTTTAAGTATACCTAGTTCATTACAGCAGTAATCCTGGTTGAAGTTACGAACTTTGCGGTAAGCCACCTTTTTACTTAAGTAAAAGCCACGTGTAGGTACATAATAAACACACTTGAAATTGAAGCGCTTTCATTTTAAAAAGATTCAGTCGGTTTAACTTTTTATACTTTAAGACTTTTTTACCGACTGAATAAGAGAGGGTAGGTGGGTTTTAGGAGTGTATGTATGTATTCGGGGCGCTCTGCATTCTAAACGGCTATATATAGTATATATAGTACTGTAAGATTATTTACCGTTAGCTTTTCGGTGAAGGAAAACATCGTGAGGAAACCGGTCTAATCCCAATAAGGTCTAGTTTAACTAGTTTTCCCTCTGGGTTGGAAGGTCAGATGGCAGTCGCTTTCGTAAAACTAGTGCCTATGCCAAATCTTGGGATTAGGTGTCAAAGCGGACCCTGGGCTCCTTTAGGGGCACAACCGGGAATAAGTACTGTAAGATAAGTCTCAATTGTGAATTGACACAGTGCAGACTAACGTAGTATTGTCTAGATTATATTATCTAGTTAGGATTACCTAACTAGATAATATTGTAAGTAAATTATTACTTCAACACTCGTTCAGAATTTTGCATTATCATATATCATCCATACTAATATTATAGATGCGAAGGTGTGTCTGTCTGTCTGTTACCTTTTCACGCTTAAACCGTTGAACTGATTTAAATGAACATTGGTATACAGATTGTTTGAGTCCCGGAGAAGGACACAGGATAGTTTTGATCCCGGAAATCATCCCCTAGGGTAGGTGTGGTAGGGTACGGTCAGCTAAACTACTTACCTTAGGAACAAATATGAGCGCCATACTGAGGAAGCAACAGAAGACGATCGCCAGCGAGACGAACGCGAAAGAGGCGTCCTGCTGGGACGCGATCACCAGCGTGACCGGCGCCGTGATCAGGCACAGCACCACCACGTTGTAGATGCTCATGCCCACGTAGCGCGAGTCGTTAATCTGGCGCACCTTCACCGAGCGCGTCTCGTACGCCAGGAACAGCCCGAACACCAGCACCAGCCCCTTGTAGCCGTACATCAAGCCTGCGACCAAACGACAATCCATAATTACTTAATATTATAAATGGGAAAGTGTATGTATGTGTTTGTTTATCCGTCTCTCACGGGAAAACGGAGCGACGAATTGACGTGATTTGTTAAGTGGAGATAGTTGAAGAGAGAGAGAGAGAGTGCTATAGGATAGTTTTTATCCCCGAAATCATCCCGTAAGGGGAAATGCGAAATGGGGGGGGGGACGCGGACGGAGTCGCGGGCAGAAGCTAGTAAATAATATACGTACACATACACAATTCGAACTAGCCCCATAATAAACTCAATAAAGCTTAATATATGGTTTGGGGTTACTAGACCATGATATATTTAATAGGCATAGAAATCCCAGTACAAGTCCCAGAAACAGATATTCATGCTCATCACACAAATATTTGCCCTTACCGGGATTCGAATTCAGGACAGTCAGCTTCGTAATATCATACCAACAACAATGAAACAAATGTTTTAGCTAATGAACTGTGATTTCTTCTATAAATTATGATAAAGGCTGTTTAGCCTCAGATGTGTTATGAAATCTTTGAAGTGAACAGAATATTAGTCGCTGGCAATATTTATTTACGTAATAAGGAGATTTAGGGCAGGGAGCACCAATCACGACTATACAACCGACTATACGACCGATCAACGTTAAATATGGCGGCGGAAGCTGTCATATCATACCAAACTTATCAAACAACACAGTATACAAAACGATCAAACCGCTACTTAGTACGTAATTCGTTTTTAACGGATGTAACTTAACTTCAAACAACCGACCCTAAGTCCTTTATTACGTAAAACACATCCCTTTTCATTACAGACGGGATATTTGGTCATAACCCATAATCATAACTGTAACTTTTTAGAGTTTTTATTAAAACGTAAATCATCGTCGACGCTATAATGGCTGTGTTTGAATTACCGAGCCACACGGTGTTTTTTAAGCATTTGTGTGCTTTACATTTGGCCCGACGGCGTCGATCGCTGCGCATTAGGAAAGAAAAATGCTCAATTTGCACAATACGCGAAGTATAAAATTACCGTGCTACTTATAAAAAAACAATTTATAATACGATTTTGATTTTAGTTTTTTTATAAATTGGTTAGGATTATCTGTCTGATTGTAGTAGTAACCAGCATATTTGAAGAATAATTGACATTGATTTTATAAAAAGAAATGTCGGTAATTATTCTTATGCCCAAAAGCGATGGATGACATGCATCTTAGAGGGTACAATCAGTAGTAGAATTAGTTACGAGTACGAATCATATTGACCTCATATGATCAATATGATCTAAAGTGGCCGTCAATAGAATATGCTAACTATGTAACAAACCGCCATATTGAAGTGGTCTTTCACTATGGCGGTTTTTTTACATAGTTAGCAAATTCCATTGACGGCGACTTTACACACGCCTGTTTCTATTATAAGGAATTTTGAGTGCTTGTTTAGTCATAATCGAGTATAACTTCCTCGCCCGCGTAGGTAGTTTTGCTGCTGACTATCTAAGGTAGGTGGACCATGGAAGGCCACGCTCCTTTGAAGGCCAACAATTAAAAAGTCGTAGTTATCGACATGTAAAGACGCATCCCTTTTACTAAATACTAAGCTCCATCAAACTCAAGGCCACAAACGCGGCGGCTTGACGACCGCGCCATTATTGTGGCAGTGCGAGCTCACGTTTCGTAGACTTCGGTCGTCGACGTTCAGTTGTTATTCGCGCGCTTAGCAAAACGTAGGTTTTTAGTCAATAACCTATTATTATCTCATATTTTTTACTGTATATTGTTGTATACAGTTATGTTTATGGTTTCTAAAGAATAAAAACATGGTTTTAACTCGATTTAAGTTTAAATATTGGCAGTGTTCCTAGGATGGCCGGTGGTTCCTTATAAGGCCAATCGAAAATTTGACCGTTGGCCTTGCTATGGTACATGGGCCTTACAAGGACCATTCACAAACCATGAACATATGAACATTTACTTTTTAGTTATAAATAAGTACGTACCGTTACAGTTAAAACAGGGTTTTATATTATAACATTTTTACTTTTAAGCGTTTAGGAACCAGGGCTTGTTAACGATACCAAATTCCCATTATAAGTAACGTAAGTTAACGGTAATATCATAAAAATACCTTATTACCGGTAGTAAAAACTAACGTTACTTGCTAACATATCATTATTATAACGGTAACCAGTTAACGTTACTTTTATCGGTAATTTTACTTTTCATTGAAGAACTTGTTAACGCTACCCAATTCACATTATAAGTATCGTTCCTTAGTAACAATTTTAATCGGTAATGCTACGTTGCCACACCGCGCTACCGATAGACGCGCGCGCGCGCACTACGCGCCACGCGGCGTTGGTTGATTAGCGTTGTTGCCACTCCGTACACTGGCTATCGTGCGTGAGCTTGAAGAGCCTTCGCCTTGTTGTATATCGTATCTATCGTAAAGGTATACCCTACAGTACATTTTGTTTGCTATTTAGTTGAGTGCGGGTGGGCGTTGTGCGATGTAAATATGGCGGATGGCTCCGGGCGGGTCATTTGCTCAGTGGACGTGGCGCAAGCAACATCTCCTGCCAGCATCTCCTGATGATGCCTCGTAGAGAGGCGAAACACGTGTCGAGGTTTTTGTCATTATTGGTGGTGGTTTGCTGTAATTTTTTGCATGTTTTTACGCAAATAGTTGCATCTTATCTTCACTAATAGACCAGCACGTTTTTTAGCGGAATAGCAAAGAAATATTGTTCTCCTAATATGTAAGTTTGTGTCTTGTGATTTAACGTGTGCTGTTAAAAAGTTAGGTAGCTACGACGGTTTAACATGGGCCGTAAAAAGAATGCCGTTTACAGGCATTACGAACTACATGAAGACCGTACTGCAACCTGCTTAGTGGGCGAATGTAAGAAACTTTTGAAGGTTAGTAATCATTGTTTATTTTGTCCAAAATAGGGACCTTATTCTAAGTAGTGCTGGTGGTTGCATTTTATTACTGTAACTTTTTAACTAGGGCTAAAAGGTATCTATAATTCATACTGTTTCGATATTATAAGAAAACGGCCAAGTGTTTCTCGGAACAAGCACAAATGTAGGGTTCCGTACTCTTAATGGATTTTTCCACATGGTTTATCCATGTTGCGATTTTTAATTCGTGTATAGGTTTTTTAAGAACAGTAGGTATCAAGTTACATGGCTATAACTTGTGACTTGTGAACCAATGAAGCCTATTACTTAGTCTTGATAGTTTTCTTTTCATTTCGTTATACATATGTGCTTTCATTTACAGATTTTTAGCATTCATAGCTTAGGCTGTAGCGGGTTGGGACACTTAGGTATCTCCAACAGAAATGACAACTTTGGTACAGTCGGCCTCATAAGTTGCTGAACACTTGAGTACCTTGTCGTTTTCACTCGTTTGACAACTTCATATGGCAGTTTACTATGACATTTAATGTGACACGGTGCAAAGGTGTTAAGCCCCTTGTGATGCTGACCGTTCTTACTCAATTATACATATATTTTGTGAACAATAAAGTATTTACATACATACAATGATGTAATATAAAAAAGAGGTAGATAGGTTATAAGCACTCTAAAAGTGGCACACTAAAACTCAGCCAGTTGTATGACCTTGCCTCAGTGTCGCGTCATCAATTGACACGTATAAACGTGTCTCAGCTATCAGATTTGGTGAACATTTTGGACAGACAACGTATCTACCTCTTTTTTATATTACATCATTGCATATATACATAACTAACCATAAAAACCGGCTACGTCCTTACTAATACATGAATCTAGGGGTATTCCTCTGGTTGATATTTATAATGTTTTGCCTAATTTCGCTTTGCCTAACACCGTTACGTATAGTTACGAGACAACCGCTTTGGTCTAGTTAGAAGTGACCCTGCCTACGAAGATCCTGGGTTCGAATCCCGGTAAAGGGGCCCGCCCAGTATCCCCTTCGAGGGTTTTTCGTAAGGTTTTGCTTACCAAAGCCGTTTTCTTCAAATTTGGCTTTTAAAGCACTAAATACGGGTAAGCGGTTCTCATCGTTTACTCGCCGGCGGTGGGACCAGTGCCATAGTGGGGACAGCTGGACATACGAAAGCATTTTTGCCCTATAGTTAAATATCGAACTCGCTGACTAAATTTCACTACAATCTGTCGAGATGCGACCTATAGAGGCGACAGCCGGACAGCCGGCCATACATACGAAAGCATTTTGCCCTATAGTTAAATATCGAACTCGCTCACAAAATTTCATGAAAATCTGTTAAGACTTGAGAGATGCGACCTATGGTGGGGACAGCCGGACAGCCGGACATACGAAAGCATTTTTGCCCTATAGTTGAATATCGAACTAGCTCACAAAATTTCACTACAATCTGTTGTAATGCGACCTATAGAGGTGACAGCCGGACAGCCGGACATACATACGATAGCATTTTTTCCCTATAGATAAATATCGAACTCGCTCACAAAATTTCATGAGAATCTGTTAAGACTTGAGAGATGCGACCTGTAGTGGGGACAGCCGGACAGCCGGACATACGAAAGCATTTTTGCCCTATAGTTGAATATCGAAACAGATTACTAAATTTCACTACAATCTGTTGAGATGCGACCTATAGAGGCGACAGCCGGACAGTCGGACATACATACGAAAGCATTTTTGCCCTATAGATAAATATCGAACTCGCTCACAAAATTTTATGAGAATCTGTTAAGACTTGAGAGATGCGACCTATAGTGGGGACAGCCGGACAGCCGGACATACGAAAGCATTTTTGCACTATAGTTGAATATCGAAACAGATTACTAAATTTCACTGCAATCTGTTGAGATGCGACCTATAGAGGCGACAGCCGGACAGCCGGACATACAGTCATACGAAAGCATTTTTGCCCTTTAGATAAATATCGAACTCGCTCACAAAATTTCATGAGAATCTGTTAAGACTTGAGAGATGTTACCTATAGTGGGGACAGCCGGACAGCCGGACATACGAAAGCATTTTTGCCCTATAGTTGAATATTGAACTCGCACACTAAATTTCACTACAATCTGTTAAGATGCGACCTATACAATGTGTATTGCTTATACTTGATCAAACGAAATGTGCGGATACTAGACAAAAAAATATCGACAAAAAAAAATATATAGGCTAACTATTTAAAAAATTAAGGCGTTTAAAATTTTTTTCTGATGAAAATTTCAGAGTTTGGTTTTTAATTCGTATCTTTGCGTCTAAACGGTTTAGTTTCTCAAAAGTAGTCTTGTTTTAAAGCTAGAAAATGCAGCTAATCGACCAACCAAAGAATAATACTTAATTTGTTATTTTAATTCATATTTTTTTACTAAAAAGAAACAGTTTAGATTCTTGTTGATTTTTGCTCATAATTTGAATATCATAACAACGAAAAGCGATAGCCCCATTGTTGCTTCGAAGAATTTGTAGACTGAACTGTAAAATTTAATAAAACGTGCAAAAAAGTCTACCTCAAACTGCCAGTTTTAAAGTTACAGACACTTATTTTAAAAAAAGACTTCTTTTTCACAAATTTCTACTAAATTCTTTTTTTTTGTAGGTTTATGTTTGATATTATTATTATCTTATGGTTGGTCGATTAGCTGCATTTTCTAGCTTTAAAACAAGAAGAAAAAAATTAAAACGCCTTAATTTTTTAAATAGCCTATAATTTTTATTTTTTTTATTGATATTTTTTTGTCTAGTATCCACACATTTCGTTTGATCAAGTATAAGCAATACACATTGTAGAGGCGACAGTCCGACAGCCAGACATATATATTCGAAAGCATTTTTGCCCTATACTCGAACTCGCTCACAAAAAAACTTTCACGAGAATCTGTTGAGAGATGGGACCTATAGAGGAGACAGCCTGACATACGAAAACATACATTAGAAAGCATTTTTGCCCTATTGATAAACGCGGTGTGGACACGCCTATTTATCTACTGAATTCCCAACGAAAAATATTCAACAAGTAATCCAAATAAATAAGCTATTATGGTGTAGTCCACTTACCCATTTTTAATAACTCGATTTAATTCCTCACTCGCCGACGACCGACGACGCATGCATGTGAATGGACACTCGCTCTATTACTGACGATGGCATCTATCAGTGACCAAAATATAAATAGGCTGCTATTAACGTTACCTACTAACGTTAAAAACATTTAACGATACCTTTGACTTAACGTTAGTTCAATGCACAGCAGGTAACGTTACCATTTTATTACCGGTAAAAAGTAGTATAGGTAACGGTAGATAGTTTAACGTTAATTACAACTTAACGTTAGTTCTGTCTCAGAGTGGTAACGATACCAACTTTTTAACGTTATTTGAAGCCCTGTTAGGAACGCGTTCTTAGGAACATTGTGGCCTTACAAAGAACGGCCGGCCGGAATAAGAAGGCCATTTTGGATAAAAATAAAAGTTTTTAATTTTATTATAAAATACGTTGGCAAGTTCTTTGTTGCTAATATGATACTTAATAATACTATTTTTATATAACTTCCATTAATATATTCTTAGTTAACCGATGGTGTTCAAGTAATGTTCATTAAGTTTTTTAGAGATGATTAAAATACACTTTAATGTTTCGCTTAAATGATGGAGCTTGTTATGTAGTTTTTGTAAAAGCAGATATATATATTGTTACCACTCTATTTTTAAGTTTAACGACTGATGTATAATATTGGCCTTGTTTGGAGCCGTGTTCCTTGCAAGGCCATTTGGAAGAGCTTTATAAAACTTAAATTTAATAAATAGTGGTTAAAGTTAGGTAAAAAGAAAGTCAATTATATGGTGCGCAATAAAACAAAATATTACTTAATAATTTGTTTCCTTAATTTATCCAGTAAATAAACGAATAAAAAGTGTTTACTCGTTAGAGTGGCCTTCCATGGTCCACCTACCTTATATCTAATAACCTATACAAATGAATGATGTTTTGTCCTGGCTAAATGACTCATCAACGCCGAGCCGAAACTACGTCAAAGTTTGCAGAATACTTTGTTTAAATAAATAAATAAAACAAAATTAGTTTATTGCAGACAACCGTCCATAGTACACAAAAAGAAAAAACAATTATAATTACTAAAACTTTATAAAGTGAGAAACTCGGAACTTCCGTATAACGAGTAAATGCAAGAGGCTATTAACCACCTGAGTCCATTGATATAAAATGGCGACGCAGATGGTTTGCCGTTCAAGGTCATATAATATCACCGTGAAACTTGAACACAGACGAATTTTTGGTTTCGCACTATGTGTTCTGTCGACATCGTTCTAAGAAGGATAGTGCAAGGTGAGGACAGAACTGAAACCTGAAGGTTCAGACATAGGCAGTGCAACGTGATTGTTTGCCGTAGACACCTGTGTCAACAGAACAGTAATGAGGCTAACAGAGAACGATAGATACATTATTTCGACCACGGTTTCGAGCTACAACAACAGCAGCAGCGGTGTGCCAAACATAAACATGAGACTGTCGTAGTCATCGAGCGGACCAGTGTATTTTTCTTATGTGGTATTTCTATCGACTGAAAACTCCATCGCCACCATCTGCGCTCTCATGTCAAGGACTCCAGGGTCTCATTGTGGGGGGTAGGGGTATATTACCTAGCCAGACGGTATTGTTTTTGCTCTCGCAGTGCTCGAGCTCGGGGCGGATGTGAACGTCGTCGTCGTGGTGTCGCGGCGACTCGAGCGAGAAGATTTCGACGCCGCGCTGGAGCGGGTCGCGGAGCTGCCAGGTCGTCAGCAACGTCGCGTCCACAGCAAGCAGTCCGCCAACCATTGTGTACAGTTTCCAGCCGTGCATTCGTTTCTGTTCAACATTATGGGCCGTGAGAAAACAATTACCGCTGCATTATAAATTAATTGGGAGGCACACTAGAAGCTTAAGGCAGATGGCGCTGCAATCGACTGTACCTTGTTTACGTTTCGTGTCAAGTGTGTGGTTGCGGTATTTTCAGTAATCCTTGCGATTAACAGCTTAAAATGTACTCGTTTATGACTGTACGTGTTCTTCAAGCTGTAATAACGCACATAATCGGGCTGTATCACTTGCCCTAAAGTTATTGATGCGCAATGCATTCTCCCAACGTTTTCTGCGTGTTGGATCCTTGGGAAATAAGTGAGCTCCTCTATTTTTATAATTTGGAGCACTACATTGAGGCATTCTTGAGAAAAATGCGAAATTTTAAAACTACTTGTAAAAAATGTATGCGACTTGACAGTTCTTATGTCAATGCTGGGTACAGATCCTTATGCGCCACCTGGCGTGATAAAATGTCAGTTTTCCTCCTAATTGAAACAAGTTTGATAAGCCACAATTTTTTTTTCATTGCCGAATATTGGACAAAATTATAATTCGTTTTAGATTAGCTATCATCGCGAACATTAGCAACACTGCTGTTCTTTTATATGTTATGTTAATTTAAAATATGAACATATTTGAAAAACAAAAATTCAGGGTAAAAATAAGATATCTACAGCCAACAACATTAATTTAAATGAGACAAAATTGACAATAATATCTGCTTTCGGATTTAAATTTTCTACACATTCAATTATTCATTGTTGTTTTTAATTGTACTGTCGTAGGTACAGTGTGTTAGGCAAAAATGAGTGCACGACGTAAGTGCTCACCTTCGTATCAGCCTTAGGTTTAGTCGTGTGCCTGTGCACACGCCAGACTTTAGTGAACATGGCACCGTACGCCATCGAGAAGCCGGTGGCGAGCAGCCAGGCCCGCGCCGCGCAGAGCCCCGCGAAGTGCTGCGGCTGCACCCACCGCCCGTCCACGCCCAGGGCCACGGCCGCGCCCAGGCAGATGCAGCAGCCGCACAGCATCACCGTGTTGCACGCTGGGTGCGACCACTGGATCACCCTGCCATTCACGCGACAAATAAATAAACAATGCTAGCGCAGGCGGGCAAGGGCGGATTTGTCTCTCGTAACAATTTTAACTTAACCCATTCAAGTCCAATGATGGTATTTCAGTCCTGCCTGAGATTTCTGGCACCGAATGGGTTAAAACACAGTGCCCTAAACCCGCTAGGCTGGCGCTTTGATCGTAGGCGCTTGCCTCTACATATCCGTTTTCACATATTATCGGCTACGAGCTTTACACTACGAAATTGTTGGCAGTGAATGTATTTTTTAAGTGCTACTTATTTGTAAATTGTGAGGTTAGAGAGCGTATTAACACAATTTCATTAGCGTCGATTGCTTCATATCGAAAATCGAGCGTGTTCATAGGACACCGAACTTAATTGAAACATAATTACACGTTAATTGCATTCAATCAATTAAGTTAACTGTAACCTGACACGTAGCTGCGTACACCAGTGCAACGTGCAACAGTGTCATTACCTATTGATTTAATTTATAGGTATCAGTAATATTTATTTGGAAAAAGTTTTTGTAATACCTATTTAAATGCTTGATAATGCGTATACTTATTTGACAGTACGATAGTGTGTACGAAATCTTTCTTGACCTTCCACGCGTTTTGGTTATGTTGCCACAACTTTGTCTGCCGCTGACTGTAGGTACTAGCTGAATAAACTCCGAAATGTATGAACACAAAGAACGTTGCGGCTTAACGACTGCCATAATATTCGCACAAGTAAAAGCGGAATATAAGTCAAAGCCTGGAATCGCGTTAATATCATTTTCAGCTGTTAAAAATGCGGATTAAAGCAGAGTTTAGTTCCAGAATTAAGGGCAATTATTGAATTTATGCAGACATTATCCTACTTATAGCTGTTTATTCACAGATATTCTCTGAATAGGAATTGCAGTAGGAGAAAGGAAATTATGCGGTACCCAATTCTCCGAGGAGCATACGTCGGATCGTCGGTTAGCGATAAATGGCAGCCACTTAAGCTAAGCTCTGTCTGTCGTCTAGGCTTTGACTGAGATCTACACTTACAGCTTACATCACAAGATAGCTAGCTATACGTTCAATCACTCGCTCACAGTCAACAACTATAATAGCCAAGAACTTCAGAGACAAGAGACATACGGAGATTATTAATCTATCTTTATAGTTTTAATTTATTTTTCACTTCTCATGCTCAAAAAGTGCATCATATTAGACTTGGCAAGCGGGGCTAAAGTAGTACATTTAGCCCCTAGGGAAAATATGTATACATATTTATGATTTATAAAACATTTTAATTTGACCACTCACAACAGTTCAATATTACATCCACCAATCACAACTCTTTAAAAAAACATTAGTATTTGCTATCTACTAACCAGAATACAGCTAGACATTAAAATCGACCAATCAGGAAACAGAATTCAATTCAAACATTGGGTGTTTTTCAAGCGTGGTTAACTGCATACATGAGTTATGTATGCAGTTAACCACGCTTGAACGTTTGGATGGAGCTATAGTCGGTCAGAGGCGTTTATTTTTGTAACACTTTTGTAATTATTGTAAATTAGGGAATGAAAAACTCCTAATGTTTGAATTGAATTCTGTTTCCTGATTGGTCGATTTTAATGTCTAACTGTATTCTGGTTAGTAGACAGCAAATACTAATGTTATTTTAAAGAGTTGTGATTGGTGGATGTAATTACATGACATAAGCTATGAAGATTGAGCGGGATAGACTACGCCGCTATTAGACGGTCAGAGGCGTTTATTCGTCTCGTGAATATTTTGTATCTGTGTCAAAACAGTTTATTAAAAAGAATGGCGCCAAATTGAACAATCTTTTCGCCTTGGTAGAATTGTTGATTGTGGATGGATAATCTTTGTTTTTACTATTTTCTCGCAGTCGAAGTGAAAAGTAGAGTGTATAACTCTGGTCTAAAAGCCATATTACCCCTCGAACTATTTCCCCTCACGTCGTTCGGGAAAATATCCATCTCGTGGTAATATGGCTTACTTTAGACCCTTGTCATACAATCTACTATTATTTAGATGCAGTCATGTTCCTCTTATGTGTCTAATCTAAACGCCCGTTTGCGGAAGAAGCAAAACACCACATGCTATTATAGTTGCACATTTTGTCCCAATATTATTTTCTGTTACACACACCAGCTTTGTATTTAGATGTAACTTATGTACCAATAACACTATTGTGTCTACCTAAAGGCATTGGTTCGCCCAGTAGTCTGGCAAGAAGGTCAAGTCAAAGGCATTTATTCAGATTCTACCTATGTCAACAATTTTAACTAGGTATCTTCTCTCTTGATCTCAATTACACCGACGCCAGTCTGAGAGGATTTACGCCGTGTAACCAACATGCGTTTTCCCCCCTTTTTAGGGTTCCGTGGCACCCTTGTGGTTTGGCCGTGTACGTCTGTCCGTCCGTCCGTCTGTCCGTCTGTGGCTTAGCTTACTGACCCTTACTATTAGAAATCTGCAATTCGGCATATCGTTGGACAGCCTGTTCAAAAATATTCTCAAAATCATTTTTCAACAGAGTAATCCGTTTGCATGATTTTGATATACACGTTTAACCCGACTGTCAAAGGAAAGGAGGGTTATGTTTTTCGACCGTATATATGCACATACTATGTATGCATGCTTGTATGTGTGTATATCTTATTTTTTGGCACGCCCTGCACCCCAAACCGTTTGATGGATTTCGACATACGAGTATGAGGTGTCGCTGGTTTCCTCTTAATGGTATGAGTGACATGAATGCATGCCAAAATATAAAGCCTATAGGCTATTCACTTGTTTTGTATTCGAAAGGACCAACCGATAGCATTACCTTCTGTGCCGGTGTACGCAGTTGAATATGATAAGTGCGAAGGCACCGATGATCCCAGCCACGCAGAGCGACGCCATGCAAGCGAACAGCGGCAGCGACACAGTACGCAGCTCGTTCACGATCACCGTCCGGTCCGGGGGAACCTTTCCACCTGTTCAGGAAAACTCGTTAGCTTATCATAATCAGTTCACGCACCGAAGAGAATACTTTAGGGTTTAGGGAGGGAGGCGCCGCAACTCAAACACCAAATGCGCCTACATTTACACGGTCGTATTCATAAACGTCCTTATAAGCCCGTTTTAACTAAACTGGCGTTAAAATTCGTTTGTCCTTATCCGTCACTTTGACATTTGTGTTCATTAGAAAGGGACAAAGGACATATTATTCAGCAGAGGCATTTCAAGTTTTATGAATAAGGGGGTTAGTTAATTAAAGTAATTTGAAGGATCTTTTTTCAACATTTTGGTCACAATATAATGGTAAATATTATAGCTGTTTATTTTTATAAATAATACCAAGAATAATAAAAAAACGAACACTCAATAGATGATGATTTATTAATAATTTAATATAAAATGAGAATTGAATAATTAAATAAAAACTTTTATTTCGAAATATTTGTACTAACTATCGGTGTCATTCTATTTGAGCTGCAGTCTATTTATTAAATGACAGATAACGGTACAGGAGTAGAAAAAGTATGTAAAGATTTAATGTGTTACCAAGATTGAACGCCTAATTTTTTAATACATTTCCTTATACTGTGTTATTTCCTTATAACGTTCGTTTTATCACCGTGGACAAATATATTCACATTAGATTAGATGATATGACATTCTGTGGCGGGATAAGTTAGGCGGTGCGAGACGGGGCTTTAGCACGGACTTGTATTAAAATTCCGAGAGCCCACCACTTACTGTGGGCGCCGGTGAATGATGTGTCGGGACCACATAACCTTATGTCCACACGTGTTCTCTATTTTACTATAGGCTCCCATTTGTTTATTAAAACCACATTGTTGTTCAAGAAAGTTATTTTGTAAGTAAATAAAAACAAATGTACTAGCTAAATATAGTACCTATATAATTAAAAGGGCCAAGCTAAAAAAATACAATATAAACCCAATTACAACCATAAACCAATAGAAAAGACGTTTCAAGTGGAATCGTTATGAAAAAAACCGTCAAGTGCGAGTCACAGATGAATCCAAGGCCGGAACAAACATCGAGTCTTGATGATTATTCATACTAAAATCAGGCACAAACTTAATTATGCACGAAACCCATTGCTTTAGTGTTCTCCTTCCTCATGTGTAATTGAGTGGTAATTACGGTGGCATCCTCAGCTAGCTTAGAGCCCGTGGTCCGCTTTACGGGCTCTATTCTACCGCTTTTCGACTTTCTACATTATCGGCTGTCAGACCGTTGGCATACGTATCATTCCTGGTGACGTCAAATAGCGTCAAAATAGCTTAAGACCCCATCTTTGCTAACCTTGTATATGTATAGATACTTAGGTCACGTTTTGAAGCACACAAATGCACACGCACGAATACTCACAAATATATTAGTAGCGAAAGTGCAAAATGCTAATCGCAGGAATGCATAGTAGCTATGTTAGGCACCTCTATTATATAAAAGCGAAGTTGCTAAAAGTTTATAATAGCATTCCTAGTTCGGAAGATCGTAAGAATTAAGGAAAAACTAATCGATATTATTTTATACGTAATAACATGAAGTAATTCTTGTATCTTCTGTTGTGTGATGGCGCGATCAGAGATCTCATGAGACACTTGTTTCCTCCCCAACTTAGTAGGCAACTTAACGAGAAGTTTTGTAGAACAATACGAAAGAGCAGCTGGGTGAAAGCCGGTATTAATCTCGCTGCAAAATTTCCAAATTGCTCCTAAAACTTTGAGACTGAAACGAACGACCGCTTAGACAGCGTCTTCTAAAATTTCGAACGTTACGCGATGTGAATGCAAATTCGGGTAATTTTATCATGACGACTATTCATTAGGTAGTTAATTGAATTTTCCGCATAGGTGGGTATCGACAGGAAGTCTCAAAACTGTATCTAGGTATACGAAACCGCCAACTAAATTCTACATAATATAAGTATTCTCATTAGATAGGTAGATATTCGTTTATACCATTTTTACCATCACTGTCACTTTCTTCTATTTGCAATAAACTTAGTCAGTCTTAACGTATTTGCCCAGCACTTTCTTTAATAATTCACGCAAAACCCAGAGCGGGAAGCTTTCATCAAAACAAAAATACGAGAAAAATAGAGGTTGATTTTTGATTTTGTACAATCCGGTAATTGTGAGGATTATGCTACTGAACGGCTACCGGTCATATTTTAACCTCAATGAAACGAGACCCGAATAAAACCAGCAAGAATAGACTAAGTATTTGCTATATTTATATAGGTATGTCTATTTATTTTAGTTTGGACCTTTTCTATAGTTCAATCAATACCTACGATCGCACTGTAACATATCACTACCGGTCATGGTCAAAAACCGATTTCAAGACATTATTTACAGAAATACTAGATAATCCTTTTTTGCTAGAAAAATAAAATTTTATTAATCTAAGCTTTCTGACATCGCTATGGATTGCTTTTGGTATATTAATTGTGATGTATTTTACAATCGCGAAGTATTTCGTCTTCCTTGCTGTTTGTTTACATCGGTGACATTAAGGTGACATTTGATGAATGCTAACGTCTGTTATTGTCAAATGTACCTACTTCATTGCCAGCGGGCGTAGCATGTTTGTCAGTTTATCCGTTATCGTTGTCGAAAAGACATCCGTCACTTTCTGACAAGTATGCGAGTGCGAGAGTGGCGGATGTCGCCTTATCCACAACGATAAGTGATAAAATGGCAACCATCTTAGGACCGCAGTAAAAGGAATGAGTTCCATTAAAAATCCGCAACGTCAACGGCTAGAGCCAAAAAGAAACTTGTCGGGGAAAGTTGTTGTGGGCTATCATTTTATTAATCCCGACGAAAAAGGAGGGGTGTTATAAGTTTAACGTGTCTGTCTGTGTATCTATCTATCTGTCTCTCGTAGCTCCCAAACGGATGGACCGATTTTAATGCGGTTTCTTTGTGTCATTGATAATTTTATCCCAAGTGTTCTTAGTTATATTTCATCAAAATCTGTTCAGTCGTTTTTTAGATATTGGACTTTGAAATGAAATTTGTGGGGGGTTTTTCAACTTTTCTAAGTTGTAGTTACTTAAGTATTAATCTTTAGCACACTATATTTTACGCTCAACGCGGTTTTTTACAGTAGGTAATTATAAGACGTTTAGCTAATCAATTGTTGAAAATTTCTGAAATTAATGAATTTACTTACGTTTTTAAACTTGTTAATATTTTTTCTTCTGACCATAAACAAAAAATAACGCAACGAAAATTAAAAAAAAAACGCCTTGAAAGCCGCGCGGTTCGCGGGTCGTTTTGTTTGGCTGAACGTGTTTCTAGTCACAGTCGTCTTGATGTAGTATGGCGATGTCAATATTTTAAAAAGTTTAATGCGGCGGGAAATAATGAGATTTGGATGTATGAGCGTATATAAATAAGAATGAATTGAATCATGCTTATTGTTTAACTAACTATTCAACCTAATAATACAAGCATTGAATAGTAAAGCGGATTTTCAATTACTTATACACAAGTGAAATATGTGTTCAGTTTTCCGACCACATAACTAGAACTTTGCCGTTCCAGTCGGCACTCAGTAATGCGCTTATTCATAAGTTGTCATCCTACATATTTGAGGTAAAATGGCGTTAATCTTCGTTTGTCTTTGCCTGACACTCGACATCTGTGTTCGTGGAAAAGGGACTACACGCATTAAATTTGTGAACTAAATGTGTTTTATGAATAACTGGTTAGTTATTATGGGTACTGTTATTATTTAATAAATCCAATTAACTTTTGTTGTTCACTCGTTTCGAATGTGTCTTCATTCGTATCCGTTTTATGAATGATTTTGTACATTTCAGGAACGCACACAGAAATTAATTTTACTTTTGCTTTTAATAATCCTAGGAGTGCACATTTTTTAACTTTATACGTAGGGTAAACATCCATTGGCCCTCAATGTTGCACTAGTTTTTGAAGAATCGTCACCCTTATATTGTCTTAAAATAGGTTGTATTCATTAGTTCCATTAATTTCAAGGGAAGTCGACAATAGGGTGGGTAAGTTTACTCCGTACCGCGATGAATGTTTTATTTATGTGTATTTATGGAAACCGTGAGAAAAGTACACATTGCATATGTCAAGCGGCGTCAGTTCGACGTAAAACAAAATAAGAGCGTAGAGATATTCGAGCCTCAACTATTTAGCATTTACAACCAAACGTAAACTTTTGTTGTACAAAACAGCCGATATTTACAGTTCACAAAGATCAAATGATGCTGACGCGCAGCTAAAAATCTACCCTCCTTTGTCTAATTGCTCAGTGCGAGTGAGGCAAAAGTCACTGATTCGCGCACTAGCGAACGTGACAGCATGACTAGGAAACCCCCTGTAATTTGTAAAGTTGAAAAACCCTACAATAAAACCAAATCAATAACGGCTCATACAGGACGCCATTGAGACTAGTGCCGGCTGCCGAAGCGTGTCCGCTTTACCATTTATTACGCCGATTGCTGTCGGTATTCGTACAAAAAGTAAAGTAAGAATTGAGATTTCAATGGATGTACGAATAAAATATGGACAATCAGTAATAGAATAATTCATTATAGTTAATAACGACAATAAATTTTTATTCATGGTTCGATCGAAAACTCGGGTACATATTTACCTAAAATGGACCTTTTTCTGAATAGATGTACGTTTATATTGACTTTTACTCTCCTAAAACTCTAGGTTATTTATTGTCCCTACGCAGAATCCAAAAACCTATTCCGCTAAATAGGAGAAAAAAAGTGTCCCAAATGTTTATATTTCTGTTCCGTTACTTCACACATACTTGTATAAAAGTAACGGAATGGAAAATGAAAGATGTATCAAAAATATGGGACGTTTTTTATCTTGAAGTTTCCAATCTAAACTGAAATAGATACTGGTTTAAATGTATTATTTATTGTATATTAGGCCTATTCCCAACAGTGGGATGGGATCATTATGATATTTAGGATAGTACTAAACGTCAATTTGCTCGTATGAAATTCGTAAATTTAACGACTACAATACAGGTAGGTAGGTACCGTGATTACAGATTAATGCAAATATTAAATAGGTAAACTATGTTTGGGCGTAATTTTATTAAAAAATCATGCATTATTCCATACATTAACTAAACAACAACGCCTCTGCCATAGTTTAGATAAACATGTATCAGAATTTACGATCCTTTTTTATATTTGATTAGATTGTAACGAACACGCAAGTTTCAATGAAAACTATAAAAAATTACTATGTCTGGTGATTAGATTACGACCCGGAACTCTCATCATGCCTAATGTAAATGTTACCGCGCGGTACCAAAATACTGATACTGGAATTTGCTTGATGGTGTTTTAATGTTGGTAACCTTCGGTTTTGCTGCTATAGAGTAAGCGCACAAAATAGTTACAAATTACTACGTAGCATATTCTGCAGGACGGAAATATCCTATTCCTTCCTATTCATATGGAGTGCCCGGCCGTCGCGTCGGGGGCACGGATCTTCTCTCTCTGAAAATCTGGTGCAGGTTGCTTGCCGGGCTACCACCAAGACACGAAGATCCAGTATCTCCATCCCTATCGCTCGAACTACGCAGGGTTACCTATCTGAATCACTAAAATTGTTTGTCCTATTTTCATTTCGGCATTTACTATTCGACAAACTTCGTTTGCCTTTTTTTTCGTTTGTCTGACACTTTAGTTCGCGACGTATACGGTTGGTCATTTTATGGTTTAGCTTTTGTAATTGTTTGACAAATCCATGATTCCCAATTATTGGTGTACCCGCAATATCGTTATACCGACGTAACGATTCGGTTGATAATTTGTTCGTATTTTATCAAATCGGCTTTATTATATTTGACATAATATTATTGTTTATACGGAGCACACATATGTTACTAATTCATATGTTTATTTATGAAAATGGTTGTTACCTTATGCATTTTCAATATTAAAAACATTAGCAAAAAGTTTAAAATTAAACTAAGGTTATCTTCCTACAGCTGTGTTTATGGTAAATAATGTATATATCAGCGGGCGATCGTAAAATTCGCCAGATCACGAAATTCCGAGGCATATCGCATACGTAAATGAAAAAAATAAGGAGTGCGGACTGATAATCTCCAGCGAGTCGACGCCACCCCGCTGCGCGGGGTGTCTATTTCTGATCTGAGGGGCACAAGTGAACCCTAACCTAACCGACCTAAGACAGAGTTCGCTTATGACAAGCCATTTTTGTCCACCCTGATTATTGGCTCCCAACAAACACGGCCGCCATCATCGCATAGGTACGCAGCGTGACCAGTGGCCAAGAAAGAAACCACTTTTGCGTTGCGAATGCGTTGTTCTCATCAATCTGCCGTATTGTTTATCAGGCACATCGTGATAAGCCTGGCCAACTTTTAGGCATATCATGAAATGGCGGCGTTTCAAGTTATTTCTTCCGACATGACCCATACTAATACAGTACATATGTAAGCATTAGGTAGTAAAAAAGTGTTCGGTTCTGGCGCTTCGGTGGCCGCTGCCGCGGCACGCTCGCTGCGCTCGCTCGGCTCGCGCGCTGGAGGGTCGCAGTTCACCTGACACTCCCCCTCAGTACGCTCGTCGTCGTATCTACACCGACCTGCCTTAGAGTCTCAGTAAAATTACTTTTGAATTTCCCTCAAAATGAGCATTTGGCTAAACGTATGAAATGCGGAAAGTAATGATGGATAAGTAAAAAATTGGCTGTGAAACAAAAGTTGTAACAAGCCAAAGACCAAATGACTGTAGCGGTAAAAGTTTTTCGGACAACTGAAACATCTGGATAAAATCAAATGGTAAATGAAAAAAGTAATGAATTGTATATTCGGAGAACTCATAATAATACGAAAAGTTTTCGGACAAACGATATTCGGTCAATAAATTTTAGTGATTGCGATAGGTTACCACTACGCAGGTGCAATAAAGAAAGATCCTTGGTTAATCTTCGTGATGACATCCCTAGTTGGTTCATATACGTACCGACCCAACGCTCGCGCTCCAGCCAAGTGAGGTTGTCGGCTTGCGTGTCGTAGTACCCGAGCTTTACGTAATGCTTCTCTGACAGCTGCTCGATCTGCGTTAAAGCTATGCGGTCGCCTTGGGATGAAAATGCTACCAGACCCTGAAATTAATGTTCCTCTTAATAGACATAGGACAGTGAGATGAAACGTGCAATGCACGTACTCTTTCATTGTATATTCAATTTGAAGGAAAATTATTGAATAGTACTCTTTTTTACTACCTATTTATAAATGGGATTACTATAATTAAACATTTTAATTGAAAAGTAAAGCTACTACTTACCTACTTACCTAATTAAGTAGTTAGTTACGTACCTTCCTAGGTAAGTAGTTAGCTAGAGTAAGAGCTAAACTATAGAGTTTGTAAGCTTCCGCATTTGGCGGGGCGGAATCTTAATGCAGAATTTTGTACTTTATCGAGAGCTTACTGATATCGCCCATCATCGAGAGCTTACTGATATTTCCTTAATCGTCAGCATACGTCAGTATTATATTTGCAAAGAAGGATATTTATATTGCGCGGAAGCGGGGTGGTACGTACTCGGTACTGCATTCATACCACCCGCTTAGCATCCCGCGCCTGGCAAGAAGCACTATTGAAATGTAAGAAGGCGCGCATTAAAAAATCTGTGACTTAAAACAAACAGATGACCACTTATTGACACCGCACCAGCAAATGAAAAAGTATTAGCCATATTGTAAGAAGATAATGTTTTGTCATTTTACGTAAGTATCGAAGATATCTGCGAAATAAATGACCTTACTTACCGACACACCCAGAAAAGACGTGGAGTTTATGGCCTCATATATATCGTCCGCAATCTTTTTGTTGGTGTAAGTGAAATTTTTCAAACTCAGCCCGCTCTTCTCTAGCTTTTCCATCGTCTTGTTGAACGCTGCGGACAATAGGGTATTTGCATTATTGACAAATCAACAACATTTTTGAATCGTCAGATAGAATGTTCTGTTAGTATGAAGTTTATAGAGAAATACAAGTGTCGTCACAATGCAAAAAGCATTAAAAATTGCAAAATAAGTTGAAGCTACATGATGTCCGCATATTTCGAAAGTGTTGTATATTGGTGCTTAAGGAGGTGTTAGTCCCCACACTTATGTATGGTAGTGAAAGTTGGGTGTGACAGAAGAAACATCAGAGTCAAGTGAATGCAGTGGAAATGAGAGCGCTGCGAAGTGTGTTGTGGGGTGAGTCTGAGGGATAGAATAAGAAATAGTGTGATAAGAGAGAGATGTGGAGTAACTGAAGATGTAGTGACGAAAATTAAGAAGGGCATGCTAAGATGGTATGGAAATGTATGAGGGGAAGATCTGGTCGATCTTTTTCCGACCAAATCGGAGAAATCCTGAAGAAATGTCAGGTCAAGAGCACCCTTAACCGACGAGCATGTATGCAGAATTTAATGAAAGTGAATGAAGTAAAAAAGGTTTGTCAAAATCGTAGCAAGTGGAAATCCGTGATCTCTGCCTACCCCTCCGGGAAATAGGCGTGATTTGATGTACGTATGTTTATTGGTAATGTTAAGTTGACTTGTTTTAATGGCGTCTCGTGACAAATGCATCACGTCTACGTCGTCTCAAATCGTATTAATCTTGCGAATCTGGCGTTCAATCTTGCTAACGAATAGCAAGATTGAACGCTAACAACTAAGTAAAAATTCTAGAATGTTAGAGAATGGGTATCAGTCACAAGATGGCAAATGCCACGAACCGTCAAAAACAACAAATTATAACGATAAAACTTATATGTTGTCATATTACCTAATGCGACCGCCCAAACCGCATCATAGGCCAGGGGCGCTTCTTGGTAGCCCTCCGGGTACCTCTCCCCGTCGATGTCATATCCCGCCTCACGCAGAGCCTCATTCAGCCGAGATCTGTTTACACAACGCAAACACGTGATGGCCGCTATTTACATCACACAGCCGCACATATATCCTGCCGGCCTGCGGACTTATTTCCGCCATGTCTAAGTAAATTCCGCCAGTTGTCTTTGGGGAAGCTACGATTAAACCCCATGGTGATTTTTGCATTTAATATGGGAGTGAAATTATGAAATACCTTTCGTGTATATTATGCATATAGTATCTATATTTACACGGTTACGCTTTTATACATTTTCTCTAATCCTAACAATTAAATGAACTTTGTTATACAGATTTATAAATGAATATATTACTCCCATTTTAAAAGCATTTTTACACAATAGACTTACTTAACGTGGCAAAGAAGAAAGCTTTCTCCAAAGTATGCAGCTCGCTTGAAGAATTTATTGTCTTGCTATGCGGAGCACAAAGAATACTTTTTAAACAACATTCTTATGTGACGGAGTCGCAGATAACAATAAAGTCCCGTCACGAATCGCGATATCGCATATCTCTAGGCATTTTCGAATCGGGAGTGTCGCGCCGCGAGAATAAAATATTATTTTATGAGCCATTTCACCACGTAAAAGTAGTGACAAAAGGTTTTATTCGACAACAGACCGCGTGAATATCCGTCACCTGCCTTACCAATCTTAGATGTTTCGCTGAAATATTTTTTCATAATATAATATTAAAGTATCCTCGCAGCAGGAGATATAAGAAGATTGGCATTCGCTTGAGCCGAGTAGCACTTAACTTTAAGTTTATATACCGAATATTAAAAAAAAAATCGCTTTAGCTAGACAAAAATTTATAAGCATTCTACAGAATACTTATAAATTTGAAAAGGGAATTCTTACGTAAGAATTACTTTGGTGTTTTAAGAGATTTGAGCTATACCGAAAGTCCTCCGAAGTCATCCCAGAGATGGTGGTCTGGTTGGCGTTCTGGTTCCACATGAGAGCTTCGGTGGTGAGGTGCCCTTCGGCAGCTTCCCGCATTTCCTCCACCGAGCATTCGATGCCCTCCTTCTCCAAGTTAGTCTCGAACCAGTTATCTTCGTACCAGCCTGTATGAAGACAATAAAAATATACTTTATAATTATTAAACCATTGCCATGAAAATGTAGGTATTATTCACCTTACCTATATAAGACACGCACCCAAAATTTGAAACCACTCGGTTGATAGAGGTGAGGTACGGCTGTGGATTAAGAATCTTAATCCACATCTTAATTTAAGGTTAAGGTAGACAACTCAAGTAATGGGTCCCTTGCAACAACTTACGAATGAACCTTAAAACACACTATTGCGTAATAAATATTTCGTAATTTTAACATTTATATTTCTAATACGTATTTGCGACCGTTGCTGTAGTCAATACAGACAGCACGCTATTATCTTACTAAAAAAAAGTGATAAAAAAAATTTGAAAGTCCATTAGGACACGTTCTGCTCCATTTTCAGGCGCTACTTGTTCTGTGTTCCTATTACGGACGCAGACTAGTAAAAATTAAATTTCAAAATGAACTCTAACACAAATAGAAATAGGTACAGTTGCTCTGGAGCTATTTATTAGCGCCTCGTAATACTTCGCGTGGCCATTATTTGTCTCCTTTCTTCATGTTTCCTTTGTGCTGTTTGTCGGGGCTCGTGGCAGGGAAATGTGTGTCGCCTCGGGTTACCCTGAACTTTCATGAAAATTTACGAAATGTTATGCGATCTAAAGGGACATTATTTTCATACAGTATTCGTCGATGGGTACTTTTGTCCGCAGGGTAATCACGTAAGTATCCGAACGCGCCGTAGGACATATCAGCTATCAAGGTTGGAGGTAGAAATAATGCTAGTTCAAAAAGTTAAGTAATTAGTTTGGCCTTCCTTTACTAATTTATCCGATATGTTGTCAGATGTAGTTTCCCGGCATTTCCCCTTTTTAACCGACTTCAAACAAAAGGAGTAGGTTTTAATTCGGTTGTATTCTTTAAAAAAAAATTTTTTCTATGTTTGTTACCTCAGAACTCCGTCATTGATGAGCCGATTTGAAAAAAAATTTTTGTTTGTATGTATATGCTTCCAGGTGAGTCCCATTTTTTTAAATTCAGTTAGATGATGGGATCCATGAGGAATTGAGACAACTCCTCAATTTTATTCGGCACGCGTGTAGTAATTTTGGTATTTTCTATTGTAACTCGAGTATTTACATCCAAAAATCATAAATTTGGTGGCGAGGAATTGAGATGAAGACACAGATGACTTCTCGAATTCCTCAATTATATACTTAAAAGTGCAAAAGTACGTCACAGGTTCTGATAAGATTCCGTTGAAATAGGAACTAACGAAGTGCGATTGGTGATGATCTTGGGGAATCGACGGAAGTCCTCAAATATTATCGTCCCACATACAGCGATGCGGTTTTATTCTATAGTAATCAACGCATTTGCTATCGGAAATCAGTTCATGTGGTAAATAGTAAAAACAAAAGGAAATATTCTCGTGGCTTGGCGGAGTACTAAATTGAACTCGGTTAAAACTTTGTTTTTAAAGTAAATTATCAACTGTAATCTTCTCTCACACACTGTTTTTAAACCCCGACGCAAAGATAGGGGTGTTCTATGTAAGTTTAAGGTCTGTGTATTTGTTTATCTGTATATTCTGTGTGTCTGTGTGTCTGTATGTGGTATCGTAGCTCCTAAACGGATGGACCGATTTGAATGCGGTTTTTTGTGTCATAGATAATTTTATCCCGAGTGTTCTTAGCCATGTTTCTTAAAAAACTGTTCAGCCGTTTTTGAGATATTGGACTTTGAAATTAAAATGTCGGGGGTTTCTCAACTTTTCTTTGTTGTAGTTATTGTTACCTTATTTCTCGCTTTTATTGGTTCTTATAGATATGAAAAGTTGCATTCAAACTTGTAAATATACTGTTATTCAGACATCATGTTATTCCTGTATTTCTGACTTACAGTCTCTTAGGTTACTTTTCCAAACCGATGCCTATTTCTTGAATATTTTCACTTAGCCGACGTCAGAAAAAGAACGTTGTTTTGAAAGGCTAATTTCATACGTAGGTAGCACATTTTTATCGAATTTCTTTTTTTTGCGCCGTCAATACGCATTCGAACGAACGATTTAATAAACCCCTCCCCAGAAAGCCCTAATAATGTATAGTAATGGCTTGTGGTAAACTTACTTCAACGAAAGTATTACGGATCGAGAGAAGGGTCGGGCGTGTTCAACCTGTATAAATAGATAAAAAAACACATCAAATACAACGGTGACTTCCTCGAAGTCCTAATTATTTTGATTTGAAGTGATCTCTTTAGTGGATCGTTTATAGTTCGTAATAAACATTTACGACGGAAGTAAAAAGATTTTCGGAGGCCGTATTAGGTCAGCCGGACGCTGGGAACCTGCCGGCGGACTCGGACCGGCGACGCGGCCCTGGCACTGCGCCAGGCTTCAAGGGGCAACTTCCATTGATTCCACTTTTCAAATCAAATTATATTCACTTAACTAACTAGCATTTCAAGCGACGGCGGCACTGAATCTACCACAAATCACACGGTAAAACCTAAGGGTGGTATTCCATTTGTAGTATTTTTGTCTCTTATTTTGCTAGAGTGAGTGAGACGAAATGTACATTGGACAAAGCTCTTGGACAAGTGGAATACCACCCCTAACTGGGCAGTAGGTTAGGTTAGGCTACATAGGTATATTTGCGGTCGGAAATTAGGTTATATTCAAAAGTAAAACTAGAAAATATGCGCCCCGGCCGACATAAAGTATGTTTATCTCACTAAACATGATTGCGATTAAGTCCCGTTTAGTTTAGGTCATGCAAATTAAGGATTGCCTCAATTTAAATAACCTGTGATCAGGTTTAATAGAAGTAGTAAGAAAACCTAATGAACAATTTTGAATATATTAAACAACTAGCTTCTGCCCGCGACTCCATCCGCGTGGAACTCGTTTACATCGCAGCTCCATACAAAGTTTTACCCCTCTTTACTTAGAGGGTGATTCCGGGGATAAAAACTATCCTATGTCACTCTCCATCCCTTCAACTACCTCCACTTAAAAAATCACGTCAATTTGTCGCTCCGTTTTGCCGTGAAAGACGGACAAACAAACAAACACACACACTTTCCCATTTATAATATTAGTATGGATATTGAATGCTTCAAACCAAATTAGCGACAAATGCCAAATAAACAAGTGAAGTTTGTTTTCACCGTTCCTCGAATTGATTAGAAAGACAATCACCATTCCCAACAACCGTCACATTGTATCTCGCCGAAATGTATGAACTCATGAATATACAAAACGGCTTTCATTAACGTCCCGTTTTCAGTGTTACAATTGTTAACAAAAGTCCTGCTGACATCTGCGTAGCGAAATTCTTATACGAGCAGGTGTTGTTATGAATAAAAGATATGAATTAAAGCACAAGGCTCATTATCACAAAATCTAATGGAACTAGGCGGCATCAGAAGTAAATTGCCTAAGGCTTTTAAGTGTATATTATTTATGTCGCAATGAGTTGACTCTACGCGTTTTCTGTGTGATGTAATTAAAATAAAACTCCCTTGTGGTTTGCACAGTATGTTACAGTCCGTATTTTTACAAGGTTTATATTAACTTGTCCTGTTAGTATGTATGGGACAAATCTAGCAAGTTAAATTTGACCCACTTCCCGGTGGCCGATTGAGCTGCAATTTTGGGTATAAGTATAGTTTGGATGACAATTCAATATTATGGTACCATCGAGCTGATCTGATGATGGAGACAGAGGGTGGCCATGGGAATTCAGTACTCAACCGACGTAACCCCGTTGAGTTTGGGTTCGTTGGAATCGTCTCAATTGACGATGGTATACAGAAAAGTACAGTTGGTAATAAAAGCTTGTACCAAAAATGATTTTTTTGTCAGAAACTTATTGTCTGTATTTATTACTCTGACGCGTGTATGTATAATTGCTATGCATAACATATAACATGACATCATAATAATAAAAACACCAGATCGCGCGATCGGATCCACATATTTGTCGGGCGTTAGATATATATTTATTTACAGTCCTTCCTAACCGTTGACATTACATATCCTCCAATTGTCACTTTTTTCTTCAACATGGCCTAGCAACATTTTTTCATAAGGCGGCACTGAGCGGTTAGAAAGTGAATATATACTAGCTTCATCTAGTACAATATCATATCAGTCATTATGGGAAAAGGTGTTTTTGAGTTGAGTATTGTGCACATCGTACATTTAGAAAATCAGTCATTTTGGGAAAAGGTCTTTCTGGGTTTCGAGCATTGTGCCCACTCGTTCATTATGACATACCTACGCACATACTGCCCCGGAAGGGAATTTAACAATTTGAGGTTTGGTTATATGTATTGACATACCTAAATAGATAAGAGTTTCGATCTCCTGTAATCTACTGTACTGTTCTCCAATAATCGTCAGTTATAGATAACGAATGATTTTGATTATACATGTTTTAAACGAGATACTTAGATTTAATCTCTGGGTAGGACATAAGAAAGTTGTTGTCCCGTTAATCACCCCCTAAAGGGGAGAGTGGAGGTACCTGCGATATAAACGAGTGACCCCATTCCGTAAATAATACTACAAAAACTGGCATTTTCCTGTGAACGTAGACAGGGTTCCATATCAACAATTTTTCCTTACAACCAGGACTATTAAATTCCGTAATAAAGCGAACTCCGATTTGTATTTAAAATTTTGAATGCAGTGTTAATTTTTCTAAAATGCAAGTCCTAAGAACTGATTTCCGTATCTCTTATAGTTTACGACTTTCCTTGTGTTTGGCGACTGCCGATTACTGAGTATCGACAAGTGTCTATTATTATTTATTACTCGAGCTTCGATGTCGTCAACAAGAGATTTCCAATATTTTTGCTTAAGTATACTCAATTTTTTCTCTTATGTATGTTCACTTAATAAAAAGCTATATACATGTAATTTCTTACTTATATATTCTATAATTTTCACGCGTTAATATTGTTCTGAGTATAAACATTATGTTTTTATTATTGATGAAAATACACGACTTCCATCGCGTTACATTGATGATAGGTTAAAATCCTTGTGCTGTCATTACCCTTTTGGATCGGCTTATCCCGTTAGTGGTAACCACGTGCCATACCCAGACGCTACCCAACCCATTGATCACCCGTCCTTCACAGTTAAATTCAGACCGAACTTATTTAAATAAAACACTCTTTCCACAGTTGTGTACATAACGCGATCATGAGATTTGAATGCAAGTAGTACATTACTTATACTACAGAGGCCGGGGAGTAAAGGGTAGCCGGCCGCGCGTAGCGTGAAATAATTTCAATACGTATTTGTGTACAGTTACATTTACAATTACTGTTATTTGTTATGTTCATGTACATTTTAATACTAAGTATATAAAGCTGCTACATTAATCATTTCTCATTCATATAATAATATGGTTGTTCTCCTTCTCTTGTGGAGTTTTGTCTTGTATGGCGGAAACGCTCCATCTGTCGATGTGACCCTCAGAAAAATCTGGCATTTGGTTTAAAAGTTGCACAACGGCCTGGCTAAACGGTCACACTTGGGTCAGGGATGCTCAACCGAACCGTGCAGATTTTGATGACAGTAAAAAATATAAGCTTTTTCCCGTGAAATTTGGACCTAGATAGCTGAAATTTGGCATGTAGGGTGTGCTATGGGTGCCGAGATTCAAAAAACTATTTTTATTCGAACTCCAAAAAAACGTATAGGACTTTTTTGTATCTTAAACCTCGACACTTTTGAATAGATAATCCCTACCAAATGTCATAAAGGTTCCCAAGAATATATAAAAAAAGATAGGTCCACTTAATTTTTTTCCGGAAATTTTACATTCGTCGGTGCGCGCTGAGATTTGGAATGCGTATGACTTCGGGGGACTGCGGGGACTTCAGGGGCCTAAGAGTTGAAAAAAAAAGTTTTTGGAAAAAATCTAAATGGCGGCCATTACGGGCAATTTTAAGTTGCGAGGCCGCACATCAAGCCCGGCCGAGGGCCGAAGGCCCGGAGATTCCATTTCGAGTGTCAAGACGCCCCTCCCTGCACCTTCGCGCCGCGCCGAAGCGCAGGCAAACACTAGTTATGTAAATAAAACTGCAAAATATAGCAAACAGCATTTGTATTCTTTTATAATCGTAGTGAAGCATCGTTTAGAATGGCATATTTTACCTAATATTGCTTACAGTTTTTTTAATAGCCGAATGCCGTGATGCAGTGTCACAAATAAATGTGCAGTATGGGAACGTAACGTCAATATACAAATAGGGTGGAATGTACTTTCTGCAGAGTTGTAGTAATGTATGGCATATTATATTAGAGACAAAAATATTGTCTATCTCACTGTGCACCTCCCTTTGTTACCTCATACGCTTCTATTAACGAATAGAGGCAACGTCATGGCAGAGTTAGGTAATTGCGCTTGGCTATAACAGTTCATTTCGGGTCCCCGTCCGAGATCCCTGATTATGCAACGGAGATAGACTGGGTCCAAATGAACAGTGAATAATGTCTGTAACCCTCGTAGATTAATAGTTCTGTTTGCCTGCATCTTGTCATCATACATATTATAGGTACGTAGCTACAAGTGAAAATTCTGAGCTATAGAGTACCTGCCATCTGTAAAAGTATTCACTCCACTATGCGGAAATAATGAACTCTGACTCAGAACCAATGCTACTAAGTCCCCATTTTCCAGATTTAAAATGGAAACAGATTAATTGTATCGAATTGGCGAGGCTTGACCTTAAACAAGCGGAGGACGCCTCAATGCGCGCCACTTTATCTCGGCGTTTTTCTCACTTCCATTATTGTCGCGCTGTGGTTCCTCCCGCGAGAATCATTCGGGAAATGTCGAAATTCATTAATAACTAACGCAGTCAGCCCGACGATTTATAAAACAGGAAACTTGGTGGCAAACTCGAACGTTGAGGGAATAAATGTATGCAATATTTACCATACGTAAACGAGCGCGGTCGTTGATATGTTTTGACTGGCTAGGGAAAAAGTAGAAGGATATTTCTTTTATTTGCTCTAAGAGTACATGAACTTCCTGTTAGCTTTTTATCTGAGGGTGGAACAAGGCCGTGACGTTATTTCTTTCTTAATCCTGCGTTATTCTCACAATTTATATCCCTTGGATATTGCCTACCGTCGTCAGTCATTTTTAATCGCGTGTTGTGTTAAATTTTCTCTTTTTATACTGCCAGCGCAATTTCACGCTTTCTACGGAACTTGAAAATTGCAAATTTCTAGTATTTAACATTATTTTAAGCTGTTTTGAAAGATTATTGTTCTCTGCTTCATACTTCGATTTTTGTGCCACTGCCTTGCCACGAAAACGTGTCTAAATACATGTAAGTACTACACAAACTTCTTACTACTAGACAGAACTTTATATTCTCTTCAATCGAAGTCTTTCCAGGGCGCCTTTAGAAAACTAATAAAATGTATGAGACTGACAGATGTTAACGAAAAGTGTTTCGTCCGTATCTGCCATTTCCATACATTTATTATTTTCTATTGGCGTTAGCGCTTGTCGATTGTAACCGTGTCTACGGCCCCTGGAGTACAATAGACCAAAAGACAGAGAGAGAAGCAGGGAAAGTGGTGAAACGCATTTGTAGACATTGACTTTTCCTTCAAAATATGCTATAAAGATAGCGAAATCGACATAATGGCGATGGCGTCGCAGAAAGGTTGTTAAACGTCAGACGACAATGCTCCTAAGCGCAAACAAGCTTTACGCTTAATTTCCTGTTCAGGGTTAATTCATTTTTCCAACAGCACGTATATGTACGTGGTACGAAGTTGAAATCAAAAAGACTAATCCAATGTAGCGTATACACACAATGCGAACCAATCTTTACCAGGATATCAACATTTACAGACACGTCATTAGTTGCGTTTTTAAAGAAGGCCAATGTTACCGAAACAGTCCTCGAGATACAAATGAATTCGAAACAAAGCGTACCTCCATGACTTCATTGCTCTTGACTAGGTATGTAACATAATGAAAAACTGAGAAGACCGAAGTTTAATACGCCATGATGCATGACGTTTATACACCACTGTGAATTGTATATTGTGTATAGCGAGTTGTGACAAGGAGTGTGTGCTCGCGTGAGTCAGGAATCACGCGTGCCCCGGGCAACATTGAAATTCCCTTTTTAATGGAATCTAACACACGTGTTTTATTTCAGCGTAGCGTTCGAACCACCCGTCAGTCTGCATTTGACCGATCACGGGCCGCGCTGGCTTGGCCTTGACTTCCTAGCATTTGAACGAGTTCAAATTATTCGTTTGATCGTTTGAATACATGGGGTGGGGGATGACGAGCTGAACTCCGATAGAGCTGAATTAGAAGATTATAATATGGCTTTATCGAAAGTTTGCCATCGTACACATATGTTGAGGCAGCCCAATTTCCAGTTTGAGTAAACATTTACGGGACTGTTTAAGTTCACCGAGGCTTCAATTACATTTTATCTCGTTCAGTCAAATAAAGAACACCTCAATGACCGACATTTGGAATGCGATACGATATCGTAAAGCAACACTCACAACACAACGCGGGGAGTTGTTTTCCGGCAGAACAAAATGTTATTATTCAGGGAGTCTAAAAATAAATATAAAAAATGAGAAAGAACAATAAAGCACGCTGTTTTCTGGTGTGGGGTGCTGAAGTGAAGTGCGGCGAAGCGGGGCCACGACTTTGCGCTGCGGTGCCCTGCCCCCGACGCCCTTGTTTTTTCTCTTCTATTATGTTAATAGTTATTAAAAGGAGTAAGAATGGAATTGCGTGGGGATTCGGTTAGTTAAAGTTTACGAGTGGCTTACTTCATGACTTATATCATAACTGTGTTTAGTAAACATCAAGTTTGAGATTAGTAATACAAATATAATACAAAGGTATTGAAATTGTGTAAACGTAGCTGCGTTTGTATTACATTTTTACAAACGTAAAGATTAAGTACCTACCTACTTATATTATGAAACGTCCGTCAGATTGTGGTAATAAAAGCAAGTAGATATAATAATATGTTATTCTGCTCAGTTTCACATATAATCAAATGGTGTCTCAACGTTTGGTAGACTGATACAAAGTGAGAAAATATAACTTTACCCCCGAATACGCAAAAATGTTAAGAATTGGAATAAGTTTATTCTTGTACATAGAGTGGAGGGCGTTTATGTGCTTTTGTATTGTACAATGCCTAAAAATCGCGTCCATGTAAAACTATGTTAGTCATTCCGAACAATTTTAATAAAGCCTAACTTTCGACAAGCCGCGCGTTACCCGTTTTATTTATTGGCATGCTAAAAGAGCACATATGGAATGCTGCCGGTTACACTTTTGAAACCCGATATTTGCAAAAGTTTTTAAAATAATTTGTCGACATCCTGATACAGGTTACACGAATTACAGTAAAAGCAAGAACCAATTGCGGCACACGCTACGTATGAATGTAAGTTACATGTGTGCATGCGCTGTGAGGATGTAGTTGTAGGCCTTTATGTACGCGTATACCTATGTATAGTTCATAGAAACATTCTAAATGTCTAATCACGCTTTGAAAGTATTCATCCACACAAATAATATATCTAATTAAGTTTCTGCAGTATTGAAGATAAGATGTCGGGAGTGCGTGTTATACTGTTAAACAGTAATATGTAACGAACTGCATGTTAGTAGTCGCTTTCCATTTTGGCCATAAACGGCATTTACAATAAACTGTTACCTATTGGCATTTCTATAATTCATTCCAGATAAAATTAGACCAGAATATCAAAATAGGACTAACTGTTGAGACAGAAACAAAAGTTGTAGTCCATTTTTAGGACGTCACTATGTTTGACCTGTAATGTGTTATTATTACTAATAAATTATACCTATACGTATTTTTAAACATACGCCTTCAATACAGTAGAGGAATGATATGTAATCAATTTATGGGAAAATTAAACAATAGTACATTGTGATACAAGTGAATTAGGTATGTTGATTATTACTTCAGAGGCGGAATTGTTAACGCTAGCCGCAGGTGAGCTGAGCGTGATTAGAAAGCCGAGGATCCAATCATCAAAGCTCACGCGATTCATACGACGTTTTTAACACATTTTGCGAGGAAAATATCCTTTTCGTACAATGAAAGTTTTATAGGCATGCCAAGTTATTTTCTTTACCTACTTATTGATGGCAACAGGTTTTTACTCACATACTGTATACATTGCCAATAAAGTCCATTCTATATAAATCACTTTTCTAGTCACGACGAGTCAACATTTTTCTTAATTACCAAACACGCATTAACAATGTTTACATTACAAGTATCTGTGTAAATAACCTTTAATGGCGCGCAACTGTTTTTAGGGTACATTATAATCATATAATCTGACAGCTGTCACATGGAGGTGGAGTGGGAAACACGTTGACAAGCAACTCACTCTGGAATGAGACGCGAGCTGTAGTGCGGTTGTGCTCCCAACCTTCCGCCGACTTCATCACGTTCCGTGTTACAGAATTAGTAATCTGTTTTCATCCGAGTGGTTTATGATTATTTCGCGCTATTTGTAATTCTAATCAATCTGATTAAACCTAAGGAGTGTAGATAGATCGACTTCTATTTCGTGAAATATCATGGTTAACGAGAGTGGGGAAAATAATGAATCTCCTCACGTTCCGTGTTACAGAATTAGTAATCTGTTTTCATCCGAGTGGTTTATGATTATTTTGCGCTATTTGTAATTCTTATCAATCTGATTAAACCTAAAGAGTGTAGATCGACTTCTATTTCGTGAAATATCATGGTGGGGAAAATAATGAATCTCCTCACGTTCCGTGTTACAGAATTAGTAATCTGTTTTCATCCGAGTGGTTTATGATTATTTCGTGCTATTTGTAATTCTAATCAAACTGATTAAACCTAAAGAGTGGAGATCGACTTTAATTTCGTGAAATATCATGGTTAACGAGAGTGGGGAAAATAACGAATCTCCACCAGTTCCGCCCGACTCTCCTACATACATATGGCAAAAATCGCCCTCGCCTAATATTCAGAGCAAAGACGCGTAATTCAATGTCGGAGAGGCAACCGTCCCTCCCAAACAAAAATTGTCCATGGCAATTGATTGCAAAACCTTTTATTGCGCGTATTCTTGGCGTATTCCCATTTTGTCGAATTTCGCGTTTGTATTCAAGCGGTTGCCTGAATTTTTTTTATTTTATTTCTTCGCTCGTTTACTCGGCTCCGGTCACACTAGGAGGGATGGCATAAAAATTCCACTATATAGACAGCGTACACACTTTCAGGCTACCGCGTTTTAATCGGTTGCCACGCAACATTTTTTTTTTACAACCCTTCTCCTATTTCCGAACCAGTCACAGTTGGCTCAATTCGGGTTGCACAGGGTGGTTCCTCAACACTTCGGGAGCTCAAATACCGCTAGCCATCTAGTTGCCTCACCAACATTGAATTACGCGTTATTGCTTTAACTATAAGCCGTTCGGTCGAACAAAACAACTGTCCACATAGTTAGATAGGCTGCGCGCTCGGTTCGGGGGAACGTTGGTAGGTATTAAGATGAAATACCTATATTTGACATAACAATTTTTATATTTGGTAACAAAATCCAAAGTTACAATTTTGTTGGCGAGTCAAAGTCCGACGCCCCACTGTGTATACGTGCATGTGTGCGTGTGCGGTGCGCGAGCCTCTATCGTTGTGTGAGTAGCGCTAAAAACCTAAACTTCGCGCGGCGCTGCTCCGAAACGCCCCCATGTTATCAAAGGAGAATACTTTTACTAAATTAAACGATTCTGTATCATATCAAAAAAGAAATAGTCCATTAATTAACAAAAACGATTTAATTTGTTTATGCAAAAAATCCATTTGCCTAGAATTAAAAAAAAAACTGTACATTCTGTATGACCCGGTTAACTTTAGAATGCACCGTGTTCATGCTCTTTCTAGCTGCAAGGCCCGCAAGGTGCCAACGTGACTCAATCGGGATATAACCATAACTCACGTGTGTCGTAATGTTATAAAACACGCGTGTTTCATATCCAGGATTATATAAGATTTAGGTTACGAGCAAATGCCTTGAAAATTAATATAGTTTTCAAACCTGTGTGACGATATATTACTCTTAATTCACATCATCAGCCTATATACGTGATATACGTCCCACTGCTGGGCACAGGTCTCCTCTCATGTATGAGAGGGAACGGGCAGTAGTCCCCACGCTGGCCCAGTGCGGATTGGGGACTTCACATACCACCTTTGAATTTCTTCGCAGATGTATATGCAGGTTTCCTCACGATGTTTTTCCTTCACCGAAAAGCTAAAGGTAAATATGAAATCATATTCCGTACATAAGTTCCGAAAAACTCATTGGTACTCTTAATTCAACTGAGTAAAATGATTAAACTAATACTACCTACTTCTTTATTATACTATTAGTTTTTAACACAATTGCTCGTAACGTACCTCTTATTGTATCGCTTTTAGACTCATAATCCTGGATATTAAACACGCGTGTTTTATAACATTACAACACTTGTGTGTTATGGTTATATCCCGATTAAGTCACGTTGGTACCTTGCAGCAAGATATATGCATGAACACGGTGCATTCTGAAATTAACCGGGTTGTACAGAATGTACAGCCTTTTTTTTATTCTCGCAAATGGATTCTTACTCGACTAAACAAATTAAATCCTTTTTGTTACTTAATTGACTATTTATTTTTGTATATATATGATTAATTTAATACGTTTTATTTAGTAAAACTATTCACTGTTGATAACGTTTTACATGAATTAATACAGATAACATTTTAAAACGATAATATTATTTTATTTTGTATTTGGCTGTTTAGAGATTTCTGTGCCAACACTGCGCAAACTTCACGAAAAAAAGCTGTTGCGCGCCATTATAGGTTATTTCACAAATGTTTGTAAAATTTGTTTATGCATGTTTGGTTGTTATCAAAAATGTTGACTCGTGGTGACTAGAAAAGTGATAAATAAAATGGACGCCACTGGAAATTCTTGGCGATGTGCAATTGTGAGTAAAAGCCTGTTGTCATCATAAAGTAAAGTAAATAACTTCGCAGGCCTATAAAATGTTCATCTAATGAAATAGTTATTTACGATACAAGTGCCGAAAATGGGAAATTCGCAACGAGTGATGATAAATTAAAACACGACCGAAGGGAGTGTTTTAAATCGACACGAGTTGCGAATTACCTATTCGCACTTGTATCGTACAACGTTTTACTGTACATATGGCTCTTTAAAGTTTCGATATATGCACGGTAAGTGCTCTTTCCGCACTAGTGCGGGAAAGTAGCACCATATGTACTGTAAAGGATATTTTCCTCGCAAAATGTGTTGAAAAACGTCGTATGAAACGCGTGAGCTTTGATAATTACATAAGTACTCGGCTTTCTTATCACGCTCACCTGCGGTTCGTGTGAACAATTTCGCCTCTGATGTAATTATCAACACACCTCACTTGTATCACAATGTAGGTACTATTTGCAGCAAAACAACAACTTTGCAGCCTTGCATAACAAATTACTAATGTTGTTGTGTGAGACATTTATTAAATTAAATTAAATTAAATAAACGTTTATTTCAGGCCATGGCCCATATTGTAGTTAGTAAGATACACGCTTAAATTTATTAATGTTAGAAAATATATATAAACAATAATAATGTCAAATTAGAACCTAATTACAGCCGGATGAGCAACCACTTTGAGTCACAACTAAGCAGGGTTATACTTTTCGACTATACTAATTAACAAACAAAGTAGGACACTATAATACAACTTGGAATACCAAATCAAATACTTAGTAAAATATGTAATATAATCATTGCAAGATATTTTATTACTTGTCATTTTACTCCGTTGAATAAATGAACAGATTTTACTTACCAAACTATTTGTGCTACTTTTCACTTACGATATTGATATAAGTACTATTTGGACAGAAGAGGGACATGTCACATTTTAAAGGTTCTCTAAATCATCTCCGAAAATTTTATGTACGAATATCACATCGCAACCAATTTTTCGCATAATGAAATTTCGCCGAATGATTAAGTGTCAACTTATCAAAGGGTTTAGTTTTATTTCCCAACCTTACGGTTACCAACTGTATGCTTGGACTTTTTTTCATAAAGTCACTTTTCAAAATGCCACCTCTCGAGTAGCAGAATGGGTCAGTTTGACTTATATACATTTCGTGGTATAACACTTACCAAATGTTTTATTTAGTAACTGTGTAACGTATTTACAAAGTGAGTAAGCGCAACCGCTCACTTGTTTTTTTGACAATGATGGTACCTGAATTATCGCATCATTGGAGATAAGTGTTTACATCATTACTTTTGGACTGTTGCTTGGTGGAATGTATGTATGAAGGTGTACATGTTTTATTTTTTTAAACAAGCACCAGCCAATTATTCTAACCTCACCTAAACCTTACCTAACCGCCAGCGTGTCGACGTCACCCCGCTACGCGGGGTGCCTATTTCCGCTCTAAGGGACACAAGCTAACCCTAACCTAACCTACAAATAACATCACTTAAACGATTGTATGTAATTTTTTAATGCGGGGGCTTTGCCCCCGTACCCCCCTTGTGGGTAACTTCGTCTCCCCATCCCCACTTCTCTCCTTGTAACTTATACATATAAGAACACGTTGAATAAAAGTCTATGTTATGCTGTCTTGTTCTTTGTAGTAAAAAGTTGGCTTATGTAAGAAAAGGGAACTGTTGCACTGACGAAACGATATTCGGTTAGTAGTTGTTTGTCCAACTGAAAGATTTGCCAAATGATAGGTATGCCAAATTTTTTAATTCTTTATAGCAATCGACTTATCAATAATGCTACCAAATGAATCTGTTGTCATACAAAAAAATTGCCATAAGTTAGTTGTCAAGGTGAATCATCGGCGAAAAGTTGGTTGGCAAGTGAAATTCGGACATAACAAATTCGGAGAAAAGGCAGAACCCCCATTTTAAAAGTATAATCTCGCTTCTTGGTTATTATCTTAATTTTGGCCTTGACACGTGATAAACCTGACCATTATACATACACATTAGAAAAAGGCCAACGCTATTAAACAAAAAACATTTATGAGGGGGCTGTCGTCACGCTTGATCGAGCCCTCGGGGACCCGAGGGCGGGCGCTTTCCTGTTTTTATTCCTTTCCTACTCTCGCGACGAATTGGTCACGCGATACACAGAGAAAATATACGTAATGCTAGCGTAATGGAGGGCCTGTTAGTGGCGGTAGTCTTCTTATAATCAGGTGAGATATATTAGCTAGGGCCCGGAATTTTGCGTGCGGTTTTGGAAAAGTCTAAGGGAGAGAACACGAATGTTTATCGACATATCGATAAATCATACATAATAGGTGATTGTAAAAACAATTTTGGCTAGATGTTTAATGCATAGTTATGAAATACTAATTTAAAATTATATTTTCTCTTTTATTACCTATATCAAATGGTAGGCGAACAAGCACTCAGGCTATCTAGCGTTATGTAGTCCGGAGGGATGTGTAACCTGTTCACGTTATAGGTTTTCGTCAATATACTATAAAGAGTGATGCATGGTGTTTCGGACCGTCTCCGACACGACACTTCATTTTGAATAGAGAGTATCACGTGATCTTTGTGAAGTGAAGTGAAGTGTCGGATGTGTCGTGTCAGACACCGTTTAGAACATTTAATCCTTAAAACAATCAAACGGATTAAACTTTCATATATTTCGTACATTTTTCGTCACTGACCATTGAAAGAGCATAGAATGTATCATCGGAAAGTTTGAGTTATTATTTTTATAAACACTAATAAATTAATTTGTTTTATCCATGTATCGATAAACGTCGGTGTTCTCTCCCTTAGACTTTTCCAAAACCGCACGCAAAATTCCGGGCTCTATATATTACCTACGTTAAAAGAATTTAATTTTTCAAAAGAACTGAGAAACTTACAATCGCTAACGCTTCGTAGCGAACGAAACGCAACTGTCACTGTCACACTAATATGGAAGAGTGATAGAGAGACACAAAGCGATTCTATGGCGAAGCGCAAGCGAATGTCACTTTGTCTAGGCCCCCAGGAGTGTTTTGCTTATTGTGCCGCTTTATCCCGAAACAAAGAGCGTAGATTTACGTGGTTTGTGACTGCCTCGCGCCGGTTCCTGCGTGAGTGCACTTGGTAACAACACAGATATAATGTTGTGATACCGCACATTGAGTAAGCTCATACTGAGCCCGGTCTTACATAAACACACACATATTCTAGGTCTAGATCTTACATATATTATTGTTTTTCTTTAGCTAATATATTCTCCATTATCATTTTACACCATCACTGCCACGAAACTACCCTGTGTGTGTCAAAACAAAGTTAGATCATAACTGAAAAAGTACGTTTCGTGTGACTAGGTGTTTATGAGTATTTACTTACCATTAGTACCTACTAAGAGCAATCGCCATCTCTGCAGGGTACTCTATAATATCTGAACATGCATTATAACGCTTTGCTCTTTTAGCAACTTGCTCTTTTAAGGGTCGGCAGGGGGCAATCGAGGGTCAGGAATGTAAGAGAATTAAATAGTAAACGATGTTCCACAACCTTGAAAAATATTACACAGCTAGCCAATGAATGGTACTTCCTCTTGAATCATTCGAATTTAAGATAATGCTTATAGGTAAGTGTAAAAAAAAACCAGAAAAACACTAAAAACGTGTAAAACGCACTCCCGAATTGTAACAACTGAGTCGTAAGTATCAAGAATTATTAAATGAATTGTATCAAATAATAAAGTTAAAACTATAGTTAAATCCTTGCAATCTTCATTTCTTAACAAATATGTACTTATTTCGTGTAAAAGTATCACAAAGATGCCCAATTTTTACGCTCAAATTCGTCATACGAATTACTATGGAGCGGCCGGCTCACTACAAGTGCGACCGCTCGCGGCGGCCGCGTTCAGTCGGCCGCGAGCCTCCGGAGCAACACCACGTCGCTTGGCGCCGCATTGACAGATTGCGATCGAACCGTGTACTTACACAAAATGAGTACACAGTGGTTCAAACGAAAATTATTCTTATGTTCATTGATTAACATATTTAAATCACGTAGAACTTAACAACATGCTTCCTCGGTTTGATCATAAAAAAGGATTGGGTAGTAATTAGCACCTATAGAGTATAAATAGATGTATTTGACATCTAATTATACTCTATAGTTCGCATCTCTCAACAGATTCTCGTGAAATTTTGTGAGCGAGTCCGATATTTAACTAAAGTGCAAAAATGATTTCGTATGTCCGGCTGTCCGGCTGTCACCTCTATAGGTCGCATCTCTCAACAGATTCTCGTGAAAATTTGTTAGTGAGTTCGATATTTAACTATAGGGCCAAAATGGTTTACTGCCTTTTCGACGAAATACCTATGTTTCTTTAAATTTCACTTCGCAACCAAATTTTCGCATAATTTTCATTTGGTAAATCAATCTTTGCCATAACTTTACTTGGCACTATGCTTATTTGGCAACATTATTATACCGCAATACTACAACAAACTTTTATGTGGCAAATAATTATGAAGTAAATGATTTGCTTAGACAAAAAACCAACCGTCAAATGTCATTTGGGAAAATATAAACTTTGCTTTGGAATTATGATAATTACTATTATTAGTAACGTATAGTTAGCATAATATTTTTTGTTGGATTCTGAGGCAGGTCAGTGTAGGTACAACGACGAGCGAAGCGAGGAGGAGTGTTAGGAAGAACCGCGAACCTACAGGGTGTGAGCCAAGCGAGCGTAGCGAGCGTGCAGCGGCAGCGGCCGGCGATGTTCCGGAAACGAACAATTTTTTCCTCATACTTACATTATAATCATATAATCTGACAGCTGTCACATGGAGGTGGAATGGGAAACACGTTGACAAGCAACTCTCACTTTGGAATGAGACGCGAGCTGTAGTGCGGTTGTGCTCCCAATCTTCCGCCGACTTCATCACGTTCCGTGTTACAGAATTAATAATCCGTTTTCATCCGAGTGGTTTATGATTATTTCGCGCTATTTGTAATTCTAATCAATCTGATTAAATCTAAGGAGTGTAGATCGACTTCTATTTCGTGAAATATCATGGTTAACGAGAGTGGGGAAAATAATGAATCTCCTCACGTTCCGTGTTACAGAATTAGTAATCCTTTTTCATCCGAGTGGTTTATGATTATTTCGTGCTATTTGTAATTCTAATCAAACTGATTAAACCTAAAGAGTGTAGATCGACTTTAATTTCGTGAAATATCATGGTTAACGAGAGTGGGGAAAATAATGAATCTCCACCAGTTCCGCCCGACCCTCCTACATACATATGGCAAAAATCGCCCTCGCCTAATATTCAGAGCAAAGACGCGTAATTCAATGTCGGAGAGGCAACCGTCCCTCCCAAACAAAAATTGTCCATGGCAATTGATTGCAAAACCTTTTATTGCGCGTATTCTTGGCGTATTCCCATTTTGTCGAATTTCGCGTTTGTATTCAAGCGGTTTCCTGAATTTTTTTTATTTTTTTTTTCGTCGCTCGTTTACTCGGCTCCGGTCACACTAGGAGGGATGGCATAAAAATTCCACTATATAGACAGCGTACACACTTTCAGGCTACCGCGTTTTAATCGGTTGCCCCGCAACATTTTTTTTTTACAACCCTTCTCCTATTTCCGAACGAGTCACAGTTGGCTCAATTCGGGTTGCACAGGGTGGTTCCACAACACTTCGGGAGCTCAAATACCGCTAGCCATCTGGTTGCCTCTCCAACATTGAATTACGCGTCATTGCTTTAACTATAAGCCGTTCGGTCGAACAAAACAACTGTCCACATAGTTAGATAGGCTGCGCGCTCGGTTCGGGCGAACGTTGGTAGGTATTAAGATGAAATACCTATATTTGACATAACAATTTTTATATTTGGTAACAAAATCCAAAGTTACAATTTTGTTGGCGAGTCAAAGTCCGACGCCCCACTGTGTATACGTGCATGTGTGCGTGTGCGGTGCGCGAGCCTCTATCGTTGTGTAAGTAGCGCTAAAAACCTAAACTTCGCGCGGCGCTGCTCCGAAACGCCTCCTTAACCCATTCCGGCCCAAGCAACGGTACGTGTAGCGCCGTAGCGCGTAGCAGCATTTACCGCTTTCTAATTCTAACATTTGTCGTAGAGACGTGATTAATCCTTGAGTCGATGGAATCAAGTGGGTTAGCGCATTTAGTGACAAAGGTTTCGTAACCGATAACATGCGATATACCTTTTGTAGAGGAAAGTGCCTAGGAACCGAGCCACCAAGCGGTTCCTGCTACTAAAAGTGCTGGTGCATGTTCAGATGTTCAGAGACATGCGAGTTGCCAAATGGAAAATTGAATTGTCCTGATTAAAATCCTGACATAACCCTAAAAGTCCTGACATTTCTTGTAACAAAGTTGTATCATTTCATTCTTTAAATTCAGTGAGATCATTTGTAAAAATCCTGACACTTGCCAAGTCCAGTCGCAATCCTGACAAACGGTAAAAAATCCTGAAGTATCAGGACAAAACCTGATGTATGGAAACCCTAATTGCGAGTGCCTTGTTACAAGCTTTTATTAAACTTGACCTATTCGTTTGTCACTTTATTAGTGTGTGACGAATCTTAGAACTGAATTTTGAATCAGTTAACCTCAACCGATTGAGCCGAATGCCATGGAAATTCAGTAGGCCCCGTTGAGTTTCCGGCTCGTTAGAATCGTCTTAATAAGTAATTGATGACGGTATATAGAAAAGTGCAGTTGGTAATAAAAGCTTGTACCATCGCCAACACTGTTAAGCGACGATCCGAGCACTTCATGTGCATTGTAATAAGGTTCAATATAAATACAGGATGGTCAGTTAACTGTATTGGCGATTGTACTAACAGTGTCTTTTTTGGCAGACACTTGTTATTGACTTTTAATAAACGCGTAGAAATCAGCTCACCGATGAAGAACCACACGTACGACTTCCCGTACAGCTTGTGCTTGTAGACCTCGCAGAGCACGCGCCGCGCGGCCACCACGTAGAACAGGCCAACGATGACGCGCGCGTCCTGTCGGCGCAGGTTGCGCACCGCGTCGCCGGGGTCCGACAGGAACGACTGGCGCGTCACGATCTCAATGCTGGCCTTCTTGCAGTGCGCCTCGAGGTCCTCCACCGTCTGAAAAACACTGCTCTTGAAGGACTGACAGACTTCATAAGCGTAGAAACATGTGTCACTTGTTGTCTTTGGCATACTCTCTTAAGCCTCTCATAGACTGGCACGGCCTGGCCGCGGCGGTCAATAGTAAACTTATCATTAGCTGTCACGTTTGACCGCCAGTGCAGGGCACGCCAGAGTATTGCAGACATTATTCAAAATATTACATGTCAAGTTTGTTTTAATTTCAAATATCAAATAATTTCCGATATTAACTTAGCGAGTGATCAAATTTCATTAAAATGTGTTAAAAAGAAAAAAAATCATGTAGCTATAATGTATCAAGATGTAGATTTCGACGAGAAGCATTAGTTAAATTCGCATATTCACTACTGTCGTATAGTATTTATAGGAATGCGTTAAATTTGAAATCCTTATTCATCGTCATCTTCCTAGCGTTATGCCCCTAAAGGAGCCCAAAGTCCGCTTTGACACCGTTAAATCCTTATTCATGTCATCTTATTTCAGCTTAAAGTTTAAAAGCAAAACCAGCGAAAATGTTTGTTTGAACTATCTAAATTGCCTACGTGAAAATATTATTACTTACACGAGAACGCAAAATAGAAGCAAAAGAACGCTTCAAACCCACTTATATGCAGAAAAAACCGGAGGCGCTCTAATTACATTGAATCCAGCGTGAAAGACTCCGGCCTCATTCATTGCGTGGAACTACGTGGCCCTTGTTATAGCGCGCCGAGCTGCACCGTGTCAGAATGTTTAGAAAGATAAAACTCTTTTCACTTTAATTTGAAAGCCAACAGCCCAGTAGCGTCATAATAACACGACTGAAATTGTATTTCATGATTAAAATTTGAACTTGAATATCTTCAGCGTTGGTCTTTTGTATACAATTTTTAAACCTTTTATGATTGTCTATACGCACACATGCACCGGTTTCATCGGCTTCCAACCCAAGAACGTTGTTCTTAGTGTTCTGTTTAAGAAACTTTATTTACGCATTTTAGTAGCGTTTTTCATCTCTGTATCTACTTCATCTACTAGGTTAGACTACCTACTGGCTGTGTTGGAATTCACGCGGGTACCCTTTTAGACATTCCTCATAATATCTGATTTAATTATGTTAAACAAATCCGACTTCGGTGATACACTTAAGTGGGATCAAAATAACTATTGGTTTAGTTTCAAGTATGTATGATAGTTCCTTTACGAGTAGCTAAGGAATAGGCAACTTGAAATTGTTTCGACATTTCGGAATCTTACATTCATGACTGATGAAATCTCTCTCGCCCGCCTTGAATAAAATATTCATTTCCATTTCCATACAACTACCCTTTTGCGGGACGATTTGAACCATTCCGATTTGGTAAAATATAAGGTTTTAAACCGACCTTTGATTTTATACCTACAGTGGGACTGGCAAGATTACTTTATCTTTCTCTACCGATTTTGTGACAAATTTCATGTCGGACAGCCCAGGTGGAAAAAGTGAAAAAAAAAAAATGTTGAATCAAGTAGTTTACGCAAGTAAATTAATTCGGCTTTGGATATTTCGAAAGAACCTCACTACCTCGTTAACTTGATAGGATAATTTTAAAACATGATAATCCAATCAAGAAACTTTATAATGACTAGATTCAAACAACATATCAACTTATTAAGTACTACACGCAAACCAAAGCGTCAATCAAAATGGGTCTGAAATACATTATCCAGTTGAGATCGATATTTAATGGAATGGGTATTATATGTTGAGTGCTAATCAATGATTAGTAATCACGAACATAGTTTATCTGTTGGCGTGTCATACTCCACTCGAAGTCGATACGAACAAGTAACTGTCGATCAAATGGTGGAAGTCACGCGAGGGTTGTAGGTACCTACAGTCGATATCGAACATTATTGCACGTAGTCAACCAGATACGACCGAACGCTGTCTTATGCTTTAGATAATAAGGCCCTGTTTAGTTTTCGAATGTTACATATCGATTGCTGACTGCACATAGTAAACATGTATCTAATCAAGTGTTTACAAATTTATTTCATACTGATCGGTTCGTATCCTTTTAAGCTTGTAAATCGATACATCTCGCAATCTGACTAACGGCTTGAATTCATGACTCGTAAATTAATTTGGTATTACGCAGTAACGCTGCTAACGAAATTATAAATTAAAATTAAAGGAAATATAACACCCCTCCCTAAGGCGTTGTAACAAGGAAATGCTTGAAAGATTTGGTGGCCGAGACATATTGTTCCGATAGCTCAGTTGGTTAGTAGCGACGGGCTATGAATGCCTGTGGTTGCAGGTTCGAATCTGGCTCGGAGCATTATGTTTAAAAAAAAATCTTTAATTATATATCATAACACGATATTTCGTATTTTCTCGCAATCGAAGTGAAAATCATTGTGTTTGGACTCCGGTATAAATTAGCCATTTTACCCCTCGACTTAACTATCTCCACTTGCTCCTAGATTGCTTTGATCAAGCATCAAGTAGCAAATCCGAGATAAGATAAAGTATCGCTTGGAAAAAAGAAAATTTGGACTCTACTGAATTTATCTAAACATACTACATTTTAACCATGATACATAAAATAAGTAATTACACTTGAGAAAAAATCTGAAAGAAGTTGACATTGAAATGGTAGCAAATTTCTGTGCTTTTCTGTCATATTACAAAGTTCTAATCTCTATCAGTCCCGAGACGCGACAGCGTGCTATTTCGGGCGCGAGTAACTAAAAAGTTTATCTTCAATGGCTTTTAGAGTAGGTGAAATCTTGTAGAGTAGGTGAGCCACAATCTGAACAAGTCGCAGTTCTTCTTCGTATAAAATATGAGGGAACGCAAAAGGAAAGTAGCTTAAAAACACCATTTTTAGGGTTCCGTACCCAAAGGGTAAAAACGGGACCCTATTACTAAGACTTCGCTATCTGCCCGTATGTCTGTCACCAGTAAATAATTTGTCATTTTGACAAATTATGTATTTCTGTTGCCGCTATAACAACAAATACTAAAAACAAACTAAATTAAATATTTAAGGGGGGATCCCATACAACAAACATTTCTTTATATATTTTTTGCTATTTCATAGGTAATGGTACTCTTGGCCGGTTTTTTATATACTTAACGTTGTGCATGTTAAAATCATTTGAATACTTACTTATTGATAACAAGATGTCCGGGGCCCTAGACAAGGTTACAATCGACAAGCGCTAACGCCAATAGAAAACTAATAAAATGTATGAGAATGACAGATGTTAACGAAAAGTGTTTCGTCGGCATCTGTCATACCCATACAATTTATTATTTTCTATTGGCGTTAGCGCTTGTCAATTGTAACCTTGTGTAGGCCCCGTATGCCAGTTCTTGCAGACTTCAAAAACTTTAACGGACTTTTGACAAAAAATATACTCATTATGGTTTCCAAAGTTCAGTATTCACTACGTCACTATAGTTTTATTTTATGTAGCCTAATATGTATAATTCTAACCAAGGGAGGTATTCCACTTGTCCAATGATCAAATAAGTTTGATAATTTGATCAAATATGATAGAAAAATCGTCATTTGATGGCTACGCAAAAACCCGTTAAAAGATATTGGACAAGTAGAATGAAACTCCGTCAAATAAATCTGATCAAATGATGTAACCCTGGCCGATTTCGGCCTGCGTTCAGGTATGTTGTCGATGCCGACAGTCGTGTCCTCGCATGTATTTTAATCAAATATTGGACATAGACATTGGACAAAGTGATAACCTTTCCTATATTCAGAATGTCACCCTCTACAAATAACAGAAAAACTATCCATACTAATATATATATGGGAAAGTGTATTTGTGTTTGTTTGTCCGTTTTTCACGGCAAAACGACGAATTGACGTGATTTTTTAAGTGGAGATAGTTGAAGGGATGGCGAGTGACCTAGGATAGTTCTTATCCCCGAAATCATCCCCTAAGGGGTTGAAAAGTTTGTATGGAGCTGCGATATAAACGAGTTCCACGCGGACGGAGTCGCGGGCAGAAGCTAGTTAAGAATATATTACCGATATGAACACTTCCTCGGCTTGCTGCAGTATGGCGATGCGAGACCAGCCGAACTTCTGCATGAGCTTGATCCTCGTCGGGTTGTGGACGGTGGCCGACGGGTGCGTGCGGAACAGCGTGGGGAAGCGTGCTCGGTCCGAGAGCGCGGGCGACGACGCGCCGTAGCATAGCTGTGAGAAAAACACCGTCAGAACACACTATCTAGGTATAGTTAAGATGATATAAGCTGTCCGTTTAGCACTTGAAAGCTTATCTTGTGTACAATGGGCTGTTTCCTAGCCCACCGCAAATCCTCCGACCAGATAAAATTAAGCAACAACAATAGAACTCATACAAATAGCTACCATCTCCTCTAAGGAGGATTTGCGGTGAGCTTATACAATAGGAAACAGCCCATTGTTCACAAGATAAGCTTTCAAGTGTTAAACGGACAGCTCGTATCATCTTCACATTACTAATCATTTCCCCGCCATCACCTGATGATATATCAGACAAAGTAACCGTAAATTACACGTTATGGATTTATTATGTTAGAGTTGAAACGTTCGGTGGTTAATAGTAAATAAAATGTCAGGAATTAATAGAGTACCTATGTACCTCCATAGACAGATTACACAGTGTCGATAAACTATTATTTAGTATCAATCGTGGGCTCCACATTGTGCCCGGCCAGACCGGAATTTGAGTCAATTATTGAGAAAAAAAGTCCCCAAGGAGGCGGGTGCTCTATGAATATTTCCGCAAGTAATCCGGGGTAACTGGGAAGATCCTTATTGAGCTGAACACGAAGATCCCAGGCTGTGTGCATCCAATTCAAGCAATTGGTTTATTCTAATATGTATTATAAAAGGAGAAGCCCGTGAGGTAGTCTCCGGAACTACCTATCAATCAATAATTATTGCAACAGTGTGTAGAATGGGCTTTAAGGATGGACATATTTTATCCCGCAGGTCCACCCGTGTTCTTTGTAATACACGGAGCCGCGCTGGCATCTAGTCATTCATAAATATAATCTAACACATTATGATAATGTTATGTTTTTGTCCAGATAAAGGGTTTGTGTTTAACCCTCGTTTCATAAAATTGCATATTTACTCAGTTAAAACTTAGTACGATCGTGTTAACGGGCGACATAAAGCATTCCTCCCTCTCGTAGTTACATAGGCTAGTGAACGAGTGCTGTACGTCCGACAAAAACGCGTTCGTAACAGTCTTTTATCCGATTCAATTTGAGTGGTCGTTTGGCTGGTCGATTACGTAACGCTTTTCACGTTCGTCAGGTAGATCGAAACGTATTTTTTGTATGGGAAACTGACAGGTGAGTTGTCCAAGTCAAAAAGTTAAATAATTCATTTGTGAAACATGACTATACAAAGGGAGTGATGATCTGGGAGACACCAACTAAGTAATCATCAACTAACTAATTATTATTATAATTTTACTATTTCTACTCTTCAAAGTACCTCCGCTCCTCTATTCATAAAATAAATATTATACAAAGGTATGGTAGGGTATCAAAAAATATGTATGTGTATGTACTGTGTTTTGCTTAGTATACAAAATTCAATCAAAGTTCTAATTCGAATTACGACTTCAGTACTATCAAAACGTACGTTCAAAAAGTTAGGTGATCACCCGTCTGATCATAATATTGACGATTTACCTACATATGAAAACGCATCTGGTGGCCATACCATACAATTTGTAGTCAATTAAACTAAAATTTGGGTGTAACGCTTATCTGCGGCCAGGTCTGGAGGTCTTGATATCAAAAAGTATTTTATACGACATATTTATAAATTAACACATTCGTAGCTTCAAATTGTATCTATATACTCGTAAAATACTTTCAAGCACCCGCCAGTGAATTAAGTCCTTTACAAAAACGTGAAATGCCCGTATCACAAATCAACCATAAAAACACTCTTTACTGCCATCCTAATTATCAGGATCGTCCATATATCAAGGGGCTATGAATTATATTCAACATTGAACACTTTCGCTATTAACCTGCTATCGAATTTCATGATCCTTTTCCCGCTACAAACGTAAAGGCTGAGATTTAATGCATTAAAATGATAGATTATGTTTATGTTCACAGAAAAAGCGCTGCAGTTACGACTGGATATTATTGTCCCGTGGATTACTGACTCGTATTTATCGACATTGCCACAGCGACGATCAAACCAATACGCTTCGATATTACCTATAAAATCCACAGACAATTATAAAATTAATTGAACCACATAAAATAGGTAATCAAATGTATGTGTATTCAGTTAAAGGAATTATTGACATTGAACATACGGACATTTTATATATATTGAGGCTTCAATAACCGATACTCTGAATCGGTATCGATAGTGTCGCACACAACGTTACGAGTTTCAAAATTTTACCGCAATTTAATAGTTGCCACATGTTAAAATTGATAACGAAGTGTTCCTAAATGGATATTAAACCATTGATTTTATTAATGTTTAACCCTCTACTGCCACCTGAAACCTCACGGCATTCATTTAACCCTAAAACGTTTTCTTTTCTTTTTTCTCAAATAGTATAAAACGGACAAATATAAAATTTTGCATAAATGTTGCTGTGACCAATATAAACTATCACAAAAAATACCAGCTCTATAATTACTTATACATATAGCTTATACACCCTTTAAAGAAACCAATAGAATCCTTATAGTCCAGTCAATGAACTGACAACTTGTATGGAAAAATAATAATTTTGGAAATAATTAATTTATAGCTTATTTTTTCTGTATAATGGATATATTATCAATTAAATAGTTACCCAGCAACAGAATCCGACAAAATTCCAGACATCAAAAAAATTATATATTAACTAGCTTCTGAAAGGTCAGAAAAAATATTATTACATATTTTTGTCTCTATTTTGGTTCATTTACATTTGCTCTATAATATTCAAGATAAATCATACAAATAAAGACAATGCATGGTTCATTTAAATCTACTTAATTACTTCCGGGTATCATTTTAAAATGAAATCAACAAATAAAACGCTATTATAAGTTTACAAAGTGTTGTGTCTTTCGTCCAATAATAAATGGTCAAAATATGCTACTTTTAATGATATATATTATAGCTGTACTCAGTACAATTAGCAACATATATTAAAGAAAATAAATATTAAGCAGCGGTAACGTCCGTTCGGTACCAATCGCAATCGCATCTCCCCGCGCGGTGGGCCGTCCCCGCCCCCCGCGACCCTCGCCCCGCGCCGCGTTCGGCATTCGTCGGCAACATTAAGTTGATGTTTTTCAAAACCATATTTTTCCTGGAGTAAACGCTTATTTAGACACAAAATTGTATGACAACTATGCCGCTACGCAGTACCTACTTCGCGACCGAAACAGAAATTTACTTGATTTTTTAAGGGAGTTTTTTTTTGCACAACGTTAATAATCAATTTTTTACTTCTACCGGCACTCCCGGAGTACAACCCGGTCTTTTTTTGATGAAATTATATTCTTTAATTGTAGTTGCTCATACAAACATTTATTCATTTCCAAAAACTGGTTAGAGTGGCATAGTAAATAAATCTTAGGACACAATCCTATTATGTAAGTTGTGTTTGAAATACTTTGAGCACGAGCGTGAAATATAAATTAGGGACGACCATTTTGTTTGTGAATGTAGTTTTGGATTGTGTGCTATGAATAAAACCAAGAGAGTTCTCTGATATGGTTTACCGTGGAATATTTGAATACTAACAGGACAGTTTGAAACAGTATGTTAATGAATAAGTAACTTACCGTGTTAGTCAGCTAATAGAGCTGTATTCATTTGATCTAATTTTGTCCCAACAAGCAAAGTAATCCTATAAATAAAGACTATAAGTACTTATTTACTCATCACGTTCCTATAAAGACATTGACATTGAGCCATTTACTTATAATAGCATACGATAAGCGTTAACGTACTCAAGAGCATTAATGTTTATATTTCAGCCCTATAGTTTTTACAAGATTGTAACACAGAACAGTTATAGGATACTTTGACTTATGGTAACATTTCACAAGCGTTAATAGTCTTAAGATCATTTGGTTTTATTTTACAGACTTCCAGTTAGCTACAAGATCGTCTTATAAGACAGTTATAGGTTTAAGTCTCCTATAACAGTCTGCAGAAAGATCTAATAGTCCTGAAAATAATATTTGATCTTATAGTAGCATTGTAAGAGAACAAGATATTATAATATACTAAGCTGAGGTTATTACAAGTCTACATCGCTATAAGCATCTAACCTGGGAGCCCGGTAGTCCCCCGACAAAAGGTACTCTATTAGTAGGTAGGTCTATTAGTTATAGGTATGATGGCACCAACCATTCACACACTTTCTTATATTCCAAAATCCTGTTTAGCGCTAATATTATTGTAATACAATGTTAAACAATAGCACTACTATATAGGTAAAGTAATTTAAAAAAGAAACGAATAAAAAAACACTGCCACGAACCCACCTAGCGGGCATTTACTTATAATAGCATACGATAAGCGTTATGCGTAGCGCGTTGATTTTTAGCAGTGAACGTGTTAAAAGAAAAGGATGTTTCCTTAGAATATCCGCGCCGTTACTTTCTAAATGGTCTCAATACTTTCTAAATTCATTAAATATACGCAGTAAAATGTTTGGGTAAATATTAGAAAATAGTTTTAATACCGTTAATCGCCTTAAGGGATTAATACTATACCCCTGTACAAAATCGCGCCATCAATTATCGCATTCCCATAGCAACTTCCAGTCCCCTTTTCATCCCTTTAAGGGATAATTACCGGAAAAAATCTTATGCCCTTTTTAGGGTCACCAAACATGTCCACGCCAAATTTAATCGGAATCGGCTCAGCGGTTTTAGCGTAAAAAGGTAACAGACTAACCGCACTTAATTTCGCATTTATAATAATATTATTAGCATGGATTACGATCCTTACACTTGTCGTAACACTGCGCGCGTAGCACGTGTTCGTCTGGCTACGAGAGCGCCCGTGTGGCAGTTGCTGGCCGTGAAAGTAATAAGTAATAAGCAATCTTCACCTCCTCTCTAAATCGAACTTGGTCATGACTCATTAAATAAATAAATATACATATACATATAAGGGGACAATCTTACACAAATCGACCTAGTCCCATAGTAAGCTCAGTAAGGCTAAATATCTCTGGGAATTCATAAATGTAATCACCAAACCCCTTTTTTCTATCTATTACATTCTCAATAAGTAAATACTGTACAAATTATTCGACTGGGTGTTTTACTTTGTCTAAGTTTATTAGGACATCGCACCACATATTTACTGACTAGTAGTTTTTTTTACCTGGATGTTTCCTCTTATTTGTATAATTTTATACAATTAAAAACATTTTATATATACGTATGCCTTTGACAGGAAGCCACCGGGAATAGGACATTTGTTTCTTGTCTGTGTATGACTCGGTTTATATTTAATTTGTATCCAACCACAATCTGTTAATACCTGTGTAGTTATTACATACATATATTACATATTTACACTCATTTGTTTGTTCTTCGCATTTTGTAAGCCAGGAACAGTTTCACCGACGGAAACACAAAACGTTGACTAGCCAGTGACTAGCATGTTTTATTCAGATTTTTAGATACACAGTTTCCCCGCAGCGTCTAACACAATGGCGGGGCAAATTGCATGACTCTTTGGAGCACTGCCGTTCCCCAGAAGAAATAAATACAGGGATCTACCAATGCATCCATTGTCCCCCGTTGTTGTGACTACCATCTTGACTAAAAATACGTACGAGTATGTAAACGTCGTAAATTCTACCGATATTTCTGTATCATATTCTCTCGGGGGTCGCTCACAATTGAAGAATTATAGCTTATGGGTAGATAGGGGCTCTCTATCGTTTTATATTGGTATTTTATCGTAGTTTTACAATCAATTTATACAATCATTACAAATTACTAAAGAAAGTAGGTGAACATCCGCGTTATAGAGTGGCCATAACATACACAACAATTGATCGGAGCCAAACAATATTAAAGTAGATGACGAAAAATATGGCGTGTTCCATACATTTCGCCATCTTCCTCCTGATCCTGACCTTTACGAACTCGCCTGGACTAATTAATTTTAATAGTAGGGTTTCATTTTAACGAGAGGCGTAAGTGGAATATTGTGAACAAGAGTCTATCAGAAACCCGACGCCGAAGGCGGAGGGCTTTTGATGACTCGAGTTTGCAATATTCTTACGCCTGTGTTATACACAATGTTTTTCATCACATTTGCGAGGAAACAAATACATTTTAGATGAAATTAATATAAATCGTAATAAAAACTGCAACATGTCAGCCGTCCATTTTATTGAATTTGACACGTATGGCAAAGACCCTTCGGTATACAGCCACGATTTAAAAACACTTAAAAACATTTTACATATAGACACTAAATAACTACATGTAATTCTGTTAAACATGTATTAGTAGTGTTTTTAAGTTTAACATTTATTTATTAATACGTTTTCCGACATCGTATTTGATATTGCAACCTCTTTGCTTTGTAACTGCCGTATGAGTGACAGATACAATTTAAGAGAAAAACCATTACGGCCGTGGGCGTAACATAGGCGTAGCTCTGTACCTATCTGTTATCTTCACGAGCAAGTGTGATGAAACTGATGAAAAAATATTTTCAGTTTTTATTATTCTGTAAGTACGAGTACAACGCCACCGCATGACTTAAACTATGCCAATAATACGTTGGCCGCGCCCTCGCTGTGTGACAAGGGCTTAAAACTTTGTTAAGGATTTACGTTGTTGGCGCAGATTGGTGAGGTATTTACGAGAGCATTATTTCACACACATAAAGGCTTTTCATTCACATCAAGTATAGCAACAAGTCGAGGTGTTAGTAACAAGCCCGCTTAACAGAGAAACGTCAACAGTTCAGATTAAAACTGGTGTATTCTATAAAGGTTTGGTACCATAAAATTACTTATCTTCGATCAATACTTATAGACCTTAAACTGCACCATGGCTACTGGAATTCAAAAATCCTTTACACGGCGAATTTCTTCGAACTTTGGTCAGCACAGGAAAAATTGCATAATATGAAGGCAAAATTTGTACATCATTGAAACTTTGTGACTATATCCTCGCACTAGAAATGAGGATCAACGAGTACTACCAAAATTTTGGGGTCTACCCCTATCGGGGGGTATCGACAGGGGAAAATTTAAAAACGGAACATTTTATAGACCCGCCTGGTTAAGTAAAGTGTAATTTACTATGTATTTTTTTGCGCTGAAACGAATAAGATCTTTTATCTACATAGGATCAATATTATTGCGAGATAAGAAGGGTTTTTGCTTTTTGTTGAAAAAAGATAGAGAGTTGCTTCTCAAATGTGGGTGCGATGGTTATCTTAATTGCTCTCAGTAATTCTGAGACACCTATTTTGTTGCTAAAACCTAAAATTGGTCAAATTAAAAGAAAAATATTTTTTTTTGAACCTACCTTCATCAGCAACATGTCAATATGACATGGTGGGCAGGACCTCAACTCTCTAGTGCCCACAGACTAATACCGACGCGCAGTATAAAGCAAGACGATGTTTCATATAGTTGTCTCTGTCACTTCTTATGGTCAGCTGACGTGAGTTAGAATGAGACGAATAGTATGGTATTTTCAGTCTATTCACGACTCGTCTCAATCTACTGTTCACCACTGTGTTAAATTAGTAAACAAGTTGTTACTGTTTTAAAGTTCATATTCATCGACATTATATTGGTGTGAATTTTATGTAGGCGAGGCGTTTGGCAAGTTTGAGATACAGAGACTGGAAATACAGACGTGAGTGAGCTGGAGGTTTATTTTGCTACTTCCGTATACCTACCACATTAACTTTTGTATTGTTTATTTCAGTAGATAACTGAAACTATATAGATTATTATTCTAGATGTTAAACACTACTTAATTACATTTTAATACTTATTTAAAGTCCCAATCAAGTAGCTGTCTACACCTCACGTAGGGCGTTGTGACTCAGAAACAGGAATAAGTAGGTAATAGTTAAGTCAAGGTACCTATGGTTTTTGTTTTTACTGTGGTAAATGACATTTTGTATACATCTATTGTATGTATAGTGTTAAATTGTATCTCAATATAAATGTATGGAGATACAATTTATTTACTACTGGTGCAGATAACGAATACATTAACAGTAAATATCGATATCGATAACTTGTAAGAAAACATTTCTCTGTGCACTATATCTCGAGCGAGCGAGAGAGCGAATTACATATTGCGAGCGAGAAAGCGGAGACAATGACGTATCAGATTACATGTCAGATAACATGGTTCTATCCCTTTCTTACTCGTCGTTCAGTATGTAAGTGAGAAGAGATCGGATGTATAGAAAACGTTCAATTTATTAGGGCCTATCTGCTTTCTCTGCACGATAACGAAGATAAACTTATAAACCAAGTTTAATTAATGTACATAATTTGCCAGCAAACAGACATATTTAGGACGAATTGCGTGTTTATAGTGACTTGTTTTTTTTGTGTTGTGTGTTACGTACGATTACAGATCGATTAACTTTAAATATAAACTTGTCAAACTATCCGTAAATTCAGATTTTCACAAACACCGCTTACGATTACAGACGGTTTGGTGCAACCTATCTTTAGTCATACTTTACCTTGTACTAAGTACCAATACAAGGTACTTATTTATAGGGATGACAAAATACACAATTTTAAAAGTCAAGCTAGATCTTGTTAAAACATTTTGATCTGCTTATTACCTACTGGTCAATCAATATCGCTGTCTCTCCATGGGGTGCATACGAAATGGTATGTTACCTTTACCTACTATTTCGGTAAGCGAGCGAATTAGCGAACATTAGCCCTAAGCCTAAGCCGGTCTCGGTGGCAATCCAGCGTTAACCGATGCGGTCAGATGACCGGGACTGTTGATTAATAGAACACTGTTCTAACCCTCTCGGTGCCTACGAGTACCTATACTATAATACATATCGGTAGGTATATAATAGTACGTGTATGTCACCATAAGAATGTGTGGACACCTTCAGTTCATAATCTTACTCGCGATATTATAAACTGTCGAAAATTGATGAACTCCCAAAACTGATGTTTACTATTAAATTTTCGCAAGGCAGTTTTAATCTATCAATGGCAAATCATCAAATTGTGAACTGAGATCAAATTGGCATGGTACGCAAGGCACATACAAAGACGAGGCAGGTCGGGTAACTTAGGTAGCCTCAGTTGTCCGAAGGAAAACCGACCGGAAATAGGAGACAGCGGGGCTCTGTCGACACAAGGCCGACACTGCTGACGAGTAGCTAAATAAAAGTTACAAGCTGTTCAGTAAAAATCATGTTCTGATGTAAGTGGAAATTGATATAATTGTAATCGTTCAACCAATAAGCGCGCAGGATGCGTTCCGTTGCATGCCAATTTGATCTCAGTTTACAATTTCACGATTTGGCATTGAAACACTAAAGAAAAATAATCCGATAAATTGTGAACGGTTTTGACAGTTACTCACAATTTTTTGACAGTTTATAATATTGCGAGTAAGATTTAAAACTGACGGTTTTCATAATCTTGCTATAACGTACTTATATTACATACGATTTGCCCGGAATATAATGAAGTGAATACACCAGACAACCGCGTTTACAGGTCGACACATGTAAAACGACTCTCCTGTAACTGATACCAGCAGACGTCTCATCAAGTGTTTAGAAATATACGAGTGGCTTGCATTGCCTTTTCGACGCGTAAAACGGAAAACGTAAATAGATCCGGCGATCCGATACTTACCACCATGAGATTCCACATCTTGGCGGCCTCAGCGACGGTGGTGCATACGGTAGAGCATCCGGCCAGTAGCAGCAACTTCTGTGGCGGGTTGTAGAGCAGGTTGTACATCACGCTAGCACCCAGCCCCGGCTCGCACTGTCAACCACAATACAGTGAGATTTTAGATGAGATAAAATATTATAGTATTAATTTGATTGTGTCGTAAAATAATGTATTGTATGAGCGGGCTCAGTAAAAAAAAAGAAAAATACAGACCCAACTTTGCAAACCAATTTTTTTTTCTATCAAGGAAATTGTAAGCAATCGTGTATCGATAAAATCAGATGAACAATCATAAACTTAGTCAGGCGCGGAATTATAATACGTATATAGTATAATAATAATAATATTTGATTTGATATCCGTGTCGTTGACACTGACGCTCCTTCTTATTTTAAAACGAAAATATTAGTTTTATTTTATATTGGCTGTTTAGAAATTTCATCTAACTTTAACATCTGCGCGCGCACTGCGCAAACTTCACGAACAAATATTGCCATCGCCATTATACAGTGTACCGAGATTTGGGACTGGTCTTTGGACAGTTCCAATATGATGTAAAGTGTGATGTGGCTAGAGTAAATGTCAAATTGTCATAATATCCGATTACGATTGATGATGGCTAATAAAAGGTATCGATTGATTACTGTGTAATAATTATTTTTAGGAAATCAAATAGAGAGCCTATACACTATCGTCTGCTAACACAAGTGTCCTGTAAGTAAAGAGACAGACTGATAGTGCGAGAAAAATTGAGAGAACTCGCGCGCCATGCAGAAATCAATGCCATATTTTCAAAGGCAACATTTTGCACAATCAAATATGTCGGTTTCGATCGATGTGATTTTATTTCGTATTATCGTAACAGTAATTAAATAATACATTGTCATTTTCCTATTCACAATTATTTGATTCATATCGATTTATTTCTAAATTGACAGACTCCAAACGATTAAAGCAGTATATCACTAAATTTAAAAATAAAAAGTCGTAGGACGTAATGGTTTGCATACCGAGTTTTCAATGCTAATGTCTATACAAATAAGCCGTAAAAAAAAATTGACAATAATTTTATAAGTGCTAAAAAGAGCGTGCATGGAGATTGAACTTTGTTTTGTAACTCGGAAGCTGTAGAATCTTTTTTTATTATTTCGATGAGCAGTGCCAATTTACGTTATATGGGTGTCGCGATGTGTCAAAAGACCAGTTCCAAATCTCGAACACTGTAGGTAATTTCACAAATATTAATAACCATGTCATTAATGAACGTGTTTGGTTATTATCAAAAATGACTTGACTCGTGGTGACTGGGAAGGTTATAAATAGAATTGACGCCACTGGAAATTCTTGGCGATGTATAATATGATATGTGAGTAAAAACCTGTTGTCATCAATAACTAAAGAAATATCTTAGGATCCGAAGCCTATAAAATTTTAATATTAAGAAAAGGATTTTTTCCTCGTCAAGTGCTGAAAAACGCCGTATGAAATGAATGAGCTTTTATAATTACATCCTCAGCTCTCTTATCTATCACGTGGACAATCCCACGTCTGATGTAATTATCAACATAGTTCACTTGTATCACAATCTATTAAAAATTATAGTTATTATCAGAGATCGGAAAAATTTGCGACATTGTTTGCAATTATGTGGACATGACTCCAAAATCAATCAAAATGTTATTCAGTTAATTAATTTTTTACTTGACATATAATTTGATTCCTAGTCAATAAATACAAAAGTTTGTTAAAGGATAGGTTTATTAAAAAAAATGTCAGTATTTTTTCTATTTTCGCCATTGATTCGTTTTTAAACTGGCGATATTCAGTACCCATCAGTAAAGATTGTACAGAACAAGCCATTATTTAATATTACTACCTTTTAGATACCTACGGAGGGTAATTCAGGTACGGCAATATGACGAATTTGGCAACTATAAACTTTAAAATATATATATTAAGAAAAAGTGAATCTACGGAGGTTTTATATCTGTAGAACTAGAAAACTTCTTCGTCAGAAATAATAACCATAGCGTAAAATACCAAGTTATTGGGTATTATTTCTAGTGTAAGTAATCGTGTCTGTTTAAAATCGTTATTTATTTATTATATATAAATATTTACGGAAACGATACCCATTTTAAATACGAACCTTTTGCTAATAATTATTTATGTAATTCATCGTCGTCGTAACGACATTTTTTTTAAAGTTATTATAGTATATACGTGCTTATAAGCACTTTATAAATAAACTATTATCTCCAATAATTCAAATTATACTTCAATGAATAATTAATTAACATTTTGATTAATTTTGGAGTCATGTCCACATAATTGCAAACAATGTCGCAAATTTTTCCGATCTCTGGTTATTATATACAAATACACGAGAAAAGTATTTTTTCATTTGCGTTTCATTTATATATTCCTGGCAATGTATCTAGCTCTAAAAATCGGAGTCCAATTTTTTTTCCTAGTCATGCAAAGTATTGATAAGCTTTAAAAAAATATACAGAAATCTCAATCTTTCATTTTATTTTATTGCCAAGAAAAGGGTCTCACAAGGTCGACCGTTTAAAATTAACACTCAGCCAGCAAATGCCTACTTCCCTTGCTTCGATAATAATGTACTATTTTAGAACAGCATTGGGTTTGCTGTTGATGAAAAACTTTAAAGAAAACGGTTATTGCCTACTCAGTTTGCGCTTGTCACGGCCCAAGCATTTAAATATTACTTGTTTTAATTAAATGGACCCTATCGCTTCCTTTTCCCTGCCGCCCTCTCAGATAAGTGAAAAGGACGGAAATAGGTTAAGAGTTCGTATCTATTCTAGGATGAATACCAACTTGATAAGGTAAATTGCTACAGAGTAAGCAGGAAAGTTAAGAGCCCCAAAGAAACTTTTTCCTAAGGAGACGTGCCTTCTCGTACAAATTAACTATTTCCTTTTTGAGGGTTCGCTAACCAAAGGGTTACAAACGGGACCTTATAATTACGACGCAGAATGCCTGTCTGTCCTTCCTGACATAAACAGTTAACATTTAAAAAATATCACAGAATGTGTATATATTTCTCGTACTCGTATAGTTAGGAAGGTTCTTGTTCCGGCGATTTTACGCATACCAGACCGGTATATAATGTTTTAGATCTAAATGTATATTTTTGTGCGGGAAAATGACAGTTGGGTTGTGTTATAGCTTGTTCGAAAAGTTACGCAATAATTACCCCTACAAATACATACTTTAGTCATCATTGACTATGTTTTCGACGTTGGCAGCATGCAATCATTAAACGGACGAGCGGAGTGCTCCGTTTCAGCTTGGGCTAATATTACTTCGTATGTCTGTCCGGCGGATGGATGTTCGGCTGATATCCTTTATACGTCGCATTTATCAACTGATTCTCGTGGAATTTTGTAAATTCGATAATTATATAATTTATAAGCTGATTCAGTTTTTGGAAGTTTTACAAAAAAATATAAGGGGAACTGGGACAAAGCCGGATAGCTAAGGATATATTATAAAGCGTTGAGTAAAAGTAGGCATGTAAAGCTTTGGTTTGCTCGCTCGTTCAGTTACCCTACGATTTTAACCAAAATAAACGCCAAAATTGAGGTGTCCAATGTTCGGTTTTTTAACCCGACCCCTTATACAAAACTTAATATAAATTGCTCCAAGAGCTAGCACATGAAACCCCTAAATCTCCCTTAAGTCCTAGCTTGTGCAGCCGTAACGAGTCCAGAAGGCACGTTCTGACAAGTATGCGAGTGCAAGAGTGACGGATGTGTTATCCACAACAACACACACAACTTATTTGTTATTATACCTAAGTGATAAAATGGCAACCGTGCTACGCCTGCAGTTTCTTACCGCCCCGCTTGCGCGCATCCTGCTCCAGTCAGCACGGCTATCACGCGACTGCGCGCGAGCTCTCTCGATTTTTCTCGCACTATCCGTCTCTCTCTTATTAGAACACTTAGAACAAGAGGTATAAGGTCAGGTGGGGTAAGGGGAACATACTTTATTTTTCACATCTCATTTTGAGTTCTATACTACGAAGTATAAGGTTTTTAATAGTTTTGCTAAAAACAAAATACACTTATATGCGTTAGCTTTCCAGGATCAAACGACTTTTTATGCTAGTTCTAATGTATATAGCCAGAAAATGGTTATTCGTTAGGCTAGTTCTATTGTTTCCCTTTCCCTGTTTTTGGGGTAAGGGAAACAGTCTCAATAAATCTACCAGTAATAATACTAGTGTGGAGTATACCTACGCAAATCAATTTTAAAAACATCTTTATTGAAATGTGTACTTCATGCCTAACGAAATACGGTTGCAAATAGAAAATATTTATCAAAATCGGAATTTGGGGCAAGGGGAACATACCAGTTTCAAACAGGGGTGGTCAACTGAACATAAAGAAAGAAAAACGAAGTGCAATGTTTTTATTGTAATGTTTATTAATAGTTAAAATAAAGTAGCCTCACTCTAGTTAATAATTACTCTTAATTTCAATGGGGTAGGATTCCTACTAATCAACATGTTATTTATTTTAATACCCTTGAAATATTCCTAATAGGAATGACTTTTCTTTGGCATTACAAAGTTACTACCTACTCAATTACTTAAGACAATTGGGAATGGATGAAAATTTTAGAAGTGCCTGATTAAATTTTTTGGTGATAGGAATAAGCTTACTTAGCACCAGAAAAAAATATCGATTATTCAGCTGCGTCGAATATTTTTGAAAAACATAAACAGTTTCCTCACTTACGTTCTGGGTCAAGGACGACGGCACCTTCCTCGATCCATCTCATAATACAAAAAATATCTTCAATATCTGTGGTAAACTGACACTGGCAATGATATTGACATTTGCAGCAGCTATATTTGTCATTACCAGTGTCAGTGTACTATTGATATTTGATTTTTTTTTTGCAATATGAGACGGATCAAGAAAAGTGTCTATTGACCGTCCATGACCCAATACGTAAGTGAGGAAACAGTTTTTTTTCAGTTATCGATTCAAGAGACTGATGCACTGTATTGCTCTTTTTATAAAATTTGCCTCTCTCAAAATGTTCGTGACTTCTGACATCGGGAAAGAGAAACATATGCCCCTCTTAACCCGGCCATGGTAGTTTCCCTTACCCCGCTTATGAATTTGTAGGTTATGTTACGAATCACATTAAAATTTAATATTTATAGCATAGTTAGCCGACATTTATATGCATACAAACAAAATATATGTATAAAACAATACTTACTGACATTAGCTGAGTTGTTGCAAAACTTTTTACCACATAAATCAGTATATAGATTTTTTGCGTCGAACTCGTGGTTTCGTAGTTTGCCAACTGAAGTTTTGTTTCTGTCACACTCGCACATTCACACGTCATAACGCCATCTTTGTTCTTTTTTTGGATCTAAATCTTAGTTACTGCTTTATCGATCGAGTAATCACAACGCTGCGGTCTACAGTTTTTGATATACCAACTACTGTTTCCCTTTCCCGGTAGTTCCCCTTACCCCACCTGACCTTAGTGCGAGAAAAATAGAGAGTTTGTCGCGGCCGTCCCATGATAGACGTGCAGAAAGCACGCAATAGAGGCCTTTACACATCGAACGCGGGTCTATCTCTTCCGCACAGTAGCGCGGCGTCACTATCGCACAGTAGCGCGGGCCCAGGCATACACACCACAAAGGCGATACCGATATGCGGTTTTTACCCAAGTATAAGTACTGGTTTCCGCTAATGTTAAGTATCATTATTTTATGATGATAATTTGCATGCTTATTCGGTTAAAACAATTGTAACTCATTAAACTCATTATACTATGCATGAATATATTCATTAGTAGAGGTTCCGTCTTTTAGCAAATAAACTATTCAAATCTATTCTACCTACATTATATACGACGATCGATCCCTAATACCTACATGCCTCATAAAACTGAACATCAAAATTTGTCCTTTTAATACATACAGCAGAAGTTCGTTGTCATTGAATTTATAGACCAAAAAAATTACACTGAATAGATTATGGTGGATATTACGAAGCACCGTGCGCCATTTCTCTATCAAACCCTTCCTGACGTCGACCCTCTCAATACCTTTTATGGAAAAGGTGACCACAAACTTCCTTTGTGCGCCCCTGCAAGTAGCTACTCCTACTTTATCTCAACAAGAAAAATACGAGTGTTATCATGGACGCTTTGTAATTGAATACGGTCCGTTGGGCGATTGTGGTCGGAGGCATTAATGTCCCGGAATAAAGTTAATGTGGTAAATTGCGCGTGGCGTGATGGTAGATAATATTTTACCAAGGTGTCCATTGCAGGAAGTAGATTGAAATTGGTTTTCAGATCACCGCTTTCAGTAATATCTTAGCTGGATCGGATCTCCAAACTGATTCCTCATAACAACATTTTTCATTCGCTTAGTTTCTTTTTAGGGTTCCGTAGTCGACTAGGAACCCTTATAGTTTCGCATGTCTGTCCGTCCGTCCGCGGATAATCTCAGTAACCGTTAGCACTAGAAAGCTGAAATTTGGTACTAATATGTATATCAATCACAACGACAAAGTGGTAAAATAAAAAGTGGAAAAAATGTTTTTTTAGGGTACCTCCCCTATACGTAAAGTGGGGAGTGTTTTTTTTTTTCATTTTCAACCCTAACGTGTGATATATTGTTGGATAGTTAAAAATAAATAGTGGTTTAGTACAATATTTTTTTGATAATGTCAATATTTTCGGAGAGAATCGCTCCAGAAGTAAAAACAATGTGTCCCCCCCTCTAACTTCACAATGAAATGGCGTGCTTTCAAAAAAAGTAAAAACGGTGAAAATCGGTTCACGCAATAAAAATCATCTTCCATACTTTAAGCTCGCGCGCAATAGTTTACTTAATTTGCCGATAGATGTCGCTGTACGCGGAACGCTCATATCGTAGCTGGCGGTGTTAAGATATTTCCTGATTTGATGGGGTCGGAGCAGGTGCCCATACATTAGGTCGAATATTTGTCGTGCTCGAATTGTCTTAGTTGTCTTTGGTCGTTCGTTGTCTAATAATAAAATTGTTCGCTAAGTATTGTTTGTAAGGTTTTAGGGTTCTGTAGGTACTTGATATGTCAACTCATTCTTCACGAGACACGCTCTAGGCTGGTTTTTTTTAATTGTGTATTCTTTCTTCCCTGTCGCATGTATCCCCAACTTCAGCATGTATCTACTCGTAAACAGTTTCGATGGAGCTCGAAGCCCCTTATTTCTGTATACTGTATCTCTACCTACAGTTTAGGTACGTAGATATGCAGGTTCAATTTATAAAATTGTATTTATACTTAACGGAGAATCAAACGTTTGGCATGCATTCAATGAATGTTTTTAAAGTAATAGTATATTAAGTGAGAAAACGTGTGATATTATTATAATTCTCGGTTCCAATTTGATTCTGAATTTCACAATCGGAATCAAATGTCTCAGTACCGACTACTTTTTTACCACATCATTGAACCGTCCTTGCGCCTACCCAACTAACATTACTCCATTACAGAATTGTTTTATAAAGCATCCGATATTTTCAAAGATTTTACTTATCGTCTTTTACTACAGTACTGCATAGATTGATCGTGGTAAGTCAGCCGTGTTCGGCAATACTCCTCGTGCGCTGTGGCACAGAACTAACTCGCGACAGCCCATCTAGGTACCTACTTATACGCGGACCGTTACTTTTTTTGTGCTAGCTTAGCATTTGTTCAAAAACACGAATTTTACTTCGAAATCCCTTAAAAAATAAACTTCCAAGTAACAATGTGCTGAATGACTATGGCGCCGTTAACAAAAGCCAAACACATAAAAGCTTCTTTATTGATAAAAGAAATTTAAGCAATCAAATTAGGTAAAATACCTGCTGCCAATTTGCCGATAAAAAGTTGTTGATTGAATCTGACTTCTTAAAAGACATTTTCTTTAATAAATTCTACGTCGATTATGAACGAATAATCACACCAAAGTGCTGGAATCGTCGATTTCCCCGTGAATTTTAAATCGATAAAATGGGAAATTACCTCCTGCCGGCTCGGAAAATCTATCCAATAAAATTTTCTTCCGTGAGCCATTCATAAATTCTCAATAATTGAATCGAACATCAGACTCAGCCTTTGCGATGCAATATCGTAGGTCTATGATCATTTGGATTTATGGCGCGCCTTACTTTGGGGCGGCCGTTGGGCTCCGTCCTTTTTGTTAATTACCGCACGAGCGATGGCAGCTGGGCTCGGGTTTCAAATTTAATGGATTAGATCTAATACTTTTACTTATCGGCACTGAAGGCTTAAAACCTTTTAATAGTGCCTACGCAAATTAAAATTGATCGTAAAGAGACGCTTCACAATAATGCCCGGGTAACAAAACCTAATAAGGTTGCCGATTTCTGAACTTAACACTAATAAATTAATAGTAAAATTGAAGCATATTTTGGTTCCTCCGTTTATTAATTAAATATGAACTTTACTGTCGAGTCTCACACGTTGAATAACGAATGAATAGACATGAACAGTGCATTTAAGGTTATTAGGTGTATCAATAGGGAATAAATACTATTTACCATTATAAGGTGACCAAAATCTTGAAAAAACATAAAGTAACAGCTACAGATTTTTTTTACTTTAGTTTATTTAATTTCAAACGTGAGAAACATGAGTGACGTCACAGGCAGTGTAGATGCAGCGTTTCAGTGTAGAGAGGAAAGTTAAAATTGACAGTTTTTAACAGGAATCTTTGACTATAAATTGAGGGGGTGCTTTTTGCACAATTAAAATTATTTAAGTTTTCAATTCTGCCGGCACTCCCGGAGTGCAACCCGGTCTTTTTTTATACTTTCGTGGTCTATTCTACATGCGATTCTTTCAAATGAAAGCCAAAATGAAAATAGACATAGCATCTTCCCTATTAGAATAGGATAGGCATGTGTGGTGTAACTTACCTTGCTGTCGTTGCTGTGCAGCAGAAGCTTGAAGCCGGAGAGCAGGTCGGAGCGCGCGTTGACGTCGGCCAGCGCCAGCTCGGCGGCCGGCATGCAGGCCTGCCCGCCCTGCCAGCCGCCCTCGCCCTCCATCGGGAAGATCCCGCCGATGTGAAGGTCGTTGTCTCTCCTCCCCTCGCACGCACTCAACACGCTCAGCCACAGAACGAGCGCCCGCGCCCGTCCGCTTCTACTCCGCCCACCGTACCTCCATCGGCTCCTCGCCACGCACACACACTTGGCAACAACGAATAATTGCACTATTACCTCGACTAACAACGACTTAACAGCACAAATAATGGTACTAGTTCTTAAGGAATATACAAAATCTTTTAATTTGACTAGCGGACGTTTTGAAAAAATTATGTTCGTCCGCGCTCGCGAGAGGGAGGCGTTTTGATATAAGTATGATATCACCCGTAAAGAGAGTAGGTATAACCTAATAAGCGTGTAATTTTGTAAAAATATTGTTTTCGCAGGTGGATGGTGCGTGGTGCCGTGACCGGGCCCCGCCGCCGCCGCCGCCGCCGCCGCCGCGCCGCGCTGGGTCATCGCTCGCGGCGGGGACATGCTGTCATTGGTCACCTCTTTTTGCATTTTTCATCTTCTCTGCTGTAACAATAAAATGTATCCCTTAGATTATTTTCTGAAGAGCTAAATGCGATTTTGCTCACTTCAAGTTCTCGACGACCGCTTTAGCCTAGGTGGTAGTGACCCTGCCTACGAAGCAAGAGGTCCTGGATTCGAATCCCGGTAAGGGCAAAAATGTATGTGATGAGCATGAATATTTGTTTCTGAGTCATGGATATTTTCTATGTATTTAAGTATTTATATCTATTATCTATTACATATATCGTCGTCTAGTACCCATAACACAAGCCTTACTGAGCTTACTATGGGACTCGGTCGATTTGTGTAAGATTGTCCCCTTATATTTATTTATTATTTAAGTACAGCTGTTTAATTTTAAATGCCACGATTTCTGGTAAATTTTCTTTATGAATTTAGAAGGTTTTTATTTGACAATAGTTATAACTAATGATAAGTTAATGTATAAATATTATCGGCATAACAAGAACTCTGAAGTGTCTGAAGTGACCATGCGCCGCCTTTGATTATATTGTGTCCATTTTAAGTTTTGAGTGATTACATTCGACAACTAACGTTAACGTCACGTAAATTCCACACTAGTGACGTAATCAATATTTAAATTTACGATTGTATCTGACACATCCTGTTTGAAAACAAAGGAAGAGAAAATAACTTTGGCTAACTAATATTACAAGATTAGGTCAAGATTGTGAGTTTGTATGTACACCGGACACTGCAAAGGTTATGTTTTATGCCACCGCTATGCTGTTAATGTTTTTACGTCACGCCTGGCCATAATCCGAGTTTGCTGTACGCTGCGCATACGGGAAAACTCGCATTGTGGCCAGGTGAAGACGTAAAATTTTGTACGCAACACGGGCGGTAATTCGTAAAGCCCCAGAGCGCATATTTATGGCCCTCACCTTCGGTTCGGGCCACTAACACCTGCGATCTGGGGCATTCACGAATTCACCGCCCTAGTTACGTAATGTACTATTATGTCACACCTGGCCATAATACGAGTTTTACTGCGCGCTGCGCGTACGGGAAAACTCGCATTGTGGCCAGGTGAAGACGTAAAATTTTGTACTCAACACGGGCGGTAATTCGTAAAGCCCCAGAGCGCATATCAACACCTGCGATCTGGGGCATTCACGAATTCACCGCCCTAGTTACGTAATGTACTATTTCAACACATTTGCTCGTAACGTACTCTTATTGTGCCACTTTTAGGCTCATAATCCTGGATATTAAACACGCGTGTTTTATATAATAACATTACTACACTTACTGTGTTATGATTATACCCCGATTAACGCGCCGTAGGTTCATGGTCTTCTCTCACTGCGCATAAGCGTGAGCGAGATCGAAGTGCGTGCTCGGAAGCGCGGATATCATGTTTTTTTTCGTAATTTTTTGGCCTTTTAAATAAATACAATACAAATACAATGAGTTCTCTCAAATATGATATTGCCGTTTTTTGGAAACCATTTTAATATTTTTAGCTTTTGTGCATTATTTGTGACGAATATTTTAAGTGTATTTTATTTTAGGTTCTTTTAGACCTATGTTCGTATTTTTTTTCTATCGAGCGAAAGTTGTTTGATTTACTGATCTCCCTGCAAAAAAGCCTCAAGATTACTCTGACGCATCATATTGTTTCAAGAACTCTGTTCACTTCACTTCGCTGAACCTACGGTGCCTTAAGTCACGTTGGCACCTTGCAGCAAGATGTATGCATGATGAACAAGGCGCATTCTTCAATTAACCGGGTTCTACAGAATGTACAGCTGTTTTTTTAATTCTCGGCAATTCGACCAAACAAATTAAACCCTTTTTGTTAAACGATTGATTTTTTCTTTAACGGTATGATATAGACTAATCGTTTCATTTAGTAAAACTATTCACTTTTGATAACATTTTAAGTACATGAATTAATAAAGATAACATTTTAAAATGAAGATATTTATTTTATTTTGTATTGGCTGTTTAGAGATTTCATCTAAGTCTGGCCTCATGCGCGTACACTGCGCAAACTTCACGAAAAAAAACTGTTGCGGGCCATTAAGCCTGCAACACACTGGCGCGGCCTGCCCGCGGCGGACAATGGTAAAATTGGCATTAGCTGTTTTTACTATTGTCCGCCACCGCAGGCCGCGCCAGTGTGTTGCAGGCCTTATAGGTTATTTCAAAAATATTTGTAAACATTGTTAATGCGTGTTTGTATATTATCAGAAATGTTGACTCGTGGTGAGTAGAGAAGTGATAAATAGAATGGTTGCAATGGAAATTATTGGCGATGTACAATAATTAAGTGAATAAAATAACTTGGCAGGCCTATAAAATTTGTATCTTATGAAAAGGATTTTTTCCTCCCAAAATGTGTTGAAAAACGTCGTATGAAACGCGCGAACTTTAATAATTACCTACCTACATCCTCGGCTCTCTTATCAATCTTATCATGCTCAGTTGCGGCTCGCGTGAACAATTCCGCCTCTGATGTAATTATCAACATACCTCACTTGTATCACAATGTACTATGAAGTGAACACGAATGGAGTGGAGGGAACGCTGTCATTTACAACCCATGGGTCAAACTGGAACGCATTTCTGATGAAATTATTGGCTACAAGATGTCCCAAGTGCTACCATTTTCAGTGACCAATCCCATTCAAGTCTGAGGATAATATAATATGGCTCAGAGTTTAAAATCAACAAAGGGTGCTTCAGAACTTCAACTTGGATCCCTCAGCGAAACGTACAAAAGGAAGATTCTAAGGCTATAACTTTTCAGAGTCGAGCCTGTTCAGTTATATCTGAGATATGGATAATGTTCGACGAGAATTTCTGGTGTCATCTACAAAAAGCCGGATTATCGGCTTTCGAAAAGTCAACCACTATGAAACGACGGAGTTAATGATTCGAAACTTATTATCGCTGAGATCATTAAAGTTATATCAATTCAAAGACAGAAATTATACTGATGCTGTCGGGGAAATTGATAAAATGATTTATTACCCGTTAAGTAATGAAAAAAATTTAGAGACTTATTGAATCACTCAGATTTGAACATTTCAATCAGTTCGGTGAATCGGGAACATCAGGTATGATTGGCAGTGGCAGATGACAATTACTTAATTATCGGATGCTGTACAGTTCAATCTAATAATGTGACATCACGAATAATGTATGTAAACTGGATACAGAGCGATCCATCAACCGCGTGTATCGGTGGCTGAGAGCGTATGCCGTATGTACTTTTACATATAGCTGTGCATTGGCTGTTTACTCATCCACCGATGCCTCTCCTCGCTCGCTGTGATTTATGAGCCACCCACAAATGTATCGGATCGCCGTGTCATAGAAATAAAAGCAGTGAAATAATATACGCTTGTGATATCTTTATACGATATTAGAATCCTAATATACGTCACAGTTTGATAAATAGTCTCTCGCTGTAAGAGAGTACTTTTTGATTTCCGGTCTTTCAATGTTGTGTGATAAAATATTGCTTATTTATACATGTCTACTAGGAAGTGGAAATCGGCCGGTACTGAAGATTATTACAAAAGGATGCTTTACAACTTACCAAAGTTCTAAATAAAAGACTATTAATAAAAAAACAGTTTGAAATATTATTTCTCAAAGTAAACTATGTCTCAAAATATAATCGGTATTATTTAAATTCATTGTACAAACGCCAACACAGTTAACTGACCATCCTTTATTTATATTGAACATTATTACAATGCATGTTGGCCATGATACATATTATGTATACCTTATGTAACATTGTAAGCCCACTTGCGCTTTTTTGAAGTGGATACTTCTTTGGTCGCGTTCTTGTATACAGTTCAAAATCAAAATCGACACAGTTCAAAATGCATCACGTGACTTCCGGAATAACTTTTTGTAGAGAAGCCTAATCTGATTTATTGTTTGATGATTACATGTTTTAATCCTTCTTTATTCGCCATTAGTTGTTAATCACAAAATGTTATTTAGTTTATGCGGCGGACATGAAAATAATGCTGATTTGACCGCCATTTTCAATGTATCGCGAGTCAAATGAGCTACGTCAGTCAATGTTGCCATATATGTATACCGATTTATCTGTACTTATACAGATTTTAGTGAATTAATTCATATATATATATATTACGGGTACACCATCAGATTCTTTAAAGAATCAAAACACTATGAATTTAACAATATCAAACAGCACACAGGGTTCCATAGCCAACAAAGAAGTATCCACTTAAACTTAATTAACGGTTGTATCTCCGACACAACCCGCTTCTATTTCTTTTGTTGAAAGGAATGCTCATTTAATGAAGTTGTGAAGTAATTCTTTATCACTTACCGCGCGGAAAAGAGTACTTCTTCGTGACTATGTCTCTTTAGGAAAAGTTTAATAACAAGACATCAGCTAATGAGCGACTAACATAGACTCCCGATTAGTTAATAGTCCTTTACGTCACTCTGAGCGGTAAGTTAAGCCCACGGGCGCAGCGGCAAATCTCACTTCACACCCAGCAGAAGACATAAAATTGTGTGCGCGCCAAGGGCGGTAATTGGTAAAGCCCCAGATCGCATATTAATGGCAAGGGCGTAATGGTTTTTTTTTTAAATTCTATCTTTCACTCATGCTTCAGTTGTAAAGAAGGAGATTTTGACTTGAGAACGTGACGCTGAAAGTTTAAAAACAAAAAAATAAAATAAAAACACGAATAAAACATGTTTACCAAAATTATCTTAAGGTTATAAATTATAATGTAGTAAAGGAGTGTCTGTGTAAAATATTTTTTAACTTGATTTTAAATCGTGGCTGGGGTTTGCTTTTATCTCACGGCAATTTAAACAAAATTGACAAAAGACATTTTGTATTTTTATTGGGATTTAATTTTAGTTCAAATGTATTTATTTCCTCGTCAAATGACATGAAATACATTTACCAACCTAGAAGCGCAATGTAAAATATGTCCATAAATAATACTGCTATCCAATAAACCTCTATTATTTACTAATATGAAACTTAAGTTGAATAACAAGGAAGCTACGTAAAAATGCTAATGAAATTGTCCCAAATAGGAAATTTTGTGAATATTTTCGTCAGTCTTCGTCATTGTTTATTCAGAAAACGTTTTCATTTGAAAAGTAGTGCACAAAAAGATCCATTTCGCTTCGTGAATTTTTAATTGCTATTGAACAAAGTACTAATTTTTGGTGTGTACTTTTGATGAAAAATATTTTGGTAGTTAGTAAGGGAGTCCTTTGTGGAAAATAATCATAATATGGTAAATAATTATGTTTATTTTTCGAGCAGTATAAAGTTTGATTATACAAACTAACAAATATACCTAATAAACGGAGACACCATTGCCAGCACAACTACGTAAAGTTCGTAATTGGTTCTTAAAAGGAAATACCACTGTTTTTTTTTCATACAAACGTTCTTGACTGTTTCCTCCGAAGTGTTTGTTCGTAAATTAATGATTTTTTGAAATAAGATCAATATCATCAATATTTGTGTTGGTATGTTTTGATTTGTTTGGCATTCATATTGCTGTAAGTGCTAGGTTACTTCAAATAAAGCTTAAAACGGCCCAATTACATAGTCCGCAAACATACGCATATTACACAAGTCTGTTAACAATAAGAGCAAAAATCAAAACGGCCCGACATTTACCCGTAGCATTTCGATCTGGTAAATACGTACACAGACGAAAATACTAGCAACCCAAATAGCTAGCATTTTGGTCATTTTCGTAGCTAACTAACGTCAACATATTGTAACCTGTATATATCATTCTTATATCGGTTCCATACAAGTATAATCCAAATACCCAATAAGGGCAATGCTTGGTTAATAATAATAATAGTACATTCTTGCAGCGGCCGGGAAGTAGCAATTCGTGAATGAGTTGATTTTGTCGGATGAAGCAAAGCTGAATCCGACAATAGAGATGAATCCACGAATTGCTGATCCCGCCAAGGCAGACTGCTTTTCTCCAAAAATGTGAGGAAACCAAATAATATTCTCAATAATCTTAAAATAGCGAGTATGTCAATAGCCTATCAAGTTCCCGCCCAACTTATTTTTTTAAAGTATATATACACGGCATGACTCGTAGTGCCCGTTTCAATTGGCATACATAATAAAATTAAACCATTAGAATCGGTCATAATTTTAAATGTTTTATGAAATTAAAATTATTCAAGATTAAACGGGATTGCAATCGAAATGCATTTCAGTTCGTTGTGAGTTTCATTTCAATAAATATTTTTATTTCTTCATATAAAACTATTTGAGACATTTTTAAAAACGTCACTTCCATCACTTTGAAAAGTACGCGTTTTGTCTATGACCATTAAAAAAAAGAAAATTCGAGAAAACTTTAAGCAGGGCTACAAACGGGCGTAATTTGCCGCAGCAACTTGCAAAGTTGAAAAGAGACAGCTATCTATACATTACTAACAAGACTGACTACCTATAGCAAGTTGTTATAACAAATTGCAAGGCCTTTAAACGTACGAGCACTTGGCTGTTTGTAGTGATTTGTCTTAGTCAAATAGTTAAAAGGTAAAAAAGTATACAGTAAAGGAACTTCATACACTTTCCTGGCCGCTAAAACTGTACAGTAATGACTTTTTCTCAAACATGCTCTGAAATGTATGCGTTAATATCACGAAATGAAGACATGAAGTTTCTTGTTTATGGCTCCCTACACCGGATAGTGATACGAAGCTGGCAAGCCCTTTTCACGGCTAGGCATGTATAATGCTTTTCTCAAACAAATGCAATGAAATAAAAAATATCACCACTCAAAATACCAACCTGTATTTATGTATTTGTCCATCGATTGGCGGCAACAAGTTATTCATCGCTAATTCGGCCTCCGCCCTCAATTCCTACAGAGTACAATTAGTTTCTTCGTCGTTGTTATCATCGGAACTCATTTTGAAAGTTTATTTATAAATATCAACCACGAAATGTAAAATCCAGCTAAACGACAAAAGACTTAATTTTCCCTCCAATCCCTCCATAATGTTTTTTTTTACGGAAGTTATCCGTATTACGCTTGTGTAGTGTTCGAATAGACCCTATTATGGCCATTATACACAAACTGATAATGAGAATCTTAATTTCTATAATAAATAAAATAAATGCGGAGGATAATATGTATATAATAAATGCAAAGGATTTTATATATTGTCTATGGTCTCTGGTGACTTACGAATAGACAATGTTTTAAATTTATTCATCAACACATTGAATCATACAGATTGTATTCTTAATGTCAGTTCGTGTGTAATAAATAGGCATTAACGCGGATATTTTTGGTCCGATAACCATTGAGCCACTAAAAATAAATTAAAAAAATATAATTCAGCTGTTTAGCCTGTTCATGAACACAGACGCCATATTTAGATTAAAATTAAAATAAAACTTCCCGGCCTAGGCCTTCAATTTTGTATGAAACTCCTTTACAGTTACCTATCTCGAATTGTTCCGCCCGAAATATGATACCTACTTCGAAGCCTGATATGACGCACGTAACGACGATATTTCATTGCGTGTTTGAGAAAATATTTCTGTCGCGCTGACGGGCCGTGCGCAAGCTTGTGTGCACACACAGACGATTCCATTTAAATATAGAATACAAGATAACTGTTCGCTATTAAATTATGTCTTTCACGACACATTATCAAACTTACCAGCCACATATAAGCAGTTTAATTTCGAGTTACAATGTACGTCAGGGGGGTAATCATGTAACGTTGCGAACGCGCGCTTGGACATTTTAATTGTTTGTCCATATAAAAAGTACATTTAGATCTACCTGACGCGCGTACAATGCGTTACGACCTTGCCCCTATTTCACCAACTCGACAATTGTCACCTGACAAACGACAATTCTCCATACATTGCTGGATCCACAATGCACGGAGAATTGTCGTTGTCAGGTGACAATTGTCAAGTTGGTGAAATAGGAACCTGCAGGTCGTGGCGTGGTCAGTAATCGTTAGCTTTCTGAGGCAGAGGGTTCGAATCCCAGAGAGTTAAAGTTTTTTTTAATACTTACTTTATTAGGCATAAGTTAAATAATCGTTTTTCCGGACTTCCTGAGTATTTATTTAAAAAAAGATCCAACACATATTGAAGCTAATCTTAATATTGGTAAAACGATTCAACCAACCAGCTTCGTTCTAACTTTTCGTAATTTTATCAAATATCAGGTAACGGCGCCTATTACCGGGGGTATCAAATTCGGCTACCATTACCGTGGCATTTTCAAATACGCATTTTAAAAGCAAACCGTTCGATTTACAATAAAACATACTTTAGACAAATTAAGCCTAATTTAGTAGACTAACGGTCCTGTTTACGCAAATGTGTGTGAATGAAATAACAAGCACGCAATCCGTCAGTTTCTGCGACGGCGGCGTAGGAAGAGGTGGTGTCATACAAACGCATGGCGTCACTGGTAAGTAAACCCGAATCTTATTTATTGTTTCACGCAATACCTATGACAATTGAACAAATGCTATGGATTTTAAATGGTTATCTATAGTTTTCTGCACAACTTTTGCGTACTCGTTATATATTTTTTGGCCTGGAAATTCATTTAAAATGGAATATAAAATACAGCGGTGATAGACGCCATTTTTAGTTGGGGAAACTAATACCGTGGCATACCACGGTAATAGTTAAGTCGGTGATTTGCTTCTATATGTTTTATCTTTTTTTTATGTCATCGATTATAAAATCTCTTACAGCTATTCGAATCTTGATCTATTGACGCTATTAAAGAACTATTTCCGTGGTATGGAAAGTATCCAACAAACCCTTAATTTTTAACCAAAACTTTAGTACTGAATCTGCAGTTTCTATGGAAACCCTTATTTTGTCATGTCGTTTAAATATTGTAATAATTAACTATATTTACTTACCAGTTATGTGATTTTGGTTTTATATCAAGCTTGTAATGTGTATGTTTGATTTGTAATGAAAATACAATTGTATCCTAAAGTTTTTATGGATCGGAATTAGATTTTACAAAATCCAAACTAAGTCTAATACCGATGGTAAGATCCCACAACAATCGGTAATAGTAACTATGGGAATTTTTTACCGACCCATTCAATATTTGTTTGGGTCGGTAATAGGTTAAAAAGAAGTATCTATTACCGAGTGACATTTTAGTTATCTCTTAAAATAAATCACATCTAGGGTTCCGTTCGTACAATTTCATTTGATAAAATTGATTTCTCTGGTTCGTATTATTAAGATGTGTGGTGAACGGAGATAATAACATATCCCAGCAAAATTTGTAAATTAATAAAGTCCTAAAACATTCAAACAACCCGGAAACGACACACAAGTATAGATAAAGGTGTTACTTACCTACACAAAACGCAAAATATTGTTTTCGAGTCATTTAGCCTGTTAGTAAGCTCAGTATTGTACTTATTCGGTTTTTTATAATACCCCGTATTTTATTTATTTAACTTTGAATACAAAATACCGAATCCATAGTATAATGTAATGTAACTGTGATTTAATAAAAGGTAGTCTTTACCTGCTATGTATGCAAGTAGTAGTTATTTTTATAACCAGTGGACATCATTTTGTTGATTTAAGTATGTTTTATGTTTTCTTTATTTTTATATAGTACGGAACCAAAGTCATTAATATTATTTTAACCCTCGATATTGGGTGCCGAATTGTGTATCAGGTTACTATTACCGATGGTAGAAAATTGCTGCTTTTTGTACCCTCGGTAATAAAAGCTAATTTCGCGGTAATAGAATCACATCCCATCCATTACCACGGTAATAGAAGATTCTCCTTTCGTGGTTTCAATAATTATTTTATCAAATATGATAAACTAAAATTGGTTCAAAAAGTTACGACACTGAAAGTTAAATAAACACTCTTCAATAAAAAAAATAATCTAGGACATTAAGGAGCTTTCATACCCATCATTTTTAATAATCATTTGAAAACTACCTCGCGTACCACGGTAATAGGCGCCGTTACCTTATATATCATATTTCAAATATTCTTTCAAATTTCATCATAACCAACTTTTTTTCAGACTTAAAATAACGAGAAGCCTGTCCCACATTTAGTCTATATCTAGAAACTTCCATGATTTTCGCGGTTTGTAAATGAATCACTAGCAATTTTAAAAATATTTTACGTAAACTGCTGCCGGGCGCTGGGATCGAACCCTGAAGGGTAATAAGGGTATAAGGGAGATCCAACTGTAATTTTTCCATATAAATATTGACATTTAGATCTAGTTACCTAATGTACGTATACAATGCGTTACGTGATCGACCTGCTGAAGTACAGTCCCTTCAGTATGCGAGACCTCCCAGCTTTTTATGATTCGTACAAAGAAGATGAATTTTCAAATGACTTGATAACATCTCTATGGCAACGGAATTGTTATAGCCATTATTATTTAACAAATAAAATGTATTTGCTAAATTATCTCGGTACATTTATCAGATATAGATAAGAATGGGTAAAAGAGGTAGATCCGGAACAAACAAGCGACTGTTGTATATGATTGCTAAACGGAAAACATCAAATTTTTGTCAAACGAAAAATTCACTTTGAATTATATGACCATCCCTTCCCCCTCATCCATGAGAGGAGGCTTTTGCTGCAGCAGTGGGACGTATATAGGCTGATTTATTATTATTTTCTATTTTTTATTGTTATATGACCATGCGACAGCCTCAATGACTCAATACGAGTAAGTACCTATAATAACATTTATTGGAAATTCTGGAATCTGAAAAAAAGGCTCAGCTAATGTACCTACGGTCTAAAGAATTAATTTCTCATTTATTCATACATATACATATTTCAGTAGTAACATTTTTCGCACTCGCTTAGATGCATCCTTCCTATAAATGGCATACGGAGGCCAAGCGTGGCCACTCATGACCTTCCAAATTGTCAACAAATTTATAATCGCACGCAGTTTTTTTACATTTTGGCTACTCGTAACTATACTTATTACATCTTTAATCATGATGATCATAAAAAACAGTGATTAAATTAGAGCAAAAATATTCATGTTGTGTTTCCGCTCGAAAAGGCTACTGAGATAGTTGCCAAAACCAATCGTAGCTTCGTTACCGTCTGTGACTAAGTATTACTTTAGTTTCTGCTCTTAATACGGCACGGTTCGTAAACTTTGTTATCGTTCCAACATCGTCTCGCTCGCCACGAGACTATATACTTACTGATCTTACAACTTCAAATACAGTGTTTTCACCTTAATTAATGAATTCGGTAAGTACCTTATCAATATAAATTGCCATCAAAATGACGTGCAGATAAGTGATGATGTTATCCTGACCGATCTATAGGCTGCTATATTTTTGATTTGGATTCAAAGGTACCTGGAGTGTTGTTACTACCTACTCTCTGATGTGCGTAGATAAGTAGGTCAGTGTTTAGTCCAAGTTCCCTTTTGAGCGTACAGTACTTATGTACCTATCGCTAATTTGCCTCTAAAATAATTGTGAAGAACATATCTCCATATGTCGAAGTAAAGTCAGGGGCCTTCCAGCCAAGTAAGTCCCAATACAGTTAAATGGATTGATAGACTCATTTGATCCGGTTAGCCGGTCGTTCATCTTGCGCCGGAGAAAATAGAATTGCAATTTTAATATAAATGACGCTTTGGCGGAACGATGAACACTCAGTGTTGGACTTGCTTCCTCGCCGCGTCGGGTTAATACAATCAGACCCATTATTTGCGGCAATTTGAGCAGAAATCGCGTAAAAGCACCTTGGATGCCGCTCCCGCATCGGTTATTGCGTTAGAGACAGTTACTTATTTAAGTAAATATTTCCGTAATTTATAAAACATCACAAAATTGACAAGAAAAAGGGCAGGCCTTCAAAACGTGCAGTTATACTAAAGTCCTTTTTCTCCAATATGGTCGGAAATGTTCGCCTTACTGTAGCAAAAATAGTACGTGAAGTTCCTCATTATTGTCAAACGCAAATTTAAAAAGTTAAAAGTCATTACTGTACAGTTCTAGCGGCCAGGAAAGTGTATGAATTTCCTTTACTGAGGGGCTACCGGGAAGTGAAAACGAACTTCGTTCGAATATCTCCGTCTCTGTCGCTCGAACTAGCAAGAGCGACAGAGACGGAGATACACAAACGAAGTTCGTTTTTATTTCCCGGTAGCCCCTCTGTATACTTTTTAACCTTTTAACTATTTTTTTATTTTTTTTTATTGATCAATTGAAAACTTCCATAACTACTATACATTTAAATTCTCGCCAAACTGTACTGTGTATAACTGTCTGTGTGTATATGCTTGGACTAAGACAAATCACTACAAACAGCCAAGTGCTCGTATGTTTAGAAACCTTGCAATTTGTCACAACAACTTGCTAGAGTTAGATAGCACGTCTATCATGAGACGGCCGCGACATACACTCGATTTTTATTGCACTATCCATCTCTCTCTTATAAGAACACTCAGAAAAAGAGGTATAGTGCGAGAAAAATCGAGAGTATGTCGCGAAGCCGTCTCTTGATAGACGTGCTGGTTAGTAGTGTATGGCTGTCTCTTTACAACGATTGCAAGTTGCTGTGACAAATTACACCCGTTTGTAGCCTGCTTAAAGTTTTCTCGAGTTTTCTTTTTTTTAATGGTCATAGACAAACGCTTACTTTTGAAAGTGATCGAAGTGACGTTTTTAAAAATGTCTCAAATAGTTTCCATGAAAAAATAAAAATATTAATCGAAGTAAAACTCACAACGAACTCAAATGCATTTAGATTGCAATCCCGTTTAAACTTTAATAATTTTAAAATTTGCATGAAACATTTCAAATTGTGACCGATTCTAATGGTAATTTTTTTATGTGTGCCAATTGAAACTGGCACTATGAGTCATGCCGTAGGTTTACATACTTAAAAAAAATAAGAAGGCGGGAACTTGATAGGTTATTGACATACGCGCTATTTTAAGATTATTGAAAATAATTATTTGATTTCCTTACATTTTTGGAGAAAAGCACTGCATCTGCCTTGGCGGGAACGGCAATTCGTGGATTCGTCTCTATTGTCGGATTCAGCTTTGCTTCATCCGACAAAATCAACTCATCCAAGAATTGTTACTTCCCGGCCGCTGCAATAATGTACTATTTTTGTACACATTTCTGAAGTCATATAACATGCATGCAACCGGAGCATTCTTTTCATTATATTTCATTCGGTGTCCTATTTTGTAACGTATCTAATAAAACTTTATAAAAGTTGTTTTTAAACCATGTATAATGTTTTATATTATTAATTTATTACTGACATTGTATTAATATTCAGGTTTACTTATTTCCAGTATGTTAACTACTACGATGGCCAATATTTATTTTCTTGTTGAGTACAATTTTTCGTCAGATTTTAATAAAAGTAGGTAGATTGAACCCCTTTTTTGTGCTGAAACTACAACCAAGACCACCGGGATATGGGCAGCAGCATCCCTGGATTTCGGTGGAAATAGTGAGATCGCCAACCCGCATGCCAAGCGTGGCGACTATGGCACATACCCCTCATGCAGAACACAACCAACAAAGTGAGGTTCCGGCGAGCTCGAGCGAAACTATTGTAATACAATCCCGGTGGAAGTTTAGTGGTGACTAGAATGGTAGCCCGCTGGCAATTTTAACAATTTCAAGCGTTGCATGCTGCTCTGTGCGGTAGGCCGCTATTTAGCGATTCAATGCATTCGTTGCAGGTAGTTTCCTGCAGAAGTTAATCGTTCAAAGAAACTTAGTTTCCGCGCGCCGATGGCGTAATTATGCTTTAACCGTGAGCCACTACACGCGCTGCGGTCTCGAGCTATCTACTCCGCTAAAGAGCGTAGATGCAACAGGTAGATGTATCACACATATGATATAGTAACACACGTTCGCGGCCCGCCCATTGATTGTGGACGGGTAGGCGGGATGCCTATATGCAAGTTGATAAATCCACATGCAAAGTATAAGAGATTGGAAATTTGTATTTAGGAATTCTGGCAGGCCTGTCACTCTTGCCGCAACTTCTAAACTCGGCTAACACGCACCACCGAGGAGCAAGGGTTGACTGTGACTCTTATCGCACCGCGACCGGCGATAACACGCAAGTGTTACATAAATTTACAGTATTCCGTATTCGTTTCAGAAGTATGTGATTGGCCAGCTGAAAGTGAGTTGCATTGTAACGAGTCTTGGCTGTAACCACCACGGACACGACTGGGACATAAATTCCCAGTTTTATTACTAACTCGGCTCGTGGACTGTACTTACGAGAACAATAGGGATGTTTACTATCGGCTATCACGCGACGGTGCGCGAGAGCTCTCGATTTTTTCTCACTATTCCTCTCTCTCTTATGGCACATACCCACACTTAGAACAAATGAACTTAAAAAAATAGTGCGGGAAAAATCGAGGGTATATAGTGGCCGTCCCATGATGGACGTGCTGACAGAGAACCAAGCAACTTTTTATGTTGAACAGCGTCAATTTTTTCAATTGTTATGTAAGTAGTTATACGAGTATATCCATGAACACAAAAATAAGTTTAAACATGATGTTTAGTTTAGAATGAACTAGTCGTGTAAGGTTAATTATACATACAAAACATAAACTCACTACAAAAGCCGAAAAGACTATCGCGACGATGCAGTCAGTCAGTTCAGTTAGTTAATAACGTTTCAACGTTATCAACCTTTATGAAGTCAAAGTGCTTGGGTACTAAAAGCCGAGCTAGTGAAGGATTGTAAGATTGAACCACGAGCAAAGCCAATGGTTCAAATGTACAATCCTGCTGAGCATATCGAGGTTTTAAAGGCACTTCATGCCAACTAAGTTTGCTGCCGAGAGAAAGACATAACATTTCCCCTCACCACCGCGAGGAAAATTGAAAATGTCATGAAACCTTATACTCATTTACATTAAAGGGTTGGTTTACGTCTCAACTAAATCAAATCATTTTATATTTTTCAACACAATTGCTCGTAACGTACCTCTTATTGTGTCGCTTTTAGGCTCATAATCCTGGATATTTAAAACGCGTGTTTTATAACTTTACATCACTTGTGTGTTATGGTTATATCCCGATTAAGTCACGTTGGCACCTTGCAGCAAGATATATGCATGAACACGGTGCATTCTTAAATTAACCAGGTTGTACAAAATGTACAGCTTTTTTTTTAATTTTCGGCAAATGGATTCTTACTCGACTAAACAAATTAAATCCTTTTTGTTAATTAATTGACTATTTCTTTTTGTATATGATATGGAAACGTTTAATTTAGGAAAACTATTCACTTTTCATAACATTTTACATGAATTAAATACAGATAACATATTAAAATGAAAATATAATTTTATTTCGTATTGGCTGTTTAGAGATTTCTGTGCCCACACTGCGCAAACTTCACGAAAAAAAAACTGTTGGGTGCCAATATAGGTTATATTTTGAAAGGTTATTTATTTCACAAATATTTGTAAAATTTGTTTTGTTTATGCGTGTTTATTATCAAACTCGTGGTGACTAGAAAAGTGAAATATAGAATGGACGCCACTGGAAATTCTTGGCGATGTGCAATTGTGAGTAAAAACCTGTTGTGATCTTAATGATTTGCTTAATGTAAAGTAAATAATTTGCAGGCCAATAACATTTTCATCTTATGAAAATGATTTTTTCCTCGCAAAATGTGTTGAAAAACGTCGTATGATACGCGTGAGCTTTGATAATTACATCCTCGGCTTCCTTATCACGCTCACCTGCGGTTCGCGTGAACAATTTCGCCTCTGATGTAAATATCAACCTACCTCACTTGTATCACAATGTACTATTTAAATGCAACTGCATCTTTAGGTAGTCTCCATGCTTACATTAAAGTAGTCAAAGTATTGTTGGGTACGTACTTAAGGGTTAAGCTCTAATACGCATATTTTACTTGTTCCGCTAACTTAGCAAATTAATATACTTATGAATATCTTCTGCACTAAAATCTAAAAATAACTTTCATTATATTGATTTAACTGTGGCTTTAGAATAAAACCTTTTAACTTATTAAACGGTGTGTTCCAAATTTGCACGAAGCGATCAGTTTTGAAAACGTAAAATTATTTGAAAATTATTTATTTTATTTTTATTATATCTTTATTTATATTTTTAATTATTGATATTTCATATGTAAGCAATAAATAATAAGAAGTATAAAAATGGTAAATTACAATAAAAACAAACCCAACTTAACATAATGGGTTATTTACGAAACGCTTCTGAAAAATGCCATGAGACAAATGAAACTTTGGTAAATTAGGCACTTATTAGAGGAAACGAAAATTCCTTAAAAAGGGTATCGCATGAATTAGAAGTTCGATTATCAGATGAAGGCTCAAGATCGCCTAAAGAGTCCAGCCATCGGGAACAATGCTCCAGACGACTCTTGGGTACATAGGGAAATGTGTATGTGAAACCGGTTTTGAATATGGAGTAGAATAAAGTCCCTATTTCTAAAATATTTTACTGTTAAATACGCATTTTCTCCCGACGTCATTTTGACATGTGTCAAAATAGTGAGCAGTTGAGCACTGACCGCTCCCAAGTTCCGAACAATGTTGAACAGGAAAGTCCAACTATAATTCTTATTAGAATACCTACCAAGTGTGACTCAACGGCTAAACTCTTATTTGTGTCCTGGTCAATAAGTAGCAGACAACGAAGGGTTTAAACCATTGAGTAGGCATAAAAAGTATAGCTCAGGTTAAATGAGAGAGTATTTTCAGTTAAGCCATATAATATAAGGAAAGAAAGAAAGTATTTTATTTAGCAGATAAGAAATAAAAATAAGTACAAAAAATACAGACGAACATAACATGCTATAATTTATTTTAAAACAAAGTTTTAACAGATTTGGGATCATTACACAAATCCCTTCAAGTGTGTCTATACAATTTTAAGAGTTTTCTCGACGACCATGGGAAGGATACTCTTTCTAACAAAAATAAAGTCATTTCATTTCGCGCCAGTTCACTGCTTGAAGGTCGTTAAGTCTGTCGTTCCACCGATACCTGGGACGCCCGACGGATCGCCGCCGTACTGAAATATGGCCCATAATATATGCCTATTTAGCGTCCCGATTTTCCCCTATCCTGACCGAGTCAGCGGAGACTGTTTCAGCGTTATGTTGAGCGCGGCCACAAGATCCTCAATTTGGGCGTTCTTCTGTCGAGTTCGAGTCCAGCTTCCGCCAATGTGTGAAAGTATATAATGACGTACCAGCGCAACTACCGTCATTGAATATTATAATATTTGAAAACAGCTACACCGATGGCTAAATAATTAAAACTTCTACAGTTTAAGTACATGAATTCTTTGACATGTAATTGCAGGCAGTAATGTGATAATCATTTGTGTATAGCTGGTAATAGTACAGTACGTAACTAGGACGGTGAATTCGTGAATGCCCCAGACCGCAGGTGTTTGTAGCCTGAACCGAAGGTGAGGGCTATAAATATGCGCTCTGGGGCTTTATACGAATTACAGCCCGTGTTGACTACAAAATTTTACGAAATTTTTGAATTTTTGAAATTTTTGTTCACCTGGCCACAATGCGAGTTTTCCCGTACGCGCAGCGTGCAGTAAAACTCGCATTATGGCCAGGTGTAACGTAAATGTTATTATGATGTCATAGTTCATAAGAACATACATTTAATGATATCAGTAAGTAATAATTATAATTACCATTTTTTTGTGAATTGAACATAAGTTACTGTAACCATAATTTTTGCATACCAATTATGGTTAAACGTATAAACTACATATGACTGTATCAACACCTTGTATCCGGTAATGTTTAATGCAAATAAAGTTTATGATTTATGATCTATCCTCACTGGACGTAATATCTTTCGGAAAAAAAATATCTCGGCCACCAGAGCCTATTTTCTTCTTTCAGCATTAATTAACGTTCAGGTCTTACATCCATACACAAGTACAGTACAGTCACCAGCAATAAGATCTGCTACAGCATAGCACGCATAAAATACTGACACGACTCTATGTCTAATGCCATAAGGACTTGTCAGATATTTTTGCCGGCTGTGTTTCGGCAGATATTGATGCCGGTGACTGTACTTATATGACCGTTTTATAAATGCGGAGTTTGGTAAATATAAAAAAAGAATAAAGAAAAATAATAAAAGGGACTTGTGCATTACTGTGTTTGCGATTTATTTCCTACGTTACGTCAACGTAATGAGGAAACAGGCAAATCACATCACGTTTCATTTTACATTCTGTATTTTCTCGAAATTTTGCCTTTTCCGTATGAAGGTTCACGCGGCTGGGCTGGTAAAAACGGGCCCCTATCGATAAGCTAAGTACATTAATCAGTCCTTGTGTCTGTTTTTTTGGCCGATCTTTAAAGAGCAATAGCTATCTTTTTAACTGTGTTAGAGACATATAACAGGAGCGACACTAGTAATTTTCGTGTTACCTACATTCCTTTCAATTGCTCGAGGGTTACCTGGAAGAGATCCCTTTTGGGGATATGTTCGCCTTCGTACTTTGATAAATTGTGTGACATGTTAATTTTTTAACCTGGCCCCTATTTCACCTCACACTGACAATTCGCCATAAATTGCTTGTTCCAGAAGTTAAAGAGAGATAACCCATACGATATAATTCAATTCTCGGGGATCTGCGTGAGAATAAATATACGCTGCTTATTGAAAGAGTACAGCGCTTTACTCGTTTCCTATAAAACGCTACTACGGGTACTATCAGACTCTCTTTCCGTCATTGTTCGTGACCATGATGGTAGCGCTGGAAACCCTGCGTGCGCCGGAAAAATTCGATGTTTACACTTTCGGCTGCCCAATATAGAAAACAAGTAAGTAACTCTCTTTCGGCTACAGGAGGGCGAAAAAACGTAATTGAAAATGTTCGTCACCATTAAGAAACAACACAGGGGCATTAGGAGGTGTAAAACTAGATCTTCGTTACCTATATATATATATATTATTTTTATGTTCAGTTTAATCAGAATTGGGGGAAAATTATTTCTGAGTACTGAGAGTCTGAGTAGTAAATCTCTCTTAACTTAATTGTTTTTACGTGGGGATTCGAGTAGGTAATAATAGTACATTACGTAACTAGGGCGGTGAATTCGTGAATGCCCCAGATCGCAGGTGTTTGTGGCCCGAACCGAAGGTGAGGGCCATAGATATGCGTTCTGGGGCTTTACGAATTACCGCCCGTGTTGCGTACAGAATTTTACGTCTTCACCTGGCCACAATGCGAGTTTTCCCGTACGCGCAGCGTGCAGTAAAACTCGCATTATGGCCAGGTGTGACGTAAATAATAATAAAAAAAAAAATTGCCAAAGTTTGTTTCCGTTCCCGTCCACACTTAATTATAGTATCTTAGTAGGGCAGTTTCAGGTGACAATGTGGACACGCTGTTCTTTTTTCAAATTTATTTTAAGGTATTTGTTAGGTTTATGCTTTAAGTTTTTGACAGGAACCAATTCCTCCGTCGGCCAGTCGTCGTGCTTTTGTCCATCAGCGTGTCCACATTTATGACAATTTGTTCGAGCACTCTGCCCCACTATCTCGTATTTCTACAAAAAATACAAGGCTGTTGAAGTTGAACATATTATTTACAAGTACTTAACCTTCAAATTATACTAGGTGTGACAAAATGTGTACATGTATGGAATGGACGGGACGGGCATTCTCATTCACGTTCAGGTGTAATGAATTATGCATGCATAACTACGAGTAAATAAAATATGAAAACATAACAAAACGTAATCATCAAAGTACTTTTATCGATTGGAACAACTTCAAGAAAAAAGAAATCCCATAAAAAACATTCCATGTAATAAAGAGGCCAAGTCTCGAATCTCTTCCACCGTAAAAAGTTGTGCGATATTTCTTTACTGCATTTATGGATTTTTGCATACCTAAAACTATATGTAGTATTGTGTGATTGCCAAGTCACAACATTTTATTTAGCAAGCGAATAAATAATGCCTGAGACTTGGTACAGTCAGCAGCAGGTTCTGGGTCCTGGCGCTCAAAACGATCTAAGTACATACGAACTATAATGTCAAGGGAATAAGGATCTGTCTAGCACATTTTGGGCGTGTTATTTTGCTTAGCTACTTCTCATGCAAACTGTACTACGAAACATCTCATTTTTTTCTTCGATGGAAGAATTTCGAGACTTTGTCTCTTTTTTACATGGATTTTTTTTTATGTGATGTCACTTCTTTTTTTGTAGGTTATTGTGTTATCAATACATACAAATTATGAATGCAGTCCCATCCTTGCTTTTATTTTTTTGTCCCATTCTCTGCAAATGTAACTTTGTAATCCTATATGGGATTACGAATAATGTATCTACAAAAATGGACCGAAATTACAAAATATTTTAGTTTTCCCTTGATCCCTTGATACACTAATTTTACAAAATTTGAAGCTTCTATGTCTGCTAGAAGTTCCTTAAACTTGTCGTAATTGGTCAGTGAGTCAGTCAGTCAGTGACAAAATTAAGAAACTTTGACTAGTTGTAATTTATAAACTACTGGTTCAAATTGAATGAAATTCAACCACCGCGTTACTGTAAATTCTGGTAACTGAAAATTCAGGCTTCTAGTTATATCCACAACGACGTTATTAGGGAGTCAGCCGCTGTTTTTCTCGACTTGGCGGGGGCACTACCGTGCCCCAAGATCGAGGCTCCCGGGCATTGGGAGCGTGGGGGCAACAATGAGGCGAGTAGGTAATGGAGCCGTGGATTGCAGCTGCTCGCTCTCTCTCGCTAGGGACTTAAAAATTAAACAACAGACTCTTTGTTTGAAAGTCATCACTAAGGCGGGTCTCTCCAAGGAACAAGTTTAACCGTTGTGCACGCGCCTTGAAATATTTATAACACAGCAAAGTGTGACGTCAGACAAGCTTAACCATTCCTGAGTATCTATGTTGTTTCAAAGGAAATGAAAAGCAAATTTGGTAAAAGAAATAAATACCAACTTTCCGGTTAAATTCAGTTGACGAGGGTTTATTGTAATGAAATTCCGGTATTCGCGATGTCAAAGCATTCCAGTCTGAACATATTTAGACAAATCAAGTTCCACAATGGGAAGTACGTACAAATAAAATGAGCAACCCGTCCTGTGTATTTAACAATATTCAAACCATTCGCTATCACAGCTTACTGTAAAATAGGCATAAAGAGAAGAGCACTCCCACAATTTATGACGCCGATAAGGTGTTTCGAACACAAAGAAAATAACTCGTCGCACGCGCGGCGGCGGCGAAAGGAAAAGCAATTAGCCAGAATGCAAATAGCGAAATGTATTGTAGTGTTCAGCACATTTGCATACAAATGCTTTAAAAGCGAAGCTACGGGGACGTTCCTGGGTTGGTCTCGCCCGTACAGGAGCTGAACTTTCATCGCAGTGCAACAATAAATCAGCCCGTCCCACAACTCTCCTAAACGCCCAAATCGCGACTCTGTAAAGTTTCTATCTCACCATGGAAATCATATTATACTAAACACTGGTATCTAATTGTTACTCACAAGCGTATCTTACTAGAACTGCTAAGAATAAACCGTAACCAAGGCTATACAAAAATTAGATAGAAGAGGGTGAAATCGCGTTAAGCCCCTAAATGATGTTAGCAACATGTATTATATGACTGCGATTGAAATGAGGAGATTACATGCCCGAAACAGCAAAGTAAAAAGCGGCACGGGACGTTTCAATTACTCTTCTGATTGTGCTTCCTCGTGTAGCAAGGATTACGAGATAACAAAACATGTCATGCGTTAAATTATAAATGGTCGACGGGTTAACATATTTTCCACATTAGGGCACACCAAAGCCGTCATGCAAAATGAGTCTTACATACTTTGATGTAAAGTTTTAACTTCTCTGACAATTTTGTCTCTAAAATGAGAATTTTAAAATCAGGAAAGAGGAAAATCGTTAAAGATAAAAACGATGTTTTTATACGGTTGTTTCAAGCAACAATACCCTTTGACTTTATCTTTCTTATTTCTTAGTTATAATTTCGTCGAGACGAGATTTAGGAAAATATTAGTAGTCCACAAGTTAACTCTATATAGTTAAAGAGTTCTTTATGATACCCGCATGCCCATTAAAGTAAAAGGTGCAGTATATAAGACAAGTTAGACCAGGTTTGCAGTATGGCACTGAGTGTTGAAAGAGATCACACGAACGTCTCCATGTTGACGAGATGAAGATGCTACGGTGGGCTGGCGTAGTTACTAGTTTGGACAAAATACGCAATTAACATATCCGCGGAAGCTCTATAGTGGCTCCTGTCACGGAAAAACTAAGATAGGAAGACTTTACCTTAAATCTAGCGCTAGGCTTATCCGAGAACCGCCGAGGAAGAGGACGACCGAAATCCACACGGTTGGATCAAAAAGACTTTGGAAGTCACAAATCTTGATAAAATGAAATACCAGAACAGCGATGTCTGTCGCACGCAATCAAGGAGACCCGACCCCAAATAGATGGCATAAGGGAAAGAAAAAGATAATATTTTAGAAAAATAAGTAAGATTTAAGTATGAACATTGATGGTGCAAGCCAATATACTTACAACTGAAAACAAAATAAAAGGCCGCTTCCATTTTCGTATTTTGTTACTTATAGGACATAAACTAATTGATAAATGGCTAATTAATGATGACCCGCATCGTTATGAATCCAACCTCCTTCATGCTGGTGTTTAAGTCTAATAGCTGGGGAAATAGTTATTTACGATGCAAGTGCCGAAAATAGGAAATTCGCAACGAGTGGTGATAAATTAAAACACGACCGAAGGGAGTGTTTTAAATCGACACGAGTTGCGAATTACCTATTCGCACGTGTATCGTAGAACATTTTACTGTAGGTACTTATGGCTCCTTAAATTTTCGACATATGCACGGAAAGTGCTCTTTTCCGCACTAGTGCGGGAAAGTAGCAACATATGTACTGTAATAGTACATTGTGATACAAGTGAGGTAGGTTGATAATTACATCAGAGGCGAAATTGTTCACGCGAACCGCAGGTGAGCGTGATAAGGAAGCCGAGGATGTAATTATCAAAGCTCACGCGTATCATACGACGTTTTTCAACACATTTTGCGAGGAAAAAATCATTTTCATAAGATGAAAATGTTATAGGCCTGCCAAATTATTTACTTTACATTAAGCAAATCATTAAGATGACAACAGGTTTTTACTCACAATTGCACATCGCCAAGAATTTCCAGTGGCGTCCATTCTATTTATCACTTTTCTAGTCACCACGAGTCAACATTTTTGATAATAACCAAACACGCATAAACAAATTTTACAAATATTTGTGAAATAAATGACCTATGAGGGCGCCCAACAGTTTTTTTTTCGTGAAGTTTGCGCAGTGTGGGCACAGAAATTTCTAAACAGCCAATACAAAATAAAATTATATTTTCGTTTTAAAATGTTATCTGTATTTAATTCATGTAAAATGTTATGAAAAGTGAATAGTTTTACTAAATTAAACGTTTCCATATCATATACAAAAAAAAAATAGGCAATTAATTTACAAAAAGGATTTTAGTCGAGTAAGAATCCATTTGCCGAAAATTAAAAAAATAGCTGTACATTCTGTACAACCCAGTTAATTTAAGAATGCACCGTGTTCATGCATATATCTTGCTGCAAGGTGCCAACGTGACTTAATCGGGATATAACCATAACACACAAGTGTTGTAATGTTATAAAACACGCGTTTTTAATATCCAGGATTATGAGCCTAAAAGCGACACAATAAGAGGTACGTTACGAGCAATTGTGTTGAAAATATATATTTACTGTTTAATATAATTTTCACGTAACGATCACCATACTTGTGGCTCCTGTCTTCTTTTGAGTAGTAACAATGTAAAATTATTAAGGGCATTATTGATGTTAGTGTTTAGTGTAAACAATCCAGTTAAGGAAAGTCTCATAGTAAGCTTAATAGGGCTTGTGTTATGGGTACTGGACGACGATATATTTAATAGTTATAAATACTTACATACATAGGAAACATCTAATATTCAGAAACAATATTCATGTTCATCACACAAATATTAGCCCTGACTGGAATTCGAACCCAGGACCTTTAGCTTTGTAGGAATTATAGGTACGTACTGTGAATATTTATGACGTTGTGCGGGATGGAAAGCGGCCCATACAGAGACCTGCATTTAGAACCGCAGTAGTGGCCCTATTTTCTCCTTTCAAATTTAGAACTATGCATAGTATAGCAGTTTCAGGTGATAATGTGGACACGCTCGACAAAAGCGGCAATTTTGGATTATACGTATTATTATATTATTTATTTATTTCAGTAAAGCACTTTACAATGACTTAAAACTAAATACAACGTCCCACAAAACTGTTTGCACAGTTTGACTGTGAGATCCATGAGTCTATATAATTTGAGGTAGTCTTAATGATAAATGAGTCTAATATAAAGTGGTATAGTCCTAATCAGTCTATATAATTAGTAAAGTCTTAAGAAGTAAGTAGGTAAGATGATGTGCTATAAAGTGGATAGGTATAAGATTAGGTACTAGATATAAGATTAGGTATTTAAGTAGGTATTTAAATACTGTCAAGATAGTGTTTCAACAGGGCTCTTTTAAATTTATTTTTGTTTTTCTCTTGTCTAATAGCCACAGGTAAAGCGTTAAGCAAATATGGTAAGCGTTTTTCGATGAGCCTATCCCCGTAGTAATTGCTTACTCTGAGAACGGCATACTTACCTGCAGCTACGGATCTGGTTCCATATGTTTGGCTCATTTGAGATAAGTTACTTTCTTGATTGCCGTGCTGATTGACTAAAATTAAGTATTTATGTCTAAGTGTTGCCGGAAGAATTTTACATACTTTGAATAACTGATAATAATCATTTTTATATTTATTTTTAGTTTTATTGTTTACTAATAGTTTGAGAAATCTAATTTGTAGTTTTTCAACTTTTTCCAAATTCGTTTTAAAGGTGAGGCCATAGCAATCCAGGGAGTAACTTATAATTGATTCCACTAGTGATATATAAATACATTTTAGGGTGCTTATTGGGACTCTAAAGCTTAGGTGGTAAAATCTACCAAGTAGGACTCTTAATTTAGCACATATATACTCTATATGAGATGACCATGAAAAGTTTTCATCTATTTTCATGCCAAGGTAAGTCATGCATTTAACACGCTCAATTGGCTTACAATGGCATGAAACTAGATTATTGTGGAAACAGGAGAAATCATGCGTAATTATTGTAAGCTCTGGCGAACAGGAAGGGATTAGATAAGGTGAGTGTAAAATTAGTAATTTGGTTTTATCTGCATTTAAAACTATACCATTATCGTGCGACCACTTGACAACGGCGTCGACATCATGCTGCACCGAACGGTAGGTACTGGCTAGGTCGGCGGCGGCACCGGCTCTCATTCATATCTCGAGTTCTAAATAACGCATAAACAATATGTATATTTAGAACCCAAGTTTGTGATTCTAATTGACTCAGAACTCGAGATAAGAATAATTAACTATAATTCTAAATGGCCGCATTAAAATTAAATATGTCCGACGGAGGTGTTGGATCCTATAAAAAACTTAAACCTATGGACCTAATAAGTACTTGAAAAAAATTGATGCGTTTGTCCAGCGCGTCCACATTTACGACAATTTGTTCGAGCACTCTGCACCACCAGTATGCATATTTTCTGACATACGTAGACAAAAAGTTTTCCTATGATACCTACGTTACCTCTTAACGGTGAATGAATTAACCAGAGAAATGCAATCGTTTTCCTCGAGGAAGGGCGGAGACATTAACAGTGATGTTTGAAAGCTGTAAATTAGGGAGCGTTTTAGACTCTTGCTGTCATAGACGCCACGTGGCACGTGGCTGAAATTATTTATTTATTTATTTATTGTAAATATATTACACAGCAGTACAGACTTAACCTAATACACTGTGAAACTAAATTAAAACAAGGTAACAATCAGGTAGGGATAATAGTCATTCTATTATCCATCAGCTCACAGTACTTCAGGCACGCACAACACACAGCCATCCATCGCCATGCAAAAATATCACATTCTGGTGTTGACGGCAGAAGCGCATTAAGCAGCGTCAGGGCGCGGAGAAGTGGAGAGTTCCTGTGTGACACGGTACGAGCTGCTGGCACAGCCAACAACACGCGCGTACGGGGTCTAAGAGTTATTCGAGGAACATCTGGAACGTGTAACCTTACTACATTTTGTACCAGTTCTAGGCAATCTGACTCTCCCCGCAGCACACGGCAGACAGCAGTCAGCAGACTGAAATTGCGCCTTGCTTCTAGGGAATGGAAGCCCAGACATCCAAGGAGAAACTTTGATGATAAGTACAACCGCAGAGTTTATAGTAATTGAACTACTCTCTGACTCTTTGACCAGTATGTATTGCCAGTGATGAGATACGAGTATGGCACTGAAACGTGGTCGCTTACTATGGGCCTCATAAGAAAGCTCAAAGTCACCCAAAGGGCTATAGACAGGGCTATGTTGGGAGTTTCTCTGCGTGATCGCACCAGAAATGAGGCTATCCCCAGCAGAACCAAGGTAACCGATAGCCCTCCGGATCGCTAGACTTAAGTGACAGTGGGCGGGGCACGTAGCACGTAGAACCGATGGCCGTTGGGGCGGAAAGGTTCTCGAGTGGCGACCACGTACCGGAAGGCGCGACGTGGGCAGGCCCCCCCACAAGGTGGACTGATGACCTGGTAAAAAGGTTGCTGGAGTCCGCTGGATGCGGGTGGCGCAGGACCGGTCACTTTGGCACTCTTTGGGGGAGGCCTATGCCCAGCAGTGGACGTCTTTCGGCTGATATGATGATGATGATGATGAACTACTCTCTGCGCATCATGCTCTTGAAAGTTTCTTCCGTCTTATGATTCTACAGAGCCTTTCGTTCTTATTGCCATAATGAATAGCAATATAATTATTTGAGACCCGGGAGCATTCCAAATAATTATTAACAGTGTGTACTTTGAGGTCATAGGGAGTTAAGCATGTCATATAAAGTAATCTGATTTAGGATCACACATTTTTTGATACATAAAAGTTGGTTGTTTGCCTATTACCTATGTACTAATAAAATTAGTCTACCCGCAGGCCAGCCAAGACCCGCCTTCAGGCTGCTGACAAGAACCGAGGTCCAAAAAAAACCTATTATGACCTATGCAAATAAGAAAGAGCCAACTCAGGTGATTTTGTATGTCGTTTTACTCCTCATGGGTAAGCTGTTAAAATTATTTGGAATCATCCCGGAGCACCGTGTATAAATCTACAATATTAACATGTACTGTGTTGTCTCGTTCCATCGTTCCAAAGCTCTCCTGCAATTCCAGCAAAACGCGGAGCATCGTATTCTAAACCAATTCCTAAACAACTCGACCACTGGAAGACATATTCAAAAGATTATCTTGTGACTGTATGTCGTAGCAGTGAACCCAGGGCGCTCATCTCATCTCAACACGCTGTAGACTAAGCAGCTGATTGAAATTTACATATTTGCTTTAGTAGGTAGAAACAATTCAGGGCGAACAACCACAACGTGTACTTTGCTGAATTATTTGCAAAGGGGAGCATAAATAGAATGTTACGTCGGGATTCGTAGGTAAGTACTTGGACGCGAAGTAAACTAATTTGGCACACATTCAAACAAACAAAGAGTCTTTGAATCAAGAATCCTTGTTATCTAAAGAGCTAGCGGCCATGCTTTGCTAACTAACTTTTGTGCTGTACCTATATGAAACACAATACAGGTTCTGGCTGGAATTGAGCGAGTGTTTGTTCATAATTAAACGCTTTTATAATAATACCGGGCGTCAGCATGAAAGCGAGTCTGATAATGTTTTTCTATCATTAACCTGTGCGTTCGATCTCCGCAAAAAGTAACCTTTTAGGTTACGTAGGTACCTTAGCATTCGAAAAAATGTGGATCCAATTAGCGCGAGTTGTTAAACAAAAATTAACTCAGTGTCAGTTTACGAAAATTAAGCAAACATGTTTTGTGAAAATGAACTTGTTTATGCGTATAATTTGTAAATTGAAAAGAAAAAAATAGTTTTGCACAAACTATACATAGTCAAATGTTGCGTCAACTCTGAGCCTTATCTCTTCGCTGATGACCTTAAGCTTATAAAGATCTGTGAAAAGTGATCTAGATCGTGAAAAGCCGAGTGGTGCAGGATAAATGAAATGGCCTTGAACCCTGATAAATGCTATCACATAACTTTGACACGTAAAAAGAAACCGGTGCCAACTGAATTTAGTATAAATTGTAGAACATCAGTTGTGTGGGATTTAGGTAGGTATAATTATTGATAGTCAGTTGAACCTCAATGCGCATTACGATTATGTTATAAAAAAAAGCTTCTGCGATGGTAGGATTTGAGCCCAGAAACACCCGGCATTACAAACGAACGCACACAAAATCACTTTTATTTAAAACCCTTGTTAGAAGTAACCTTGAATATTGCCCGCAGGTGTGGTCGACTCTTTGCGAAGTCCACAATAATCGAATTGAGCGAGTGCAGATGCGATTCCTAGGAATTTTAAGTTATTCATCCCCGATTCCGGGTAATAAAGTCAACTCGAGAGCGTTTGCAATTTTTCAACCTTTTAAATCTAAGTAACAGGAGAAAAATACTTGACTTAATGTTTCTATATAAGTTGGTTAATGGTAGAGGTTAATTTCACCATACGGACAGATTGCCAAAGGAAAGGCAAGGTTGGTGCGGTTATACAATGGCATCCAGGCTCCAGGGGAATAGATATATTTAATGACTCAGAGACTAAATTCGGAAAAACTATCATATCTCATCTAACTACACTGGAGTCTGGAAGGTGATTCTTCCACCCACTTTTGTCGACATCTTATATCGTATTAGTTTATAATGGTTGTGTCGAATGTGTCCTGTGTCCTACCTACTGCACACTGCGTAATTCACTATGCTGCATAACACACTAGGTATATACCATTCTGTTTAATTATTATTATTATGTTATGTCTTTTTTTGTAATATTGCTCTTTTTTTGTATTTATTCTCAATTAAGCATCTTACAATGTAATTTTTAGCATATTGATGTATCGGTGATCCTTAAATAAATTAATAAATAAACTAAATACTGTTTAATTGTCGACACCAAACTGACACTGAGTTTTGTTTTTTTTTCGGTTCACGCTACTTGGGTACACATATTTTTGAAACTGTATTAAAACTAGTTGATGCAATACAAATAAACGAAAAACGTCTACGAACACGATCATTTCTGTGTCAAAGAAAGAAGCTGCCGAGGGGGGGAACCGGAAGTGTTAATAATACCTAGGTTAATCTTGGTTAATAATACCTAGGTTAATATCTGCCAAATAAAGCATGTGTTGAAATAACAATAAAAATATATACAGGAATAAATTCATCAAGCTTTACCCAACGGTAGCCGTTGATTGTGTTTATTATTGCAATTGCGTTCATCCGATAGGTACTTACTAAAACAAACATAGTGTAGATCACGTGTAGCTCAGCGTCATGAATAATTTTACTTAAACGGTTGTCACTTTGCGTACTAGTACTTAGCTTTTATTTAGAAAAAATACTATCATAAATGTATCTTGACGTTTCAATGTTAGGCTACTTAAAAATGTAATAAACAAAGAAATGATTATAGACTCCTTCACATATACACTTTTTGTATAATAAGTTCAAAATAATGCATCGATTGGTATGCTTTTATCAATTTTCTTTTTTAACTTTTTCTTGAGTTTCTTATCTCTACCTTTCTTAGGTTTAGATTTTGGCATTTGGATTCCTTTACCGCCATATTCCCGATTACCTGCTATCCACGGCATGGCTATATTAGGTATTCCTTTATCTCTATAGTCCTTTACAAAATACCGGTTCCAAGCGAAACAGCAAACGTTGTGTTTGTCTCTGCAGCCGGCCACTTCAGCGACCTTCTGGGCTCCCTTGCACAGCTTGTAGTTAACACAGATCCCTCCAGCTTCCCAACAGGGCGTGGTGACCAGCGCTCCTAGCAATATGGTCTCATTAATATTTGGAACATTCATAAATACCATACTAAAGAGTCTAAAAGGTTACAAAACTTTTCTAATATTTGCTTCGAGCACAACATGACAGAAAGGTTGTGTCTCCTTTTGGTACCTGATCCTAACGCCTGTTCCCTTTTATAAATTGGATGTATGTATGGAAGTACTTAGTTTAGCAAAAAGTATTGAAACCGTGCGATGTACATTTTGAAATGAGAACATTCTGGCTAAACCACTACTGTAAACGCCTACGCGTTCATAAAATCAACGGCAATTTTTATTGGTTTAATGTTTTTCGCTAAACTACGTGTAATTGGCAACTGCTGAAAGATTAAAGCCATTTTGCCCTATTGGTTGGATAGATTAGTCGGAAAGAACAATACCCATTTTGGATTTTCTACATAAAGTATCTGTTTCGCTAGCGGGCTAACGCACGCCATCCATGTTAAATAAAGTGGTCTAGTAACTCACTTCTAGAGCTTGAAACGACGGAAGCCAACGCCGCCTGGTAAGCGAGAAGCTCTGCTCTCAGGTCTTCGTATTCCTCGTCGACTGATAAATCCAAGTTAGCGTCATCCCTTAAAGACGCTATCAGGCCAAGTCCGAGGTCAGTTTCATCGCTTTTTTCTGCATTATGAGATTGTGAGAACCGTTTCGCTAACACACATTGATATAAACAGAAAAATAAACCTAGCAGTACCGGCCGGTAAGACATTTCTAATATACCTAAACAATTGTGACTCGATTTTCGAACCGTTTTATGGGCGAACAAGTTAATATTCTTAGATAAGCGGAAAATGTTTCCGTTGGTTTTGCAATAAAATTCAACTTATTTGTTCTAACTTACAATCATGTACCTACTTACAAGCATTTTACAGAATGAACTTATTTTTATCCTATACTCCTGAAGAACTAATATTTATATTGAGTAAAATTATGGCCAATAGACACGGCAAGTAAAGGATTATTTGAGTAGCAAATTTTAATAAATGAAAAATAAAACGATTTTAATATAAAGTTCAACTCATAAAACATTTATTTTGATTCAGCTATAATTCTTTACCATTCGGCCATATTTCAATATCTTTATTGTGTTAGAATAGCTGAAGGTCGAGGGTGGTCCCGTATAAAGGTGAAGATCAGACGATGGCATCTTTTGGAAATCCGCGGTAGGTACACCTCAAATATTATAAGTAGACACATGTCAAAAGATGTTGGGTATTTGCGTATTGTAACTTGTTCATTTGCTAATAAATACTACTCGTGGTTAAGTGATAATACCTAATTTGTTTCCAACCAGTCAGTAAAGCGATTGCTCTGTTCAAGTTCAAACAATTTATTAGAGAATAAGAATAGAACCTAGATTGAAAAAAAAAACACAAACTAACTTACATATTTTAGTAGGGCAGTTTCAGGTGATAATGTGGACACGCTGGACAAAAGCACCAAATTAGTTCAGGTATTTGTTAGGTTAGGTTAGGCACGGCACTTGTTAGGTCCATATAGCTTTAAGTTTTTGATAGAAACCAACTCCTCCGTCGGCCATATTTAATTTTATATATTTTTTACAGATGTTGTTTTTCTATTGCTTCTTTAACATACTATCATAAAACTAAAAATAATTTTAAAATTAAACAGGGCTCTCATCTCATACATGAAACGTAATTTTATGGCGTTTTTTTGCCCGCCCATAACATTCGGTATATCTCTAGAACCGTAATATATCTAACCTCTATAATAACAATACTACAAATATAATAACGTTAATAATTGTTTTTTTAACATACTCGGAACTTAAACCAATTCTAAGAACAAAGATGTTTTACATGTATATGCAGTGTTATCTATACATTTACATCTATACATATAATAAAGCTGAAGACGGTCTAAAGTCTGTACATGGAAGATATTCGAAAAAAAGTTTGCGGGTGATACTTAGAATCGATAACGGAACACGATCCAAAAGTTTTTAGAATTTTTGTCTGTTTTCTGTTTATTTGTACGCGCATCACGTGAAAACAGCTGAACGGATTTTGATGCAAACTTTATTAATCTGTGGAGAAAATTCCCAACCAATATGTAGGCTATAAAAAATATTAAGATAATTATGAAAGGGGTTAAAATGGGGTTTGATTTTTATAGGGGAACTTCTTAAATTAATAAGCTAAAGACTGGAAAATTGACAAGCACATACTTGACTAGCAAAATATTGATAAAACGTGAAAAAACCCGGGATGTAAAATAGTGGTAGTCGGCTAAGGCACTACATATTAACCAAAACTGGTTGATACCTCCGCCGATCGTTACTGTTATACATAACATAAGAGACCTAATTATATTGGAACTTCAGTCACTAAAGACGTCGCTGTTTATATTGAAAAACCAGCAAATATAGGAAGGCGTCAGAAGTGGACATCTAAAGTTTTTTGAAGGTTGAGTTGAATACTTATCTTGAATTATCATAGTTCACCAACTTGGCACCAACAAGGGATGTGGGTATACAATTTGGAAAAAACGGCATTCCGCGGAGAATTGAGTATCTGTGGTATATATTTTTTTAATGTAGAAAACTCCAGTGACTTTCTGATATAGTATTGGGAGCGCATAAGGAGCGCCCCTAAAATAATATTTAGGGCCGTTCATTCCTACGAAAACCTCAGCCTTGGTCCTCAAGTTTCACTGGCAAGACACTGGAATATAATGAGTGTCCTTAGGGATCATTGCTTGCATTGAGACCGTTCTCAGAAGGGTTGCTTTGGGCCTTACATTCCAACGAAAAGGCCTCGCTTGCCTCGCCGCTCATATTCGGTACTTTGGCCACAGGTTTCGCTTGCAAAGACATCTAGAGATTGTAAGTAACCGTGGGGGCTTGCCTTCGGGTTTTCGGCTCTCGAGCTCGCCTAGGTAGCAGTCTCTAAAAGCATGCTATAGGCCTTTAATTCCTATGAAAAGCTCAGCCTTCGGCTTTGCTTGGCTCCCCTTTTATCTTGGCGGTGGCGTAGGGGCTCGCATTGAGCGCGCTCTCTAAAGGGACGCTGTGGACCTTTTATTCCAACGTACTCGTAAAGCTCGGCCTTTGGCCTCGCTGCCACCTGGGGATATTATAATATGTGGCCTTCAGCCCCCAAGTGCTTTCTTAAGGCTTGATTTGGATCTTTCACTGTTACGAAAAGTTGCCTGGCCGCTCACACTGCCACCGCCGCTGGACGTTGGTCTCCAGATACTCTGGATACGAAGACACCTGGGGATAGCAAGTGTCCGTGGGGGCTCACCCACGGGCCCGAGGTCACATAGCGACCGCTCTCTAAAAGCTTTTGGGCCTGTCATTCCTACGAAAAACTGAGCCTTCGGCTCCTCTTGCCTCCCCGTTTACCTCCAGAACTTCGATCCTCAGGCTTCGCTTGCAACTCTTGCAAGTTACTCGGAGATAACGAGTATCCGTGGGGGATCGGTCTTTAGGCCCTCGAGCTCGCATTAAGACCACTCTCTGAAGGATTGCTTTAGGCCTTTAATTCCAATGAAAAGCTCGGCCTTCGGCCTCTCTTGCCTCACCGTTGGGCACTTTGGCCTCAGGTCTCGCTTGCTAGACACCTTAGGATAGTGTCTGTCGGGCTCGCCCTAGGGTCTTCGGACCTGGGGCTCGCAAGGATGCCAAAAGTATTTTAGGGAGCGCTCTCTAAAAGGATACCTACTTTTGGCATCTATATATACATATTGTTTACACTAAACAAGTATATGGTGAACCGCATACTTATATAAGTTTACCTACTAGCTTCTGCCCGCGAGTTCGTACGCGCATAAATTATGGTTTACATGGTATTCTTATGTTTAATCATACTACATACAGAAAATAAATATTTCATATCCATAGACTGTGCGTGTAACAGTTCAAAATCTAAGTAAACACCCTCATAAACTTGGTCGTCAATAATATTATTTAGACACCAAGTTTGCGATTCTAAGTGACTTAGAACTCGAGATATAAATAATTAACTATAATTCAAAATTGCCACATTAAAATTAAATATGGACGACGACGGACAAATAAGGCTACTTTTCTTCGTTTAGCTAGGATATCAAAAGGAAATATTGTACTAGTTTTACTTATTTCGATATTAAGTGCCTTCCGTTATTAAGTGCTTTCCAAACATACCTACTCACTCTGTTGCAAAAAGTAGATGTTTTAAGTAAAATCATACAAAAAACATTATTTTGAAATTTTAAACTTACTACCTTTTTCCTTGTAAACGCGTAGAGGTATTAAATTGAAATTCATATCAATTTAATACCGTTACCGTATAATAGTTTATAATACCTTTTAGTTGTAGCAAAATGAAAGTTTTATGTCTACGCAATCATAAGAAATAGCAATATAAGTCGCATAATTTAAAACTGAAAAAGGTGTATGTGAAGTCCCCAACCCGCACTGGGCCAGCGTGGGGACTACTGCCCGTTCCCTCTCATCCATGGTAGAAGGCCTGTGCCTAGCAGTGGGACGTATATAGGCTGAGTTATATTATTATATAAGTATTATAGATAATCTCAAGGGTATCAAAACATAAAGGTACTTTCCCGTGAACTAAGTTTTATGTCAACGCAATTTATTTATTTATTTATATATTACCTAACATTTATACCTTAACAGCAAGGCCAAAGACGGTACAAACTTAATATGTAACAAGAAGAAAAACATAAACAACAACGACTCTTAAGTATGTTGAACTACAGTACTCGCAGGCATCTCGCATTCTGCCACTCTCCTGCATCCAATCATCAGTCGCGCGGCCGAACTCGCAAACAGATCAACACTGTGGGTGCGCTTGGAGCACGGAGTTGAGGAACGCTAACGCGTGCGCAATGGGATCGTTCGCGTGCGCGCGCCCGGCACGGCCAGCAAGGGGTGATTTCGCGCGCGAACGTACCGATCAGGGACAAAGAGACGCACGAATGCATCGATGAGACCCATACAATCGACCTTTCCTCGCACTAGATCAATAAAAAGAAACAGCAATTTTTTTAAGTAACCCACTTATTTTGGCGTTCGCAACTACTCGCAAGGAAATCAAAGCCTAAAGGATGATTACTAAATTGATAAAGTGACCCTGTTTAAATTTATGCACCCCCAGCTTTCCACATTGTAATGTTACGGATTCCATTTTCATTTATCATTTAGTAATAAACATACTACAACTTTTGCTTGTTTGTACGGAACCCTCGGTGCGCGAGTCCGACTCGCACTTGGCCGGTTTTTTTTAAAGTAAATCACCAACAATGTTTTTTTGAAAACCATTGTAACTAATGTAATTATATTATTAATCGTAGAGAGAGTAAACCGAAATCACCGAAATGGCCGAAATTACTGTTTTACTCGTATTTACCATTATAATGTTACCAGAATGTTGAAAAAAACATAAAATAATAGCTACTGAAACGTTTTTACTGTAGTTAATACTAAGTACAAATAATAATTACGATTTGAAGTTTCGAAACGGAGCGTGTTTTAATTCAACAATCTGCAGCGTCTGGTGATATCACTCCTGGCAAAAGTCAAATTTTAGGCAACTCTATGACATATAGGAAGTACACGTACAAACAAATATGGCGAGTGACACACATGAGTGACGAGGCGCGAAAGTTTAAATGGTGGAAGTGAAAACTTGAATAAATATAATTTTGCAAAAAAAAATCCCTTCCTATCCCCTTCCTCCCCCTGCGTGCCACTATATCTATATACAACTATATCACTATATCAACCTTATTAGTAGTAAGCTATAGTTCAACTTAACTCAGCAAAATTGATGAAGGAGTCGATAAAATAAAATACCAATTTGTTTTTGCCATTGCCAGATATTTTTCAAAGCTTTATCACTTTAGGAATAACGTGTGTGTGCGGAAGAACTGTGTGCCCCTAGTCAAACCTCCGTCCTAACAAAGTATAAATTATAAAATATAATTAAAATCGTAAAAATAATTATATTTATGAACCTTGAAAGTTTAGAAGCAATATACATAAATTTATATTTTTATTGTGCAAGAGTTCATTTAAAGTTACCAATAGAATCCTTACGCTTTTTTAGAAACAAAATTGTATGACAACTATGTACTTAAATGCAGTATTTCCCAACCGAAACCACAATGATTTTCCATACGATATCTACATGTACTCTGTACCTAGTAACAAATATCGGCTGTGACGTCATACCTGTCTGCCTATCAGTATGAAGCGTTTTGCACTGCCGCCAGCGAGGTTAATATTTGTCTGATTTTTTTGGATATTTATGTTCTTTAGTTGTACAAAAAAAGCTACGGTAGCCTAGTGCCTTCAGGCATGCGGCTGTCAAGCGGCGGTCGTGGGTTCGAATCCCGGCTCGTACCAATGAATTTTTCGGAACTTATGTACGGAATATTTACCGTTAGCTTTTCGGTGAAGGAAAACATCGTGAGGAAACAGGTCTAATCCCAATAAGGTCTAGTTTTCCCTCTGGGTTGGAAGGTCTGATGGCAGTCGCTCTCGTAAAACTAGTGCCTATGCCAAATCTTGGGATTAGGTGTCAAAGCGGACCCCGGGCTCCTTTTGGGGCATTACCGGGAATAACGCTAGGAGGATGATGATGTTGATGATGTAGTTGCTCCCATACAAACATTTGTTCATCTCAAAAAACTGGTTTGAATGACATCATAATTTTTTTTTGTCATCATCCCTACGAACTTGGCCGGACATACTGCCGTACCCAAGTCGAGCAATCAGAAAATTATTCCATCTGGGCGAGTAATTAAATCAGCAAACATTCAACACAAATTCAGAACAGAACTGAATACTAATATTATGATAATATAATAATAATAATAATAATGATAATAATAGATGGCTGGATCAAGGGTCAGATACAAAAGGCGGTACTCTTGGATACTGCGCGAATAGTCAGGAGGTTCCTGTCTCTGTCGCCCTGACCACCGGCAGCTTAGGCCCCGCCTCGCTGCCGGCGGTACCCTAGGTTAGGTTTTTATAATGGTTTTATGTTTTATATGTATACTTTTATATTTTACTTTTTATATAATTATTGTAAAAACCTAGCCTGAGTTGAAGATTAAATGAAGAGTATAATAATAATAATAAAAGCTTTATTTAATTCCACACACAACAATATACAGTAAGCAAAAGAGAAGAACAAAATATACATGCAAAATAAGGAAAAATAGCAATTTAAAATTAAGTTTATAGATGTGTGGACCCCTTCTGGGTAAAAGCCTCCCCCAAAGTGTTCCATGTGTCTCTGTCTGTGGCTGTATCAAGCCACCTTTGACCTGCTGTCACTACTATCTCGTCCGCCCACTAGCGCGCGGACGGCCTCTTGCTCGCGTACCTCCTGGTCCAGACCATTTTAATACTCTGATGGTCCACCTGTCGTCGTTGTATCTGGCCACGTGACGTAGTGAGAAAGTTAGCGCGTCCGTAATATTTGTTTTCTTGCGGATAAGCGTATTTTTCACTCTGTCTCTTAATTTTATTCCAAGGCAGCTCCTTTCCATCTTTCTTTGAGTTGTCTGAATTTTGTTTCTTATTTTGACGTCAAACGTCCATGTTTGGCAACCGTACGTGAGGCATGGTAGTATGTCTGAATCCATAATAATTTTTTTGATGCCATCGGGAGTTGTGATTTAAATACTTCCTTATGAGCCCAGTATTTCTTCCAGCTGATTGCTATTCGCCGCTCTATTTCTTCAGTATTCCTTTCCTTGTTAAATGATAGCATTTTACCTAAGTAAATGTATTTTTAGACGAATTCGAGGGGGGCGTTGTTTATCATAATTGGTGTAGTGTGATGGCTAGTCATCAGTTTCGTTTTATCGAGGTTCATTTCTAGGCCAACTTTAATACTGGCTTGATGCAACTCGTTTATCATTATATTTAATTCTTGCGCGTTTTTAGCAAAAAGTATAATGTCATCGGCAAACCTTAGATGACTTAAGAATTTACCTTCGATATCTATGCCTTGCTTTTCCCAAGGTAAGTTTTCCATAATGTGCTGTAAGACGGCTATAAATAATTTAGGTGAGATCGGGTCGCCCTGTCTCACACCTCTTTTTATATCGAATTTCGTTCCTGTTCTGTCTAATTTCACTCTGCTCGAACTGTTTGCATAAATGTTTTTTAAAATGTTTATGTATTTTTCGTTTATGTTATTTGATTCCAAAGCCTTCCAAATGCTGGTGTGCGATATAGAGTCGAAAGTACGAACTTGGCCGGACATACTGCCGTACCCAAGTCGAGCAATCAGAAAATTATTCCATCTGGGCGAGTAATTAAATCAGCAAACATTCAACACAAATTCAGAACAGAACTGAATACTAATATTATGATAATATAGGTAATAATAATATATTAATAAAAGCACATTCAATTCCTAGTACTGGAGCAATTGTATTATATGTATTCTGATGCCAAATGCCAATTCCCGAGACCCAGGTCGCTGAAACAAGAAGAAGTTAAGAAGTTTTATGTGCGATCAAATTATGTCGCTTCAGTTATTGTGCTCCTTTGTTCCATACGCTGTAGTTACTTCAGCTGTATTATAAGAGCATCGTTAATAATTACGTAAACGCCAACCGGACTAACGTAGGTGCTTTTAGACACATATTTTTTTAAATACTACAACGGTAGTAATCGAACATACGGTTTTCCTGATGTCAAGCAGGCACCGTAGCTTATAGACTCGAGAATAATTTTGTTGTCGACCCTTAGTTGATTTGAGGATTCGTAGTCACTTTCAACAAAATGCATTCTTAGGAGCTCTGGCGACCTGACTCACCACCAGGAACACTCGTTAGGTAGGTAAGTACCTACAGAGCAAGTAGCGGTATAATAATGCGTGCGGTCCTCTATGACGTGGAGGAACTACCCCAGTTAGGGTGCTCCAAGTATGAGCAAGATGACATGCCCCTGTGCCCTGGGTATATTCCATCGTCATCATCGTCGAGACATTAAGTTCCTATATAACTAATATTAAATTACACAGATTTTATAACGCTACTTCTTATTCATATGCCCATTCTTATGCGGTCGTCGTCCGAGATAGACGACCAAGAGAAATCCTCGCCATTCCCAAATGAATACAGTCCTTTTTACATGTATGCCTAGCTTTACCCTTTACGTGCAATGAAACAAAATGAACAAATTCTTGGGTTGAACACAAAAGTTACATACCTAGAGCGGTTTGCGCCTTGTTTTAATCTCACTTGGAAATTATGCTAATGAAGACGCGTTCTATTTCAACCGGAAATGATTATATTATTTACAAGCAGCTATATCTATAGGTTTTCCCGTTGTCCAAACGCAATATAAGAAAGTCAATAATCAAGTTCCATCTTCGAAAAATATTTTTTTTGGTATCCTTTAGGACACAATAATATGCTTATACAATCAGTGTATCGACGAGGGCCTCCATTCTATGCCAAAAAATCAGCATCACAATAATGAAACGATGCTGTCAGGACACGTTTGGAAATCTTACCCTTCTTATCTTATCTTATCATATCTAGATGAGGGCCCTTTCGGATGCACTTCGACCCACTGGGATCTTTTGTGCATTTGCCCTCTCCTTATGTCTACTCCCAACTTCGCTCCATCATCTCCACATAGCGGATGATGCAGCTCAGCGGAAGTACCTTGAATTCCTTTGGTTGCGGATAGCGGTTACCAAAGTAATTCATTCTTTGTCTGGCAAGGGCATGACATTCAATTGGAAATCTTACCCTACTAAAAAGCTGCGAGTTTGGTGCGGCACCTGTAAGCTGTCTGCAATGGTTTCAACTGTCAGTCGGGTCCGTATAAAATATAGACCGTCCGCCTACATTTTAAACGAATTGCAAAGTGCCTTTAGCTGCGAAAGAAGCAATTATAAATAAATAAATACAAACATCATAAATATTCTTTGGTTAAAATCCAGTGGTGTCGGTCGTTAACGATTGAGGTGTTTGCATCTGAATCTGAGGCAACAATGGGTCGTGATTAATCGTGTTTGGAATGACATTTAGTCCAGTCTACGGCGTAAACAGCAAAGTGTTACTTAAATCGCTTTTGCAGCAACGCCCCTAATTGCGCCGACTCAATTTTGACAGGTGATTGTAGTCCGAAGATAAATGGAAACTGGCGCTGACTCACTAAAAGAGAACGAAAAGAACGATGGTGGCAATGAACACGCTTCCGCGTCTTCGGAATTCAAATATTCAGTATTCTTATCTAAATACACAAGTCGCGGAAGAAAATCACTTAGGCGCGGCTCCCTCTGCTGCAGGTACCTAAGTAAATATTAATCTCTCACTTATAATAAATCTCTAAATTAAAAAAAGAATTAGCCAGTATCAATTTAACCATTTCTGTGTCCCCCGATGATTTCAGATTCCCATGAACGGAAAAATATGTAACTTTTTTCATAAGCACATTATTACTCTAGCTTCCGTTTAGGATAGTTTTTACTCGGAAACATTAGACCTCATTAAATTATTAATTTCTTCTGCTTGAAATTTTGACGTCACTGACAGTTGACAGATATGGCGATATCTGTCAACTGTCAGTGACGTCAAAATGGCGGGCTTGCCATAACTATCGAATATTAATAATTTCTATCCGGTGTTGTGATGTTAGACCTTCACAAAACGCATATTAAATTCTAAAGCGTAAAAAAATAATCGATTCTGATATGGAAACTTATATGCGATAAATTCGTATTGAGGCGTAATTTCAATAAATGTATCAACAAATTTCAACAAAATAACGTCAAACGTCAAAAGTCTGACTCTCTTCCTTTTTTTAATGGCATGGCGATAGCGCTGTTCTTGCGTTCAGCCAAAGTCTATTTGAGTTTCTGCAAGATTGAATCACACGCTGAGTATTTAATTGTCACGATACTGCACGGCTATCACAAGAAGGCGCGCGAGCTCTCTCGATTTTTCTCGCACTATATGTCTCTCTCTAAGTTATCTGATAAGAGAGAGACTGATAGTTAGAGAAAAATCGAGAGGGCTCGCGCGCGGTTTTGTGATAGCCGCGCTGGTTAGTCAGTATTTATAAGTATTTATCAGCAATAAACAGTATGTATGAAATCAGTATAAAACGGGCCTTTTATGAACATTAATTATGAAGCGCGTCAGTATAAAGCCTGCATCACACTGGCGCGGCCTGACCGCGGCGGACAATAGTAAACTTGTCCGCCGCTGTCAAATTTAATATCGTCCGCCACCGCAGGCCGCGCCAGTGTGGCTGTGCCTTAAGGTGGCTTCAAGTTGACATTCAGCCAATATAGAGACCACAATAGAGACACCAAAATTGGCCAACATACAGGAAAATACTTTTATCATAAAGCCTGCAACACACATTATTATGTTGGCAACGGCGGGAACATACACAAGATTTGCCAGAATGTGATATGCAATCTGAAACATTGCAATATGAAAAAAATAAACATATTGCTTTAACATTTTTAATAATTTCCTTTATTAGAAAGGGACTCGAACTCACGTTGTAGTTGTAGAACTTATCTAGTGGTTAGGTATAGTTTGGAAAATATAAATTGGCTGTCTGTTGTCAAATTAAAAAGAGATCTTTTGTTCCACTTGAACACTTACCGGTCAATGGGTACTCGAAAGGATTATTTATTATTAATTCCTAAACACATCTTTACCTGAGAGTCGGAGTGACTCAAGATCGTTTCAGTCATCCATTACGTTTTTATAATATAACACAACAGTGTTAAAAATATGTAGAAAAGAAGATCAATAAACATTTAATACTGCAGCGTGTGTCCTGCCTGTTAGATCTATTGCCACCGACATCTACTAAACTTTTACCCCATTATTCATAAAACTTAAAATATCTCTGACAAATAACACGTGTTTTGTCCCTTTCTTAATAATTTAAATATCAGAGTGACAGGTTTTAACGTCATTTTAACTAAAATATACAGGTTTATTGAAAGTTTTACATGATAGGTTAAAATTAGAACTGCATGACTGTGTCCTATTTCCAAGCGAAGAAATGCGTTAACTCCTACATTAACAAGCAAACGAAGTCGCAGGTACAGCTAGTCTTTAATAAAGGCGATACATTCAACTTCCCATATAAAAGTGAATTAAAAACCGATTTCACTATGGAAAAAAATGACGATGTTTATGGATTGGCAATATTTTCGATGCTACGAGGAATCTTATTTTCCTAAAAAATTGCATCATACTGTAACGTTTCATCGTCGTGGCGCGACAGCGGAAATCGTATCGTCAACAAGTAACCCTTCGGAAAGCGGGATCTCTTCGAAACATTATATCCGGCGTGTATGCACGGCCCCGCTTTCAGTTCAATGATCATCCTATTAGAAACGTCAACAATATTATATTTCCGGGTCAAATCGTGACACACGGATGATACGAAGAGTGATAAGTTGAATAATATACTAAATACGCAACATGTCACCGCTTCCATAGTTCTTGACTGTTTATGTCACAGTAAAATTTAAGAAACCATATTTATTTATTTATTTATCGTATGGCAAATCAGTATTTAGAACCGTGAGATCTTGGAAAAGACAGTACGGTTGCCAGGTTGTTGCACTTTTAGCACCACCCAGGAGTCACGTGTAGGGTAGCGATGGGTAATTCCTACGGACGTGGTGCAACTTCGACCACTAAGAAACCATACATTTATAAACTACCTAGGTACCTAAACTACACCGTGTGAGGTTATAAACTGCTGGTTATGGTTAATCTGACCGTAGATCAAAATATTTTATTTTATTTTGCAAATAGCCCAAAAGGGCACTTTTACAAGTCAAAAAGTATCATATCATTTGTTAATTCTAAATTATCATTCATAAAATCAACTACGTTATCAATGATGCTGATTAACATGTAAAAAATATATAGAGCAAAACTAACAATTTTAATCCTAATTCTGTGAGGGTCAAAAAATTTAGTACAAATTTATATGTAGAGTCGCCATCTGGTACAACAGAGCGGCCAAAGTGATCACAAATATCTGAACACCTCTAATGCCTTGACAATAGATACGTGTTCAAATATTTTGTGAGCATTTTGGCCGCTGCGATATCTGATGGCGACTGTATCAAATGAGAACAGAGTGAAGTCACTCATATCAATTCCACTGAAAACTGAAATAAAGTTACTTGGCGTCCTTACGAAATGAACGACCTGAACTGACGGGACGCCACAAACAGCACTCGTTCTTAAGTGTCATGTGCATCTCAGCCTTCGCCTCCCTCGACCATATGTTAAGAAAGATTATAAAACTAACCTAACCTTACCTACTTTTCTTTGACCCACAAACAAGTTTACGTAAGTAACTCAAATAAAACTGATGTAAATAATTTTTCTCCAATATGCTCGGAAATGTTCGCCTTACTGTAGCAAAAATAGAACGCGAAGTTCCTCGTTACTATAGAACGCAAATTTAAAAAGTTAAATGTCATTACTGTACATTTTTAGGGCCAGGAAAATGTATGAATAGTATTTTATGCAACTGTTGTATAAGTAGGGTCTTAAAACGCGAGTGTCGTGAGTTGCGATGCGAGCCTTGGCGAGCATCGCAATTAAAGACGCCACGAGCGTTTTAAGACCAAGTTATACACCGTTGCATACAATATTTTTTCTACGACTATTTTAAATAAATAGCATAATTTGACTTTTCAGGCAGTAAGTTTTCCGTTAGTTCTATTACTACTCACGCAATTTCATCAGCGGTGCAGTTATTTTCTTCTTCGTCCATTTTAAAAGGAACGTACACATTTTTCTTCACTTCACAAACACGAATCAAATCTTACGAAGTTATTAATAACGAATAGTTATCATATTTGACATATTTCGTCTTTTAATTTTGAACTGGAACTTTGGTGGGAAATTGGAAACATGACACATTGACACCTCTTGTTTATGGTCTGTTTTGTTCTTAATTCAACTTGCCAGTACTGTCATATTAAGACCAAGGTTTTTCTTAAGTTGGCAGCAATGTCGTTAGTACAATAATTTATTTGAAGTAAATACATTCAGTGGTTTGTTAAGTTGGTAGTACCTAATGTATTTTATGTTTCGGCATGGCCCTCTAGATTAGTCGCGTCGCGGCCTACTCGATCGTGTCTAGTAGGCCGTGGCACAATGTAGTACTACCCAGGTTTAGAAGCGTATGGCTGCTAAGCGTATCGTTTTGGCGACAAAACAGCACGGTTATGCCGTACTGTTATGGGGAATAGAGTATAGACTTTTCTGCAGACTTATTTTGTATGTCTTTATATTAGTGTTCGGGACTATGTAAATGACAGATAAAAGTACAGGAGTAGAAAAATTCCTTTACTGTATACTTTTTTACCTTTTAACTATATATGCTTTGACTAAGACAAATTACTACAAACAGCCAAGTGCTCGTACGATTAAGGACCTTGCAATTTGTCACAACAACTTGCTATAGTTAGACTGGTTAATTAATAGTGTATAGCTGTCTCTTTCCAACTATTACAAGTTGCTGTGACAAATTACGCCACTTTGAAGCGTGCTTAGTTTTCTCGATTTTTCTTTTTTTTAAAGGTCATAGACAAAACGCGAACTTTCGAATGCGACCGAAGTGACGTTTTTAAAATTGTCTCAAATAGTTTTCAATGTTCAAATATTTGTCGAAATAAAACTAACAACGAACTGAAATGCATTTCGATTGCAATCCCGTTTAATCTTTAATCATTTTAATTGCATAAAACATTCAAAATTGTGACCGATTCTAACGGTTAAATTTTTTTAATGTATGCCAATTCAGACTGGCACTACGAGTCATGCCGTGTACATACTTTATAAAATAGGATAAGTTATGGACATACTCGCTTTTTTAAGATTATTGAAAATATTATTTGATTTCCTCACTGTTTTGGAGAAAAGCACTATATCTGCCTTGGCGGGAACGGCAATTCGTGGATTCGTCTCTATTGTCGGATTCAGCTTTGCTTCATCCGACAAAATCAACTCATCCACGAATTGCTACTTCCCGGCCGCTGCAATCATGTACTATTTTAACTTATTAGTTTACATAAAATAAAATTAAAAGTGTACATTTTAAAACATTTATGTGTACATCAGTGGCGGAGCGGCCGATACATACAAGCTGATTTTCCCACCGGCTTGCCAAAAAATTATTGCAATGTTATTACCTACCTCTTAAATCATCGAAAAACAGCTCTTTTTTGTTCCGGGTTGTCCAGTGAAAATACGTACGCTTCGCCACTGGTATACATAGAACTTAATGAACACGGGGAGATAAATCATTACAGAGCTGCATGGTTTGCTATCGTTTCAACTAGGGACTTTGTAAGCACTGTCGTTCTCACTTATTTTATTGGCAGTAAAAGTCACTTAGGAAGCGGTTTGAGGAATATATAGCTATCATATAAAAAGTTATTCTATCCAAACCGGTTACGTTGTTATAGAATATGTTAAAGTAGCGGCGATGACCAAAATGCGAGGTGTACAGTGATTTACGTAATACGATAAGAAACGAATAGCTATGTCGTGCATCGTGTCGGAAAATTATTTAAAAAATAAACAATTAGGTACAAAATTGAATAAGGAATTGTATGCTAGCCGATTTACTGTATGTTTATCTTACCGAGCAATGCGTTTTATTAGTAGTATATAAATTTAATTTAGCAGGATAATTGCGCATATTTCCGAACACACGACAACATCATAAAAATCAACAACATATAAAATGTGAAACAAAGAAATCTAAATCATCACTAAACATAAACTGACATTATTTAATCTGTACATTTGATAGGCGCTTTCGAAAAGTTACGCGATTCCCTTGCTACAAAATATGGGCACAATGCCGAAATTCGGCTCGGCCATCCGAGGGTGGAGTCGCAAGAGTGGCCTGCCTCTCTAGAGTGATATGCAATGCAATAAGTTGTTTGAGTAGAGCCTCTGTGAGCTGTACAACTCGCGAGGGTTTTTTTTCTATTCATTTTTTTAATTTTCTAAATCTGAATAAACAAGGAAAATCTATATAATTAACGAACAGGCTCACAAAATTTCACGAGAATCGGATGAGAAATATGACCGGTAGGTAAAAGGAGAACAGCCGGGCACCGGGACTTGAGGATATTTAGATTAGAAAGATAGATTTTGGCCAAGCCGAAGCATAGAACTTCGTTCGCTTCGCTCATCGTTCAACAAAGAATTATTTAGTTAACGCTACAAATACGTTTCACACATCATCAACTACTACTGATCTACTAACAGAAAAGATTTCAATGATTGAACTGTTTAATTTACCTACAACATTTCGAATATCTACCTCAGCGTCGACATTAACTTAAAAAAACACTTTGATATATGTTGCGAGGTCATACAATTGTGCTGGTCGATTAAAATAAAATACACTCCGCTTTTAGTTTGTGATTTTTGACAAAGCACTAAGGGGCCATAAGCAGATATTGCAGTACGGGCCGGAGCAAACAAGACCTTTTAATAAATTTTGATGAGTGTACGCTCCCAAATCCACACCAAGTGCCGCGCAAGCCCCTGTGTACTGTCACAACTCATATTAATTGTATACACCTGATAATCACACACTGACAGTTGGATTTTTGTACACGTACAGAAAAAACTCATCGGCGATTCAGCTGTTATATAACTATACAATCTTACGAATCGTTACCCGGGCTCTTGAGACAATGGTTTGGTCTCTACCAAAAACTTACTACTCGTACATATTCAATATATGTAAAAATACAATCAGTCTATTATTCGTTTCAAAATACATAGTTACACTGAAATAAATCCATGCCTTACGTTTAATGAGCACGCTACATGCGTTATCAAGGTTTTCCACGTGACTCATGAGAGTCATGAGCATTATTTCACGGTCCAGTGTCGGGCGCGATTGGCTACTCGTGTGTTAAATAAAAATAGCCCGCTGCCACTTATTCCAAGCGTGGCTTTCGGATTTTGGTGCCGCCAATATGGTACACATGAACTTATACAGTACATGAACTTATATAAATTAAGTTGCAACGAAAATCGCCTATTGCAAGGTTTATTTTGCATGATAATAATGTTTTTAATACGGTTTGTATTGAATTGGCGCAGATCGCGGGTAAGGGACTTAAGACTAAGATCCGTTTATTGAGCTGCCGGTATAAAGTCGGTAATACATACTCGTACATATAGTACCAAAGAATACATAGGATATATCGTTAGTAGTGGTGTAAGTTATCCTGTAGAATGCACGGCATATTAGCGTCACCTTACTTGGGTATTAAGTATCACCCTCTCTTCAATAAAGCTAATATTGCATAACCCCGCAGTTGGTCCTTGTCTTTTGCCTCCCACTTGAAAGTGTTTTTACTGGCGCCCGACATGGGGCCTGTCTACAGGACTGTTATTCGCTATGCTCTAAAGCGGCTCACCCCGTCGATCTCCCGTTACGAAACTGGACCTCTACATATGCTTAGCTAGTACGCATTGAGGTGTCAAGATATATATATATACATATATATATATATATATATATATTGTATACAACGACGGTGGCTAACAATCGTAAGGCCCGCCTGATGGTAAGCGGACACCGCAGCCTATAGACGCATGCAACGTGGGAGAAGTAACATGGGCGTTGCCGACCCTTCATATGTTTGAGGATTCGCCGTGTTGACAGCTGAAGGAATAAATGCCCTCGCTCTCAACACAACGCATCCTCGGTAGCTCTGGCGACCTTGCTCACCTCCAGGAACACAACACTACTACAGAGCAAGTAGTATTGTTAATTATGGCTGTGGTCTTCTGCAAAGCGGAGGTGCTTCCCCAATTGGGCTGCTCCATATTCGAGCGGGATGACATTTCGCTGTGCCCTTTTCACCATTTGTGGACACTACCTACGCTTTGATACTACGAATCGCGGTTGTCGAGATATATTTGTCGGTGAACGGTAGATTAGATTATGTTAAATTAGGATTAGGTTAAAACAAGTTATAAAATAGCGGTGCAGGAGATTCGTGACGTGACCTGCCACGGTTCTCGGACCCGACTTTAAAAACAAAGTTTTAACCTACTTCAATTTAGTAGGTACTCCGCCAAGGCACAAGAACATTTCCACATTTCTTTTACAATTTACCACATGAACTGATTTCCGACAGCAAATGCGTTAAAAAACCGAATCGCCCTGTATGTGGGCCGATAATATTCGAGGACTTCCGTCGATTCCCCAAGGATCACTTTTAGCACTTCATTAGTTTCTCTTTCAACGGAATCTTATCAGAATCTATGATATATTTTTATACTTTTAAGTACATAATTGAGGAATTCCATAAGTCAATCATCAGTCTTCATCATCAATTCCACTCCACCAAGTTTATGATTGCCGGGTGTATACACGAGTTATAATAGAAAATACCAAAATCACTACACGCGTGCCTAATATAATTGAGGAGTTCCCTCAATTCTTCATGGATCGCATTATCCAATGGGGGGTCCCATTGGATAATACGATCGAAGCATATACTTACAAACAAAAAAAAAAATTTACCAATCGGCTCGTCAATGACGGAGTTCTGAGGTGACAAACATTGAAAAAGAAAACCGTACAACCGAATTGAGAACCTCCTCCTTTTATTAAAGTCGGTTAAAAAGCGGGAGAACGGCATTAAAAACTCAAGAGTTTAACATAGGTTACGAAGCTCTTGACCATCGGGTGATATGATAGCGCTCAGTTAACTGCCGCTCTTTTTGAGAAACTAATTAAGTACAACTATTGAACCAAATATGTACATTGGCACTAGAAGTCACGTTGTTGTAACAGGTTTGGGAAGTATTTCACCACTTGGAGAAGTACTTTGTATTTGGTATTTCAAATACCGCATGTCACGCTACAAACATTTGCGTACTAACCATACAACAAATGAAAGCTTTTACCGAGTTACGAAAATAAATAACCGCTAAGTTTTTGCCGGTTTGTTTATTCGTCAATATATTTGGGCAAAATGTCACTTGACACACGCATTGAAATATAAGTTATTTTATGTGTGTTGTTGGTAGTTTATTTCGAACAATTGTTACTGTTCGCACATTAAAATCAAATAAGTACATAATAAAACAACCACTGCATACCTCAATACAAGCACAAAACTGTAGAGAAAATATTTAATAAAAAATCAAGTAATTGATTGATTTATTGAGACGGCAGTGGCCCTCTCTCTTACTAAATAACACAGCTTATTCCGTGTTGTTGCTATTTTTCACTGCTGAGAAAAACCGTATTATGGAGTTAGAACTTCAAAAAATTTGACAAAAGTAAAATTAAATAATTTTAACTTTACCAACAAAACATACGAAATTACTCGGTTAATATAAAGCTTTCATATTTTTGCTATTAAAAACACTTTTCAGGAAAAAAAAACCAAAGAATGACGTCACTAGACTGTATTTCCCTGCAAAGTTCACACTAACAGAGCGTCGTTGACGATTCATACAAAGTTGCCGATTTGACTATCTCCTACTAGAAAATCGCGAGATATGCATCCATTCTCGTATCAATTCTAGCTACGACAAAATAACTCATAATAAGTTTTCATGCAGTAAGTATGTTGATAGTAGATCTTATTTGTATTTATCTTAGTGGATTATAGGGGCAAACTCTGTTTTCCATGCCAAGAGCTCGGAGTAAAGCGATGCTGGTTCTACCATTTGTCTTGTACGCCAGTTCACATTCCACTGTCAAATCTAGTTCACGCTAAAGTAATAATTCATGGTTCTAAACATACATTAAATAAAGAATGTGGTCTAAATTAGACCACTTCAATTGGATGGTTCGTTATATTGTAGTTTTGAGATTCTAGATAAAAAGTTGGGCCGAAACATAAAACAAACTGAAGTTTTTGCCAACTCGTCACTGAAGTACTCTCAAGGTGCAGTTTAACTTTCAAAGAAAGCTCTTGCAACTTCTTCATACAACTAAAATTGGAGAGGTAAAAGTTCCGGCAAATATTACTCACTCTTATTGCTTTTCATTGAAACATTTTTCACAATGCGGTGTAAACAGCATCAGTTCAACACTGTCACCATTGAGGTGTGTGGCCTGAAAAGGAAATATTTGCTGAAATAAGCCACCCAGCGTGTGGTTTCGGTGAATGAATGCAAAAACATTGGAAGCACGAAATAATTTCCACCTTTCGTTTTTAGGTCGTGCTTATTTATTAAACCAGCCTTCAGTGGATTTACGAGCGGCATAAACAAATAACAATATTATTATAGCTTGTTTCTTCTTTTGGAGAGAAAAAATGTAGGTATGAAGTGTAAATCGTATACTTTCTCCCGAGAGAACAAAAAGGTTTTGAATTTTGAATTTCTTATAATGGTTACTTTAATTAAATCTCGTGATTTACGAAGATAATTAAAACATGCAAGGACCCCGTGAAAGGGATTAAAATGTGACTGATTACGCAGAATCTATGAGATAAGTGATACAATGTGGAATAAATAGTTTAAACTTCGATTATTTGTAAAAAGGTATAGAACTTGTTTCACAGTTATTTATAACTAGCTGTACCTGCGAATTCGTTTACATGGAAATGTGGTGGGAGTTAACGAATTTCTTATTTTGGACAGGACATGCAGTTCTAATTTAACCTATCAAGTAAAACGTTGTACAAACCTATTTTAGCTAAAATGCCATGAAAATATGTTTGTCTTTGATATTTAAATTAGTAAGAAAGGGACAAAACTCCTTTTATGGTGTAATAGTTTAGTAGATGTTTGTGGCTATTGCCACAAACATCTACTTAACTATTACAGGTAGGACACAGGCTGCAGCATTCAATGTTTATTGATCTTCTTCTGTACATATTTATACTTGTATTAAGTATAACACTGTTTTATATTAAAGAAATAAAAACGTGATGACTGAAATGATCTTGAGTCACTCCGACTCTCAGGTAAAGATTACCTATACGAATTAATAATAGATACTCCTTTCGAGTACCTACCCGGAGTACCCATTGTGAGTACAGAGTGTTTACGCGGAACAAAAGATTAAGGTCTGAATTTATATTTTCCAAACTATAAGTACCTAGCAACTAGTTAAGTTCTAGAGCCATAACGCGAGTCCGAGTCCCTTTCTATTAAAGGTAATTATTAAAAATATTAAAGTATTATGTTTATTTTTTTATATTGCAATGTTTCAGATGGCACCTATCACATTCTGCCAAATCTTGTGTATGTTCCCGCCATTGCCAACTTAAAGAATGTGTGTTGCAGGCTTTATGATAAAAGTATTTTTCTGTATGTTGGCCAATTTCTGTGTCTATATTGGCTGAATATCAACTTGAAGGCGCGAAGTACGAAGTTATAATACCGCCTTAATAGGTGCTTACGCGCTTGATAATTAATGTTTATAAAAGGCCCGTTCTATACTGATTTAATACATAAGTACTGTTTATTGCTGATAAATATAAATACTGCTAAACCAGCACGGCTATCACAAGACGGCGCGCGAGCTCACTCGATTTTTATCGAACTATCCGTTTCTCTCTTATTAGACAACTTAGAAAGAGACTTTTGACGTTTGACGTTATTTTGTTGAAATTTGTTGCTACTTTTATTGAAATTACGCCTCAATACGAATTTAGCACGTATAATTTTCCATATCAGAATCGATTATTTTTTTATGCTTTAGAATTTAATATGCGTTTTATGAAGATCTATCACAACACCGGATCGAAATTATAATTGTTGGATAGTTATGGCAAGCCCGCCATTTTGACGTCACTGACAGTTGACAGATATGGGCGGCTACGATTTCAAGCAGAAGAAATGAATAATTATGGGGTCAAATGTTTCCGAAAATTAATTATTCGTCGCAGTCGGATAAAAACTATCCTAAACGGAAGCTAGAGTAATAATGTACTCATAAAAAAAGTAACATTTTCCGTTCATGGGAAGCTGATTCTTTTTTTAATTTAGAGATTTATTATAAGTGAGAAATAAAAGTGATTATTAAATTGTGTAGCAGTTCGACATGGCACAGTAAACGGTCACCCCATTGATACAAAACTGCAGAATATTATACTGTTTGTTGTGTCTTTCCGTTTTTCTTTAATTTTTATTTATTATTGAAATTGTCATTTAGATCTAAATAACGTACGTACAATGCGTTACGTGATCGACCTGGTTACGTTTGTACTAAGGCGTAACAGCTTGTACCTACTACTTATTTATTGACGTCACACCTGGCCATAATGCGATTTTTACTGCACGCTGCGTGTACGGGAAAACTCGCATTGTGGCCAGGTGAAGACTTAAAATTTTGTACTTAACACGGGCGGTAATTCGTTTAGCCCCAGAGCGCATATTTATGGCCCTCACCTTCGGTTCGGCCACAAACACCTGCGATCTGGGGCATTCACGAATTCACCGCCCTAGGTACGTAATGTACCTACTATTACACTATTGTCCAACGGAAAGTTCATGGTCTTCTCTCCCTCTCACTGAGCATAAGCGTGAGCGAGATGGAAGTGCGTGCTCGGAAGCGCGGAAATCATGTTTTTTAATTTTATTTTTTTTGCCGTTGAAATAAATAAAAAAGTAAACACTGATTCCTCTCAAACATGATATTGCCGATTTTTAAAAGCCATTTTAATATTTTTAGCTTTTGTGCATAATTTGTAAGAAATATTTTAAGTGTATTTTAGACCCTTTTAGACCTATGTTCGTGATTTTTTTCTATGAAGCTTAAATTGCTTAATCATTTTTCTAAACACTGATGTCCCTGCAGAAAAGCGTCTAGATTACTATTCGTATTTTTTTTAAACCATATTATTATAAACAGACGCATTATATTGTTTCAAAAACTCTGTTCGCTTAACTTCGCTGAACCTACGGCGCCTTAACTAGTTGCAAACGGATTCTTATACATGGCTAAAAAAATAATGATTGTATGCGTGCCTACATGTTATTATTTATTTATTTAATGATTAACAGGGTCCCACACTGTCGGAACAGTTTGTCTGTGTGATCACTTCATATTATATTACTTCTTCACTTAATACTAACATTTTTTTTTGATGAGCTACAACAAATAGTTTTTCTTAAAAAGTTTAAATAACATCAATTTCAACAAAATTAGGTCTTGTAAGGCAAATTTTTGTTCCTTTTGGCCAAACACAGTCCAGTAATAATAACAGCAGAATTTATTTCCAACCCGTAACCGAACTGACAATCTCGTTAGAGGGGTTCTGGAGTTGGAATAGTTTACAGTTACACCGGGGTGTTATCGGCCGGCATTAGGCGCGGAACACACGAGCCGCTTCAAGGCCGCGCTCCGTCGCGTTGCGCGGACCGCGTGATGAATGCGTTCTGGAGCCGGCGCCATACACATTGGACAAAGATTTTGGTGTGGAATACCACCCTTACACGTAGGCACTTAAGACTGCGGGAACGCTGTGTTTGCGAGCTACGAGCGTAGACCCGGCGCGTGAAGAGGTCGCGCGATGCACATACACCGTCATAGTAAACTTTCCAAACGCGCGACGTGTTCCGCGGTGCCGTAAAGCTTCGTGTGTTCTGCGCCTGGCATTAGCATGCATGACGCGCTCAGTCGACACCGACAACAGTACACACGGGGCGACGGTGCGCGATGATTAGGTTACCTGCACGCTTGCGGGAGCCGCATCTGATCCTGTCCCAACAGTCACGCACCCAGTAGCTTTTGAATAGTCAAATTGTGAACAGCAGTCTTCAGGTCTACTGGATAGGATTTGCTTGTAACTAGTTCAAGCGCATTGGTTGAAACTTGTAGGCTACTATTAGCGTAGTTTTTTGTTAGGTACTTTACGATACTTATGCACACATGTGAATTGAAAATGATGGGTATATGAGGTATGTTGTAATACAGGTACCTACCGTAGACACTGTACGAGCAGTAACCCCCGGCTCAAAGTTTAGTATGGAAGGCCAGATGGCAGTGGCTTTCGTAAAGCTAGTGCCTATGCTAAATCTTAGGGTTAGGTTAGAGTAGCTCCTTTAGTACCCTAAAGGCCGGCCGAGGAGAGGAAAACGCTGGGAGGATGTGTGGATTACCTACTATATAAACTGTGCGTACCGAAGGTTAAAAACCATTACGGTGACAGAACGCTAAAAACGTATCCCCCTATCTTCTGAACCGTTTACCACTAATCATCAGAAACTATCAGCCGTGAAAGGATAAAAACCGACTTTAATAGAAAATTAATTACTTAACTATGATAACTCGCAAGGCTGTATGTAACATTTATTTACAAACACAACATAAGTATGTATGGATGTACTCGATACATAATTGGACGAAATCGGCTCTATAAAAAATAATTACAAAGTCATTATTTTTTTGACGTACGGGTCTGCAATTAAAAACATGAAGTCAATATATTCATACCTAAACCGCTAACGACTCGTATTTCGCAAATAATGTACACTTTTTTTATTTCAATATTTATTTATTATTATCTTCTACAACCGGGCTGCCCAGTATAAATAACACTCTCTCTCGTTTACTCCGATACAAATAGACAGTGTGCGCGCTATCCCAAATCCTCAAGGGCATTTTGGTGTTGACAGCGTCTTAACCCATAGATATGCTATCGAAAAGCTTATTTGATGAAGAGCGAAGTAAATGTGCATATTTTAGGCAGGCACGTGCACCTACATTAATGTGCCATGGCGAATTCTACACTGAAGATGTTAATTTTATGTTGTATTTCTTTGAATACCTCAGGTTCACAGAGTACGCGTAGATGGTGGAGTATGTAGGTGCTGATTGAGACATAATTGTTTAACAGGAGTTGTAAGACGATAAAACGGTTCTAATTCTCGATTTCCCCAAATCCGTGGGTAATTGTCCGGCAACAGCGGGCGCGGCCATCTGAAATGGTTCCATCCCTGCTAATTACCCGTGATTAGTGTCACGTTGGTTTAATGCAGTTATACGTGGATAATAAAGGTAATCAACATTTTCGTGTATTTGGGTCACGAGCGACTAATTTAAATATTGTCCAAGATCGCCGTAATGGTTGAAAACTAATGGAAATATTGAAAAACCACTGTGGCGTTGAGGTGAAAAGCTCATAACAGTCAGGGTGAAATGAAACTCAAGGCCCACGACCCACTTATAAATCATGCCTCTCCGGGCGATGTTCGCTATACCGCGGTCGGGGCGTCGCTTAAATACCTTCCAGAAGTAGAAACAAATGACCATTTTTGGTCTTAAATCCATTGCCAATTTGCCAGCGACTACGCTACGGTGCAAAGCGGGGCTGGCGCTACGGCGTAGCAGGCGTGACATACTTAAGCTTCCAATGAACCCATTCGAGGCGCGCATCGCTAGCACGTAGCAGCGTTTTTCCGCTGCGTAGCGTACATAGTTCGTAGAGGCATGACTCGTATGTGAGTAGTTGGCATTGTAAGGGTTAAAACTCATCACTCCGACCCACAAGACCGACCCACCTAGAATATAGGTTCTGATTCTTATCCCTGTCATTTTTATTTTGAAAAACAGTTAAATACTAAAAATACATATCCCATAATTCGAGTCATGCCGTAGAGGCACGGAAGCTTAAGTAAGTAGACTGCCTCAAACATTTTAACCGCGACCTTTAACCATAGGATAAAGATGAAACGGGCAAAAATGTATCTTCAAAGTTCTCTACTAAATTTGGTCCTTTAATTTAGGTAGGAAGCTTTTTAACTCTGCCAGGTCGCTCCCTGATTACATTTGTAGCATTACTTGAAACAAAATAAAATAATTGTCCTTTCTTTTACGTTCAACCTTTTTCTACTTAAAATAAATTCAAATTTTTCCTCTGTTTTTAGATACCTACCTACCGTACTGTTCCTGTACCTACTAAAAATGTTAGCGAAACATAGCTATGTAGTTCACTAACATTTTTAGGAGATAAGTACACATAATAAATACGAAATACAAGAAGGATTCGGCTGCGTGACGCTTGCTGTCACTTTTAGAATTGGTATTCTCCTTGCGAGGCGATAAGGAGTTATAAAACTAAATATAATTTCGAATCGAAATATTTCAAATAATATTTCATATTCGAAGGGATGGAAGAGACCAGGCCAAAGAAAAGGAGGATGACCTGTGAGAGAGACGATATGGAAGTAAGTGACGATGATGATGATGAATGATGATGAATGGAGGACAATGGCCAGAAAATGATGATTCAAAGTGCTACAAGTTACGGTTGATCACAAGTTAGCCCGCGAAGCAGCCTCGGGATCCCATTAAGTACTAAGTCCACGAGTACATGCTCCTGTCTGTCGAACCCTCCAATGGTTCTTTTAATTATTTTTTCTATGTCCATTCACAAAGTCTATGTTATACACAGCGGAAATCTTTTTTGAAGACGGATATTAAATGGCTCCGTAGATAACATAAAAACTTGCAAAGCTACAACCCTACAGTTTCCTCTTTGTAATAATAGTATAGAAAGCTAGATGCCCGCGCGCCCGCGTACATCAAAGAACCCAGCCAGAACCAAGAGATGAATTAAGCATTTGGCCATCCCAAAGAATCATTTTATATATAGGTTTTGTTTAATCTAATGTATAGCTTCGGAGATTACCTTCTACCATTGACTTATTATAGTGGGGCAGAGTGCTCGAACAAATTGTCGTAAATGTGGACACGCTGGACAAAGGCACCAATTTTTTTCAGGCACTTGTTAGGTCCATAGCTTTAAATTTTTGATAGGAACCAACTCCTCCGTCAGCCATATTTAATTTTATGGCGACTATTTTGAATAATTCGTATATCATTAATATCACAATCACAAACTTAGTGCCTAAATACATATATATATTTTGGGTCAAGGAATTCAACTAGATATTTTTTAGAGTCGAGTTCCCAAAGGATATCAAACGGAACCCTGTTCCTAAGCTTCAACTGCCCACCCTGCGTGGTCACGTGTCCCCTGGGTGGTACTAAAGAGTGACTAACTTGGAAGGCCAAAAATAATGTATGCCATACGATTAAATAAATAACTGCCCATCCGGCTATCTATTGGCCATCTATTGGTCGAAAGCACGCGTCTGCTATTTTGACACTAAAAATGTATTTTTCACTTCTCATGCTCAAAAAGTGCATCATATTAGACTTGGCAAGCGGGGCTAAAGTAGTACATTTAGCCCCTAGGGAAAATATGTATACATATTTATGATTTATAAAACATTTTAATTTGACCACTCACAACAGTTCAATATTACATCCACCAATCACAACTCTTTAAAAAAACATTAGTATTTGCTATCTACTAACCACAATACAGCTAGACATTAAAATCGACCAATCAGGAAACAGAATTCAATTCAAACATTGGGTGTTTTTCAAGCGTGGTTAACTGCACACATGAGTCATGTATGCAGTTAACCACGCTTGAACATTTGGATGGAGCTATAGTCGGTCAGAGGCGTTTATTTTTGTAATTATTGTAAAGTAGGGAATGAAAAACTCCTAATGTTTGAATTGAATTCTGTTTCCTGATTGGTCGATTTTAATATCTAACTGTATTCTGGTTAGTAAACAGCAAATACTAATGTTATTTTAAAGAGTTGTGATTGGTGGATGTAATTACATGACATAAGCTATGAAGATTGAGCGGGATAGGCTACGCCGCTATTAGACGGTCAGAGGCGTTTATTCGTTTTGTGAATATTTTGTATCTGTGTCAAAACAGTTCATTAAAAAGAATGGCGCCAAATTGAACAATCTTTTCGCCTTGGTAGAATTGTTGATTGTGGATGGATAATCTTTGATTTTACTATTTTCTCGCAGTCGAAGTGAAAAGTAGAGTGTATAACTCTGGTCTAAAAGCCATATTACCCCTCGAACTATTTCCCCTCACTTCGTTCGGGAAAATATCCATCTCGTGGTAATATGGCTTACTTTAGACCCTTGTCATACAATCTACTATACTTGTTTGCGCTCGAAATTCAAAAATCGGTCCCCAGCACTCATTCTGTACAACAGCAATGTGCAGAACATGTAAAATAATGCTTATGTGGAATGGTGAAATGCACTGATTATTTAGTATGAGACTGAGTTGACAGTAATATTATGCTACTACTAGTAATAAGAGTCTGTTGAACAAATTTACGATTACAGACCGATCAACGATAACTGTCATTCCATAGAAATTGTCAAACTTTCCATACATTCAGGTTTTAACGAACACCGCTTACGATTACAGACCGTTTGGTGCAACTCACCCTTAATATACGATCGGCTTTGCTACGGTGCTCGTTAACTACGATTATGTATACCTGCTAATGGTTTGCCGATATTTGCTAGTTAATTAGCTTTACCAGTTCAGTTTAGCACTAATTGATTTCCATTATTTCCGTTAACACATCATTATCATCTAATTCGGGCAATTTGTTCAGAATTTAGAATCAATATTAATTTAGAATCAATATTAATTTAGAATCAATATTACCTAATTTAGAATCAATATTACCTAATTTAGAATCAATATTATTTTTTTCCTTTCTTTTAAGCAACAGCAGTAATTTTAGCCTTCTTAAACAAACGCCTATATTATTATTTAAAAACCGCATAGTTTAGGATTCGTATTGACAATACCAAAAAAAGTGCGAAAATTTCATGGTTTTTCGAGTGCTGCAAAGTTGTGCTAAATTTTGTCTCAGGTCTTTCGAAGCTGCAAACTTGGATATGTGGTCCTGTTAGTGGTCCTAACAACTTTTAACAAAAATTAAAAAATCGCAACTAGGCCTTAGCTTGCGATTTGAATATTCATTTCATTTGTGTCCAATTGGTTATACCAACAGTGTTATGCATAGAAATAGTACCTAAAGGGCCATTAATATGGTGCGAGACCTGAGAATAGAATATAATAGAATAACATTTTATTCATGACACACAAGCATACATGCACATAAACAACATACAAAAGAGAAAACAAAATTGCCACGAAACGCTAGACCGCAGCCCCGCAATGAAATGAAAATCACATACGCGTTGTTGCACAATGTAAATACAATTCGAAAGTTAAACTTAGTGTAGGTTATTAGTAACTGCCTAAAAGCATATATCAATATATTACAGTATAACGCAAAGAGTGAGACTAACTCTAATATATTTCAGGCACATACACATACAGGGATTGCAAGACCACTAGAATAGAGTATTAATTGTATTTGGACGCTCAGAGACCTCAAACATAGACTCTTGGATACGAAATTAATATCATAAACTTCTCGTTAATTCTGATCGGTATAAGACTTTAAATAGAATGTTAAGTTTTTGTACATACACCTTAAGTAGTTTGTTAACGGTTTAGCGGTAGTAAATCTACAATTTTGAAACGATTATTGTTATCGTTTGTCATGTAAAAGCGGCCTATTTGCACAAGAAATAAATGATTTTTATTTACACCATAACAACAATTAATTAGATGGTGTCCCTGTTAGTGACATCAAGAACTGTAGAAGGTTTCTTACACGAAACCCATGCAGTCAAAGTTCGTTTAGTAGCGTAAACGGTCATTTGATTACACGAGTCATCCTACGCAAACTTTGCTGATCCTAATGCGGGATTACGGCCCTTCGCTCGGATCAATGGAGGCCTTACGCTCCTCGCCCTTTTTGATCTTGGGTAGGAACCACTCCTATAGAATGCACAATATACCAGTAAGAAACGACTTAAGCCATTCCATAATTATAATTGCCATCTGACCAGGTACATATACGGAAATTAATTAACTACCTTGTTCAATGTATTGATTTAACAGTGATAAATGTAACGTGATACAAAGTCATGGGTATATCCTACTTAACATTATAAATTTATGCGAATGTTTGGATGCTGTGATGTCTGACGTTCAGTCACGTAAAAACGGGTGAACGGACTTAGATGAATATTTGTATAGTACAAACAGTTTATAAACTGGATTTAAATATAGGATACGTTTTCTCCCGAAAATCATTCTTCTAAGGAATGAAACTCCCCAATTTCACTGTGGTTTTAAACACGTCATTTCAATTTTCAACCTGCAACACCAGAGGTGTTGCGAGTGCGTTGCCGGCCTTTAAGATGGGAGTACGCTCTTAAATCAATTAGGAGTATAATAGCGTAAACATAATGGACTCACACGTCGAATTTGACGTATTGCAATCGGTATCATGTATATATATTTACATTATAAGCTACGGAAGCTGGTTCAGGCATGCGGCTGTCAAGCGGCGGTCGAGGGTTCTTTTTTTATGTAATAGGAGGCAAAGGATCAGACGGATTACCTGATGGTAAGCGATTACCGCCATCCATGGACACCTGCAACACCAGAGGTGTTGTGAGTGCGTTGCCGGCCTTTAAGATGGGAGTACGCTCTTTTCATAAAGGTTTGAAGGTCGTATCGGTCCGGTTCGAATCCCGGCTCGTACCAATGAGTTTTTTGGAACTTCTGTACAGAATATTTAGATACCGTTAGCTTTTCGGTGAAGGAAAACATCGTGAGGAACCCGGCCTTAACCCAGTAAGGGTTTCTTTTCCTCTGGGTTGGAAGGTCAGATGGCAGTCACTTTCATAAAAGTAGTGCCTATGCCAAATCATGGGATTAGGTATTAAAGCGGACCCCAGGCTCCTTTAGGGGCACAACCGGGAATAATGTTAGGAGGATGATGATATATATTTATAAACGAACATCGAATATAGTTCGCGCGCCAATTTCAAGATAGACTATAATTTAAATAGTGCCGATAGTGACGTGAATGAGGGTTCTCCATCACTTCAGTGATAGCGCGTCTATTAGATTGATCAAATTAAGGCTAGCGCGGAAAGATGAATGATGACCGTTTAATCGCTGTTTGAAACTAATATTGTGTCGGCACACTGAGCTGCTGTCTGAGTTATTGGTCAACAAAAATATGTATGTAGTTAAGGGTTGACTTAGTCCCTGTCATATTTTTTATTTTAAAACAGCTTCATCATTAAGAACATTTGATGTGATGTGATTGTATACTTTTGATGCCGCTGCTCGGAAATGTGGTTCAAGATGGTCAGAAATCAGGCTTCAAGACTGTGGTAAGCTGGACGTCGCACGAACAGGCCTCCTGCCGAACAATGTTTTTGTACTTTTTGTAGTCCAGGCGGAACAGCGATTGAACAAACCACAGGGCACCGCGCGCCCGAGCCTGGGGGCGCTCTTTAGTATTATGGTCTTTAATTAGGTATTTAATGGTGATTTATATTTAATTATTTGCAAATTTCCTAGCAGTAGGCGTGAAAAACATACATACTATGTATGTGCCTCACCTTCGGCTCGGACCTCGAATCCACTCGTCCATCTATTGCCTCCAATCTAGCCTCTACAACAATGTACTATTCTAATTCCCTTATCATAACTACCAATATGATATTAATACGTAGCTTGTAATAAGTCGTTCCAGTGCCACATTAACAGGGCGCTCGTGTAAGCGTGTGCGTGCAACAAAACTTGTGAAAACTCAAGTTAGATTGACCTAAAGCGGGCTATCCTAGTATCATTTGTATATTGTTTTTATTCAAATGTTCAGTGCCCAGGTTTTGGCGAGTTCAATCGAAAATGTTGAAAATTGGTTATCATCAGTAATAAACATACACATACATTAACATTTAACGCGAGCAAAATAAGCTATAGTGCTCGAATAACATGTTGGAAGAGTATCGCTATAATTGTCTCAAGCTTCAAGTTTCCTTTGTAAACAGCATCCCTCTTCTTCCACTTACTAGCTTGCTTCGGGCCACTCACATTATTCTTTCAGAGATACTTCGCGTCTCATTAAGGAAATGGTGTTTGAATTTAAATAAGATGCTTGGAATCTCATTATTCCACTGTTAAAGTATATTTGATATTCAAATGAGGCTAAAGTTAACGCAAATATACTTTATAACTAGTATTTAACACGGTAGTCAATTTCAAGCAGGTGGAGCACGGGTTGTGGTTAAATTGCATTAATTATTGCCATAACGTGAATGTTAAGTACTGTGTGTTATATTGTTACTTTATCTACTATGCTTCATAAAAATACGGTTATTCCATACGATAGTCAATACTATAGTAGTCAATAAAATGAAATAACAAATAATATAATAATAGTACATTGTGATACAAGTGAGGTATGTTGATAATTAAATCAGAGGCGAAATTGTTCACGCGAACCGCAGGTGAGCGTGATAAGGAAGCCGAGGATGTACTCGTTATTATCAAAGCTCACGCGTATTATACGACGTTTTTCAACACATTATCGAGGAAAAAATAATTTTCATAAGATGAAAATGTTATAGGCCTGCCAAATTATTTTCTTTACATTGAGTAAATCATTAAGATGACACAACAGGTTTTTACTCACAATTGCACACCGCCAAGAATTTCCAGTGGCGTCCATTCTATTTATCACTTTTTTAGTCACCACGAGTCAACATTTTTGATAATAACCAAACACGCATAAACAAATTTTACAAATATTTGTGAAATAACCTTTAATGGCGCGCAACAGTTTTTTTTTCGTTTAGTTTGCGCAGTGCGGGCACAGAAATCTCTAAAAAATAAAATAATATTTTCGTTTTAAAATGTTACCTGCATTCATTCATGTAAAATGTTATCAAAAGTGAATAGTTTTACTAAATTAAACGTTCCTATATAATTTACAAAAATAAATAGTCAATTAATTAACAAAAAGGATTTAATTAGTTTAGTCGAGTAAGAAACCATTTTCCGAGAGTTAAAAAAAGCTGTACATTCTGTACAACCCGGTTAATTTAAGAATGCACCGTGGTCATGCATATTTCTTGCTGCAAGGTGGTGCCAACGTGACTTAATCGGGATATAACCATAACACACAAGTGTTGTAATGTTATAAAACACGCGTCTTTAATATCCAGGATTATGAGCCTAAAAGCGACACAATAAGAGGTACGTTACGAGTAATTGTCTTGAAAATGATTTTTTATAACGCGTTGCATAATTCTAGAAAAAACAAACTGCTTTCAAAGTAAAGGTTGTAAATAATACTATCTACAACTTCTAGAATTAAGAGTCCGCAGTAAGCTCGATTCTCCATACAAACGTAGTTACGCTGTCATTTTAAAAATACGCGTTGGATTGTTACGAAACTTTGCATGTTCAATGAAATGAGGTATATCTATGTCTGAAATTAGTTTACGTAGCTTCAGATACCATAATAAAAAAAATACAGCGAATTTAAGTTTTTCATACAAAACTAGTTTTTGCTGTATTTACTTTGTTTTATAAATTGGAACCATATAGTCTAATTGCAGACATAGATATACCTCATGTCATTGTATATGCAAAGTTTCGTCACAATCCAACACGTAGTTTTAAAATGACAGCGTAACTACGTTTGTATGGGAAGGTGAAATTCGGCCGAGCTTAGTGCGGCCTCTAAATTTATCTCTTTAAATCCGTATTCTCCTATATAACGGTTTTTAGTCAAATTAAATGTCATTGAATAATTTCCGTCTAGCCGAAAGGTGATAAAAACCTACAAGGATTCCAGTTATAATTTTAATGGAAATTAGTACCGTTTACGGAAATGTAAATTTTTTTTTTCAATGAACGGGTTTATTGCTGAACGCAAGTTTATTTTTATTTTAGGGCATAGTAGATTTGGGTATAGTATTAGTGTTGTTAATATTGTAATGCTTTTATCCGGTAGCCAATACCATTGAAAGTTATGCAAATTGCCGACCCGGATATTATTTATTTATTTATTTATTGATACATGGAAAACCAACAGCGCAACATATTTCTAGATACCATAATAAAACCATATAGCCAATTACAGGTTTTCACTTATAGAAATAAACTAACAAAGAAATCTGAAGCCAAACTTAAACTTAGCATACATTACGCACAGTAACCAATCGCGCATTATTCAATGAATGGGATATGTTATGCGTGTAGTTTACCTAAACCATCTAAGTTGTAGGACCCGGCAGATAAGGCCTCAGGCTTACACTTCTGAACTTAAGTAATAAAACCATTCCGGGTCATCACGACACTTTGATGAAGATCGAAGGTGGTATGAAGTGTATACATAATCTACTTAGATACTGTTGCAGGCTAATCATATTGCGTGTACCACAACAAAGTCTCCCGCAAGGTCAGTCAGATTTTTTCGAGAGCCATCTTCCCCAGATAGGATTAGTAGGTCCGAAGGCGTCCTTTGTCCCCCGATATTGACCCGGGTCGATCATTGCGCAATCCGTTTAACTTGGGTACTCCACTATTATATCTGCAGTGGTGACGACGATCGATTAATCATAGCCAGACATGTAGGCCTCTACATCATATGATTAATAAAACGCGCTTACGCAACATATTGATGCTAATAAGTATGCTCTTGCGCATATTAATTTAATTGGGTTTTCAAGAGCGTTATGGATGTTGTACATAACTTTTGAGTAATAAAAAAATACCTTGATCGATCTGTTATGTATAAGTCATTACTTCAGCAAATTTATTAAAGTGACTATAAGAATGCTTGTGAGCGCTTTTGAGCAAAGATGCCACTCATTGGTATTTATATTCAACATGCAACCTCAATCCTTGGTTTCATAAAACTGATGGGAATAATTAAAGTATTTTTATACCAGGGAACACTTCGGAAAAAACTTATCAGTTATATGATATTAAAGTTCCATAGAACGAATGGGAAGTACATACCCATTAAGACGTTTCAAAAAATTTAAAATATTGTGGATACTTTGATACTAGTACCTACCGGCGGTGCTCCGTCGAAAATGCAATTAATTCCTAGCTCTCGCTTAACACTATATAGAAAAACGGAAAAAAATATTTCCTACTCAGCTACGAGCTTAAGAGTGAACACGAGGAGGTGTGAAACTACTTCTGCATCATTTGAACGAAGGAACGTAATTCTTTTCCACCATAAATTTTATTCAAGGTTTAGGACGTAAGCTGCCTCAAGTGCAAATGGGATTTTCCTTTCGATAGGGAGCAGCAGGTTCATTTAAATCACTATTCTCAGGTCCCTTTACTACCTTAGCGGGGAATGCGAGTCGTGTATCGATTATCCGTTTGGCTGTATTCATCTCCCGTGCCGTGGAGGGTACCTGCGACAAAGAATTCACATTAGAGGTTGACCTCTCTTACTGGACAAGAATAGAGCGCGTTGTTTGAATAAATCATGGACGCAATATTTATGAAACACTTGAATTGCTCAACATCCATCTATCCTACATAAAATCATTGATAAGTCACACTACATAGTATAAAACATAGTCACTTCCTGCTGTCTGTCCGTCCCTATGTATGCTTAGATGTTTAAAACTACGCGACGGTTTTTTTAATAGATAGTGTGATTCAAAGGGAAGGTTTACACCTTAGAAAGGTCTACAAAAAAGGCCGCGATAGTCTATAATATGTCTATCTCTAAGGTATACCCCACAATAACCATATTGTATCCTTTACTTTTTACGAGAAATAATGGCTTATTTACGAAGCGATTTTAAGCAATACAGCATAAATCTTACTTATACTCTTTTCCAATTAAGTAGGCACCGCTAGATTGTGCATTTAATATTGATGAATATGGACCTTTACAGCATGTAATTTAAATGAATATTTTCGAAGATATTACAAATTTCAAATGCAGGGACATAGCGGTTGCGGCGGTAGAGGCCGGGAGGGGGCCGCGCTTGCCTTTAAAAAATAGCGCGTATAATAATAGTCTTCGCACGGGTCCAGAAAGCCGGGGCGAGTGGCTAGTGAATTGTGAATTATAAAATAATAAGTAATTAAAATTCGAGATGTGCACGTTATGAATAATTTTACTAACCTATCAAGTTATCAATATCATATAAATAATTCTACTAATTCCGCTGACTAACGCCTGATTAAAAAATCTACTTGTAATCGTACTGTTTCATATACATCTATGTAGTATTCGGTTTAATGCAATCCATTTCAATCCAGAGGCCTGAGGTTTAGCCAGAGGAATAGCAGTTTCACAGTAGGCACGGCATTAACAATTGGGTATTATACTAATGGTGAAATGTAGAACGTAGTCTTGCTATATTGATAGTAAGGCATCAAATACAGCGAAGTGTAACTTATAAAATATAATTACACTCAAAAAAAGATATGAGACTTGAAAGTAAAAAAAATAAGGCTTTCTTTTAATCGACCAAGAGCAATTTTAAAGATACCAATGGAATCCTTACACTATTGTACAACTTTGTACTTAAAAGAAGTATTTCACGACGAAAACAGCACTTTACGTTATTTGCCATACAACTTTTGGTACGAAAATAGTGCTGTGACTAACGAATAACTACTACTAGGTTTTTTTGAGCCGTTTCGGCTGTCACTAGCGAGGGTCCGCCTTTGAACCTGTGATTTGTCTTTCAACGTGCTCCAATGTTAGTCCGATACATACATTTGATCCACTCAGGAAGCTGGTTCGAATGGCACCGTGAAAAAAAAGACAAATACGGCCAATTGCAGTTGTTATCCATTGATAAAATAGAACGATCATACGGTGGAAGACACTCTGAAACCGTTAATCAGAAATAACGAACTATTTGCATCTAAATAATTAAATAAACAACACGCATGCATGACCCTGACCAAACTGCGCTAGTCAGGTTGCCACCAAATTACGGACTAGGAGTTGTTTTTGCTTATTTTTATACGGCTGATACTTAGAGTTCTATAAATTAAAACCTTGTTAATCATAAACTGTACATAGCATAATTTACGCCCTTCAATACGTAAGACACATAATTTAATCTTGAACATTTAAAAGTTTTATAGGTATTCAAAACCTTCCAGTCGGAATTGTGTGTATTTAAAATAACATTGTAATAGTTACAAACAAAACGAAGTAACATCATTTTGATCTTCAAATGAACTCGTTTCTTGCTTTTGTTGTAGAGAATCGTTATAGCCTAAACATCAGTTTTCTCACTCTCAACTCTGTAAGTTAAGGTTGAAAAGGACTCTATGACCAACAAATGACTAATGGGTTTGTTGTTCCTAAGTTTGTGCCATTGCCGTGTCCGACCTCTGCTTACAAAACCGTTTTAACCAATTGATTTAACTTTCTTTGTCGTACTCATTTTGCGTGATTTGCGTGTCTATTAGTGCCTGCTATTAACAGTAACAAACGTGGTTCCAGTTGCGAGGTAGACAGGAAGTCACGCCGGAAGACATTCAGATTCGTCAAAAAGAAACCCTTCACACATTCCATCACATAACAAAATCTGAACCATTTCAACTATATTTTAAAATCGTCACTACACCCATTTATTCAAACCCAATCAGGATTTCAGCTTGAAGTTAATTTAAAGACGTCGTAGTAAACATGCGCCCAGTTTCGGGCTGGCTCAATAGCCTGCAATCAGTCAGCATGTACGTGATATACTGAGCCATTAGCCAATGAGGACGCGACAACCAATTAGTGATGTTACCTGTCACTGGACCGTGTGATTATGAAATTCAGGTCACTTCTCCGGATTGATCGCCGGCGCTGATGTACCCCTATGATGTACGTTCGGCACCAGCTGAATCATATTAAAGCTTCGGTATTCTGATATTTCCATCGCTTAATTGGCAATATATCCGTGAGCGTGAGTTCCATATCGACATACAACATACATACGTACAAATAACCGCTGTCTGCTTCTGTATTGTGATACAAGCAATGGTAATTAGTATTTGATTCCTTCAATAGGTAAATTGTCATCTAAGATACAGGGAGTTATATTCTATTCAAGACCGGATAGGGTTCAATTGATTGAGAACAACCAGCAACTAGCTCGCCCGGGACAGCGATGAGATTGCAGCGACGGCAAAATCAGAGCACATCTGAAATGGTACCATTTCAGATGTGCACTCAGTGTGATCTGCACCTAAAACTAGCGCCCATAGCATATTTTCAATGGGCCTTGCAATCCAAAAAGAGAACTCAGAATCCACGAGAACTGCCTCGTAGCCGCATCTTCTAAATTGTGAAATCTGCTCACGTTTCTATTAGTTAGTTTCCATTATTTATCTTTCCCCACGGATATCGTTCTTTTTGTGTAAGAGGTCGTAATAGTATGTCTTTTCGTAGAAGCGATTCTGTCTCTCTGAACGGCCGACGATGTACCTAAATGTAAACTCGACTATGTGAAAATTATATATGTATATGTCTTTATTTTGTATTAATCATACATTGTCAGTTACATTAGTCAGTTAGTTATTGTTATTGTATAGGGGCATCAGGCACTCCGCTGCCGCTGTCATTATTGACATAAATATTTACCTATGACTATTTTGTAGAGGATTGATAATCTTCATCGTTATAAATTAGTTTTCAGTATATCGATTATACTTACAAACTTGATTTCCAAAACTAACACGTAGGGTTGGACGAAGCGATGCTCGCGCCTGGGTCGCAGCTGGCGCTTGGCGCGTAAAATATTTGTTGCGCCCCAAACTTGGCTAATATCAATATTTTTATTGATGCACGGTTCTATTATTTAATAAGCAAGTTCTCGTTTCTTTAACTTGTGGCGCCCTATTATTATAAGGAATATTTTGACAGAGTTTGTCGTTGTAAATAAATTTAATAATTTATCAGAGTACATTCAGGCGATTTCTAAGAAAGCTAAAGCTAATATCATTGACGATGATATATAAAGCATTCTAGAATTAATTGGAATAGATAGGCATGCTTATACTGGTGCGTTAATTTAAAAATAAGCCACCGATCGAGTGTAAAAAAACGGAATTTGAAATTACAATATGTAATAATAAATCGGCAGAATTCTCATCTTAGCAGATATCAAATTTCATGAGGGTTGACCATTGCGTATTGTCGACTAGTTATCGAATCTCTTCGCTTGTTATCGACTTTTAACATTATCTCGAAACATTTTACCTCTTTGATAAACGGCTACATCACCATATTAAAATAAATCAAGTTTTTCCCGTTTTTTTTAGTTTCATTCCCTAAAATATGTCGTGCTAAGTGACAATTGTTTATCGATAGTCGATAAAACATAATGTTCGATCCCTCTTGAAGTTTGATTTATTCTATGATAACTCCGCTCCTTGGTGATAATATACTTACCCTTAAAATTATGTAGATAGGTAATTCTATGGTAAATATTATGTGTACGTCCGTACCAAATAGCGATAGCCAAATAATCCCTGGTGAGTAATGATCACAGTTATCGATAACTACAACTTAAAAAAGTTGAAAAACCGCCGATAAAATTATCTATGACACAAAGAAAACCGCATTCAAATCGGTCCATCCGTTTGGGAGCTACGATACCACAGACAGGCACACAGACACAAAGATAGACAGACACGTTAAACTTATAAAAACCCTCTCTTTTCATCGGGGTTAAAAACAAGACAATGCCAGAATTCAATTATTGTGCTTAAGTATCTTCAACCTCCGCTTCTGGCATCTTTACCCTGTAAATTTATTAATTTTCTAGCACCCAGTAAATTTAAATTATTAATTTTCTTTTTATATGCATAACTCTAGTACTCATCATATGGCAATGACTTAGGTTATGGTACTTTCTGCACTTTAAGTTAGTTTGTATCACCTTTGTTAGTTAAGATACTTTACTACGGAAGAGCGGTGTCTCTTATCACAAGTAACTCTGAATACTTAAAAAGAGACATCTACCCTGTTACTGTAAAAAATTGTATGCTAACGAATAAAATATTTTTCATTTTTTTCATATTTTTTTTCAAGTATTGTTATCAAAAGGCTGATGAGAATAAACGAAAGACGACCGACATTAGTCGTCACATGTCACGTTGAGCGGCTTGACTTGCACTACATTTTAACATACGATGATGTATAAAAGGGTTTACCGGAGAAACGTAGGTTCGCAAACGTTGAAACATGATCCGTGACGCACCGCTTAACGCGCCAAGTATTTTTAAACGAGGCTCTAGAGTGTCGAGCTTAAAAGCGAAAGCTTTTAAACATCTTCAAGCACATTCACAACAAAATGAAACAAACAAGTGGTAAGTCTGGATAGCGTGTAGCGGGAGCTCTCAATAACAATGGTATCCTTAACGTTTATTCCACTGTGTTGGGTACTTTACGGGTATACTAAAGATATTTTTCTCAAAATAAAGTTACACAATTTTTCTGCTTGGCCTTAAGGTCGAACCCTACATGTTGTTTTTTTTTGGTATGTCTACTCTGTTTCATATTGTGTATCGAATATTTGTTATAATTTTGTTTTTGTACGATGTTGTTTCTGTTTCTGTGTGATTGTAGCAAACAAATAAACCTTTTATCTATCAAGATAGATATCTACATAATAATTTATGGCATTAAGTCCGCCGATTCGAATATAACTTGTTCTTTTGAGCAATAGAGTTTAAATACATCAATATCTACTGCAAACAATATGTTATCGCTGCACGCTTTTCATCCGTAACTTGCTTGGTGGTTGATTTTCAAGAGAATTTTTATTATATCCACGTTGATATCTTGATAAGCTTAAAAAAATATAAGCGAATTGAGAACCTCCTCCTTTTGTTTGAAGTCGGTTAAAAAAGCTCTCGAAGCTCTTTAATAATCCGTATACAAAAATTACACGATGTTGCTAAACTTTTTGACGTTGTTTCTCATCTTAGAGATCATAATGATAGATTGGTTTAATTTCAGTACACTAGTGAGCTACTTTTAAAAATAATAATTTTATATTTAATCTAGTGCAACGAATGACATTCAGTATATTTTGGGTAAGTACAATTTTACCAAACCAGAGAGATACGAGAAAGAGAGAGAGAATACGATGTCAGGTTTGCCCTAACGTACATGGAATTAGCGCGATTGCTACTAAATAACTTAATGGCAGAGCTCTTGAATAAATAAGACATTCATTAATGATCAATTAGCTATCGATCTGCTTAACCCTAACTAAACGAATACATTAGCCAGACTCCTCCATTTAACTTCTTTTCGCGCAGAGCATTATTAAAGTAATTTCCATGAAAATTGCGTTTTTTGGAGACTAATCATCTTGCAATTAGCTTGATGTAAAAGTTTTCGAAGTAATGAATCAAATTTGCGTTTCAACGCGTCCCTCGTGGCTTTAATTTTCCCCCCGGGCTCAGCTTGCCGTTAAGTACCATATTTCACATTTTTCAGCAGTAATCTGAAAACTTAACTGACGACGTGAAGGCTTTTTTAACCCCCGACGAAAAAAGAGGGGTGTTATAAGTTTAACGTGTCTGTCTGTGTATCTATGTGTCTGTGTATCTGTGTGTCTGTGTATCTGTGTATCTGTCTGTGGTATCGTAGCTCCCAAACGGATAGATCGATTTGAATGCGGTTTTTTGTGTCATATATAATTTTATCCCGAGTATTCTTAGCCATGTTTCATCAAAACCTGTTTAGCCGTTTTTGTGATATTGGACTTTGAAATGAAAATGTAGGGGGTATTTCAACTTTCCTAAGTTGTAGTTAACTAGTTACATTAAGAAGTATGCCACCTCACACCTAACAACTTGATTAAGAATTATCACAAAACATTGCGTTAAAGGGCTGAATGACACTGACGCGGCCTGCGGTGGTGGTGAATAGTAAACATGTCAACTACTGACAAGGTATTGACCACCACCGCAGGCCGCACCGTCTGTGAGAATTTTTAGCCAAACAGGACATGGACTGACTGTCACGTTAAAGTCGGTAAACCCAAACACGCATTAAAATTTGCAAATTTTTTTACTGTGGTACGTCTAGGAAAACCAAGCGACTAAATTATTACATCTACACGGGTACTGCGGGCAGTGTGATGGACCAAAATATTATGTTGCTCGATTCAATTGAAAATCCTGGTTGCCATTGACCTTTTCTCTACTCTACACGATAAAATTGCCCAATGTAATCTGTACCAAAGCACATACTCGAAACGTAAAACGCGTAGAGTGCGAATGTAATTTAACACCCAACCAGTACGAGAACAAAAATATCACATAAATGTTTACAGACTTTTAGAAATACAATTGTAACGAACTACCACTCTAACTTTATTAGCTACTTATATTGAGATGATATCGATAAATGGTAACTAATTCAGTAATCAACACCATTGTAATAAAATAAGATAAATTACTTTCCAAAATAAGCTGAGCATGTAGATATCTGTCGTTACTTATCGCTAATAATATTGCAAAAGATACTAATAGCACGTACCTAATCCAATAATTTACTTTAAAAACAAAGTTTTAACCGACTTAAATTTAGTACTCCGCCAAGCCACGAGAATATTTCCACATTTTTTTACAATTTACCGCATGAACTGATTTCCGATAGCAAATGCGTAGATTACTATAGAAAAAAGCCGAATCGCTGTATGTGGGCCGATAATATTTGAGGACTTCCGTCGATTCCCCAAGATCATCACCAATGCCACTTAATTGGTTCCTATTTCAAAGAAATCTTATCAGAACATGTGACGTACTTTTGCACTTTTAAGTACATATTTGAGGAATTCGAGAAGTCATCTGTGGTCTTCATCATCACTTCCTCGCCACCAAATTTATGATTTTCGGATGTAAATACACGAATTATACCTAATAGAAAATACCAAAATTACTACACACGTGCCTAACAAAATTGAGGAGTTCCCTCAATTCCTCATGGATCCCATCATCTAACTGAATTTTGATAAATAGGAACCTCCTGGAATCATATAAATGCAAACAAAAAAAAAATTCGAATCGGCTCATCAATGACGGAGTTCTGAGGTAACAAACATAGAAAAAAAAGCATAAAAAATACAACCGAATTGAGAACCTCCTCCTTTTGTTTAATAATAATAATAAATCAGCCTATATACGTCCCACTGCTGGGCATAGGCCTCCTCTCATGAGGGAACGGGCAGTAGTCCCCACGCTGGCCCAGTGCGGGTTGGGGACTTCACATACACCTTTGAATTTCTTCGTGGATGTATGCAGGTTTCCTCACGATGTTTTCCTTCACCGAAAAGCTAACGGTAAATATCAAATTATATTCCGTACATTAGTTCCGAAAAACTCATTGGTACGATCCGGGATTTGAACCCACGACCGTCGTTTGACAGCCGCATGACTGAACCACTAGGCTACCGTAGCTTACCTTTTGTTTGAAGTCGGTTAAAAACAGGCACGACCTTCCCTCCCCTCTGTGTAATGGATGAAAAGTATTTAATAACAAATCAGTAAATAAAAAAATATTTCGCAAAAGATTTGGCTACATAATTCCGGACCAAAAAAAACAAAATTGACTTAGTTTTAACATTTCACTCAAAATATACAAACAAATTTTATACTAATAAAACGTATGAAACCTATATTAGTAATTTATGCAACTGATCCATAATGAGAGGCATTAGAATACGAGTGAGGTTTTATGAAAAGAGCGTTCGAGTGTCATAATAGGATCACACTAGTGTTTTATGGCCTAAATATGTACAGTTGCATACACTACTTTATCTACACACATATCATCAAACCAACAAAAAAATGACAACAGCAATGGCGGTAATTCGATCCTCCGTCAAGTCAAGACGAATGTTTCTTTTTTAAATTATAGACAAACGAATGAAGTCTCTATATTCATGTCCACTCGAGATCAAATGTCGTGCGGTTTATATTAAAAAATATATACTGAATTGACGTTCCGTATCGATAACTGTTTTAATATCTATGGATAGAGACCCACTTGAGTTTTGACAGATGTTCCAAATTTAAACTCATAACGTTACATAAATCTACACTGTACTAACAATTCAGTACAGATTTTACCTACCAGACAAGAAAGTTCTCATAGTAAAATCAGTTGTAATAATGCTGGTCATTTCCTACGGTTTCTGAACACATTTTAGAGCAGTAATGATACGTGCGTAGATAAAACTATTTTAAATACAATATTTAAAAAACCGAACTTGTGCGAGTCGGACTCGCCTACCGAGGGTTCCGTTCCAAGTTACAAATGTATATAGTTTTCAAATTTTGCCTTGTAATGTAAAACGATGTTGATTGCCAAATTGTATAGTTCTAGTTCAACGGAAAGTACCTTATTCATTTTGATTCCCTTGAGTGTCGAAATATACTTTTTTTGCGGCATAAACGGCCGTATCTTTTTTGACGTTAACTTAGAAGTTTGATTTTTTCACAGCTTCAAGGGACTTGCTATAAAAACATACACTGATACTTTGTCTCTAATAAAGTTTCAATTCTCTTCCTCCGTTCGAACTTCTGACCACATTTGAGGGTTGAATTTCGTAATATCCATTCTAATTACGTTATATACAAGTAGCCTGCTGTAAAAAAAACAAGCTTCTTGTATCAGTAGTTTTAACTGCGATGACGAATCACTCAGGACTTTAATGTGTATATAGAAATAACATAGAATCAGAAAAGCTTGTAGCAATCGAGATCGCCCAATTCTGATAAGTAAACTTTTATCTTAAAGCTTTAAACAAAGCAATGGAAAAGGTTTCACGAAAATCCCCAATCAATCCCCCACTTATCTACATCCACAGTATGTTCACTATGTAGACCAGGTACTATTGTAGCCCCTGTAAACCGGAACAAAGACTTATTATAATATCGACAAAGATAGATCTTGGAAGATCATAACTCGACACTCTACGGTGGAAAGGCTACATTGATTGGCTGATTGTCAAAAGGATATGTCTACACGGTCAGGTATATCTTTATTCCAATGAAAGAGACATTACCTGGTGCCTGGTGGTACCTGGTCACGGTACGAATAGTTGTATCATTCTGGACCCATCAATATTTAAAATAATTTAAGATCAAAATTGTACATGAAACACATATCAGTTTAATTGAATAGGACCCAAAATCTGAATTATCCTCTGGATCTTTTAAGATTAACCTTTGAGCACATTTTATTGTTACACAAATAGTATTGCTACTGCTAGCAATATTAGCGCTGAGCTAAGCCGAAACTTTTCGCTAAATCATATATTAGTGTTGGGTCGCCGTGGCGTGGGTCGCGTCGATAAAGTCAATATTTCGAAAGCGTGACGTGCGTGCAGGGCGGGCGGCCTTCGCTTGCCTAAGTTTGATAATTTCGTTACATCCCGGTTCAATCTAATAACATAGCCACACGTATCATTACGAGGGCTGCCTTTTAAGATGTGTCGTTTGGAAAAACTAAAGACAATTTAAGTGTTAAATGGTATTCATTGTTTTTCAAAGTAATCACTTTTTCATTCGATCGAACCAGTTTTCGAAACACTTATTCCAGTCCGAAGTCGGGGTCTCCAAAATGGCCATTTTGTATGCCTCAACCGCTTCTTCAGGCGTCTGGTACCGTTGACCACGAAGTCGTTGCTTGATTTTTGGAAAATAAAAAAATCGTTAGGGCTTAAGTCTGAACAGTACGGCGGGTGTTCCAGAATTTCGACGTTTTGCTCTTTTAAAAACGCAATCGTTTGCCGGGCGGTGTGCGAGCTCGCATTATCGCGGTGCAGTCTTATACGACGTCTTGGGTTATTTTTTAGAAACTCGCCGATGACTTCTGGTAAACAGACAGTGGTATACCAGTCAGCATTAACCGTTTTACGATCCTCGAGCACGATGGTGGCAACGTGGCCACTTTTTGCCACAAACGTGGTGACCATTTTTTTCGAAGTGCTCCGTGAGCGTATTACTTTGGTAGCTACGGGTGAATGGACCAACAAACTTGTAAGACGTCAGTGATCTTGTGGGGGTTCGGCTTTTACTTGAAGTACATTAACTTACAAAGGGCATTGGGTAACCTTGTATGAGAAAATTCGTCGTTTTTATTTTTTGCAGCGGCCAAGGATGTTTTTTTAATAATCTTTTAGAGGACCTCTTATTTACGCATAGGTATATACAATTAAACGCGTTAAACAATAACGGAACCGAGATATTTAAGTATTGTTTAGTTTATAACTTTGGCTCATCTTGGAACACCCAAACAGTCGACTGCTGTTTAGAATCGGGATCGTAGGCATATATCCAAGATTCGTCACCACTGATAAATTGATAATGTCGTAAACATGTTTTGAGTTTCCTCGGTTGAATTGCCGCAGAGTTTTGCGACACCATCGAACGCGAGCCGTTTTTTGGTCTTCACTGAGTAAATGTGGTATCCAGCGTGAGATCAACTTTTTTACGCCTAAGTGATCATGCAAAATACTGTGAACACTGGTCCCTGAAATACTTAAGGAAGCTTCTATCTCACGGTATGTCGCATGGCGATCTTCGACGATCAGTTGCCGTACAGCATCAATGTTCTCCTGGGTTACGGCTGTTTTTGGTCGACCTTCACGATGTCTATCACCAAGACTAGAGCAACCACGTTGAAATTCTAAATACCAGCGTTCCACAGTCCGGAAGCATGATGCTTTATCATTGAAAACCGTAGTCAACTCTTCGAAGCACTGAAGTCGCGTTAAGCCCCTTATGAAGTTGTAAAAAATTATCGCACGTAAATTTTCCTTCGTAATTTCCATTTTCACAACTGACTTGTCAACTTTGAACGAACGCTGTACTAAAACGGTTGGGCCGATTTCGCGTCATTCTTTTGTTTACGAATTCTAAATTCAAATATTTTAAGATGACACTAGTTCTTTTTTATGCAATCACGGGAGGTTAGCAAACGACAGGACTTAAAAGGCAGCCCTCGTACTACATGTCACATATGAAACCAAGAATCAACGTAAAATCTCTCTCAGGGAAAAACAACTCTATAGTTAATCATAAATAATGAAAGTCTAGTCTCTCTGAGGAGGTTCTTTTAAAATTGATATTATATATTTTTGAAGGAAACGGATTAAGTCAAAGTCATAATAAAACAATAATAAACGTAATCATATATGACAAATATCGATTATATGGACGTTTCTGCCTTTTTTTATAGAACATTCCACGATCTTAGTTACCTAACAGTTTTGAAAAATATATGATAAAAGCTCACTCAGTCCCCTTCAGACGGCAAAAGTTTTCCGATTATTTAAGTAGTTTAGCGGGAGCAATTTCTCTGGGCAACAATAAACTTCATGTTAAATGGATAGTGCGAGGCCGGTATACGACTAATTGGGTTATGTGTCAGCTTAAATAAGGATTGTTCTCTTTAACTATACCCTGATACGCTCTCTACGGATTTGAACGGCGAGAGTTAGAGACTTTTGGCGTATGTCGAATTACTGAGATAACCAATCATATCTAGGTATAAGTTTATATTAAGATCGTTCGGGAAAAATCACGATTTTTGAAAGACTATGACCGATTACTTACTACTACTTAAATTCCATACAGATAATTGCCCCTGATCACTTAGTGACTGAAATGGGTTTGAAGTCAAGTTTGGTACCTACTAAAGTTTTAAGCTTCATAAATGTACATTCATAATATACTTATAAAGACGCAGCCAAGATAGTAGCAGCCAGAACAATGAGTTGTTAAAATCTTATTCGACATTCAATCATATTGGAAAAACATAATGTAATTTTAGCAAGTAGTTATTAGGTACCCAGTATACCTATCTATAGTGAGAGATATGTTGCCAGATTTCAGTCAGTCAGTGATTGATATCACTGACTCGAGCTGCTCTCCCTTTGCCGAATCTGGAGTCCAAATAATAACCATTTGTTTATGGCGATTCGGTTCAAGACTCACGAAAACTATTTGGCTTAAGAAAAGAACTACCGTTAAATTTTATCGCACTATCAAAATCACTGTAGATGACTGTACTACACGGTGATTTTTAATCCACCAAACATGTGTTCGAACGAGCGTTAAGACAATCGAATTGAAATTTTCCCATACAAAAAGTGACATTTAAATCTAATTATGTAATCGACCAGATACTTAGAGTTGAAACAGAATCAGATTTCCATGGAATCTCATCCAATTACATCACTGTTCAGTGGATTAAAGGCCACGGGTAAAAGTTTTTTCATTTTTTTTGGTGAATAATTAATTATGATAGGTCAATTAAAAACAAACATATTTTGTTACAGCATGTTATACTTACTCTATAATTCATCGGAGCCGAAATACTTCCAATATTTCCCAGAGACACAAAGTTCTGTGGAAATATTGTGAATATCTCGGCTCCAAAATTTTAAAATTTATGCATCCTTGTTCGCTGCAAAAAAACGTGTTTTTGCTTTCATACCCTTTAATGCCCTTTAATGAGAATGTAAACAATAGTATCCACTGAATGTGTGTGTGGTCACTGGTATATTTCTTCAAGTTAAGGAGGTACATACGGCAAAATTCAGAGCTTTTGCGGCAAACTTGCTAGTTCTTAACATCTACTGACCCCCTAGCACACTAAGTTTTATGACGGACATAAAGCCTTGTCCCTCTTGCACTCGTATGTTTGCCAGAATGGGATGAATGCTTTATGTCCGACATAAAACATAGTGTGCTAGGGGGTCTGGTCATGCGTGTGACAATTGACAATGACAAATATCACTTATAAATAAATCATAATTGAATAATATTAATGTATGTCTGTACGTAAGTTCAGGAGCCCGTGTAACACAAAAGACAATGCACATATTCATCTTCCTGCTCATTCCACTTTCATGAGAATCATGAGATACTCGTAATAACATGTATACCAAATATAATTGTATGATTTGATTTGGTTCCAAATAGTTTTTCCACTAACCGAAAAATAACGTCTAATTTCCATTCACCTTGACTGATGAAGAGTTGTGCGTGCCCTATGATCGTTAAAGTTTATTAGGGACCCATAATAACTACACTTTTCCACAGCACGATATTTCTACTTGCCTTGTACCTTCTCTTTGAATTTGTTATTACAAAAACCTTACATGAAAAAAAGAGCGCGAACTTACTTCATTTTTTCTATGACATACCGTAAATAAAATTTCAGGAATATTTTATTTCATCAAATTGAAAATCGACTGCCTTGCAAAAAATAAATTGCTACTCCGTTTATTTGAATACCATTTCAAAGTTCCTCAGAACGAGTATATGGCTAATCGTTTCCCAGCCAGACATGACATTTGACTAGGGGCACATAGTTCTAATTTGTACTTTATTGTGAACAGTATAAGGTCGTAACACATTTTCCGTAAATCGACTGCATTCAAAACTGAACACTATTCGTAAGAGAATAAAGCCGTTAAACACTTTTTGCAATTGCATATTCCGCAAATAAATTAGTAATTTTGTCCACGCGTCCTTTACCGTTTCGCTATTGAGCAAATTCGAATAGTTCGAATTTGGACGTTATTCCTAAAGAGATAAAGCTTTGAAAAATATTTGGCAATGGCAAAAACAGATTGCTATTTTATTTCATCGTCTCCTTCATCAATTTTGCTGAGTTACGTTGAACTATAGCGTACTACTAATAAGGTTGGTATTAGATATATTGGCACGCAGGGGGAGGGAGGGATTTTTTTTGCTAAATAAAAATTATTCCAGTTTTCACTTCTGCCGGCACTCCCGGAGTGCAACCCGGTCTTTTTTTTAAGGGGAAGGGACCCCTCCCCTTCCCCACACTATGGTAATGCCATAGTGTGGAGTCGGGGAGGGGTCCCTTTGTTTCCCATAAAGTTATTTTTCCGAATTTCGATATCTAGATATTGATATCCATATAATTTATAGTGCACTATAGGTAACTGGTAAACATTGTTAAGTAAAACGCTTTATAGTTCTAACATTAATAACCTATAATATTAAGCATTATAATCACAAAAGCCAGAAAATTTATGTCCTTAACAATCAATCTCTATCGATAATTATTTATAAATATTCTAAGGCACATATTTCAACTTACTAATGGTTGCTATTCATATTGTTTTAATGCCTAAATTGAATTACGTCTAAGATACCAAATCTATGTATAACATCCATAAATAGTCATATAGATAATTCACTCAGAAACATTTCCAGACATACATACTGTGCGGTGTCATTATGGTTTGTACTTTTTATATTTTTGATGACTGTTTCGTAAAGAATACGTTTAAACAAGCATGTTTTGTTACAAACTTTTTTCTCTGAAATGAAAAATGACCTAGATATTGGACCTCGAAGGCAGGTCAGTGTAGGTATTATTTACAAGTACAGATTTTTCCCAACTTTCGGGTCAAATATCTCGGCCATTTTTGATTTTAGAGGAAAATGTTTCAAGCGTGCGTTTCAGGAGAGTGTTTATAGGCTTTAACATTATGAAGTGTGACACCACCATGACATTGAACGATATGAGATATGACCAACTAATCAGATGACTCGATTGACTGCCAATCATTATGACTTTAAACTAGATTATTGCCATTAACAGAATGTAATTACCTACATACCACCGGGACATTGAATGTTATGGCTAACCAATTGTTTGATAATGACCTGCACATATCGGAACCCAATTTATTTTTTGATGACTTTCGACAATATGACTAGAAAACAATATGGTGGAAAGCGTTATGGACTGAAAAAATCGGATGTTATTTTTTTTGGGAAACAATAAGAGAGCCAAAAATATCCTTTCTAGGTGGTATGGTCGTATGCCTATTGGATTCTAGTTAAAAACTTTATGTAAGAGTACTTAGTTAGTCTCTTTAGAAACAGCTTTTTCCTTAAAAAGTGTTAAGGTTTTTATTACCTAGGTACCTAAATCAACCTTATATCAGCGTCTACGCCACGCATTCTAGGTCATCAATCAATAGATCTTTGAAAATATGCCACTCCAAGGTTTCTAATGTTTAATGCTACATAGGATATAATTCCCTCCGATATTAAATCCCTCCGAACATCGCCAAAAACATAGGTACAAAGGCAACAGGTATTTACAACTAGGTGCATAACGTAGACAGGTACTTTGTTTAATTACAGACACGACTTTTTGCCTGATGAAATAGCGGGTGGCAAGTTTCGTGTAAAGGTCAAGTGCTAACGATCAATTGGCACATTAATTAATTAATTTTCCAACGTTCATTATAAAATTCGACTCGACCTGAAACATTTCGTATTCCTGTATGTTATTATAAGGTCGAATCGAATACGAAACGAGTGCCAGGCTGAATGTGTCAAGTCTTGAAGAGTACGCCGCGCGCCCTCCATTCCCTTATTACATATATCGCAGACAAACCCGCAGGATAACAAGCCCTTGACCTGTTTGCACATCCCAAAAGTCCATTCTAGATACTGGTGAAATAATTTTTGATTACGGTGTGTAGTGTCGGTGATTATTACCCTCTACATACAAATATCCCGACCCGTTTGGTGTCGGGTTAGAATTTCACCACCCCCTTTCTTCCCGTGGGTGTATCGTAAAAGTCGACTAAGGGACCAGGGTTGAAGCATGTTGTGGGCGATGGGCTAGCAACCTATCACTGCAACATCACATTTAGTCGATCTTTTATACCCACATTTATGCTAAAAGTGGCGCTGGAACATACGTTTCATGTGCTCTGCCTACCCCTTTTGGGAATAAAGGCGTGAATGTATGTATGTGTATGTATGTATGTACATACAAATATAAATAGAGCTAGACGACGCTGCCGGTCTGCTCCGATCCTTGATACCTCAGGTCATTCATACAATATAATGGCGATATTGACAGTGACGTTAGTTATATACCGAATCAGCGCAGCATGGATGAAATGGCGCCAGATAACGGAAAAATCTGCGACGACCGAATGCCCCTTCAACTGAAGGGCAAAACAAGGCCATTATAAGATTTATAAGACCTGTCGTCATGCATGGATCGGCATGTTAGGCCGCAAAGATGACAGATGAAACGAGATTGCATGTAACGGAGATGAGAATGTTGAGATTGATGTGTAGCGTGACGAGAATGGATCGAATAAGGAATGACTATATAAGAGGAAGCCTGAAAGTACTTAGCACCCATTAATGAAAAGCTGAGAGCAACTCGCCTACGATGGTATGGACATGTTATGCGGAGGGATGATAGTCATGTTACTAGAAAAGTTTTAAGTATGAATGTGGAGGGTCGGAAGAGAAGAAGTAGACCAAGAAAAAGGTCTATGCACTGCGTGAGAGACGATAGGAAGAAAGGAAGTGTGTGATGAGTTGACGGGCGATAAAGGTATGGAAGAAAACAACATGCTGCGCCGACCCCAAGTAAATGGGATAAGGAAAAGCGAATTCATTTTACCAACTTATAATATTGGTATACAAGAATCCTAGTCTTATGTAATTTATAAATCAAAAAATCACAAAATACTACGAACAATTTTTTTCACATCCAGAATTATGCGTATTCGCGTCGGACTGTGAAAGGTGTTGTGTCGTTCCCTTGAGCTCTTTTGCTAAGTTTTTTCGATAAATATGACATAACGAATCACGTTCCAAGGTCACGTATTTTTAGAGAAAAATCGTCTAGAAACCGCGACTACCGCGAGTAGGGGTTTATAGCTGCAATCAGATGGTAATCATCCGAAGGTTAAATTTCAGTGACTGGACGATTTACGAGGTTATTTTATGTGTGCATTATAAATTATAATAAAGTTCGTTTATTTGGTTCAGCACCACAGACCTTTGCCATTTGTTAAAATTTACATACGTATGAGATTGAATTTACTGTAGCAGGCCTTCTCGCAATAGATTCTATCGAAACCCGCCCAGGATTATAATTTAAATAGCTCAATCTTTGCAAGCTTTTATTTACTTGCCCTGGTAGTATGTATGGGACAAATCTTGCAAATTAAATTTGACCCACTTCCCGGTGACCGATTGAGCTGAAATTTTGGGTATAAGTATAGTTTGGACGACAATTCAATATTATGATACCGTACCATCGAGCTGATCTGATGATGGAGACAGAAGGTGGCCATGGGAATTCAGTACTTAACCGACGTAACCCCGTTGAGCTTGCGTTCGTTGTAATCGTTTCAATGAGTAGTTGATGATGGTATACAGAAAAGTACAGGCGACAATAAAAACTTTAAAAAATGACAGAAATTTATTATAAAAAGGGTCCTAATTTCGTCGAGCGTTTTAAAAATTAAAATTAATCTGTATTATGTAACAGCCTTGAAAAATAACTCTACATTTACAGGGCCTCGGCGTAGCAGTAAGATTTATAGGAATAATATTACGAAACAATACATAAACGGTGAGTCATTTTGCAGCACAGTAAATATCATAAGATGAACGTCGACATTTTAAGCATATCGGGGTGTTTTGATTAAATAGTCGGTACTTACATTAAAAAGAGCCGGCGCCGGCGCGAAAGGACCGCGGCGTGCTAATCAGGCTCACGCCTCAGCGGCAGTATTCAAATAGAATAAGTGATTGCTGAAGCGGATTATCTCCTGATAATCACAGCTCCCTGGTATTGTGCTCTCGTCGCTCCACTGCGCCGTAACCAACCGAGATTCGCTAGTTTACAATTTCTGTCCGGGTAGCGTCGGCGAAACCGCTAAATTGTCGCATAACTTAGGGTTAATTTATAACTTGCTATAAATATATTAATTTAAAAAAAAAAAAACAAAGGTGTAGGTCACTATTAAGTCATTTAAACTGGGCGTGTTGCACGTTATCTGTGGCGTGTTGAGAAGGCAGAGTTTTCTAATAAATATAGTTACTATTATACATTGTATTATAGTCAATGTACATGGAATAATTAGTTAAAATCTCTGAAGAAATATTTTACAGATAATGAAAAATAACATACCCTTCTTTACTTTACAAGTTTCACAATTCATTTAAATTGTTTGAAAAAATATTACCTAAATGTAGTAATATTAGTCTATTGGAAATAGATTATCAATTTTTGTAATTTTCATCTATAACCTTGTCTAGACAAAATAAATAAATAGTAGCAATTATAACTATATTTATTGCACCAACGTAAGTAAATGAAATGCTATCTTTCGATTTTGCAGACAATGCTTTTAAGCATACCTACATTTTTGTACCATTATGCTAGCTGAGTGACGCCCTAAACAAGACCTAAATAGAATGGGGTGTGTTTACGCTCGATACTTGCCTGACTCTCATTTCTAACGTTTGTAATATTGAACAACATTAGCATATTGCCTTGCATAACAGCGATGTTGCTTAGCTTCAGCTGTAGTAATGTATGTAATGTATGCTAGAGATAAGTAGGTATTTAAAAATAACTGTAGCTTAAGACACTATATTAACATTGCTTATGGTTGGTAAATATTTTTTTTATTTTCATTTTTTTCTACTCGCAACGTAGGGGAAAGTGAGGCCTTTCTGCATGGTTTTGACCACCTAGTCCACCATCATACATTTTAGTCAAGTTTTCATAGTATTGCAATAGCAACGTCCATATTCGTTTGGAAGAATAAAAGCGTGAATTCTTGATCCTATTCGAACGCATAACAACCACTTGATAACCATTATAAATTGTCGTCAAAACTTTCTCGATCCTCTCAACCTAAACGTGTAGCCGCCATTATTACTTCCTGCAAAGAGCAAAAATGAAATGTTGGATAGGTATTACATCAGCGTATTTCATCCAATTCTCTGGCGAGCACTGGTCTAATTACCTCATAAAAACTAATTCTAAACTGATGCTGATTGCAGAGCACTATATATTTGAAATGTTTGCCTGCCCTCGTGTAACAAATAACGAGCTACGCTCAAGGTGAATACAATGTTTTACGAGCTAAGATAACAGTTTTCTATAACAGTTTTATACAACGAGCAAAGATAACAGTTTTATATTATTAATCAAAAGTTTATGCTATGTTAGTAGTCAAAAATTAATACATTAAAATAACGTCGATTTATTTCTGTACATTGTGTATAGAAAATAACAGAGGTGCAGTTTTTTTAATACGCCAAACAGCCTGAAAAGCTGTCAGACACTTTACAAAGCGTTTGTATCTGCTCGGAATTGGATGGTAGCGTTGTTGACGAAGACTTTATTAATTTAGGGATCATGTTGGAATACGAGTATTTCGGAATAACTGCGTATATTATTTACCTTTCTCGCCTAATGTGAGCCGAAATCTAAGCGGGAGGAGATATGAAACATGACCTTCGTTTAAAGAAAAGCGCTTACGTGTCGTCTGTCAACTAAATCAATAAAAAAGAAAATTTAATCTTAATCATTATTTCATGAAAAATAATCTGTTTTACAGAGACTAAACCTTTGAATCTAATGATTTACTAACCATAAACAAATATAAAATTATACTTTGGTTTTCGTCATATGTGTAATTATTTGAAGGCAGGAAATAATAGAATTGATAGGTAATTAATAATGTGTGCCGCAGCTATACAATATACATGATAAATGAAACTGCACTGAATTCTTTAATAAAATTGCTAAATGGAAAACCTCTAACAGCTTTTATTGTTAGACAATGCATCGCTAAAAGGAATATGAAAAATTCGTGGTAGTAGTACATACATACCTATTAATGAATTTAGAAGGAAAACGATCAAGGCTAAGTACCATAGATTATTTTTGGAAAATGGGTCATAAATTTTAAAAAACGCGCTACCGTAATTACCCGGTTGTACGATTTTAATAGGAGGACGACCTCCAGTAAAATAGGAGGACGCCCTACAGTAAAATAGGAGGACGACCTCCAGTAAAATGGGAGGACGACCTCCAATTAAAATATTTTTTTGTCGTCATGCCACAGCTCGTCCCGTTTCATAGGGAAGATCCTACCTACACACCATGAGACACCGAGCTTGGAGGGCGCAAAAACTGCCTGCGTAATGGCTTGCCCCGGCCAAAATTAGCCTGGCCATCCAAACTCACAAAGCTGTTGGGACGACTCAATGTGCCAATTGACCGCTAACTCGAGAACTCGCAGAACGAGACAGACTTTTGGCGGTAAACATAAGAAAGGCTGGTTACTAGCTCCACGCACAGCCTTCTGCAAGCACTGGGACATTCTTAGAATCAAATACTCTCCGTTTTTCAGTTTGCCTGCGTCTTGGGGTCCCGGTCTGCGCCCCACATCGATGCCCCTGCGGAAGCGTAGTAGATTGGCTTGGGCACCACCACCACGGGCTCTCCTACCAGAAAAGCGCGGGTCGCTTCTCAAGGCATGCTGCCCTTAATGACATCATTCGTCGGTCTATTGCATCGGCCAAAGTGCCGGCTGGTTTTATAGCCGTCTGGCATTCTAAGAAACGATAGCAAGAGACCGGTCGGGATGTCATTGGTCCCGTGGAGTATGGGACGGGTTCTGGTGTGGGATGCAACCTATCCTCCGTCGCATCTCCACCGGTACCTCTATGAGGGCAGCAGCTGCAGCAGAGGCGGTCAAAGCTGCGAAAGTGGGCAAATATAGTGTTCTCGGCGCCGAATATAATTTCGTGCCTTTTGGCTTCGAGACCCTTGTTCCGTGGGGCCCTGGAGCCCTAAGCCTCTTCAAAGAGATGCTTAGAGGCTTACGGATGCCACCGGTGACCGAAGGGCTAGCAGTTATTAGCTTAGCTGTTCAGCGAGGTAATGGTGCCAGCATCTTCGGCACAATGCCGCCAAGGCCATTTTTAGATTTAGTTTAGTACCATACTATTTTCTTTTTAATTTAGTCTTTTAAATTTAAATTTTAGTAGGTACTCAATTTTTGTATGCTTATTGTTTGTATTTTCTTAAAATTGATATAGTAATTGTATATGTATTGGGAACGAAATAACTCTAAATTGTTCGAGGTATGGTCATAAATAAATGTTTGTTATGTAATAAGTTTAACTTGTCTGTCTGTGTATCTGTGTGTCTGTGTATCTGTGTATCTGTCTGTGGTATCGTAGCTCCCAAACGGATGGACCGATTTGAATGCGGTTTTTTTTGTGTCCTAGATAATTTTATCCTGAGTGTTCTTAGCCATGTTGTATCTAAATCTGTTAAGCCGTTTTTGAGATATTGGACTTTGAAATGAAAATGTCGGGGGTTTTTCACCTTTTTAAGTTGTAGTTATAGGACAACGGATGCAGGCTGAATGTTCGTATTCGGCGAAACGCATATTCGGCGAATAATCTAATAGACGTCATTGACGGAATTCTTATAATTTTCTTTTATGTTATTTTTCTTTGTAATATCATTACCTACTATTTTGGATAATTAAGGTTTTGTTATAGGTACTTATACTTTATTAGTTCTATAATTAACATTGTAAATACTTACTATAAATTACAAAAACAAGTTACTTTTAGAATTTGACGACCGCTATGGCCTGGTTGGTAGTGACCCTGCCTACGAAACAAGAGATCCTGGGTTCGAATCCCGGTAAGGACATTTATTTGTGACTGAGTCATCAGTCTATGTATTTAAGTATATATTTATCCATGTACCATGTACGCATTGTATATCGTCGTCTAGTACCCATAGTACAAACTTTGCTTAGTTTGGGACTAGGTGGATTTGTGGAAGATTGTAAAAAAAAATGTTCAGACCCCGTATCATGGTCGGCCTTATCACACGATAAGTGACAAGATAGAGCGTCCATCACTTGCTGACACCGTTCGATAGAACGAGACGACGCTCCTATCTTGTCACTTATCGCCTGATAAGGCCAACCACGATACGGGGTCAGGTTTTCCGATAAGTGTTTATACAACTCAGTAGTCGATAAACAGCCCCTAAACAGGGAAATACCCCTTGTAAACTAAAATATATTGCAATCCTGGATATTAAAGGAGCTTAATTTAAACGTGCACAGGCAAGCATGAACCGCTCCTATTATTCATCATTCTATGCAAATTTGATATCACTGCCCCCGTAAGCCGATGTGATAGTGGTACTACCTATAAATTTAATAACTATGAATACCTTCGCTAAATTGGATGGCCATTGTTGGTTGTACTTAATAACCGTCACGTACGTTAGATTAACCAACTTATTGGCGCGCCTCGTAAAATATGTGAGTCAAAGTGTCATATATTCATTAATTTCATTATTAAAGGTTTACCGACCTATTGTACGATAATGTGTACTGATCAATTTAAATAATGACTATAATGAGCCGGATATAAAAACCATCAAAATACTCATCTCCTAGGTCCATTGTATTAATGAAACAATTTTTGAAATCATGTGCGTAGTTCCCCGGAGATCGGACTTCCTCTTTACGTATAATATCAGCATAGATTCGTATTGCAAGTTGCATGTACCTAACAGTGACAATTCTGATATAAGTACGTAGATAGTGGTTTCCTTCTTTTATGAACAAAGGAGACATTATACTGTCTTTTCCGCTGAGAGAGATTAATTTGAGGGAAATAATGAAAAACTTCTACTCGTATGGTATGATGATAAAAATATCATATTCAGTTTAAAGAGATATATCCCCATAAGAATGTATACAACACGCTTACATGAGAACTTAAAACTAGTACAATTAAGGTCACATGAAGTATGCACAATAAGTAAGTTATTTACAATCCTGATAATTAAACAGTACCTAACAATATTGTTAAATTTGGCATCATGAAGGTACTAATGTTTACATTCAGCCGATAGATGCGAAATTAACGGGCAGGTCAACAAATGTTCACGAAGTATGCACATTGCACGGCTAAGCTCAACAATTGAGCTTTGCTAATCGTATGTGTGAAACATAAGTACAAAGCCAATATTTTCTCAAAATAAAGATAGATGACGTATCGGGGTAACATTATCTTGTCTGTCGCATTAGGCGTGAGGCGTGAGGTGAGAGGTGAGGTGAGAGGTGATGTGAGAGGTTGGGTGATGTCGTGGAACGCCGTCTCGAAATATATCAATTATATTTGTGAATTAGACTGCAGCCGTGCAATGTGCATACTACACCGCGCACCGAGTAAAATTACTTTATTTGAACTTAGAAACAATGCATCGTTGATATTTGTATACACTCGTATTGGTTAAAACTCTTGTAAACATATTAAAGAAATAGTTTATGAATACGAGTAATGTTTTATTATTGTCATTTTTATGAATGCTATATATATGTATGCATACATAAATATTTATACTCGTATCGAATAAATTACATTTGTTTTTGAGTTATTGGGTTTTCTTTTTTATGTCTATGTGCATGCATCTTAACTATAACATAAGTAAGTATTTATTGATTTATTTATTTTTATTTGTATGTATATAAGTAACAGCAGCATAATTGAGCTTATTTGTTCCCTAATATGTAGGTATTTATTCAATTACAGGGATGTTCAAAGCAATATGTTGATAGATGGGAGAATGCAATATTGGTTGCTGTTTACTACTGGATGGTTCATTTTAATTGAGTTATTAATTAAAGGTTTTGGTTATTGTTTTCTTTTTGATAAGATAATCAAGATACATTTAGGATAAAATTGATTGCTTAATGAAGTTGTGTACATTTAATGTTTCTTAATAGTTTTATTATTATATTATTCCTGCTGTTCGAACAATTACTGTTTCTTATTTATATAAATGACCTCCCACAAGCTCTTGACTATCCTATGGTACTTTTTGCTGATGACAGCACAGTAATAGTTACGGGTGAAAACTCAAATCAAATATAAACAGATCACTCGAATTAGTAATTGAATGGTTTAAGAAATCTCTAGTTATAATAGCGTACGTCAGCGGGGAAAAATAAACAACAGACCTTTTATAACTTCCCTTCTGTCGAAAAGTGTATTTGGTATGGCGCCTAGACTTTATAATAAGCTACCTAGATCGATCTTAGATAAAGACAATGTAAACGACTTTTAAAAAAGCCTTTGCCATTTTTTGGTGCAAAAAGCATACTACTCCATGCAAGAATATTTAAGACATTGACATATAATAATAATTAATTAATTTGACATGAGCACGATGCATGATTTATATGATTATTTAATAATTTAATTTCATATATTAAATTTTATTTTATTTTTGCGTCTTATGTTATGACTATTTGTATGCCTTATGGCGAAAGACATAGTGAGACTGTAAAATGTTCATAACACCCCTGTATATAACTTTGTCTTACGAATAAATGATTTGATTGATTGATTGTAACTTTTAGTACCTGCGTTAGTTAGGGATATCGATATCATTTTTGTATGAAGACATGTCAGTCGAATTATCGTAATGATCTTTTTTTTTAACCTGTCCTATCCCACGTCTCACGCACTTATTATCCCCGCTGTCTCCCAGAGGCACAAATTTGTGCCCAAAATGTCGAAACCCCCGCTTCCCAGGTCCTGGGCAACGGCTGGACTCCGTGTTTCCCACGCGTAATTTGACACCGAACGCGCATACCACTGTTTATCGCTTGTGGGGCTGAGTGTTTATACTTGGATAAGAGAAGTGTATGTTTTTATGAAGAGGATGAATAAGAAATTGCTAAAAAGTAGAAAACATCAATAGAAATAGTAAAAACAATACCAAAATATCCAAACCCGTCTAAAAAGTAAGAGAAACCTTTGTGCGATATTTGTAATCAAACGGTAGATCTCGATTACTAATAATTTGAGTAATATGAAAGTATACAAAATAAACTTTCTGATGATGTATATTTAAAATCGCTTTCAAAATTCACTTATCGGTAAGCAGAATTTGACGTTTGGATATCCCAATTTTGAATGTTCGCTCGAGGTCGTGGGAGCTTGCGAAAATCTATTTTGGGCTCAAACTTGAGCCTGTGGGATAGGACAGGTTAAATTTATATTCAAATGACGCATTACTCGTCATCAGTGAATTAAATTTCTGCCAAAACTCAAAAAAAGTGTATCAAGAAGGCGAGGCAGACTGACCGATATACTTTTTTATATGGCCGGCTAACCAGTAGCATCAAACTTTTCTGAACAGCTCTCGTAATTGCTAGGCCGGACACGAAAATAATCTACCCAAGTCGTTGACAGTTAACGTCTTAGCTCACCAGAGCCACCCGGCGCCTGACCCGCGCCGCCTCGCCTCGAGCGGCTAGGTATTCCATTTATGGATTTGTATGGGCATGCGCTCACTACATCAACTCCGTATCAACTCCGTAGTTAGTACATTTACGAGGCGGGGCGGTGAGGGTCGGGCGACGGGTGGCTCTAATGAGCTATGACCTTTACAGTTACTACGGTTGCTTTTGTTACGTTTCCTGTTCGATTCAAAATATTCGTTGGGAGGGCGCTGTCAGCGTTATTGGTTCTCTTAAAAAACAAAAGCAATAGAATATAGCGAAGACAAAGTGACCGGTCCTTCGCCACCCGCATCCAGCGGACTCTCGCAACTTTTACCAGGTCATCAGTCCACCTTGTGGGGGGCCTACCCACGCCGCGCCTTTCGGTACGTGGTCGCCACTCGAGAACCTTTCCGCCCCAACGGCCATCGGTTCTACGTGCTATGTGCTCCGCCCACTGCCACTTAAGTTTAGCGATTCGGAGGGCTATATCAGTTACCTTGGTTCTGCTGCGGATAGCCTCATTTCTGATGCGATCATGCAGAGAAACTCCCAACTCCTGGGCCCTTCCTTACCCTTTGAGTGACTTTGAGCCTTCTTGCAACACACACTGGTCAAAGACTCTCGTCTTGAGACACTGCGGAGTATTGGACGAAAAGATGTGCCGTAGCTTCCCGAACGCTGCCCAGCCAAGTCGGATTCGACGATTGACCTCTTTCTCGAAGTTGGACCTACCTAACTGGATAGTCTGTCCTAGTTATACATAATTATCTACAACTTCGAGCGTAAAGTGTCCGATTGTAACGGGAGTTGGTACTACATGGGCATTTGACATCATCTTCGTCTTATCCATGTTCATTCTTAGACCAACTCGCTCGGAAGCTTTACTGAGGTCATCGAGCATCGTACTTAAGTCCTCCATGGTCTCAGCCAAGACTACTATATCGTCAGCAAACCGAAGGTGAGTGATGTCGGCTTTCTCGTAGTCCACGAACGCTAAGCAGAGAGCTGCGCGCTATCCCTAGATCGGGTTTCATTTTGGGAGCAAGCGTGACTCGTTTCGCCACATTCCCAACTTTTTTCACCAATATCTGTGTTTAATGTGGACCAATCAAGCAAATCTTAACCCATCCGTATTCTACGCTTAAATGGGGCAGAAACAAAAAGAAGAAGTCCAGCAGAGGGGCATATTAATACCCTACTGAATAAAATTAATATATTAAAATGGGTCCAAACGTCTTTTTATGTACGTGTTATTATATAGTATATTATATAAGTATTATAATGTAGAAAGCAACTACTTTTAAACTTGTTTCAAAACATATCTCTCAGGTAGAAATGTAATAAACAAAACCATAAAACAAAAACCACGTAATGCATTTACCAAAATGAAATTGGCTACGACATTTTTGCCGCTCAAAGCCTAAAAATAGCTCACCCGTTAAGGAAAAACAGAAGGGATCTTGTTTATTTGAGGGTAAAAACATGGGTCAGAAACAACGTGAATTATAGTGCCATTTGTTTGACTCAAGCTGAACTCCATACGAGTATACGAGTATGTGGCCGAGGCGGCCGCCAAAACCTGCAAAATACTAGGGTTAGAATTACTTCCAAAGTAGCTCTCCGTTGAGATTTAATGGGGTGAATTGGAAATTATCGCGTGCTTTAAATCGCCGTTCTGACTAGATTAAGAAACAGTAAGATCTGATTTTCAGCTATATGATTATTGACTATATGATTGTTTATCTGACTTTAATCGATACATGATTGCCTAAAATTTCCTCTGAAAAAATTCCATAGTTGGGTTTTTATTTTCCTTTTTTTACTCGGCCCACTGAAACAATACATTATTTTACGAAAAAAATCAGTTAATACTGTAGTATTTCATCTAATCTAAAACCCCACTTGAAATCTCAAATGAAAAAAAAAAGCTTCTCTAAGTTAGGTATTTATCTAAATTTGTCCAAAAAAGCCATTCCCGAAGAGTGCTGTATCTCTTTTTCTCGTGCGCGGAAGGCATAAGCGTGTCTCTGTCAAGGGGGCGTGCTCGACTCGAATCAAGGCATCCCCTTAAAATGTATGTTACGATTAAAAGAAGACAAATGCGGATTACCTACGATTTTCCTTCAGAATAACGTATTTACTGGACGTACGGTGGAAGGTTTCTTTAATATTTATTATTTAATATATGTATATATATATAAATATATGTTATTTATAATTTTAGATCTTTAATTTATTTTACAATTTTGGAACAAAAATAAAAGAAGTAAATTAAATAGGATAAATTAAAGTATTTCTCTAACTTAATCATGACCTAAATGCAAATAAATGACAGGTTCTCATACTTTTATTACGGCCTAATACATTGAATGTTTGGATTTTGGAAAAATAATTGTACAGTTAATTCACAAAATTATGATTTGTAAATACATGCAAACCATTGCTAATTGAACATATTATTATCAGTTTTAATAAATGCTCGCGAGCCGGTAATACACCTTATACTAGTAATCATATATTAATCAAGTTTAACGCGCTCCTAAAAACGTCAAAATTATGCAAACTTTGTCGTAAAACACCAATCTGGATATCACGTTTACTCAGATCCGTCCTTTCACACCTAGGCCAATTTAGAGATCTAGACACACGGCAGTGTGTCCGCCAAGTTCGAGCAAAAAAAGCGACACACCGGCCGTGGGTTATATTACACGAACCATTTCGGGCCAATTTCGACCACCCTATAACTCAAAACATTACTCTCTACTTAGCTAGCTTGTGGCCCAGGCAACGAGACAAGGGTGATAAAGGCCGAAACAAGTAGTTACTTCGGAAATCTTAAACAAAGTCACCCTGAACGTGTTCTCTAAAGAAACAGTGGGCCTTGAATGAACTTTCATTAAATAGCACCCCAAAAGTTAGTTTATTAACTATGCCTTGGAATATCATCCATTATTTTTGAATTGTCAAGATCCCAGTAACCAGTTATGATTATTGGGTTAACCGTAGATAAGAAAATGCGGGTGAATTATTTGAATTAGTAGTTACACAAAATTTTGACTAGTAAGGCCCTTCACTAAGTTTGGCCTAAACGGAATATTCACACTACCTAAACACTCATTTGCGTCTTCCGCGCACTTTCTATTTATAAACAGAAATCTTCCAACGGACTCCTTGTACATGTTTACAATGTTAAAGACTTTCAATTGAATAGTTTCTGGTGCAAAGGCTGTCCATAGCCATCCAGCGGGGTAACGCCGTGAGCGTTATGGGCACTTTTGCACCGGAAGCGATAACGAGCGGGTTTGACTAGACTTACGAGTAAGTATGTTTGTATACTTCAATCCTTATTTAAATAAATAATTTGTTATTATTATTATTATTAAATGCAATAAAGTTGTGTGATTGAATAGTTATTTACTGCAACTATATATAACATGTAGGTACAGTCGAGGACAAAGAGATGTATACACTTTTGGACCTAATCGAATGCGGTCGCCTACAATTTGTAGGCGACCGCATTCGTGTAAAAAAGTGTATACATCTCTTTGTCCTCGACTGTACATATAAGGTGCTGCCAAATTAGATGCCAACGACTTAAGTATAAAATTAACTTAAAGTTTATGTTAGTTTTAGGTGATAATTAGGAAAACAACTGTGCCACGACGTAATAACACCCTGTTAATAAGATGAGATAACCAGAATTCAACGATTAAGAGTTCTTTGATTATCTCTTGACTGTCACTTAACTGGCCACTTCAACTAGATAAATGAAACTAAAATAAATGTAAATAAATCACTAAATAATAAGTAATGCCTTCATAAGCGCTACACAGCAAACGAATAAGTACCTAAACATGGTACTATTCTATCGCCGAGCTAACTACAGTGCGACAGGAGCTACATGGCTCTATGCAGAAACACGGTGCAGTGCACATGTAGAGATTCTCGGAGCATCTACCGAGCACAGCGAATATTTCGTGACTGGGGAAGTGGGGAAACTTCTTACCTAGAGGTAAAGCCGGTAGCCCTAGGTTTCCGCCCCGTCTAGATTAAGTTTCGATTTCGATCGCCGTCCTATGTGTACAAGGGACGCTGCGAATGTATTTCGTGTTAGTGACAGTTAAACTAAGTATGGAAACTATTGAAACGTGAACGAAACCAATCATATCATTTTACGCCTGTCCAGGAACTACAGCCACAGGATTTTGAACCGTGTGTAGAGTTCTGTCAGTTGTTTATAAGAAACGGCATACTTTGGACAGACGAGCGTATATTCACTAGGGTGGGATTGTTTACACATACATAGCAAGCAGCTTGTAGTGCAGTGCAGATGCCATATAACGAGCAAATTGTTGAGGCTGTTCAAGCGGTATATTCGTAAATTCAAAAGGTAAAAATAGCAATAGGCTCTGCGCGGGCGATTGCGGCTTTATCGTGCCTGTTATTGCTATCTACAGGGCCTTTTAATTAACAAACTTTTTCAAATGATCAAAGTTGAACTTTTATAATTATAATAGAAAATTTAAAAATAATTAGGTATAGGAATTCTTATTTACCGAAACAAAGTTCATTCGCAGTCGCATCTTGCATCTTTTTTACCTGACTGTCGAAGGAGACGAGGGTTATGATTTCAAGCGTATGTATGTATGTATGTATCTATGTGTGCAAGTACCTATTTCATATTTTTAGGCACGCCCTGGCAGCCTAAACCGGTTGGCGGATTTCGACTTTTTCATCAAGCTTTTGCATCAAGACATTTATAAAAATAAGAAAACTTTCTAAAAAAACCGGCCAAGAGCGTGTCGGGGTCGGGCCACGCTCAGTGTAGGGTTCCCTAGTTTTCCGTCCGTCACAGTAAGTGTCCCTTAACTTAAGCGTTAATAAGTATTCCAAATTTCAGCTCAATCGGATAACGGCAAGCGACTGAAAAATTGATTGCAAATTTTGACGGACAACTTACATACGAACGAGTTAAGTTAACATAAAGCTTGTAAAAAAATGGGCTACTTATCAGGTACATTGAGTTGACATATTAAGTACAGAACCCTAAAACCCTACAAGCAATACTTAGCGAACAATTTTATTATTAGACAACGAACGACCAAAAGACAACTAAGTACTGAGAAAATTCGAGCACGACAAATTTTCGACCTAATGTATGGGCGTACCTGCTCCGACCCCATTAAATCAGGAAAAATCTTAACAGCGCCATGTACAATGTGAGCGTTCCGCGTACAGCGACATCTATCGGCAAATTAAGTAAACTATTGCGCGCGAGCTTAAAGTATGGAAGATGATTTTGATGGGATAATTCTATATTGCGTGAACCGATTTTCACCATTTTTCCTTTATTTGAAAGCACGTAATTTCATTGTGATTTTGTAGAAATTACAGGTACAATAAACACCTGCTTATACGGTTAAATTACAAACTTAGTTCATAAATTATTTTGTATTTTTTTCAAAAACTATTTAACCTATCAATTTCAAAATAATTTTCCTAGGAAGTTTTTATAAAGTTCTACTTTTGAGATTTTTTTCACGTTTTTAAACTTATGATTCAAAAGTTAGAGGGGGGGACACATTTTTTTTTTACTTTATGGAGCGATTATCTCCGAAAATATAAACGTTATCAAAAAATGATTTGAGCAAACGCCTATTCATTTTTAAATACCTATCCAACAATATATCATACGTTACGGTTGAAATGAAAAAAAAAACACTCCCACGTTACGTATAGGGGAGGTACCCAAATAAAAAAAAATCTTTCACTTTTTATTTTACCACTTCGTCGGCGTGATTGATATACATATTAGTACCAAATTTCAGCTTTCTAGTGCTAACGGATACTGAGATTATCCGCGGACGGACGGACAGACAAAGCGAAACTATAAGGGTTCCTAGTCGACAACGGAACCCTAAAAAGATCTAGGCCAAGGAATTCTTTCAAGGTAGGCAAAGTGAACACCTAATTAAATGAATTACTTACGAGTAGGTACAGGTAATAAAAAACCGACCGTTACGTCAAAAGAAATCGAAGTTCAAGGTTCGTTTGTATGTAAAGCAAAAAATTGTGTGCACAATAATGGCATACATAAAGGGCTAATAACAAAAAAACGCAATTAATAAAATCACCCGTGGCACGGAACGCTAGAATCATCATCAAATTGTTCAATTCCTGCCGTTTCATTTTCTCGCCCGAGGCACAGACAATGTTCATTTCATGCTTAAAATTAAGTCCACGCTGCAAAATTAATGAAGCATGAGATGTTATGTTGGTACGCAACATGAAATATCCGGGAATGTAGCTATAAAAATGAAACTTAACCGGCCTCCACCATTACAAAATCTCTGTCTCAAAACTCACGAATATTTGAAAAATGCTTGCGGTCCAAAGGCAGATCTTCGGCCTCGGGAGTAAAACAGATGACACGATAATTGTAATTTAAGGGCCGCCTGTCCCTCCGGCCACAGTCAGAACGCCAAATGACCCTTTCAAATGCTCCAAAATTTAATTACAATTTGGAAACTTATATCAGTATAAATTAAATCGGTTCACAGTTGATGTTAACTAGTATGTCGCACGTGCTTGTGAAATCGCTCGTATTGTAAGCTGCTCCGGTATGTATGCCAATCCGGTAGTAAGGTACTGTTTTTAGGCATGAATCATTAAAAAAACGTAACATGACATAGATGAACGACATGGTTTGTTAATAGTTTGATACACGATTTGATTAATATGTAAGTAATGTAAGTCATGTTATTAAACGCGAGCGTACCGTGAAATATCGCCAGCCAGCAGAAAATACACGAAGTTTTAGCTCTCCCTTCCACCTCGTCGCGCCGCATCATATTTTGCAACCCTTCAAATTGCAAATATTCAAACCGGCTGACCTTTTACGTGATTATTTTATATTTTGTGCTTTAAGTATCTACTTTGGTAGTGAATGTGTTGTGAAGAATTGCGCTTGTGAACAGCTAGAAAGATATGTTTTTGTGTAAAGCCTACCTAATATTTTCTCAAAGTATTGTTCAAATTAGCTTGTGCTTTTTCATGATTCGCGACGCACGACTAATGTTGCATTGGTTAAAATAATAAGACTTTTATGGTGTACCACTGAGTGACCTACAAGTACTTCTTGCGTGATAGAGCCTGTGGCGAGCACTTTCCAGAACGCGTTTTTTTTATATACTTAGCTTCGGGATCACCAAGATCGCATTGCAGTTTTTACTTTAATAACCGATTATTTCAGCATGTGCTTCAGAAAACACTTACTGTCAAGTTTATCCGATCAGACTACGCCAACGTTCTGGCATACGAAAAATAAGTAATGAGATTCTAGAGATGTTCTGGAGTAGCGGGGAAGATTCGACAGTAAGAAGCCTAGGCTGGGCTCTGCTTAGGCTGGTTCCAAAGAAACCTTTTAGCACCCTACGTATCAATTCATGATGATCATATGATGTAGAGCAGAAGCTTATAAGTGAATCCAATCGACTTATTTTAAGATTGAATTCAGGCCCACAAATGTTCCATACCACAATTGCAATTGTTTACAACAATTTTCTGTACAAAACCCGGAATAAATGAACTGAACCCTCAGATCTTCTGAAATTCCCCATACACCCAGATTTCCCTTCATATTCAAAATATTTTTGAATTGCTTCAATTCAAAAATACCTACAAAAACCAAATCAACCCTATTTATTTAAGGAGCCTACTGATGCGCCAGTATTACCACAGGTACCGTTTAGTCGTAATATGCAACGTTTATTGTCTCAACCAACTACCAAAATGGGATTGGGACTTATTTAAAATATAAATGAAAATCAAACTATTAATTTTCATTTATGTTACAACAACAAAGTATCAAATAAAGCTTTTTAAGTAAGTAGGGGAGACCGAGGTAAGTTGACACAAAGGTAAGTTGACACAACGTCAAAATCTCAAAAACTATAAGCAGTAGAAATCTGGCATCAACGTAGTTCTAACCGCGCCTTCCCGTTGACCAACTCGTCAATACACGCCGAGGCCACTAGGCGAATGGTTGTGGAGCCACAGCATCAGTGCTCAAAATTTCACGAAAAGTAGGTTTTTTATGTTTTTTTCTACGCTGTTTATTTACATGTTATATTACTTGTGGCGCGCATTGATCATTTTTAAAGCATAGGAAGTTAATTAGGTTTTATGCAGTCACTTTATTTTTTAAATAAATTAATGGCATGTAGCTAAAAATCACGATGATATATACAATACCGTTAATTTCGAGGCAGAGGTAAATTGAAACACCTTGTTTCAACCCACCTCCCTTATTGCAACTTGCCTCGATTTAGTATTAATTTGTATTAGGTTTTTGCTGACTGCTGACTTATATGAAGGAATGAAGATGAATTGAGGCGAAATCAGTTTTCAGATATACAAATAGACCACCGAGGAAGTTACCTTACCTTATAACGAAAATATCTTGGGAATTTAGCAGTGTTAAACTCAAATTATGCATGGCTAATAAAAAAGGCACGAAACACCTACTTAATGTTAAACAATGAAAGCACCTTACTCAATTAATGAAGAAAAAACTATTTTAGGTAGGCAGGTAAGTTACACAAGTAATTGATTATTAGATCTGTAAGAAGTTGTATTCAAGTTTACATAGTTATAGTGACTTTACAGTCTAAATGTCACTTCAGTACAATGGATAATATTATATACTGTATATAACACATGTCCTTTATTGGAAATTATGGCATTTTAGTATTTAAAAAATTAGGATATCAGGTACTACTAAGATACTTATTATTGATAACCCACTTAAAATGTGCGTAACTAATTACAATAAAAAAGAAATTATTTTATAAAATTATTATACTTATGTATACAGAGTATACAGACTTTATTGTTGATTGATCTCAGGGAAACTTTTCTGCAATATCAAACATGTATATTTTTGTTCATTAAAACTGATTACTCACATAAATCAGCATTTATTGTTCTCATAATCAAAGTCTCTCATTGTGTGTCAACTCACCTTGGTACCTGTTTCAACTCACCTTAGTACTAGGAGGGTTGAAACAGCGTGACTTAATTTAGAAAAACAAGATTTTTATATAGTACTCATTATGAATTGCCATTTTGACTGATAACATTCAATAACGCATGATATTTGCTTTTTTATGATATATTTTACATAGTTCTAGCTCTTATAATGAAGAAGTAATATCTAGAAATGTAAATTTTGTGTCAACTCTCCTCAGTCTCCCCTATATAACCACGAAACATGAGGGTCCGTACAGCTTCTGACAAATAACATTATATGTATTGTGTTAGGTAGCGTAGTATTGATGTTTCTCTGGCGTTGTAGTTCCGGGGCGTTTCATAAAAACTTATTCCTGACCCGATTTCGAAACCACAAATATTAGGCCAGTCATTTTATCCAAATAACCGAAACTACCCGTGAATAATTAGTTGTTGGATTTTTTTTTCATAGGTCCCTCGGGGGCGTCACAGGGAGTGTACATTAAAAAAGTAGACCGAATCGGGCTTCTGCGTATATAGGTACTCCAGGCAAAATACGGTTTTGAAAAACATTAATTTATAATAGCGTTTTTTTTGTTGATTTCATTATAAAATGTTATTCTAAGATGCTTTATTCAAGAAGAATCCGGCAAACTTTCCACCCGGAAGTAATTAAGTAGATTTAAATGAAACATGCGTTATTTTTTCCTGTGTGATTTATCTTGAATATTATAGAACAAATCTAAATGAACCAAAATAAAGACAAAAATATTTATTTATATTTTTTCTGACTTTTCTGCAGCTAGTTACTTTATAATTTTTTTGATGTCTGAAATTTTGTCGGATTCTGTCACTGGGTGACTATTTAATTGATAATAAGTCCGTTACACAGAAAGTTTTCCATACAAGTTGTCAGTTCATTGCCTGGACTAATATTCGAAAAAAGGTTTTTCTTGAATAACTCGGCCATTTTTGATTTTACAGTAAAACCGTGAGAACAAAAATTGTAGGAAATTTGATTTTCTACAAGTTTGGTCCTTACAATTTTTCTTCTAGGATCGATATTTTGGAAATTAAACCTGAAAATCGCGACAAATTCAAAATATTATCATTATCTCCTATGTTCAACGTTTTTATGCCGCAGAAGCCCGATTCGGTCTACTTTTTTAATGTACACTCCCAGTGACCCCCCCTATGAAAAAAAAACCAAGAACGAATTATTCATGGGTCAAAATCTATAATGACTGGTCTATAAGTATGTAGTACACAGAAGGTCGGTCTCCTCAAAGTTTTAAATGCTTTTTTTTGTGTAATAGCGTAGTGCAACAAGCCTAATTGATTAGGAACCCACAATTTGCCACTCAGATGCCAGAGAATGGAATACGAGTTTCTAACATCCAACGTAGGAGATTAAAGGGAATTGGAAATTCCATCGCGAACATGTTTGGAAATTTAAACGTGGAATACTTAAGCAAGAGATACGCGCTTCGGACATCAAGCCTGATCTAGACGTCCGCTTGACAGCCTTAACGACGACAGACATATATTGTAAACATTGCTGACCTTATAAGCAGATATCGTTAATTTTGTAGCATTTTCGGTACAGCGTAGTGTTGTTAACGGAATTGACCACCGGATAAAATGCAAATTAACTTGATGAGTGCAACTCACTGACAACCGGACATAATTCTAAGCTTCTTAAAACTTCAGAGTTTAGTGGACTGGACTAGTATTGTCAGTTTACAGCCTATATGATGACATCGCAATTTGGGTTTATATATTTTCATGATTTTCTTAAAAACTAGATGGAAAAAATCTCAATAAGTACTAGTTTATTACGTTCAGATAACATATATTGTTTACCGGAATGTTTTTTGATTTAATCATCACTAGGCATAATGCTAATAATTACACGGTTAAATTCACGTAGTCAATGTCACTATGCCATGTCGGCACGTGCCGCGCGGCGATCGGTGCGGGCGCGGGCAGTGATTCAAGCGACACCGCCTTGAAAACACTCATCCTGAAGAAGAACTCCCGAAGATTTCGAAACATGTCGCCCGTCGTGACATTTAATGGTCGTTTTTCTTTTTTACCGACCATGTCATACATTTTGATGAAAGTATATTTATTAACGGTAACTGAGTCCCAATAAAAGAAAGTCGCATTTTTAATTGGCATTAGATTTATAATGTCTCCTTTAATGAAAATGAAGTCAATTCCTCTTAGTTTTTAGAAAATGCAGTGACAGTGTGGCCCGAGGACCACACTTCGACTTACCATGCACTCTGTTACAGGATTCTACAAAAAAATAAGTTTAATAGAGTTACAGGTTAGAGAAAATGAAGAATGATGTGGTACTAAAATTGTATCAAAGGAACAATGAGGTACATTTATGAATAAAATATAACAACCAATACTCTAATGTCCGCAGAATATGGGTAAGGGACAGGCTATTGTCGGCAAAAAAGAAGAACGACCCTTAATACGTGAGTTGAACTGTCATTATTAGCATTAGGTATTTCAATATGTCAAAGTTTAAATTCGACATTAGGTATTTTGAAATAAAACGGAACGTATGTTCCGTCCACTTTTCTTAAAATTTTGGCAAAAAATTCAACGTATTTGCAAGAATGTTTCGTCGTATGATTTCAATGAACTTGACTGAAACTCAATCCTACAACAATAACTTAATTTAATTTAATTTAAAGATCTTTCGAAGACGCGTCGCTATTTATAATTATAATAATATGATCAGCTCTTAGAAGTGTTATTAGATGCATAGTAAAGACGCTTACAATTGTCTAGGGTACAAAATTTTTTGAACATTGGACATGCCCGTTAAGGAAAATGAAGAATTGTTAACTCAATTTATATATAACTTTGTCGTTAATAAAACAGTCACTTAAGTGGCAAATTTAAATTTAAACAAAACTTTTGAGGAAATAAACTTCTGAATATAACAAACTTTAACGTTACATGGAATAATTCTATAAGTTATTCCCAAAATCTGAGACGCCGTTTGAGCCGACCTAGCCGGACTTTACCTGAAATTTCAATTAAGATTTGAATTGCCCGTAAATTAGTTTCTTCTTCTTTATAATGTCCGAGAAGTAATAGCAGTGGTCATCTCGCATGTAATGCAACTAAGATATAACATTTAGAGGGTCGGTTTTGCGAGCCACAGACAATAATAACTGTGCTACCAATAACCACGGCTGCCTGGAACATAACTCTGAGTATTCATCATTAAAACCCATTGATCATACCTATAAGACCAAGGCTATGGCGACTGGTAAACTATTCGTTCCTAGGATAAATAATTACTATGGAGACAGAAGTCTCAAAAGCGTATCCCATAGGTACCTACGAAATAATTTGCCTGAAGTCATTAGACTTGAAAGAAATAAGAGCAAATTCAAAAGACTATTAAAAAGACATTACCTGGATGTACTTATGTAACTCTTGAAGGTTTAGTATATATAACTGATTTATGGACAGTACATTACACTGATTTTTAGGGTTCCGTAGTCGACTAGGAACCCTTATAGTTTCGCGTTTGTCTGTCCGTCCGTCCGCGGATAATCTCAGTAACCGTTAGCACTAGAAAGCTGAAATTTGGTACTAATATGTATATCAATAACGCCAACAAAGTGGTAAAATAAAAAGTGTAATTTTTTTTTATTAGGGTACCTTCCCTATACGTATAGTGGGGAGTGTTTAATTTTCATTTCAACCCTAACGTGTGACGTGTGATATATTGTTGGATAAGTATTTAAAAATGAATAGGCGTTTGCTACAATCATTTTCTGATAATGTTAATATTTTGGGAGATAATCGCTCCAGAAGTAAAACAAAATGTGTGTGTGTGTCGTCGTCCCCCCCCCCCCCCCTCTAACTTTTGAACCATAAGTTTTAAAATATGAAAAATATCTCAAAAGTAGAACCTTATAAAACTTTCTACGAAAATTATTTTGAGTTTGATAGGTTCAATAGGTTTTGAAAAAAAAATACAAAATAATTTCTGAACTAAGTTGTTTAATGTACCTGTAAATTCTACAAAATCACAATGAAATGACGTACTTTCAAATAAAGTAAAAACGGTGAAAATCAGTGCACGCAATAAAGAATTATCCCATAAAAATCATCTTCCATACTTTAAGCTCGCGCGCAATAGTTTACTTAATTTGCTGATAGATGTCGCTGTACGCGGAACGCTCACATTGTACATGGCGCTGTTAAGATTTTTCTGATTTAATGGGGTCGGAGCAGGAGCCCCCATGCATTAGGTCGAAAATTTGTCGTGCTCGAATTCACGAATTGTCTTAGTTGACTTTGGTCGTTCGTTGTCTAATAATAAAATTGTTCGCTAAGTACGTATTGCTTGTATTGTTCGCTAAGTATTGCTTGGGTACATTACATTTATAGCAGGTTTCTTACGTGAAGTAATGTACAAAAATATATGAACACAACTCTACTGTCAAAGGCGCCACGACAAACTCTATGTGGGTCCTATAGGGCATTCTTAGATCTTTGTCAATAACTTTCGTTGACGTCAGTGCGGGTTTACCACGTCCTCATGGACCGAATGCAATATCGACCTCTCTTCTCACAATGTGATCCTCTGGGTAACTCCTTACTCACATCTGTCAGGCCTATCCCACTGTCATTTTGACGCGAAACGATTCTTATCTTTGGTAACCTGTGGAGGTCTAGCTAGGGCTGTACAGCGTATTCGCATCGCACACAATGACGTTTAATATATACGTTGCGTTGTACGTAGTAACAACATAATCCCACTCTACGATTGTCTATTGCTAAAAAGATTACAGCTAATGTCATCACTTAGGCAGTGGACCTTCTGAACCTTTAGGTACTAATAATTATTCTGTGCATCTTTTCCGTACCACCTCAAGCCCACATCACACTGGCGCGGCCTGCATGGCCGCGGCGGACAATAGTATATAAACTTGTATAGGTACATTTTACTGAACTAATTACATACATACATACACATAATCACGCCTCTTTCCCAGAGGGGTAGGCAGAGATCACGGATCTCCATTTGCTACGATCCATACATGCTCGTCGGTTTAGGGTACTTTGACCTGGCCTTTTGTTAAGATTTCTCCAATTTGATCGGAGAAAGTTCGCCTAGGTCTTCCCCTTCCAACTTGCCCTTCCACTCTTTTTATATACACTTTCTTCGTTAATCTTCTTTCATCCATCCTCTCTACATGCCCAAACCACCTTAACATACCCTTCTCAATTTTTGTGACTATATCTCCATCCACTCCACACTTATCTGTTATAACACTGTTTCTGACTCTATCACTCAATTTCACTCCACACATACTTCTCAACGCTCTCATTTATACTGCATTCACTCGACTTTGATGTCTTTTCTGCAACACCCAACTTTCACTACCATACATAAGTGTGGGCACCAACACTCCGTACAGTGTGATAAATGACCCGAAAAGCGGACATCATCGTTTTAGGACCCTAAACGATAGGTTTAATCATTGTGAATATATGACGATCATTCCCGAGTGCCAATTATGCATAGAAAAAAAATATATATATATTTAAGTTTTCTATGGAAAATAATAAAAACTAAAATATCTGTAGCCGTGATTTAAACTAAAGGCAGGACTAAGGATAACTGAAATAGGTCATTTGTGAGGCATCAAATGTAAAAAAGATTAAAGCTCTAGTTGTATTTTTGGTCGAGATATTTACGATTTTTCAAAATAATGATTTTATTTTTTTAATCTGATATCTTGCAGCAGTAGGATTTAATTCAAGGTGTTTTATATTATTTGCATATACCAAAAAAAAACCAGATCCTAATCTTGTAGGATCCCGGAGATAAACTATGGAATTAGGGTTGTCACCCTTGAATTTTAAATTATTATTTTATTTAATTTGTTATAAAACGTGAAATTGTATGGTATTATAATTTTAGTATAAGGGGCATTAAAATACGAGTGTTGTTTATGAAACGAGCCGAAGTCGAGGTATCTCCTGACTGTTTATGTACATTTTAATGCTTATAAGTAAAAGTATATTATACTAAAAGTATACTACAAATTAAAATTGACCGACCAGTTAGCCTAGTTGGTAGTGACCATGCCTGCGAAGCTGATGGTCCTGGGTTCGAGTCCCGGTAAGAGCAAATATTTGTTTCTTGGTCTTGGGTGTTTTCTATGTATTTAAGTATTTGAATGTATTAAATATATCGTCGTCTAGTACCCATAACACAAGCCTTATTGAGCTTACTATGGGCCTAGTCCGATTTGTGTAAGATTGTCCTCTAATATTTATTTATTATTTATTTATTTAAATATTTTACACACAAAGTTTTTATTGAGTCTAATGTATCATGCTCGTTAGTTAGAATTTCTGTACTTTCTTAAGTATGGCCTTCTAAATTATATAAAATGGAATCATTTGCTGACTCGTCCAAATTTTCGTCAGTTTCGACGTCGGCGTCGTATGGCTTGAGCAATAGTAAAGCGGATCGTGGTATAAGTAGACGCCTCAATTTTCTTTGCCTTTCTTTGAGCTTTAGGTTGGATATGTAAGGATCAGAGGATTCCAGTGCTCTGTTGAACAAATCCAACATGGCTTTCTCACGATCCATCTTCCTACAATGGTGCTCTCTATCGTACCGCCAGAACTTGTTGCGAGTTTCTCCAGCTTGCTCTGAAAATAACCCTACAGGTAAGGCAGAACTCTCTATAATCTCCTTGCCGTGCACTAAAATTTTGTGTATTGTTACTGTCATTGGATGCCATACATATTCGGATACATATTTAGACGCAACGGACTTACAAAACTCGCCAAGAGCTCAAACTCACTCAGGACATAATTAGTGTCTGCTCGAGCCATTTTCCGTCCGCCATTTTGAAAAAAATAAAATCCAAACATGTCACGCCATCTATAGGTACGATTTAGTACTATTTTGATACAACGGAATTTTTGACAGCCCTGAACAAACTATTTCAAACGTTAATATTTCAGAGATCCTGCTATGTTTTATTTCAGGTTTCAAGGAATATTTTAAGATAGGAAACAACTCCTAATATGATAGGATATGGGAGAAATAAAATAAAATCAAAAAATGTAAAAAACAGTCAAAACTTTGTACTGCTTCCATGAAAAAAGGCCGCGTATTTTTTATTAAATACCTGGCAAATGACTTATTGATGGCTCATGCAGTAATCGATGATTTTGCTATTATTTTTCGAGTTTTAAAGGTTTCTATGGGAATTCTGGTTTCCATAGAAATATTACGAATAAAATATTTTCTCGTTTTCTATGCATATTTGGCACTCGGGAATGATCGTCTTATACTCATAATGATTAAACCTACCGTTTAGGGTCCTAAAACGATGATGTCCGCTTTTCGGGTCATTTATCACACTGTGCTCCCCTATGCACAGCCACCCGTGCTTCTTGTGATATTTTCTGGCTGCCCATAAAGGCATTCAGTGCCCCATTCATTCGGTTCCCTGCATTCACTCTCCTTTCAATATCTTTCTCTTTCTTTGCACTGAACTAATTACTGCAACAAAACTGTAAGCTAAAGTACAAATTACAATGTTTGGTCTGCATTAATGAAATAGTTGTCATGTTTAATGGAAAATTATAAACGAAAGGTCCAAGGACAGGAGGTCGGCTCGATCCGAAGTTTTTTAATAATAACGTTCGATCATCTTCGCTAGCGCTAGGCTAAGTTAAAGTAAACAAGTGGGAAGGGGATGGTGCTAGCCATATTAAATACCTGGGGAGTTATAGCGTAGCCTTTTCAGCCTTTTGTTATGATTAATTTTACATTTTATGCAAATATTTCTCTATTTTATAAAACAAAACCCTTTTAATAATTTCTATGAGTGATACTTTTAGAAGTCAGTAAAGGTACCGCATTGAGCACATTACTAGGAACAAATAGGAATTCTAATAGATTTCGAGCATGCTTCAGGTTTTTTTTTTCTAGCAAGCTCGGAAACAGTCGCATGTTGTACATAAACTACCTCGCGCAGTGTCTTTTTAAAAATTTAGTATAATTTCCTGGGACTTAGTAAGTAATCGTATGAAAAACATATTTCCCGCTGTGTTTGCGTTTAATAAATCTCACGAAATCGTATTAAATTGAGAGAACTAAAGAAAATTAAACCGCGTAGCTAGTATAACAAATAATAAGCTACGTATATTATATCCTATGCAAGATCCGAAAGCCCTTCTAGGTAGTTAATAAATAAAAAGAATTACCTTTTTCTCCAGAAGGCAAACAACGTAGTTTTTGCAAAATTAAATTCCTTTAATGCCACATAAAAGATTACGTTCGTGTGCTGAACATTCTCGCAACGTGTGACACAAGACTTACCGCAGCCTTCACACAGCCGACTACAAACGAACGACTCAGCGGTTCCATCCATTGCAAGCTCCTTTATCTAGCTCTACTCCACCGTGGTGAACTTTACAAATACCACGCAATTGAGACTAGTACGAGTGGAATCAAACTATCACTAACCGAAGCTCCAAATGAAGTGTCGCTTTAGCAGACAAATCCACTTAAGTACTTACTTTAAAAGGTTAATAAAAAGATACCCTACTTAGGTATCAGTGTGTTAAACGTGGAGGTTAAGTAGCTGCTTTTCCGGCGGAGGATATTCATAAATTGGTGAGAGATTCATAAAACGGCGACGGCGTGCGGCGGGCGCACGGCCGCCACCCAGCAACCGCCTCACGTCGGCTCGTCGGGAATTTCATTTTATTGGTCCTATACAGTCAACACGTGCACCTACTCTCAGTTGGCATGAATACAAATGGCATTGCCATCTCCACCACTGCTTTGATACATTCATATAGACGTGAAACCTTTTCGACATATAGGCAATATAGATCAAAATATTCATGCGTGAATAGGAGGCTATTTAACAAGATTATGTACGTATAGATAGATAGATAGATAGATAATAACTTTATTCAGCCACAACAAACTAGTATAGTGGTACAAACTTATCAAACACTTTTATAACCTAAGGCATTCAGAAAAAGTAAATTTAGTCGAGGGTTGTCTGTTGTGGTGTAGAATAGGTGCTGACTCAGCGTTACTGCTGCGGAGTCCGCAGCGCTGATCTTCCGCCAGAACCTTTAAAACTAAAACTAATGGGTCCAACGATCAGTGCAGCGCGAATCAATACTATCGATAATCAGTGTATTATTATAATTGTCAATAGGTAATTCATATTTAAATATTAACGAGTGTAAGTAATATAAAGAATTGAGAAGAAGTGTTTTGTGTTAAAGTGTAAAGTAGGTATAATGTGTAAATGTAGGTGTTGGAATGTAGCAATTATTGGTAATATTAGTATACAGTATATGTACAGTATAAACAGAGTAAATTAAGTGGTAACTAAAATAGGAGTAAAAGTATCGAAGCAAGACATGATGATATTAGATGTAACACGGTTTCGGAAAAGACATTTACTCCATAATGAACACGTGTGATAAACAAAAGGGGAAAAGGTCAGAATCATTCAATAGGTGTAAGTTTGTTAAAGGCGGAACGTGGCAGCAGCGTGAAGAGCTACTAATCACGGATATCGACTATCGATAAATAACCACTATTGGGTAGAAATATTGCCCAATTTGTAGTTGGGATGTTTGCTGACCCTTTTAGCTTTATGTGCACTTTCGTAGCACCTAATACTCGTAACCCAGAGATCCGAAATTGGAAATAGGTACATCTGCGTTATAAACGGCGATACCGCATGTTGTATATAGATTAAATAAATAGTTGCCTAGTTGGGTTAGTCGATATCCGAGAAGACATCACGTGTATTTTTTTATCAATATGTTTCTCATATCGCAATTATCCGCGCAAAACGATGGTGCAGAGTGGCAAAACGAACAAGATGTTAAAGATGGTGATGGTGAACACCCTACGACGTCCGTCCCATCATCACCATCCATGCATCTATGGACCTATGATACTCAGGACAAGCTATGGTAATGGTAACCACGTGCGAGCGAGCTGGTAGCATACAAATCTCGATAAATGTGACAGAAAGGGAAATATCATTAATTGTGCTTGTCATAGTTGCCACAACTGATTTAGTATGAAGTTGTGGTACATAAACCATTACCAATCCAAATTAAGTAGGTTGTTTATGGCAAGTCATCAGGCATATTAAGACCAGTTCTTAATTTAGCCTTTCCGTACCTCGCTGTGGCAACACGTATAATCTGTCCCTACCGTGGACCGAGGACATGAGGTAGCGTGAGATGGCTAAAATTAAAACCAATTTTCTTTTTCTTTTTTTATTGACTAACTTAGTTCATACTTATTCCCAAAAATTATCTTGAATGGGGGGAGGGGGTAGCGTAAATAGCGTAATCAACAAATATTACCAAAGGGGGAGGCCGGATCAGAAAAAGGCCAAATATGATCCCATGATTTGGATATATGTATATAATTAGGTTTAACCAGGGACAGAAAAACTTCGTGTCGTGCGTTTACGGTTTAGGAAATTAATTGAAAGATCATTAGCATTTATTCAAGAACCACGGGTTTATTACTATCATAAGGATTTATTTGTAAGAGCATAATAGTTATGTACATAATTATCAACTTTAGGATTTTTAGACCTGTTCAGAACTCGTATTATCCGCGAAAAACGATGGTGCAGAGTGGCAAAACGAACAAGATGTTAAAGATGGTGATGGTGAACACCCTCCGACGTCCGTCCCATCATCACAATCCATGCATCTATGGACTACTCAGGACAAGCTATGGTAATGGTAACCACGTGCGAGCGAGCTGGTAGCATACAAATCTCGATAAATGTGACAGAAAGGGAAATATCATTAATTGTGCTTGTCATTGTCATTGTCATCTTTATATTATGAAATAATTCTCCCTCTCCCTCTCAAAGTTCCCTCTGTACCACTGAATCCTGGACAATTTGAAACACCTTGAACACCAATTTGAAAGGCTTATTGCATAACAGAAAATAAAACTACTGAACTAAGAGCCTTCACCATTTTGGAGGTGGTTTAAAAATTGATAGTTTCGCGAAGTATTTGGATACACATGCGATTTAGCGATTGTGGCAAACGGTCAATACTACTGCAGTTAATATTTAGTGGCGCGTCGGTATGCGTGAGATCCTTGCACTTAAAGGATCCATCATAATACCTCGTGCGAGGTAGCGTAAGATGTAGGATGGTATGGGGCGCGTCTTCATGGATTAAACGATCCATCATAATACCTCGTGCGGGGTAGCGTAAGAGGTAGGATGGTATGGGGCGCGTCTTCGTGGATTAAACGATCCATCATAATACCTCGTGCGGGGTAGCGTAAGAGGTAGGATGGTATGGGGCGCGTCTTCATGGATTAAACGATCCATCATAATACCTCGTGTGGGGTAGCGTAAGAGGTAGGATGGTATGGGGCGCGTCTTCATGGATTAAACGATCCATCATAATACCTCATGCGGGGTAGCGTAAGATGTAGGATGGTATGGGGCGCGTCTTCATGGATTAAATTGTCCATCATAATCCTCGTGTACTACTAGGGGGGATCAGCAAACTACTAAACAGGCCTTCACCTCTAAACTGATTTAAATATGCAGACGCTCGTATCGATTGTCTCCAAGAATAACGCCCCTGTGACGCAGACTGTCACCCGGCCGCGAGCCGCGACCCAGGCACTAATAACCGCCACCGCTATTTTTTGTCTTTTTATTATCAATACATAATACGGTTGTGAACTCTAACTCCAAAAGAAATAAGGCAAAAAATATGCCTGATCAAAGATACAAATATCTCAAAAAATTACGAATATATAAAAGTTTGTACATTGCTTGGTAGAGAGAGAAAACGCTTGAGACCGGAGACACGTATATTGACTTGTGTTACTTTTCTCTCCATGAGACTGGATAATTTAAATCCTTTTTCGAGAAAATTCAACATGATTGATTATTTTATTCAGTGTCACCAACCCTATTACATACTTATTTAACTACATAGTCTGCAAGCCAGTATACAGAGTGGAATCTGTAACTGGGCCATTGGATAAAGCTAAAATAAAATATAAACAATATTTTTCAATGGGGGCAACGGACGGTTTATCGGCCAAAACACATTAACGAAATAGGTAAAATTTATTAAATGCCGTGCATCAGCTGCATGAAAATATTTCTTAAAAGAGCAACTACGATTTCGCAAGATAACCTCAATAAAACAGTTGCCTTTTTATAACTGCCTGAAATACAAGATCATTCTAGATCAAGCGTACAAATACTCGCACTGTGTAAGAATGAGGAAGCACAAGGGTGACATTAGCATTAAAGTATTTTAATAAATGATATATTTAATAAACTTTTATATACCATGTGGTATCTATCCCTATCCTTATCCAGTCCCTATCCTTATCCAGTCCCTATCCTCTCTCTATTTTCTGAATCTCTATTTACTTAGTTTTTGAAGTCGGTGCCTATTAACAGAAATTCACATCCACTCGTAATCACCTGGATTTTGGTTTGGCATCGACTTCTAACTAAGTAAATACCCGGATAATCGGGAGAGGAATAGGGACGGGATAAGGAAAGGATAGGGATGGGGTATATACAAATTAATTTGGTGCTTTTCAGTAGGTTGGTTTTTTGAAGGCAGTTCCCCTTTTTTCATAAAAGTTTTGTTTCATATTTTTAGTGACCCCTATTTTCCCATGCATAGGGTAAGATTTTTTTTCTACGTTTTTTATGGGACTAACTCCGAGATATACGCAATCCAATAAAAAAATAATTATCAAAATCGGCCTACTGTGGAAAAAGTTATGCGTGGTCATACATAAAAAATATACGTGTCGACTTGAGAAACTCCTCCGAGTTTTTTCGTCTTTTAAAAATAATGCCTTCGTCGCAGCTTTCACTATCATTTTTTATTTCCGAGCTGCAGCAGCGTTTCGTTAGCAGCGTTACTGCTTAGTACGAAAAATATTTTCTTGTTTTATTTATTTAGTTACTTAAATGCGGTTTGCTCACTCCTTCTGAAGTCAAAATACATATCCCTTAATTTCATCCATTGAATCTCAGTTTGTTATTGGTCGATAGACCAGTTTTGCGACTGCGAAAGAAGTATGAATCGGCGCGATATAGGGTTTCCCCTAACGTATTTTAGAACTACCGGTACTCTCCTAGATGCCCTGTCACTTCGATTGATTAATATTCAAATGAGAGTCAAAACAGGTTAGTACGAAGCGAGGTCGAGCGCCGAAGCTCTTGATGCTGCCTTCAAAGCTAATTAATTATACATATTACTTCCGTGAACGGCGTGTCGCCAATGAGTCCAACTGCCACTGTTATCGTCAATTCTGGCGTATTACCACCGTGTGTTCCCCGTATCTCTCAAATTATACCGTGCGGATAATAACTTTGAATTTCCCGGTCCTATTATCTATATCCATGAAACCTTATTATAGCATATTATTCTATCGCATAGATTATGTACCTGCACTAACTATACTACAGGTTAAACATTTTAACATAACATGAATCCTAAAGGAAAAAATGCATAAATTGTCAAAGTTTATATTAATGTCCGTGTTAATGCATGAGGGTTTCACGAGTAGAGAGTTTCTTTATTCAGTCAGGAGTAGAATATCCAAATTGCCTTAAAGCAAAACATGCTCGACTTGCAGCCACGGGCGTCAGCGGGGGCAGCGGGGGTGTGGGCGGGGTGAGGAGAGTGACTTACGCGCGCTCGATTTGAACATGATTTTTTATTTATATTACACATTCATGTTTATTTTTCTTAATGAGCCTCCATGTTTATCAGTTATCACATATGATATAAAATAAGAAATAATATAATACAAGGGTCAATCGACTTTTTTTTGTTGTGCTTCTGTCCCGGTAAGGTAACAGTCAACAGTGATAGTTTCTTAAAAAAAACTTTAAGGTAATGAGATATAAGGAGACATAAGGAGATAGCCCACCATGGAATAGTTTTACCAATATAACAAAATCACCTGTGTAGTGAAGTTAAACCCCATCAAATCATAGTGAGTGACCCAGGAGACCTAACCATGGCAGCAAGCAACAAAAACTCGTTGATCGGCCCACCAAATTAAATATTGAAAAATAATTAGATAGTGTATCATTATATTGGGTACAGGTTTTTCAAGAGGACCTACCAAAAACGCAATATCAGCGCTTACTTTGCTATTTTATTCTTTAGAGACCGAATCGTTTATTGGACCCTATATAATTGTAGCAAATATCTTAAAGTACCTAACCTATTGTAACCTATGTCATACAAATAAATACTTTGACTTTGACTTTAAAGAGTTTCTATTTATGTCCTTTTCGTGTAATAAAGTAACAAACTCCCATCCCCATTGGCATTTTCCTAAATGGATTCACCTTAAATTATTATATCCCAATAGGACATCATAATGAAATCGAATATGACCGCCACTGGGCTATAACCACATTAAATAATAACTTAATAAGCCATATCGTGATTGACTAAATCAGTGTTTTTCAAACTTTTTGGTGTCACGGCCCTTCATGACCATCAAAATTCCTTTGCGACCCCCCAAAACCCCATTTGTACGATTAAACTTAAAACCCTATTATTAACTTCACAGATTTGGATTGCACCTTTCTATCATTCAATCAGTCACGCGTTTTGGAACGCAACCTGTATTTAGGTATCTGAATGGTAGTTTTACTGTTACCCAACCTCACCTTTTAAAAATCTCATTTAAGCTGTGCGACTGTTATTTTGAGAATTACTTCGTCTATACTTGGCTATTGAAAGAAGCATATCTTGCAGATATTTTCGACCATTTGAATGGATTGAACAAAAATCTACAAGGAAGGGACGAAAACATGATTGCAGCAAAAGATAAAATTAATGGATTTATAGCGAAAACTGAATTATGGATATAGCAAAATTTGAAGTTTGAATCTTTTCCTTGCATGTCTCAAATTATTCAAGAATTTTCATCTCATAATTTAGTGAACGTAGAAATTAATATTCCCATTATGGTGGAGTGTTTGCAAAATTAAAAAAAAAACTATTATCGAGTTATCTTTCAAATGAAACACAGACGGGTGACGGAAAATGTTGGATATTAAATGCCTTTCGGAATTGATCCGTGGTGCTGGCCGATCTCAACCACACTGTGAAAGAAGCTCTTCTAGAATCTAGAACTTGCAGCTGATATGATGCTAAAATTCGAGTTTGTATCCGTATCAATCGGTGCGTTTTTCGTGAAGAGAATGGCTGAATATCCTGATCTAGCAAAGGAAGTCCTTAGTATTTTGATACCATTCGCAACTTCTTATTTGTGTGAGCTGTCATTTTCTACAATGGTTGATATCAAAACAAAGAAGGGGAATAGATTGAATTTGGAAAATGATTTAATCGTCTACGTATCGCGACAGGAACCACGTTTTAATAAATTAGTTAAAATGAAACAAGCTCATTCTTCGCACTTAATTAAAAAAAAAACCAAATTACATAAACGTGTGCATTTATTTAATTACGACTATAAAGTCGTAATTAATCGTCGTATGCACACGTCTAAGAATTATTTCTGGTTTATTAAAATGAACATGCTTGAAAAAAATATTATTCCTTGTAGTCACGAGATTTTTTAGAAGCTGATTCTCGCGACCCCCTTGGATATGTGCTGCGGCCCCCCTAAGGGCCGCGACCCACACTTTGAAAAACACTGGACTAAATAAATCTATAACAACTTGGAAATTAACGAATATGTATATACGCTCGAGGAAAATGAAGGTTTGGCACATTTAAACTCTATTCGAATGACGTTAAGGTCCAAAAGTGCTAAACATTTAATTTCCTTGACCGTACAATGTCAATCATCATTACTAAATTTATGAAGGGCTAAATAATTTTAATTTATGTTCCACCATAAAAGATGAAGAAAGAAGTACTACACCTGTTCCAGAATTTGATACTAATTTATGGTAATTCTCTGCTATCGTTGTACAGATTGTCCTAAGATTAATTTCCTGAAATCTCTTTCCGTCGAGTGCTGCGTCATAAGGAACCAACGCTCTCAGCTCTTATTATTTTAAGCGGCTTTGGCAGTACCTCGGTGAGTTAATGAGGAAACTTCCTTATAAATACTAGCTACTTATACCTCCATACATTACGCCCGTAAGTAGCACCGGCCCCCCGGGAGTGCCAACCTCGAGCGCGTCTTGCTTAACAACTCCTGTACTCGTATAATCACATATGGGACTTGAGATTTTAAATCTTGTTCATACGGGGTGAACATCCGCATCCTATGCGCGTGACCTAGTATGTAATACCGATACGGAATATTTCTCTAGTAACATTTTTAACATGTGCAAGCTTACATACCATTACAATAATAAAATTGCTAATTTCCATGCCATTTGTTTCAATAACAAATATATATATTTTTCACATAAATATATTAATAAAGCGCTTCACGCTAAATTCAGAGATTGATTTTGTCAAGAAAATATTGCTTGTCTTTAATGGATCTATTAGTTTTCAACATAGAACCAAATAGATGTAATAGCTCAACCTTAGCTCAACTAGACCCCACCAAGTCTATAACGTCATAAAAGCTTTAATAAATTGTAAGCCAACGAAAAAATGAATCCTTAGGTATTAATGTTTTTCATCAGAATATTCAGGGTTTTTCCAGCGGGGAACTATTTAGAAATAGGCTTGTTTTTAGACAATGATGACACTTAAGTTTTATGTATTTTTTTCGTGCTTCTTTTTCAGAATCGCTGGTAGAATTATGACTTGTAAAAGTGCCATTACGGCCTCCTTGCAGAATAAAAGTCATTAATTTCGTTCGCGATTCCTCAATTCGGAAAACAAGAACACAACCCGGAAATGTAAACGTGTTTCCGATGCAGTTATTGGTTATTCATAGAGCCGGGAACGACATGTGTTGAGTTATCTGTTGACCTCAGTATTATGTGCCGCGGTTCAGTGTTCGAGTCGAGCTACCAGTACTAGCTAATCCGCCCAGATCCGTTGTGAGCTCGGGGCCAAATTCCGAAAGCATTTGATATTCCTACAGCTTTTCCAATCTCGAACACTGCTGCGAAGCCCGCCGCAGCATTTTATTCGCTTATATTATAGGTTTCTGTCTTTTGTTACTTTGCCACGTCCAAAATGATACCACGTCCATAATAGTCTTTTGATGGAAATTGGAATGACCGAACGTCCAAAATGAAGTAATAGTCTTTTGATGGAAATTGACCCAAGCAACGCCAATTGCAGGCTTTTATACAAAAAATTACATTGAAACGGGAACTGAGAAACGTTTGATCAAATACGATATACGTCGAATGAATATGATACCTAGATATCGAATGGAGTGTTAAGAGTTCACTCAGCCAGAAGGGCACTAAATTCTTTTTTAACGGGAAAACGGGCAATGGACACTGAACCGTGCGATACTCAAATTGAACGTTTATTCGTAGGTAGGTACTATTGTCGTTCCTAGTCTTACTTAGTGGGTCTATGACCTAGAAAGTAACCCGTATGAATGATATATAATTATTTTCTGCTAGAGATATATAAATTTTGACACTACATCGCTGGGAAAAAAGTATAATATATACATAGGTCATATATATAGGTTCAGCTCAAAGATATACTGTAGCCTTTGGAGACGCTCGTAACAAGAAGAATCACAAGCGTGTTAGCCCACCCGTCTTTGATTTATCCCAGACTAAGACCTTGTTTCAGTTTGTTTGCAGTGGAACCCTTAAATGAAATCAATTGAAGTCCAAACGGAATCAATTGAATGATTCCGTTTCGACACATTTTTCAGTTTTTAACTAAGCTTGAGATGAATATATATGTCCATGGCTATCTTCATTTGAACCAACTAGTCTCCTTCCAGATGCGACAGGAGAAGGTGGGCGAAAGACGGAGTCATAACGCCTGCAGAAGCTGGTTCATGAAACATTTGATGATAGGTCACCTCTCACTGTCAATCAAGTGGAGACTCATGAACACATGTGCATACTTTCAGTCCTCACCTACGGTGCAGACTTGGTCTTAGACGTCATCTCAAAAGTACAAATTCAGGGTTTAGGATAAATATTAGGAGTAAAATTCATCAATATCGATCGCTCAAATAGTCGACGTGGTTCTGGACTGGGCTGGTCATGTCTGCCGTACGCCAAGTGAGTTGTGGGCCAAGATCGCCACTGGGCTATAACCACGAACTTCGAAAGTCGAAGTTCTGGCACCTATTTCCATCTCTACCCCACTTACAATACTCGAGTGAAAGGGATGCATATATACGAACTTCGAGTTTCGATTTTCATGGTAGTCCCGCTGAGTGGCAGCCCGACAGCTCCAAACGGAGACGCGATTCCGGCAGACCCCGTAGGCGATGGCGTGACGAAGCAGACTCCTTTTTAAATGGAGGGAGGCCTTTGCCCAGCAGTGGGAGACCACAGGCTTATAATAAATAACAATGCTTAAAAAACACGTTACATGACTATTCCCTAATAGTTATTCCTGCCCCGACATTTTTTTCCTCCGGTTTCACTAGTCCGTAGCTTTTGGTAAATTTTTGTCTAAATTGCTTTTGCCTATGTCTATAAAATGATGGAGAAATAACAGATTTATTAGATGCATTCCTTTTGAAAAATAAATGTAGCAAGCGAGCGCAACGCGATCGCCGAGATAATATTGCAAAAGTAGCCAATTTCCTAGAATTATGTCACCTCTTACAGACTAGGAAATAGTTTGATCTAAATCTGTGATAAGTAAGCAAATTGAATTAAAGATAGGAAAGCTGCAGCTAAAAGAAAAATAACGCTGAATTAGTTACGTGTATGTTTTTACGGTCAAACTATGCAATCTCTACAAAAACTTTTTGGTAACAGGAGATCTCTTGTCGCCAGTTCTAAACCGTAAACCTTATTTATTAGCAATTACTTATTCCCATTTACGCTAATGCTATTTTATGTTCTCCATGGTCTCAGCCAAGACTACTATCGTGAGCAAACCGAAGGTGAGTGGTGTACTCGCCGTTGATGTTGATGCCTAGCCTTCTCCAGTCCAGAGTCTTGAAAACGTCCTCCAGTGCAGCGGTGAACAGTTTTGGAGAAATAACATCTCCTTGCCTGACTCCCCGTTGCAGCGGAATAGGTTTCGATTTCTGGTCCTGGAGTCGGACTGACATGGTGGCTTTCTCGTACAAACACTTCAGCACTTCGATATAGCGATAGTCAACTTGGCACCGCTGGAGACTGTAGTACAGCCCAGGTTTCAATCGAATCGAAGGCTTTCTCGTAGTCCACGAACGCTAAGCAGAGAGGCAGGTTATACTCCTCGGTCTTCTGTATAACCTGACGAAGCGTGTGGATGTGGTCTACGGTACTATAGCCTCTTCGGAAACCGGCTTGTTCGGGAGGCTGGAAGTCATCTAGCCTGCGTACCTACGAGACGATTTGTAATGACCCTCGAAAACAGCTTATAGACATAGCTCAGAAGTGAGATGGGTCTGTAGTTTTTCAGCAGAGTGTTGTCACCCTTTTAGAAAGAACACCACCACCACCCCCCCTGTTTAATGCCTTTGGAGTTCTCCCTTCCAGTAAGACGGAATCGAACAACTTTTGAAGGGCCGTAATGACCCGTTTTCCACCCGCCTTCAGAAGTTCGGCTGTTATTCTGTCTTCACCGGGTGCCTTGTTGTTCTTGAGCTGTTTAAGAGCCATTACAATCTCGTACAGGCTGATGTCCGGGATGTCGTCGGTAGTAGTGTCGGGTTAGTCTAGCTCTAGGGTCTTCCGCCCGACCAACTTCGGGTATGCGTGTTGTCGTGTATAGTGCATATTTTATGCTGGTTCATTATAATTTGTAAATTATTTGGTAACATTGAATTCGACCCGTTTCTACATAAATTTAGTGAACACCTGATAATTATTTATTCAGCATTGAAAATTCAACCGATCGTAAATACATCTGACGACCGCTTTAGCCTTGTTGGTAGTGACCCTGCCTATGAAGCAAGAGGTCCTGGGTTCGAATCCCGGTAAGGGCATTTATTTGTGTGATGAGCACGAATATTTGTTCCTGAGTCATGGATGTTTTCTATGTATTTAAGTATTTATTTATCTATATAAGTATGTTTATCGTCGTCTATTACCCAGCTATTAGCTTTGCTTAGTTTGGGACTACGTCGATTTGTGTAAGATTGTCCCCTAATATTTATTTTATTTTTTAATTTAATATATTAGGGAGGTTTATTCTTGTCTTAGGTTTTACGCAATTTATTCAAACATAAATATCTGTACAGGACTCTATTTTCGAATAAAAAGGACATAAATAATATCTGTAAGCGCCTTTATGACATTGAAAATAGAGTCCGGTACAGATATATATGCCCTTTTTTTTGTACGTAATTATACAAATACCCCACTGTACCAGCCTAGGTGACATTCAATCTTATGTTAATGTTTTAAAGATTTTGACCGGGAAAATGTCTTCTAACTTTATCTTTAACCTACATACCTACATGCTAGCTGTCATATAATAAGCATACATAAAAATAAGCATCTGTGGTTAAAAAAATAACTAAGTACCTACCTACGTACCTACTACGACATGTTTAAGTTATATTACCTCATAAATATGTCATATACAGCTTATACGTTATGTTAAGGGCTAAAAGCCATCAAGCCATCGGTTGCAGAGCGTGCCGAAAAAATACATATAGGTACCTTCTTGAAAGCACCCTCTCATCTCATCCGTAGCAGTCGCGTGAAAAGTAGGTTAACCAGAAGACAACGTCTTTCTGTTTATTTTTTAGACTTTAAATAAAGTTGTGTTACACATTAGGTGGAGTGAACTCTGATAGTACCTGTACGATAATATCTCGATAAAGATTTAGATCGTAGATTTTACGAGGTCTTGAACGGACACGGATTTAATTTCCATGATAAATTTATAAATTTACCAATTTGATGAATTAAGCAATAAGTACAAGATCGCTATGGAGTACCTACCTAAATTATCACAAGTCAAACCCACGTGGTGCATTTTTAACTCATCAGTGTCTATGGCCACTATCTGTGAGTTTCCAATTTTAGTATAAACAGTACATTAAGTCTAAAAAAAATCTTTTGTTTTTTTTTGTTTATTAAATAAACCTTCTACGACTACCTACTATAACAAAATTGATTAGCATGTAAATGAGAAAGCAAATAAAGGATGAATAACAATATAAAAGTCAATAAAAATAAAAACGTACTAACTGTGACTTACCTCGAGCTTATGCTAGTGCTAATCCATTACGCCTGCGCTGCGCTAAGGTTTTAAGCTGAAGTGCCTGAAAATCTTTAAGGAAACCTCTCGCGTGGAGCCGACCGACGAAATGTGAGCGGGCGACATGTGCTTTAGGTAGGTACCCGTGAACATCGAAGCGTGCATAAACTTACTACATAACCTTTTTACTACTTTATATGAATAAAACATCAGGATATCTTAACATACGTACATACAACCGGAATCAGTGACAGCTAAAAATAGCGGGAAATGTCGAAGAAAACTCTCCAACGACGCACTGTGAGGTGATGAACTTAAAATCGAAAACCGTTTTATAACCTAGCATACCTTTATATTGCCTCGAAATTCATGGCAACCGCTAAAGAATGTCCCAAAGATATCGATTCACGACGAATACACCATGTCTCCAGCCGAGAAAGACGGCCCTCCACTCTACGTACACATATGACACGGCACGTCAAGTGAGATATGAAATTGTTTTCCCGCCACTAAAGTTCTTTGGCGAAAGTTCAACCACAGTGAGTAAAAGAGAACAAACTGTGTTAAAAGAATCTGTGAGCAGTTCAATAGGTTGTATTAGTATTTCATAATCAGTTTTCTGTGTGAAGGATATGATTAGAGAGCAGAGTAAAAGTTTCAATGTATCGTTGAGACGTAGAGGAGGACCATGCGACAGGCTGGCGCGCTTTCTCAACCCGACTGACAGCAACCCTCCACCGCCGCCGCGGCCACGCGCAGGCCCGCGCCCCCCGGCGTCGAACCCCTGCCAAAAGATCTTGTAACCTTTTAGAGAGCCGAGACCACGTGCCACGCCGTACAAACGACCTTATGAAACTGAAGCTTTGAAAAAAATCTATACCGTTAACCATGGAGGTGAAACAAAAATGCATTTACCCTGAACACGCTTTGATAAAATATTCTGCATTTAAAGTTTTTCTAAATCAGCGAATTGTTAGACAAGGACAACAACAATATATTCGAGGGGCTTTCTAAAATTATAAGCTCTTTTCAGCTTGTGAAACGGAGGATATTGCCTTCTCATATTACGTACACAAGCACCTGACTTCACGGGGCTCCAGACACTACGTTATCTGTGATAGCAAACTTTAGGCCAATAGCATTTGAAGGCAACTTCGCAGCTGTGCCGGCATTTGTCAGAATTTCGGGGCGATTTTTTATTTACGTCCGTGCCTTTCCGAGCCGCACTACGCATGCGTGAGCTCGGCAGAAACCAGTGCAGGTCGTAGTCTTTTGGATATTCCATTCTAGCCAGACCCATGCCTATAAAAATGAACTTTCAGGCGACTTGCGGGAATTCCAAACAATCAAACTACGAATGAAAGTTTAATTTTCATGAAAGGGCACAAAAGAAGAATGAACGCAAGGGCGCGGATATTGTACGGCCCAATAGTTCGTGTCTACGTAACTTTTTATCTCTTTATGCATGGGTATAAAAGTTAGATCATAAGTATGAGGGCTCAGACCAAGAAAATATACAGACGGAGCGTTACGAACAGTCTAGTGAAGCCAACCGGTTTTCAACCAAGCCCCATAAGTTTAGCACACGCTAAACAAATTAAATCGCACAAAACTCGAAATAAATGATCTTGACAGCATTGCGACACGTGCTGAAGAGTTTTGTGCAATTTTGTTTGTATATGTGTGCGTGAGCGTGTGCTAAACTTGATGTAGCTTGGTTTTGTTTGTATGTGGTTTGGCTTCACTTGGACTGTTCGTAACGCTCCGTCTGTCTTTTTTCTTGTTCTGAGTATGAGGGTAAGTAATGTCTAAAATTGTTACTAAGATCTGACGTTTGGTTTAATGCATCTTTGTAAAACTAGGCCAAAAGGGATCCGATTTAACCGCTGTCTCTTGCTCGCATTATTGACAACTTTTTTATAAACTTGGGTGGAATATTCACTCATTTTATTATAGAAACTGGAACACTAAGAATAACCAAAACTGGCAGCTGAATCTGTGGAAACTATGGCACTTCGAGTAACGAGAGCAAATAACTGACAGCGGCTGAAACGCTCTAGAATTGAATTGTTCGTTTGACAATATTGAATCGAAGTTAAATATGTAATCCTACAAGATTTGCAATCTAAATCAAGATCAGAAACTATAAGAGATATATTGAAACAATTACTCAGGAACAACGTCGGCGCTTTCGCAATTCAGAAAAGCTGCATTCAATCATTTCATACAAGACGGTATGAAATGATTGAATTATAGTCAAGTTAGCAATTTATACAGGCAGTCCCTGCTTGACAGAGATTTATTAGTTATTTATTACTCCTGTGGTAATTTAATAAAATTGGGGGAAACCTATGTCCAGCATTGGACGTATTTCGTCTGATATGACATGAGATGATGATGGTGAAAATGCCAATACTTTAAGAGATGTTAACTTACATTAAAATAATTACGCTTCAAATAGGAATTAAGGAAACTTTTATATGAAACTTTTGTTTTCATATTTCGAACAAAATAATTAAATTAAAAATCTGCCCAAATATAAACATGTCTGTCAAGTGAGCGTCCTTGTTGTCATCGATTGGCGGGAAAATGTTAGAAGGTAACTATCTAGCTTTTCTTTATCAATACTTAAGTATAATAACATCGTAGCTGAACGGTGTCGGTACTTGGCAAATATATATAAAAAACTTTTATGGGGGGCCTTCATAACGCAATAGAGCCCAAATTAATGATTTTTGATTTTTTGTCTGTTTATCTGTTCGTCTGTTTGTCGGTTTCTCTGTGCGTTTGAGCACGCTAATCTCAGAAACGGATTAACCGATTTGGATGCGGTTTTCAGTAATAAATTATGCTAGACTTCCCTCAACATTTAGTGTTTTATTCGATGTTGCCGCCTCGCTGCGGATCGCCGGCACAGGCCAACAAACAATCGTTGGCGTTTGTTATTCCGTCCAGACACAGCCAACGAAGGCCAGCGAAGGCCAGCGAAACCCATTTGCTGTCGTTCGTTGGCCTGGTGTGTACGCACCTGAACGAGAACCAACCAGCGTGCGACAGCCAACACCGAAAATCGTTCGTTGGCGTTCGTTGGCTTGGTGTGTACGCACCAGCCGATTGCTTCAAATCCTTTGATGTTGCCGCCTCGCTGCGGATCGCCAACACAGGCCAACAAACAATCGTTGGCGTTTGTTAATCCGACCAGACACAGCCAACGAAGGCCAGTGAAGGCTAGCGAAACCCATTTGGTGTCGTTCGTTGCCCCGGTGTGTACGCACCTGAACGAGAACCAACGAGCGTGTGACAGCCAACACCGAAAATCGTTCGTTGGCGTTCGTTGGCTTGGTGTGTACGCACCATAATATCCAGATCTGATTTAAACAATTCAATTAGATTTTGTCAATAGAATGAACTCTCTGGATGGACATAAAACATAATGTAATGCCGCGTTTATACGCTTGCGATGGCTTGGCGCGTGAGCAGGACGCAGCTATATAAACGAATGAGATCGCATTATAGCCCTCTCCCTCTAACGCATAGCTGCGTCCTGCTCACGCGCCAAGCCATCGCAAGCGTATAAACGCGGCATAATATTTTATCCCGCGGGTTTGCTAGCGTTCTTTGGATTACGCTAGCGAAAAGAATACATGATTTTGGTCGCGGCAGTGTGAAGCGTCTCACAGACGGCGGGACGGGCGGCCTGCCCGCGGCGGTCATTATTAAACTTGTCATTTACTCAAATTTACTATTGACCGCTACCGCAGCAGGGTCCGCAGATCGCGCCAGTGTGTTGCCGGCCTAAGTCCTGAATAGCGTCGCAGATTGATAATAAACGCCTGTGGTTTGATAACTGTATCCGGTTCCGGGTTCAAAAACGACCCGGATGGATACGTGTCGGAATCACGGCTTCCAACCAAATCAAGGTCACTCCATACTAGATTTTCTGCAGTCCTGCCGATATCGGACTGAGCATCTCCTTTAGGACCGATCACGGACCGATACTTGACGTTTTCGGTTGCCTGCAATATCGTGACGAGGCTCTGTCATGGGGTGTATACATGTCATGATTTGTCAGCCCCAATTTATCAGAAGATGACTAATTGCTATCGTTTCGAGGCATTTTGCGCTCCTGATCCAACTGTCAAACGAGTTGTACTGAGAAATTGCATGCACAGTGGTCGGATTGTTACATCTGAGGGGCTACTGGGAAGTGAAAACGAAATTCATTCGTGTATATCTCTCTCTGTCGCACTTGCTAGTTCGAGCGGCAGGGAGGGAGTTACTCGAACGAAGTTCGTTTTCACTTTCCGGTAGCGCCGCTGTACGCTACACCCAATTATGACTTCGACATGTTGTACTGACAAATTGGGGTAAAATCACATAATCTGTTTACCCCCATCAGGGTACCGGATCCGTGTATTCAGAGATAGATAAAAATACGGAGTCAATCATCACGCATATGTTTCTTATTGTATCCGCATATCTGTCTTATTCTTTCAGATAGCTGTGTCTCTTTCGGTCCGCCGGACCGCTCGATCGTCAGTAATCCTGTGACGTCAAATCCGCTTACAGGCTGGTCGCTGACGTATAATTTTTTGTTTATCTGTACAGTAAGCAGACGTAGCAGTTAATAACATATACTTATCTAGGATACTACCTATCTATACAGCCAATGAACTAACCAACCGATAGGACTTCGAATCCGTCAGCGGAACGTCAAGAACGGTTTTTTCCAAATTGTTTCTAATTATCGGTTTATTTGCTTGGAACTTCGTGGATTTGACCAGAATTGACCTAAGTTTTCGTTATATATATATATTGATTTATAGGTTTAGGTCTGGGTGACTTGTTTATAGGAGTCACCCATTAGGTTTATTTATGGGGGATCACTCCCCTGGGGACCCGGGGGGGTCAAATTGGACTTCTCCGGTTCCTCCATCTCCCGGCGCTTATATAACTCTCAAGCAGTCTGGAGACCGCGATCTCGTTGCTCGACGTTGCAGAACGGACAAGATGGAACGCAAGGGTTCGGATTTAAATATTAATTCTCGGTCCCGGTCGAGCTCCCGCTCGCGCTCGTTACGGTCTTGCTCTTCCCTCAACGGACACTACGGACAAGTCAATGGTGGTTGCCAGTGATATCAGGCTAAGTAATTCTTTTTCAATTTTACCTGACACGAAACCAGACTCTCAGGACTCTGTGTTGGAGTTGGGCCAGGCGTCAGCCCCAGGAGTCCATTCATCTCAGGCTGCCTCTCTTACACATACGGATCAGAATACTCCTCCGGCTCATTTACAGGCTTCGATGCCTTCCCTGCCAGCTTCTACTCCTCGGCTATCATCATCACTGCAGTCGACGGAACGAACCAGTTATGAACGCGGTGATCCCGGCCCTTACATAGTCCATGTTCAATACGACAGTCAGGCTCTAGGTGCCACTTTGCATCCGGTCTCCTTTGGGCAATTCCTCCACCTCCATCACCGAGAATTCCCTAACGTGATTGACGGTTCGGTTAAAGGCTTAGGCCGGAACAAAGTATCGGTAAGCTTCCACTCTTTCACGGACGCTAATGAGTTCCTACTTTCTCCAACCGTGGTTAATAAGAAGCTAAAGGCTTCTATTCCCTCCTTTAACGTTACCAGGATGAGTCTGGTCAGGGGCATCCCAGCCAGCTGGACCCTGGAGGATATTATATCTTATGTGAAAGTTCCAGAAGGGTGTGGCCGGGTAACCAAGGCCAGACGGCTGAATTTCAAAAAAACCAACTTGACAGATGGCTCGTACAAGTGGATTCCTTCCGAGACTGTTGTGTTACCTTTTGTATGGGCAAGTGCTCCCTCCGAGAGTGTTTCCTGCTATAATGCCCTAAAAGTTGAAGTGTACACTTTCCCCACTGTGCAATGTTTCCAGTGCTGCAGGTTCGGACACACCAAGGACAAATGCCGTTCGACTCCCCGCTGCTTTCGTTGTGCCGGAGAGCATTTTGGTGACACGTGTAATGTGGAAATTCTCAAGTGTATTAACTGCAACGGCGAGGAGGGTCACTCGGCTAAAAGCAAGTCCTGTCCGGAATTTATCCGCCAATGTAACATTAAAAAGGCGATGGCGGAAAACAATATCTCATATGCGGAAGCTGATAAGCTCCAACCAATCTTTGGGAAGTCATTCGCGAATGTAGTAGCTTCTGCGTCTCCGGGAAGTAAAGGCAGTTCCTTCAGAAAGACAGTTTTCTCTAAAGTCCGTTCTCCTCCCCCTCCACGTGCTGGCTACGACAGAAGGGCTCATATGGGCCTTACCAATGAGCCTTCTCCTCAGTTTGCCAACGGAACCGCGCTGAATAATCCGCATGCATCTGCTGCATCCGAAGATGTGATGGCGATTCTTATCAGACTTTTCTCAGTACTGTCTAAAGTGTTCTCTGGCCCCAATAATGATCTGTTGTCCCTCGTTGCCCCTCTTCTTTCCTCTCTTTTCAATTCCCTTAATAATGGCGCAGTCAATTCTGCAATGGAACTGTAGGAGCATCCTAAATAAAAAATCTGATTTAATTTACTTGACTAACAAATTCAGTCCTTTTATCATTGCCCTCTCAGAAATCTGGCTTAAACCAGATTATAACCTCCGTTTTCCAGGTTTTACCTGTTTACAGGATGTCAGAGTAGATGGGTATGCTGGTTGTGCGTTGCTTGTTAAAGAAGGTCTCTCTTTTAGTAAAATTATGGTTCCATCCTCTGAGAACTTTCACATCGTAGCTGCCCGTGTGAATAACTACACCTTTGTCTCCCTTTATATTGCTAATGCAACTAAACCCATTCTTTTTCAGCTCTCCTCTATTTTGGAATCTCTGCCCCTCCCTATTTTCATCCTGGGCGATTTTAATTGCCATCACCGTGTATGGGGCTCTGGGAAAACGGATCCTTTAGGTGAAGTGTGGCTGGAGCTAATGCATCCCCTTAACCTTTGCATACTCAACACGGGCTCCCCTACTAGGCGCTCGAGGCCTAACGAGGTGTCTAGTGTGGTTGACCTCTCGCTATGCTCCCCTTGCCTGGCATCTCAGGTCACCTGGAGTACACTTGACTCTTCTTTTGGCAGCGATCACTTCCCTATATTGATTGAATTCCCTCTCCTCTCCCAAGTAAAATCCACTCCTAATCCCCCTCTCCTAAAATTTAATTTACTTAATGCCGACTGGGCGGAGTTCAGGAAGGTAATGAGCGAGTCGGTTTCTCTGTTACCTCCTTTAACACCGAGTGATATTGATAATTGTGCGAAGGAGTTCTCAAGAGCAGTAAATCTTTGTGCTGAGAAGGTGTTCCCTGTTAAAAATGCCGTTTCCGGGAAAATTCCTTCCCCTCCCTGGTGGGACTCACAATGTACTCTGGCCGTTAAAAATAGGAAGTGGGCAGAAAACGAGTACCGCTTTGACATTTGCCAAGCAAAATTTATTAATTTAAGTAAATCAATAGCGGAAACCAAACGCCTTCTCCAATCAAAGAAACGGGATGGCTGGAAGTCCTTTTGCTCCTCTTTGTCTCCTTCTACTCCTGCTCGTTTTCTCTGGAGGAATATAAGGAGATTTAGAGGTAGCAAACAGGGTTTTGCTAGGTCTCATCCTTTGGGTGGAGACTGGGCCGATTCGTTCATGGATTCTCTCGCTCCGCAGTATGCCCCTAGTAGGTTAGAAGTTGATACTGGTTATTGTTCTTCTTCTTCTGATCCCCTCGATTCTCCGTTCACGATGGTGGAACTAAAACTGGTCCTTGGCTCTGTCACGGACTCTGCCCCGGGCATTGACGGTATTCCCTATTCTTTCATCTCTAACGCTAATGATTCCTTTCTTTCTTACTTACTTCTTGGCTCTCCTCAATCAATTAATTATCCCAATCCTTAAGCCTAATAAAAACCCTTCTGATCCTTGTTCCGATCGCCCTCTCTTCCACTCTCCTAAAAATTTTAGAACATCTTTTAAAAAACAGGATTGAATGGTTTGTTGAAAGCCGCAATTTATTGTCTGACTCTCAATTTGGCTTCCGGAAAGGGAAAAGTACGATGGACAGTCTTGGAATATTTACCTCGGATATCCGCATAGCCTTCTCCCTGAAGAAATCTGTTGTTGCTGCTTTCCTGGACGTTAAAGCTGCCTACGACAATGTCCAGCTTCCAATTCTCTGGGAAAAGCTTTGTCGACTTAAGATACCTTCCAGACTGTCGTGCCTCACACTTAAGTTACTTTCTGAACGACACATCACATTCTGGGGTAATGATAAGACAATATCTCCGTCTAGGCGAATTTGGAAAGGGCTGCCGCAAGGGTCCGTTCTTAGTCCCCTGCTCTTCAATATCTATTCTGCTGATTTAGAGTCTGCTAAAGGTCACTCAAGCATCCTCCAGTATGCTGATGATATTTTGTTGTACTCTTCCGATACTAATATTTTGAAGGCGGCGGACCAAGTTTCCCGATCTTTGATCTCATTAGAGGGCTGGCTAGGGCATCATGGTTTTGAGCTGTCTCCCTCTAAAAGTAACATTGTAATCTTTTCTAGGAAACATTCTATCCCAAATGTCTCTGTTACGTTAAAAGACCAAATAATCCCCTTAAAGCAGCATTTTAAATTCCTAGGCTTAGTGTTGGATTCTAAACTATCTGGTCTCGCGCACTGCGAATACGTTAGAGATAAGTGTGAAAAGAACCTTAACATCCTCAGGTGTTTGGCTGGAGTGTGGTGGGGTGCTCACCCTTTTGCCCTAAAAATTGTCTACAATGCCATCGTTAGAAGCGACCTGGATTACGGAACCTTTTTGTTAAAGCCTGCCTCTGCAGAAGGTTTGCAGCGTCTTGATCGAGTACAATCTAAAGCGTTGCGTATTATTGCTGGAGCAATGAAAACTAGCCCTATTAACGCCCTTCGGGTGGAGTGTATGGATCCTCCGCTTGACCTTCGCCGTCAGTATCTGTCTGACCGCTATCTGTTTCGTACTTTCCAATATTCTACCCATCCCATCTCACCTAAAATCGTGCTCTTGGACGATTATTTTAACAAGTCTCCTTATTGGACTAATAAGTCTCCTCCCTGTCTAGTAACTAGTTTCCGCAGGTTCAAAGGTATTAAAGACCCAACTTTTCACTCCCCGAATCTTCCTATGTTTGAATTCCCCTACTTTGTAACTATTCTCCAACCCCGTGTTATTCTAGATTTTGATGTTATGAAAGGCGATATCTCTGCAAGGGAATATTCTCGCGGTCTTCTGGCAAAGGACTGGGCTGGGTGGCACACTCTTTACTCTGATGCCTCGAAGTTATCCCCCATGGGCTGTGTAGGGGTAGGTACCTATCACTCGCAGTATCGGATCGTCCAAAAAGCAAAGTGCCCTCCGGAATCTTCGGTTTTCTCTGGAGAGTGCCTTGGTATCCTAAAAAGCTTGGAATACATTATTTTAGCCGGTTTACGTCGTTCCATTGTCTTTTCTGACTCTCGCAGTGCTCTAGAAGCTATTTTAGCTAACCCGTTTACTTCTAAACTCCATAATCCCTTAACCCTGAAGATTAAAGAAGCGGTTAATCAATGCAGTTCCAGAGGCTCTGAGGTCGTCTTGGCCTGGATACCGAGCCACTCGGGTATTGATGGAAACGAAAAGGCGGACTTCATTGCCAAACAAGCAGTCGCTTGCGGTGATAAAGTCCCTTTTAGAATCTGCTGCCATGACCTTCTTTCCCTCCCTCAGCAGTTTTTAAGGAAAAAGTGGAACGCCCGGTGGCGGTCTAGCAGCAGACGGACGGGCGCAACCTATGCTAAAGTTCAACCTGTTTTACCCCTGAAAGTCTGGTTTTCAAAAATTCTTCTTAGTAAACAAGCAACTTCGACAATTATTCGCATGAGGCTGAACCATTGCTGTACCCATGTTCATTTGAGGTGGCTCCGTATTCGGGACTCTTCCCTTTGTGAGTGTGGTCTAGACGAGGGCAGCTTAAATCACTTGATTTTGAGTTGCCCCCGTCTGGACTATTCTGGCCTATACGCTGGCCTCATTTATCAGAAAATCCCCTTGCCTACCCACGTAGTGTCCCTTCTGTTTCCGAATCCTGCTGTTTTTCGGCTGATTTCAAATTTCCTCTCTCTCAATAAATTGAAACTTTAACTTTTCCTACCAGGCTATAAAATTATTTATCTTAGTATGTACTTTGTACCTATTCGTATCCATCAACAAAATCTGGTCAAATCGTTTTCTTGTCTCCCCTTCCTCTCTAAGCCTTCCTCTAGTTCATTTTTCTGACGTGATGCTGGCAGAAATGTCCTATGACGGTTGCCATAATAAAAAAAAATAAAAAATAAAAAAACTAACCAACCGTTCGCGTAGAGTAAGTAGGTGCTGTTTTTTTTTGGCGGGAACGTTGAAAGTGATAGGCGCGCTTGATAAAATATTTTATTGTAAATTAATTTTAGGTGTTAATTTGTACATATTTAGTCTTAATTTTAATTTAAATTCATAGTTGATTTGGTTATCGGTTTGGTGCGCTTCCCCAGTCATGGGGAAGCGTACGGGAAAGCGTTCTCGGTTGCAGGGCTTGGAGCCGGAGCCAGATCTTCAATCTGAAAGTAGTTCTGATGCGGATACAGATGCGCCCTCGGAGCGCATACCTGCAAAAAAGAAGACTAAAGAAGATGACAAAGAGAAGTATACTCCTTTCAGGGCCAAAAGTTATTACAGGTTGTACGACGAAAATTCAGCTAAGAAAGAATTTATTGTTTTTCTGAATCACAGAGAGGATGACCACAAATTTTCTGACAAAGATAGACTTGCTTTGTCCAATGAAATCCGAAAGCATCGCGTGTCGGGCGTGATGCATCTAAGAACAATTAATGCATACAAAGTTGGGATTATGTTCGATCTCCCAAATCACGCCAATGTCTTCCTAAAAAATGAAAAATTATTAAATGAAATTCACATGAATGCTTCAATCCCAGCATCTGAGACCGAGGTTACGGGTGTTCTCACTTCAGTGCCGATTGATTATTCGAACCAGAAGATTTTCCAATTAATAGCTTCCAGTAAAAAGGTGATAAGCGTAAGACGGTTTATGCGGCGGGTAAAAGACACGCTGGGTATCGTCTCAATGGTTCCAACTCAGACGGTTGCCGTGACTTTTGCCTCTGTACAGTTGCCTGAATATGTAACACTTGACCATTGGAGGCACGAAGTAGGGATCTATATTCCTCCAGTAAAGCAATGCCTTCGTTGCATGAAATTTGGTCATATAGCAAAGTATTGTAAAAATAATGAAGTATGTTCAATTTGTGCTGAACCTCATAATTTCAAAAATTGTAATAAGGTTAAAACACAATGCGCAAACTGTGGTGGGGATCACGTGGCTATATCTGCTGCATGTCCAATTAAAAAACAGAAAATTGAGGAAAATAAGTTAAAATCACGTAGTGCTAAATATTCCGATTTGTTTTGTGACGTTGCATTTCCGCAGCTCGGCTCAAAATATATTGACACCCATCTAAGTAATCTGACCAAATCTGACAGATTTATGAATCTACTTGTGGAAGCTATAGTTAAAATTTGTGCTGATAAAGAAACGCCAATAAATTCTAACAATATAAAAGAAACACTTAAAAACACTTTCAGGAAACAACCTTAATTTTTTTCTTTATGGACATATTGAACATAGTGCAGTGGAATGCTCAGAGTATAATAAGCAATAGGCTAATCTTTACTAGATTCTTATATGAAAATAACATTCACATAGCAATAATTTCTGAAACCTGGTTAAAACAACATCAAAAATTTTCAATTAAAGGATACAATGTCATTAGAAATGACTGTGATAATAAACATAATGGTGTAGCAATACTTATTCATAACAATATAGTATATTCTAATATTAAAACTTATTTTGACAATGCTCTACAAAATATCTGTGTACAAATAATTATAAACAACAAGCAGTTGAGTGTAGTAAGTTTTTATAGTCCATCAAATTCTGATCCCCCATTTAATAAAAGTAAATTTGATGCTTTGATAAAATCTATTCCGCAGCCAATGCTTTTTGGAGGCGATCTAAATGCTCATCATATGTCATGGGGCTTTGTTGATACATTGCCTCGAGGTAGAGATGTCTTAGATATTATTGATGGCAATGACTTGGTTCTTTTAAATAATGGTCAAACTACTACAACTGGTTCTTCTTCTTGGCGTCCTAATGCTCTGGATTTAACTTTCGTTTCTCCATCATTGGCACTTTCATGTGATTGGTCTGTTATGGATTGTCCTCTTGGCAGCAGTTATCATTTGCCTGTAATGATAAAAATGATAGTTGGTAATGAAAATAGCTCACAAAGTAATCCAATATGTAATAATGTACATTTGCCCATTCACCCAAATTACAAACAGGTGAATTGGAAAATGTACAGGCAATCAGTTGATTTTTGTTTGGCTAATATTGATTTTGAAAATATGTCTTCGATAGATGCGCTCAATCTGTTTTGTAATATTTTGCGATCTACTGCTGTAGAGTCTATCCCTAGACATAGGTCTTTGAATAGTTCTAATACGTGTACACCAAAATCTTTGAAATTTCCCCGGCTGCCTTGGTGGAATCAAAAGTGTTCAGAAGCTGTACTTAATTCAAAACATGCTTATATAAAATTTAAAAGTGAACCTAGTGAAGACAATTATATAGAATTTAAAAGACTTCGAGCCCTTAAAAAGCTTGTTCTTAAGACTGAACGGCGTAATAGTTGGATAAATCTGTGTAACTCATTTAACCGGTGCACTCCTTTGACATTAATATGGAATTACATGCGGAAATTTAAAAAAAACATTCATTTCAAAACACGCTAGTAATAATAGTTGGATATCAGATTTTCTTAAGAAATACACTCCTGATTTTGTGCTTAATGAGTCTTTAAATTATGTTCACACAGAAAATGATAATGATAAGTATCTTACTGAACCGTTTTCTTTGCAAGAGCTTAAATCTGCCCTATTTTCAAGAAGAGATACATCCTTTGGTCTTGATGGAATACCATATATTTTACTGAAAAATTTAAGTTCACAAAATCTAAAGACCTTTTTAAACATATTAAATCAGCTGTGGGAAGAAAACTTAATTCCTGATGATTGGAAAACAGATTGCTTGGTCCCAATTTTAAAGCCTGATAAAGATAAATTGTTACCCGACTCATATCGACCTATAGCACTCACATCTTGTGTAGGAAAGGTTTTTGAACAGCTTCTAAAGCAACGGTTGGAATTTTTTGTCGAACAAAATGGTCTGTTACCCTGCAATCAGTTTGGTTTTCGTAAAGGTCGGTCTTCTCGTGAGAGTATTTGTCAGTTGCAACTTGATGCACTTAACAGCATATATAATAATCAGTATCTTCTTTCGGTATTCTTTGACATTGCAGGTGCATTTAACAGTGTCAATATTTCCGTTTTATGTAGAGAGCTGTCAATGATAGGGTTACCTGGCAAAATAATAAATTTCTTACAAATGTTTTTAACAAACAGGGAGGTTTTTGTTAAATTTAACAATCACTTATACGGCCCAAGATTATCTTCTTTAGGGGTTTGTCAAGGAGGTATCTTATCCCCTTTAATTTTTAATTTTGTACATTAGGAGACTAAATCTTATTCTAGGAACAAAGGTTAAAAATCTGCAGTATGCAGATGATTTGGTTGTTTATGTGTCAGGATCTGATTTAAATCAATTAGCTTTGACTATTAATGAGGCATTAATCAACTTACATAAATACTTTGCTTATCTGAACTTAGATGTAAATTCGACTAAAACCAAAGTTTATATTTTTGGTCGCAAAAGCATGTGTTTGCCCACAGTTTTGTACAATGACATATCACTGCCTATTTCATATGATCTAATAAAGTTTTTAGGTGTTATATTTACTTCAAAACTTTCCTGGATAAAATATGCTGACAGTATTATAACCAAAGCTAACAAAGCATACAATGTGTTAAAATCGCTGTGCGCCACTTCGTGGGGTGCAGACCCCAAAATTTTGTTAATCTTGTATAAGTCTCTAGTTCGAAGTCATTTTGAATATGGTTTTCTATGTTTTGCTGGAGATGATAAAATTGTAAATTCATTAGTTAAAATACAAAACAAATGTATGCGGATAATACTGGGTGCATTTAAAACTAGTCCTATCGCTGCTATGCAAATTGAATCGAATCTTCCTCCTATTCATATTAGATTTCGTTATTTAAAAGAAAGATTTATTTTAAAGTTATACAGCTTGTCTAAGAACGATCTTCTTCACAACTTGATTTCTTTCCAATCAGCGCCTTTTCAAAGGCACATGTATGTTCTTCAGGATTTTACTTCTTTCTTTCACTCTTTGCAGGAGTTAAATATGTTGAGGTTTTAGGTAGAAGAATAAGCATTACTTATCACAAAACATACTATATTAATAAAACATTAGCACGACACAATCTACATAAGAAGAGAATGTAACCATAGTTACCAGTCAACATTACTAGTGTGGAGACACGTAGCTAGTGCTGTACATCTATCTCAACACTCCTCCTAAATGATGACATGGTTTACAGTTATTATTTAATACACAACTATATCTAACTAAACTAAACCAACAGTAAACTAACCAACTAGGAATTAGCATAAGAACTTATCAATGCATTTATAAAACTTGTCTGTGCTCAAACTTTTAGTCATAACATCCGCTAAATTTTCATTGGTACAAATATGTTCAATAGTGATCACCTTCTTGACAACCAAGTCTTTTATATAATGAATCCGTATATCAATGTGTTTTGTACGCTTAGAATTCTCGTAATTCTTGGCCATTGATATCGCACTTTTGTTGTCAACAAGTAACACGGCATTTACATCACAACCTAAGTGTTTACATATGCCTTTTAAATTAACGATTTCCTGTGCTAATGATGCGGCAGCTACGTATTCGCTTTCGGCAGACGATAAAGCTACACATTGTTGTTTCTTTGAAAACCAAGCAATGGGGTTTTGCCCTTGTAAGATAATACCACCGCTAACACTCTTTCTGTCGCTTCTATCTCCAGCCCAATCGGCATCAGAAAATCCGTATAAATTATTGTCATTTGTCTTTTTAAATAACAATCCTTTTTCTTTTGTTTCTTTCAAATAACGTAATACTCTTTTTCCAGCTTTCCATAATTCTTCGTTCGGTTTATCTAAAAATCTACTCAGATATGATACTGAATATGTTAAATCCGGTCTTGTAGTTACAGTTAGATAAATTAGACTTCCTATTAGTTCTCGATACGGTACTTCCAAAATTTCTGTATTGTCCTTTATTTCTATATTGTAATTTCGCTAGGTGTCTTGAAGCATATGGCCCATGATGGCGATCTGTTTAATTGGTAAACGGCACATTGTATCGCCTCGCACCACAGATGTTTTGGCAAATCGGTTTCCGCTAGTAGAGTCCTCGTTTTGTCGCATAATGTGCGGTTCATCCGTTCTGATATGCCATTAAGTTGTGGCGTGTACGGTAATGTATATTCTAAACTAATCCCTCTATTTCTGCAAAAATGTTTCAAATTATTAGCAGTGTACTCTCCACCATTATCGCATCTAATTCTTTTTACTTTATTCCCCGTTTCGTTTTCAATTCTTAATACATAGTTCATCAGTCGTTCTGTTGCTTCAGATTTGTTCCTCAGGGGATACACTACGCAAAAATGAGAGAAATCGTCAATAATTGTCATAAAATATTTCTCACCATTAGGTCCTGGCTGTCTGATCGGTCCAGCTATATCTGTGTGAAGCATCTCAGCTATCATTCTCGTTCTAGGCTTTGGGATAGGCGTGAATGGGCTTCGGGTGGCTTTACCTTCCATACAGGGACTGCAAATTCTATCGGATACAGGTAAGTTTAATATATTAAGACTTTTCCTATTCAAATGACCTAAACGTTTGTGCCATAGATCTGCTGCATCAGTAACATTACAGACTTCGTACTTACATAATTCTGCTTGTAACTTATACAACTTTCCTTGCACGTTGCCGTATAAAAATTTCTTTTTATTGAATATTTTAACATTGTTTTTATTAAAGTTTACGTTAAAACCTGCCTCGACAATCTTTTTCACTGATAACAAATTGTATGAAACATCTTTCACAATTAGAGCATCAATGTTGATCGTAGTATTTTGATATTTTATTTTAAGTTTACCTCTTTTATTAGTTGTAATACATTGGCCGTTAGCTACGAATATTTTTACATGTTTCTCTAAGTACGTAATATCCGTCATATAATTTTCATATTTTTCATTTATTAAATGCTCCGTACATCCCGAGTCTACAATTAGTTCTATGCTACCACACTCACCCACATTAGCAATAATATCGCTAGCAATGAAACCTATTTCTTCTGTGCCTGCTGCTGAAGGATGTTGATACGTTGTATGTCGTGTGCTTGAATTTCCTCTAAAGGAGCGTCCACGCGCCCTTGAATAGCTCCGTCCTCTTGTCAATGACCGTCTACTCGGCCCTTGTCCTCGTCCTGATCCTCTGCATTCGAACGACTTATGTCCACGTTTCCCGCAGGAGTGACACGTGAGGAAGGCGTTATTCTCATAACTTTCACTATTTCCTTCCATTTTTAACTTTGTCTCCATGTCAAGTAGTCTAGCTTTAACAAATTCTAGGTTCAGCTGTTTCTCGGAAGCCATAGTCTCTATTGATGTAATCACTTGATCATAAATCTTTGGAAGAGAAGACAGCAAATAGCAAATTTGGTCTTCTACATCGACGTTTACGTTGATTGCCGCTAATTCGCTAAGAATTCCTTCAAATTTTAGGAAATATTGCTGTAAGTTGCTTTCATTGTCATAGCGCATTGTTATGAGCTTCCGTTTTAAATAAAATTTGTTACAGACTGTTTTCCGTTCAAATATGGCCTCTAATGACGTTAACATTTCTTTGGTCGTATTCGCATTTTTTACTATGTCAATATATTTGTCGCTCAGACATTGTACCAAAATTGATTTTGCTCGTGAGTCATCTTTCAAAAAATAATACTAGAGCATTTTTATCTGTCGGTATCTCTTTTAATAACACATCACTAAGTTGCTTTTCTTCCAGCAGTAATTTCAGTCGAAATTTCCAATGACTGAAATTTGAATTTTCGGTCAAAATCGGCAGAAGAGACCCCGCAGCTGTCATCTTTCTTTCTTATAATTTTCACCGATTTTATTTTTTCGTGGATCGCAACCCAATATATTTTTATTTACTTACTGCACGCGATCTGCTACCATGTTGAGGTTTTAGGTAGAAGAATAAGCATTACTTATCACAAAACATACTATATTAATAAAACATTAGCACGACACAATCTACATAAGAAGAGAATGTAACCATAGTTACCAGTCAACATTACTAGTGTGGAGACACGTAGCTAGTGCTGTACATCTATCTCAACAAAATATACATCTTGATAATGACCTTCTTCCCTGTTACACAGGCTCTTTTAAGAGTAAATATCCCGATATAAAAATTGTAATAGATTCAAAGCTAACTTCCAAAGAGGAGGCTTATTTATTGTTGTCAGAATGGTCTAATTGTAAATTTATTTATACGGATGGTGCCAAAAATAATAATGCTGTTTCCTTTGCAATTTATCAACCTGAAATTAATAAAGGTATTGGGTTTAATATCAATAAAAATGCAAGTATCTTTACTGCTGAAGCAACTGCCATCTTATTTGCTTTGAAACATGTTAAAGAACATAATCAATATAGTAAAGAATGGGTCATAGTAAGCGATAGTATGAGTGTATTAATAAGTTTATCGAGTAACAAAATAAATGCTAGCACTTGCTATCTAATTTTTTCCATTAAAGAATTATGGTTAGAACTATCTTTAATTGGTATTAAAATAGATTTTGTATGGGTTCCGTCTCATAACGGAGTTTCTGGTAATGAAAAAGCCGACTACCTAGCTAGAACTATTGCTAATGCATCTGACTTGTCCCTGGTTCCCGACAGCAGGGACTTAGCTGTGACCTTGCCATATTCTGATATTATAAGTAATCTAAAACAGCGTATGACTGTTCTTTGGGGAAGACATTGGTATCATTTTACAGAAGTTGAGAATAAGGCTCATTTGTATGCTTTGTTAGATAACCAAGTTAATAGTAAGCCTTGGTTTTGTAAGTTTAAAACTTACATGCATCGTAGGTTTTACACCATAATTACTCGTATGCGCATTGATCATTGTCGTTTAAATTTTCATCTCCATCGTAAAAACTTTGTCTCTTCCCCTTATTGCGATCATTGTCAAAAGCAAGAGGTTCAGTCTATAGATCACATTCTGTTTAGTTGCTCATCCTTTGGCATTCAGCGCCTAGTGCTGATGGATGAGTTGCTTGAGATTTATGGAGCTTCTAATCGAATCCCGCTTTCAGTAACTGATTTGTTGAAGGAGTCGTCTACTTATTTACCTTTGTTTAATTTTGTACATAATACTGTGTGTATGCTGTAAATATGATGCTAAATTTAAAACTTGCTTAAAATTGTATATATTTTTATTGAAGCATTGTACCTATATTTTGTTGGTCAAATGACTTTTTGGAATGTCTGGATGAGGTGTAAGCTTTTTTGAAGAGCTGAATATTGGATTTGACGTTTTTATTGGAACATACTCAAGACTTTATTACTGGATTTGACTTCATGAATTGGATTGGAATAACTGAAGACTTATTTTTTGGATTTGACACATATGTTGATAATACTGATGACTTAATATCTAGATTTGTTCATATGAATTGGAAATAACTGAAGACATATTTATTGGACTAGAGACTTCTGATTTGAAACTACTGAAGACGTTATTACTGGATTCGATCAAATAAAATTATACTTACTGAAGACTAGGCAGTATGGCCCATGGTCTTAGCCTGTCCGAATGGACGAATTAAAAAAAAAAAAAAGTAAGTAGGTGCTATCAAAGAGAATATAACCACTACGTTTAATTAAACGTAACACTTATATTTTTTCAAGAGAAAACACAATGACATAAATGACAATTGAATTGACAATTAGACGTGAGAAAAAAATATTGTCAAGTTGACAACGCATGAGTGTTGCCATCCAATATATATTTGTCCTGTAAGTTGGCAAACGACCCAAGTTTCTCGATGTCGCTATACATTTTGCTCTCACTATAGGAGTTTCTGAGGACTGGGTGCTATAGTACCTACTTCGCTTTCCGCTGCTTTTCGTGTGATTCATAAATTTATCGAAGAAATAGCTGCTAATTAATTATTTGTTCCAGTTAAACTATCCATGTGACGTTATCAAAAGTTATTGTATTCGGAGCGACATACAGTAGGTTTGCTGATTGTTGGAGGAAAAAAGGTGAGGCCTGAAATGATTCGTGTTACAGAATACAATCCGTTATTCGTATCGTAACTTACTTGTAACTTTCTTTCTAGGATGGAGAATCTGAGCGGTAGCGGAAGTCAATCGAGTTCCGTTAGTGAGCTCGAAAAAGATTTCAATGAAATTTTGCAGAACAGGAAAGATCACCGTAGTATAGTTGTTCGGACGCCACCTTCTCGAAAAGCCAAACGAGTGAGGTTCTTTCGGAATGGTGACAAGTTCTACTCGGGAGTGATGATCCCAGTCTTGCCTGAAAGATACAGGTAGGTGCTAATCTGTTAGCAACGTGTACTAATTACATGGTGTACAACTTGGAATAAGTTCATCCACTTTCACTAAACTTCATTCCTACCTGCGGCGCGCAGTGATTTAGCAATTAGTCACAGAGGACAGTACCCACATTGTTAACAATTGATCCACAAATGTTATGGGCCTTAATGGATGACTACTATAGGTGGCTCTCCTTTAGTACTTGTGATATAAAAACAGTGTTTTTGATTTATAGGATTAAGTTTCAAGCAGTTACTGATTGCTGTGTTAGCAAAAGCTTCATTGAATTTATTGTTCTGTATTAGTAGTAAGCTTAACTCGACTTAGCTCTAAGACTCAAGAGTAAATAAGCACTGGGTCACAATAACATAGGTGTTGACCCTTTTTATATGAAAATATATGGAAGCTGGTCAATTGAGTCTATCCTTTCTGAATAAATTATGAAAATAATTCTAGGATCAATAACTTTTACATTCTATAACATTTTCATTATCAAATGAGTAAAAATGCTTTAATGCAAACCTTTTAAACTTGTGATAAGTATGTTTAGTTTTCCTGACGTAAGAGTTGGTTGCAGGTCATTTGATAGTTTAAAAGCAGATTTGACAAGAGTGTTGGTGGACAATGTGACTTTGCCAAGTGGTGTCAGGACAATATATGCTTTAGATGGTAAAAAAGTAAGTAATCCATAACCCAATATGTATTACACTAAACACTTTCACTGCTAAAAACCCATTTGTCTGGCTTTCAGTTGTAAAATTTAATGCAAATAACAAAAACAATACTATTGCCAAGCAAGACCCATAGCACCAAATAAACTTTGGCAGTGATTGTGTTTCATTTAATATTTAACATGAGCAGTTATCATAGTCTTTAATGAAATGAGCCTCTATAAAAAGCTAATAGTACTAGGTAAAAAAACTAAAAAAAATTAAAGTGGTTTGAACATGATTATTTGTATGTAATCTAGTACCAACAATCATTAAGTTTTTTCTTATACATTATTATTGATTTATAGATAGGAAAACTACACGATCTTGAAGATGGGCAATCCTATGTGTGTAGTGGATTTGGAGAACCGTTTGAACGTTTAGACTATGAAGCCAGTGCTGTGACACCCCAGTCATTTAGGCTGAGTGGCCCTGAACTACCAAGCGACATCCCAAGTCAAAAAGCTGCCAACAGATATTCTCGATGTATCCAGGTGAGTCTTTTAACATTACCTCTTTTATGGTACCTGTAATATTAAAGTGGCTGCTTGCATGCAGAGGGAACTTTTATGTAGATGCTTAAAAATAAACACAGTATAGAACTGCTCAGCTGGCATGATAGCACAATGAAAATTGTAAATTTGACACAAAATATCCCGAATTCTACACAAAGCGAAATAATGTTAAAAACTCCTGTATATTACGGTCTAGGAATAAACTAATGATACCATTTTCACGACTTAAATTGTACTCATCAGGCCCTTTAACAATGTCCATCAAAATTTATAACAAATTACCCGGAAAAATAAAACAAGAAATAAAAAATCTGGGGGCACGGCAGTGCCCCCGCCAAGTCGAGCGCGAAGCAAACACTGCCGTACCATCCTTTACTGGAAGCATTTCGCCGCATATTCAGGCCCCTATTTAAGAACCTCTGGATAAGACCAGAATGCAGAAATTTTCGTCATCCAGTAAGCTATAATCACATACTTAAAATCCATAATTTCAAGTCTGTAGGTCATTTAGTTCCAAAGTTAAGCGAAAGCAAAGTTTCGCATTTATGACACTCACTCACTCATGATCATAAAAATAGAACTAGTACTTCCCATAAACTCAGAGAGCTGAAATTTTGTACAGAGTTAGGATTTAATGACCATATAAAGGGAAAACTGAAAAAAAATGCAATTTCAGTCCAGTTTTCTAGATACATACACTGCATGAATAACTTTCTAATCGCATATAAACATATAGGATTACAAAGTTATATTTGCAGTGAACGGGACTGCATTCATAATTTGTATGTATTGATAACACAATAACCTACAAAAAGAAGTGAGATCCCATAAAAAACATTCCATATAAAAAAGAGGCCAAGTCTCGAAACTCTTCCACCGTAAAAAGTTGTGAGATATTTCGTAGAGCCAAGTCTCAGGCATTCTTATTAATCTTTGTTTGCTAGCTAAATAAAAATTTGTTATTGCCAAGTTGCAGAATTTTATTTAGCTAGCAAACAAAGATTAATAAATATGCCTGAGACTTGGTTCTACGCATTATCTCACAACTTTTTACGGTGGAAGAGTTTCGAGACTTGGCCTCTTTTTTACATGGAATGTTTTTTATGGGATACAGTTTTCATAAATAAGTTAAAACAATTGCTTATAGAGAAGTCTTATTATACTATAAATGAATATTTAGATGATAAGTTAGAATAGAGCACAAATTCATCGCCTTTATATAATATTAAAATTGTAGACAGGTAGACATAATATTAGACTAAGATTTTTTTGTACTAGCAAGTAAGTGCTTCGTTCTCATAATTGCAGCGCCCTCTCAGGGTACATAATGTTTACGACACTCCACACTGTAACACCTTTATTTATTTCATTATGTGCAATAAAGTATTGAGTATGACAGCTTTTACAGGTTTTACGGCCCAAACCAGGGAATAATTTGAAGTTGATTGCTAACATGACACATGCATGTAAACTGTTCATTTATTCATTATTTAAATAGTATAACATCATGTGCTAGCATGGTTATCGTCATGGACGTAAATTTACGTAGGTCACTCGTGACCCCACAACACTATGGAAAGTATTCATCAAACTTTCTTCGTGTGCTCTGAAATTACTATCATAGCTTATCTTTGTATTTGAGAACTGATGTATCAAATTCTTTTGCAAAAACAACAAACTACCATTTTTAGGGTTCCGTAGCCAAATGGCAAAAAACGGAACTCTTATGGATTCTTCATGTCTGTCTGTCCGTCCGTATGTCACAGGCATTTTACTCGAAAACTATAAGGTATATTTGAATAAAAAATTGAGAATAGGTGTATTTTGTTAACCCCGCTTTTTTTCAGATTAGAAAAATAACGGTCGATTTCGACACTTTAGCTGTATTTTTTTCAGCCATATCCGGGCAAAATATAAATGAAACTACTTTCTTCCACTATTAGTGATACGCTTAAGCCGATACGATGCAAAATGGGAAATTTTAAAATCGTTTTCCCAAAAGTTGCACGACGACAATCGCACGACTTTTCTAATCTGAAAAAAGGGGGTGCTCTCCATAAATAAAAAAAAATTTCATTGCAATTCCAAGTCTGGCACATCAATCAATAGGCCATTCAAAATAAATATAAGGTTTTTAAGCATTTTTTCTGATTAAGTGAATAGAATCGGAGATAATCGCTCGAAATCCACTAAAATTGTGTCCCCCCCCCCCCCCCCCCTCTTAAGTTTTTAACCGTGTATTTTAAAAATATGAAAAAAATCATGGATTATATGGATAGGGCTTATGAAATTATTTCAGCGAAAATTGTTTTGAACAAGATCGGTTCAAAGGTTTTCGAGATATTCCTAAAAAACTGCCTTCCTTAAAGAAAAGGACGTAAGTGCCATAATGTTTCAGTAACGATACGCCCTTTTTAATAGGCACGGAACCCTCGTTGTGCGTGGTCCGACACGCACGTGGCCGCTTTTATTTTTATAAGCTCGAACATTGCATCATTGTTACTATCAATATCATGTTAGCCAAGTCGAGAGAAAATCTCCGTCGTACGTAAACTACTGGGGTGTCCCATAAGTAAAGAGACAATATAAAATTTGTCTTTTTTTAATTAGACAACAGATTAAATTAAATTAGTTACATATAAAAAAAAAAATATTATATCAAATTTGCACCAACGCCGCCTTTGTACCCTATTTTTCTCAGATTTATTGCTGCTCGCCGCATGACAGCTTTTCCTGACTTTGTTGCCACATTTTGCCATGCCAACCTGGTCCACCGATGTTTGAAAGCTGTCAATGATTTGGGCTTATCTGTTCGTTTTTTATATTCTTTCTTACATAACGCCCAAAACATTTCAATTCCTCGAGCTTGGGGACCTTGGGGTACATTTGGAGCATTATTACGCTTGAGTAGGTATATATTCTATCTTTGTGGACTCCAAGTACTGGGTGACTTAGGACGCGTAGTGACAAGTCGCCATGTCCGGCCAAAACACAACATCTTCCTGGCGATGATGTTTGTTTATAAATGGAATCAATCGTTTAATAATGCACTCTTTGAGATAAACCTTTGAGTTCATGGATCCAGTACAAATATAAGGTTCAGATATATTGCCGTTTTGGTCAATCGCTTGCCAAACGAGATATTTGTTGAAAAATTTAGCCTTTGGCAAGACCCTTTGCGTATAATCTGCAGCGTCTCGAGTGGTAGAATGGAAATATTGTTTGCCAGGCACATCACTTGGGTCCACCGGTACATATGTCTCATCATCAATGATAAGTATTTTTTCAATGTTTTCGCGTAGAGTTTACGACATCCTTTTTTAGCACGCACCTCCTGGTCTTTAATATATTTGTGAGCAGATAGTTTTGCATAGGCTTTCATGTTTAGGTCGTGTCTTTTAATTCTAGATACACTAGACTTAGATAATCTTAATTTATCCGCCACGGCTCTGACGGATATCGAGGGAGTCTATTCAAACACCCTATTTACTTTATTTAACACTTTCGCAACCAGGCAAAATTTCGAACAATACCCCAGAAACCGACAGAATTGGCGTCGCGTGAGGGTTTATAGCTCGTGCTCGACTCTCGGGTATGCCGGCATCTGAGTAAAGTTTACCAGTGCCCGAGAGTCGGGTACGCGGTGTCCAATGTGGTTTCGAGCCGTCGAAACTACACGTGCTCTTCCCGGTCGGCTTTTGAAATTTTGCTCTTCTGTTTCTTCAAAACGTTTTATTATTCGATATAAACTCGTTCTTCTCGCTCCCTCTTGTGTAAAATGGTGTACTTATTGTGTCTTTTTGACCATGACACTCATAATATTGAATAACTCGCTTCGCGAATAGTTCATATTGTTAAATAATGCGATATTTTAATTAATTTTTATATGTATCGAGTCTAGTGCCGGTCTTAACGTAAAAATCGTCACGTCTGGTGAACGTGGATCGGTCACTTTTTAACTTTCTAAGAGTGTGGCAACACACTCAGCTCTGTCAGACTGCGTAAAAGAAAACCTACATGTGTTGATATAAAAACTATTAGAAATATAAAGGTATTACATTAATATCAAGTCCTATTGGAGTTTCTTTTTATAGATCAGAAGTTGAAGAACCCTTGCGCATTTCAGTTTGCTAAAAAGTGATTGCACAACTCGTGTAAGTAGAGTGATAAAGAACGAAGTACCCGGTAAGTGAACGATGGATGATTTTGTACTGTTTTATCCGCTTATTATGTATGTTCCCCTTGATATTGTTATCTATTGTATGTTTTGTATCATGCAATCGTAAAATTGTACATAAATATCGCGCTGACGGGTGATTGAAAGCTTTGGTGAATCATGTTTGTCAGTCAGTTCCTATAGGTAACTTGGCATGATTTTCTTAGGATACTAATAGTTTAAATGTAGAATATACGATTTACGAAAGCACAATTGCATAATTACGTATGTTGCGGTCGTGATGGACAACACTATCGCAGCTAAAATATGAACGTGTCGGATACGATACTATTTGGTATTTCCCACCCAAGTTTCAATCGTTATTGCGCATTTATACAGTCGCTCGAGTCGTAAGGCGGATAGCAATCGCGATATTCGCGACTGTGCAACAGAATAAACAGAGATTTGCACCCGTCGAACTATCATCACCATCGCAAAATATTTGAATTAATTGACAAAGTATCAAGCGGAGATTGACGCGTGTCAAATGAAAGTAAAATCCAAACTTATTTAATGTATGGTCCTACATGCAAATACATCTCTTTCAGCAAGAGATAGTGTATATCACTGTGATTGTTGCCTACATAAGTGTCACTTAGTAGTGTCTATTTAGAGGAAGAATAGTTGATTACATAATTACTAATTTTTAGAATATTCATACTGTGCCGTGCTTCGATGCCAAAGATACAAATGGAATTTAGAAATATTTAATTGGTACAGCGGTACATTAATATAATTTAAATTGGGTATTATATTACATACCTGGCTAGTTTCACAATGATACAAATAAAATCATAGAATGTAAAATGTATCCACCATCAATTGTTTGAGATGAAGCATATATCAGGCTCCAAAGCATTTGCTAAGGATACATACAAGATTTTAATTTTTGACAATACTTAGACTCTATTTTTATTTTGAAACTTGAGTCGGTAGTAGTCATTATTGAATTATAGTATATTATATTATACAGACTTTCAAATAATGCATAACTACATTAATCTAAGATTGGAAAAGATTTCCACAAGTCATAAAAATATATATATATGTATATACTTTTATGTATGCAAGAATAATAGATTATTACAAGCTTTTATTTAGTTTCACTTGTCTCATTGTCGGTAATCAAATCTTACAAGTTAAATTTGACCCACATTCCTGTGACCGATTGAGCTGAAATTTTGGATGTAAGTATATTTTGGATGACAATTCAATATTATGGTATGCAGAAAAGTACAGGCAGCAATAAAAGCTTGTACCAAAGAATTTTTTTTTTGCCAGAAACTTGTTATAATTTGTAAGTATATACTGTTCTTATACAGATTATAATGATGATCTTTGTTTCTTTAATAACTAAAAATTTTAAAAATAATTTTGAATTGCATAGGTACACACAGATGTATGTACCAACATATGGCTAATGCAACTCCTAAGTGAAACTTAGGCTCATTCAATGGAAATGGAAATGGTTTTAATAAGTGTCCGAAGTAAATGTATTAGTATCCATGTTGATGGAAGTGTCTTAAGTAAACACTACAATGAATTGCAGTATTGGTTTGAAGTATTGCAGGACAAGAATAAAGTTGGTTTAAGTCCACTGTTGTTGGGTTATCACTACTTAAAGAATTTAACATTGTTGTTTTTATTTCATTATTTATATTATATCAAATATTTTAAGTATTTACCAGAGTAATCATAAGAAAGAGTAATAGCAAAAGTTAAACCGTGTTGAAATTTACAGCTTTTAATCAGTTCATTCCATTCCTTGTCCCTTTCCTTATGTTAACTTACCTAAACTGAGACATGCAAAGTAATAGGTCAACCATGACGCCACCATTACCTACAGATATTAGCACCTTGCTGGATAGGAGTCGAAAGTGCATATCACCGCATGCACGTGATAAAAGTAAACGTCCTTCAAGACGTACTCGCTCTCCGACCCCTCGTCGTTACAAAGATGGTTACCGTAGTAGCAGGCGAGTGAGGAGTAGAACACGCGGACGCAAAAGTGGTAGCGCTAGGCTCGTGTACTCATCGACGAGTGAGCGAAAAGATAGAAATAGATCAAGTCTCTCTGATCATTCTTCTCGAGAACAATACGATACTAGTTTTGATACGTCCTACTCGTCGGATAGTAATTGGTCATATGAAAAATATCGTAGACGACGACGCCACAATACACAATCGCGTAAGAGAACCCACCGTTCTAGTTCTTGCGAGAGAGATTCTTCTAGGTCGCGAAGCAAACGTTATCGGACTAATAATAAAGAAAATAGGCAAACTCGCCCTAACGAACAGGTTTGCTTACCTTCAACCAGCGAAACAGCAAAAGTAAATTCCGAAGGCACATTAATCGAGAAATTAGTAGCGGCTTTAAATGAGCGTAATACTAACGCCGGGTCTCCTGGAATTGGACTTCACTCAGCGCAAAATGTTGTACCTGATTTCGACCCCCAAGCTAAAACACAAACAATGAAAAATTGGATTTCTTAAATTAATGAATCCGCTCACGTTTACGGGTGGTCTGAAAGACAAACAATATTTTATGCTTTACCGAAACTAAAAGGACTAGCTAAACTTTGGTATGACGGCTTAAATACAGTAAAGTTTTCATGGAATGAATGGCAGGAGAAGTTATTATTAGCTTTTCCATGTGAACACAATTATGGAAGTTTGTTAACCGAAATGCTGGCCAGAAAAACACGGCGCAGTGAAACACTCGAAGAGTATTATTATGACAAGATAATGCTCATTAACAGATGCGAACTCACAGACAAGCAGGCCGTAGATTGTATTACGCACGGTATTTTCGATTCCAATATCAAAATGAATGTTCAAGGCGCTAATTTGGAAACCCCTGAGAAAGTTTTGAAATATTTTCGTAGCATTTCGAGCAAAAACACCGAAAACGTATTCAGAGGGGTGTTTAGTGGAAGCTGTAATAATTCAGACTCTAGTTCTATTAGAAGACAACCAAATACCGGGTCGAAAAGAATAAATGACAATGTCACTTGTTATAATTGCGGTCAAGTCGGTCATACGGTTAATCACTGTAACAAAGAAATAATGAAATGCAAAAAATGTCGACGTTTCGGACATTTGGAAAAGGACTGTTCGAACGCAATGAATACTGACCGAAATACAGATCGCTATAAAATTTCCCATGGGCAACCTATAACTAATGCGTCAAAAAATATTCTCAATATAACTACTGCGGGTCAAGGCAACAATAAGTATTTTAAACCTGTAGAGGTAAATGGGATACCAATGACATCATTTGTTGATCTGGGAAGTCAATGTACACTACTACGAACAGATTTTAGTTCTCGCCTTGGACTAAAAATATGTAATAACAACCTTCCTATCTTGAGAGGATTCGGAAGTGGAACAGTTGTACCAAATGGCCGGGTAACCATCAAAGTTGTGTTGGACGGCATAAGCGAGGAAATCGATGCTTACCTCGTAGCACCTGATATTCTTCCTGCTGATATTTTGGTGGGACAGTCATTTACAGAATTGCCTCTGGTGAGAGCTTATAAAACCGAAAACGATTTAATATTTTATAAAGAGATTACGACAAATCAGCAAAAATTAAAGGTGCGTTTACTGAATCAGGTTTTAATCGAAAAGAGCAAACCAGTCGCTGTCAGCATATGTTCAGATGTTACTGGATCAATCTACGTCCATACCGATATTTGTCTCAGTAAAGAAAAAGAGTATATGGTACTTCCTGGAGTTTACTCTGTTAAGGGGGGAATCGGTTCGGTAATAGTAATTGGCCTTAGTCCAAAACCATTTACTTTACCTGCCGGAACATTATTAGCTAGAGTGTCCCTAATATCAACCGAATCGTTACCAACTCCAACTTCGAATCTTGGTCATACGACCGTAACCTCTAAGGTCTTGACGATCACGGAAGATTCTAAGGTACAGGACATAAATTCGGAACGACTTAACATAGATGCAGATCTAGATTATAAATCAACAAAACGCCTATATGAAATGCTAAACGCCAATCGAGATTGTTTCGCCTTTTCTCTGGAGGAATTAGGGAAAACGCCCTATACTGAGATGCGTATTCAATTAAATGATAATACACCGGTTACATATAGACCGTACAGGCTTTCAGTATCGGAGCGTGAGAGAGTCAATGCAATTGTAGACAACATGTTAACCAACGAAATAATTCGCGAATCTAGATCCGAATACGCAAGTCCCATAATTTTAGTAGCAAAAAAGAACGGCGAACCACGACTCTGCGTCGATTACCGAGCTTTAAATCGAAGAACGATCAAAGAAAAGTTTCCAATGCCGGTCATTGACGACCAGATTGATAGTTTGTCTGAACAGTCATACTTTACCACATTGGATATTGCCTCAGGTTACCATCAGGTACCCATAGCGGAGGAGTCACCTTACTGCTTTCGTGACGCCTGACGGACATTACGAGTATAATCGTATGCCGTTCGGGCTCACAAATGCACCGGCTGTTTTTCAAAGGCTAATTCTTACTATGCTGAAGCGGCGTCCCATTTCTGGCGTATCGGCTTACATGGATGATATCATTATTGCCACAAAAACCTTGGAAGAGGGTTTCGAGAAGTTGCAAGCGGTCTTAGATATGCTAAAAGAAGCAAACCTAACACTTAATTTGGCAAAATGCAATTTCTTTAAGAGAACGATTGACTACCTTGGCTTTGAGATTTCGAGCACAGGAGTGCGCCCTGGTCAAAAGAAGATCGAGGCTGTAGCAGCATTCAAAACCCCACAGAACGTACACGAAATACGGCAATTTATCGGCTTATCAAGTTTCTTTCGCCGATTTGTCCAAGGTTATGCGTCAATTGCAAAACCACTGACGTCCCTTACTAAAAATAACGTACCGTGGATGTGGGGCCAAGCCCAGAATAATGCCTTTTCTAAATTAAAGGAAGTATTAACTTCGCGCCCCGTGCTGGCAATATATAATCCCAAGTACGAAACTGAGCTGCACACCGATGCAAGTTCAATTGGTCTAGGAGGCATTCTGCTGCAAAGACCTCACACAGGCACGCCATTTCGAGCCGTTGCATACTTTAGCAGACAAACGACAGATGAGGAACAACATTACCATTCGTATGAATTGGAGACATTGGCGGTTGTCACCTCTCTAAAACGTTTCCGGGTTTATCTAATAGGCATTACATTTAAAGTGGTTACAGATTGTAACGCTTTGCGCACTACGCTGACTAAAAGGGACCTAATTCCGAGAATCGCTCATTGGTGGTTTGACGTATTAGAGTTTACCTTTGCAATCGAATATAGACCGGGGGCACAGTTAGCACATGCAGACGCACTCAGCCGCAACCCATTACCTCTGGAAAAGGAATATGTTACTGCAGTAATGCAAGTTGAAGAGGTTAATTGGCTACAAGCGGTGCAAATGAGCGATCCAAAATTGTGTCATGTTAAAGCGGTGTTGGATACAAAATGCCAAGAAGCGAAAAATATAAGAAATAATTACGTACTAAAAGATGGCAAAATATATAGAAGAATAGGAGACGAACTAAAATGGGCGGTCCCTCGGGACGCACGCTGGAAAATTATGCAGCAATGTCACGACCAATCGGGTCACTTCGCTTATCTTAAAACTCTTGAAAAATTGAAAAGGGATTACTGGTTCCCCAGAATGACACAATTCACCAAGAAATATGTACGGGCTTGCATACCTTGCGCACACGCTAAGACGCCGGGTGGTAAAAAACAAGGTAACCTACATCCGATTCCTGTAACTAGTGCACCATTTCACTGTTTTCATATAGATCATCTAGGGCCGTTTGTGAAAAGCAAACGTGGAAATATGTACATTCTCGGTATCATTGACAGTTTTACGAAGTTTGTGATACTTCGGGCAGTCAAAAACACAAAAAGTAAGACGTCTATCAATGTGCTGAAAGACGTCTTTTCTCTATTCGGAACTCCCAAAAGCTTGATATCAGACCGTGGAACTAGCTTTACTTCAAACGAATTCAAAGCGTACATTGTTTCGGTTGGAGTAAAACATACACTAAATGCTGTAGCGACGCCCAGAGCAAACGGACAAATTGAACGATACAACCGTTCCGTTCTTGCTTCATTAACAGCTTTATGCCATGGAGACGATGATCGTGACTGAGATTCAAAGTTAGCTGAAGTTCAGTGGAGCCTGAATAATACGGTTAATCAAACTACCGGCAAAAGTCCTGCTGAAGTGATTTTCGGAAAACCTACAGTAAGCGTGTCTGAAGGTCACTTACATGATGTGTGTGAAAAGGAAGTGGTACCTCAAGAAGCCATCGAAAAAATTAGAGAACAAGTAGCAGGAGCAATAGAGATTCAACAAGGAAAAATGAAGACCAGATACGATAGCAAAAGGTGCGAAGCCAAATCGTATAAGGTTGGTGATTTAGTTATGATCCAAAAGAATTCCAAGACACCCGGTGAAAGTAATAAACTCGTTTCCCCCTTTAGTGGTCCATATCGCGTGACAGCCGTTTTTGATCACGATCGTTATGAGGTTAGCAGTGTTGAAGGTTACTCTAAAAATAAATATAAAAATGTATATCCGGTTGATAAACTTAAACCGTGGGTTCGATTTGCCGATTCAGAGAGCGATAGTAATTTTGATGACAGTGAGTAATTTCACTCCCTTATAGTTTGGTTGATTAATGCTATTAAAAGATAATCATTTAATTTTTATTGTATTAAATCACTTGATGTTATTGCACTATAACTATTTCAAAGCTTTGAATATGTTATCATGTCTTGCCGATACCTTTCCTTATCCTTCCATCCCAACATCTCTCAATAATGAACTGCGACGGTTGGGAGTGGCCACGGCATGTTGCCATCCAGGGCAAGTACCCAGGATTTAAATGATTATTCTGGAGGAGGCCGAAGCACCTAGTGTGTGCAAGCGGTACCCAGAATATGATTACTCTGGAGGAGGCCGAAGCACCTAGTGTGTGCAAGCGGTACCCAGAACTTATATGATTATTGTGGAGGAGGCCGAAGCACCTGGTGTGTGCAAGCGGTACCCACTACTTATATTGTTATTCTGGAAGCACCTAGTGTGTGCAAGTGGTAGCCAGGTGTCTCCTTTTGGGCTGCGCCAAATTATATAAAGGCAATATGTAATAAAAAAAAATTTTGATTATTTTACTGTTCCTAGGACATCGGGCGGAGCCAGTTGTACCTACTTCCCCCACCACCAGACGCAACATTATGGTTCGCTACGGAAGGACTACGCTAAATGGAGCAGAAAGATGTCATGCAGACAGGGCACCGGGTGATTGCGGTGAACGGGAACATTCGGGCGATGCAATTGTCTCAAACAGAATTTAGTTTTTATTTTATTTTTATGAATGGGGACATTCTCGTACGATATGATGGCCGAAAGAAGAGACAGAAGACGATTAAGTGTATATGAATATTAATATTAATATTTTTTTTTGTTTAATGTGAGCGTTGAGGCTAAGTAAATAATAGCTAGATTCAACTTATGTAAGACGAACTTGAGTTTATATACCTATCTGAATTTATATTTTAATACCTTCGTGTCTGGGCCAGACACTATTTCAGGATGGCCGACTGTTAAATAATGCGATATTTTAATTAATTTTTATATGTATCGAGTCTAGTGCCGGTCTTAACGTAAAAATCGTCACGTCTGGTGAACGTGGATCGGTCACTTTTTAACTTTCTAAGAGTGTGGCAACACACTCAGCTCTGTCAGACTGCGTAAAAGAAAACCTACATGTGTTGATATAAAAACTATTAGAAATATAAAGGTATTACATTAATATCAAGTCCTATTGGAGTTTCTTTTTATAATATTGAGCTCGTTTCATTTTTGAAAATCGTATGAAACCAATACGCAAATGCCGAATAATTTGATGGATTTGCTTTTGACGGTCGCCATGATAGTTATTTTTCTTTTTTTGTAAAGTCGGTTTTCGGCCAGTACGACATTAAAAAGTTGTCTCTTTACTTCTGGGACACCCTTTATGTTTTATACACATTTATAGCACATTTTATATTTGTTGTAATGAGGTATTTTTTCCCCCAAACACTAATTTATTTGCTTGAACCAAGAAAAGTATTTGCGTGAAAAAAGTTTAAGATTAGAAGCTTAAATGGCGACGAACACACGGGGCGGGGCGTCTATGATGAAGACTAATACCTATTTTTTATGAGAAAGAGCGACAATAGAGATAGAGCGGAAATTAGTTCATTACTTTGACTTTTAATAACATTTATATGAATACTAGTTACAAAGGATTATGTAAATTGACAGACACACCGACTTTCGCATTTATAATATTAGTATGGATATAAGTACACCACCCATTTTTTTAATACACTGCACTGGTGGCAACTGTAGACCGACAGATATCATGAAAATAACATAAATAAAATTCTCTTCATTTTAGCGTTATCCGGGTTGCATTCCATCGTTATAAAATGTAAGAGTATTTTCATCACGGACGGGCTTTGCACGCATCGACGGTTTGCATGTTCGGCAGTGTCTATAAACCAATACAGTCATTCGACGAAGCCGTCTAGACAGGGCAATAGTGCGGGGGGTGAGCGGCGAGGGGCGGGTGGGGCGAGCCCGAGCTGCATACGTCGCCATTGTAAGTAGCTCGGGACATAACTTTCAGGGCTAACACGTGTCTTGTTTTAAATGATTTGATTTGTACACAATTAAAATGGTGCATACGACATGTGCTGTACGACAATCTAGTAAATCTAAAAACGGAAAATATCTGCCAGTTGCCCATTAATAATATGTGAATTGTATGTATATATTGGTAATAGTTAAGAAGGCAATCTGTAGATTAATATGAATTAATTAATGATTAATGAGAACACGGAAACTGGTTCAATAAGTATTAAACACTGAATAATAAAATTGTATTTTATTTCTATTGTTAACAAGCTCTTATTCCCAAAAAATACAAAACTGCCGTGCAAAAAAAATACCAGCGTCACTCGGGACGATGTAAAAAATGTAAAGATACCTACCCCATATGTCCAAACTGTTGAGGCATTTAGAAGTTATGGCGGAACAAAGAAGCGTACATACATACATACATGCGTACATACCCATATACATACATATATGCGTACCCGTGTGGTGTCGGGTTAGAATTTCACCACCCCCGTTCTTCCCGTGGGTGTCGTAAAAGTCGAATAAGGGACCAGGGTTGAAGTGTGTTGTGGGCGATGGGCTAGCAACCTATCACTGCAATATCACATCTTGTCGATCTTTTATACCCACATTTATGCTAAAAGTGGCGCTGGAACATACGTTTCATGTGCTCTGCCTACCCCGTTTGGGAATAAAGGCGTGAATGTATGTATGTATGTATGCGTACATACATGTCCATGAAACCTAAACACGTTATACTCCTTTTTGGGCAGTTGTGTAAAATCTGTGACAACCCTAGATAACTACGGTGGCCTTGTGCGGTGTCGGCATTTACGCAAACATCAAAGGCGTCGGTCCACTGTTACTCTTTACACTGTGGCAGTGTACTTGTCCATATGTGTGTGTGTGTGAGCCAATCTGCGAGCAACAATAGTAATCCTCCTTAGAATTGTTTATTAGTTCTGATCAACCAAGACTAAGCACGCGCTAGCATACCACGCTAACCCTTGGTGTATAATTGTATATTCAATTACTGATGAATGACGCCTATAGACAAAATCTCAAGAATATACAATTAGGTATAACGGATGATCCGACCAAATTCAAGAATTACGTGAAAGTTATACGAAAAGATCGACCACAGACGCCGTTCCACCGTATGGACGACCTCGTTATTTGAATCGGTTATATACTACCAAATAAGCAGTCAGATTTATTCTAACTCAAGGCGCAGCACGGGTTTCGCTGCGGGGCTCCACCGCCACTAATCATATAGATCTCGTGGATTCCGTTACTACGTTAGCTAGGGTTGCCATATGGAAGAATTAAATGTCCTGATAAAAATCCGGGCATCACCCTAAAAATCCTGACATTTCTTGTAACAGAGATTTGGCGTAGCTTGAACGACACCCCGGCAGCGCGCTGCGCTTTACGGTGTACTGTATCCCACCAAAAGCATAGATGTAAAAAAAAGAGCTAAGTTCAATACAAAAATTATGCTTGGCTGTGGGCTTCGCCGTAAAAAGAATGGAGATCTAAATGAGTGCCAAGTTCTATGTAAAATCCAAATATGTATTTATAGGAACAAGATAACATTATGAACAAGTATTAAACTCTATTTCTTTGCTTTATTGGATACCTATAACAATTGCTGTTATTAAAAAATTTGAGATCATAAAGTAGGTTAGATTTGATTGAAATGTTTTTGTTGATTATTTACTACTTTCATTATCCTTCATTAAAACTTCTTAAAAATTCTTATACTTTCATTAAAACTGTGTAAACTTTGAAATAAATATGTCACCTACTTTTTCTTTTTTTTACGAGGTATTTAATTCCTAAAAATCCGGACACTTGCCAAGTCCGGCCGCAATCCGGACAAAGGGTCAAAAATCCTGACATGTCCGGACAAATCCTGATGTATGGCAACATTGGCAACCCTAGTTACAGCAGAGATGGATGCACGCCGACTTCTGTCGGACGCGGCCTAATTTGATTTTAAGAAGGCGTTTGATCTCGTCGATAACGCCATCCTACAAAAAAATGCCGCTTGTAGGTTCCACGCCGAAACGCATGGGAGATCAACGCTAATTATTTAAAGAACCGTAGCCAGGTTGTTAGAGTAGGGGGGTACGAGTCCACATCTCATTGTACTCGATCAGGTGTGAGTCAAGGGAGTACTCTCGGACCTACGCAATTTATAATCATGATAAATGACTAGCCGAAATCTGTGAAGACCGCAAAGTGCTCGATGTTTGCCGATGACCTCGAACTTTTTTTGACAGAGTAACAGCTTCGACTCAAATAGACGCTGTGGTAAACTTGAGTCAATTTTTTTTGTAGCATTTCAATGACGCGACTAAAATGCCCCCATGTGCCCAAGTATTACTTGTGAATGTGAATGTTTAATGAACACTACACCTAATTTCGTAACACCTATCTGTCACTTGACATATTAACTTTTGCTCTAATGTTTCACTAGACCTAATGCGTTTTTCTTCGAAACAGCGAACTTTTCGGGTTAACACCTCCCGAATGCCGACGTTTTTGCTGAATGTATAGGGACCTTTACGAAACTGGTGGTTTGGTAACTTAACGATTGCTCTACGTGATAGACCTAATGTAACTCTATAAATTCTATCTGTCTTATTTTCACCCGTGAGTTTAACCGTGTAATTATTAGCATTATTTTAACATGTCTCACGAAAGTTTAAATTCGATTAAAATATCATCCTTAGTTAATACAGTTATTTGCGATTCGGTTGCCGATGCGCAGGTATCCAATGCAGGAAAATAGCATTTCGGTAAGGACGACTTAAGCGAATCGCCGGGGACAACTCCAGTCCAGTATGATACACTAACCTTTTACACGATCATACTTTACGCAGTCATACTTTATGCTGTTAAGCCTCCTACACACAGACTGGCGCGGCCTGTGGAGGCAATAAATAGTAAATTTGACGTTCACTATTGACCGCCACCGCAGGCCGCGCCAGTGTGATTCAGGTTTTATACTTGACGCAGTCATACTACGCGATATTCATATTGGTCATAGTCGCATTATAAGCTTTTATTTAACCTGCAATGTATGCTGTGTTTGATCGGGTGGAATATTGCAACTCAATTTTGAAGCAGATATAATCAACCAATGGGGTTGGCCGGGCGAAGGTATTTGCAGATGGCGCCAGCATAGGTTTTACCTGTCAGTCCTACAAAACTGTCAAATACTTGTTTTTGTTTCGGAATTTCCTTGTTTAGAATCAAGCCGTTTAATCCAAATCCCATAGAAAAGGGCTAGTGATTAGGTAAAACCTATGATGGCGCCATCTAGACAAACATTTGACAGTTGCCAACCCCATTGAGCTGAGATTTTGGGTTTAAGTACAGTTTGGATGACAATTCAATATTATGGTACCATCGAGCTGATCTGATGATGTAGACCGAAGGTGGCCATGGGAATTCAGGATTTAACAGACATAACGCCGTTGAGTTTGGGCTCGATACAATCGTCTCAACGAGTAGTTGATGAATACAGTACAGTTGGCAATAATAGCTTGTACCAAAAACGATTTTTTTGACAGAAACTTATTTTTCTCTTGTCGCTGTCACCCTTTGCGGCGTCACACTTTACGCTGTCACACATTACGCTGACATACTTCTTACGCCATCGTATACTTAGGTGTTCCTTAGTAATAGAAATGAACACTAACTGCCGATAGCGCTGCTGTCACAGTCGAAGGCCTACTTTTATATCTTATCTTATTGATTGGAGTTTGCTGCGTAAACATTGCAAGCACATCATTGTTCCATTATAATTTTTTTTATGTTTACTTCTATTCGTTTAGTGTATAAACTTGCTCCTATTACAAGACATACCTCTTCTCATTGTCGACAATGAATGGGCTATAGTCCGATTACATTAAGTTATAGGTCAAAGGTGTCAACGGGGCTATTGCGTTTATTTATTTTATTTATGTCGTACAATGCCCTTGCATACCGTAATATAATGAATGAGAATGTTTTAAGTGAAGTAGTCTATAATAATAAAATAAACTTGCCCACATCCATCGGATGTTTTTAAACATTTTTTCACCTGTGTGTATAATGGACTTTCTGGGTGTTTATAGGCTATATTTTAATAACGTTAGGTGAATAATTAAAGCATTCGTCCCTTAATAGCAAGTATGTAAGTGTGATAAGGACTAACGCTATATCTCCTCTATAGGTAATTAGTTAAGGGCCCCTTCGGGGCCCAAATTGGAAAAAAAAGGTTAGGAAAAAAAAAGCTTTATCTCCAATAAACACGAAGTTGAGTACCTAGGATGTTGTCTCTTCATAAATACGCAATAATGAAATAATATTGAATGATATATGACAACTAGTTCAGTCCGAGAATTAAAGTAGAAGGAGAGTGTAAAATAAACACCAATTTGAAACGGAAATACTATTTGACTCAGCTTATATTCACTGGGTTTTGTACTTACATTGAGGCGAGCAATAAACATTGTATTGTATACTCCTACTCAAATTGATCCAACATAATTTATTCTCGTAAAGCCACTAATGGATTGGTTCCTCAGTTGAATAAAATTTCTCTTGTGCAGGCAAACGGTTCACCAGCCGCCGGCAATGGGACGGCACGAGTCAGTCCGGTGCCCTCGGGGGGGCCGTGGATTCGATCTCGTATCGTAACCATAATAAGGAATGGAGTCAAGCCACGCAAGGTGAGTTATAAATAGGCAACTTAGCAAAGCTGGTTACGATGTAGATGAAAATATGTACGTTCCCAAGGGTTCACAAATATCTGACCAACCCTTTACCATTAACAATAAAGTGGGTTTTGAACTCGGCCGTACTACTTCGTGGCGATATTCCGCATTGAGAGATGAAACGTTTTAATCTGTTGCTCGCTCCTTATGGCAAATGTTGGTTCAGCATGTCCTACAATTGACAGACCAAGTTTTTTTAGATACTATTCAAATCAGTTTTTAGAGAACAAAAGGCTCTATTGGACCAACGACAAACAAAGCATAATATGTAACACAAGGTGAAATCAAAACCCAGCTCATAGGGTAATTTCGCTGGTTACGCGACAACCTTCGGTTAGCGACCACCTGAAGAATAAGGTTTTTCCTATTGAAGATAACATCAATTCTACAGTCCCTATTGAGACAATTAGTTGAACATGCATTTTATTGATGTTTTAGAATAGAAATCTACTAAAAAGCCGAGAAAATATCTCAGTTCACCAACTCAGCTAAGTGATCGCCAACCAGCACATGAAATTAGGTGGTCGCTAACCGGCGAAATGACCCTACTAATGAGAATAACCATTGTATTGGAAAATAAGAAAATTGCTATTTGATCGTGTAATTCGCGTTTACCGTTAGATATATAGAATATTAAAAAAAAAAAACATATTTTGTCGAACATTTTAAGGGTCACATAATTTTATAACTCTGATTATTTTATGTGATTTACAATTTATTGTGAGAATTCACAGTGACACCTTATGAATTGTAACGCGCGTGAAACCTATTGTCAGGTATGCCGACTGTTACTGAACAAACGCAACAGCCCGACACTAGAGCAGGCGTTGGCCGCCATCACCGACTGCGTGAAGCTGGACACGGGCTGTGTCCGGAAAGTCTTCACCCAGTCCGGCTCCCCAGTTACAGCGTTGCACCAGTTTTTCCAAGGCGAAGATGTGTTTTTCGCATACGGAAATGAAAAGTAAGATGGAATAAAAATGGGATCAGTCCTCTTTTCAGTTTTTATCAAACTGATATTTGCTTGCGACTTCTCTTCGAAATTTGGATGGGCGATGATTTTCAATACAAAAAGACGCCTGTGTCTTAATCCAGATTATAAACCATCTATTCCAAACATCCGAACTTTGTTCTTTATTATGTACCTTCTTTATGTAGGATATAACAATATTTTATTTTTCAGGGTTAATCAGGAAGATTTTGAATTGGAATTCGAAGAAAGCAAAGCTGTGCGACAGTGCAGAAAGACGCCCATTACCAGAACCACAAGGTAACATGCAGCTGTTTGTGAATTATTTAATGCTTTGTGCAATAACGTAAGTACGTACTGTTGATTTGTGGATTTATGTTGTAACATCATGTGATACATACTTATCTATTTATCTTCTATCAAAAGTCAACCTTAATCTCGTAACATTCAATATTTTTGATAGTGATATTTGTATAAAGCTTTATTTTGTTGTGAAATGCCTTATGAATAAAGAAATGCACTGTATGGTTGAGCCCTTAACATTTCATATCTCACTTGACGTGCCGTGTCATATGTGTACGTAGAGTGGAGGGCCGTCTTTCTCGGCTGGAGACATGGTGTATTCGTCGTGAATCGATATCTTTGGGACATTCTTTAGCGGTTGCCATGAATTTCGAGGCAATATAAAGGTATGCTAGGTTATAAAACGGTTTTCGATTTTAAGTTCATCACCTCACAGTGCGTCGTTGGAGAGTTTTCTTCGACATTTCCCGCTATTTTTAGCTGTCACTGATTCCGGTTGTATGTACGTATGTTAAGATATCCTGATGTTTTATTCATATAAAGTAGTAAAAAGGTTATGTAGTAAGTTTATGCACGCTTCGATGTTCACGTGTACCTACCTAAAGCACGTGTCGCCCGCTCACATTTCGTCGGTCGGCTCCACGCGAGAGGTTTCCTTAAAGATTTTCAGGCACTTCAGCTTAAAACCTTAGCGCAGCGCAGGCGTAATGGATTAGCACTAGCATAAGCTCGAGGTAAGTCACAGTTAGTACGTTTTTATTTTTATTGACTTTTATATTGTTATTCATCCTTTATTTGCTTTCTCATTTACATGCTAATCAATTTTGTTATAGTAGGTAGTCGTAGAAGGTTTATTTAATAAACAAAAAAAAAACAAAAGATTTTTTTTAGACTTAATGTACTGTTTATACTAAAATTGGAAACTCACAGATAGTGGCCATAGACACTGATGAGTTAAAAATGCACCACGTGGGTTTGACTTGTGATAATTTAGGTAGGTACTCCATAGCGATCTTGTACTTATTGCTTAATTCATCAAATTGGTAAATTTATAAATTTATCATGGAAATTAAATCCGTGTCCGTGCAAGACCTCGTAAAATCTACGATCTAAATCTATATCGAGATATTATCGTACAGGTACTATCAGAGTTCACTCCACCTAATGTGTAACACAACTTTATTTAAAGTCTAAAAAATAAACAGAAAGACGTTGTCTTCTGGTTAACCTACTTTTCACGCGACTGCTACGGATGAGATGAGAGGGTGCTTTCAAGAAGGTACCTATATGTATTTTTTCGGCACGCTCTGCAACCGATGGCTTGATGGCTTTTAGCCCTTAACATAACGTATAAGCTGTATATGACATATTTATGAGGTAATATAACTTAAACATGTCGTAGTAGGTACGTAGGTAGGTACTTAGTTATTTTTTTAACCACAGATGCTTATTTTTATGTATGCTTATTATATGACAGCTAGCATGTAGGTATGTAGGTTAAAGATAAAGTTAGAAGACATTTTCCCGGTCAAAATCTTTAAAACATTAACATAAGATTGAATGTCACCTAGGCTGGTACAGTGGGGTATTTGTATAATTACGTACAAAAAAAAGGGCATACATATCTGTACCGGACTCTATTTTCAATGTCATAAAGGCGCTTACAGATATTATTTATGTCCTTTTTATTCGAAAATAGAGTCCTGTACAGATATTTATGTTTGAATAAATTGCGTAAAACCTAAGACAAGAATAAACCTCCCTAATATATTAAATTAAAAAATAAAATAAATATTAGGGGACAATCTTACACAAATCGACGTAGTCCCAAACTAAGCAAAGCTAATAGCTTGGTAATAGACGACGATAAACATACTTATATAGATAAATAAATACTTAAATACATAGAAAACATCCATGACTCAGGAACAAATATTCGTGCTCATCACACAAATAAATGCCCTTACCGGGATTCGAACCCAGGACCTCTTGCTTCATAGGCAGGGTCACTACCAACAAGGCTAAAGCGGTCGTCAGATGTATTTACGATCGGTTGAATTTTCAATGCTGAATAAATAATTATCAGGTGTTCACTAAATTTATGTAGAAACGGGTCGAATTCAATGTTACCAAATAATTTACAAATTATAATGAACCAGCATAAAATATGCACTATACACGACAACACGCATACCCGAAGTTGGTCGGACGGAAGACCCTAGAGCTAGACTAACCCGACACTACTACCGACGACATCCCGGACATCAGCCTGTACGAGATTGTAATGGCTCTTAAACAGCTCAAGAACAACAAGGCACCCGGTGAAGACAGAATAACAGCCGAACTTCTGAAGGCGGGTGGAAAACGGGTCATTACGGCCCTTCAAAAGTTGTTCGATTCCGTCTTACTGGAAGGGAGAACTCCAAAGGCATTAAACAGGGGGGGTGGTGGTGGTGTTCTTTCTAAAAGGGTGACAACACTCTGCTGAAAAACTACAGACCCATCTCACTTCTGAGCTATGTCTATAAGCTGTTTTCGAGGGTCATTACAAATCGTCTCGTAGGTACGCAGGCTAGATGACTTCCAGCCTCCCGAACAAGCCGGTTTCCGAAGAGGCTATAGTACCGTAGACCACATCCACACGCTTCGTCAGGTTATACAGAAGACCGAGGAGTATAACCTGCCTCTCTGCTTAGCGTTCGTGGACTACGAGAAAGCCTTCGATTCGATTGAAACCTGGGCTGTACTACAGTCTCCAGCGGTGCCAAGTTGACTATCGCTATATCGAAGTGCTGAAGTGTTTGTACGAGAAAGCCACCATGTCAGTCCGACTCCAGGACCAGAAATCGAAACCTATTCCGCTGCAACGGGGAGTCAGGCAAGGAGATGTTATTTCTCCAAAACTGTTCACCGCTGCACTGGAGGACGTTTTCAAGACTCTGGACTGGAGAAGGCTAGGCATCAACATCAACGGCGAGTACACCACTCACCTTCGGTTTGCTCACGATAGTAGTCTTGGCTGAGACCATGGAGAACATAAAATAGCATTAGCGTAAATGGGAATAAGTAATTGCTAATAAATAAGGTTTACGGTTTAGAACTGGCGACAAGAGATCTCCTGTTACCAAAAAGTTTTTGTAGAGATTGCATAGTTTGACCGTAAAAACATACACGTAACTAATTCAGCGTTATTTTTCTTTTAGCTGCAGCTTTCCTATCTTTAATTCAATTTGCTTACTTATCACAGATTTAGATCAAACTATTTCCTAGTCTGTAAGAGGTGACATAATTCTAGGAAATTGGCTCCTTTTGCAATATTATCTCGGCGATCGCGTTGCGCTCGCTTGCTACATTTATTTTTCAAAAGGAATGCATCTAATAAATCTGTTATTTCTCCATCATTTTATAGACATAGGCAAAAGCAATTTAGACAAAAATTTACCAAAAGCTACGGACTAGTGAAACCGGAGGAAAAAAATGTCGGGGCAGGAATAACTATTAGGGAATAGTCATGTAACGTGTTTTTTAAGCATTGTTATTTATTATAAGCCTGCGGTCTCCCACTGCTGGGCAAAGGCCTCCCTCCATTTAAAAAGGAGTCTGCTTCGTCACGCCATCGCCTACGGGGTCTGCCGGAATCGCGTCTCCGTTTGGAGCTGTCGGGCTGCCACTCAGCGGGACTACCATGAAAATCGAAACTCGAAGTTCGTATATATGCATCCCTTTCACTCGAGTATTGTAAGTGGGGTAGAGATGGAAATAGGTGCCAGAACTTCGACTTTCGAAGTTCGTGGTTATAGCCCAGTGGCGATCTTGGCCCACAACTCACTTGGCGTACGGCAGACATGACCAGCCCAGTCCAGAACCACGTCGACTATTTGAGCGATCGATATTGATGAATTTTACTCCTAATATTTATCCTAAACCCTGAATTTGTACTTTTGAGATGACGTCTAAGACCAAGTCTGCACCGTAGGTGAGGACTGAAAGTATGCACATGTGTTCATGAGTCTCCACTTGATTGACAGTGAGAGGTGACCTATCATCAAATGTTTCATGAACCAGCTTCTGCAGGCGTTATGACTCCGTCTTTCGCCCACCTTCTCCTGTCGCATCTGGAAGGAGACTAGTTGGTTCAAATGAAGATAGCCATGGACATATATATTCATCTCAAGCTTAGTTAAAAACTGAAAAATGTGTCGAAACGGAATCATTCAATTGATTCCGTTTGGACTTCAATTGATTTCATTTAAGGGTTCCACTGCAAACAAACTGAAACAAGGTCTTAGTCTGGGATAAATCAAAGACGGGTGGGCTAACACGCTTGTGATTCTTCTTGTTACGAGCGTCTCCAAAGGCTACAGTATATCTTTGAGCTGAACCTATATATATGACCTATGTATATATTATACTTTTTTCCCAGCGATGTAGTGTCAAAATTTATATATCTCTAGCAGAAAATAATTATATATCATTCATACGGGTTACTTTCTAGGTCATAGACCCACTAAGTAAGACTAGGAACGACAATAGTACCTACCTACGAATAAACGTTCAATTTGAGTATCGCACGGTTCAGTGTCCATTGCCCGTTTTCCCGTTAAAAAAGAATTTAGTGCCCTTCTGGCTGAGTGAACTCTTAACACTCCATTCGATATCTAGGTATCATATTCATTCGACGTATATCGTATTTGATCAAACGTTTCTCAGTTCCCGTTTCAATGTAATTTTTTGTATAAAAGCCTGCAATTGGCGTTGCTTGGGTCAATTTCCATCAAAAGACTATTACTTCATTTTGGACGTTCGGTCATTCCAATTTCCATCAAAAGACTATTATGGACGTGGTATCATTTTGGACGTGGCAAAGTAACAAAAGACAGAAACCTATAATATAAGCGAATAAAATGCTGCGGCGGGCTTCGCAGCAGTGTTCGAGATTGGAAAAGCTGTAGGAATATCAAATGCTTTCGGAATTTGGCCCCGAGCTCACAACGGATCTGGGCGGATTAGCTAGTACTGGTAGCTCGACTCGAACACTGAACCGCGGCACATAATACTGAGGTCAACAGATAACTCAACACATGTCGTTCCCGGCTCTATGAATAACCAATAACTGCATCGGAAACACGTTTACATTTCCGGGTTGTGTTCTTGTTTTCCGAATTGAGGAATCGCGAACGAAATTAATGACTTTTATTCTGCAAGGAGGCCGTAATGGCACTTTTACAAGTCATAATTCTACCAGCGATTCTGAAAAAGAAGCACGAAAAAAATACATAAAACTTAAGTGTCATCATTGTCTAAAAACAAGCCTATTTCTAAATAGTTCCCCGCTGGAAAAACCCTGAATATTCTGATGAAAAACATTAATACCTAAGGATTCATTTTTTCGTTGGCTTACAATTTATTAAAGCTTTTATGACGTTATAGACTTGGTGGGGTCTAGTTGAGCTAAGGTTGAGCTATTACATCTATTTGGTTCTATGTTGAAAACTAATAGATCCATTAAAGACAAGCAATATTTTCTTGACAAAATCAATCTCTGAATTTAGCGTGAAGCGCTTTATTAATATATTTATGTGAAAAATATATATATTTGTTATTGAAACAAATGGCATGGAAATTAGCAATTTTATTATTGTAATGGTATGTAAGCTTGCACATGTTAAAAATGTTACTAGAGAAATATTCCGTATCGGTATTACATACTAGGTCACGCGCATAGGATGCGGATGTTCACCCCGTATGAACAAGATTTAAAATCTCAAGTCCCATATGTGATTATACGAGTACAGGAGTTGTTAAGCAAGACGCGCTCGAGGTTGGCACTCCCGGGGGGCCGGTGCTACTTACGGGCGTAATGTATGGAGGTATAAGTAGCTAGTATTTATAAGGAAGTTTCCTCATTAACTCACCGAGGTACTGCCAAAGCCGCTTAAAATAATAAGAGCTGAGAGCGTTGGTTCCTTATGACGCAGCACTCGACGGAAAGAGATTTCAGGAAATTAATCTTAGGACAATCTGTACAACGATAGCAGAGAATTACCATAAATTAGTATCAAATTCTGGAACAGGTGTAGTACTTCTTTCTTCATCTTTTATGGTGGAACATAAATTAAAATTATTTAGCCCTTCATAAATTTAGTAATGATGATTGACATTGTACGGTCAAGGAAATTAAATGTTTAGCACTTTTGGACCTTAACGTCATTCGAATAGAGTTTAAATGTGCCAAACCTTCATTTTCCTCGAGCGTATATACATATTCGTTAATTTCCAAGTTGTTATTGATTTATTTAGTCCAGTGTTTTTCAAAGTGTGGGTCGCGGCCCTTAGGGGGGCCGCAGCACATATCCAAGGGGGTCGCGAGAATCAGCTTCTAAAAAATCTCGTGACTACAAGGAATAATATTTTTTTCAAGCATGTTCATTTTAATAAACCAGAAATAATTCTTAGACGTGTGCATACGACGATTAATTACGACTTTATAGTCGTAATTAAATAAATGCACACGTTTATGTAATTTGGTTTTTTTTTTAATTAAGTGCGAAGAATGAGCTTGTTTCATTTTAACTAATTTATTAAAACGTGGTTCCTGTCGCGATACGTAGACGATTAAATCATTTTCCAAATTCAATCTATTCCCCTTCTTTGTTTTGATATCAACCATTGTAGAAAATGACAGCTCACACAAATAAGAAGTTGCGAATGGTATCAAAATACTAAGGACTTCCTTTGCTAGATCAGGATATTCAGCCATTCTCTTCACGAAAAACGCACCGATTGATACGGATACAAACTCGAATTTTAGCATCATATCAGCTGCAAGTTCTAGATTCTAGAAGAGCTTCTTTCACAGTGTGGTTGAGATCGGCCAGCACCACGGATCAATTCCGAAAGGCATTTAATATCCAACATTTTCCGTCACCCGTCTGTGTTTCATTTGAAAGATAACTCGATAATAGTTTTTTTTTTTAATTTTGCAAACACTCCACCATAATGGGAATATTAATTTCTACGTTCACTAAATTATGAGATGAAAATTCTGGAATAATTTGAGACATGCAAGGAAAAGATTCAAACTTCAAATTTTGCTATATCCATAATTCAGTTTTCGCTATAAATCCATTAATTTTATCTTTTGCTGCAATCATGTTTTCGTCCCTTCCTTGTAGATTTTTGTTCAATCCATTCAAATGGTCGAAAATATCTGCAAGATATGCTTCTTTCAATAGCCAAGTATAGACGAAGTAATTCTCAAAATAACAGTCGCACAGCTTAAATGAGATTTTTAAAAGGTGAGGTTGGGTAACAGTAAAACTACCATTCAGATACCTAAATACAGGTTGCGTTCCAAAACGCGTGACTGATTGAATGATAGAAAGGTGCAATCCAAATCTGTGAAGTTAATAATAGGGTTTTAAGTTTAATCGTACAAATGGGGTTTTGGGGGGTCGCAAAGGAATTTTGATGGTCATGAAGGGCCGTGACACCAAAAAGTTTGAAAAACACTGATTTAGTCAATCACGATATGGCTTATTAAGTTATTATTTAATGTGGTTATAGCCCAGGTGCGGTCATATTCGATTTCATTATGATGTCCTATTGGGATAAAATAATTTAAGGTGAATCCATTTAGGAAAATGCCAATGGGGATGGGAGTTTGTTACTTTATTACACGAAAAGGACATAAATAGAAACTCTTTAAAGTCAAAGTCAAAGTATTTATTTGTATGACATAGGTTACAATAGGTTAGGTACTTTAAGATATTTGCTACAATTATATAGGGTCCAATAAACGATTCGGTCTCTAAAGAATAAAATAGCAAAGTAAGCGGTGATATTGCGTTTTTGGTAGGTCCTCTTGAAAAACCTGTACCCAATATAATGATACACTATCTAATTATTTTTCAATATTTAATTTGGTGGGCCGATCAACGAGTTTTTGTTGCTTGCTGCCATGGTTAGGTCTCCTGGGTCACTCACTATGATTTGATGGGGTTTAACTTCACTACACAGGTGATTTTGTTATATTGGTAAAACTATTCCATGGTGGGCTATCTCCTTATGTCTCCTTATATCTCATTACCTTAAAGTTTTTTTTAAGAAACTATCACTGTTGACTGTTACCTTACCGGGACAGAAGCACAACAAAAAAAAGTCGATTGACCCTTGTATTATATTATTTCTTATTTTATATCATATGTGATAACTGATAAACATGGAGGCTCATTAAGAAAAATAAACATGAATGTGTAATATAAATAAAAAATCATGTTCAAATCGAGCGCGCGTAAGTCACTCTCCTCACCCCGCCCACACCCCCGCTGCCCCCGCTGACGCCCGTGGCTGCAAGTCGAGCATGTTTTGCTTTAAGGCAATTTGGATATTCTACTCCTGACTGAATAAAGCTGACAGCTACAAGACGGTATGAAATGATTGAATTATAGTCAAGTTAGCAATTTATACAGGCAGTCCCTGCTTGACAGAGATTTATTAGTTATTTATTACTCATGTGGTAATTTAATAAAATTGGGGGAAACCTATGTCCAGCATTGGACGTATTTCGTCTGATATGACATGAGATGATGATGGTGAAAATGCCAATACTTTAAGAGATGTTAACGTACATTAAAATAATTACGCTTCAAATAGGAATTAAGGAAACTTTTATATGAAACTTTTGTTTTCATATTTCGAACAAAATAATTAAATTAAAAATCTGCCCAAATATAAACATGTCTGTCAAGTGAGCGTCCTTGTTGTCATCGATTGGCGGGAAAATGTTAGAAGGTAACTAACTAGCTTTTCTTTATCAATACTTAAGTATAATAACATCGTAGCTGAACGGTGTCGGTACTTGGCAAATATATATACAAAACTTTTATGGGGGGCCTTCATAACGCAATAGAGCCCAAATTAATGATTTTTGATTTTTTGTCTGTTTATCTGTTCGTCTGTTTGTCGGTTTCTCTGTGCGTTTGAGCACGCTAATCTCAGAAACGGATTAACCGATTTGGATGCGGTTTTCAGTAATAAATTATGCTAGACTTCCCTCAACATTTAGTGTTTGTTTTATTCAAATCGGTACATAAATAAAAAGTTATCTACACATATATAATACATGGTATACATATATAATATTGAATAATAGGTAGGTAGGTACTTAAAACAAATAATGAGCTGCTGTCTCTTGTAAGCAAAGAGTGCCAAAGTGACCGGTCCTGCGCCACCCGCAACCTTTACCAGGTCATCAGTCCACCTACCCACGCCGCTCCTTCCGGTACGTGGTCGCCACACGAGAACCTTTCCGCCCCAACGGCCATCGGTTCTACGTGCTATGTGCCCCGCCCACTGCCACTTAAGTTTAGCGATTCGGAGGGCTATATCGATTACCTTGGTTCTGCTGCAGCTAGCTTCATTTCTGATGCGATCACGCAGAAAAACTCCTAATATGGCCCTCTCCACTGCCCTTTGGGTGACTTTATTCTTATGAGGCCCATAGTACCTAAGCGACCACGTTTCAGTGCCATATGTCGTCACTGGCAACACACACTGGTCAAAGACTCTCGTCTCGAATCGAAAAGATGTGCCGTAGCTTCCCGAACGCTGCCCAGCCGAGTCGGATTCGACGATTGACCTCTTTCTCGAAGTTGGACCTACCTAAATCGTCTACAAATATACATGGGCATTTGACATGATCTTCGTCTTATCCATGTTCATTCTTAGACCAACTCGCTCGGAAGCTTTACTGAGGTCATCGAGCATCGTACTTTAAGTAACATAACGTTAATATTTGAGAAACAACTTAATTTTATTATTAAGCCTCTTCAAAGAGATATCGAAGAGGCTTACAGATGCCACCGGTGACCGAGGGGCTGGCAGTTATCTCGCACAAAGAATTAGCTTAGCTATTCAGCGAGGTAATGCTGCCAGCATCTTCGGCACAATGCCGCAGGGGCCATTTTTAGATTTAGTTTAGTTTTAATCTATTTTATTTTAATTTAGTTTTTTATTTATTACGTTAGTGATTTATATTCTTTATAGTGTTGTTATAATAAATTTAAGTAATTTATTGGTAATAAAGTATATATTTTATTATTTTATTTTACAATGCTCGTTGTCGGCGTGATTGATATTCTAGAAGGTAGGTACCTAGTGATTGACATTGTAGAAGGTAGGTATATTTATCCTCGCAAAATTACAGATTACTAGAAAGGACTAAGGGTCACCAATCCAAGCAAAGGACAGACAAGGATCATCCTCCTAGCTCCTGTAGCACCTAATCCCAAGATTTGGCAGTAATTTGACTAGTTACGAAAGCGACTTCCATCTTCCCTTCGAACCAAAAGGGAAAACTAGACCTTATATTGGGATTAGCAGTGGCGGCGCTAGAGGCGGCGAGGGGGGCGGTCCGCCCCAGGTACCAAGCACCCAGGGGTGCCAACAACCTTCCCCAGTTAAGTGTAACCAAAAAACTGTTTTTTAAGTTTATTTTCTATTTTTTTTTATCCTTTTGCAGTTCTGGAGCGCCTCCTCCATTTACTGCACATTGACGCCGGGGGGTCCCTAAGGAATCCCCCGGGGGGTTCTACTATTTTGTTGCGTGATTTCGAGCAAACGCAACCTAACCCCTTCCGCGATCACTGGACAACTAAGACCTGCGCAGGCGAACGCCACACACGCTCAGTTTTACCTGAGGGGCTACCGCGAAGTGAAAACGAACTTCGTTCGAATATCTCCGTCTCTGTCGCTTGAACTAGCAAGTGCGACAGAGACGGAGATACACAAACGAAGTTCGTTTTCATTTCCCGGTAGCCCCTCAGTTCAATTACCCACAGGTAAAAAAATATGTATTTTCATATATGCGCAGGTAACCTGTACAGTCGTAGAAAACTGCACAGTCGAATGCCCCCCCATACGCTCAGTTTTACCTGTGCAGTCGAACTGTACAGGCAAAACTGCGCAGGCGTACCCTAGCGTGTATGGCCAGCTTAACAGGCCATGCCCACGCGTGTATCAGTGACGTCATTTCGTGCGTAGCGTGCACGTACACTGCTGTGGAAGTGTCTAACTGTCTACCTACATTTTGATACGAAGCGTTTTTGTACCCACGTGCGCAGCAGTGGGGTTCCGGCTTAAAAGTCGCGCGTCGCGCTAGGCTAGCGGACAAGCGAATTAATACCTAGCGTTACCCCGGTCCTTGCCAGGGACCGCTCTCCTACTCGCGTTTTTCCACTTTGCATGATCCTGGACGTCTTCGCAGCAGACAAACTGAGATATTTAATTTAAAAAAATATTTCACTTTGTTTCACATTGTAACGGGTTGCACTTTCAGCACAGCCCGGCCATAAGAGTCAAACACGCTGAAACTTTACCTGTGCTCTCGTCGCTGCCGGCCACCTCCACAACCGCCGCCCCTTTTGAACCAGCTGCGCTGCTCCCACCGCGTTTCGCCAACTCGCCTATCCATTATTATATCATCATCCGTGAGGTTGTAGGTACCTACTTAAGATTTTCGATTTCCATTTTCAAATCATCAAGCACTTTTCTTTCATAACTAATTTTACCTCTCTAATAATAATTACTTTATACTAATTAAATAATGAATTAATATTTATATCCCTACTAAGTAACTATTCTGTGTATTTATTTATTTATTAGAGAAATGGCAGCCTCTAGGGCCTTTGCCAAAAACAGTGTACAGAAATCAGAAATAAAAAAAACATTTCACATGCATGATGTACGGTGTAAGGCCTTCACGATGCACTGAGTGATAGCTGGAGCAGTACAAAGTATAATGGCGGCCGCGACCACGAACCGCTGAATGATGCCCAAGAATTGGTTATTCGCATTTCCAGGAAAAATCTTCATAAACTGTAGCCGTCATGTTTGCCATTTATTGCATAATACACTATCAAAACTATACATTAAACAGCAGGATGCAGAAAATGAAAAAAAATGTCTGGAGCACGATCCGCCATGTTCCAAGGATCATTCAAAAGTCCCTATTCTGTGTATCCTGTTCCATGTATTCATGTCATTCATGACGTCGCAAAACGCACTGTCAAATATTTAAAATCAAATCCGTTTTAGGCCAGTGTGATGTGGGCTTAAAGGTGCCAGCACATTATTAACACGCGACGCGACCCGATACCACGCGACGCGTGTTGAGTCGAATCAAATTGTAGTATTTTCTATGACCAGAATCACACTATGAACATGCGACGTGGCGTCGCGTCGCATGTTCATAGTGTACCACGCGACGCGACCCGATACCACGCGACGCGTGTTGAGTCGAATCAAATTGTAGTATTTTCTATGACCAGAATCACACTATGAACATGCGACGCGACGCCAAGTCGCATGCAATACTACAATTTACTTACAATTTGATTCGACTCAACACGCGTCGCGTGGTATCGGGTCGCGTCGCGTGTTAATAATGTGTTTCCGCCTTTATTCTGTTGGATAGGCGACGCCAGACGTCCGGGTGCGGCGGACGGGGTATAGAGCGAGATAGGAATAGAATGTTGCAGAACGCCGTACTTTCGCTCGTATCATCGGCGGCCATTAAACGGTTATTGTAAAATCTTGATAGCATATATAGATATATTATCATGATAAGTATTTATCAATGTATGGACAGTTGCTACAATATCATTAACTAATATGCTGTGATATCGATGTCTTCATCCTCCTAGCGTTATTTCCGGTTGTGCCGTAAAGGACCCCGGAGTCTGCTTGGACACTTAATCCCAAGATTTAACATAGGGACTAGTTTTACCCAAAGGGAAAACGAGACCTTATTGGGATTAGACCGGTTTCCTGTTGTAGATGTTTTCCTTCACCAAAAAGCTAACAGTAAATATTCCGTACAGAAGTTCCGAAAAACGAGCATATGTACAAATGTACGAGCCGGAAATCGAACCCATGACCGCCGCTTATATGGATGCCGATGCTGTGGTATGGATGTATCGCGTGATAATATTCAGTGTGTAATGTAATGACCGCTATCCACGCGGGCAGAGGGCCTAACGCGAAACGAAAAAGAACTTCGTTCGTGTATCTCCGTCTCTGTCGCACTTGCCGGTTCGAGTGACAGAGAGGGAGATACACGAACTAAGTTCGTTTTCGTTTCGCGGTAGCCCCTCTGATAGCACAGTGATGATGGCTAAGTGCCGGAAGCACAGCGTCCGGCGAAACCCAGGTCGCTCCACACTAGACTTTCTTTGACCTTCTTCGGCCGTCCGCTGATTTCGCTAATGCAAGGCCAACACATATGTCAAGCACTCATTAGACCTCACTGCATGCAGTGCACTAGACGACGGTGTGGAAGGATTTAATGCGTCCTCTTTAAATTTCCTTGATCTAATTACTGTACCTAGGTACCTCACCTACTACCACAATATGAATGAAAAATTCCAGTGCAATGATACGCATTGTCACCAATAAAACTTCAAATAATTTACTTTAAAAACAAAGTTTTAACCGACTTCAATTTAGTACTCCGCCAAGCCACGAGCACTGCATTTCGTATTTTTTTACAATTTACCACATGAACTGATTTCCCATAGCAAATGCGTTGATTACTATAGAAAAAAACCGAATCGCTGTATGTGGGCCGATAATATTTGAGGACTTCCATCGATTCCCCAAGATCATCACCAATGGCACTTCATTAGTTCCTATTTCAACGGAATCTTATCAGAACCTGTGACGTACTTTTGCACTTTTAAGTACATAATTGAGGAATTCGATAAGTCATCTGTGGTCTTCATCATCAATTCCTCGCCACCAAATTTATGATTCCGGATGTAAATACACAAGTTATAACAGAAAATACCAATATCACTACACGCGTGCCTTATAAAATTGAGGAGTCCCCTCAATTCCTCATGGATCCCATCATCTAACTGAATTTTGAAAAAAATGGGACCCACCTGGAAGTATATACATACGAACAAAAAAAAATTTTTCGAATCGGTTCATCAATGACGGAGTTCTGAGGTAACAAACATTGAAAAAAAAAAAAATAACCGAATTGAGAACCTCCTCCTTTTTTTTGAAGTCGGTTAAAAAAGGGTTCGCCGTGGCTTTGATGGCATCGAGTATTTCAATTACTAAAAAGCTTCGAAGGAAGTACGTTGAGTCATAAAATTACGATACGATTGAGATTATTTGAGTTTGTTAGAGGCTTGGTGCCGGTGACAGATTAGAAAATTCTTCTAGCCCGTTTGAGTGGCCGGAGCGTGGAGCCCGATTATATAAAATATCCCATAGAAAACATGTATCATAAAATATTTTACTATTTTTACTTGCAGGCTTCTCTGCACAATGAGCCATCATGGCCTACAGGACGCAATTGTGCTAGGGGGAGAAAGACATACTTCCATCGCGTTCTAAAGCATAACCGCGTCCTATTCGATGGCCGTGATGCCGGCGGTGAATAGTGAAATCTAGCGTTAATGAGAGCCTTGAACGGTCTGCTAGACCCGGATATACGGACTAGTGAAGACTTACTTGATACACACTCAATCATGTACTGCGGGGCCATCGCGGCGTGCCGTGTTGCTCGCGTCAAGTTTCCGGACGCTGACCGTGCACCTAGGACCGCTGGGGGTGTCCCTGCATGGCAAGTACGGATTGAGCGGCGTATCAATACGTTCAGGACTCTCATTGCAAAGCTGATCTGCTTCAGGGGGGGCAACAACCGCCCTCGAGTCATGCGCTTTGTGAACCAGGCCTTCGCGGGAACTGGTACCAGGCCCCGCGACTACATAGCCTGTGTCACGGAGCGGCATTGACTTTCTGAAGCAGAAAGTATATGCATGGGCAGCCAGTATTCGCCGCCACAGAGAGTGCGTGGACCGATACCAGCAGAATCGCTAATTCCAGAGTGACCAAAGGAAGGTATACCGAAAGTGGGAGGAAACCGATCTTCATGTGTCCGAACAGACAGCAGCCGGATGCTACTGCCATGGTTGACTTCTGGCGTAGTATCTGGTCAGTGCCAGTCGAACACACCGAAGGCGAGTGGATGAGTGTTGTCAAACGTGAGTATGAGTGTGAGGACATCGAACCCATGGGGACTGTTACAATCAGCCCCGAAGACGTTAGTTGTGCCATCCATTTGGCCCCGAACTGGAAAAGTCCTGGGCCGGATGGATTGCACAACTTCTGGGTGAAATAGTTTCGATGCTCACACCTGCGTTTTGGTGCGAACACACCAGGCCAACGAACGCCAACGAATGGGTTTCGCCGGCCTTCGTTGGCCCTATCTGGACGATTCAACAAACGCCAACGACCGTTCTATGATCGTTCGTTAGCGTGTGCCGGCAATCCGCTACGTGGCAGTATCATTGACGCAGGCAAAACCTGCGTACACACCAGACCAACGAACGCCAACGAAAGATATTCGGCGTTGGCTACCGCACGCTCCCGCGTGTTCGTTGGTTCTTGAAGATGCGTCCAGAACAAACGTGCGTCGGGCGGTAGCCAACGTTAGTAGTCGAACAGGTTTGATAACCGCATATTAATCATGAATGACTCAGTGATTATAATTGCTAACTTTCTATATCCTAACGAATTAACAAAAGGAAAAAACCAGAAATGAAGGCGGAGATGGTGGACAACGACATATTTTAAAAGCAGAAATGTTTACAGTGGAAGTAAAATAATTGCAAAAAAAGAGTAATGTTTAATTGACTACTTTATCAGAATGTGTTCTGAAGATTTTGAATGGTTGTTGAATACAATTGGACCATTTGTTTGTTGGTCTTCGGCAACCAATCCACATCACGTTGGGCCGATTGCTTCAAATCCTTTGATGTTGCCGCCTCGCTGCGGATCGCCGGCACAGGCCAACAAACAATCGTTGGCGTTTGTTATTCCGTCCAGACACAGCCAACGAAGGCCAGCGAAGGCCAGCGAAACCCATTTGCTGTCGTTCGTTGGCCTGGTGTGTACGCACCTGAACGAGAACCAACCAGCGTGCGACAGCCAACACCGAAAATCGTTCGTTGGCGTTCGTTGGCTTGGTGTGTACGCACCAGCCGATTGCTTCAAATCCTTTGATGTTGCCGCCTCGCTGCGGATCGCCAACACAGGCCAACAAACAATCGTTGGCGTTTGTTAATCCGACCAGACACAGCCAACGAAGGCCAGTGAAGGCTAGCGAAACCCATTTGGTGTCGTTCGTTGCCCCGGTGTGTACGCACCTGAACGAGAACCAACGAGCGTGTGACAGCCAACACCGAAAATCGTTCGTTGGCGTTCGTTGGCTTGGTGTGTACGCACCATAATATCCAGATCTGATTTAAACAATTCAATTAGATTTTGTCAATAGAATGAACTCTCTGGATGGACATAAAACATAATGTAATGCCGCGTTTATACGCTTGCGATGGCTTGGCGCGTGAGCAGGACGCAGCTATATAAACGAATGAGATCGCATTATAGCCCTCTCCCTCTAACGCATAGCTGCGTCCTGCTCACGCGCCAAGCCATCGCAAGCGTATAAACGCGGCATAATATTTTATCCCGCGGGTTTGCTAGCGTTCTTTGGATTACGCTAGCGAAAAGAATACATGATTTTGGTCGCGGCAGTGTGAAGCGTCTCACAGACGGCGGGACGGGCGGCCTGCCCGCGGCGGTCATTATTAAACTTGTCATTTACTCAAATTTACTATTGACCGCTACCGCAGCAGGGTCCGCAGATCGCGCCAGTGTGTTGCCGGCCTAAGTCCTGAATAGCGTCGCAGATTGATAATAAACGCCTGTGGTTTGATAACTGTATCCGGTTCCGGGTTCAAAAACGACCCGGATGGATACGTGTCGGAATCACGGCTTCCAACCAAATCAAGGTCACTCCATACTAGATTTTCTGCAGTCCTGCCGATATCGGACTGAGCATCTCCTTTAGGACCGATCACGGACCGATACTTGACGTTTTCGGTTGCCTGCAATATCGTGACGAGGCTCTGTCATGGGGTGTATACATGTCATGATTTGTCAGCCCCAATTTATCAGAAGATGACTAATTGCTATCGTTTCGAGGCATTTTGCGCTCCTGATCCAACTGTCAAACGAGTTGTACTGAGAAATTGCATGCACAGTGGTCGGATTGTTACATCTGAGGGGCTACTGGGAAGTGAAAACGAAATTCATTCGTGTATATCTCTCTCTGTCGCACTTGCTAGTTCGAGCGGCAGGGAGGGAGTTACTCGAACGAAGTTCGTTTTCACTTTCCGGTAGCGCCGCTGTACGCTACACCCAATTATGACTTCGACATGTTGTACTGACAAATTGGGGTAAAATCACATAATCTGTTTACCCCCATCAGGGTACCGGATCCGTGTATTCAGAGATAGATAAAAATACGGAGTCAATCATCACGCATATGTTTCTTATTGTATCCGCATATCTGTCTTATTCTTTCAGATAGCTGTGTCTCTTTCGGTCCGCCGGACCGCTCGATCGTCAGTAATCCTGTGACGTCAAATCCGCTTACAGGCTGGTCGCTGACGTATACTTTTTTGTTTATCTGTAGCAGTAAGCAGACGTAGCAGTTAATTCATGACGAACAATCAAATGAAATTATACTTACTGAAGACTAGGCAGTATGGCCCATGGTCTTAGCCTGTCCGAATGGACGAATTAAAAAAAAAAAAAAAAAAATCATGACGAACAATAGTAATTGGCGTATTGCTAGCTTATGCTCAATATTTATTTTATTTATTTCCTAAATTAACTTAAGTGTTTCCAAGTAACAGGAGTGTTTTGCAATGGCACAAGCTGAAGATACAGAACTCCGTGATTTAGTATTAGACGCTTTAGAAAAGAACGGATCGCTGGCAAAAATTCGTGCATTGCTTCGGGCAAATATTTTCTTGGCCTTTGAAGACGACTGTGAAAATATGAAGCAAAATGTGAATTTGGATAACATATTGAAAATACCAGAAGGTGTGTTGGCGTTGTCGATTGTTCATGAGTTTTTAGAGTTTTGTAACCTTAAAAACACGCTGTTTGTGTACATGTCGGAGTCCCGCCAGGGTACGGAGTACATGTATGAGGGCCGCAATGTTTTGGCTGACCGACTCCATTTTTTAAACGGCAATTATGACTCCAAAGAGCCTGTCCTCGTCACATTTGTAAAGAATATTTTAAGAGCCAACCAAAGGAAGTACTACGACCAGGGAGACGTCGGCATCGCAGACCATCGTGACTCTCTCGTGAAAAAGAGTAACGACGACCAAAACTGCACCTACATCGTTCACGAGGATTCCAGTACTTCTACGAGTAATTCAACTTCTGACAACTCATCAGATGAAAAAAATAAACTACACCTGAAACTACCTTTAGACAACTCCGACACTGACACGTCGAGTGACTCTATGAAGGAGAAGATGAGCTCGGAATATATTCCCAACCAGCACATACTGTCACAGCCAAGAAGCAATGTTGACAGATTTGCCCTTGACCAACATTCCACACACTACTCCAAGCAGAAAGATAGTATGCTGAATAATCAACATATTGAAACTCTTCATAAAAATGTGCAAAATCATGAATTGAAACATAACAGCAGTGAATCTACATCATATGTAGATATCAAATCGTTCAAACCACCAGATCAGCAAAATGTTACGATACCTGCCATAACAGTTGAAGACAATATTGAAAACAACCCTGTTAGCTTGCACAACTCAACTGATGCAAGTTCTCACACTAGTGATATTGAAATAAAGGGTGATTCTATTTCAACAGCCACTATTAATAGTATTTCATCACTGTCTTTGAAGCAAGACAATGGAAAAACAAAATCAATCAAAAGCAACTTGAGGACTACTGACGAAACTGCCAAATCAGACACTGAAGTGACAGAATACAGCTTAGACTTTAACTCGTCTCCAAGAAACAAGAGCTCACTTGAAAGTCAGCTACAGCGACCAGACCACATACCGGCTAATACATATCAGAAAGAACAGAATTCACCACTCTTAAGTCCGCTACAAAACTCCCAAAGTTCTCAGAGTTCAGTGTCCATCTCAGATGTAGCTGACTTGATTGAGTATAGTGAGAGGAGTTATTTATTTGAACAAAATTCAAATAAAGAAAATCAGGAAGGAATTAGTACCTCAAAAGACGGTAATAAGTCTAAAAATGCTACAAGTGATCAAATTTTGGTTCCCAGTGAAGACTCGGGTGATTTTTCAGAGTCACCAATCCCATCACTCTCAAACTTGAGTCTTGATGTACACAGTGATTAACCTTTTCACTGCCAAAGACGGCCATTCACGTCATCGGAAAATCATAAAACATTATGGACATACCAAACATTATAAAAGAGTTCTAGAGGTGGTTTTTGAACAGTCAAAATTTGACGTCAGTGGCCATAAAATAAAGATGATAATACCAAAAATTAAAAGAGAGTTCTGGAAGTGGTTTATTTGTTTTTGGACGGTTGTCATTTGACGTTGGTGGTGTCTGTGGCACAGTGAGTCAGTTTTCCGCTGACAGTGAAAAGGTTAAGCTTGTTGGCACCCAAGTTGACATTCTCGACTATTTAAAATCTTGCCCTTGATGCCAAGGCTGTACGAGTACACTAAAACTAAGCTAACATTGTGATCAGCATTGTAAGCACATGCTACTAGGGATAAACTATGTGTTTGATGGGTGATGGCTTCCAAGTGACAACTAATTATTCATGTTGATTTCAAAAGCAAGGAAATCTGAATCTAGTCTAGGAATTAGCTGGCTCGCATTTGTACCATATTTGGTACCCATCCGTTATTAATCTGTCCAGCTAGTGTGTAAACGAATATTGTTTGGTTGTGTATTTGAGTAGGTATCTTAAATGACAGCAATAGATTGTCAATGTTGATCGTTTTGGGATTTAATACCATACAATCACCATATAACTTGGTTTGGAATACCCATTTCTCTATTATTTAAAAGTAGCTAATTGGTAAATTAAATGTATGTTTTTAACACCTTCATTGTGGGTAAATATTGGATTGTAATTGATCATCCATGAATGGGGCTGATCTGACTGTGCTGCATTGAATGTGTTAAACTGACATGTACCTGTCATTACTATTAAAAATATTTAGATAAATGTTTAGTTGACCTTAATTACTAATTAACATCAATGTATGTGACTGAATAAGAACTTTATGTATAAAGTGATGTGTAGAACAAGCAATGTAGTGCTTTATTAACAGTCAGTCATGAAATGTATTATTAAATTACACAATTTAAGTCTTTGCATCAGATGTCTAATCTAATAACTGTCTGTTTTGGTATGTACCAAATAATGTTATCCCTGGACATTTAGCATGCTACAAACAATGCAATTTGTCACACCAACATGCTATAGTTAGAATAAAAAGTATGTAAACCCTGACCATTTTTAGAACCTTCTCATAATGACATATGAATTTCATCATATAGTGACATAAATACGTCGGCTTGTTACGGCAAGGTTCTACGTAGGGCTAATATAAAATAGGTTGGGGTTTATTACTGTCTCAGTCGAAATGTAGCATGTTGTTGTGACACATTGCTATTTGTGTAATAGCCTTTCCACAAGTATTAATTACCTTTTTTAGTATTTTGTTAAGGAAGCTCACATGTTTTAGTCGCCGTTTTGCATTTATTTCAACCTGTTTTCTGTACATACGGCGTGACCAAGGTCTCTGGATCCATGAATATTTTGAATTAAAAAAAGAGGAGAGCGATGGAAATTTGAAATTTTTTGGATGGATCGAAATTTGGAATTTCGTTAGCGGACGTTTCTGCTTCATTTAATGTATTTTGAATTACCCCAATGCAAGGGTTGTTTATTTTTTTCTTTCATTGTAATACACAACATAGATACTGCATGCGTACTGCACATATATTTCAAGTTTTAATAGATTGCTAAAAGCAGGGATAATGCCTTTTTAACTGAATGCCAGGAATCTTGCATAGAGATAGAGTTGGGTGCCTATCGTAGCAGGTTTTCGTTACGCTCGTGTTTTCCGATGTCATCGGCTACGCGCGTGGCACTACGAAAACGTCAGCACCAAATGTTTAGGTATTTGCCCAACACTACTATTATACTTATAGATATGTGTGTAAATTTGGAGAAACCTTAATCCGCACATTAGCAAGAAATAAACAAACAACAAAAAACGTCACAGGTGGATTACAATCCACGACATTAGATAGGTGTTTAGCTTTTGATGTTATACTGTATGGTTTACTGTATACACTCGGGTTCGACGTATATACGTATTATCGTTGTCACAATACTGCTACTTTTTTTTTAACTGTTCATTCATCCACGTAAAATTCATAATCTAATCTAAACTACGTTCCGTCAGGCGCGGGACACTCCGCGATTTACGTTCATCGCTACAAGTACTTGCCGGTGCCCCAACGTTGGGGAACCGGCATGTACTTGTAGCGATGAACGTCGACGATGTCAGAGGGCTATAAATCTTAATGTTTTGGCTGAGAAAAAAAGCGCCTTTTGTAAAGATCAAAGGAGTATCCCTTCTGTACTTGTACTATTATCTATTCTGTGCCTCTGTTCACTACGGTCTTATGGTGTGGTACAGTTGTTATTAATACAGAATTTGAACACTATGGTACGGATCACTAGCAATTTTGGACCTTAACATCCATGCCATGCCATGTGCCAAACCTTCATCTTCCTCGACCGTACATGCGCAGCCCTAAGTACTTTAATTGTGCGCGAACGCAGCATGTGCGTCGTGCTCAAAGGGTTAGAGACCGAACAGATGGACGGAAATACAAAAGTAATAGCAGCTTGGTAGTGTCACTGGTAAAAAAAAACTTTATAAAACAAATAAATGTATTGCTGTAAGTGTTTATTGTAAATAATTTTTAGGATTATAATCATTTCCTATGCCAAGTAAGAAACCTACTGCTTGTAACCAGACACCAGTTAGTTAAGTTGATTGAGTAAGTACCTATTTGAAAGTTCCGAGTGTTTAGAGCAGCGAATGATAAATCCATAGAAGTCATATTCAGAATACAGATTGGGTAGGATACTGGCACGGGGGAGGTGTCAAAACGATGCCAGGCAGCCGTTAAGTTCGAACGAGCGCATACGGGGTTTTGGCCCGAAGGTTGTAAGAAGCTCTATAGTTTTTTCGTTCGCTGGGTCAAAGTAATAAAGGTTGTGCCTTATTTATACCAAGATTCCTTTGAATATAGCCGAATCTACTATGTTACATTCTATTAATAATATAAAACCGGTTCCGTCCAAATTGCTCCATTGTCATGTCATAATAATATCCGGCAAAGGTTAAATGCAACCATAGGTACTATTTACTTTATCGTGAATAAAAGATTGAAATTGCATTTAATGATTGTTTTGTCTTTATTTGTTTTCTCTGTGGACTGAGATTCCTTAGAATATTCGCACTAGTAATTATACCTACAATAGTTCCCAATGTTGTGGGTAAATCGTGATGGGGGCTGGATGTTACCGACAGCATGGAAAACTATCATTATAACTTAACATTATCGTGTAGTGACAATCCCGTGGACACAGTTAGTTCAGTGAGCGTATCGTCTATCGGAGGAGATTACCTCCTGCCGCAATCTCACATAACTGCTCCAGCGCTAGACTGCCCCCCTCCCCCCGCCCTGTCGGCGCGTGCGACACGCGCCGCTCGGCGTGAGGAACGGGCGCGGGCAGTGATACGAGCGACACCGTCGCGAAAACGCTCATCCTGAAGAACTCCCGAAGAGTTCGAAACATGTCGCCCAGAGTGACATTGAATACGTGAGTTGAACCGTGTAATTAAAAGTATTATTTTGTGGGTAAATTGTTGTTAACCAAATAAGAATAGCGCTTTATCCGAATTAATAAGGCTTAATCCGAGATTAATGTTATTAGTAGATGACGACCGGTTTAGCCTAGTTAGTAGTGATCCTGCCTACGAAGCCGGAGGTCCTGGGTTCGAAGCCCGGTAAGGGCACTTATTTGTGTGATGATCACTAATATTTAATCCTGACAATCCCTGAGGAACGGATGTTTTCTTAGTGTATGACTTTCATAAGAACACATATCTTAAGGGCTGAAAGTACAAGCCGTAATGAACGTAAGTTGGTAGGTATCTTTAGTTAGAAAAAAACTGTTTTTTTTAATACTAGTTAAGTAATTAATTTAGCACGCAATAGCACCCTACCGTCCCGCTGTTCGAGCCTTTAGGCAAGGATGTATCTCTGTTCTCAGATTATTTTTAGTTGTTAGTTAAACCTATAGTGTGGGGTATAGTTGGATAGCTTGTTCAAAAATTTTATGGGTTTTCTAAAACTATTTTTCAACCCAGTTATGCGTTTGCGAGATAATGGGATTTAAAGCCCTAATTTTTGTTCGAGTCATGTGTCCCCCCCATGCTAAATGGCTACTACTGGGGACGTGAAAAAATTCGTGGCAGTAGCACATACTTATAATGAATTTAAAAGGAAAACTATCACAGTTAAGTAGACATAACTAGTTAACGAGTAGTAGACACAACTAGTTAACTGGCAAGAAATGCACTTAATTTCGGGTGCATATACATTGTCATTGGAATTTGAACCTTTTACCGTGGACGATAGAGTTGCTTTTTCACGGCGCGTTATCTTAAATAGAAAAAACCTTGTTCTTCAGGTGGTCGCGTAACCGGCGAAACGACCCTATAGGTACATTGGTGTAAGGGTAAGCTATAATAAAAACCCCAAAAGCCCCATTTAAGTCCGCATTCTGTGACAGACTGGCAACTACGGAACCCTACCTTGCTCGTGGCCCGACACGCACTTGGCCGCTTTTTTAACATTTACGGGGAGTATACATAATGAGGCAAGCCCTAGGTCGCTGGGAGGGTGGACTTAGTGTTGGCGGAAAGAATGACAGCAACTTCAGATATCGGATGACATCACACTCTTCGCATATTCAAAACAAGAGTGGGCTGAACTCCTGTCTAGAGTAAAGAAAGGAAGTGAGTTGGTGGGTCCTTACCTAATAAAGCAAAAACCAAAGTATTGGCAGTCGGTAGACAGGCACACTCTCATAAGCAGTGAATTTGGCAGCGAGAAAGAGATTAAGGCGCCGTAGGTTTAGCGAAGTTAAGCCAACAGAGTTTTTGAAACACCCGCACGAAAAAGGCGCAAGCGGCACGGGTGTTTTTCTATGTTTTTATGTGTATTTGAGTTTAGTTTAGTTCCCCACCCATCTCTCGGTGTTGGGCCGTTAGGTTTTTGTAATTGTATATATGTTATTAGTTTTCTGTTAGTCATACTCTTGTATGTGTCATTGGCAATTAGTTACGGCCGATTTAGAAAAAAAAAAGTTTTAGAAACTATATAATGCGTCTGTTTATGATAAAATGGTTTAAAAAAAATATGAATAGTAATCTTGAGGCTTTTCTACAGCGAGACCAGCGATTCGAAACATGACTGAGCAATTTTCGCTCGATACAAAAAAACACGAACATAGATAGGTCTAAAATACACTTAAGGTTAAACATCACTGGTTCCTGTCGAGCTGTTGCTAACAGATGTCGCGATATATAATTTCGATGGTTGCTCATCATTTTACGCAAAACCGTGACCAGTACCAACATGTGTTTCAAACTGCGGAAGCCGAAGAGCGTGCTACGTATGAATCGCAATCAATCTGCACTAATCAGTGCTTCTTTTTAAAATGTAGTCCGAAAATATGCATAAAAGTGCTTTTTCGTGAATTTACGCCGACTAACGTAACTAAATGTCACTTCAAAGTCAGTCATTGTCAAACCTTTTTCATAAATCAAACTAGAGGGCGCAAAACTAAATATATAGTAGCGCCTCTATTAGGAAATAGTGAAACTAAATGTTCTTGTGGCTGGCACTCTAGAATGCACTCGTGCGCCGCGACTGGCCCGTGCCGCCGCGCGCTCACTGTGATTGTGTCTGGGTATCTGTTCCACTCGACCCTGGACGGAACACTCCTAGTCCACACCACCAATATTCTCTCAATATAGCTTGTATTTACATCCCTCAGGGCATTGGACATAAGGAATCATTGGATTCTTTCTTTGAAATCGCTAGTCAAATTATTATTGAATTGCCGAATGATTATTTTTTGCTGACGGGAGACTTCAATATACCTGAGGCCGAGTGGGTGACTCACTCGTCCCCGGGAATGATTTTACAATCTAACAACAGTTATGGAACTCAAGCATTACAAGATTTTTTATCCTTTACTGAATTGAAACAATTTAATTATATTTATAACCTAAACAAACGAGTCCTTGATTTAATAATGTGTAATGCTAAATGTACTGTGACTGCTTGTGATTACCCGCTAACGCCGGAAGACGTTCACCATAAATCTCTCATTGTAGATATAGACTTAAATTTCGAACCGTCCCTTAAACCAGCCCCTAATTTAATTTATAATTTTAATTCTGGTGACTATAATATGATAAATTTAGAATTATCTGGAATAAATTGGTATTCATTTTTTGAAAATTGTGACCTCCCGACTTGCATCACAAAATTCTACAATCTATTAAATGGGCTGATTAGTGATTACATCCCGAGACGTAAGGTCTATGCATCTGCATCTGTCCCTGTGTGGTACACTCGACCACTGAGAAGGGTACTCAATGAGAAACGTTATTTCCATAGGTTATGGAAAAAGTATAATAACCCTCTTGACTATGATACATTTAAATTATTAAGAAGACGTGCAGAAAAAATGGAAACACAGTGCTATAATAGTTACATAACTTACGCGGAACAAAAAATAAAATCATGTCCAAATTATTTTTGGTCTTACATAAAATCAATAAATTCAAAAAAAAACTTACCACAGACCATGAGCTATAAAGGTCGTGTCACTTCCGATGGGGAAGAAATTTGTAACCTCTTTAATCATCATTTTAACTCAGTTTTCGAGAAATCTGACAATTCTCTCATTGACTATAACAATTTAACATCACCTTGTGAACCCTTAATCGACATAAATACTATAGTAATTAACCGTACCATTGTCCTCAAGCTGCTAAATTCAATAAATGTCCATAAGGGGGCTGGCCCAGATGGTATTCATCCGATCTTAATTAAAAAATGTTCATCAAACTTAGCAACCCCGCTTACAATGCTGTTCCAGCAGTCAATCAAATCTGGTCATGTTCCCGAAATATGGAAAAAAGCTTTCATCACTCCTATCCCCAAGGGAATAGTTAGTAATAACATTGAACAATTCAGGCCGATCTCAAAATTGTGTCAATTCAACAAGATTTTTGAAAAAATTGTTACAGAGCAACTATTCCAATTAGTTAAACAACACATCAGCCCGCACCAGCATGGGTTCTTTAAAGGTCGCTCTGTGGATACCAACCTATTAACTTTCAGTAATGAGATTCTCACTGCAATGGATAAAGGGTCTAGTGTGGAGGCCGTGTATACCGATTTCGCCAAAGCTTTCGATAAAATCTGTCATAATATGCTTCTCCTCAAACTTTGGCACCTCGGTATACACGGTGATTTGTTCCGATGGATTAAATCATACATTGAGAATCGGAGTCAATGTGTTGTCTTGTCTGGTTACTCCTCACAATGGAGGTCCATTAGTTCCGGTGTACCACAGGGATCGCATTTGGGGCCCTTGTTGTTTACACTTTTTATTAATGACATAGGCAAATATATTAAAAACTCTAATGTGTTACTCTATGCAGATGATACAAAAATTTTCAAAACAATAAATTCGATTGACGATTGTAATATGTTGCAAGAGGATTTAATACATTTTGAGACATACTGTAAAGACAATAAATTATTTTTAAATCTAGATAAATGTTTCATAATAAATTTCTCTAAGAAAAAACATAAAATTAACTTTAATTACAGCCTAGGTAATAATCAACTAAATAGGGTAACACAAATACGCGATCTTGGTGTGCTAATGGACTCGGAACTTTCTTTCAAACCTCATTTGGACTTAATAATAAAAAAAGGATACAAACAACTGGGCTTCATTCTACGTGTAGGAAAAGCTTTCAAAAATCCTTTCACTTATAAAATTCTGTATAATAGTTTTGTTCGCAGTAATCTCGAATTCGCTTGTGCAGTTTGGAAACCCTATCATAATATTCACATCGAGAGAGTGGAAAGGATACAAAAAAATTTTGTTAAAGCCCTTAATTTTAGAACTGGCTATGAGTACACTAGTTACACTGATTCACTAACTCACCATAAATTACAAACACTCCGTGCCCGCAGAGATTGTGTAGATTCCTTTTTATTATACAAAATCATATCTAATATGTTGGATGTCCCCTCACTATTACATGAAATAAATTTAAGAGTACCTTGTAGACGTCAGCGCCAATGTCAAAAGAAATTCTTATTTTCGATTCCCCGCAATCGAACTTGTTATGCACAAAATATGCTGTTTATAAGACGTGCATGTAAACTGTTTAACCAGGATGAAAGACTTAAAGATATTGATCTGTTTAATTGTTCTATTAAGTTAATAAAACATGCTTTTCAGTAACAATGATCTACATATGATGGATCACTTGACTGTTATGTACATATACTACACAATTTTATTGTTAACTGTCATATGAAATATTACAATTTGTTTAGTTACAATAGCAAGTTAAACTTTAAAGTCATTTTACTATCATGAAGCTGTATACTTAAGTTTGTTGATAATGTATGTTGGTAATATGCTTAAATACTTATAAAATAAGGAAACTCCAGGTCTAAGATGTAAGCAATAGTTTAAGAATTAATTTCTGTATACGACTGTTTGTTTCTCCATTAAATAAATAAAAATAAAAATGACCGTCTCAACTAATTAGATTGACTTGTAACGTGTAAAATTTTTTTTTCAATATGTTTAATTTTTTTTGATAAGCATGTTTGTATCTCTCCGATCAAATTGGAGAAATCTTAACAAAAGGCCAGGTCAAAAGTACCCTAAACCGACGAGCATGTATGAGAAATATTATGAAAGTGAGTGAAGCGAAAGTGGTTTGCCAGGATCGTAGCAAATATGTAGCAAATGGAGATCCGTGATCTCTGCCTACCCCTCTGGGAAAGAGGCGTGATTATATGTATGTATGTATGTATGTATGTTTGTATCTAGATTATCCACAAATATCCCCTATATTTTTGGCGGACATATTCTTACATGTTACATACCTACTACATATATACTATTTTGGATAGGCATATCCTTTACAAAGATGTTACGCCTTTGATATAATTGGAAAGTCATGACTATCCATAGGTTTATAATTGACAAATCAAAGCCCAACCTTTATCTATTAAACCCAATTCCATTGACATTAGACGAATCGTGCATAAATCTTCATGTTATTTGAATGAAAACCATTTTGATTGACAACAACGTAATTGTTTAATTTGAGACACATTAAATAATCGAAATAAGTAACACTAGTACAGTATTTTAAAAGGATCAGAAACGAAGATATGTTCCCTAGAAAATCTAATGTTATACGGAATAAGGTACGTAAAGTACCGTAGTGATCTGTTATATCCATATTGACTTGCAGGACTAATTATTAGAAAGGCTAAATATTATTCACAAAATGTTTTGTATTCGCCCGTAAACTCCGACTAAAATAATTAGACCTCAAAATTGGTAATAACTTTGCGTCACCGGACGAATATGGTGAGCTTTGTGAATAACGGGCGTTTGTTATATCCTTCTTAGGTATATCAAAACTGTTAGTGGCCAGTCTCTCGAGTCCCGTCCGAGAGCGCGTCGGAAAGAGAGAAATATACCATTTGACAATATGGTACTGTTTTCGATGATTGTCAAAATTCAAAATTAGAATTCTACTTTTTTGGTTTGAACACGCGTTTATGTATCGTGTGCTTGATGCTTTCACAGTTATATGAAAGATTCATCAGTACTAATGTTCAGAGGTGGACATTTCCTTACAAAATTATTGAATATCTTGTTTAGGTAAATATGAGATGAAACTTATCTGTCGAACCCACGACCGTTGCCGTCGTTTGACAGTCGCATGCCTGAACCGCTAGGCTACCGGAACGATTCCTATATAGAGGAGAAATCTGTGATTTTTTTGCGTGTTTGTATGTAGGTTAGGTATAATTTCCGGAACCACATCCGATAAAAAAATATTTCTGTGGTGATGGATGAATGAACTTTCAGGGCCCTATTTAATAAACATTAGAATCCTACAATTTTGTATGAAAGTGACATATTTGTAAAGATTTTCTTAGTAAATCTTTACAAATACCTATGTCACCTTTATACAAAATTGTAGGATTGTAATGTTTATTAAATAGGGCCCTGGGAGTTCATGGCGATATACTTAGGCTTAGTAAATTTTATATGCAAAAAAGCTACTCTGGTTTTTGAGAGATTTGACCGTTAATTTATTAAATGCAGTTTATATTTGTTCTAAAATCGGTCTGGTGACTCCTAAAAGCAAATTTCCGCGTCTCTGGTAGTTTCGAGCTCACAAGATTTCACGAGAACCGGCTGAGAACATGTAGAGGAGAAGTCTGGACAGCCGGAGATACGAAAGAATATTTGCCCAAGCTTAAATGAAAAACTTCGTTCGCCTCACTCGCTCGTTCAATTAAGTATAAGTAATGGATATTTGTTATCGATTCAGTTTTTAATAATTGTCCGAAAATATATTTTTTAAAGGCAGATTCACGAGCATGTACTCATTTCGGTTACGGTATACCGGTATGGGACCGGTATTCCATTACGATAGCGTTATATTGTAAAAGTTAGCCGCGCCGCCAAGATAACGGTACCGGAACCGGAACCGTGTAGATATACATATCTTTACCGGTTTTTTTACTGTATTTACTTACACTTTTATAATGCCTTTTCCAAACCGGTATACTTATGATACCGTTTTTTTTTCTTAAGCTTTTCTTCTCGTCCATGAGAGGAGGTCTGTGCCCAGCAGTCGAACGTAATATAGGCTGATCTATTACTATGCCAATTTTCATTAAGAGTCCGTGGCGGCCCGGCAAAAGTTCGATTGTAGGTATATTACCCGTCTCCCGAGCGCGCCAGCGCAGGTGTCGTGGTGGGGGTCGAGCGAGTGCTAGGTCGGCGTAGAAAAGTTTTGATACTTTAACCGTTTTATCTGAGTTTTTCGTTACTTAATATTTATATTCATATAAATATATAAATGTTGTATATATAAATACATATACAACACATGTGTTGTACACACGTGTTGTGTTGAAATAAAATATCAGGCAATCAACAAAAAAAAACTCATGTATTTTCTGTGTGAACATGATACGGAGTATCAAAATTATGCACAAATAATATTCGGGCTATTGAAATTCAGTGTAATCGAACTATGCGAATCTCAATTCTGCCAAAACAGTTTATTATGCGAAAAGTCAATTATGGCTACATAGATTATGCGAAATTGAATTCCTACTAAAAAAAAGACCGGGTTGCACTCCGGGAGTGCCGGCAGAAGTGAAAACTTGAATAATTTTAATTTTGCAAAAAAAACCCTTCCTCCCCCCTCCCTCCCCCTGCGTGCCAATATATCTAATATCAGCCTTATTAGTAGTACGCTATAGTTCAACTTAACTCAGCAAAATTGATGAAGGAGACGATGAAATAAAATACCAATTTGTTTTGCCATTGCTAAATATTTTTCAAAGCCCTATCTCTTTAGGAATAACGTCCAAATTCGAACTATTCGAATTTATTCAATGGCAAAACGGTAAAGGACGCGTGGACAAAATTACATATTTATTTGCAGACAATGCAATTGCAAAAAGTGTTTAACGGCTTTATACTCTTACGAATAGTGTTCAGTTTTGAATGAAGTCGAATCGGCCAACAAAAATGCCCGCCCCCATGCCTCGTCCCGAATCTCTCCCAATTCTACGGTCACGTGACATCACAAAAATCTGTCACGACTGTCACGAGTTTATCAATTTTTCCCCATCCCAAAAAATGCTCAGCGCCGCTAAAGAAGTTTTCACTTCAAAAATATGCCAAAACAGAGGGAACCTACTTAGAACTGTATCGTTAATTATAATGTATTTATGTAATTACTAGAAATTCAAAATTCATTCAAGTACGAGTACTTACTTGTTTGACGACTGATTTAGCCTAGTTGGTAGTGACCCTGCCTACGAAGCTGGAGGCTCTGTTCGAATCCCGGTATGGGCATTTACTTCTTCCTGAGTCATGGATATTGGTTTTCTATGTATTTAAGTATTTATTTACCTATCTATATAAGTATGTATATCGTCGTTTAGTACCCACAGTACAAGCTTCCCTTAGTTTGGGACTAGGTCGATTTGAGTAAGATTGTCCCCAATATTTATTTATCTTTATTCATCTTAAAACTTAGTAACTTTGGCTTTGCTGGAAACGTATGGCCAACTGGTGCCTTTTTTTAGGGTTCCGTACCCAATGGGTAAAAACCGGGACCCGTTCGCTGTCCGTGTGTCTGTCACCAGGCTGTATCTCAAGAACCGCGATAGCTAGACAATTTTGAACGAAGCCCTTTCACGTCGGTTGAGAAATGCGACCTCTAGAGGAGAACAGCCGGAAATCCGGACAGACATACGAAAGCATTTTTGTCCAAGCTGAAACGGCGACCTTATTCGCTTCCGCTCACTAGGTCGATAATTAACTACTGTTAGAGTTTTCAGTTTCCAGGTTATTCAATTCTAGGTGAATAGTTTTTACCTGAATCATAGTATAACATTAGTGTATGTGTTGAAATAAAATACTAGGTAATTTAGAAATGTAGGTACAGTTTATTTTTGATTACAGTTGATTGACCTAACGTATGAGCTTAATCACCTGATAAATATTAATAATTCGTTAACCTTTCCAGATTCCAGCGTTGTGCTGATTTCGTTATAGTCTGGTTTAAATCTTTAGGACAACTAAATATTTTCTCTCTCTTTACTTTACCAAATGAACGGTTTGTCTTCCTAGGCGCCATACTTGAATCTAAAATAATAAAACCAATCAATTTATGAATATTGTTTTATAGTATACTACATTAGCGACATGAATAGTAAGAATCTGACCAAGGAAAAGATGGGCGATAAAAAGATATGGAGATAAAACATGTTGCACCGTACGTCCACAACTAAAGTGAAAGATGAAACAACTTCAGCAAATATTATCACTATACGTAGGTCATAAATGACTTACAAGATGCAAAACGATAATACACTTTAAAAGCGCGAGTTCTATACAAGTGGTGGAATGATATTGTACAAATTACTATCAAAGCTGCAAAAGAAGAAGCAGAAATAGCTTAATTTTTTTTGTGAAAAAGCCGATTTTAGCTATAGCCTTTAAGAGTGCTATTAAAAAAAGCGCTCGCTCAGGATTCGGTATTTTGAGACGCGTAGTGCGTAGTGTGTGTGTAAATACTACTAGCACGCACACAAGCTTACTGTAGCTGTATAGCGCACCGTTGGAGCGAATGCGCGACCGATATTAATACTTGCACTATTCATATTGTTATTTTTGTCAACCCTGCATATTATGGCGGTGGTTTGTAAGTACTTGTGAATGTTACAAATGTAAAAGTGATGGCCGTTGGACCTTGGACCCCCCACAAAGTGGACTGATGTAACTAATAACAATAACTAATTAACAAATAATAAAAGCTCCCTATATTTGTTGGAGTTGCATATTCACGCCATATCATATAGATATGTCAAACGAGCCCAAAGTCGATGGGGCTGCGTCTTTTAATTACGGAGTTCCATGGCTACCTTTCAGCTCCATTATCAGACCCTGGTTACCATATAGAACCAAAGTACTCGTCAAGACGAATTACACGACCCCAAACTTGATGGGGTTGAGTCGTTTAATTACGGAGTTCCTATGACCACCTTCCAGCTCCATTGTCAGACCCTGGTGACCAAAGTACCCGTCAAGACGAATTAATCAAGCCTAAACTCGATGGGGTTGCGTCGTTTAATTACGGAGTTCCCATGGCTACCTTCCAGGTCCATCATCAGACCCTGGTTACCATATAATACCAAAGTACTCGTCAAGACAAATTAAACGAGCCCAAACTTGATAGGGTTGCGTCGTTTAACTACGGAGTTCCTATGACCACCTTCCAGCTTCATCATCAGATCAGCTTTATGTCATAATAATATTACATTGTCGTCCAATTTATACATGCATGCAAAATTTCAGCTCAATCGGAAACCGGGAAGTGGATCAAATTTAACTTGCAAGATTTAATTACAGACAACGGATAGGTGAACTAAATAAAAGTTTATAAAAATTCATCAAGTATCACGATCACTCGTAAAATATTTGACATTGGAGCTATACAATTCGTAAGTTGTCTCGATTAGCCTCACGAATGTCTCACTAGTATAGTTTGACCCCGACGTTGGTAACAACTATGTCTAGCCGGAGATCAAAATAATATTTTAGTCGAGGGGTAGCCTTCGTGAATAGCCACAATTACACGACGTACAGGTCCAACCCGGACAACGGCTAAGCCGGTACTGCCGAATCGAGCGCCGTGCACGGTGTTTTATTACGAACTTTAGTGTGATTTCAAATATTTTTTATGCTTAAATTTACTTCTACATATAAATATATTTTTGTTTGTACGAATAGCGCTTAAACTAGAGTTTCTTGCTATGGCTTCATATTTTTGAAATAATGAGCTAAATGGCCAAAAATACTGGCGATTCTTCGTGTGTTTTTACTCAAAAGTTGTTGGATGGAAATACGGTTTTACTCAACAATTTAATATGTAACTTATAAAATGTTTTCCGCTTATTCCTAAGAAGACTATCATTCCAATATGGATATATTTGTTTCATGTCGGTAAGAAATCAAATAGTTCTTCAAATCCACGTCGTTTTACACGTCTCCGAGCGAAAATTGAGAAAACAGCGGTTGGACTGAGCCAAAATATGGTAAATTGAGGGCTAAATGTAAACAATTTTTCCGCTTATTAAACTTGAATTGAAATGATCTTTCATATTACACAATAAAATCTTTAGGAAAACGAATATTTAATGAGATATGACCTCAAAAAGTTTAGCGAATTCAGCAAACGGCTATATACGGACTCTTAGGTCATGATTATAATCCTCAAAAACGAAAAAGATATATGTACATATGTATAAGGCATTAAATATCGGATGATTCTCAATACCGGTACTGAAATGTGATATTGGACCACAATACCGGAATTTCGGGACTTCAATATTAATACCTATCGAAAATGTATATACACGATGATTCTTAATCCGTGATCAGGAGTCGAAAAATATTGATAAACAGCCAAAACGGATTTCAATGGATGAGGTCTCATGCAATTAAATCACTGTTTAGTTACTTCAATTAAATGATAATGTAAACACTAATATCCACTGAATGTTTGGTCACCCTACATTTCTTGAAGTTAAGTAGATACGTCAAACACACATACGTCAAATTTTTGCAAAATACCGTTAGGGTGACGATGATTTTGAATTATAAAGTGATTCCTTGTTCAGGTTTATTCAGAAAAAGAAAGAACGTTGTAGTTGGTAGTGACCCTGCCTACGAAGCAAGAGGTCCTGGGTTCGAATCCCGGTAAGGGCCAACATTTATGTGATGAGCATGAATATTTGTTTCCGAGTCATGGATATTTTCTATGTATTTAAGTATTTATATCTATTATATATATCGTCGTCTAGTACCCATAACACAAGCCTTACTGAGCTTACTATGGGACTAGGTCGATTTGTGTAAGATTGTCAACTTATATTTATTTATTTATTTATTTATTTATATTTATTAGGTAACTTCGAGTTAATCGTGTTTGGTATCATTTACAGAATTAGAAAAATTGACTCCTGGGGCTCGTTTCACGAAGCTACAAGTAACGAATTACAAGCGGAAGTCTCTTTTCAATACCTTTTGATAGAAAGAGACTGCCGCTTGTAATATGTAACTTGTCTTGATCACGAATTAAGAATCATCGTGTGTATTCCTCGTTTAATAGTATAATAGGATAAGATAGGATAATAATTTGTTATTTTACGTATTCGAAAATTTTGGTTCGTCTACTTCGTCTGCATTACTTGAATTTACATTATTGGAAGTTTTGCAGCTTTTTTAGTTTGTTCGTCAAAAAGTACAGTCGCCATCAGATATATTTGAGTGCTCACAAATATCTGAACACGTCTCTTATGCCTCGACAGTAAAATAAAAAAACTCATCTCCAAAAGCAAAACCAACCTTCTTACTTAAAAAAAAGTATTGAGCTGTTTGCGAACACTGCTTTTATCTGTTCAGGGAGCGATGGTGTATTTGGAAACTGTCTATACAATAGAAACAGCGCGTATGTGATACGGCATGTGAAACCCAAATACACCTTCCCTCCCTGAACCTGTTGTAGTAAGAGTAAATGAATAACATTTCTTTTTTACATTTATTTAAAAAACCAAAAGTTTAAGAAAGTTTTATGTCAACTAACGTTTTTATAATGGGTTAACAACCCGAAAAACTACGTTTTTGTGAAAAAAATAACAAACTTACCAGTAAAAAAGACGAGGTATTTATTATTACCTAAATTCCCTATTTACGAGCACGGTGTTCTACGTTCATTCATAAAAGTTGACCGTTTTAGCGGAAGCCTATTTTACCTTCGAACATTTCAAATTATGCTCCTACCACTATCATCATTAGAGCGTAAAAGTGATTATTCTTCGGTAGAAAAAGAATGGAGCACAGACATTACAAATAAAATTATTCAAATAAATGTAAATACTTAACTTGATTATGCGTTCCTTTTTTTACAATTGCATGAAGTTATTATATTTTTTATTAAAAACCAGTTTCCGCCTCCATGGACCCGGGATAAAAACTATCCTTTATTGTAATCTCGGCTTCTCTTAAAACCCAGCATACAATACAAAATGGCATTGGAATTGTGTTGTGTCGGAAATAGAGTTGGCATTCGTTTGTTTTAAAAATTGCCCGAAACAAAACAAATTCAGCTCTATTCCAGTTGAATCGGTATAATCTATGGGCCTTAGGAGGTTAAACTATCTTCGTGCAAAATTTCATCTAAATCGGTTGAGCCGTGATCGAGTTACAAACATTCAAACATCTATATATAGAAACATCCAAAATTTTGCATTTATAATATTAGTAGGTTTAAAAAGTAATTCGATATTGGTCCTTTTCAGTTCCGGTATTAGACTAGTGGAAAAATCGGTCCGGGATTCCGGTATTTCGGGATTCCAAGATGGCGGTTTGTATTCCCTATATGAACGTTAAAAAAAATAATTAAATACGTACATCAGTTTTCTCCGGGCCATTTCGATAGTTAGCTGCACCTTTATATTTTACTACCATAAAACTACGGTTACGGTTAATTTTTCCGGTACCGTAAACGGTTTCATAAAAGATGTAAAGGTGCGAATTCGACCCGCATAAGAACAAAAAAAACTGTTTTGGAGTAATACCTGTTTGGAACCGGTATTATAAGGTATCACTAGGCAATAAATACCGGTAACCAATATTTCTAACTGGTGGCGGGGGCACCGTTGTGTTGTCGCTGCGCGGCTAAACCTTACAATATAACAGTGCCGTACCCAATTAATGGAATACCGGTCTCGTATCTGCCTAGCCACCGGTCGTAACTGACATCAGTCCCTGCACCGAAGAATGCCTACGAGTATATAATTCTACCCTCACAACATTTTATAAAGAAGACTACTTGTGACTTAGGCCGGTTCCCAATTATCAATCCACTGATAGTTTTCCTTACCGACATTTGACACATTTTAATAATCTGTCAAAATGCTTGCAAGGAAAACTATCCGTGGACTGATTGTTGGGAACAGGCATTAGTTAATTGACATGTCCGGTAATCTAATCTCCGGTAGTTGAACACTTGAACAGTCGATTCATATATAGGTTGCAGTAGTTAGTTATTTTACTGTCAACTGTGTAGTCGACTAAAGCGAACGTTTTAAATTTAACAAGTTCACTCCAAATGCACAATTGAAAGAAAGAAAGAAAGAAAACATTTATTTGTCTGTTATATTTAATGCTACATTAATTAACATTCACTCAATCGAAACTAATCAATCCAAGTTGCAAATTCATTTGATCAAATCCTATATACATATGTATACGGCCGGTGGCACAGATTACTTTTCCATATTGTATCTTACTCCTTTCTAATAAGACGCAAAATGTATGCATAATTATCGTTGCGTGGACTTTAGGTTATTGTTCATGGCAATCTCAATAAATAATCACGAATAAAGGCAAACCATTGAACTTCATACATTGTTCTTAGAAATTCGTTCTATCAATAAACAAATGACATAGCTCTTACGTCATTACCAAAATGAGTAGCGTATTAATATAAAATGAATGCCGTCTCTTTCACCAGAAAAAAACGGGATTGTACGATGGTGTCGCCGTCTGGTGAATATAATTACTACTATTGACCCCGCTGTCTAACTAATTTTGATTTGATATCAAAGACATCTAGTGAAGGTTTTGGGCCACGTGCTGTCATGTGACGCGGCCATGTCATTTACACGGACAGTGTCTAACTCACGCACACATAGGCTCGGAGTAAAATTTTATGAATTTCAATGGCTATATTTTGAATATTACTGGTTTGTACGTGTATTTATTCAAACTGCGGGAGAAGAGGGTCATATATTATCTAAATATTACAATTTCAAGTTCCTGACATCGATAGATTAGACGTCTAGTCCGAACGAAAATTGTATGGAATTCGTCAGTGATGTTGCTCCTTAAAATATTCGTAACAAATGATGCACAAAAGCTAAAAATATTAAAATTGCTTCTAAAAATCGGCAATATCATGTTTGAGAGAACTCATTGATTATTTTTTTATTTATTTAAACGGCCAAAAAAATTAAAATTAAATACCACTACGATATCCGCGCTTCCGAGCACGCCCTTCCATCTCGCTCACGCTTATGCTCAGTGAGAGGGAGAGAAGACCATGAACCTACGCCGCCTTAATAAGAAAATCCGAATGTCCAAATTAGCAATCACGTAACTCACGAGAATATGGAAAGACCGAAACATATCCCGCAAGACTATAATGTGAGCCTGTACGGACACTGGTCTTCTTGACCTTTTCCTACGGCGTTGAGCCCCCGGCGTTAAAGAGAGAGCTAGGATCAGCACCTTCGAGATGTGGTGCTGGAGACGCACGTTGCGTACTTATTCCGTGAACTGCACGGCTATCACAAGACGGCGCGCGATCTCTCGATTTATGTCGCACTATACTTATACATCTCTTTCTAACTTTCATAATAAGAGAGAGAGACGGATAGCGCGATATAAATCGAGGGAGAATGCGCGCTGTCTACTTGTGTAGCCGTAGTGCACGCCGAACTAACGTATCAATCCTCAAGGAACAAGGATGTCTTGTTAACCCCCAACGCAAAAAGTGTTAAGTTTAACGTGTCTGTCTGTGGTATCGTAGCTCCCTAACGGATAAACCGATTTGAATGCGGTTTTTTTGTGTCATAGATAATTCTATCCCGAGTGTTCCTAGCCATGTTTCATGAAAATCTGTTCAGCCGTTTTTGAGATGAAAATTTCGGGGGGTTCGTAGTTATATCCGATTGTTAAACACATGTATGAATGAGACATCATTTGATCTTGTGTTTATGGTTAAACAGAAATATAGCAGAGACCGGACCGCGGGAGTTCTAATCTTGCATTCATAGAGTGGCCATTGAATATATATAGGAACTCATTCATCCTACAATTTTGAGATGATACGTTTTTGGCTCCAATTGTTACATACAAGAATGTTCGTAATAAAAATATTCATCCGAAATAATACTATATTCGTTGCAACCAGTATAAGGTTTATGGTAAAGCTGTGAACAGTGTTTAAAAACACTTTCACTGGCTGGAACCTGCCTAGCGGCTGCCCACGCCGTAGGCACGTTCCACTAAATACGGGAAAACCACGGGATCGGCTAGAAGCGTAGCACGAAGCGGTTCTTGGTAGTGAATGTGTTAAATGTTGAAAGAGAAATTCTGGGTAGTTTACCATAATTATATAAAAGGCAAAAATATAATCAATGTTTATTTCACAATTTCCGTAAAGCATAGATTGTAGATATCACGTTTCAGTTATGCACACAAGTCAATCCATACCGAACACATAATTATAATACAGTCGTTACGCATTTCTATACAAAATTAACGCTAACTGTTATGGCGTTCTAGCAGTTAGTGTAGTAGCATACAAAAAATTATATTAAACATATTTTATTTACAACTAGACATTTTTATTAGGTACATGAGTTTTATATGAAAATGGTATAAAAATTACACTTTCATACATTCAATTACATCTAATATCATTGTAATACAAATGCGATTCGTATCCTAAGTTGCAAAAATATAACAAGAGTAAAAAAGAGAATGCTCCATTTCAATTATAAACAAGAGGATTCAGAAATATTTAGCAAAATACAAAATGACTCCAGGCACTGTCATTATCGTTATTGTGTCGTCCATTAATCAGTAACGTGTACATGCTTCACTAGAAGCTGCCCACTTCTATCTGAAGCAGTCGACTTCAATAAACGAAATCACATAACAATTTCGACGAAAGGTTCAAATACTCATGCTTTTAATATTTGCTCAAACTTTTACAAATACAGCGGAATAAAAACCTTTTAATTCAACCATTGTTATAAGAATGCATTTTTAATAATGAAACTATACACTAGTAGTATACAATCAAATAAGTCAAATACTAAATGTAAATAAATATAAATAATTTACATATGGCAACTATTTGGCTTTGAATAAAATAAATGTGCTTACAAGTTAACACCAAACAAGCATGTAACTGAACATATATAATAGCAGTCCGTTTGTAAAACAAAGTGAGGAGAGGACTTGTTCGACTCCAGAAATAATATTATAACGGAGCCACACCACCTCAACCACTCTGGCCAATACGTACCTATTTAGGAACAAAACAAGTGACTCAGACAAGTATTGCACGCATAAAATATACTAGTAAATCTAGTAATGTAGCTGCATTAAGGGTAGTTTACGTATTTTCTGAAAACTGATCGCCCCTTTCGTATTAGCGACAAAAGAATGATAGCAAAATTGTATGGTAATGATGTAGATTATTCACAGCTCGTTGCCGACGGAGCTGTCGTGCGTGAGGTTGGAGTCCATACTCGCGTTGTCAGAGTCTTGGCTTTGGTTCCCGCTGTAGTTCGCCGCCTCTTGTAGCCGCATCAGCATGTTCAACTGTATACAAATTATTGGCTTCAGTATTCAACAATTACGTCATTCATGAAAAATGTGCATAATTTGGTTAATATACATGTACCCAGTCCCATATGCGAATGTTACAACGAATAAGGTGAATTTTTAGAACACTATTCTCACGCGGTTTGAGCACACAAAAAAAATAACGAACAAAACTCGCGGCAGAGCAAATAATATTCTTAAGATTTTTTTGTCCTTCTGTTATCACTACTACTATAAACAGAAATGTCATCACTATTGAAAGTAAACAGGCCTTACCAAAGGATCCTGGTTGTTGTTAGAGTTGGAGTCTTGATTGTTTTCTTCTATTCCAATATCCTCCACAGTTATCGCACGTAGAGTCTGAAATTTTTTTTAGACAAGTCATAAAATTGTCTAACTGGTCGGTTCTATGGGACTGTTTTTGTAGAGGAAAGTTACTACTAATTGCTGCCAACAGCGTATTCCTTATTGAAATTGATTCCAATGACTGATTTGACAACGCTAAAGCTGTATTGCGACTCTAATCTCGCATACTTTGCGCTGTATTTCCCTCTTTTTGCTGTTGATATGCGACGGCAAAATGTTCAAAGGAGTTTGCGTCATTGCCCTTCATCCCTCTCGTACTATGCTAATAAGAAAGAGGAGGAGATATTCCCGTGTCGCTGTTGTGGTGCCCATTGCGCTAGCCTAGCACCACTATACCTGGGCCGTTAGCATCTGAGCGTTAGGGTAATAAAACCCGGCGGCAGCAAAGGATGAGTGCGAGTGAGACGCCTGTAGCAGAGTTTTATTACCCTAACGCTCAGATGCTAACGGCTCTATTATAGTTAGCGCCATATTTATAGTCTGGACGTTTAGGTATTTAAAAGAATGCACAATGGTTATATGGTCTGTGAAAGAATGTAAAATCATCAGCCAATAAGATTGCTGTGAGTAGCAACCTTTTCTATGTATGGTATTATCTTATTGGTTGAACGACCAAGTCACGTGGTTTTGTTTGTTTATTTTAAAAACCTAAACGTCCAGACTATAAGGCGGTGCATTGGAAATTATCGCGTGCTTTGAAACGCCGTTCTAACTGCATTAAGAAACAATAAGGTCTGATTTTCAGACATTATGATCCTTGACTATATGATTGTTCATCTGATTTTATCGATACATGATTGCTTACAATTTCCTCGATAGAAAAAAATCTAAAGTTGGGTCTGTATTTTCCTTTTTTTACTCAGTCTTCTCAAACGGTACATTATTTTTCTCAAAAATCATCGGCAATGTTGACTTTATTGGTAAAAAATCAGGACGTGAAGTGCATAGTTTATGGTTAGTCAACATTTAAAAAATAAAAAACCTTGCCGGCTCGATTTTGCTCGACTACAATGTTGCATACAAATTCCATTATTTGTCGTGGTACAAACTTTTTAAAATTTGAAACCGCCATATAAATAAAAGGCATAGGTCCTAAACAGCCAAAACGCAAGATCAGTAGCTGTGACTCATCGCGACTTTTTAGTTGTCTCAAATAACTTATGGCGCTTTCGGAAGAAAAATACACTCCCAACTTATTATTTAAAAAAATAAAAGGCGGCAATGCAAAAAATATTCTGTTTTAACACCTACAGTGGCTAATTCTTTTTACGGAAAATATAGAAAAATGACGTGTAAATTATTCCAGATTTAAAAGAAGCTATCAGCAAGCTCAGTTATTGATTATTTGTTTAAGTGTAATTTGTTGGTAATTTGCAAAGCCAAAAGACAGATATCGGAAGGCGTACGACAATTTCTGGAAGCGGCGAGAAGAAATGCATGCCTTATCATTTTCAGAAAATACATTTTTGTTTTCTTGCACAATTTTTGAGAAAAGCACTATATTTGTCTCAGCTGGAAGGGCATCACTGGCTTCGTATTAAATTAAACGGACTCCCAAGGTCGTCCGTTTAAAATTAATACTCAGCCAGCAATTGCCTACTTCCCTTGCTTCGACAATAATGTACTATTACGACACAATCAAGTTAATACTATAATATTTTATCTCATCTAAAATCTCACTTTATGGAATTTTAATAAAACTTCACTAAGTTACGTTTTTATCGAAATTTGTCCAATACAGCGATTCCCGAAGAGTGTTACATCTCTTTTTCTCGTGGGCGGAAGGCATCAGCGTGGCTCTGTCTAGGGGGCGGGTGCGATTCAAATCAAGGCATCCCCTTAATGTATGGCCGCCAGAGTTCTTTTTACGTGTGTCGACCTGTAGACTAGATATCAGTGGGTAGTACTCACGTGCGAATGGTTGGGCTCTCGCCACGGGTAGCTGGACTTGACGTGTTGCAGCGGGTCGACGGCCGCGTGCCGCCGACGCCCGTACAGCGCCACGCCCTCGCGCACCGCCTCCGACGCGTACGGGACTATGCTGTAGTTCCACACGTCCGCGAACCACGCCTGGATACAAGAGACACGTGTAAGTTGCAGGTAAGCGGCTAGATATATGGGGGAAGCTGGGTTATAGCCGGATAATATCGCGCGTAACAAACTTTCTTATACAAATTAGCAACCTTAGAAATAACCGGCCAAGTGTGAGTCGGGCTCGTGCAAGAAGAGTTACGTACCATGGGGAGTTTAAACAAAATGGCAGGTTAAGGTTAGCTAAAGCGATGTTTAAGTTACGTCTAACCTGTTGGTTTTGTTACTAAACGTATGGGAATTACATTGACTGTCGGTTTTGTTAGTATCCGTAACTATCCGGTTAAGGGCCATACACTATTGATTTTGCCCATCTATTAAAAACAGTTAAAGAAAAAGTTTGTGGTATGGGAGCCCCCCTTAAATATTTATATTTTGTTATTAGTATTTGTTGTTATAGCGGCAACAGAAATACATAATCTGTGAAAATTTCAACTGTCTAGCTAGCACGGTTCTTGAGTGGTGACAGACAGACAGACGGACAGCGAAGTTTTAGTAATAGGGTCCCGTTTTTACCGTTCGCGTACGGAACCCTAAAAAGGGACGTTGTTTTCTACCAGTAAGCAACCAAGTCAGATTGTGCGAGCATCATAACACAGCAATGCAACATTTGGATTATGTTGTTAATGACAGGCAACGGACTAATTTATTCACACGAAGCGATTGGATTCGTTATCTTGCGAAATGCCCGTCGGACAAATGCGATCTAGATATCTTGGAGGCAAGAGTGAAAATTAAGTAGGTATATAAAAAAGCGACGTTTACCTGACTAGCATCAAGGTCCATAGGGCAAGCGAGGAAGAGCCTCGGGCCGACGGTGACGTCACTGGAGGAGTGCGCCTCGAGGAAGGCGTTGAGCGTCGACCACACGCCGGGCAGCCACTCCAGCACCGCGGCCAGCGCCGCCTCGCGCCGCCCGAGCCGCAGCTCCAGCGAGAACAGCTTGCGCCGGAGGTATCTACAACAATCATCCCACTTTAAGCCTGCATCACACTAGCGCGGCCTGGCCGCGGCGGACATTAGTAAACTTGTCTGCCGCTGTCAAATTTACTATTGCCCCGCCAGTGTGTGCCAGGCCTTACACGATAGACCGCACTAGCCAACTTCCAGGGTCGGCCCTACCTCGAAAACAATGGTGCCGCTTAAGGCGCCGTAGGTACAACGAAGTGAAGCCGACAGAGTTTTTGAAACAATATAATGCGACGGTTTAAATATAATAATATGGTTTCAAAAAAATGCGAATAGTAATCTTGAGGCTTTTCTACAGGGAGATCAGTGAATCAAAACATGATTAAGCAATTTACGCTCGATGGAAAAAAATCAAGAACATACGTCTAAAAGGGTCTAAAATACATTTAAAATATTTGTAACAAATTATGCACAAAAGCTAAGAATATTAAAATGGCTTCTAAAATCGGCAATATCGTGTTTGAGACAAATCAGTGATTACTTTTTTATTTATCTAAACGGCCGAAAACTTAAAATTAAAAAACACGATACCCGCGCTTCCGAGCACGCACTTCCATCTCGCTCACGCTTATGCTCAGTGAGAGGGAGAGAAGACCATGAACGTGCGGCGCCTTAAATAGGCTAAGGACTGGCCACGGCCGCTGCAACTACTTCCTGCACAAGTGGGGGTGGAAGGCCTCCGCCTTGTGCGAATGCCGTGAAGAGGTCCTAACGATGGAACATATCGTTCAACGTTGCCCCTTGCACCAACCGAATCTTATCAACCAAAGACCTGCTGCACCTTACACCCGACGCACCTGCATGGCTCAACACCCTGAATGTCGACATTTAAATACTGACTAAATTAATGTCGCGTCCATTTGTCACTCAAGAGTGACAAGTATAGAATTTTTAATTGTGAAACTAAATTGCCTATTTGATATGTATGCCATACGATTAAATAAATGACACTTTACATATAGCCCCGCATCTATTTCAGCAGCCTCAGGCCGACCAGCCGCAACTTAAGAGTCCGCAGTAAGCTCGGCCAAATATCACGTTCCCACACAAACGCTCTCATTTCAAAACTGGGTCTTAGATTGTGACGAAACTTTCCATATACAATAACATGAGGTATATCATAGGCCCGAGGCACGTTAGCCTCGGAGCGAGACAACCGCTCGGCCCGAGGCTGCCTCTAGTGGATACACGCCTTAATATTTATAATATCCTATCCGAAACTTTCCGCCCCGATGACCGTTGGGTCGGAAAGATTCTCGAGTGGCGACCACGTACCGGAAGGCCCAGAAGGCGGACTGATGACCTGGTTAAGGTCGCAGGATTCCGCTGGATGCGGGTGGCGGGGGACCGGTCATTGTGGCACTCTTTGGAGGAGGCCTATGTCCAGTATTGGACGTCTTTCGGCTGATATGATGATGATGATCCGAAGCTTTAAGAGTAAATTCTGTCAAACAAACACAAGTAAATACGAATGTGCTTTGACTAGAGGTAGATTTTGCTGGTGTTTTTGACAGGATTTACTCTTACAGTTTCGGACGTTACGTACGTCCGAAACTATAGATAAAATAAGGAAAGCAGGCCTGAAATTAACGGAGCGAGTATTTTATGCCATTGGTCTAAAATATCTAGAGACTGACTCTGTTGTGATTAAAACAGGGTTAAAATTCAGATATTTTTGAATGACTAAGCAGTGAAGAGATTTGTGTCATCTGGCGCTACAGTCCCCATCAAAGCTTACCTGGCTAGAAATCCTTTCACGGGCTCCATGTGATTGGCGGTGAGCAGCCATCGGAAGTTGTGATGTAACTGGAGGTTCGTAGTGTTGCAAGTTGCCTGCGACATCGTTCCTATAACAATAATGCAACGTGTTAACAAATTTCCGAACCGAAAGAAAACATTCAGGCAGTGATTTTCTGAAGACTGCTTCGAAATAATGAGCACTCCAGTTTTTTTTTGAAAGGTGTTGTTCGAGATTGTTGATAGATGCAGATTCTAATATTACAACCGTGTACTCGTGATTTGGGGCAGCTTTTCATGTGTGTGTTTTATGCGTTCTAATTACTTCCAGAACGAAAGACCAGTGGCGTTCTGCGGAATAACGGGGGGCTTAAGGGGCGGCCCTAGCTTCTGGGGCGTCCAAATGCTCACAAAAATATTTTATCTACGCACTTATCATTAGTGCTCTAAAATGCGTCCAGAAACCGTAGGAAATGACCAGCATTACTACAACCGATTTTACTATGAGAACTTTCTTGTCTGTGGTAGTAGGTAAAATCTGTACTGTAATGTCATTACAGTACAGAGTTTTGATAAATTTGTATCGTTATGAGTTTAAATTTGGAACAGCTGTCAAAACTCAAGTGGGTCTCTATTCTAGTATCCATTATGGATCAGTCGCATAAACCACTATTCTAAGATTTGGGGGACCCTTAACCTCAGTTAAATCTCAAAGCCTGGCTAGGGAAAGATGGGCCTGAGATCTATAAGGCCACTTTTTATATGGCAACAGTAATATCATTGTCAAATGTCTTAAATTAACTAAAGTACTTATCTGTTCCATAATAAATTGAACTGTATTTGCTTTTTAAGACAGTTGAAGGGTGTGGCTTACTGCTACAAAAAAGTTTAATTATTATGTCTTCAAAATTTAAATTTTGGAGTGGTTTTGGTATTCTTCTTAAATATAAAGCAGAATGAAGACCCTTTATCTCGGAAACATGTGGAGTTGAAATGATGGGGCTTCTAAATGGGCAACATATTTACGGCAATGTGTGGCTGGCAAGTATTTGCATCTTGCTCTAGCGTACAAAGTCAGCGTAAGACAGCAATAGGCCAGAAATGGCAGGTAAATATTTTTTTTCCAATATGCTCGGAAATGTTCGCCTTACTGTAGCAAAAATAGTACGTGAAGTTCCTCGTTACTGACAAACTCAGATTTAAAAAGTTAAAAGTCATTACTGTAGTTTTAGCGGCCAGGAAAGTGTATGAAATTCCTTTACTGTATACTTTTTTACCTTTTAACTATATACTTTGACTAAGACAAATCACTACAAACAGCCAAGTGCTCGTATGTTTAAAGACCTTGCAATTTGTCACAACAACTTGCGATGGTTATACTGAGATGGCTGTATGGCTGTCTCTTTCGAACGATTGCAAGTTGCTGTGATAAATCACGCCCGTTTGTAGCCTGCTTTAAGTTTTCTTTTTTTTAATGGTCATAGACAAAACGCGTACTTTTGAAAGTGATCGAAGTGACTTTTTTAAATATTTCTCATATAGTTTTCAATGAAGAAATAAAAATATTTATCGAAATAAAACTCACAACGGACTGAAATGCATTTAGATTGCAATCCCGTTTAATCTTTGATAATTTTAATTGCATAAAACATTTAAAATTGTAACAGATTCTAATAATTTTAAAATTCGTATGTATGCAAATTGAAACTGGCACTATGAGTCGTGCCGTATACATACTTTTTAAAATAAGCCGGGCGGGAACTTGATAGGTTATTTAACTTATTTACATACTCGCTATTTTAAGATTATTGTAAATATTATTTGATTTCGTCACATTTTTGGAGAAAAGCACTGTATCTGCCTTCGCGGGAACGGCAATTCGCTTCATCCGACAAAATCGACTTATCCACGAATTGCTACTTCCCGGCCGCTGCAATAATGTACTATTATTTCATACAGCCAGACTCCAGCACCCGAGGTTCAGACGGAGAAGTAAAGACATAAGGCCGTGTTCATAAAAGTACTACAAGCCTATTTTAACTAAAATGGCGTCAAAATTAGTTTGTCCTTATTTGTCATTTTGACATTTGTGTTCGTTAGAAAGGGACAAAGCACATTTTATTGAAGTGAAAACCCCGAGTGTTCTTAGCCATGTTTCATAAAAATCTGTTCATCCGTTTTTGAGATATTGGACTTTGAAATGAAAATGTCAGGGGTTTTTCAACTTTTACAAGTTGTAGTTGGGTCATTGTCAGATTTAGGTTCGTGTCTTTTTGGTGGGCATTGCCAAAGTTAAGGGCTTTAAAGCCTTATTTTTGGTTAAACTCTGAATCCGTATAAACGGCGTCGCCTCTTCTATAATTCTTTGCGATAAAAATATATCCATACTAATATTATAAATGGGAAAGTGTATGTGAGTGTTTGTTTTTTTGTTTGTTTGTCCGTCTTTCACGGCAAAACGGAGCGACGAATTGACGTGATTTTATTAAGTGGACATAGTTGAAGGGATGGAGAGTAACATAGGATAGTTTTTATCTCCGAAATCATCCCCTAAAGGGGGTGAAATATTGGGGTAAAAGTTTGTATGGAGTTGCGATATAAATGAGTTCCACGCGGACGGAGTCGCAGGCAGAAGCTAGTTATATATAAACGTAAGTCCTTAACTATTGCCCATTGAAAAGACGATTTTTGTTTTACTGACTGTCAATGATTCAGTTATTAGCAGAGGCATGTTAAGAGCAATGCCTAGCTGAGCAACTTTTCAAAGCGAATTTTTGACGCAATTTTTCTGTCGCGCTGCTGTGGACGGGGGCTCCAATTCTCCCGCAAAACCCAGCTGCTCCAAAAAAATCTCACGCAAAAGACTCAAAAATCGAGGTTTCGCTCTCGATTGTTTCCTCCTCCAAAACGCTACCAACCATTATACAATTTTGGGAACTGTGCAAAACATAGCGTCATAGATATTGATGATATTGATCTTATTTGAAAAATTCATTGCTCCATGTTCAAAAACCAGAGAGGAAACAGTTGAGAGCGTTTGTATGGGGAAATCGCAGGTAGGCATTCCTCTAAGTTTTATGAATTAGGGGTGGGTAGTTACCAATAATGACGGGCATGTTCCTGTTGTCCGGCGGCAGCAGGCCGGCGAAGGCGTCGCCCAGGCCGGACGCGTGCTGCAGGTTGTCGAGCACCACCACCGAGGGCAGCGCCGCCTCCTCGCCGGCCGCCGCCGCGCCGCACTGCTCCGCGATGTTGGCCAGGTACGCGCGCAGCTCGACGCACGACTTGCGGTCCACGCTGCAACGGGAATCGTACATTACGTAACTAGGGCGGTGAATTCGTGAATGCCCCAGATGAGTCATACTCAGATTTAGGTTCGCGTCTTTCCTGTGGACATTATCAAAGTTAAGGGCTACGAAGCCTAACTTTTGTTTGGACTCTTAATCCGCATAAACGGCGTCTCCTCTTCCATATTACTATTCGATAAAATCATTATTTATATGCAAGTGAATTACTCTTAATTATTGACCACAGAAGAGACGAATTTTGTTTTGGGTAATTGTCGTTACAAAAATGAGGAAGTTAAAGCGTAGATTAAATTAAGGCCTTAACTATGTAGCATATTTTTTGATCTTCACCCATTACATCAGTCATTTTATAAAGTTATTCAACATTTTAATTCTGATAAAAACTGGCCAAGTAAAATCTAACCTACTTTAAGATCTCACATTTTTAAATAACAGCAATTGTTATAGGTAAGTATCCAATAAATCAAAGAAATAGAGCTTAATACTTGTTCATAATGTTATTTTGTTCCTATAAACACATATTTGGATTTTGCATAGAACTTGGCACTCATTCAGATCTCCATTCTTTTTGCGGCGAAGCCCACAGCCAAGCATAATTTTTGTATTGAACTTGGCTCTCCTTTTTTACATTTATGTTTTTGGTGGGATATCATTACTTTTTGTAAAGAAAACTAGGCAGTGTATAATTAGTGGTGCCCCGCGCCGCCGACGACACACCGTTGGCCGGTTGTTTAGCGCGTATTACAAGTTTTTTGTATGGGGACACCACTTATTTTTTGACTCAACTTTATTTTTATATTTCTGTTATATAGCAAATATAATAATACTTATATTGGGATAGTTTCAAATATCTGCTTGTAACGGTTCCAACGCTACTAATAAATTTAAATAAATTGTATGGGGAACCCCCTATTTTTTAACTTTTTTATTTTTAGATTTTTTCCTACGCTTACAGACAATTACCGAGCTGGATTCCAAATTTCATCTTTCTAGTTCATCTGGAAGTAGGTTAGGTTTTTGGTACGATATGTCAGTAAGTCAGTACTAAAATTTACGACTTTTTGACCTTCATATCTTTATAACCGTTTGAGCTAGCTTCATGAAATTTGGGCTTCTAGATGTCCTTATGGATATAATTAAACAGGTTAGTTAAAAAGGTTTTGAGTTATAGAAGGGTCAAAAGTGGCACCAAGTGGTTCGTGTAATATTAGACGCGGCGCTGGTTCCTTTGCTTGAACTTGGCTTGACACGCTGCCGCGTGTCTAGATTTTTTTTGGGATAGATAATTTATAATTTAAAAAATACCTAATAGTTTTTTTTTCAAAAATGGAGTCTATTAGTGATACATACAATAAATTTGGACATTCATTAAAAAATCACCCTGTATGAGGTTAAATTCCGTTACACGGCATCATCTTGTGCGTGACTAGAGAACCCATTTCGTTATCAAAACGCGGCTCTAGCCACGTATTACAAATAACGCAAGCGACGCCACAGAATAAAATACAGCGTATGTCCATCCCGACGGTTGAAGACAGCTCCTCACTCACATCTGTCGTGCCTATCCCACTATCATTTTGGCGCACAACGATTCTTATCTATGGTAACCTCCTGTGGGGGTCTTGCTAGGGCTGTAAAGCGTATCGCACACAATACGTTTAAGGGGCTTCACTCGCTTTTTGGCTAGTTTTGACGAGTTTTGAGTTGATATTCCTCCGTCAAAATTATAGATATATTTATCGCACAAACATGTTCACTCCTGTATCTACATTTGCACGAGAGTTTTTTTTTTGAAAATAATTAATATTTCTTTTTTATGATTTATTCAAACACGGTCCAAAAAAGTTCTGTTTCCGATATTAGTATGTTGTTAATGCATTTTTAAATATATATGAAATCTACATATAACTATTCCTTATTGACGTATTTAACAGCCCATGAGAGATTTTAATTTTTAACTAATTGTCACAAGTTACGTCAAAAAAACTGGTTTTATGGCATGAAATTGCCAAAGTTTGGTGCTCTATATCTCGAAAACTGTGAGTTTGGAAGTAAATGTGAAATACTATTTCGGTAAACCTCGTTGTTGTTAATACGATAAGCCATAAAAAACACGAAAATACCGATAGTTACAGATCGTAGGTCATTGGGAGCTAGGAGTCCCTTAATATATACGGCTCCAGCATAACCTGTGTCGAATATTTAGCCAAGGAAAACCAGGTACATACTTGAAGGTAGCCACGGCTTCGGCCGGGTTCCCGCGGCGCTCAGTACCGTTCCGTTGCACGTAGAACTCGGCTAGTTTCGCGGCCAAATACGACTTGCCCGTGCCGCTCGGCCCGCACAGAATCACCCGCTTATGCTCCGAGAGCAGTGACACGTATCTGAAATGTTCCACTCGGGAATTAGTAAAAACAGCGTTGCCACAGGACGTCCGGACGGACGTTCCGTCCCTCAGGACGGAATGGCTGGCTCCTATGCAGCTAAATTAAGAACTGGTCTTAAAATGGCTGATGACTTGCCATAAACAATATACTTCATTTGGACGGGTCATTACCCGTCCCGTTTATCTGCCACAACTTCATACTAAATCAGTTGTGGCAAATAAAAACAAGTGGAACTATGACAAAGACAATGAATGATATCGATACCGTAGTTCATAATCGTACTAATTACGGGGAAAAAAGTGGTGTAATTAGTATGATAGTGCTCAAATCAGAAAGTTACAATTTCAGTGACAAATAAAATGTAATTAGCACGACTGTGAACTAGGGTATCGATTAGTTACACTTATCGAGATTTGTATGCTCGCTCGCGGGTGGTCTTATTATTACCATAGCTTGTCCTGAGTATTATACGTTCATGGCTTGTGGCTTGGCGTCAAACTTACTCGTGTTTCTCATCGGGGTTTATATAAAATGCTAGATTGGCTTAAAATACAAGTGCCGGTAAGAATAGTACTGGTAGTAGTAGAATAGTACCTGTGTTATTTGACACGGTAAAGCACTCAAACACATATCTGACATACTCTAACGACTCTATAAAATGACAAATATTTTTGAACCATTTTTCTGCCAGAGAGTAATTGTACAGTTATTAAGTCGATCTAGCTAGGCTACAAGTAACCTTCTCAAATTCCTCTCCTTTGTGCGTATATAATTTTGCAACCTAGGAATAGTAACTTGTGTTGACCGTGCTCACTACAAAAATAAAATCCACTGCTCTGGGATGTATGCTAAAATCTAAAACTAACTTCAAAAAAGGAGGTTTTCAATTAGGTTGCAATTTTGTGAGGATGTGTGCTACTAACTAAGCGACGCGGACTGTACAAGCTTTGCTTAGTTTGTCCCCAAATATTTATTATATTTTTATTTAACTATCAATATAATTAAACTCACCTAATAACAATATTTTTTGGTATGAGGCTGTCGAACGCTAGGCTCCCGACGCCTTGCAGGCAAATGTAGAGCGTGTTCACGGTTCCGATGATGTATCCACACGGCAGCAACTCCGGAAAGCCGATCTCGGGGCCCCTGGTCGCCTCTCCCAAGTGATACGAGGTTATCGAATCAGTGTTCAGCCCGAGATTCGTCCCCGGATCTATTCTGGACAGGTAATCCTTGAAAGTTTTTCTAACTATGTAATCTAAGTTCTGCCAAGTGGTTTTGCCGGATATATACGTGTAAGCTATCGTGTACTCGTTGCAATTAATTGTCGAATCGCTGTTGTAGACGTTTTTGTATGACGTGCTGTGCGCGGACTTGTTGCTCTTGAGGCTGTTGGTGTTGGACTTGTTGATCGAGTGCGGATAGTCTTGCGGCTCGCCCTCGGGACTGTGGGTCTGCGAGAGGCGAGGCGAGTCGATGCTCGACTGCTTCTCGAAGTGGTTGTTGTAGCCGCTGGACGATTGCTTAGCGTAGAACCTGCACTCGGACTCGGTGAGCGTGTCTTGCACTTCTTCGAAATATCTTTGGAATGTCTCTGGCTGTCCTAAATATACTGCTATAGCTATTTTCTTCCCGTCCGTAGTGTCGCCTTGACTGTCCGCTACACCTGAAAAGTAGTGTGAGTACATTTTTTGCCAGCGAATCCTGAGTGTCCTATTTGTAATTGTTTTATTTTTCGCTAAACAACTCTAATCTTATGCTTCAATAGTGAATAGAACAGTTTGCTCATTATTCAAATATTCAGAAGTTTCTTGACTAAGTGTACCGTCTATTGTAATTTCATTAATAAACTTATGAACTTATAATGCTTATAAACGAGCAGGGGACCGATTTTTGACTTTCGAGCGCTAAAAATCAAATAGAAGTACGTTTGTAGTGTCAAAATGGCCGGCAGTTACTTTCTACCAATAGAATTGAATACGAATGGTCAGAACCACTCGTTTTTTAAATTTTCTATCGCTATTTCAAGACAGCATTTCATAATTTTTGACAGTTTTCGAGTGAAAGAGTCGAGCGCTCGAAAGTCAAAGTCGGTCCCCAGTTTCTCCACCATGGAGGCGAGACGGATCTCGAAAGTAACACAAGTTATCCGTACCTATATCCGAATAGCTCTCCCCGATCGCAAGCTCGCGGGTCTTCGGCGGCGGCAGCACCGTGTTGATGTCATAATCCCCACTCAGCCGCTCGCTATTCAGTCCGTTGGTGAATATGTCCGCGCCACCGTTCAGGCTCATCAGCGCTTCTGTCTCGTTGAGCTCGCAGGCGGCGTTGTTGCCGTAGATAGGCTCGCCCATGCCCGACTTGGGTGAGCCCTTCTTGCCAAAATCCATGGTCGGAGTGGACGCTATGCAGTTGAAGTCGAGCTCCAGCGGCTGCGAGTGGATGTCCATGGCAGCCTGGTGTAAGGGAAAGTTGAGATTATTATGAGTTTTTATTTTTAAACGATAAGTATGGATACAGAGAACAAACGTAATGGAAAAATAAACGCAGAGCAAGACTCGAACTGGCGACCTCTGTCTTGTTTGATCGTGGTAACTTCAAGTAACAAAATATTTATTAAAAAAAAATATGGTCGTTAAGAAGTACTTTTATTTACTTATTTACATATTTCTTCTGTGGATTTTGTTTTCCTGTAGTTGTGGCAATAAACATTTTTTTATTTTATCTCTGCACTGTGTACGGCCTGGTTAATGTTGAATAAAGGCCATTATGCCTTCAAAGCTCATCAAAAAATATAACCAAGTTGCGTTATTTCCCACACAATGTAATGTTTGAGAAATAAGTTTATAACAACAAGACCCGAGTTCTTGTTATAGACTATAATAATATCTCATTCCAAAGAATTTTAACGTAAAAACTCGAGTACGTTTCTTTGGTTACCTAGGATGGAATATTGTACAAATTTAACTTACTTCGATAATTTTAGTGCTTTCCAAACATAATAATACTAAAGACGAAATGGCATGAGGGTTAACGCACGATTCTTCTAATCTTATATGGAATAAAGTACAGTATTATGTACGATGCTGATGTTTTATTTCAATTCCAAGATCTTCATCGTACATTTCAGTAATCAACTTGATTTTCAAGTCCTTTATACGTAGAGTGTCACCAATAAATGCCATAACTGTACCCACTATGCCTTAGTCATTATTTACCATTCAGTGATTACAATATTCATACCCTTTCATACATATATTAATTGCTGGTTGGGAAGTTAACGATTTGCATTAACGAGATTCCATTGACGACGCTTTCCATGTAAAAATAACATTACATTAATTGCTATAGCGTAACAGAGCCCATTACAGTATTATTTACTGTAATGGGCTGTTATTATTGCGATAATGACATTGGCACAGTACGCTAGTCTTCCATAAAGAAGCGTAACTCACTGTGATATTCCGTTAATAAATGTATTTTTTTCCAAGAAGGCATCAGTTAATGCAAGTTTATGATGAAGTAAGCTTCTATGATGAGATGATTACACCTGTCTTATAAATGGTATAATCATCTGCAATTAAATCAGTTTTTACCTTCAGACATACTTAACGGGACGAAAGCTATACTATTGATTGTCATAAATTAGGTTTCCGTCCGGTCACGGTGACGAAATATTCATTGATTCTATATTGTCCAGTAAAAGATCCACCAATAATACAAGGGTAGGTATGTTAGAGGACAAGTGTCAGGCCTACGTATGCTCGCAGTCTTAGAACGTTGGAACAGGCCTCGATTTTGATGTACAGATTTAAGTGAGGAAAACCCAATAGCATTCAGCCCATTGAACGTCAAAGAAACATAAAGGTGTCGTGTGTTGTCGTACCCGCAGCGCCAAGAACGAACACGCGTTCGCTGTCAAAGCAACTTCCAATCTCTCAAGTAAGGTTTGTATTTGCTCTCTCATTAGTAATGAGTGGGATTTAGGATGTCTCGATTGGTGGCCATAAGGGTAAGTTCAATAAAATGTACAAGGTGTATCGTTCTGAAGTGGACGGAATCGGTGTGAGGTACCTGATGCATGGTGGCCTGGTCGGCGAGACTGAACCGGCGCGGGTCCTCGACGGCCGAGCCGCCCGTGCTGAGCGAGCTCTGGCTGCCGGCGAGCGACCGTGACGTCACTAGTCCCTGCAGTCACTCGTTGTTCTGCTTCAGGTTGAGCATCTCGTTCTGAAGTGGACGGAATCGGTGTCTGGTACCTGATGCACGGTGGCCTGGTCGGCGAGACTGAACTGGCGCGGGTCCTCGACGGCCGAGCCGCCCGTGCCGAGCGAGCTCTGGCTGCCGGCGAGCGACCGTGACGTCTCCAGCCGCTGCAGTCGCTCGTTGTTCTGCTTCAGGTTCAGTATCTCGTTCTGAAGTGGACTGAATCGGTGTCTGGTACCTGATGCATGGTGGCCTGGTCGGCGAGACTGAACCGGCGCGGGTCCTCGACGGCCGAGCCGCCCGTGCCGAGCGAGCTCTGGCTGCCGGCGAGCGACCGTGACGTCACCAGCCGCTGCAGCCGCTCGTTGTTCTGTTTCAGGTTCAGCATCTCGTTCTGGAACATTCTAGCAGCTTAATACAAGTACATTAAATACAGTTGCAGTGGATAATTATTATCCATCGTATTTTCACGGAAACGTACGAAGGTGTCTTGGCTATTTCAGTCAGTCTCGGCACAGTCAGCATCATATAGTAAGTAGCAGCCGAGGTAGCCAAATATTTAAGACTAAGTCTAATATTTAAGTCTAATATCTAAGTCTTTATAAATAAATAAATATTCGGGGACAATCTTACACACATCGACCTAGTCCCAAACTAAGCAAAGCTTGTACTATGGGTACTAGACGACGATATACATGCTTATATAGGTAAATAAATACTTAAATACATAGAAAACATCCATGACTCGGGAACAAATATTCGTGCTCATCACACGAATAAATGCCCGTACCAGGATTCGAACCCGGGACCTTCGGCTTCGTAGGCAGGGTCACTACCAACTAGGCTACAGAGGTCGTCTTTATTACTGTAAGAATAAGGGTGTGGCACGAAATATTTGGTAACTCTGGCTGCTACTAACTATATGACGTTGACTGTACAAAAAGTACTGAGGGTGACTGAAGTAGCGTGACATATACGAACGTTTCCAAGAAAATACGATGGAAAACAATTATGCACTACATCTGTATGTTTTACAGGATTTGTATTATATTATTACGAGTACATCTTGCACTGACTAAGGAACGAGAAGAAAGCCAATACGTTTAAACAGCTATGCCCCTATTCGCACTTTATCTTGAGGATTTCTACTATATCTCCGAATTATTAACATTGTCTAAAAATAAAGGATTTTTTTATTTTAATTATATTTATTTTATTATATTATTCAGTTAGAAGCCACCTATTCAATTGATTGGAGAAATTGGTATCTCCATATGCTTATGGCATAGTGCAAATTCCATTACTAAACGATTTCCAAGAGTGTTATCTTAAAGTGTAAGCAAAAGACACAGATACTTACAAAGATACTTGATGAAGTATCTTTGTTGTTTGTAAACACAAATGGATCTAACTAAGCAAACGTTTCTCAATTGTAAAGTTCCAGTCAGCCGCACAATTCAAATTAATAATGTGTAAGCATTGTCGAAATTCTGTTTTTGATTGCCGTGGAATAGACCCAAAAATGTTTTGAATCTGGTACTGCAGCTGCGTACTCGTATGTCTAGTATTCGATTCTTTCCGGTCCACATAACAGCCACCGCCGTGCCGCGTGAGCTCGCATCACTACCGGTATTCTCATTTTAGTCTAGACTAGATTGTAATCGAACATCTGCTCGCGATATGGTTCAATGCGTTTAATAACATCGAATCTAAATCTGATTCTCCATTGTAGAATTGACGCATGGATTGAATTACATAGCAATCTGTGATTATAGAAATGACTGTTGTCTTAAATTGTCATTTACGCTTCTTCGCCGAGGGAAAAATCTCCATAAGACATGCATCACCGTGAACATATCGATACCCTAGTTTACAGTCGTACTAATTACATTTTTTTTTATCACTGAAATTGTCACTGATTTTATTTTAATCGAGAATATTTATACATGATAACTATATTCGTTTTCGAAATCTGTCTGTATACGTTTCTAGTTACAAGTTAAATTTAACCCATCCGCTATTCGATTAAAATTCTACACATTTGGATATGCAAGCCAGATGAATACGCAATACTATGTGACATAACTGGTCTGTCGCCACATTAACTCAATTTTAAAATAGAGCGATCCCAAGTCGCACTCGTGAAGAATACCTAGTGATGATTAGTCGACGACTGCTAAAAGAAAAATACAGTCGATACTTAAAGTAGGTCTGTTTCTAGTTTCTCATATTTAGTAATAGTTTAGCGGAATAGCAAACGAATTATATTTTCCTAGAAACTGCAATCCAGATGAAAACGTTTTGTCACAAAACTGCGGCACTACCACGAAAAATCAAGTCGTAGTTCGTCTATATCTAGCTCAGTCGCATGAATATGCAAGTGCGACAGAGATAGACGAAGTTCACTTTTCATATTATTGCGTATTTTTCTGATGGACTCAATATTGTAAAGAATGACGATACCTAATAGAGGTTGATATATTTGTGTTATTTTGCCATTTGTTTGTTTTTCTATTTCCTTGTTATTGTGTTCTTAGATTTGTTGACATTGTCATAATATTATATCTTAATTTTTCTGTTTTTGACGATCGTGATAAAAATTCTTATTTTTTTGACATGTATGCAAATCTGTATTGTAATGTTTTATCATGAAATAAATAATCTAATCTAATAGTAGCCGCTCAGGTCAGGTCTATCAATGGAGTGAAAAGGTGGCCATGAACTTGCGATCCCATGTTGCACTCGTTAAGGGGCTCCCATAATTGGCGTTTGGGATCGTACCTTCGATCTGAATCTCTTAGTTTTCTTAGGTTTTTTGTAGCTTATTATGTTAACAACAACGGCTTCAAGCAATCTAGTATCCCATTTTTACTTCAAAGTTCATTGTTTTCGAGATATTTAGCATCAAAGTTGAACAATTTTAGGCCAAAAAACCGGTTTCTGGCCATAACTTTTGTGTTAATTGGTTTAAAATGAAATCCCTAGACCAGTTTTTAGGGACGTCACAGACGAACCCCAATATGTAGATTTCGTATGTGTTAGATCTTTCACGTCAATAGAGATACAAAATAAGTGTTATTTTAGACAATGTATAATATAATTTTAATAATATATTTCAATAATTTTGTATGATCTTTTTAACCCGCGAAGTATTCATTTGTTTCAAAATCCGGTACACCAAATTAGAGATAAAAGATTGAAGAACCGATAACCGTTTGATTTATACTTCTATCTGTAGTGCAAAAGTAGGAGATACGATTCAAAACTTGTCAAAAATCGATGGAAACCTCGGGTAGCCCCTTAAGAATAACTAGTGATACTACAACTAGAAGGAGAGTACAGTCGGCAACAAAAGCAGGCCTCAAAAACATAGTCAATAACTAGTTGGCACGTACCCGCATCTTGATAACGGTGTCCTTGAGGCTCTCGAGCTGGTGCGCGGAGCTCAGCGCCTCGAGCCGGATGTCCGTCAGCACGAGGTCCTTCTCTCGCAGCTGCCGCTTTAACTCGTCCACTAAAACCGACTCCTCCGGTTTATCTGTCACAATTTATTTTCATACCGTGACGGAGAACCGACTAGCGGATTCAGGGGGGCAAGGGGTTCAAGCCAAAAGCATCTGGGTCCATCCGGGACCAATATTACAAGCAAAAATCAAATTTTTGTGGCCTCCCAGTAGCCGAGGGCTTTCAAGGGAAATCAATATCGTGGACCCGCCACTGATTACCGATGTCTGATAGCAGGCGGAGACCGTAAAGGCGCTTACTAGTAACCTTAATCCCAGTAGCATTCAGTGGCACGGAAACAATGTTCATGTATCCATATAGTTTTACCATATTCGTGAGCGTCGCGTACAACCGTTTTGTGAACCTAGGTCCAATGAGGAATGTTTTTATTTTTTTCATATCCACATTACAAATTGCCTGTGCAGTTAATGCACAAAAAGGGAACAGAGCCGAACCCTGCTTACTTTATATGAAATTTTATTTTCTAAACAGGACATGAGACCAGAAGGCGTAGCACGGTTGCCATTTTATCACTTATCGCTGTGGATAAAACGTCCATCACGTTCTGACAAGTATGCGAGTGCGATAGTGACGGATGTCTTATCCACAACGATAAGTGATAAAATAGCAACCGTGCTACGCCTACAGGTCGGCCTTATCACGCGATAAGTGACAAGATAGAGCGTCAGTCTCGTTCTATCGAACGGTGTCAGCCAGTAACGGACGCTATACCTTGTCACTTATCACGTGATAAGGCCGACCACGACGGGGCCAGGACGCTAACTCTTTGAATTGAAATTGCACGAGATTTGGTCACGCAAGCAAGAGAGGTAGTATTTTCATTTATTCATTAATGTTATCAAGTGAAACATTGTCTAAGCAGACTCAGTTTAATTACCTCTGTAATAGTTATTTACGATACAAGTGCCGAAAATAGGAAATTAGCAACGAGTGGTGATTTTGGTCGTGTTTTAAATCGACACGAGTTGCGAATTACCTATTCGCACGTGTATCGTACAACGTTTTACTGTACATATGGCTCTTTAAAGTTTTGACATATGCACGGAAAGTGCTCTTTTCCGCACTAGTGCGGGAAAGTAGCACCATATGTACTGTAATAGTTATTTGTGTCACAAGGGAGCAAAATAGTATATTTACGGCGAGGGCGGTGTATTGAATCCTGAGCGTAGTGAGGGATACAAGTGTTTACGCCCCAGACGAAAATAATTTTGCTACCGAGTGACACATACTATTTTTCACACCGACTATGAGGAAATTTGAAAAAAGCTATTGTTAAAATATATCTAAATTATCTTAATTTTTATTACTAATTTTTAAATATTACGAAATAGTTATAAATTTTTATACAACATTGTTATAGTTAAAACTTGAAATATGTTCGTTTTGAATCGACTACGATGAAATTACAATCGATTATTTTATTAACATCTGTGTTCAATTGGCACATTGCGTACAAATGTTCCAATGCCAATGTATAAATTAAAAAAGCAGCTTGAACAGAAAAGTAGCGTTTTGGTCCCTCTCGTCGTGGAACAAAACTTACTTTTCCGAATGAAAGGTGTGAAAATATATTTACGTCACACCTGGCCATAATGCGAGTTTTACTACACGCTGCGCGTACCTACGGGAAAACTCGCATTGTGGCCAGGTGAAGACGTAAAATGTTGTACTCAACACAGGCGGTAATTCGTAAAGCCCCAGAGCGCATATTTATGGCTCTCACCTTCGGGTCGGGCCACAAACAGCTGCGATCTGGGGCATTCACGAATTCAACGCCCTAATTACGTAATGTACTATTGTGTCTAGTGTATCCGCCGAAGTTACGGTTACTTATTGGTAAATATACTAATGACGGACAAATAAAAATATATTGTGCGTGATAACTAAATAGAGTCCATAGCTATCAATGGAGCTACCTATAAAAGATGAAATACTGGTCAAAGACAACAAAATACGGCCATAGCTAAAACGACGGGTTTTTTAATGCAAAACTCATTGAAAGGGTAGGTAAAGTACGAACACTTAAAGTGTTGTCCCTACGCTAAACTTTCACTTCACCAACCCAATTTCACTGAGACCTTGTTGGCTATTGTTTACCTAACAGGGACGTAAACCGTATTATTTGTTTAATATCTATGGTAGTGTCCGCCAGGCACGACCGCGACCTACCACTGCCCGCGCACTCTCTAAACCCGACGATACATTACATATAATAAACACTATACGTATTCATTAGGAGGCGAAACTTAGAAAGACTTTACTCTCACATCGCTTTTATAACTATTATCACAAAAATGTGCCACTTGCAACATCGTGCTAATTGCTCTGAAACGTAAGTCAGGATTTAAGTAGGTATGGTGAAACGCCTGCTAGCACGGTATATCCGTATACGGCGGGATCAAGTTGACAAGTCATGATGTAAAATATAAGTTGTGAACCTCATTATAAATAATATATCCAGCGCTAATACGAGCACCAGAGCAACATAATAGCTACAAAGCAGCCGCGTAATTATTTTCTGTCTACCTTTCACATTGTCCATTTTAGAATACCACTAAAATATAATAAGTAGATTTTGCTAAACCTAAAGTTTCAATAGGTTATACTTTAACTACACCTTAGAATAGAAATCTGCACGACATCCACGTCAAAAAATATTATTATATCAACAAACATTACAGTTTGTGCTGTCCATTTTCGGACGTAAGCTGAAAGGTAATAATTACAAGGCATATTGCCATATCCACCTCGCTATTTCCATCACTGGCCGGAGGGCACGTCAAGTTGTCAACTCGTGTCACGGAACAGCCGGGATCACGCCGACTCGCGGTTTATTTGTTTAGTTTACCTTTGGTTTGTTCCGCGGCGGCCTGCGGGCACGCTGGCTTGTCCTTAGCCTCTGGGAGCGCTTCATGGGAATGTTCTAGACTGTTCTCGTTGCTGCCCTCCCGGATCGTGTGCGGGTCGTCGTAGTGGTGGGAGCCCGACGAGCTGTCCTGAGAGGACAGTTGCCCGAGCGACGAATGCTTCGCCGTCTTAGATATCTTCGCGTTTCGAGAGAAAGCCTTCGTGAACGATGAACGCAGCTGTCGACAACATATGGAAAGTCAGGTATACAATAATTGACGCGGAATGGAGAACAAGTAACGCTCGACAACTTACCCATCCTTTCTTTTTATGTTTCTTGTCGTGTGGCGCAGATGAGCCGCTGCTGAGACTGTTGATGCTGGACACGCTGTCGGTGGAGAGATGTCGCGTGATCGCCCCGTTCCCGGCGTGAGCGAGGCGCTGCGGGGAACTCTGCTGTGTTTGAGGTGCCGCCGAATCCTGTTTCTCAGCCTTTGTGGGAACCAGAAATGAGTTTAACACTGATGTTCCAACTCAACTATCTAGGTGGAAAAGGATAGGCTAGGCTTTTGAAATTGTTTCCCGAATAACTAGCTCATCTTTCTAAATAAGATTTGCTTTGATTCTTTCCCCAGGGAGACAATGCTGTTTCCAAGTTGGTCGCATGGTGAATATGTCAACTTGACGTTTGAGGTTCCCTCACGGTTACCTGATTTGATGTCAGCTATAAGGCCTCAGTTTTCCTACAGTAACAAACGAAGTAGTTACGAATTGGCTCGAGTGGTGCTTGACGATTTATCGTTTACAATTATCGATTGAGAGTTGACGTGACGTCATCGATCGTTATCTAAGGTCACGCCTTACAGTTGTAAATAGTTTATTTATTTATTTATGTATAAGTAATTTAGGTATAATTCAAAATATTCATCCGTAATCTCCGCGAAGAGATATGTACAATACTATATAAATATATACTGTATATTGCACGTCTCATTTAATAGCACAAAAAGAGTACAGAACACAGCGGATATAAACAGACACAAACAAGAGTCGGTCTTATCGCTAATATGCGATCTCTTACAGATCGCCTTTGTGTAGCGGGCAGAAACTAGACAATCATAACCAGTGATGCATAAAACTACTATGAAGCTAAACATCACAAGTGTTACCCAACTACGGTTTATCATCAAATTGTCGACACTCCCTTCGTCGAATTTCATTCCAATGTCAACGTTTCATGTATTTTCATTTCGTCGACAATTCAGTTCGTGGAATGGTCATTACAACTATTACAAGTAATTTTAAATTGTGTATTTTTACTTGTCGGATGATTCATTAAATAGTTGAATTCATTCAAGGAAAACGTTTTGTAATTTATTGTTTCAAGTATTTTTAATGAACGTAAAAATTATTACAAGGATTATTATTTACATTTAAGATGGTTGGCATACACAGTTATCTATGGCATTATGTTGAGAACGGGACGCAATGCAATCGGAATCCACGCGCGGGTACCTGAGATTTTAAGTTGTTCATCTTGACACATAACTATTCATTGGAGTTGTTTTGTTATTATTGTGATATTATTGTTATAAAAATGAGTGATTCAGAAGAAAATATTGTTTGAGAAGTGTTTAAATCTAATACACTAACCTAACCTAAACCTAAACTAACGGCCAGCGTGTCGACGTCACCCCGCTTCGCGGGTTGCCTATATCCGCTTTGAGGGACACAAGTTAACCCTAACCTAACCTACTTATAATACAATTAGGTTTTTTGTAAATGTTGTAATAAAATTTAGATCAAATGAAATTGGTTGTTTTGTTATTTAAAATTTATACAAAATGAATTATTTGCCAAATAATATTCCCTGAACAGTTATTCTATGAAATAATAAAAATTGCAATGATCTGGTCATGAAATAAAATTACACCAAACAATAATTCGTGAACAATGTTACTTGAAAGGTTTTCGATGAAATGAAATTCGACGAAAATATTGTCGACAAAACAAGGGATACACTACAGACCAGAATCAGAACTAAGTATTACCGAGATATCGTACACCAATGTCGGACCAAAGACTTTAAAAATAATAGTGAGTGAGACTGTATGTATTACCTGTCCCGTGACGTTGACGCCGTCCGCCCTGATTCCCATGGACTGCATGTGCGCCGTGGTCAAGCCCGCCTGAATCGACTGTTTCCGGAGCAGCTCGATGGTCTGCCTTAGCTCGGTCAGCTCCGAATCCTGCCACAAAAATTACATTACATTTCGTCATATAATAATTCTACTTTACGAACGCTACGCTCCGCTTTTATTACTTCAGTTTTAGAATAGATAATGATAATGCATTGAGATCGACACAAACAAAAAAGATCTCGTTCTGCAACCGGACGGAGCAGAGTTGTGATCCCTCGTAGTCCGATTAATTGACCGAACAAGAAAAAAGTTCAGGCAGGCCAATCAGTCTAAAGGGATAATATATCCAGAAACGTTGAAACTCTCTCGACTAGAAATATAAGTAGTTGATGTACATTCAATTACGAGTAACAAGTAACTCATTAATAATTAACGTTTTCTAGTGTTTATTGTATAATGATGACTAAAATTTAATAACGCACATAAGAGAAATTAAATAATGTATTGCAATGTTACCTTTCTCTCGGCTGTGGCCGTCAGCGACTGCAGCCTCTGCGTCATGTTCGAGAGACTCTGCTCGAAAGCACTTACTACGTGTGCCTGTAACAATGAAAATGAAATTAATATCATTTTCATTTACCCTACTATCACAATAATACTTTCTAAAGTATAGCAATATTCATTAGGTTTGAATTTTAAAAGTGGGTAAACAGCCCAGTTGTTGTTTACCAGAGTTTTCTATAAAGCCTCATGAATAGGTAACGTTTTTTTCTCTTGGTACAAAGCAGCAGATATTTTTTTTATTTAGTTTAGTAGCCCTATCCAATTATGCATTTACATTTTTGTACTTATTCCATAACTACATAACCATGTACAGTCAAGTGTAAAAATATGGGTGCAAACAACTTACCTATAAATATGTCCCATAACATAACTTTTATATGTCAGCGGATTAAGACTTTGGTACTTATTTATGTGAGGATGTTATCGATACATATTTTTGCACTTGACTGTATACTCGTACACATATCTTTGACTTCGATCACACATCCTGCATTTTGCTTTAACAATATCAGTCTCTGGAATTTACAGCGGTGATTTGTTTGTATTTGCGCGCACAGGAACACAACGAGATATGGACCAAACAAATACTAGGCAGCGTAAATACGGCAATTTTCATTCATCTACATACTTATATTCCATTATATACCCAAAAATAAATTCGTATATTTTGTGCGGTCAAGCTTCATTTGAATGATTTTGAGGAATGAAACTAGCTACTTCTGTGTAGTACACTTATAATTATGAACACTAATTCATCGCTTACTGCATCTGCGCTAAGCCTTTACAATGTGAGTATAATAATTAGGGCTTCTTTGCAACCAGCCGACCGACATCCCGCCTTCCGCGCGAGGTGAGGTGAGTAATCAGAAGTGACCACAAGCCGGCACAGATACCTTTAATGGGTTAGTTGTAGGGCGAGATTGCTCTGTTACTCGGCTCGGCATGACGTTGCTACCTTGCCTCGATAATGATTTAAATTGCTCTCGCCCGTGCACCAACGTCCGATAATGCCTGTATCGTCGCGATGACACACATGTAATTGCGACACATATTATCCTAGATGGGCACGATCTGTTTACTACTCGTATGTTAACTTCAAAAACTTTCGCTGCACATTTATTCTAGACAATTTTCACAAAAAAAAAGCCTAGTTGAGCGGTTTTCTTCAAAATGTACTTGAGTCAAGGATACTAATAGGACTACTAATATTATAAACGGGAAAGTGTGTGTTTGTTTGTTAGTCTTTCACGGCAATACGGAGAGACGAATTGACGTGATATTTTAAGTGGAGATAGTTGAAGGGATGGAAAGTGACATAGGATAGTTTTTATCCCCGAAATCATCCCCCAATGGGGTGAAATGGGAGGGTAAAAGTTTTTATGGAGCTGCAATATAAACGAGTTCCACGCGGACAGAGTCGCCGGCAGAAGCGAGTCTTGAATAAAACATATATCATCTTGACTGTCTAACAAGAGAACATATCTTGGTTCTGGATAATTTAACATCTTCCTAATTAAATTGTTTCATAAATATATACTTCGAATCAAATATGTATAAACACTGTGTAAGTAGTTACTAATACAACCCCTTCGCAATGAACATGTCTCGTAAGTACGATTTGTTAATACATATAACAACAGGCAATTACAGACAACGATGGGGTGTGATATATAAGTAAACATTTTATGGTCTGGAAATGTGAGTCATCGAATTAAATTGCTTTACAGGCCGGTAATAGTGGGCGTGGGTTAGCTGGACACGGGAAACTTTGTTCAACGTCACAGGAACGCACTCAGCGAAATTAAAATACATGGCCGCAGAGGGCAACGACCGTGTTCCCTAAACGTAAACAGGGATACATTACTTGGTTACATATAGTTTACCTACATGTTCTTGTATCGTCGGCTAGTCACTTATAATATATAACGTAAGTATACGTTTCGGGCTTTTAATACAAATTTCTGATGATTATTGAATGAACAATAATAACCTAAAGAACAAATACTCAGGCTTGTGACATCGGACATCGCCTAGTTATACATTACACTTCAGTACAGTCTCCTAATAGGGCAGTTCACCTGATGTCGAGTGTGTTGCCATGCCAATTACGTGACCGTCGGAGATGGATCTACGCGGGACACCTTTAGCGCGCGCCGGAGAGCGGTGTAGAAAAAGTGCGCGGAGCAGGTGCCGGGTGATTATTAATCGACAGCTGAGGATGCAGCCGCGGCTGAGGAATTAATGAAAGCCGATGGACTTCCTAGGGCTTTACGACAGCTAATGACTATCTAAAGCTGGGGATCGGGACAGGTAAAGGTGCCAGGCAAGGTAAAGTTCACATTGAATTCAATCATATGTTTATGTATGTAATTTACAATTGGCTTCTGGATACTAGATAGATTATTATCTTCATTTATACGAGTATATAGCATAGCTGCGGTAGTATGAACTTTAAAAATAAGATAGTTAGCATTAGATAACTACATTAAATATATTAAAACTTGGCGTGTCAATGTGCAATTTGCATAAAATAAGGTAGCAGGGAATTGACAATCATTTAGTAATTAACAGTCTACTGCAATGGAAGGGGAAGAGAAAGCGGACTTTAACTGTGTTGTTATACACTCAATTTACTTGTTTATACCATTAAATTAGCGAATATAGTTAAAGAAGTATGTAATCAGGTTGTAAAAGCTTTCAAAATAAATAAATAATCAAAACCACTAACGTGTTTTTAACATAGGGCGTCGTCGTGCGACGGAAATATTGCTTGCTAGCACCGTAATGTATACACTGTGTTTATTTACGGAGATAAATAATAGAGACGACCACAATTTGTGCCAATTGGATGCAACGTGAATGTGACTGACGAGTTGTTTCCGGCTTTCGCACAAAAAACTCTCTACTGTCGCTATCAAGTAAATGAAGGTCTTATTCAGTATCTTTTATCGACAGTAGGTATATCGAAAGGCACTCGTGTGCCGATGGACCGTTAAAGCAAGTATCAAATGAAATAAAACAACAATATTTATTGTCCCAAATGTAAGTAAACCATATCAAGGTGAGACCGAACCTTCATCGAATTAAAGTTTATATTTCCATAACTCTGCGTAAACATGTGCACAATGACAATAAAATCGATAACACAACCAAGTTTAGTAGATTTTATGCGTTAATAATAATCATCTCATATGTTAAGGCCCACTCAGCAGCAAGCGGCTTTTATGAGTATTGTTATATACCAAATTGTACTAAGAAAAATATTGTACCTTTGTATATATGTCGTGCCCCTCCCTTATTTGGAAATTCAATATCTGTAGAGCAATTAGGTTCATAACTGATAGGCAGGTTCCGCCGTAATTTCCTAAAATACGTATGACACGTATCCTATAATCTTAGGATAGAACGCATACCGTTTTAAATTATGTTTTATGATTTATGATGTACAGTCCACCTGCATCAATATCCGACTAGAAAAAGCACGCCATAATATCTGTCTCACCTTCAAAGCACTAGAAATAAAGTTCAGTCAGATATTGTTGGTACCTAGTATATTGTTGACAAATTGCGTTGAGCAAACTAAAGTTTACTTGAGTAAACAACTCGAAAAGTCAGGAGCGAAATAAAAGTAAATGAGGAACAAGGCCCCGATTACACTACGCACACAGCTTCACTACGATTCGTCTCGCCCACTCATAAATTTATTGGAGAACAACTACTAACGCCCACGTGATGTCTTACTTACACTTAAATTTGTATCATTCTTGATTTGTACGAAGTTATAAAACCGTTAGGCTCAAAAAGATTTATTACACTTCAAGATTATAATATGTAACAGTGTATTAACATCAAACGGCTCATAATTAATTTTCTAGGCATGAAATATTGTTACCAAGGATATCTGGAACTCGTGCAGGGCTTTAAATATGGTGTGCGGCACTAGATAGGAGACTTGAAAACCATTAATACTTATAATATGTACAATAATTATAATATGTAATTGTATTATTATGCACAGGAGGACCAATCGAGGAATTTGTTTACTTAATTAGTTTTATTTATGTAAATATCTCAGTGAAAACGGTCTTACTGCTATCGTGGGAACCAAAGTTATGACAATCGGTAAAAATCTGTGAATGAGCGACGGAACTATTAAGTCAACACCTGTCCTGGCTAATGGTGTTTTTTGGCAGCCAGGTAGAAATGTAACAAAAGGTACACTACACAGGCTACCTTGCAGAGGGAATTCTCGGGTGTTCACCTTCAATCTGTTCTGTTATTCATTTATGATTGACATTACTAATATCAGTGATATTTAACTTTGTTAGTGGCAGTTCATAGTTTCATATATTTAATTGAGTTCAATCTATGTACGAACGCTCGCTTCTCGCCATTTTACACATTTTAAGACGGTAGTCAGTAGGTATGACGTTGTTTTATATCAAAAGCGCGGCTAAGACTTGACTTGACGTCTACATTATCTCTTGCCGTCTGTCGTTGTTACGTGAACGCTGAAAAGTACTTAATCATGGCTTATCCATGAAATGAAAAACTGTAAGAGACCCAATAAGTGCTACAGTAAAACTGTTCATAAGGAATATAAGTAGGTAGGTACCTATTACCTTTTTTAGGATGAGCTACAGTAAAGCAATTATATAATTTTCCCATGCTAAGGGAAGGAACTCAATTCTAATATCGTTAAAATACTTACACAGTATAATCAATAAAGGGGAAACCCGCGTCAGGTGAACATGCTAGGTCACCCATTAAATTTCTCCCCCACCGATGTTTCGATTTGATACGTTACTTTCGTAACATTCAACACAAAAACGGCGCACCTTACAAATGTAATTAACAGGGGGCTTGTTTTGCATGTGATTCACCCTGCCACCTAGGTTATTTTTATTACAAGTAAAAAGTATATATAAATCTATGTTTGACGCTATTGATCTATTTAATAAACAACAATAGGCAAAGGATGATAAATCCACTTTCAAAAATCGATGTTCTGACAAAGAATAACATAAACTAGGCACGTATGACGAAAGCTAATTTTAGTAGGCAGATGTATAGTTAGTAAAATGGGGTGAATCTAGGTAAAGGTTATTTATTGTCAAGGCATGAAACTATATATGAGTACTTCCACGGATATTATTACTATGTAGATAAATTAACTTAATACGGGGTATCTACAGCCTACTTACAAATTATAAACGTAGCTTATAAAATAAAGTAAATATTTTTACGTCACACTTGGCCATAATGCGAGTTTTACTGCACGCTGCGCGTACGGAAAAACTCGCATTTTGGCCAGGTGAAGACGTAAAATTTTGTACTCAACACGGGCGGTAATTCGAAAAGCCCCAGAGCGCATATTTATGGCCCTCACCTTCGGTTCGGACCACAAACACCTGCGATCTGGGGCATTCACGAATTCACCGCCCTAGTTACGTAATGTACTATTATTTTAAAGGAACGTAAAAACAATCACTCACCTCTTCCAATATGGGACAGCTTTTATAGCGGGATTTTTTGATGGCCAATTCCCACCATGGAACAGGCGGCTTGGAACGCAGAATGGTTTGACAGCCAACTTTTGGATCGTGTGATTCGTACAGGGTATCGAGAGTTCTGGAGGACGGTCGGGACTGTGACTCTGCATCGAGCTCCTCTGCCGGTATTCCAGTTACACACTCACAGCACTTATGGGGCCTTCTTATAACTGTATGAGGCCTGTAATCAGCGCTAAACGAATGCCTATAGTTGAGTCGTTTATTGGTAAACCCACTTGTTTCACTAATCGACCTCTTGAAACCGTTTCTATTATTTTGTAAAGGCATCCTTGGAATTTGATGCACCTCATTAAGAATACTTGGTTCGTCGAGTAAACTAATATTATCACCAGTGAGAGGCGTGTTAGGCTCGGAGTGATATCCCATTTTATTACGTTGTAGGCTACCATAAAAAGGGTTCTCTTTGACGTGACTCGTTCGCAGGTCGATCGACTTAGGCCTTCGTAAATTAAGGGTAGCAAATTTTTGGGGAGATCGGTGAAATTTAGATTTGTTTGGCAAATCTCTGAGAACATCTTCTGTGTCCGTAGATGGTATTGTGGAATTGTCACTGTAGCTAGATATAGGCCTGTCGTTATCGGTCAGGTATGAGGATGACTCCGAGCAATTATCGCGGTCGCTGTGACTTCTTCTGCAGTCGACGGAGGAGCCGGTGTCCGTGCGCATGGAATGCTGCTCCATACCGTCTTGGTTGGCGGGGTGCCGTCTGTAACTCTGCCGCTCGCCGTTGCTCAAGATCGCAATACCTATTTTTTCACCATTTCTTACGTCCTGCTCGGTCATATAGTCCAAGCTTTTCAAACGTCCTCGAGGCTTGATGTCTATAGAATCGTAATGATTTTCTTGTAGGCCGCTCACATACTTCACTGGGGAATTTCTCTTTGGAATCTGTAGGTCTGTTTTATCATAGACAGGCTCAGAAAAACTGAGTCGTGATGTTTTATCCGATATATTATTAGCGGCTCCATTATTTGATTCGTATTGTACGCCAATTTTGCAATCCAAAAATTCATTTTTGGGAGTCCTTTGAAGCGTAAAGTACTCTGAGTGACGCTGAGGTAGATTGACTGTTTGATTTGGTTCAACTAGGTTCCTTATCTTTATTCGACTTCTAGGCGCGCGAATCGTGGCAAATCCGTCATGTATCGGAGAGCCATGATAAGTAGCAGAAGTGGTCACCGCCATATTTAAGTTATATTACACAATGTTGACTGCATCCATGCTAACTAACATATCGTGTTGGTTAGAATAAGCGTCATAAACTGATATAATGTTTGTAAGCACGTCTGACGCAAGGCGCAATCCGGCCTATTACCTAGAAAGCGTAAAATTGTAAAATACTGATTTAAGTCTTCATTGCCTTGGACGTACCGAACCTTGCGGCTTTGGCTTTTAAGTGTAGGTATTGCGAAATGAAAATATTGATGGTGTATAATACTACTTAAATAGTATACCGAAGGAAATCTTCATGAATATAAGTATTTTCGGATCAAGCTATTGAATAAGAATTGCTATTGCTCTTGGTTATAACTACATAAGAGCATCGCTTAGGTGCCACTTGACAAACACATTGCTCTAATACTCAAGCTTCAAATAACTAGTAGTAGATACTAACTACTAGCATAAGGTAGACACGGAAGTTAAGCTATTCAAGTGTCGTACAGGAGCAGTGGGGCATGACGGGGTAGTTAACGTTTCAAGTCAAATAAAACTAAAAATGGTATTCTTTTATTTTTAAATTTGATATTTATCTCTGGTAACCAGTCTTTCACAATCAATACTTCTAAACTCTAGTTTAATAATGCAATAAAAAATACTGCAAGAGGTGACATATCCCTCTCTTGCCCCGTAGAGGGTACGATGAGGTATCCCTATGGGGCAAGATGGGGTACCGCTATGGGGCAGGGGTATCCCGGTGGGTCAAGATGGGGAAATGGACCGTACGGATATTTTAAGAATTTTACAAAAGCAATGCGGTAGCTACAGCTATGTCAACCTATTCCTAAGTCAAGTAAATGCCGTTGATACGTCTTGACGCTGGGCACCAGCACAACTGCAATGTACACATTTGTCCATGTTATACACTCTACTTTACACTTCGACTGCGAGCAATAGTAAAAAAAGATTATACATCCTTAATCAATCATAAATTACACGGCCAAAAGATTGTTAAAGTGGACATGATTTTTTTAATAAACTGCTTTCAAACTGATACAAAATATTGGCACCACGACTAAACGCCATCGATCCCCTATAGACGCGTCCAAACGGCCGAGCAAGGCGGATAACATAAAGCGTGATAGCGCTTTATCTCATAGCTTATGCCATGTATGTAGAACACACTTGAACGTCTCTTGAGCGTCATAGACGACCAGATTCGTTCTTGTTTAAATTGTGAATTAGAGTATAAAATACACCTAATGTTAGAAATGAATTCTGTTTCCTGACTGGTCGTTTTTAATATCTAGCTGGGTCTGGTTAACTGGTAGCAAATACTAATGTTTTTTAAAGAATTGCCGTTGGTGGATTTAATACGGTGAAATGTTGTGATTGGTCAAATTAAAATGAATACATTCTAAATCATAAAAATGTACACATCTTTTCCGTAGGGGGCTATATTTACTAATATATATATTGAAAAAAAAAACCTTTTTTTTTCATTTACTTTTAGTAGTCGTAGTTGGGTTACAGATAATTATTTTTACTGTTTATGCTTGTTATATTATTACCTATCATAAAATCTATCTTGTCAATACGTTATGGTTAACAAGCTACTAGTTGGCACATAGCATACATCCGCCGATTAGATCATTAGTTTTGCGCTGGTAAGTGCAGGCAAGTATTTATATCAAATATTTTAATTAAGTATTTGGCGACCGCTTTAGCCTAGTAGGTAGTGACCCTGCCTACGAAGCAAGAGGTCCTGGGTTCAAATCCCGGTAAGGGCATTTATGGGCGTGTGATGAGCACGAATTACATAAGTATGTTTAATTGTCGTTTAGTACCCATAGTACAAGCTTTGCTTAGTTTGTGACTAGGTCGATTTGTGTAAGATTGTCCCCTGATACCTATCATCATCATCATCATCAGCCTATATACGTCCCACTGCTGGGCACAGGCCTCCTCTCATGTATGATACCTATACTCGTATATTATTGTCCCCTGATATTTACTTTATCAAATGAGCATACGTCCTGTCTACAGTGACAAGTAAAATATAGGGAATAATTAGGTATTATTTTTTGGTTACTTACAGATATTTCTCCGTATGCGGGGTACATTTTTAGGAACTTCTTATGCTTATTGATATCAGCAATTTACTCAGATATTGAATACATGGGTATTTTACAGACGCAAAGACATATATGACAACTATAATTGTTTTTATTTTGCGCTCTAATGTATGCCTTGTTGGGCACATGATAATCATCAATATATATACAACTATACAGTAACTACATAAAGGTTTTTGGGCACAAATATTGAATTATATTCCTGTTGGCTATCGCCCGCCAGTCGTCCCGAGGCCGAGAGTGTGACTCATTTTGCGTCTCATATAATTATTCTACGCTTGCACTTACTACGTAGTACCTACGTATAGAAATCGACACCGTTATAATCACTAGGCATAAAAGCGAGAAAAAGCATACCTACTCATAAACATTTTATACCCGCAGACTAAGCAAACATAGTCCACGGTATTGCTTTAATCCTTTTTAAAATAACAACAACAAGGCAATTTTATGTACGATTTTGAATGTTACTAGTAGGTATAAGCCCGTAGGAAAAACATTATCTCACAGTAATGGGCAAGGCTAGAGGGCATCTTGAGCTGCATTATAATATTAAGCCGGTTTTTTGTAGATTATCAAAATTATTTAGGTAATTTTATCATTATATTTAAGTGGCAGTGGCGCTACTTATAATCATCGGTTCTTTATTCAAACAATGGTTAGGTCATGATGTTTATAATACGGGTTGTGAGCGATAAATTGTAAAAAGGGCAAAGCTTCCATCAATCGGAGCGAGCGTCGCGGGAAGGGGCAGGGGCAGACCCTCGGCTGTTCCTTTCAACCATTTCTCAAAGTTTCGATTCGATAAGCCACGCACCTAATACATTTTTGTCATTACATGATTATTCGACTAGGTACTACATCTGAGATACATTTTAATCGTTAGTTGAAATAAATGTTCAGACATTAGTGCGCATTAATAATGCATACGACATTATTGACTCTATAAATATCATACACCTTATTCTGAGAATAGTTCTCACGTGTTCGTAATTATCGACCCAACTAGACAAAAAAGTTTGAAGACATACTAATAAACCCGCACCTGCAGCACAATGCGTCCCTTTGAGAACCGTAGATTGCAATAGAGAGTGAGACGCATGTAATGTTTATGCTGTCTTTCTCCTTTACACTAACGCATTGCACGCGGCTTGCCCGTATCAACGACCTTTACTTACACAGACCGTAGTACCGAGTGTGCTCGGCACAATATTTTCGTTTCACGGTCATTTTGTAACATTTACAATATTACTATGTTCGTGTTGACGTAATGTAAATAAACTTACAACAGTTGAACTTCATTTAGAAGATATTGACTGACATGGCCTAAATGACCCCATGTTTTTCAATGATTTTCTTGACTTGATTTTGATTTTCAAATAACACATGCGACCCAGAACATATTTTTAAGTTTAATTTAACTTATATACGTGAACCTGATTGGGTAATTTATAATGACGGTCCTTGTCTTGATTCAAAAAGGTAAAACGAGTGACACGAGGATAATCTAATTAGGTAGTAAGTACCTACCTATTTCTTTACTTTAAACTGTATTTCACAGTAAAGAGTTACAAAAAAGCTGGATTCAATGCCATAAGGAACTCTACCAGGTAAACCCAACCCAGGTCCAACCAAACCAGGTCTAACCTTACCCGGTAAAACAGAGAGTAATCTAATCATTATTGGTATGCTGAATATACATATTAGGTATACTTTCAAAGTTACTCTTTATATTTCAAACACAAAAATATATGGCTGCGAGCAAAAGGTGTACATTCACAAACACACATTCCGTCAAATGGTTCACTAAAGGGAATAATTGCACTAACTCGGAAATGTATATTAAGTGCTAGTAAATAACTGTACGTTTTCTCTGATATTGGAATGTTCTCAGATTACTCAGAATCATGTATACGTAGGTATATTTAATTAGGCGGAAAAATAACAGTTAACGGCACTGAATATAACAAGATTTATCACTTTTCCGAGTCTCGATGAAAAAACGTCTGAAAAAAGTGCACGCTAGCAAGCATTTCAAAACAGACCGTGTTGCAAAGAGATCGTGCCCCTAACGGTTCCCATCAGCCTCATCTCATTGTCGACTGCGTCGATCATGCGTGTGCACACGTGTGCGATACTAGCGTTTAGTCAAGTAGTAATCAGAATTACACACTCATTATTAACTGTACGAGATTCAAATCTCTAGCACCGCAGGTTACGTACGACCTAACCACCGATCATACGAAAAACGATAACTTAGAAGCAATATTTGACCTTAATGAGCTTAGTAAGCGAAGTTATGAAGAATCTGTGGTTGCACAATCTATTTCTCGCATGCAGGGGAAAATATCAAGTCGCGTTGAATGTTAATGGTTTTGAGGGCACTTTATAACTTGCTCTTTAAATAATTGCTTAGGCTTGCATCTGGAGGCGATAGTCATGATTGTGTAGCATTGCCACTGGCAACAAGCTCTTGGTACAATTTATTGTGAGGTTTCTTTGTCAGCTGTGAAGAACCGGGAAGCCGATTCAGTGCTTACAAGACTCATACATGTGACAAGAATCGTACGGGAACAAGAACAATGCTCACATACTATGAACGAAATACTTATTAATAACCAAAGTCTAGTTTGAGGATGGCATTAGGTGGTCATTTAGGGCGGGTTGCATTAACTTACGATTACAGACCGATCAACGTTAAATATCCGCCGGCAGTCCATAGAAACTTCTCAAACTTTCCATAAGATATTCAGATTTTAACGAACACCACTTACGTTTACAGACTGTTTGGCGCAACGTGCAACCCACCCTTGGTGCGTTGACGACATACATTTATTATTTACCTAGTTTGTTGAATTATGCCTGGTATAAATACGTCTAGGTGCGTCGCAAATCTAGAGTATGGCAGCGCACAACGAACATCCAATTAAGAAAACAACAACGCGAATAACGATGATCTCAACGTAATGATTATGATTCCATGTGGATACTACACGTGAGTTATTTACATTCATCAACCAATATACCTACTGTAGTTAATCGTCAAAACGTTACCATCTTGGCATGTCCACAATTAATACGCAAGGCACCATACATTATTTAGGAATTCCATCGTCCACATAAAGTGGCTCTAATTCGGCATAAGTCCTTGAACGTACCTATGCCTATACTACCGTATAATGAGGATTATAAACATGTTATTAAGTCAGGTACAACATACTCAGTCCCCGCGGCTCTGCCCGAGTTTTACAGATGACGCTGGCGGAACCGCGTCTAAAAATATAATGTCCATCTCCAATTTTTGAAAGCAGGTGTATAGTTTCGGCAGTTACCTCTTACATCCAAACCAACAAACATTACCTCTTTATGATATTAGGCAATTCTTAAATAAGAGGCAAGCCAATTAACGTTGAGTTATTAGATATAAAGGGATCGAGGTTGAGTCTGTAGGCAGGATCAAGGGGGCATCTGTTGTGCACATGGCCCGCTCCTACCTATATACCAGTACAAGAGCGCACTTGATGGGGTATGGGATAGACATTCGATCCGAGTACGAGGTAAAACAACTGCGGCATCTGCTCAATTTTTATAATTACTCAAAACGCGGCCAAGGAGCCGCTTGATTGAGGTGACTGAACAACTGTCGTGTTACCATGTAGGTACACGTATATACAGTTAGTAAAGCAGGTTAAACCAACAACTCGAGACATTGTTTGGAAATATTATCATCAAACGAAATGTGGCGCAGATTCCGAACACTACATAGTAAATTTGACCCGATGTGCCTTATCGTGTTCTCATTCGCAGATTTATTTACAACTAGCTGTACCTGCGACTTCGTTTGCATGTTAATGTAGGAGTTAACGCATTTCTTCTCTTGGAAATAGGACACATGCAGTTCTAATTTTAACCTATCATGTAAAACTTTCAATAAACCTATATATTTTTGTTAAAATGACGTTAAAACCTGTCACTGATATTTAAATTATTAAGAAAGGGTCAAAACACGTGTTATTTATCAGAGGTATTTTAAGTTTTATGAATAATGGGGTAAAAGTTTAGAAGATGTCTGTGGCAATAGATCTAACAGGATCTAACAGGATGACTGAAATGATCTTGAGTTCTTGAGTCACTCCGACTCTCAGGTAAAGATGTGTTTAGGAATTAATAATAGAAGATAATCCTTTCGAGTACCTACCCATTGACCGGTAAGTGTTTACGTGGAACAAAAGATCTCTTTTTAATTTGACAACAGACGGCCAATTTATATTTTCCAAACTATACCTAACCACTAGGTAAGTTCTACAACTATTACGCGAGTCCGAGTCCCTTTCTAATAAAAGAAATTATTAAAAATGTTAAAGCAAAATGTTTATTTTTTTTCATATTGCAATGTTTCAGATTGCACTATCACATTCTGGCAAATCTTGTGTATGGTCCCGCCTTTGCCAACATAATAATGTTGCAGGCTTTATGATAAAAGTATTTTCCTGTATGTTGGCCAATTTCTGTGTCTCTATCGTGGTCTCTATATTGGTTGAATGTCAAATTGAAGCCGCCCTTGCGCTTGAAGAAGGCTTGAAGGCACAGCCACACTGGCGCGGCCTGCGGTGGCGGACAATATTAAATTTGACAGCGGCGGACAAGTTTGCTATTGTCCGCCGCGGCCAGGCCGCGCCATCACATGCAGGCCTAATACTGACGCGCTTCATAATTAATGTTTATAAAAGGCCCGTTCTATACTGATTTCATACATACTGTTTATTGCTGATAAATATAAATACTGACAAACCAGCGCGGCTATCACAAAACGGCGCGCGAGCTCTCTCGATTTTTCTCCAACTATCCGTCTCTCTCTTATCAGATAACTTAGAAAGAGACATATAGTGCGAGAAAAATCGAGAGAGCTCGCGCGCCGTCTTGTCATAGCCGTGCAGTATCGTGACAATTAAATACTCAGCGTGTGATTCAATCTTGCAGAAACTCAAATACTTAGACTTTGGCTGAACGCAAGAACAGCGCTATCGCCATGCCATTAAAAAAAAGGAAGAGAGTCAGACTTTTGACGTTTGGCGTTATTTTGTTGAAATATGTTGATACATTTATTGAAATTACGCCTCAATACGAATTTATCGCATATAAGTTTCCATATCAGAATCGATTATTTTTTTACGCTTTAGAATTTAATATGCGTTTTGTGAAGGTCTATCATCACAACACCGGATCGAAATTATTAATATTCGATAGTTATGGCAAGCCCGCCATTTTGACGTCACTGACAGTTGACAGATATGGCGGCTACGATTTCAAGTAGAAGAAATTAATAATTTAATGAGGTCACATGTTTTCGAAAATTAATTATACGTCGCAGTCGGATAAAAACTATCCTAAACGGAAGCTAGAGTAATAATGTGCTTATGAAAAAAGTTATATATTTTTCCGTTCATGGGAATCTGAAATCATCGGGGGACACAAAAATGGTTAGTTTGATACTGGCTGATTCTTTTTTTAATTTAGAGATTTATTATAAGTGAGAGATTATAACTTGTAAGATAATCGCTCAACTCAAATGTCAATGAAACGGAATGTTCTCTGTATACTCGTAAAAGGAAGCATTTACGACGAATAATTGGCATAACATTTTATGCGAATCGATATTGCTTACAGATCAAGCTGATGCGGATCTGATAATCATGTACATATTCTGAAGGTTACGAACCTACGAACAACTGAGTGAGTTGGGCGCATTGTGTACTATTTTATCCGTCACGTCAAAAGCCAGCTCTGTTTTAAGGGCAATCACGTGACCTCCCGACTTCTCTTCGCTATTGTCATGCTAATGTAGACCACTGTTACCGATCAACTGTGGCATACTCGTACACTAGTATTAATCAGCTTTACATTAGTAAGCATGGTCGGGGTGCATGCTGTCTGTTGCGATAGATTGGGAATTCGGCTGTCGGATAGCCCGATAACGGCGCCTATCCACATGCCACACATGACTAGCCGACACAGCCTTCGGGCTTCGGTGTACGAACCAGGTCCAAAAAAAAAAAAAAAGATTGGGAATACTTACAACTCTGATTTTAATACCACCTATGTGGGTATCGTGTTTCTTTAACCCCCGACGCAAAGAGAGGGGTGTTATAAGTTTAACGTGTCTGTCTGTGTATGATGGACCGATTTGAATGAGGTTTTTTGCGTCGTAGATAATTTTATCCAGTGTCCTTAGCCATGTTTCATGAAAATCTGTTTAGCCGTTTTTGAGATATTGGGCTTTGAAATGAAAATCTCGGGGGTATTCAACTTTTTAAGTTGTAGTTATTTAAACAACGATAGTAAATAAGCGTACATCTAGTCTGATGAGAGGTTTCCGTATATGACCGTTAGAGGCGTTACGTTTGTCTTGATTTTCATGCAAATCGATGATTTATTTTACTAAAAGGAACTGACTTATAGCCCCAGTGTAGGTAGGTAACATACGCTTCCACGGGCGGTCTTTAGCGTTATCGGCCGTTTTTTCCGTGAGTCAGTCGCGACCACCACGTGTGCCTGGCTCAGCAGAATGTTTATCGTTTGCTGCAACGATGATCCCGCCTATCTATGGTGAAGTACATACGGTAGCTTATGCTTCCTGACTAGATAGGGTGCTCCCTTGTAGAGCTTCCTTCCGTACTGAGCCATTGATCTTTTCAACCATAAAGGATAAATCCACTTAAGAGAGCTTAAGTAGGAAGCTTTATATCTTATTTAGGCTAGTTGGATTGGGTCCTAGTAGAGTGATATCTTGCATTATGTTAAGATTGCCTATGATTTGCTGCCAAGATCAACATGGTGAGACAAGCTGAGGATGTTAATACGTGTCCATTTTATAATTGTTTTCAAAGATTGGAAGTCTAATAATCTGAAGATATTATAGATTAAATAGTGTATTTGACGCTTACTTTATAGGCATATATTTCATCTCTTTCTCTTCGCATAGAATAGAACTGCAAAGTTGAATATACTTATGGAGTAGTTTTATGTAATTCTCTTTGTAATAGATGTACCTAAAGTTTGTCCTATGTATAACACTAGCCACGCTTAGCGGCTTATATATGTCGCAGTGAAATGGCCAAAACAGATATGATCACAGGGATATGATCAAATAACGCAGGATGTTAAAATGGCGAATCCATTTTATCATTTGCCTAGTACAAATCAGTCATTTGATCAAATCTCTGAATCTGTATAGTGAAATGACGAAATCGGACAAAAAAGGCAACTGGTTTTTTCATTTCACTACATTTGTTTAGTGATTTGATAAAATCCCTGAAACGCTTTAGTGAATTGACGAAACTAACTCGCAGATATTGGCTCCTAAATTATTAGTCATTTAAACGGTTCTGGGACTTAGACTCGGATGGCGGATAGGTTGCTCCCGCCACCGTCTTCGTGGTTATTGTTTTTATAAAAGAGCGGAAAAAACTTAATCGCGCTCCCTCTGCGAGTTAGTTTCGTCAACTCACTGACGCGTTTCAGGTATTTTATCAAATCACTAAACAAGTCTAGTGAAATGAAAAAACGAGTTGCCTTTTTTGTCCGATTTCGTCATTTCACTAAACAGATTCAGAGATTTGATCAAATGACTGATTTGTATTAGGCAAATGATAAAATGGATTCGCCATTTTAACATCCTGCGTGATTTGATCATATTTCTTAGAGATTTGATCAAATCTCTACTTTGACCATTTCCCTGCAATGAGAGAATCGCCCACATCCATTAATTTCGATGTCCACTGTCCAAGATGGTAGTAAGCCGGAGATGATTAACCACATAATATACTGTATGACACGAGAATCGCTGCTCCTGTCAAGGTCGATTTGCCAGTTGCCGGTGACGCAACACTTGCCCGACGTGTTTTGTATCAAAAGCGATAAATCTTGAACTGAGGTCAGAAATGGTTACCGCGTATGTTCGCGGATAGGATCGATTACGTCCACTCAAAGTTAGGTTATTTTATTTATTACCCATTCAACAGTAAGACACGCAAGTGAAATTTAATAAAACAGCCAATTTTGCTTAGTTTTAAAGTGGTATTTCTACTTGAATGACATTAAGTAATGAAAAACATGCAAATGTACCCAATTACAGCAATAAGATGCCAAGTCCCCTCAAGATATTTCAGATACGGGTCCTTCCTTGTTCAATGTACGGTATTTTATTATAAAACGTAATATACTTACTCTGTTATAAAAAAATGCGCTGCAACCAAAGCTAGGAATCGTTTATAGAAGCTGGCAATAAAAACATTCGCAGTGACAATACGGCAGCAAATTAGCAATCAAGGGTGAATGCGCCCCGGCCCATACAATAAATGCCCAGTGATATTGGAAGAATAAAGGCCGAAACGCACTGACAGCGGTGGCGGAGCGGCGCGGAGGCGGTACCGCTGTCAGTGCGTTTCGGCCTTAAGGACAGACGCTTGGTTCTACACCTATTTATAACCAATTGGTTTACACTTACTAATTATCAGTGCTATTAACATGCAAATATTCGTAAGTGTGACTGTATCAAGTCAATTATCCAAGGCAGGAATCATAATGACAGCCTGACCGTGGATGTTTATCGTTCAATAAGTTCTGTAATACGAGCAACACTAACTTTACTCAATGCGAACTGGGGATTTCTTAGGTACCTTTAGAATTATTCTGCAGACGATGTTTTTTCCCTGAAAAACCTATTGGTAATTATACCAAATTCGGGGAGGGATAAGGAACGTTATGGCCGCTCCACACGATGGGCCATTCTGACCCATCATACAGGACGCGGCTATGCGGTAGAACGAGACATAAATATATCTTACTCCCTTTAACGCATGGTTGCGTCCTGTATGATGGGTCAGGATGGCCCATCGTGTGGAGCGGCCATAGGAAAAATAAAACTCTCGCTATGCTGTCAACTGATGTGAAGCAATGTCTTACTTTCGCTGCGATTACAGAATACAGATTCAATTTGATATTCGAGCAAACAAGAAAACAATTAAATTAACATGTATTCACATGATATGGTTTGCTGAGCACATTAAGACAACCACGGTCAAATTACAAGGTATCAAAATAGCTACATGAGGTACGTATAAGTTTTTAATCGATGGACACAGATCAAACATCGGTAAATCAATAGATTTCTATCCTTTTCCCGTAGCATACAGGTGCTTGTTTCAGTAATAAGTGGTTTTAACGGACGCAACGAATTATATTCCATCCTTATAGATGTTTATTTTCTTTCCTACCTTGGTTCTTTTTGCTATAACTGGTTTGTATTTCCGATATCGGTTGCCAGTACGTTCGGTCGCGTTCCAGTCGATTTAATATGCAAATCAAACATCGAATTTCCTATCTCAGTTCAATACAATACATACATAAACTCACGCCTGTATTCCCATAAATTTTAGGCAGAGCACATACAACTTAATATACAGTGGCATTTCTAGCAATTGTTTTAAAGTGGTACGTGGCTAGAGATATACGACAGCGACGGGAAAAATGGGAGTGGTTCTACTGTTTCTATTCTAAAAGTATATGACCGTTAGGAGTCAATGTTCCCCTGGTGACGTTACTGCCAGGCAGCTCCTGATTCTGACACCTGTTAGCTTTCAATATTTTTTTAAGGAACATTTTACGAGTTCGTTGTCTTTGTTCCATAAACAAATGAACTATTCTAATTCTAACCCAAAGGCCAGGCTGGATAACCATAAAGTTTATGTTTGGTTAATAGGTCGTTAAGCCTGCGACTAAAACGTTTTAGTAGATAGTACCTAAATGCTTATCGTCGCTGAATCCTACCTACGCTATTTATAAACGTTTACATGTTATAGATTTTAAAGCTAACATGAATGTTATTACTCGTTGATGTAGGTTATTGGACATTAAGTAATGCGACAGGGCGCTAAAGATCCCCTGGCCCGTCTCCATACGAATTAACCTCAATTGAGAGTGCCGAGGAGGCGCTTCGCTGATTGAAGACAGTCCACTCTAACAACCAGTAAACGACCCTCCCAGTCTTCCTGCCTCCTCAATGAGCGAGCGAAATTTACTACGAAACAATGCCCCATTTATTTAAGTTTCATTTGAATAGCCAACCAATATAATCAATGACGTACGTAGCTACATGTTGATATAGATAGGTGTGTTGTTAAGTACCGAGATATGATTCATATATCGATTGATAAAATGCTACGGCTAAAGATAAGTCAGTGTCAAATGTAACAAAGACAACATGGTTAATAGATCTGTATCAACTAGTTTCAACTTATTCTCTAAGTTTACAAACAACGAACCTCCAGTAGTAACGCCGTAAGGGTACTATGATTTATGTGAAAAGCTACAGTAAATCTTTCTTTATGTACCATCTGGTATAAGCAAAGAGGTCCTTTGAACCTCACCCCTCACATTGGCTTTCTCAGAAAGTCTTCTTCGTCTCCTAACACGAGCCAAGAGAAATAAATACAATATGCGCATCAACCAAGTTCAAAAGATGAGACACAATCTGAAAGTACCGTTGGTATTTTGAATTGCTGATGGTTTACAAACTATTGTTTAGAAAGTATAAAATGTTTAGGCGCACTCGGTTGCACGTTGAAATGTTTGCATGCATGTTGTTTGATTTGAGATAAACTATGTAGGTAGTTAAGTAGCTGGAAGACGAGCTTGGAGCAACAATGTTGCGTAAATAGGACGCGCTCCGCAGTCGTCGTCGCGGTGACATCTACTAGAGCACAAGCGATACTGTGCTTCAACCACAACGTCCACAACATTCAGTTGTTGTATTATGGATTATTGACAGCACACTGACACGGATTTATTGAATTACAATAAGAAGGAACTAGTTAGAGCATTGGTACGCACTGTAGGTACTTAGTATATTTAAATATACCTGCAGACCGGAAATCATAATTATACTATCTTATGAATTCTTTTTCACGCGTGCTGAACTGTCATTAACTTAAAAAGAAAAGGCAGAATATGATAATGCTATAAAACACATCAAACGTGGCTAGTATCAAAACGTTTGACCCCAAATAAAACCAGATCCGCCCATAAACAGTTTTCCACTGTTTGATGTTTGCTTTTATAGACAGTTTGGATTCGTGCAGTACTTGTTAGCTATTGGCGAATTTCATCAGCGTCCCATTTCTAATATCTAACCCATTGCCTATTTAAATCAAAACGAGTTTTGAGAACTAAGCTGAATAAGAGATGTATTCCCAGCTTCCCCAGGGCAATAACTTTGGGTAATCGCTAGTATAATGTACGGGTCCACACAGGATACACTGCCAATAATAGGCTCAAAGAAACGGAGTAAAAAAAGGGGACGCGGTTACCTGCTCCCAAAAGTTAACACGCAACTTACTGAAGTATCAAACTAGTGTATTGAGTTTTGCTTTTTAAGGCAGATTGTACGAGTTTTAGTACTCCGTACTTTTATACATTGTACATATTGATAGATTATTATTCTGATAATTGTCTACGTTCAATAGTAAACAACACACTTTATTTGAGCAACCATTAATATTTTAATTTCTCTAAAATATGTATTTTTTACATTACTTATATAGATTAATATTCTGATCATTGACTACGTTTAATATTTAATACTTAACACACTTTATTTGAGCAACCATCAATATTTTCCATTTCTAAAACATGTACCTACACTAACAATTACATAATCATCATTAATAGTACAATCGACCAAATATAGCAACCAAAACACCCGGATGTCTTGGCAACAAAATAATAAATTATTAGCCGACGCGTTTTGCTCATATGGAGCTTTAAAAAAACGATGAAAGCGCACTTTTCTAAAACCCTAAGTACCAAAACTCGTCGCAAGGCATTGAAGCACTACACTGGAACTGATACATCACTGATTAATATTCAAGAAAAAGTTTTTTAAGTAGTAAGGGGTCGCTGAAGTCAGCGCGAGCGCGGCGTGACACGATAGAGGCGACGCGCGTACGTCCGCCCTCGCTCAAAGGTGGGTGCACACTGGCCTGGGCTGACTAATGTTATATTACCGGCCTGGTGAGTGACTACATTGAACAAAACGGAGTCACGGAACTGAGCCAAACCCCAAGGAACCCGGATCACAAATCAAATGGACACGATCGATTGCTTCTAAAGGGGAATAAATATTGGGAATATGGGTGAGCGGTCCCAGATAGGGATCTATTGAAATGAATAACGTTTTTATATTTTGTATTATTAACAATTTCAACTCGGTTAAATAAGAAATATATTTACAATACTGTGATCAGTGGGGTTTGGATATTTGTGTCAAAACAACACCCGACTATCATGACCACAGTGAAAGAAAGGATACCCTGCTCTCTATACGATTTCTGAACTGAAATACCTAACTCTACATATCATATAGTTATGTATTTCCACCAAAAAAGAAGTTTCTTTGAAGAAACAGCTTTACTTTGCATTACCTACTTAATTTGGCCTGTTTTTTTATTATATTTGTTTTTACAAGCTTTTATTTCTCAATCTACATTTATACTGGAAGTGGCGCTGGAACATACGTTTCATGTGCTCATCCCTTTTGGGAATAAGGGCGTATATGTACTTATGTATGTATGATGTTATTTCTCAATGAGAAATGGCTATTTATCAGAAACTTAGACGTACATTTTTTTCAAACGGTGTTCTCATGTGTTATCCAGCAATAAATCTTTGCAGGGGCATAAATTATTCACTTAAGATCTGACACCTTCAAAATCTAGCGTTTTAGGGTTCCATACCCAAAGGGTAAAAACGGGAACCTATTACTAAGACTTTGCAGTCTGTCCGTCCGTCTCGTCTGTCTGTCACCAGACTGTATCTCAAGAACTGCGATACCTGTCTAGTTGAAAGTTTCACAGATGATGTATTTCTGTTGCGCTATAACAAAAAATACTAAAAACAAAATAAAATAAATATTTAAAGAACTCCCATACAACAAACGTCATTTTTTTGGCCGTTTTTATAGATAATGGTACGGAACTTCCGTGCGCGAAGCCGACTCCCAATTGGCCTGTTTTTTTATAAAAGTATTTGTAGGTTTCTGCTTCCTATTCACCACAAATTCAAGCTAAAAGCATTCAAAAAATTTAAAAGGAAACATCATAATATTTTTACTTCACCACCCGGTACTATTCGCAGTTTGTGATTAGGTATAGAGAAGCCCATTTTAAAGTGAACCCGGTAATTTCGGGCGTGATGAAGACAGAGCGGGAGGCACATTATCACACGAGGCACTTGTTGCGCAAGCCACTTCGGATTTATGGGCCGTGCTCGAGTTACACTTGATAACGGCCGACACACAACACACAAACGTTATGTTTATAATGTAAACAAAAAGGGATCATATCAATTACAAAGGGAGATGTTTCATTCAGGCTTTGGGAAAGCTGTGTTTAAGATCATGTATGGCGAAATTCCGCGAACATTACGAGGAGCTACTCGTCATCCTTATTACATGTCCCCGTCCGCTTTGGCACTTAATAGCAAGATAGGCGTAGCCACTAGTTTAACGAAAGCGACAGCTGTCCCACCTTCCAACCCCGAGGGAAAACTAGACCTTGTTGGGATTAGACCTATAGTAATAATACCTACATTTAATTTATACCCTATTTCCCTACGTTACACCGAAATGTAACGACTCCTCATACTTTAAATAACTATAACTTAGACAAGTTGAAAAACTCCCGACATTTTCATTTCAAAGTGCAATATCTCAAAAACGGCTGAACAGATTTTCATGAAACATGACTAAGAACACTCGGGATAAAATTATCTATAACATAAAAAACCGCATTCAAATCGGTCCAACGGTTAGGGAGCTACGCTACCACAGACAGATACACAGAAAGACACGTTAAACTTATAACACCCCTCTTTTTGCGTCGGGGGTTAAAAAGGGATTAAGCTACTGCATGTCCTGGAAAGTTTATTACTTCAGTAGCTTCTATACATATGTTATTCTGCTGTATAAGATATATCACAGGAAAATTGAGTCAGTAAAATGTTTCACCCCTGTTCCATTTCGTTTCTGATATATGGGGGCATATTGGAAATTTCATAGAACTTGGGAGCTGTTTTCGAGAACGTGATTGCAAATATACCTAAGTATAGGTACACAATTATTTTTCACTTAATGGAATAGGTAGGATAAATTAGGACAGTAAATATACTAGGTGAATAGTGTCAACATATTAAAATAAGTACACATAAATATAGTATATTACTGCAGAGGGCGGGAAAAGTCATTTCGTGGATAAGTATGGTTTTGAAGGACGAGGCATAGCCGAGTCCTTCAATAGATACGAATCCACGAAATGATATTCCTGCCGAGGCACGTATACTGCTTTTCTCCAAATATGCGAGGAAATAAAAAGATATCTTAAAACATTACATTTATTTTTTTGACACATAGTTATATAACAATCTACTTACAATCTAAACAAATTTAACACGTTATTAGTAATATAAACCTACTGATAAAAGATGGTACGCTACGAGTTAAGATTTTTAATTGAATGTTATAGACACATTGTTCATATTAGGGCAGTTCGTGAACGACAGAGTTATGATGGCCGATGACTGGCCATCATAACTCTGGACGATATGGGTGGCCGATGACCGGCGAAAAGCAATGGCCTGAGTAGCATTCGCTGTCAGGTAACTTTAAGTAGCTCGCGATTTGTGTTGGCATTTTCGCCATTGCATGCCGTCCAATCACTTGATTCACACACTTCCCATTTTTATAATTTATAAAAAATCTGTCTGAACTGGTACTTTTGGGACGAAGTGTTTGGTATTTTTTTACAACTGGCACAAACTCATTTGGAATAACGAACATGCGGTCGATTTTAGTTTTTGTCTCTCGTAGTTTTACCAGAAGTATATCATCAGGGCACGTTATGTCGTTTACAGTTAACCTTTTCACCGCCAACGACGTATATTATATTGGCACCGCAGGTTCAACGCCAACGACGTAAATATGAGTCATACGGAAGATAGCGTTTTTAAAACATCCAGGTTACGTAAAACAAGTCTGATTTTGGGTATACGATATCTTAATAAATATTCTTCCCGTTTTCAAGCGACATTTTCATTTCAGCTGTGTATTTAATTAGAAAATTGTGGTTTCTTCAGACATTTGATTTTAGGCCACTTATGGCACATTTCGTACGCCAATGGCCGATCAATCGGTCGTTAGTGATGTGGTCAGACATTCAAATTTAATATTGTAATGATATTCGTAAAATTCGCTTTAACGTTTATTTAATGTTAAATGTAAGTTTTTCAGTTAAAATTGTACTTAATAATTTAAATATTCGATATTTATAACGATTCTTCTTACAGTTGCCTTTGTGCTACCACGCTGTAAAAAATCTATATTTCGAAAATAGAACTCTCGACATTATAATACTCGCTTGTTCATTGAATGTGTTGCATCCCTTCTATTGTCAATAAATAATATAGGAAATTTCTATAATCCTCCATTTCCCACGCCATTAACCGATAAATCAGTCCGAATAAGTCATCTATTATTAGTGCTTGCGATTGAGTTATCTTATTCATCCTATTACATCTCGATATTCTAAGTATGGATACTGAAGAGTTATTGCGAATTTTACAAAGTCCAGAACCTGACGAATATATATGAGTATTAAAGCAAAATTCAAAAGGGCGGTCACAATGTTTTAATTTTTATTTTTTCGAAAAGCATACACGATTAGTTCCCGATTAGCAGGGTTCCTGAATCGCCGGATTCTTGTTTTGACGGATTCACGATTCTTCGCAAATATATATCTATATGTCATATAATTAGTTCTTAAAATAAATAGTTCGTAAAGTAAAGGTAAAAAAACAATCTTTACTACATATACAAGTTTGACGGTCACGTGTGGCAGGGCACAGGAAAGGGCTAGAGTATAAAGCCATGATATTACCAGGTTTCTGGAATTGAAAAATTCCGACGAATCGGGAAACCGGCGAAACACGAAACCGGCGAATCGGTAACTATAATCGCATAAAATACTATGAAGTTCGAGAAACGAACTTCTTCGGATCGTGCCGTCCTCTTCGCTCTTAAGTAATACTGCGTATGACTGAAAGGGAAAGCATGTCCCGGAGGCCCTCAAGAATGCGAGTGCATTCTGATGCGTCAAACTTGTGTTTTTCCATTTGCCGAGCATTATAAAGACATTGCCATAAAATAAAACTAATCGTTTTTTATCTATATTTGTTTATTTAAAAAAAGCAAGTGTCCTTATCTTACAAAATCAAATGTTAGTACAGCTTAGTTTTTCACAGTGTTTAGTATAGATAGTTACAAGTAACAACCCTAGACCTGTCATGTGGTGTCTTGCGGAAAACCTGCTTGGCGTGTGAATGAGTGCTTTCACATTTGTTTTGGCTGTGAAAAGGTTAAATTAGTCAGCTCGATCATTCGGCAAGCACCGTTGACACCTAAAATTAGAGCAACCTGAAACATGTAAATAATAATGTAAATAGGTATATGATAGTGTCCAAATATGGAAAAAAATATTCAAGTCAGCTACACAATATTATGTTTACCTTTGTTGCTAGGAAAATCTCATCTGGAGCTTCGTTTAAGAATATTGTGATATCCTCATTGGTTAGTATCTTCGATTTCTTGCTTTTGAAACCGGATGATTACCGTTTCAAAAATGACATTAAGCCTGCGTAATTCTTAATGTTTATATCATATTTTAGTTGTATAGTACTTTTCAGCATTGAGTACATTGCCCACAGAGTAGAAGGTTTTTTATCTTTCGCAAGTTCGTTAAAGTACGCCAAAATAACATTTTCCGACAGCGAACTGGTATTTTTCTTCTTTTGCCAGGATTTGAAATTTTCGAACGTCCTTAAATATTTTTCTTCGGACTTAGGTGGAAGCAAGTTAGCTCTCGCCAACTTTGCCTCTGCTGCCAATTCTGGTGGTGTACCCATTGGGATATCTTCGTCACAATTTGTAGAATTCATTTTATTTTCGTAAAAATTACACGGCAGAAAATCTTTGACAAAATGAAATTCACGTTCCCGCCTCAATTTTTTTTAAGGAAATTATTTCAAAGTTTTGGATCCGGATTGTATAAATTTGGTTTCACATAAAATATAGTAATAAAAATAAATTAAAAGAAATCTTATAGGATAGTAAATAAAATATATGCATTATTACATTTAGTTAAATAGGCAATTCCTGAACGCGCAACATTAAAAAAACCATATCTTTGTTACAAAATATTTATCAGTCCGAGAAGATCATTAAGTCTAATTCAACTGTAGTATAATTTGGACACATTCATTATATTATCTATCTCGGTTTTTGGACGTGACTATTAAACGATTGGCTGTATGGTGAATTTTCAGTCTTGGATGAAATTAAAAGTAAAAAAACCTGCACAATAATGTACACTTCCCGGGCATGTCCGCATGTTTATTATCGCATGTAACGATGGACTTCGCGGTTTGTTTTTACTACATTAATGGGAACATTTCAGAGCAAGTTGGAGAAAAATATATTCTTGTACATTGTTAAGTAAGTACTAAGTACCCGGTGGTTACGACGCGGTGTCGGCGATGCATTATGCTCCCTTGTGCTAATCTTGGCAGACCGCCAGGCACGCGTCGGCCGAGGTGGTTGAAGGGACTCCAGAATAATGCTTGTACCTAAACTCTGTTGGCGGTAACGATCGCCCAGTATGTGCCAGTATTAAGCACCAGGATAAACATAAACACGAGAAGTACGAAACAAACACAGCATGCGTACAAAGTATGTATCGATCTACGCATTTTGACATAGAATATGCAACATGTTTTAGGTAATTTAATAGGGATAGTTAGACACTACAAACTACCTATCATGTTTAAGAAATTTGTACGTTTTGTGATTTCATATGCATTGTCAAAAGTTTAGTCATTCTTAATTTATTCGATATGTAATAAACAGACGTCGAATTTTATTTTACACATTTTACATGACATTGCTCATAATTGTGGGTTAAATTAAACTCCAGCCTATATGTAGCTGTATAATAGAGCTAGGCACTTAATTTCAGTCGCAGCCGAAGTGCTCAAAGAGTTCTGAACAAGCTCTTATATAGTTTGTTTTAAGATCACTGTAGGCACTTCACATGCGTAGCTACTTCTACTGATGACTGTATATGAACATGTCATGTCATAATAATGTTGGCGGTGATGGGCAAAAAACAAACAACTTGTTTTGGTTCATTCACTGAGCAATCTCGGCACCCACGCCGTACGTAAAAAGATCACCTATAATAACTATGCGACAAGCATTTGACCGCTCGTAAATCAAAACCAAGCTTATGTATACACGAAGGAATTGAAACTACCTATATTATATAAATCAGCACAAATCAACTAAGCTTAATAGTCTAACAATAAGCTAAGATGGGGCAAGAACGATCGATGCGTCAAATTAAATCGCAATTGAAACCAATTGGTGGCTCGTTTGTAACCAGAACCACCGAATGCTTGTAACGACGCATTTAATGCTAATGTACCGTCAGCGTCGGGGAGAAACGCAAAAACTCGTATCGACAGCAAATGCTCCGAGCTATTTAACCGCAGCAATTAATACTAACAGTAATTACTATCGGTTCCTTTAACCGCCTCGGACATAACGGATACACTGATTCACCTTATCGATAAAATGAAATTACGGTTTTCATATAAGGCATATAGCTCAAGCGCTTTCATAACGCGGAAAAGCTTTGGTAATCGAAAGTTATATCTAACAACGATAACATCGAATCAACAGTGCTTTGTAGCGACTACAAAAGTCGAAAACTGTACAATGGCGACGCAAGAACGATGAATGTGCGTGCTCTCGCGTTGAATTATTTATGGCGGCGATGCTTTACCGGCCAGTAAATTAGGAGAACAAAAACAACTATCCAGCGGACTCTCATTGAAAACTCCACTCTTTCTTTGTCAGGGCGAATTTAATGAGCACACGAACACAATTATGCGGCAACCTACCGTTAATTTCCCAAACTATAACGAAGATTCATTCATTAGTCTATTTAATGTCGCTCGAAAATCCTTTTTATTTGCCTTTGTTTTGTGAACCAATGTTTGAGGAATATCTTGGAAAAGCGATTACACTTTTATAAACCGTGTGTATGTATGTGCGCTAATTGAAGATATCGCGCTTAACATTATAGATCGGTAAATCAAATAGCCGATTTACATCATCAATTAGCATTTAATAGGTCTTACTAGGGCAACGATCGCTACTTCACTCCACTGTCATAGCTACATGTGTACCGCAGCCTAGTTCTAAAAGTAAAGGTTACATAATTTCGATAGCGAATGTTGCTCCTTTATAAATTATACAAAGCCGGTTAGTGGTAAACATGTGAGGGCAATATCAATGTACCCAATTACAAATAACGGGCGGCATCATTGAAATTTATACTCGATTCCGCTCTTAGCGCCATCTGTTGCTACTCCTAACGTTACATGTATGTGAATAACGAATATGTACTTTTATAAAGGTACGTATAACGCAATATGCACAAGTGCATGCATTGAGACTAACAAAGCTTATCGGTTCTGAGAAGTCTACTCACTCTATCCAGCCAGCTAGCAAAACAAATTATACTTCGTATGATATTGATAATCTTCGAGGAAGTAGAAACGATCTGCTATTTCAACGTAATAGGAATAATAAGAGGTAATTAGATATAGCTATTAGAACATAGTTGATTGTATTGTTTTTATAGAGTGTCGATGAAGTAGTCCAGTAAAAATACTCGTGCTTAGCTTTCCCATTGAAATATGTCACTCAATATGACGTATCACGGTTAGCGGATGCTGGATGCAGTTCGTAGCGGTCGCTGTGTGAAAACGTTTCAAAGTTCGCATCACAATGTGACAGCGGCAGTTGGCGAATGGCACACATACTCGCCACCCAATATGGCAGCAGGGGCCGCACCGCCGGCAACTAGCAGCCCAAGGTGCTGCAAACCACTATTCTATAATAGGGGTGTGACCCAACATTTTTTTACGATGCCCTTTCAGTTTCGAAGAACTAATACTGTTCGGATGAGCGCCACTGCAATTACAGAACATATAGATTCCTAAAAAAATTGACAAATATTGGCGCTCGCGGCAGCTGAAACACTTCATACTAATTGATATAAAAGTATGACGTCACAATCTGCTATTTGTACTAATCGTGGTATAGAAAATTAAGTAAGTAATTCGCTGTTTCGGTCGCATAATACAGCGTTTAGGTCCATATTTGTCATACAATTTTGTTTCTATAAAAGCGTAAGGATTCTATTGGTAGCTTTAAATTTAACCTTGGACAGTAAAAACAACTGATATTTTTTCTAAACTTTCAGGGTTTCATCTTTATATGGTTTTCATTATAAGTATTTTTTAAATTGTATACTTTATAACAATAATTAGATGGTTTACTATCCATTTAGCAACACTACGTTATCAATTTGAACATGTGTCTACACCCCTATTGCATCCAAGTCGACTTAGGTCACACGAGAACTCTATAATCTATACGTTCAACACGTGAATGTCAAGATTGTCAATCGACTTTATATCGTTGTGAAAGTAAGGAACGTTCCATGTAGACCCCCCTGTCAACCGCAAAAACAAGACACCTAAGAATTCTAATACATATTAAGTTACATTGTTTTAAAACAAGCTATTAGTCAACGAAGCTGCAGGCATCTCATCCGTGGTAAACTTTACAAGGTGGCAGAGCAAGCGTCGATTAAATTCTATCTACAGTGCAGTTATCGGGTTTCAGCTGACTGCTCTAGTTAATCGGGCGCGCGATGCTAGCTTCTTTATGGGACGAGACGAATATTAATACTCTCATATTTCAACGTGTTAAAACGCAGCTCATAACAGTCATAACTTAACCGAAATGCCTTTGTGACAGGTTTAGAAGAAAGTACTAATTGTCCGGTAATTTGTTTTCAATGGGAACAGTAATTACAAAACGCGTTTCTAAATAAAAGAAGCAATATTAGGTAATAGGTACTTACGTTTGTTGTGAGTTGAGTAGTCAAAGTGTGTACTTTTTCTTTGGCATCTGCAAGTTCTCTTCTCAGCTTCCGTACCTGTTGGTGTGAAGTCGTTTTTAGATGATTAAAGCTTGAACACGCAAAAACTTGGGCACATAAACTAACAAATAAAAAAATATATAGTCTATAATTCATGAAGATTTCTATTGTGTTTGTCTACAATGTTAATGTACATTTTAAAAACAGATACACAGGTTTAATTATAATTACATTACGCCATCATGCGTACTTTGCGTCGAATGCGGCTCATAAGGGTTTGCGCAGCAGTATCGGAATACTTTTTTGTTAGCCCAAGTCCGTTTTTTTTGCAATTCCGCAACTGATTTAAGAGGCCGCAGTAAGCTCGGCCGAATTTCACCTTCCCATACAAACGTAGTTACGCTCTCATTTTAAAACTACGTGTTGGATTGTGACGAAACTTTGCATATACAATGACATGAGGTATATCTATGTCTGTAATTAGTTTATATGGTTCCAATTTATAAAACAAAGAAAATACAGCAAAAACTAGTTTTGTATGAAAAACTTAAATTCGCTGTATCTTTTTTATTATGGTATCTGAAGCTACGTAAACTAATTTCAGACATAGATATACCTCATTTCATTGAACATGCAAAGTTTCGTTACAATCCAACACGTAGTTTTAAAATGAGAGCGTAACTACGTTTGTATGGAGAATCGAGCTTACTGCGGACTCTTAACTTGTCCGCCTTTCTTTTTTTTAATTCTTTTCATTATGTACCAATATGCTTCGATAGGCCTGAGTTCAGGGGAGTTCGGAGGATTGCACTGTTTAGGTAACTACCACAGAAACCGCATTCTGTTCATACCATTCTGTCTCTGCTTTAGAATAGTGGCAGCTCGCAAGATCAGGCCAAAACAATGGTTGTGAGGTAATGTATGACTTCTTAAAAAGGGTAGAAGACGCTTTTGCAAACATTCTTTTTTATATATTTCACCGTTTACTGTCCCTGTTGTGATGAACGAACGACTTCGTTTGCCACAACTACAAGTGGCTTGCCATAACAAGAACTTTTTTGGAAACTTCGATCTCATTTTCTTTGTCTCGAGCGTTTTTACGACTCGTAGACGTGTAAAATTCTTGCCCAGGTATCTGTTTGAAGTCTGCTTTTATGTACGATTCGTCATCTAATACAACGCATTCAAATTTTGTTAAAAGTTCATCATACAATTTTCGTGCCCTTCTTTTTGCGGAAAAATTCTGCTGAGCATCGCGATTAGGTGCAGCTTGGGCCTTGTACGATCTTAATCCGGCCCTGGACTTAACTTTTTGTATGTAAGATTGCGACATTTGTACGTTTTTTGCGACATCACGTGATGATAACTTCGTATCCGCTCTAAAAAGCTGCAAGACTCGGGCTTCCTTTTTTTGTCATTTACTCCTTGCTTACCTCCGCTTCCTGGCTTCCGTTCTAACGTTAAACGTTCCCGAAACTTTTTTAGGACCGACCATACGGTGGATTGTGGATATTTTAACAATTTTGCTAGAGATCTATAGCTTAAATGTGGATTTTCTGTATGTTTGAGCAAAATGTTTTCACGCTGCTGATATTCAGAGCTCGCCCTCACGAACACAAATGAAAGAATGAGACTCTGTCATAATATTTTTTAATCATCATATCATGGAGATTTTAAAATAAGTACTAAATAGTTGGTATACTGTATAAATAAATAAATATAAGCACTTATGTGCGCCCACGTTTTGGCGTGTTCAAGCTTTATCTAATGTCAGATCTTTTTTCTCATGAAAACAGGTTTGTCATATGTTGAGCGGACTTGCACTTAATCTGAGCTGGTAAGCTCGGGAACGATCTATGTTACACAGTGGCAATGTACATACGTACTTACCTACATTTTTATGGATACTAAACGGGGGTGTACTGTCACTTGATAAAGAATTTACGGTTTCTTATATTTTGCGTGCAACAGTACAAAATTCTGCAGGCAGTGTACGATAGTCATATTTCTTTATATTATTTATTACATTACATAAACGTTAACATACAGCCTACTCATTTGTTTACTGGTAGGTATAATGCTTTATAGGGCAGTTACCTAACTGGTTAAACAAAGCTAGTCTTTATATAACATCAAAATCATTTACGACTACGAAGTTTGTATCAAGGATTAAGTAGCATGCTTTTGTTTAAGTTTGAGTTTGTTATTCCGTATACATTCACACATTTTACTTTACTATACTTTGAGACAACTTATCTAGACGAAACCAGTAGGTAAGTTGCTAGATTAGACTATGTGAACTACGAAGTGAGTTAAGTAAAAATGTGATTAAATTGGAAAAATCAAACTGAATTGACATAGTTTATAATATTTAAATTTTTTGACATGTACATTTTTTTTAATCATGAAATGAGTTTGAGTATAATATCAGCGTCAGCTGCCTGTTTTAAATAAATACTTTCGATTGACGGACGGATGATGATGGATTCGCATTGAGTCAAGGAATCCTAAAATCCAGGCAATTACTGGTATTCTCCCTGTCGTATTTCTTTCTTATACTTATGACTCGTTTGACCGAAAACCATACCGGATTAACATCTACGCCTGTATGTAGTGTCCTGAGTGCTACCTCCAGCTAAGCCATATCTATTCCGCTTATTCACCGGTCCCTGCGACACTGACTGACGCGTAACGGATTGCAACGGTGTGATCCTTTTACGTTGGTATTACCTTATAGGCACCGTGTCTTGAATTATTTTAACCGATCACACCCGTTTTGGTACTAGGAGTAGTAATAGAGCGACTGAGAAAAAATGACACATCGTGTCTTCAAAACGTGGAAGTCGATATAGCCGTGATACGGCGACAATTGGGATGAACCATTTTTTTACAATGTATAGTGAACTCAAAACCATTTGGAGGGATAGGTTTTCTGAGCAATATGTACTTATTAGATTAATTAAATATTCAAAATCCTACGAGATATCATTTAAAAAAAAAAAACCTTTAATGACCTTCAAACAGCAGTGCCACGGTGACGTCACTAGTGCCTATATTAGGAGGAGGATAGAATGCACGCAAAAACGTAGAGAATTATATAAAATGTCATATCACACTAAATTTGCATCTCATTTTTTCCTTAATGACAAAGTGAGACAAAAAGGACAAAAAATAATGTCACTTGTTGTAAAAGGGTCTTTACAAAACTTCAAAGTCGTAAGTCCGAATTGTAGTCAAATGTTTTATTCTCATGCAATAGTTTATAAAAATTGTGTCATGATTATTTTGTAAAAAAATTACCGAAATATATTAAATTAATTATATGTGCATTGTATAAATGAACAGTTATTTTTCTTAAATAAACATCGCTCATAATATTTTATCATTTAATTTGGTCCCGTTGACGTCAATGTCACTCTACTATCAATGACAATAATGACAATAGTATGTGGGTTGCGTTCGTATAAAATGCGTTCAAGAAGCGTACTTGTCCCTCTCTGACGTCATCATATATAATAATTGTTTTATTATTTAAAAAAATAAATAAATGTCGCATTGCAAAATCAGCGAAATTAATTACTTAAATATGTCTATTCTACTGAAAAAAAAAACAAAAAAACAGGGTATATTTTTTTTGGTTCATCCCAATTCGGTCGCTCTACAGTTGAGAAAGCCATCGAGTAAAACTTTTATTGTCATGGCATTAGTGTTGTGAGGTAGAGTAATGCCAATCCTTGAAAACTCTAGCCGTCAACGCTAAGACTAGTTTTATGTGCTCGTAAGATTATGTACGGCTCGGGCTTTTAAGGCGCTACCAAACTCAAACTCACAACACTAATGCATATGCCACATTACAGACAGATAATCACTGGCCGCAATAAAGGTCAAAATTGATTGAGGTTTTTTTACAGGGACTACGGTATGGGGTTTTTCAAGAAAGCAGTGTAAGTACTGATTTTTAAAATGTTGACAATGCTCATGCATCACCCCCAGATTTGAAAGTATCCATAGGTTGCAGTGACTGCTTACAGGTAGCCCTTACCTACGCTAGGTTTCGAGCATGGCGAAACTATAAGGGTTCCTTGTTGACTACGGCACCCTAAAAAGTAATGTTCATATAATGTATATGGCAGGAAATGTGTACTTACGTCGTGCGCCTGCCTCTCTTCTGAGCCCGCGCCGGCCGCCAGAGACGAAGCCGTTGACACCAGCGACGCAGTCGAACCGTGAACTGTTTCAAACAGAAGAGGTTAGATGAGGATCCGCTACCAACAAACGCACGTGTTTCCAAGTCATTGTATATATTCCTATAGTCCTCCCGGTCGTTACGACGAAGGTGACCCTTACAACTTTCTAAGAACGTGTAAGGCTCGTAAGTTGAAACTTCGTTTTAAATGATGTAGACAAAGAAAATTGACGAGTGGAACGGTAAAAACTGTGACACGTGACATTAGTTTTGGGGATACTATAGGGTACCTAAGTCCCGGATAGACGATCGATCATACAAGGGAGATATTGATTATTGGAATAATTCATAAAACTAGTCACTACAAGGCGTCGGCAATGTATGTTTCGCTTTATAAAGGGAGTGTTGATTAATGCAGTGATTAGTTTATTACATAACAATCCTTGTTGACTCTCAAAAAGAAAACGAGAATTGAAGAAATCGAAGAAAATCAACAGAAAACATTAAGCAACAAATGTGGGAACGCAAAAAATCGATTGTGATATTCGGCCTGAGGTTTTCCACTAAAAAACCTTTTTTAAATAAAACAGATAATAGTTGCTAATCATTTTGCATATAATTTTATATGACCATCTTCTCTGTTAGGTGTTCTTATGGCCACTACAAACAGACAGCCCGACATGTATGTTTTAAAGCTGACTTACTTAGGCATGTTGATGGTTGATTTCTCTTTACAGCTCTACCCATAAAGCCTAATCACGAAAAGAGTCGTGCATATTAATGGCCTGGTTAATCAAATAATAACTATGGCCAACTGCATAGCTACCCTAATCATAATCGGACGTTTTTTAGTAGTAATTATTCTACATAAGCTTTCGCTATAGTTAATTAGTTAGTTCCCCGAACGCCGACCACCCGAACCATATTTCATTACTTTTATAGTTTATAATAATAATAGAAATGAATTTCACTCGTTACATTGCGAGAAAGCCCGTTTCACTCGCCGCACACACATGTAATCTATACAATACATATGAATATTTCATGGACTTGACAATGAATTATTTTATTAATAGTTAATTAAAACGTTATGATTATGAATAGTCACTGACGAAGACAGAAAGTGTTGCGTTGGAATTACTTTAGGATATTTGGCACTAGATTCATATAAGGAATACCTATAACTATAATATCAAACGTAGTACCTAGTCTTCTAGTAGAAACTTACGCGAAGTTCAAGAATTTTTAACAATACAAAGCAAAGGCAGGAGAATATTTTTCTCAAGGAACAACCGTTTTACCGGCGCCGAGTAGCAGGAAACGTGACTTTCTCACATCACCTGCATTATTGTTACGATTTTATCGTGTGTGTTACTTTATTAATGTATTTATCAGCCGTTAATAAGGTTGCCGGAGAAGCAAAGTGGACCACGTCATTTATAGAAGTAGGTTAATCAGAAATAGCAAAATAATTATAGTAGTAATACGTCTATACTTATCAGAATTTTAATATTGTAATACATGTTGGATATCTTTATAAAATGACTGATGTAATGAAAACTGGCTTTGTCAAATCTAACCTACTTCAAGATCTCACATTTTTAAATGACAGCAATTGTTATAGGTATCCAATAATGCAAAGAATATTTGGATTTTGCATATAACTTGACACTCATTTAGAACTCCATTCTTTTTGCGGCGAAGCCCACAGCCAAGCATAATTTTTGTATTGAACTTGGCTCTCGTTTTTTACATTTATGTTTTTGGTGGGATGTACTTCAGGCTAGTACCATACCGTTTAACGCCGACACAACGCATTCGTCTCTCTTACTAGAAGGCGGATCACAGATGGTGTATCGCGGCTGAGCGTTTTGATATATCAGCATGATGCTGTAGGTAAATCGCGCGACTAATACACACGTGCGTAGCGGTGCAAGATGCCACGTGTTTCCGCCGCACGAAAGTGCGAAATGCCCGTGTGCATAGATACCTAAGGGCAATAACTTACCGAGCCACCGTGGCGGCGCAACCAGTAGCCCGCCACTAACAAATTGTATGCAGCTCTATGGGCATTTTCACCGGGACACCACGGCGGCGCAACCAACTGCATACAATTTGTTGATGGCGGCGAATGGTTGCGCCACCATGGTTTCCCGGTGAAATATTTCCCTAAATTAACGAACGAGCGAAGGGAACTAAATTCTCCGTTTCAACTTGGACAAAATATATTTCCTAGGTATGTCTGTCCGGATTTCAAGAAGTCCGGGTGTCAGGCTGTTCTCCACATGTCGCATTGAACAATCAATTACACTCACTGGTTTTTTTAATTCGCGATTTCTACAGCTTATAGTCACTAGTTTATCGTTTATCGTCCAATCTACAAGGAGGTAACCCAGTCCATATTGCGTATTATATTCTGGTAAAGCGGTCTTTAGACAGTTTAGACCAAATGTGGCACTGGACTTGGGGAGATGCTAATTCTAAATGACAGTTCAGGGAGCGAAGCTGCATTTGTAATCTTAATTCAACAGAGTATTGGCATTTGTCGTATACAGCGCCACTCCCTGAGCATATCATCATCATCATATCAGCCGAAAGACGTCCACTGCTGCAAACATAGGCCTCCCCCAAAGAGTGCCAAAGTGACCGGTCCTGCGCCACCCGCATTCAGCGGACTCCAGCAACCTTTACCAGGTCATCAGTCCACCTTGTATGGGGCCTACCCACGCCACGCCTTCCGGTACGTGGTCGCCACTCGAGCCCCAACGGCCATCGGTTTGAGCATATACTAGTTGTGTATTGGTCAAGGCCTACATAGGAAGGGGCACAATTTCTTCAAAAGATCAATATTGGATATATTTACCGTCATCATTCTTCTTGGCGTAGTGGTGGGAATGTCGCGTCGTGTGCACCACGTTCCCGGGCTGGTGCGTGGGGCTCAGGGCCGACCGCGGCGAGGGCGACGGCGGCTCCGATACGCCGTAGTTCAGACCTGGACGGTGGACAATAGTTGGAACTTGACAATAGGGGTGTAAACACTAAACAAAATAAACAATCATCGAAAAAGGATTAAAAATTAAGTCAAATGGAGAAAAAACCAACGCAAGAGGTTAAATAGTCACGAAGTTATTAGTGTTCAAAGTGTTAAGATGGGGTATGTTCTGTCCATTTTTCCCTAAACGTAACTTCATATGAAACGATAACGCTTGTGGATTGTGACGGCAATAGACGACAACGTGCCTTGCCCCGTCGTATTCGGCGCCGCCGTCGACGCGGTCCCCCGCCATCCTCGCGTAACGTAACGTGACGTCACACACTGTTTGCGTTTTCTCTCCCTAACGAGGAATATTGAAACGGTTGTAGCTTCGTAATGTAATATAGTATAAGCAATAATAATTTTCGAGTCTGCACCCCTTTGCTGAGTCTGGGCCAAAACGAGGGAAACTGTTCGAGATAAGTAATCATCGTATAGCGTAACACTTCCATTGTACAATTCGTTAGAACGATCGTGGACCTAATTTAAAATATAGTTGGCAAACGGTGCAGCCAGACGCTAATTTTATATGATATAGGATAGCTAAATGACACGGGATAATTATTTGGTTAATTAAATATTTGGAGTGTTGGACTACTACTCAGGTATTTTCCAAATAAGCGTTTTTAATCGGATATTAAACGTCGTGTTTGTACGAATGTAAATCGCGTACTATTCTTATTCTATTGGCCTTTGTAGCTAGATCAGTGCCAATGTGACGAGAAGTGAAGTAGGCAGGTAAAAAAACAATGAGCAGAGGCGTCTTTACCTATGGTGCAGGGTGTGCGTCGAGCGGTCCTAGGGACGCCTAGCGCCGCCTGCTACAATTCCATATTGACCGCGCGCTTAGGTACTAGGGGATGCTAGAGTAATGTTTGCACGCGGACGCTACATGGGCTAGAGACGCCTCTAACAATGAGCTCACCTTGTCCCCCTGGTCCATATTGCACGGGCAGACAGTAATAAGGCTCGTAGTCACTCTCGGAAGACCTCTGCAGCATCGACGGATACAGTTTCTCAGACTTCGTCGACCTGCAATGGCACCATATGTTAACGTGTCGGTCAGATACTGCAGTTCCCAGAATACTAAGGCACGGCATGTGGACGATACATTCAGCTGACAAAAGCCCTTAATAATAGGTCGCATACGTGAATTATCGATATTAAATAGCCTGAAGTAGGTACAGTTATGTAAAACAAAATAAAAATGTTGAATGATGTCAATCGAATCAACTTACAAAACAATCTGATACGTCATTGATGGCTTCAAAAATAATGAGCGTTTTGATGTGTAGCCAAATGTACTTAAATCAATAAATTAGTGGAACGAAGCCGTGCCAAATCATGCGAGTTTAATGAATAATAATTGAACGTGAAGCGTGCCACCTGGAAGCCAAAACAAACAAATCTCCAACCGTGGCATACCTTGGGAACGTCCTATCTCTCAGATAGCTAAAAATATTAATCATCAGTCAGATATTTCAATCGCATTTTAATATCAGAAGGAAAGAGTGATTTCAATGGAAGTGAAATAAGAAGTTTTTTAAGCATAGCGATGATCATCGAATGAATTTAGTGATTGACAATGAGATGTGTGAATGATTATGCCATAGTCCCCATCGATGGCTATTTGATTATTCACTACTACAATAGTTTGTAGGTTAATCTTCGGTCCGGTACTGCAAAACTTTATAATCCCACAGTAGGGCGACTTTAATTTTAGTGTGAAGATCCACCGTCATCGTCAAAAATCTGATAGTTAACAGGTGGCGAGTTCTTTTGTTGCAAACTATGCTCAACAGATACAATACAATGTTTTTTTATGTCACTGTAGCTGCTAAGCGCTAGTATAATTTGGTTGCTACCGGCTTGCTGTAGATTTATGTAACTCACACTACACCTACTTGCCGCTAAAGCTGCCACAGCTTTGTCAATACTATAATGAGAATAATTTTAACACGTTGTCACTGCTCTGTTGTATCTCGGAACTCGTACTAGAATACGATTAATTAGGTACTGATGCTTCAATCAGAACCAATTATTATTTTTTCATAAGTCTGGTGTTGATTTGGTACATAAGGCACATCAGACTTGACGGATAGTTCCGGACCCACCTAATGCTGTTGCTTCTGTTTAGCCTGGAGCCCTGTGGTTCCCGGTGCATGATGAGCTTATTGTGAGTGAGTGAGCTGCGGTGGTGTGAGTTAGGATTGGAGTGGTTGTGCGCGGCGGAGTGCAGTGACGTGAGGGACTCCATCGACTCGCCCTCTGATAGCCGGCCGCTCGCTGAATAAGTGTTGCTGAAAGGGGAATTGCGATCAAGGGGCATGCTGGCCAGTTGTAAATAACTATTAAACCAAAAAAAAACTAATTCATAGATCTGCAACTGGCCGCTGACAAGCTTGAATGATAAAAAAGTAACTATGTGTCTGGGGAGATAAATCTGTTGGGTAAAAACCAAAACACAAAATGCACACAGGTAGTGGGCATGGACGGAATTAACTAGGTATGTTAATGATTATGACGATGCTATGATACATATACAAGAGTGAATAGGTTGTACAGCTTTCAATATTCAACATTAAGAATTATTGTTATTACACAACAACTCCACACCACTCTCTGTCATACGACACTATTGTACAAACAATGGTATAATCACCTGTGCCTGAGCCAAGGAGCATATGGAATTCCATAATCAGACTTCACTTCAGAGTAAGTTTGAGTATCAGACAGACTGCCATCACTGATCTTGATTCCACCTCTTGGTGTAATTCTGTAAATAATATTAATTTTAAGACTATTCTAATACTACAGTTGTGGTCAGGACCGATATCTCAATGGAACTGATATAAAAGTTCCCAGGATCTTACATGTGTCCTTATGTGTATCCAACTTGTTTGCTTACAATGATAAGATATGACCCAAGTGCCTAGAAAACCGCAAATATTTGGTGATTTATAAACACCGGAGATAAACATCTACCTGAAAGTATGTGTCATTTCTTCCTATTTGATAATCGATATAATCGATTTATTTCCTATTATTCACATCACAAACAAAACAAAACACATCACAATGAATTTGCACGCACTGATATCAACAGACTACTTACTTCTTCATACTTATACTGAGCAACATGGCCACAGGCCCGGATTAGGCATTAAAAATAACTAATACATATGATTCAAGATATTTTATTCTATATTGAAATATTCTATTTTTCAATTGTGTTTTATTATCATTATTACCATGACCATTAACTATAAGCTTTTAATTTAAAAAAAACTAATCAGTACAAAGTACCACTTATAACTTACTTTTAGCTGTACCATGCAAGCACAGTCACTAAGACACAATCAGTGTGGAAAATATTACAGCTGACTGTACACTAATACTAAAGTTGGATCTCATATAACAAGTATTTCTCCTAATGTCTCTAATATACACAGCAGGCCCAAATAACATGACTGACTTTATAGTGTAGTTGTTCCTTGCCCTATTAGGAGACTAAATAAATGGTCATTTGACTGTGCATAATATAGAAATTATCGATTATTATGATGATCTGATGTCGTTTTCGTATAAATTGCCTTTTCAATTGCTACTAATGTAACAAAGTTACTAACACTATTTCAAAATGACAGATATCAATCCTGAAACTAATCAACACTTTTCAAGTTTTGCAAAGTCCATCCCTGTATTTGAGTTATTAATGTACAAGTACATCACCACCAGTAAAAACTATTTATATCTCTGTCTAACATTAAAGAAATGAACACACTGTCTCAGCAGTCATCTAAATTGTTTAATTGTTGATGTCCAGCCGGACAATTGTCTGACCAATTACCACATTGTGTTGATTGTAAAGCAATCAGCTGTTTGGTGCAATGTCTTAAAATTGTGCTATAGTAAAATAACACCGACTGAAAGCTTAACTAATTTTACTGTAGCCGCTAGCCACCCATCATACGATAAAAAATTGTAATGATTTTGAATCAATTGTAATGGGAAATAGAGTTGAAGTTAGTTATATGTTATGTTAAAATAGAACAAAATAAAGCAAATGCAAGCCTGTTTCAATTTTAGAATGGTATATTATATTCCATTGAAGAGGATGACTTTTAACAGGTCTTGTGGTTACTAGAGGCTATATGCCCCTTCAACGATTCCATACATTAGGCATACTGCAAATTGAATTTTCCCTTTAACGGGCATGAACGCATCTGGATTTTCATAGAATTGATCACATAGAAATAAGGTTCATTCCTGGTAGGAATATAGTTCCTTCTGCCTTATAAGTTATAAAGGGTTTTTAAGTGTGCTTTACACCAACAGAATACATAATATTTCATAGTCAATACCTGTGGTGATGAAATAAAGCAGCAAAATCATGTGTCCCAGGCTTAGGAAGAGATTGTGAACCGAGTAGCCTCTCCCGTACAGAGGCGGACAGCTGGGCTGCAGCCGTGCCTCCGAGCGAGTAAGACTTCGGACCGATGCCATTTTCTGTTTATACACGAGAAGTCATGAAATTACAAAAATTCAATACTTGCTAGTAAAATAGAACACGGAATCCGCAGCTTCTTGTAACGAGCTATAATAACATAAAAACACACAATTTTATAGCGCTAACTTACTGTGTATCTGAAGATCTTGCGTGCAAGTTTGGGTGCCGCCAGATACCTTAACTTTAGTACGGGGTACAGCTGAAACTTGAGCCATTCTACCACCTAGAACAACAAACGATGCTAACAATTTAATTGCGTTGCACGATTTCCATCAATTTCAAAATGAACACCTTGGCTTGGTTAGTTACCACAATAAACTACAAAACGAAATAAAAATAAGATAACTTATTCTCGATAATCTCTATTGGCGCGTAGATTGAACTTTGAGATTGAGTTTGACAACAGTGACAACGTTGACAATTGTTTTTTTTTCTCAAACATTCGGGATATCATTTAAGCACTATTAAATAATAATATATTTTTAATTAATTCAAAGTAATTTGAACTTGTGATAAGTTGTGATATAAAGAAAACTATATAATTTCGCATTACATTGCCCTGAATTTTATTGATTTATGTTCATGTCAGTATCACTTACTTTAACAACAGCGCTATCTACATTGACAAAGGTGCGATAAGTTTTAAACTACTGTCGATAGATGTCGTGTGCTATGCTACTGTAGCTCTATCTAGCGGTGAGTAGTATTATGTAATAGTTAATAGTTTGTTTTTTAAGACTTATTATACTAGATGACTCTATACATAACTAAGACTTTTGAACAATACTGATATTCTTTTGATTCGTTTAACTTGTTGTTACAATAAGGGCATTTTCAATAATTCGTGTACCCAATAACCGTCCGTAACCGAGGACAATTAAGTTTGTATTAGAATGTTTTCAGTTTATAAATGATATGCATACACTTTAGGTACACGTTAATTATATGTGAAACAATTACTCCAAAAGAAAGAAGGCAAGAAAATATGCCTAGTGACGAAACCCTCATTCAGATGTCTCAAAGAATGACGAAGCTACAACCGTTTTAATATTGCTTGTTAGAGAGAGAAAACGCGAACAGTGTGTGACGTCACAATATGCAAGGCTGCCGCAGAGCGAGCCGCGCGCGCGGCGGGCCGTGTCGATGGCAGCGCCGAACACGATGGGGCACGGCACCAAAGAGATAATAAATATATTTTATTTTATTTTATAGCTAATAGTTGCCGTCTATTAACGATGTCACAAACAAGCGTCACTGTTTCATATAAAGTTGCGTTTTGCGAAAAAGGGACATAAAATACCCCTTCTTAAAACTTTGGACACTTTTAACTTCGTGATTATTGCGTTGATTTTTTCTCCATTTCATTACATTTTTAATATTTCGATCATCATCGAGAAAATATGACATTATTGATTATTTTATTAATTGTCTACTTACACCCCTGTAGCATACACTAATTATTGGAAATGCCCATAAAGTGTCAAGATTGTACTAGAACTATCGATCAGTGATATTTTTTTGAATCGGGGTCTAAGAAATTACATGGTACGGCAAGCATAACTTGTCGGCAGATCTCATTTACTTGCTTGTTCAAGTTCAACGTTAGCTAGGTGCCGATCTATGGATGTTTTACCTCAAAAGTCGAGGTAATACGCAATCCAAATATTTGAAGATTTTAGTTACAGGCCTTTTTGACTAAATCTACAAATATTTGACTGGTACACCTACCTACATAATCCATCGCTATAATCGAATCCTATCAAATAATTACATAAACTAAACAATAACCCAAAACTTCGCCTTGCATATAGCCAAGGTGTAAACCGTCACAGTAAAAATCGCATGGCCAAAATAAATGATCAGTCGCTTTAGCGGTAACCTAATGAACTCGAGTTCGATGCTACATAAACTTTTAATTTACCGTGCCCATGCTGCGGGGGGCTGTTGGACTGTGGAGCAGCAGGTTGCTGAACTCCGTTCTGTCTCTTCACGTAGCCGAAGTTTTGCGGCACCTTGGCCTTGCTGGAGCAAGTGCTGCCGTTGCCTCCGCTGGACACGCTGGAAGGGCGTGATGAGGTACCGCTGGGCGATTGGATCTGGGAAAACAGTGAACAAATTGTCAGATATTCAACCTAATTAATTTACGATCATTACTTCCAGTGGCGGATCCAGAGGGGGCTGCCGCGAAACGAATAATAAATAGCTTCGTTCGGATATCTCAGGTCGAACTAGGAAGTGCGACAGAGACGGAGATACACGAACTAAGTTCGTTTTCGTTTCGCGGTAGGCCCTCAGGATTATGGTTTGCCGGTTTCAATTAGATTTTAGCCGAATGTAAGATTTGTCCCGTAAGGACTCTTTTGCTACAGTAAGACGAATATTTCCGAGCATATTATAGAAAAAATCATAATCATATATGTACACCACTATGTTATTCTTTCTTTCTCTTTATAACTGCTTTGTTTGTGTGAGGTGTGCAATAAAGAGTATTTGTATTGTATTGTATTGTATTATATATGTATAACAACTGCACTAAAATATATAAATAACTTCCATTATTCTGATTTAACTGTGACTTTAGAGCAAAACAAAAAAAAGTAGGTACATGTTGTTTTTATGATTAACTTTTTGAATAACGGTCCATATTTGCACGATCTGGTTTTTTTGAAAAAATACAATTATTTGTATTGTATCTGTATAAGTCAGGCTAATTATTAATATTTCATATGTAATTATAATTAAGAAAGAATAAGATAACAATTATGAATTATTGGCACACACCATAAGTTTCTGGACGCAGGATAACCTGAAACTTCTCATTCTGTGTAGAAAACAGTAGGTAGGATCTCGCGATTGACCGTTCAAAAATTCTTTTCACGCTAGCGGATATAGTGGATTTTTGGGCGCAGATTTTGAGCGATAAAACAAGCCTATCCGAGCAGGTGAGCTGGTAAAAGTTTTTTTATTGAATTCTATGTTCATCACAATCCAACGTTGATACCAGCCCAGTGCAGTGAAGGTTTTCCGCCCGGGAAGAGAAAAATTGCTTGGCTTACTTAATCCTTTTCTATTTTCGCTAGTGGAAAATAACGCTGTAGCTAATTATCATACCTAAAGCCCAGATAATTCCGTTGACACATCGTTCGATGACATAATGGTTTACTCGATTTAATCGACTCTTGATCCAAGTGTACGGAGCAGAATCGTGAAGTGTCTAAATATTTGTCATCTATCTTATTGTAAATGTGTCTGAGAGGCTGTGTAGAAGACGGTGTCGACAAGAAATGATAAACAATATACCTATCTAATATGTCCATGTACCTTCTTGTTTACGTCATCTCTCACTTATAATAAATCTCTAAATTAAAAAAAGAATCAGCCAGTATCAAACTAACCATTTTTGTGTCCCCCGATGATTTTAGATTCCCATGAACGGAAAAATAAGTAACTTTTTTCATAAGCACATTATTACTCTAGCTTCCGTTTAGGATAGTTTTTATCCGACTGCGACGATTAATTAATTTTCGGAAACATTCGACCTCATTAAATTATTAATTTCTTCTACTTGAAATCGTAGCCGCCATATCTGTCAACTGTCAGTGACGTCAAAATGGCGGGCTTGCCATAACTATCGAATATTAATAATTTCGATCCGGTGTTGTGATGATAAACTTTCACAAAACGCATATTAAATTCTAAAGCGTAAAAAAATAATCGATTCTGATATGGAAACTTATATGCGATAAATTCGTATTGAGGCGTAATTTCAATAAATGTATCAACAAATTTCAACAAAATAACGTCAAACGTCAAAAGTCTGACTCTCTTCCTTTTTTTTTAATGGCATGGCGATAGCGCTGTTCTTGCGTTCAGCCAAAGTCTATTTGAGTTTCTGCAAGATTGAATCACACGCTGAGTATTTAATTTGTCACGATACTGCACGGCTATCACAAGATGGCGCGAGAGCTCTCTCGATTTTTCTCGCACTATATGTCTCTTTCTAAGTTATCTGATAAGAGAGAGACGGATAGTTGGAGAAAAATCGAGAGAGCTCGCGCGCCGTTTTGTGATAGCCGCGCTGGTTTGTCAGTATTTATATTTATCAGCAATAAACAGTATGTATGAAATCAGTATAGAACGGGCCTTTTATAAACATTAATTATGAAGCGCGTCAGTATTAGGGCTGCATCACACTGGCGCGGCCTGGCCGCGGCGGACAATAGTAAACTTGTCCGCCGCTGTCAAATTTAATATTGTCCGCCACCGCAGGCCGCGCCAGTGTGGCTGTGCCTTAAGGCGGCTTCAAGTTGACATTCAGCCAATAAAGATACCACAATAGAGTCACAGAAATTGGCCAACATACAGGAAAATACTTTTATCATAAAGCCTGCAACACACATTATGTTGGCAAGGGCGGGAACATACACTGCATAGGTACACAAGATTTGCCAGAATGTGATAGTGCAATCTGAAACATTGCAATATGAAAAAAATAAACATATTGCTTTAACATTTTTAATAATTTCCTTTATTAGAAAGGGACTTGGACTCGCGTTATAGTTGTAAAACTTACCTAGTGGTTAGGTATAGTTTGGAAAATATAAATTGGCCGTCTGTTGTCAAATTAAAATGAGATATTTTGTTCCACGTAAACACTTACCGGTCAATGGGTACTCGAAAGGATTATCTATTATTAATTCCTTAACACATCTTTACCTGAGAGTTGGAGTGACTCAAGAACTGAAGATCATTTCAGTCATCCATCACTTTTTTTTATAATATAACATAACACAGTGTTAAAAATATGTAGAAAAGAACATCAATAAACATTTAATACTGCAGCGTGTGTCCTACCTGTTAGATCTATTGCCACGGACATCTACTAAACTTTTACCCCATTATTCATAAAACTTAAAATACCTCTTATAAATAACACGTGTTTTGTCCCTTTCTTAATAATTTAAATATCAGAGTGACAGGTTTTAACGTAATTTTAACTAAAATATATAGATTTTTTGAAAGTTTTACATGAGAATAGGTTAAAATTAGAACTGCATGTGTCCTATTCCCAAGAGAAGAAATGCGTTAACTCCTATATTAACATGCAAACGAAGTCGCAGGTACAGCTAGTCAATAATATATTAGAAAATGAAATAGCAATTAGGTAGGTGCGATTCACAACGTTCTCACCTGAGGCCCGCCGCTTCTTGAGGAATGTTGGTTGGATGTATTTGCTGCTGCATACTGGAAAAGAATTGATAGGTATATATATTTAAACGTAAGTAAAAAAACATTCAATTAAATAGGTACCTGAGTGATGTTTAATTTTTCAATACTTAAAATCTAAAAAGAGGGGATTATAAGCAGGTCTTGTCGTCCGTGGTATTAGGTTCGTATAGCCTGGCAGATTTTCATTCGAAACTTTGTTATCTAATTACAAATGAGCCTCTTTATGGGAGGTATATTCAAATACCTACATTTGCATCACCGTGAAGCAACATCGCGGTCGCAAATAATTTCCAAGTGGGGTAATTGAACAACCTGTGGATGTGGCGCGATGCCCAGCTGCTGCGCGGCGGTGAGCTTCTCCCGCTTGTGGTGCTGCGGCGAGTGGTGTCCCGCGCGCCGCTCGCCCTTGCGCCCGTGCGACGGGCTCGGCGGCGCCTGCGCTGGCTGGTTCTGTAACGAAATCAATCAACGTCAGCACGGCTAGCACAAGACGGCGCGAGAGCACTATACCTCTTGTTGTTAGTGTTCTAATAAGAAAGAGACGGATAGTGCGAGAAAAATCGAGAGAGCTCGCTCGCCGTCGCGTGATAGCCGTGCAGATCCGGTACCTCCGATTCAAGGGTAACTTGGGTCCAGCAGAAAATCCACTGCTAGACAAAGGACTGCCTCAAAATACTATACAACGACCGATCTTGCGCTGCAGCAATGGTTCACACTGCGATGACCTCGATCAGATCTCTAATTTATTTTGTTAATAGCTTCTGCCCACGACTCCGTCCGCGTGGAACTCGTTTATATCGCAGCTCCATACAAACTTTTACCCCCCCCCCCCGGCTACCGCCCATTTCACCCCGTTAGGAAATGATTTCGGGGATAAAAACTATCCTTTTGTTACTCTCCATCCCATCACCTATCTCCACTTAAAAAATCACGTCAATTCGTCGCTCCGTTTTGACGTGAAAGACGGACAAACAAACAAACAAACGAACAAACAAACACACACATACACTTTCCCATTTATAATATTATGTAGATACCTATGGATGGGCGCGGCGTTGCAGTTATCACTAAAAACCATTGCACTCACGTGGTCTCTAATTAAATAACGTACTCTCTGGTGTTTGTAAGTGTAGGCACATTGATTAGAACTCCTCAAAACACAAACAAGAATAGTCATTACGTAACTAGGGCGGTGAATTCGTGAATGCCCCAGATCGCAGGTGTTTGTGCCCGAACCGAAGGTGAGGGCCATAAATATGCGCTCTGGGGCTTTACGAATTACCGCCCGTGTTAAGTACAAAATTTTACGTCTTCATCTGGCCACAATGCGAGTTTTCCCGCACGCGCAGCGTGCAGTAAAACTCCCATTATGGCCAGATGTGACGTAAATTAAATTACACTAGTGTTCAATTTTCTAAGCTGGGCGGTACAATTCAGTCCATATATGACATATACGAGTATGTATGTGTGCGTGTTTCGCTGCAAAATGATCCGGTCAACAACAAAGGCATGCTTTTTACACCAGACAACAATGAACTACTATTGTGTAGTAATAATAAGACGATAATTAAATAGCTTTAGTATTTAGTATTACCCACCATAGCCCAGAGCAGACGCGCTGGTTACATAGAACAATATGATTTGAGATGTACTTACCAGTGAGTCTGGTGGTCTCGTATATCACGTAAAAATATAAAAAGTACCTAAAACATCTGTCAGTTTTTGCCGCCATTTGATAGACAGTGACGTCAGTGACTAACGTTTATCTATCGATTATAGAACAGAATATAATAGAGCTTGTAGCACATTTTCTGCCAGGAACCCGCCTAGCGGGTGCTTACGCCGTAGGCGCTTTCCGCTACTTGGCGGGAAGACCACTGGATCAACTACGAGTGTAGTGCGTAGCTATTCTTGGCAGTGAAAGTGTTAAATTAAAACAATGAGATAGAACGGAGGGTAATAACAGGGATTGAAGGTATCTAGTTTCGTACCAACGGCGGCGTCCCGACTCCAGGCGAGTCGGTGTACTTCTTCCAGGTGGTGTCCTGGCGCGGCGCCGGCGGCTGCCGCTCGGTCTGCTGGCCGCAGTCCGCCTTGCTGCGCGTGCGGCCCACCACTCGGTACACTACGCCGCTGCCGCCCTCCATGCCTCTAGTGCGCGGCCCGCGTCTGTCGACAGACATGTACCGGTAAGGGCCAACCCACAATTAGATGTTACTGCGACGTGCCGTGGCACGTTGCGGCGTCTTGGAAGGGCTATTTTCCCATATAAGACGCCGCAACGTGCCACGGCACGTCGTCGTAACGTCTAATTGTGGGTTGGCCCTAATGTGCTAGTAGAGAAAATCTTCAATGAAGCCTATACTGTACTCAAGAGCATAAGAAAGTAGTTTCTAATGGATTTCGAATTATAATTTTTTGCGTTTGAGTAAGTGGATATGAGCATATCATTTTTCAGCGGTATCTATGATTGTTTCCTTTGTCAAATTTTGTAAGAAATTCGATAAAAATATTTAAGTACCTGTAAGTAATACCTAACCTCTCTAAGATCAATTTTAAAGCGGAATCCTTACCCCCTCCCCACTAATAATTTAAAAAAGGCTGAGACCAGCAGATATACAAATACTTGAATTTAACATGAACAAGAGCTATATAAATTTAAATACTGGTAGGGGAGAAACCCCCCGACAGTAATAATGAGTCAGCGTAGCGCGTAGGTATCGCCACCTACCTATAGGTACCTATGAGGTGCTTCCAATACTAAGAACATTTAACTTGCCAGCGGAAGGTACATCTCCTCCGCAAATTATCTTAAGCTCACTACAAACGGTGCAATTTGAATTGACCTAGATTAAAACATGATTGATTACTATCTCAAATGATTTAATTTGGTCGAACAAGTCCTCTTTGACCAGACATGTAGGCATTGATAATCCAAAGTGCTCTCATTACAGCAGTGTGCAATAATAATATGCGTGTGACCTAATTTGAACATATCAAGCATACAGTTTAAACAAAATGGTTGCAACCTGATATTATCACTGCGACTACTTATTTACAAAACTAGTTGACTTTGTTATAAAATTTCATATTAATATTAATTAGTCACACTATAATAATATATCGATAAAAAAATATTGTTGTGCAACGAGGTCAGTAAAAGATTTTTAGAAGGAGAGTCATTAAAAGCCTGACACTGAAGGCAGAGGATTATTCGGGTTTTGTAAAATTATGAACTTCATCCGTGTCACGTCATACAACGTGTTAATAAAATAACGCAAAACCTGAAAACCGTTTGTTCCGAATCGAGAGGAAAATGTGAAACAAAACAGGTTTTTTTTTGACGACTTTTTTACCTTTGTATGGAGCGTTGGCCGACAGGGGCGACCTGCTCCATACAATGTAAAAAATAAATCGCGTCAATAAAAAAATCCTATTTCTTTTCACATTCTACTCTCGATTCTGAACAAACGGTGTTCAGGTTTTGCGTTATTTTATTAACACGTTGTATAATGTTTCCATCACTTTTTCGACGAAACAAATATATTTTAAGCTAAGGAAATACTATCATACTACTAAAATCGCAATAAAAATTACAAATTATCCGTCGTTAATTCTGTCGAATATGATGAGAGGCATTCAAAATCACAGTTAATGACGATATTTTACACAGACATTAAATGATTTAGTAAAGTTCATAATTAGCGTAAAACATTTAGGTACATTTATTTAGAAATAGGATTTTAAACAGTGTAGGTAAAACCACCGTGCTTTTTGACTGACGTATGAGCGGCATATACAATTTAGAAAAAAAAAAACAATATGCCCCTGGCCGTAAGATGGGTTTTGACAGTAGTCTATTTTGATCTGTAGTCTATTAGTATTATAGTTCTGTAGCGCGTTATGAAGCCCTTCACGAGCAAGAGCGGTGTAAACGATAAAAAATCCCGTTGGGAATTAAGAGGCCGCAGTAAGATTGGCCGAATTTCACCTTCCCATACAAACGTAGTTATGCTCTCATTTTAAAACTACGTGTTGGATTGTGACGAAACTTTGCATATACAATGACATGAGGTATATCTAACGTATGGGGAGTGAAATTTGGACAAAGTTCAACGTCGTAATAAATAAATAAAAACCAGTTATTTCTAGAATTACAAATGCTTTTATAATAATTTATTTAACAAAGTTTAATGTAAAAAAAAGTTCACGCCCATGCGGGATGCTTTACGGCAGTTCTGTGGTACTTTGTCCATCGCTGTCGAAAATACAGATTCTGGCATTTTGTTCAACTCTGTTTTTATTTTTCGAATCAAACTTTGTACATTTTTTGGACGAAAATTATTGCAATACACTAGCCTTTTTAAATTTGCCCAAAAATCTTCAATAGGGCGAAGCTGTGGAACATTAGGCGGATTTGATGTCTTCGGCACAAACGGGATCTTTAGCTCCGCCATTTTGGTTAGAGTTTTTTTCGCATAATGGCTTGAGGCTAAGTCCGGCCAAAATACTACATTTTCTCCTCTATGACTTGTTTTTATAAAATCCCGCACTATAGGCAAGCAACGCTCTATGTAACGATCAGCGTTCACAGCTAAACCAGATTCAAAGAACACGGGCTTAGACATACCGCGAGGACTGATGGCAAGCCATAGTAAAACTTTTTTAGGGAACTTAGTATGCTCGACGTATTTTACGTTTTCTTCAGTTGGACCATTGGTGTTTTCAAAATAGTAATTGCCTTGCCACTCATTTCCATCTAACGTGAAATAGGACTCGTCGTCCATAACGCATGTGACGTTATTTTCAGCGTAAAATATTTCATTAACCAATTTACGTAGTCGCTTTTTCTGAGTCGTTTTTTGACTTTCGGACACGGTTGGCTTAACTTTTCTGGTACGTTTATCAATGCCCATGTCTTTAAGATATTTTTTAACCGTTTTACCGTCACATCTAAATTTCCTTCCGAGCTCTCTATACGATTTAGCGACTCGGCCGGCCGTCATTTTCTGTAGTCGAGCTCGCTCAGAAAACTTGCTCAAACTGCTACGGTTTCCAGAACCGTGCTTTCTAATAGTGGTTTTCCGCAAGGAAAAGGACGAGAGAATATTATAAATTGTGCTTCGACTCTCACCCATCTCTACAAAATGTTCCACCACCTTCGATTTCGGCCATAGGGGATGTGAACTGTAGAAATTACATACAGTTTCACGACGTCGTTCTTGTCGACTAACCATAGTTACAAAATTAATGAACCAATCCTCACGAAACTTACCAAAGTGATTGACAGACATATAGGTGTTGTCTAAATTTCACTCCGCATACGTTATGTCTGTAATTAGTTTATATGGTTCCAATTTATAAAACAAAGTAAATACAGCAAAAACTAGTTCTGTATGAAAAACTTAAATTCGCTGTATTTTTTTTATTATGGTATCTGAAGCTACGTTAACTGATTTCAGACATAGATATACCTCATTTCATTGAACATACAAAGTTTCGTTACAATCCAACAAGTAGTTTTAAAATGAGAGCGTAACTACGTTTGTATGGAGAATCGAGCTTACTGCGGACTCTTAAGTAAGTACATGTTAAGTTTGAGATAAGTTATGATTTATTGACAACTCATTTTGGAACAAAATATTCTAAATTCATTTCGCAATCTGTTATGATTTACACAGGAATAAAGCATGCTTTGAGAGCACACATCAATCATCCTGTGCTCTCGATTGAGATCAATTAGTCTTTGTACATGTACGAATCAAGCTCTTTTATGTCGACATTTGTGTAGGTACTAGGTATAAATACTCACAGACAAGAATCGAAGAAATTCTCAAGCATCAGACATAATTTATTTGCGCCTTTTCAAGTACCTATTAGTTACAAAATATAACCGTGTATGAAAACGTTCTGTAACTAAGCTTATCTGAAGATGTATACGGAAGGACACTTGCCATAGAAACCTGTAAACTACACAAGATACACAAGCCCATACTGTGTGCACAAAAACTATGCAAAAACAAATTACAGTCACATCAGTAAAGGCTTGTAACAAAATTTAAAATTTTAACAGTAACTTATATTTTAAACATTATTGAAACCTTATGCATTCTCCTAACATAACACACCGCACTTGAATACTTTTTCTTTGTCTAACTATGCCGTCGTACGATTTACTAATCCGGAAACCCAGGCCTCGCAAAGGAAATGAAACGGGGCGCATACAGTCAGTGTTTAGGGCAGGTTAAGTAAACTGCTTGGGATTACGTACAAACACTGTCGGGCATTCGCGCCAAGCTCTCATCAGCCACTATTCGCAGTGGCCTATATAAAGACAACCTATACAGTGCAGCCTGTGAGCGTTAGGGTTCGGGACTAAATTTATCTTAGACTAGCTTGCTCTACGCGTTTTTATGCTAAAATAAACGTGAAATCGGACCTGAATGTGCCTGAATACTGTTTAAAAGCTCGCGAGATGTAGTATATGCGGCCATTTCTTCGAATATCTTTTGTAAACTCTAAGAAAATTGGGACTCGGATGTTCCCTGTCTGATTTGTGATTTGGCTTGGCGAAAAGCCATTCTTAATCACTATTTGTCCGCGCTCAGCTCAGGTCCAGTGGCGGTGGGCCAATTCTAGGTTAGAAACAACAATGTTGCCTGTATGATAGACGTCCTGAAGTCGCCACGTTCGCGTGTGAGCAAAAAATACAAGCGACAGAAGAATCCGTCGTAATTTACATTGGCAATCTTTGTCGGTGCCGTTTTGCCATCGCAACATTGACGTTTTAATGAAAACTCCGCGCCCGAAGCCACGCACTAATGATGACGGATCCCCTGAAAGCGTCGACTCATACCGCGCTGCTCATTATCTATGAACTGAGCACCGTTCTCATTATTCCTCACTTCCTACCCCCCCTATTATTTACTGGGCATGAATGCCTTGGTTTTTTCTGCGAACTTACGAACTACGAGTTCCAATACAGACTGTCATTGACGTCATTGTTCTTCATTCCACTAAGTATACAATGTTAATTATCTGGGAGGAGATACAATAATTTGTAATACCCATACTATTGAATATATTAACTTTGATACTTTTATTACTTGAAAGCTTATAATATAAAACTGGCAGTGTTATATTATAATATTTATAAAGCTTGTATACTAGTAAATATCGTATACCTATGCTTTAAAACTGTCTCAAGTCTATACAACGGGCTAGAACATCGAAACTGTGTCCAGGCCAAACAGAGATGGCTACGTCAAAAGTGTTCCAACTTAGTAACAGTTTATCGATGGTTACAACGTACAACAGAAACTTATAGATAGTCTTTTGACGAGAGGAACTTATTGGAAGACGATGTAGGTTACATTTTAATTACTTATTTATTATAGTTTTGCCTTCAAACTCCGCATGAACTCCCAGAATAGGTCCCATATTAACTTCCGCCCTCGATTTCACGCTTTTGAGGGATGATTTTCGGGATAAAAATTATCTTATGTAAAATACAGTATGTACATTAGTTCGAAGCTTCCCATCTGAAATCCTTCGCGACAAAACAAAGTCCTGTGTTATGCTGGCTGCGTTTTTCTTTTAATTAAGAGATTTTTTTTTAAAAAAAAACAGACATAATTAATATCAATCATATATCATAAAGATTTTTTTGGTAGACGTCTCATTATTTGACAGCTTTATTTATACAAATTAAACTTGAAGGTGCGTAATTGAAGTAGCGAGCACTGCGAAATTTATCTGAAGACGGACTTAACTATTTATTGTAAGTCTGCTGTTGAAATTTTTCTATAATATTTTAGCTTGAATTATGAATACATTTTAAGGGAACATTTTTAATTGAGTTGATGTATTGTAAAAAATACTACCAAGTTAAGTTATACTTTTACATATCTGGGATATTTATGCGTTCTGTAGCTAGCGCGAAGTTTAACCTTATATTGTATTTGAAGACCAGTAATTTGTACGTTAAATCGAGAAGTTAGGTAGCGGCTGTCAAACGGCAGTTGTGGGTTTGAATCCCGACTCGTACCCATGAGTACTTTATTTTTAGCGTTAGCTTTTCGGTAGGTAAAGGAAAAACACCGAAGGGAAACCTGCATACATCTGCGAAGAAATTCAACGGTGTATGTGAAGTGCTCAACCCGCACTGGGCCAGCGTGGGAACTACTGCCCGTTCCTTCTGATCCATGAGAGGAGGCCTGTGCCCAGCATTGGGACGTAGGCACATAGGCTATATTATTATATCGAGTGGGTAACCATAGAGGTATACTTATTTGCTGACTGCCGCTTTCTAATGAATGATGGAGCTGTCATTTCTTTATATGAAAATACGGAAAATCTTACTTCCGGTCCAGGAAATTACAGGATTTAAAGATTTTACTTCCGGTTATTGTGTTCGCAAGTAAGCCAATTAGGTATATACGCCATTCGCCTTCATTCTTAAAAGCGTAACTTTTAGCGTAAATGTGGGTATAAAAGATTGACAAAATGTGATATCGCAATGATAGGTTGCTAGCCCATCGCCCACAACACACTTCAATCCTGTTCCATTAGTACGACTCTTACGACACTCACGGGAAGAAAGGGGGTGGTGCTATGCTATCTATCCCGACACCACACGGGGACCGACACCACACGGGAAAGGAGGTAAATTACTCCTACTATTAACAAACGAGGAAACATTTACCACAAATTCATCAATTTAAAGTACTTAAATGAAAATGTTTATTAATTTTCGTGTTTCATAGTAAACACATTATTTTGTTAAAGCATTAAAATAGTTTTACTAAAAATACTAAAACGTTGTCGAAGACATTAAATGTCTCTTACATTAATAAATCTACTTACATACAATAATAGGATATCAAGTCCTCTTCTTTGTATGGGAAACTATCACAATGGCGGTGTATTCATGTGACAAATTTCCTTCGCCTTTCCTTGACGAGTTTTCCACAACAATAACGCCATTAGCCATTGTTAGCACTAACACCTATCAAAGCATTCCCAGCGCGGCATGTGTCCGTCGGCGTTCACTAAATCTATCACCATTTTATTGATTCTTGCTTAATGAATGTATTTAAGATAAACTTTAAACCGGTAACTTTACTTTATCTTACCCCACCCAAATTGAATTGCGTCCCACACGTATCGCGTGGTAACAGTAAGGACCTAATTATACTTGGGGACCTAAATTCCGAGTAACACCTACACGTATACGTACGATTCCATTGATATGATATGTCAAAAAAAAATCGTGCATAGGGTTACATACAAGCCAATTGATAAGGCATAACCGAGCCACAGTACCAATAACTCGATACGTCGATATATCAATGACAGCGCTTGGTACTAATCGAATGACCAATAGCGTGGCGGCTACTCGATACCAAAACAATCAAATTCATGATTCACAAACAGTGAAAGGCCTCTATGACTACGTACTCGACTGGCATCGATTGTATGCTCTTTCTCGAAATACCCGCCCGCCCTACACCGGGGTAGCCATACGTATGTATAGCCGTACGATCGTTTACCCCCAGCGCTCGGAGCGATGCCATGCGTTTGTGGGGAAGTCACGTCGGAACTTTGGGAGGAATTCATCGACTATATTGCAGCGTCGGGCAAAGTATGCTACTCTATGGGCAGCATTTGGAAATTAGGAGTACAAATTTATAAGTCGATGTGAAGCTGTTGATATACTGTTGATAGAATATTATGAGGGTTCCGTAGTCGAAGTCGCAAAACGAAAAACACCCAAATGAGAGATCATTTTCATTACATTATATCAACGTGAACGGCATTCGATAGGTCTTGGAAAATAACTTCAAGGTTCGTTGAAAAGTTTTGGACTAACTGAATATTTTTGGAGATGGATGAATGGATCCTCCGAAAGTCGTAATTTTTTTTTGTGTGCTCTCCCTCTAAATTTCAAACCGGCTGACCGGAGCAAAACTATAGTTCTTGGCGAAAACTTTCAAACTTTTCAAACAAGACCAGCCAGGTCTGTAGTTTAATCGCTAACCCTGTGTATTGTGACAAAATTTTCTGCAGAGACGTACGTTCCTTTTTTCTGGATGTGGATTGACCAGCTTTCTTTGGTTTTTTTAAACTGCTTATAATTAGACACGTGCCCACACATGTACAGTCGATTTCAAAAAGAACCAACAGTCAATTTCACCGTATCCAAATTGTATATTTGTAATCACACTAACATTATCAATGTGAAAACTCGTTGATGTTGTCAGAGATACATAATAAGAGGCACATGAAGGAAACCTTATATATGACACTAATATTATAAATGTGAAAATAAATGTAAAAGAGACATACTGACAACTGTAAATATACGACATAATTTTAAAAATTCAATAGTGCGATGCAGAACATCACCAATTTCCGAGCATATTCTAGCCTTAGAAGGCCATTCTCCAGTTTTTTGTCGGCGTCTAAACTCCGTCAAACCATATGAGACGTTATATAAGAGTTTGATGGAGTTAAGGTGACCCGCAGACCAAATTTGAGCCTAACCGATTCGACAAAGTCGTGTTTACGCAACAGAGCCATCTGTTGTTGTCAAGTGAACGCCGCGTGGCGGCGATGCCAAACAGTTTAATTTTGGGGGAAAATTCTAGCAAACGACTTAGCCGATGATGATGGCACTTTCTAATATTGTAGTTTAGATATTAGAATAGGACATAGCACGGCCTTTTTTTAGATATAATTTCTTCAGATATAAGGTTTGAAAATTTGTATGGGAATTAATTCATTTTTTAAGATAGAGACTTGATTCTTCATAAAAAAGTTCTTTAATAAAACAAAAATGATTTCAGCGATTTTGAAAACTCCTACCTTAAGGGGGTCAAAAGTGGGTTGCAAATTTGTATATAAATTATATATTTTTTCGACCTAGGGAGTTGAAACTTCGTAAAATGGTTCCATACAAAAAAACAAGATAACTAATTTCAGCGTTTTTAAAAATTAATCTTCTAACGGTATTAAAACCAGCTTGAAAGTTTGTTTGTAGAAATCCAGACTGAATAACTAACTCCATAATAGATGGCGCTACCGGTCTTATCCGATACTATTAAACAAGCAATATTTATATAAATTTGTAATCATGTTCAGATTAAATTTGCAGTATAGGGGTTTACGGGGCCACTGAACCGATCTAGCTTGGTCTTATTTTCGAGACAGGACGTTTTTTCCGTATTTTCTTTTAAAAGGCTGGCTAACTCTTCGACGACGACGACGACCAATGGTTAGTATTCTTTTTTGATGGCTGCACGTTTGAACCCCAGAGGTGAGAAGGTTTTTAGTTTTCTTTTCGTTACTTAATTTCGTATTTTTTTTATGAACTGTCAGTTATTAGTTTTTTGTTTCATTTTGTATAGAAATCGTTTTTTCTTAGTATTAAAGCCGAAAATAACTCAGTCCAAGGTAAAAACAAGGCTTAATCATTAAGAACTACATCGACGGTTGTGGATTTGAATGCGTTCATGCAGTCTTATCGTTTTTATGCCGAATTTAGTCCAACACGACCTGGCCCTAATTTAATTACAATATGGACTGATAAAATGTTTTGTTTGCGAAGTTACGGAAATAATTGTCTGACATTATACATACATTTAGGTAAAGTTAGACTTGTGTTTGTTTCATAATTTTAGAATCAAATAAAACCCATAAAAACAATCATATCAAAAAAAGGAAAAACTTAGTATAAGCGGCATCTATCGAGACGTAGTGGACTAAAATTAAGCTCGAAAATCGACAACTAACATCAGCGACCTCTATCAAACTGAATTTTTACCAAAATTATGGTCGCTAGATGGTGCTGTCATTATATAATTGTTCCTTTTTCATTGAATTTGTGACTCATAATAATGAATATTATATTTTTGTTAATATCCGTTGTAAAAACAGATATGTAATTGCGTAAGTATTAACACGTTCAAAGGCACGCGGCCCGGCAGCCTAATAAACGAGAAAAAAACTTCGAACTCTGAACTTTATTTAAAACGTCTGGGGTAAAATTGTTTCTCCGAGGCCCCAAGGGGAAGAAAATACCAAATTCTTTCAGCGGGGGCCATGGGATCGTAAGTCCGACTCGATCTCGGCCAGTTTTATTTCTTATTTAATAACTAGCCGCCACCCGCGACTTAGTATAAACTGCACCAAGTAATCATATTAATCCTTTTAGTAATTATTGTCAAAGTCCTTTGTAAATAAAATGTAAGTAGGTATATTTTCTGACTTATTTTTAATGTCAAGAATCGAAAGGTGATGGCATCTCCAAATCTAAAAAAGAGAAACACAAACAAACAAATTCTAAAACACAATTATCATACCTAATCACTTTTTGCATCAACCTGTATTTAATAATTATGTGATGCACACATAGACATTATCATTCACACGTTCAATTCGTTCGTGCCAGCTTTCGTGAATCGACCTGTATATTTAATTTAATCCATAGGTACTAATATTATAAATGCAAAATTGTGTCTGTCTGTCTGTTACCTCTTCACGCTTAAACCGCTGAACTGATTTGGATGAAATTTGGTATAGAGATAGTTTGAGTCCCGGGGAAGGATATACAATAGTTATTATTCCGGAAATCATTCCCAAAAGTTGTATGGAAGTACGATATAAACCAGTTCCACCCGGACGGAGTCGCGGGCAGAAGCTTCTAAAGTAACTTATAAAACGATTAGTACTTAGGTACTATTTAGTGTTACATGCTTCTGCCCGCGACTCCGTCCGCGTGGAACTCGTTTATTTATAATTGACTGATAATTAGTCGTGGATGGTACTCGGGCATTTCCCATACGAAAGGTGAAACTGGTATCTAAAGCTTTTATTTGTCGATCGAAATGCTAGGCTTAATGCCAAGTAGGTAACTGAGGTGTTTTTTGGGTTACGAGACTAGTGTAACTTTTACTAGTGTAAGTAATTTTCTTCCGCGATCCTATTACTCAACAAATAATTTAATCTATTGATTACGAATGAACGTGAAACGAACTTGAACGACGTTTCATTCGGTTAGCTTCCCACAACTATTTAGGGGACAAAATATAATGTGAATTTAAATTTATACCAGCCGCACGCACGTTACGAGTATATTCAAGTAATGACGTAAAACAAACTATCAATAATGGTAACATTATTGATACTTTTAGTTTAATATATTATTATTATTATTTTTACTGTTTTAGGGTGTAAATGGGGAATTATATAGTACTAGCTTCTGCCTGCAACTCCGTCCGCGTGGAACACGTTTTTATCGTAGCTCCATAGAAACTTTCACCCCCTTAGGGACTGATTTCCGGGATAAAAACTATTCTATGGCCATCTCCGGAACTCAAGCTATCTCTATACCAAATTTCACTCCTGTTAAACCCGCTTAGGGGTGGGTTTTTCTAAAACCCTAAAATTGATTTTCTTGTATTGTAATAAGGAGACCATGCACAAAGTTTGATGTCTCTCACTTAAAATTATACTCCATCTTCGTGCAAACTTTTACCCCCCTAAAGGTGAAATTTTTAAAAATCCCTTCTTAGTGGTAGTGGTACTAACGTCATATAAGCTACCTATTGTGAAAAAAACAGCTTTCTAGTTTCAACGGTTTGGGCTGGGCGGCGTTGATTTAAGGGGCTCCCATACGCCAATGACCTTCGATCTGAATCCCTTAGTTTTCTTATGTTTTTTTTAGCTTACTATATTAACAACAAAGGCTTTAAGCAATATAGTATCCCATATTTACTTCAAAGTTCATCGTTTTCGAGATATTTGGCATCAAAGTTGAACCATTTTAGGCCAAAAAAACCGTTTTCTGGCCATAACTTTTGTGTTAATTGGTTTATAATGAAAACCTTAGACCAGTTTTTAGAGACGTCACAGACGAACCCAAATATGTAGATTTCGTATATGTTAGATCTTTCACGTCAATAGAGATACGAAATTAGTGTTTTTTTAGACAATCTTTAAAAAAATCATACAACATTAAGTATTCATTTGTTTCAAAATCCGGTAAATCAAAATGGAGATAAAAGATTGACGAACCGATAACCGTTTGATTCATATTTCTATCTGTAGTGCAAAAGAAGGAGATACGATTCAAAACTTGTCAAAAATCGATGGAAACCTCGGGTAGCCCCTTAAGTGAATGAGCGAGTCAGTCAGGCAGGACTTTAACGTTTATATACATACATATATCTACTTACTCGACTGTGAATTCAAAGAAAACTGGTAACAAAAAGCTCATATACCTATACGTTATTGTTTTATGTGGCTTTGCTTTTATTTACGTACATATTTACATCAGCCTATCGCATTTTTTTGGGATATTTATAAAGCATTTGCCCCACTCGTACTTAGTGCTTACAAAATACTCTAGTATTTTATAAATTCTCGAGTACCAAATTATAAAATTTAACTCAATAAACATACCTACACGCAACTTGATTCTGATAACAACAAATGTAATAAATAGGACAATATTACCAACGCTAATGAAATACAGCCTACCGGAGCAAGCTATAAGGAAAATGGATAGCCGTGATATAGGTACGAATTCAAATGAAATTGAGAATCATGGTGGAGACCGGCGGAGGGTTGCGCGTTTCATAACCATGCAGATGCCACAGCCACAGCCGGCTTATCCTAAGCTTCTTATACGGATAGTGGCACTTTTATTATGGCTTATCAATAAATAACACCACATATAAGTACTTGACTTATCTAAACAAAACATTAGGTATGCTTTGTTAGTTAGTCCAACACTGTGACAATTTTTGAAGTGAAAATTTCTTTAGCGGCGCTGAGCACTTTTTGGGGTGGATTTTGTGTGAGAGATTCGGGACGAGGCTTGGGGGCGGGGGCGAAAACTACATACACACACACACATAGGCACATAGTTCTAATTTGTACTTTATTGTTAACAGTATAAGGTCGTAACACATTTTCCGTAAAAGCAAATTCCATTTTGTTTTATCAAACTTTTATATTTTGCTGTTAGCCGATTCGACTTCATTCAAAACTGAACACTATTCGTAAGAGTATAAAGCCATTAAACACTTTTTGCAATTGCATATTCTGCAAATAAATTTGTAATTTTGTCCACGCGTCCTTTACCGTTTTGCTATTGAGAAAATTCGAATAGTTCGAATTTGGACGTTATTCCTAAAGAGATGAAGCTTTGAAAAATATTTGGCAATGGCAAAAAGAAATTGGTATTTTATTTCATCGTCTCCTTCATCAATTTAGCTGAGTTAAGTAAATTAGAATAGTTCGAATTTGGACGTTATTCCTAAAGAGATAAAGCTTTGAAAAACATTCGGCAATGGCAGAAACAGATTGGTATTTTATTTCATCGTCTCCTTCATCAATTTTGCTGAGTTAAGTTGAACTATAGCGTACTACTAATAAGGTTGTTATCAGATATATTGGCACGCAGGGGGAGGGAGGGGGGAGGCAGGGATTTTTTTTTGCAAAATTAAAATTATTCAAGTTTTTACTTCTGCCGGCACTCCCGGAGTGCAACCCGGTCTTTTTTAATAGCACCAAAGTTACATAAGAAATCCTACCTCTTTTCGGTGTGTCCAGCTGGTCTATCGGTTCCCCAAAATCGTTAAAATACGAACATTTGAAACTTGATCATAATTAAATGCAACCTTCGCTAATCTTTAAGTCAAACAAATCAATCAAATCAATGCGAATCGTCCAACGTGTTCTCATGAGTAACACTTAAAGGGTGAATAGAGCCGGTCTATTGAATTAATGTCGACTAGGTATCAGCTATTGTACCGGGTGTTGGCCACATGTCACAAAGCGCACTACATTGACATCGTGCGCGGCCACATGTCCGCAAGGTTACAGCCTCGAGGCAAATACTTCAACTCTGAGTACTAACAATGAGTTAAAAGTTATAAGTTTACGTTTCCTTTGCTCAAATAAGAACATCACTATTATTATTCGTTAAAACATAACTAGAATAATACCAACTTTGTCAGCTTGCTTTATTTTGCAATCGAGTTTGTTTTTTTTGTAGCTTTTTATTCATACTTAAGATGTTCTGCTTTCCGGAGAATGAGTACAGTATGAAGTGTGCTTGTTGATCGGTCCCTATTTCACTAATTTGTGATAGCAATTCACTGTACGTCGTAGGTCTCTGGGTCGATAAGTTATGATCGTGCGATTGACACGTGTAGACTCAGCAATGCATGGTAAACTGTCATTGTCAGATGGCAATTGTCAACCTTGAAATATAGGCCTATATGCCTAGTTGAAGTAGGGGCAACGAGATATTTAATGATTATTTAAAACGTATATTCCATTAAAAAAAACAAGGTCTTACCGAAATCATTGTGTCTTCTTAGCGGTTACTCACGAAGAAACTGAATGAGATTCACTTTAATATACCACATACATATGTTTATAATAACAATTTTAAGCACCGTAAGCTTACAAAATCTACCGCGAAAAGCAAAGACACGTAGCAAGGCAACACTTATCCTTACACCTTTAACGCAAAATTATTATCATGTGACGCATCAAAAACCGAGCAAAATATGTGTACAAGTTACTTTTATTCACCCCCGGTTCAAGCTAAGAAGGCACAACGCGAATGGTCCACTACATCGAATAAGATACACTTATTAACTAACTACCACCAAAAGTCAAGGATTATTTTATCTTAGTGTAAATGTATTTTAGCAAGTATCTTTCTCCCCCGGTTCCGGGCCTTTGTTAAGTACGGTCCAGAGGTAGGCGCCAGCTGTGATCAGGGTTCGGCGCGCGTACGTCTGGCGTTGGGCGATCGATGCGGCCAACAGATTTACATTTTCCGCGGAGGAAATCGGAAAAGTTTGTCACGTGCGTGTGTGAACGCGGGCGGCGAATACGGCGCGCCCGCTCGCCGAGAGAGCGCGGCGCCGAGTGCCGCCCGCCCTGCCGCCGCCGCCGGCGCGCCGCGGTCGGCGGCGGCCGCGCCGGTCCGCGCCGCTGCCGCTACACAACGCTGCTCCGATCCGACACACCACGGTTGTCACTAATCTAACCATAACAACGAATCAAAATTTCCTATCACAACTAACAGAATGATTCAATGAACCCATCTTATACATACGCGGTTCTTGTTCATTATTACTTTCATAATATTAGTACGAGCTCTATTGAATCACGTAATCTAAATATTGTAATAAACAGTATTGATCAAAAATAATTTCGTAAAACGTGGGAAAAGTTATAGCAATGCAAATACTCGCGTAGAAGCGTAGGGAATAGAGCGTCCAAAGAGCAATTTTATGCTGAGGATAATTAAGGTCCCGAATGGAGCGGTACTGTTGGGGGTGGTTAGTGTCGTGGCTGTCGTAAATAGAGGCGCGCGGGGCAGGGACGACGTGAGACGTAGGAGTATCGATTTTGGCTACCCCGCCCTCTCCCCAGTACTGCGACAGTGTGGGTGAGCGAGTCCTCGCTCCGTCCAGCCAGCGACAAACGCTGCGCGAGAATTCCTCACCACACCGACGAATGCTTTGTTCATCTTTTACCTAACAAACTTTGCAATATAAATCGGTCGAAGCATTCAGCTTACTTGTGACGGCCGTGGATGATACCGACTCACGGGTGCGTCCGACATTAAACCGTCAGCTTAGGGCTTAGAAGTGTGTGTTACGCGGACCCTCTCCCGATCGATTCTCACCCTCGTCTTATAAGATAATGCCAAGTATTTAATTCATACAAATGTAAATATAAATACTTATGTGCAAATTTTGTATTCCTACGTTCAAGTATGTATGTAAGTATTATTTGAAAGAGTTGTGCCCATTCATTTATGAAAATAAATATACTGATTCACAGAAAACAAACATTCACGTTTTCTCATTCAACAAAAAGTAATTCGATCTACGTTGGTACAGGATTTCCGTACATTTCGGTTGATGTTGACCTTTTTCATTGGGTTGACAACCATAAATGCAATGATTTTGGGAGCCACTAGTTGAACTGAGATCAGATCGATACACACATTACATTATGTAACGTTTGATAGTGACGAAAGGCGGGCCGACCACTTGTGGAGCGAGACGCTCACCCGACGCTATTGGAAAATGGATTTGCTCACATTCACGTTACAAGAATCGGGATTGGTAGGCTTTCGCATTGCCAGAGAAAATTCACTGTGCACCTAATAGAAAGTCAATGAACAATTGCAATTAGCGAAAATATGATTCGGGTCTAAATTGATTCACGGGGAAAATTTATTTAGCGTAGGTAGATGAATTAGAACTTCGGGTTACGAGCGCGGTAAATACTGAACGTAATAAAGTTGAGTTGAAGTCTGCGGAGCTGGCGTCTCCGAAACCCTAATAAACGCAATCCCTCTGCGACAATGAATCGCACGCCCATGAAGCCCCTTTGTGTCAATTTTATCACGGTGGTGTACGATAAATTGACTCGCACAAGAAGAGAGATTAGAGAGAGTATTGCACAATACTTCGAATAGTTAAGTACATACCTTTCATCTAGCTGCTGGAGTTGCGACGTCTGCTGGTAGTTAATGCGTCGCCCGTAGAGTGAAGCTCCACCCTCTGACATGTACCCGTCCATCATGTCGTTGTTTCTGCCTCTATCTATGTCGTTTATATTGATTCTTCTTAAACAGTCGCCATCAGATAAATATCCTGACGCAACCTCCATGTCACAATAATCGGGATTGGAAAAGCCGGGCCCATAATTCATGCGATCGCGCAATCCTATATTTTCCCGTCCAAAATTTGCTTTGACGGTATTGGCGTGATGCGGATACGCCGCTGTATTCTTTTGCGATAATCCTGAAGTTCTCATTGGAAGTGTAAGGTGACTATTGTAGCCTCTAAGCAGCGGTCTCATAGGCATCACGTTCATCAGCGGATTGTCATCTTCGCCTAGTGAGTTGTCGCGACAGTGAGATGGCGTACTAGACCTGCTCTCTCCCTCGAGTTTCTTGCTCATTTCTGACAAAGGAGTATTGTGGTCGAATGCTGGTTTTAGTCCCGAATTTTCTAATAATCTTCTCTGCGCCGCTTGTTTTTCGGATATTTCTGCTTCATTAATAACATCATTGATGTATGTAGTATTCATATCAATCCTCTTGCTGCCCGAGTGACCATTAGACGTTGTTTTTGACATTTCAGAACCAGATTCACTGGAAGGTCGGTATATAACACTACTGTCACTAGAGTTGGAATGCTGTCCTGTGGTACTATGTGTAGAGTTTGAGTGCAAGCTTTCAGACATTTGCGAAGTAGTATTTTGACATGCACTATTAACCACGGGCATTGGAGATACGGCGAGCGTTTGTTTTTGAGAAATGTCTTTGCTTAAATTTGATTGTTCTCTACTAAATGGAAGTGCACTTACATTGTTTGTAGAATTTAAACTAGAATTGCTCTGTATTGGGCTTAATTGACTATTTGTACCTTTGTGTATAATGTGCCTTTCATCTTTAGAAATTTTAAAGGTCCCCTTGACCGCGGCTGTGGGTTTAGGAATACCTGTGTGGTTTTGTAGCGATACACCTTGTCCTGTAAGCGGCGAAGGGGGATTGTTTGACTGATGTTTTGCGCCGTCAGTGTTATTTTCACTTCTTTGTTCGCTAAGCTTCATCTGACTTCCTGATAATTTGATCATCTTTGTATCTAACTTTCCTTTGGAGCTTCTTGGGTGATCGTCAATTTGATTTAATTTAGTATTACTTATGGATTTCGGTGTAGCCAGCTTGGATTCTTTGTCCCGCAAAGTAAGTTTCGGGCTATTTCTTGATTTATCATGATTACTTGATTTAACGTTGGATTTACTTAAATTTGAGGACGAATCTTTAAGGTTTTTAGAGCTAATTAACTTAGATTTTACATTCTTGCCAGATTTGTCTTTTGATAAAGTATCGCTTTGTTGTCTTATACTTTTAGGTCCTAACAAATTCGAGGTTTTGATATGTGCGTTGGTAACGGATGATTCGTTTAAACTTAAGCTAGAGTCGGATCTCTCACTTTTCGCAGAAGAGAAACCACTGGAAGAGCTTGTTCGCTTGGACACTGCCGTGCTTCTGTGTTGTTTCTCAGAGTTTGGCTTATCTTTATTGAAAAGCTTCAATTTGTCTAACATAGAATGCTTCGTGGGCGTCCCATTTTGATTGGTAGCTTTTTGGGAATGCTGCTGAGGCTGCGTGAATGGACTAGCTGGGATCTTGCTGCCAGGGGCCAAAAGCGAGGAGTTTGGTCGTGATCTGTAAACAACGTAAGAAACAATAGTGGAAGCGTTAGAAATTTGTGCTCTAAAATACATATTAAGTCGCAGGGAATGTTGGAACTTACCCAGATGACGACGCAGGTGCTCGTGGTATGAAACTGACTGCTCCCTGTCCCAGGGGGCTCGTAGAACGACTAGAGCTGGCTGATAGACCACTTTTCCCACCTATGGAAACAAACTGAATTATACTTCATTGCGTAACCTCTTCACTTTAAACTTGCACCGAATATTTGATTAGAATAGCTTTCGAAGCGAGGTTATCATACTGCCTGCGTAAATATTATATGTAAACACTCGTGAGATAAGTCGAGAGATTTCTTTTATCATAATAATACGGGTGGTCTGCGCTGCGCGCGCGTCGCGCTGAACTGTTTTTTGAATGTTTTGTCGTCACTCATCAACCTTGTCTAATTCATGAAGAGCCCTGTTACCCCTGCGTGCGTTTATACCAGAAGGGGAATTTTAACATTGCCGGGATCATTACATTTTGGTTTTGGAGTATCGATCGCGGCATACAAAATAATAATTTCGTGACGTCATTTGGTACTTGACAATGATATGCGTGTGCGTGTTACAACCCTAAAGTAGGGACATTATAATGAGCCGATGGCGGCTATAAACATGGTTTATTATGGGTTTCTACATAGTATTGCTAAGTATGTCACCGGGTAGCGTGACTACGACTTTTAAATACAAATACTTGGATTATTTTCATCGACATTACAATTACCTAAAGAAAAAACCTAATAGGTATATTTTATCTGTATGTGTGATTTGACCTGTTTTACCCGGCGGATTGACAGGTAAGCCTAGGTATTATATTTATTCGATCCATAGATTTACTCTGTGGTATTTTTTATTTTCTTGATTCTTAACTGCTATACTGGATGGTTTTGTTTTACCCGGCGGATTGACAGGTAAGCCTAGGTATTATATTTATTCGATCCATAGATTTACTCTGTGGTATTTTTTTATTTTCTTGATTCTTAACTGCTATACTGGATGGTTTTGTTGAATGTTTCTATCGATTCGTAAAAAATCGTAAAAAGTTTCAAAACATGTGGCCTTCATAATGCGTTTTAGCGCATCCGAAAATAACCAAAGAAGGAGTACCTACCTACGTTTTTAAAAGAAAAAACCCATAATCTAATAAGTAAAGATGGTCAAGTTCAAATCGGCACAGAGGGTTCCGTAAATAAACTTGAAAGTATATTCGGGAATAAAGTCTTGTTTTCCCGAAAATTCACTCTCCAAAACCTCTAAATACGAGTATGCGACATAAAAGGCCGTATTTTACAAGTTAACATTTAATTTTCAATGTAGATTATGTTACTATGTTTGTTCGTGTTGTGGAATCTTGCAAGTTAATTTTGAAGCCGATATCTTCAACTGACTGAGTTGGAATTTTGGTTTAAGTATAGTTTGGATGACAATTCAATATTATGATACCATCGAGCTGATCTGATGATGGAGACAGAACAGACATAACCCCGTTGAGCTCGTTAGAAACGTCTCAGCGAGTAGTCGATGACGGTATACAGAAAAGTACAGAAGGCAATAAGACTATAATAAGTATATATACAGGGTGCCATTTTAATCAGGGTCCAAATTCAAGTTTCAACGCTAGGTAGTGAGTTAAGTTAAGTAAACCCGACAGTCTATCGCATGATCAACGTCCTCTCTTTATCTAAACGCTATGAAACGATTCATCACTGCAAGGTGTCGGTGGGCTCGGTGGAACAGAAGAAGCTCGAGCAGGTGATTTATTTGTCCAGTAATATATATATTATTTGCAATGTCGCAGTAGCACAATAACCGGGATGCGAGCAGACAGTGCAATAAGTAACGTAGCTCGCGTTGTGTTTGAGCAATAAGCTTCCGGATCAAGTCATCTGAATAAAACGTTTAGGGCTTAGGTAACTTTACAGGAAAGAAGCCTATTGTTGGCATGGTGTTCCTTCTGGGATGTGATATCAGTTTTAATGTGTTAGTTGGTTAATTGAACGAGCGGGGAAGCGAACGAAGTTCTCTATTTCAGCTTGGGCCAGAATCTTTCGTATGTCCGAATGTCCGGCTGTCCCGCTGTTCTCCTCTTCAGGTCGCATTTTGCGATACTCGAGAAAATTTGTGAGCAGGTTCAATAAAAAGTTTAAAAAAAATTATGCATCGCAGACCCACTTGTATGATACTAGTTAATAGGTATGTATGATACATTGAGTTCATAAATTTCATAATACGTCCATGCTTAATATTAAAAAAAAAACGCTTAAGTAATTCTGTCTGTCTGTTACTTGTAAGGGAGATAGTTTAGTTACCTACCTAAGTACACTTACCTTGCTAACTTTTCACAAATGGTTTAGTTTTACACTGCTGCTCACACTACTATTATAGCACACAAAAAGTACCTAGTCAAATTATATTGTAATTAAAGAGCGTATATTCATTGCACTCGTATCGAGTTGAATGAGCGCGCACGGCGAGTAATGCACCGCGACTGGCGAGCATGCTTCCAAACCATAATCTCTAACATTAACAAGACCCTAAACACACAACTACGACTCTTAACTCAACTACCTAAGGTCCTGTTCGTGTTGCAAGGTATGCAACAGGCCACTCGTCTGATAAAGCGAAGCTCAATTGACTGCTAAGACAATTAACACATGACTCTTTACACAATGAGAAGCTTGTTAAGTTATATGTATTTTATTGCCGGAATATTGGAACCAGTTTATCAAAAAAATGCAACTATTTAACTGAATGAACCAACATGAGAAGAAAAGTAATTATTGTTTAAATATTTTAAAAACAAGATTTTAATTTATGCTGAAAGTTAGTTGATATTTTAAAACGGTACTTTTCATTTTATTTCAGGGCAACCCTTCTACTAATAAACAAAGGAAAACTTCAGAGGTCTGATTCGATATTCAAAATTAACTTACTCGTAGGAATATTTCTACTTATATAGGTCAGATTTTCGCAGTCCGAATGAAATATCTTAGGGACATTGGTTTAGCTATGTCATTTGATTTCAATAAAACAGGAAAAGCGGCTCAGATTCTTTTAAAATTAAATACTGAATAACTGAATCAAATATCAAATTACACTAACAACCCCATTAAGTAAACTTCATTACAGTTCCAGTATATTATATACGAGTGAGCATTAGTTACGTATTCTAGACGTAGTAGGTAGATAAATAACTACGTACATACATACGCATGGAGTATGTCTGACAAATTAAAGATAGGAAGGAATACTGACTGACGAAAGCGCATTTTATCTAGCCTACTTTTTTCGGGAAAAGGAACCCATTTCAGGCAAACCATTTTTTTTTACCCGGCTGTCTTAGACGGAACTTGTTTGTCGCGCGAATGTACATAAATATATCGTTTCAAGTGTAACCGATTAGGCCTTTCACACGTGGAGTAGTATACAATTGTTGATCTACTAACCAGAAATATTATCATCATCATATAAGTATTTATAATTATACTCAGCATAAACATGTAGGCATACTAAAATGTCTTATATATATTGTATTATATGTAGGTAGTATATACCAGAACTCTATGGAACAGCAGCTTGATTTTGTGATAGCAGAGTTTAAACAGATTAATGGAAAGCGCGTTACTTTGTTCAAGCCAAGCCGCTTGGAGGCTAGAATACCTAACTAAGTAACACTTAGCTAGAAGGGAACCGATAATAAGATAAGTCGACTGAACCAGACCGTTCAAATGCTCTTATCCAACTCGCAACACTCCAGATCCGATAATTACGATTTCAATGCAATCCACGTCTATTCATGAATGCGCGTCTCCGTAGTGTAGACGGTAATAATTATTATTACAATTCAGATACGTATAAGAACATGAAAGCACACAAACCTGAATTAAACGTGTAGGTTTATTAGCGGAACAGTCTGAGAATCTGTCTGGTTTAAAAGACCGACTAAAGTGTGAGCTATTTCACCACAGTTGAAAAGTATCATAATAATCATATATAGGTACTCGTATTTCAATATCCTCTCATATTTTTGGACTCCTTATCGACATACTCTTAGAGGTTGGACGGTAAGACCACACCTAAAGAGAAACCTTAAGTTACGCTGATTCTGGAATGACGTAGCTTATAGCTAGCTATACAAATATAAGGTGGATGGACCAAGGACTCCTAATAAGGCCGGGCCGGGCCACCTTTAAAAACTCACAGTTACGGTTGTTCAAACTACTTCAAATATCGTGAGCACATGTGGTTACGGTCTCAAACAAAAGTACATTTCAGTAGTTTTTAACAAATCGAGGTACCATATGGAAAAAAATAGTTTGCTACTTATCGCTATATAATGACACTTGGTTATTATTTTGAATGAAAATAAGTAGATTATAAATTTTAAATGAAAGGAAAAATTGAAAAATTTAATGCTCCGAGCCGGATTCACCCTATTAAGGCTCAATAATTAGTAATTAGTTATGTCCCTAATTAAAACTACGTCAGAGCATATTATTGAATAAAGAACTGTAAATAAACAGATACTAACAATACAGGCTGATAAAAAGAATATGAAATATGTATTTAAAAAACGTCTTCTCGATTATTAGCAATTTTTCATTATCATACTCCTAAGAAGGTAATACAGCCATAATTTTTGGATATGTTCAATATTGTATTTAATTAAAATGTGTATTTTACGATCAGTTCTAGACGATAGTAATTAATAAACATTGATTAAACATACTTTTAATTCATTTAAAACGGGTCTTGTTATTGGGCGACCGGTTGCCTAATCTAATAGGTAACACCCACTAGCAAAATACTGTTGTTAAATAAATTATTACCTGCCCTATCCTGGCTTTTCTCTATTAATCGTAGGTGTTATACTTTGTCAAGGCTTTGAAATTAAGGTGTGCCTTATTAGGCGATGGTTAGGTAATCTGATGATTTTGGAATCTGTAATAGACAGTTGCTTTAATTGAAGGAGCTGAAGGTATGGGGTGAATGCTTTATTTAGATAAAACTGAATTAATGTTTATGGCAGGCCATGTCTTTTAAGCGAGGAGTGGCTGCTCGCCGTTTTTGACTTTAGCAACACCACGAACTTTAAAGGTTCTAGATCAGAATAAGTACCAGGATTATTTAACTGACTTAAATGGAAAGAGGACTTTCTAATTTCGAATTTATAGACCCATAAGAACAAAAAAAATGAGAATATCTTATGATGGATTCAATGACGAATCAACGGAAGTCTTCAAATATCATGTGGTAAAGCATGTGGTGTCGTCGAGTCAAGCAGGTACTGTACCTGTGTGGACGGGCGTGGCTGGCAGGGGCCTCTTGTCAGGCGGGGCGCGCCGCACTGCCGCCGCTGACGCCGGCAGCGGGATCGACGTCTGCAGCACCGACACCTGTCTGTAACAACAAATAATTGCATTGTCACACATTTTTAGGTACGTAAGCAAAATGTGCAAACATTGAAATAAATTCTTCAGGTCCCTATTAGACCAAAATCACAATTGTTAGCAGGCACCGGCGATTTATTGGACAAGCGACTTCATTCCATGCACAATAAGTTGCGATGGAAATCATTGTTACTACTTAGGTTACGTTTCATAGTTGATAGATAAGGGGCCAGGTGGATTACAAGTCGAATTCCAGTAGCGGTTCGAAAAGTGTAAATAAGTATTCGGTGAGGACCGCCGCCTATGACTATTTATTAACTAAGTAGCTAATTATAATTATCTATACAGCGATGTACTGTTCAATATACTTTTATTCCAATTTCTATGCATACAAATTGATTGAATCCTATACCTACTGTTTTATCTGCCAATACATAGTAAGCATACACATACAATTTAGGTAATATTACCAATACATATTGAAACGTAGACAGACGGGCAAGGGCCTGCTCCTGAATGTGCTCGTGATGTATCTATTGGATTTGTACCTAAGTTGTATCTACTTGGTAGCACTCTCTATTGCGCTAGGTACCGGTATATTTAGCAAGTGATGGAGGTCTTTGGACAATGATGCACATATGAATTAAATGAAACTTAAACCCATCTCCTAAAAGCCTAATAGGCTATTATCATATTAGAATATTCAATACCTACTAATACATATTCCGACAGCGTAGACTGAATATTATCATTTCCCTAACCGACTCTCCAATATGATTGGTTTGTGAGCTGATCGGGTTACCCGTCTATTAAAATATTCCAACCTCTATTGGATTGGTGCCTCGTGAATCAAATCTTGTAAACGGATCCGACCGCTTGGATGGTTGCGATGAACTTCGATTCGGATATTGTTTTCGCCATAGTTAACCTCAAAATGATAGCATAAGTTGTTAATGTTATAAATTATGTTACACTAGCTGTACCTGCGACTTCGTTTGCATGGTAAAATGTGGTGGGAGTTAACGAATTTCTTATTTTGGACATAGGACATATGCAGTTCTAATTTAACCTTTCAAGTAAAACGTTGACAAACCTATTTTAGCTAAAATGCCGTTAAAATTCTTTTCTTTGATGTTTAAATTAGTAAGAAAGGGACAAAACTCGTTTTATGGGGTAATAGTTTAGTAGATGTTTGTGGCCATAGATCCAACAGGTAGGACACAGGCTGCAGCATTAAATTTATATATCTTCTTCTCTACATATTTATAATATAACACTGTTTTATATTAAATAAATACAAACGTGATGACTGAAATCATCTTGAGTCACTCCGACTCTCAGGTAAAGATGTGTATAGAATTAATAAATAGATTTAATAATCCTTTCGAGTACCCGGAGTAGGTACCCATTGACCGGTAAGTGTTTACGCGGAACAAAAGATCTCTTTTTTAACGTCTGAATTTATATTTTCGAAGCTATACCTAACCACTAACTAAGTTCTAGAACCATAACGCGAGTCCGAGTCCTTTTCTATTAAAGGTAATTAATGTAATTATTAAAAATATTAAAGTAAAATGTTTATTTTTTCATATTGCAATGTTTCAGATCGCACTATCACATTCTGCCGATCTTCTGTATGTTCCCGCCATTGTCAACTTAAGGAATGTGTATTGCAGGCTTTATGATAAAAGTTTTATCTGTATGTTGGCCGATTCCTGTGTCTCTATATAGGCTGAATGTCACCTTGAAGGCGCGAAGTACGAAGTAAAATACCGCCTTAATACCTACTGACGCGCTTGATAATTAATGTTTTTTAAAAAAGGGGCCCGTTCTATACTGATTTAATATAGTTTTACTGTTTATTGCTGATAAAAATATAAATACTGACAAACCAGCACGGCTATCACAAGACGGCGAGCGAGCTCTCTCTATTTTTCTCTAACTATCCGTCTCTCTCGTAATATACAACTTAGAAAGAGACGTATAGTGCGAGAAAAATCGAGAGAGCTCCCGCGCCATCTTGTGATAGCCGTTAAGTATCGTGACAATTAAATACTCAGCGTGTAATCTTGCAGAAAATCATAAACCTAGACGTTTTGGCTGAATGCGAGACAACGCTAGGCCATGCCATTAAAAAAAAAGGAAGAGTCAGACTTTTGACGTTATTTTGTTGAAATTTGTTGATACATTTATTGAAATTACGCCTCAATACGAATTTAGCGCGTATAAGTGTCCATATCAGAATCGATTATATTTTTATGCTTTAGAATTTAATATGCGTTTTGTGAAGGTCTATCACAACACCGGATCGAAATTATTACTGTTAGTTAGATATGGCAAGTCCGCCATTTTAACGTCACTGACAGTTGACGGATATGGCGGCTATGATTTCAAGAAGAAAAACTGAATAGTTTAATGAGGTCAAATGTTTCCGAAAATTAATTAACTGTCGCAGTTGGATAAAAACTATCCTAAACGGAAGCTGGAGTAATAATGTACTTATGAAAAAATCTACATTCTTTTCCGTTCATGGGAAGCCGAGATCATTCGGGACACGTAATATGCTTAGTTTGATACTGGCTGATTCCATTTTCAAATTAGAGATTTATTATAAGTGAGAGATAAAGCATAAGTTACTTGAGATTTGCACTAAATACCCCAGGAAAATTACGTTTTTTTCAAACATTAATTTATAACAGCGTTTTTTTTGTTTGTTTAATTTTCAAATGTTATTCTAAGATGCCTTATCCAAGAATCCACCAAAATTTCCATCGGGAAGTAAATATATAAAAATAAATGACACATCCATTATGTTTTTTGTGTGATTTATTTATTATTCTTGAAGAGCTCCTGTAAATTAACCAAAACAAAAATTAAAATATCTATTAATATTTTTCCTCTTTTTTCAGGAATTGGTTAAACATCGATTTTTTTGATGACAAATATTTTGGTGGATTTTGAGTCTAGGTAATTACTAAAGTGATAATATATCAGTTACATGCAAAAAAGCTGCTGTTATGAATTATTTCCAAATTTGCATTTATTTCCATACTAATGAAAATAAAGTGCTTGGGCTAAAAGTGAAAGAGTAACATTCGTCGAGACTTTAGCAATACCTAGCAATTTGTAAGAGATAAATAAGTTCCGCTACTTCCCACTAGATGGCGGTACTATGAGCTTGCAAAAGAGCGCACGCGACTTTTCATGTTAATCAGTATTGAAATAGTTTTCCAAAATATTAAAGTATCAGTAAAACATAAAAATGAAAAAGTAACAAAGAATACTAAGACAGTTTACGAAATAAAAAAGACCGGGTTGCACTCCGGGAGTGCCGGCAGAAGTGAAAACTTGAATATGAACGTGGTGCATTTTTGATATTTTGGGATGGTTAGGGAATAGTTTTACACGAATTGCATTAATTATCACAAATAACCTAGTCTATACATCTATACATATAATAAAGCTGAAGAGGGTCGAAAGTCTGTAAATAGACGATATTCAAAAAAAAATTGGCTGGGGATACTCAGAATCGATAACAGAACACGTTCCAAAAGTTTTTGGATTTTTTGTCTGTTTGTCTGTTTATTTGTACGCGCATCACGTGAAAATGGCTGAACGGATTTTGATGAAAACTTTACTAATCTATCGAAAAAATTCCCGGACGAAATATAAGCTATTAAAATTATTGAGATAATGGTGCAAGGGGGTTTAAAAATGGGGTTGAACGTTGTATCGGATCTCCTTATATCTATATGCTAAAGAATATACTTGATTAAAAAAAAGAACCCCATTCAAAGTTTTAGCAATATATAGATAAAACTTTAAAAATCCCGGGATGTAAAATAGTGGTAGACGGGTAAACACTACATATTAACCAAAACTGGTTGGTACCTCCACCGATAGTAACTGTTAGACATAAGATACCTGATTATATTAGTACTTCGATCAATGACGACGTCGCTGTTAGTATTGAAAAACCAGCAACCTATAGCAGTGCAGTATAGGCAGTGTTTGCACTGCCTTCCTATATTTGCTATGAAATCAGAGGCCATCTAAAGTTGTTTAAAGGTTGAGTTGAATACTTTATTTCGAATTATCATAGTTCACCAACGTCAAGGGATGTGGGTATACAATTTGGACAAAACGGCATTCCTCAGAGAATTGAGTATCTATGGTATCATTTTTTTATGTAGAACACTCCTGTGACTTTTTGAAATATTATTGGGAGCGCATAAGCAGCGGATATTTTGGGCCTTTCATTCCCACGAAAACCTCAGCCTTCACTTCGCGTCTTCTTCGCTTGCCTCCCCGTTTACCTCCGGGATTTTGGCCCTCAAGTTTCGCTTGCAAGACACCGGAAGATAATTAGTATCCTTACGGGTCATTCGCATTGAGACCGTTCTCAAAAGGGTTTGTTTGGGCCTTACATTCCATCGAAAAGGCCTGGCTTGCCTCGCTACTCGCCTTCAGAACTTTGGCCTGGAATTTCTCTCGCAAGACATTTCACTTGCAAGACACCGGAAGATAATGAGTATCCGTCCATAGAGGCGCGTTTAGAGCGCTTTCTGACGGAATGCTTCGAGTCTCTCACTGCAACGAAAAAGCCTTTGGCCTCGCTTTCCTCACCCCTCACCTACGGGACAGTAAGTGTCCGTGAGGGCTCGCTTGCCCCGCCGCCGCTCATGTTCGGTACTTTGGCTACGAAACCTGTTTGCAAAGACGCCTAGGAATTGTAAGTAACCGTGGGGGCTTCTCTTCGGGCCTTCGTCGTTTCGGGGTAGCGGTCTCTAAAAGCTTGCTATAGGCCTTTAATTCCTATGAAAAGCTCAGCCTCCGGCACATATTTTTACCGCCTTTGTATCGTCACATAATTATTCTTTCAATTGATGATCAGATATTTTTGCAGCGTTGCCCATAGTCATATATATTTATGCTAGTGACTGTACCAATCTTAAATGTATCTATACCATGAATGAAGTTTAACATAATAATAAATATTAGGTATTTATTGCACCACGATACAATAAGTCACAAGGATTTTCCAAATCAATAATAGGAACAAAATGCTGTCTTACTTAATGCTTTAAAGCAATCTCTTCTAAAAACTATTGAATACCCGGATTTTTTAAATAAAAAAATATACCATATTTTCATTATTTACCTACAATTTGGAAGATATTTCTATTGATGTATGAATGTCGCAAAACCATCAGTTACTTATTTTATTCAGAACAACTATTATACAATAGAAGTGGCACTGAAAAGTAACGGAATATAATGTGCTTTACCGGTTGGGTTACCTAAATACCGACGTACGTAGGTATATCAAAATAATCGCAACTGAGATACTTATTAATGATGAAGAAAACTCAGTGAACTGGTTTAATTCACGTAACACCCACGGTGTCACCACTTGAGTAATAATACAGAATAGGTGACCAGCACTATCGATTACCCAAACCATGTTGTATAGTGTTACAACTAGACAAAGCTGGTTAGAGATAATGTAACTAGGTGCTACCTATTACCAATAATAATAACGTTTGCGAATTTCTAATTGCTGATAAACCCTACTAAAATAATTATTATGATTGATGGCATGATTATTGCTTACATACCTACTAAAATATTTGGTTACAGGTGATGTTAATACATATAAGGCGTGTACGTGTACGTTCAAAGAAGCTCATGCTAAGAATGCTTAGGGAAATAAGGTTTATGGATATTATTCCTTCATATATTTGCGATCCATGAGAAGTTATAAAAAAACAAACGACGAGAAACGAGATTGCAGGTAGGTTTTTGTCTCACAGATCTTTTTCGATAGCATTTCATGAAGGTATTTGCGGTTGTTCAGGAGTTTTCTATTAATAAATAAGTATTGTAATGAGGCCCTCTCAGCCCGCTGCGCGGCACTAACTCAGGCGAACGCGTGTCTTCATCTGTAACTAACGCTACACGAGCATATATACACCTACCCGACAAGATGAAAGCCTTACGCATAACATTAGATCGGACTAAAGTCTCTGCGAAGATTATTGGACAAAATTATATGCCAGGAACTACCAACTTAACTTTACTATTTAAGTAGACAAAATGTAGTAGAAAAGAATGTAGCTCGAGCTGATGTTTTCAATAAAGGTTCTACACCTTTATTGAAAACGTCAGTAGCTAAGATATTTTACGATACCCTTACGAACCAGTTTTTGGAGCGAAAAAATGTGTGTATGGGAGCAACTACAATTAAAAAACATAAAATACGCAAAAATTGAGACAAAGATAGATGACCTCGCTGGCGCCACCCCAAAACGCTAAATCACATAAAAGTATGACGACACAATCTGCTATTTGTACCAGTCTTTAGTATGGAAAATCTAGTAAATGCTGTTTCGGTGGAAAAATACGAGTAGTGCGTTTAGGTTCATAGTTCTAGTACAATTTTGGTTCTATAAAAGCGGAAGGATTCTATTCGTAGCTTTAATTTACTCATGGACCATAAAAAAATGAATATTTTTCTAAACTTTAAATGTCTAAGTAGGTATGGATTTTTTATACAATTTGTTTTTTAATTTACCTATACTTTATTACAATAACTTGATGCTTAGGTATAATTCAGCTACAGTATCAATTTTAACATGAGTCTACAGCCCTAAGGCACATGTCCCACCGCCGGCGCCGGCGAGTAGCGAGTACGCTCATAGTAATTCTTAGGGCGGGTTGCATCGACTTACGATTACAGACCGATCAACGTTAAATATGGCGCTGACGGCTGTCAGTCCATAGAAACTTGTCAAACGTTCCATACATTCAGATTTCAACCAACACTGCTTACGATTACAGACGGTTTGGTGCAACTCACCCTTATTCGCTTTTACTCGCGCCAGTAACAATTACTATGAGAGTACTCGCTACTCGCCGGCGTCGGCGGTGGGACAAGTGGCTAAATAATGCACGAAAGTTGCTAAATAAATAAAATAAGTATAATCTAAAAAATACTTTACCTTAGAACAATAGCGATATTGACTGACTACAAAGATGCCGCCGCAGCTTCCATAAATACAAATACAAATAATTTAGGGCCTGTTTCACAATCGCCGGATAAAGTTATCTGCCAGTTAAAATTATTGCTATCCTTTTCTCCCGTCATATAAAAGAAAAGTGACAGCCAACATTTATCTGACGGATATGTTTTAACTGGAGATTGTGAAACAGGCCCTTAATGTTCGAAAGTGAGTGATTAACTGATTATAATAGGTCACAGTATGTTTATTGTTCGCCACAACCAGCCAGAGTATGACACACAATATTTGATCAATTAATTCATTGCATGTCATTGAATTGAATTAATGTATTTTTAATATAGGTAGGTATGTCAATAATAATAATAAGAGTGAAACAAAAGAAGAAAAAAAACATAGGTAATTATAGGAACAATAAAAATAAAAATGTCATGCTACGAATAAATACATAGTGATGCGATGTTAATTATCAGTTACTTATACAATATCTACAGAATAAAAACAAAATAATAAAAATATAAGAAATTAAGTGCAAGTCACAGAAAATGGTAAGTACTACAAGAATTTGGTCGTTCGTTAATTCTATAATACATTTAATTTAGGCACCAGTCAAATACCAAATTATTGAATTCCGGTAAATTCAGAGGTTTTAGGTCAATATTTGGCAACTGATTAAAGATTTTGACCGACATATAAAACTAAATTTTCTGAAACACTTCATATTAAGTGTCCTTCATGGAGCTTGTTAGTCACCACCATGGATCGCGCTTGATTTTATCGTAACTATTAAATAAAAAACATGTCACCGGGAAGTGGGTCAAATTTAACTTGCAAGATTTGTCCCATACATACGAACAGGGCATGTTAAATAAAAGCATGTAAAAATCAACTTAAAAAAACATTAATGGTACCATTCATATTCGGGCATTTGTTAAAGGATATTTTTATTGATTACCTGGGGACATTTATATTCGTTTGTTGAATGTCTGAATTTGACTCTTAGAAGGTACAGACATTCTTTGTAATCTAATTCTTAAATGTCGTTATGTTATCAAATACTAGCAGCATTTCGTCACAACGCTGCTGAATATTTGTGATTTCTTTCCTTTGTAGCCATCCGATTCTCTCTTTAACCATGCCTTTAAATGTGTAACGTTCTCTTTGTTGAGTATATCGACTGCATTATTTGGCGCAGATGGTTGAAACAAGCCCCAATCACATTCTCTGACCAATTATATAAATACTTAATGAATAACTCGTGATTTTTTAAATATCTTTGAATTTAGGTGGAAGTAAGCTATGTTTAAGCTCCGCCTCCGCTTTTAAATGAGGAGGAGTGCCGTCTATTTCAGAATCAGACTAATCTCAAGATTTTTTTGCAGAATTGTAATATTTAAAACACAACAAACAAATTATAGCCTTTTAAGTCCCGCCTTAATTTCATTGCGTTTTTTTGTTAAGTATAAATACTGCGTTTCATTATTTGCATTGACTTTTTTTGCACTGTATTTACCAATAAAAAAAAAATTGTATTGTTTTAAAACTTATGTTCATACTTTTAATTTCGACGCACACGTTTTTTTAAACAACACAGTAAAAGATTGCAGAATATCAACAATAATCTTAATACAACAACACTAACAATAATCTTAACTAATGTCCACCATTTTACACAACACAATTATGAACTAAACGCAGCATTTAAACTTTTCCGCACTAACCTTGTCGCTACTTTTTCAGGGTTCCGTACCCAAAGGGTAAAAACGGGACCCTATTTTTTATTACACATCATGAGTTTCTTGGTTTCTTTATACTGCCAAGAATGCTGACCTTTTTTATTTAAATTTATTCTTTTATTATAATTTGCAAGTGTATTTATAATTAAAACAATTAGTTGTAAGCATATTAAAAAGTATACTTGAAATAAGAATATATTTAGAATAGCGAAGTATAAATTAGCGTTGGAGATTACTATCTATTTATCTATCTTATCTTTTTAAATTCATATAGGTACGTACGACCTCATTGGCCTCACATCCTTAGTTTTTCTATAGGTCGGTGACGCATGATGCGTAACTAATAGATAGGAATTACATACTTACTGGACAAATATTGATTCCAAGTTTAAAATCTCGCGTTTTACTGGACACTTCTTAATTAGAAGGCAAGGAATTCGGTAAGTTCCACTTACTGTAGTCTATTTAGCGATGTTATGGCAATATTACATAGCATTTTGTTCATTTGGAGATGTTCAGGAATGGAGGCCTTATTTGAATAGCGTTCGGTGTTAATTGAAGAGTTTACTAAATTCAATGTAGTACTTCGTGGATACGCCCCCTATATCCCCTGGCCAACCGAAAGCCCGTATCGAATATGACGGCTGATTCCGGAGCCGGTCCGTTCCTCCGGAAATAGAGGCTGTCGTGCAGGCTGCGGCGTGACGGTGGGACGTGCTTGCTCGAATAACCATTTCACATCGCTATTTAAAACTCAATTTGTGTCACATGTCGCGTCAATGCTTTTTAGGGTTCCACAAGGATATATAGTTTCGCCATGTCCGTCTGTCCGTCTCCGGCTTAGCTCAGTAACCATTAGGTACTACTAGAACACTGTAATTTGGCATCGGTATATATAACAATCACGCCGACAGAACAGTAGAAAAAAACTACCGACCCAACAGCACCATTTATTTAGAGCGCGCGTGTCGATGTAACTAAGACAGACAGGCACTAACAAATTTTACTAAATGTTAACCAAAATAAAAGAATAACCATCAAGTATCCATCCACTGCATCCTCCAATCCAAGTGAACATTACAGTAAAAACCACGTATATCGTACAAGTACAACACGTATATGTACAAGGCTGAGCCGAGCGAGCCCCCAACTCTGCGACTCGCGATTAATATCGCGAGCTGCAAAAGGTACACAAGAGCCCTACATAGTCCCTCTTCTGATTGTTTACGCACCTCTGCGATATCTCGCACCAGAACAAAGGTTACTGTTTTACGATATTGATGAAATGTTTCTCGCCGTAAAACTCCACGGAGCGTGACTTAAATCAACTTCGTCTTTATTTTTAGAATGTTCGATCGTCGGCTATGCTCTCAACTTCAAAACTTTAACTGTATAGAGGCGGCTATAGCTGGTTGCAATGAAAAGTCCCGTGAAAGGTGACGTAGATTGGAATAAAAACATTTTTATGGTTCCCACCCCAACCCAAAGGGTAAAACGGGACCCTACTATTACTAAGACTGCGCTGTCCGACCGTCTGTCCGTCCGTCTGTCCGTCCGTCCGTCTGTCACCAGGCTGCACCTATCTCATGAACCGTGATAGTTAGACAGTTGAAATTTGTTTTGACAGATGATGTTTTTTTAGTATTTGTTGTTATAGCGGCAACAGAAATGCATCAGCTGTGAAAATGACGGACGGACAGACGGTCGGACAGCGCAGTCTTAGTAATAGGGTCCCGTTTAATGGTACGGAACCCTTCGTGCGGGAGTTAGACTCGCACTTGGACGTTTTTAAGTGCTCGATTTTTTCACTTGAAAACTTGGGGTATCCTACCTGCGTAGTTGTTATTATTATGATACCTATACTATTCCATTAACTTTGTTTGGGGTGCTTTCGTAGTCCTAAATGATGTACCCCCGATACTAACCTCCCAAATCAACGGAAAGTGAAACATCTGTATTACATGTAAAATTACCTACCGTAAAACTTTACATCTTTGCTCGCTTTTTGCAGTCTTTCACTTTTTTTAAAGTTTGTTGGTCCATGTTGTATTACTTATCTGTGGCAAGAACACATTGACATACTCTTCTTTGTATGAGTGAGCAAACCATAGTCGAAATAAGTTTCTGTACTGTAGAAAATGGCAAAGTGAGAAAAGGCTGTGGAAAGGCGGGCCATAAAAATGAAAAAAAATCAAGATTGCCCACTTTTACTTACAGTCTCATAACTCCAAGATTATCAACTTTATGGTCAAGACTCAAAGTCCAGTCCAGAATAAACATGGCATAGTTTTATCGTATAGGTATTAAGTCATTTAAGTTCAGTATTGCACCTTCAAACTTGTGGGCAAAGTCATAAAAAAAAATGTGATTCTTCATAAAAAATCCTAAATATGCTAGGGTTGTCAATTTTCACTTTTACCCAACTACGACTTAACGAGGTGTAAGTATAAGGACAATTTGGTTGTCAATAGGAAATTGCTATAATGTAATTATTTAGGGTGAAAATAAGAGACTTTGTCTACATAAAGCGGTTGTTTCTTATATTTCCTGTTAAATTAGCAAAATAACTTTATACAACGTTGCATGGTTAAATGCGTCCTCGCAAGTCAATAATAACATACCTACTAGTGACAAACCTAACGGTAAAAATGTGCTGGGCAATGTTGTGTAAAGTGATACGTTTATACGATCATGAGATTGCCCACGATCATAATTACAAAAGTAATGCATATAACGTGTTGAATCTTCGTCTACATCGTTTCTAAGCTGCATATTATTTACAGTTAAAACTACATATCTGCAGGACTCTCCTGGACCGTTATCTCACCGAAGTTGTTTTAACTTTTTTTGCCTGCCAAAAAACACGTCCTTACTTGAAGCCGGCTCCCGCGTGACTGAAGTTAGACACACGTCAACCAATAGGCCAGTGTTGCCAGCAATATGATTAGCTATAAACCACAGATTGAAAAGGGAGGTGTATCCGTTACTAGTTTTATGATATTTCGCTTCTACTGAAATGTGATGCGGTGGGCAAAGCTATGTTGAAAAGGCAAAGTTGTAACTTTCTACGGTACTTACAACTAATACAGTAAGCTAATTTTCTGACAAAATTTTTATTTTTGGTAAGTACAAGCTTTTATTGCCGACTGTACTTTTCTGTATACCATCATCATCTCTACTCATTGAGACGATTCTAACGAACCCAAACTCAACGGGGTTACGTCGGTTAAGTACTGAATTCCCATGGCCACCTTCTGTCTCTATCATCAGATCAGCTCGATGGTATCATAATATTGAATTGTCATCCAAACTGTACTTATACCCAAATTTTCAGCTCAATCGGTAACCGGGAAGTGGGTCAAATTTAACTTGCAAGATTTGTCCCATACATATATACAGGGCAAGTTAATATAAAGCTTGTAAAAATATAATAAGCTCAGTAAAAGACCAGTCGCAACCACCACCGTTTCAGCCTGGCTTCTGTTAAGGATGCCGTCTCATGTATTCACGTCGTGCTAAAATATTACGAGTAAATAAATAATAAAGGACTCTCCTGCAATACGTACCTTCGAACCTCAGGTGACGTGGGCAAACTCCTCGACTTCCGACTTTTGGCATTGTGCCGTGGGTGTCCCTGGCTGGAATTGGTGTTCCCCATGGCTGCTCACTTACAGTCTTTCACATCCAAGACACGCAGTGCGGATTGAACCATGTTTCACTTGATTTAACCACTAGTACGTTGTCCATTTATCTAATAACACCGTCACAAAACTGGATTTTCGATTATGTTAATTTTTGTAACAACCCTCATCTTTTCTGTATGTTTATTCAACGCCTAATCAAATTTGTCGTTTGTTGAATACTATATATATCAAACAACCTATCGTTGCTATAGGCGGGAGAGGTATTGGTCCACTTCATTTTATTTAACTGCTTGCTAGCCTCAATCCCACTAAAGTTATAAATGCGACAGTTTGGATGTTTGTCAATCACGCAAAAACGGCTGAACGGATTTAAATGATTTTTTTCAATACCGTATTAGATTTTGGCCGCGACTTCGCTCGCGTTGACTTCCTTTTGTTGAACTTTTACTGGGATAAAAAAGTATTCTATTTTAACATATATAAGTTAAGAGCATGGAATGTAAGATTATGAGATTTTTCGAAGGAGAAAATGAATTATTTTTTTTGCATAACATGTATTAATATTGAATATGTATCTTGACTGTATATGTTGTGATAAGTATAGGTATCAGACAAAACACGATTGCTTGAAATTTTCTCACTATAGATAAAAAGCAATGTTGGGTTACTTTAATTTGTTACCTCAGCAAACTCACACGATATAATATGATTATACCGCTTAGTTAACTTAAAATGACAGTATTTTTCCACACCTAAAATCCCATGAAAGCATTAAGAATAAAACTCGACATTTGTCTAAAAAAGTATTTCACGAAGAGTGCTGCATCTCGTTTGCTTCTGCAGCGTGGAAGACATACCTACACATGTCTCTTACACGAGGTTTACTATAAACTAGGCATTTAGTTATTTAGTGGGTCAAACTGTCGCTTCACAGCTACAAATTCTCGTTGCTCACGTATAGATAGTTGAGTAGATAGATAGATAGTGCCAAAGTAGCCACGTAGGCTAAAGTCGAACTCCTCGAATCGACTACGAAAGGTCTGTCAATGAAGTTTATATTGTAATGTAAACTTTATTAAGATACGGTCAAGGTAGCTTTTAAATTTATTACGGAACATAAGTAAGTATGACATCGATGCAACAACCAACCGAAATGCCAACGGTCGCCGAAGCTTCGAACATTGCAGACATTCCAAAGACCTGAGTCGCCAGACCACGGTTTATAATTTAAGGTTCTATTTGTAGGACGTAAATATACTTCGTTCACGAAATTCTATTAAAATCCATTATAACCGAGTCTTCGTCAACTGCAAATAAGTGGGTACCTATTCACATGATTGACAAAAAAGCGTTAGCGATAAAATATAAGTCTTTTTTACTTAAATAAATTGTTGTAGATGGTAAAAATTCATCAGTCCATTTCAGCGTTGATCAACTTAATAGCTGGATAGAAAAAGGGGATGTGTAATAGCCTTACGATTAGTTATTATCGTCGCTGTTCGGCGAACAGGGACAATGGAAAAAAAGGACCAATTACGAACGAGTCTGTGTCTGTGTGAAGAGTCCTGACGGTTCATTAACCTTTATTTTGTACCTTCCACATCAACAATTTCGTAAATTCTACACAGATAAACTGCACCAATTGGTGTCATGTGACATCAATGGTTCTCAAACAATAGTCTGTTAAGAAAAATAAATAGTGGTACATTATTGCAGAGGCCGGAAAATAGCAATTCGTGGACGAGGATTTTGATAGATACCTACGGTTCCACAAATTGCCATTCCCAACGAGGCAGATATAGTGTGCTTTTCTCCAAAAATGCGAGGAAATTAAAATAATATTTTCAATCATCTTAAAATAACGAGGATGTCAATAACCTATCAAGTTCCTGCCCAACTTATTTTTTTAAGTACCTAGGTACATGGGATGACTCATGGTGGCAGTTTCAATGGGGTTGGCAACTGTCAAATGTTTGACTGGATGGCGCCATCATAGGTTTTACCTAATCACTAGCCTTTTTCTATGGGATTTGGATTAAACGGCTTGATTCTAAACAAGGAAATTCCGAAAAAAAACAATTATTTGACAGTTTTGTAGGACTGACAGGTAAAACCTATGCTGGCGCCATCTGCAAATACCTTCGCCCGGCCAACCCCATTGACAAACATAAAAAAATAAGAACATCAAAATCGAACAGAATTGAAAATCGAATAGACCGGCATTTATTACTGACCAGTCTAACTATAGAAGTGGTAGTGACAAATTGCTAGACTTTAAATGTACGAGCATTGCGCTGTTTGTAGTAATTTGTGTTAGTCCCATATGGTTAAAAAGTAAAAAAGTATACAGTAGGTAATGGAATTTCATATACTGTCCTGGCCTCTAAAACTGAACAGTAATGACATTTAACTCTTTAAATTTGCGCTCGTCAGTAACGAGGAACTTCACTTATTACTTTTGCTCCAGTAAGGCGCACATTTCCGAGCATATTGGAGAAATGGTACATTAGTCCAGAGGCCGGGAAAAAGCAACTCTGGGATGAGTTGATTTTGTCGGGTGAAGCGAATTTGAATAGATAGGAGTTCACTAATTGCCATCCATCCCCATTAGGCAGATATTATTATAGTGCTATTCTCCAAAATTGCGAGGCAATTAAATAATATTTTCAATCATCTTAAAACAGCGAGTAGGTATGTCAATAACCAACCAATTTCCCGGCTAACTTATTTTTTATTTCAATAAGTATTCATTGGAACGATTTTATCCTTAACATTGATCCTATTGATTTGTAGATTAAAAACCGGTGTTTATTTTATAACATTTAATTTGGTTTCCAGTTCAGGTACCTAAGTTTTTAATAAAATCTGTGAATGCAGTTGTGTTGTGAACCTTACCTTAGTTAGGGAAATTAAATGAATGTTTATTTTATGCAAAATCCTTAAGATAGCTCATCTTAAGAAAATAGGGTAATTTCCCTCCAGGGCCGATAGATTTTTCCACCCTGTTTATACAAAGAACAGGTTGTCGTTATTGAATATTGGGCAAATTTGGGACACGGAGACTCAACGTGACGGCGTATTGGATTGTGATCAGTCAGAAGCGGATCCGATCGATCTGCATCAGTTTCATCGTGCCACCAGATGAGGTAATTGAACTCATTTTTGGAGCTCATAAAAGATGGCTGACCTTGAAACCTGCCATGGTTTGGGCTGAGAACCTATGCGGCTTGTTATCTCAAAATTTCTCTCTTTCGATGAGTAAACGTTTCGATCGGCGATACGACGCCTAAAAAAAAAGGTCTTCCAGGATATGCTATGGCAAGGCAACCAACTAAAATCCAGTGTTCCTGTAGTATCTATCACTATATTGCATTTCTGATCTGCCACCTTGTGAGGTATGGTTTTGTGCAACTGGAGCTTAGACTAGATGATAAGTAAAGGTAGACAGACCACTACTAGCGATATCCATTCAAACAGAAGCAATGCATTGCATTGTTAATCTGGAAGAGGTTGGAGTATTCCGATTATGGCTCAGGCGCGTCCGACCCACTGTTCCGTAGGAACGATTCAGTGAACTTGGACAATTTTCGCTGTAGGTACAGTGCGGTATGAATATAAATTGATAATTTTAAATATAGCACACCTTATTGTTTGAGTACGTTGCCTTTTTCGGGAAGAACATTACAACCGACAATCCGTTTATTAACCAAAAACTGACGTTTAAATTACCGACTTGAGGAATTCGTAAGTAATATAGATCATAATTTTGCATCTTAACGTGTTGCATTGTAAACACTTATACGTTTGGGAATTCTGTGAATTTGGAAACAGCTTCTCAGAAACAAGCAGCGTTTGTGTTTACAAGGAAATTGAATTAGAATTGGTAATATTTTTATATGCAATGATTTACTTAATATAAAAAAGAGGTATATACGTTGTCTATTCCTAGTCCGTGCCGTGTTTAAAAATGGCCACCACATTTGACGGTTGGGACACGTTTAATATTTATACGTGTCCGGTGACGACGCGAAACTGAGGCAAGTTTGTGCAATTGACTCAGTTTTAGTTTGCCGCTAGAGCACTTATAACCTATCTGCCTCTTTTTTATATTAAGTACATTATTGGTTATATGTATATGTATAAACGTTAATCTATGTAAGTACTCGTATGTATACCTGTACGCGAAACCATTGATTGTTCCTCATAAAAAGATGTCTGTGACAACAGCAAGTAATATAATATAATACTTACACTCGCCTATCCCACCCCGCTAACCCCGGGGTGCGAGAATAACATTTCGGAGAGTGAAATTACTGTATATGAAGGTGTGTGAATGCGGGTAAATAATTCATGAGCGCTTCACCTAAGCCCGAGGCGCAATAAGCACGCATATCTATTCGGGTAAGAACAAGCTTCAAGCATATTGACAATAGACAATTCACATAAAAGGATCTTGGAACGCTCGTGAGATGTCAAATGTCTCTCGTGAGGGATGAATCTAGATTTGTTGGTGATACATTGTGCCTCACAGGATTTAAATTCATAACATTTATATGCGTCGAGTTTTCGAGTCCGTACTGGCAGTTATGAATGTTATCGTTGGTTTGCATCTGTGCACATTTCAATAATGTAAAGAGTTGCGGAAATATTTGAGCATATAGAAATTAACATTAAGGTACTGGAAACATTCTTAGCAGTCGACTTGTAAGGCTTGAATGCAGTAGTGCACTTTCTAATGCAGGATGCATATAGATACCTAGGTATTCTTCGAATAATTGGAACAGGACATGGACATTTTAATAGTACCTATCCATATTAAGACAATATGCTTTAGGGAAAATATAGGTACAAAATGGCCTATTATATGTATACTAATATTATGTAGGTACCTACAGGTCAAGTCTGTGAGGTTGTAGCTTGGTAAGCTTGACCCTTGTATAGGGGTCTACGGAGCCACTTAATTAAACGATGAAAAGGGCCACTCGTTTATTTAATGGACTGGCTATTTTATAGATACATATCTGCTTTCTTTGCACACTTCCTGGTAATCATTTTTTTTTAACCAATTGAAGTACTGATTCTCTCAAAAATACCTACATTCTCTTCAGTTCTTATTTGCCTAGAAATAATGAATGTGTAATACAACATAACATGATTCATAGTCGTTATATTATAATATACACTGAGACTTATGGTCGGCTATTGCACTTTCTACTGCCTCGGGGGATGAGCAATTCTGGTAATAAATAACTTAGATCGAAGTGGATTCCACGTGCAACTATTGCTATAACTGCTATAAATAATACTTATTTTATATTTGTAAAGAACGCAGGTTTTTTCATGAAAGAAGTAAAAAGATAAAAATGGTAATCTTAGATTAGATGTATTTTTTACTCACTAGCGATGTGAAAATGATTAGATACAAATTGTTTACATTAAAATATTTTAGATACTAAAACTATATATGTAGTTAACGAGCCATTACCGTGAAATGCATGAACATTATATTTTCTACAATTTACAGACTAAGTAAACGTAGGTGGATGGTGGGTGCTGGCTGAATGAAAATATTTTCCGCGCGGTATTTCTCCCCAGAATCTTTCGGTGGAATAACGGAGTGTTTACATAAAAGCAAATTAATTAAGCTCCTACAATAGGTTGTTATTAGCAGTGTTTGCGAAAAGGGAGCGAGGACGCGTAGATCAGGGGATTATCCACATCCAGCAGGAGATAACCGATTAATGTTGTTCGTTCTTCAATCTTTTTCTGACCGGCTATGCGAACAAAATTCATCAGCAAGGACACAAATTTCATACATGTAATATGTGTCCTTGCTGATGACACACATGATGCTGTACACAGCATGTTAGTAATAAGCTAATACGGTTAATGTCGTTCTAAGGTGAAAAAAAATACATCTCTTTCTAGTCGACTTCCTATATCAGTTGCAGAGCCAAGTAAGTACTTTTATTACAAATGATCATCAAACTTATTGCTTAAGAAAATATTCTTCAAATAAAGTTTCAGCGTACTCTGTTCTAAATTCTATTACCTATTTACGGCGAGGGCGGTGTATTGTATACCTCACTACGCTCAGGATCCTACGTTAGAATCCCTCGCGTACATATGTGTAAGCGCATATGATTTACTTTGTTGGTGTAAATTATTTTGCTCTCGAGGATTTTCATTCAGGTGTTACCAATATTTAATAAAATAACCTAGTAGGTACATAAACGTAGTACCAACTTATATCCTTTATTTGTACTTTGAAAACCCATTTCAATATCACAGTAAGTAGATTCTTATTAATGGTGTGCTGCTCTATATGTACACTAAAAGAATGTTGGTATCTGTAATACGATATTCTTATGGCTTGATAATGGATCGAAATCAATAAACTGTATGGCGCCTTAAAATAGATATCCTTTGAAGTTGAAAGTGAAGTGAAGTTTTATACGGTCGCGACTTCAAGTTCCCCAGGAATAATAAGTGGTACTTTTCCCACTTAGAATAGGATCGGAAAGTGAGAAGTGCGGTGGGTTGCCAACGTAGTAATTAGGATGAGATATTAGTGGCATGAAATCATTGTTCATTGAACAGTTAATGTGTACCATCTACTTCTATTATCACTTCAGTTGCAATTATTATCGGAATCATGTATGGTAGCCTGCCTTAACTTGCCTTGGTTAACTTCATGTAAATTGTCATGTCAGGACATTAACAAAAGCGCCTTGTAAGCAGTTTTAGTGTAAAAACGGAAAACTTAAAGACAAAGGAAGCATTAGGTATCAGTATTACATTCAAAATTACATTTTCACATCAGCTATTCGGATAAGGGTTTTTTCTTCCCTGCTAGGAGGGATCAAAGTGGCACTTTTCTGTTCCAGGACATATTGTTGCCAGAATAAATAAAAAACCCAATGAAATACATGAAAATAGTATACTTACACCTAATCGATTACTTATTTTTTTTAATCGATAACTTGCATATTTTTTGTAATCTTGACTACTATTGTTACTACTACTAACGTAATAAAATACAAGTACTTATACGTTATTCAAAGTAACACTATAATCAGTTGGTTCATAATAATTAATTTAATACAGCTACTCACCAAATACATATTTCACTATCCTCATAGGTGATGTGAAAAGCAGTATGAGTCACACGGAAGTAAACTTATTTCCAACTTGGGCGTAAACACTTGAATCCCTCACTACGCTCAGGATTCCTCGTTAGAATCCCTCACTACGTTCGGGATTTTATTCTGAAATCCTTCGCTTCATTCAGGATTCAATCTACGCCCTCGCCGTAAATATGCCATTTTGCTCCCTTGTGACACAATTTACTATCCATCCATAGTAGAAAATGTAGGGATACTTAATAATCAGATTTTATAATCATGAAAAATCATAATGACAAAAAACGGGTCTGTAACCTTTGTAGCTATGGATATTATCGATTATTCGTGTGAACTATTGTTGTGCTCAGACGGGGGCAGCGCAGAATCCTAGGGGGCCACCCCACCCGCTCTTTTCGACAGACCCAAATCAACAAATACACCACAAGTTTAACTTATACTTACGAGTTTTTGCGTAGTCACGTCAGAAAATTCCTAGTACTTTACCATAATTCCTAGTAAATTCTTGTTATAGGACAACGTAAGAAAGGAGAGGAGCGATACGTTTCCAGTGATTTTATATGTTACGGTTGCTTAGAAGTTAAACAGATAATGGTTTGCGTGAAGTAAAGGACTTGTTACTTGAATGTTGGAGAACCTAAGTTGCAGTGCTGCGCGCCCACTCGCCCGTCGCCCGAGACTGGTTTAGGCTGATCAACAGCTTCGTAGAATATACGAGGTCACAACAAAGACCTTAATTCAATCGGTTAAGGACCTTAATCGGATGAGTGCTAAGATATTAAAGTTTAAATATTACATAAACGTTGTCTGCGTACCAACATAGATTAGGTACCTACTTGTACACGCCAAAGACAAACTTGAAGAATCATTTTTGGATTGGCTGGATTGGAACTCATTTACATTTATTTAAATGATCAAAGCTTTTGTTCTACCCAGCGCATACTTATGAGAGTATGTATATAAACAATATGGGCACTTCATAATTTGCTTGTAAAGGGACATAAGTCCCAAGTGTCCTCAATTTAGTTCAAGTATTTACCTACTCAAGCATCACTTTATAAAGTTTCTGGCAAATAATTCATTTTAACAAGCTTTTATTGCCTTTTCTGCATACCATCATCAACTACTTATTGAGACGATTCGAACAAGCCCAAACCGAACGGGGTCACGTCGGTTAAATGCTGAATTCCCATGGCCGCCTTCTGTCTCCATCATCAGATCAGCTCGTTGGTACCATAATATTGAATTGTCATCCAAACTAAACTAATAGGTACCCATAACTTCTTGCTCAATTGGATCGTTGTCCGTTTGGCATATACACTACTCGTTCTTAAAAGGATGATTGAACCACATTATGGCAGAAAATAGCTACAGCGTCACCTAAACAACACAAGATAAAGCCATCGTGTTTGGGCTCATTGGAGCCCTCACAATGCGTAGATGAAGTTGATGACTGTGCAAAAGAAATAAAGTCGGCAGTAAAAACATGAACCAATCAATATTTTTTGACAAAAACTTACTAATGATAAAAACCCACAATGCTTGGGAACATTGAGCCTTACTACCGAGCCTCGCTCTGGGTATGTTCCACATACAAATCGGGAATATCTCCCGGAACGTACAACACCATGCTTAATGTAGGTACAGTCACCAGCAATAAGATCAGCCACAACATAGCACGCATAAATAACTGACACGACTCTATGTCTAATGCCATAAGGACGTGTCAGATATTTTCGCCGGCTTTGTTTAGGCAGATATTGATGCCGGTGACTGTACATGAGTGGCAGTGTACCAATAAAGAGGTGGAAAACTGTTGGAATCGAATCCGGCTGCGGGAGAAGATTTGCAATTTCAAAGTAATGGCATATCTGGTACCAACTTGTAAGAGGGTATCGTTTGGAAAATATACTTGTAATATATAGTTTCCTAGCTTGAGGCACTTCTGCTACGGTAGATTAGACATCTCAATTCCAATAAATCACCCTGCCTGTCACCTTTACTGCTATGAATTGAAGATTGAAGGTGCCAACTATCGGAGAAGTATCGGGCTTTGGGACATTTACCTTAAAATGAAAATACTTTCCCAAATATGACAGTAGGTATAAACGAAATACCGAGATACATTTCATCGCGTATCCAAACAATGAACAACTATCATTCCCGAATGGGTAAAACTAATGATTAGCCACCTTTTGGTATGAACTGGTAACTATTAAAAACCGGTCAATTACGAGTCGGACTCGCGCACGAAGGGTTCCGTAATATTATCTATAAAAACAGCAAAAAAAAAAACGTTTGTTGTATGAGAGCCCCCTTAAATATTTATTTTATTTTGTATTTAGTTCTTTTTATAGCGGCAACAGAAATACATAATTTGTGAAAATTTTAACTGTCTAGTTATCGCGGTTCTTGAGATACAGCTTGGTGACAGACAGACAGCGAAGTCTTAGTAATAGGGTCCCGCTTTTACCCTTTATGTATGGAACCCTAAAAATGTTACCTCTTTTCATCCTCTAACAAGAGAACATACTCATCGACGACGATTCTACACGACGACGTGTAAGTAAAGTAACTCTGCGGCACCAAAATATTATTTTACTTTACTCGGAAAAGCCTCTGTTAGTAGAGACATTAATATCAACAATTTCAATTAGTTTGCATTCTGCAAGTAATTGTTTCACTCTAGGAAATAAGTACTACAATGCATTTATTAAAATTAAGTGGAGTCGGATCACCTATGCACTTACAAATTAACAGTTTGACAGAATTCTAAGATTCGAGATTCTTGTGATTTATGATTAATTATGACTCAATTAGGAGCTATCAATTGCAACAGCAGGTACTATACCGGTACAGTTTGCCTGATAAAGCATCATTAGGTGCTAGTTTAAAGTTACTAAAAGACGAGTAATGTAAAATACCTATAAAGGTATTTCAAGTGCATATTTATAGTCTCGAAAGCAGTTAAGCACCCTATTATGACTGTATTGTAGATATATAAGTGCATAGTAGACTATGATACGCGTAGGCGTCGAGCGTTGGCGTCAGGACGAGACACCGACAAGTCCTCTCGAGCCTGCAGCGGCCAATGGCCCAATAAGTGAAATGCAAGAATTGCCACGAACAAGCACCACGGGCCACAGTTCTCGCCGGCGCGAGCGCACGGGCAATGGAGGTCGATTGGACACATACGTTTTGCATTCCAATTTGATATAAATGTGTTGCGCATGCTCGCTTCCACTAGCGCCGAGCTAACATGTAAGAACGAGTACTCGTAACACATATAATAATTGGAACGTGAAACGTAATGCTCTGATCGACCCCCTGGTCTCTGCAATTCCGATATGTGGGCGGTTAAACTTAAACTAGTAATAGTAAAACTTAAGCACCTAAGGCTATTTAGCTCGCATTTATCTGCTATACATCATTACAGCGCACTTAGAAACCTATCTATTTGTTTACCTACACCATTCACCGCATTGCGTGATCAACAAATACTTGAAAAAGTTGACGCTCAAGTTGAACTCAAAAGTTTACCGATACTTTCCTCGAAGCCGATTTATGGTTTCGGTCTAACAGCCCGTAGCCGTTTGACGCAAAGTAACAGTCAGTTTTACGGTGAATCACTGGCCAAATAAAACGACTCGCAGCTAGAATTAACTCAAACTGCATAAAATGTAAACATCAAAACCATCTCTCGCTTCGTGATGCGTCCACTAAAACGGCTCCGATTAGGACATCGCCGTATAAGGGAGCTATAAATAGTCTGTAGCGAGCTTTGCACACCATAAACAATAATTCTTAAGTCAATTTGTCACAGTCGCACTGTCGGGCCGATATCGTGCGTGGAGCGCGACGCGGATGGAGCAGGGCGGCGGCGCGAGGCGAGCGCACGGCGGCGCGGGTGCGTGCGCGCGCGACCATTGCATCCGCTCAACAGGACGGAACAGTCGACGAAAGCGCCAGGGCCTTCGCCCCTTCCGAATCCGTGTTCGCGCGGGATACAGCGAATGTTAAACACTATAGCCGCAGCTATACGTGCCAGTATGAAAAACTGAGAGCGAGTGCCATCTGCGCCAGGGAGGGGCCCTTGCATTAGCGGGATGACATTATGCACTCACAGAAGGGTTCGCGGCTTATCTCGTTAAATCAGCCGTTTCTGCTGCGGTGAAATAATTTACACTGACGGCCGGCGGTAAACGGCTTCCGGGGTGCCAGTGAGATTAGCGTTTGAGTCGTTTCGACACATGCCGCACCTAGCCTCGCTAACGTAAAGCTCAAATTTCAAATCGTTTCATACATATCTGTAAATCATGATAACGTTAATTTAGATCACAAAAGGTTTTTAGTAAAATATCCATAAACCTAATACTCTATCGCTAACCCTGAAATTATTCAAGTAAATGCAAAGCGAAAGATATTTTTTATACAGTTGTGATCGTTTATCCTGATTGATAAATACATAAGTTTTTTTATATTCGTTTAATATCAATATTTGTTTAAGATTATTCGTTCCGCCCACATTGATATTTAGCAGTCTGAGATACGACGGCGTACTTCAAGTAAAGCCATACCTTACTATACAATACAGCCATACCTTATATACCATACCTTACAATACAATACAATACAAATATTCTTCATAGTTCACCAAGACATACCATACCATGTTTACTCATAAGTATTTGGTGGTAAAATTAAATCAGCTAAAGTAAAATGGCGCCTAAGGTAAGTACTTATATTATTTAATTAAAAATTAAAAAGAAAACTTTTTAACAAAAAAATTAAACCGCCGAAAAAAACGGAAAATCAAAAAATAATAAACCTCTCTTATTTAGTTTAATAATTAAGTTCTTAAATGAATCTAAGTGTACCTAAGTAATTTTGAGTCAGCGCCAAACAATCATTTAAATATTAAACCCTTTTTATTAACCTTAATAACTAAGTTCTTAAATTAATCTCAGTAAGTAATTTTGAGTTGGCGCCGACTCAAAATTAATTAGGTACACTTAGATTCATATAAGAACTTAATTATTAAACTAAATAAGAAAGGTTTAATATTTTTTGCATTTCAGTTTTTTTCGGCGGATAATTTTTTTTGTTAAAAAGTTTTTATTTTTCATTTATCTGTGGCTTACTTTAGTTAATTACTAACTAAATTACTAGTTATTTACATGCAATATTTGTGATTACTCTCTGCATATGTGGTCATACAGTTCAATCAGTAAGTGAACAATCAATCATCCTCTGTTTTCCTACTTTGGAATGGTTGGAATTTTTATATAAAATTTATGTGGGACCAATTTCGAGGTATACCCTTTCTACTAAAAAAAGAGTTATTAAAATCGGACTACTCTCTAAAAAGTTATGCGTGGTCATACATAAAAAAATATATATATACGCGTTGACTTGAGAACCTCCTCCGTTTTTTTCATCGGTTAAAAATGTAAATCTAGGACGTGTAAATATTAACTTTATCGGTTGGTTACCTTCCGCATGCGAATCATTTAGTATCGTAATAATAAGAGGGTGCGTGCTTGCAGCCCGGTCCACGCTGCGCGTTTGCGTCATTATGAATTTTAGTTGGAGATAATAGGTATGATAAGCGACATCAACATTCAATCCTGCGCTGGGTGGTGCGCACTGTCATATAGCTACGAATTTGGGAATGATGATACTGAAGTAATATACACCGATGTCTGTTCATTACAGGAAAAGCACATTTAAAAAAATACTTTTCTTTCACAGCTGATTAAATGGTTTGCGTTTCAAAGTTTACTCGTTATAAAGTTGTGCCATTGTCATGTCATAAGAGATTAGGTGACAAATGTTTTTCCCTCGCAAAGTCTTGTTGACATTGACATAAGATTCATTATTTCACCTTGAGTTTAGTTTTAGGTTTCAGCACTATAGGTACAGTCAGGTATTGATATCCATACTAATATTATAAATGCGAAAGTGTGTTTGTCTGTCTGTCTGTTACCTCTTGACGCTTAAACCGCTGAACCGATCGAGTTTGAGTCCACTTTGAGTCCCGGGGAAGGACATAGGATAGTTTTTATCCCCGAAATCATCCCCTAAAGGAGTGAAATGGGGGGGTGAAAGTTTGTATGGAGCTGCCATATAAACGCGTTCCACGCGGACGGAGTCGCGGGCAGAAGCTAGTACGTACATAAATAAGGTCATTTTAATATCTATAGGTACAGGACTCTATTGTCACTGTCATAACGGCGTGTTCAGATTCAGATATGTATGCCCTTTTTAGGATACCGTAGTCAACAGGGAACTCTTATAGTTTCGCCATGTCAGTCCCGTCCTTCTGTCCGTCTTTGGCTTAGCTCAGTAACTGCTAAGGTACCAGATTCAGGTTCAGAACTTTATTGGTAAAATTACATATTTTACAGGTCAATACCATATTAATAACAATTAATCATAAAATTTCTTATACTTAGTCTAAGATGTTTTAATCATTATTTCATAATTTAGAACGTGGGGGGGGGTGCCTTGTTGTTTTATAGTGGGTCAGTGATATGAGACCGAAAAAAGTTTTATATTGAGAGCCTATCTATGCCCTATGCTATAAGGCAACTTAGCCCGACGTTTTTACTGTAACCGTGGAGAATTAACATTTTAAAATGCAACATAAATAAATAAATAAATATTTGTGGACAATCCTACACAAATTGACCTCGTCCCAAACTCAGGAACGCTTGTACTAGCGGGTAGGTACTAGACGACGATAAACATACTTAATTAAATAGATAAGTAAGTACTTAAATACATAGAAAACATCCATGACTCAATCGTGCTCATTAAACGAATAATTGGAAGATGCTTAAAAAAAAGTACTGGATGAAAAGTAAATAAAACTTAATTGAGAATGAGTAAGTATGAGGCCAATAAGTATGACTACTACTATTGACTATTTTTCTCGCTGTGGTGGTGATGGTGAAAAGTTGTGGGATTCGCTCGGCAGCAAAGTTGATGTGTCTCATGCTTCGCTATGCTCAGAAATATACTTTCGAACCATTAGCTTTGCTCATAGTTCAATCTTACAACCCTTTGCTATCTCAGCTTTCAATACAAGCATTTGCGCCAATAACAACTTTGCAGCTATTGATTTGACGATGATCATTTATCGGTCGATAGCAAAAAACCCCATCATCGATATTAGCTATCAATTAAATTAATCATTTAAATATCTATATTTCGGAAGATATACAAGTAAACTTAATAGTATACTTGCTTACATATAATTAGTAAAGTATTTAACTACTTGATTTTTTTAATGTGTTTGAATTAAAAAACATAAACCTGCTGTAAATGTAAGCGTTGTTCTTATTTATTATTTAGTAGTCCTACAAAAACTAGAGACCACGAATATTTACCAAATAAGTACATAGTGCCAAGTGCAGGGCTAAGTTATTGCGGGAACCCGAATTGCGAGACCACACGTGCCGCACTGCAATGCAGCTGTTGAGCTGAATTTAACAAAAAGCTTAAACCATTTTATATCGTTGCAGCAATATATCACATGTACACGTGATGAGTTTTAATGAAATATTAGCCGGTGCCTGGCTCTATTAAGTTGAATTGTGGGATTGCACGCGACAGGAGTTTCCGTGAAAATATAAGATTATCTACTAATGGGTGTCTCAATAAAAATGCACTAAAAGAACCCTTAAATTATGTATTAATGGTTGGTTAATAGTGCACTAGCTTTTATTGAAACACTCGTTATTACCGGTGAACAACAGATCGGAAATCACAATTATGGAATGATAATATATACTTATTGCTTAATTCACATATCACATCATCAGCCTATATACGTCCAACTGCTGGGCACAGGCCTCCTCTCATGTATGAGAGGGAACGGGCAGTAGTCCCCACGCTGGCCCAGTGCGGATTGGGGACTTCACATACACCTTTGAATTTCTTCGCAGATGTATGCAGGTTTCCTCACGATGTTTTTCCTTCACCGAAAAGCTAACGGTAAATATGAAATCATATTCCGTACATAAGTTCCGAAAAACTCATTGGTACGAGCCGGGATTCGAACCCACGACCGCCGTTTGACAGCCGCATGCCTGAACCACTGGGCTACCGTAGCTTAATTATTATAAATTTAGCTTAAATATTAAATATTGCTAAATTAATGCAAAATAAAACAAATATTGACGGATTAGTGTTTGGAAAAAATCCAACTCTACAGTTACAACTTATTTTCCTACTCTGTAGTTAATTATTAAGTATTTAATTTTCCCGTAGACATAACTGGGCATCTACGGTACGGTACCTATGCATTCCTAGAGAGAATTCTGTAAAAATGGAAACTAATATGCTAATATGAGAATATCTTTAAAAAATAGGAAACTAACAAGGTACACACTAATGCAGCAAGAACTGAAGTTAAAATATTCCCATAGCAGAAGTTTCATTCAAGTTTAATCATAACTTAAATTAATAATGTTTCGTTCGGCGTTACATTGTGACATGATTTTGGCTAAAAAGCAGAGGCGACTGTCGAAACAGCACACACGACCACGACCACGACCAAGGGACAGCTACGTGGCAAGCCTGTAAATGTAACAGGTATATGTTTGGGACGTGATCTATTAGACATCCGCGGACGCGGATATTTCGAGTATGACGTCCGCGGATGCGGATTTTGGGGCCAAACACCCAAACACATAAATAAACCACGTCCATTGATAACGCACAGTAATCAACCACGTTGCGATTGATTTTAAATCTTTGCAAACAAAATAGAACAAACGCGCCGCCGTATTTTTGCGGCGTATCGGAAGATTGCAGTACTTAATGACGTACCTACTTAATAGTTAACAACCGCGCTGCACGCGCCCTGTTTTTATCCCGCCTTTTTTTTTCTTTTTGCTGGTGCGGATACGGATGCTGCTGTCGAAATTGATGCCGAACTTCCGCGGTTTGCAACATCCCTGGAATGTAATCACAATATTACGTGCGTACGTTATTTGTCGCAGTGACCATCGGCGAGGCGCGACGCTTTGCTGGTGAACGCCTAGAGCCACGCGCAGTGTAGGGTAGTTGCATGTCTGTATTTGTTACATCGACACGCGCCAAGTAAATGGTGCGGTTGCGTCGGCTTAATTTGTACGAAAGTTAGCCTTTTCAAGTACATTTAAATTGGTACACTATTTGCTCGATAACTTAGTAATGTCTTCTTAGCCGCGATGATTTCCTTTTAAAATTCATGATATGTAGTACCTACTACTGTCACGTTTTTTTAGCTGCCATGGGTGGGGGAGGTTTAAATCCACACCCACCACTAATTAAAAATGGTTTTTAGAAGCTCATAATATTTTTAAACAAGCTATCCAACGATGGGAAAAAAATGCATTCCCACTGTACGTATAATGGAAGACACAAAAAAAACTATCATTTTGTCGGCGTGATTGATTTATATACCACCAATGCCAAATTACAGCTTTCTAGTAGTAAGGGTCACTGAACTAAGACGCAGACGGACGGACAGACATGGCGAAACTATAAGGGTTCCTTGTTGACTACGTAACCCTAAAAAGGTTTCATACAGCCATAGCAGGCAGAGGTGGTTGACTTGTGAACAAGTTCGCGAGTTCAAACTCCCAACACGTAATTGAATTCATTATGTAGGGTTTACCCTTGTTTTACCGACAAACATTTCATCGAATGATTGTTTCGCCGTATTTAGTAAATTTCATCGTAAACCGTATTTTTTTCAGAAACAGGAAACTTATCTAGTTTAGGTTTGTTATAAAACACACCTAACCTAGTTCTACAGAATTCCCCTTTAGCTGTAAGTACCTAAAAATTCGATGAAATGTAAATTTCGGCGAAACAATGCATTCGAGGAAACGTATGAAGGTAAAATAAGGGACAATTTTGTAAGTATACTACATTGCTGGCTACCTACTATATACTATATAGTAACTATAGAAAAAGAGAAAGTACCCAGCGACTGTATAACTGTCGTAGACCATCACGTAAATAGATCTGAAACATGGTTATAAGATTCATCAAATAAAAATTTCTTTTCCCAACGCCATTTCAACGGAATTAAAGTTCTGTTTCAATTGGACTCCAATTTATGGAAAACAAACCCATTAAGTGCAACACGGAAATGAAATCCCGCATATAAGAATCCACTAATTCCCTTTTACTGGTTCAGTCGCTATAGTCAGGCTATTTGGAGAACCGCCGGCTTGATCTCTCAGCCGCGAGCTCGCTATGGTTAATTATAAAATTAAACTATACTTTTACTTACTCGATACACGGAATAATCTTTTTAGAATATCACTCGGAATGCTTTTCTTTAATTTACTTTTTTCCCTACTTTGTATAGTTGACAGTTGATTATAGTTTTTTTATGTAGGTAGTAATTTTATACCTTCATCAACTACTCATTGAGGCAATTCTAACGACCCTAAACTCCACGGGGTTACTTCGGTTAAGTACTAAATTCCCATGGCCAGTAAACCCACCTTCTGTCTCCATCATCAGATCAGCTACATGTGGTACCATATGATATTGAATTGTCATCAAAACTATATGTAAGTGTACCCAAAATTTCAATCAGTCATCGGGAAGCCCGTCAAATTTAACTTGCAACCACCAACAACTTGACACCTGCACAGATGAAACGAAAAAAAAATTAAAAAAAAAGCAGAGCGAAATGGTCCTTCGTGGCCTTTACATGCTATCATTTTTTAAAAAGATAGCATGTAAAGGCCAAGAAGCTTTTTAAAAAAGCAACCAAGAACACGTTCGGATTTCAAATATTATTTGCACTCCTGTGGATAAAATGCAGGATTGTTTTCTGTTTTTAAAGAAAAAAAAATCGGCCAAGTGCGTGTCGGCTCACGCGCAGTATAGGGTTCTGTAGTTGCCTTTTACATGACGCAACTACGGTTTAAAGGAGAAAATTGTCAAATTTTCATTTTTGGTACCAGCTTTTATTGCCGACTGTACTTTTCTGTATACCATCATCAACTACTCATTGAGACGATTCTAACGAGCCCAAACTCAACGGGGTTATGTCGGTTAAGTACTGAATTCCCATGGCCGCCTTCTGTCTCCATCATCAGATCAGCTCGTTGGTACCATAATATTGAATTGTCATCCGAACTACTTATACCCAAAATTTCAGCTCAATCGGTCACCGGGAAGTGGATCAAATTTAACTTGCAAGATTTGTCCCATACGATAGTAACACGGAGTTTCTATGGCCACCTTCCAGCTCCATCATCAGATCAGCTCCACGTCACGTCATCAGAATATTGCATAGTCATGCGATTTGCATATTCGTGCAAAATTTCGACTCAATAGGAATTCGGGAAGTGGATCAAATTTAACTTGCAAGATTTGTCCCATCCTAATACGGAGTTCCTACGGCCACCTTCCAGCTCCATCATCAGATCAACTCCACGCCATCAGAATATTGCATTGTCACGCGATTTGGATATTTGTGCAAAATCTCAACTAAATCGGAAACCGGGAAGTGGATCAAAATTAACTTGCAAAATTTGTCCCATACTAGGTAACAGGGCAAGTTAAATAAAAGCTTGTAATAAAAAAAATACATCCTCACTGTAGGCGTAGGGGCGGAAATTTGTTTCATGATTTTATTGAACTGTTTTGTCGGCGGAATTACAGTTTTCTAGTAGTAAGAGTTACTGAGCTAAGCCGCAGACAGACAGATATAAATTGCGAAACTATATGGGTTCCTTCTTGACTACGGAAACCCAAAGAAAGGTTTTCCGAGCTAGTGAGGTAAAAATATACACTTTTGCACCTTATTCCATTGTCCGACGGCTAATCTGGGGGCACGGCAGCGCCCCCGCCAAGTCGAGCGTGAAGCAAACACTGCCGTACCATCCTTTATTGGAACCATTTCGGCGCATTTTCAGGCCTCTATTTGAGAACCTCTGGATAAGACCAGAACGCAGAAATTATCGTCATCCAGTGAGCTATAATTACGTACTTAAAATCCAATATTTCAAGTCTGTAGGTCATTTAGTTCCGAAGTTAAGCGAAAGCAAAGTTTCGCATTTATGACACTCACTCACTCATGACAATAAAAATAGAACTAGTATTTCCCATAAACTCAGAGAGCTGAAATTTGGTACAGAGTTAGGGTTTAATGGCCACATAAAGAGAAAACTATAAAAACTAGGATAATCGAAGATCTGGAGTACCTGGTGACCCTGATTAGAAAACACAAGTGCCCAACCAAACCATTAGAGATATATCTATACCGCCTTTACAAAAAATATACAACTTTTTTTATTCTAATAAAATAAATCAATATGACCACGTTCTACAAAAAGAAGTGAAATCCCATCAAAAACATTCTGTAAAAAACTAGCCAAGTCTCGATGGAGCTGCTTGTTTATTATCTCTAAAAAGTAGTTTTGGGCTAGAAACTTGAAACTTTGCATAGAGATTATTTATTAAGATACATAAAAAGTAATTTTACCGTTCTAGAAAATTCTACCCCTAAGGGGGTTAAACAGGGGTGCACTCTTTGCATGGGGGGGGGGGGGAAATATTTTTTAACTACAGACTAAAAACTTTGTAGAAAGATTACTTATCAGAATACAAAAAGAGTTATTACTGCGTTGATGAAAATTCTATCCTTAAGAGGGTTAAATAGGGTTGCAAAATTTGTATGGAGGGAATTTTATTCCTTGAGCTAGAGACTTGAAACTTTGTAGAAAGATCACTTATTAAGATACAAAAGAAGTTATTTCACCGTTTTAGAAAATTCCACCCCTAAGGCGTTAAATAGGGTGCAATGTTTGTATGGGAGAAGCATTATTTTTTAAACCAAAGACTTGAAACTTTGAAGAAAGATTATTTATTATAAAGCAAAAAAAGTGAATTTGGCGTATTAGAAAATTCTACCTCTAAGGGGGTTAAATAGGGTTTCAAAGTTTGTATGGGGGAAACTGTATTTTTTGAACTAGAGACTTGAAACTTTGTAAAAAGATTACTTATCATAAAGCAAAAAAAGTAAATTTGGCGTTTTAGAAAATTCCACCTCTAAAAAACAATTGCATATCAGGGTCTGCCACTTTTTGAATTGTTATATGTCTAGACCATTTCAACTAAGAATAAAATTCTCTTACCTATTTCAATATCTTTGTCATTATCAAAAATCTACGTGGACGAAGTCGCGGGCGGCCGCTAGTATATAATACATATCGTTCAAGTCGACTCTACATGATCAGCGTTTTTGTTTTTGTTTCCTCGTATCTCTCTTAAAGGTATTTAAGCAATTAATCAACAAAATAAATTACCTACAAGTAATTTGTTTGAGTGACGTTTCGTATACGGAATCAAGACAGTCAATCATTGCAATTAGGCTCATGTTATAAAATTAGTTGCTATGCTTTCATTACTGCAAATAGAACTACAGATAGCCTCCTAAACTTATGTTTCAACACCACGCGACACCTTTATCTAATACTGCAAATTCAACTAGTAATTCAAATCAGCAAGGAGTACCTTAAGAGTACTCAACACACACAAGAATCCTCGAGACGACTAAGTCAGCTACTGATGAGAGCTTACATCAAATGTCCCCAACCATATATATGTAATACTAATGTGTATTTATTGTTCCGTGTCATATGGCAGTCGGCTTAAATTGTTTGATTATTGGCCCGATCAGTCCACTGAACCTGCGCTAGCGGTCTATTCAGTGTCTACCCCGTTAACGTGCAACCGAGCGTACCGGAGACACTGAGCCGAAATCCAATTATTCGACACCTCCATTTCGCAGGTACAACCAAATCTGCATATCGATCTAACACGTAGGCACATGGTGTGTTATGTTTAAACTTCCAATAACAACCTTAAAGCCCACGAAATAGAGCGCACTCTTCAACGCATGTTACGCTTGTGGCCTACGAAACGTCAGATTTTGTGGAAATTCGCCTGACTAAAATACGGGTTCAGGTCACAGATGACGTAATCAAAAGGTGGAATTACGCACATAGCTGTGTACTCTACAGAACGAAATTGTATTTTAACTGCATCGATAATCCAAGCGAAATCACACCCCTAATATATTTTACGTCACACCTGGCCATAATGCGAGTTTTACTGCACGCTGCGCGTACAGGAAAACTCGCATTGCGGCCAGATGAAGACGTAAAATTTTGTACTCAACACGGGCGGTGGGAATTCAGTATTTAACCAACGTTAACCCCGTTGAGTTTGCATGGGCTCGTTTGAATCGTCTCAATGAGTAGTTGATGATGGTATACAGAAAAGTACAGTCGGCAATAAAAGCTTGTACCAAAAATGAAGTTTTTGACAGAAACTTATTTGTAGTGATGCTTGAGTGGTTAAGTACTTGAACTAAATTTGAGGACTTAACAGACGTACCTTAGTCGAGTTTGGGCTCATAAGAATCGTCTTAACGACAAACTGTTCGTGCGTGTCATCAACTGATGACGGTCATATACAGAAAAGGACAGTTGGCAATAAAAACTTGTAGGGTAAATCGCCAGTAATTGGCCACGTTATACTAAAATGATTACATTTTGAATTCTTTAATATATCCACATACTTCCTTATAGTAAATCACCAGATAAAGGGGAGTGTAAAGAGTGAATTTGCCAACAAACTGCCTTGCAGTTTGGCGAAGATTTGTGTATGTACAAAAGCTGTGTAAGTATTTGGAAAAAAATAAAACAAAAAAGAAATAAAGATGTCCTAAGTAAAGTAATCGAAACCAAACCTAAACAAGTGAAAATTAAAACGAAAAAAAGAGTAGCAGATAAAAATAAAAGTACTAAAAAGACAATACTGATAACTTGATGCACCCAATATTAAATGTTGATCAACCATCAGTATCTTCAGAAGTTGGGCAGAAAAGAGACAAATGTGAAACTTGTGAACTTAATATTGTCGGCAATGTCAATGAGCTTCTTGTCAATGTCAAAGAATGTGTTCCCCTGTTTCATGAAAACAATATACCTGTGATTGGACCATATTTGTCATATAAATTTGTTATTATCTTCACCGGGCAAGTTCCTCATCGGATAGTGAGGATTGAGGATTCATTCCTAAAGAGTTTATTGTTTAATTTTATGTTAAGAAGCTTTTATTATGTTAAAATTTTATTTGGCCAAGTATTGAAAAAAAGGCTAGTATTGAAAATACTGGCTAATAACTAGGTTAAACGTAATGTCCAATAAAACAATTAGATATTTAAAAAAATAATAATATCATCCTCTAGTAAACACATGTTCATTATTTTCAACATTCACTACTTCCCCTAAAACAATAATATGGTCGATATCTCTTTACAGGTGATCACAATAAACATTCTAAACAAGCAAGGTAGTATAAGTGGCCAGTTACTAACGATTTACCCTAATTACCAAAATTATTAAAATGTGTGATGAAACTGATGAATTTATGATGATTAATGATTATTGATTAGATAGGTACGTATGTATATCCTATTGAGCCTCGGTGTTATAAAGTTCTAAGTAAGTATGGTGCAAGCAATAAAACACTTAAAAAGATTAAGTAAAGCATTGAACTCTGAAGACGCAATTTACGACGACGTAAAAGAGTAGTTTAAAAGAGGTATGTCAGCAGGGCCAGTCAAGCGCACGGCAGCCATCGTAAACCCGGCCAACGCCGCCGACGGCCGTCGCTTTTCTTACTAGACAATCAATTTACAGCCATTCCCTATATTCATTCTAAGTTTATACTTAGTCTAGAGCTAAACCGGATAAATGGTAGCTACTCGTATCTATCTACGTATCTACTGTTTGTATCATCAATACCTTTATTGAATGACAAAATTACAGATTGATTGTGAGGCAGAAGGAGAGTTATGTATTACGGATATATATATATATATCCGTAATACATAACTCTATATATGTATGTGTTTTTACGGATACGTATGTATGTAAATCTATGATTAAAAAATTTTAACAAGTGAGCTGTCGTTATTGAATTATTATTTATTTAATAAGTACAATTTATTAATAAGTACTAAAAAGCCCAACAAAACTGTAGTAACAGTTTGACTTGGCGGAACGGCAGTCTCCAGGTAAGACATTCATAAATATAAATAACAGTGTAATATACTGTCAGTCAGTTATAGATACTAAACTTCTTCTTCTGCTTATTTAAGAGCTATGCTCTTGTCGGTGTACCTCAAAGTAGGCCCCCATCTACTCCGATATTTATACTTGCAGAGGGTCATGAAACTCATAAATCTTAATGTTTAGGCTGAGAAAAAAGCGCCTTTTGTAAAGATCAAAGGAGTGTCCCTTCTGTACTTGTACTATTATCTATTCTGTGGTACAGGTCGATTCACAAGAGCTGGCGCATAATGTCTATGAAATGAATGATAGTTTCATGTATTTTCCGCGCCATCAGCTCTCGTGAATCGACCTGTACATCTAGGTCATGCATTTATAGTAGTCTCTTAAATATGTTCTTATTTTATTTAGTTTTTAGATTAGCTACTGTCTGTTAGATTATACTGTCGAGTTGGAGTGACATAGGCTACAATATTTGTCTCATTGTGTCGTCTATTTGTGTTAAAAAAATCGTTAAATCACTTGTTCAGTACGATATTTCTAAAGATGGAATGAATATGACGGACTTTTGTACGTTATTTATGAAGATCCAAATCACAGCCTTTTCGTTCTAGTGTGTCTTCACCTTTGATATTTTACGAAGTCAAGCACATATAATTTAGTTGGAACCGAACTGTGTTCGCGAAGTCTATAATTAACCCACGATATATAATTACATATTGCTTACTCCAACAAGTTACAAGGTAGCTCTCAACCGACTCTTGATAAGTTTCTTGTGCAAACTGAAGTTTAGAAACAGGTATTTATAAAATATAACGTAAATGGCTGCAACTGCTACAAGAGACAACATTTTGCAGAAGCTATACCAGAAAAGATAAGCTTGAAGGCAAAAAAAGAGATTGATCCAAAGCCTTTTAGAGAAATATTATAAATGTCTGTATTTTCTTCATTAAGAGGATATGCCGATGAAAAAAACATATTTAACGAATAATTAGTGTACAATATATTAGCATGTTCAGCAATATTTTTAATCCGAAATGTTTTTTTTGGGCGTCTCATGGACACCCGCTGCTCAAACATGTCGTATCGGCTACGAGGTTTCTGCTGAATCACGTGTATCCAAATATGATCTTAGTTACATGCAGCGAAGGTTTCTTTTAAATAATAAAAACACCGCATCAATTTTCGAGATTGGTAAAGCCGCTTGTGGATATAAAGAAACCTATGCAGCCGTCTCAGTTGTTTGTTGACGCCATAGATAGTGCTTAAGAAGTTGCTGATGGGCTGGTGTGCGTATACAGCGTATAGATGCACGTAACAACGTAAATAACTTACAATAGACACGCACACACACACACATACAAGTTTTTTAGAATAATCGGTTATTACATGATTTAATTCTATATAGAGACGTGCTGTAACATTCACGTTCAGATTATCTTATGCTTCAAACCATTAGCCCATCTATCTCAATGTTTTTTTGAGTTATCTGCCATTAACCATGCCATACATAGGACACAAGGATATCCCGTCGCAAAACTCGCGATGAAACTCACTAGAATTCTCTCAAACAGTTAGCCGTTGAGTACTGAGCAGAAAAGTACTGTCGCCAATAAAAAAATGTTTTAAAAGATGGTAACTTACATTTCAGACAGAAACTAAATTTTTCATTAAATAACAATTAATTTATTTGCCAATATCAGACACTATGAGGTTAGCGCCTACTTAGCGCGGTGGTTATAACTTGTAACAACCTAACTTTCCTAATTGAGTATCGGATAACCGCACCGCGGTAACGAGAGACGCGAGACGGGAGACGCGCGACGCTGGGGGCAAAACGTCCTAGGTTGTGTACCCAAACTTTTTTAATAGAAAGCCTGTGTAGAGGACTAGAGCTATTCGCTTGCCCGTGCCACAATGCGCCTCTTTTGTGAATCATAAGATCATAACACTCGTAAACAAGTATGCATTGAAAAAAATGAGGACTTTACACAGATTGACCTTACCGCCGCACGCTGCTTGGTTTGTGCTATGGGTAACCCATAGCACAAACCCATAATGGGTTACTGGATGACTACGTATCTATATAGACACTACTTTAATTCATAGAATATTTGGTCTATGACGGCATCACCGGACCATCAGCTTTGGTGTTTTGAAGACAGGGGCAGACACCGAGGTTAACGCAACTTACTGCATTACCTGTAGTAGTTTGAAAAGAAAAAAAGGTTCACAAAATTTTCTAGAATCTTTAAACGAGTATTATCTGCATTATGGTGGCAACATAAAACGGCCATACACGAGAAATAAAAAAGGGAGCCCGGCCTTTTGCGTCGATAGTCGATGCACATAGAATTCTTGATACTTCCCTCCCCGGCAACAACATACATAATTGAAATAAACGATCCGATCGTATACAAATCAATGTGCATGGGTGTAGCTGTGGCATGACATTCGCCGGGCCGGGTCCCCGCGCCCCCGTACAAGGAGTGTCCCGGTAAGGAAAGTGGTCTCCTGGTCCCATTGTGCAGCATACGGCCCCGGTTGTTCACCTATGAGAAAAACTTATGAGATGGCAAACGGGTTTATATTTGTGTCCGATTGCTCTCACTTTTCTTTCAACGAGAATTGACTCTGATGCTCGTAATACTACTGACATAGTTTTGCAGGATTAGGATAGTAAAACTTTGTAGGGAAAACAAAGGAATGCTGCACCGATCTATAGATTCCCGTGACGTTTGATGATGATCAAATTAAAAGTCAGTCTGTTAGCTTTACCCACGGCTCTTGCAATGGGTATTGAACAAGAACAATAAATAAAATAAAATAAAAAAGCCTTTTACGTCACACCTGGCCCCAATGCGAGTTTTATCGCAGGCTGCACGTACGGTAAAACTCGCATTGTGGCCAGGTGAACACGTAAAATTGTGTACTTACCACGGGCGGTAATTCGTAAAGCCCCAGAGCGCATATTTATGGCCCTCACCTTCGGTTCGGGCCACAAACACCTGCGATCTGGGCCATTTACGAATTCACCGCCCTAGGTACGTAATGTTCTATTATTTCTTGCCAGTAGGTACTTGTACAACGTCAATAATGATATTTAATGTCAGATTTGTTTGTTAATGTAATTTTTCAGTATTAAACTATTTATTATAATTATTATTTATGTCGCAAGAACCCCTTCTCGGGTGCAGGCAATTTATTTTTGAGGAAACGTGTAGGTAATCAATTGGATCGTGTTGTACCATTATATCCGAAAGTCTAACGGTAATGAATTAAATTAAATCGCTCTCAACGGTGGCTCGTGCCGCCCACTGGACGCGTCACTCGATTGCCTCAGTTAAATTAAATGCATAATGCAGGTAGGTAGCGGTGTGGTACGCACGTGCGTTGGTCTAAGGGCGCCGCACAAGCGTCAACTCGCGGCAGAACAAAGCCCCACGCCGCTTTGACGTCTCCAATCACATGAGCCTTTATTCCAGTAAATACATCAGCTAATGTCAGACAATAGCTTGTTAGCCTTTTGTCGTGCGTCGAGTTCGAGGCGGAGTGACGTGACGTCCTCCGTATTGTCCGCGTAATCAGAGAACCATTGACCGGGAGTCAACAGGGTTAAAAAGCTACGCGCGTCAAAGTTAGCAGTAGCACCTCTGCTTGGAAGCTTATCAACCAATGCCTCTATGAGCTATATCACCGAACGAGTTAAGTTTTGCTACTCCTATTGACTGGGTTCCACTTTTCATTATTCTATGAGTGTGGATTCGAAATTATGTTAATTATTATGCATGGATCGGAATAAAAATGATCTACCACGAATCTTCTTAACGCTTAACAGAAACGTTTACAATTCTTAACTGATCTTGCGAAGTGTTTTGATTCGCATAATTGGCACGTTTGTAGTAATGAAAATTTTCGATTACTCATTTAATTTAAACTCCCGTCCTCTTTGTTTACAAACATAGAACATGAGTAAACCCGTAACAGTGAGAATCACCTCGGCAACTCGCCAATAGAGGGCGCTTAGTTTAAAAATAGTAGTGTCACCGTACGGCCGTTAGCGCAGCTAGCATGAATTTATAGCCGTCGCGGCGGTAGGCATTTCCGATCAGCCGTTTGTGCAAGCAGCTGCTCACCAACTCCCTTTCGATAGCATCACGTTGAACATAATTATCTGACATCTAATATAAGTATTATGTTAGTCTGAGGGTAGTAACAATGATACAATTGGGTAATCCTTTTGTCTTATTCGGAAACCGCCAATTTGGGGTTTTGGGGAACCGCTAATTTTCTCAAAAGAATGGTATAAAGCTAAAAATAAATTTCAAATAATTTGTAAATGAATGATGTAGACGGTCTTCTAACGATAGCGAAATCGACCCAAACCAGGAGTGCGATTCTTGAATCTCACTGGTGATATCAAAGTCACCGGTGACTAAAATTATCACCGATGACATTTAAGTATGTTACTATTTTCCTAAAGCCGTATTTTTGAAAGTCACACGCTGTTTACCAACATGCAGAAATTTTACAATGTCAGTCAGATACAATCTTCCCGTTACGTTTTTAGGCAGATGTTGTCCTTGATACCGGTTTTTATTTTCTCATACTATAACTTAAAACAGATTCAAACGTAAAACGTAGCGTATGTGGCAGTGTCATGTAACCGAAAATTAAAGTTTTGAAAAATTCTTGGCAGATGTCACATACGTCAACTGTCAAAAAAAATAGCATGGTGATTTCAATTACGAGTGGGTAGGGGCACTCGTAAATCGATATCATAGGTATGACAAATGTAAGTCACCGATAAGTTTCAAAAATATGAACTTTCGGAAATCACTCGTATCGGTGAGAATTAGTCACTTGGTGAGATTCAAAAATCGATCCCTCGCCTTCGAAAGCTCAGTTGGTCATCTAAGCGGTTGCCGCGAAACACGAACTTGATTCGTTCGCATGCATAGAACACCTCCACTAGAAGCCTAATGTTTCTCAGTTTGTTCGCGACTCGAGTCACCAAGCGTTGGTGTTGTTGCGCTTATTTAATCCGCGGTCGCCCGCCTTTCCGTTCAGTTGCGTCCATGTTAACGACCTGTGCGGAGTGTGCATGACTCTCACAAAAAAAAACAAAATAATAGGATTTTCGCGGCTAAATATGGGCTTTTGTAATGTGAGGTGGTGCGGAAAGTCGTCAAAGACTTCTAATTACAAAAAAGATGGAATTTCATTCCACAGTTGAGTCAAATTCAATATTTCATTGAAAATATTTATAGCCAGCGGAGGCCATTTTATACTGGCCGGTGCGAATACTGAGGTACAGACACACTATGTCTGTCACTTTTCATCACTTTGAAAATGCAATATGCTATTCCTTTCTTACGAAAACACGTCACGACTAGTGATGTGCCGATGATGCTATGATGGTCAATCGACAAACCACGTGCTTTCGTTCGTACCGATTTGAAGAAATGTTACAAAAATACAGATTTCTCGTTTATTTTGGTTTGAGTAGTTATTCTGTAGATTAGAACTTAAATTTAGTTTTATTTATTGTTCGTTATTTAAAGTAAATAGTGTAATATATAATAAGTATTAGTAGTACTAGTAGTAGTAGTTACTTTACTGTTTTAGTAACTTTTTAGAATGCTCTTGGTGAACAGTTGCGTCTAGGTTTCAGGATGGGCCTGATGATAAACTTTGGGAAAGTGCGAGGGTACTCGTAGTTGGTTTGAGAGAGATATAGGTTGTGCGGGCTTTTTAGAATCCTCTCGGGGAGCAGTTGGGTCCAATGTCACAAGATGGGCCTGATGATGAACTTCGAGAAAGTGCGAGGGAACTCAGAGTTGGTGTGAGATAGATATACGTTGTGCGGGCTTCTTAGAATCCTCTCAGTGAGCAGTTGGGTCCAATGTCACAAGATGGGCCTGATGATGAACTTCGAGAAAGTGCGAGGGAACTCGGAGTTGGCGTGAGATAGATATACGTTGTGCGGGCTACTTAGAATCCTCTCAGTGAGCAGTTGGGTCCAGTGCCACAAAATGGGCCTGATGATGAACTTCCAGAAAGTGCGAGGGAACTCGGAGTTGGTGTGAGATACGTCACCATCCTAAATAGCCGAATGCCTTTTTCGTGTTTTGTTTGTTCTATTTTAAAATGAGAACAATAAATACAACTTTTAAAGGAATAATGAGACTTTACTTATTATCAAACTGCTCCGAAACTTTCCATAAAAAATACTGAAGTATTTGTAGTTTAATCTTTAGAACCAAAAATACTAAATGGTCAGTATTTTTATAGCACACTTTTAAGTATATACAGTTTAATTACCATTTTAATATGTACAGTAAGTACCACCATACTTTATCAGCAAAAAATTACGGTACCAGTTAGGATTCCTCACTTACTGTGTATTAAAATGGTAACAAAACTATCTTTACTTTACCTTAACTTAAAGATAAAAGTTACTTACTTTACTTTAAAATGTACCTAAAAAATTAGGATGCTTGTACGTGAACATGTCCCATCACTACGCATTCCGCGCGCGAGCGCATCGACCAATCGCAACGCTGTTAGCACCCGCCCTTCCCCTCACCTCTTCCTCATGCTTTGGTGACTCGCGTCGGGAACAAAATTACAAACATTAGGCTTCTAGTGGAGGTGTTCTGTGTTCGCATGTCTTCGTCTCTGTCGCTCAAATATGCAAGTGCGATAATAATAGCTAAATAGAACAATTGCTCGGCTTTGCGAAAGGTCGCAGGTTCGAATCTTACACTTCGTTATTAAGTAGTTCTGCTCTGTATCTTTATTCTTTAGCAAGTGTCTCCTCGATGGGTTTTGAAACGCTGTTGCAGTTCATGGTAGATGTAGCTGCAAGGCGTAACAGGTTTAAACAATCTTCGAGTTATGTCATCATAATTCGTGTTTTATTGGAACTTAAATCTAAATAACGGGGACTCCCATTACGAAATGTTGTGACTCTTGTGACTAGATTAGAATTAATAGGTCGAGATACTGTCGGTCATTGTCGATCAATCAGTTAACGCTTTCGGAAACACACTCACTCAAGCTATCGATTTTCATAACTCGACTTTCATTCAGTACAGTCAGTAGTGTCAAATAAATAAATAACCGGTGACTGTAAGTAAAAACTACGTACTCACAAGCTTTTAAGCTCCGTCTATAAGGAGCCACACTACAAACTAAACCGAGATTATAATAATAATATAGATGAATATTATATTAATCATGTATCCGAATATCCCCGCGGACGCGCACCGTTTGGTTGGCAAGCTTAAGCCGGTCCTATTATAAACGCGTTAATATTACGCGGAATAGGTTTACTTTTAGCACTCCTGTTACGGCTGGGCTTAAATTATCCTCCTTGTTTTATAGCATGATGGTATGCATGTGCATGTGGAAAGATGTACAATGTTCATCATCTATCTTGTACGCATTAACGCAGGCAGCATACGAATCTTGTACTTTTTCACTGCACGTCGGTGGCAATCAACTTTAGCAACACAATTTTTTTTTACAACTTTGTTGTAAACTAACGAAGAATTGCGTACAATAAACACAAAAAAACTGGAAGGATTTCATTTTAAATTTCGTGATGTTTTTTTATAATTTTCTAGGCAAAGCGGGGATTATTCATTCTCTCTACGGAAGACGGATGGATGGACAAATAGATTGCGTAGCCTTATGAATACCGGGATCCCGTTGGCACCCATTGGATACGGAACTTATAAAACGTTGTTTTCTCAAAAAAAACCTTTTAACTCATTTTTATCATAGGTACCTATTTGGGGTCATTTGGGCCACCTATTTAACTTTGCCGCTTTGCAACAACTCAGGTGAGTTAGTGAACTGTAAGGATATTTTCTTCTGTTTTTCCTAGATTTCTGTTAAGTGAAAGAAACTTTGTCCTCTGGTGGTCGCAAAACGAAGCTGGTCGCATAATAAATCCCCTTTAAATGGTAGGCAGAAAATGGGTTAAAAATGTAATCGAAATGGGATTATCCATTTATTTTTTAAATTTTTTTAAGTGACTAAACTAAGATATATGAGACTATGATTTTGATTTAGCACAATATGAACTACATTACTATTTACATTTTACCCGATTAAGGATGACAGCAGGTCGATCACGTAACGCATCGTAAGTACGTTAGGTAGAGTATGTAAATTTTTAAGTATTTTTATTTACAGTGGATCGTATTAACGCGCGTTCAAAAGGTTACGCGATTGATGCTTTGGCTTTCAACGAACATTCTTACCAAATTTCATCAAACTCCCTAGGATTTCGAGGTTGAACTATAGAAGTTAATAATACTATTATTACTATTAATACCCGTACTATAATTTTTTAAAGTTCTACTCTACTATTTTAAGTAATGCTACTTCAGTGTAACGCACATAACGCAGCGTAGCGACATCTATGCTGCAGCACGGGAAACGGCAAGGAAGCTAAACGAGTCAACGTATTGTATGTTTGACTACTCGCCACAAGATGGCGTTGTAAAAAATAAACGTATGAGGGACGTGCCCAGCGAGTATATTTATTTCTATTAGTAATATTATTTCTTTCTGTTACATACATATATAATTATTGAGAAAATCTTACCGGTTTGCAGCTAATGTTGTCATGTCGATGTTATTTCCACAAGCTGTTAAAATCTCATCGCAGCTGCTGCCGCCTTTGATGCGCTGTACGGAGCTCAAAGACACATCTTCGCTTGAGTTTTTCACGACATTCGTCGCATTGCTGCTAGATGGCGCTGCTCTTTGTTTTGATGCTTGTTTGTGCCGACTTAGCGCAAAAAATAAAGCTAGGACAGCTTTCAATTTTGCATCACGGATATCTACAGCTGTCACTTGCTCCAAGCCTTGCACATTTTGCGCGTGAAGAAAGTCCAAACAGCACTGCACGTTTTCCAACTGAAAAGAAAATAAATAATTTAGTTCCCCCACTCAAAAAATGTAGTCACATAAGTATACTATGTACCTACCTACTTAAATAAATAAAAGTCGTATTATAGTGCGTTTTTTTAGCATTAGAAAGAAGGATAACGCACGAAGCACGAGGTCTTTCATATGACACTTTAAATGCCACACAAATGTCTCAAACAAAAAAAAATCACAAACAGCCATTAAAAAGACTTACATCATTGTTGTAGACCCTTAAATGATATAAGTGTTTTCATTATTCGTATCTAATTATTACTTACAACAATATATTTATTTTGAAAGTATTTATTTTTCGACTCTGTTATTTTTAATTTTGTTATCAGTTCTGGAAAGGTTGCATAGTAAAAAACCTAAAGAAGAAGGTTGGAAACGTCGGTTCGTTTTTTTCGCTGGCGACATTGTCAAAATTGTCAATCGTATCACGTTCTTTTTCTTGGTAAGTAATCAACAAATTGTTGAATTCAGATTACGAGATTATTATACAGGGTGTAACATAAAAGCGGTGTGAACCGATCAAGGGCATAACAGGTATCGTGTTCTGATAAGAAAAAAATGAGATAATTTGAGTATGAGTATCTATTTGTTAATCAATATTAAGATTTTATTTTTCGCTGTGTGTGGTGGCGTGCGGACTGCGATGCGCAATGGAGCTACCAGAGGCAGGCCCAAGTGGCTTGCAAAAAAAAGCGACTTGTTCTCCCCTGAACGTATTGCAATCACCAAAAGCAAAGAGACAGAAACATAGTCCATTAACAACAAATGAGAAACGCATGATGGTCAACATTTACGTACAAGTTGGTGTGTGAACTTTGCAGCAAGGATGAATTTCCGTGTAACATCTATAATATTTATCCCTAGCAGATAGGTTGACGACGACTGCTTCTTTGTTTACCGTAGGTATTTCTAATCCAAAAAGAAACACACTGTAGTTAAGAACGGCTGGACCGATTTTCATTTGTTAGATATTTTGATTGATACTCTCAATTCGTAATTTTGATACTCTCTTAATCTTAAGACCATCTTTAGGAATAAAATAATTTACCTACAATCCAACTACAGTTCGCGGAATCACTGCATGAAGTTAAACCTTAATGAAATGATAAAGGTTAACCATAAGTGGCGTGTTGTGAAACTCACGTGTAAGAGTTGACCCACCCGTTGCTTAAGGAGGTTAAAAAGGTACTGCTTTTGTCTAGGTTACTTATTCAACTTCTAGTGTTTTAAGAAATTACGGACCTAAGATGAGCGAGTTTATGACGTTTATTTATGACTACAATACGGTAGTTGACATTGATATAAAAAGAAAATAATTCTTACATTATGTATAGTCAACGGCAGAAAAAACTGATGAAATGGGGTCCCAAATATAATATATACTTAGGTAATTTCAATAAATTACCTAAGTCAGATGTTACAGACCGTTACAATTTATCAGAAGTAAATTAACTCTAAGGGTGGGTTCATGGGTTGTACCGACTTACGATTACAGACCGATCAACGCTGACAGCTGTCAGTCCATAGAATCTTGTCAAACGTTCCATACATTCAGATGTTAACGAACACCGCTTACAGACGTTTTGGTGCAACTCACCTTAAAAGTGTCATAACATAAAGTAAGTGACATAAATACCATTCCTTCAAACAGTTAAAGTTATTATTTAGTGTAAAATTAAACTGATTATCTATAAAATTCAGGTTTTTGGGAATGCATGACCTCGCAAGATCACCTCGGAATACAAGTCAAATGAGATATAACCGAGATTAAGCGAAATCTCGGTCATATCCGTCAGATAAACACGCGAAACTACTAAATCACCTCTCGTGTCTGTCAGGGGTTGAAATGAGTTCCTATTACCTACTACAGCTTGATTTATTGGAAACATTTAAACTAAATCCTTCTTGAATGACGAGTTCTCATTTCGACATTTTGCAATTATGTGCCACTTTGATTTATTGATTTGGCCTATCGTTTCAGTGTCCCGGTTTATTTTGATCGTCTTCTTTTGACTAATTAAATCAAAGACTCCATACGTTCAGTTATAAATTACACTTTGGTATAATTTGTTATATATCTGGGGCGCTAGAACATGTTTAGAAATAAGGAACGATGTGGGAACGATAGTGTTATGAATTAGTTTAGTTTGTAAGAACTTTGAAAATGATAAGCATTTCAAGGAACAAATTTTCTAGATGCGTCAGCATCAAAGCGAACCAACGAGATTAAAATACGAAACGTAGATGAACAAACCAATGTACTCAGTAAAAGGCGAGGCGGGGTGACTGCGGGAGAGTCGGTAGTTGAATCAGTGACCTGCCCCCCCCTATTCTGTAACTTGTTTGAAGCTCACCTCAACGCTCACCCACAAATATATCTTGACACCGTGATGCGTACTCATTAACCGTAGGTAGAGGTCAAGTTTCGTTAGTGGTGACCGGCGGGGTGACCCGCATTAGCGCGTAGCGAATAACAGCCCTGTGGTACTCGTATCAGGAGCCCGCCCTTATAAGGTCCGCGCCAGCGCCAGCGCGTGTCGCAAGAGGCCTTGCGCGCACACCTGAGGTCGAGTTTCTGGACACAGCGGAAAGGTTGACAATGACAAAAGGACAATTAAACATGTACATGTTTATCAAGAAGACATGAACTATGTACTGCAAGTATACTGTCATGTCATATGCCGCGTTCGTCGCAATGGATAGCCAGCTATCAGTCGGATTTACCTACCTACCAGTAAAACGTGAACAATGTTTTGTCTAAAGTCTAAACCAATAATTAAGAGGTCGATAACGTGTGTAAAATGTAACTTTGTAAGTATTTAACTCTGTAGTTACGAGACTGGCTACGCCATTCGAGTAAGCGAGAAAAAGGGCGCAAACGCCATGCAATCCGCGGCGCTTACCCGTTCGGCCGACACACAAACTTTAAGTTCTCACGCGCTAATTAGCAAGTGAAATAGTTTACTCTGTCGTAACGGTATTCGTCGATTCGAAATGTCAAAATATTCAAGTTTTCACTTCTGCCGGCACTCCCGCCCACCCGCGGCACCCGCTCTTTTTTTTGTAAACTCGACTTTCGGGTTGATCATTCATTGCTATTTTTTTTATCTTATGGCTCCGCCTAGGTTTAACTTCATCTAGGTTACTTACTTATTACGGGACTACATGTATGCAATGAAGTCTGAATAAATTCCATCTGTGAATCTTGAATGCCTTACATAAAGTTTTAGGACAACTAGGTACTACCTATAAATCCAAGAGCACAAGAGTTTATTGTGTAAGTTTGTCGCCTATTAATAAGTATTTATTAGCAGGATAGGAACAGTGAGCTCGGTGAGCTGACGAGAATATCGTGTTCAATGAACTACACAAGAACAGCTAGTGAATATGTACCTATCTACTAGTGCAAAAAACGGCACGAGTTATGCAGTGTGTATACATACATGCCACTTGGGATCCCACCCGAGAGCCGACTTACACATACGTGTAATTAATTCACGAGATCCTTATCCACAGGCCTTAAGGCGCGTACACACGTCGAGTCAGGTTGGACCCGTTATTAGGGCTTAGGTCACGGCGCACGGGCCGATGTGTGTCGAGGCCTTCGTCCTGCAACGCGCAGCGGAAAATTGAAAGAAGCACGTAAAACTTATGCGAGCCAAACTTTCCACTGAATTTGAATAATCAATAAAAAATACGTGTTGAAAATGTATTAAGAAAATAAGCACCAAGTCGCGTAATTAAACCAGTCAAACGAATTTTCTACAAGACTGAAGAATATAAAATAAATATTTTTCCACGTTATAGAATCTATAAATTCTTGTTTAAACGTTTGACGACCTGTAAGGGCAATTTGGTTTACATTAACAAAGGGAGATGGAATGTCACTGGCATCGGTCACGCACACGACACAGTATACAGAATACAACACAGTTCACGTATCACTATACATATAGCCCAAGCATTTTATTTTCATTAGTATGGAAAAAAATTGAAATTTGGAAATATTTCATAACAGCAGTTTTATCGTGTGTAACTGATACATTATCATTTTAGTAATTACGTAGACTCAAAATCCACCAAAATAAACAGGAAAAATATAAATAGATATTTTAATTTTTGTTTTGGTTCATTTACTGGAGCTTTTCAAGAATAATAAATAAATCACACAAAAAACATAATGGATGTCTTTTATTTTTATATATTTACTTTCCGATGGAAATTTTGTAGGATTCTTGGATAAGGCATCTTAGAATAACACTTGAAAATTAAACAAACAAAAATAACGCTTTTGCAATTAATGTTTGAAAAAAACCGTACCTAATTTTCAACAAAGACGCTTCCCGCTGTCTGTCCCTATGTAGGTATGCTTAGTTACATCTTTAGAACTACGCAACGGATTTTGATGCGGTTTATATAAGGAGATAGAGTGATTCAAGAGGAAGGTTTGTATGTATAATGTAGTACCCGTGCGAAGCCGGGGCGGGTCGCTAGTCGCTAGTTGCCTATAAAACGAAGTGGCCGGACCCTTGCAACACGAATTTTTACTTTTTATTAAGTGTTGAAGGAAAATATTATGCCCAATTACGTTAATTTGGAAGAGATTAGTAATATACTATCCTAAATGCAAATTTTGAAGTAGAACTGCGGATGAGCTAGTGAAATAGTTAATAACTGTAATAAGTAGTCACTTTTTTGAAATTGACGGAACCCTTTAAATACCTACACTACACAGCACCACACCTTGATCACCGTGTGACCAAAGCTGTTTGAGTGGTAGTAGAAAGGAAATGTGAACATATGCCGGGAAATATACATAATGGGTTTTTTAAATTTACTAGTTCTGTGGAATATGTAGTTTGAGGCGTTGTTATAGATTGATGATTATTTTTATTATCATGCCGTCCTAAAGTTGCTTTTCCATTTCTCATTAAGAAAACTTAGATAGGTACGTAGTTTTTTGGTACTACTTGACTACTAATTACTTATTTACTTATTCTGCCACAAACTTGTTGTTGTTGCAAACATTGTCGTATTCTTAAGTAGGTACTTCATCATCATCCCTAGCGTTATTTACGGTTCTGCCCTAAAGGAGCCCGAGATCAGCTTTGACATCTCATCCCAAGATTTGGCATAGGCACTAGTTTTTACGACAGTGACTGCCATCTGAATTTCCAACCCAGAAGGAAAACTAGACCTTACCGGCATTAGACCGACCGGTTCCCTCACGATGTTATCCTTCACCGAAAAGCTAACGGTAATTAATCCGTACATAAGTTCCGAAAAACTCATTGGTACGAACCGGGATTCGAGCCCACGACCGCCGCTTGACAGCCGCACGCCTGAACCACTAGGCTGCCGTAGCTTCCTGTAGTAACTTAATATAGGTATTAGAAAAAATGGAATTGTTTTTACCTACTGTGGCTAACACGAGGGCTATGATTTCTGTGAACCATTTGTCGTATTTTATTATTATAGGTAACTCAGGTGACTATATTGTGCGTCGATAATATATTTTCAGCTGAGGTTGTCGTTAAATACGTTTTGAAGTCGTCAGAGATAACAAAAAAGCAGATAACTACTAGGCAGTGTCTTAAAGTAGAAGTTCCGCTTCTGCGGTGTATGTAAGTTATGTTGTCAGTAGTTTTGGATGTTACATAATAAATAATATCAATAGCTAGGGATGAATAACATAAAGTATTTTGTATATTATTTTTTACACCAAATAAGTAGTTAGGTAGTAATAGCTAGTTAGCCCTGGAGTGATTTTACCTATAGCAAGGGGCGGTCACTCCACGATTTACGTTCATCGCTACAAGTACATGCCGGTGCCCCAACGTTGAGGAACCGGCATGTACTTGTAGCGATGAACGTCGACGTTGTCGTCGACGACTTTAGAGGGCCATAAATCTTAATGTTTTGGCTGAGAAAAAAGCGCCTTTTGTAAAGATCAAAGGAGTTTCCCTTCTGTACTTGTACTATTATCTATTCTGTGCCTATATGCAGTCAAGTGCAAGAATACGTTTCGATTTAGTTCTCTTAAAAATATGGCTCGCAACCTTAATACGCTGGCATAAGAGCAATGGGACATATTTATGAGTCAGTTGTTTGCAACCATTTTTGTACACTCGACTGCACAATTAGTTAAGCAGGTGGCGAAGTAACATTACCTCTCTCACCCGGCTGCTATTAAACATGGTTTGTATAACCACTAAGATACAGAATGATGTCTAGGTAGAATTCGTATATATTTTCCTAATTCACGCGTGCATTAATACAACCCGTTAGCTAGGAGAAAGTAGGCAACTACATTAATAACATTCGTTGCTCACTGCCCATACTACAGCGGCATACTCGTACTTAGCGTACAGGCAGGCATAGACGTAAGCCATCGTTAAGTAAATAATATTAAGTCTTAACCTATGACATTGTTGGCGTTTTGTCGAACTGGCCGCTTCGATCTCAAATGTCTGCTCGCATTCGGATCAGAATACCAAATTCAATTATTCTAAATTTAGGCTTTTGTATTTAAAATTTAGTGGTTCATTTGATTTCGCAGCTTTTGATTATTCTTTGATAAGTAGGTCTATCTCTCTCGTCTCGTCTCCTATCGTCCAACTTTAAATACTGACCCCATTTATGAATATGAATTCCGCCGTGGCACCAGCGGTGCAGAAACAGCTCGAAGGATTAATGATGTTTATGGAGAAGCTACTGCAAAATAAAGCACGGTAAGTTTTCGTTGTGGAAATTTTGACCTACAGAACCAACACCGTGGACGACCGGAGACCTAAGTTGATAATGAAGAAGTAAAAGCGATCGTGGAAGCGGATTCATCGCAAACCACGTGAGAGTTAGCGGCAGGCTTCGGCGTGAGTGGTAAAACAATTAAAATTCACTTGCAAAATTTGAATAGAGAAAAAGCTCAAGAAGTGGGTACCGCTTGAATTGAGAGGGCAACTTCAGGACAACTGATCAACGACAGACGGTCTATATTAGAGGGAGGAGTTGCGTTTGGAATGTGTCCGACACTCCGACACCCAGCGTAGGTACTGCCTTGACCTTGCTCTAACGGATTACCACGTTTTTCGGAATTTGGAAATTTCTTGCAAGGAAAAAAAAACAATTACGATGTGGCAGGTCAAACCGCCTTCAAAGATGTTATCGATTCTCGGTCCCAAATTGGGACTCCCAATATTGTTTTTGCAATGGAATCAATGCATTGATAATAATGGTATCGTCCTACGTCGACTGATTAAGCATTTATTTTTTCACGTCACTAACTTAGTGACTTTATATGTCCTCTAATGAATGAAAGTATGTACGTTAATTAGTACGAATTAGTTCGCGTATATTTAGTGTTTATATACTCGTATACGACATTAGCGTATTAACCTGAAAAAATAAATGTTTAATCAGTCGACGTAGGTACCATTATTATTGATTCCATTGCAAAAACAATATAGTAACTTGGAAACGTTTCGTTCAAAGTTGTATAAAATTGTAAGTTTATGAAGTATTTAATATGTAGAGGACTTTTGTTGGATGGACATTATCTAAGTAATTCTTGTCTATTTATAAATATACACTTTAATACTTTGCTATTAAAACCGTCAAACAATTTGAGAAGTGGCTTCCGAGCCATCTCGACTTCCTCGCCCTTGAACAAGTCCCGGCCTATAGTAATGAAAAGACAGAGACGCAAGTTACGAAATAATATTCCATTATTGGTTGTTAAGTCAGCTAAGAGGTAGGTCTCGGCCGATTACGACTTTCCCCTGCGTTGCGTGGCCCCATACTTACACTGGGCCTAAAGAGCGTACAGACAGACTCATAAATCTGTCAGTACAAATTAGCCCACTTTACATTTCGACCGCGGCGCGGTGGATTCGAACCGCCCGGAACAAATCACAAAAATGTTGACTTGTTTTCTTTTGTGTAAACACATCAACATTGTAAGATCCGAGTGGCGGGCCGGCGTGAGAAATGCTCGAGTGTGCCGGGAGCGGGAACATTTCACGGCTTTTCAGTAAAACAACAATACAATTAGTTACATCTGCATACTGTGCGATCTGTGTCATTATAACAATTTATGGTTCCGTAGTCAACAAGGTACATTATAGTTTCAACATGTCCGTCTGTCCGTCTGCGCCAGCTAACCCTTACGACTAGAAAACTGTAATTTGGCATGGATATAATGGGTGGAAAGTTGAGATGGGGCAGTAAGGACAGCTACTAGATCCCTCGCTGCGACGCGAAAATGCTCTTACGAGACCTTTACGAACATTTTAAGTGATGACAATCGACATCCACCGGCAACTACGACGGAACCCTACACTGCGCGTGGCCCGACACGCACTTCGCCGATTTTTTTAAATCTAATATCGTTGTGTACAAAACAACAGTAAGAAAGGACCAAGTTTATTTACGTTTCAACTACAGTGTTCGAGATTTGGAACTGGTCTTTTGACACATCGCGACACCCATATAACGTAAATTGGCACTGCTTATCGAAATAATAAAAAGAGTTTCAATAGCTTCCGAGTTACAAAACAAAGTTCAATCTCCATGCACGCTCTTTTCAGCACTTATAAAATGATTGTAATATTTTTTTACGGCTTATTTGTACGGAAATTAGCATTGAAAACACGGTATGCAAACCATTACGTCCTACGACTTTTTCTTTTTAAATTTAGTGATACACTGCTTTAATCGATTGGATTCTGTCAATTTAGAAATAAATCGATATGAATCAAATAATTGTGAATAGGAAAATAACCATGTATTATTTAATTACTGTCACGATAATACGAAATAAAATCACATCGATCAAAACCGACATATTTGATTGTGCAAAATGTTGCGTTTGAAAATATGGCATTCATTTCTGCACGGCGCGCGAGCTCTCAATTTTTCTCGCACTATCAGTCTCTCTCTTTACTAACAGGACACTTGTTTTAGAAGACGACAGAGTATAGGCTCTCTATTTGATTTCCTAAGAATAATTATTACACAGTAATCAATCGATTCCTTTTATTAGCCATCATCAATCGTAATCGGTTATTATGACAATCGATTTACTCTAGCCACATCACTCTTTACATCATATTGGAACTGTCATAAGACCAGTCTCAAATCTCGTACACTGTAGGTAAAGTGTTAAAGTGCGTGCGTCACTTTGAAGACAAATGTCTGTTGTTCTTTTGTCTAAATAGTGTTCCGCTTATAAGGTACCTACAATTCATTACGTAAACTATGCGGCAGTATTTAGAACTAAATTATCAGTTCCTATAGTAAAATGCAGCGCAGTGCAAAATTGCCAAATGACGATAATGTTATAAATAACAAAGTTTGGGGTGTCCCTTGTTTTGTCGACAAACTTTTCATCGAATTTTACTTCATCGAAAACGTTTCAAGTAACATTTAGTTCACGAATTATTGTTTGGTGTAATTTTATTTCATGACCAGATCATTCCAATTTTTATCATTTCATGGAATAATTGTTCGCGGAATATTATTTGGCAAATGATTTATTTTGTATAATTTTTAAATGGCAGAATAACAAAACAACGAATTTCATTTGTTCGAAATGTTATTACAACATTACAAAAACAAACAATAACTGATTACAGGGGTTCAACTAGACAAGTATAGGTAGGAATAGGGGGCACGGGGGGCCAAGCCCCTCGCAGTAAAAAAACATACAACGGCAACAATAATTGTATTATAAGTAGGTTAGGTTAGGGTTCACTTGTGTCCCTCAGAGCGGATATAGGCACCCCGCGAAGCGGGGTGACGTCGACACGCTGGCGGTTTGGTAAGGTGTAGGTTAGGTTAAAATAATTGCCATAGATAACTGTGTATCAGGGAACCGCCCACCCCTTCCCAGAAAAAAGCCTTTGAACGGGTTAGTCGTTCGTTTAATAGCCCAAATCACTTGCTGTCCTTTATTGATTGTAAACTCATTGATTTTACTTAGCCGTATGAAGGGCTTCCCTTACGGGGCGCTACCGCTACTGATAAAAAACCCTTTCGAAAGGCTTTTTTAAGCGCTTTTTAATGGGTTGAAGCGCTTAATCGTATTGAAAGATCTTTAAAAGCCAAATGAATGGGTATTGATGAGCATCGGCTTTGGTAAGCAAAGCATTACGAAAAACCCTTTCAAAAACCCTAGAAGGGGATACCGGGCGGGTCCCTGCTGTGTATGTTAACTATTTTAATTTTAAATAGTACTCCTTGTATATATAGTTTGTATGTTAATTAAAAATACTTGAAATAATAAATCACAAAACGTTTTCCACGAAATAATTCATGTATTTAATGAAACATCCGACAAGTAAAAATACACGATTTAAAATTAATTGTAGTAACCATTCCACGAACTGAATTGTCGATGAAATGAAAATACATGAAACGTTGACTTTGAAGTGAAATTCGACGAAGTGAGTGTCGACAATTTGATGATAAACCCAAAGTTTGAGTGCAAACCAATGTTTTCAATTCAGTGTTACCGTTTGGATCAATGTGGCATAACAACGTGCAGACCCGTCCGAATTAAAAGGAGAGTAAGTGTAAACCGTCGAAATCGTAAACATGTGTACGTTTTTAACCTTATCGCCATGGAATAAGATAATAAATTGTATAGATATTTGTAGACGGGAGTGTACTGTTTGATACAGGCAGGCTGCCATTTAGGTTTGAACAAAGGTGCAACAGTCGGAGCACCGGAAGCCGAAACAATGACCTGGCAAACGGTGCGGTTTCGTTCTATAAGGCCCAGGCTCCTTGTTGGAATAGCCGCCGCAATCAGTCTTTTTTCCATCACATGGCTTCTTGGTAATTTAATTTAAACCTTGTTCAATTCAAAGCTTTCGTATTTTTGTTTGAAGGTTCTCCGTCTCGGGAAAGTGGGAACCAGCATTTCGCAAAAGCGCTAGTTAAACAGGGACAATAAACAAGAGCGAATTTGCAAAGGCGAAAGGCTTTGAATGATTAATTTAAGTGCTTAGTTATAAACGCTCGCAAACAAAATGGACAGTGTTTCAATACCCTCTCAAACCAAATGATATTAATAGTTTCTGATATGACGATAAAATCAGACTATTTTCAAACTGTACTTGAAATCCAAATTTTAAATTGGTGTACCAATAACAAAATATCATAATCACAATTTAATTATACACTAACAATTAATGAAGTTTGTACCTATCTGTTCCAAATACTTTAGAGCTGATTAGGTAAATAACCCAGAATATAAATTTTATCATATTCGTACATGCTTGGTCTATTAATAATTAACCAGTTCATTACGTGGATTCCTTCGCATCAGAGTCGCCATTGTACAGTGCCCAGGAATGCCATCATCCGACAACTGACTCAACAGCAGTTTAACTAGGTACGAGCCGCCTATGGACTATTCCAGCATGGACCTACACCCTAAGCTATTTAATTCCATTCAGAAATACACACTGATAGGCATTAACGGAGAAAATGGTCTTATTACGTATATATCGATACCATAGTTCACAATCGTACTAATTACGGAGAAAAACGTGGTGTAATTAGTAATGATAGTGCTCAAATCATAAAGTTAAAATTTCAGTCACAAAAAAAATGTAATTAGTACGACTGTGAACTAGGGTATCGATATATTTAAATTCTACGCCTAAAGTAGTCAAATGCATTTATGTGAATTATTACAATCGTGTATTACCAAATGGAACCGCTAGGTTTACCTACTACCTACCTATAAAGACTTAGTAATTATATTAAGATATGAACTACCTTGTCACATATGCAGTGTTGGAAACACCAACAATGATTAGGTTTAATAAGTAAGCACTTTTATGTTTGTTGTGTAGCGTTTAACAGTTTACAGTATGTACCGTACCTTAATGGTTGTATATACTAATTGTTCCTGGTTCGTATTCTGATTAATTATAACTGCCCTTCCCAAGCCAATCTGTGAATTACCTCGACAGTCTATGAAATATACCTACATGTACTTAAACGGATAAAGTGACATTACACGATTAGGCCATTATTAACAAATGCTTATAACCCAGTTGGAAAATAACTACGAGTGTGCGAGAGAAGAAAGATGGAAGTAAAACCTTGAAGCCAAAATTGTACTTAATGTAACGTAAAGAGTAAACTAATTCCCCGTATAAAAGTACGGGTACGTCCATTGTGCTACAATAAAATTTGCTGTTTTCATCGAATTAGATAATTAGTAAATAAAATTATTGATTGAATCTTAACTGCACTTAAGAAATCAACAGATACTTATCGGAATCCCAAACGTCTTCAACAACACTAAAAATGTTGACAGGGTCGGGTTTCCGGTTTTCTTTACATCTCGTTAGGTACTACATACAATAGGATACTTGAAACATCTCCGTGATATCGTATCATCGGAGCGGATATAAAAACTGACATAATAATACGGCAAAATGACACAAAAAAAGAAGGAATGACAGATATAGGAGTACAGTATACAACGTGTTAATAAAATAACACCAAACCTGAAAATAGTTTGTTCAGAAAAAAATAAATTTTGACGAGTTTTTTTTTACTTTTGTATGGAGCGTTGGCCAACTGGGACGACCTGCTCCATACAAATGTAAAAAAAAAATCGCGTCAAAAGAAATCTTCTATTTTTTTCTCATTCTACTCTCGATTCAGAACAAACCGTTTTCAGGTTTTGCGTTATTTTATTAACATGTTTTGATGAATTATAGGCCTATTTATAAATAGGTTGTACTTATGTATATTACTTAATTTTTATCTCAAGCTAATTGGGTACCTACCTACACGAATTATTGAAAACGTCCAGATACTAAGTCTTATTTTGCTGTGCCCCATTTGGTCTACTACAACTGAAGGGTCCGTTTAGTTCTAATTTTACTAAACCAGCTCTAAACATATGTATTTATGTAACATGCCTAAACAACTAGGCTACCACAACTTATTTTGTCAAATACCATAACATTATTAATAGTTTAATTATAACACTTTGAACCCGTATTTATTCATAAGCCGCGTCTATGCACATAATTAAATGTGAACAATCGAGCTGGTTTACTGCTTGAACTGTTCGATTATTGTTCAACTATTCATTAGCCTAGGTAACTAATATCGATGTATCTGGACAAATTCCTTTGAATGTGTGTTCAATGTATTAGATGTGGCGATTAAGAAAATAATTCGACTAATATATAATCCCAACTTTTTTAAAATTTAAAACATTTCTTCGTTAAAATTTTCACCGAGTGCGATTCGGTGAAAATTTTAACGAAGAGATGTTTTTATTTAATTTTCATTTATGGCTGATTGGCTTATTTTAATAATCTACCGTTTAATTATTTCATATAAGCCACCTCAAATACCAATGATTATATACCAAACTTTGACGCTAAGAATTTGTTCATCAAATGCGTCTTGCTCACATAGACCTATTTGGCCTCCAAAGTTTAGCGAAAGCTCTGACTCATATCAAGAACGTAACATATTATTATAATTTACCTGATATTATATATCGTAGATAAACTTCATGAATAATGAATATGCATGGAAATTTACGATGATAATCGACATTTTGCTGCTCATCGAGTGATGCAAGGTGCCAATATTTATTTTATTGACGCGGCTCCCCAGATTGACCTTCAAATCGACAAGTTCAGGCTCGCACATGCTCGCAGACGCATTTTCATGCTAACTAATTCGCTAATACCAAACACATGTGAAGATTTACTTGGTAAGCGGTGCACGTTTTGTTTGGTTTCGAGCAGTGCGCGTAGGCATGGCATCGTAATGGTACCTCACGATTTATTAGTGGCTTGCTTTTGATTGTGTAGGTAGGTACTTACTTGGTATCTTCCAATAGATCGATTTGACAAGGACTATAGATAAAACGGTTTATAATCGTTTAAGATTAACTTTCAACACTATACGATCAATTACTCACTGAGGTGGCATGCCTAAAACAACTTTAAAAACATAAAACTTCACGATATACAAGCGATGAAAGATCACGGGTATAGAGTCACAACGAAGATGTGATTGTTTTGGCACTACAGTAGGCAAATAAATAGGCAGACAAAGAATCATAAGAAATTAGTTTCAACTCGGCATAGGTACTGGTACTTTTACAATTCATGATCCTGCAATCCATCGCCTAATAGGCCAAATAATCTCTACAAATTAATATCTATTCTCACAAGTTTATAACTTGCCAGTATCCGATTGAGCTGAAATTTGGTATACTCGTACTTAAATATGTAGAGTTGCTGACAATGCAATAGCGAGCTGATCAGATGGTGAAGACTGGGGTTGGCCATATAGTTTTTCCAAAACTACACAAGATAAACCCGTTGTGTTGGAACCCTTTCAACCAGGAAAAGATGACTATACCTGTGTCGGCAGAAATACTTGTATCAAAAATGATTATTTTTGCTAGAAACTTATTGTGAGATCAAGTTATTTAGAATCACAATTTGGTACCATATAGAATGGCGGCGTGGAAAATGTACTCGATAATGTATACAAATATTTGATTGATTAACCTAATCTAGAATTATTTTAAATCAGATTGTGTTTATATGTGTCACGTATATATAGGCTGTTGTGATATTTCCTGTAAAGAGGTAAACGTGGCCTATATACTGGTGGCGTTTTGATTGGTGTGGGCGAAATAAGATTTCTAGCGGACGTGACAATTGCGCTCGCTACGTGACTTCATAAGATGTGATCTCACCATGGGTTTAAAGGAATCGACAGCGGGTAGAAGGAAACACTACCGTTTCCATGAATAAACTAGTATGTATACGTTTATTTATTAATGAACAATTACAATAGGAACGTCCTCCACGTTGATTGAAGTAATTCCATTAACATGTACGTTTTAATTCTAGTCAATGGATTGCTGTGCGAGTTCTAAGAATAGGTATGCATGAAATGATTTCGTAGCATACGTATACTTTTGTTGTTCGAGGAATCATTGACTGTAGGTCTCTAATAATAATTGCAAACGGCAAAAACATTGCTAACAATGAGTTTGTTCTTAACAATCCGTTGACTAACCGATCGAGTTTGGGGCTGACTCATGCGCCGGTTTTGTAGCTAGACTATTTCGAATTAGAACAAAATAAGGAAACGATTCAGAATAGCTGATTTCCTCGCAATGAACATGTTCCTCCTCCCAATCATTATTGATAATGTTACTGTGTTTACGTACATTTAACATCCGCCAAGTTGATCACTAAAGAGGTGATAATTAGCATATCGTATTATCATTATTATGAGATATATTTACATATAGACGGGTGCCGGTTCCCGAGCGGTGACCCTGTTGCTCTAGTCGGGCGCGACAAAAACATAAACGGTCGACACGCGTCGCGTCCCACTTGTCGCCTGGTTTTGGCAGCTGTTCATTCGCCGCACCAGTGCAAATCATGAATATTTGTTGATTTTGTAATATATTATATAATATAAGTCTCCCTTTACCATGTCCTGAAACATTAAGTGTCAATTTGCACTAATCGCTGCACTACTTAGATGTTAAATATCGCATCTTATGATATAACTGATACAGTGATACATTGCTCACTGCCTGGAGGCCCCGGATTCAAATCTCGGTTATGTATGACATAAATGTTTGAGCGATCAGCGCGAAGTTAAATATTAACTTTATCGTAGAATATAATGGGGAAAACCCATAACGACAAAGATACCTAACCGAGCAATTGGCTATTCGACGCTAACGACGGCTTACACCAACAAGGTGTGCCTGATGCATGATTGCATGTTTTATCAGTCCACGTTTAACGAAGTGAAAAGGCCAACCTTATAATGAACTAGCTTATATCACTAAAATTATCCTACGTCACTATCCATCCCTTCAACTATCTCCACTTAAAAAATCACGTCAATTAGTCGCTCCGTTTTGCCGTGAAAGATGGACAAAGAAACAATCACACACACTTTCGCATTTATAATATTAGTATGGATGTCCTACAAAATTCCTTTATAATGCCAATAATTTGCTTCATGGAGGATATTTAAAGAAGAGAAGATGAGAGGTAAAAACAAACAAACCTACAGTGTGAGTAGCAAATTACATTAATTCTCACATACGCTGTTAAACCGTTCAAGTTGTAATTTCTACTCCACGTAAAGTTTGAGCAAATAAAAGCTGCCTGGCCTGACATTCAATCTGACGTTCCACGATTCACAACAGTTCAAGGCAGCAGCCTCGCTATCATGTAACTTGTTTTAAGCTTACCTAACCGCTCATCCACAAATATATCTTGATGCCGCGATTCGTTACTACGAAAACTAAGCGTGACCGGTAGGGTGAGGCGATAACAACCCACGACGTGTATCAAGAGACGGTCGCGACATACCTTTGATTTTTCTCGCACACTTCTAGAACACTTAGAACAAGAGGTAGGTATAGTGTTAGAAAAATCGAGAGTACGTCGCGGCCGTCTCATGATTGATGTGCTGGAGCGTTCATAAACGTTCCATTATACATATGTCCAGTTTATGGGATACATGCATCTTTTGTCATGAACATGGCGCCAGTGCATCAGCGGCAGAGGGGCGAAACAGAACGCAAAAGTATAATTTTTACAGCTGCACCAACTCATAATGATTAACACTAATGCTTAGCAAAATATGATGGCAGGAATCGTTTGATGTTAAAATGCTGTCCCAGAATTTAATGTTGTTTAAATACAATTCATAATAATTATAAAACTTTTAAATGGGAGTTCCGCAGTAGGTATATTCATTCCTGCGTGGAAGATATAGAGCAAATCCTTATTATTAGGACCTATATTTTGATAACTAACGATCGAAAACTTTTACTAAACTTTCCTTTGGTTTAATAAACTTTGATTACTAGTATTATGAATGTCTATACGTTTCGGATTATGATGGAGTTTGGTAATACAGTTTTTATTGAAATAAACCAGTATTCTAATTGAGACTATTTTTAAGATAGTAGTCAGTTCAGTCTGGTTAAGTCATTGCTAAAGCTAGCATAATATACCTAACCTACTTGTCCCACTTTATTTATGTTCGTATTATTCAATAACATTAGGTGATAAATTACTAAAGGATTCACATCAGGGTGGACTCTTAAAATGGCATAAAATTATACTTATAAGTTTTTAGTTAAGAGTACGCCCCGACGACGTTCAATAATTATAAGTAATAATTAAAATGTGTTAATCGCGATACATACCGATTTACTAGACTATAAAATAAAATATTTTAACACCACTGTAGGTATTTATTTGGATTATAGGTAGGTAGTCTTAGGTATCAATGCATATATTATGCCGAAGTTAATAAAAGAAAGTAGATTTTAAACTTTTTGGTACTTGAAGTTATAAACCTTTAGTTGGAATAAAACCTAAAGAAACACATAGGCTTTTTAACCCCCGACGCAAAAAGAGGATTGTTATAAGTTTAACGTGTCTGTGTATCTGTGTATCTGTGTATCTGTCTGTGGTAGCGTAGCTCCCTAACGGATGGACCGATTTGAATGCGGTTTTTTTGTGTCATAGATAATTTTATCCCGAGTGTTCTTAGCCATGTTTCATGAAAATCTGTTTTTTAAATGGTCTTGCTTTGAGAATGGTGCATTAGTGCTTACCTGACTTGGCAGAGCCACCACCACCGTTAAAAAAATCGTCTGTGTGTGACGAGTGGTCATAAGCTTATAAGTGCCATAACTCTAAGAGTTTTGAAATGACTTGCAATTTTTGATAAAATGTTTTTAGAAGGTATAGCACAAAATCCTCCAATGGAACGCACTGCTGCTATATGTTAAATTGACCGGCCTGATGATGCCTCAAAAACAATCAATAAAATTAAGATATCTATAATCGATTCTGTACAGCGGATCCTTTCATTAAGTATGCTCGATGCCAAATAAATACCGTTTTAACTTTAACATAACCGTTATGGCGTTTTTATTCCACCTATAACTTTTAACATCGACACAAAAGACCAAACCTTTAATTAAAATCCTGTTTATATCCTCCAAAACACCGTCAGTTCACCAATTACCAATGTACAATCGAGACACTGTTGCACGATTACTTCACACATAAACGTATGTCACAAATTAATAATAGTCATTAAAATCGCGAGAAATAATCGTAACTGTCAATTACGTCGAGCCGTTTTCAACCGAGTAGAGTGAGGCTCGAATAAGCCGCCGCCACACAGCGAGGCCGGCGCGCGAATGAGCTGAGAACGACACGTCGAGGACTGCGGGAAAAGACGTGGAGCACGCAGCGTAATCAGAGACGTCTCGCGGAGACAGCAACTTGTTGACCTCTGACCACACAAATACAATGGCATAATAATTTCAATCGACGAAGGATGCGAGTCATATTAATGTACCTATTAATAAATATAACGGGGGCGCGATTTGACTGACAAAATGCGACATCCATCCATCAAGGACTGTCTAGATCATTTTGAGCGTGTTATTTTGGGTAACTATTTCTGCTGCTGATTACCTACTATCTATTTTCCTATTCATGTTAAGTATCTTTATTGCGATCATGGGATCATACTTATAGTTGACTGGGAAATAATGCCATTTGGCGTTAAGTCCGCCATTTGTACATCATATTTTGTTGTGCAATAAAGTTTAATGAAATAAATAATGACTATGTATATTTTTAGAACTAATTACCACCACGAAAAAGCAATAGTAATACTACCTAACTCGCTAATAAAGAGTCCTTCATCTTTTGTAATTGAATTGTTCTGAATTGAACTCTAAATAAAACAAGTGAGTTAAGGAGACTGAGGGGAGAAGATCCGGACATAAAAAAGAAATTTGACCCAAGCCGAAGCATGTAGCAGAGAACTTGACTCGCGTCGGTCGCTCGTTCAAAAGTAATACTAGTACATACAAATATTCATATTTAGATTGGAAAGATAAACCACCAACCACTTTAATCGTCTTTTAATTTGGGGCAGTTTTTCTCAATCTCATAGAAACTTAACCACAACTCAAAATTGAAGCTAAATTTAATAATAAAAAAACAGCTTTTTATTCCAAGATCCCGACTCGATTAATATTTACTGTATACACGCAAATAAACTTGAACTCTCGCATCAGTAATAAACTAATAAATCACAAGCCATAGACGAGTAAACAATTCATTTGTTAAGGCTGCGTATACACCAAACCTGGTAACGCACTCTCTCGTGTAGTCGCAAAACCAAGCTTGCATCTTGTTTTTTAAAGTTCATATTTTAGAAAGACGTCAACAGCAGTTAAGTGTTCATAGAGCTACGTGGCCGATTTGTCAGTTCCCAGTCGTTCGCTAACGATCTATCACGCGGGCTTCGCAAAAAAACATTTTAAACTATTTCAACTACCTATTATGTTTTTTGCTGGATTCCTTTGAGGCGATGAAAAGACATGCTGGGAAGCCGGCACTGAAGTACCTAATTAACTGCTAAACGGGTTATATTTTGGGTTTTAGAATACGAGAGCGTACAAAGAAACACCACTTATGACACAAAAAATCATTTTATCGATTTTAATTTAATTATAGGGAACAAAATTTTAATAAGATTCATAGTTTTGGCATCCGTAATGAGATATGGCTATAGAAATCACAAGGAAATTTAGCAATGCTAATCAACGCCTTCTTTTAATACCTACAGAAGTCTATATTCATCCCGAAGTTCCATTTCATATACTGGTGAATGGGTTTTGGAAAACGGATGTGTAGTGCCGTAGATTACCCTTAGATACAAACTTCTACACCCTCTATTAGTATCTAGTAAGATTAAATAAATGTATTCAGAGATAACTCGAGCGTAGTCTGGACACTTCAGATCCTTCGTCTAAACTCAGTCTAGTAACATTAGGCTCGACATGATGTCGCCTGTGAAACAGCAGAATACTTATTAAGGCATGGTCAAACCAGTCTTCAATCGTCAGAGCTTTTTGTTCGCAGTCTACGCAACATAATACTCACTAAGAATGAATGTAATTACTAAATTAATGTAACTACTCGACTGTGTAAGAAAACAAAAACGTATATGTATGTTGCCTAAGTAGATAGATACCGAACTATAGGTACGTGAATAATATCTCGGAGGGAAGCACAGAAATATCGAATACAACTCTGTATTGTATAGAACAGTAACCAGCGTGTCAGATATTTTGAGCACTTTGTCCTGTTCATACTGATATTATAAAGCGGAAGTCAGGCTGCTATAGTTTGTATGTACGTGGTAAACTCCGGAACTACTCAACCGATTCCAAAATAACGGTAACATTTTATACCGCATGGCAACTAACTAATCAGATATACTTAATTGCTCGTAACGTTTACTTTACACTACTGATCGCCATACCTTATAATTGTTATAATTATAATACGCGTATTCTTCTGTTTCTAGATTTCTAAGAGAAGTCTATTCTAGTATGTAGGTATATTGCAAGAAATATAAAGTTATGTAATGTCCATACAAAAAAATAATATCGTAATCCGCGGATATCCTCTAATTTCCTTCTCCAATTTTTTTTTTATATTGTGGTATACTGTTGAAGCTTAGAGGAGCGATGTTGCCGGTCTGTCTGTATGTAGAATCATACTCAACGCGTATGAGCATCCATACTAATATTATTGTTTGTTTGTCCGTCTTTCGCGGCAAAACGGAGCGACGAATTGACGTGATTTTATAAGTGGAGATAGTTGAAGGGATGGAAAGTGACATAGGATAGTTTTTATCCCAGAAATCATCCCCTAAGGGGGTGAAATGGGGGTAAAGTTTGTATGGAGCTGCGATATAAACGAGTTCCACGCGGACGGAGTCGCGGGCAGAAGCTAGTTGAATAATATGATTCAAGGCAGGTTTTTTGCACATGGGTTATGCATATCATAATTATGAGGTATATTATACACACTAGTTCCAGCAAACGTACAATTTCATAATTATCAGTGACATCTAACACGTAAAAAAATCTTAAAATGGTTTCTTCAGAAACGGAAATGCAGCTCTACTCGTACACTTGCCCGCTCTAGCTTCCAAAGCTGACCCATTTCCATCAACACTTGCTCAAACAATGGTTTGACTTATGATCCAAATAATGCATGCACGTTAACCAGCGTGGAATGCGCTTGTAAATAAAAAAGTTGAATTTGTATTAGGTTTAATCAATGATGTAATACGAGTTTAGCTCTTTTTGAGCATTGCCGGCGCCACCCTTGACGCACGAACCGTGACAGTCGCGAGCTACCTGGAACGTTAACAGCGGCCGTAACATGATTGACATTTTATCACTTATCGCTGAAGATAAAATATCTATCACGTTCTGACAAGTATGCGAGTGCGAGAATAACGATAAGTGATAAAATGGCAATCATCTTAGGCCCGCCGTATCATAGAATCAAATTGTAGCGAGACTATTCCCAAAAATAAAATATAACACATTGGACATGTCTTTAGATTTATCCAGTGCTAACACGCCGTGTGCTAACACAATACCTACCTCAATTCAAATCGTAAAATCGAATCCTACATTTTCCGCGTTCAATAAACTTTCAGCACTGTATCGTATTACATGCAGTTACGCCTCCATTGAGCGGGCGCGTGTTGAACAATATGTCAAGTTATCGTAGGGCATGGTTTACGAGCCATTCCTGCCCGCTTCGCTGGCTGCATGTAGGGCCCGGTTATGGGAACGGGCGCGAAATCAACAGTTTCCTACGTCGCGAGATTTAAGTGCCTTTCAATTCTCAGGCTCGGTTGTTCCAAACCTAAAACCGTCGGTAATCGTAGGCTACGTCTGTTTAAATCTGTTGGTATGAGAAGTTGACAGTACGTATTAACTATAACTACTATTATATATTTTATCATCTTAATCAATCATTTTCAATCAATGTAAAATGAGTCATGATTTAAACCAAAAATTTAGATTAAAATATGGTCATAATTACACTATTAGGTTTATGCGAAATGTACTCTCAACCCGCTTTGTAGATAAAGCCTATTTCCAAAGGAATGAAAAACTATTTAGACGGGGTATGGGTACTCTAAAGTACTCTAACTTTATCCTTACTCAGTTTATAATTCTGATATGTATTTAATGAGAATAGAAATCGTAATCTGAGGACACGGCAGTGCCCCCGCCAAGTCGGGCAAAACAGCGTCACAGCCGTACCATCCTTTTTTCGAAGCAGTTCAGGCCATTTTCAACCCTACTATTAACTTCGTTGCGGATAAAACTAGAAGCCTGAATTTTTTAGTAACCAAGCAAGCATTGTATAATAAACACGGTATATTTCAAATTGTATTCAATTAGACCCAGTCGTTTAGAATTATAACTAGTCAAAGTTTCTTAATTTTGTCAATGACTGACCGATCATCAAAACTCTGAGGCACTTCTAGCAGGCATAGAAGCTTCAAATTTAGAATACATTCAAATTTAGAATACAATTAGTGTTCAGTGTATAAATCAAGGAAAAGTTAACATATTAAGTCATTTCGATAGAGTTTCTTAGATACACCAATTGCATAAATAAACATCAATAAGAATGCCTGCACTGAGACTTGGCTGTACGAAATATTTCACAACTTTTTACGGTGGCAGAGTTCCGAGACTTGGCCTCTTTTCTACATGGAATGTTATTTATGGGATCGATTTTACGACCAACAACTGGTAGGTAACAAATAGTTTCACCTCATAAACGATGTGTGCAACGAGGGAGGTGCAGTCTAGTGACGTGCAACTCAAGGATCCACATAACATCGGCGGCGTGGCGGCACCGAGTCATCCTCTGAGGCGAGCCTCACGAACGTCGAGACGTTGCGTTGTGCTGAGTGCGGACTCCTTTTTCGCATTTCACGAAGTGTCAAAATGTATGTAATTGTGTTATTTTGTTTATGAGAAATAAGTTTATTTAAATTTTGTTCTTTCATACATAATACTAATTCAGTGTTAGTTGAGCGAGCGAGCGAGGCGAACGAAGTTCTCTGTTTGAGCTTGGGGCAAAATTAGATTTAAGAAAAAAATTGTACATGGACAGGGGACCGATTTTTGACTTTCGTGCGCTCGAAAATCGAATAAAAGTAAATACGTTTGTAGTGTCAAAATGGCCTGCACTTACTTTCTACCAATAGAATTGAATAAAAGTGGTCAATACCACTCGTTTTTAAATTTTCTTTCGCTATTTCAAAATAGCATTTCATAATTTTTGTCAGTTTTCGAGAGAAAGAGTCGAGCGCTCGAAAGTCAAAAATCGGTCCCCAGGCTCGCTAGTTCTACTCATACAGCTCGCAGAGCCCCTAGTTCAAGCGACCTTTGGACCTGGATAAAGGCAGTGCACTGGGGGAGGGGAGTTAAACCATGTCGCTCTAATCAGTGAGTGTGAATGCAGTTAGTGCACTGCATTTAGCCAGGTCGCTTTATAGTAGGTAGTTACGGTAGTTTCTAGAAGTTACCACTTACTGGCACAGACAAAGTCAGAAACGCTACGAGCTGTCAGTATTAGTGACATAAGATTTAATTTCGCCTAGCCCGTGTCAAAGATTTCTTACTGTGCTACACTATATGTATAGTAAGTACATTGTGATACTAGGAAATATCGGTCGAAATCGTAAAATACCATATCTCGATCACAGTAGAAATCAAAGCGGTCACAAGCGCTCGTGCAAATGTAACGTAAAATCTAGTTTTGATTAGCTCAAAGGCGATCAGATATCGAATACAGTGCTGGCGGATGTGGTCGGGTCGACCCGCGCCGCATGGGTGTCGTCTTACAGATACACGATTACAAGGTGAAAAAAAATACGTAACTGCGTGTACGATTGTGTAGGTACCTACTTTCAAGACTCGATGCGGCAACCACGGGTACCTATAACATGTTATAACATCAAATCGGTCATCTTCTGGAGAGTCCTCTTTTGACAGAGTTTCTTTCTATATACTACTTCCTACTATAGCGCGTTTTTTTAGCATAAGAAAGAAGGCTAAAGCACGAAGCACGAGGTCTTTTATATAAGACACTTTATGCCACACAACTGTCAAAGGATCTCAAACAGCCACGAAAAAAGACACGTTATTGTTGTGTACCCTAAAATGATAGAAGTGTTTTCATTAGTTATATCTAAATAATACTTACAATAATATATTTATTTTTAATGTATTTATTTTTTGACTCTGTTTTTTTGATTTTCGTTATTCAGTTCTGGAAAGGTTGCACAATAAAAAACCTAAAGAAGAAGAGATTTGAAACGATAATAAGAATATAATATTAAGATTTTATTTTTCGCTGTGTGCTAACCCATACTTATTAATAAATGCGAAACGAATGTATTTATCTGTCTGTTTAGATACTCACCCTAAAACCCAAGTGTAACCTTCGCGCTCCGCAGTGCGCACTGCAATGCAATTTTCGGGTTTGTGGGCTACCTACCTATCGCATTCAACTGATTTAACCATTAACCAGCCTTGTACGGGTCGCCGCGTGTGTACCTGCCCCAATGATTTATAAGCCGATAGCTATTTCGGGCGAACGAAATGCTCCTGAGCCGCTTTCATTTTTGCCCTTGTTCAATAATAAATAATACTTACACCGGATATTGGAAAGTGTTCTGTTTTGACGTCTAATGATATTAATAGTTTTCTTATAGGAGCATTAATGGGGTTCTTATTTTGTTATTTGTATTTAATTATTATTTATTGGGTTACGTTAGATTTAAAAGGTGATATGATGTGCTTAGATTTCGTTGGTAATGACGACCTTCTGTGTCAATCAATTTGACTGTAGGTACTGTCAATAGTATATATGTTTCATTCGTCCATATTTATTCTGTCTAAATGTGTCCTCACTGTTAATTAGAAATTGTGTGTGTGTAAATAAGGATTTCACTTAGATTCCACGAACCACAAGTACAGTAGTATAGTAGTAACCCTCGACCATGATAGAAAGTGCTGATACGGCCGATTTAGGCTTACACGTAGCTCCATATTGATATCGGCACACGCACGAGTTCTGCACCGCGGCGGCTGGCAGTAGAGGGGTTATGAGACATTTTGTTGATTAGTTCAATGCCATTCGGGGCCGTTTTCCAGCGCATATCCTGGATGCAAGTACTTTGAGCCTATAAGTCCTTTATAATCTAGATTTCTAGTTAGTTAACCGATGCCGAAGCCATAGTATGACACATTTTGGGACATCAAGGGTATGTCACGAGTTATCAAAAAAGTACAAAATTTTAACTTTCACCACCAGAGCCAGGAATCCGCTAGGCACAGCACTCTAATCGTGGGCGCTTTCCTCTTCATCTACATACGATTATCGCATGTTAACAGCTACGAAATCGTCGGCAGTGAATGCGGTGAATCCGTCAAGGATACGAAAGGGAGTGTGTGAGAACAAGGGGCCAACGTACCATTTGTTGCGGGTTCCTCGGCTTGCGGTGCGAGCGCGGCACCTTCAGCCCGGTGACGCCCTCGAGCACGTCGGCCAGCAGCAGCCCGTCGGCGCAGTCGCGCGCCAGCCCGCCGCCGCCTGCGCCCGCGCGACGCCGCGACCGCGCCCGCTCCAGGTAGTGGTTCGCCCAGTCCGTATAGATCTGGGAATACACATGGCTACATTACGGCGGTGCATTGGAAATTATCGCGTGCTTTGAAACGCCGGTCTGACTAGATCAAGATACAATAATGTCTGATTTTCAGATATATGATTCTTGACTATATACGTAATTGTGATGTGTGATGGATGATTGCCAAAAATTTCGTCTATAGAAAAAAAAATGAAAGTTGGGTTAAAGAGTTGTTTTACTCAGCCTACTCAAACAGTACATTATTTTACGACACAATCAAGTTAATACTATGTATAGTATTTTATCTCGTCTTAAATCTAACTTAATGAAATATAAATAAAACTTCACTGAGTTAGGTATTGATCGAGATTTGTTCAAAATAGCCATTCCTGAAGAGTGTTGCGCATCATTTTCTCGTGCGCGGAAAGCATAGGTAAGCGCGTCTCTGTCTAGGGGGCGTGGTCGACTCGATTCAAGGCATCCCCTTAATAAAGGTCTTGTCGTATTTAAGTATTAAGAAGAATAATTATATTCATAAAGACGCGATAACGCGCTGTTTCACGAAGCTACAAGTTAAGTCTTAGCAACCAGCACGGGCCCATTTGATCTGTGTTGGCATTGGCAGCCTTTGGTGGTCAAGCGCCTGAATGTTGACAAGACAGCCTTGGTACAATAGTACCTTATAGCTTCATGAAATGGGTCCCTTAGAAGTTACCCTTACTTAGTTGCAGGGTTGTAATGCCGTTGCATTAAATATACTTGCAAATATAATTTACTTCAAGAACAAAGTTTTAATTGACTTCAAAACAGTACCCAAATCGCTTCAAGTGTGCCTGTAAATTTGAAGAGTTCCCTCGATTTCCCCACCTGACCATGGGACCACCTGGGAAGGATACCCTTCATACAAAAAATAATTTTCCCAGTAGAAATAGGAAGGAGCCCCGCAAAATACCAGGAGATCGTACATTAAAAAGGTGGTTCTGGTAATAATTAATAGTGTCCTGGTCTTTCGACAGATTCGACTACTTCCGGTCTGTTTTGTCGTTCGGGCATCTGGAAATATCTAACCTAACCTAACCTACCTATCCGTGGTGGGTCTTACCTACTTGAAAGAGGGTTTTATTTTCAGTGCTTCACAACACTAGATTCAGTATAGTGTTATCATTTTTAAAGTGGTGTGACCACGAGTAAGTAATTACTGGTGTGACAAAATGGTGTGACCACGAGTCTGTAGCTCAAAGCTACGAGACCAGATGTAGGTACAGTCCAGATCTTTATTAATTTGACCTATAGCTAAATTGAGACTATTGGAACTAGTCCCAATGTGTGTAAATTTGAAGATCATCAGCATGTAGATGGTGAGAGCAAATGAGATTAATAAAAACAGGAAAAAGAGGAGGGGAGAGAATGCCGCCCTGTGGAACGCCAGAAGCGAGTTCACACTAACCGGAGATCCTGAAGATATCAGGAGAACCATTATTGTTTTGGTTTTAGTTGTAGGTACACAGATATATGTTCTCATTTCTATAGTACAGTCAGCGTCATATAGTTAGTAGCAGCCAGAGTAGCCAAATATTTCGTTACACACCCTTATTCTGACAGTGATAATGACGTGTACTTAACTTTATATTTTGGTTAATAAATTTCTATCTATCTTAATATTTTATTGTAGCCTTGTAAGTTTGTATGGAAGGGGTAATCTCCGGTAGCACTTAACCATTTTCATGTGGTCAATGGACGTTCTGATGGATATCTCACGGGTTTGCCTGTATTCTTTATAGTAGGTACGCGAGCGAAGCTGCGCGGGCAGCTAGTGAACATATACAATAATAGTCCTCGTCTGTTTGCAGTCTGCTATTGTAAATAAAATTCTGCACTTCTGCTGTCAGCCAACGCACCCCATTAATCCGAATTTTAAAAAGTCAGCATTGAACACGAGTCCACATGACAAAGGACATCTCATGCAACCTTCAGAAAGATTTGAGGATGATAACCTGCTTATATGGAGATGCCGGTGTCGTATGCGTTTCACAATCTTAGCCCTGCCACTTCGCTCCATGACGTCGTCAGGAATTTCCCATGTAAATACTTATTCATATGCGGTAAAATATGTATAATAATATTTAATAATCCGATCCCTATCTAAACTACACCTTATTCCATAAAGGATTAAGAATAATCGAGAGTTACTCATTATTCTTATTCACAGAAAACCATTTTGAAATTTAACTACCTACTAGATTAATAATAAATCTTTGAGAACTAGTAGGTTTTCACTTTAAGAGATGGAAAAAATTGGCCGTTTAAGTTTTTACCTAATGGAATTAGATAGCAACCAAAATAACTAGATCAATTTTTTTTTGTAAAGTGTGTGCATTCCTCGTTTGTTAAATTTATTATCGACTTCAATAAAGGAGGAGGTTCTCAATTCGTCAGATTTTTTTATTACTTGTATTTATGTATGTTCCCCGATTACTTAAAGACGCCTGGATCGATTAGGGAAAAAACTAAAAGGTTGAAAGGGTTTATTTTCCCCCGTATCATGGTCGGCCTTATCACGCGATAAGTGAAAAGATAGGAGCGTCGTCTCGTTCTATCGGAAGGTGTCAGCCAGTGACGGACCCTCTATCTTGTCAGTTATCGTGTGATAAGGCCGACCGTGATACAGTCATGCATGATACAGTCAGGTCAGTCTGGAATAATCGAAGGAACTCTTTAAAGTACTGAATTGAAGTCGGTTCTAACATTGATTTGAAAGTAAAGTATTACCAGCTTGTATACTTAAATGTATCTTGTTGCTGTAAACAGTTATTGCAACCAATTGAGTTAGGTAATAAACATAATTATATACATTTAATTCGTATTTCATGACTCACTTCACTTGCATTTCACTATAGTTGACGGACTCAGTACAGTAGGTACCTACTTATAAACAAACGTCTTCATGAACAAATTGAAAATAAACTTTTTAACGATTTGCAGGAATTACAAAGCATGAGTGATAACTGACCGCCAGAGCAAAGAGTGATGCACTCTTATTTCAATGTCACGCAGATTCCTGGAACCGTGACTCACGCAGAGGATCGTAATGCCAATCTTTCCTGCATGCTTTTCGGGTCATAGCCCGGTATTTTTTTGACAATCTGCCCACCAATGGTTATTGGCAGCATTGGTTTTAGAAATTTTAAGCGCTATATCATTTTAATGTTTCTTCTAAGAGACAGTGTCATGATATTAAAAAGACGGCGACATGTCAACCTCATAATAGGTATGAGCGATGTTTGCATAGAATTCTTAAAAGGATTAAGTCATATTCGAGTCAATTTGCCGAAGAATGGGGACAAGCGGCAGGCGCGCGGCGCGACACTGCGTCGCCGCGCGGCGGCGGCCTTCTGCGCAGCGCTGAGGCCGATACCAACACGGCTCACATCTTAACCTAATGGATTTGAAATACCACTCTGATGGCTCCTAATTACTTTTCGATTACTAACAGCTAATTATACGTCGGCATATGTATATGCAGATGTTATGAACCGTAATGTCGTGAATGATAGTGCGTAATGATTCAATGTTTTACTTAGGTATATATCGAGTTGATTAACCCTGTGCGAACATACGTAAATATAAGCACTGAGAGCTTTTGGATTTCATGTTTCCCTTTTTAATAGGAATTGTCATTGAGATTCATGGAATCCAATAAATAATTACTACCTATATAACCAGCATGGCAAAAACACTAACACATAAATTTTATATAATATTATAAGGAAACTGTAGACTATTTTCAGCAAATTGATTGAAGTGTCAATAAATAATTAATCAAGTGACTTTTCCTCTTGGTGTGTTCCTGCAGGTCGACCACGTAACGCATTGTACCTACGTTAGGCACTAGATCTAAATCTCAATTTTTGTATGGGTTAAATGACAGTTGCGTCGTCGCAACGCGCGTTGGAAACGTTGCGTGATCTCGTATTCAGACCCCGTATCATGGTCGGCCTTATCACACGATAAAGTGACAGGATAGAGCGTCCGTCACTGGCTGACACCGTTCGATAGAACTAGACGACGCTCCTATCTTGTCACTTATCGCGTGATAAGGCCGACCATGACACGGGGTCTAGCAACCCGCTCGAATCACTAGGGAGACATACTATTATGGCCCTTAAATAAGGTATGTAGGACTCCATGTCAATATGCCTACTTGTGAATCATTATCATAAATCTATATTCAAAGATCTTATCAGGCCAATCGAACACGTTAATGGAATAATCATGACATGATACATTGGTACAACATTTTTTCCACCCCATGCCATAGTCACTGTCTCAATTGTCCCTTTATCGGCGACTATCACACGAGTGTTTATTCAAATAGGTCCCGAATAGCTTTCGATTGTCATAAATCTAGTAATCTGACATGTTTATCGCCCCGTCTCACTGTACAGGCCACAGCGGGAGTAGCTGCGCAAAACAACACGCTCGATATAAATGTAGACATTGTATGTTACAGTCCTTATTCTCTTGACATTAGAGACGTGTATTCATTTTGAGCACTTATAGCTTGCATAGCTTTTTTTGTCGCTGACTGTACAATGTACATAACTAGTCGTATTATTACAATGCTTTATATCCGCTACTGCGAAGAAACCAATCACAATGGAGTGCGGTTATTATATTAAGTAAAATTAGATAACGGTAGTTTCATTCATACCTTCGTATTTACTAGTAGTACAGTCGAGTTCTCCAATATTACCGACAACCTTTCAAAAATATCTACACGTGTCTTATGTTAGTAACAATAAACTCTCTGTACAGATTATTTTGTGCAACTGTGTAGATATTGGATAACTCGACTGTACAACGATTCATTTATTAACAAGAATAACATTGTAACCTATTATTTATGTTCACGAAAACGGTAAAGTCTGTACAGTTAGTTACGAACTGCACTCTCTTGAAAACGAAACAGATCCTACATACATGATACAATTAAAGTCTCGATACAATTTGACATCAATGTGTCTAGCACACTCGCTCTCACGTGCGTCAAGCTGACGTGTCAGAAGGAGCGCCCGATACACATTGATGTCACATCGGAATACAAAACGGAACTTACTAACCTAACCCTAGTGCTTACGTTGTGTAGCTGAAAAAATATTCCTTCCAGTATGTTGCTTTCAAGAAGAAAATGGGTTCTCTGTTTCGTGCATGGTAAAAGTTAAGGGAGAATCGACATATCAATCTAGTATGCAAGGAAATTTCAATAATTATTATATCTACTAATTATGTATAAACGCGAAAGTAACTTCGTCTGTTTGTTATAGATACTTTAATTAAACCGCTGATACAATTCAGATAATTTAGTATACACACAAAGATAGTTTGAATCCTGAAAAGAAAAATAGAAAATAACAAAAATGACTCACTCTTAACAATAGGGATGACGACTAACATTTTTTTATGATGTCATTCGAACCCGTTTTTGGAGAGGAACAAATGTTTGTATGGGAGTAACCACAATTAAAGAACATAAATGCCCAAAAAAATGAGACAAAGATTTACCTCGCTGGCGGTAGCGAAAAACGCTCCATACTAATAGACAGCTAATTGTGACGTCACAATATTGTTAGTACAAAGTATCGTAGTATGGAAAATCAGGTAAATTGTTTTTTCGGTCGCGAAATACTGCGTTTAAGTACATAGTTGTCGTACAATTTAGTTTCTATAAAAGCGTAAGGATTCTATTGGTAACTTTAAATTTAGCCTTGGACAATAAAAAAAATGCATATTTTTTCTTAAGTTTCAAGGTTTTTACGATTTTAATTATATTTTATCATGTATACTTTTTTACGATAATTTGATGGTTTACTATCCATTTAGCATCACTACGTTATCAATTTGAACATGAGTCGTCATGCCTATTATACTAAATATCCTACTAAAATTGTAAATGAAAAAGTTTAGATGTTTGGATTGGTGTCGAGCACTGGGAGGTTTACCTTAAATAATATATGTTTAATTTAATCCCCCGAATCATCTAAGTGAATTAAATTGGCGTGGAAATTTTATTCATAAATCAATTAATCACATGAATGTGAAAATTGTGGTAATTCGAAGACTTACATACCAAGCTTCAAACTTACAAATGTCTATAAACTCACAAAAATCGCCTCTGTGTAATAATGGTATAAAACTATGTTCTCTGTTCACTTGAACCATATCAGGACTGGACGGTGTATGTTCCTATATTAGCGCTACTGCGCGCCCAACACAGCCAGCGCCGAAGGCAGTATTACCCCCAAATACAGCTTTATTGGCAAAGCTCAGAGCAGCTGAGCTCACCCGCGGACGTTACAACGGACATTTTCTTTTAATGTGTGCATACGCATAGAATAGATACGACATTGGGAGCTAGAAGGGAAAACCGGGCAAGTGCGAGTCCGTAAAATAAAAAATACGCTACGCTAGATAGAGGTTAAATTTACGTTAATCTCAATCAAAAAGGAACGGAGGAGGGGGGAGGGAGTGGTATTTTTTCAAAAAAAAACGTTTATTAATCAAAATTTTACCTCTGTAGAAAAAAAATGGTTTAAAATGTCCAACTCATGCCCTTTCATATGATACCCCACTTGACCTACTAACTAAACTTTATTCCCCGCTATTAAATTTTTTCCCAGCCTCCGTGATTTTAGATAGATATTAAAAATATATATTTAAATTTTTCATGTTCCATTCACGTGGACAAACTTTCTTTAAAACTATTCCAAATTACAAATGGATAGCATTAGTTAATAAGGGTTCCGTTTTTACCTTATTGGCCCGGAACCCTAAAAAATATCCAACTTTCTACAGATATTGTATTATTATTCAGATTTGGTAATATAGTGGATTTTTGTCAACTCACTCGATTTCGAACTACGAAGGCCGTTTGAAAAACATAGGTTATGTCAAAATTACTGATGAGAAATTAGCATGATCATAGTTTGAAAAGGGAGCTATTCTTATGACAATAATGTCATGTGTAGATTTTTATATGGAAACATCGTGATAATAAATATTAAAACAAAACTTTATTCATTATGATTAAAATGGATTGCAAAAAGAATACTGACTAAGCTTTTTTCTCCTAACTTTTCTATGTAATTGTAATAAAGAACTAACACATTTCGTAGATTCTAATTCAATTATGTTCGTTTTAACGGTACGTGACGACGCTCGTAGCAGAAAGTTAACAAAAACAAGATAATTTCATTAGTTATAAATTTCACATTTTATATATAACATTAAATGACAGGGCCATACTCGTACCTGCCATGTAACGGCAGTCAATCAACTCGTGTTATGCAAGCTCTCAAAACAGCTGACCCTCTCCGAGCTCTAGAAATTAATGTAGATACGCTTTATTTTATGACATACCTATTTAGTTTCATTTACAAGCTTTTGTTTAACTGTACGAAGGCGCGCATGGCGGTGTTGGATGGAACTTGGTGAGTTTTGGCGACTCAAATAAAACTTCGATGCCTTGACTTCAGTATTTCTATCTTTTAAGAAGATTGGTTCTACTCTTCTTGCCGAAGTTGAATGTAAATAGGTGCAATAGAAATATGAATTTGAAAATTTGAACCAATTGTCGTTAACGTTTGTTTAAATAATACCTAAGTAGACAGTGGCGTGGTGCAGTACTATTGGTACGCGTTTTGCTACTGCATAGTGTACAGTTCATGTAATGATAGAAAATAAATAAGTACCTATGGGTTGCGCTGGCAACAGTGTACCTATCCATTACACAAGCAAAACTAGTCATCCGGGAAAACGAGATATACATCGGGAACAGCTCGGTCACCTAGGATCTCACTCACACGAATTAGTGGTTAGCAAATAGCATACCAGCAAACACATAGTTGCAGCGTGTGTTCCCTGGGTGATGTGTCTGCCATTCACAATACTCAATACGGCACGTTAATGACCGGTTAATTAGCGTTAAATAACACCCAGCAGCAGCACAAATATTATAAAGAGGAAAAGTCAATGAGGTTGCAGCTTTGTACCTAAGTGTAATACGGATAATCTCTGGAACCACTTATCTGTTACTGCTACTTTATAGTTATAACTTACATTTTATTCCGCGGGTTTGCATGCGTTCTTTGCAATGAACGGGCGAAGCCGCGCGGGCAGCTAGTGTTATACAAAAGTGTCAAACTTCCCATACAATACATTCCGATTTTAACGGTTTATAAGTTTTATAATTTTATTTCTGAAATATGCTCGGAAATGTATGCGTTAATATCACGAAATGAGGACAATGAAGTTTCTTGTTTAAGGCTCCCTAAGTACATTTCTTCTTGGCCTTACGCCATGAAGAAGTAATGTCTCAAAACTCTAAGTACTTAAAACCATTATTGTCCACTATTCTTACTTTTAAATTTGCTTAAATTAAACTGACTAAGGAAAAATTACATACTGCCAACCACCCCTAGACTCTCTGAGCGTGCTGTGAGCATACTTGCGAAATAAAAAAAAAACCAAATATATGGGAGGTCCTATACTTATGTGCGGTTAAACATGGTGCTCGAACGCCTTATACAAATGGCATGTTTAAAAAATTAAAAAGGCGGCAAATTACACTATTGTTTTCTGATCTTTCGTTTTGATGATTGTAATTTCAGCAAACTACCATTTAATTGATTGAATTGTATTTATTTTCATTATAATATTTCCTCACCTCGTTTGAGAAAAGCACTACTTATACAATCCTCGGCCGGAACAGGGATTGCTGGACTCGTTGTATCCTGTCTACCCCAGGCTCGTCCAGCAATCCCTTACTTCACGCCCTTCACGGCCTCTGCAGTAATGTACAATTATGTAACCGGCAGTGTCAATATACTTAGAGTTAGAGACGCTTAGATTAGTGTCTTTTTTATTTCGGTTAGGAAAAGCGACAGGGCATAGCTATGTGCTGACAGATCTGCTTCGAGCCCATGAGTTAAGAAGAGCAGTTTGAGACCACAATTTGACTTGGAGAATATTTTTAAGAGCCAACAATAAACGCCTTATATAATTTCTACTTACTATCCTATTGTTTACTTAGGGCCTGTTTCATAATCGCCGGATAAAGTTATCTGCCAGTTAAAATTATTGCTATCCTTTTCTCCCGTCATATAAATGAAAAGTGACAGCCAACATTTATCAGACGGATATGTTTTAACTGGAGATTGTGAAACAGGCCCTTAGTCGTATGATTTAAGCATGTAATAAAACTAATAAATTTCAAAATAAATTCGATAGTTGTTTAGTACTGGGCCAACTTTTCTGCATTGGGGTTATAACATTAAATGAAAACACCAGTCTCAGATAGAATTTCGTCTTCGCAAAAATAATCCTTTGCGACTGTCGTTTCATTGAAACACGATTTTTTCCGTTTTGGTGGTGGCCTCAGTTACATTACATCGTGTTAACTTAATCTCCAGTCAAATATCAACACAAATTTAAGTCTATGAATTTGTGCGAATACATGTCACCAATATTAGTATACAAATTTACGTGAAACTCGCTAGGTAGCAGCCTAAAAGCGGTAAGTGCGGAAGTAGAATGAGGTCGCTCGGCTTTTAATAACGCTAGGCGCGGACTCGCCGCCGGCCAGCTCCAGCTCTACGGGAACTTGGGAGCGCCTGCTTAGAGCGAATGGGACCCGTGGCGAATTCTGTTTCTTACTGGAATTAGCGTGGGTAATTTTGTTAAATATGAAAGGAAAAGATAACAAACAAACTGACCGACGTAGCTACTGTACGTTCAATATACATAATTGTTTTACAACCTTACCTTACAATTAAACAATATATCTCGGTAATGGTTGGTTTAAAGTACTTTTCGTAATTTTAGGTAAAAGTAACTACATATTACAAAGTAGAAGTTGAGGTGTATTTGGAAGGATCACGGGCACTTGTCCTGATCCATATAACGAGTATCTTCAACTGACAGTTCCACAGAGTAATTTGTCCGAGAGAATAATATATCTTTCAAATTTCATAATTCCGAAAACCACCGAAAGTGCATAGTCATAAGACAGAAATATTCTAGTCATTCCATAAATATTCAAAATTAAAGTGAAAGGAACATGTTACCTGAACAATAGACCGTGTCTGCCTGGTGACGTCATCCGTGGAGCCTTGGATGGAGCGAGGGGCTCGGATACACGTCGGTATCATGCTGTCACAGTTTCACCAACTCACTCTTAATTGTAATTATTGTTTCCATTGCTAATAATCAACTGGCTAGTTAGTAACTACACAACCTTGCCTAATCTAATTTCTGGGCACTAAAACGCAATAAAGATAAAGTTTTAGTAATAGATGATGTTTGTTAACAACTGTCGACAAAACATTCGCCCTCATATATTAGAATAATCCGCCCGTATTTTTCTTCCTCAACTTTCGTGTTTGGAGACGCGTTGACACAATGCGTCAAGCAAACCAGCTTCAGATGAGCTGCCGCGATCCTTTAGTAAACAGATACACGGGTGACACGTAGGTATTCCAAACGTGTGTCACGGTTCATGAATGAATGGATGCGTGTGTAGTGAAATAAAGTCTTCCAGGAATATTTACTCTAGCGATCGGCGCCACGGCCCACGCCTCGCTGGCGAGACTGAACGAATTACAACCAAAGTAAGCTTAGCGTGTATTCGTGCAATCGTAGCGATTATTTCATTTAAATACCTGGAAATGTGTAATATTGATAGCGTGACGCAGTCAGTCACCGATATTGGGACGAAGCCAACTTCAAGCAGCGAATCGACATCTCCCTTATAAGAGGGCTGAGTAATACGGTAAACCCCTCATGAACTAAAAAATCAAGAGGACCGCCAAAACTATAGGTACAATATTGCGTTCCATTAGTATAGCTAGCGAGCTTGCTGTTGTTAGTTTCATTATATAGAGGTCTTACTACCGTTCATTTTGTACGGCACCTATGGAACTCTATGAGAAAACCTCCTAGACGGCAGCGCCAATGCCTGCAGGCAAACTTAAAGTATAAAGATTTTTATATATTTGGTTAAAAACAAATTAAAATATCTTAATCATAGCTCTATGTGCCATATGAAATGCATGTAACAGCAACCACCCTTATAAGCATACCTCGAACAATTCATGCGGATGACGTCAATCCACTCATACGTAGCATAATTTCAAATAGTATTTTCAGAAACAATACAAATTGGTGTGCGTGTGTTTTTTTTTCAGCTATAATATAAGTGTGCATAATTTTATTAAATAATACTATCAAATTGTCTTTTTGGTATTTTAATAATATTTTTACTTTTATTATAAATAATTGTACTTACGATAGCAAACGTAACATATAATTTATTCACGACGTCATCCCGTCATTCTGTATAAATTTCAGGTCACTCACGATTATTTTGTTACTTCGTGCGCCGTGTCACACGGAAGTTTAAATACAAAAATCATCCTGTGTGCAAAATTACGTCATTCGCATGAATTGTTCGAGCCCTGCCTATATCTTATTATTTTAAAGAAAACGACGTTGTATAGACACTGGCGGTCCTCTTCATTTGTTCGTCCATGCAGGCACGTACTGTGTTCGTAACCCAATTTTAATCCACACTTGGCTGTTTCACAGAATGTTTATAATCTTAAAAGCAAGATTTTGATCTTATCAATTCGTCTGCCAGGTCTTTGTCATCGGAAATAATGAACGGAGTGGGAATCTACAATTAAGTAAAACCTAAAGGATCAAAATAATTGCCTCATTTTAATGTCCGCTGTGATAACATTAGGGTTAGAAACCAACTAACTGTTAAGTATTATGAATTTATTGCACTGATACGAGTATGTGAGTAAAAGTAGTAAACAAATTATGAATAGTCCCTTGACACGACCAGAGCAAAACCATTTCTATTTAGCGCGGCTTATAAATGTGATTCATTATATTCTTCAAACAGTTTCGTTGCAAGATTTATTAAGAACAACATTGTTGCATTGAGCTACACTACATATGTACACAACAGAGTAACACATAGACATTGAAGTGTAGGCGCTATTAAACGATTATATTGAAATGAAATAGTGCCTCTACAGCTAAGTAACTTTGAGACAATGACTAAGAACCCTTCAGTGGGAGGGCTTACTCATAATACTTTTGTCTTTATGCAAGTAGGGGTCCGAGGTTAAATACGTACAAGCCTTAAAACCATTCTCGTTTGAAGTATTCTCCAGAACAGGTGACTGACACGTGCTTTCCAGTGTATGTATTAACAAATTAACGAAATAAAAAAGTGTTTCGATTTCAATAAGTAAGTACGTAAAGTTTAAAATTTTTGTAGTGTACCTAATGATCATCAGTAGTATTATGTAGGTACTTAAATACATGAACTTTCATTGCCTGGTTTCTATTAGACCAGTTCTAACTGATCTGCTATAAGCCTCATATGCAAAGGGCAATACACTAACTAATGATCACTTTCGTTAATGTTATTTCGGTGAAATCTTTGCACTTTGAAAAGGAAAATATCTGTGACGTCAACCTTCTACATGAATTTATCCGAAATTAAACTGATGGGCCTGAGGTGCACTTTATTGAATACCAAGAAGAGCGAAGCGTTCAATTAGCCAAACTTATAACTAATATTATGTATATTAGCTACGCAGTTCGTAGTACTCGCTCATGTTTAGGATACCTACATAGAAAGGTCGGTGTAACTGTTAATGTTGTGTAATATGGGTTGATAGTGTTAGTGTTACGGTGGGGAAGTGGGCCGCTTGGGGGCTGCGCGCGCGCTCCGCAACATCCGACTCGGGTATTTATTTACACGCATGTCAAAAGTTCGACACACCGCGTATAAATAGCTACGCGGAAGGTGCGCCGGAGCAACGAACTTGTGTGACACAATCATAAAACACGGCCATTTAAAGCACAATGTGAAACAAAACATCCGTTAAAAGAGTTGTAGATAACGCGGCTACCGTAAAAGGATTTATGTGGCACTGAGATAGGCGCCAATGCGAGGTTCACGAAATACCACCGACTTATAAATACAGAAACAAAATTGGGCCTTTTTAAATAATTTGAAAATTGTGTGCATAATTAGCGTAGTGTAGCGTGGGCAAACAAAAGTCAGTGTCATGTTTATTATTATTAGCATATAATGTATGTGAAATTTAAACTCTTTTCTTTCACATTTAAGTAAAATGTTTATGAAATGAATAAGTAAAATTTAAATAAGGAAACGAAAAAGTAAGTAATTACACAAACTGAATATCGACGATAAACGTCACAAAACTGACACTACTTTAATTTTTCTTTGACGATTCACGCTAACTACAACCTACACAATAATTTGATGGTTTTTTAGAAATAAATTCTGCAAGTTCTACTCAAAACGAATCGAATAAAATAATCGTGAACTGCGTATTGAAAGTTGATACTGATGAGCATTTTTGTTTAGGCCAACTCAACGTTTGTTTAGGTACTTCAAACAAATTGGTATAGGTAATTTGTTAGTGGCATTTTATGCCGTCGCACTTAGCCTTAATAAGCGTCTATTATCAAATAGTGGGATACGATGGCCAATAAAAGGATTTATTGGCCTTGCTCGCAAGTGTGTAGCGTGTCGCGTGTCGCGTGGTCGTGACTACTACGTCGGTGCATCGTACGGTGCAGCGTGGGCGCACGCGAGACGCGAGACAGTGGTAGGTAACGAAACAAGATTTTCAACAGCTACTGAGATCAATGTAGCGCGCAGCTGTGTAATGGGTCGGTAATAGGCAATACCTCGTCTATTGGAGGTCGTGGGAAGCAATTTAGCGGTGAGTAGGGTCGCCATAAGTCCTGAGGACGCTGAGTTGGGTGACTCAGGAACCTGCACTTGGCTGTAGCTGTGAGCCCAGTGAATCTTCAAACCAATGCAGGTTGGCAACGTACTTGTGACACCTCTGGAGTAATAGGCATTTATAGAATATTTTACACCATCAAGGTATTAAAACATCATACAAAATTCCAAGTTGGCTCACCATACTGTGATAGGTACACAGTATGCTGGCTTTCTTTTCTTTTCTTTTATGATTGGTTTTTGAATAACACATAATTATTATCAATTCGAAATAAGAGGGTTATGCAGCTTTAACATATCTTATAGCGCTCATGATAAGGTGATATGTTAAAAAATAAATATTAAATATTAGGGGACAATCTTACACAAATCGACCTAGTCCCAAACTAAGCAAAGCTTGTACTATGGGTACTAGACGACGATAAACATACTTATATAGATAAATAAATACTTAAATGCATAGAAAACATCTATGACTCAGGAACAAATATTCGTGCTCATCACACAAATAAATGCCCTCACCGGGATTCGAACCCATGTTACTTATAATAAAAATACACTATTGTAGGTTTTGAAAAAAATATAAAAATCGATTTGATGCTGTCACTAATTTTATCATAAGTTAAATATGCATACTTTCTGATAATACCATAAACATATCATTTTTATTATTTTACGCGAAATGCCAGATGGATTCGCTTTTACACTTAGGCCCCACTGTGTCACCCTTACCTACAGCTACACTTTTGAACTAGTTTATAGACTATTGTTCTCATTGTATAGAATGTTGTTCTCCAAAGCTGTAGATTACAGAATAACAATAATCATATTAGACCAGTTATATACGCAACAAAGTAATGAACGACGGGTTATTAACTAAACTTACTTATAAGCTTATAATATATCTTAATTCTAATTCAATTAAAAGAATAATTTTAGCACACGTATTGTCGAGAGAAGGTGCGGTGTGTATAACAGGCCGCTAATATCAATCACTATTAAAATGAAACAACACGCACACATGTAAGTAGTCATTGTATGGGTACGTTTTGATGGCACACCACAAAAACTGTCTTATCATTCACAAAGCCTCACCTCGCGAACCATTGTATGTCAGACCTCTAACTTCGCGTTGGTATTACGAATTCTAGCGTCAAGATCTATTGGGGATTAGGGGCTACGCTGAGGTGAGGTTAAACAACTTGTGCACAGCCGGTCATAGGTACTGGTCGTTTTCGTTAGAGGAGTGGTTACATTGACTTATACAAATGATGATGGCACCACAGTGATGGCAATTTAGAAATGTATTACACGATTATATTAGAATTTATATCACGACTATAAAATTAACTCTGTTAGATCTTCTAACAATTTGCTATTAACTGTGCCTTCGTCATCTTCCAAATTTTACAGTAGTTCGTTCACCTTTAAGGCAATTCGATTGTGGAACTCTCTCCCTCGTGATATAAGACAAGCAAAATCTATCGGCAAGTTCAAATCTCTTCTTATAGAACATTATTTGTCTATCCCTTAACCCTGATTGTCTTACTATTGTTATTTTTTGGCTGACTGTTTATGTATTATATATATTTATTTGTGATTTTGTATGTATGTATGATTGTGTATGTATGTTTATATATAGAGCTATTTATTTACGTGTATTTATAATAAATATTTTGATTTTTGGCTAATTATAATCTCTGCACCACCTACTACATAATCTAGATTTATCTCTTTCTCCAATACCCAAAGGTTGTCTGGAAGAGATCGCTCTTTAGCGATAAGACCGCCATTTGTCTACCTCTACCTACACGTTATTGTATTCTTTCTCTTTATAACTGCTTTGTTTGTGTGAGGTGAAAAGAAATTGATAAAATCACTTATTTTTCGCTGTCACATTCATCTAATTTTACAAAACAGAGCGTGAGTTGACTGGAAGGCATACTCTACTCGTATGTACCTTACTTACTTAGTAAAAATTTACATTTAAATTGTTATCTTTTAATCCAAACATGGCATCCCGGGAAGCTCGCACTAAAAATCGATATCTTAACTAATATATCACACCTAGAGTTAGAAAATCAACGAAAACCCTCAAGTTACACAGCAACTGCACAGTAGATGATTATGACGAAGCCCAGACACTAGAGATATCAACAGTCACACCTGGTTACAAAACAAAGGCGCAGTTATATAAAACTAAGTAACCGTGGCTTTTGTAATAGAAACCCAACAGACCAACTAACGATCTCAGTCGTAACCCTGTTCTTAATTCGTGCAAGTACCGTTGGATTGCTTTCGAGTAATAATGTATCCGAAACTGATGCAAAAAAAAACTAAATGCGGTTTAGTCATAAATCTCAAGTCGAATGCACTCGCGCGGTGACCTACCTCGGTCGTTCATTGTAATTTACTTTTTGCCATTATCATTCGTTTAAAACATGTGCCTTATGAGAAACATTTCGCAAGTAAACGTCACTATAAATATAATCAACAAACGCGCGATATAATCGTAAACCCGTAAACACGCATATACAACTAAACTTTTGAGGTTGAAGTATAAATGTTGCCCAGAAATTTGTGAGAAACCGCTTAAAAGTCACACTTGTATGGTCGTATCGCAAATTGTCACACGTATCGTGTCGCAGACGGCGTGACACACGACAGATTTAGCCCGGCGACATCGTAGCGAGCCTCGCGCGGTCTGTAACGCGCGTGGCCGGTGCGCGAGCGCCGCTCTGACTAACAGAGCTTTGTCGAAAGCGCTCCATCTACCAAAGCTCTCCACATTAGAGAGAGACGACGGACGACCTAAAAGCGTGTACTGTGACAAACAAAACAAAAACATGAAGCCAAAATCAAAGGAACGGGGATTTTCGTAACTTATTCATGACTCTTAGAGGCTCTGTCTATGGCAGGCATGTGATATGATATGCTAATAATACCAGTTTGATAGAACATAATCGTTGTTGAAACAATAAGCAATGCAATTAGCCGCGTACCTTATTATATTGGCTTCTGAAAGTAAGTTTTGTTTTGCTCCCGTAAAATTTCACATCTTAATTACATTTCAAATTGTACACCTACGAGTATGTGTTTATTTCTGTATGATAAGATAACGAAGTAAAATGTTCACAAGTCTTTATTTGATTCTATTTTTTGACACCATGCCTGCTAGCACCCTCAACCTGTTACTACATTTAGAAACAAAATAGAAAAGGGAGAAGAGCAAAATACTGTCACACAAAGGGTTCAATTGCAAGCTTGCAATAAATATATACATACTATATATATATAGTTACTAACCAAGCCCAACTGCAGCGTTTCAAAAAAAAAGTGACATATTTAATGGCGGTAAAATCACGAATCGTTCATAATTTCCCATGCCGCAGCCTTAATCAATATAACTATTGTGCTAACAAGCGCTGAAGAGTAAAATGTTGTTGGACGAACGAGACTAATGGTGCATTTTCATTAATTATGACGTTGTTATTAATCTATACCTCATTACAATTTTAACAGACATATTCATCTACGTTTCTTCGTTTTATCTAGGATATCAAAAGGGAAAGATTGTACTAGTTTTACTTATAGAATAATAAGTCTTAATTGCGTTTCAAATTGGTTTTCTATAAAATCACATGACGATTAACGCACGATTGTTCTTATCTAATAATGAATGGGATGAGTAGGATATAAGATACATACTCGTACCATTCAAAAGTGTAACTGTTACAGAAAGGTATATACGGACCCCTAAAGTCCGGGTCTTTTGTTACTGTGCGGACGCGAAGCCTAACGTCCGGGAAACCGGCACTTGACCTACCGACGTATTTAGACCTTTTGTGTAGGGGATAAAGGGGAGCGTGGCTTATCATCTCACACCACAAAAAACCTATGAATACCATTTTGTCGTTGTGGCTCTCGTTATAGGTGCGTGACAGCGGGATCAGTGTCATAATTATTGCTTTATGCATTTTATTTTTCATTTAGTGTTGTTACCTCATATCAGATAGCATTAGAATTCGAACGGACTTTGTTTACGTGGCTACTTTTATCTAGGACATCAAAGGCAAATATTGTATTAGTTTTTCTTATTTCGATCATTAAGTACTTTTCGAACATAGCAATGTTGTTTTCGGTCTTTGAAATTTGTTAATTTCATTTCATTTATTTCATACATTACACATAAGTATATATGTTGGTTCCAAAGTAAGAACACTGATACCCCGGTAAGGCATCGCATTATTAGCTTCCTTGAAATCGCATGATTTTTCTAATCTTACATGGATAAGGGTACACTATACAAGTACCGCGTAACCTGGCGGCTGTGTTTGTACTATAAATGTTGTTCTTTATTAAAATACAATTTAGACTGGGTTGGTAATGGTGGTGAATGTAAAACGTCCAGTCTGTTTCTTCTTCGACTCTAGACGTATCCGTATCGGCGTCCAAGTCAATCGATCCGTTACAATGTTACATCCTTCTCCGTGTATCGTGTTCCGTATAGAAGCTAGCTAATACGAGTCCGTAACAGAGATAAAAGATCATATTTTCGCCAGCCGTCCTTTTATCAGGCAACGTATGCAAATAAAGTAGTATTTTTTTGGTGCGTGCCGATTCCCGATACCCATTATGGCCAGTTCGGGGCACAGGTGAGACAGGAAGCACCGTCGGCTATTTCGGTGCGGCGCGCGCGCTGCGTTGCGCCGCCGCCCGACGCCGCCCCACATCAATGAACGGATCGCCAGTGCTTGTTTCTCCGCCCTGTCATAGAGCGAAAGTAACGCTTCTTGATGCTTGATAAATCATTTCTGAAAAAACACTCTCTTTCTCCGTTTGCAAAATACGTTTATGATATTTTATGATCAAAATGATATATGATTATAATCATCCTCTAACATCGTTTTACCCTTTTCCCGTTATGGCCATAGAGATTTTTCATGACCGCCATGTGATCTTAGGAAAATATACTTTTTTCTTACAAGTTCTTCTTTGTTTGCAGACAGTATTAATTGCGGCATTCATTCATAAATTAACACTTTCCCTGTCCGAGTACCTGCAATGTTGAGTCTTGCACCCAGTTTTTAGGAGTTCATGCTTCCACAATGAATTCACAGCTTCGAACTGGAAGCACTTGGTCGTGAGACACCGTCAGATGAATTTGTATGGGGACGGTTAACGTGTTAAGCCAGGTGGACCAAATGCAAAACATAACGAGATGTCAATTCCCCGCCCAGGCCGTCATTGAGGCTGGTCATCAAAGATGGCAATTTTGTGTCGACTAAGGTAATTTTCGACATCACTGATTATTCATCCAAATTAAATTCATAAAGATCAAAACGCTCCATCAAAACTAGTGTTGCGAATATAAATAGTTCGCTCTTATTTCTTTTTTACGGCTGTTTTAGTATTATTAATGGGCAACTTTTTATAATAAATCCAGATTTTATAGTCGTCGTCGGTTCCTTGCGATTGAAGCTCACAGCAATCGCGCATGTAACATTTTATGACTTTTAACTTTTGCGACCTCGTTTCTAACCGTTGCGTTGTTTTGAAATATGTACTTTATTTTCCGTGTAGCAGCGTCGTTTATATATAATTAAACAATTGAATAAGTTACGATGTCGAAGAACTGAACGATTTACGACTTTCTTGTTTATTGGATGCCGCTAGTTGCATTGCATAATGTACATGTAATTGGGATGTTGTAGGCTGCTGACCTAATATCAAATTAGGCTAACATATGCCGATGCATACATGTATAAAGTTTAATGATTGCATTAATATTAATGTTAAAGTACATTATATGTACAATTAAATTGAATGTTGCATTATCTAATATTTTAACTGATTTTCAGACTGATTTACGTCTTGTTCACAAATAGGTATAGAATCCCAAGCTGATGTGAAAGAACAGAGGTTTGAAGTGTGATCGTGGGTATAAAATCAAACTATTCAAAGGCCTAGAGCAAGAATTAAATAAAAACAGGCGCCGATGTAACATACCTTTTTAGGAATAGATCAAAAGTTATTCTTAAGGGTCATCTTTTTGAATTAGAACGTTATTGAACATAATTATCACAAATACTCGTACCTATATTCCAAACGGTAGATACAAAGTCTATATTTTATGGTAGGCATAGCAACTTAACTAAAATACTTTAAAATTAAAAAGCTGTACGAAGTAATAAAAAATGTGTTCATATTTTATTCCTACATTCACGACAAGGTTAAGGGATAAGTATACTAATAATCTGTGAATATACCCATTAAAGTTGGTGGGGGGTGTCTGGAAAACAATGTATGTGGAACTGTCCGGGGATGATCCAGCCGACGATGCACAAACACTCGACTCGTCGGCAGAACTAATGTTTGTCCGGACGAAACTTACAACGCATCCTGTTTTGCTTATTTTGTTTGCTTATGTACTTTAGGTTGGATTTACTCGGCTGAGCAACTGCATTTAGTATTATATATTCTTAATGAGTTGTATCTACGTAATTTGTTAATACATTGAGATTCTTTCAATAGAATTAGTACCTATTATACTTAATTAAATTATCAGTTAAATATGTTTTATAAATAGGTAGGTACTTTATATGAGCACGAAGGAAGTATAGCGAAATAATAATAATAAATTATTTATTTAAGACAACTGGGGTCCACAGTGATGTTAATAAGTACTTATCCTAGGTTAGTTATCTTATACATTAAATATTAAATACAATTAAAATACCTACACTGGCAGGAGCAAGTTTATTGCATCAAATAAGCAAATGCCTAGTTGACAAAATAAACCCGCTCAGAGTGAGGGTTTATTAATGCCGACACCCAGTACCCTTGTAAAGGACTGTCGTGTCTGTCGGCCAACATGATCAGTATGGTGTTGGGACTGCCCTGGATTCTGTTTCGGATTGACACGATTTTTTTGCGCATTATGGCGTGAAAACCATCTACGCGGGCATCGGCAAACATGCCTGACGCGCTACAGAACCTTGGCAGTCCCATAAGCACCCTGAACATGTTATTATAGAGGACCCGCAAGGCGTTGATTTCTCGTTGAGTGTAACTAACCCACAGGCCGCTTGTGTAAAACGATTGGCAAAAGGATATGAACAAAGTTCTCTGCACTTCTGCTGTACAATGCGCGAACCTGCGGGCCAGCATGTTCCCTCGAACCGCTAACGCCCTGCGTTCCCTCTCTATGTCACTGTCGGCCTTCAAATCACTATACTTACAATATGACCCAGATATTTAAACTAGTCAACTTTCGCCAAAATATTTCCACATAGCCTTATAGGCGGCACATAGGAGGACAGTATGCCTCGCACCGTGAAAACCATAACCTCGCTTTTTGTGCAATTATATTTAAGCCCGTGTGATTCGGCGTAGGTTTCACAGGTGCGCAGCAAGTCCCTAAGTGAACAGATCGACGGACTCAGCAACACCATGTCATCTGCGTAAAGAATGACCATTGACCATTTGGCCATCTTAAAATAAGCGAAAGCCATCTTAAAAAAAGGGAAAGCGAAATATAGCATCTTTAACTTTCCATTAGGTACTACTATTTAATAAAAAAAAGTTAGTGTTTTGTTTTCAGTCAATTGTTTTGTTGTTGACGTGTAATAGTTTTCATACGAGTATGAGAGAGAGGCACATGGCGGGGTAGCTAACGTTTCAAGTCAATAAAACTAAAAATGCTATTGTTATTAGGTCTTTGATTTATTATTTATCTGGTAACCAGTCTTCCATAATCAATTACTTATTAAGAACTCTAGTGTAATAATTCAATTAATTAAATTAAAATGTGTAAAATAAAATCTGCTTTTTCCCCGTTTTGCCCCATTGGTAGGGCAAGATGGGACATCGCTATGGGTCACAATGAGGTATCCCTGTGTGGGGTAATATGGGGAAAACGGAACGGGACGTACGGATAAATTTAAGAAGTTTACAAAAAGCAATAGGAGACAAGCGGTAGCTACAGCTAAGTCAAGCTATTGCTAATCAAATCAAATCAAATAAAAATATTTATTTTGTAAAAAGGCTTAAGCTAGCTCTTTCAAAATCAAAATCAAGCAAATGCCGTTTCTACGTCTACATTCCGGGCACAGCATAGCTGCAATTTGCTCATTTTTGTATACAGCAAACGCCACCCAGCCTTTTGTGGACTCTAAATAGCGACTTGGACCACATAAACAAGGAGTATTTTCGGAATCACTGACGCTATTGTCTGACGATGTTGATACACGAGCTTCAACTTTGATAACCTTTTTCTTTTCGTGTCCTTTTACCCAATACCCCATCTCCCCGCGTGCCTAATGGAGTTCGGCAAATTATTATAACCATGCCGTATTTGAAACCAAACAAGTCCATACGTATATTGGCGTGATTGTTGATCCATTGGAATAAATTAACACCATTTTTATGCTGGTTATATTCAAGCAATAAATGCGAAAAAAATAACGCTACAATGTTAAGGCATATGACAAAAAACTGTTTTTTGCATTAAATAATCAATGACACAATTTGTCTAGTCGGTCACTGTTCGAAGCGAACTCATTAACATCATGCCGGCGCATCGTCAGGTTCTAGAGAGATTCTGATGGGTCAGTTGTATCGCCATATTAGATCACTATACCGTCTTGCCCCCCTCTCCCGTATACAGTGTGTACATTTGATACGGGCGAATATTTTGATGATCCTAAATAGCACATTTTTACATAAATATAGTTTTCTTTTTGCATACGAAACAATTGGGCAATGGGCATGCAATGACGACACCCATAAAACGCGAAACATTTTTTAAGTGAAATTAGTTTGGATGTAATACATTACAGTTCAGTCGTACTTAAAATAATAGTAACTTTTATTAATTAGGTTATTAAACAAACTTGCTTTCTCATATCATCTGTAAGTACCTGTAGTCAAAAGGTTGATTAAAATTTTCGCCCGTATGAGAAGCTACTTATAGGCTGTAAGTACCAACGTGGTTATCATATTCCAGCCTTAATGCATAAAATAGCAGTGGTCAATAAACAATGTTATCATTGGCGTAGAATGAGGGTATACGAGTATAACGGGAGCTCTCCCTTTCCAAAATGAAGATGGCTCTTAAATAGACTAGGCAGCCAGAGGACTAGCGCCCGGTGTACGGTGAGTCACCGGCTGACTCAGCCCTGGAACTGATTTAACTGTCTGTCGCACTGCCACGCTCAGGTGTTTATATTATAAGCCACTGTAATATTTTGATTGACCGATTTAGAGTTTAACCGTAACTTTATAGTTTACTGCAATACAGGCGCATTGATTGTATCAGTGCAGCCTTACGTGTATGAATAATAAGGTATTCCATTCAATAAAGGATTCTTAAAGACTCTGCCTACTCACTGGCCACATGCCATTCCTCCTCCACATTTGTACGAATAGTACATTTCGATATTAGCCTAAAAGAACCGACAACGAATACGAGTACCTACCTATTATACAAATCGACGAGCGAGCGACCCTCTGATGGCTCTGATCCTAGAAAAACATCAAGAAAAAAAAATTCGTGATGAAAAAACCAAAAATGAAGACAAAAAATTACAGTAATTAAAAAGAAGGACTCGAAGAAATGAAGAAAGAAAAACAAGAAAAGTATTTTTTTAAAATTTTCGTTGTTCCAATAGTTAGTATTACCCTGCCGTTCAGACACTACCTATTTAACAAAAGTCAAATGCTTCTGCGTGCGTTTTTATGAATTTAAAAGTCTGAAAATAGCAAACGTATAAAATGTATTAATACTTTCCGAGTAATGTTTAGATATCTGTTGCTAGTGAAATACAATTTATTTTTACTTAAAACAGACAATTTTATTATGCGATAGTTTTTTCTTAGTTACCATATCAAGTATCAAGATTTAGACAGAAAAACTTAAGACGTTTGACACATTTGATAGTGATATTACTGCTGCCATATAAAATAAGACTGGCCAGCAATTGCGAGTAGGACTCGCCCACCGAGTTCCGTACTACGTACGTGCCTTAATTACAAATGTATAGTTTCAGATCTTTTCCTGTATTGTAGTTTAAGACGATATTACTTACCAAATTTAATAGTTCTAGTTCTAGGTCAACGGAAAGTACCCAGACCAGTGTTCAAATGTATGTTTTTTGCGGCATAAACGGCTGTATCTTTTTTTTACCTTAATTTTGTGTTAAGGTTTTTTTTTCACAGCTGCAAGGGACTGTAGACCTGAGCATATGATTTAATTCAAACTCGATACCTCCACGCATTCCAAAGATAACGGGTCCTGACAGACAGAGAGACGGACAGCAAAGTGAACCTATAAGAGAACCAAATCAATGTTTTCTCCAATCACGCATTGACATGCACTTGCTTCAATGATCTAAACGAGACTTAATAAAAATGTCAACGACAGCTAAGCAGGGCCGCAGTTCTAAATGCCTACCGTCAATATTGTCGCCCCCAGCGTGGACCCCGCGTCACTCTTCATCGCCTCTGGTACGCTCTGCTTCCTAATCATGCTGGATGCGTCTTTTAAGATCATCTACAAAATATAAAATTCACAGTAAATGGTAACTAAGCAGAAACGTCCGCTAACGAAATTCAAAATTTCGAACAAAGTGGAAACTAGGATTTTTTTCGCCACGAGCGGTATTTGAACCCGTCCTCTGGAACCCGTCCATTGCTCTTATCCAACTGAGCTACCGTGGGTCCTCTAGTGGCGACGAATCTTTCAATCCCTGCACTCACGGCTTTCCTGTTCTACTCACTCACACCTTATTGAGGATCGTAGCGACAAGTTAAATATTACAACTTCGGAAACGGCACCCACGTCAACAACTTTTTAAATTTTCGTCTTTGATCGAAATACAAAATTCGACTCTACGCGAGTCGCAAAATCAACAGATCAACGTAAACGCATGAAGAAATAAAGTAATTGTTTATGGGGTTTCGTGCACATCATTTTAAATTAAGTCGCTTCGCTCACTCATGTATAAAAAACCGGCCAAGTGTGAGTTGGACTAACGCACAAAGGGTAACGTAACGTAACGGCAGAAAATCACGTTTGTTGTATGGGATATTTATTTTATTCTGTTATTAAGTATTTGTTGTTATAGCGGCAACAGAAATACATCATATGTGAAAATTCGGGGCATGCGCAGTTTTTTCACATTCCCAGTAGCAGCCAGTTAGCCGACAGGGCACGGACCCGAGGGACACATGACTCGAACAAAAATTTGGGCAATTTGTCGCAAACGAATGACTAATTTGAAAATGCGTTTTGAAAAACCCATAATTTTTCTGAACAAGCTATTCTGCGATACCCCACACTATGGGTCTAACGAGAAAAACCCATTTTTTCAAGATTTTATTCTTCTGTTTTGTCGGCATGACTGATTTATATGACTATGCCGAATTACAGTTTTCTAATAGTAATGGTTACTGAGCTAAGCCGAACACGGACGGACGGACAGACGGACATGGTGAACCCTAAAAATGCCGCTTGCCGCGGTAACGCACTGCATACGATAGGACGTTTAATCACAGATTACGCAGCGATCGGAATAGGCAGAGTATAAATACCTAAACTTAGTAGCACAGAGACAAAAAGTGGAGACTTCCTTACGACTATATATTTTTGCGTGACTAAAATCCCGGAAACTTACTAAGTAACTAATATCTTATAAATGGGATAAAAAACAATGTATGTTTCGGGTTCAATAGAATCAATAGGCACAAAATAAAACAATCAATAATATAAACGATTCTTTATAGATATTACGTCGTAATACAAATGAAATATCATAGAAACACAGTATAAACCCGTTTGTACTCGATAAAGGATGGTATGAAACTGTATTGTCAACTTATTATTAATGCATAAAAAGGATAGCAGGTAGCAGCATCAAGTGATAACGACATCTGCTTTCTCTTTTACACGATAACAATAGGAACCACGAGAAATATAATAGATAAGACTACCATTTTGTCTATCTCTTTCACTTAAACACGAAATGTGAACGAGGATAAAAGAGACCGATTAATTTTAAAAATTAAATTAAATTGTTGTTTCTTCTGTAGTCCACAGAAATATAGAAGTAACAACAATTTTCTCATCGGTGATTTTCATGTAAAGTAAAAAAAATAGTGTTACTGTTACTACTGAATTATTGATACATCCAAGATTCAATTATAGGATTTACTTTTATATAACTTTAATTTTTAATTCGGGAAGTCCCGGAAAAAATGTTATCGCAAGGAAGTCTCCACTTCACGACTTTGTTCTACTAAGTTTAGGTATTTATACTCTGCCTGTTCCGATCAATGCAGATTAGGTAAGTCCTCATTCCAGTTTAGTTAACTAAGACCTAAGAAAAACAAAATCATTGGGCATTCGCGTAATTTTTCAATACAACCAAACAATAAACTGTCATTTTATAGAAATGCCATAATGCACGTTCAAAAATTTACTCAATTACCATGCCGGTTGCCTTACGCTGCCATCCCTGATCGATCACTACACTGCCGCTAACGGTCTTAGGTGTGCATTACTTACATATTTAGATTAAGGGTCTATTGTAAAGGTCAATTGCTTGGTGCACTATACTAAGCCCATCGGAAAAGGTGCGTTAGTATTCTTCGCGCGTGTCATTAACGGTTCATTACATTTTGAGGCAGTTTAATTGGCTTACCGTTGCCAATCGTGCTGTGAATGTGAACTAAAATGTCATGTTGTGAAGAGGAAAATACGTGTAGATTTGTCAGGATACTTATTTATTTAATCTTTATTGTACAAAAGAAGCACTTAGTACACAAGACAAACTTAATGCTATAGAGCATTTTCTACCAGTCAACCTTAAAGCAAAGCTGATAAATTGTGAGCTGTGCAACTTCATTCAGACGGAAATTGATTAGATAACATATCATATCAGTAACTAGCATAATAATAGTTAAAGCAATGACGCCAAGTTTCAGTGTTCGGGAGGCAACCGGATGGCGCCCCTGCCCAACACAATTTAAATATACCCTTACGGGGATTTGAACCCGGGACCGTCAGCTTCGTAGACAGGGTCACTTCCAATCGAACTAGGCTAATGTGGTCGTTGACAAATATTATTTAAAGTAGTCAGGCACAAGAATTTAAAGGCTCTTTAGTAGCATGCATGCTAGTTTCGAGCGTGTAATTTCAGTACCTTAAGCCCGCTGTTTTAAGGTCAAGCACTGGTACGATAAAAAGTAAAGAAGATGGGTAAGAGAAGAAAAAATTAAAAAGTGCAACAGCATTATATTCGTTGATCAAATAAAACTGTAGTCTACGAGTATTTCAGTCTGCGCTGTGAGAGGGCAAAAGGATTTCTGGGCTCTATTCAGGTACTTATTTTTGTTTTTTCTGTGCTCCTTTCAAATAAATCTTGCATATAATTACGGTGCCTATTAGCGATAACAGCGATACACCTGTGTGGGTTAATTTCAATTCTCCGCTCATAAATATACGTGCTTTAATTTAATAAAGTACGGCAGTACAAAATACGCTGCTCCCCGCCTCACCCGTTTAGGCCCTTAATTGTTTCCAACACATCGTATTATTTTGATTTATAGCTTTGTGATTGCTGCAACTCGATTATACAGTCTTTGTTGGTCCTAAATTGGATGAAATGAAAAATAAATAAAGCATTGTAAGGATCAGGGAAAACGGAACGCTTTGTTAGTAAGTACCGTGACACAATGATGGGGAAGATGGATCAAAAACGGGCCAGCAGATTGCCAGGCCGATTATAACAACAACCTCATTGCGAAAAAGTTTAAAATTGCAGAGATAATGTCAAATGGCAACGGCACGCAACGAATACTTATTTTATGTAGTTACCTAGCTTCTGATGTTTATCGAGTATAAGTACAATTTAGATATTAACACTGAAGAGAACAGTTTGCAAAACATCCAAATGAGTGTTTCTACTGCCATATTGTCGAATCATGACGTAATAGATATATTATCCACCTCCTCAGCAGACTGATAATAAATTGTTATAGGAATGTAACTAAGGCCTATGGACTTCATAAGAAGGTCAAAGTCACTTAAAGTACGAGTACCCAGTGTGGGTGTCCCCAAGTTGGACTGGTGACCTGGTAAAGGTCGCGGGAGTCCCCTGGATGCGGATGGCGCAGGCCCGACCATTGTAGCACTCTTTGGGGGAGACCTCTATGTCCAGCAATGGAAGTCTTTCGGCGCATTTGTTAATGATGATGATGATGATGTAACAGGTTTCAAAGTTTGCCAAATATATGCAACTGTGTTCCACATTACAATGGTATAAATTGTATTGTAGAGTATGATGCCTAGGCCTTTGCTATGAAACTGTTTTGATCGATGGCACTGTTTGTGACCGAGAGACATTTACTTACGAACAAGCGGAATGCTGGCGATTAATGCAAATTGTTAATTTACCAGTCACATGGCCCACGGGCGCGTCGCGTTACAACACGGTCCAGTAACTCGGGCGCGTCAATTAACGAGTCGCGCATCGAATTGTCGCGCGTTCATTTAGATTTATTCCAACTGCTAACGAAATTATCGTTAATAGACAGTGTGCTGCGTTGATGATTTAGGGGCGATGAAAACAAACACGACACGTTTGCGTTGCTGATACAGCTGACACGATTATTTTTGTACGAAAATCATGAAAGAAAGAAAATATTTTATTAGTGCAATAGCTTACATAAAAGTGCAACAAAATTTTACTTTATCCATATTATATTATTACGAAATTGGAAATGGTCCACCCGGAAACGGGAAACACGTCAACTGTAGGTACCCCAAAACTATCAGGAGACTGTAAGTACGATTATTTTATCTCACGAGAAGTGCTAAGCTAATACATGGATTCTTTATTACAAAGATATTCAAGATATAGAATTTGTAGAGCTTGGCTGGTAAGTGGTAGCATTACGCCGTGTGCGTGTGGAGTAGGAAGCTTGGCGGTAATTGCGATCTGGCCCCTATTTCACCAACTTCACAATTGTCACCTGACATTGACAATTGGCCATATTACCTTGCTTGTTCTAGAAGTTCTAGAAGTTAAGGCTAGGTTACTTGTGGAATCAGCAATGCACGGAGAATTGTAGTTGTCAGGTGACAATTGTCAAGTTGGTGAAATAGGGGCCAAACATAATTTTCACGCTGAAAGCTGTATGAGCCACGGAATCTTGGCATCACTATACATTGTAATGTTTTTAGTGGGATCTCATTCCTTTGGGTAAGTAATACGAGGTATAACAACTTATCATATAAGGGTCATAATATATACGCTCACTCTATATAACTTTGTTTAATATAACGTTCATTGCACATAACGAACGAAAGATATAATGTCAAAACATATAATCTCGTAAAGTATAACGTACTTTAGAAATAATATCAATTGATATATCGATTAAAGCGTATAATATTCATAACACCTAAGGTTTATAACATATATTGTTCAATTTATCTAACATCAAAATGTATAATGCTCGTATAGTATAATTGGATTCAGTCATTTTAATAGCAATGCCGTATGAAGAAAATATGTGATTTTCTTACAGCGATAGCCTCAACTTGAGTTTGAAAAAAAAACAATACCGTTTGTAAGATTGAAATTAAATTTATTTTGAGATCAAACACGTCAATTATTTTAACCTAACCTTACCCAATCGCCAGCGTGTCGACGCCACCCCGCTTCGCGGGGTGTCTATTTCCGCTCTAAGGGACACAAGGCAACCCTAACCTAACCTACAAGTAATACCATTTATAAGAGTATTAGTTGTTTTTTACTGCGGGGGGCTTCGCCCCTCGAGCCCCTTTGATGTGGGCTCCGCCCCCCCTTTTCCTGGCTGCCCTAGCTTAATTTTCCGTATTATAATCCTTATACGAAAATATATATGCGTATGATCTGTATACGTTATGTTTGTTATACGAAAAGATATTATATGGTATGATCGTTATACGTTATGTATGTTATACTAAATGAAATTAGTCAATTTGAGTCTTATAGAAAAAAATGTTATATAATATGATTATTATGGCAACTGACCGTTATTCCTTGTAAAAGTATTGGTATTGTTGTTATAGCTAACGTTCATTATATCTTGTGAACGTTATTAATATGAAATTATATATTTTGTTGTTATATCTCGTGGGACGCACCCCATTCCTTTTTGTAAGGTAATTTCTAAGGAAGTGATAAAACTTCCAACCCCTAATTTAAAGGGTGGGGGGTGATTTACTTAAAATCCTGAAATATGTATTTTATTATTTATAACAAGGAGTCCCTACAGTAATTTTCAGACACCATCAAAATTTGCGGAAGTCTCATATAAAATCCCATCCCCTAGTTTAAGGGGTTGAGGGGTAAAAGTTCCAATTTTTTAAATTGTTTTGTTGATTGTGCACTAATACTAGCTTACATACCAAATTTCAGCCTTCTAGGACTGCAGGAAGTACCCTAAAGGTTTGGAAGATCAACGTGAGTCAGTTACGAAATCGGCTTAGATTTCAACCACTAAGAACTATGCAATTGAAACGTTATATATTTTATCTACGCACATATCATTAGTGCTCTAAAATGCGTTCAAAAACCGTAGGATATGACCAGCATTTCTACAACCGATTTTACTATGAGAACTTTCTTGTCTGTGGTAGTAGGTAAAATCTGTACTGTAATGTCATTACAGTACAGATTTTTGATAAATTTGTATCGTTATGAGTTTAAATTTGGAACAGCTGTCAAAACTCAAGTGGGTCTCTATTCTAATATCCATAGATATTAAAACAGTTATCGATACGAAACGTCAATTCAGTACGTTTTTTAATACAAACCGTACGACATTTGATCTCGAGTGATATGAGTATAGGGACTTCATTCGTATGTCTATGATTTAAAAAAAAACCATTCGTCCTGACGGATGATCGAATTGCCGCCATTGCTGTTGTCATTTTATTGTTGGTTTTTTGCTGTTACTTACTACTACTTATGATATGTGTGTAGATAAAGTAGTGTATGCAACTGTACATAATTAGGCCTTAAAACACTCGTGTGATCCTATTATGAAACTCGCTAACGCTCGTTTCATAAAACCACACTCGTATTTTAAGGCCTCTCATTATGGATCAGTCGCATAAACTACTATAATAAGTTTACTATTGACATCATATCCCGAGAATTTTGTTTATTAGTGGAAGCCCCACAAGCCCAATTTCATAAGAAAACCGTAAATCGATGTACAGTTTAGCTGTTTGGCACACGCATACTAGAGGTCAAAACAATTTTTTTGACCCGCAGTTCCTAAAAAAATTTCCCTTAGGGGGGGAGTGCCGAAACCTTTTTCTTTTTGTATGGAAAAAAAAATTTTTTTTCAGAAACCTATCGTGTGTTGTATCATATGATAGGGCTTTTTGAGGCGATTCTAAAAATTTGCCACATCATAACATTTTAGCCATATTTTTTTAAATTAAAACAAAAATAATTTTCGAAACATACCAAGTTTGGGCTCCTCCAGACACGATATGGCTGATTTTTTTTAAATTCAATATACCACAAATGATACGTGATATCCTCATATCTAACCTCAAAAAAGCAATTTTGAAAATAATTGCATTAAGTATTTTTTTTTAATTTTTCAATATTACCAAGTGAAACAATCAAATAAAAAAATACAAAAAAAAAACTATATGATATTATTTCTAAATTGCTTTCTTGGGGTTAGATATAAAGATATAACGGATCATTTGTGATACATTATATCTTGATATCCTTATCCTTATATATTACCTTGATATTTTGTGACAAAAACTAACCAAACTATACCCAACTGATGAAAAAGCGCAGTTAAAAGGTTAAAGAGGTATTTCCCGTTGGATATATGGATACTACGTATCATTTTATGATTAATAAGTAACATATCTGCAGTACAGTTCCATAAGTCACGTAAAATAGGTATTCAAGTAGAACTGTTTCCTTTGGTGATATTGAAAAATTAAAAAACAAATACTTAATGCAATCCTTTTCAAAATTGCTTTTTTGAGGTTAGATATGAGGATATCACGTATCATTTGTGGTATATTGAATTTTAAAAAAATCAGCCATATCGTGTCTGGAGGAGCCCAAACTTGGTATGTTTCGAAAATTATTTTTGTTTCAATGAAAAAAACATGGCTAAAATGTAATGATGTGGTATATTTTTAGAATCGCCTCGAAAAGCCCTTTCATATGATACTACACACGATAGGTTTCTAAAAAAAAATATTATTTTTCCCTTACAAAAAGAAAAATGTTTCGGCACTCCCCCCCTAAGGGAATTTTTTTTAGGAACTGCGGGTCAAAAAAAATGTTTTGCCCTATAGTATGTGTGTGCCAAACGGCTAAACTGTACATCGATTTGCGGTTTTTTTAAGCGTAGGGCTACCACTATATCTGGTATAATCCAAACTCAAGTTACGCCGTGCCCCCAGATGTATGGTCATGTTGGTAAACATTCAAGGACCTATTTATGTAGTTTACAGGCATAAAGAAGATCCGAAGAAGACAAGTAGCTCCCGTTTTGGGGTAGCTGCGGAACTTCGACGCTTTATTATATCCGTTGTACGTACAATGGGAAACCATAACATTATTTCCATGCGCGCGTTTGTTTGCGTTAATGCAGTAATAACGAAGTCAATGTTCCCCCTGTTATAAAGGACGTGGCATTATTTCGGTAATGGCATGTCGCATCAGAAGAGTTTATGTTCAATGTAATTCAGCGGAAGAATATCATCGTAGAAAATTGAACTTGATATTTTCTGGCAAATGTGCTCAATCTAGGGAATGCGAGATGCCCTGTGTTCCAGGCAAAAAACGAACAAATGAAAAATATCTAAGCTGGTGACTATGGCCTGAGCGAACGGCTTATAGAAGCACGCGTCCAGTGCCTTCTTGATCATGTCGCTGACGATGGTCTCATCGCTGCCATAGTCGAGGAACTGCACCGTGACGTCACTTCCCGTGGAGCTGACAGCGGTCGTGCGGTAGGTACCAGTTGCCGTTGGACGTTTTGCGAATCTCGACCACAAAGCCTGCATCGTGAGATTTCTGTATAGATTAAAATGATCACCCGTTTTTCACAACTTATGCTATGGATTCCTTTTATTTTTGTTTGAAGAAAATTAAACGCAGGTTCCTAGGGTTTCACATTAACATAACTCAGGGGTAGGCAAACTTTTTTTAGACAAAGAGCCAGATCTCGGAAAAATTACGATTTGTCGGAAGCTCAAAGTACCAAAATTTAGGGAAAATAATAATTTCGGGTGAGTCTGCAAAGTGGATATGCGATGTTTGGACTCGATAAAAATAATTATATTTGCATCGCGCTATTTACGAATTTTGTGGTCTGATTTTCAAAAAAAAAATTTTTTGGAGGACTTAAAGAGCCGCAACAAACCTTTCAAATTGCCGTTTGCCGACCCCTGACATAACTTAACTAAAACTACAGTTCGATTCACGAGAGCTGGCGCGGAAAATATATGAAACTGTCATTAATTTCATAGACATTACGCGTCAGCTCTTGTGAATCGACCTGAAAAGAAATTTTAATCAAATTATAATAGGTTTTAATTTTTCAGTCGGAAGAAACGTTTTAATGCTGTGTTTTATATGGAAAGTATCGCGAGATTCGCACGAGACTTAGTCCAAAATGAGTAACGAATGTAGATTCTGTTACTCATTTTGGTATAAACTTAATTATTGACGATCATCAAATAAACTCATGTAAGTTAGCTTAAAGTCAACTTATAATGTAAATTTATTTTATGAAGTAAAGAAACCTAAATCTAAATCTATAGAGTTGCCGTTTCCTCTGCTATCTCGCACTTACCTTCATCAATTTTACTTGGGGTATAAAATATTAATGCTGCGATCTGTTTACATCCCCTAATCTGACGTTACAAAGTATACCTGATACACCGGCAACAATAAATTTCAATCCACATTCAATCCGCTTATTACTAGTCTATACTATTACTATTACCACACTCTACCAAAGCCTGGGAAGGGTGCATGGTTGATGCAAGGGCACAATTCGACGACCACTATTAGGGGAGGCTGCTAACTCTATATAAATGTTATTTCTTTCCCTAGTCGAGATGGGTAAACTTCAGTAATGAAGGAAATAGTAATAGATGTTCGGTTCAGGGACACGAAAAAGATAGGAGTATTGTTCCGCACATCTACACGACGGAAACATGCCGGTAAATAAACATCGAGTACATGAACATTAATAAGCAATTCTAATTTGGGTACGCAGAATCACTAGCACTAGCATCGCTTCGAATATCGACACTACTAATGTACGAAAATCTTAAGAAAGTATAACCTTATTGATACATGTTGACGAAGGATCATAGTTTAGAAAAACAAAATATCTATACATATGTAGTATAGTATGCCTAATTTTGCAAGTTAAAGTAATATTTTCCTCAAATCATTTTAGTTTTTTCCAACCCTTAGGAAGTTCAACATTGGTCAATGACTTTCATAGGAGGGTTGTGGATTTTTATTATTAAGGACTCCAAGAGAAAGGAGGTAAGAAATACGCCTAATCACGAAATCCCATTCTAATGTTTACTGTTAGATACGAGTATAATAACAATACAACTGTAATATTTATTTTTAAGTTCTCTCCATACTCTGAATACTGCTTTATTAATTGACTAAGTTTTATTCATTATTATTTTTTCTGTAACGTTTACTTTTAAGTTTTGTTCATACTCTGAATACTGGTTATGTATAACATAACATTTAAATGAATGTGTAGGTAATAACCTTTTAATTTTTATGTTAATTTTTATTTTATTACTTTTGTTCAATTGTACGTAACTTTTAAAGCTCTACTGGTTCCCCGCGATACAGGCGAAGCCTAGTGCGGAGACCCCTGTCAAAAATTGTAACAAAATGTGTCTTTTTCAATAAACGATTATCATTATTATGTATATTATTACCATATCTCAGGATCATGGGGTCCTGGACTTTTGGAAGGCATGCGTGGGGCCGAAGCCAACAGCGCAGAGGCCCGTTAAAACGAATTTAATATAAAGCGAGGGATACACATGGCGGATACCATCTCCGAGCGCACAACATGATACACCCAGTGATGGTCCCCGCCAGGTGCAAAGACTATTGCAGTGCAACACTGTGCTGCGATGGAAATTAAGCTCATGGGTTATTATTATTATTATATAATATCTCAATAAATTACGAAGCTACAACCGTTTGAATGTTGTTTGTTAGAGAAATTAATTATATAGGTAAAATAACGTTGTTATGTTTTCTTATGTGTAACTTTTTCTTCGGTTGACTAGGTCTTTAAGTTAAGCCTTCTCAGAGATTTAACAGTATAGTAATTACTTTATTTGGTTTCAATAAATAACTTAGTTGTTATGTATCTCATGTGTTACAGTTTCTTCAGTTGGCTATGTCTTTAAGTAAAGCCGTTTTCGAGATTATTACATTATTGTAATTATTTTATTTGGAGTCCATATCCTTCTTGCCTTTATTCATAGTACAGTCAGCATCATACAGTTAGCAGCCAAGGTAGGCAAATATTTCGGTACACGTCTTTATACTGTAAGAATAATTGTGTGTTACGAAATATTTGGCTACTCTGGCTGCTACTAACTATGTGACGCTGACTGTACGTGTAATTTCAATAGACCGTTCGCTTTGTACCCAATATTTAAGCATAAAATACAAGTGTAATCTAAGACGGCAGCCAAACACTGTAATACGGCCTATACGGTGCGTGATCGCCATCACTAATAAACGAGCCGTGCTCACTCATCAAACCGCAAATTTCATATCGTCAACAACAGACTAAATGCCACAAATTAACCCTTGCGCCGTATAATGTACGCAAATATCTTATTTCGGTATACTTTGGTTTACTTAACGAAGTGTGTTTAGGACCGGTTCCCGCGTGACAGGCGTCAAACTGGTGCGGGTTTGATTCCTCATGCATATTCAGACTCCGCCCGGGGACAGCATTGTGTATTAATGAAGCCGTCGGTGTAGGTAGGCGCGCCCTTGGTTTGTGGACTGGCACATTGACTGCCTAATAACTAATAACCATTTTAATTTAGGTATAATACGTAAACAAAAAGCAACTGTTTTTGTACCGAGTATGAGTAATAACTAATAATTGCACGGTTCAACTCACGAAGGTATTCAATGTCACTCCAGGCGACATGTTTCGAACTCTTCGGGAGTTCTTCTTCAGGATGAGTGTTTTCGCGGCGGTGTCGCTTAGTATCAGTGATACAACTGACACCGCCGTGAAAACACTCTAATTATTAGTATTATTTCAACATGTATCACGAAAGTTTAAATTCGATTATGAGTTAATTCTGCTAAGGAACAATCTAAAGTTCATGATAGATTAAACTGAATACAAATTAATATATAGCGGCATAGGCCCTCTTGATTTTTTCCTATTGATTCTTTTTAGTCATAACAGTCATTTTACAATTTGGCACGTACAGTCAGCATCAAAAGTGACTGCGCAAACGAAGACATCAAAAGTATTTAATAAAACGGAATAACAGCTTTTGACGGCTTCAATTGCGCAGTTACTTTTGTTGCTGACTGTACCTTATCGCAATGCTTCAAAAGCACAGCATGTGTTACTAAATTGATACATATTATTTAAAAAATCGAGTAGGTATCGGGGAAAAATGAGCGTGCAACGAGAGTAGAGTACTCAACGTAGCATTAGTCTCGCATTACACGGATAACGTCGGTCCGTATATTCCTCGACACTTTTCCGCTAGGCGAGCGGGAAGGAGGAAATTGCAGGAAAAGTCGCGCGCGGTGAGCCAGATAATTCGCATCATACTATTGCGGCCGAGTCGGAACGGGACCGTTGGCAGCCACGATCAATTAACCATTTGTGACAACAACCGACCGAGCGTTTTGATACTTGTACATTGCTGATGTTACTGGCATTTTTAGGGATGGTGTCAACAAATAAAATATATAAAATAAAGTTGAATTTTCTTAAATTACATAATCACAAAGTTATAAGTGTCCAAAGTTTTAAGAGGGGGTAAGCTCTCCCTTCCTCTCTCCGTCCCTTTTCCGCAAAGCGCACCTTCACATGAAGCGATTGTCATTTACTGTGACGCTCGAGTGCTGTGACGACACGACCTCAAAAGTTTTCTCTTTATCAAGAAATATTGAAATGGTTCTAATTGAAATCTATGCATCCCGCTCGTACTGACAAAGTGCAATAGAGATGCACAGATTGAAAACTCGATACTCGTTAGCGTAAGCCGTCATTGTCAAACTCATGGTAAGCGTACGGATAGCGCTAGTGGTGTCCCGTTTTTTGGGCAATACCTCGCAATAATGTGTACAAAACCTAATGTACAATGTAATGTGGTATAGATAATAGAATAAAAAAAAACGGAAATATTGTTTATTTTGATGCAGTGTGAGCGTAAAAACATAGCATTCGTTTCCGCTATGGGTGTGGAGCTAGGCAAAGATACAGCCGCTCAAACCGGGGCGCCGCCTCATCACCTGAGGGTGCGCTTAGATTAAAATTTTCATTTTCTTAAAAAAAACAAACTCCCTCTTTATGACCCCCGTCTCCCTTGTCGACAGTCGAACAGATTTGCATGCATTTCTTCCTCAAAAATGCTGTAAAAAGAGCTTAATTCCGATGGCTGCCGATTACATTATGTGGGTGAAGATTTTGTTTAAAAACCGTTAACAACGATTGATTCGTATCGAACAATTTTAATTATAACAGTCGCAACAGTACTCAGTATAAGTATTATTGCAAGTTGATCGTCAAGGTATCTGTTAATTTTTATAACACTTCACCGCTCAGGCAGTTGGTGCTGTGGCATCGGTAAGCTGTCGGTGTAAATCGTTAGTCAGTCAGTGAACTCGTACATTATTAACTGCGCGCATAAATTTCAATGAGTGTTTTCTAATTGTTGCGGGATGTGACGAAGCGGGGTAGAACGAATTCAGTACTGCATGCGTATTGCGTACTGCGTTTCTGCGCAAATGTAACACTATCAGTAGGTATAGTATAAGGAAATTTGCGCGACATCAGTAAGCAGAAAAGCAAACAATGCCATATACCGATTCCTCCCCGCCCCGCCGAATGCGGAAGTGGCGTTAATCTGGATCCATTAAAAAGCAATAATCATTACCTCGACGGTGGTCTTCCCGGAAGCTTGCCACTTCATGAGATGTTCACCCTTGAGAGACCAGCCAGGGGCGTAGCTGATAAGCCCCCCGGCCGCGGCCCCCGCGTTGCTGACTGCGTCGCTCGCTGCCTCCGTTTTCGACTTCTTGGGGCTCGTCTGAAGCCGGAAAAAACTGCGCCCGTGAATCTTGCAACTTTTTGAAGGGGAGAAGAAAAATGAGCTCTTCTTAGGCGATTTTTCTTGCTCCTCCGTCGCTTTTGACGTCGACGCGATTGTCTCAGTGGCATTGTGTTGATCGAGTTGTTCGCTAGTCTCGCTACCGCTGGGTTTTGGGCCCGAGTGCTCGTCCGCCACAAACAATAGCGTTCTCTGGACAAATGGTGTGGCTTTGTTGTAAAACTCACACGGCTCGGGAACTTTAAAACTAGCCGGTATTGTTGTTCGTTGCGATTTTGAGAATCGTCGCTCCATGTATTTTCTAGCCATATCATTTCATATCAGTCTTTCATTTAGGCTTCTTACTTAACTGGTTATGATGTGTTACTACTAATGTGTTACTATCAAAATATTTCAATAGCAAGTTTATTTGAATAGGTACTACGTGAATAGTTCGCTATTACTTAACATAAACAGTAAATTCTTCATAACATAAGAACGGCCCAGCAAATAAGTAAAAAGAAGAAAAATAAACCAAGCAGAATAAATCTATAGGGGTCCCTGGAATTGGTAAAATGGGTGGATATTCGTAAACTATACCCCATCTTTCCCCACCTGGCAGACGAAGAGCCAAATCTAGCAAAAAATCACTGGAAGTGGCTTCTCTATGAAATAATGGCATCAGTCATTCAGTCCGGATGACGGGAGAAGTTATGTGTTGACGTCTCAATAGTGCGAGGACACACATTTTACAAGTCGATAAAAAGCACTATATGTACCTACTGGACCACCGTTACGAAATTCAGAAAAAATATAGGTAGTTGTTAACAAAATTAAAATGAGCTGTTTGTATTTTTTTAAATATTTTATATAATTTACGAAATAAACAAATCGTATTTTTTTACATTTTCCGATTTTAGAACTCCTGCGCCTAGGTGTTAAAATCTATTTCAGCCAACTAAAGGACCGTTCTAAATCTACTGTAAGTAGTAATCGGAGCAAATTTAAATAATTCATAGTGGTTATGAATTACTTCTGTACTACGCAGTTTCACTTCTTTTCCAGATTCAAAAATTGTTCGTATGGATGTCGATAGAAAAGTCGATATTTAACTTAGCACTAGTGAAAAAATGCATTTTTGCTCCCGTTAGTCCGGGCTTTCACCAGTTAAGTCATGTGTCGAATATTTTATTTAAAGAAAGGAATGTTACTCAACTTGACCTAATTGAATTTTTAAGAATCTAAGTTAGGTTGCTACGTGGCTTGTAAGCGTGTGTTGTATTACAATTATACACAGGACCTCGATTGCCATACGTAATTACGTAACTCAAAAAAAGAGGTCTCGGCTTTTATATCCCCTTCCAGATCTTTTATACGACTTGAACCGCTTCCTGCAACGGTTTGCAATTTCCACGCGGAGGCTCTGCCGGGCCTTATCGATCTGTGCGTGGGTACACATTGCCGCCCAGCTTATGCGTACAAAACAAGCTTTCCGTGCAGCCAACTAACATCTTAACGCAAAGGCATAAGATCTATTTTCGTCTGACGATTTTGATAGAATGTGGGTACAAATGTTTAACACAAGGACGTAGGGTTGATATCTGCGACAGCGCTGAAGTATCTGCCGCCCGCAGAATCTTCCACCTAGTCAATAACTATTCGCGTATTTCTACTTGATATTGGTTCAACAAGTAATCGATCAGTTAAGTTCTAGATTTATTTTATGGTACTGTGTTTATTTACAGTAGTGTTTAAAAGTGGCCCAAAGGAAAAGTGTTTAACGATGACGTGATTCTGGTTATTTCAGTGATTTATTAATTACTAGCTGTACCTGCGACTTCGTTTGCATGTTAATGTAGGAGGTAACGCATTTCTTCTCTTGGAAATAGGACACATGCAGTTCTAATTTTAACCTATCATGTAAAACTTTCAATAAACCTATATATTTTAGTTAAAATGACGTTAAAACATGTCACTCTGATATTTAAATTATTAAGAAAGGGACAAAACACGTGTTATTTATCAGAGGTATTTTAAGTTTTATGAATAATGGGGTAAAAGTTGTGTGTGTGTGTCTGTGGCAATAGATCTAACAGGTAGGACACACGCTGCAGTATTAAATGTTTATTGATCTTCTTTTCTACATATTTTTAACACTGTGTTATGTTATATTATAAAAACGTGATAGATGACTGAAATGATCTTGAGTTCCTGAGTCACTCCGACTATCAGGTAAAGATGTGTTTAGGAATTAATAATAGATAATCCTTTCGAGTACCCATTGACCGGTAAGTGTTTACGTGGAACAAAATATCTCTTTTTAATTTGACAAAAGACGGCCAATTTATATTTTCCAAACTGTACCTAACCACTAGGTAAGTTCTACAACTATAACGCGAGTCCGAGTCCTTTTCTAATAAAGGAAATTATTAAAAATGTTAAAGCAATATGTTTATTTTTTTCATATTGCCGTTTTTCAGATTGCACTATCACATTCTGGCAAATCTTGTGTATGTTCCCCCGCCCTTGCCAACATAATAATGTGTGTTGCAGGCTTTATGATAAAAGTGTTTTCCTGTATCTAAGCCAATTTCTGTGCCTATTGTGGTCTCTATATTGGCTGAATGTCAACTTGAAGCCGCCTTAAGGCACAGCCACACTGGCGCGGCCTGCGGTGGCGGACAATATTAAATTTGACAGCGGCGGACAAGTTTACTATTGTCCGCCGCGGCCAGGCCGCGCCAGTGTGATGCAGGCCTAATACTGACGCGCTTCATAATTAATGTTTATAAAAGGCCCGTTCCATACTGATTTCATACGTACTGTTTATTGCTTATAAATATAAATACTGACAAACCAGCGCGGCTATCACAAAACGGCGCGCGAGCTCTCTCGATTTTTCTTTAACTATCCGTCTCTCTCTTATCACATAACTTAGAAAGAGACATATAGTGCGAGAAAAATCGAGAGAGCTCGCGCGCCGTCTTGTGATAGCCGTGCAGTATCGCGACAATTAAATACTCAGCGTGTGATTCAATCTTGCAGAAACTCAAATAGACTTTGGCTGAACGCAAGAACAGCGCTATCGCCATGCCATTAAAAAAAAGGAAGAGAGTCAGACTTTTGACGTTTGACGTTATTTTGTTGAAATTTGTTGATACATTTATTGAAATTACGCCTCAATACGAATTTATCGCATATAAGTTTCCATATCGGAATCGATTATTTTTTTACGCTTTAGAATTTAATATGCGTTTTGTGAAGGTCTATCATCACAACACTGGATCGAAATTATTAATATTCGATAGTTATGGCAAGCCCGCCATTTTGACGTCACTGACAGTTGACAGATATGGCTACGATTTCAAGCAGAAGAAATTAATAATTTAATGAGGTCAAATGTTTCCGAAAATTAATTAATCGTCGCAGTCGGATAAAAACTATCCTAAACGGAAGCTAGAGTAATAATGTGCTTATGAAAAAATTTACATATTTTTCCGATCATGGGAATCTGAAATCATCGGGGGACACAAAAATGGTTAGTTTGATACTGGCTGATTCTTTTTTTAATTTAGAGATTTATTATAAGTGAGAGATTAACATACAACTATATCATTCCTTTCATTTATTCCAGACGGTGAACATTCTCACCCGGTAACGCGTCGAGACATTTGCCTTCCGTTGATTTACATAATGTAAGTACATAAGTACTCTGTATTTTCACATCGATTGAACATTCATCAACTTTAACCGTATATTTTCACGCTGAGAACTCGTATACGCTGTGATTAATTTGTACTTAAACTTTCCCGGATATTCCAAACAAAGGAAACTCAATAATAACAGCGGCGAAAGTAAAACATGTTGCAACACCCCTGTTCGCCGCACGCACAGCGCTTCACGCGAACAACTTACTGCGGTTCAAAGCGACTCGCCTGCTGATTCTGCCGAACTTTTGACTTTTTAATGTTCATTGAATTATTATATTTTATTTTGGCTGTAAAATGCTATCTATAATATTTAAAAAAGCCGGTTCGTGCGAGTCGAACTTGAGATTAAATTAAGTCGACTGAAAGATTAAATTAAAAACTCTACAAGTTTGAGCAACATGAAAAACATTAATGAAGAAAAACACGAGAGCTGTTACCAATTGACTAAATATTTAAATCAGGTCTATGCGAACCACAAAAACTTCTACTCTTCTACTTGCTAGTGAATGAAATTCAGTAAGAAAAAATAACGAAATCTAATTAGCATTATCTAGACCGCCTGCATCTCCGCCGCAGAGCGAGCATTAAATTAATCCTCTTAAAACTCCGCACTAGTCTAAAAACCTATTAGACGTACGAGGAAAGTCCATGTACTTATTTGGCTTCCTACATATATGTAGGAGGTAGTTTATAAACTAACATTGAAACTGTTATTTACTTACAGAATAATCGATGTGATGTTAGGTATCATACCATCAATATGTAATGGTCACCTTAAAGATAAGATAACGTCTCGCATATTTCCCACGTGTGTAATATAAATTATGCTTCTTACAAAACTCATAAGCTCTTAATAAAACTTGAGCAGAGAGGTTATCAATGTTATCATAGAAAAATACAGGGTACAAAGCTTCTCAAATGCTTGGCAAAGCAATATCTTCACATAGATCTGAATATCGGTACATTGCGCCAGACTCACAACATATCCAAGTATAAATAGAGCGATATGAAATTATACAGCAGAATACACTATACCGTTCGGCTGAATCGTGACTCCGATTATCTGTATCGGAGCACGCGGTCAATCGCCTGCGAGCCGTAAGCCGGACCCTCGTGACCCTGCACTATTGTCCCCGCCGTCAATACGAATAAGGCTTGGATCGGAATCGAATTGGGAAAAATATTCTTAGGTACATAAAATAGGTATGTCACAGTTACACGATTGGGAAGAGCGCAGTTGTAGGATTGCGCAAATGAAATAACAATACTTGGAAATATCGTGTTCACTCCTGCTAGATCGGAAAAGAAAAATGGTAAACAGGTTCACTAAAATTATAAAGACTGGCTTCCAACTTTGTGACTTTCAAAGGTGGTACGTAGAGCGTAACCTCTGAAATTAGTTAGGTACTCGTACTCATCTAAATTGACGATCATTATTGACGCATTGAGGGTGATGAAATGAGATATACGAAAAAAAGCAAATGGAGACTAGCCATTGTTATTAACCCCAAGGAAAATACAACAATGTCACGAAGGAGGTGACACGCTCACGCACGCACACGACCTCTTTCGTAAATACGTCAAAGGAAGTAAATATTAGCAGCAGGACAACGGCCGTTTCATTTCATTGTTAATTGCTTGTTTCATTTCATTGCAAGAATATTTTTTTCAATTATTCAGGGAAGTTTATCTTAAAAATGTGTCTTTTCTTACTTATATTAATCGGAGGAAAAGTATGCGAGGTTGTAGCTTTGTACGGTTATACCTATGTAGAAGGCAATCTCTGGAACTACTGTTGCAAATTCAATTTTTTTTACCAATATTTGGAATGGAGTCTGGACCTTCTGGATTGGCATTGAAGGTTCCTATTCCTATAAAAGAAATAGGTAGGTACTTACAACTAACATAATGTACGAAGCTCTCACAAAATTTGTAACAAAAAAAGGCATTTCAAACGGTAAGTAGAACTCTTTTCTTAGATTAGAAAACACCTTCTACACGACTGCATTCAAGTCGGGAGCAATTTAAAATTGGAAAACGCTTTGCATTCTAGCCGTGCAACCATGACTTCCGAGCGATCTAGTTCAACGAACTAAATAACACTACGTTTGGAGGATGTCACCAAACAAAATGAATAGGCATAATGGAGCAACTACATACTACGCCCGTTCAGAAATAGACGCGCGCACCCCATGCTCCGACTCGCGCGAACTTGACAATCTCCTGGGATATTTTTAACACTAATTTATCGAAAATATTTGGAAAATAGATCAAAAAAGTTTTCTGACAGTTCTAACACAATGCTAAGGGGTTTCCCGACGAGGTAAAATGCAATGACGACGGCATTGAGTCTGTACGTGTGGAGTGGACGATATTTACACTACGGCGCAGGGTACGCTACCCACCACGTATCGAACAAAATTTCGTGGGTTGAAGGATGTGTGCGTATCGTGCGGCACAGTGAACTCCCTGCCTTTAACCTTAATCTTCGTCGGTAAAATGCTACGCGTCAACATAATATTCATACTGCTTACATTTATTTTATGATATACGTTCGTGTATAGCAGATTTTAACACTGACGCACCATAATTACACGTCTTCCAAGGGCGCGTGGCCCGATTTGCGAGCCGATAGCCGCCTCACACATTTACGGTCATAGATAAAATTTTGCGCTTTATACGCCCTTGCCTCGTACTTGATAATCATATAATTGGCCGGCAACGGCCAGTGGCGGCTGTGGGTGCATTTGCATTTTAATCACGCATTGATTTGAAATAATGCCCCAGCATGCGTGCGCAGGCGTTTACACTACACGTGCGTTAACAGCTCGTCTACAAAGTACCATGTTAAACCGCACTTTATTATTAGTAAATTAACTCGCTAATATCGACATTGCTGTAGGTGTGTTTAGCTAGATGATGCTTTTAGTTGGGTGCTATTGTGATGAGAGAAATTTATACGTAGATAATAATGTAAAAAAAAGTAAAGTAAGTGAGGTTGTACGTTTGTAAGATTGTAAGTTTGAATGTAGAGGGTAACCCAGGAACATCTAATCTGAATTAAATAAAAGTGTTTCACCTGCGCTGTATATAGAATGGACATTTTGGATGGATTTTCTTCTATCACGCGGATTTACTGCGTTCTATTCAAATCGCGAGTGGAGCTGTGTTCGTGAACGGGTCTTCTAATAAACACGACTATCCTATCCTAGTCACCCAGTGCTAGAATCATAACTCACGGCGGTAGGTGTCGCCACTACAGCATTAACTTATGACAGTGCTGTTATTCTCGCCCCGGCCTTTCCCCATGTGAAACTTAATTCGGTTCTTGAGGCGACGTCTTAATTAAGTTCCCAGCCCGCGTGGGGTGTACCTATACTAATAAATATAAGGGAAGAAGTTGTAAGTAACGTGTACGATGAGAATATAAATTACAGTACATGCTCAACTTCGGGACTCAGGGAAGGATGCCTCCAGGTGTGTGGTTAGCACACATTGACTAGCAAAAGGGAAATTGCTTAATTGATCATTTTATGTAGTAAAAACCTTTAAAAATTTGCTATTAAAAATCAGTGGTAGGTTTTTACATTGTTATACTTCGAACGTTAACATTCACAAAGGATGTGGTGTCTTAGTAAGTATGGAAGTACCTGTGTCGGCAGATCCCGCTCTTCCAAAATGTGGCAAACAAAAATAACGATATTCTTAAACTACTGTTGAGAATAAAGTGAGAATAACTTAAAATTATGGGTGAATATTATTACACTTCAAATAATGAATACCACACTAGGTACGTATTATTATATTTCAATTCAATCAAAATAATTAAATGCCTGCCCAACATTGTATTTGGGCGCCCTAATAGTTACCTACCTAATACAGGATTGTATGTAAAAGATGTATGTACAGTCAACTTCGAAAGTGATCAAAATCTATATTTCAAAACATGTTCTGGAATGACGTCCCGGATATTGGAACATATTTCCAAAACATCAAGCTGAAGTAATAGGAACTTATTCCAACCCTTGACGGACACAAGAGGTGTAGGTATATCTAGGTAAGTAGCTTCGCGTGTTTGTCTGACGAATATTAACCGAGATTAACCGAACATCTGACTTATATTCCGAGATGATCTTGCCCCGTATTTTATACATAATCAGTTTACACTGAATAATGACTTTTACTGTTTGAAAAGCATGTCACTTCGTTTTCAAGATTCGAAATTAATGATCACTTGCTTATGACACATAACGAGTTAATTTACTTCTGATAAACTACCATAGTCAGTAACATCTGACTTAATTTATTGTATATATTATTATTTTGAAACCCCATTTCATCCGTTTCTTTTGCTGTTGACTGTATATGAAGCTGACTGTCTTGTTCATGTAAGTATAGTCGACGTCAAAGAGATGATTACATTTTTCGTTTTTCGTGTTATTACAATGGAATAAGGTAACAAAGTGTAAGTAAACATATCTTTTACGTCGACTGTACCTACGACACATTGGATTATTAATAAAAACCGGCAAAGTGCGAGTCTGATTCGCGCACGAAGGGTTCCGTACCATGATCTGTAAAAACAGTTAAAAAAAAGTTTGTTGTATGGGATCCCTCCTTAAATATTTATTTTATTTTGACAATATTATTTGTTGTTTTAGCGGCAACAGAAATACATAATCTGTGAAAAATTCAACTGTCTAGCTATCACGGTTCTTGAGTTACAGCCTGGTGACAGACAGACAGACGGACAGCGAAGTCTTAAAATAGGGTCCCGTTTTTACCCTTTGGGTACGGAACCCTAAAAAGGACTATTGTTTGTGACGTTTGAATCATCGAATAAATGTTTGAACAGCACTAAGTTTGAACCGTAACGTAAGGACAAAATAAACACGATAAATACAATAAAAAAGCTGGTAGCTGGTAGTATGCGGTTACTGTAGTCACTCATTATAGCTACAATGACTACTCTCGTCTTTATGTCCTCTTCATACGCACTTTATCATACCGATGTACTTAAGAGCCACAAATATAGTTTGGTAGTCATACATGATCCATTATGATACATGCCCCAGCCACCTAATCCCGTAGAACTGATAAGCCTATTAGCGTTCCACACGCGCCTGGGCAAAGGTCATTGGAGCGGTATCAGATTAATTCTAATTCACACTCAACTAGAGTCGTATTGTATTCAATTCATTTCAATATTCAGTGGACCTTGTGTAAAACCATTATCGATTTTTTTCTAAGTAAGTACTAAGAAAAGATCGATCTAATGAACGGTCAACGGTTTTCAGGGTTCTGTATTCTAAAAGCCAAAAACGGTAATCTTTCGTTACGTCAACTTCGTCAGAGAAGAAATGTATGAGTACATCTAAATTGAAAGATTCGTAGCAAGCTAGCTTGGTTAAAGATAATACTAACGCAAATATGAATAAACCAAGAATTAATTCTTAATTATTACTTTCAACTAGTGAAAAGTGTGCAATTTCTTAATAACCATTTCCTTATTATGTCGCATGCCACGTTTCTGCTTCACTCACACAGGACTACTGCAATTCTTAGTGACACGTTGAAAAGTCTCAAGAAGTTTTAGCATGGTTACAAACATTATTATACCTGCCATCTTCATAGTTGGGATGAGGGGAAGTCACTGGTGGCTATCGTCATATTCTTTAAGCTCATGCTCGACTTACAGCGAAAAAAGTAAGTATCTACAATTTATATTCCTTAACAGTTTTGCCATCTATCATCTATTATCATGCAGATGAGGGCATGTATTTCTAATACCGGATCTGGCACAACTAATCAATTATGTTTTGTAAAAACAAAAGAAGGAAAAATTCTGCTCAATTATTATAATGTATACAACCTGTTCCCGACAATTTCCGTTAAAGGCGAGGCGATAGTTCAGTATAGTTAACTTCTCCAACTGTTACAGCAATAGTCAATATTTTAGTTTACCCAGTTTTGCACATATAACCAATGCAAAGTGTTCATAAAATGATGTCGCCATGTAAGTCTTTTTTTGGTTATTTATATATCTTCATATTTATATAGCTATAAAGTATTGTATTATTTTTTCAAATAGGTACCATGCACGTTGATGCTGTCGTGAACAAATTCATTCGCATTTCCATATCTGTTATGTAGACAAAATATAATCATAGACACACTATTCTCAATAGTAACATTTTAGAACGAGCGAGCGAAGCAAAGAGAACGTAGCCCTCCGTTTCAGCTTGGTCTAAAACGATTTCGTATGTCTGGCATCTGTATCCTCTACAGGTTACACTTCTTCTCTACCAATTCTAGTGACGTATATCTAGTCGTATGGTCGATTCAGGTATTCGAAAAAAAAACTAACACGATGTGGCATATAAGGTACCTACTCAATTAACTTAAAAGCATACTAAATGCAATGAAGAGGGGACCAGAATTATTTATCAACTGTAGAGCTTTTTGGCACGTTCGCCAATAACCTCTGACACACTCGACGTACATCGAGTGTAGCGACATTAAAACTTAATTAATCCCCATTATTTTCAACCGGGACTTGGTCGAATAATGTATATACTTAAACATTATTTATCTATATGTATAACATTCAATTGTCAAAATTGTGTGCGGGCATTGCGTGTGCGTATTGAGGATTAAGGCGAAAAGACGTAGCGGCGGGCGGAAGCAAGGGACGCGGGAATGGGGAGGGACCTAATCACCTCTGTCAAAGTCCTGATGGAATGGAAGCGCCTTTCCTGGCAAGGGATATATGTTTTATAATCAAATTGTAATGGGAAACCCTTGCCTTCTAGGGCAATCAAATAAAATATAAAAAAAGGCGCTACTATATCTCACGAAGATACAGTGCATGAGCTCTAGTACTCGAGTTCGGTAAAGAACGAATAAAGTGCAAACAGGGGAGAAAAGTAGTGTTAGTCTGCAACTAAACATTGTCAGTGTGTAACTTGGATACTGCTAGTAGGTACTTAGGCGCTTAATGAGTGTGTGCGATTTTATAACACTACAAGTTTGCATAGGTAATATTCAAATTGTAAGGTTCGATATTTCTGTTGATAACTACATTATTACTCAATTATAACTATGGCACTGGAACATAAGTTTCATGTGCTCTACCTACCCCTTTCGGTAGTTAAAGCGTGAATATATGTATGTATAACTATATGACACTAACAAATCCCATCCAGTATTATTTGTAATAAATAGTTTCGAATCAAATTATATAATTTTGTGTCTGTTAGTCTGATAGTTTTGTATCGTAACTAAGATTTCCATACAATTGATATGAGTTTTCATAACGTAACTCATATCGGTATGCAGAAAAACTTCATACTCATAATCGTTAATTAAATTTATATGAAAATAAATCATTTTTATTACACAGCTGTCTGACATTGTAGTCTTGAGGTTTTTCTTGAGGGTTTACAAATACAAGAGTTCCACCTTCTTGCTACATCGCCTGATCAATAGGGCCATTTTACGGAAAGTTGTCACAACCCTTTTTTTCTAATATTGATAAAATCAGGTATTTTCTACTTAGATTCGAAAGCACTTTGACGATAGGTACCTACCAAATTATCGTATCTTCATCTATATACCTATATTGAACAAGGTGAAAATTTTTGATTATGCATGTACTACTTAGCAAACTTAGATACAGGTGAAGTTGATACTAGACTTGTAAAAAACATAAATCTACCTAATTGCGTGCGAGTCCCGAAACGTCTGAACTTTATAAGCCACGAGGATAATGTATAAGCGTTGTTGCACAATATGATGAAAGAGTAATGTAGATAATTTTTTGCTATGCACAAAGCGTGCTTCACTCTCAAACTTGCATGGTTGACAGAGAGTGACGGAGATGACATATTCAATCGAAATAAATATTGTCCGTCAGCATTTCGAATAAGATCGAGTATAAAATTCTCTCTCGCTTGCTCTCACACGTCCTAATACCTAATAACGAAATCCCAAACCCGAACCCAAATAATGTTCCAAGAACTCACTGACTGTATACGCCCAGCTTAGGTAGGTATTCTCGTCGAGCCATCTTGGCAACGACACCGAACTTCAGGTTTCCCGCCTAAACAAAAACATGTAATCAATTTCTGAAAAATGAAGTTTCACATCGGCCGAAAACTAATATGGATTGATTCCGTTTTCCAAGAGTTGTAATTAGGTATGTCGAAGTAGATAAGTAATAGAGGTCTCTTCAAGAAAGAAAGAGAGAGAATCTTCAAGAAAGAAATAAAATTAAAGCCGAGTAAACAAGTACTCAAGACTACTTATTGACGGATATAAACTGCAAGCTAGCAGTCTAACTTGGTCACTGCAGGCCTATTGTCTCTCATGATTTTTCTCTATGCCCACCGGGATCTACTAATTGGCTATCAACAACAAAAATAAACAACAATACATGCAAGCCATTGAAATCTTTCGATAGAACACCAACTGCCGAAAAAACAACTTCACAAAAATAACTATATCAAGTCCCACCAGCTTTACAAAGCACAATAAAGTAAACAACCGCAGTGTTCGACTTGGCAACGGGTTCACAAACAGATCGCGTACAGAGTTCCCGCCTAAAGGTTCGGAGGCTTTCAGGCGTTCGTCCTGTGAAGCGAGCGGCACGCGACTGGGGCGGATCGATCCGCCCCGGCGGCACAGCCACGCTCCCGCGGGGATGCAGATGCACGCGCGAGAACACTCCGTACTAGATATGGCTCGTGACGACACAGCGATATATTTTCACTGCCCTATGGGCATGCCGAAGAGAACGAACAATGAATCGAATATCTATATCAGCTATTTATTATGGTTATTTAAATACTATCATGCCGCCCATCATACACCTGTTATCGCAGTTGTGACCGATTCCGAGGTTATTGTTGTTGCAACTATCATTAACATCATTATAATTTTCAACTAAATATCTTGTGTTCGCTCCTCATTCCAGCCACTTCTTGTCACCTCAACTCTATAGCCGCGTGCAAACACAAATTGAATAACTCACAGAAGATCCACGTATTCGGATCTGAAGAAGGACGGACCATCTATTCGCAGCGAGTGTCCCTCGACGGAGTGGGTTGCTCAAAGTGTGGCGAGAACCAAGTATTTGCATAAATTCTTTTCGCGGTACTCTTATTTCAAAGCTGGTAGTTATCATCTGTAATTTGCGAATGATTGTTTGAATTTTAACGGAAAATACATTGTACTCGTAAGTAGTTGAATAAGATTATATTTATATTTGTAATTCTACAGGCTGTGGCTTAGCAAAAATATGATAATGCTTTTAATGTGTGTCTGCTGTTTTCTGTTCTCAAAAAAAAATACGAATTACTTAAACATCAGCGAATCTTTAAAGGCATGCCGATTGTGGCACACTACTCAATATACCTCGTAATTTCAACAGAGCGTAGAGTTTTAAATAAATTGTGGTTCAATTTATCTAGATCCCCCGCCGGCAGGGAAGGACGACAGGGGCGATAATTAGTGCGATCGCTATTCTAAGAGAGGAGCCCGGCCCTTCCTCCGGCGACGGCTAAAAATGGCCCAATCAGTCAAACGAGCGGCGGGAATCACACGTCGGATGTTGTTAGCGATGAACACAGGCTGAAGCGCATGAAACTAACATGACAGAAAAACCCGAGATCAGAGAGCTTATGGAAAAGCTATTCATGGCATCTCTAGCTAGTGGCACACTTGCTTAAATTGAGCAGATGCGAAATAATGTCATGAAAAATACACAAGACCTTTGATACCAAAACTTTTATAACAAAAATCCTGCAGATGGAACCTGTAATTAATAAAATTAAATGAAATAAATGTATTCAATTCATTTATTTCAGGTTTTTGGACCCATGTTTGGTTAGTTAATGGTTAGTTACAAAAAAAACAAAACTCTACCTACTTACCAATACCTACTTACCTAGCTGCATATGATATCGCACATATTTCAACAATAAAAATCTGGCCACCATAAACATCAGTGGCGCCCAAAGTATGTATTCACTTTTAAACTAGCAAGATTTAACATAAAAAATGCGATTTTGCTACGACATCGTGCAATCTCGTGGCGCAAAATTGAAACAATCCTTTGGAGGCTTCTGAAGCACCCTCGTAGAAACTTGCCTACACCACGAGGACTCATAATGAATGACTTTAATGTGCTTTACTTTTTCAGTGTCAGGCTGCACGTCACTATCTTGTGGCAATATAATTTACTCACAAATTCGGATCGAGAAAAGCAGCAACCAATTGGTATAGAAATAATCCCGTGAATTATCGAAGCACATATACCTATAAAGCAAAATTTTAATAAGACATGAAGAGTCTACTACGGTAATAAACGAAGTCATCCCGTTCATTTAAGAAATTCGTTAGTTTTATTAGGTACTATAGAGTTATATAACATTTTAATCCGTTTCGGGCTGTTTAGAGAGCCCCGCCCCAGACACGAATTTGTAATCTGGTATCGCTTGAGGGTATTCGTACACAAAATTTTAATCCCGGATTACTACATCATCAGAAATCATCTCCATTATTCCATTAATGTTGCATTTGATATTGTGGCTTTGCCTAACTAAGTGTTAGTGTTTCACAAACATGCCATGCAATAACACGATATACGTACAAGATATTTAATAAAAATAATTATTATATTTTAATCTTAGCGCTATCCTTCTTTCATCGGATACGTTCATGTTATATTCTGAGTCAGGTGTTACGTATGGAATGGTAATAACAATAACTTAATAAGTATTATAAGGACTAATGACATAATAGAAGAGGCCATGAACAGATGTGAGTATTTTGTTGCATTTCTGAGTAATTATTCCTTAAATAGCTACTGATATAAAAATAACCTCTTTATATTAAAAAAAGGCAAACTTAAATTATAATGTCACCCCATTCTAGGCGTAAAACAACGGTCTGTCGCCCGGGCCAGCAATAACTCAGGCCGTAAGAAAATAATTTATGACTTGTAATCCTAACAACCGGAATATATCCCCGGCAGGATACGGATATTTTATAGTGCTTTATGTGAGCTGTTAAGTTTTTTAAGTAAACTAATTTAATTTAGTGAGATCAATTACCGGATTGATTTGAAACCACGCAACTTGTATCTATGTATTGCAATATTAACATCCCAAAAATCCTCATTTATTATTATTCATATTTATATGATAGGCTGCCGAAAATTGCTAATAGGTAGTGAATGGCTAGTACGCTAAGTTTTGTACATTCTGGCATCTGGCAAATATGCGAGAGCAAGAGGGACAAATGCTTTAAGTCAAACATAAAACCTAGCGTGCCAGGGGGCAGTTAGGTATTATAGAGACCAGTATATAGATAAAACTAGAGTTAAATATTTTAAAAAATCTTAAATTTTATTTAGGGTGTCCCGAAATTTTGCCCGCGAGTGTATTATAAAGTTTGAATTCTGCTATAGTCTATTAAATAGATTGATACGGCATCATTGGATTTCAGCGCTGTGATCCGGAGACTGTCTTTTTGTAAACTTGCAGCTAAGACCTATATCTCAAGCGGGCACCTGAAGGGTGGTATTTAATAATGCATCAGTTTACTTTGCGTATTTGCGGAGAGTCGAGGGGCGGAGGTTACGCCGACTCATGCTTTATTAAACTAAGAAGAGATATCGACCAGTCACTCTCCCAAGCTCGTATATTATTCTTTCGATTTATCCAAAACTAACCCTTCTTAGTGCAACAGACGGTTCCAATTTAAATACAACGCAACACTGAAAGGTGGGCTTGGTAAAATAACCAGTCGATATATTCCCTGATCCGGCACGAGCTCACGGATATTTACGGGCCTCGCGACTGATTTATGAGCTCGCACTTCCGTTCTTACCGTTTGCTTACGGCAAATAGAGACAGTTTTTTACCAAAGGAACCGTATCGGTCATATTTCAATCGCTACTGCATAATTTGTACTGGTGCCAGTTTTTCTGAGTAATGGCCCACCAGCCACCGCGTACTCCTATAATAAGATTTGTGGGTGGAGATAGACATAAATGCGAACGAACCCACACTCAGTAATAATGGGACCAATGTGGAAGAAAGTCTCTTTAGAACCCAAAAGGCCGAAATCCGACTCATGCATCGCGCTGACAAATTTTGCAGTGTTGCGTAATTTGATATAAATTAGACGGTTGAAAACCATTTTATACGCCCGCTAATCGATGCTAATTTGTGTAGAAACAGAAGTTAGTTATTTGTTTTCATACGAGTATATTAAATATATTTATCCAAAACAAAATGAGGGCCACTTTAATTATTCTAATTAATGTGGTTCGCTTTCCATCTTAAAATATCTCGCCGTTAGCCTGTGAATGTATATAGATGTTTTGAATGGAAAGCGAACCACCTTCATGTTAATTATTGGACATAAAATAATTGATAAGTAGGTAAATAAATAATGATGTCCGGCTTCCTTCAGAATCGATCATGCTGGTGTATACCTAAGTCTAATAGCTGGAAATAAATGTATATAACTGTTTAATATAATTTTCACGTAACTTTATAAATCTTAAAAAGGTCTAACGTTTCCAATTAAAATTAACAAAATTCCGAAATTCCATATCCCGAACAATACACTGAACAATAATCCGAAATATCAAAAATACGAATTCCGACTACTAAAATACCGATTTTCAAAACTCCAAAAAAAGGGAAAAATACATTCGTTTTGTTTGTTCCGATATATCGTCAATGTTAAAGTACTTCAAGGTGCATTATGTTACGTAACTAGAAGAAAAAAGGATCATGCAATAAGAGACGATATTAGTTGTTTGTTGTTTTGGACAGAAAAAATAATGTTTTATACAATCTGGTCAGTCTTCCCCACAAGTGACGTTGTACTTCATTTCACAATCACACACATGTACCATAAATTAAAGTGCGATTAAATGTAAGTAATAATTTATATTGAATTGAAATGGTGATTATTGTAGTCAAAAAATATACTCTTCTTTGGTCTAGTTATATTCACAGAACTGTGGTTGTATCTCCTAATAGATTCCAAATACCTAAAAACTGACTGCACACGTAGCAAAGCGTAGTGAACGTGAGGGGTAAGCAAGCATGCGGGTCTCGCGCGCAGGTCTGTGGGGTAATTAGGTTACGGTCCCCACGCACCGCCCGCGGGCTCTCTTTGATTTCGCTTCAAAGCCACTCTTCGCAAATGGTCCGGCGGCGGCTGTGCCCGTGAGTCGTTTGACGACACCAAGTTATGTACCGCATACTCAAAGGCTAATTGATGACTAGCTGCCCACGCGGCTTCGCTCGTATATTGCAAAGAAAGCAGACAAATTGGCGTACGAACTAGAAAACTTCTGAAAACTGAGAAACTAGACGTTTGAATTGATATTAGGCACCATGGAACCAGTTCACGAGCTGTCTCGAATGCCTTTAATTTTAATGGTTTGTTTACTGACATGCTGATATATACGATAATAAAAAAAAAAGTTTTAACCGACTTCAATTTAGTACCTACTCCGCCAAGCCACGAGAACATTTCCTATTTTTTTTTACAATTTACCACATGAACTGATTTCCGATAGCAAATGCGTTGATTACTATAGAAAAAAACCGAATCGCTGTATGTGGGCCGATAATATTTGAGGACTTCCATCGATTCCCCAAGATCATCACCAATGGCACTTCATTAGTTCCTATTTCAACGGAATCTTATCAGCACAGTGACGTACTTTTGCACTTTTAAGTACATAATTGAGGAATTCGATAAGTCATCTGTGGTCTTCATCATCAATTCCTCGCCACCAAATTTATGATTTCGGATGTAAATACACGAGTTATAATAGAAGATGCCAAAATCACTACACGCGTGCCTAATAAAATTGAGGAGATACCTCAATTCCTCATGGATCCCATCATCAAACTGAATTTTGAAAAAAATGGGACTGGGACGTGTATATATACAAACAAAAATTTTTTTTTAAGGTAACGAACATTGAAAATAAATAAAAAATACAGCTGAATTGAGAACCTCCTCCTTTTTTTTGAAGTCGGTTAAATAAATAATATATAAGTACCTAATACTAAAAGCGTCAAGAGATTTATTTCATTAATCACAAGAACAAGGAAACAAAATAGCAATAACAAATCAAATAGGTTTTATATCACATACGATGTCTGATAACGTAATTATAAATAAATTTAATCTTTAATACAGTACTAAAGTGGCTATATGCCGAAAGGTCTTTGCCATACGCGCCTCACGTCAAATTCAAAAAAATAGACGTGTTGCAGTTTTTATTACGATTTGTATTCATTTCATCTAAAATGTATTTGTTTTCTCGCAAATGTGATGAAAAACATTGTGTATTAACACGGGCGTAAGAATGTTGCAAACTCGAGTCATCAAAAGCCCTCCGCCTTCGGCGTCGGGCTTCTGATAGGCATTTGTTCGCAATATTCCATTTACGCCCCTCGTTAAACAATGTACTATTACTTGGTTTTCCATTCAATGATTAGTACAAATAGTGGATTGTAACGTCATACTTTTATGTCAATTAGTAGGTATGAAGCGGTTGGGGCTGCCGCCAGGGAGGTAAATTTTTCTAAATTTTTTGGATAGGTATTTATGTTCTTTAGTAGTAGTTGCTCCCATACAAACATTTGCTCCAGTACAAATACGGCGACGTCAGAGGCCATAGGTATATCTTAATGTTTTGGATGAGAAAAAAAGCGCTTTTTGTAAAGATCAAAGGAGTGTCCCTTCTGTACTTGTACTATTTATCTATTCTGTGACTACGTTATAAATTTGAACACGTGTCTACCTACACCCCTATTGCTTTCAATACCAATAATTTATATTTTAGCCGATAGGTTTCAGGCAGCTTGAGAACTTCTAGCAGTGAACTTGGTCAGTCACTTGACGAAGGCAGAATGTAATACTTAGTTCTTCCTTGGGGCTGGAATATGGCAGTCCCTTTCGTGTAAATTAGATCTAGACTACCAGCCTGATTAGGATGCATCTCTAAATACCCCCAAGATGAGAAGGACTAACCTATGACATAAAAATGTACGAACTCTGCAACCTTCTATACTTTCTAAGTCTTTGGCGTGCCCGCAGTCGGTGCCTGCAGTGCCTCTTCTAAGCTCGTTAGCGTCAAATACATCCAACGTACTCCGAAACAGACCACTATTGCAAATACTGACTACAGTATCCGGTTATTCATCCACTTCCTTGATTAGGGAGACTATCGAAGAATGCCCTCGTGGTTTAGAAGAAATATTTGAGATAATAGAGACATAGACAATTGATTCCATCAACACAATTGATAAACTAAGGACAGATTCAATATAATTATTAATATAGGGGAAAGGCATTAATCTCGGTAGGTCCGCGTGAGAGCAAACGTGCGTGTCTGTATGATTTTATAAGCAAATAAATACGTTCAGTTGGATAGAACTCTCGTAAGGTACGGCAATAGCATTCCGCCCGCGTCGCGCTTGTAATCAGGCCCACGACTTGCATCGACTAGCGATTGCACATTAAATTACAAATAAGAACACGACCGCATCCTGACGCCTTATCTACTTACTGGATGGTGACATTTGCACGCAGTACCTATAAGTATATTTGCTTTCATGTAAAAAGTGTACAAACAACATTTTTAGGGTTCACAATAATTACAGGTCGACACACGTAAAAAGAGCCCTGGCGGCCATATAAAAAGTATGGCCGCCAGGGTTCTTTTTAAATGAGTCGACCTGTACCTACCTAACTAGCTACTAGCCAAGCTGAACATCGTCTTCATTATTTTACCAAGAAGAGATTATTTTTTGCGAGTTTAAGAGAGTAAAACTCGCAAAAAATAATCTCTTCTTTACGTACATATACGTCAAAATCGTACTTATATGCATGTAAGCAATAATCTTGGTATTTATAAACTATATCATTATAGGGTAGAGTTGACATTTAATGCCAATAATTTCGACATTAGGTGCTGTACCGGTACAAAGGAATATCATTATATTTTAAGCATGTATGTTTTTGTACCCGTGTCTTACAAAATATATATTAGACAACGGAAAAAAAGATGCTGCAATTTCTAATAGCAGTTTTTTGAAGTGAAAACTTCTTTAGCGGCGCTGGCTGTGCACTTTTTGGGATGAAGAAAAATAGTTTGAGGAAAAGGGGAAATTTGACGGGGGGGTGTTGATACTGATAATTAAAGCAATTCGTGCAAAATTATTCCCTAGCCATTCCAAAATATCAAAAATGCACAATGTTAAAATTCAAGTTTTCACTTCTGCCGGTACTCCCGGAGTGCAACTCGGTCTTTTTTTTGAACAGCTAACTGGCTTCTAAGCCAAACCTTTCGGAGGAAATCTGGGTTATATGCTATTTATACCAACTAAAAACTCCAAGACAGAAGCCATCTGCGTTAAGTAATTCGGAGGACCGGCGGTTTTTCAACAAGTTGTTAATTATCCTCATAGGTGCCAAAAGCAGTAACTATACACTGATATTGGTCCTCCTCATGGGCGTTAACACTTGAATCCACAACGCTCAGGTTCTATATTGTAAAAGCTTTTGCTTCACTCCGGATTCAATATACACCGGCATCGACTTAAAAATAAAAATGTTGCTCTCTTGATGCACAATCTTCTATTGAAAACGTTTTATACTATAACTATTAGTACTATTATTAGTAGTACTCTGTGAGCTGACAAACCATCAGAATTTATCAGCAGACATCATTATTACACACACAACACAACGTATTACATTCGCGTACTGTGCAGTTTTATTGGAAAGCTCTGTAATAATTACACGCATTTACATGAATACTAAAGTGAACCCTATTCAGATCACAACACACTACCAGCCTTTATTTTCACTAAATGTGCCCATTTGACAATTAACTGCACGATTGCTTCTGAATAATGACTTAGTGTTAAGTGATATATCGATGTACGTTTATGGCATACGCTTATTACCTTACACCCCTTTCCATGCTACAGTTCACATATCCAATTGAAGCGTGTAAACCGCCATCTACCGGTGAATAGATGAACGTCTAAGCGACGTACATCTACCGTTTCATCTGAAAGCAAGATGTTCTAGTTCTGCCGCTCGACCATAGATGGCGCTTGTAAGGTAAACTGAACTATTTTTAACCCCCGACGCAAAAAGAGGGGTGTTATGAGTTTAACGTGTCTGTCTGTGTATCTGTGTATCTGTCTGTGATATCGTAGCTCCCAAACGGATGGACCGATTTGAATGCGGTTTTTTTTGTGTCATAGATAATTTTATCCCGAGTCTTTTTAGCCATGTTTCATGATAATCTGTTCAGCCATTTATGAGATATTGGAACTTGAAATAAAAATGTCGGGGGTTTATCTACCTTTCTAAGATGTAGTTATTTATTATAAGTATATAAGTATTATAACTAGTGGCCGTTGCTGTCCTTTTTCAGACATCCTTCATATGGGGTTGGAAAATATAATGTTTATTATACTTAATTCCTCAGACCAAGAAAATATACAGACGTTACGTTACGAACAGTCTAGTGAAGCCAACCGGTTTTCAACCAAGCCCCATAAGTTTAGCACACGCTAAACAAATTAAATCGCACAAAACTCGAAATAAATGATCTTGACAGCATTGCGGCACGTGCTGAAGAGTTTTGTGCAATTTTGTTGGTATATGTGTGCGTGAGCGTGTGCTAAACTTGAAGTAGCTTGGTTTTGTTTGTATGTGGTTTGGCTTCACTTGACTGTTCGTAACTCTCCGTCTGTCTTTTTTCTTGGTCTGAGACTTAATTCATAATTTTCGTTTCAGATTTTACGGTTCCTTACCAAAGACCTACACCTTAACAAAGTAAAACTACTTACATATAAATATTTAAACATGTTGGGTACTCAGACAATTGCAGTGAAAATTCGCTTGTTATGAAGTGTAAAACTCGCAAAAAGAAAAGTAAACGGGCAACAGAGCGGGCGTCGCGGAATGGTGCCATGAAAAATGAGGCTCGCGAACGGAAGCTAAATTATTGGCAAAAAGAGAAACACTTTGCAATTTCACGACTCGCCTTTGGAACAGTGTTGCCCGTTTTAATTTGTGTAAATACATTACTCACCTTAATTTGTTCGACAGCTTTCTTAGCGAGGCCCGGGTCCAGGATCTTGATGTCGAGGTCGGCCGCGCATCGCTTGGCTGTCTCGGTGAACGACGCGGCGTTCGCGTAGTGCACCGGAGTCTCCTCACTGGTCTCGACGGGCGAGTTAGGGGACAGGATGCCGCTGTCGCTGTCACTGACGTTCACCGATTTGCGAGCCAGTACCCGTCCGCCTTCAACTGACGGCGACCTCATCGGTATTCGGGACTTTTCGCCAGTTGGAGATTTTACGGGAATACGCGACTTGAGGTGATCTTCGGGTTTAAACCCAGTGCCCGGATCGAATATCACATAGTTGTCCTTATCGCATCGTACTCTATTGTTTACGGTCACCGTATATTTCTTGTTTGGACTCAGATTTAGAAACGGATCCTCGCTATCGACCGGGCTTTCGGGTATTATAGATTGTATTTTAGGAGTTATTTTCGGAACCGATTTCCCGTCTATAGTTCGCCTCACTACTGTATCGTTTGTAAACTTCAAACGAACGTATTCGTTGGATATGGTTCTTCGTACCGGGGACGACAGCAGCGGAGACGGTTTATCCTGTAGGTTGCCTTTACTTTGAAAGAAGTTTATTTTTGGCTTCTCCATGGCTCTCGCCGGCGAAAACGGCAGTTTTAATTTAGAAACTACTTTCTTTTTTGGACTAAGTGAACTTATTTCTACTTCTGGGGATTGTATACTTTTATAAATCGGTAAAACACTGGATTTAGTATCAGTTTTCAGCGTTTCTTGGGCCAATTTTGAGTTATTTTTGATTACATCTAATGACTTGAGTCTTTTAATTGGTGCTGGAGTCCTGAGTCTTTTCTCTCGATTTTTCTTATCGCCATACGATTCAACAGGAATCGCCTGGCATGTTTCTTTAGCTGGCAAGGATTCTTGAACCTTAATAAAAGTTTTACTCCGATCAGCCGTGAATGGTTCATTTTGAGCAATTGTGAATATGTCATGTTCGTTAGGGTTGGCAAGTATATTGTCTATAACTATGTCTATGTCAGAAGACTCAGAGTTGCTCTTGGATGATCGATTTTCATTGATTATGCAGGATATTCTTTGCTCAACGTGCAGGAGCTGGTCAGAGGCGTCGCTGCCGGCGACGCTGCGCGCCGACCCGCTGCCGGAGTCGGACGGGGTCTCCGCCTCGGGGATGGACTCCACGGGGCGCGGGGCGCCCCTGCGCGAGCTCTCCGGACACGACGCCCTCCTCTTCACGGTGCCCGTGTCTGCCGAACACGAATCCCAGTCCAAGCTCGGAATTGAATACTGGGCACCACTCTTTTTAGGACGCCTAGGGCTAGTCATTATTGTTAAATCACATTGTTATAAATTCTCACTACACAAATTATAGTCAAAGGTTATGAAACATCGTCTGATGAAAATAACAAGGCTTGCGGGTGGTTTACTGGAATAAAGGTACCTACTGGAAATGTAGACCCAATTACGTTAGCTACCGTTGGAATCAAACACGAGCATGTATTGCAGCCAGGCTCGATTGTTATCTAATTACAAACTCGCCACTCGGCCGCCGCTGGGACCGACGATACATTTAGTTACTTCCACTAATGGAACCGTTATTTACTCGCACTGGGTGATGCCGAGCGATAAACCCGCGTTAACAACTTTAATAGCACATTTTCACATTTAAAGATCCCGTTGTGACCAACAACCATCCATTGTTTTTGTAACATAATTATAATTAACTACGAAGTCATGAACATTAGGGTACTTGGTCCGGACCTAAAAAAGTAGGTAATCAATGTGAATGATGAAAATGATTGTATCTAATATTTATGAATCCAATTGGATCCTTATTATTTGGATATAATTTAAAATAATAGAATACCTATGTTTATTTGCTCGATGTTTTTTACAATAATTCGTAGGAAGCGGATGCAAATAACTGAAATAAACTTTAAAATAAATTTCCATTACGAGTACAATATGTTTCAGTTAAAAATGTGCATACTGTTTATTATTTTCTGTGAATTCCTGTTATATATTCTCTGTGAATAATTATAAATAATTATCTGATAAATTAATTATTTAAATTCCTCCTAAAATCAGACCAGATCTCTGCCATACTCCGAAATTGAAGCATGTACCTAAACAATTAGGTAAACGTTCCTGAAGAGCGTTCGTCTAATAAACCCACGTGCACTGTTACCTATGAGTGTTGCGTTCCAATAATTTTAATGAACTTTTAGTTGACTGTATTCGTAAAACACTCTAAATTTCAACATACCAGTAGATGAGCAAAATTGCATTTTGGATAGTTGTGATATGAGTAGAGTAGCGCACACACGGCCTACATCAGAGATATTAAATTCCGTGGCGTTTCTTATGTACATTTTATCGAACGGGTCGTAGATCCCACACCTCACGAGATACTCTTCCAAGTATTTCAAGAGCTCTGATGTAACTTTTTGTTTCGATTCCGCATCTTCGGTTTTTAATTCATTTAGCAGTGCCTTAAAATATAGCCTCTGTGTCTATCGGAAAAGCCTATCCCAAACACAAGTGATTTTTACAAGTTTTTATTACGTTTCACCTGTATATCATCAAATCTTGTAAGTTAAATTTGACCGAGTTCCCGATGACCGATTGAGCTGAAATGTATGGGTTTTTTGGATGAGACAGAAGTACAGTCGGCAATAAAAGAATGTACCAAAAAAAAAAATTTTGACAGAAACTCCTTAGAATTTGCGATTTTGGTTCTGGAGATTGTCCCTTAGATACAAACTTACAAAGCTATAACAACCTCTCGAATTGTTCCTTTTCATAATACAAGTATATACCTAGATGCCAAGCCTAGCAAAACAATAACCGATGTTTACCATATGCCTACTATATCTATTAAAAATACCAAATCGAATGGCATGTATTCAATCAACTCCGCCACGCGGCTCTATAATGTGTGTTATCCATAATTGATTTCGCATTTTCAATCCAATAAAACTGTTGCCGGCTAATATTTTCATGTGGAAATTCAATACGAGCGCACGTAACGTAACGTCGCGCGTGGTGTCTTTGCTCCGACGTTCACGTATTTCACTCCGGCCCAGACCGGGGACGGAAGGCAGTTTTTACGTCGGCGGCGACGTGATACCGACGAACCATATACACGCATGCACTAGTCAATCTCATTATTAACCGACTTTAAAAAGAAGTTCTCAATTTGGATGCTTTTTTATTTTAAGTTTTTTTTTAGTAAATTTAATGTGTTTGTATCATACTCAAATTTAGGCTCGCGTCTTTCATGTGGACACTATGAAAGTTAAGGGCTACGAAGCCTAATTTTGGTTTTGACTCTTAATCCGCATAAACAGCGTCTCCTCTTGTGTATGACTATTCGATAAAAACCTGATTTATATGTGTTCCGAGTGTGATGTTCGGGTGAACCCAGTGTATAAACGAAATTCGTCTCTCCTGTGGTCAATAACTAAGTGCACATAAATAAGGTTTTTATCGAATAGTAATATAGAAGAGGCGACGCTGTTTATGCGGATTAAGAGTCCAAACCAAAACCAGGCTTCGTAACCCTTAACTTCTATAGTGTCCACAGGAAAGACGCGAACCTAAATTTGAGTATGACCCGTTTCCTCAGAACTGTGTTTTTATGACTTTTAGGGTTCCGTAGTCAACAAGGAACCCTTATAGTTTCGCCATCCGTCTGTCCGTCCGTCCGTCTTCGGCTTAGCTCAGTAACCATTGCTACTAGAAAACTGTGATTCGGCATGGGTATATAAATCAATCACGCCGACAAAACAGTACATTGTATCTTTAATAAAAATTTTTAGAGTACCTACCCTACTTCTAAAGCGGGGATGTAATTTTTTTTGTCGTTAAACCCATGATGTGGGGTAATCGTTTGATAGCTCATTTAAAAATAATATGGGGTTTCTAAAACATTGTTCATATCAGTGATTCGTTTGCGAGATATTGGGCTTTAAAGCCGCTGCCGGCTAAATGGCTACTATACTGGGGATGTGAAAAAATTCGTGCTAGTAGTACATACGAGGGCTGTTCCGAAAATAGTTAGTCAACAGCGTACTATTAATCGTATTCATATAATTTTACTGTAGCTCAAAGGCAAATTTCATTACAAACTTTTTCGTGTAAATGTCACTGGCCAGTGACATTCCGTTATTTTTTTATGAAATCAGAAAAAAAACATGTCTGCCACTTTTTGCTCGCAAAAATGGAGCTAACGCGGGAAGCATTTCGTGCTATGATATATTATGATTATAAACGAGGGCTAACTTACAAGGATTCTCGTGAAAATTTAACTAGTGTTTTTGGGCCATTATCCCCATCTCTTGCCACTGTCAGTTACTGGTTCCGTGAATTTAAGCGTGGGCGGAGCGACGTCAAAGATGAGCCTAGACCGGGGCGACACCCAAACGCAGTCACTCCAGAAAATGTTATCAAGGTGGAGTGGCTAATCAAGGAATCTCGAAACATTACCCACCGAGAGATTCAGGATGAACTGAAGATTGGATCCCAGGCAGTTTCTACCATTTTGCATGACCACCTTCAAGTTTGGAAGGTTTCGTGTCGATGGATACCACATTTTCTCACACAGGAGCAAAAAGATAGACGTGTCGATTGGTGCAAATTTATGCTAAAAAAATTCGATAAAGGCGATTCACAACAAGTGAGCTACATAGTGACATCCGACGAATCTTGGATATATAGCTACGACCCATTTACAAAACAGCAATCCACACAATGGGTCTTTGAAGAAGATGATTTACCTACTAAAGTAGTTCGCGGCCGAAGCGTCAACAAAAAAATGGTTGCTGTTTTTTTTCGACGTAGTGGACCGGTAGCCGTAATTCCACTTGAAGATCATAAAACAGTTACCAGCCAATGGTACAGTGAAGTTTGCTTGCCACAGGCCTTCCAGGAGCTGAACGTCAGCCGTCCAAGTACTGGAATCCGGGGCATAATTTTTCATCAAGATAATGCTCCGGCTCACACGGCTGCCAGAACCATGGATTTTTTTAGCAAATCAGGAGTGCAACTGCTACCACACCCTGCGTACAGCCCTGACCTGGCTCCGTGTGATTTTTTTCTGTTCCCCGCGTTAAAAAAATCATTACGTGGGCGACGATTTTCGACGGCGGATGAAGCAGTAGACGAATTCAGGCGACTTTTTTTTGACCTTCCGCAAGAACAGTTTTTTTCCTGTATTGAAAGTTGGTTCAGTCGAATGCATAAGTGCATAAATGTAGCAGAGGAATACTTTGAAAAATTGTAATTAAAGTTTTATTATATTCCTTATAGTTTTTGTTTAACTAAAAATTTTCGGAACAGCCCTCGTATAATGAATTTAAAAGGAAAACTATCACGGAAAAGTAGGCATAAGTAGTTACCGAGTAATAGTTGACCAATTTAATGTGTACTTGGAAAGGTTAATTTTCGTTCAAATTTGGTCAACACATCCGCACCGCACGTCGATTTAACGGGTCATTCCCATCTTCCAACCTATCCACCCCTGTTGCATAGAACCTGTTGTATGAACCTGGGGTGGATAGGTTGGAAGATGGGAATGACCCGATTTAACTAAGACAAACAGGCAACTACGGAACCCTACACTGCGCGTGGCCTGACAGGCACTTGTCTGGTTTTTGTATTAACAACAACGAGGTTTACCAAAATGGCATCACATATTTGCTTCCAAACTCACAGTTATCGAGTTATGGCACCAAACTTTGGCAATTTTAGGCCAAAAAACCAGTTTTTTGGACGTAACTTTTGTGAAAATGAGTTAAAAATTATATTGGTACTGATGCCATTGCTTGCCCGCACTGGTAATATATCTACGTGCTTACCTGACACGTTCGGCATGTCAGGCATGAAAGCGAACGCCAGCATTAAATGTTCCTATTTATCCAGCTAGTCCGACAAAGTAACCATTGTTCGGTCGTACACCGAGGCTTCGATATAAATACGGGGTAAGTATACATGAAATGCTACATCAAAGCTGTTTTATTTAGTCATATACGCCTGAACAAGCTTTATTTAGTCAAAAAGGCCGGGAGATCCCGGGGAATTATTCCCAAGTGCCACCTCCGTAACCTAATTACCCAATAAGTAAAGGCCGTAAATATTGCTAACCAATGGGGGAAGCGAATGCGGACACACAATAAATTTACAATTATACCGACTAGATAATGAAAATTATGCTTTCACAGAAAACGTGAAAAAAATAAGGGTGAATTTTCGACAGAAATGTGCAATGTGTTCTCATACATATGTTTGACAACACGCCTGCCTGACGGCTAGCTGTCAAATACATGTAAACACAGCTTCGCACATCTCTGGTGAATGTTCACCCTTATCTTATAACAAAAGAAGGATGAACTGCTACCAGAATTCGTGTTACTTACTCTACGCATGTGTTTATAATCTTGTAGATCTTGTAGAACAGCTCATGATGATGATTTTTTTCTGTGAATTATATTCAGTTTGACTAACTTTAAGTAGTATAATTATACAAAATATACAAAATAAATGCATTAGCAAAAATTACTGACTGTTGAGTTTGTTTCGGCGTTTCTTCTTAACAGTGGTCTTCTTTTTCAGAATCGCTGGTAGAATTATGACTTGTAAAACTGCCATTACGGCCTACTTGCAGAATAAAAAATCATTTATTTCATTTAATCCAAAATAAGTGTGTGTCTGTCTGTTACCTCTTCAGGCTAAAACCGCTGAAGAGATTTCGATCAAATAGGATAGTTTTTATCTCAGAAATCATCCCCTAGGACGGTGAAAGTTTGCATACAGCTACGATATAAAGGAGCTCCACACGGACGGAGTCGCCTGCAGAAGCTAGTATAGAATAAATTATACTTGAATTAACAAACCGGAGTAAGAATCCCGATCGAAAAATTAGATAAGGCTAAGTCGTATTCACAAAAGCTGAGCAAATAGGACACGGGGTGACATTAGATGGTTAAATCTATTTCGAAAAAAACCAAAGAGCTAAAATCCCCGCTAGGTGATATTTTGGTCCCGGCCAACCGTTTAATTTCCGCGGCGCCGCTATATGCGTAGGTACATTCATTTTGCAAAGTTACGAGTAAATAATGTAAACATATTTCAGCTTTATTATTGCGCGAACAAGGCAATTGTGCTCTGCCTCGTCATGGTGCGGCAACTTCTATGATGTTTCTATAGGTACATAATAACAATTTTAATTTGCTGTAGGTTTTTCATGCTAATCATCTTCCACTAGGTTTTACATTAGTAAGATTTATTGAAATTTTAGAGAAGTATATTTACTTACATTTTTACCGATAAACATTCAATTGTTGTTGTTATAATCCTGAATACCTTGCAGCACCGGCTATAAAGATAAAGATAAAGATAATTTATTAATTCACACAAAAGTTAACAGTATAACACCAAATCACTTAAGTGGTACTAATAGTTACTACACTTACAATTACATACACATACACTTTATAGGTAATTGATATCACAGTAATTAAAAAAAAAACAAAAGAAAAGTAAACAACTTAAATAAACTCATAAATAACATCAACGAGTACTTAGGTACCTACAATACAATGGCACAGTTTAAATCTTTAATATACGTCCAACACTACCTATTCCTGCGATATGAATGTCGAGACGGCGGCGGCGGAGCTCTCTTTTTCTAAGTGTTCTAATAAGAAAGAGACGGATAGTGCGAGAAAAATCGAGAGAGCTCGCGCGCCGTCTCGTGATAGCCGTGTAGCAGTGTAAAAAATGCAAGTTGTTATGTTTAGCTACGAAGTCATACCATTTCTTCGAACATTAGTAGCCTGACAGAAAAAAAAAACAACAGTTCGGATTACCAAACCAGGTTACACGATAACCGGATTACTTATAACTCTAGCATGTTGAAACAAAATAATTTATATCAGTAAATACCCTATTCCTAAAGAAGTAGAAACATAAACTAAAAGTACGTCTAGCTGTGCACCCCGATCCGCCCGTCTTGAATGATTTACAAGCGCAACACAGCGAACATAGCTTTCGGAAAAGTTAACCACCCAAATGGGGGTTACTACATTTTCCAAACAAGGGAAAACATTCCGCCTCCGTCCCTCTCTATATATGGAATAAGGACGGAATAATGGTCTTGAAGGCATCAGAATATAAGACGTGTACCTCCCCTACGATATCCGACTAAATGGGTCAGGAAGGCGAAGTTTACGTCGCAATTTAGCATTAGGGAAACCGAAACGCAATAAAATTCGCGCTTTAGAACGGGAATTAGGAAATTATACGGAAGTTCCCCGAGTCCGCCCCTGGACTTATTAAACGATATTGACTCCATACACAGCACTATATTTTTAATTTTCCTTTTATCCATTGCGATTTATGGAGCGACCACACCGGTGCGTTAAGCTGCGTATACGCGTTGACGTGTCGTATGCGTCACGTATTCTTCATACATTTTGCTGCGTTTACGGTGCGTTAGCGTAATTTGAGCAGGGGTGTGGTCGCTCCTTTATGCGGAGGAAGTTATCAAAAGCGCTTTCACATGTCTATTGTCTCTTATTTAATTTTTTTTATTTAATTTTATAAATGACTGTCCAGTGATTGAACCCAGCCCCACCTGATGGTAAGCGCGAAGACAGAGCCTAAGATTAGCCCGCTGGTTCAGGGCTGTCAATCGCTACGCGCTAATACGGCTCACCCCGCCAGTCACCCGTCACGAAACTAGCTATGCCTGTACTCTTAGTTACTACGCATCGCGGTGTCAAGATATATTTGCGGCTGAGAAAACAAGTTACAGAGTAGGGGGACAGAAATAGCCTAAACTACGAGTACTCCTAATGGATTTATTGCTACTCGTGACACTATTGATACTTATGAGCAATCAGTTACATATACTGTAGCTATATACAAATTTTTAAATGATCGTTACCTAAAAGCAGCTACGCAAACGAAGACGTCAAAGTCTTTATTAAAAGGGAAGAAGAACCTTTGACGTCTTCGATTGCTTATTTTCTTTTAATGCTGACTGTATGACTGCTCATCACCCAGTTCACCAATCATTCTTGCATTGTCTGTAAATTTACATAAACTACCATTTGCCCTCAACTTCGTCCGCGTGAAGTACCGTACGAACTTCCATCCTCAAATTTCATCTCTTTCATGTTACATTTCGGGTTAAAAAATATATATTTAATGCCAAATTCCGTCTAAATCCGTTTAGAGTTTTGCGGGATTAAGTAAAAAAGGTCTGTAAACTTTTGACATGTAAACTTTTACACTTATTAATATTAGTAGGATGAGACGCCAGCAGTTTAACTTGACGGACACAGCAAACACCACGAATGGACACTGTCATCACTTCATGATTTAAATTCTAATCCAGCGAATGAGCGGATATCAGCTAAACAAACTATCCGATGCCCTTTTCGTGGGCAATAAGGGGAACTAATAAAACACGATGCAGAAAACACACAATGAGGGCGTCTACACATTGTAGCGTGGTATTAGCACTAAAATATTTGTCGAAAAGAAATATTATTCCGGCTGCTTAGTACCTCAACCTCCTAACAGCACGAACACTGCTTTTAAATGTCCACTTTATTACGCTGCTAGTTAGGTTTCTTTTGCAATCTTGCTATGGAGCGTTAGATGAGTTTGGAAAGGCAAATGGACAATATGCATCGGAAGGGTGCCTCCCCTGGCGACAGGGGAATGCATTCCTGCACTTGCAGTTCTCGACTACATGTACCTACATCTACACGCGTGTACCTACACGCACACATCGACACGTTGCATTTTCTTTATTCACAGTTGTGTTATGATTATATTCGCTGAACACCGTCAAATTTATTTAAGTATTCTACTACACAACTACTTGAATAACCTGATTTCTTGCCTTTAACTATTGTACGTTTCAAAATGGTCCTGCGCTGAAACTAAGGATGTACATTGTCATGATCAATATTTTACCATATGTACTTACGTATGTCAAAGCTTCATCATGTCCTATACGTATATTCAAAATTTCACTATGTTTACAATAATTAAAACCTAAGCGTGATTTTGAAAATGAGCTAAGTTTTAATGGGAAATATATATGAGGCAGCATTTGCACTCATAAGTATCATCTCCGGATCGCAAGATATAGATGAAAATTGATTGGTAGGTATATAGTTTAATCCATATATTTAACCTAGGCAGGTCTGAGAAAGTTAGAATGCATTCGACAAATCCTACAATCCAACATTGCACACATTAAGTCACCTAAACTTCTCGGTACTCTACAAACACACACATTACACTGTACATACACACACTCACATAATTGCATTCAATGCATTTGTGTAGGGGAATTTTCGATTAAATATTTAGATTAGATTTTTCGTGATCCATTTATCATGGTTTAATTGTGCAGGGGCCGACGCCTTTTACTCAGACGAGAGTAGCGGTCACCGTCTTGTGATCCTTTGATATGGTAATGTAATAAGAAAACAGAGTTTCTGATATCACGCCCTTCTGTTTGGAGCTTTATTTAAAATCATTGGCTCGGATGCTGCTATGGGACAGACATTTGTATGCAAATATAATCACAAGTTCGTTTCCGTGATGCGATCTACTTTTCACCCGACGGACTGCTATAGAAGGGAGGGTATTGTTTCTTAAGTATATGTATTGTAAGTATGTATGCATGGTTTTAATCAAATACTTATAACCAGGCCTCAGTGGCAGAGCGCCCATATTTACAAGCCGATTCGCACGGGCTTGCCTCAAAATATTTTTAGACAAGCCTAAGGCTATAGGTACGTAAACTCTATCATATTGTTTTGCTCCGGGTTGTCCATCGATTTTTTTTAGGCGCCGCGTCTTATAGGTACGCATTTTTTCCGCACATTCAGTTATTTAATTTCATTACATAGATAGATCAGATTATTTACCTATTTCCGTTAGAAATGTATATATTGTTACGTTTACTTTCGTGTTGTTTAATTCAAGTTAGTATTCGCTTTTTTTTTATTCTTAAATTTATCATGAGCGACGTAAATTCCATTGAAATCTAAATAACAATCTGATGCTCAGTGGAAAGCACCAGGTTAGCAGCAATTTATATTTATTATTATTTATGTAATTTATTTCAATGGCGACTTAACGGACAATGTGGACTTTGTCGTTATATATATTGTTAAGCAACCAAGCGGTAAACGATACTTGGACTTAGGTTGATAAGTAATCCCTCGATGGTCGCGCTTCCAGAGCGCAGCCAGATAGGTATTACAATACAAGCTTTTATTCTTGAGACAGGGGACTGTACCAAGTGTACCATCCTATTATATTTCGGAGCCGTACTCTCGGCTATTTTTCCCTTTCCCGCAAGACCGTGACAGTTAAACTTACGACACGTGATATATAGTGACGTTCGCTATGCGACAAAACCCAATTTACGCTACGCAGCCCCATAATTATTTTTTCCCGGTCTGGGGGCACGCGTTGCGTCCCATTACCGAGGGATCACTATTGTTCGTGTACATTCGGTACTCCGATAGGGTTTACGTCGTAGGTTGAAGCTCATGAACTATATTGAAACTGAAAGTAAGTAGTTTGACGTATCAAAATGTCGATTGAACTGTAATTATGCTATGAAAATAGGTATTGAATAGTTGTTGTGACATAAGTAGGTAGGGCAGAGTATGCTGAATACCTAGATACTAAAAATAGCGATAGGCTGTATAACGAGCCCTCGCGTCTGTCTCGCGCCACCTCAGTAATCCCTTCGATATGAACCTCTTTCCTATTTATATGCAGATTCCATGACCGACCATAAGTTATCCGCTCACGCTACCGGATCATACCCTTAATGACGCCCGGATAAACGGATAAAGTACTCGAATGGGGTGCATTTTTACAGTTGTAGAACTCTGTCACGCCAAATGGAAGTTGAGATCAGCGGTGCGGAATTAATTATATCAAGGCGACATGTTGTTTTAATTTATTAATATATGGTTGACAGGATTAGCGAGATTAATCACGTTAGTGACTTGATCCGCAATACCTACGATCTTATCGACCCCTCGGTACGATTTTCAGTTACATAATAAGTGCGTAATATTAATTTAAGTGTACCTGTAGTGTTCAATTATTTGCACGTTCTATAGGTATACCGGTGATGCTATTTACACGTTCCTTGGCTCGACAGCACACCACCACTCCCGGCAACGGTCGGACAACTACTGCCCCCCACTCCGGTCATCGTGACGTGACGTATGCGCACGAGATAAGGATAGCAATACACTACAGTACCTTTTCTTATGTTCTAAAGATACTTTATTGGATTTCCTGAAAAAAAGGTAACGCCGGTCATGCCGCAATAAAAGTATATTTCGACGCTCTTAAGGGAATCTCACAATTTATAGGTTTCTTTCCGTTGACCTAGAACCATGCAATTTGGCAAGTAATGTCGTATTATACTAAACGTACAGGGACAAAAAACTATATACTGTAATTAAGTACGGAACCCTTGGTGGGCGAGCCTGACTCGCACTTGTCCGGTATTATTCGATGTGTTATTGGGTTTCCGCTTTATGTATGTATGTCGTCCATAAAAAGGTATGAAAAAACGTAACACAGCGGAATTTTTGGGGCAAGGGTAGGGTAAAGGGTGTTTTTTAAAAATATGAAAAAAAACATGGACATAGGGCTTATTAAATTCTTTCAGCAAAGGTTTTCGAAATATTTCTAAAAAACTGCCTGTCTTAAGGAAAAGGACGTAAGTGCCATAAGATTTCAGTAACGATACGACCTTATTAATAGGCACGGAACCCTTCGTTGTGCGTGGGCGTGGTCCGACACGCACTTGGCTGCTTTTTTTTCCATATAGACAAATGATCATACAAAATGTGAATTTGTAAAAAAGTACCGATATAACTGTGGCGTAAAAGGTTCATAACGATATTCTGTGTAGCAATTATATGTATAAAAAGCCATTGCCATTAATAATCATACCTAACTAATTAACGCATTCAATATCTAGAAAGGGGATAAGTAATTATAAATTCTTGTGTGGAAAATTGTGGTTGAAATTGCTTGCAAAGTAAGCAAATTTTGATTAAATTAAGCTATATTATGAGGGGAGAAGCGTTCGAGCGAAGGTAATGAAAGTAGGTTTTGTGCGGGAGATCGCCAATTTCGCATACAAAATTAACTCCTTACAAAGCACTAAAACGCGTGTTTTTAAAAACCTTAGATTTATTGACTTCACCTGTACCGTATCATAATCACGAAATGGAGTAGGGGGACAATCTATTGCCCGCGTACAGTATCCTATACAAAAACACATCGATATTTGCCTACAAATAGCCATACGATTAAATAAATCGCTGAATCTACAAATCTATTTTTCACTTATATTGATTTTCACACCTATATTTAGAGGCCACGATGTAACGTTGACAGTGACTTAGTTCAGTTATTATCCATAAAACTCGTCAAATCACTGTTACCTATAATGTGTTGTGTCACTCTATAACAAACAAATATCAAAGTGACAATACACACAAAGAAACGAACGCAAGATAGCACTCAAAGTTGAAAGTACTACGAGTTTGATGACAGTGGACCGGGAAACGAATAAGTTACAACACTGAAACCTAATAAAATGATTGGTTGCAAAGTTTGCAGTTGTGTTACGCTGCCATGCCAGCGTAGTTTTAGCATGTGCTTAAATATTAATTTCTTAATTCCATCCAGTCCTACCAGTACTTACGAGTAGTTCGATAGCCGAACTGTTTGGGTTTTTTTTTCAAATTGTATACTGGCGGATCGAACTATTTGGAAACGCGGATCTTATTCCAAATAGAAATACTATGAATAAAATGTTAGTCAGAATAGGTACTTCAAATGCATTCGTATCTTGAGAGTAAAAGTTGTCCTTTTCGTTATGACTTATCAATTATCATTAAATCATTATCAATCCTCTGTGAAGGATCACTTAAAACAAATTATGAAGTATACTTACATACTTGTCCCCATTTTATTTGTTTTTTTGTCATACATAGGTAGGTTATATTCGTAAGGTATCTTCAGATACCCAAAGGGCAAGCAGACCAGAAATAGAAGCCCCGCAGAGCGGGGCCCCGTCAAAACTGTCGGAATACAGGAGATCATATTATATTAATAGGAGATTCTGGTTATGAAAATAGAAAAAAAAAAACAAAGTTCTAAATAGGAGCCCCGCGGAGGAGGAATATTTCTGGTCTATTTGCACTTCGAGCATCTGAAGATACCTAACGAACCCAACCTACCTATCTATATAAAATTTTGGCAAGGGTGCATAATAGTGTGACTATGGATCGCTTTTTATTTTAGTAGTGTCACAGGTAATGAGTTAATCCTCGGGTAGTTTTTATAAACGAGTCTAACCACCTAATGAAAAGAAAAATTTCCCATGAGACTACGGTAGCGCCACTCAGTGATGCCTAGGGAAACAAACGCTCTGTCGGACACGATTTTAGAAAGTTTGAAGTAAAATTTCAAAAACAACCTTTTTTCCATAGATGGAGCTTTTTTGTGGTCACTTGTTAGGTAATATAATAAAAAAATATCTCGCAAAATGAATATGTATGTTTTACTTTTTGCAATCTCAGTGTACATCGGCATCAGTAGTTATATATGGAATAAAATCCGCGTTTCCAAATAGTTAACGATTCAGTCAATAGCTATCACAATTTGGAAAAAAACAGATCGACTATGTAACTGCTAGCAGGACTGAATGGACTAAAGGCACAGATTATATAATACAACTTAGAAAAGTTGAAAAACCCCCGTCATTATTATTTCAAAGTCCAATAGCTCAAAAACGCCTAAACAGATTTTGATAAAATATGGCTAAGAACACTCGGGGTAAGATTATCCATGACACAAAAGAAACCGCATTCAAATCAATTCAGCCGTTTGGCAGCTACGATACCACAGACAGATACACAGATAGACATGTTAAACTTATAACACCCCTCTTTTTTCGTCGGGGGTTAAAAATATGGTTCATTAGTGCTTCCGTATCCTTAAATATCGTATAGAGGCGTAACTATAGTAGAAAAACAAATAAGAAAATAATTCCAGCATGTGTGACACCAAAAAGGGAGTTAGAATGAATCTTCATGAGAAACATGGTGTTGGCTGTTATATGAAAGAGATGAATAATCGAATTTAAACTTCCATGAGACATGTCTATAAATCCACTACCACTACGGCCAAAAATAGATTAATAACGAAAAAAATCGTAATTAACCTCTGATCAATGTTTTATTATGTACTATAGTAAGTAGGTACCTCGAAGCCTCACACGGAGCAACCGGGGAAATACTTGCTAAAAAAATACTTAGACATACTTTCTTAAGGGCCCGTATTCATAAACGTCCTACAAGCCTGTTTTAACTAAAATGGCGTTAGAATTCTTTTGTCCTAATCTGTCACTTTGACATTTGTGTTTGTAAGAAAGGGACAAAGCACATTTTATTTAGCAGAGGCATTTTAAGTTTTATGAATAAGGAGGTTAGACTCGTTATTATGAAAATGTGTTGAAAGCGGATCATCAATCGCAGCCATAGGTATTTGACCGACGCGACGTCGTGCGCCTCGGCGTCTAGCCGTCACTCTTAACTGATGACCCTCCCACGCCTGAGGCATATTACGACTGGAGTGCATTCGATATAATTACAACTCGGTGTTCGGTCTAACTTTGATCGTGATGCATGGTAATTGTCGAAGATAAGCTATTTGAGAAGAGGCTATTAGGATCCAGTTCTTGATTCAAAATGTGACACGTCTCCGGCGTGGATGCTTAGGAGATATCGTCACTTGCATGTATCCGTCTATCAAAATAGAGAATAGAGCTCCTTTCTTCCGAATAGGACAATCTATTTGCGGCTTAAAACTATTTTGAACCTAGAAAAACCGTCCCTAACAATCGACTGTTATATAGAACACGTGTTATTCTTCTTGTCCATGAATTCGATCTTATATTATTTCCAACGTGGGCAAGCTTTATACGTGTCTGAGTATATAGTGTTTGGCATAATTTTCTCTTTTCTGTACTTACTTAACAACGCCGTTAATCAAGAGGAGGTCAAACGCTGTGTTAATTTATGAGCGTCGGTCAGCGGTCATCCGGGATCACGGTAATACCTGTTGAGTTACCGACGGCTTAGCTGGCCTGTCCCGTGCCAAAGTCCGGTAAAGTTTGGCTACGGCTGGCTGGTTCATTATTAACTTAAAAAATATCAATAAAACATTATTTGGGGCATGCCTTACATTTAGACCGTGCAAGGACAGTTTTCTCGAAGATAGAGCATACAATAGGGAACATGCAATATTTTCATTTTTGCTTTAATTTAAAAGACTCGTATGTAGTTAGACCACGAGAGTACGAATAAAAACTCTATAATTTAAAGTCAAAAATTATTGTCACAAACTGACAATTTAAACATTCGCGCCTAAACAGATCTACAGTTCCTGTTTCCCGTGACGTCACTCATGTGTGTCACTCGCCATATCTGTTTGTCCGCGGTTCGACCCTAGATGTCATAGAATTCCCTAAGTTTTAACTTTTGACAGGAGTGACGTCTGATTGTTGGATTATAACACGTTCCGTTTCACATTACTTCAAATGGTAATTATTGTCTGTTTGAAATACAATGTCTGTTTGAAATTAGTATAACTAAATTAAAAACGTTTCAGTGGCTATTATTTTATGTTTCTCCAACATTTTGGTCACAATCTTCCCTAGGGTAGGTACCTAAATACATTCATTAAGGGTAAGACGTAAAGGACGAATATGAAACTTTGTATAATAATAATATAACGTCGCTACGAAAATAGTGTTAACGTTTCTGCCCGTGCAAACGTAGAGGAGCGGATCTGACCCAGCTTTAGTTATCAGTAGCCGAGTAACTCCTCGGGGATTCCTTGAGCGGGCTAGCTTCGTGCGTAGACCCAATTAAAGGTGCAGTATAATTAAAACCGGATATATTTACGATAGTTAAGGCAACCTGGCGCCAGGGGTGTGCGCTGATTTACGATCGGCCTTGATTTTAACCCCATTTTCCTGTAAACTTTACTACAGGATTATGTCTGACCGACTTTTGATCATTTATGTACGAGAACGCGTGAGGTTATTCAATTTCATATACAAGTATCCGGAAAATCGTCACAACCAAATAACATTTCACAAATGATATGAATAGCGGGCTACTGAACTCCGCTTGGTATATTTGAGTGGCACTGAAGTGGCTGTTACAAATGGAAATAAACCAAGAAAAGCCCGATGATAGTATTGATAGTGATATTAGATAGTGGCTTAGATTAGAGATTATATATTGGGCTTCAGATCTTATACTGTGAAACAATTAAACCCTGTATTATCAGGTCATTCACGTTTTATTGCCAAAATCCTCTGACGCCACGTTGTCAGAAGGTATAACGTCGCTACGAAAATATTGTTTACGATTCTGCCCGTGCAAACGTAGAGGAGCCGATCTGACCCAGCTTTAGTTATCAGTAGCCGAGTAACTCCTCGGGGATTCCTTCAGCGGGCTTATGTCTGACCGACTATTGATCACTTGATATCACTGTTCCAAACCTACGACCCCTCATTAATAGTGCTTATAGTGCATATAACATTAAAAAAATCATGAGTGTTTTAAATATATTTTTTAGTCATATACATAATACTGCAAAAACTGGTTTACTTGGTTTTTTAAGTGCAGCAAACACGTGCACGCGGTTCCAAATGAATCCTCCGTACATTCGTTCGAGTTCATCTCCACATACTCGTATTAGACCCAGACAAAGGTAAACACTTCCAGTCGGCGGGCCCAAACTATCGATTTACCATCAGGAAAAGCTTAACGTTAATTTTTAACTACACTGGCGCAGCCCTCTAATTCCTGGCGATTAAGTATATCGTATTCGATTGTTGACAACAAAATACAGCACGCATTATCTATCTGCTTTTCATCACAGCATTTCTTTATTATTATGTTCGTATGTAAAGGGTTTTCACAATTGTATTGTATTATTTTTAGACGTCCTGTTTGCCTAGTCTGTAGACGCTGCCTGTTCACGAGCGTTGAACATAGATACGTACACAACTTCAGCATAAAGATTTGGGACAAGAAACTGCACAGTAGCACTGAGCGCGAACAAAGTGCGATCTATTATATAATCTGTGGTGCGATGGCTGTTTCGTCGACTTAACAAAATACATATAAGAAAAGGACTATCGGTATTCACGCACACACATGTATAATTTGGTATGAAATATGATGTTAACTGTAAATAAATAAATGTCTTTTAAGTTTGGACTCAGACCTTACTTCATCGACCAGGGTATAATGCTTCACTGTGGCCAAGACACCTTAGCCTTAATCGACTGCATGAGTCTGTGCAGTTGGCAGTGAATATCCAACCTATTACCCATATCCTTCCAACCTTCCGTCTGTATCCCGTATAGGTCTCATGGTGCAGACATCCTTCGTATTTATATGTGTATATATCAAATCTATGATAGGGCTAGGGAATTAGGGCTCTAGAGTTGTTTAGGGCAATAGGAGTTAGGACTGATAGGTTAAAGCTCTCCTCAAAGATTAATTTAGTAAAATTCCCTCAGGATTTTACACTGCCTACGATCCTGAAGGTGCTGGTGGGAATATTTATGTGATGCACATGTTTATTTATTTCTGAGCCTTGGATGTTTTCCATGTATTTAAGTATTTATATCTATTAGATACACGAGTGTTTTGAATAACACTACCCCCTTTCTTCCTGTGGATGTCGTAAGAGTCGAACGAAAAGAATGCGGTTGAAGTGTGTTGTGGCCGATGGGCTAGCAACCTATCACCGCGATATCGCATTTTGTCGTTCTTTTATACCCACATGGCACTGGAACACAAGTTTCATTTGCTCTCTCTAGTGCCCAACCCTTTTAGGGATAAAGGCGTTGAATGTTCGCTGTGTGTGGCTGTGTTTCTAACCGTGCGTTGTATGCATTTTTAAAGTCATCTAGTACCTACCCATAACACAAGCCTTATCGAGCTTACTATAGGACCAGATCGATTTATGTAAGATTGTCCCCTAATATTTGTTTGTTTGTTTATTTATTTATCAAGAAAAAATAATTTACTTCATATTTATTTGTTTGTTACTGCGGAGCTCATAGAATATGGTCTATTGGAGACTGAGTTGTCAAAAATGTAAACAGAATTTGGTTTGTCAGTTACGCGTACCTACACTACCTATACTTACACCTCCCATGGGAACAGTACTGCGAATTAGTTTAAAGTTATTCGCTTTTCTACAGTTAATATACATAATGAAAGAGAAGATACCGGCACAAAAAAGCTATCCGAACTACTCTTACTCAAATCTTTTGAGAATACAAAAGCTTTGTTGCCGTTGATATACCGTGAATCTTATTGTTATGCACAGAGAACGGACATATATATTCTTTAGAATAACGATATCTTGCTTTTTGTTTCATGTTTCTGTATTTCTAACATACACATCTACTATTTCATTGTCATGCATGTTTTAAATTCAATTTTACGGTTCTAAATTTACTGATTAGCCATACGATAAAAAAACCTACAATATTCGGATACCGAAAAAATGCTATTGTCCACTAGAATCCCTAATATATAATAGAATGCCTAATCCCCAGGGGGAAAAACTGGGGTGAACTGCTACGCTACATCGCGCGAGCCGAGCGAGCGAAGCGAGCGTGACGCGGTAGCGTCCGGCGAAGCGCCATAACCGAACATTATATTTTTTTCCTAGTTGAATATAAAATAATCACCGCAAGGTTCCCCTGGGTGATCAGGGTCAGGTGATTAACGTGGAAAATGAGGAAAAAAATATATCGCGTTGTGAGGCATCTAGATATATGTATTTTTTATGAACATCGGTTTAAGGGGATGGATGCGTAGTCCATGTACGATGTACCTCAAAGATATGTTTACACTTTTGTACCGAATTTTGTATGCGAAAAATGTACATATCTTTAACGTTGACTGTACTTGTATACCTAAGTATGAGTGCAGTAGGCGTTAGAGAATCCTGCGATTACGTCCAGGCATGTCGCCGGAATGGCAGTTCCTTAATAAATAACGCCAAAGGGTTCTGCGTGCATAATGTCTCTTGCTCACGCGACATAGACCCTGCTACACGAATCTAACTCCTATCTTTCGAAACAAGACATTTTACATAACAGTAACATAAAACTGTATAGCCTAGTGTGAAATAGTAGTCCACAATGTATTGCATAGGATGATTCATTCTCGTAATAACCGGGTAATTTAAACAATTAAGTTTTTGTAGGTGCTTGTCAAACCTATTCACAGAAAATCATTTTTCTTAAGTAATGGCATTCATGGGTACATAACAATGGCCTAAGTCGTGACTTTGACTTTTTCTGAGAATTTTAAATGTTCCTATTCTTGTCCAGCAAGTGATCAGAAGAGGAAGTTGTAGATCAATAATAAGTTAGATATTCATAGAATAGCTGCTGATTTATTTATTCAATCGTGTTGGGATCGTTCTAGATCATATATATAAATATAAACTATGAATATTAGTTCACAATCGTACTATCTAATTACGGGAAAAAAGGGGTGTAATTAGTATGATAGTGCTCAAATCATAAAGTAACAATTTCAGTGACAAATAAAATTTAATTAGTACGACTGTGATCTAGATTATGTATATGTTAGATGAAGCTGCTGCTGCCTTAAAGCATGAATTTTTAATTTTATTTAATGTGATTCGGTTGAAGATTTAAATTCAGTCCCACACAGGATTTAAAACAGACCACGAAAATATTTCTCAATTTAACTTGTGATGGAACAAAAAAGATATTAAAATGAAAAACTTTTTTCCACGAGCCTTTATTCATGCATGACCCTTTTTTCAGAGCAATCATGCTGATAACGCTCCTACTGTTAATTGCGAATAAATTGTACGTTATCAGATGACGAGGGAGCAGCCGACAGTCGGACTGAGACGGATGCGACTAGTTTGTATGCCCGCGTGGCTGAGCAATTTCGACTCGCGCGGACCGACCAGCCAGACGGTCCGCCAGCGCCACCTGTTACCTACGGATACTTCGTTTTTATTGCCCCGTCTTTCTCCGACTACACGAGTAAGGAAATGTAAATCGGAATACTTACTTGAATATCTCTTTAGAATTATTGATGGTGTACACTCATGTGCAAAAATAAGTACCGATTTAATCCTCTCTTAAATGTGTACCGATATACCTTAATCCGCTGACATAAGAGCGATGGGACATATTTATGAGTATTTGTATGCGCCCGTATTTTTACACTTGACTGTACAAATCTGTACCTGATGCATTCGAATTGCTCATGAAAGGATCTCCTACCCGGCATTTAATATTATAGCTGTAGCACACGCTTAACAAAACAAACATTTCATTTATTTTAAGTGTCAGTTGAAAATAAAAACATATGTAGCGATTACGTCATTTATAAAAAGAGCAACAGTCACAGCTGAGCCGGCGCGAGGGTGCAATAAAGTGTGCGGACAATTTGTTTAATCAAAAACAAAATGTAGGCCTCCCCGGCGCCCGCCCCCGGCAGCCGCAACACGACACTTTTTGTTCTGTCATTTCGACGAGTGAATGAGATTTGTTCAGGAGCAAGTCCCGAGAATGCCAGATGAACTGAAAGATCATGGCGGTAAAAACTCCCCGACGTTTTAGTGGATTAACATATTTTGACTGATGTACGAGTAGGTAAGTAGATATTATAGATACCTAATGATGATTAGGAAATGTTTCTCTACAACTCAAAAATTTGATATGGCCGTTTCAGACGAAGAGAAAAATAATATTTCTGGTGTTTTATTCATGGCATAAAATTAACTGTAAGTAAGGTAACATTTCATTGACTTGGCCTAAATCCATAATTTTGTGCTAATTATGTCGACGAGTGCCTATAATTTCGCATATGTTCTGCAATGTACTCACCGCAGCCACAGATAATAGTACCTACACGCAGCACCAAGTCTAACCGGTCAGAACGAGGGAACACAAAATACAGACACAATACTAATTCAAATTCAATATATATTTCAAATAAGCGTCCACAATAAAGCAAAATGTTTTAATAATTAATCTGTACTGATTGGGTACCTAATGGTAATGAGTTCAATAACTGAAATATATGTTGAATGCACTAGACTAATTCCATTGAAACACGCATGTGCATATACTGCTCTTCAAAAACGATGCCGGTAGCTAATTTATTAATAATAAAGTATATCCATACTCAACAAGACCAGAGCAAAATCAGGATTAGGTATTACCAAGTAATACGATAGATCTGTGTCTTCATATGACAATTTGTGGTTCAAAGTAAAAAGATTTGAAAACCCGATTTAAAACGAAACTATCACAGATTGGACGCGTCGCATGTAAGGTTCAAACTCCTCCTAACAGTCCAGTCTATCACCTTAAGTTCCTACATGGTTATCCCGAACGCCCTGTATATTCCATTAAACAAACTTTAGTTTCGCGGTAAATTGTATTCGACTCTTCGGAATTTTTCTGCGTTCCCATAACACTTTAATCAAGTAATATTATTTTTACTTTCTAATGCCGAAGTCATTCGCATTAATAATTCGCAATAATTCTTATATATTTACGCTTCGCCATTGTGTAAGTAACCCTAATTTAATAACGTAGCCCATTTTTCAATGGGTAATTGACTCCCACAACACGATAGATTAAATATTCTAAAATATTTTTTCCAAATTACAATAAGACGAGAGGCGTGGGTTGGTTAATGTTCATTTCTATACTATTGTCTATTATACAGTACCACAAGATAATGGAAATGGTTAGTTCGTGAAAATTTCAAACGGCTGGGACGTGGCGTGAGAGTGTCGTCCTTATCCAGAAGCCATTTCCAACCACTTCAGATAGCCCTGTGCCAAGCGAGTGCTGCGCTGGATCACTGATAGATATTTTTTTATAAGTGCCTTTATTTGTTGCATATTTTGCAAAGAGACGAGACCAAGAGCTACATATAAATACCGTAACAGTTCAACTTAAGGCGCCGTAGGTTCAGCGAAATTAAGCGAACAGAGTTTTTGAAACAATATAGGTAATGCGTTTCGCAATATATGCGGTTTCAAAAACATACGAATAGTAATCTTGCGGCTTTTCTGCAGGGATATCACATACCAGTGATTCAAATCATGAATAAGCAATTTTCACTCGATATAAAAAAATCACGAACATTGGTCTAAAATACACTTAAAACATTCGTAACAAATATACATAAAAGCTAAAAATATTAAAATGGCTTCTAAAAATCAGCAATTTCATGTTTGAGAGAAATCAGTGATAACATTTTTATTTATTTGAACGACCAGAAAATCAAAATTAAAAAACATGATATCCGCGCTTCCGAGCACGCACTTCCATCTCGCTCACGCTTATACTCAATGAGAGGGAGAGAAGGCCATGAACCTACGGCGCCTTAAAGGATATTCCTTACTTTAAACTCGAGGATTTGCTGCCAGATATAAGAATCTTTTACACTAACTGTAATATTTTAAAATAATTATTGTATGTGTCCTAAAAAAACACTGGTTGAACATGTAAGTATGCTTTTTTTTTCTTGTTACTTGCATTGCCCACATTTTTTTCCGCTTTGCCTTAAGATTAGACTGGTAGAGAATGCCATATGACATTAAGTCCGCCTTATGTACGATAAGTATTCTTTTGTGCAATAAGCCTTGCGTAAATATGTCACAAGAAAATTGAATTAAGTATTTCTGTCTTAAGATACTTAAAAGCTTCTAGTTTTCTTGCCACAGCTACATATATCATCCCTAGAAAATTGCCAGCCTTATTCTACACATGTGCAACACACGCTGTCGCTCCCCGGCGCACAAATATTGTCGTTGTATTGTTATTCTACTCACAGCGGCTCGGTCACGTCTGCATCCAATAATTCTACACTGACTCATCTCATGCTTGCTACAATTTTCGCCTGAGAATATCGAATGATAATTATTTTGTACGAGAGCGAAATTTACGTAATCAAGAACTTGGTACCCTCCCAATTTCGCAAATTAAATATGCGGCGAGGCTGGAATTTTTGCAACACGCATACGAAATATGTCTGCATAAACGATAATACAGGGTTATGGTTACCTACCCTATTTAGTTCTAAAGTAGACTGTAAGTTTGTCATATTGAGTCACAGCAACATTGAATGACTCACTAAGTTCACCGCGCCATCAGTCACTTGGAGCATTAGAAGGTCAAATGTGTATGTTTGTGGTTCACAACGTGAATAGGCAAGTAATTACTCTATTTTCAGATATTAAAGTATGGTTTGGTACAGTTAATAAAATACAACTAAATTTACTTGCTTTTTCCCATTAGAAACGGTTCGTCTAATATTATCGAAGTGGGACTAAATGTGGCGACATAACTAACACGTATCCACACTTGGGTCTATTTTCTTCGAATTATATATTCGCCTAAAATCTTAACTCTAAAAGTCTCTATCCGTAAAAACATAATAATCCTTACTTATATGATAACGAGGAACAGTGTGAGATTGTAGCTTTGTATGTTTGTACGTAGGTGGTAATCTCCGCAACCCCTGACCGATTTAAACAATTCCTTCGCCTGTGTATAAAATAGACTTGGATGGACATCGGCTATATTTTACCCCGGTGTTTGGTAAACACCGGCGAGCCTGCGTTCTATGCAATAGTTGTAAATAATGTTATTATGAAACAGACCTAACTAATAATTGGTGTAGGTACATTTGATTTAAAAAATATCGATTTATATGTATTTATATTTCAGTGTTAATAAAACTAAAATTATGTCACCGATACTGTTCATATGTTGTATTCCTCTATAAATGTGTAGAACTATTTAATCAACGACAGTGAAGTATAGCGATCAGTTTAGGCAGCAAAAACCTACATAAACAAACAACAAACGTGTTTTCCTCCATACCCTATACAGTTGGCCTAACCCCTAAAACGCAACCGCAAAAGCCAATGAATGCCGTAGAAAGAAAACGAGGAAACTCCTTAAAGAAAATATGATGCCCATTAATATACACGCGGACGATGTTTCAAAGCCTCCAACATGAAGGTAGCAGTCCAGTTTAGAACAAAACATTTATTTAGCTTACGTGAACTTTACAAAACTATTGAAAGTACCGCGCACTGCAAGTTCCTTCATACAGCTACAGTGTCACTCACACACATAAACTTTTGGGTCCAGTGAAGGTGAGTTGGTCGTGTGACGGTCGACGCGAGCGGTCGGGGGCGGCTCGGGCCGGCCGGGTGGAGACGGGTCGGGCGCGCGCGGCGCACTGCCGCGCGTCGAGCCTGTGCCTTCACAGCCTCCGCCCGCCCTCCGCCCGCAACGGATGCGCAATTGCATTTCACACGCGTTTCCCTGTTACGAGACTACGGCTCCCACAACGCCTTAACTTACGCTAACTTGGCTAAATTTAGGGCAAACTTCTATTGATACATTGCGACGATTCTGTCGTATAGAACTGTAGCATCGATGTATATCTATAAAAAAATATATGTACCTATACATAAAATATGAATTATCTGCGAGTAATGTACATGTAATAACTGTTCTACTATTTAATTATGTAGTCGGCATTGTGAGTACAGTACCTTATAGCTTTAAGAAGAATTACTTATACAGTTCTCGTAAATACAAAGCGTAAACATAGACGGCTCTAAAGTCGATGCTTATGTCCAGTCAGCCATTAATATGTATACATTCTAGAAGGTTGTATTTTTAAATCAGTTTTCGACAATGGCTCGAACGATTTCCGTCTGACATACAAGATGGGGCAAAGATTCAATTTATATGGTACTATCGAATAGAATCTAGCTACGACCGAACAAAAAGTAATTCCGGATTTTCACCCGGGACACCAACCTATTTACAGAAAGTACTTACAACAAATACTAACGTACAACAAACAGTACGAGCCCTTGTGCATAACAGCGAGATCTACGATGCTTTCACTCCCGATAGAAGCGTGCATTAAGCTCTCGAGCAGAATGTAGGCCGAGTACAGTCAAGTACAAAAATATGTATCGATTTCATCGTCTCATACATATGTACCGAAACCTTAGTCCACTGACATAAGAGCTATGGGACATATTTATGAGTTGTATGTACCCATAATTTTACACTTGACTGTACAGTCCACGTCAAATATATGTGTATACTTACATTGTTCGCCTTGTTACAAATATATGTGCGATCGTAAAATCCACCAGATCACGAAATTCCTCGGCATATCGTGAAACTCCGCCATATCGTTCAATACTCACCGTTATACGAAAGTAGGGTGTACAAAATTGAAGTAGATAAATAAAAAAAAGCTGCACTGAACTGTAACTACATGAAAATGGCAAATTAGTAGGAGACAAGGTGGAGAAATGACCGCCGACCGGTAATTTTCGAAGTTGGCTAGTCGCGATGCCTCTACGTTTCGTGGCACATGCCTGTTACATTCGTAGCAGTTTCACAGCTATCGTTCAATAATGTTAATATATATTCATTTCTTTATACGTTGTTTATAACGGTCAAAGGTTTGTAATAAGTACTAAATTTATATAAAATAAATAATTAACGAAAATGTAAGATAAATAAAAAACGAGAACATACTCCTACTGGTTAGTAAACTTCGGTTCTCAGCACGAATTACGGTCTCGCAAGCTTGTTTCACAAAAGCTTTCATGTAAATATTAGATGAAACTAAAATTCCCATAAAATATAAAACAATATGGCGGCGAGACAGGCATAAAACAAAATAAGCTGTATCCAAAGCAAACCCGCGGTCCGGTCACGTAGCCCGCCATAACTCGCCCTGACAACTTAAAGCGGAAGGAAATGGCTTTTTGATCTCGCTGCTCAAGTTTTGAAATCAATAGATACGACTTTTGCCTCGACAGCCTTTTCCTAGTTTTAATACTATTTGAGAAATCCTAGGTATCAACTCAACACTGTTAGTAATGAAAGTGAACTGATTTCACTGGTGGAATCTGGCAACTCAATTATGAAACGTATATATCTTCAACCGATTGAGATGAAATTTTGGGTAAAGGTTGGATGACCATTCAATATTATGGTACCGTCGAGCTTATCTGATGACAGAGACAGAAGGTGCCCATCCAGTACTTAAACGACGCAACTCCGTTGAGTTTGGGCTCGGTAGAATCGTCTTAATGAGTAGTTGATGACGGTATACAGAAAAGTACAATCAGCAATAAAAACTTGTACCAAAATGGACAGAAACGTATTCTATATTGGATAAAAAAGTATATTTTATACTAACGTTCATCATCAAAGAGTTTCGATCGTATTTTTTTTTACTTTTAGGGGTTACTACTCCTCCCAACTAAGCTAACCATCCACAGTCACCGATTTTGTTGGGCTACCCTCGTAGCCGAATTGCGAAAAACAGTACGTAGAGGAAAGCCCTACGAGCAGAGGGCCCACCTAGCGGATTCCTGGCACTGAAATTTTCCAATACGGTTGAATAGACGTATTATGGTTGTCATAAACCGATTATGTTTTAACTTGGTCTTTTTGTTTTAGAGCACTTTATATAATCAGCGCTATTCCCTGCCATAAACTGATGTTCCCAATTAAAGTGGTACAAGAAATGGTTGAGCGTTCATTTTCACGCATCGTGGCTTGCCTAAATTACAACCTAAATGCAGTCCACTTTACTCAACACCACAACATAGGTTTGTGTAACCGTGTTCCGTTACGAATAGGGCTCATAATTGAATAGCGGTCATGCCACGTGGGATTGAGTAGTCCGCCCCAGACATGCCAGTGTGAGCGCACCCCAGATGACTTGCATTCGCTTTGAGAGTGCAGTAGTGCACATTTTAATGCGCTTGTTTTTCTCGATGAGCAAATATTTATTGCTCGCTTTGCGTAAGGAATATTGAATGAGTTTAGGTTTCGTGATGCAATTAGAATAGCAACCGACCATTCGTCTGATAGAAACCTTTATCTATGCACATATCATAAGTGCTCTAAAATGCGTTCAGAAACCGTAGGAAATGATCAGCATAATTACAACCGATTTTACTATGAGAACTTACTTGTCTGTGGTAGTAGGTAAAATCTGTACTGTAATGTCATTACAGTACAGATTTTTGTATCGTTATGAGTTTAAATTTGGAACAGCTGTCAAAACTCAAGCGGGTCTCTATTCTAGTATCCATAGATATTAAAACATTTATCGATACAAAACGTCAATTCAGTATGTTTTTTTTTAATATAAACCACACGACATTTGATCTCGAGTGATATGAGTACAGGAACTTCATTCGTTTGTCTATGAATTTTTAAAACCATTCGTCATGACGAATTGCCGCCATTGCTGTTGTCATTTTTTTGTTGGCTTTTGCCGTTACTATGACATACTTATGATATGTGTGTAGATAAAGTAGTGCATGCATCTGTACATAATTAGGCCTTAAAACACTCGTGTGATCCTATTATGAAATTCGCTGACGCTCGTTTCATAAAACCACACACGTGTTTTAAGGCCTCTCATTATGGATCAGTCGCATAAACTACAATTACATACAGTGTGTGCTACTGCTTTACTACCGTCGTTACATTGGCTTTACAGCGCATTACAGCGTTCTAAGCATTGTATGGCGATGTTCAAATGTTTAAGTGAAAAACTATTCAATAACAATGGGAAATAATGCAATTTGGCTTCATACGTTTTCACTATAGACTGGTAGCGTACCTCGCAGTAGCACCGTGCTCCGAAGGCGTGATCCGAAGTCGCGCCACTTGTAATGCAAGGAGCATTACATACGTCTAGGTTTTAACCATTAATATTTAGCAGCGGTTATTTGTTATCATTTGAAACTGTATCGTGATACAGCTAATAAAGAAGAAGGTATGATTGCGAAGACGGTTCACATGGGCATTTACACCTTTAAGAAATACGACTTGATTAGATGTTAGCTTTAAGTACCTACTATTTAAAAACACCCGCCTTTTAAAACAATGACCAAGCCAAAATGTTTTGCAACAGGATTTAAATCCGCCACCTGCCAAGCAGTCGGTAATTGTTAATAAAATCCAGTTTCTGGTATAAGATGGTTAAAATTAGGTACGTACCTACCTATATATTTTTACAAAAAAAATACATTTTCGCATACATTTTGTATGGCTATGCAAATTTCGCGAGGTCAGCAAGTTATTAATACAATATCATATATTTTACTTAGTAAATCAGTAGATGATTCGGCACACGTTACTAATATTTAACTCGCGTCTGGAGTCAAAGATTCAAAAAGTATCTGGGATATCTCATTATTTTTAATCCATATCCAGGCAAGGTATAGAGACGGCGGGCATCGGCGGCGTGTGGCGGTCATAAATTGGTTGGGTTTGATGAAGGCGCGCCTAATAGCACCGCATGCACCGCGGTGTGCAGCGGCGCACTGCATACAGGATGGTCCCTAAAAGCGGTATATAAAGTAACCTTTTGTCTATAGCTACTTTGTATAGCTAAGTATCCCACAGGGTGGCATTAGCTTTCTTAAATTTACTTGCCCGAAAGTCCCGAGTTTCCCGGGAAATGTGAGCCGCACTTAGTCCCGGGACTGACCTTGTAATTCCCGTTACTTTTGGAAATTTCGAGATTTCATTATTAGTCATCATCATCATCATCATATCAGCTGACAAAATCAATCCTGCGCCACCCGCTTCCAGCGGACTCCCGCGACCTTTATCACGTAATCAGTCCACCTTGTCGGAGGTGGACTGATTACCTGCATCTTCTTATCCGTGGTCGCCACTCGAGAACCTTTCCGCCCCAACGGCCATCGGCTTTTTGAAGATTTTCTAATTCAATATATTTTTTCGTGTCAATTTGTGTAAGCACGCCGCTCGGTATTAAAACAGCCTGTAGTTATCACCACATTGCCATCTACTTTTGGGATTACTATTGCAAGAAGGGGATCGTTCATTTCCGTTAGATGCAGTGCTTTCGAAAATGTGAGGGTAATTCAATATCTACAAATAGTGTAAGTATTCCTTTTTTCGCAACAAGGTTGTTAAGATTAGTATAATACCAATATTTTTGAAATCCAGCCATGTGAGAGTCTGACTCGCGCACTTAATTGTGGTGAATGTCAAGTCTAGTGTAGGTACTCGTAACAAGAGCTGTTTACCGATGTTGAATGTTTACCTGGTCTGTAAAGAGACACATTCAAACTGTATTATTAGGCGACATATTTATGAATTCACATTTTTTTAATTCTTCCTTTAAGTACTTGATACCTTGATACTTGCAAAATTTCAGGTCAACGCGATCTTCGCGATTTATCATCCAAAACCTTTTGGTATAGGAATTCCGGTTGACTAAAATTATAAATTAAACTGGTTTGTAGGATAGGAAATATCATAAGGTACAACCAGTCTCGTCCACATATTGCTTGGCTGACTTGACTAACTGTCTAAATACATACACTGTAGTACTCTAACACTAAAGCAGTCCCGGTGGCAATAACTCCAACTTATATGTTCATATTGTAGGTATGTTGTTCTAATTGAACCCAGTTTTTAGTCGCATCTATCTCGCATGTTAAGTTAAGAACATAATTGAACATAATGAGAATTCATTAATAAAATACGACATCGCAAAAAGTATTCTTCATAATGATAAAAGTGAAATCAGAATCAGAATCAGAAATCAGAATCTGAAATTTTTATTTGTCAGAATACAGTTATAAAAGGTTTTACAGTATAAAATGTCCTTGTATTCAACATGCAAGCATGTATACAAATACTTGATAAATTACGCTAGAATACAATATTGATAGATGTCACTGAATTAAAAATAATGATAATAATAAGATAATCAGTCAGTAAGATGTCAGTGGATTTTTATAATTTAAATATTCCCTTACACTGTAAAAACATTCATCCATCAACCATTTCGTCAATTTATGTCGAAATATATTCCCCGATAATGCTTTTAAATCATTTGGTAAATTATTAAAAATAGTTATACTTGTATTAAAAACATTTCTTTTGTATATGTCCTTGTGACTGGGAGGTCGAAATCGAAAAGTTCCTCGAGATTCCATCTTTATCGCATATCTCCAAAGGTAATAAAAAGCACGACATTAAAAGTTTCAGGACCGCCGTGTGAATAATCGCATCGAACTAGGTACGGATTTGATGAAAGTATCGTGGGAGGGTGGGTCTCGTGACGTCACCGGGCAAGTTCTTAAGGATACCCATTTCTCATTGACACGTGGGACGTGAAAGATAAGAATGAATCAAGATTAATTTGTGTAACATAATAAATGTCTAAGATATTAATTTATTTATTTGACTTAGTGTATAAGTACTTAAGGTGGTTCGATGACCATACAAAACGTCTTTTGACATTCGCAGTCTAACGGTTTCTAAATGTTTTCATTTGATTTAATTAAGAAACTTATGTAACAAACTTTCATAATTTGGCTACTAGGTATACGTTTCTTAAAATAACACACCGTTCGCTTGCGAATGTCAAGAGACGTTTTGTATAGTCGTCAAACCACCTTAACGGGGATATTTATAATAATATATTTTAATGATTATATTTTAAACTAAGTTAAGGTAAGTTAATTTTGTATGAAGCAGTAACAGGCTAACGAAAGATATATAAATATCATAACAAAGGAAGAAGGCGTTGTAAGAGGGAACAGATTAGAAGATTTGGTGACTGAGGCGGTTCCGATAGCTCAGTTGGTGGGCGACGGGCCATGTATGCCTGTTATGTGACCGCCGGTTCCATACCGGCTCAGAGCATTAAAGTCTGAAGTGTCGGGTCAGATACTGGTGTCATTTTCTATACTTACGTACTTTAGATTAATTAGTCTACTTAGTTCTTTTGTATTCGGTAGTAAATAATACTTTCAGTGTTTCGACTCTGGCGCACTTTTCGAACCGAACGAATGAAGTTCCATTGAAAACGTATCTGAACTAAAACTGCTCCGAATGGAATGGAATGGTCTGTTCAAGATACCATAAATAAATACGAATGAATTCTTTCTCAATTAACTTTACCTTCACTTCGTCCAGCGCAAACCCACTACGCAGAGCACAATCAATACGACTAATTGTCGTAAGTTTCTGTTGAATGGCACTTACAGTCGAATTCTATAATATCTATACAGCAAAACCTTACAAAAAGATCTACTCATCCTTAATTTTTCCTATAGTGAAGTGTAGATATTTATGAAGGATTGTCTGTTAAGGTATTGAAGAATTCAACTGTACTAGTAGGCTTATGTACTTAGGTTTTTCAGTTCTTCATTAATCAACAACTTCGTTTGAATTTCTTCTAGTCTGACATCTTTGACATTTATTAGACAGTACCTAAGTTTGCCAGGCACTGTTTGCTATTTTCTCTAGAGTTGCAAGCGTCCATGGGCTATGCTGTCAGCCTACACCCAGGGAGGCCGTATGCTTGCATGGACACAGTCGTGGTGGTTTAAAGAAGCTACTTCTTTGATTCGGCTGTAAGTTGCATTGGTGCAAATTTAGGAATGACAAAACATAGTCACATAAAAATGTTAAATAGTGTAACTATAATATTAACATATTTGATGGTTTTGCACTTCACAGATTTTGGTGGCACGCATAGCTCGTTACGAAGCGGCAATACGCCGCCTGATTTAGTATGGCGCGAAGGCCAGATTAACCTTTACACTCCTCAACGAGGATGGTACACATTTTAAATACGCAATAGATACTCGTCACGAGGTACGGAGCTGAGACGTGGAATCTGACGGTGAAGCTAGCGCATCTACTAAATGTCACTGCTAAGAAAAAACCAATGGAAAGATTCTCGGGATCTCGCTGATGGACGAAGTCCGGAACGAGATTATCCGGCAGAAGACCAAAGTGACGACATAGTTCAGAAGTATAGCAAACTGAAGTGGCGGTGGGATCACATTTGTCGCAGAACCGATGGCTTTAGAAGAGTAGCTGGTAGTGACTGGATGGCGAAAACAGGGGATCGGGTCTTGTGGCGTACCTTGGGGGACGCCTATTTCCAGCAATAGGTTGATGTATATGTAGGTACGTATGTAATGTCTGCGAAGCTCTTGAGCTTGACCTTGGTCCTGGGTAGAATCCCGGTAAGAGGAAATATTTGTGTAATGAACATGAATATTTGCTGCTGAAGTCTTGGATATTTTCTATGTACATATTTAAGTATTTATATCTATTCAATATATCTTCGTCTAGTTCCCATAACATAAGCCTTATTGTCCTTTTAAATTCGAAGCGAATGCTATTGAATATATAAACATGGTACCCGCTCAGCGACCATCGACAAAAACCCTAACGGGGCAATTGCGCGCGTGAGCCCAATCGGTTAAACTCAGTCAAATACGATATTCAAAGACGGATTCGTTTGTAGTGCGAAATTAATTACGTTATATACATTTTAGTCTGGGGACACTGTTATCGTATGAAAATACGATAGCGCTTCTTCTTTGATTGGAGTATTTCAACAGTTAATTACGACAAATGGTCACTAAACGAGTAACATTCGTGTTGGTTGTATGTGCTACCCGATCTCATGTGTACATATGACCTATTCGACGAATAATGTACAAATTACTTCCGAATATACGCAGGTGATGTGAGGTACCGGTAGTTAAACAAATGACGCACGCAGTCCAACCGCCAATTGATGGACTGATGTTGATGCTTATTGCTGTTCGAGCTGACTTTAATACCCAGGTGCATTATTAATGTATCCGCATCGAGGATCCATACTAATATTATAAATGCGAAAGTGTATGTGTGTGTTTGTTTGTCCGTCTTTGACCCCAAAACGGAGCGACGAATTGACGTGATTTTTGGTGAAAGTGGAGATAGTGGAAGGGATGAAGAATTACATAGGATAGTTTTTATCCCCAAAATCATCTCCTAAGGGGGTGAAATGGGGGGGTAAAAGTTTGTATGGAGCTGCGATATAAACGAGTTCCACGCCACTGTTGCCGAGCGGCGCGAAGCGACATTCCATCTGGCGGTCGTAGGTTTGAACCCCAGTTCGTGCCACTGGGTTTCTCAAAAAACGAATGCACGATAAATATCATTAGATTCATTAGATATTCATCAGTGGCTTTTTTGTGTTGGATAGCATCGTGAACCGGTCTAATCCCAATATATAGTCTAGTACCTATCCCCTCTGGGTTGGAAGGTGAAATGACAGTCGCTTTCGTAAAAATCGTGCCTACGCCAAATCTTGGATTAGGTGCCAAAGTGGTGTCCGGCCCATTTAGGTCACAACGGGGATAAGATTATCGATATGTTTATTTTAAATAAAACTTGTGTTAAAATATTTGCTATGTAGGTAAATAATGATTCAAGTCTCAGTAAATACAAAATAGCCCAACTAAACGGAATATAAATGTAGCATGCGACGATTTATACTGACTAGCCCTTCCGTTTAGTCTAAGAGCTAGTGACCAAATCGGTCATGTGGCTTCAGCTGTATTGAAACTCCGTTAGCTACTTCCTTGAACAACCTTTTACGATAATCTTCGTGCTGGCAGGCCGCGGGCGGTGGGTGCGAATGGGGAAAAAAAGAAAAAAATGTTGGCTCAGCGACTATAATTTTTTTTAACAGTTGCTCTGTACTCCCTGTGCCCCAAAAAAAATGCCATGTAAAAATATCGGTGAAAAAGTATCGAATATTTTTTTTGAAATCGTTGGATTTCGTTCGAAAATGTGCCGAGGGGAAGGCAAAAGCGGACTTGGAGGGGATATCAGCCGGCGAACGCGTCAGCGCGCTCACGGCGCGTCGATTGTCTTCGGTTAATAACATATAAATTAATCTCGCGTCAGAAAAAAAGCCAATACAGCTGAGCCCACATGAAAATTATTATTATTTTGGTATTTTTAATTAACGCTGGCTACCCCCACCCACCACCCGATCGATTTTTTTTTGGGTGCACAGGGAGTACAGAGCAACTGTTTAAAAAAAATTAAAGTCGCTGAGCCCACGTTTTTTTTCTTTTTTTTCCCCATCCCACTACACCGCCCGCGGCCTCTGCCAGCACGAAGATTATCGGAAAAGGTTGTTCAGGGAAGTAGCTAACGGAGTTTCAATACAGCTGAAGCCACATGATCGATTTGGTCGCTAGCTCTCCGTCCAGTTGTCCCGTTCAACTAGTCCGTTTGGCTTCTAACGCCCTCTAGTTCGAGTAAATGTCATCATATAAAAGAGTATTTTTTATTGCCAGTTCCGCTACTAGATGGCAGATTCATTAATGGTTTGTTTGTTTCTATAATCTCTATATCTATCAGTATACAATAGGCAAATACAAAAGTTTAGGGTACAGTTTTTACCGAAATTCTATACAAAGTGCATCCAAAGCTTTTGCGCTTGAGTGTTTTTATGTTGTTTCTTCTTCGTAGTTATCATTATCCTAATTGTAATTTAGTTCTGCTTATTGCTAATAGCATAATGGAATAACCATTAAAATGCCACAACTCAAACTCGTACCCCATCAATCATCATCAGAGTAAGTAGGCACAATTAAATTGGCACTATTGACAGTGCCTACCCGGCCCGGGGCATATAAACATATTCGGTTGAGGACCAAATTCTTGGCCAGTAGTTAGCCTAGTTAATTGGTAGTAATTAAAAAGTTCCGTTGTGACACTAAAATTAGCCATACAATTTCTATGGTTAGTTTTCGTGTCACTACGGAACTTTTTAACTAGGTACTACCAATTAACCACGCTATTTTTTTATTATTGTTGGTTTATGGGCCTTTTGTTTGCCGCTTCGACCAGCAGGTGATCTATTGTGGCAGCCCTTTTGTTATTAGATTTCACCGTTAAGACCCGTTGCCTCTAGGAAATTCCAGATTCTTTGGGCGGTGATATGTTGTACCTCTTCTGGGTGCACGACGTGTCGCCCTAGATAGATACTTCTTTTTTGCATGAGTGTTCCGCAGGAGCAGAGAATGTGCGCTGCTGTTTCCTCTGTCTCCTGACAGAACCTGCAAGTTGCATCCTGTTTCATACCCATCTGAAACAGGTGTTTGTTTAGTTTGCAGTGACCTGTCAGGATTCTCGTCACTGCGCAGGTTTTGTGCCTTTTGAGCTGTAATAGCTCTTTAGACAGTTTATCATCAAACCCTTTGATTAAGGCTTTAGCCTGTTTTTGTCCTTTGGTGAACTTCCACAGCTTTATTGCCTCTGATTGTTCAGTATTGTTTAGAAGAGAATATGCTTTCCGTTTTGTGATACCACAGAACGGTTCTGGGCCGACCAGGGTTGTGTCTGCGCCCTTCCTTGCAAGTTCATCAGCTTTTTCGTTTCCTACTATGTCGGAATGTCCTGGTACCCATCTAAGTATGACTTTGTTGGTATTGGCCAGGGCATTTAAATTGTTTTTACAGTTCTGGACTAGTTTCGAGTAGGATTCTAGGGATTCTAGTGCCAGCAGAACAGCTTGGCTGTCCGAATTGATGTAGATGTGTTGGTTTCTTAGGTTTCTTTCCAGATTGATCTCCACGCATTTATTTATTGCGAAGAGTTCAGCCTGATAGATTGAGGCCTCTTTCCCCATGCTGACGCTAGCTTTGAGCTTTGGCCTCTCACCGTAGATACCGCATCCAACATCGTCACCTTTTTTTGATCCATCTGTATACCAAATGTGGCTTCCCTCCTTGAAGTCCATTTGGTCGTTTATCCATTTGTCTCTCGGAGGTATTTCCACTGTATACAGTTTGGTGAATTTGCATTCCACGTAAGTGTCGTCAGTGGGCATGTTTAGTTTTTTGTTATCAAAAACAAGGGCCTCAAGTTTGATAAGCGCTTGCGAGCGCCATTTTGGCCTTGTTAGTGCGCATATCCTATAGATGCACTGCTTCGCCTCCTTTTGCACTTGCAGGTGGAGTGGCGTTAGATTGAGCAGTGCATCCAAGGCTGCCCCCGGTGTTGAGCATAAAGCTCCTGTTGCTGTTAAGCAGGCTGTACGCTGTAGACTGCTTAACTTTGTGATGGCTGTCTTTTGGTTGGTTTTGTTACACCAGACTGCAGAGGCGTATGTAATTACAGGCCTCACTACCGCTGTGTAAAGCCACATAGCAATTTTGGGCCTTATACCCCATCTTGCTCCTGCCATTCGACAGCAAGTCCACATGGCCATTTTTGCCTTTTGTATTATGTTATTCAAATGAGCGTTCCAAGTTAGCCTTTGGTCAAAAGTAACTCCTAGGTACTTGACCTCATTTGAGTATGTTATTTCCTGTCCATTCAGTTTTAGCTTGGCGAGCTTGTCTAGTTTCCTTTTCTTTGTGAAGGGCACTAGTACTGTTTTGCTCGCATTGATGGACAGGTCATTTTCTTTGCACCATTTATTTATGGTGTTGAGCGCTCCTTGCATTAGGTTGGAGATTGTGTGGAGGCACGGACCTCTGATTATGACTACAAGGTCGTCGGCATATCCTTGCGTGTCATAGTCTAGGTCCTTCATAGTTGCTAGGAGTTGGTCCACTGCTAGGGTCCACAGTAGTGGGGATAGTACGCCTCCTTGTGGACATCCTCTTGTGGTGAAGAATTTATGCTCAATTGCATTGAGGGTCAGAGTGACTATTCTATTTGAAAGCATGCTCTGGATCCATCTGATGGTGCTTCCGTCCACGCCCTTTGATCCCAATCCTTTAAGGATAGTTTCTGTGGGTGTGTTGTCGAAGGCACCCTCGACGTCAAGGAAGGCACATAGAGCTGTTTGCTTGTCCTCTAGGGTTTTTTGCACTTTGTCGACCAGATCAAGTAGTGCAGTTTCCGTAGATTTACCCTTTTGGTAAGCATGCTGGTTCAGACTCAGTGGTCTGACTACCAGATATTTCGCTCTAATGTGTTGATCAATGACTCTTTCCATCGTTTTAAGTAAGAAGGATGATAGACTAATTGGTCTGAAGGATTTGGGTTGTGAGTAGTCCTTTTTCCCTGCTTTTGGTATGAAGCGTACCTTGACTCTAGTCCATTGTTCTGGTATGGTCCCCCAAGCAAAGCTAGCTCGGAATATTCTTACCAGGTGCGGAAGTATTAGGTTTTGTCCTTGCTGTAGTAATGCAGGAAAGATACCGTCCTCTCCCGCCGATTTAAATGGTTTGAATTTTTTCAGTGCCCATATTACTTGGTTTGGTCTGAAGATATTTGCGGCCAAATTCCAGTCGTTGTTGTGTACCCTCCGGGCTTGTGTGCTCCTTTGGGTGTCTAACTGAGTATTACTGGTGGGGTACGAGCCTGGGAAGTGGATGGTTCTGAGCAGGTCCATTGTTTCCACCTCCGTGGTCGTAAAGCTGCCATTAGGTCTCTTAAGTAGGCCTAGGTAATTGGTTGGTGTCTTGGAGAGAATTTTGTGAATTCTCGCTCCTTTGTGTGTTTGGGCGATCTCTTCGCAGAACTTCCGCCAAGACTTCCTTTTGGCTTTTCTGATCTGTTTGTTATATTCAGTCAGTGCTCTACCATACCTTTCCCACTCGTTTGGTCTGGTTGAGTGATTGAATATGCGACGGGTGGACACACGGAGCTTTTCTAGCCTTCTGTTCCACCATGTCGTAGTGTAGTGTGTGGTTGATTCTCTCAAGGGGCAACTCAGTTCGTAGGCCTTATAGATGCCTTTGGAGAGTTGGTTTACTGCTATGTTGAGGGAATCAGGGTCTTTTACATATTTTGGGATATCCTTTAGATGGTCTTCCAGGTGAGCCTTGTAGGCTTCCCAGGAAGTTTCTTTTGGATTCCTCCGTGTTTGTGGTTCTGTATCTAGTGGGCCCTTTACACTAAATATAATATGTTTGTGGTCCGACATTGAATTCTCGCAACTAACGTGCCAGTTACCTAGGCAGTTTGCTGCCTTTTCAGTTGCAAAAGTTATGTCTAGTACTTCTTGTCTTGCCCTGGTCACGAAGGTTGGCGTGTTGCCCCTATTTAACAGGTGTAGACAGTTGGTAAAAATAAATTCTGAGAGTAACTCACCCCTTTTGTTGATGCCCGTGCTCCCCCAGATGGTGTGATGAGCGTTCGCGTCGCAACCCACAATCAGTTCTGCCTTTTGTGCTTCAGCGTACTGTACAACCTTAGCCAGTTCTTCTGTGGGATCTTGTTTTTCTCCGGGCAGGTAGGCGGAACAGATCAACACCTTTCGTGAGCCCTTTCCTTTGAGATCAACATACGCAGCTACAAGATCATCGCTGCATAATTCTGTAACAGGCAAGAAGTTGATGTTTTTGTTAAACACGATGCAGGCCCTTGGTTTGGATCCTTTTTCGTGTATTAGTACCTTACCTGCTTTGTTGAGTCCTATTCCCATGGTTTTGGTGTTGATCCATGGTTCTTGTATGAGGGCAATGTTTAGGCCATTTTCGCCAAAGAGTTTTTCCACGACCGCTGTGGCCGCGATGGCGTGGTGTAGGTTGGCCTGCAGGAACGTTACCCCCCCGTGAGTTGCGTCGTTATTGACCCCGGCGCTGGGCGTGGGCCTGCCCTTGCCGGCTCCCTCTTCCTCTGCCCCTGGAGCGGTTGGAGCCCCTATTGCCCCCCCTGTCGGTGGGAAACCGCCGTGTTCCCGATGTACCCGCTACAGGATTGGATGCAGGATTCAGAAGGACTGCTCTTTTAGGTCCCGGAGGGACCTTTCGGGCGGGTGTATGGATGGGGTCCTTTGATGTTGACGGGTTTTGCGGTGGTGGGATTGAGGACGTGCCGGGTTCCGGCTGCTGGGCCTTGGAGGTACCCTTAAGCCGAAACTGTACCTTTCGGAAGCCTAGGCTTGCCTTTAGGTCCATCTTTCGGAGATTCTCCACTGACTGGTCGTCTAGGGCTACGGTCAGCATGACCCCACCTTTCTCGACCTTTGTGTGGAGAATCTTCCAGTACTCTGTGTACAGCCCGGAGTTCTGTGCACAAAGTAGCGACAGGGACATTTTCACGTCGGAGTCGCGTAGGTCTGGGATGAACACCATCCCTATGTTTGGCTTTGGAAGCTCATTTTCAGGTATAACCCTGAGGTTGGCTTCTGGCCATGGTTTGAGGGATGGTGTCATCTCTTCAAGCCAGGCTTTGGACCGCTGGTCCTCGCACGTGATGAGCAACCAGCCTGGCTTGTACGCGTAGCCTACGAATTTAGGTCCCTCGGCCATTTTCAGAGTCGAGATCTTCTGCAGGATGTTGTAGCAGAGGGACTCCAGTTGGGTGTCCGTCATCGGACCACGCTAACTAATGGCCAAGAATTTGGTCCTCACCCATTCGTGGAACGGTGCACATGGGCCGGACTAACAAATAAAAAAAAACAGTGCTAACATATTAAGCTCCATGGTCCCGTACATGGACATGGTGAAACACAACTTGGGTATCTTAGGAGACTGAGCAAGAGACATTTCATGCAATAGGATCATTCAAATATTATCCCATTATTATTATTATTATTATTCCTCCATTATTATTCCTCATTTATATAAATGATCTGCCACAAGCTGTTGACTACCCAATGGTTCTCTTTGCCGACGACAGCACGGTTATATTGACTGGAGAAGATCCTCAGACATGTGAAATCAATATAAATAGGACATTGGAATTAATAATAAATTGGTTAAATTACAATAATCTACATATTAATTTAGGAAAAACATTAACTATGAATTTTTACCAAAGAACCAATAACATGATGAATGAAATAACTGTGACATATAATAATTATATTATTGAGGAAACTAATAACACGAAATTTTTAGGATTAAATTTAGATAATAAACTGGCGTGGAAACCCCAGATTGACAATATATGTAAAAAGTTAAGTAGTTTCTCATATGCATTATATAATTTAAATAAAGTTGTAAATCGGACTGAGGTACTTACTGCTTATCACGCCTATGTAACAGCTACATTGCGTTATGGTATCATGTTCTGGGGTAACTCAACTGATCGAGAACTGGTGTTTTAGGCTCAAAAGAAGTGTCTGCGTTCTGCTTGTGGACTAAAGATGCCTGACTCATGCAAACCATATTTTATTAATTTGAAAATACTAACTGTGCCATGTTTATATATTTTTGAAATTGCTATGTATGTCATATTAAATATTAATCAATTTACTGCTATTAATAGTACGCGACAGGGACACAAAATCTCGTATCAGCAATCGAAAACAGCCTTGCGTGCAAAAAGTGTTTATGGTATGGCACCTAAATTGTATAATAAGTTACCCAAATTAATAAGACAATCCGAAATGCCTCTTTTTAGGAAATATTTGTTGGACTTTCTGGCACAAAATGCTTTTTACTCATTAAAAGATTTTTTTGATTATATGCCGCATACTTATTAAATCTAATATAAGTAGTCAATGTAGTGTAAGCTTGTAACTTTATTAAGTATTTATAATTTTTTGCATGCTGCACAAAAATCTAGTCTTAGAGGAATGCAATTAAATGACATGAAAATTAGAGATTTAATCTGAGTTCCACTTAAATATGTTAATTTTAATAAACACTTGCATTAGCTACCTATATTATATTAGTTTTAGGTTTTAAATAGGTTCAAAATAAAACTTGCAATACCCTAACTGGGTCTCATGTGTACTGTAAATATTGTAACCACCTGTATACCAACATGACAGCAATAAAGATATTTCTATTTCTATTTCTATTATCTATTATGCAGTACTTTAAGCAATATAGTCAAGACACAAACCATCATAATGGTTAGTGTCTTGACTATATAGCTTAAAGTACTGAAAGCCAGATAATGTTATTAGTTTCGTTTTACGTACGTAGTGTTGTAAGAACCCTACTAAGAAAAGTATATGTATCTGCAGTAGGTATCAATAATCTGTTGCACCAATGCCGGCCGAGAAACAAAAAAAACATATTTGTATCTGTAGAGACTACAATCTTTAACGAATTACTACTTTCCTTAATTCGTATAAGGTCTATAATGCCTTATTATTAGGTGTTTCATTTCTTTCATCTCTCACGCAACAGAGCAAGACAAAACAATATCCCGCAGTGAAGGCTCTCGGGGCCCTTAAACCTGCGCGGCTACAGCCGCTTTATCTTTCGGAAAATTTGAATTTGGAAAGGGGCCATGAAACCTTGTGTAGCCAGCTTTATCGCGTCGAGGGGTTACCTACTGACCACTTAAACTCGCCTACAGTCCATTCCATCAAATGAAGTAGGACTAGGTTTACGCATATTTTTATTTACCTATCTTTATCACATTAATATGATTAATACTAACAGTGACTGTCTTAGTACCAATTCGACTAAATAGGAATATAAATTATTCCAAGATTGGTTCATATAATTGTGAAGTTTACCCTCAGATGTCCTTATTCCTGTTTGGTCAAATCTGGCGTTAAGGACAACACAGTCTTCGAAATACAAACCTAAGTTGTGTTTCATAGAACGTTCCGGCAAGTCATAAAACTCATTGCGTATATTAGGATGTACTAAATGGCTGGAAATATTTAAGATATTAACTAATATAGCTACACGGCATAACGTGATGGCTTGGCGATACATAGGTATTATTTTGAAGCCAATAACACGTTAGGTAGCCAGACTAAATAGCACTGAGGAAATAATTAATTTAGTAGGGACCTTGCCTACGAAGCCGAAGGTCCCGGGTTCGAATCCCGGTATTGGCATTTATTTGTATGATGACCACGATTATTTGTACCTGAGTCATGGAATTTTCTGTGTATTAAAGTATTTATTTATCTATATAAGTATTGTATATTGTCGCCTAGTACCGGTACTACAAGCTTTGCTTAGTTTGGGACTGGTTCGATTTGTGTAATATTGACACCAGATTTTTTATTATATTATTATATTTATTATTATTCATTATATCATTTTTATTTTCCACAAACTAAATTGACAAAAAAGACCGTATAAGTAATTATCGAACTTGCTTTAAAAAAATCACGAGAATCGGTAAAAAATACGATTTGTAGAGAATATCCGAAAATCACAAGCTGAAACGGAGAACTTCGTTCGCTTAGTAATTATTTAGTATTAAATAATAAAGATACGACTGAACACACACCTATAGTTTTTACAGGAAGTTAGAATGAGCTGGGAGATTCGTTACACGAATTTTCTAGGAAAAGCTATTCGGCTGAAATTTATCGTTATTAGGGGACTGTGTTACAAAGTTGTTGTTATACGTCACGCTCTGAAAACCTGGCAAAGGTACAAAGGTTTAGGCGCAGGCACGCGAGGGCATAGAGCGGAAAATTCGATTTTCTGGCCCTCTGATGGATAAAGGACCTTTTCCACCGGCCACACAATATAACGCGGTACATTTCATTTTGACACGTCGCGCTGCATTATGTGTAATTATTTTTCTGCGTTTTGGATTTTTATCTGTCGGTAAACACAGTTGATGGAAAATGGAACCTAGCACGTGACTGCCCTAGCTACGCGGGCCCAACCCTTGCCGAAACAGGTCGCTCATCTAATTCACTTAGCCAATTTCCGGGCAATACAGATAGCCAAATCGAAATATATAGTCGCCCTATCTGATAAAAAATTGAATCGCCTCTTTGTTTGGGGACCTAATTTCTATTTTCGTACGTCCTAACCTAATACGTATTTGGTATAAGTACCTGACTCTAAATAGCCCATTCAGGGCCAATCACGAGTCAGGGTGCGTCCGGCGCTTTTCGCTACATACGGACATAAAGCTGCAACGGGCTACGGCGTAGCGCTATGAGCGTAGCGTGGCGGAGAATGGGCTAACCCCAGCAACCTAGAATTTGTATAAGAAATATGGTCAATATGGAGAAGTATTCTATACTAGCTTCTGCCCGCGACTCCGTCCGCGTGGAACTCTCGTTAATATCGTAGCGCCATACAAACTTTCACTCCCCATTTCATCCCCCTAGGGACTGATTTCCGGGATAAAAGCTATCCTATGTCCTTCCCCGGGACTCAAACTATCTCTATACCAAATTGCATCCAAATCGGTTCAGCGGTTTACGCGTGAAGGTGTAATTAAATTTCCCTTAGGGGTGGGTTTTCCAAAACCCTAAAGCTACTTTTCCTGTATTGTAATAAGGAGTCCATACACTTTCAAGATTCAACGGTTTGGGCTGGACGTTGATTTAAGTCAGTCAGGACTTTTACGTTACATGTATAGATAGATTAGCGAATTTGCACAGCGTTTTTCGCCTTCACGGAGAACATTTAATTCGTTATCCATTACGCGCTGGGCCACTCTCAATATCTCCCGCATAATTGCAAAGGGCCCGCCAAGTTTGCCGGCAGATGTCGGGGCAATGTGGGTCGCGGACTGATAAATGGTCGCGAACCCGGGGGAATATTGTATCTGTGAAATTACTTCCCACTGTTACTTTACAATACCCGCATCACTCGAAATGCTCGCCTCAAATTTAAACTTTATTTATATAAACTAAAGTCGCTTTTAGAGTGAAGTTGTTGTGATGGGTTTTCGCGATTGAGAAAGTAGCAGGACAAAATAGCTCCCACGCAGCAAGATAACGTCTCGAGTAACGCCTGCCCTACGATTTATACCATCTCAACTATGAGATACTTCTGACTCAATGCTTACCCCTGAACGGGGATGGGGTTGATATCACATTTCTACAGCAATTAAAGTCACTAAGCTGAATTCGCTTGATTATTTATATATGTATGTAAGTGTAATGTTTATTTATATAAATTAGATAGTTCAAATACGATTCTGTTTACTTAGCCTGCTGCTGATGAAAGTATCGAAGCGGATACAGAGCGCAAAATGATCTATGCAATCAGAGAGGCTACCGCGAAGTGAAAACGAACTTCGTTCGAATATCTCCCTCTCTGTCGCTCGAACTTGCAAGTGCAACAGAGACGGATACAGGAACGAAATTCGTTTTCGTTTCGCGGTAGGGCCTCTGTTATAGTCTAGTACTTAATACCGAATTGTGTAGATTAATTCAATATGTCTCACGAAAGTTTAAATTCGATGTGTAGATTAACTATTTTGATCTCTTCGTACGCTTAGCCACTGGTGGTGACTGTACAATTGTACATGTCCGTATTGTCAATGGTAAACATAACGAGCGCATTTAGCCCTTGACCTGCGCACGGGTAGGCGGGAGCAGCGCGCCCCGCCGGCTAAGCGCTGAGCCCTGTACCGCATTAATAAAGGTAAGTGCGCCCGTGACGTCTAATGTGTCGTTATGGCTCGTCCTGAAAAACTTATTCTATTCCCCTGAAACATACACCCCCAAACGAAAATCATCTCTAACACTCACGCTACACGATCTATTTTAATTTATTTTACCTACGAAATCGCGTTTACGGGCCACCATGAGGAGCCTGCAGTTTTAGCACTTACCCGCGTCGAACAGACCCAATAAAGCCTTATTATCAACGCCTTAGAGTTTACATTCTACCGGTTTAACTTGAAATTTCGATCGGAATACACAATACACGTATACGTGTTGTACGGTGAGTCTGGGACTGAAACTGCTTGGCTCGGGTGAAAGTGCTAAAAACGCGAAACGGTAATCGGGAATCGACCAAGTTCAAATTGAATACGGTTTAATTAATTGTTTCAAGTCACATATTGAACAATAATCTTTAATTGTAATAAAATAAAACAGCAGCGTACCTAAATAATGTTATTTCTTAAATGCAAAGATTTAAGAAATAATCATTTTCTGACTAACGCCATTTAAAAATAAGTAAGATTTGGTATCGAATGTGATATATACGTATACGTGGCACAGTGAATTCCCGGGGAAACCTCCGGCACAACCACGCGGGGCGGTTTTTAATCTGGTCGAATGGTCTCCAGTGAGATTGATTGAACCGTTTCAACCAAATCTGGGGTGTGAGTAAGTGGTATCGAGCTACTCGTATTTTTATCACTGGTTAACTAAAACTAGCCTAGCTGAGAAGAGCCTAGACTACCCGCTGTGTCTGTGAACCTTATGTGTCTGGGGTATCGCGATCTCGCGATGTACGTCCCCGCCGGCGGTAAGAGTCAAGTTCCTGAAGTTCCATTCCAGGCCAAACAGTTCCAAGCGAGTTCCGTAGCGAAGAGAAAAAGGGCTGCTACGCGCCTCGGCGTAGCACACGGTGTAGCGGTCTAATGTTTCCGACTACCTTCTTTCTAGCACTGCTTTTAATTTTGTTTGTTTTACGTATTTGGAGGGAAATGGATCATTAAAATTTGATAGCTACGAGTATATTACGATTTTACAAAGGTCAGTTTGCTTTTGGTGTTGCAGTTTTTGCTATTTAAAAATTTATTTTAAATTTGGGTAGAAACCAATAATTACCAATTAAAAAATACATTAAAATGAAATTTAAAGGCTCACTGCATAGTGCATACAGGTTGAAATACTCGACTGAATCTGCTTATTGTTAGTTAGAATGGTTTGTACTTTTTAATATATTTATAAGCAAACCCCGGATGACGGGAGCAAAAATGCACTTGTCACTAGTGCTTAGTTAAATATCGACTATTCTATCGACATCCATACGAACAAATTATTGAATCAGAAATTTATAGATCAAACTTATTATCTTACATGTCAGGTTGTTACACAATATTAGGTACATCAGGTAAGTATAGATACCATTTCAGTCAACTAATTACATTGGTACTATAATTATATCATACTCACGGGAACGATTTAAATATTTTGAATGATCTAAAATGGATAAACAGTGATTTGACAATAATACCTAGTACAATAAAACAATTACAAAATCAAAATTTAAGCCTGGAAGCCAGTTTAAATATAGTACACAAGTTGAAAGTGCACTTGTCAAGATTACGGTTACATCCTCAAGGTAAAGTTATTCACAACAAGTATCAGGATGTGTTGAAGAAAAACGTTGGCTTTTTAACTTTAAACATCTTAAATAATTTGATATCTGGTAAAGAAGTGGAAGTACGTTGTACAGAAGAAATCCATAACCACTATGAATTATTTAATTTTGCTCCGATTACTACAGTAGATTTAGAACGGTCCTTTAGTTGGATGAAATGGATTTTATCGCCAAGGCGAAGGAGTTTAAAATCAGAAAATTTAGAAAAAATGTTAATTGTATATTACGAAAGCTTTATAAAATACTGAAAAAATACAAACATTTCGTTTTAATTTTATTTTCAACAACAATTAATACTTCTGCATATCATAGCGGTAGTCCAGTAGGTACATCGTGCTTTTTATCGACATCGATTTAAATGATATAAAATGTATGTCCTCGCACTATAAAGCTGTCAACGCATTTTTGCTCCCGTCATCCGGGGTTTGTTTATAAGTGTGAAATAAAGAAAGCCCCTTACATCTCAAGTCAAATACAATGTCGCCGCTTGCAAACGCGATATTGTCGATATTGAATAAATGGTAATATGCAATTATATCGACATTCATTCAAATCATCAAATTATATATATTTTGACGACCGGTTAGCCTAGTGGGTAGTGACGCTGCCTACGAAGCTGAAGGTCCTGGGTTCGAATCCCGGTAAGGACAAATATTTGTGTGATGAGCATGAATATTTGTTTCTGAGTCATGGATGTTTTCTATGTATTTAAGTATTTATATCTATTATATATATCGTCGTCTAGTACCCATAACACAAGCCTTATTGAGCTTACTATGGGACTAGGTCGGTTTGTGTAAGATTGTCCCCTTATATTTATTTATTATTTATTTATTATTTATATCGCTACTGAATGTACTTAAGTACTGAAACGCATCTGACGCTCGTTGGAAAAGCTATAAAATAATAATAGATTTTCTATATAGTAAGAAGTTGTTTTGTGCAATGGCTCAAAAGTACCATACCCACCGACCGGGCAAACCGGAGCGTGGCTTTAGGCCTTAGCGCATGATACTAAAAGTTAATGGGTGTACACAGTACATTATTGCAGCGGCCGGGAAGTAGCAATTCGTAGATGAGTTGATTTTGTCGGATGAAGCGAAGCTGAATCCGACAATAGAGACAAATCACGAATTGCCGTTCCCGCCAAGGCAGATATAATGCTTTTCTCCAAAAATGTGAGGATTCTCAAATAATATTTTCAATAATCTTAAAATAGCGAGTATGTCAATACCCTATCAAGTTCCCGCCCAACTTATTTTTTAAAAGTAAGTATACGGCACTCATAGTTCAATTGGCATACATACAAATTTTCAAATTCATTTCAAAGTCCAATATCTCAAAAACGGCTGAACAGATTTTGATGAAACATGGCTAAGAACACTCAAGATAAAATTATCAATTACACAAAAAAACCACATTCAAATCGGTCCATCCGTTTGGGAGCTACGATACCACAGACAGATACACAGACAGACACGTTAAACATATAACACCCCTCTTTTTTCGTGGGGGGTTAAAAATAGTACGTGAAGTTCCTCCTTACTGTAGAACGCAAATTTAAAAAGTTAAAAGTCATTTCTGCACCGTTTTAGCGGCCAGCACGGCTGTCATGCGACGCACTATCGGTCTCTTTCGTCAGCACTTAGAACAAGAGATATAGTGCGAGAAAAATCGAGAGTATGTCGCAACGAAAGTGTAATGTCTATGAAATTCCTTTACTGTATAATTTTTTACCTCTTAACTAGTATGCTTTGACTAAGACAAATCACTGCAAACAGCCAAGTCCTTGCCATTTGTCACAACAATTTGCTATAGTTAGACTGGTTAGTAGTGTATCGCTGTCTCTTTCCAACTATTGTAAGTTGCTGTGACAAATTAGGCCCGTTTGTAGCCTGCACGGCTATCACAAGCGTGTAAAATACCTCTCTTTCTAAGTGTTCTAATAAGAGAGAGACGGATAGTGTGAGAAAAATCAAGAAAGCTCGCACGCCGTCTTGTGATAGGCGCGCTGATTAAAGTATTCTCGAGTTTTCTTTTTTTTAATGGTCATAGACAAAACGCGTACCTACTTTTGAAACTGATCGAAGTGACGTTTAAAAATAAAATGTCTCAAATCGTTTTAAATAAAGAAATATAGTACATTACTGCAGCGGCCGTGAAGTAAGGGATTGTTGGACGAGTTTGGGGTAGACCGGATACAACGAGTCCAGCAATCCCTGTTCCGGCCGAGGATCGTATAGTGCTTTTCTCAAACGATGTGAGGAAATATTAAAATTAAAATAAATACCTACAAGGTAATCAATTAAATACTAGTTTGTTGAAATTACAATCAGAACGAAAGTTCAGAAATCAATTGTGTAATTTGCCGCCTTTTTTATTTTTTAAACATGCCATTTCAACAAGCCGTTCAAGCACCATGTTTAACCGCACACAAGTATAGTACCATAGATTTTGTTTTTTTTTTATGTCGCAAGTCTGCTTACAGTGTCGAGTGGTGGTTGGCAGTGTGTATTTTTTCCTTTGTCAGTTTAATATTAGTAAGCAAATTTAAAAAGTTAGAGTAGCGGACGGTAATGTTTTTAGTTAGTTAGGGTTTTCATACATTACTTCTTGGCCTAAGGCCAAGAAGTAATGTAGGGAGCCATAAACAAGAAACTTCTTGACTTCATTTCGTGATATTAACGCATACATTTCAGAGCATGTTTGAGAAAAAAATATTTATCGAAACAAAACTGACAACGCACCATGCTGCTTCGCTTCATCCGACAAAATCGACTCATCCACGAATTGCTACTTCCCAGCCGCTGCAATAATGTACTATTATTATTATTACCTATACATTCCGTAATTGAATGCACCCGGTCCGAGCGCTCAAAATCGTAGGTAGGTAATTCAATTCCATATGAATTTGAGTTGTAACTATTGTATAGACGCAGTAAACTATGTATTACAAAGTAACTTGCACTAAAACTATGTTCATATAATTTACTTTAAAAAACAAAGTTTTAACCGACTTCAATTTAGTACTCCGCCAAGCCACGAAAACATTTCCTATTTTTTTTACAATTTACCACATGAACTGATTTCCGATAGCAAATGCGTTGATTACTATAGAAAAAAACCGAATCGCTGTATGTGGGCCGATAATATTTGAGGACCTCCATCGATTCCCCAAGATCATCACCAATGGCACTTCATTAGTTCCTATTTCAACGGAATCTTATCAGAACCTGTGACGTACTTTTGCACTTTTAAGTACATAATTGAGGAATTCGATAAGTCATCTGTGGTCTTCATCATCAATTCCTCGCCACCAAATTTATGATTTCCGGATGTAAATACACGAGTTATAATAGAAAATACTAAAATCACTACACGCGCGCCTAATACAATTGAGGAGTTCCCTAAATTCCTCATGGATCCCATCATCCAACTGAATTTTTGAAAAAATGGGACCCACCTGGAAGCATATACTTACAAACAAAATAAAAAAATTCCGAATCGGTTCATCAATGACGGAGTTCTGAGGTAACAAACATTGAAAAAAAAAAAAAAAAAATACAACCGAATTGAGAACCTCCTCCTTTTTTTGAAGTCGGTTAAAAAAAAATATTTCCGAATCGGTTCATCAATGACGGAGTTCTGCGGTAACAAACATTGAAAAAAAAATATATAAAAAAATAGTACCGAATTGAGAACCTCCTCCTTTTTTTGAAGTCGGTTAAAAAGTAAGTTACCTGTATGGTCTCATCGTAGGAGTAGTTGCGGGCCGCGGGCGCAGCAGCAGCATTCATCTCACCTGCGCGCACGCGTCTGCGCCCACATCTGGAACAATCGCGAATTGTTCCATCACCAAGGTTTCATAAAAAAAAATCGGTTTTTTAGAATTGTATGTTGGTAAAGACACAGGAAAATTAGGTGAATAGCGCGCGGTATTTTTGTAAGCACTGTAGTCTATGCATGTGTCTGTGTGTGAAAGGAATCATGAAATTTAAAAAAAAAAATGCTGAAATTAAATATACGGTTTTCATTTCTACTCCCCAGACATAAGTTCGAGTATATTTAGGTCATACCGACTGAAAATTTCTGGATTTTCGTAAATGAGACCAGATATTATATTAATAATACATTTATTTTATACCCTCACTATTCACACATTTTTGTATTCGTTCGAACCATTGTGTGAAGCAGGAGGCCCAGTCTTCTGAAGACACCTCTTCAATGGCTTCTTGGAACACGTCCACCGCCGCTTCCGGGCTTGAAAATCGTAAGCCCCTAAGAGTATCTTTAATTTTTGGAAACAAATAGAAGTCACAAGGAGCAAGGTCGGGGCTGTATGGCGGATGTGTAATCAGTTCCACATTTGAGGCCTTCAAATACGCATTCGTTATCTTAGCGGAATGGGCGGACGCGTTATCGTGGTGCAAGACGACTTTGCGAGGACGCTTTTCGCGAACCTTTTCTAAAACTTTGGGCAAGCAAGTATTTGCGTACCAATTTGCAGTTACTGTTCTTTGATTTTCAAGTGACACCGTAGTGTAATCCTGATTTGCCGAAAAATGAAGAAACCACTTTCTTGCCGGTGGTACGACTTTTTTAACTTTCGTCGGTAAATCTTCAATCCCATTTCGACACCTGTCACGATATTATAGACAGCTACGAGGACTTAATGACTGTCCTCCATCAAATTTTTTCATCATTTTACGGCACCACTCTACACGCAGTCGTTTCTGGTCTTCTGTTAAATCATGCGGTATCCATCGAGTACAAAGCTTCCGGACCTTCAGATGCACATGTAAAATTGTTTGTACTTGGCTTATTCCAATGCCCAATAAATCATGAATTTGCTGGCAAGTAATTTTCACTTTCAATTAGTGGTCGTACAGTATTGATATTAGATTCCGTAACCGCAGTCGCCGGCCGACCTTCACGTTCATCGTCATGGTGATGATCTCGTCCACGTTTAAATTCTCTAAACCATGCATACACAGAGCTGCGAGATGGGGCTTCATCACCAAATGCCAACTTAAGTCTCTGGCAACTCTCTGGTTGACTTAGGCCACAACGAAAGTCGTAAAAAATCATTGAGCGGAAATTTTCACGACATAAAATTCATTGTTTCACGAACACACAATTCTCTCACACTAGATTTACACTCGCGCCTCGTACCTCGTCTCGCGCCTCGTCTCGTGTCTCGGCTCGCACCTCGCGTGATCGATGGTAAATGAGCTTCCTGTTTACACTCTCGCCGTGAGTTCAGTTGTCTTTGAGCTAGCAACAATGGAGGACGTCCAAGAGCGAAGCGAGAAGCAATAGCGCGAATGTAAACACACGCTCGTCTCGCGCTTCGTCTCGCGACGAGGTCCTTTGACTCGTGCCCAAAAACCGCTCCGAACGCGAGCGCTGCGAGTCGCGAGACGAAGCGCAAGACGAGCCGCGAGCGTCTATTCACACTCTCGCCTCGTACCTCGTGACTCGCACGAGAGTGTAAATGAGGTATCAAGGACGCTACATTGAAAAAACAAATGACACTCTCGCAAATTAAAAAGTAAAATGTTCGCAAAGAGTTCTGTTTTCAAAATGTTATATACTTTATTTTTTTCTTGTTGTAAGTGGCCAGTTCCAGAAACTTTCAGTATGCTCCACGTAGTGTACCTGTTTTTAGACGTGACTGGTACACATTTAATACGGAAAAAGTCTTTATTACAACCTGTTCAATATCAACCAACAAATGTTTCCCTAAATACAAAGGAGTAGAGTAAATCGCCAGTAATTGGCCACCCTCCAGTAATTGGCCACGTTATACAGAAATGATTAAATTTTGAATTCTATAATATATCCACACACTTAAAGTAAATCACCAGATAACGGCACATATCACAAGTATTACTCAACTATTATGTACATCGATTAAAGTAAGAGTTTCATAATAAAATGAGTTTGATTTTGACGAGGCGTTGAACTGCCTGGTTGTTTATTTTTTCTCTTAGCGGACACGCATTTCAAATTAATAAATTCTACTAATTACGTTATGTCAGTGTAGGTAAATGTGATCATAAAAGGTAAGTGAATATTTTTTATACTATTATCTATACATATAAATGCCTATGTCCTGAGTGATTCACTCATCAACGCACAGCCGAAACTACTGGGACTAGAAACTTGAAATTTACACCAGGACTTCCTTTTATGACGTCGGGAAGGGATAAGAAGGGATTTTTGGAAATTTCATCCCTAAGGGAGTTAAATGGGGGTGCAAATTTTGTATGGGGGAATCATTTTTTTAACTAGACTTGAAACTTAGTAGAAAGATTACTTATTAAAATACAAAAAAAAGTAATTTCTGCGTTTAAGAAAATTCCACCCCTAAGGAGGTTAAATAGGGGTTCAATGTTTGTATGGGAAAACATTAATGTTTGAACTATGAACTTGAAACTTTGTAGTAATATTACTCATTTGAATACAAAAAAAATGATTTCTGCGTTTAAGAAAATTCCACCCCTAAGGGGGTTAAATAGGGGTGCAATATTTGTATGGGGGAAACATTATTTTTTAAACTGAAGTTTTGTAACTTTAGGTTATTTTTATATAGTGAACTAATTTTTGAAAATACCTCCCCTAAGGCGGTCAAATAGGGGTGCAAAGTTTGTATGGGGGAAACATTAATTTGTAAACTAGAGACTTAAAACTTTGTAAAAAGATTACTTATAAAGATACAAAAAAAGTGATTCCTGCGTTTTAGAAAATTCCGCCCCTAAGGGGGTTAAATGGGGGTGCAATGTTTGTACGGGGGAAACATTATTTTTTGAACTAGAGACTTGAAACTCTGTAGAAAGATTACTTATTAGAATACAAAAAAAGTAATTTCTGTATTCAAGAAAATTCCACCTTTAAGAGGGTTAAATGGGTGCAAAGAGGGAACTTTATTTTTTGAGCTAGAAACTTAATAACTTTGTAGAAAGATTACTTCTTAGAATACAAAAAACTGTAGGCAGCTTTTTAGAAAATTCTACCTCGAAGGGGTTTAAATAGGGGTGGAAAGTTTGTATGAGGGAAACTTTTCCTTTTGTGCTAGAAACTTGAAACTTTGTAGAAAGATTACTTATTAAGGTTACGAGAAATTGAAAGAGCATTCAAAGCTCAAAAAAAATGCATAAGGGCAGTGGTATTTCAGCTAGAGAGTCATGTAAGCCTGTTTTTAAAAGGCTCAATATCCTCTCCTTGCCATACATGTACATTATAATAAATAGATTTGCATGCCTACTTTTATAAGGTATTGACATTATATGGACATTACTTACCATTTACCATACCATCTTTATACGTACATAATTTTAAGCAAATAAACAAATTTCATTTCATTTCATAAGATACAAAAAAGTAATTTCAGCGTTTTAGAAAATTCTAAGGGGATTAAATGGGGTGCAATGTTTGTATGCGAAAACATTATTTTTTGAACTAGACTTGAAACTTTGTAGAAAGTTAACTTTTTAAAACACTAAAAAAGTTATTTCCGCGTTTCAGAAAATTCTATCCCAATGGGGGTTAAAAAAGGTTGAAGGTTTTGTACGGGGAACACTGGATATTTTAAAGAGATGTACTCTTCATTAACCTGTCTCCATTTCTCGATTTCCAGTGCTGAGTTTAAGATTGTTTTAACAGCCTTACGATATTTAACTTTTTTTTAAATCTCACGCATAATAACTAAGATCCCCATTTTCTAGCTCCAAATCCATGCGTCGCTCTATATCTTGCAGAGTCATTTTTGCCAAAGATTAAAATTAGATTAAAGCATCAAGTAACTGACGGAATAAGTATTAAGCATTCTGCAACCCGTTATCTGATTGGAAAATCTTTAAAAAACTTTAACAATCAGTGCATATCAGTGTCTGCCACTGTTTGAAATGGAATATGTCTAGACCATTTTAACTAAGAATAAAATTCACTTACCGATTTTATATCTGTGTCACCATCAAAAATCTACGCGGACGCTAGTTTTACATAAAAAAATTCAAATTCTGTAACTTATTTAGTTGGTTAATTTCTGAAATATAATTCGACACTATTTTAAATACTAGCCACGTATGTCAGTTACTTAAAGGCTATAAAAATATGATTGGTAAATTGATGAAAGATGTCCTAAGTAAAGTAATCGAAACCAAACCTAAACAAGTGAAAATAAAAACGAAAAACAGAGTTGCATGTGAAAATAAAAGTATTAAAAAGACAATACTGATAACTTGATGCACCCAATATTAAATGTTGATCAACCAGCAGTATCTTCAGAAGTTGTGCACAAAAGAGACAAATGTGAAACTTGTGAACTTAATATTGTCGGCAATGTCAATGAGCTTCTTTGTTTAAGATGTAGTAAATACTTCCAAGAAGAATGTGTTCCTCTGTTTCATAAAAATTGGACCATATTTATGTTATATTTGTTATTATCTTCACCGGGCAAGTTCCTCATCAGATACTGAGGATTGAGGATTAATTCCTAAAGAGTTTATTGTTTAATTTTATGTAGGGATACTTATATTATGTTAACATTTTATTTTGCCAAGTATTGAAAAAAATGGCTAGTATTGAAAATACTGGCTAAGAACTAGGTTAAACGTATGTCCAATAAAACAATTAAATATTTGAATACAATAACAAGTTACAGAAAGTATAGGAATTACAAAACAAGTCGGAATACAATGGTGTAGAGAATGATTAAGTAAATTAAAATATGAACGTAAAAAAAAAGTTAAACTACGAGTACATCCCGCTCCCGCTCTGCGTCAAGCACGAACCAAGGGTCCCCAAAATGCTAGCGGCATTGCCTCACTGAACAGCAATGGAGACCTGTTGGACGAGCCATGACCCAGAGCGGGGGTCAAGACCCCTCTACCTTAAACGTCTGCCTAACTCCTTGCATAGCCCGAGAGCCTCACTGCCCCAGTCCTCCCTCCCTCCTCTCCTCTCTGCCAGGGAACCAACGGCAACCCGTCCGGTCTTTTCCCGTCAGTCCGAGACAGACCCGGGGGCACCAGGATGCACGGTACTTTGGCCGACACCATAGCCCAACGCACGATCTCATTGATAGAATGGTGTCTAGGGAACCGACCCGCCCATCTTTTACAGCTTAGCCCGTGGTGGCCATTCTCCTCCACCATTGTCCCACAAACGCATCGGTGCGCTTCGCATACTCGTCCCTTGCTCGCCAGCCTTAAAGCAACTGCTATCCTCAGGGAGTCGTTGTCTAGCAGAGTGCCGAGTTGAGGGGAAGGCAAGGCATGCAGCCACGCACCGGATTCGGGCTTATATATTTAAGTTATTAAATATTTTAAGAAATAAATAATATCGTCGTCTAGTAAACACATCTTCATTATTTTCAACATTCACTACTTCCCCTAAAACAATAATATGGTTGATATCTATTTACAGGTGATCACAAACATTCTAAGCAAGCAAGGTACTAAAGTGGCCAGTTACTAACGATTTACCCTATTACGCGTTAGAATAGAAGTAGGTAGAGATCTTAAACTTAACCAAAAGGTTCGACCAACACAAAACACCAAAAAATATTTCCATCCTGGTACTTAGAGCGATCGATTCTGTTTGCCTCCCGAAAATCCTTTGATTCCGCAAATCCTTAAAGAAGTAGGTCCAAATTATTTAACAGAAGCACGCCAGATGTTGGCGGGAAGTTGCTGAAACTTGTCCGGGTTGCTCATGAATAATTATAAGCGGGGATAGCGGTGATAACTCACTTGGCCGCTGCCGGCGGCTGTGTCGCAGCGCGGTGGCGAGACACTGGAGGACGCGACTCCGGGAGAACAGAGAGGCCCTACCGCGAAACGAAAACGAATTTCGTTCGTGTTGTTCTCTCTCTTGCACTTGCTAATTCGAGCGACAGAGAGGGAGATACTCGAACGAAGTTCGTTTTCACTTCGCGGTAGCCCCTCAGGGATCAGAATCTTGCAATTACCCGTACCTGCAGCTGAAGCATTTCCAGCCCGATAACTGCCAAGGTTCAAAACATTTATCTCCTAACCTAATAAACTTTATAAATAATAAATAAAGTAATCACAATCACAGTGTATATATTACATTCGAATTGCCTAGTTATCACTTTTACATTGTGTAACAGCTAACTCATATTTTCATAAAATCCAGCTGAGGTGTGAGTTTATTCACGACATTGATTGAACAAAACGAATGATACTATAATTGTGTGACCGTACCCCTTTTCTATGTCATAACATGATAGTGGGGTAAAATTAATTCTTGTAAACATTTTAACAATACAAACAATATTTTACCAGCCATATATATTTCCTGTATTATAATTGTGTCTACTAGTGTTGTACATTTTGTGGCCAAGGAGATATTTCGGTTGATGATTATGACTATGCAGTGCACAAAAGTCGCTATCAGCTTTATTCTTGCACCCCAGCAGCTCCTACTCTGCTTTTCAGGAAATGCCACTTTTTACGGCTTAATTAGCTACATCTCAGGGCACGGGTCCCGCGTAAACGAGCGGTGGCGTGAGGAAGCATGCATACTTTATTATTCAACGAGAAATTGGGTTAACAACGGCTTTATGACATAAAATTATGTTTGCCGCTCACTTACTAAACAAGAAATCAAGAGATACTAAGAAGATTGCTAAGAAGTTAATTTATTTCGAATAAGAACAAAGAAAATAACCTGGATCATACCTCTTACAACAGTTTCGCGTTTTTGTGTTTTTAATTGATGTGATATTCATTATTTTTCATTTAAATGCTTTGCAAAATATATAGGTATTGTGTTAAACACTGAGAAACCGCTTTATTTTGACGTTTAGACTTACAGTGTACGAGATTTGGGACTGGTCTTTGGACAGTTCCAATATGATGTAAAGAGTGATGTGGCTAGAGTAAATCGATTGTCATAATATCCGATTACGATTGATGATGGCTAATAAAAGGTATCGATTGAGTACTGTGTAATAATTATTTTTAGGAAATCAAATAGAGAGCCTATACACTGTCGTCTGCTAACACAAGTGTCCTGTAAGTAAAGAAAGAGACTGATAGTGCGAGAAAAATTGAGAGAGCTCGCGCGCCGTGGAGAAATCAATGCCATATTTTCAAAGGCAACATTTTGCACAATCAAATATGTCGGTTTCGATCGATGTGATTTTATTTCGTATTCTTTATCGTAACAGTAATTAAATAATACCTTGTTATTTTCCTATTCACAATTATTTGATTCATATCGATTTATTTCTAAATTGACAGACTCCAAACGATTAAAGCAGTATATCACTAAATTTAAAAATAAAAAGTCGTAGGACGTAATGGTTTGCATACCGAGTTTTCAATGCTAATTTCTATACAAATAAGCCGTAAAAAAATATGACAATAATTTTATAAGTGCTAAAAAGAGCGTGCATGGAGATTGAACTTTGTTTTGTAACTCGGAAGCGATTGAAACTTTTTTATTATTTCGATGAGCAGTGCCAATTTACGTTATATGGGTGTCGCGATGTGTCTAAAGACCAGTTCCAAATCTCGAACACTGTATGTGACTTGTTTCTTTTTTACTAGCACTAGGAGAATGTATGTGATAAAATAATTACTCTATGGTAACATTACAATCACTATGGAGCCTATGGTACGAGTAGGTAAGTTATGTATGTGATATGAATTAAAATGTAATGTGTTTCTTAAGGGGATGCCTTGATTTGAGTCGTACACGCCCCATAGACAGAGGCACGCTGATGCCTTAGCTAGCAAATTAATAAAGAATAATAAGACTGCCTGAGAGTTGGTACTACGAAATATGTCACAACTTTTTTTTTGGCCTCTTTTTTTAAAGAAATGTTTTTTATGGGATTGCGTTTGCTTGAAGGAAGTACTGAGTGCATCAAAGCACCGCCGGACACATCTGGTTACAAACTTGTGATAAATTGCACAAACGAGTGACTTGCATCCAATCTCTTTCTTCTTGTAGCCTCGCTCTAATATCTAATTGCTTTCATATTTTGAGTATAACATGTAGTCTCATCATAAACGTCAACAAAGATACCTTTGCTCCATACATGAAAAATAGTTAAATAGGTTTCCTTCCAAAAGTTTCAAGTGAGCATTTCATAACCCACGTCCAAATTGGACACACGGGATAAGACTGTATCACGACGGATCAAAGCCCTGGTGCAAAAAACCGTCGGGCGGATCGATCGTGAGCTTGGCATTCCCATCACGGAGCGGAGGCCTACTGCGCCGTCGCCCTGGCAACCAACGCGCCGCCTATTTCAGCGGATATCCTACCGCCAAAAAATGTTTTATGCTACTTATTTGTAACTTGGCTACAGAGAAATTAACGGTTTGACTGCATGCACTCTTTTATTTTATACCGCTGCAAAATTTGACTACTTAAATATTAAAATTTACACATGTAAATACTAATTTTTAATGATTTTCAAAACTATTCCGGCAAAAAACTCTACTTAGTTATTTTTGGTTCATTTTGTTTATTCGAGTACAAACTTAGAACACATGGACACTCGCATGCACTTATTTCTTAACTAGCTCTCATTAGTGATATTGTTCAATTATTTTACGACGGAATTATTTTAAAATCAGGTAACATGGTAGGTACAAGAGCACTTCATAGTAAAATCTCCATTGGGTGCATCGAGGCAGGAGGTGAACAACGCTGAGCCCATCTCGCAACCGGTTGAACCTGGTTTCACTGCTGGGGATGTAGCCACGGCTATTCGCTCGATTTCCCGAGGTTACGTGGCCGATACGCAGACGACCTTATAATCTCTCTCTGATATGCAGATGTCTAACTGTGCCGACGGATCAGAGCGAATAGTTAGGTATTACAGCGCCTGGATTCATATTATGATTATGGCATGGCAATAGAGTCAAGTGAAATTACTTTTGTGTGGGGTTTAGTTCACCCCAAACGGACTAATATGCATTATTTCACGTGGGGTTGATTTTTCACAATGAAAACGTTATGTACATATCGTTGTTTTCATTCCTACAAGCTATATTATACATATAAGTATTTCTCCATACACAAATGTTTCATGTGAACCAAAATTTGCAATAAGTTTCTGTCAAAAACTTAATTTTTGGTTTGTACCAAAAAGCTTGTGCTTTTCTGAACACCATCATCAACTACTCATTGAGACGATTATAACGAAACCAAACTCGACGGGGTTACGTCGGTTAAGTACTGAGTTCTCAAGGCCACCTTCTGTCTCCATCATCAGATCAGCTCGATGGTACCATAATATTGAATTGCCATCCAAACTATACTTATACCCAAAATTTCAGCTCAATCGGTCACCGGGAAGTGGGTCAAATTTAACTCGCAAGATTTGTCCCATACTAACAGGGCAAGTTAAATAAAAGCTTGTAATAAATAAATAGCTTCCGGTTGCTATTCTTCTAAACATCCGAACTTTCACATTTACCTATAGGTAACTAGCTTCTGCCCGCGTTCGTTTATATCGCAGCTCCATACAAACTTTTACACCCCCATTTCACCGGTTGATTTCGGGGATAAAAACTATCCCCAACTTCAACTATCTCCACTTAAAAAAATCGCGTCAATTCGTCGCTCCGTTTTGGCGTGAAAAACAGACAAACAAACAAACAAACAAACAAACAAACACACACACACATACACTTTCGCATTTATAATATTAGTACGGATATTCGTAAGATTTAAAGGATTTGTTCGGGTTGCACCATACACTTACGTTACTAGTTGTTTGCACCACGGTCTGTTAATTTTGTCTAGCAAGCAACTTGGTTGCCAAGATTAGATTAAAGAGGTTTCATTCCACGTTGCAGGAGTTCGGCGTGCAGTCAGTTTATCTGGCTGTGGTATGCAGATATGTGATTCATAACCAGTTTTACCTCACCTCACCGCGGAGCCCTAATATATTCTTACACCGAGGCCGGCGACAATTGCGAGATAACGGAGCTCAAGCTTAATACTGGTTGCCTGTGGTCAGTATTCGATAGACTGTAAATACCAGCCTTGTCAAGCTAAACGAATATTCGTTTGATATGTCGTATGAACTTTTTGAAGTTGGAATTTGGGAATGGAGATTACGGGTTACTAGGGGTTGGTGCACAAATAAAGTTTATCTACTTACAATTTTGAGTTTTTGTTTGTATTCAGTCATTTTCTTAGGTTTTGCTGCTGCCCTCTTTAACAAAAACATGAACATCTTTTATCACAAATTGACATGTTAATCCCTCAGACCAAGAAAAAAGACAGACGGAGCGTTACGAACAGTCAAGTGAAGCCAAACCACATACAAACAAAACCAAGCTACATCCAGTTTAGCACACGCTCACGCACACATATACAAACAAAATTGCACAAGGCAGCACGTGTCGCAATACTGTCAAGATCATTTATTTTGGGTTTTGTGCGATTTAATTGGATAAGCGTGTGCTAAACTTATGGGGCTTGGTTGAAACCGGTTGGCTTCACTAGACTGTTCATATCGCTCCGTCTATATATTTTCTTGGTCTGAGATTAATCCTAATTAATTTAGAATGCATCGCCAATAATCAGCTAAGCGAGACGTCCTGGACCCAAGGAACCCTTCCCATCGGGTACGGTGGTTTAGGGATACGCAAAATTACTAGTGTCGCGTTACCGACTTTTTGTCGTCACACCACATCTCGTATTATAGTCTCCTACCTACCCAATATGAGACATCGGGCTTGGAGGGCGCAAAGAGTGCCTGGTTAATAGCTTGTCCTGGCCGAAATTTCCCTGACCGTCCAAACTCACAAAGCGCCGTGCCAGTGCACCACCGCAGAACGAGACAGACTTTTGGCGGTAAACACAAGAGAGGCTGGTTACAGGCTCCACGCACACCCTTCTACAAGCACTGGGACATTCTTAGACTCAATGCCCCTCCGGAAGCGATGTTGATCGGCTTGGGCACCACGGTCTCTGCTGCCAGAAAAGCGCGGGCCACTTCTCAAGGCATGCTGCCCTTAATGACATCATTCGTCGGTGCCTTGAATCTGCCAATGTACCGGCTCTTCTAGAGCTGTCTGGCATTCTAAGAAACGATGGCAAGAGACCGGACGGGAAGTCATTGGTCCCGTGGAGTATGGGACAGGTCCTGGTGTGGGATGCAACCTTTGTTGACACACTAGCCCCGTCGCATCTCCACCGTGCCTCTATGAGGGCAGCAGATGCAGCAGAAGCGGCCGAAGCTGCTAAGGTGGGCAAATATAGTGGTCTAGGCTAGGCGCCGAATACAATATCGTGCTTTTTGGCGTCGAGACCTAAGCCTCTTCAAAGAGATGTCGAAGAGGCTTACGGATGCCACCGGTGACCGAGGGGCTGGCAGTTACCTCTAACAAATAATTAAAATAGCTATTCAGCAAGGTAATGCTGCCAGTATCTTCGGTACAATGCCCGCTGGGGCCATTATTAGATTTAGCTTATAGTTCTGTTCTATTTTATTTTTAATTTTGTTTTTAATAAATACCTCAGTTAATACTTGTATTATGAATAATTTTAAGTTTATACAATATTAGACTAATATATAAATAAAGTGTACATAATTTAGTTATAATAAATATCAGTTATTGATGAGATAATTTATGCTTTCAATTGTGGATTTTAAGACATTTCAGTCATTAATTTATACCGTATACTTATGGCAATCGTTTAAAAAAGTGATCGTGGCGTGTTTTTTCGCCGCCACCCGACTGTGGCAGCGGGGGTTATAAATAGCCAGCCTGCCAGGAAGCCCACCTCCGCTAAGCTCGAGAGTGTCTATGTTCACCTCAAGCGACGCAGCGTATGTAATTCACAAACTGCCTCTACTCAATTCACTATTCGCCCTTAGATGCTCCAGCATCTGTCATGCCTACATAAGTTGGTGAGATATTTGTTGGAATACATTCGTTAGTTATGGTATGTGTTGCTGTCTCATTCCAAGTGTGCCACAGTTGGAATGAAATTGATCTCTTACACAATGGTAGTTTTGCTATTATTATTTTTAATTTAGTAGTCAGTACATAGTGAGGCTAGTAGGTATTATTTTATAATATATTATTACACTCAATGGCCCATAATTATATTATGCGAAATTTCATCAAATAAATCATCAAGGAGGGAATCGGACTTACATTGTTTTGCCGGAGGCGACTGGTCTGTCGGTTTGAGAATATGTGTAAAGATGCGTTCGGTCTTTTTTGCAACCCAAGGCCTACCTCTGGTAGGTCCATCGCAGTCCGCACGCCACCACACACAGCGAAAAATAAAATCTAAATATTACATGATATTACTAAACAGATACTCGTATAATAATCTCGTAATCTGAATTCAACAATTTGTTGATTACCAAGAAAACAAGAAAAAGAACGACAGTTCGATACGATTGACAATTTTGACAATGTCGACTGCGAAAAAAAACAAACCGATCGTTTCAAACCTCTTCTTCTTTAGGTTTTTTTTTCAAGCAACCTTTCCGGAAGTGAATAACGAAATTTAAAATAACGAGTCAAAAAATAAATACTTTCAAAATAAATATATTGTTGTAAGTGTTATTTAGATATAAATAATGAAAATACTATATTATTTTAGGGTAGACAACAATAATGTAAGTACAATAGTGTAAGGTTTTTTACGGCTGTTTGAGATACTTTGACAGTTGTGTGGCTTTATCTTTCTTTCTAATGGTAAAAAAACGCACGATAGATTAGGGTCCACTGAGGAGGTGACAACTCTCCAAGGCTCACGGAGATTTTCTTGGCGGGCGCGAATTACCCTCGAACAAATAAATTCTAGTCCGATAGTGACCACAGGTCAGTCAGTCAGTTTCGGAGTTTATAAAATTGTACGAAATTAAATTTTGGTTTCCAAAATCAAACCTTGACGTTGGATCTCCGTTAGACACAACATAGAAGGGAATACCTATTAACCTATCTTATGTTTTCAGCCCTTTTGAACGCTAGTGACATCTAAAGTAGAACAAGGATGATACTTGCAGTGATGTTTATACGATCACAAATAAAGTATACGATTATCTCTCTTGTAGTGGGTACTTATTATAAAGAACATATGAAGCGAGAGTGACATCGTCTTCTAGTTACGTTTAAAGTATTTTATTATTACGTACTTATTGTTTCTAAGTTTAATTTCCTGAAACTTGACTGCACAGAGACCGGAGCTAGGCACAGAGATGCTACCTATGCCTATTTAATTTAGTAAGTAAAATAAGAATTTACGAAATTATTGTAAAGGCCAATAAAATTAAAAAATAGTATAATAAGTAACAAAAATTCTAGTTTATTTTAGTAACATACACAAAGACTAAAACTACTTATGAGAAATATTAACAATAAAACTAAAAATTAAAAAATATTTTATAATTGGGCCCTCTTGGCATTGTCCCCAAGATGCTGGCAGCGTTTGCTCGCTGGATCGCAATGCTAATGCGCTGGGCGAGGAAGCTGCCAGATTTTCGGTCCCCTGTGGACTCAATTATTTTTTTAGAGATGTCCTTGAAAAGTTGGCGAGCACGGGCCCCACGCGCCAAGAGTCTCGACACCGAATGGAGTAAAAGTATATTCGGTGGCGAGACCACTATATTTATATTTTGCCGCCGCACCAGGGTGTACTGGTCCCGTGGAGGTGGGAAGGAGCCAAAGATAATAAGTATATATTACGAAGCGCATTGTATGTGCCTTTGGTAGATCTAAATGTAATTTTTAGTGGGATAATGACAGATCAATTGTCCTAACGCTCGTTCAAAAAGTTACGTGTTTATCCCTCTGGTATTCGGTGCACAGGATTTAGATATGATGAATTGATGAATCTATTAGACACGTACCAGTTTTAAATATAACTAATAGGTAGGCATGAACCTAGAATACTATGGACGGGCTGTACATGTTATCACAGTGAGGGATGGAAAAGCTCTTATGCAGCTAAACTAAGAACTCGCCTTAAAATGGCTGATGACTTGCCATAAACAACCTACTAAATTTGGACGGGTAATGGTTTGTGTGCCACAACTTCATACTAAATCAGTTGCGGCAAACAAAAAAAAAGTGGAACTATGGCAAGGACAATGAATGATATTTCCCTTTCTGTCACACTTATCGAGATTTGTACTACCCGTTCGCGCTAAGTTTGCCGGTCTGTTTTTCGCTTTGTTTAAATCTAAGGTTTAAACTTTAAGTAGTGATTTACAAAATATGTTGTTAAAGGATATGACTTATTTCGAAAATGAGACGTTTTGCTAACGCTACCCTTCGAGTTACGTCAAATCGCCAGCGGCAAACTTAGCGCGAACGGGTGGTATGCTACCAGCTCGCTTGCATGTGGTATTATTATTACCATAGCCAGTCCAGAGTATTCTACGTTCATGTAGGTAGGTAAAATTTACCCATATCATAGTTGACTAAAATCTGAATCCATCCATTCAATCTCTATAAGTAAGTAAGTAAGTGGTAATAAGTAATAAGCCATTCAATACCATTAATTTAATTACCAAGTTTGTTTACCAGTCTGTAACCACATCAAATATTTTGGTTTGATCTTTCCTCGTATGGTAGCCAAAAGTGTCTATTAACCGTAGGTAGGGTAGGCACAGCCAGCGGGATTAATATACGTACATAAATAAGTTTATTGACAACATATAAAGGCGTGTACAGATATTTATGTCCTTATTTATGTACCTACATGTTACAGATACCTAAGTATTAGCACCTACCTTCCTCCTATCACCTACATACCTATAACATGCATAAGCTGACAACAGTACAAAGCTTTTTAGGAAAAAATACGTCTCATAATAATATCTACTACTCAAGTGTAAAACTTTACCCCAGTTGTCATCGCTTGAGGGAGCTCCACATGCTCGACTTCGTTGACACTTTCGAAGCACTTTGTCATAAGAGTTATTTTTCATCCGAACTTAAGTTGGATGGAGTTTCACATTAATTAAGTTACAAGACACAAGACGCAACAAATCCTTGCCAGTATGAATTTCAAACCAACTTAATCACAGTGAGTATACAAATCAAACCCAAAAACTAAAGTTTATGTTCTCTGTAACTTATAAATAGTAATGTTTATATTGACAGCTGGTTTACGTAACGTACGAAACACCGCCCTACGGCCAGAGAACACGGGAACTGAATAGACTGAAAATATGTAAGCATGAATGACGACTCGCGCTCGCTGCGGACGAAATATTTTTAAACTGAAAACAGCGCCACTTAGCGTCAGGTAGTAAAACTAACACATTCGATAAGTTGGAATTTAGAGCCATCTATATATTTTTGGTCAACGTTGCTACGATTTCTTCTTCAGACAACTAACATGAATGTTGCCATAAGAAAACGAGTTCATAACAGATTTGTCCATTTTAAACAGATAGTATATTATAAACACTGTATGTGAGGTCTCATTAAGGTTTATTTAACCCAATTCCTAACTTTGTGTTGGTCTGTGAAATGTTTTACTATTTATAAAATAATAATTATTACTTTCCCGTTCACGGGACAATGATGTCACGGACCTTTGGGAGGCGTGCGTGGAGCTAGGTACCTACAAAGTACCAACTGAGCCAACAAGTAGAGGCCCTTTTGACAATTTAATGAAATGCAAGGAGTACACCAAGCGGATGGCTGTCTCTGCCCGTGTCATGGGACGCACACAGAGACAGTACCCCCTGGGGTGTATAGGGACTATTGATGGTTGATTATGATGGCAATACTTCAGCTAGACTGTCAATGTCACTGTCGTCAAGTTGTCAACAATGTCAAATCCTGGTCTGCCCTGCCCGTAGATGATCATTCATTTGTTTTAAATTTGTCAAAAAGTGAAAAATAAACTCAAAAACCAACCAAACATGAAAAAGTAATAAAAAAACTCGTAAATCAAGTAATTGGTAGCACGGGTTGCTACAAAGTGGTGTTTTGGATTTTTACTTTAATAATTTTACAGCAGAATGGTGAAAGTGTGGCAGCTAGGTTTGATGAGTTACGACACAGCCCTGAAGATTCAAAGAGCTATCGTACGCAAACAACTGGACTGTATGAAGAACGGCATAACCTCTGATTGGGATACTCTTCTTTTATTGGAGCACAGGCCTGTTTACACCGTGGGTTAGTGGATAATATTCTTTCATGTTCCCTTCCATTCCTTCCATTTATAAATAAAATAATTTTGATTTTGATTTTGATTTTTTGACAATCCAGTCAACCTAATATATAATGTCCCTATGTAGCTATCTCTTTCTAAATTTATCAAAAGAATATTAGTAGAAATATGTCTCAAGTACTTATATTAACGGTTTTAACGCCTTCGAAACCTGCAAATGAATGATTTTTCACATTATCAGCTACAAGCAAACTTACTAATCCTTTGGCACTGAAAGTGAAAACTATAATTGTAGGTATCAGAGACGAGTCATCAAAAGAGGAGATACAGAGGCTGAATGCCTTGGGAGCTGCATTTAGAAAAACAAATAGAGGTGGTCTGATCACATTCCATGGTCCCGGCCAACTGGTGGCCTACCCCATCATAAACCTGAAACACTTCAACCCAAGCGTCAAGTGGTATGTGAAAAATTTGGAGGAGACAGTCATAAATTTGTGTGCAGAATTGGGTAAGCTTTGGTATAATATTAGACATCACTCATCATAGTTATGTTGGTTATGTTTTAACATTTTTGATTTGTACATAAAATCAAGTAATTTTTATTTGAACAAGTAAGGCAATATCATCATCATATCAGCGTCCACTGCTGGACGTATACAATTAAACAGCTGAAATTTGCAAGTTTCTAGTTTCTAAATGAGGTCACACTACAGCTTTTACTATTCACCTTTCTGCAAATATTAAATAATTGTGCCATTGCTTAAATTATAAGTGCACATGAGTATGCCCTGAAGTGTGTTACATTTGTAATGGTTTTTATCAGTGTTGTGTCCTTAGGGGGCAATCAAAATTCTAATGTACAATGCTCTTGCCTTTGTTCAACTGCTTATGCTGTGTGAAAGCTCTGCCCTCTCTAGTGTCTTCATCAACTGCTCATTATTGTTCATGTTCATGGTTTTTGTTGCAAATGTTAAGATTTTAATTTTTCAGACATCCTATAAGCTTTCTATCCTCGGCTTCTTAATTACAATATGGTTTACATCAAATTCAATGGCATATATGATTATTAATAAATCGAGGGAATAAAAAAGCACTGTTTCAAAACTGGTCATCGTCAGCACATCTCTATCATGGGACGGCCGCGACATACTCTCGATTTTTGTCGCACTATACCTCTTGTTCTAAGTGTTCCAATAAGAGAGCGACGGTTAGTGTAAGAAAAATCGAGAGAGCTCGCGCGCCGTCTCATGATAGCCGTACTGGTGTTCATTGACAGTGTGGTGGCATTCACTATGATTAGGATTTGGAAACTATAAAATCTTTTATGCCTAATGTGTTGTATGAGCCTTTAATGTGTTGTATAAGCGAGTGTACTGATTTATGTGCGGATTGGAGATCTCAGCTCAGCCCATAAAGTTGATATGCCAGCGAATATGAATTATTTATTCTTTGTGTAATTTAATGGGACCCAGAGACACGTCTGGCGTCAAAAACCACGCACAACAAGCCTCGCATTTCGTTGATTGAAAATTCATTCATAAACCATTTTGGATCCCATGTTAGCATATAAGCATAGTATACTACATATAACCAGCGAATATTATGATTTTTTATATAAATGTTTTGTGAAATTTTGTAGTAAAAAAAACGCGCCTCGCATTTCTATCATTGATAAACCATTTTCTTCTTGCATTGCATTTTCCGCTTATAATAATGAATAATAAATATAAGGGGACAATCTTACACAAATTGACCTAGTTAATTTTCTGTATGTACTTGTATATACTTACCGAGTATTATTTAATTATAATATACTGCTTACTGAATTGTCTTCTTGTTAACGGTATTATCAGTTGAGTAATGAAATGGCACACACAATTGAGTATAACAATGTTAATTTCTGTATATTTTCTCAAAGTAACTGTGCGTGTAATTTCAGGGTTGAAAGGCAAACGGTCGCCGTACACGGGAGTGTGGATCGAGGACAACAAGGTGGCGGCGATCGGCGTGCACGCCTCGCGGTACGTCACGTCGCACGGCATCGCCGTCAACTGCGACAACGACCTCTCCTGGTTCGACCACATCGACCCCTGCGGCATCAACGACAAGGGCGTCACCTCCTTGTCCAAAGAAACAGGCCTACACTGCACCATAGACAGAATTACCCCTCTGTTCATACAGAATTTTAACAAGGTGTTTGACTGCAAAACCGAAGATCTAGAAGTCGAGGCCCAGGAAGAAATATTGAACAGTATTTACAGTAAGCTGTTAGTGTCGGAATCTTAGGCGCTCGCAAATTAGTTACTTAGTTAAACATGCATGTGGTGACAAGGGACGATTGCAGTTACTCGTACTATTCAAATTTATTAGTACTTAATCATCTTAGCTATTAGTGGAATGTTTTATGTTTGAGGTCTCTACGGCTCAGGAAACCCCCATTCTTGTTATTTATCACCGTATTACACAAGTAGCTGTGATATGTTACATAAAACATATGATAGTTAACAGCTTCTGGTAATCTCATTCTTACATATTTTGTTTTACCGTACTTGTGACCCGTGCTCGTCGTAGTGCCATAATTAGTATAACAAGGTGGTAACTTATTTAAAATGATAATTGTTGAGTTAAATAAAAAAACATAGTGTTTTTAAATTTATTTCATTTGTTAAATAATGAAAAAATAAATAAGTCAATTCAATTTAACCTAAATAAATAAGATGAAGTCTCAAGTTGGGTTAAGAGAAACAACTAGTCGACGATTTTTAAAAGTCGTGTGTACCCATTAGTACAAAAATTACAAGCTCGCTGTCAATAACGTCGTAGGTTATTTCTTCGAAACCCAACTGAAAGTTCGTGGATAATAAACCGCGGTCGACGGCGTATGTACATACGACATGTTAGCTAAGAGACACGGCCCGGTCGGCGCCGGCGCAGGCGCGGCGGACCAGCAGACCTGTCTCCACGATGAGATCGTATGGAATCTCTACGACACCCATACTCCTCCTGAATTTCCTATTTGTTACTTTAAACTACTTCACATAAATAAAACTATTTGATAAATAAATGCCTAGTAAAGAATTATACTAAAAATGTAAAGTTACAATCTAATAAGAAATATTTCAATTCAGAATAATCCCTTTGAATTAGAGAAAAAGTAGATACATATTTTATATAAATACTTGCATTATTCTCAGGGATTATTCCAAATATATAATTTAAAACTTTGTTTCCGCCTTAATATTCAAAATTGTACAATCACTGGTCAATTGTTTATAAAAGTATCAAATACTTACTAATAAATGCGTTGCTAACATCACTAATTATATGTATAGGCATATCTCTAAAATCTAAACATAGCATTAACTTGCTGCCTCTATAATTTATCGGTGTAACCACCCATATAGGTACTTCATTGTACAACTACTCGTTAAACTACTTATTATTTAATAAATGCTTATAAATGCAATAAGTTACCGCTAAGGTAAATGCAAAAGACGCGGTGGTTAAGTACAGAATACTGCGAATTACAACGTTGCTCATCGAGGTGGACGGAGTTACGACCTGATTACGGTTATTTTAATCTATATAATTTATGTGGCTTTTGTCAGTCATTAATTTGTATCCCATGTGCCTCGATGAAGCAATGGGATATCGGTCGGGCGCGCGCCTACGAGAGGTGCTTGGGCGGCGCGAGCCACTTGCGCATGTAGTAGCAGGAGATTGTGGCGATGTACAGCAGCACCAGCAGCGCGCACGCCACGCCCAGCAGCAGCACCGACCCTTTGCTGGGGCAGGGCTCCACTATCGTCACAGTTTTCTCTGCAAACAAACACCGCTGTTAGCTGACTGATTCAACACCAAGGGCTTGACCATTTACACGTCATCTTTTTTGTCGATTTTCGGCCCATCGTCATCCTGTTAATTCCTTGAATGGACTCTAACCGCCTAATAAAATATTTTGAAATGAAGGTATAGGACAGCCCCCAACTAGTCTCAATGGCAACATCAGCGGGAATCCACAAAAGAAAGCATTAAGTAGGTATTCCAGATACATGCGTCTCTTTTACGAACGATTTATACATACCACCGAAACTGGTCTCCGACGCAGTGCCGCCGGGCTTGTCGGAGCGAAGGAAGTCTGTGCTCTGTCTTTCGTCTCCGAAATCAAGAACGAGGATTTCCTGGGAAATGTTCATATCTTCTTCCTGGCTATGGGCCTCGCCGGTTTCGTTAAGTGGCAACGAACGTTTCTTCCTGCCCCATGACTCCAAAGATTCTCTGCCCCATTCACACACCGCCTGTGAAGAAAGAATACACAGTTTCATATTATGAGACGTCGGTAAAGTCGATAGGATCTACTAGAACTTGAAAAAAACTCACTGGCTCGCAAGGTCCAAGGCAGTATTTAACATTGCACTGGAAGATAACTCCATAAGACTCTGTGAATCTGAAAGCTTCATACACGGACTGAAGAGCGTTGCCATCGGGAGTGAACGCCGGGAAGATACCAGGATCAACGGGGCACCTAAAATTAACCACATGTTTAATATTATATCGAAGTTACTAGAAATATCAAGGAACAAAATCATTCCATCTACGTACCCTTCATCGTCAATAATCTGGAAAGTGCTTTTCGAGTCTTTCGCCATCGCCACACAGCTGCGGGCGAAGATGCCATACGGAGCTGAAAAACACGGAAGATATAAGGATCATCGGAATCATTTTGAACAAATACAACTTCTACTTATGGCGATGCGTGTCTCACTGTCTTCGGGAATCTCGATACGGAAGGTGAGGCGGTCGCCGATGCGGACGGTCTCCACCTCGCGCTGGCGCGCGTCCAGAATGCGGATGCGCGGCGGCGGAGCCTCGGGGGCCGCCGTGATCGAAATCATCTCCGGGTCCCTATAAACGAATACCGTTTTAAAACACCCCCAAAATTCAACACGATCACTCAATCACCATTACATTCCGATAAAAATCATAAAAATGCCATAGTGTAGGGATAAACATATAATATTCCACTAAATGCACTGGAACATGTTTACATTACAAAGTAGCTAACCCATTATAGTAAGTAGTGGCAATGTGGGCCGGCTCGGGCGCAGTTAAGGTACCTCATTGACAGTAATCACGATCTTTATCGTGCTTCGGGTAACCTCATTAAAATACATACAAAGTCTGGTGAAATTACGCTTACATTGCCGCACACGTCCTCGCACCTTTTCTTGGTCGTGTAAACCTAATTGTTATACGTTTACAATACAGCGGCTCACTTGAATTTTAAAATACGGTTCGCACGGGAAGTTATTTGTGTACGAGTACCTACGAGACTGAATTTATATACATTGCCTACATTTTGATATTGCGATAAATTTATAGTGCCTACAGTAAAATATATTTGTGAGCAGGTATTTTCAGATTTTAGGATTTATGTGTACGTCTGAGTAGGTAAAACCTTTAGTGGGTTAGAAAATGAGTGGGGGTCAGAAGGATTTCCTACAGTTAAAGCATGGTAATACTAACCTGATGGGCACCATTCCAAATGTGATATTCTTTGAGCTCATGTCGTACGTGCACTTGACTTTGTAGATCTTATCCGCTTTAGTCATTACCACGCTGTGGTGCTGTAGCACGACAGTGTTGGAGTACACCCCAGTCTACAATCAGAAACCATTGTTAACCAACCTGATAAACAGACCACCTAATCAGCTGTTTCCTTTATTAAATAAATAAAACTTAGTGTTGCCCTTCTTTACACAAGAAAGGCAACAGTGATATTTAACAAATCCGTGCTTAGCAGATTGACGGTCATTTATTTACCTTACTCGAAAAGTAACTACGACTCTCCGCTTGTCATGTTCCGTCGCCTACGCATAGCTTTGTGCTACTTTCGATACAAAATTCTCTGCAATAACGACCACGGAACACGGAGAGCACTGAATTTGTTGCGTTCATTTGTATGTGTATGACGACGACGCGCGTATTCGGCTGGTTTGGCCACCTTTTTAATATCACCAGTCACTCCGGGGTAGATAAGACTAGCTTACACGGGTATTTCCCGTTCGTGCGATCGGTCGATCGTTCCAGAGGAGAAAAAGTCTCACTGGACCGATTGATCGGTCGAACGATCGGGCGAACGGAAAACACCCCTAAACACGATGAGTGGCGTACTCGAAGAGAGATCTATAGGCCGAAACGCACTGACAACGGTGGTGGAGCGGCGCGGAGGCGGTACCGGTTGTAATGTTCGAACTAATACGAAAGGGTACGCGCAGAAAACCGCCTCGCGCCGCGCCGCTCTGTGCGGATCGTTTCATATTAGCTCGAACATTGCAACCGGTACCGCCTCCGCGCCGCTCCACCACCATTGTCAGTGCGTTTCGGCCTTAAATGCTCAGCAAAGGGCGCTTACGGAATGAAAACGTTAATGACTGTGCATAAAAATCACGCTTTGTGTGATGGGAGTGGAGTACTCACGACGCTCTGAGTGTTGCAGTCCTGACCGGCCATGGTGAGGTCGAGGCGGAACAGGTCGCTGTTGACCACGTCGATGTTACACGTCTCGGAGCGGCCCAACGCGTAGATGCGCCCGTTGAAAGGCTTGTTCGTCCTGACCTGAACCGCGATCCGTGTATCCTTGCACAGCACCGAAACTAAGGAATTATCGAGACTTAATCATTTAACAATCCAATAAAGGACGATTCGCATAGACACGTGTTTATTTATCAACACACTTTGCATCTGTTCACTTAAAAATATAGGTACATATATTGTGTAATGTGCCAAACATCGTTCATTGAAACTGAGTACAAAGTTGACAAAAAAATAACATGTTCCTTTTTTATCGGAGAGTCGTCTTGAGTCCGCAGTAAGCTCGATTCTCTATTCAAACGTAGTTACGCTCTCATTTTAAAACTTTGCATGCAAACAATGACAGGAGGTATATCCAGGTCTGTAATTAGTTTGTGTAACTTCAGATACCATAGTAAAAAATATACAGCGAATTTAAGTTTTTCATACAAAACTTGTTCTTGCTGTATTTTGTTTGTTTTCTAAACTGGAACCATATAAACTTATTTATTACAGACATGGATATACTCATGTTATTGTATATGCAAAGCTTCGTCACAATCCAACCCGTAGTTTTAAAATGAGAGCGTAGCTAACTACGTTTCTGTGGGAAGGTGAAATCCGGACGAGCTTACTGCGGACTCTTAAACCAACCATATATACCTTCACTCCTTCCGAACTGAATCATAGAAAACGCGTTTTACGTTAACCCATACATCAACATATATCCATCTTTGCATGGTCAGTCCTTGCCGACAGACATTATTTTCATTTCATCGACAAGTCATTGCGTCGAGGACTCGATACTAGGTAATTTGAACCGAGGTCTTTTAATTGGTTGACTTATTTCAATAACATTCATGTCATTCATTTCGGGTTTTTATAATTCATTATTTTTTACATGTAATAATATTTATGAGTAAGGACCATATTCTTGGCCAGTAGTTAGCCTGGTTAATCGGTAGTTAGCCATACAGTCGGAAGAAGCCATAACCATACAATTGTATGGTTCATTTTCGTGTCACAACGGAAAACTTTCATAGAAAATTTAATTGAGTGAGTTAAGTTGGCCAAGAATTTGGTCCTTACCCTTATTCCGCATATTTTTTTCGGTTCTATATCTGAATCCCTAACTTTTTTAAACTATTTTTGCCGTGCAGCGAGTCGACGCCACCCCGTTGCGCGGGGTGTCTATTTCTGGTCTGAGGAACCCAAAGAACCCTTACCTAACCGACCTAAAACAGAGTTCGCTTAAAGGCGGGATTCCACCGGCACTGTGCAGCACGAGCATTTTTGTACTGAATATGCATAGCACAGTGCCGACGATTTACACCACCCAAGTAGCAATCAAATGTCTTAAAAAGGGATTGAAGATATCTTGAAGACAATTAGACAAATTCTTGCTGTTGTCTTGGCTAAAACCATTATGTCCCTGAAGATATCTTGAAGATATCCCCCAAGACTCAGTTAGGACAAAGTGGGCACAGTATTTAAGACATTTTCAAGAAAGAGTTAATACTACTATTTAGACAAACTTAAACCCTACTTAAGAATGAGGGTTTTACAGATTTCTAAACTTCGAATTGAAGATATCGTGAAGGTTGACTTAAGGCCAAGAAATAAACTTAAAGATATCTACAATACTTACTTAAAACTACTAACACTGAGTTGCACAAATTCGATCATCTCTTAACAAAGAAAATTTTTAAACTTTTTTTACGCATGGAATTGTATTTTAGAAAATATGGCGAACTCTTTTACTAACTAGAGAATTCACTGAAGTTTTATCAAAATGGCGATTACTTAACTATTTATTACGTTTAGAAACGACTGTGTAATGTCCCTATAGGTATTTAAAAACTATAACGCATGATGGTTTATCGTGTAAAATTGATTGAAAGTGCTATAAAACAGACGGGCTTACCAAATACTGGAAAAAGAGCAATAAAAATTAGGAATATTAGGTTGCTAAATTAAAAATTTGATTACATACAGCGCAGAATACTACTTTTCTGTAAATGTTTGCAATATAAATGCAATTATTATTGCTATTACATAAATCTAACTACAATGTACTTTATTTTTTATGAATTAGTGTCGGAATTTTTTTATTTTTTTTTTATTTACTAAAAGTAAAATGGAGTTTAGTCTTATTATTCTTAGCGAAGTATGACTTTAGACGATACTGATTTTTTAAGGTTATTTTAGATAAAGTATAGAAAAATTGCATTTATAGTAGTACCGGTTTAGAGATATTATACTTAACTTATACTAAAAACCGAATTAGTGTAGTTCTACTTAATACTTAATGGTTCTTTATCAAATCTTTAGTTTGATTTAATGAATACAAGTTGCCGTCCATTTTACGGTAAATGTTTATGCAAGAATAACCATTAAGTTTATAATACTTATGATATATTTATTCTGTATATCCTGTCCTGTGTTTAAAACAAACCATAAATTCAACCAACCATAAAGGATGACATTGACACGTCAACAACATTGCACTTTCATAATCTTCTATCTTTTATCAATCTATACATATAATAAAGCTGAAGACGGTCGAAAGTCTGTACATGGAAGATATATTCGAGAAAAAGTTTGTTGGGGATGCTTAGAATCGATAACAGAACACGATCCAAAAGTTTTTAGAATTTTTGTCTGTTTGTCTGTTTATTTGTACGCGTATCACGTGAAAATTAACTTCTGAACGGATTTTGATGCAAACTTTGCTAACCTGTCGAGAAAACTCCCGGACAACACATAGGCTATAAAAAATATTAAGATAATGGGGCAAAGGGGTTATAAAATGGGGTCAAAATGTATGAGCTAAAGACTTGAAAATTGACAAGATACTTGACTAGAAAGTAAGAAGAACACCCCATTCAAACGTTAAGCAAAATATAGATAAAACGTGAAAAAACCCGGGATGTAAAATAGTGGTAAACACTACATATTAACCAAAACTGGTTGATACCTCCACTGATAGTAACTGTTATACATCAGATACCTAATTAAATTGGAACTTCAGTAACTGACGACGGCGCTGTTTATATTGAAAAACCAGCAACCTTGATCTCTGCCTTCCTATATTTGCTATGAAGTCAGAGGTCATCTAAAGTTGTTTGAAGGAAAAGAATTATCATAGTTCACCAACGTCAAGGGATGTGGGTCTACAATTTGGACAAAACGGCATTCCGCGGAAAATTGAGTATCTATGGTATCAATTTTATGAATGTAGAAAACTCCCGTGACTTTCTGAAATATGCGCATCATCAGGAGCGCCCCCTAAAGGTATATAATTTTGGGCCTTTCATTCCTATGAAAACCTCAGCCTTCGCTTCGCTTCTTCTTCGCTTGCCTCCCCGTTTTCCTTCGGGATTTTGGTCCTCAAGTTTCGCTTACAAGACACCGAAAGATAATAAGTGTCTTTAGAGGTCATTGCTTGCATTGAGACCGTTCACAGAAGGGTTGCCTTACAATAGAACGAAAAGGCCTTGCTTGCCTCTCCACTCACTCTCCGAACTTTTACATGCAATTTCGCTTGCAAGACACCTGGGAATAGTAAGTGTACATCCCCCACGTCGCCATCAGGTTTCACTTGCAAGACACTGGGAGATAATGAGTGTCCGTCTATAGAGGTGCATTAAGAGCGCTTTCTGAAGGAATGCTTGGAGTCTGTCACTTCAACGTAAAGCACGGCCCTTGGCCTCGGTTGCCTCGCTACTTATCTATACGGGACTTACTTCGCCCTTCGTCTCGCCACTCAACTTCGGGATAGTCAGTGTCCGTGAGGGCTTGCTTGCCACGCCGCTTATCTCTAAAAGTCTCTAAAAGCATGCTATAGGCCTTTAATTCCTACGAAATGTTCAGGCTTCGGCTTCCCTTGGCTCCCCATTTATCTTTGGGAATTTGGGCCTCAGGTTTCACTTGCAAGACGCCTGAAGATAATGAGTGGCCTAGGGGCTCGCATTGAGAGCGCTCTCTAAAGGGATGCTGTGGGCCTTTCATTCCAACGTAAAGCTCGGCCTTTGGCCTCGCTGCCACCTGGGGTTAGTATGATATAAGTATCCTTCAGCCCCCAGTGCTTTCTTAAGGCTTGATTTGGATCTTTCATTAATACGAAAAGTTGCCTGGCCGCTCACCTTCTGGACTTTGGTCTCCGGATACTACGGATACGAAGACATCTGGAGATAGTTAGTGTCCGTGGGGGCTTACCCACGGGCCTTCAGCCCCCGAGCTCACATAGCGACCGCTCTCTAAAACCATGCTTAGGGGCTGTCATTCCTACGAAAAACTCAGCCTTTGGCTCCGCTTGCCTCCCCGTTTACCTCCAGAACTTCGGCCCTTAGGTTTCGCAAGTTACTCGGAGAAGTCGGAGATAACGAGTATCCGTGGGGGATCGGGCCTTAGGCCCACGAGCTCGCAAGAAGACCGTTCGCTGAAAGATTGCTTTAGGCCTTTAATTCCAATGAAAAACTTGGGCTTCGGCCTCTCTTGCCTCACCGCTCGGCACTTTGGCCTCAGGTCTCGCTTGCAAGACACCTTAGGATAGTGAGTGTCCGTCGGGCTCGCCCTAGGATCTTCGAACCTAGGGCTCGCTTAGGGAGCCCTCTCTAAAAAGATACTTTGGGCATCTATAGAATATTATTGACGAGCAAGTTTATGAGGGTGTTATTTAGATTTGAACTGTTACACGCACTATCAATGAAATCAGAAATCAGAAAGTTTATTTGCTTCAGATACAGTCATAGGGTTATTACAAAAATGATGCGCACAGTGTCCAATGCCTGCGAGCAGGTGTGCAAATCATTAAATTATATATTTAATGTCACAGCTACATAATTTATATGAAATCAATATGGAAATGAAATCTTTATTTTCAGCATGTAGTATGGTTAAAAAACATAAGAATACCATGTAACTAAACCATAATTTATGCGCGTGCGAAGTCGCGGGCAGAAGCTAGTACTGCTAGTGCTGCTACTTCATTTTCCACATCTTGCGTCATCATCTCCTTTCTTGTGATCTACAGTATACTTGGTAATAATGATACCAAAGCCTCACTCGAAGATGTACTTGGTACTAATGATAACAAAGTCTCACTCGTCGCACTGCCGTTTGAATGACTTGGTCGCACACAATTGGACGATATTTTTTTTATATTTTGGAGCACGTCGACGAAAGCCACCACATCTTTAAAAAAAATATATTTCATCCATCTTCAATTGGTTCTAGTTTGTTGAAAAACGTCCCGTTAAACTTATTTTCACTTAAACTTGATTAAATTTAATAAAAAAAGAATACAGTTACCTTAAGTGACCCAATTCATAGAGCTTGGTGTAACCAATCATCTTGAGTGTATCTACAAAATCAATTTTTACTTTGTGATTCTAAACTGATACTTAAATTATACCATTGAATCTTAAATGAGTCTTCAAATAATCTGAGTTGAGTAAAAAACACATTTTTAGACTAATTTGTAGACATACTTAACACCAAATAGTTTTTAAAATATTTAACTAGGTTTTAGGTATTCTTGACTTGCTAAAGTGGCGGTAGCTTAAAACTCTTTAGTTTTTAAGATTAAAATTACTAAACTGAGTCTTTTTAAATTTAGCTTATTCTTATTTTAGATAAAGTTTAGAAATGTAAGATTTAATCATTATTCTTGTTTGCTACTTGGGCAATGATTCTTAGTTTTATTATACATACATACTATACATATTTGTATGTCACTAGAACTAGGTACATAAATGTGCCACTAGGACATGTAAAATTGTATTGAAATACGTCGAAGAAATGAATTGCAATGTTTTGTAGTTGTGCCAATTAAGATAATTTGAAACGAATCATCGATTAAGTAATATTCGTTGAATAGTATTTTCTACTTAGTAAGATAAATTTAAATAAATAGTAGTTGAAATAAAATAACGCCAAACAATATTACTAGTACTAAAGTTTCGATGAATCGTTGTCGATGAAATTATATTCGATAAAAAGGTTGTCGACAAAACAAGGGTACACCTCAGTCCGCAGTGAGGCGCGTAGATTATTGTTTATTTTTATTTACCCTTAACTAACCCCAATAATATTGGTCAATAAACCAGCTGCACGTCTATCATGGGACGGCCGCGACATACTCTCGATTTTTACCTCTTGTTGTAAGTGTTCTAATAAGAGAGAGACGGATAGTGCGAGAAAAATCGAGAGAGCTCGCACGCCGTCGCGTGACAGCCGTGCTGATGGTTGCATAGTTACCATCGTAGCAAGTGCCAGTTTTGTCGCAGTTGGCGTCGTTTCTGGTCAAGTTGCTGGAAGGGTTATTGTCCTGCTGATGCTCGATTGTTACTGGCAGCTCGCCATTCGTGTTGCTGGGTGGCTCTAAAACAAATAGAAAAGAAAATGTTATAGGGTCTGGCTCTGCATTCCGGCTAATGAGGGTTCTACAATAAAAATTACTCTCTAATAAAGCCGAACAAATGTATAAAGCGCACGTACTCGACCATTCGAACCTTTGATTAGGCTTGCTGTAAGTGCGTGCCTCGTGTATCATCATAATCGAACAAGATTGCAACACCGACACAGTAAGAGTATCCTAGTCAGCAAGCTAACTCCAGACACGGATCATAATCAGCTGTATTTCCACATAGTCTGTGTTCATACCTAACAGAAACATCGTTCCAATGTTTGAAATGCTGCGGTCCCAGAAGGCATTAAGCAAACGGCACGTAGGTCCATTTAGAGCACTCATAATGAAAGTTGTACTGTTAATGATACGTTTACTGCGACCGCAGCTCCGCAGCGCGGCGGTAACATGCCGGCTGCAATTACCTCGCACTGCGAACCTCACAGCCAAGGGTTATTCTAGATTTTCACACGCAATTGGAAACTACTTGGTCGCATCGACACTCGTCGACTACTCGTAATCCCCAGAGCGAATGCTCGTTGTTAAAACCTCATGAGTTACAACATAATATTATGTCGTTATGTGAGACCCCCGCGCCGTAAAGTACTGTTTTGTCAACGCAATTAGCAAGCAGATGAGTCCATTACGGCGGTGCATGTTTTGTCAATGCATACGCCTACTCATGAACATGCACATTAAAAAACAATGCTTACATTTTTCACACGCTGTGATAGTTATATCTGAGAACAAGTTTATGAATAGCTACAATAAAGTAACTTAATGCGTCAATTGTTGTCACGCCATTAAGTGAAGCTATAGCTACTTAATTAAATATTTCAGTTTCAATTTGAAAGTTAATACAGAAGACGATTTCTGGCAAACCGATGTACCTAATTATTTGATAAAATAATAAAATTGATGCTGTTCGTGTTTAGATTGGTAGGTCGTAATTTTATCATTCCAAGGGACGTAGGTGTACCTTACCTAGGGTGTTTATTTATAAAAATTCACACCGCCATGACTAAATCAATTAGACATTCTAAGCTAAGGTCTTAGCTAAGTATACGTTAATCTATGTTTAGGAAGACCTTATTTGACTACCAATATTTGCTATGTATATAAAGGTCGTTCTCGACAATTTTTTAAACAGAAATTGTTATACCGTTTTGTTTAAACAAATTACTAGCATGCCACCGCCGCCACCGGCATGAAGTCAAAAAGACCAATAAAATTACAAACTCTCATTGACCTCGCCGCCTAACCATAGCGCGTCGACGATTTTAAAGTTTTAAGTCAACGTAACGTTAAAAAGTGTAATCTTGAGAGCGACCGACCGCGCTAGCTGGTGCTCTCTATTTCCAATTCCAAAACTAGTAGGTATAACCTCTGCCTACCTGGGTCTCCGTATGTGGACGTTATGAAGTTTTATTAAAATCCGTTCGCTACATGAAAGGGTCTATTCTCACTCTCACTAGTTCTTTATCTGTAGGTACCAGGAATTCGTTGAAACATTAATGTAGTAATAGGTACGGGGAAGAAAAATTACAACTAGTTCCATTCATAGAATTAATAATAGAAGTAATGGGAACAGACCATTGAAAGTGACATAAGCATGCTCTTAAGTTTTCGCGTTTGTGAAATAGGTATATATTACTGTATTGGTGGCACTACAACGTTTGTGTCCAAACATTTCTTACTCAAATGCCGGCGGTGACATGGGTCCATATTACACATTTGAGATTAATTGTAGGTTTAATATGAATTTAATTTTTGGTGCAATTTACATCTGAAGTTGCATCGCCCAAAATTTGTCTGATTTGCCCAAAGCTTGACTGGTAGAGAATAGTCCGCTTTTGTACGTTAAGTTGTTATTTTGTGCAATAAAGATTAAGTAAATAAATAATTACGCCGTGGTTTCGGATTCGGTAAGTTCTTCGAATGTTACAAAAAATTACTCATCTACTGCACTATTGATATTGTTACACTCATGACTTCTGTGGTTCTCAATATTCGCAAGTCATCAAAACCCATCTAGATATCTACGATCTATAAAATGAAACTTGTACGAACACAACTTTTAGTTCAGTTTTTGTTTAATTGAGACGTGTCGATCAGAGCCCTTATAGAGCTGATAGTTTTTGTGTGTTGAACTGTATTTCTTACGGATTTCACACTTGGAACTAATGGGAAGTGCTCTCAGGTTTTTGTAGTCTCGTATCGCTACAACGACACGTACCTATTCTTTCTCACGTCACTAGCTGTCTCATTCGTGAAAACTAAAAGTGCAAAAAACACGATTTCTACGCTCACAGATTTCTAACTAGTCCTTTATGTTGTTGTACCTAATAAACATTGTCTATGCCAGTTTAAACTCTGCTGACATGAACTACTTACTTCGTGTCTGGGAAACAAAATGAGAAGTTTCTTTGAGGAGTGCACTGGAGCGCGAAGCTGCATTAGTAATGCTTTAATTTATTTAGGTTTAGTTTTTAATCGTTCATGTTTTCCTCGTCAAGTGTTAAGTTCTATTAGAAATATGCTCCAATCGGTATATGTATGGGTTGCGATATATTAACTATAGATTATAAATAGAGACTAAGGAATCTGACTAATTCAGCTATGTGATCTGCGGCTACACTATAATATTATACTGTGTTGGGCGTAATGGGAAACAAGATTTCGAAACAAGAGCGCACGAGGATTTAGGTACCTACCAATTGTTGGATTCTGCTTAACACATAATATACTTTAAAATAACGACCTCAATGTAATACCTACATCGCCAAGCGACACTTTATTACATGATCTGCTTTCCAAGAGCGAGTGCATTGGTGACTATAGAACGTTGACAAATTTAAATATGTAGGTAGTTGCTACTTTACCGAAAACTCATAAGTCTCCTACTTAGAGCCAGTAATGAGTCCATGAGCCACTTGTGGTCTTCATCATCGATAAAAATAAAATCTAACTTAGGTAATATCTCAAATAAATAATTTTATAACATACAACTGAATTGAGAACTTCCTCCCTTTCAAAGTAGGTCAAAACTATAGTGCGTTTTTAGGATTAGAAATACGGTAAACAAATAAGAAGCAGTCGTCTTCAACCTTTTCTGCAGGAAGGCAAAACGTTCGGGGGAGAACGAGTCGGTATTTTTTGCAAGCCACTTGGGCCTGCCTACGGTAGCTCCATCGCAGTCCACACCACACACGCAACGAAAAATGAAATGTTAATATTTATTAACAAATCTCGTATAATAATTTTGGTTATCTGAATTCAATAATTTGTTGATTAGGTACCAAGAAAACAAGAAAAAGAACGTGATACGATTGAGAATTTTGACAATGTCGACAGCGAAAAAAACGAACCGTACGTTTCAAACCTCTTCTTCTTCTTTACTATGCAACATTTCCAGAACTGAATAACGAAATTTAAAATCCCACCAAAATCATTACTGTAAAGTGATTGCCAAGACTTCCTAGCTCTTATATAACTTTCAGCGTTAAAAAGATATCAGATCATAAAAATTAACCCCCTAATTTAAAGGGTGGGGGGTGATTTACTAAAAATCCTGAAATACGTACTTTATTATTTATAACAAGAAGTCCCTATATAAATTTTCAGACCCCTAGCATCAAAATTTGCGGAAGTCTCATACAAAGTTCCATCCCCTAGTTTAAGGGTTTGAGGGGTAGAAGTTTCAATTTTTTTAATTATTTTGTTGATTGTAAACTAATACTAGCTTACATACCAAATTTCAGCTTTCTAGGACCTATACAAACTTCTACCCCCTTATTTAAAGGGTGGGGGGGAAAATACGTATTTTATTATTTATAACAAGGAGTCTATAAAATATAAATTTTCAGAGCCCTAGCATCAAAATTTGCGGAAGTCTCATAAAAAGTTCCATCCCCTACTTTAAGGGGTTGGAGGGTAGAAGTTCCAATTTCAACCGTAGAGGTTTTGATGATCAACATCAGTCAGTGAGTCAGTGACGAAATCGGCGTTTTTTAGATATCAATAAAATCTTAAGTATAAGAGCTATGTTACTGAAACTTTATATGTTTAATAAGTCCACTATTGACATCATATTCCGAGAATTTTCTTTATCTGGTATAATCCAAACCCAAGTTATGAGGGTTCAAAAAAACGACGAACCGCTTCGAGAAAAGGTAGGTAGTGCCGTTGCGCTTCACTTGGCTCGTCTTGGCGAGGGCACTGCCGTGCCCCCAGATAAGAGAGTCAAAAAATAAATACTTTCAAAATAAATATTGTGTTGTAAGTATTGTTTAGATATATATACATAATGAAAACACTTCTATCATTTTAGGGTCGACGACAATGATGTAGGTAGGTAAGTCTTTTTAATGGCTGTTTGAGATACTTTGACAGTTATGTGGCATAAACTGTCTTATATAAAAGACCTCGTCATTCGTGCTTTATCCTTCTTTCTAATGCTAAAAAAACGCACTATAGAGATACCACGAATATTCGGCTCAGCTACCTATTCGGCCTTTTCGGCTACGTTCTTTACTATTTGGTATTCGACCGTATTATTTTGCGATCCATTCGGCCAAATACCAAATAGGTAGTAAAAAAATCAATAAAAAAATATAGTGTTGCAAGTTATCAACTTGCAACACTGCTTGTTGTTTGTACCTTCCAAAGATTACGATATAGTACATTGTTTAACGAGGGTCGTAAGTGGAATATGGGCTCGAGTTTGCAATATTCTTACGCCCGTGTTATACACAATGTTTTTCATCACATTTGCGAAGAAACTAATACATTTTAGATTAAATTAATACAAATCGTACCTAATAAAAACTGCAACTGTCAGTTGTCCATTTTGTTGAATTTGACGTGAGGCGCGTATGGCAAAGACCCTTCGGTATACAGCCACGATTTGAAAACACTTAATATCATAAATTTTAAATGAAAGGAAAAATTGAAAAATTTACTGCTCCGAGCCGGATTCCCCGGCCCCCGGCCCCGGCCTCCCTAAGGCGTTGTATGAAGGAACTGATTGAGGGATTTGGTACCCGAACCAGATTGTTCCGATAGCTCAGTTGGTTAGTAGCGACGGGCCATGAATGCCTGTGGTCGCCGGTTCGAATCCGGCTCGGAGCATTCAATATTTAAATTTTTCCTTTCTTATAAAATTTATAATTTTCGTTAGCAGCGTTACTGCTTAAAAACAAAAATTAACTTAAATTTTTTTTACATAGACACTAAATAACTACATATTAATCTGTAAATAATTCTGTTAAACATGGTTTAGTAGTGTTTTTAAGTTTAAATTTATTTTTACATAAGTTTTCAGACATCGTATTTGATATAAAAGCTCTTTGCTTTGTAACTGCCGCATGAGCGACAGATACAATTTAAGAAAAGAACCATTACGCCCGTGGGCGTAACATAGGCTATTGTAGCTCTGTATGTATGTGCATTTAGAAGCCCTTTTCGAGCAAGTGTGATGAAAAACTTTTTACGTCACACTGGACATAATGCGAGTTTTACTGCACGCTGCGCGTACGGGAAAACCAGCATTCTGGCCAGATGAAGACGTAAAATTTTGTACTTAACACGGGCGGTAATTCGTAAAGCCCCAGAGCGCATATTTATGGCCCTCACCTTCGGTTTGGGCCACAAACACCTGCGACCTGGGGCATTCACGAATTCACCGCCCTAGTTACGTAATGTACTATTACTGCACATACCTACCTCTCAGGGCTCTAACGGTACACAATTATGAAGATGAGGGAATTCGTAAACAAAGGCAACGATAAATGTAATATTTTAATTAAATTATATAGTTATCATCCATTAATTAATTTCGTTTAAGATATAATTTTGTGTGCGTTAGCATCACTGTCACGTCATTTGACGCAAGAGACCAAATTTCACGGATCACAATAAAAACCCTGGTGCTAAAAACGCTTCGCGACGTTGCGCAGTACTTAGTGAGACCTTTTCGAAGCTGACTGTTCGTACGGAGCGGTCAGCGGAGTTCGTCCGAGGCGAAGACCCGCGGCGGCACCGGGCTGCCCATTCGCAACGCCTCAATGACTTACAGAACGATCAACAATTTCTCACGCTAACTTATTTAATTACCTAACACTAAACACCTAAACAGAGCTGTAACTTTTTATCTTTGTATACTACCTATATTACAATTCTGATTGAGGTAAGTATGCACTAGTTAATCAGCAGCTTGTAGGTACTCACACAGCTGCCATACCATGTAAAATAGCTTGTTTCCCTGAATTGATTCCATAATTACCTACCCAAGAGTCGAGGAGTTCATGAATAGGTCGGGCGGATATGCCATTTAATTTACTGGTAAGACCTGTGTAAAAATAAAAAGCCGTCAAGAATCACGGTCGGAAGTTTTTGTAAGGCGATAACGGTCCTATTCGGCATTAGCTAAAAGGGATCCTCTAGGCAATGTTACCTATACCGTGACACCGTTACGCCCGCGCTTTACCTCGTGATCAAAGTATAAATAGTATTGATATAATGACATACGACACACATACGATACACAATGTATGTATAATGTAGGATTAGGGACTTTAAAGAGTCAACAAAAAGAGAAGCTAGATCATCACTTTCATTATGAAGATGCAAAGCTGATTGCCGTGACATGGACTTACCCAACAAATGGCGACGATGACGTACATAATACTTATTGCTCACAATTAGCTCTCGCTACTATACCACCTATGTTCGAAGTCTATAGTTGCATTGCAATGACCGCACAGAGACAGCGGCCAATGACCTATAACTAAGTGATGGCAAAGCAAGGCCGGCCAAGGCCGTTATACTATCACGATTACTGCCGCATATATCAGTTAATACTTTATTTATATAGGTACCTAAACGATGCATGAATTACATATCGTTACTTTTATTTTAGCGCCCAATAAGGTGTGTAACGTGGTTTTTAGTTTTTTAGACCAAAAAATATCAACACAAATAGTTTCATGTTTTGTCACTTTTCTGCGACTAGACTTTAAGGGTAACCTCAGTTTATGGTCCTCCCTTGAATCTCGTTAACTACACCTCTACATTCTCTTCGACAATGCCTTTTTGAGACAAATATATACCTACATTTAAAAGGTCCTTTCTGTTAATGATGTTATTTATTTTGACTTGATTTTGTCGTTTCATAAAGTATTTTTGAGTTGGCTAAGGTAAATAAGAAAATTAGCTAACTTTGGGTTTAGTTTCTATGTAAAAAATAAACAATCATGTTTTGAATTCTGTTCAAAATCGAAGTACCTATTTTACTGATTTTACTGCTGTAAGTATACTTTGACAAAACAGAATAATTCGAAAATTAAATATTTTGACCGTATAATAACCTCAAAAGTTTATCTCTTGGAATAAACTGTCTAATAAACTTCCACTTACGTGTGTCGTGATTCAATTATAATAAATTTAGGGCTATTTCTTTAAGCTTTTTTAGTCTTTTAGACCAAGACGAAACCGACCTCACGGGCGATGCAAAAAATCCTATTAAATTGAGTATGACCACCGTTAGAGGCGACCGTCGCGGGCGCCGGCGCCGGCGACGCCGATAAGTTACATCCGCACTGGCTTTGCCGCTTTTTGCATCCAATATCCGAATGCAACGTCGAAAGCGTGATACTGCACATTCCGACCCAAACTCGACTGATGGAATTATACAGACCTTACCAATACGATATCACTGCACCTACTGATTGAATTTAAATAGACTGCGGTCATGCTCCACATGCATAAGCCTTTTTGTGTCTTTTGTCAGTCAGTCGTTTTCATTATCATTTATCTTAATGACATTGCAAGTTAAAGAATAGCTCCCACTTATAAAAGCATACGGGTAGATTTGCTATTGAGTGTATGTAATTGCATGTCGCATTCCTTACAGTTACACTTGACTTAAGTATGTAAATGTCTAAAATGAGTATTACGCGCCCGTTCTGTAAGGTAGCCTTGTATGAGATTATTTTTCTTGCAGCAACTCATTTGCAAATTAACAATAAACTCGTGTCCCGACAGTTTCTTTGATCGACGATTGATAACCGCGTAGGTTTAATTATGAGTATGACTTCCGCTCTAAAGGAGGAAATGTTACAAGAAATTGAATTTGTGTACGTAACGGTTGATATCAAAGCGGGAGAGTTTCTGAATAGTTCATTACATTGTGTGTTTTGCGTTATAATGAAGCAGGCTGGAAGCAGAAGATGGCAATCTTAATGCCATAACTGCGGTTCTCGTAATGGAGTAGCTCGCTGTGCGCTCGGCGCTCAGCCTAACGTGCTATTTGGAAGCATTAACCGTAGATGTTGGTTACTGCGGTTGAATCCGTCTCCGCAATATTGAGAAATTGCGGAGCTTATATTGTTTTGCATAAACACAGTCCATTCGTGATGGGAAGTCGTAACATTCGCCGAGCCTAACAAAATCTCGAGACGCGCACTGCAAAAGACTAGCATCGCCGTACATGCGCTAGTTTGTTTACATGTATGCGTGTATACGTAAAGTCAATTTAACTTGTTTTTGTAATTAGGATGAAGAAGCTACGTTCGGCTACGGGGAAGCTACGGTGTCCTAGTTGATCAGGAATACTACCAGTGAGATCCATTTTATTATTATTATTGTACCTATTTCATTTTGACGCTGGAGACTTTACATCTCCTTATTATTATAGAATTGTGATATAATGGACCCGGAGACTCTATACATTTCTTGGGAAATGTATGCCCAGGTATACATGTCTATGGTTTCATTGTTGTTGGATTAATGTCATTTAATGTTAATTAACTGAATTTGTAAGCTCGGACATGTGAAAAAGCCCTTGAGGCCTACTTACAGAATAAATATTTGAATTTTGAATTTGAATTTTGAGGTTTTCGGAAATTATGTACCTACGGAATATCATATCGTGAGCAAACCTGCATACATCTGCCCGTTCCCTCTTATCCATGAGAGGACGCCTATGCCCAGCAGTTACTACTATACTGGCGCAGGCAGGTTGATTTATAGTTAATTATAACGATTATCACCAAAAAAGAATCTCTTCTGAAAATACTCATACATTCGCTTTGCTAAATATGTATTATGCCTTCGGTTTGGAACTTCCTGGTTAATTAAAACGTATTTTACGAACCTCCTGAAACTAATTTGAGCACTAATGACTTGTCTAGATAAAAACCTAGACATTGTATTTTTGCATTTTACTTACTTCTCTTGCATATGCCACCTGTCATTCCGTTTGTAACCCTAACGTCATCTGTAAACCTGCGTTGCATTTGTTTGTAAATATCTTGATACATAAGCAAAAAACACACTTTTTTACGAATCAAGGGAAGTAAACGGTGATTCATTCCCACACAGTAACATTCGCTTTGCGCCGTTGAAGCTTTCAATTTGAAGTCGCAAGGCAAAAATAATTATTATTCTCGTTATACATACACTCACCCTACAGGAAACGCTATTTAAGTTTATTTTTCTAAAAAACCAAACGGAGCTCATTTAACTGAAATTGGTTTATTAAGTTTTATGACTTACGTCCGAACCAAATAACAGACTTCTCCTCTCTCTAACTCATCCTAAGTACTAAATCTTAACTGCCTATTGTAATTTTACTGCATGGTAGTTTTACAGCGACCTAGGCACATAGCTTAACTTCATCGACTTAACCCGTGCAAATCGATCGTATCGTTAGATATTGCACAGACGAGAATAAGCCCAGGCCCGGCTCGCGATTCTCGCGAATAACCGCGGTATCTGCGATCGGCGCAGGCGCACTGCCATTGACCCAAGCCTGGCATCGCGGCGTGAGAATATCCAAGTGTCCAGTTTGACAAAAACTACTCAACAATACCGGCAGACGGCCATTTAACGTTACACGGATTATTTATTCGATAAGGTCATTTAGGGCGAGAGCTAGAATTTTAAGTATGGGTTAGAGTGTGCACCTCTTTCCCCATCTAAACTTTTAAGAAAATTATTATTGATGCAATCACCTTGTGCACTGCAAGAGAGCACTTTGCCACTATTTATTTGTATAGTTAAGGGACACTTGCCAACCAGGTTTGTTGCCTAGTTCAGCTAACTGCACGGCCTAAATCGTCGAGGCTGTCTAGCTCACACAATTCCGTTTCAATATTTAATCTGTTCATTAGAGGAGCGTAAAAACTGCGATGTATTGTAAGCATTTCTCACGACTCCATAGTACTCGTACGCCCGAGACTTTATTCATGTTCGCATCAGAAGAACCTCTAACAATTAACTTCCGTTGAGAATACCGTGCGCTAATGGCATAATAATTATCAAGATTTATATCGTATATTGTTTTAACTAGCTAATAATTGGCTTTTAACTTATCCTCAGTAAATATTATGATTATGACTAAGTGATTTTTATTTGTATATTCAATCCATTCTTGTTGAATACCCAATAGACCCAAGTACTATAAAGTAATCTTGTGTATTATTAACCTGCATAAATCAAAACACAAACATGTTTTTGTAGGTCTCATCATCAATTTGATGGCCGAGAGCTGCCTCCATCAATCATAACGCCTTTATTAGGTACGGCTGTACTAGTGTAGCTACTTACTTAATCGTAAGTAGTACTTATTGTTCATGTATGCCTTAATACACATGGGTGTTTACAGTGCCCATTATTAATCATCTCTTTGCCACTAAATGGCTTGCGTAGAAAAGTCAACTTATTGATAAAGCCTTTTGTAATGCACATTAGGGTGGATTGCAAAAAAATGTTCATATATTTTATAATGGGTAAAGTTTATTTGCACAATGGGAAATATATATAAGAAGATAAAGTAGCTATTTGTTGGTCTTTACTCATAGCCTTCTTGGTTCTTATTACAGTTAAAAAAGAAAACCATTCAAAATAAAAAGTGTGTTAACGTTATACCTCAGAACTGTGCATTATACTTAAAGCATAGTATTGTACACGTATACTAAATGATTAACACCTGAATGATTTTGTTATTCAAAGTGTGGCATTTTACCTTTAGGAATAATGCTTACCTGAGCATAAAATAAAATCATATTGGGTAAGATTATTCAGAATGATTGAAACCAGCTTAGAACGTCATATAAACGTTGAGGTATCACAAGTGACGAACCATTTTTGCGTCAGCGAATCTTAACGTGGAGCTAGCGTGTTATTTTACTCAGCTGTTAACAAAACGTAGGCAATTTTTTATTTATTTATATATATTCAACCGCATTGTATTTTATAGTTCGCCGCTAACGCTTCTTCTTCACGTAACTGTATCACGCTTAACGCAGATTGCGCGCGCGACAAAAACTTCACGACTGCGCGTGTTATGTGGCTTCTGTGCACTAACACACGAGACTTGAGCATTCCGCTCACAAGTAATGCCTTCACGACTACTCGACACACTTTTATTTCCCTCTAAGTAAGCGTTGGTATTCATTCTTCCACTCAGTTCAAAGTCTTTAGTTGACCAGTTCTAAAGACTATCCATTCCCAACCCCAGTGCAGGAATGCAAGTAACAGCGTCCCACGAGCGAAGTATGATGTACGGATACTCTCTTCGACTCTACTCATATATGTTTCTCAAGATCTTTTATGTCATGTTTCATATGAAAGAGCACCATTATCGATCGGTAGCCACGGTAGCCATATACTCGTGAAGTTAACTGCTTAATAGGAGTAGCTCAATCACGAGTCTACACTGCGAGTAAGAAAGATATCGTGACATATAAATTACTTTCGCACCTCTCGTTGTCCGGGATCGACGTGTGAAAAATACTAATGGTATCCTCATTGGCAATTTAGTAGGCATCTATTATATTATTCAGTCGTTAAAGGAAGTGTTTGATATGTTTATGACGATTATGCGGACAGCACAATACTTCTTGGACACGTTCACTAGAATTTTAAATTATAATGACGAGAAACCCTTAGGCATTTTTACATTTTGAGTGCACTTAGAAGTCTGAGGTGAATGTACTAAAGCTATGGCGCGTAATGTGTGATCTCAGAACTAGTCGCAAGGAAGTAAATTGTGGTCAAGTAACGAGAGACGTCATTAGCAAGGTGGACACAACGACGCAGGCGTCACACGCGCACTATTACTGAGTAAGTATTAGCAAGCATTGGGTAGACACTCGTCACTATAATAAGCAAACTAGTCCATCTCTGATCCCATACAAGCATAAATTATAGAATCGCACGCCGTACATACATCATCTTGGTACACACAATCTACTAAATATTTAAGAGGAAGAAATGATATTTGTGACACTTATTGATGAAAAAGCTTTGTGCCTCATACGAAAAAGATGTTAACTGTTATTTCTGCCACTGCCCGACATAATAACCAAATGGTTTATAAGAACAATATACCTATAGCTAACTAGTTGCAAGGATAAAAAACGGCAACCTAAGTATACAATAAGCAAATCACAAATTTCTACTTATTTTTATATAGGTACTTACCGGAGTATGGCTGCAAAGTTCCTTACTCAAACGTCGCGTTTGAGATACAATTTGTAAAGACTGATTCAAACGTTCTGTACGAATGTCTGATTTAGATGCCCACCTCTGACTTTTATGGTTCTCTAAATGCAGTTGGCACCATATCGACATTTAATCATCACAAAAAAGCAATCACTGCTAAACTTACTTTCGCAGAAGTTTTCGAAGTACTTCCCGATAGGCTCGCCATCGTCGATCAGGGGTCGCTCCGCGTTGAGGTAGGCCGAGGGGCCGTCGGGCAGCGTATGGTGGTCGAGGTGGTAGAGCCGGCAGTTGTAGGCCGCGGAGTGCGGCGCCCCTAGGTACAGGAAGGAGCGGCACAGGAACTCCGACTCGATGTCGCACGCCAGCCGGCAGGCGGCCTCGGACGTCACCTACACGAGCAGGAACGGACATAATATATTATATTAACCATGTGTACATACATATACTAAAATAGAAATATGTTGGGGCACCTGTTACGACATGACATTTACATAAAAACTGTAATTGAAGGGAAAATAGAGGGAAGAAGAGGCAGAGGAAGGCCGCGACGTGCTTTTATGGACCAGGTCAAGGAGAAGGTCAATGTAGTGTCGTATCAGGAGCTCAAAGCATTGGCAGAGCGTAGAGCTGAATGGCGGTTACTCCACCGGCAACACCAGAGCTCTTAAGTTGAAGAAGAGACATACATATACTGAAAACATTTCGTTACTACAACAGAGCTTGAACGCTAGCTTCAAAAGCTTAAAATGCTGACTTGAGTTTTAAAAAAAGGGACACCCTGACAATTATAGCATTCATCAAACTCTTCGTTTAAAATTAAGGTCAAATGACTTACAGACATGGTAACGATAATGTTCTGTGTTAGTAAGCTTTGATTCCCCAAACGAAGTTTATTATTCATCGCAATAAATGTTTTAGCACTAGGAGTATAATCAGCTATCTGAAATACGATCGTGGATCGCCGAGTACATCTCGAGCATTACACTCAAATTGCAAGTGAAAGAATCGCACATAGCAATTTTGCTAAAAGTTTAAACTGTTTCTTGGCCATGCAAAAACTCAGCTCGAGGCCCGGTCGTGATTGAAAATGGGGATTGTATAGTTAGAATGGTATCGCGATATTGTTACCTGCAATTCCTTGTCAGTGTAATAGTGCAGGCCGGCATACTGCGCCACCTTGTCTTCGGCCACGCCTACTCGCGGCGCGGTGAACACCCGCTGTCCCTTGCACGCCTGCGACGCCTTCAGGCACAGGTTCTGCACGAACACGCCACACATACACAACATGCAATCATACAAATTGCGTACAATAAGAATACTTAGAGAAACATACCATTCTTATTTACACAGCGATGCGCTACGTTCTTGCTAAATACTTTTGCTGCTCTGTTTCAAACAGTTTATTAATTAATATCCAGTAAAAATAATGTGACGGTTTTTGGGAAAACGTCCCACTTTGTCGATTCTAGTTACGGAGTTACGGGCAGTTTAGTGAAATATGACAAAACTTACCGAAAATCAACTTTCGATGAAAACTGATAGAGAACATACTGTAATAAACCTATGATTTTGATGACGACGCATAAATCTCCATTTTAAGCACCTTTTTAGGGCCTCAAAGTTTAGTGCCCAGCGACCAACTTTGTCGCATACAGAAAAAATCGTCGATATCATATTTGTACCTGTTATTAGAGAACAATTTCTACTTTGCCGATATGGTGTTATGAGTAATTTGTAATATGTGGTCATCCAAAATGAAAGGGACCTTCTGGCCGCAGACACACACGCAATTTCTGCATTAAAGATAAGGAATTAACTTCGTAAGCACCTGCCGAAGCTGCAGAAGGTTCCTTTCGTTTTGGATTACCACATATAACACAGTCTCTTAGAGCTATAGTTATTTATTGAAAATTCTTTAAACTTGCAATAGTGAAAAGCGACAATTGAGAAGACGTTCCGATCCGATTGTTACATCTCATAGGTTCAATACGTACACCATTTTTGGTTTGTAATTATACTGTTTTTGGTTCAGCAAATTACACCTATGTTTATAAATTATGATTTTATACTTGTAGTAATTTTTTAGCGTATGATCCACCAAACCGGCAAAGTGGGTCACTAAACTTGAGTCGAAAAGAAATTTCGTTCAATTACGTTAAAAAAGTTTAAAAAAACGACGTTAGTATCAAAGACACTTAGATTAACAATAATAAACCATTATCTCATACATAAAACTGAAAAATATACCAAACACAAACACTTTCAATGAAGAAGCAAGTTTAGTAAACCGACCAAGTGACACGCTCCCTATCTAAAATCACTAAACTTTATACACACTAAAAACACTTATAATTTGATATTTTACATACTTTCTATGCTTGATAAGTATGTTTTTTAAGTAATCTCATGTTATATATTAAGAGACACATGTATTTTAATTTTTATGCATGGCACTCTTCAAATCATTTGTTATTAACTTTATGACATAATAACTAAATCAAAGGATCCACAGAATTATTTCTGTCTTTTTTAGCATGGGAAATCATTTATAAATACAACTTTAATGATAAATCTGCGTGCCGTATAATAGAATATAGAAATCAACCCATATTCAGGATTTACATATTTTCGTCCTGTTTTTATGTTCAAGCCTCCATAACATTCAAAATAATAAGGTTACATACATGATTTTAACTAATTTAAAATCCCTAAAGTATGCCCATTCATTGAATACCAACCACTCCATAACTTCAAAGTAGAAGTGTGTTTTCTGCCATCCCAAACTTTAACCAACGTTTTCTCAATTGTCGCTTTTTCACTTCTGCAACTTTGCAGAATAAAAAAAAAATAACTATAGCACCTAGAGACATGAATCTTTCACCAAAAGATAGCGTATGATCTGTAGTATTAGGAACTACTCTTAACTTCATATCGACGAAGTGGGACGTTTTCCCAAAAACCGTCACTAACAATGATGCAGCTCTTAAATTAACCGCCTTATTGGATAAGAAAGTCGGTTAAAAAAACTATCCTAAGCGGAAGCTAGAATCTTAATTTACTAAGTAATATAAAAAGTTTCATGTTTTTCCGTTCATGGGAAGCTGAGATAATTCGTGACTGAACAATGCTTAGTTTGGTAGGTACTGGCTGATTTTCTTTTTAATTTAGAGATTTATTATAAGTGTGAGATAAAGTTACCTAGGCATATTATTTTTAGATTAAATACTTTTGTTAACTACCTAGGCATATTACTATAGTTTTAAGTTTTAGATTGTAAGACTTGCTACTTACAGGGTCCCATTTTGTACTTTTAATTTTGTAAAAAACCTGTATGCCTACATGAAAGCAATATAGTATATTTAACTTCTCATGCTCAAAAGTACCTCTTTATGCTGATGTGTGTAGGCGACATAAAGTTGCTTTTTATGAGTCAACTGAACTAATTAAACAAACTTGGTTTCTATTGAAAATTGAAGCCCAGCTTAAACGAAGTGCAGCCAACGGCTTTTTCTTTTTTGTGCGTTGATGTCTTTTAATGTTGACTTTCTCATGACGGCGTCCTATTGGTCGAGTACATTTGAGTTCAGTAAAGGCGCCACGTGTTTGGTCGAATTTATTTTAGTTGTATACACAGTTGTAAAATGTTGAGTTGATGTACGAAGTCTTAACTCAAACATTAACCTTTGCTTGCATGATTTTTTATTTTACACTACTACTTGACGTTTGGTATAAAGGTGCGTTCAAGATCGTAAGCCTTTTTTTATCTGTGAGCTGGCTACACACTATGCATTTAAGGGTTAAAGTCAACGAAAAGTTATTATTATCTCCGATTGAAATTCACGGGGCGGACCCTGGTCATTTGGAAGGCGTGCGTCCATATAGATCCAACACGTAGAGGCCCATTGGAGACGAAGTTTAATGTGATGTAATACCTACACCTTATTATTATTATTATACGACCGTTGTCTATATGACGAGGGTTATATTTTTTTAATGAGTCATATTATGTTTTTGGTTAAGGTTGCGTCGGTCGGGTAAGATTCTCTAGATGCGTAGCTACTAATTCCATACAACATAAATGATTGTACGTACCTCGAAGTAGTCTGTGCCGGGGGTGTCGACCAACTGAACGAAGTGCTGCGCAGTACGGCGGTCGGAGTCGCTCAGGGCGCAGCGCATGCTTCCGTATTCGTACTCTGCCGAGCGGCACGGGAACCGTTTCTGATACAACAACAATTAACAAATACTTAACACCAAAATTATATTGTGTAGGGCAGTATAAACATACCTGTAATCCTTCCGCAATGAGAAAATGGGTTGTGATAGCTCTAACATTACAGAAATGAACTCCTGCCCACATCAAATCCTACTCTGAACGTAGATAGGAAAATGAACTTGGCGTGGGAAGCAAATTACTAGGATGCCCATTCGGAGTTACTCCGGTGCCCCGTTATTAAGATGTTACCCTTGATAATGGCGATGACGACGAAAAGCGTTACTTCCGTGAAAAATCGTATGACATTAATCATGAAAACCATGTCACGATTCAATATTAAAAGAATGAAGAATATCTTATATAAAAAAGGTTACTTTCTCTCAACAAAACGGCTCTCAGCTCACTCGTATCCGCAGAATAGCTCGAAGCAATCGCGAGCCAGAACCCCCATAACTCGCCTGGATAGTGGATACGTTATATATTGAGTGTACTTTGTCTATATCTTGAACCGCAACTAGGGCGAAACCATAAAATATAAATTGAATAGATAAGCGTTAAAATTGCATTGCAGAGCTATGTAGACGCTGGTAGCGCCGGCAAAGGAAGTAAAATGGACTTTTAAGATGAGGTGGTACAGTAAATGATATAGTACCTCGTTGAGACAAGCCGCGAGGCAGGCTTCCTTGGTGGAGGTGTAGATGATAGTGTTGTCGAGACCCCGCAGTGACTTGCCCGGCACTCGCTCGAAGGCCCAGGGCCGCAGGCACACGCTCTCCGTGCGGACTTGCAGCTTCACCATGTAGTACGTGTTCACCGAACGCTGGGAGAAACACGCCATTTTAATACGTGGAATGAGTAAATTTGCAACAAAAACACGTTGTTTAAACAACAGTGGCACCGGATAGTCCGTAGGCCCACCCCAATACACCTACGTGTCATGACAACATGATAAAATACATGGCAGTGTGTTGGGAATGGGCTTACGAATCAGGACCACCCCGCTGTAACTGATATAAAAAAGCAACCGTCGTCTACTCTTTGCTAATGAAAGCAGCTAAGTTGAAAGTATTAAACAAGTATGGGTAACTCAAGCTAATCGCATGCTCGTGTTACATCTGCCGACGGTAAATCACGTTCACTTTATTTTCACTGAACGCAATATATTTTCACAGAGAATCGCGCTGTCATCGACGACGGGGAGCGTAGTAGGTATTACCGCATTTTATTTATGCTCGGGTCTGTTCATTAGGCCTGAAAGCGATTAAACTGTCTCACGTATCGCTTGAACAGTTACAATGTTCTCCAGCTTAGATTATTCTACCCTGGCTGGCTGACCGATTTAATCTGAATTGTTAATCCGATCGCAGCATCGCCAGGTAATTGGCAGCGCAGGGAATGCCGGCTGTTATCTAGCTGGAGATTTATTTGACTATTACCTGGCCCTGTTTCAGAATGCAAATCCCAGTAATAGAGCACGTTGTACATGTATAACTGCGTAAAACTAATAATAATAAGAAGAATTCGTCCAATTGTAAGCAATCCGGGGTCTTGTCTCACTAATATAACTAATATAATAATAATGTAACAGAATGTGTTTCAATGATTTACTATTATTATTTTATTATGTATCTCCGATTGAAACTCACGGGGCGAACCCTGGTCATTTGAAAGGCGTGCGTGTGGATAGAGATTCAACACATTTGGAGACGAAGTTTAATGTGATGTAATACACCTGCTAGAACCCATTCACGGGTAAGTACATCCAGACAGGTTCCAACAGATGCCAACGTCTATTGTGGGTAAAATGGATAGACAACTGGGTCTATGGTGATGAGCAGTGATCGTAACTTACGTATAGCATGTTTGGTGCAGCACAGCGTAGTGTTGTTAACGGTATTGGTATAAAGAATTTCAATCCTAATGCTTAGTTAGCGTTAATAACGCTAATATTTAACCTTAATTAACAATTTTGATTGATATTGTCCATACCAATTCCGTTAACAACACTACGCTGCGCTGCACCAAAAATGCTACAAAAGTTACCATCACTGGGTGGAATATGAAACTATATTGCAAAGAGGTCCAGATTTTTTATTATTATTACTACTAAGCCTCTCGCCGGTCAGCTGAACTACCAAAGCAATTAACAGGATGTAACTATCTGCTGGATTTACAACACGTACCTACTTGGGACTACCGACTCATTTCGAGAATTCACAATAAACTTTAGATCATCTTGCAAGAAAGTGAGATATACGATGGATTGGACAAACTACATCTATTAATATGTATTTCTGAACTAACGATAACTTAAATACACCTAATATCTTTAGGTGACATTCAGCGGCACATGTACCTAATCTAAAGTTTGTTGTCAGGGTTTATTTTACCTTATATAAATGCGATGGCTAATACCAGCTTGTGCTACGTTATAAATACTCAGCGTACTTCGCCTGTCTAATGGGAGCAGGCCCCGGTACTCCGACAAGTAGGTACATAGGCTATATTTTAACTCGTTGTTCTCCATACCAGTGTCCGCGGAAAGCGTCTCATTTGTAAATTCCTGCTCATTGCCTTATAGGTACGAAGCAAGTCTGTTGGTTTAGTTCGCTTCTAGTCTAATATACTCGGCGGAATAATACCCTCCTATGATATTGAGCCACTTACGTGTCCTACGTGTTATCACTAGCTGACGCTCCAAAATTAATCGTAGGTAGATATCGACAATCTAGATGCTAATTTTATCCGTCTGCCCCTGAAGGAGGGTTATGCTTTTCGAGTACATATGGACCAGAAAATTCAATTTCACGGGCTGTAGTTCAAACGACTTCATGAATGTTGGCATATGAGTGTGACAACGCCTATAATATAAAAAAACGTTTTTTTAAATCAAAATTTTGATTTTGTTATACGTTATTTACCTACTGGCTGGAATAAAATCGGTACCTACGTATTCACACAGTATAGGTGTTATGACGCCGCGCCGTCATACAACCGTTTCACCAGTAAGATAAAAAATTTACAATGTCCTATTTATTATCGCGCTATATATTAAATGAAAAATGCCATTCAAACTAACCTGAGGAGTGGCCATGGGGTTATTCGCCTGAGTGTCATTCTGCAGCAAACAGCGGGTCTCTTGCACAGGCGTCAGCGGGTTAAGGACGAAACTGAAACAACGCAATAGTGTTGAAAAACTTCCAACCATTTGCGAGCGGACGCGAATTCATGTCACGAGATTTATTAATCGTAATCGCCGATTCGTCATTTGTTTTTACATCTCGGACTAGTTACAGGTAACAATAACAAAATGACTGTCACTCATAAATCTCATAATACGAGTACACTTAAGTTTAGGACAATTCTCAATTGCTTGCTGGTTCTTGATTTAATTGAGTAAAAAATAATATATTTACGCAGGTGCCGCAGACGCACGTACTCTAAGCACTTGCATCAACGACTTTTCAGCCTTGTATTGTATAACAAATAACTATTAATCCAGGTAAGACTAAAGTATGTTTTATTTACCATGAATTAACTAGCATTAATTAGGGAAGACATTTATAACATAAAAAAATATTGCAATTTCCCTATTTGGGACGACACATTTTGCGAGTTAGTTTAACTCTGATAAGTATACATATAAATGGTATAATATTGTCATACCGTCGTGGTTGTCGATTAGACTCATTAAACCGGTTTTATAAAGATGCGTTAAACCAAATGTTAGATCTTATATTAATTAGTTAACTCAGAACATATCTAACGAATTTTTACAAAAAGGTAACGCAGTTTCAAACCAGCGACCCATAATAAGGTATTATTAATGATTGATAACTAACCATAATCACACATTTTTATTTTATAAAATACATTAATATATGTGTCGGCAATTTTTATTCAGCATACAAATCGCTTCATTTTAGTTCGTCAACCGGTTAAATGTCTAAGGAAAAGAATACATCTGAGTCGCGTCCTAGAATTTAAGGTTTGTAATGGTGATAATTTGAATCTATTAACAACTTTACCTCGTTCTACTTTTTGTTATTGCTGTTTTAATATTCGCATGCAAAAACGGCATTTTTTAAAGGATTAGATACTCTCACATTTGATATTAACGCTCATTTTATAATATAAATAATACATAAATATTAATTACCATTAGAAAGCTTATTCCCCGGTCGCAGCTGTCTGACTATTTGTTCAATAACTCTTGGAAACGAATGGACCAATTTTATGGCAGAACTGGCTAATGTTTCGTTTATTTAGAACAGTATATCATATTAAATTACGAGGAGATTACATTCCGTGCTGCTATAGCTCTGGTCAGCAGCGGCAAATAAAGCATCTCCGATAGTGACTTTAAATTCAACATTTTTGCAGCTGCCCATCGGATTATTGGTTTTGAAAGTACCTTCTTAGATGCCAGACATACTAATGATGGATATTAGTTGAAGATTATAATAATAAAGTTTAGATTCAGGGGGAGGAAGTCATCAAGCGATCGTCGCTTTACATAAAGGATACTGTTTCTTATGTGAGTGAGTGAACATAAGATTGCGTGTTGCGGCATTTTTACTAGGACACGTGGCGCAAGCTGACGAATGCCGGGAATAGACCAACGATCGTTGCCCCGGGAAGTGCCGATAGTTGCCATTGGGCTGAGCGGACAGAAACGCGATCGCACAACCCTATTTTTACAAATCAATAAATCTGCATGCGAACAGTTTAGGTACACTTTTTTTTTTAATAATACACCTATTTCCAGGGTTTTTTATAATACTAATATGCACATTTACTCTGATTCAAACCAGTGGGAATATATATATTTTTATTTAGTTCACCTTGGCATTTTTGGGTTCTTTCCGTTTAGGTACTTACTGTGAGTAAACCTATGTTATCAATTCTGTATTTTACTGTAAGTAATATATACTTATTTTCTTGAGTCTTCATATGTAAAGTCGTTGCAGATGTAAAGTCAACAGGTTTAGTTTTTCGATTAATTCTAGAAGGGTTTATTTGCAACACAATTTATTATACTTATATCATCCAGTAGACACAAGTCCGCGTCTAGCTTAGACGTAATTATGTAGTTTAAATACAGGAAATCGCCTCGGGATAGTGGTTACTGGTAACACTGGTACACACAATCTATCTAACCGATCGTCGAAGTTTCATTGGTCGTGTCGTGCTAGATTTTCATTAAGGTTCCACCTAGGAACACGAACACACCTAGGTTTCTGCTTTTGTTCATCTTATCACTATCGTCTTGATTCGAAAAAGAAAGACACGAAATGGGATATATATGGCATACTGGGGATGTGTCACATTTGGTACTTATATCAAATCATGCCCCAGCTAGGCGTTTAAGTAGGTACTTACTTATATAATTTTGCCTCGGAACTTTTCTCCTTTTTCTTTTGTATACTCTCACATGCATTTAGAGGGTAAGGACCAAATTCTTGGCCAGTAGTTAGCCTGGTTAGTCGGTAGTTAGCCATACAAACTGAAGAAGTGAAAAATGTTCCGTTGTGACACAAACATTAACCATAGATTTGTATGGTTAATTTTCGTGTCACAACGGAAAAAAATCATAGAAAGTTTAATTGATAGTAAGTGAGTTAAGCTGGCCAAGAATTTGGTCCTTACCCTAGAACGTGTTAGATATGTTAGCACGCTTTACTATGGCAGATGTGTATAGGTACCTACCTTTACTTTTTTACCGAAAACAAACTTTGTACACAATTGCGATAAAATATCATTATTAGCAACATCGTTGACATACGACGAGATGCAGTCGGCGTAGCAACTGCATGTTTTCTTATGAATTATACGACATTAAATTGGTACGCAGCGCGTTACACTTTGCTGTCGGCTAACGGAACTGTTTACCGTTCGCCATTTAATTTAGTTCCACAGGACCTACGAATCAGGGCAACTATAGTTATGTTTAAGTCGATTCGTTTATAGGTTCCTAATTGGTAGGTATTTTTAAAGTTTTTAAGCAAAAGGACAAGAAATGTTACGTAGTTCATTTGTCGAGACCTCATTTTCTTAACACTAGTTTAACGTAAACTTCTCTATGGGTTGTAGTATGAAAACCTAAAGAGCGCCTAGTCCTAAAACAGTAGCTATATAGCATGATAACAGTGCAGATCAGTGAATCATATTCGAAACCCTTTAAATATCATTAAAAAGTAGGCATTAACTTATTTGTTTGATTTCACAACCGAAGTCATAAATCTTCCATGCCATATGTGTCTACTGTAGGTATAGTTATAATGATAGACAAGATGCAGAGAGCCCCCAAGTGCCTCGCATATTAATGGTGTCCGATCATCGGAGTGTGATATTAATCACACTCCGATGCCAGCACCCAGATTTTGACATATGTGTGGTAAGTGATGGATGGCACGTACAGTCGACGTCAAAGACAAGTGTAAAATTTTCGCCTTGTTTCAAAGGCATTAAGGTCCAAAGTGTAAACATATATCTCACATCGACCAACACATCGAACAACTCCCATTTATTGCCTGCTCGTGACGACTTTATTCATGCACAGCTGGGGAGTCCCACCAGAGATTTGTGTTTTTTTAGGCACTTGCAAAACATTTTGTCTTTGCAGTATCAGTATCATCTATTTGTAGGGCTAGTCAACTAGGAATGGTCGGATCCCCCGATTCTCTAGTAAATTTTCACTATACGCTTAATCTAAGTACCTTTATTTCAGCAGTGATACTGAAATTCAGGACATAGATAATACAGGTACTGTATTAAGTTCGATCGGTGTCACTTCCCCTTTCTCTGACCAGGGGGTGGATTATAAATAAAAAAATGTAGCCTACGTAGGCTTCATTGTTTTTTATCTATAAAGCGTTTCAAATTTCTTCACAACTATTTCAAGAGTTTAGGCGTAAAGAATTAACAGACAAACAGACTGAGTTTATTATGCATTTATAATATTACTAGCTTCTGCCCGCGACTCCGTCCGCGTGAAACTCGTTTATATCGCAGCTCCATACAAACTTTCACTCTCCCATTTATGATTTCGGGCCCCCCCATTTCACTCCCTTAGGGGATGATTTCGGGGATAAAAACTATCCTATGTCCTTTCCCGGGACTCAAACTATCTCTATACCAAATTTCACCTAAATCGGTTCAGTGGTTTAAGCTTGAAGAGGTAACAGACAGACAGACAGACACACTTTCGCAATAATAATATATTAATATGGATTGTGGATGGAACTGGGAGCAGATTGCAGGCTCGGTGTGATCTCGCTTAGCCCGGGATTACCGCTATACTAAATGGAAGGAATTATAATAAAATGCAGTGGACGATCGGATGACGGTATTGATCCGCACCCGATACAGCGGCGTCGGCGCCGCGGGCGGCCGCCGCGGCAGCTGCCGTTTCGTAAATTACTCCACCAGCAAGCTCACGAGCTTTGTCAATATCAGTCGTCATCAACGATTAGATTATTACTAGGTATCTATTTGACAATAGGTAACCTTAATAAATAAATCAATATTCGGGGACAATCTTCCAATAATCGACCTAGTCCCAAACTAAGCAAAGCTTTGTATTTACTATGGGCACTAAACGATGATACATCACACTAATATTATAAATGTGAAAATTCGTTGATATTGTCAGAGAGACATAATAAGGAGCATCCGAAGGAAATTGTATTTGATGCAACATAAATTAAAAACTTCAATAGCGCGATGCAGAACATCACCTATCTCCACGCATATTCTAGCCTTAGTAGGTCATTCTCCAGTTTTTTGTCGGCGTTTTAACTTCGTCAAACCATATGAAACGTATAAAAAAGTTTGATGAAGTTCAGGTGACCCGCAGACCAAAAGGGTAGGTATAGCGGTGTTTGTATGGCGAAACTGCCTTTGACGAGAAAATGGTTTTCCTTTTGCTCGGATAATTATCTTTATATACGTTGTAATTTCACCAAATATCAGCCCCAAAATCGTTGTGATTTTAGATATAATAAAAAAAAGGAAAATCGTTTTTATTTATTATCTACTAAAGTAGTGGGCCGATTTTTTGAAATTTGTATATATTATGTAGATAAAAAATTAGTCGCCACCTGGCAAGTAAACAATTTTTTTTTTAAATATTTAAAATCCTTTTTTTTACTTAAATATAAAATTTCATGGTATTTTTTTATATCAAAAGTTCTCTATTATCTACATAATATATACAAATTTCAAAAAAATCAGCCTACTACTTTAGTAGATAATAAATAAAAACGATTTTTATTTTTATTTAATTATCTCAAAAATCACGACGATTTTGGGCCTGATATTTGGTGAAATTACAACGTCTATAAAGATAATTATCCAAGCAAAAGGAAAAACCATTTTCTCGTCACAGGCAGTTTCGCCATACAAACACGGCTATACCCTTTGAGACTACCCGATTGGATAAAGTCGTGTGTGTATACGCAACAACGCCATCTTTTTTGTCAAGTGGACGTCGCGGGGCGGCGATGAGATTCAGTATAATTTTAGGGGAAAATTCTAGCAAAAACTGCTGAATAGATTTTGATGGCACTTTCTAATATTGCCATTTAGCCCTCAGAATAGGATATAGCGCGGCCTTTTTTTAGATAATGTTTCTTCAGAGGGTGATATAAGGTTCGAAAAATTGTATGGGAATTCATTTATTTTTTAAGATACAAACTTGAAACTTCGTGAAAAAGTTCTTAAATGAAATACAAGAAAACGTATTTCATCATTTTTGCCAGTTCATACCCTAAGGGGGTCAAAGATGGGTCGAAAATTTGTATGGGAATTAGTTTATTTTTTAAGATAGAGACTTGAAACTTTGTTAAAAGGTTCTTTAATGAAATAGGAGAAAACAACTTTCAGCGTTTTTGTCACTTCAAACCCTAAGGGGTTCAAAAATGGGTCGATAATTGGTGAGAATTTGTTGAAAGTTTGCATGAAGAAACCCTAAGTACCACAACTTTATCTAACCGTCACTAGATGGCATATGCTGTACTTACACGTTTTTGTGGAAAAAATCACAGTAGAATAATATATTTGTAGCGAACGTAATCGTTTGAATATAAGACGCATTAAAATAAATAATAAATAGGCGGATTCACATTGAAAATTGTACATTTATAGAATACTAGCTTCCGCCCGCGACTTCGTCTGCGTGGACCCGGGATAAAGCTATCCTACATTTTAATCCAGGCTTTAAACTAACTTCGTGTTTAATTCCGTCTAAATCGTTTGAGTCGTTTAAGCGTCGTTGAGTAACATACATACAAACATACAAACTTTCGCATTTATTCTATTAGTAGGATTATCCTTTACTTTATACTTATTATATCAATTAATAGATTTTCACTTTGTTGGTTAACTTTAGCACAATTCTATCAACGTAGCGAAAATAATGAATAAACCTCATTCATTAAACTATTTTATCTACGCACATATCATTAGTGCTCTAAAATGCGTTCAGAAACCGTAGGAAATGACCAGCATTACTACAACCGATTTTACTATGAGAACTTTCTTGTCTGTGGTAGTAGGTAAAATCTGTACTGTAATGTCATTACAGTACAGATTTTTGATATTTTTGTATCGTTATGAGTTTAAATTTGGAACAGCTGTCAAAACTCAAGTGGGTCTCTATTCTAGTATCCATAGATATTAAAACAGTTATCGATACGAAACGTGAATTCAGTACGTTTTTTAATACAAACCGTACGACATTTGATCTCGAGTGATATCAGTATAGGGACTTCATTCGTTTGTCTATGATTTAAAAAAAACCATTCGTCATGACGGATGATCGAATTACCGCCATTGCTGTTGTCATTTTATTGTTGGTTTTTTGCTGTTACTTACTACTGCTTATGATATGTGTGTAGATAAAGTAGTGTATGCAACTGTACATAATTAGGCCTTAAAATACTCGTGTGATCCTATGATGAAACTCGCTGACGCTCGTTTCATAAAAACACACTCGTATTTTAAGGCCTCTCATTATGAATCAGTCGCATAAACTACTATAATCGTATGGCATACAATATGTTTGGCCTTTAAAGTTTATCACTCTTTAGTACTAGAGGACACGTGCAGGGTTGTGGTGGCGAGTAACAGTTGGCCCCCCTTTCTCAAGTGAGTGGGCAACTCGACTGTTAGGAGTTCTTAAGCCGCCCGAAGGCCTCTAACTCAGCTTAACGACTACTGTCATAGACAGCAGCCGAGAACAACTGCTTAGCGTGCCTTCCAAAGCACGGAAGTGCTCATTTATATTAACCACCCGCTCAAACATCAGGCGGTCACCCATCCAAAGACTGACCGCTGCCATCTTTGCTTAACCTGCGTTATCGTTTCCGACTGGCAGCCGCCGCTAGGCTAAGATGCTAAAGTTTGGACCTCAATCAAGCAAAAACGGATTAAAATGAATTTTGGTATTCATATAGTGTATAAACTGGATTAACGATATAAAAGATATAGGAGTCACGATATAAAAGAGTTCCACGCGGACAAAGTCGCGGGCAGAAGCTAGCTAGTAGTATAGATTAACAAATAATTAAATACATAGATTACATCCATGACCCAGGAACAAATATTCATGCTCATCACACAAATACATGCCCTTACCGGGATTCGGACCCGGGACCTCCGGCTTCGTAGGCAGGGTCACTACCAACTAGGCTACACAAAGAGTATTTTTTGGCTTAAGAGTATATTTTCGAGATAAAGTTACAGATCGCAGTTCTCGGAGTTACTTGTCAAGGTCTTACCTTGTCTCATGCCAAAATTTCATGATTTTGACCTAGAATATTGAATTTCCATTTGGTTTTTATAAACGGCGGATGATTGCGTGGAAGACTTTTCCCAGCTCCAAGGGACGGGCCGGACAGGAGTAGGTACTATTTCAACCCGCGCTCTCAAGAAAAAAGGTCTTGGCCGACAGACTGTAACGGTTCCTTTTTTTTGAGGTACAATACCCTAAAATTAAATTTTACTCAAAATATAGTGAATAAATTGATCGTTATTACAACTTTTTTTTTATTGTTAACAAGGTATGAACTAATAAAGGTAGGTAAGGTGGAGGTGTACACCTCCAATTAAAATGCCATAAAATACACTCGTATATTGTACGTAAACTATACACCTTATACATAAGTAAACCGTTTAAGGTTATCAATTAGCAGAATCGAACAGTACTTCGGTGTTCACAAACCATCCGAAACATTTGCAACAGTTACGGGCAGCGGTCGTAAAGATATAATCTGTTTCCTGACAGCATCAGATTATCAAGAGATTGCGGGTCATGATCCTTAAAAAATGTTATATCAAGAATAACAAACGCAGCAGGAACAATACCTTTTTCGCTACAGGCCTACCCCGATCCGAAGCTTGATTGTCACGAACGGGTGGACATCGTTCGCTTTTACTGTTCCCACTGCTGCTTGTTTTGAAACCTTAATGTTGCCTTAAAAGGACGAACCCAAAAAAGCGGCAGGGAAGCAGCCTGGGAAACAAGCTCAGCACGAACGGCCACGCATGTCTATGCCCGCTATTATATCTGACTTAATCTAGCTTCTCTAGGTCACTTCTTTGGGATATGGTGCAAGTAACAATGATAGATTAGGTTGAGAAAGTTCCACGTCGTTAATTGAATGGGTGCTGATTTGATTTTCGATCGATCCCGTTCGAATTGGTTTCGAGGAATCTAACGAGCGTTGTAATACTGTTACACGCTTCGCTTCAGATTAATGCAATTATTTTTTTGCCGGTTTGCGACTGTTGTTCCCCGCGATGCGACTTGCATAGCTATTGAGTGCTCACATATTCGTCTATTGTTGGATCGCAGTTTCTTTTTCAGAACAAATGTAAGTGAACAAGTTATTTGATACGATAGTTATACAAATTATACCAGTCTCTGGAGTCACATTATGATTAAGAATAATCCTAACTCTAATATGATTTAAAACGTCTAAGGCCAATGTTTGTAGCTTTTAATCGCAAAAACGACTAAACGGACTTTGACGAAACTTTCCACAATGAAGCATGGTCACCTGAAAAGAACTAGGAAGGCTAACATTTACAAGAATAAACATTACTTATAGCCTGATATACGTATTTACTTGCCAACCCTTTAACTTAAATTATATTGAATATATTGATTAACTAAATTAGATATTATAAAAACATCCTAAACCGTGCAAATCGTGCCTCTACGTCTATCTCCTTCTATTAAGAGGGTTAAAACGGTTTATATACTTTTTACAATACCTACATAGATGACTAAGGTTTAAATTAAGCACCAAAGTAGAAAAAAACATACAAATGATGCTGCACTACCCGTAGGGCCCGGAGCAGGTCCCTAGTAATACTATAGTAATGAAAACTGAAGAGAAATGCAATAATCTATTGAAAACGTATGCGATCACTTTTACTGTTATCCAATTTGGAGCGCGGCGAGGTTGGTTTCCGCTTTTACACGGTTTGTTGCCAACGGTTCTCGAGGCACATTGTTATTAGCCAAGAGCGTGTCATTGGAATGCCTGAACCGCGGAGGACGTGCGGCAGAGTGGCACACATTCCGAGCTCCGACCTTAGCGACCAACCAATGGCCGCAAGTAATTTACCCATATACATTTTTTTTTATATTTCAACGTGTTCCTTATCATGCCCCATTCTTACTAATACTTAATCCTACAGGTAGGTATATAAATGACTGTGATATTCAATAATCTATTATTTGGCATAGGCTACTAAATATATGGCTATAAATATGTTCAGCTGTAACTGTAACTCAAGATTTACATGCTGGCATTTAAATTACCATCTGAATGAATTTACCTATTCGACGGTTAAGTTTATAGGTAAAATAATCTTTGAAATGCAGGTAAGTTGCGTGTCAATCAGCTCATAATAAATAAATATAAAAACTTTGCAAATCTTTTCAGTGATAAAATGTTAGCTACTTAGATCACTCTTTTTCGTTTAACTTCTGAAAACTTGGCTTTGGCAATCATATGTAAATTATGTACTACATTGAATGCAGCCTGACCACAAATGCAGATGAGGCGCCTATGCAGGCATTAGTCCAACAAACTAAAATATCTCTAATAATCTATACAAGTCTGCACACCACATACTCGCCGAGTTCGCGTTTTCGGATACGAGCTGGCTGCTGACGTTACTGGTGGGAGTGATGCTCAGTGAATTAGTGAACATTCACGTTCGTCCGATCTGTTATCTGAGACATTTGGGTTAGGGTCGTGTCCGAATCTCTGACACGTCAGTTTTTTTATATTTTCGTGATCGGCAGTTAAAGAATGACGAATCATGGCTTTGATCAGATGTGATGCGTTTTGTTCGATTAGAGATTAGTCTCACTGGGTCAGAGCAAGAGGTCGACGGTCTGTTGCTGATGGTTCAATTATTTAATTGAATATCATAACCTAAAATCTCAAATACGAATTGAAAGTAACAATTATAAACATCATAATAATGACAGTCGATAAATAACGAACCGTTTAAAATTGCTTACGCTTCTCAACCGATCGCGGTAACAGTTAAAATTAATTATTATGCTCCAACTTGTTACATTAATACACTCGAGATAACGATTCAGTTTTCTTCTTGAAGCTATATTTATCTTATCTTGGCATCCCGCATAGATATTTATTTTAATAAGTGTTTACTTGCATACTTGTTTAGATATGTGTAGGTATATCATCTTGGTCAATGGTATGTATTGACTATTTTATTATTCCGGGGTTATCCGAACGTGCGTGCGAGCTGACAATTAGAGCATATAACGCTAGATTTATTAAATTCCAGAAATTATGGTAAAATTACATATAGTGCTGAGTGCGGGGCTAAATAGAGTAATTTACATCGGACACGATTTCACAGTAAAATGGAAATTGTATGCACCAGTGCCTACGCACTCTGCGGTGGTATGCATATACGAATACTATCAACCTTCTAAAATATTAAGAGAAGAACCGTCCTCTGCCTCTCTATGCCTTTTTCATTATGGTTCATGATTTGGGCCATCTCTCCTTAGATAAATATAGTTGATTGTATGACAAGGGTCTAAAGTAAGCCATATTACCACGAGAGGTAATATGGCTTTTAGACCAGAGTTGTACACTCTACTTTTCACTTCGACTGCGAGAAAATAGTGAAAACAAAGATTATCTTCTTTATCTAAGGAGATAAATATAGTAGATTGTATGACAAGGGTCTAAAGTAAGCCATATTGCCACGAGTAGGATATTTTCCCGAACGAAGTGAGGGGAAATAATTCGAGGAGTAATATGGTTTTTAGACCAGAGTTATACACTCTACTTTTCACTTCGACTGCGAGAAAATAGTAAAAACAAAGATTATCCATCCACAATCAACAATTATACCAAGGCGAAAAGATTGTTAAATTTGGCGCCATTCTTAAATTCTTTTTCACATACAAAATATTCACAACACGAATAAACGCGTCTGATCGTCTAATAGCGGTGTCTAAACGGCCGAGCGCGGCGGACAGCATACGTGGGGCATACGATAAGGCGAGATAGACAGCAGTCTATCCCGCTCAATCTTCATAGCTTTTATGTCATGTATGCAGTCAACCACGCTTGAACGTTTGGACGGAGCTATAGTCGGTCAGAGGCGTTTATTTTTGTAATTATTGTGAATTAAGGAAAAAAAACACCTTATGTTTGAATTGAATTCTGTTCCTAATTGGTCGATTTTAATGTCTAGCTGTATTCTGGTTAGTAGATAGCAAATGCGAATATATTTTTTAAAGAGTTGTTATTGGTGGATGTAATATTGAACTATTGTGATTGGTCAAATTAAAATGTTTTATAAATCACAAATATGTATACATATTTTCCCTAGGGGCCAAATGTACTACTTTAGCCCCGCTTTCTACAGAAGTCTAATATGACGCACTTTTTGAGCATGAGAAGTGAAAAATACATTTATGGCTTGATTTTTATTCCATACCAAAATGGACCACTTATGCGATCACTTGGCTGTCCGTTTGTCACATGTAGCTTTCTACAGTACACAGCCCGTAAGTAAGTAAGAGTGGGTTGCACCAAACCGTCTGTAATCGTGCGGTGTTCGTTAAAATCGCGTCTGATTCTATGGAAAGTTTGACATGTTTCTATGAAAGGACTGCCTCCGGCGCCATATGTTACCGTAAGTCGGTGAAACCCGCCTTAACTAAGTACGAGTACTAACCTGAAAGAAGCAGCGAGGCAGTCAGGCTCCTCGCGACACCAGCCCTGGCACTCGTATAGGGAGAGATTGCGCACCGTGTAGTACGCTGTGCCCGTGAAGTCGACATCCGTTAGCTTCTCGAACGCGATCCGGCCTGTCAACAAACTCCCATTGGTTAACGTATGTATCAACAAGGCTCATCGTATTTCATCGCCAAGTACCTACTCAAAACGACCATGTATAGGATGTTTGTGGATTTTGGAGATTACAGACACTGGTCATAATAAAATAAGAAATTCGCCTGGGTTCTAATAATCATTATATATTGTCTTAATTAAAATATTTCAAAACGATCAAGTCCGGATTCTAGTCAAGTACATTTTCCATCTCGGCTTTTGGTATCCTTATTTAAGAATATAACCATACAAATAGTTCTTTTCTAACTGCCGGGAAGTGTAAATTAAGCCCTGCGCCTAGTCTCGGGCGAGGCTTAAGATAGATCACTGATTTAATTAATCACTATAGGTACTTATTACAGGACTTGTTTACAGGTCACCTCACCCGTCAACCCTAGTATACTATACCTACATATCTTGATTCCTTATCACGCTTAATTACTATACCAATCGTAGCGTCAAAATATACCTACCGTGAGGCTCACCTCACCTCACCTCAGTTAAAACACGTAACAGTACCTATAGCGAGGTTGGAGTCTTGGCAATAGCGCTCACTGTAGCGACTTTCTTCCCGATATCATAACTAAAGCTACTATAATAATCGGATAGTAAACAAACAACATCGGATTATACAATGCCTCTCCTTATGGTGTAATCCGATGTCGTTCCGTTCGTCGGAGAGTTAGTAAATCGGCCTCGGGCTGTGGAACAGGTACTCACTGAGCACGAAAGAAGCTTGCAGGGCGAGCAGCACCAACCGCGCCAACCGCAGCGCTTCACCCCTCATCCTGCCGAGTCACCTCCTGGGAACAACATTAATCATTTAACATGAATCATTCATCTACTTAAGTTAATTAGTCCAAAACATATTGAGTTAGGGTGAGTTGCACCAAATAAATTGAAGAGTGAATATAATAAAATCGAATTACACAATAAAACATAGCAAAAGTATCGTCGATCGTCTTTAAAAGAATAAGACGAAGAATGAATAAAAAATCTCGGTAGAAAGTCAAGCAAAAAGTTCATACTACGTTCGGCATATTTCTGATCCGAAGCTCACTGTCCCAATTCCTTAACTCGTGTGTACAATGCGGCAGTATTGTTATCATATACAATGAATAAAAGCGAAAGGCCATGTCTGCTGTTCAGAGTACGAGTATGTTTCCTATTCGAATAAAATTTTAAAATGAATATTTAGGTAATTATTTTAACATTTATAAACTACCTATGATCAAAGAATATTTATCAAGAGTTGGTAATTTTTGTAAGCACCTACCACGGCTACGACAGATGCATTTAACTTATAAAAATATAAACGATACAATAGATAAGTATACTTGGTTGATTAGGTTGTAAAGTATCAATTTGTACAATGTGTCCCATGTTGTAATATAAGAAAGGTAAATTCTCAATCATCTGACAGCTGAGACAGGTATTGAAGACGCGAAACTGAGGCCAGTTGGTGCAATTGACTCAATTTTAGTGTGCCACTTTTGGAGCGCTTATAACCTATCTATACTTCTTTTTTTATATTACATCATTGAACGTGTCAAAGAAATGACCAAAGTGTAGAGCACTGTTTATAGGGCGTGCGAGCGAGGCACGCATCACGGCCGCCACATTAGGTTGATGCGGCCGCTCATCACCGGCTGAAATTTGCTTCCGGTGATTTGCAACTCGAATGCGGGTCAAGATCACCGCGGTCCTAAGCACGAAACCTAATAGGAAAGTCAGTGACACGAATTTTCATTTACTTTTTGCATCGCAATATCGCTTTCACTAGTCTTTTTATTAAGCCGAATGAATGATCATTTGTAAACGTGAAAGTAAGCCGATTGTTGTATGTACTATCTATTTAGAAACGAAATGAAACATTCTTATACATAGTTAATGATTTGGAGAGCTTTCCACTATTCTATAACGTTATGCACGATCTGATATGTTCAATAGGCAGGATAAATTGAGTAGTACATTGTGATTCATTGAATACTGTATTTTAGACGTTCTTTTTATTGGAGCAATCGATCAGAAATCTGCACAATACAATAACAAAATATAATAATAAACTATACGCACTTAACGCTAGCCAAATCAATCACAATGCAAAAATACTTTTGATTCCGTCATACTTGGGAGTGTAAATTAGGTGTGGGGACATTTTACTATCTAGAGCAAATTTGAAAGGTTTTAAACTATACCTATGAGCATTAAACGACCATGCGTCAAAATGGTATTTAAATCTACTTTATTATTATTACGTTCCTCTAAGTATATCGGATTCTATAGGATAAACCCACTTTATAAATATGAATATCTCAGTTCTGCAATGGAATTCAACTTGGGGCCCATACAACGAGATGAAGTAGATTTAAAGACCTTTTTATTAATGGCTTAACTTTCCGTTCTGTTGGATTTAAGAATTTTAGTACCACGCTCCGTACAAAGTTGCCCATGGTCCTTTTACTGATCATTTTACAACATGACCTTGAGTTTGCAGTGTTATCAACAATGATCTGAGTAGCTTGTCAGGCATTTAACAGCAGGGATTCGTTCACATTAAACATACGCTTAGATACAATTTACGATAGCGTTCGTAACGCAAACTTGACATTTCCACGCCTTGTAGGGGCCGATCGGCGTGCCGGAAGCCACTGGAACAGTTAGCTCGCCTCTAACACCAGCCCCGGTTTAGCCGAGATATTCTCCCAGCGTAACCCTACACACCGTATCGATATACATTCGCACTAACACAGATACACCTAATTGTAGGCGGCTATTCTTTCCAGAATGGCACACATATTCCGGGTCAATTGCGTTATTCAGCTCCGCTCTAATGGACAGTTATTTGTTAAATACTTACTTGCAAGGCATAGGTTAATGATATCGTTTCTAATTAAATCAATATTATAGTTATAACTAATAAGATTATGCGAATATAAGCAGTAGACTATTATTTTCATACGCACACAAATAAATAGGGAGGGAGATAACATAAAATAAAGTAATAATTCGTTTAGTTGAGTGGCCAGCACAGTTCTAGCTCAGGATACAGCACATTTGTGGCATCCTATCACTCAAACAATAATTATAAGTAGTGATTCCCTTCTTCCACAGCTAGGTTGGAAGATGGGAATCATCACTCCTTATTTTTATTGTGTGTTTACCTCGACAGGTTGTACTGGTTGTAAGTTTATATGTTGTCACTAATTATGTATTATTTTAAAAATCTAAGTAGGTACTATGTATATTGCATAGTTATCTGCAGAATATCCTTCACTGTGCTTGTTCATGAAAATAAATTTATTCAGTCAAACAGATAACTGATAAGTGCAGCGTTCGATTTAAGGCGCCGTAGGTTCAGCGAAGTTAAGCGAACAGAGTTTTTGAAACAATATAATGCGTCTGTTTATAATAATATGGTTTAAAAAAAAATACGAATAGTAATCTTGAGGCTTTTTTGCAGGGAAATCAGTGTTTAAAAACGTGATTAAGCAATTTTCGCTCCATAGAAAAAGATCACGAACACAGGTCTAACAGGGTCTAAAATACACTTAAAATATTTCTTACAAATTATGCACAAAAGCTAAAAATATTAAAATGGCTTCTAAAAATCGGCAATATCATGTTTGAGAGAAATCAGTCTTTACTTTTTTATTTATTTAAACGGCAAAAAAAATAAAAATAAAAAACATGATTTCCGCGCTTCCGAGCACGCACTTCCATCTCGCTCACGCTTATGCTCAGTGAGAGGGAGAGAAGACCATGAACCTACGGCGCCTTAATGCATACGTTCATAATTAACTGAAGTATACGGTAATAAAACCACCTTACGAGGTAGATTCATAAAAACGCAACATAATACTAAAGCACAGCAGTAGAATTCTGTTAAAACGTTATGTTACGAAACATACATCAATAAAACCAACTTCCCATTAGCGAGGCCATTTTGAAATCAATTCGAATGCTAGTTATTAATCGCGCTACATCTCGGCGCTTTAAAGCTGTGTGTGAACTAACGAGATAAATATTATAATGACAAACGGGACAGGGGAAGCAGTTAAACGCCGAACGGCACCAAAACGGTAACTGCATATGCCGTATGCAGATCGCAATTAACGTAGAAAAACACGGTGACGTGATTCATATGTCACATAATGATTGTAACAGTTATATCACGATGCGCAAGAGCGTATCGCGGAGGCGCGCAGTGCAATCACCGCTCACAAGATGCGTACACACACAAATAGCCCAATTTAACGGTTAAACCTACTTTACTTCGTTCTCACCGCTTCGGTCGTCGCTGGTAGATCATAACCATAGTTTACTTACGAAAACATAAAACATTTCCACATTGTAACAGTGAACTAGAGCGTCATGTTAACAACGTAATGGCACATGAATATCGTAATGATATGCCACTGTTATTTAATTACTTCACACGGCTTTTTTTCCTTGTCGCTTTTTTTTAAATGATAATCGTAAAAATACCGGGCTATGAAGTGCATCGGACAATGATGCATATTTTAATATCCCTAAGAATATCATCGCACCTAATCGAGTAATGAATGTGACCTTATATTATGCATCGGGCAGATTTCATTAAACACACAATAGCTTCACGTTCCCATGCCGCCTCCAAATGGATTAGTAGCTAGTAATTTCAATATGGATGCGCTACTATCTGACCTGTGTAATTATTTACCACGCTGCTTTGTACAATGAAATTACAGTTCATATTTCCTGTTACCTGTCCCTGCCTACACTTACTCACGGTGAGGCTACGTCTTAATGCTATGTGAAAGGGTTATCAAGTCGTATTCTGATCCACACAATGGAACTGCTAAACAAGAAATAAAATTACTTTGCAATTGCAACGAAGCATGCCCATCCATTATTCTGCCTTATTTGTCAGCAAATAAGTGTCGTTGAAAATGTTGTAGCTGACGTATATGTTTAATAAAATAGAAAGCAGGGCCTGACCCAAAATCCTGAACTGACAAATCATCTCTGTAATTAGTGACCGTGACTGTCGATCGCGGTCATAGAGGTAGCAAGCCACAACACGCTTCCAGTATGCCACAAATTGGTCATTAATTTATTTAGTAGGCGACCAATTAATTGAATGCTTGCTCTCCTGTTTCTACTTAGGATTCCACCAGCTAGTTTTTCCTGTCTGTTCACACTTTTGTTTTACTAAGAAGCCTAGATTGATTTATGAGTACATACAATGATGTAATATTACATATTACATCATTGAGTACATACATCACTAAATCACTATACATAAATTAGGCTCCTGAATTGAACATAACTAACCAAACCGCTAACGATGTGCTGAACTACAGCCCGATGTGTGACGAATGGAAATGGAAAAAGTATGGCTTGGAAAATTACATGTAGGTATAAGTCACGACACAGTGTATTTATTTCGTGGTTGATTTTACACCTATGTATAAATAAATAAATTATAAATATTTTATATCTTCTCTTTTTCAATATTTAACTTGTCGACTTTTAAACACAGTGAGGAGGAGGAGGAGGAGGTGCGCTAACAATCGTGTTACCCGTATGGTAATTGTGGTGATTTAATTGAGTAAATTCTCCAAAGGGACACACCCCCACCCACCGAGTTAAATAGAAATTAATACCACTAGGCTCATTTAATTAGATTCACCGAAATCTTTAAAATTCCGTTACGAAGATAATTGGGATCGTTCCTGTAAAATGTCCACGACTCCCTGGTGAGTAAACAACATAAGAACCTATCTAAGAACCACCACTTATGAACTACAAACGCATTACTGAAAACCGAATCTAAACCGGTCAAACAAACAGAAAAAAAATCCTCTCACCAGTCTCAGTATTGTAATGTTGGGTTTCATAAAGCATTTAATTAATACGAAGCTAGCAATTGCCATTCCGGTCTAGAATAGCGCTTACTTCCAGTTATGAATTATTGAGTGAAAAATAAATATTTTAAATAAATGAAATGAACGTATTAAATAGGTACTAACAATTACTTTCAATACTCGTGGAAGTTTCTCGAAAATTACCAAGGTAAAATACCACTTTTATTTAGGTACTTAACGACCAGGAAGAAAGGTGTTATTTTTTAACCGACTTCAAAAAAACACTCATTTATATAATTGGTGCTACAATCGGTACAAACAAATGTTTTGTGCCATACCAATGGCGCCGACATCGGCACGATAATTATCGCACCGTCGTGGCGAGCGCGAGAATGTTGAGCACCGTATGTCACAGTCGCAGCGGCGTACTCGTACAATGGGCCGAACTTGACCGCGGTAACGGCACCGCGCGGGCGCACGCCGCAAGACAATGCCGAGCGTACCAACACCGGCAGGTTGCTCGTCTGACCCAATTATCTTCACAACTGGGCCATATATCTTTTCGAATGCGTGTGAAATTTTCGCGCCGTACTGCTACATACTACTTTCACATTACTGACGAGTGGATGAGAATTGTAATTTAGTTTCCATGCCGAAAACGACCTGGTTGATAATACGATATGCTTAGTACGAGTATTTCCCGATTGATTGGAATTAATAATTGAGGCCGATTTTACAATCATTACAAGTTCTGAAATAAGATCACATCATTGTTATGTTTTGTTTCATTGGCAGCCTAGGCGACTATGATTGACGTGGAAGGATTTAGTTTAGAATAATCCCCAAACCAGTGATAAAACAGCTTTTCATACAAAAATAAATGTTAGCCGGTACAATTAAGTTTTAACAATTGACAATAGTAGGTAGTAGTCTAGTACGATAATGTAAGTAGAGGGTTTCGTCGTGAAGTAAGTTTGTGCTACACGCGATGTCGTTTTCTAATTTTAACCTGCTGTTTTTCGCACATTTTTTAATAGCTAGCCTCTGCCAGCCATCCCAGTCCGGCATTACGACATTGCCCCTGCATTCCTCTCGTGAACTGTATAATTAAATGCATTTATTCGTTTCTTCGGGATGGTGTGGTTATCTAGAAGCCTCGGTCAGAATGCAGGCCGCGGAGCGCCGGTCGCCGAGTGCCCGCCGGTGGCGCAAGTCCGAGTCTAACGCGTTGTGCATTAACGTTTTTACATTCATAACTTAAAACTTCATAACATAACGTAAATATTTATATATATATATATATATATATATATATATATATATAAATATGTATGTGTGTACTGTGTGGGTATGTTCAGTGAAACTATATTAAATTACTATTTTCGCAATAAGTAACCCTTGCTCCAAATTTTAATCCCTGTAAAGGCCCTTGGGAGCTAGGTCTAGGCCATTGTTTGAGTGTGTTTTTTCTAGAACAAATTTACTACACACACGGTAGGTACCCGAAAGCTCAGCTTATTCAAATCTTAGGAACACAAAAATGATAACAATCCGAATAAAATTGATGATGTGGATAATAGTTAATAGTAGGTATAAGTTATCACCATAACATTTATTAATCTCTAGAAGAAAAAATGCCGTACATAAGTAGGTAAGGTTTAAAACAACAATTAAACGGGTCGTAATAGTTGTCCGCGATTGCCTTCTTTTTCAGTTGGGTGTTGGTCATAAGACGACAGGTTTATATATGTTCAGGAACTACACGCATTATATTAGCAGCTACAACAAAAAAGCATTCGCTTCGGCTGATGAAGAAGAAATTTAACCTAAGTCTTCTTACAGTTACAAAATTATTGGTAGTAATTTCTTGGTATCATATAAGTAAGTCATCATTCTCCTAGCGTTATTCCCGGTTGTGCCCCTAAAGGAGCCCAGGGTCCGCTTAGACACCTAATCCCAAGATTTGGCATAGGCACTAGTTTTACGAAAGCGACTGCCATCTGACCTTCCAACCCAGAGGGAAAACTAACCCTTATTGGGATTAGACCGGTTTCCTCACGATGTTTTTCTTCACCGAAAAGCTAACGGTAAATATTCCGTACATAAATTCCGAAAAACTCATTGGTACGAGCCGGGATTCGAACCCACGACCGCCGCTTGACAGCCGCATGTCTGAACCACTAGGCTGCCGTAGCTTGAAAAAAAATATATTTATAAGTAAGTACACCGCACAAAAATGCATTATGCTTGCAGTTTGCAATATTTAATTTCTTTTGTAACACAGCTTTGAAGTGTATCAGTTGCCCAGCTCGACGGAGAGAATGGTTAGCTGAAAAGTTATATTTATAGATGTGTTTTAAAAATTCTTTAAACAGGTGAAAATTCCTACTCATCATCTATGCTCACGAAGGCAATGCAGGACGAATTCGTTAAATTCCTTATATGTTAAGCCATTTGTTTGTAGCTTGTTCCGAGCATTGATGAATGTACCACGACTTCGTTAACAGGCGCGGGGACTCGCGCGCTCTAGTCGTGAACTGAGCGCAGATACGGCGATACAAGCCCCCGAGGAAACCTAGGCTCTGTGGGCCCTGGCTGTGCCCACGCAAGAAAGCCGGCCAGCTTTGCATAGCCTCTCTAAATCTTATGCTTTGATTACTAATGAAAGCATATATTTAGATCGCGACTCGTAAAGCAGGATATCTCGACTTTAATTACACTTGTCTTGATTGCCTGTAATCTAGGGCCGCAATATCCCCGGATAACCAAGTTTACCAAGTTTACTGTCTCGTCCGATTAGCATACGTGTATTTTGACCTGTACAAAATAAGTAGTATAGGTAATTAATGCAGAATGCCCGAACAACGTGCATGAACCGTTTTCAGAGTTTGAAGTTCCACGAACAATAATTTAAGCGTTTGTGAGAAATTAATAGCAGTAACATCTCATTCGAAATGAATAGCAGTAACATCTCATTCGAAATGAATAGCAGTAACATCTCATTCGAAATGAATAGCAGTAACATCTCATTCGCTGTCCGTTTGTAGTTAGTTACACAGTCCCTGTGTTTACTCGTTCATCTCCAGTCGAAACAGACTAGTGGTGATATCTACTTATTTGATATTGTAGGAGTTTGTTACGAACGAGCTACGATTAATCCATACTAATATTATAACTGCGAAAGTGTGTCTGTCTGTCTGTCTGTTACCTCTTCACGCTTAAACCGCTGAACTTTGAGTGATGGGGAGGGAATACATAGGATGACATGACACGAAGGACATAGGATAGTTTTTTTCCCGGAAATCATCCCCTAAGGGGGTGAAATGGGGGGTGAAAGTCTGTATGGAGCTACGATATAACCGAGTTCTACGCAGACGGAGTCGCGGGCAGAAGCTTGTATCAATATAAATATTGCAGCCACTGTTACAATTGACATAAGTTCAAAAACTGTATTATTTTATGGAATGTACATGCATCTGTATTATTTGTCCAATACTTATGTTAAATTTTGATTCATAATGCCAATATAAAAGACTTCGATTTCATTGTTTTCAACCCGAACGGACAGTTTTGTAGTAGGAAGGTATTCAAAGACGTTTTTTATATACTTCATTATTTTCTTTTTACGAGTAAGTTCGTCCATTGAAGTCTGAATAAACTTAATAGTAAAGAAGTAGTTTTAATAGTTAAAGGAATAACTTTTAGTGGCAGTATTCGAAAGTTGAGATTTGCTTCATCCCTCCCCTTCCCTTTCCCTATTTCCGCTCCAGGCCAAGTTGGCTCAGCTCGGGTTGCACAGGGCGGTTCCACAGCACTTCGGGAGCTCAAATACCGCGAGCCATCCGTTTGCCTCTTAGAAATTGCAACTAAGCTACATTGCTCTGAATTTATGAATATCGAGATAACCTATCTTACTGGTTTGTAAAACGAAATTAACTAAGTATTTACAAATCGGCATCCTACAATACAGGTTTAACGAGAAAAAAAACGGCCAAGTGCGAATCGGACTCGCGCACGAAGGATTCCGTATACCATTATCTATAAAAACAGTAAAAAAAAGTTTGTTGTATGGGAGCCCCCTTAAATATTTATTTTATTTTGTTTTTATTATTTGTTGTTATAGCGGCAACAGAAATACATAATCTGTGAAAATTTCAACTGTCTAGCTATCGCGGTTCTTGAGTTACAGCCTGGTGACAGACAGATAGACGGACAGCGAAGTCTTAGTAATAGAGTCCCGTTTTTACCCTTTGGGTACGGAACCCTAATTACATCCCCAAGCTAAAAAAAAAACTTTTTATTCTTCTGTTTTGTCGGCATGACTGATTTATATACCCATGCCGAATTATAGTTTTCTAGTAGGAATAGTTACTGAGCTAAGCCGAAGACGGATGAACAGACGGACATAGGTAATATAGGCATAATTTCAATAACTTACGAAAACTGTTATTATATCTAAGTCATAACCATAACGAATTCCAACGAGTAAAGAAACAATACTAAAAATAATAACATGTAACATTGATGATTTTTGATGAAATATGGATTCATATATTTCATCCAAAATCAATCATTAAGTGTCGTATATAATTAAATTATATATTCACATCACATCATCAGCCTATAAACGTCCCACTTAAAAAAATATATATTAAACTTGTATAATATATATATTAAAATACGATTTGTTATGTCACGTTCGATTATGACAGCGGTGCAGCGTTGCACGTTATAATTATAAAGTTAAAAGCAGGCTAGTCGTGAGAGTTTTGTTACCTTTACCATATTTACTAAATTTATCCAAGTATTTTAATAATCCTTTTCACAATTGTAAAATTATGCCTTATGTGTCGACATGCCGATAATAAACGCAATGCTGTCATGCTGCTAGCCCCGCAGTGCATAATTAAGCTTATTATTAAACAGCATTCAACCTGATAGCAAACACTAGAAACTGGTGCAGCTTATAACGAGCTTCCACCGGGACTCGGAGGCGATGATTATTTAATTAGTCCTCAATGTTGACAGATGTTTATCATCCAAGAAATTTACGAAATGGTTGTGTACAGGCGCCATCAAATATTAGGTATATCTAGAGTTTGCAATCTGGATATATCCGAAATATCCGAATTTGTTGGGGGTCGGGGCGAGCCGCCGGTTGCCGACCCCTGATTTAGACATAAAGACTGTATCGTTATGTCTAAATACAGATATAACCTGGTGTAACTGTTGATATGCGTATTATTTTGTATTACTATGTTCTAGGGGTTTGATCTGAGGGTATTTTTAAGCCATATCTGACATAAGGTTTTATTGTATTTTATTTTTGGGTCTTTATGATGGTTCCAATATCGTCTAGCAAATTCATTTCGGACAAGCCTATCGAGCTTAATTTTATACTCTTTCACTGACTCCTTGGTATGATTTAAAGAAACAAAAGGTTAGTAAGCTGCCTAAACATGTTATCTCAGTGTCTTCTTCATGATTGCTCAATGGAGCAGCTGAGGAATAACTGTGGTGATTTTTTATTTTTACATAAATAAGATTTTTCATCCCATGTTTTAGATTCCCTTCAAATTCTGATGAAAGCGAAATGAGAGAGACAGCTAAAAGAATCAGCTAAAAATCAAAACCTAACGGACATTCATGGCGTTGAACCATCACTAGAGCAGGTCGATAGAAACGCTCCATGATAGTTATATTCGATGTCAAAGTCAGAGTTCTCGTAAGTAACATACCATATTTTCTAAAATGCCACCATGCACAGATCGCATCGCTCGCTCATCGATCGGCTCGCATAGTACGATTTTTTTTGGGTGTAATATCGTTGTGTTCGAACATTGTAAATTTTCTTGTAGTATTTGTCCGATATCGTTATTGTTACTCGGGAGAATGGAGTAAATTTTGTCTAAACCATATGCTTTACGTCGAGCTCCCAGGATGAAATGTGTACCTTATTAAAGCACTTATTAAACACATGTGTAATTTTTTAATAAAAATGTGATACCAAATAAAACGTCAAAGTCAATTTGTATTTAGACATAACAGTCTTTATATACATCCGTTTTTAAACGTTCATAAAACCTATTTTAGTCAAAATATCCGAATTTCAGATCCGGATTTTTCGGATATTATATTACAGATCCTTAAAATATAACCCGAAAATACGGCTACAAAAATGAAGTTTTTATGGAAGCCACGACGCTGGAAACATAATGGTATATAGGTACTTAATGTAAAGAATTCTCAATCTCTGTTTTTATTTTCCACTTCTTCATCCCAGAAACAAAAAGGATCTGGCTTTTTGTTTTTAATTTGTTAACTCCAAAAAGTACTTAGTATTGTAACAACTTGTGCATGCGATAAATGACCATGTCATATTTTGCATGTCTGTATGACGAAACATGTAGATCTGTATATTTTAATTAAGTTACCTATTTTGTACCATGTTTTGAGCAAATAAAGTTCTAATTCTGATTCTTTTAAGGCTATAGAGTTCATGTTCAGATATTTTTGAGAAAACTTAAAAGTATAGTAGACATATTTCATTAAAATACCAAGGTCAGAAAGTTCTCCTTGATCAGGGCAACTCCATAAATATGAAATCATCGTGTGTAGTGTAATAATAGGCATTTACTTAACTATATAAAATACTTGTGTACGAATTTTTTTTTTCGATTTACCTTTTTCCGTCTCGTTATTATGCCTGTATATTAGGACTTCAATAACTGTAATTTAATGGCCTCACGATAAAGATAAATGGTCCTAATTCTTCTAAGTGACATATTATAATAATAGTCCCAAGTAAGCAATGTAAGCATATCGTTCTTTTTTTAACCCCCGACGCAAAAAGAGGGGTGTTATAAGTTTGACGTATCTGTCTGTCTGTGGCACCGTAGCTCTTATACAAATAGACCGATTTTAACGTGGTTTTTCCGAAAGCTGACGGGATCATGATGGTTCTTAGCTACGTTTTAACACTATGGGTTAAGCCGGTTTTGAGATATTGAACTTTGAAATGAAAATGTCGGGGGTTTTTCAACTCTTCCAAGTTGCTAATTAATTTGACCTTTTGGTAACCAAGGTCCGTATGGCTAACGAAATTTACGCAGGCCGCACTTCTTCACAAAATTAGTGACTTTAACAAGCAAGTTCAAAATTCTGAATATAATGTCATTAATGACAATAACCTTTACATACAAAACAGCTAGGGAGGCTCTCAGGCCGCATGTAAGGGGTTGGGGCGGGCCGCCGGTTGCCGACCCCTGATTTAGACATATATCCATTTTTAAACGTTCATAAAACCTATTTTAGTCAATTGCCGTCAAAATTGCTTATCCTTATCACGTTGACTTTTGTATATGAGAGAAACGGACAAAGATTGTAAAAACAATAACAAAGATTTGTTTCTTCACTAAATGACATTTTTAGATGTGAGAAGAAAAATACCGAAAATGGCTCATGCCACCACCTGCATAGCAACATGAAAATAAATTGTTGGGACATTATAAACTCTAAAATGTTAAAAGCCTTCTTAACTCATGTGAAACTACCGATTACTTGGAATGGCTCAAATAGAAGAGAGTTTACGAGTAATCCGCTCTCATTACCCTGAGTGCATTTCGCAGTTCAATGTCAATATCGACATTTGCCATTATACGGTATTAGACGTCCAAATGACAGTAAATACTTCATAGGAATCGATAGTTAGTTGCATTAGCTAAATAACTCGCACCCGCGGCAATACAACTGCGAGAGTTGCCGCTGCTGACTTGCATCGCATGTTCTGTTGTTTTCCATAACAGTAATATCTCGAAACTTTCAACCATCAAAAAATAATACCGCATCAACACTCCAATACAATGAATACGGATGCATAATATACTTACTACGGATATATAGTTATTTAAAAAGTTGGTAGGTAGCCACGTACGTGGATAAACCCGCGACTTATTTCTACTTTTTTTTCAGCAATAGCAGCTTCAACCGAATGATGTTTTAGAAGTCACCATACTTATATAATTCCGTCCACATAAAGAATCTTAACATTAACTGAACATTGATCTCCCGTGATTGCGAATTCCTTATTTAAGACAATTAAATCCGATGTTACACTAGTAGAAGGTTTACAACAAAAACTAAATAGCATAAAGTAATCGTAATCGCTGGAAAAGGCAAACGGGTGCATTTGTGCGGTGTCATTGATTGTAGGAGATGCGATCACGTCGGCAAGTCGAACGCGAGGCAAAAAATGGCACCGGACCGGGTTCAGTCGCGTCCCACGGGCTATTGTTGCCATGTGTACCACCGTGTCAGGTAACAACTCTCTATCGTCTATGCATTAGCTTGTTGTGGCCTAGGTCACAGCGAGCTCAACTTATAGGTAGCCAAAAGTTATCACTAAGAATTTAACCCTCATTCGTTCTTATATTTCTACATTTATTTATTGTTCATTAACGTTTAATAAAATAATTTAGGTACTAATAGTTTTCCAACATCCGACGTTTTATAAAGTCATATATCTGGAGCATATTAGCGTTGTATTGCTGCGAGACATGGACACTTACCCAGCGAGACCGAGAAAGATTAAGTGCCTTTGAGATGTGGTGTTGGCGAAGGATGGAAGGAATTAGTTGGACGGAAAGAAGAACGAATGAAGAGGTTTTGGATTTAGTCGGAGAGAAGAGATCCTTGCTAAGGACGATTGAAAATAGAAGAGGAAATATGTTAGGGCACCTGTTACGACATGACATTTACATAAAAACTATAATCGAAGGGAAAATAGAGGGAAGAAGAGGCAGAGGAAGGCCGCGACGTGCTTTTATGGACCAGGTCAAGGAGAAGGTCAATGTAGTGTCGTATCAGGAGCTCAAAGCAGTGGCAGAGCGTAGAGCTGAATGGCGGTTACTCCACCGACAAGAGCAGAGCTCTTAAGTTGAAGAAGAGAGAGTTTTCCAAAACCGGCACCCAAAAATGAGTTCTCAGTTGACTTCAATAAAAAAATACCAGACATAGGGAGTACAAATGAATTACCTGTCTCGAAGATAGCTCGCTCTTCGGTTCTTATTTCCTGAAACAATAATGTACAACAGATTATTACATGAACTTAGCACTGGTAGGAGTAGATTTCAATGTTATTTGGATAATGTACCGCTAGAACAAACCAATTTGGCACACTAAGGTACTGTAATTGGTGAGAAATTCCACATGACACTGCTTTCTACTGTTCTAGATAGAGTCGTTACCGCAAAATATCCGTGACGTGAACTGCTAACCATTGTCGGGCGCGCCGACAGCGACAGCGGCTAGAACTCTTATATTCTTGTGACGAGCTAAAAGGTGCTCCATGTATTTGAAGCTCTGCAGTATTCAGTACAATAATTGTATTTATCTACGCACATATCATAAGTGCTCTAAAATGCGTTCAAAAACCATAGGAAATGACCAGCATTACTACAACCGATTTTACTATGAGAACTTTCTTGTCTATTATGAAACTCACTGAAAACCACACTCGTATTTTAAGGCCTCATTATGGATCAGTCGCATAAACTACTATTATTCTTTTTGCGGCCCTTCCATACTTATTTGTAATTAAATAATTATAAATAAAAAGAGTGGAATGTAATATTTTCAATCAATGTAGGTACAATAACGGGATTTTAATTAAATAACTTAAATAAGTTCACACAGTCAACATTTGAAGGCTATTAAAAAAGCGCAGTTCCCAAGTACTTAAAAGTGAACAACAACACACTACAAAACAGTTACCTGACTGCGATACCGAACTCCCTAAACTACACTGATTCCATCAAGTCCTATTCGTCGCGGATGGAGCAACAAAGACTCGCGAACATAAACTTTCAATGTGCAACATGGAACCATTAGGACTCAGTGGTGTGCAACAATAAATAAACCACTAAACATTTAATGAAACATTTAATGGTCGGCTTTTCTTTCAGGGATAATAACATTAACGTGATGATGTTAAAGACCAGGCTCGATGGAACAATACGTATATGTCTAAATCTCCCTTAGATTTATATAGAGTTTCATAGATATAGAATAGGTACATAATTACAAATTATTATAATTATCATTGCATTATAGTGAGTCTGTTGATTTAACGGCATACATTTTCCGTTCAACACTAGTACTTTATTCGTATTATATACTCGTATTAGTTACATTACCACGCTCCTTCCTTTGAATTTATTGATATGACCTGGATGTGACTGAATGACTGCCACTAGATATTCTATTATATTTCTACTTTTATTATACCTACTCATAGAAATATAATAGGTAGTACTATTTTGTAGGTTATTTATTTGCTCATATCAGCTTTGATATCTGCCCTGGTGGTCAACATCTGAGGAATAATAATGGAAATAGCTGCGCTTATGAAATGTTGACATATTTACCACATTCGTAAATATTAATTTGGCAAGTCGGTCATATCGCCTCTGTCTTCAGTTTATTAAACCGTAAGGCAGTAAATTGTGGTTTTCACACATTAACCTTTCATCTAATACCCACCACCGCTTAATTTCCATCGTTTTAAACAATAATAACGGTTAAGTAGATTACCTAACCCTTTGATGCGCGTTATAGTATTTTATGCAACTGTTGTATAAGTAGGGTCTTAAAACGCCAGTGTCGTGAGTTGCAATGCGAGCCTTGGCGAGCATCGCAATTAAAGACGCCACGAGCATTTTAAAACCAAGTTATACACCATACATACAATACTTTTTCTACGACTAATTTTAAATAAATAGCATTTGACTTTTCAGGCAGTAAGTTTTCCGTTAGTTCTATTACTACTCACGCAATTTCTTCAGCGGTACAGTTATTTTATATATTGAACGTACACATTTTTCTTTACTTCACAAACACGAATCATCTCTTAAGAAGTTATTAATAACGAATAGTTACTCACATTTCGTCTTTTAATTTTTAACTGGAACTTTGGTGGGAAATTAGATATATGACACATTGACACCTCTTGTTTATGGTCTGTTTTGATTTTAATTTCCTTGCACTTGCCATCCGAACCAAACTGAATCCGGATCCGAACCGAAAGACGAAATATAATATTATAAGACAAATTATGATAACTATTCGTTTTTAATAACTTTTTAAGATTTAATTCGTGTTTGTGAAGTGAAAAAAAATGTGTACGTTCCTTTTAAAATGGAAGAAGAAGTATATAACTGCACCGCTGAAGAAATTGCGTGAGTAGTAATAGAACTAACGGAAAACTTGCTGCCTGAAAAGTCAAATGCTATTTAATTAAAAATAGTCGTAGAAAAAGCATTGTATGCAAAGGCGAACTTACGACACTCGCGTTTTAAGACCCTACTTATACAACAGTTGCATAAAATACTATAACGAAGCAACCATATTTTAGCAAAAATGGACCCCACTAAACTAACAAGCAAAAAAACCGCCCACACAAACCATGGTGACTGGTCATAGTATCTCAGCGGAGGCATCTCGGATACCTACGAACTAGCGTGGGCAACGTAAATTATCTATGACGGGCTTCAAATGGTCCTTTTCTCGTACAGTGCCTTAGAAAATGGCGTTAGAGCGAGGAACAATATCGCCCGCGGCGCTCGCGCATTGCAGACCAAGGGTGGAGCAAATCGGAAAAATAAAAGGAGTTCGTATTGAAATGGTTCCTATCGCCTCTCGGTTTGGTCGCTTCCCCTTTATCCGGAGCTGATCGCGCTAGACAATGCGGTGGTAGGTATGGGAGGCGCGGGCGCCGGGAGTGGCGCGGGGCGGGAGCGCGCATGACCGCTGAGGGCGCAACGACCTTGCGCGCACATTCCGCCCGCTCTTTTGAAGGCTCCGCGTCCCCTGTCCCGCGCTATCTAACTATGTAGGGGTTACATGATTCACAAAACAAACAGTTTTGCGAACACCATTTCTTTGTAAATACACTACCGTTGCAGCATCTAAGTGATAGGTATTTGATTTCGCTTTTCAACGCCATTACGTAACGTGCTTGAAAGAAACGTTGACTTTTTGAGTTCAATGTTAGCATACGCCCACTAACGAAAATCAGACGAAACTGGGACAATAACCTTTGGAAACATGCTGCAAACAGTCTCAACCAACAAAGACCATGTTTGCTATTAAGCAATTTTCTCAGAGTTTCCTTCCTACTCGTCAACTCACTCTACATGTTTAGTACTTTGGTTTATAAGCCTTTGTTTTTATAAGGAATTTTGGAATGTGCCTACTTTTGAATATAATTATAGTTATGTACATTTTAGGAGAACAACGAAATTAGGTTGCTAGATTAGGTAGGTGTTAAATTAAAACGGCAAACAATTGTGCACCTATTTGGAGACTAACGGCATCGTGCAGGTAACGGAGATTTGACCAAATTATCGGAAACCGCTCGATTTCGGAATCACACCTAAATGCCGGCGACAGCGCATGCTGCCGCGTGGCTTTCGCGTATGTTCGCAATGCAACCTGACGCTATCCACTCTCCCTACGAAATCGAATAGTTTATTTGTTCAATGCATGGGTCCAAATTATTAAGTTTCCTGACAGATATTGAAAAAAATATTTGCAACGTTCGCCTTGCACTATAACGAGCAATAGACAAATGTTTCAATTCTGACTCATTAACACGTAAATGTCTTGCAGAACTTTATTTCACCTTTAAGAACTGTTGATTCATTTGAGAAAAAACCTTAAAGGTTTAGAAGGCAAAGCATAAATTTTATCGCTTTATTTATATACCACCGGCAAGATCACTGACACCGCGAGTCGTGACCGGTACAATATTAAACAGGCATACCAATTTCTTATTACTAGGTAGGTAGGTACAGAATTAACTTTTTGTGCTTCGCTGTGACACTGTCAGTTTTCCTTTCAAACGTAGGTATGTATATACTATATCATTGCTGGTCAATGGTTGCTGGTCATTAAATTTTCTTTTCTATAAAGCTATTGCTTGCTGCCCATTGCTGCCTATAGCAATAGATAACAACACCTACTTATTTTGGAACTCATAATTGCCTAGTTCAAAAGGTAGATACAATTTCCTATGGGACTCTCCAATTTCATAATTATTTTAAAATATATTTTAAACTACCTACATATGTATATTAGGGACGCAAATTACATAAAAACCTATTACCTAATCACTGAAATAATATTTTGTCAACAATAACATAAAAAAAAATCTTAAATTAGGAACTACAGTTTTATAATCGTATTCTTCAAAATCTTAGAGCACTAATGGTGGGACGGACGACCGACTATTTCCCATTACTCGTAAATCTGCTGAAAAACTTTTTCATACGATTTTGAACTCTATAGCTTAAACTTAAATGGTCGCAGCATTACGTCAATTACTGTTTCGCGAAATTGCTAGTTGCGACGCAGTCCTGGCTGGGCTTTATCCAACACGCACAGAGAGCATAGTAGGTAGCAATTGTTTATACCTTCCAACCTCCTCTAAGGGCGAGTATACATCGGAGCTTTACGAGGTAGCATGTGCTAGTGGTGTGCATGAAAAAAAAACACCAATGGAAAGAGATGCGTGAGCGAGGCCAGCAGTGCCATTGGATCTAACAAGCGCGATGCGACTAGTTTTCTTATTGAAAAGTAAATCGTAATTTATGCGCAAGAATGCTCATTTGTTCGTTTGGTTTTAAGTGCCTTACCATCCTGCATAACTTAATGAATGTAAGACAAACCTCAATGTAGAAATATAGACCCAGATCATGTTAAAGTAGCGATTCGCGTAAGGTGATTTATTTCCTTTATTATTAGTATTTGTATTAATTTATGTGATATCCGGAAAGTATCAATCAATAATTTAAGAATATTTTAAGAAATAAAAATCAATTAAGTTAGTCAATTCTCAGGCCATTTAAAAATCGTCGGGAGCGCTATCTGGAACATAAACTTACAAGGCTGGACTTACTTATGTTACTACGAGTATCTGTGTGTTGTGTACAGCGATGTGTATTTTAAATGCAATTTTCTTTTCAGGAGTTATATTTGTGAAGTATCTATGACGTCACAAATGTGTCACACTAGTATTTCCGCGTTATCTGACGATGTCCCCTGCCAAATTGCAGAATTTTTGAGTTGAATGTATGATATCGTGTATTGTAATCATTGAGTGGCTTTCCCATTAGTAGAACTACCGAACTAACAGTACTACTAAATGGTAAAATGATTTTGATTACTTGCTTACAAAATATAATTGAGATTTCCTCAAATCGGTCTGGGCCTACCTCGCCTTAACAATATTTGCCAAGTCACCGGTCGGTGTGACATTGCTGCTTATCACTAAAAGTGATCATGTAATCTGCCATGTTACGGACTGTCGCTAAAACCTAGAGCCCCCAGTCACTGTGTAACAACGTAACAAGGCAAGTTATTCTCTTTTGGGAGATGACTATCCTAGTTGTCAAATGACGCAGCGGCGCGCGATACCATCGCCGGCGTATGTTGACGCTCAAACATGGACGTGGCCCGTTAATGTTTCGCGAAAGAACAACGTTAACTTTACAGTTCCTCCTAATCTCTTACAACCCACGATAAGCATTTTTGTTTTTGGGCATCATATTTCATTTAGAAAAGTTGTATCGTTTACCTAGCACATAGCCAAGAGAAAAGCAACCAATTTTTACTCTCGTAATTTTATAAGTACCTATATAACTAATTACTTTTGTAAACATTGTCTTAATATTATATTTTATTTTTTCTTTGTTTTTGACGATGATGTTGTTTTTGATCGTTATAAAAAATCTTATTTTTTTTACAGATATACAAATTTGAATTATAATTTTGATCGTGAAATAAATAATCAAATCTAATTTAGTACAATTTATAGTAAGTACCTTGAGATTGAATCTACGAGGTTGTGAACAATACGTAAATACGTAGGTTTGGCACGCTTTAGACATCAACGCGTTCAGCTGCGCACTCGCACATAACATTAAGGCAGATTTAGATCAAGCGATTGAAATAGCATTCTATCTAGCATAATCTGTGAACTTACCGATAAATTAGCTGGTTGTACAAACTATGCCAAATCCTTACTAGCATGAATAGTGGAGCAATCGAGATGAGTGACTGGGCTAGGGCGTGCCTCACAGGCTTCTCATCCGCGACGAGCAACTGCAGCACCGGTTACAACCCAACGCAAATAGGATAAACACTGATGACTTATTAACGTCAGAAGATTTAAGAAAAACCCGCGACTGAAATGGCCGTTTTATTACAAGCATCTACCCGCCAAATTAAAAAAATGAATCATCTGACGAAACGTTCAAAGGCCAACTTAAAATTGTCGTATTGGAAAATTCATTTTATTATGTTAATTAATTCATGATAATGTATAATGTTTGATTGTTGATTTGTACCTATTAATTATATTTTAATGTAGTTAGTGTGATTAACTTAAAATCGTCGTATTGGAAAATTCATTTTATTATGTTAATGAATTCATGATAATGTATAATGTTTGATTGTTGATTTGTACCTATTAGTTATATTTTAATGTAGTTAGTGTGATTATTATTATTTAAGTCGTGACGATCTTCATTGAAATATATAAATTCTTTAGTTATGGAACTCCTATATACTGACACTTATAATGTGTACTTTTCTATTTCTTTTTAATTGATCAGTGATTATTTGTTTAATTATTTAACGATTATAATATAAAGTCGTGTAAATTGACCTATTGTAATTTATATTGTATTTTTGTATAATGAAATACATAAATCGAATCTCATCTATGTTCATGAGCTATCCGCAAAACAATCGCGCAACGACTCCAAGACCATACCTAAAAAATAGGTAGGTATTCTCGTGCTCACGCCGTCCGCGCACCAAGATTTCTTAGCGAGACTATCGTCATGCAGTTAAATGGCCAAATTGGCACGTGAACGCTACGAAACTCCCAATTTCATCGCTAAGACAAAGCCGCTTTCTATCGGTGATTACTTTTTAATAGAATAACTATAGAAAGTGCTGTTAAATAAAGCTGCACGTGTCACCGACGTGACTTATTAGGAGGCATTATTCGATGCTGTCCGCGTTACCTCATTAATGATGAGGATTACACTCTAATAGTAACTGTATGTATACTGTGAAATCTAGCAGAATAGTTAGGTAAAACGTACAGGTGTTTAATCGTTTCTTGCGTGTCAAATAATTATCAAGCTTAGGCCACTTTCGGTGCGCACTCCGAGCGATATCAGCAACCCAAAGCAGCAACCTGTCCTGTCAGTGTCAACTGACAGTCAAGTCAGTACAAGAATCTGTAGTACAGATTATTTGCTGCGCGACTGCATTTATTTAAATAAGCGCACCCTAATTGGCGCGCGTTGCGCTAAAGCGGGGAGCTATGAATGCGCCAATTTCATAAGTAAGGACCTGATATACATATAATCCGACAGTACACCGATAGTAAGGGCATCTGGGCGACATCAGCTCAGTGAAGTACCAAACACCGCATACAGATTCCGCCCTGACAAATAAAGAAAGATAACATGACGCGGCGATATCGACCCGTAATATGGTCATGTCACGGGTCATTAAACGTGTATCGAGAGTGTAAACACCGCAGCCAAACATTACGGTTAACAGACGGAGTTTTTTCGCTTACTGTGTGTAACTCAACTACAACAAGGTGTCGTAAATGTGTACAGTCAGCAGCAACACGCACCTTCACGCGACTCTAATGCAAAGGGGTTAACAACTGTCTAAGTATATATAGATCACTTTGACCGTATTATTTTACATACTTAGCTACTTCTGCTGCTAACTGCAAAAACTTCCAATTGACAGTATGTTCGTAGATGGGGATTTCTCGAAAAGTGGATTTCTCAAAATGGGGATATCGCAAAATGTGGAGTTCGCAAAACGGGGATTTCTCAAAATGGGGAGTTCGCGAAACGGGGATATAAATTACAATCAGCTCTAATACGATTGTTTGTATTTCATATAGCATAATATAACTAATATAATTATGTAAGTGAAGTGAAAACGTCATCGTAGATGTCATGGTAAAATATATGTACAGTCGCCATCAGATATTTCGAAGCAGCCAAGGTATCCAAATTTTCCTGAGCAAGAGCCATTCTGCACACTTTAAATGCAATTTATAACAAGGAATGACATACGACAGGCTAATAAATCATCATTCATTCCATTTATTGCTCATGTTACAGGGCCCAAGCTGTATATGACATTTTCAGTGTGCAGAATTTATTGAAATTTTAGTCTTTCTCAGAAAAAATCCAATTTTGTTTGCTTCGAAATATCTGTTGGCGACTGTGCCTGGTACGCTGTTTCTTACCAAGACTTGATAAGGTAGGTATATAATCTTCACTGCAATAATGTCATCGTTATCAAGTTATCGTTATTCTAAGGTTCAAAAGTCATGCATACATTCAGATGCTCTGGTAGATTACGACGAAGTAGTTTTTATTCAATTCTGAGACGTATTGATGCTGTCTGGTTATTAATCTATCAACTAAGTCAAATGAAATTGTATGACTACAACTGTCATCGCATTTGGTGGATTGTGGAGATAATGAGTTTTGTGATCGCTAAAAACCAAAAAGGGCAAAATTGTGTGCTAAAAGATGGATATCAGTATAATTTAAAGAGGGAAAATAAAACGGGGACCACTTTATGGAATTGTACACACAAAAATATTTGCAATGCATCTATTACTCTTGATAACGATATAGTTAAACGGGAAAGTCATCATTTGTGTGTGTAACGTGGAGGCCAACGACATCCTGATAAAAATTGATAAAACTAAGCAAGACGTATGTACAAATTTTGGCCCAATTCAAACAATTTTTGAAAAAAAATTGATGATATAAATGATGGTCCTATATTTAGTTCCAAAAAAATGCTCTTTATAGAGCAAGAAAGAAGTTTTTAAATTGCAAAAAACTAAAGTTCACAAAAGTGGAAGAAGTGGAAGTGCCAAGTTTTTTTCCAAAAGATTTTCTAATAATTGCTGATGGTGACAACGAAAGAATATTAATGTTTTCAACAGAGGCGGCAAAGGAAGCTATCTTGAAGAAAAGCAAAGGTAGATATTATGGGGACGGTACTTTTAAACGTGTGCCTCCTCCCTTCTATCAACTGTTTACCCTACAGTTAAGCATGACCAAAGAGAATGATACCGAGTACGTTAATGTGATTCCTGTCGTATATTTTCTATTACCTAACAAAAAGGAAGAAACTTATGTACGCTTATTCACATTATTCAAGGAAAAAAATGGGACATCTATAAAAGATTACAAATGTGATTGTGAGGTGGCACAAGTAAATGCTATACAAAAGGTCTTTCCGGAATGCAAAGTAACTCTTTGTTACTACCACTTTAGCAAGGCCGTTTGGAAAAAGGTAAAAGCAACTTGAGGCTTTGACTTCTGCAAAAGAGAGGAACACAGTCAGAATAGCTGCTAACTTGCCTTTGGTTCCAGAAGAATTATATCCAGAATGGTGGCTTAAACTGTTAAGACTATGCCCCAAAAACAAGAAGCATGAATAAGTTCATCGAGTATTTTGGAAAACAATGGTACCCGAACATGCCAGCCACAATTTTGTCGTGTTCCAATGAAACAATTCGTACAAATAGTGTAGTGGAAGGCTGGAACAGACGCCTGGCCTCATTGATGCCAGTGAAACCTACTTTTCATTTCTTTTTTAGTAGGTTGAAAACTGAAGCTAAATATCAAGACCGTAAATTAAAAAATGCCCTTATACATTCCAAAAAAAGGAGATTCAGAGAAATTAGGTTTGACAGACAGTACAAGAAGATTGTAAAAGAATTGAAACGGGGAACATTATCTATGGGTAAATTTTTAAAACAAATAGAAGTCATGAAATCGCTACTGAAAGATAAATAGAATTTAGAAAGTTTGCTTTTTTAATAAGAAAAATATTTTAAGCTTAAAGTTGGTGTTTGTTTAAATATTATGTCCAGACATAGGAATCCGCGGTGCAAAATTATTTGACAAGTAGGGAGTTCCTATACCGACAAATTAAACTATCGGTGCTCGTTCCATATACTAGTGATCGCCCCCAACATTGTGTGTTTTTTGTTCTATTGTACAACATATCATATTTTAAATAACCGCTAGGTAGGGCGTAATATCTATTGCACTACAATTGAAGTTTATGCAACTAATCCATAATGAGAGGGCTTAAAATAAAGAGTGTTGTTTTATATCATAATGGATCACACGAGTGTTTTAAAGCCTAATTATGTGCAGTTGCATACACTACTTTATCTACACACATATAAGTAGTAATAAGTAACAGCGAAAAACCAACAAAAAAAATGACTAACAGCAATGGCGGCAATTCGATCCTCCGTCATGACGAATGTTTTTAAATCATAGACAAACGAATGAAGTCCACTTTTCGAGAAATCCCCATAGTGTTCCTAAATGGATTAAAGGAGCGACCACACCGGTGCGTTACGCTGCGTATACGCGTTGACGTGTCGAATGCGTCACGTATTTCATTCATACATTTTGCTGCGCTTACGGTGCGGTATTTTGAGCAGCGGTGTGGTCGCTCCTTTAATTGTATAGTAGTAGCTAGGCTATTAATATTTATATCCTTAAATCAAATTAAAAATAAATGAATAAACATGATATCTTATTGCGTAATCGATATCATGCTAGTGAGTTTCCTTACAGCTGTGAATCCCGATCGGCCGATGCGCCCTAAGAGGGGGGTCGCCGACCGCACCGCACGACGTCCCCACGACTATTATATAATAAAAAATAATAGATGCGGCTTCGGACTCGGTCGGCGCCGGAGATTGCAAGGGCCGGCGTCGTGACGTACGACCAGCGGGTCCCGACTAGAACCACATCATCTAAACGACACTCTATCCCGTAGCGGTAAGCACGAAATTGCCGCTACAGATCTATGAGACTTTCTGTAGAACAATGTAAGGTTCGCCTCGATATCAGGCAAACTGATGGTCAGTCTTGTTTATACATTCTACTATTGCAATAATTAAGCTGTAAACAGAGGCTTAACCAACCAAATGTGAGTCTTTGAAACCGGTCAAGATTCAGATTCATATCGCAGAAAATAACTTAAAACAAAGAAATTTAAGCAACGAATGAGGCAATTTAATGATGATGACAAGAAATCGTAAAAGCATAATGTAACGACGTTTATACAAAACTTAGAGCATTAAACCAACAGGAGTGGTCACATGTGTCATTTTCTATACATAAAAAGTCTGCCGATTTTTGCGGGGGAGGGGAACGTCAAATGTATGCGGAACGTGAAAATAGCTACGTCAGATAAACGTCAGTCCATACAATACGTATGACCACTGGTCATACGTATTTGGCAGAGGGGAACGCCTGTCAATTGCCACTCCGGTTGGTTTAATGCTCTAAGATACAAAACGAACAACGCCAAAATGGGTCGTGAATGGACGTCACAGATGAATAGCCGAAACAAAAGTATAACGGAGCCTGCGCCGCCCACACGTTCCGCTTCATTTGCATCCAAAAATAAAAACGGTTATGATTGTTATGATCTGTTACGTCACAATACTATTAGGTTACGTAACAACATTGAAATTAATCTCCTCATTTCATTCATGGTCGCGTTTAAGATAACATTTGACGGGCCATTGGCGATGTGGTGACTGCTGGCGCGATTGGGCTCCGCGATAGGTTTTGTCGGTCATATTACGTATCATTTGTCGAGTGTCAGATCATTTATCGGCATGACATGTTTATTTGTGTAAAGTTAGGCTTTAAACGGAAAGTCGTTTTCTTGAAATACTACTAAATTTGTGCCTAGGCTTTTGAACAAAATTATAACTTGTGTAATTACTGGTCTATACACGTTACTTCTCCGGTCTCCACAAAGGGCCGATTTGAGTTACCGCTCTCAGCTTTTTAGCTAACGCCTGAATTTTACAAACTCTCTCAATATATTTTATACAAATAAGATCAGATGAATAGCTTTGGACATTCAATAATACTTTAGCGTGTGTCATTCTTTTTTTGCCAAAAGGAAGCTTCAATCGGAAATAATACGAGTGTATGTCCGAAACAAATGATCACCGGCCAAATCTCGGCCATGTCACATGGTCTACGTGCGAAACTGGCCACCAAACAATGTCATGCGAACTCGTTCACTAGCTCGACTGGCTCAATCGGCAGGGTCAGTGGCCGCCACCGCCACGCTCCACCGGCGCCGGTGATGGGTGCGGGAAGAACTGGGTCGCCGGAGACCGAGGGTGGCGCACTCATGCCGGCGACGCCACGCGCCACTAACTCCCCTCCCCCTGCGCCGCACCCTCGCCGTACCCTCACTGCATCCGCACTTGGAGAATGCCAGTCCACATTGACACTGACATTGACACACTAAAGTTGATCTCGACATCCAACCATCGAGCTGTGCATCGAGACAAACAAATGCATTGTATCGAATGGTATATGCGGTCGTTTACAAAATGCGGTCTAGCTACAACTACGATATATACGAGAGCATGTCATGAGATGAGTTGGCACTACAACTATTCGGTATCCATATTGCGCAGTCGCCAGTATACAAAATATGTGCACACCACACGACTCTGTGTCCAGAGATATCTACTAAGACTCGAACCATGAAAATCACACACGGTCAATCATACGGTCTTCATACGGTAAACATCCTCGCCCTCGATGTTGCACTGGTGTTTGACACTGGCGCTTTATGTCGAGGTGACATATATGTCTTACATTTTAATAAAGTAAAATTGTAAACGTCAAATCAGACGTCAAATCAAAACTGTCTTTGGCAAAGGCCCCTGAGGCTGCCACTTCATTATTAACTAACTAAAGTAAAATTGCCATTGTCATACACCAGTGCAACGTCGAGGACAAAGACGATTACCTTAAATGTTGAATCAAGTAATTGGTATAAGAACACAAACGAAACTAATTGTTTGCTTAACCTCATGGGTTTGACCGTAAAGACCCCGCAAATGTTAACACATCACAACAATGTGACTCGTCTTTTACCAAATTAGTAACCAAACAGTTACAGAATGTTGTTATTTTATTAGCTTTAGGACTCTCTGTTGTCCATTTCATTCAACAAAATAAAACACTGAATGTGTACTGCACATAATTAAATTTTACTAACGCAGATTTCTTCCAAAATAATGACCAATCATATAAGACAGGGACAGCCAGGTCGAGCCACATACCCAGTAACTAGTACGATCAAAGAAACCGGGAACTGTACAAAGGACACGCCCACGGTGTGCGATACCTACGCACTTTTGCGACCGTCCAACGACCACAGCGGAATGCCGAAAATTTGGTGTAACTGCTCTTTAAAAGTTCGCTTGCGACTGTGAGATGAGGCGATAGAACTCGATGCTTCTTAAGACTACGAGTAAGTTCTCGTTATCGAACCTGTCTAAAAAAATAATGCAACACCGCACCGACTCCGGGGTCGGATCTACCCCTCGCTATCAACTTTGATCTCGTATTTCTAGTTCTGCGGTGCTTAGAGGTAACTATAAATGATTTTTCTCATGTGCGACTTTTCTGATGTGTGCCTACATCGTGTCTACAGACCGCGAACTTGTAATGTGGGAAGCGTCTGATTGGAAAATGGTTTCTAATTGGTTGCAGATGCATATCTCGTGCTTACGAACGACTAGTTCTGCATTCAATTTAAGTTTATTTCCCGTGCGCAAAAATATTTACTCGTTTTTTTCTACAGAGTCCCAGCATCTGCTTGCATTTTTCCTAAATGGAGGTGTTACTAGATGGTTCTATATTTTGGCTATGAAATCTTAGCATTACCAATCATAAATTCCTAATATAGAACGCCAGCCAATGAAACCCTTAGGAATAACGCAGCTTAGTATATAGGCAGACGGATAAATAAATAATCTGCGCCCGAGTCACGTCACGTCTTCTTTCGATTTCTCGTTTCTTTGCCTCAGCTTATTGTGGTTCTGAAGCATATGTTTTGTTTTTTATTTGACATGTATATTGAAATAAGTACTGTCGAATGAATTACGCGGTTATTGTGCGCCGTATGGAGCCCCCGCACGTGACTCGCGGCGAATGCAATGATCTGGCCGACCCGCAATCAAGTGTTCGACTGCCGGCACTGCTGCGAATTATGCGCAAGCATTAACCCCGTTTCTATTATTACGAGTCAGAGTGATTCCTATGTTCATTTTTGCGTTATTGAGATAAAAACAGACTGACTTTTGAAAGGCATTGTGTGGGCCTTTTAGATTATTTTTAAATTAACTTAATCGCGAAATAATTTCTATTAAAATAATTATCTAAACTAAAACAAGCATGTAAACTCTCGTGACCGGTATGTTGCTATTTTAAATGTATTTAATACACTTGTAATAATATCAGCTGTTCCTTCCACACTGACGCATTGTACGCATTCGCAAATCCCAGTTTTATTAAGTTTCGGTTATTACATGTGAACGCCAGTGGTTATCATTAATTTAATCGGCTGCATAAACACGCGACGAGTATATTTTTCTCACCATCAGACGAGACCAAAATAAATTGAAATTAACAACGTGTTTTCTAGAACTAAAAACCAAGTCTACATATTCTCTTTTTAAGTTGCATATTATGTATTTTTATTTTAATAACATGTCCATACGAGTCCATCATATTATTATATCAATAAAAGCTTGTTGAATGGAACAGCGTGCCAATCTAAGTAGTTCCAGAGAAAATGCGAATCTTTAGACAATCGCGTTACCGTCAGATACGCCATATGTGCTTGTTTGCCACCGTCGTAGTACAAGAGGTCATGTACAAAATATCAGTACGGGAAGGTACCGGTGATGTCACTGCGCGCACTCGCTGCCTGCTTGCGTCAACAGGGTATTATAACTGTACCGGGGACGTTTAACGAGCTGCAGCGATTCTTAAATAAAATGTAAGACATTACGGAATTGTAGGACGACGGGTCGGAACACAGGCGGTGCAGAGAGGGCACTGGGTCGGGGGAAAGTAGTGGGGCCCGAGCGGTGCATGCAACGCGTAGCCGCGCACCACTCGCGCTGCGCGCCGTAGAAAGGCGGCTGGGATACTTCATACTACCGAAGCGGTTTGGGGTCAAAACAAAGGTATATGCCCGGTTGATTCCGTGGCACTATCGTTTCAAGACACTGTTGCTAACATGTCCCCCCGGCGTGTCCCTTCTGGATGCGCCGGCGTTAGTGAGTACAGAGTGGAGGAATATCCAAAAGAGTATGAGGCAAAAGAAAATGCTAACCGAAGTAGACTCACGTCTTTAAAAGCGGATCGGTGAGGACAAAAGCGATTCCTACTGGCAGTTAAACAAATTGAAAAGTAAGTACATCACATATTTCAAGAATACTACATCTTTGATACCACGTCGATAGCGAAACAAGCAAGCAAACGGTCTCCCTGGTTATGGATATAGTTGCAACAATCATACAAGAGTAACGAATGGCTTTCCTTTTCATATTTCATACCTACTGTAACGCATTCTCTACTAAATACCTATTTGCAAAAAGACGTTCTACCGCACTTAGAAGATGATTCATATGTATCTGGTGGTTAGTTCCTTTACGGAAATATCTTAACAGAAATTGTGAGTGATCTTGACTTGGGTCGGATGTGACCAAAGTGTAATAGGGAACCCCGAAAGTTGAACGTCACATTTGTATGGACTAATCTTAGAATAGAAAGAGTGTTGATCTGACCAATCTTGAAAAGAGTTATTCGTTGGTACGTCCATACACACTTGATGTTTGACCTCAGGTTAAGACTTTTTTCAGCTTGGTCAAATACGGCGTTCGTCTTCTTGACATGTAAGACCATCTCGTTGGTGCCCCACCTCGGGCTCGCCCACCATCTATTTGTGATCACTTCGAGAGTTCAAATACCGCGAGCCATCCGGTTCCCTCTTCGATACTGCAACTACGCGTCATTGCTCTGAATATACCTATGTAGTATTCGTAGCAATCAATAACTGAAACGTATTGCTCAACTACTCGTACTGTCTAGTTTTCAACTTACGTAATTGGAATTCAAAAGTTACAAACACCTACAATAAATAACTCACCGAGCCTCTGGCAGAAAATAATGACGTTATTGACTTGAGGTTAAGCAGCGCCAAGAGAACATCGACAACGAACAAACACATCGATCCGTCGTTGTAACGCTGATAGATATTCACAAAACGACTTATCAATTCATCTTGCAACCCTATTTAATACTTAGTACCTACTATACGACAAGAAAAACTTTACCACGGCTACAGGGGACCGATTTTTGACTTTGGAGCGCGAAAATCAAATAAAAGTACAATAAATACGTCGTGTGTCAAAATCGCAAGCAATTACTTTCTACCAATAGAATTGAATACGAGTGGTCAATACCACTCGTTTTTCAATTTTCTATGACTATTTCAAAATAGCATTTCTTATTTTTTGTCAGTTTTCGAGGGAAATAGTCGTGCGCTCGAAAGTCAAAAATCAGTCTCCGGTTTGAAGAATTCTGCTACATATAATGTACGATTCATATCAACTAATTACATACTTTGTTGGTTCAATGATGGTAGAAAATAAATTAATAAATATTAGGTGCTACTCTTACACAAATGGAACTAGCCACATAGCTCAATAAGACTTTTGTTATGGGTACTAGACGACCATATATTTAATTTGTTTACACATTTACTCTAATATTATGTATGACATGAGGTAAAGTTTGTAGCTTTGTGAGTTTGTGGGTAGGGTGTAATCTTCGGAACTACTCATCCGATTTCAAAAAATCTTTCACCATTATACAGTAGGGACCCTGGGGATGGACATAGGCTACAATTAGACTGCGTTTCCACTGAGGTGGCGAGGAGTGGAGACATGCAGAATCGACCATTCAAATCTGTTGAAATCCGTATCTCATTAATTTGATTGGTCAATTTTGCACGCCTCCGCTCCGATCCGGTTCAGTGGAAACGCGCCCTTACTTTATCCTTCTATTTTTTCGAGCCTGAGTGAGTGAGTACTAGTTACAAATACCTGACTGCCTTACAAGTGCCTGAGAGACCTGGCTGATGGTCTGCTATACTGCAGTCATGATGGCTTAGAAAAATAGTCCCAAACGGCCCTGGTTTACAATTCCTCTTTTTCCTTGCACAGATATCGTAAGTGGCGATCCTAAGGCTGTGGAGTAAAAGTATGCTGTTGACCATCCCCCGTATTTTTTAAAATAATCTTCAACGTACATGACTCCCCTGCAAGTCTATCATGGGACGGTCGCACTATACCTCTTGATCTAAGTGTTCTAATAAGAGAGAGACGGGTAGTGCGACAAAAATCGAGAGAGCTCGCGCGCCGTCGCGTGATAGCCGTGCCGTGCTGAGTTACAAGCGTCCATGCGGTACGGTGACACCTTTTGTTCAACTGACTCATATTATGGGTAAAAGAAGAAAGGAGACCAATATAGGTAGCTCATTTTAGGGAACACAGACGTGAGCTCATAAGTATGTACGGTATGTAAATGTTGGCAGCATAATTGAGCGAGAGCCGCGCCTCGATTTGGGCGAGGAACACCCGGTCAAGGTCGCGTGCACTTGCCCGCAAAAAACGGCCGACTGGTTGTTGAGACCACGCGTGGTTATCGTATCGGACTTTTTTTGCGCCGCCTTACGACATACGATAAAAGTGAATTGCTAGTTTTAAAAACGCTGTAAGCCAATGTCATGACTTAAGTTATTTTTGAAATCCCCGCTATAAGTGACGAAAAGAAGAACGATTTTTAACCGACTTCAAAAAAAAGGAGGAGGTTCTCAATTCGGTTGTATTTTTTTTTTTTTTTTTTTATGTTTGTTAGCTCAGAACTCCGTCATTGATGAACCGATTCGGAATTTTTTTTTTTTGTTCGTATGTATATACTTCCAGGTGGGTCCCATTTTTTTCAAAATTCAGTTAGATGATGGGATCCATGAGGAATTGAGGGGACTCCTCAATTTTATAAGGCACGCGTGTAGTGATTTTGGTATTTTCTCTTATAACTCGTGTATTTACATCCGGAATCATAAATTTGGTGGCGAGGAATTGATGATGAAGACCACAGATGACTTATCGAATTCCTCAATTATGTACTTAAAAGTGCAAAAGTACGTCACAGGTTCTGATAAGATTCCGTTGAAATAGGAACTAATGAAGTGCCATTGGTGATGATCTTGGGGAATCGATGGAAGTCCTCAAATATTATCGGCCCACATACAGCGATTCGGTTTTTTTCTATAGTAATCAACGCATTTGCTATCGGAAATCAGTTCATGTGGTAAATTGTAAAAAATAGGAAATGTGCTCGTGGCTTGGCGGAGTACTAAATTGAAGTCGGTTAAAACTTTGTTTTTAAAGTAAATTATTTGTGCAACTATCACCAACAGATATTATTTGGTCGTTTCTTTTTTATGGCACCAAAATATTTAAGGGTAATAATTTATTAGAAGATGCGTCGCTGTGTTAATTGGGTTTAATAGGTACGAGTAGTTACAGCTTTTTCATCCGCTCCTACATCCCACCTGAGTGCAAGATTATAAATAATCACTTAATGGCCATGCATGAGTTTTCAGGAAGCCTAAGCGACCCGGATATTTATGGTTTTATTGAAGAGTCCCCCAGGGCGCCCGATCCAAGTCTGCTGCCCCATAGAAACGTAGTTTGGCTCTCATTGTTATGCCGTATCTAGGTCGGAAACGTACTTTCAGTTGCTCATGCCGTTTTGAAATGACAAGCAAACTCCTTTTGTATAGAGGGTCGACTGCCATGAGGGCCCTTATGTACGATTCCCACCGAACGGGTCGGGCCGGCGCGCATTCTATTACATTCATTCAAATATGAAATGTAACTACTGTATACATAGAAGGTTAAAATTCCTTTGCATGTAATAGAAGGCGCGCCGGCCCGACCCGTTCGGTGGGAAACGTACATTAAGCGGATCGTAGGTATGGAATTGGGACGCCTTATGTACGAGTAGTATGGTTGTCTATTGCCTGTGTTGGCTTTATACTGTTGGCGTAATAGCCCACTCACACACACCATTAATGCTGAGGTTTCGCTCAAGTGCACGATCTAATAGATTGTGTGTTCCTTTCATGAAATTGTGGCATAATGTCAGTAGATCTATATTTTGTCGTGTGAACATAAAGTTTCATAAGGTACGAATAGGAATTGGGATTTTGAGTAGTAGTAAATTCAACTACTTTTTTACAAACGCCAAAAACTATTATGTTTTATTTGTTTTTAATAATATTTAAAATAGCATAACTACAACTTGAAAAGTTGAAAAACCCCCGACATTTTCATTTCAAAGTCCAATATCTCAAAAACGGCTGAACAGATTTTCGTGAAACATGGCTAAAAACACTCGGGATAAAATTATCTATGACAGAAAAATTTGCTTTCAAATCGGTTTATCCGTTAGGGAGCTACGCTACCACAGACAGATACACAGACAGACACGTTAAACTTATAACACCCCTCTTTTTGCGTCGGGGTTTAGTAAATAAGTTGGAGCGCGGTGTTTTCCGAGTATTTTCGAAAATTCTGTTTATTGGCAATGTTATTTCTTTTAAATGTCTGCCACTGCCGTATTTAATACGTATAGTCGTGTTCGAAAATATATCGAATGACCCAAAGATTTATTTTATTTATTTATTTACTGCAGACAATGGATTAAGAAAAAATTAACACCTGTATTTTATTATTTCAATCGTAAGGGTTACTTGTGTATAAAATGGCAATCAATAAATAAACCTCTAAATACCTACATAATTACTGTTTACTTCTAAAAATAAGTAAAGTATTCATACTTCAAAATATCGTATCATCAATATCATTATTAAAGGTACCTTTCTTTCATGTCGCAATGCAATTAGGCTCACAACCTGTCGTTACTTTAAATATATTGTTTATTCAAGATTAAGTTCCTTTGAATCAATATAATGAAAATGAGGTAACTAGGCTAGGTACCCATATTTTTAAAGTAAGTGAGTGAATGCTAAGCTTTATGCATTGTTTTTCTTATGGACATTTTGGTGGACTTTATCAAATATGCCCCCATAGTTGATTTAAAATCACCTTAATAGTAAATACATTTTTTAAACATTTACTCGTAAGCTTGTAACGTCCCTCTTATTACGCCGCATTTAGGCTCATAACCCTGGGTATTAAACACACGTATTTAATAACATTACGGTACTCGGTGTTTTATTGATATATCCCGATTAAGACGGTGTATGGAAGGTGTATGCATGAACACGGTGCATTCTTAAACTAACCGGTTTATACAGAATGTACAGCTTTTTTCATCTAAGTCTGGCTTAACACATGCGCGCGCAATGCGCAAACTTTTCGAAAAAAAAGTGTTGCGCGCCATTATATTAATAGGTAATTTCACAAATATTTGTAAACATTGTTAATGCGTATTTGGCTATTATCAATAATGCTGACTCGTGGTGAATAGATAAATAGTGATAAATAGAACTGACGCCACTGGAAATTCTTGGCGATTTACAACATGTGAGTAATAACTTGTTGTTATCATTAACTAAAGAAAATAACCTAGAAAGGCTATAACATTTCCATTAGTGAAAACGATTTTTTCCTCGCAGAATGTGTTGAAGAACGTCGTATGAAACGCGTGAGCTTTGATAATTACATCCTTCGGCTCTCTTATCACGCTCTGCCTGCGGCTCGCGTTAACAATTCCGCCTCTGATGTAATTATCAACATACCTCACTTGTATCACAATGTATTGTGTGACAGATTCGTACTTAATGCGGCTCACCCATTTAAGAAGCCATTTAGAATATTTGCATCGAATGGAAAGCTTTCGAGTTAAATTTTTTTACATGCTGTAATTCTGATATTCACACGTTTTGGATCACTTGAAAATTTATTTTAATTGGTCCATATCTGGGTTTTTTTTGCCAATGGAATTCTTTAAATTACTAAAGGCATATAACGATTGGATTATTTTGAACTCAAATCGACTGTATTTCTTCGATGTTTGTTACCTCAGAACTCCACAGACTCCATTGATTTTGGGAATGATATCTGCATCTTCTAAGTTAAACCTCCCCAGCGGTACCATTTTTGTTAGAACTGAGATCTGCTGATGTAATCCACGAAGACTTACCGGAACTCTTCAAATATCACTCGACTTGATTTGAGTATTTTTTATAATGACTTGCACTCGATATATGCACCTCCGTATCCGATCGGAACGCAAAATTTTGGTAATTGCTTATAGACGATGGTGTAATGCTATCAGAAAGCATTTATGGGGTAAAGTTGTAATCATTATGCAAGTATTATTTGGCATATATGTACACGATAAAGTTCCAACAAAGTTCTATTTTGTGTTAAAAATTATGTATAACAACGCCCAGTTTTATAAAGATGCGTTAAACCAGATGTCATATCAAGTTGTAGTAATCCAGTCATTTTTTTGACATTAAATAGTTACCGACTTAAGGTATAACGGATCTTTATGAAACCGGGGCTTAATGTACTAAATATACAGAGTTATAAGGTTGGCTACTACCAGCCCCCGGGAAAAAACAATTAAATTGTATTACTTACTCGACTGCCCAGATAGTGAATTACTTTACACGGCGATTGTTAATTCGTGATCGAGAGCCAATTTTTTTAAACCAGTAGTTGATTAAAACTCGTTAAAATTGTACTTACTTAAATAAACAATTATTTTTCTGAATAAAACATAGTAAGAATTACTTTTTAATTGAAAATCATTGTCACCCTAAAGGTAGTTTAAATCTATCAAATTAAAACCTACTTGCAAAGTATGTTACGTAAACCAGCCTAAAACCCCTTGTGTCTAATTATTAAATTACTCAAAGAGTTATAAACTCTCAATTGTCACCTGCTTGACTAGTAGATGTTAGAGTTAATTGAGGTAAGATCTATCAATTTTCCCGCCTAAATTAAAATTTCAAAAAATATAGGGTGACCATACATCCAGTGGATATTAGTGTTAATATTATCATTGCATTGAATTAATTAAATAGTGACGTAATTGCATGAGACCTCATCCATGGAAATCTGTTTTGGATGGCTTATATATTTTTCAACTCCTGATCACGGATTAAAAATCAAGTCTAATGTGAGGGTAAATTAAGTTTAATAAACAGTAAATTCAAAAATATATAATTTATGTTATGTCATGAATTTATACAACAAATATGTCAAATTTCGCTTGGCTAGCAGATTAAATGGTTTTTCCTTAAAATAACAACGAGTAAGATAAATAAACGCATGATTCACTTTAAACGTTTGTACACCTATTATACTTGAAACACCAATTTTCGTTTAAACTATATCATACATTTATAATAAAAACTCGCAGCAAGACTTATGACAAGCCTATTCCAGTTTAGTACCTAATCCACAAGTAAACCTTAAATGACTCGCATATATAAGACATAGCAGATAACAATAAAGTTTAAAGGACGTTTTGTAATAAAAGTTAGTTGAAATGTTTATAGTATGTCGGACATATGCGAAACCTTATTTTTATAATATATCCAAAACATGCATTTAGTTAAAATATTCATGTAAGCTGTAATGCACTGCATTGAAGTCGGTTAGCCTTAAAAAGTTTTTTAGTAGCTTTATTTAAAAGCCCCCTTTCCCGAGTTTGCTGAGATTCAAACAATCTAGCAAGGCAGCACAATGAAATCCGTGTGCTTTTTGATATATAAAGATAACACATATTTACCTGAAGTGGCTGCAGCCGCGTCACTTTCTTCAATAATATCACGACAAATGTTCAAGTGTACACGAACTGATCTGAGAACAGAAACGCGCGCGCACTGTACCGTGGAACAGCAAGTGAACCGACTAATGGAAGTAATGGGGAGTGAACAAAAGGTGGTCGGAGACACGGGCGCGGAGCGGACTCTGGGGCGCGGCAGATAGGGGCACGCGGCCGGCCAACGTCTCAAACGGAATGAAATACTGAAGAAGACGCCGCGGCCTTATATAGACGTGACCGTAGCCTGACGCCGGATAACGGGCTCACGCCGGCGCGTCTGACGCACAACTTTCGTTTCTATTGCTTGGGGTTAAGATTCCAAATTAATTTATTATCAAACCCCTTCTCACCGGAACAGATAGATTTTCAATAAAGCGCCCGAAGCTGAATACTGCAATTCGCCAACACTATGTATCTAATGCTCGCAAACCTTAAGGCACAGCTATTGGTCCAAACTTAGATAATAAGTATTATACAATACTTATCTTTATCGGACATTTTCCGCTTACTTAGTTGTCACATTGGAAGAAGAAACGTGTGTTATTTCATAACTATGAAAAACAAATTTCAATACCGATGATATATTTAATTTTATCTAATGGCTTTCAACAACTTTCTTGCGTACTTACTCACACCAAACACTGACATAAAGACAGACTGACCGACTAGACATATCCTATGGAATTAATAGTCATTCGCTAGGTCATATTGAACTTATATGAGTTCAGTATAACCTAGCGTAACCCGGTGTGTCGCCCGTATGTTGCAGCTCTCTAATGAGACCCGTAAACCCGTTAACTGAATCCCTGCTGCATTCGGCTGGTACTACACTGCCGGTTTCGGTTAACTATTAAAGTACCTAACTACAAGTCGATCGCACAGAAATAATACAACTTCCCTAGGTCTCCTGTATAAAAACTTCGCTCATTAACAACCATTTGAAAGATCAGGAACATTATTTTTCTCAAACATGCTCTGAAATGTATGCGTTAATATCACGAAATGAAGACAAGAAGTTTCTTGTTTATGGCTCCCTACATTACTTCTTGGCCTCAGGGCAAGAAGTAATGTATGAAAACCCTAACTAAAAACATTATTTTCCGCTACTCTAACTTTTTAAATTTGCTTAGGTACTAATATTAAACTGACAAAGGAAAAATGACATACTGCCAACCACCACTAGACTCTGTAAGCAGACTTGCGACATAAAAAAAATCTATGGTACTATACTTATGTGCGGTTAAACATTGTGCTTGAACGGCTTGTTGAATTGTCATGTTTAAAAAATAAAAAAGGCGGCGAATTACACAATTGTTTTCTGAACTTTCGTTCCGATTGTAATTTCAACAAACTAGTGTTTAATTGATTACCTTGTAGGTATTTATTTTAATTTTAATATTTCCTCACATCGTTTGAGAAAAGCACTATACAATCCTCGGCCGGAACAGGGATTGCTGGACTCGTTCTATCCGGCCTCGTCTACGACTCGGCCGTCTACCCCAAAGCTCGTCCAGCAATCCCTTACTTCACGGCCTCTGCAGTAATGTACTATTAACGTTTAATATTCCATAATGTTGATTTCACATAATGTAACGAGTATTTTCCAGAATTTTAGATGCCAGTGAAGCCAGAATGATATAAATGCCATAAACTTCGCTTGCCATAATTTTACTTGGCAGAATATTGAATTACTTATCATTTTTTCGAAAAAAGTGAGCTCTCGCGGTGTCGGTAAATTTTTAAGAACAGTTCGATACTTTTGGCGGTCGCAGTTCTAACCTAACCTAACATTTCTGTGAGCAGTTCGGTTCTTTTTGGATCGCAGTTCTAACCCAACCTTACCTACATTGCTGTGTGTAGTTCGGTTCTGTTAACCAGTTCTCTAATTTATTGCAGCATTATTTAGCAAAACAGTAGGAGTACCTAAAAATCGACCTCTACGCTCCTACCAGTCCTTCTGCTCTGAGGGTCATAAGTAGGCACAGTCAGCATCGAAAGTAACTGCGCAATTGACGTCTTCAAAAGCTCTTATTCCCTTTTAATAAAGACTTTTGACGTCTTCGTTCGCCCAGTCACTTTTGATGCTCACTGTACAATTTAACAATGTTTACGCAGTAGTAAAAGTATAAAGCTACTCCGACCCGACCTCCAGTCGACATGCTCGTATCGGTGGACCTTCTGGGACGGGAAACGTTCTAAGTGTTCTAACCTTTAATTTTACCATTATGGACGCAAACGATAACGGAAGATCAGGCCACCAGGCCAGCACAACGCTGAGATGGAACCGTCTGCTATTTTGTATTTTGATTTATGTGCATGTATGTGTTATTGTTATGAATAAATGTTATTCTATTCTATTCTTGAACCACGACCATCACCTATCTGATTAATGCATGAAAAGTATTTTATATCGAATCTAGTAAATTAAAGAATATTTCGTGATTGGATGAACTCTGAAAAAGTTATGTGGTTACATAACTTACCTACTAAGTACTAACTAAAGTATCTGTTTGATAGATATATTCGTTTAAATGTTTTGTAAACTTCATACTTTCGATAAGTATACAATTTGTTCGTGAAACCATAGAGAATATAACCACTACGTTCGAATGCAATGTCAAAAAAGTCATTTACGTGTTTTTTTATTTGACCAGCCTTTTTTAGCCATATTATTCGACAAATAGATTCTAATTTACTAAATTCGAAAAGAAATATTTTTCATCTATTAAACAGATGATGTATAATGGCTCTCAAGGGTTGTCTGGAAGAGATCGCTTTTTAACGATAATACCGCGTCTTGTCTACAATTGTTTATGTTTAATATACCTCTACTTTGGTACGATGTGTTATGTCTGGTGAACAATAAATAATATTTGTATTGTATTGTATAATGGAATAGTTTTATTAAAATCAAAAACTACTGTACCGATTTCAAAAATTCTTCACCATTGGAAAGCTACATTCACCCTGAGTGACATTACCTTTTTACCGCGGGAAAATGCTTCATTCCTACGGGAAAACGGGTAATCCGTGCGAAGCCGGGCCGGGCAGCTAGTTACAAATAGAATCCCAAAACAACGGGTAAAGTCCGCTCAAATAAGTCACTCTAAAAAAACGTTTTTGCATTTTAACCGACTTCAAAAAAGGAGGAGGTTCTATGTTTCGCTGTATGTTTTTTTGTAATGTAAGTATGCTCAATTATTCACCGATTTCTTTCTTTTTCGTCAGAATTGGATAAAATTTGGTAGTTTGAGAGAGCTTGTGTTTTTGTTCAATATTTTCACAATTGCATACAGTGTCATCGTTGCACTCTTTGGGGGAGGCCTATGTCCAGCAGTGGATGTCTTTCGGCTGATATGATGATACAGTGGCATTTGATTCTATTGAGTCTCATAATGTAAGTATAGGATATCCATAATTCAGTGCATTATTTAGTAGTATTTATTTAGTAGGCCAGATGGCAGTCGCTTTCGTAAAACTAGTGTCTATAACAAATCTTGGGGTTCAATGTCAAGGTGAACCCCGGCCCTTTAGGGGCACAACCGGGAATAACCCTAGACGGATGATGAGTGGAATATTGAGTACAACATTTTAAGGGATATTGTTCAATCAATCAATTCAATCGATGCTTTTTTCGAGTGCTAATATGTACACATACCTACCCGTAGTAAATTGGTACAACACCAAAACGTAACTTGTTCGCTGACTCAGCCTCGCCTCCCAAATCTCTATCGTAACCTTAATGTAACGAGAATACATAAGTTAAGTACCTATTATAGTATAAGCAATTGACATGTAAAATTTTATATTTTATTAATAAACAATTGAATTGAATTGTATTCCTATTGCCTAAAACCTGACCACTTCCAACCTTGGGTAGGTTGGATGTGGTCAGGATTATATGTATAATTCTGACGAAAATTATAATCAACAATAAAAGTTAAAATAAATCGGCCCAACAAATGATTTACCCGAACGGCAAAAGAATAACCGCGACTACCACACGCGTGCTGCAAAACTTTATGTTGCAAAAGTCGAGAATCGTTGTATACCTACCGCACATACCTATACCTATTCGAGAGATTAGATATGTGCCATTCCGGTAGCAGGGTAATAAAATCGTCGACTACAAGTTGATAATGAGCTTGCTGTGGTTTCCAAAAGGGGGCTTTAAGGCCAGCCCACAGTTGATACATCAGTGAAAGTTAATGTGTTGATTCGCACTGCCACTCATTATCTCCGCGATGAAAATCTTAAATTGCGCCACGGCACGCCTCTGTGTTTTTGTGTGCGAGATTCAATTACTTAGATCTAGATAATGTAACGCTGAAGGCTACTAAGAAAACAAAAACTTCGTCTCGGCTGCGATGAGAGGTGGCAGCACATGCGTCAGTCGTTAGCGAAAACTATCAGTCATCTCGAGTTGACGCTAAATAAATAAGCTAAATATACCTCTGGCAGTTTGCTTCACAGCGTCAACAGAGATAGAGAGAACAGGCCGGAATGTGGTAAATAACGCAGTTTAACTGAACCAAGTTTCTGTCAAAAAAGTGCACCGTCGTCAACTAAGTACTAACTAACCAGCCCTAATACGACGGTTTAAAATAGGGATGCAACGATACCGATGGCGATAATCGTAAACCGCAGGTTATCTTTATTTTTCACGATCATTCGTATCGTAAAAAATATTACGATTAATTACGATTCTTAAAACTAGTTCGATTTCAAATTATTGGAGAAAAAATACTGTATTTTCTAACTTGAAAAAATTGGCCATAAGTAGGTATTTGTCCATCAAAGATTTTTTTACACAGCTGGTTTAGTCCATATCTACGGATATATACGAAATAGAATAAAACGTGATAATTAAAAAAATATGTGTTTTCTTAAAAAGAATTTGAAAGAAATTGATTTTAATTATGACATTTAGGTGGTAAACTGTCTAAAATTTAAATAAATGTTGATTATACTCAATTGTCTTGTTTTATTAGAGGTAAATTTAAAAAATCGTAATACATTCGTTATCGTATTCGCTATTACGATGCATTCGTCATTCGTATCGGTATCGTAATAGACATATCACTGCAACCCTAGTTTAAATCTAATAATCTATGTTAATTTTATAAGCCTCTTAATTAAATTTATTATTGTTAATGCTGACTATTTAACATATCCGATTATTATTGTATTATTCCAAATTATTGATAATATTTGACATTTGTTTTTGAACGGACTTCAAAAAAAAGGAGGAGGTTCTCAATTCGGTTGTATTTTTTATATATAATGTGATTGTAATTAAATAGTAGTTTATGCAATCGGTTTATAATGGGTTTGCGGTAGAGAGACCATGTTTCGGAGTCATACAGGAGATTGGGCAGAACTATTGCCATGTACACAGAGACCTTGGTTTGGAGCTTTACGTCGTGTGACCGGAACACCTACACATTCGCGGATACATATTCGCGTATTAGATGGGTTTCATCTCAAATGCCTGCGTGACATAATGAACATCTCCTGGTCAGATCGTGTCAGGAACACAGAAGTTCTACGCCGTGCTAATGTCAGCGGTATTGAATGCTATCTAATGCGTAGGCAGCTGCGATGGTCTGGTCATATCTCCCGCGTGGCCCAAGCAAGAACGAGTGGCTAAGCGCATATTTTACTCAGAACTGCTCCTCCAGCTTCTGCGATATAAAGATGTGTTGAACCCCACATGCGGAGATGTGATATTGAACCATCGCTCTAGGGGATTATGGCTCAAGATCGGTCAAAGTGGAGGCATGCAGTGAAGGATAATGTGAAACAAGCCTTCTGAGAACGTAGACGAAATGAACTCGACGCTAAGCGCAAGGAGTTAAAGGCTCGACCACCTGCGGCCGTTCACTACAATTTTGTCTGAGGGGTGTTGACCTGTAGGGAATGTAGTCGAACATTTTCTGCAAAGATTTCACACGTACGACGCCCCAATTAGCCATTTTTCCAGTCACCGTGGTCGAAATCGGCCAGGATAGTAAGTAGTGATGATATAATGTATGCTTTTTCAGTCGAGTACCATGTTTAGGCCACGATGCTTGCAGAGTGGCCTAATTAAAGTACGAGAGTTAAAAACGTAATTATATAACTATTGCATACAATACTTATTCTACGAGTTAACGGAAATAATAATTTATTAAACAACGTTGGTATCTATTTAAAAGCGCCCTGCTGAAACGAAGTGCAGCCAACCGTTTTTTTTATTTTTGCGCGTTGATGTCTTCTGAGAATCGAGCCTCGTGATTGATCAAAAATCATTTTAGTTCTTTACCCAGTTATCTTATATGGAAAATCGATGCATGTATAATAGGGTATTTTAGGCGTGCCGCACACGGGCGGTATTCCATAACCAAACCGAGCCGGCCCGTGATAGCCCTGCTGAACAAGTTCCTTACAATAATTACCTCACGTAATAAATAAAATAATGCGTACTACTTTATGAGGACTTATCTTAACATAGGTAGATACCTACCACAAAAACGTTTCGGTATTTATTTTATCATATTATATAGTTGTTAGTTCTAGTTGGTCTTTCGTCGGGGATGCGGTCGGCGGTGGACGGAGTTTCTGACGCTGTTTGCATTATTGACGACCGAACAAACTACCGAACACGTCGCTTTATAAGCAAACTGGACATTGGCGAAATCACATTAGCTTAGATGGAAGCCATTTAAAAAAAAAAGATAAGATGAGGACTACCTTATCTTATCTTCTTCTAAAAAATGGCTTATAACTATATAGTCAGAAAGTTATAACTAATAACTCAACTAGTCCTCGTAAGTAACAAATCTCTAACCTCAGCTTTCATGGTTACTGACATTGTAACTATTTTATTTTTTAGAAGAATATGGTAAACCATAGTAGGATTCAAATGTTGCTTTCTGTTTATTCAGTAATTAGTGTCTGATTAGCTAAAGCAAACCTCAACTAATTTAAAAAAGCAAGATGTACTTACCAACTCAGGAAGAGCGAGTCCTCCTGATACAGGTATCTACATACCTAATAGGAGGTCTCTAAATTTGTAACTATTGTTAAGTTGTTTTCACGAAATAAATTTATTGTATTTATTGTATTGTTATTACTGTATTGTAACTAATAATAATAACAATAAATACTCTTTATTGCACCACGACAAGAGAGAAACATCTTACAAAAAAAACGCTTAATAAATAATGGTAACAACAGGCCGTAATAACACTAAGTAGGTATTTTCTATTACACCCTATGCCGTTTATGTGTGTGTGTAGGTATGTGATATTAGTATAATTTTTAATTCACTCATTGCTCATTGAATAAACTAGTTGACACTGGTGATTTTACCAAGTAGTTCTTTCTTACTCCATTCATTGAACTTTCCGCCGGATAACCGGGCCATAACATATGCCACTTGCATCAGTCGCTTATTCTGAACTATGACTTGATATCAAAACGGCTGTGAACACATTCAGTACCAAATCTACACGTTTTACCCGAGTCACTTTAATGTACGGTAAGCTCTAAAAATATTCTATCCAATTTTCAACTTTATTCCTCCGACATACGCATACATATTTATAGACGTGACAGTACGTGATGTGGGTCATTGTGTTAATGTTTGGGGCACTTAATCCATTACAAGATGATCTGAGGCAATCACGCTCCGCTTACTCCAATCAACCGGGGAGTTGGATCTATAGCAACTATTTCCTCTAAGTAGTATGATTTTTGGTGATTGGTGTTATCGAACAGTGTCAGCCAGTGACGGACGTTCTATCCTGTCACTTATCGTATGATAAGGCTGACCATGATACGGGGTCAGGATGCAACTCGGATAACCGTCGTCGCTGAGGAGGAAGTGATAATGTAGCCTCACAAGTATTCATTAAAACAGTTCGTAGTAGCTGAAAACTGAAGATTCCAAGTGTAAAGCTTACGCGAAATGAATCTTCCAGAATGCGTAGAAAATTGACGACTTGGTGTTGGAAGCCAGGGTTTCTGTGTTGACTGGGGTAGCGGAGGCGCCGCTGCGCATCGGTCTGCCCTCCACGCGTTCCGCCTAACTTCCTTCTATCGAATTCACTTCGCTTTCGCACCTTTTATTTGGTGCTTATGCGATAGATGTTTTTGCGTTGGCACTCTAGGTGTCAGTTAACCAATGGATCCAGGTTACTCGTCGAAACATTCATAATGTAAAAGATTTCACTTGTTTTTGGGGACGATCGTCAACAATTTGACAAACATTTACTTAGTTCCGTTGCATAGAGCGTTACCGTTAGCAGTATTTACCTACTGAGCTATTGGTTATAGTTATATAATATATATTTATGCACAATAAAGAATTACGGTTCTAGTTCTACATATAAAATATTCTATAGAATAGAATGCTCCAATTGGTGATTTGTCGGAGATGCCACACTGCAGCTAGCAGCAGTCATATTTAATTTCCTGGTGCTATTAAGCCCCGTGTTCTTAAGAGCAAGACACATTAAACGTTTTGAGTGGAAAAACAAACGGTATGTTTAAGAATTAAAGTGCGCAAGGTAAGGAAGAAACATTGATGTTGTAACGCAGTTATGTTGATGACAAGTGCGTCGGCGCGAGCGCGCGTGCGCGGTAATCGCCGCGTAACGGAGCCAACTGTAAAGCACGCCATTGCCTCGGCCACGGCCGGCGGGCCCCGTGCTAAATTTGCCGAAACAACGCTCTGTAGCGGGAAAACTTGAATCACTCTAATTCGTGTCATACTACTTTATTTGTAAAATACCTCAATTAGGAAGGTAAGTATTGTATTTCATTCTTGTTTACTGATGCTACATTCGGAATGCGCTATAAACATACATACATACATACATACATTCACGCCTTTATTCCCAAAAGGGGTAGGCAGAGCACATGAAACGCCTCAAGATATCTCGATTCATTTTAGCTATCACTATTCACTATCACGCTCGCGTCCGTCCATACACTTGTGAATATGATTTAGCGTGTCCCGCCTCCGCCGCCGCCGGCCAAAGTCATTAGCAGCTCGCGCGTCGTGTCGCACAAAACGCAACCTAAGCGAGAACGCGTTACAAACCCAGTCTAACGACATAGGTACAAGTTGCTTCTGAGTGCAACAGAAGATGTCAACTCTCGAATAACACATAGAACAAGTGACATATTATTATGCATATTGGTTCGGGCGTAAGATCAGCGCTGCGGACTCCGCAGCAGTAACGCTGAGTCAGCACCTAATCTACACCACAACAGCCAACCCTCGACTAAATTTACTTTTCTTAATGCCTTAGGTTATAAAAGTGTTTGATAATATATGTTTTTTCTAAATGTTTGTACCACTATACTAGTTTGTTGTGGCTGAATAAAGTTATTATCTATCTTATCTATCTATCTATACATGTATTCATAGCAGCATCCTCCTAGCGTTATTCCCGTTTGTGTCCTATAAAGGAGCCCGAGGTCCGCTGTGACACCTAACCCCAAGATTTGGCAACCTTCCAACCCAGAGGGTAAACTAGATTTTATTGGGATTAGACCGGTTTCCTCACGATGATTTCCTTCGCCGAAAAGATGACGATACACATATATTAGTACATATTATGATGTACATCATCATCATATCAGCCGAAAGCCTACTTATAAAACATAAAATATGTATCATCATGGAACACAACACCATGCAAGTAGCTTACGTACATACTGTCGACGAAACGTGTTCTATTCTATCATAAGTTCTTAACAAACTAGATTCCCGCGCGTGTGGTGTGTAAAGCTCTTGAATATTATCTCCGTCATGGTGTAAAGAGCTAATAACATTAGGTAATGAAGAAAATCCGGTCCCATAGCCAACCTATCACATATTAATTAACCGGGATCGCGTGTAAACAACGGCGTGCGCGGATGTGCCGCAACAATGGGGAACATGGTCGATTCAATCATGGCGCCGTGAAAACTATGAGACTTATCCCATTACGGTACTTTTTGATAGACATGATCTAATCACGCCATCAGGCACCCATGGACCTCAACTTATGCAGACTCTTACATCATTACGCAAACTGAGCACGTGTAACTGTATCACTATATAACTAGCTTAAACTTTCTGTCATATTGCATACCTACATTTTTTCCCTAGCGTGTTTAGATGTTAGGTAAAGCAATGGGACACCTATTGCTGGCATCCAAAAAGAACGCGTCCAAATCCTTCCGCCATCTCCTTTTTGGTCAGCCTCTGCTCCGGTGGCCGTTTTGCGGAGTCCATTCTGTACTGATCCTGACCCATCTTTTCGGATGCATACGGCAGACACGTCCAGCCCACTCCCACTTGAGTTTGGCATTGCATGGTATATGTTCCCGTGATCCAGAGTGATGTTGGAATATTATTTCGTTGCCTACCATTTTATAATTGTATCTGAATCTGTTGCTATATTTTAGTATATACATATATATAACATAACCTAACAAAATGCTAAGGTGCAAAAGCCTTCCAAAATGATTATTCAGAATCACCCTGTTAATAGCGAACCACAGCTAAGAAGTAATAATAGAACTGTCGTTTGATCATGTCACCTTTCAAACAAAATACTAAGTAAATCCAAATTAGTGCACCTCATCACACACAATCTGTAGAACTGCTTCAGATGCGGGGGATGAGAAGAATTCATTGACTCATCATGATTCTCGTATGGATTGGAAAGCAATCAAATTATCACACTGGAATAAAAATCATAATAAATGTATTTCCAGAAGGTATATCTATTTTCTGGCAGTGATACTATACTATAGGGGAGTTGGAACCGGGGGATTAGCAACTGGCATACGACTAAAGAAACAGATACTTTGCGAGGGTTCTTGTGTGGGGGGGGGGGGGCACATACACACAACTTGCACACTAACAATTATTAGTGAATATTCCATGTAGGCAACTCATAGGAAATTCATGTGCTTTAGTTATTCATAAGACAACTTACAAAAAGAGGCGTGGTAATCAACCCTATCACAAGAAACAACTTTCAAACACCCACTTACGGTTGGCACCTCAGTAATGAATACTGGAGTGGTTTTGTGTCTATATAAGCGGCAAGTCACGGGTGGCTGAATTCATTCAAATGATCAAATCTGAGAGCAAACATGACCACCAAAATAAAAGCGAGAGAAGAGATAGGCGCCACCCTGAGCCTGTGCATGTTCTGCATGCGCTGCATCGGACTTTCGTTCGCGCGGCCGGCCGGCACCATCCGGTTTTTATGTCAAAAACTGATGTTCGTACTGTCGGTTTGCTCCATTGTCTACCACGTCTTCAGTGAAATCGTTTACATTGGCCTCACGTTATCTAATTCGCCACGAGTCGAAGACGTTGTTCCGCTTTTTCACACTTTCGGCTACGGCGCTTTAAGTAAGTCGAGTACGAGTTCAGCGAGACGTCACAGATACCCAAAAGTTTTTTGCATGTACAACTAAATGTTTTTTATCTGCTGTAATGGTTTTTTTTAGGTATTGCCAAGGTGTTTGCTCTATGGTCCAAAAAGGATGTGTTCGCTGAACATTTGGATGAACTGACGGGGATATGGCCCATGGAACCACTCGATGAAGATGCTCGTAGCATCAAACAAAAGAGCGTGTCCGCTCTAAGGCTCGTTCATCAATGTAAACTATATGGTTTTTAATCATTGCCTAAGTATTTAAGCAAAAATATATATATTCGCTACGCTACGGTCGGTAGCCCAGTGGTTCAGGCATGCGGCTGTCAAACGGCGGTCGTGGGTTCGAATCCCGGCTCGTACCAATGAGTTTTTCGGAACTTATGTACGGAATATGATTTCATATTTACCGTTAGCTTTTCGGTGAAGGAAAAACATCGTGAGGAAACCTGCATACATCTGCGAAGAAATTCAAAGGTGTATGTGAAGTCCCCAATCCGCACTGGGCCAGCGTGGGGACTACTGCCCGTTCCCTCTCATACATGAGAGGAGGCCTGTGCCCAGCAGTGGGACGTATATAGGCTGATGATGTGATATATATTCTCTGAACAACTGTTTAATACTTTGATCACAGATTGTGAACCGATCTAACACGTTAAACCCATTTTTAAATCTAAGGTCTTTTTACTTTTAATTACCATTCAAATGATATTTATCTTATAGGAAGGGTTGTCTTGTGCAGGTTATTTCTCCATGAACGTTGGGGGCGTGTTGTTCTACAATGTTACTCCTATCTGTATTTACTTGTTCGAGTTATGGCAAGGGAAGGATACGAAGGTTGGCTTCGTCTGGGTGTCCTGGTACCCTTTCGACAAACATAAGCCGTTCAACCATGTTTTTGTATACACATTTGAAGTATTTGCAGGTGAGTTGCATTGCATCTCAAAATCTAATTCTAATTCACGCACCTACCGCTTGTACAGTCACGTCTATAAACATGTATACGATTTTCAACGTTATTCCATTTACATACGTCCCTAAACGTGTACATGTTTATAGACGTGACTGTACACGAAGTTTGTTTAAAGGTAACCACAACTTAGAAAAATAGAAAAACCCCCGACATTTACATTTCAAAGTCCAATATCTCAAAAACGGCTGAACAGATTTTCATGAAACATGGCTATGAACACTCTAGATAAAATTATCTACGAGTATGACACAAAAATAACCGCAATCAAATCGGTCCATCCGGTTGGGAGCTACGATACCACAGACAGATACACAGACACGTTAAACTTATAACACCCCCCTCCCCCTCTCTTTGCGTCGGGGGTTCATAATAATGTAATAGGGAGAAGTCTTGACGATGATGCGACTCATGCGACAGATTATGATGGCCGATTTTATAGCGTTATAATATTTTGGATTCATTAACTAAAGAACATCCGTAGTGAAAGCCATCACAGGTAATGGGAATAACAAATATAACCACAGAACTATTTCGAAGTACCAATTATCACAATGAGAGCAAGCAGTACACGCTATTGTTCGGAAGTAAGTAACAATTAATCCAGTCCAACGGTTTGATTGCCTTCCTATGCACATTATAAGCTACATAAAAAAAAAAAAAACAGACCAATTTGATAGCACGGTGTGCCCAAAACAAACATCATTTCACTTTCTTTGCTTAATCCACTTTCGACAGTTTAAAATTGATGGCCTATCTTAGTCGTCCTCACGCGATGTTACTGACAACTTAGTTTTTATAGATATTTTATAATCTAGACCTCAATCACATTCACTCGATAGAACTGTCTATATGACGACGGGATCATATCTTTTGCTAGCACTAAATATTCTAACCCTTCAATTTCTCTATCCATCAATTAAATTTTAACCGAAGTCAAGAGGAAATCGTATAAGATTTTCATTTCATTTCGTCGCAACCGACGTGAAAAGTACATACAATTCGTCCATAGAACCTAATTTCTATTCGAATTTAAACTTCTCGCGTAAAATCGTACGTTTTATGCACTTGTTGTACATTCTACTATTTTAGCCTCTATGTATGAGTATAATATTAGAAAGTATAACGTCGAAAGCTTGCACGGAAAAATCACTTTGTCAATATTTTATTCACTATTATCACAAGGGATATTTCAAAAATTTGCTTGGATAAGCTAATTTTTTTGATGATTTTTACTTTAATGTTTTTTAATCTAATCTAGCTCAGCGACAATATCTTGCTAGCATCTCAGTATTTCTAGACATAGCTCTATCTTCTATAGATCGACTAAAAATAGTGGTAACTCCTGAATACATGAATAACTCTAAAAGCAAAGTTGTCTAAAAAAAATGTGTTTGAAAGCTAGTTTCCTTTTGCGTTCCCTCATATTTTATAGGAAGAAGAAATGCGACTTGTGTTGATTTTTGGTCACCTACTCGGTGGTGAGAAACGTCAAAAGCCATTAATAACATATTTTTAGTTGCAAATTAAGAAACTATTAACTACTAGCGGCCGCCCGCGACTTCGTCCGCGTAGAATTTTGATGATGACAAAGATATAAAATAGGTAAGAGAATTTTATTCTTAGTTAAAATGGTCTAGACATATTACATTTCAAACAGTGTCAGACACTAATATGCGATTGTTAAAGAGTTTTTAAAGATTTTCCAATCAGATTACGGGAATTGTTTGCAGAATGCTTAATATTTACTTATTCCGTCAGCGACCTAATACTTTAAACTAATTTTAATCTTTGGCAAAAATGACTCTGCAAGTTATAGAGCGACGCATCGATTTGGAGCTAGAAAATGGGGATCTTAGTTATTATGAGTGAGATTAAAAAAAAAGTTAAATATCGTAAGGCTGTTAAAACAATCTTAAACTCAGCACTGGAAATCGAGAAATGGAGACAGGTTAATGAAGAGTTCATCTCTTTAAAAAATCCAGTGTTCCCCATACAAAACCTTGGGATAGAATTTTCTTAAACGCTGAAATTACTGTTTTTGTATTTAAATAAGTTAACTTTCTACATAGTTTCAAGTCTCTAGTTCAAAAAATAATGTTTCCCCCATACAAACATTGCACCCCCATTTAACCTGAAATTACTTTTTTGTATCTTATGAAATGAAATGAAATTTGTTTTTTTGCTTAAAATTATGTACGTATAAAGATGGTATGGTAAATGGTAAATAATGTCCATATAATGTCAATAGTGTCAATACCTTATAAAAGTAGGCATGCAAATCTATTACAACCACGACTGTACAAGCATGGCAAGGGGACGATATTGAGCCATTTAAAAACTGGCTTACATGACTCTCTGTAATCTGTAATAAGTAATCTTTCTACAAAGTTTCAAGTTTCTAGCTCAAAAGGAAAAGTTTCCCTCATACAAACTTTGCACCCCTATTTGACCCCCTTAGGGGAGGTATTTCCTATTTAACCCCCTTCGAGGTAGAATTTTGTAAAACGGTGCCTGCCATTTTTTTTTGTATTCTAATAAGTAATGTTTCTACAAAGTTTCAAGTTTCTAGCTCAAAAAATAACGTTCCCTCTTTGCACCCCTATTTAACCCTCTTAAGGGTAGAATTTCCTTAAATGCAGAAATTATTTTTTATGTATCTTTATCGTAATCTTTCTACAAAGTTTCAAGTTTCTAGCTCAAAAGGAATAGTTTCCCTCATACAAACTTTGCACCCCTATTTGACCCCCTTAGGGGAGGTATTTCCTATTTAACCCCCTTCGAGGTAGAATTTTGTAAAACGCTGCCTGCCATTTTTTTTCTATTCTAATAAGTAATGTTTCTACAAAGTTTCAAGTTTCTAGCTCAAAAAATAACGTTCCCTCTTTGCACCCCTATTTAACCCTCTTAAGGGTAGACTTTCCTTAAATGCAGAAATTATTTTTTATGTATATTTATCGTAATCTTTCTACAGAGTTTCAAGTCTCTAGTTCAAAAAAATAATATTTCACCCATACAAACATTGCACCCCCATTTAACCCCCTTAGGGGCAGAATTTTCTAAAACGCTGAAATTCACTTTTTTGTATCCTTATAAGTAATCTTTCTACAAAGTTTTAAGTCTCTAGTTTACAAAATAATGTTTCCCCCATACAAATATTGCATCATCAATTAACGCCCTTAGGGGTGGAATTTTCTAAAACGCAGAATTTACTTTTTTTTTATTTTAATAAGTAATGTTTCTACAAAGTTTCATGTTTCTAACTCAAAAAATAAAGTTCCCTCTATACAAACTTTGCACCCCATATTTAACCCTCTTGAGGGTGGAATTTTCTTAAACGCAGAAATTGCTTTTTTTGTATTCTAATTAAAGTTTCAAGACTATAGCTCAAAAAAAAGATTCTTCCGTACAAACTTTGTACCCCTATTTGACCCCCTTAGGGGAGGTATTTCCAAAAATCCCTTCTTGTCCCTAGCCCACGTTATAAAAATAACCTAAAGTTACAAAAGACTAGTTTAAAAAATAATGTTTCCCCCATACAAATATTGCACCCCTATTTAACCCCCTTAGGGGTGGAATTTTCTAAAACTCAGAAATCACTTTTTTTGTATTCTAATGAGTAATCTTTCTACACAGTTTCAAGTTCATAGTTCAAAAATTAATGTTTCCGCCATACAAACATTGCACCCCTATTTACCCTCCTTAGGGGTGGAAATTTCTAAAACGCTGAAATTGCTTTTTTGTATTCTAATTAGTAAACTTTCTACAAAGTTGAAAGTCCCTAGCTCGAAAAAAAGATGCCCCCATACAAACTTTGCACCCCTATTTGACCTCCTTAGAGGTGGAATTTTTTTTAAACGCAGAAATAACTTTTTTTGTATCTTAATAAGTAATCTTTCTACAAAGTTTCAAGTCTCTAGTTAATAAAAATATTATTCCCCCATACAAACTTTGCACCCCCATTTAACCCCCTTAGGGATGGAATTTCCAAAAATCCCTTCTTGTCCCTAGCCCACGTTATAAAAATAACCTCAAGTTACAAAACTCTAGTTTAAAAAATAATGTTTGCCCCATACAAATATTGCACCCCTATTTAACCCCCTTAGGGGTGGAATTTTCTTAAACGCAGAAATCACTTTTTTGTATTCTAATGAGTAATCTTTCTACAAAGTTTCAAGTTCATAGTTCAAAAATTAATGTTTCCCCCATACAAGCATTGCACCCCTATTTAACCTCCTTAGGGGTGGAATTTTCTAAAACGCTGAAATTGCTTTTTTGTATTCTAATTAGTAATCTTTCTACAAAGTTTCTCTAGCTCAAAAAAAAAGATTCCCCCATACAAACTTTGCACCCCTATTTGACCCCCTTAGGGGAGGTATTTCCAAAAATCCCTTCTTGTCCCTAGCCCACGTTATAAAAATAACCTAAAGTTACAAAACTCTAGTTCAAAAATTAATGTTTCGCCCATACAAACATTGCACCCCTATTTAACCCCCTTAGAGGTGGAATTTTTTTAAACGCAGAAATCACTTTTTTTGTATCTTAATAAGTAATCTTTCTACAAAGTTTCAAGTCTCTAGTTAAAAAAAATATTATTCCCCCATACAAACTTTGCACCCCCATTTAACCCCCTAAGGGATGGAATTTCCAAAAATCCCGTCTTATCTGTTGCCTACTAAAAAATGTTAAACTCTCAACAGGTCACGTGACCGTAAGATTCGAAAGATTGAAAATTCGTAAGACGGACACGTGACCTGATCGAAAAACTGTTTGTTGCAACCCAGTCTTTTTTAACCCCCGACGAAAAAAGAGGGGTGTTATAAGTTTAACGTGTCTGTCTGTGTATCTGTGTATCAGTCTGTGGTAGCGTAGCTCCCTAACGGATGGACCGAATTGAATGCGGTTTTTTTGTGTCATAGATAATTTTATCTCGAGTGTTCTTAGGTATGTTTGATGAAAATCTGTTCAGCCGTTTTTGAGATATTGGACTTTGAAATGAAAATATCGGGGTTTTTCAACTTTTCTAAGTTGTAGTTATTTCTATTCCCGATCATTTCAGTGTGCCTCTGCAAGTGCAAGCGAACGGCTGTTAACCAATACCAGGCGCGGGACACTCCGCGATTTACGTTCATCGCTACAAGTACATGCGTGTGCCCCAACGTCAAAGGGCCATAAATCTTAATGTTTTGGCTGAGAAAAAAGCGCCTTTTGTGAAGGTCAAAGGAGTGTCCCTTCTGTACTTGTTGTACTATTATCTATTCTGGGCCAATACCTTGCGTTCCAGGTCAGACCTGTGTGTGGATAATGTTGTGCACGGACCTGCTGTTCTCGGGCCTTGCGAGCCACATTGCTATGTTACTGCGCCTGCTGCATAAGCGACTAGAGAACCTAGCCAACACGGACAAGACACAGGAGGAATATTATCAAGAGATAGTCGCAAATATTAAACTTCATCAACGACTCATAAGGTTTGATTTACAACAAGTAAAATACCATAGGCGTGTTTACACACCATAAGATATCAAGGTCCTGTAAAAGTGAGAGCCAGCGATAAATAGTTGTGAGATTGTTTTTTTTTTGTCAATGCGCATATGGCATATGCAAGCTTAGCTTAAGTATGTTTAAGTTCTACGTTATTATTTATGAAAGCTTGAAATTTACAGATACTGTAACGACCTGGAGGAAGCGTTCACGATAGTGAACCTCATAAACGTCGTGTTCAGTTCGGTGAACATCTGTTGTGTTGTATTCGTTATTGTGGTAAGTATAGTGTATCGTTCTTTCCTGCGTAGATTTTTGAGCAACTATTAAAAAACGTCGCCACGATACCCCGGGACTCGTACAAAATGACATATTCCGCACTTGTATCAAAATATATACTATTATTACTAGCCCATTTTACAAAGTCCCGTTTTGCTGTATATTTTACTCCTAACTTAACACCATTACTTTTTTCAGCTTCTTGAACCCTTAGTGGCTGTGAGCAATAAGCTGTTTTTAGGCTCCGCTCTCATTCAAATAGGCATGTTGTGTTGGTATGCGGACGACATTTTTCATTCGGTGCGTATCATAGTATTTTAAAATGGGAATAAGCTGATTATATTCCCATTTTTGGGGTACAGAAGGCGCGAATAATAATAGTACCTACCTACATTGTTTGCAGAACGCGGACGTGGCGCTAGCCGTGTACAACAGTGGGTGGTACCGTACGGACCCTCGGTGTCGCCGCGCCCTCATTTTCCTTATTCGGAGGTCGGTCTGACACTGTAATAACCGCAAAAAATGTAAACGCACTACAATTGCGACTTTCCACTTACCGAATGCCGGGAGAATGCTTAGCGGTCGAAATCGGGCCAACGATTCTATCGATCTGTATCGATCGTTTTTTTGTATCAAATTATCGAAGAATGAGGATTTCAGTCCTAATGATGTGTAAAATGCAATCAATATATGGTGTAACTAGTAACCAAATCATAAAACTATCCGACTTACGTCGGTCCGATTCATTTTCCATTAGTCGTATGCTTCAAATGAAGCGTCTTATAGTATTCAGAGCAATGACGCGTATACTTGCAGAATATTTATTAAAATATTATTTACAAGGTATTCATAGTTTCATAACTACACTTATGGCAAACTATCGACCTAGTATTTATTAAAGTAAGGTACTTACATTATTGCGTGGCCGGGGAGTAATAAGTAAAAAAATGCATAACTCGGCTCGCTCGTACCTGTAATGTGCATACAATCGAAAAACGCATCTACATTTAATACAAAGCATTAATTTTTCACTTCTCATGCTCAAAAAGTGCGTCATATATTATTAGACTTAGCAAGCGGGGCTAAAGTAGTACAGTTAGCCCCTAGGGAAAAATGTATACATATTTATGATTTATAAAACATTTTAATTTGACCAATCACAACAGTTCAATATTACATCCACCAATCACAACTCTTTAAAAAAACATTCGTCATTTGCTATCTACTAACCAGAATACAGCTAAACATTAAAATCAACCAATCAGGAAACAGAATTCAATTCTTACATTAAGTAGGTATTTTTTATGCCTTATTCACAATAATTAAAAAAATAAACGCCTCTAACCGAGTATAGCTCCGACCAAACGTTCAAGCGTGGTTGACTGCATACATGACATAAGCTATGAAGAATGAGCGGGATAGACTGCTGTCTATCTTGCCATATCGTATGCCCCGCGTCTGCAAAGGGGCTACCGGGAAGTGAAAACGAACTTCGTACGAGTATCTCTCTCCCTGTCGCTCGAACTAGCAAGTGCGACAGAGAGAGAGATACACGAACGAAGTTCGTTTTCACTTCCCGGTAGCCCCTCTATCCGTAGACGCCGCTATTAGACGGTCAGAGGCGTTTAATCGTGGTGTAAATATTTTGTATCAGTGTCAAAGCAAAGTTTATTAAAATGGCGCCAAATTGAACAATCTTTTCGCCTTGGTATAATTGTTGACTGTGGATGGATAATCTTTGTTTTTTTTTACTGTTTTCTCGCAGTCGAAGTGAAAAGTAGAGTGGGCTCAAAGCCATATTACCCCTCGAACTATTTCCCCTCACTTCGTTCAGGAAAATATCCATCTCGTGGTAATATGGCTTACTTTAGACCCTTGTCATACAATCTACTATTATATCTAAATATTTACTTTAATAGACTATATTTGGAATAAATTATTTTATTTAAACTTAATATACACAGTGCATAACTATATACATTAGGTGAAGTGAACAGGTAGCGATTACTTTGTATTGAACAGCATATCATCTAGCTTTAGCCCGCGACTTCGTCGGCGTGGAACTGGTGTACATATCGTACTTCCATACAAATTTTCGTCCTCCATTTCACCCCCTTATGGGATGACTCCCGTGATAAGAATAACCTAATATACCTTTCGCTCGCGGTACTTGACCTCCCGAAGTGTTGTGGAACCGCCCTGTACAATCCGAACCGAGCCATCATGCACTGAGGCGGAAATATTAATAAAACCGGCCAAATGCGAGTCAGGCTCGTGCACGGAGGGTTCCGTACCATCTAAATATATAAAAGAAGAAGCTGACTGACTGACTGACTGACTGACTGACTGACTGACTGACTGACTGACTGACTGACTGACTGACTGACTGACTGACAGACTGACTGACTGACTGACATATCAACGCACAGCCCAAACCGCTGGGTCTAGAGATTCCAAATTTGGCACGTAGGTTCCTTATAAGGTGTAGGGGAGCACTAAGAAAGGATTTTTCAAAACTCACCCCCTAAGGGGATAAAACGGGGGTCCAAAGTTTGTATGGGGGAATCATTAGTTTTTGAACTAGAGACTTATAACTTTGTAGGAAGATTTCTTATTAAGATACAAAAAAAGCGCTTTCAGCGTTTTATAAAATTCCACCCCTAAGGGGGTTAAATAGGGGTGCAAATTTTGTATTCAAAACTACTGGGACTACAAACTTGAAATTTACACCAGACCTTCCTTTTATGACGTAGGCAAAGGATAAGACGGGATTTTTGGAAATTCTATACCTCAGGGTTTTAAATAGGGTTGCAAAGTTTGTATGGGAGAAACATATTTTTTTGTACCAGAGACTTGAAACTTTGTAGGGATATTACTTATTAAGATACAAAAAAGTTCTTTCAGCGTTTTAGAAAATTCTACCCCTAAGGGGGTCAAATAGGGGTGCAATGTTTGTATGAGGTAAACATTATTTATTGAACTAGAGACTTGAAACTTTGTAGGAAGATTACTTATTAGGATACAAATAAAAATATTTTCAGCTTTTTTAAAATTCCACCCCTAAGGAGATTAAATAGGGGTGCAAAGTTTATATTCAAAACTACTGGGACTACAAGAGATAAGACGGCATTTTTGGAAATTGTATCCCTAAGGGGGTTAAGAAGGGGTGCAAAGATTGTATGGGAGAAAAATATTTTTTGTACTAGAGACTTGAAACTTTGTAGGAATATTATTATTAACATACAAAAAAGTACTTTTAGCGTTTTATAAAATTCTTCCCCTAAGGGGGTTAAATGGGTCGTTCTTCTGTTTAACCGACAATGAATCGTCTTTTTTCTGTTTTTTGCATTTTTCAACTATAGATAATTACGGTTTTAATGTTAAGTACGGTTTAAATTTTAATAAACGTTGGTTTATTTTAATAAAGTGGTTATCCAAAATGTGGTCCCCGCAGAAAACGACCACTCTGTCACAGTATTTTCCGAAAAACTACCAAAAAGAAAAAAACATTATCGCCACGGAAAGAATCATTAATTAGTCCTAATAAAAAATACATGCAACGTTTATTAAAATCAAACATTAAAACCGTAATTATCAATAGTTGAAAAATGCAAAAAACAGAAAAAAGACGATTCATTGTCGGTTAAAAAGAAGAACGACCCAAATAGGGATGCAATGTTTGTAGGGGGAAACATTATTTATTGAACTAGAGACTTGAAACTTTGTAGGAAGATTATTTATTAGGATACAAAAAAGTAATTTCAGCGTTTTATAAAATTCCACCCCTAAGGGGGTTAAATGAGGGTCCAAAGTTTGTATAAGGGAAACTTTTATTTTTAGCTACTACGTACTTAAAACTTTGTGGACATATTACTTATTCATTTACAAATAAAGTGCTTTCAGCGTTTTGGAAATAATTACACCTAAAGGGGTTAAAAAGGAGGTCCAAAGTTTGTATGGAGAAAAAAGATTAGTTAGACAATTTTATTCGAAAATTCACAGGATAATTCCTAACGATAAATGAGTAAACAAGTGTTTCTGTTTTTTTGAGAATTCACCCCTAAAAGGAGACATGTGGTGACAAAATCTGAAAATCAACATCGGCATCTATTGTTTCTATGGTTTATCGGGTCGCTGATTAGGAAAACAACAACGATTTTACATTCCAACGTGGCGTCTAAATATCAATATGGGCGTTGTTATGACGGTTTTTTGGGACGTTAATAACGAAAATCGCATAGATATTGAAATGTAATGTTGTGGACATGAAAATTCATGAAAATATTTGTGCCAAATTGCAATTCAATCGGTCCAGTTTTTTTCGTAGCAAATCGGCTGTAACAGACGGACTGACAGACAGCCACACGTGATCCTATAAATAAGGGTTCTATTTTTGCTTTTGAGGTATGGAACAAGACCCGCCTTATATAGGGTTATAGGTTTTAAAGTTTGTATATGGTGCCATCTCGATCGTCAGCAATCGGTACAGTCACCGGCATCAATATCTGCCGAAACAAAGCCGGCAAAAATATCTGACACGTCCTTATGGCATTAGACATAGAGTCGTGTCAGATATTTATGCGTGCTATGTTGTGGCAGATGTTATTGCCGGTGTCTGTACCTAGGCGAGTGCGGGCGGCGCGGCGGGACGGGAGGGTAGGAGACATAGGGAAAGTGCCTGCATCCGTAATAAGTACATTCAAGGTGCTGCACGAAGATCTGGTTACTTTTTATAAGTTAAGCATTTTGGCCGCCGTTAAATTAAAACAAATTTTTATATAGCAATGTCCAGGCCACAAATTTGACTTTAAATTCGTGGAGATACTTTGGTATTTCAACATTATCATGAACATAAACTAGCTTTTATTCCAGAGGACAGATTCTCATTAATCATGATTGTAAATATAATAACAAAAACACGTACATCAATACATACATTCACGCCTTTATTCCCAAAAGGGGTAGGCAGAGCACATGAACTTTATGTTCCAGCGCCACTTTTAGCATAAATGTGGTTATAAAAGATCGACAAAATGTGATATTGCTTAGGTTGTTAGCCCATCACCCACAACACACTTCAACCCTGATCTCTTAATCGCCTTTTACGACGCACACGGGAAGAAAGGGGGTGGTGAAATTCTAACCCGACACCACACGGGCATAAATATAATAGTAAATAAAAATTAATTTACCATAATGGGTTGACGAAGGGTTATTCATAGGGGAAGTTAGTAGTAGTAGGTTAGTAGGCGGCGTAGCAATCCAACAATTATTGGAAAATTACTCTTACTACGCGGGCGAAGCCGCGGGCAAAAGCTAGTTATCTATAAAACCGGCAAAAAAAACACGTTTGTTGTATAGGAATACCCTTCAATATTTTTTTTTTTTTGTTTTTTGTTGTTAACTATAGTGGCAACAGAAATACATCATATGTGAAAATTTAAAGTGTCTATTTATCGCGGTTCTTGAGATACAGCCTGGTGACAGACAGACGGACGGAAGTCTTAGTAATAGGATACCGTTTTTACCCTTTGGCTACGGAACCCTAAAAATCTATAAAAAAAATGTCGCGAGGTATGTAGATACAGTGTACAAGTTCATGCAATTGACTGAGCAAAGAGAATATAACCACTATGTGGCTGAGTTTTAGTGTGCCACTTTAGGAGCCCTTATAACCTACCTACCTCTTTTTTATATTCATTGAATTCGGCGTGTTTTTTTTTAAACTGTACTTTTTACACACATACAAAATATTGACATCACGAATAAGCGCTGCTGAACGTCTTCCAAACGGCCGAGCGCGGCGGACAGCATACTTGAACGTTTGGACGCGGCTCTAGACTGTCAGAGGCGTTTTTTTTTAATAAGTATCTCTTGAGGAATAAAAAACCGGCCTGGTGCGAGTCGGACTCGCGCACGATGGGTTCCGTACCATTATCTATAAAAACGGCAAAAAAATCACTTTTGGTGTGTGGGAGCCTCCTTAAATATTTATTTTATTCTATGTTTAGTATTTGTTGTTATAGCGGCAACAGAAATACATAATTTGTGAAAATTTCAACTGTTAGTGCAGCTATCGTGGTTCTTGAGATGCAGCTTGGTGACAGACAGACGGCGGACAGACAGCGAAGTCTTGGTAATAGGGTCCCGTTTTTACCTTTTGCGTACGGAACTAAAAACACTTAATGTTTGAAATGAATTGTTTCCTAATTGGTCGATTGTAATAACTAACTGTATTACTGGTATTTCTGTTTGGTGCAACATTCACGCCTCACCCTGGTTTTTTTTTCTCAAATACCGTATCCGTTCATATTTCAGGGCGCAAAAACCTGTGGCGTTCACTGCGATGAAATTCACAAACCTTTCCTTGGTCACCTATTCGTCGGTAAGTGTGGGACATTAAACGTTGTGCATTGCTACATTCACAATTCACATCATTGTGAATTTGTGACCATGTTTAGCACTCACACGTTTTATAGCAAGTAAGTATTGTTGACGCACGTAAGGCCCCATTTATGGACAATCGCAGCGTCGGGCAGCGCGGCAGTAGGTAAGAGTATACCGTACCAAGCCGCCCGACAAATACGACTACCTACATACCACTTAGGTACACATCAGACTATTTTGTTTCCTATGGTATTTTACAATCTAGACATTCATCATAGTCACACTATATGCTTACTGTCTGTACGACGAAATCTAGCTCCTTTTTTAGTGTGATAACATTTCTACCAAAGCTTTTACAAATTTAACTTTATATCAACGGGCGTATTTTTACACGGTTCCGCCCGCTCTGCATTGTAGCTAGCACGCGCTCCATGTCCATAAATTAAGCCTTAAGACATATTTTCCGCTGTACCTACTTAAAACGATTTTTGGTTTCAGATCCTGACAAGGTCCTATTCCTACTTTGCATTACTGTACACCATGTACAGTGACAAATAAAGAAACAAGATTTATGTATGTATAAATCATTTATAAAACTACCAATTAAATATGTAGTAAAAGATTAAAAATAAATAAATACCGAAATGCGATAATCTTTCAAATATCTCCATGTCTATAGCACTCGCTTGATTGGAGTGCTACTTCGATTTTCGGGCGTTTGAGGTGGCCTGTAATTCCCATCTTGAGGCAGTTAACCAAACCGAGAACCGAGACTTCGAACGCCTAAATGTATGTACTTACAGTCACACAGTCAGCATCATATAGATACTATTATAGTAACCAAAGTAGCCAAATATTTTGTTACACATCAGCATCAACTGTGTTCTGTGTTGCAATATTTGGCTACTTTAGCGGCTATTAACTACATAGGATATCATTCGGATTGTACAGCATCATCCTAACGCCATTAAAGTTTTTAAAATAAGGCCAGCCTTACACATACCCGGAATATTACGCTGAATTACGCGGACTGACTTCAGTAACGAAATCTGAATTCTAGAAGCACGGCTTTGGAATCCGATTCCCTAAGGACTGGAGCTCGACGTTTGACCAAAATAAATTCGAGAGTTTCGAGACGCACGGATTTAAGGCCTCCACACATCGAACGCGTGGCGTGCGCGGCGCGGGGCGGGCGCGGCGCAGGTTGGGCGCGGTTCAAGCGGTATATTCACACCGCAGGCGAGCGGCGTCTCTATCACACAGTAGGGCGGGCCCGCGCTACTGTGTGATAGAGATAGTGATACAGATATTAAATGCGTTGGTCGTGAGAGAGATACCTATCAATCGTCCGACTCGCCCCGCGCCCGTCCCGCGCCGCGCCCGATCCGCGGCCGCGCTGCCCGAGTTGCAACCATAGAGGAAATTATTGTTGCAACTTAGCGCCGCAGGCCCGCGTTCGATGTGTGTTTGAAGTGTAGTTTCAATGTTTTACAACTTGCGCGGGCTGTGCCCGACCCGCAATCGCAACCGGTGTGTGGAAGCCTTGAGTACTTAGCCTCTGTTGGATGAATTCAGCTACGGATAGATATTATTAAATATGTATTTAGTTTTCTTCAACTAAGTATCAGATAGAATGATCATTTAAACATTGTCACCATTATAATATTTCGAGAGGAGTGCTTTTTAATTACTGCTTATTTTACCTTGAGCTCTTACTCTGGGCACCCGCTCTTTATCAATATGTGTATCAACAATTATTACTTATTGTGAAAAATGTGAAAATATTGGCAAAATTAAATATTATTTTATTACTGTAGGGCTACGTGTTTGCGCCGTTTGGAGTGGAAACTCTGGCCGTGGGGACCCTGCGCGAAGGCCCTATATCGGATTGGCTCACTCAAAGATCCCGTGACCAGAGGGCTAGCACGGGCAGCTATTTTGACCTAAGGATTAACCCAGCAATCCAAAGTGCACTGCCAGCCTTCTGTGCACCGTAGCCAATGACGGACGGACGGAATGAATTCACTTTTTAGGGTTCCGCTCCGCTGTCCGTCCGACTGTCCTTCGGTCACCAGGCTGTATCTCATGAACCGTGATAGTTAGACAGTTGAAATTTCACAGATGGTATATGTATTTCAGTTGCCGCAATAACAACAAATACTAAACAACAGAATAAAATTAATATTTAACGGGGCTCCCATACAACAAACGTGATTTTTAATAAAGTTTAGTTATGTTTCGTTATAAATATTATTAAGCTACTTAAGTTTATACCTTCGTTGTTTTTGTTTTTATTGAATAAATTAATGAGTAAGTAGGTACCAAGTTTGTTTTATGAAAATATAACCTCTAAAATGTACAATGTACTTATACAAGGCGAAAATTATGACTTCGCTGTGATAGTAGCATTACAAATAAATCAAATTAATATAATCATTCATAATCTAGTGCCCAAAGTAAGCTAAAACAATTAGATACCTATAATTCCAGCAGTTCCTCTATGAATTGACCGACTTCGACATGATTCCGGCTTGATATTCTACAAGACTCAAGATTCTATATAAATATGTGCAGAATTTAGTAACTTCTTTAGCTCCGTATTTAGTAAACCCCTCAATTTGTACCCTGAATACCCACTCCCGCCTCCGTTCTGTGATAATGGTGAATCAATATCTTCTATAATTATTTCACCAGAGGATATAACTGGGGCCTTGTCAAAGATCGATGCTAACGGCGGTGCAGGAAGCGACGGGATACCACCTTTTTTTATTAAAAACTGTGCATCGAGCCTTGGTTTACCGCTGTCTATACTTTTCAATAAATCCTTAGCTGAGGGCTCATTTCCAAATAAATGGAAGGAAGCGCTGATTATGCCCATTCACAAAAAAGGTTCGAAAACCAAAATTATCAATTACCGTCCCATATCAATATTAAATGAAAAACTAAAGAAGAAAATCACCCGTCAAACAACCATTTTAAAATCAAGTTTTATTTTAATTGATTTAATATCATATACAGTTGTAATATATTTAGAAAGACAGGCACTTGGTACAAACAACGAGTCAACAGAGGTTTTATGTCCTGCGGAGACCGCAGCCCGGGCCGCTTCGGTGCGAAGCAAGGCGCCCGGCCTATGTGACATCTGTCAACGTAGTGAACATTCAATCACGCGTGTTTATATACAAATATACAACGTTTTCTTCAGTGAAATCCTATCAAGTTTACTGCCTGGAAAGTCCCAAGTATTCTACGTAATAATCCGCCACCTACTCAATAAAGCTGTGCAGTAATATGTTATTGGATCGGAAGTGTCTTCAATCGAGCCGGAATGGACCGCAGTGTTTTTGTGTTGATTCTTTGTATATCCTTTTTATCTTACCAGCAAGTAGCCTTTTTCCCGGTTGTGTATTATATTAGCATAAAGTAAAAGTTAGGTAAATGTCAACCCTTCCCACACTATCCGTCAGCGAGCCCGTTGTCCAGTGTTCGCAAGAATACATACAATGCCCGCACTGCACGTACCCAAAACTACTGAAGGGACGGCGTGGACTACAGATCCATCTCGGCAAGTCACATAAATTAAACAACAGCAACAATAACCCATCCAGCGGTTCCAGCCATGCGTCAACCTCTGCCAACTCTCATAATACCCCCCTCTCCACTACCTTAAGCAGTTATAAGAAGGCTTTTCCGGTTATTAAACGAATCCCGAGAGGCGCGAGACCAGCTGTCGCATCTAGTCTTGCAAAGACGATTGATGAATGCTTAAGCGATAACTCACCGTCAAGCTGGGAAAGCCTTCTTCTGTTTGCGTTCAATACCCTCCATGTAGCAAAAAATAACACCCGCCAGTCTCTCACTTCAAAAATTAAATCGAACTGTTCCCGTTCTAGCACCATCGACGCATCTTGTAACGATTTCCAACCAAAACACTACTCTCGCGACGTTTTTAAGGTAGTAGAGGGGAAAGTTAATGACGGTGACCTGAAGGGCGCTGCACAAATTCTTTTCTCCAGCGACACTTCAGCTCCCGATACACCAGACACGCTAGCTACCCTGCAGGGTAAGCATCCACCTGCACCCGCAGTGCTTAACTATCCTGACCCACCCAGCTCAGCTCTGCCTTGCCTGCAAGCCTCTGAAGATGCAGTAATGGCTTCCTTGATGTCATTCAAGAATGGTTCTGCCGGGGGCCTGGATGGCATTTCACCTCAGCACCTAAAGGATCTTATCGTCGGGGTTCCGGGGAGCCGGAATAACGTCCTTCTATCTAGCATCACTCGTCTCGTCAACTTTATGCTTGCAGGCAAGGTAGACACCGTGATAGCTCCTACCCTGTACGGTGCCAACCTCTGTGCACTTGGTAAGAAAGATGGCGGAATCCGCCCAATTGCAATTGGAGCTACATATAGGAGACTAACCTCCAAAGTGTGCTGCAGATACATAGTCCAAGATCTGGAATCTAAATTCAAGCCAACCCAGCTCGGCTTTGGCTCAAGAGGAGGCTGCGAGGCCGCCGTCCACGCCTGCCGTACTTTCCTCTGTAACTCCAGAGATCAGGTTCTGCTAAAGGTTGACGTCAAAAATGCATTCAACTCGGTCAGCAGAGTAGCAATGCTGACAGAAATCCAAAAAGAGATTCCAAACTTATACCCTTATCTCTGGCAGTGCTACAGCTCGCCATCAAATTTAATGTACATCAACCATAGCATATTTTCGGCAGTTGGCTGTCAGCAAGGCGACCCCCTGGGCCCAGCCATCTTTAGCCTTGCTGTTCACCCAATCATTTCAGCCCTAAAGTCAAAATTTAACATCTGGTACCTGGACGACGGCAGCCTTGGAGGTGAAGCGAGCTGCGTACTAGACGACCTGTCTTTTCTAATAACAAAATTTCATGAAATCGGTTTGGACCTAAACTTGAGCAAATGCGAGCTGTATGTAAGCCAGGAAAATAGAAACAAAACCAAAATTATTGACGACTTTCGAAGCATTTGCCCAGGTATCAAAGTAGTGACTAAAAACTCACTTCACCTCCTTGGAGCCCCAATATTTGAAGATTCAATCCCAGATTTTATTGACAGCCAAATCAACCGTTTCTCCGAATACTCCGACCGCCTACTCAAAATTAACTCACACATGGCCCTTTCTATCCTCCGTTTTTGTCTTTTTGCCCCCAAATTCACCTATCTGATGCGCTGCAGTCCATTATGGAAATTTCCCGTATCTTGTGAAAAAATTGATTCCATCCTACACTCCCAAATCGAAAAAACACTAAACATCCAACTGAACGACAGGCAATTCCTACATGCCACCCTCCCAATCAGATACGGCGGCCTGGGTATCCGGCAAATTTCGAGCGTCGTTCTTCCAGCCTTCCTCTCCTCGGTCCACAGTACGATATCCCTCATTGGAAAAATCCTCGCTCCATCACTCCGTGATATTGAGGTATCGTGCTTGACCGAGGCAGAGAACGCATGGAAAACGGCCTGTCCCGGTAAAGAGCTGCCAATCAGCAAAGTTGTCCAGAGAATCTGGGATGAACCACTCTGCCGCCAGGTCCACGACTGGCTACTGGACTCCGCTTCGTCAGCCTCCGAAAAGGCCCGGCTCCTGGCATCTTCAGAAAAAGAGTCCGGATTCTGGCTCCACGCCTTCCCTTCGGCCCATTGCGCGACACTACTGGACAACAACTCCCTGAGATTAGCTGTCGGCCTCCGCCTGGGCTCCAACATAGTGGTCCCCCATCGCTGCCCCTGCGGCGTGGAAGTAGACCGTCTGGGCCACCACGGCCTTTCCTGCCAAAAAAGCGCAGGCCGCTTCGCCCGCCACACCTGCTTGAACGACATAATCCGTCGGGCCCTTGCCAGCATAAACGTTCCAGCCGTCCTAGAGCCACCTGGCCTCGCACGCGACGATGGCAAGAGGCCCGACGGTATGACGCTCGTTCCGTGGCAAGTGGGACGACCCCTAGTCTGGGACGCCACCTGCGTCGACACATTGGCTCCGTCCCACCTACCCACCACTTCACAGAGGGCGGGCGCAGCGGCAGCTTCGGCAGAGGCTGCCAAACGCCGCAAATACACGGGCCTCAACGGCAACCATGTGTTTGCGGCTTTCGGAGTTGAGACGCTTGGGCCGTGGGGCCCAGACGCCCAGAAATTATACCAGGAACTAAAAAAACGGCTCTTCGAGCACACGGCTGACCATAGGGCTGGCTTGTTCCTCGGTCAAAGAATTGGCATCGCCATTCAGCGAGGAAACGTAGCCAGCCTTATGGGCACCCTACCGCAGAGCGCCGACCTAGGGGAATATATCGTAGGCAATTTGTAAATATGTATGTAGTTTTTAGTTCTAACTTTATTTCTGTTATAATATTACTAGTCCAACCTATAAATTAAATTTATTATTAATATTAAATCAATTCAGTAAGACTTTTGAAAAAAATATTTTAAATAATATATATAACGTTTTAAACAAAGGCATTCCTTCCCAACAACACGGTTTCTTAAAAGGGCGGTCAACAGTTTCAAACCTTTTACTGTTTAGTAACTTTGTTCTTAGGAAGATGGAACAAAGGAAGCAGATTGATGTGATTTACACAGACTTCGAAAAAGCTTTCGATCGTGTGGATCACATCATTCTGCTCCGCAAATTATATTGGTTGGGTTTACGCGGCGATGTTTTCAGGTGGGTCTGCTCATATGTCTCAAATAGAAGCCAAGCGGTTGTGCTTGCTGGCTGCAGGTCGGACTTTGTGGCCATTCCCTCGGGAGTACCACAGGGGTCACACCTGGGTCCTCTGTTGTATAACGCATATCTATATGACATTTATACAGTGTTTCAAAATTCCTACTTTCTGATGTATGCCGATGACAAAAAAGTTTTTATAGATGTGCGAAAGCCGGAAGACTGCATCAAACTCCAAGACGATCTTGATCGATTATCTATATATTATGTCAGAAACCGTATTAATGTAAATGTTCAAAAATGCGTACAGATCTCCTTTACCCGTAGCCCGTCTCCTGTCATTTTTCAGTACAATATCGGGGATGAAGTAATACAACGTGTAAGTTCAATACGGGACCTAGGTGTACTCCTTGACTCGAAGTTAACATTTGACCAACATATAGACAACATCGTGAACCGTGCACAAAGAAATCTAGGTTTTGTCGTCCGGGTTTGCAGCGAGTTCAATAATACAAGTTGCATCAAAGTTATTTACCATGCTTTTGTCAGGAGCATCTTAGAATACGCCAGTTGTATCTGGTCTCCTCAATATGTAATTCATAAAGAGAAAATAGAGAAAATTCAGCGCCGTTTTCTTCGACACCTAAATTTTCGGATCAGAAAGTGGGATACGTCCTACGAGTCAATGTGCAGCCGTCACCATCTTCTGAGCCTTGAAAGTAGGCGCTTGTCGCTTGATATGTCGGTTTTGCATGACATCTTATTTGGACGCATTGACAGTTCCGAGCTACTTGCGGAAATTAAATTCTCCGTTCCAGCAATTCGAACTCGGCACACTGAACGCAGTCTGTTCAGTATACCAGTTGTGCACACAAATTATGCTCAGAACTCGCCTCTAATTCGTATGTTAGGAAATTATAATAAAAAGTTTTATAGTATCGACTTATTCAATTGCACCAAAACTACCCTTAAGACGCGTGTTAATTTGTTATTAAAGGATAAAGGATAAGGATCACAGCAGAGTAAAGGGAACAGGAAAAAAAATGCTTATAATTATAACTAAAGTTTATATTCCGATTCACACTTTTTACAAACATAACAAACATATGCATTTTCCCTCGCATATGCACACAACATACACAACACACACACTCACACACACAAACACACACACACACACACATTTAATGACACATTTACCGAGCAATGTTTTAATTTTAGTTCTGTGTTTATGTTCTTTTTCCATTTACTGTATTTCGGTGGACATCTATAACTGGCTTTGTTATTAGCTATTAAGCTTTGTATTATTTTCTTGTAATGCTGTTGATGCCCCAAATAAATAAATAAAAAATAATAATAATAATAAGACATTGCTTGTAAACATTATAAATTACTTCCCAATTGGAACTGCGTATAGTTCTGCTCTTTGCATGGAATTCCATTTGAATGCTATTAAATCGGCGAAATTAAATAAATACATAACAACACAGACCACGTCTAATGTCAATTTCAATACATTCATTGTTTATATAGTTAGCAAATTCCATAATTACAATTACAATATACTAGCATATTGATGACAACCACAAAGTACTTTTTCTAAAATCTAAGCTTCAACAAGCTTAACCATAGCTTTACTAACCTAACCAGCACTTAACAGCGTCAAAGAATAATTAAACCACAATTAAACGTTGTGTTTAATGAGTGGTTATATTCTCTTTGGGCCAATTTTTTTATTTCTAGTCATTTTAATCCTAGTTTATAATTGTTTAGTTTTGTATTTTACTTTAAGGTATAGTATGTTTTTCTTGTTTTTACACCTTTGTTAATAGTTTGTATAACAAAATATTACACAATAATTCTCTTTGGAATAATGTTCCTAGACTTTTTTGCGGAGCTGTATATTTCAAAGCACAGAGGAATTAACGTAGGGGTTATATTCTCTTTGGCACAGAGTACCTACCTACTTTTTACTATATACCTACTGTCTGCCTCTAGTTTGTAAGAACTACACCAAAGAGTAAAGTAAGTATACAAGTGACGCTGCACGGTTTGAATTCGATTTGAACGACACTTGACAAGCACAGAGCAAAGAGAACTTTACTTTTTATTCTTGCTCTTTGGCAAAGATAATATAACCACTACATTGACAAGATCAGAAAGCGGAGTTATCTTTTAATTTATTTCCTGGTCATAAGTGTAGCTTAAATTCAGGCTGCGAATGTAAGCAATGAAATCATCTAATAAAACGGATTCTATAGAAAAACAAAGTTTACCTAGTGTGCCGAATAAAGGTAAGCACATCGTATTCAATGGAAAGCTAAGTACCTATTGAACTAACTAATGTTTTTTCAGAAAGTAAATTGGAACGCCTGCTGTATCTTACACCTTACGCTAATGTTTCCCTGATCAGTACCACTGACGAACCAATATCAAGCGAAGATAGTGGTACGAGTAAAAAACGTAATGATGCTAGCCCTAAAAAGACCTGGCACCTTCGATATGAAAAACTTGACCCGGCGAGTAGTGTTACTGGCATAACTGTAGTTAGAAATACTTTAAATGAGTGAACGATTTTCTTAATTAAGTAGGTACATTTTATTTTCACATTTAGATAGAGAAAGGCGACATTTTATTGGCAAAAAAAGAGAGCGTGCTGTTGCCGAAGTTGCTGCCGAGTGAGATAGAGTTCCTTCAACTGGTGACGGCTGATGACGTGCCCGCTGTGCAGACGTACTTCTACTCGCACTCGTCCCTCAACATCAACTGCGTCACTTTCCAGGTCATCTCTGTAAAGCTTTTTCTAATACGGCATTTAAGTTTTAAGCTCTGAATTTAGATGCATATTTCTTACTCGTGCATCAAACCACAGTTTACTTAGCGAGCGGGCGTGTTATTTATCTATGGTGTACGTACGGTGGGTACCGTGAAATGTAGGTACAAGCTCACACGTTTTTCCGCCGCGCGACTACCGTGCCTTACGGCGCGGGCGCGGCGGGTGGCGGCGGTAAAAACCACTTCGTGTGCAAGCGCTTTAAATTAATCGCTGTGCCGGGTAAATCACCTCAATAACTATTTTATAAACTTCCATGTAACTACCGAAGTTTCTTTCCAAAATCTTAAAGTATATACCTACTCTACTCTCGATTGATACTCGACAACAAAACTTTAGCTAGGTTTTACTGAACTCATAGTTCGACGCAGTGACTCGGCATTTTTTTTCTCACCTGCTATGTCTGATAAACTCGGTTTCTTTAATTATTAACACAATGTAAGTACTTATTTTAGTATATATTAATACACTAACACAGTTATTAACGAAGATTTTAATACGTTGAATATAGGGCACCTCAGCACTTCACATAGCTGTAAAAAACCGATCGGAAGCAATGGTCGAATTTCTCTTAACGCAGCCAAATATAGAAATCGGTGACACCGTACTGCAAGCCGTTCGAGAGAATGCCATAAAAATACTTGGTAATGACGATTTTTGTTAAGGTGACTTTGTTAAAACAGGTAAGATTAAGTGTGTACGTTTTTCAGTATTCAACCCAATTTGTATGACCGTTGTTTTATAGTTATGCTTCTCGATGCCCAGAAGAAGATATGCCCAGGTCTAGAGTTCGTGGGCAGCACTCACTCGCCAGATTTCCCCGAGCACACTACGCCGCTGATGCTGGCGGCGCACTCGGGAAACTACGAGATAGTGGCACTGCTGGTCAATCGAGGCCACAGTATACCTCAACCGCACTCACCGAATTGCCTTTGTGGGGAATGCAAGTCAGTAAATACTAATGTAATGGCTTCAAACGTACTAGCCGACCGCATTTAAATTGCGGGCCCCAATAAAGCTTCCCTGGGCATAGAAACTTTACAACTTCACTGCGGTATTCACCCACTAATCGGATTTAGCTACACATAGTATTTTTATTACCTTTAATCTGGAAAGCTAATTAAAATGACTGGACCGGAATATCTATTTAAACTCCAGTTCACAAGGGTGGATTTAGGGGGGGGGGGGGCACGTGCCCCTGTGCCCCCCCCCCCCCCCCCCCCCCCCCCCCCGACGGTTGTGGAGTTTCCTTCACACTACAAGTTTATTTTTAACAGTTGTTAAATATTTCTGCCCGCCTGCCCCTTGTGCCCCCCAAAAAAATCCTGGATCCGTCCTTGGCAGTTCAAACAGGTTTTCAACGAAGCGGAAAAACCATTCATTTGTACCTCTATGTATAGTCAGCAAGATAGTTTGCTGGACATCTCTGTACTGAAACATGTGTGCAGGCGTGTGCAGCCAAATACTCCGCTGACTATATTATAATAACGTGTAGCTTTGTTGTCGGCGGGTTTCGGTTCAGTTTAATTAATAAGGTACCTATGATATTTTAAGTCTGGAATCTATGCCCAACTAGGATTGCAATTATAGATAACGAAACGAAATAAATGTCTACCCAGCCACGTGCCTAAAACCCGGTATGTGCATGTTCCAATTAAACGACTGCCCGGCATCGTTTTGACACCCCGCCACCCAACCCCGCATAATGGCAATGGCATCCATTATGGGGGGGCATTTTGCGGCGCATACTTGGACTTTGATGGTTTTTTTCGATCGGTGATAAATACGTGTTTCGTTTCATACTTGGGTAGAAAAATCAGATTGTCCAAGTGTTAGTACCGTTAGTTTATATGGTGCCAGTTTATAAAACAAATGAAATACAGCAAAAACAAGTTTTGTATGAAAAACTTAAAGTCGCTGTATTTTTTTCACTATGGTACCTGAAGCTACATAAACTAATTACAGACATAGATACACCTCTTGTCATTGTATATGCAAAGTTTCGTTACAATCCAACACGTAGTTTTGAAATGAGAGCGTATCTACGTTTGTATGGAGAATCGAGCTTACTACGGACTCAGTCAAACTATCTCACTTATCAGAAGGAGAGCCTAGGACAGGCCGCTTTATTTATATATATACTAGCTTATTTATATACTAGCGTCTTTATATACTAGCTATACTAACTCCGTCCGCGTGGAACTCGTTTATATCGCAGCTCCATACAAACTTTCACCCCCCCCCCACCCATTTCACCCCCTTAGGGCATGATTTCGGGGATAAAACTATCCTATTTCCTTCCCCGGGACTCAAACTATCTCTTTACCAAATTTCACCTAAATTGTTTCAGCGTGAAGAGGTAACAGACAGACAGACAGAGACACACTTTCGCATTTATAATATTAAGTATGGATTTTTTTATGTTACATGAAAACTTGTTTGTAAAGAGAGTCCTTAGAAACGGACGCCCTGCAGGCGAGCAGCGCGCGCCTAGCCTCCTACCGCGCTATCTGCGCACCCGTGTACCTGGTCCACGTCTCTGCGGACCCGATACTGGCGGCGTTCCGTTTGGCCCATGTGCTCAACGCGTGCGCCGCTCACTGCCGCCAGCAGGCTGCCACCTACAAGCGGCTGAGGGACCAAGTCAGCCTGTTCGCTGTCAATCTTATGGGTTACTAGCTTATATAGCCTTAATATCGCACTTCCATACAAATTTTCAACCCCCATTTCGCCTCCTATGTCCTTCCCCGGGCTGCAAACTACCTCCATACCCAATTTCATTTTAATCGGTTGAGGGGTTTTGACGTGAAAAGGTAACAGATCTGATCTGATGGAGTTACTTTCGGATATATAATACTAGCTTCTACCCGCGACTACGGTCGCGTGGAACTCGTTTATATCGCAGCTCCATACAAACTTTCACCTCCCTCCCCATTTCACCCCCTTAGGGGATGATTTCGGGGATAAAAAACTATCATATGTCCTTCCCCGGGATTCAAGCTATCTCCATACCGAATTTCATCTCAATCGGTTCAGCGGTGTAAGCGTGAAAAGGTAACAGACAGACAGACAGACACACTTTCGCATTTATAATATTAGTATGGAAGTATGGATAGATAGTATGAATATAACTATCTCTAAGCCGTCGAACCCAAATTGATTGGCGTGGAAGGAAGATACCGGTATATTCCGCTTAGGTACCTATATTACCTTTCCATTTACCATTATATATCTACATACTAATAAGTTACTGGCCTGGGTATTTAATCAACTATAAACAGTAACGGCTAAAATCTACTCAGTTTCGTTTTTTGTGTACTTGTATACCATATAGCAGCTAAAACTAATACAAAACTATACTAAGACTCATCTGATAGATGATGAAGATCCTAACTAGTATAAATACAGTATTAGGTAGATTAGTATCTAGGTAGGACTAGTGTCCTACCTGGTACAATTTCAATTCAAATTGAACCATCACACGGTACTTCAATGGCTTTGACTTCTGTCAGAGATTCCGTTCGCCACATTATAAAGTAGCGTGTTTAATCCAATACGAGTATTAGCATGTAGTATCTATGCATGCCTCTGAACTATTCCGTTAACCGTCGTTGCTGCAAACGGGCTTTGTATGGTATCAATAAAATGACAGTAAATTGCACATGTCGTATGAACTGAAATAATAGCATTAAGCTTAGGTACTCGATGAATTCAAATTACAGCAATTTAGCCGCAAGTTTATTCTCCGTGAGTATGCTAAATATCAAATCGTTGGCCTTTGCGACAAACCGTTACCACGCCATGGGATGTGGGATGTGGTTTGCCCTTTTGTTGGCCACTACTTTATTGAGAAACCGAGCAATAATAGAACTATACTGAGCAGATTTCAAAGCTTTACAACGTTTAATTGACCCACATGAATCAGATGCTGGGCATAGGAATGTCTTTCGCATTATCTTTCACTTCAGGGGTTCACCGAACGTTAGCGTGAACTTTCCATAATTAGGTACAAAACATTGGTTACCAAAATAATTATTAAACCTACTTTATTTTGGCATTTTTAAATTGTCATAAAAACCGAAAAATGCGAAATAGTAGATTGTATGACCAGGGTCTAAAATAAGCAATATAAGCACAAGATGGTTATTTTCCCAAACGAAGTGAGGGGAAATAGTTCGAGGGGTTTCAACTTACGAGGGGCATTTAAGACCAGACCAGAGTTATACACTCTACTTTTCACTTCGACTGCGAGAAAATAGTGATTACAAAGATTATCCATCCACATTCAATAATAAATACCACGGGGAAAAGATTGTTAATTTTTTGGTTCCGTAGTCAACAAGGAACCCTTATCGTTTCGCCATGTCCGTCTGGCCGTCCGTTATTATGGGTTTTCTAAAGCCATTTTTCAATATTTTTTGTTCGAGTCATGTCTTTTTATAGGTTTATGTATTTTTTAATAGATTGTGAGTTATGGAATAAAAAAACATGTTTGAAATGGAGAATCTATTTCCACATTTCCTGATTGGTCGATTATAAATCGAGCTGTATTCTGGTTAGCTGATAGCAAATACAAATGTTTTAACGAGTTCTGATTGGTGGATGTAATACGGTGACCTGCTTTGATTGGTCAAATTAAAATGCTTTATAAATCATAAATATGTATACATATTTTCCCTAGGTCCCGCTTGCTAAACCTAATATGACGCATTTTTAAGCATGAGAAGTGAAAATGTATAAATACCTTTTCACTTCTCATGCTCTAAAAGTGCCTCTTTATGCTGTCTGTGGGCGACATAAAGTCGCTTTTTATGCTCTAGTGCCTAAAGTTAAATCTTCGTCGAAGACCAAGGCAATCGGTCCAACAGCCACACGAGCATCGGAGTTTAATCCATAAAATAAACACTTTATTTTTATTTTTTTATGTTTCGTTAGTATTCTTAAGACCAAGGCATGGATACCAACAGCCAAAGTACACAACAAACCTTCATGAAATAAACTTAGTTTTCATATCCTCGCAATCGTAGTGAAAATTAGTGTTACAATTCGTCCAAAAACCCATTTTACACTCGATTTTATATGAAGATAAACGTCTCGCGTAAAATGGTGCGTTTTATGCACTTGTTGTACAATCTACTATTAGATTAGGCTCGCAATGCTTCCCCTCCCTCCAGCGCCAACTCGGAACCCACAGGGAGGCGTGGGAGAAGAGAAGGGGTTCCTTATCTGATAAGATAGACCCTGACTAAACTTCAGTTTTACTTGTAATAAAACTCCTAATTTACATTAAATTACGTCACAAAATTGTTTAATGAACAGCTACTACTTCATATATTTAGCTACATGTTCCAAGTAACTTGTTTTATGAAAATTTTAAAAACTATACGAAATGTCTTTTTCTCTTGTGACTTTTAGGAAAATGATGGAAGGTTTTTTTTATACTAATGACGATATGGGCTGACAGCGTCAACGTCAGTAATTTTTTTTTGTATTTTGTATTTACTTGGTACCTATTTTGTATATTATTCTCACCCTTATAAAGTTGCAATTTATTTTATGGTAGATAATCATAGGTACTAAATAGTTCAAAATAATAAATGTAGAGCTCAAACTTGCAAAATCTCCCGTGGTCCAGCCATCCTGTCGTTCACCTGACAGCCCTATCAAGTTATGTTTATTATGCACTTATTTAAAATACTCTAGGGAAAAGATGAGTTATCTTGTTTTAGTACAACTATAGTAAACTGCGTCTGCGATTGAGCTATAAAGTAAATGAATATAGGTTGTTGCCGCACTTCGGCGGAGGTGGAAGACGTGTTGAAACAAACATGTTGCCAGAGTACCCAGTTCAAGCTGCCCCGACTACTGATGGCCGTGGACTACAAACAAAAAGAGTTTGTGGCACATCCTAACACGCAACTGGTATCTGTTTCATTTGAATTTAATGTTATCATATACGTGGCTTTTACAAGTCTTACCCAAGTAGACGTTTAAATAGTCGAAAAGCAGGCATTTGAAAAAAAACCATGAAGTAAAGTTTGCTAATAATTGTAGGTATTTTAGTAGCCTTCTCGGCACCCTACCGTCGCGCTGGGCACCGAGCTTGAAACCATTTCTTATTTCAATGTATTGTTTCAAAAGTTATAGGTTAATTTTAATTTTAGTAATTATTAGCGAGTTATTTAATCCCATGATTAAAAAGTTCGAGTTCAAGTTTTTTTTTTATAACAAGCTAAATTTCAAAAAAATAAGAAATAATGAATATGATTATGTACACTATTACACTATACATACACTAAAGAGGAAATATTTGATTGTTTGTTTCTATTGAATAGGCTCTAGCTCTAGCTAGTAATTGATAAGGGTAAAAGTTATAACTGTCTATCCGTCACTTAAAAACAATTTTTTGTTTTCATTTTATTTTTAGACATTTGTAAAAGCATGAACACAATCAATATAAGTGATTGGTTGTCAATAATTAATATAGTGAACAATGGCGTGAGATAGTAGCCCTACCTTAATTGGCACGTCCTCGCGTCGAGTAGCATACGATTAACAGTTTAACTCCCGTCGTTTCCAGGTTCTACAATCCTACTGGTTAGGGAACTGGTTTGGTTGGGAGACCAAGTCAATGCTATCCAAAGGATTCATAATTGCGAGTCGGGTTTTCATTACGCCACTCATTCTATTTATGTGCGTGGTAAGTGAGCAACATTTCCGCCGGAAATTAACGACTGTTTGTTAGACTAGTTTAGGTTTACTTTGGTCAGCAATAAAGTCGGTAAACGTACCTAGATACGGTGACCTGCGGAATTATTTCAATCCAATTGAATAATCGATTGAAATGGTCGACGTTAATATTAGATATCGATACGGCCAAAGTTACTTTAAAATATGTATACTTGACTTTATTGCTTTAACATTAAGGTCGTGTATACATATTATTGTAACTTTGGCCGTATCGATCTCCTTGTAGTCGACCGTACAACGAAATGAAATGCGTAAGTATATTAGTGTTTAGACCTCAGCTTATAAGATAGTTTAATCACCCCCCGGGTCTCTCCCTTTAGCGTACGACTGTGCTGTGTTGAAATGTGCTTTAATAATAATATTATGCATGGACAAACCTTCATGTGTGAACGCAGCCAGAACTGCGCTTGCGCTCGGTACGATTCACTTGTAACGTCGAATCAACTTATTTGACCACTCGGCCCTATCAAAACTTCACTACGAGATGCGAACCATTCTTTGTACAGAGAGCCCAGAAATTCTTCTACCTCATTTCGACTCTCTCATAAATTAGTACGCTAATGTTCAAAAGCTGTAGACCAATTTCCTGCCTTACTATACCTACTCAGAGGTCAGGCTTATACTAGCTGGTTCAGGTGGGGAGAGTCGCCGGCAAGTCTTGTGAATGAGCCTAGTGATACGATCAGTAAATATTTCGGTACAACCGGCGTACGTTCCAGGTAGCCCCGTGCCACCGCCTCGTTAGCCACCACCAGATACCGTTGAACAAGCTGATTACCCACGCCACTGCCTACTTCGTATTCCTGGCCCTAGTCTTCTATATCTCCAATCAAGATAAAGCGAAACAGAAACGAGGACCACCGAATACAGGTTCGAGCTTTAGTCACTCTCTTTCAGATGACGATGATAATGAGATTTAATGTCAAGATTATCGCAATTAATTGTTAAGTACATTGTAGGTCAACGATTAGCGTTCCAGTCGGTACTGTTAGCGTTATTCGTCAAAATAGTTTAGATTCTCTATCGAAAGAGCATTCATTTATAATCGGTTCTGCAATAACAAATATAGTAATGTGATATATATTAGTAGCTATACCTAATGTGTAGGTACGCGGCTGGTCACCCATAACAAGTCAGATAGGTCCTATAGAATCGGGAAAGCAGTCAACTACTTCGAAACTATAATATGTATAGAAGGCATGTGTGCAGTTAATTAAATTGCTGACTGTACCTATATATATATATATAGATATATAGATCTATATATAGATAGAACAATAAAGGGCATTGGGTAACCTTGTGTGAGAAAAATTGACATTTTGTTCTGCAGCGGCCATGGATGTTTTTGTAAAAATCTTTTAGAGGACCTCTTAATACGCATATGTATATAAAATAAAACGCGTTAAACAATATCGGCGCCGAGATGTTTTAGTTTGGTTTATAACTTTTCAATATGACCTGCGGAAATATATATTGCAAATATCTCGGCTCCGATGCATTTTAGAGTATATAACAAAATATGTTTGTTTAATATAGATCTATCATAATATAATATTTTAACGAGTGGCCGCTCATTTAAAAATTATGACAACACATTTACCCAAACCCCTTTCTGATTAAAGGAAAAAAAAAATTCAATGTTGCACCGAAATTTCCAAATGACGTTCGGAGACCGGGGTACCGACTTACGTACGCTAATTGAATGACTAACGCAGTATCTGTATAAGTATAATCTATTTATTTATTCAGTGGCGTATATGTCTATCTCTCCAATGGAGATATGGGAACTGCGGCGCTACCACGAACTTCGAAAGTCGAAGTTCGGGTATTTCCATCACTATCGCACTCCCTTACTCGAGTGACAGGGATGCATGTATTACGGACTTCGAGTTTGGAAGTTCGTGGTAGCGCCGCTGTGATGTTCGCATGAGCTGTCTAGGTGCGGAGGGCCCGCTGATGCTGTTCGTGCTGGGCTACGCGTGGTCCGCGCTGCGCATGTGCGTCACCCAGGGCACGCGCCGGTACTTCTCGTACGCCTGGAACATATTCGACCTCGCCATGCTCACGCTCTTTGGACTCACATTCGCGTTTTGGACGGCAGCTGCTGACCGTGTGTCGGTTGATGGCGACGAGGAACTAGGTACCTACTTAACTAAATTCTGGGTTTTAAATTATCGAATGTAGGTACCAACAACGGCTTATGCTAAACATTTCTCTGCACAGTTGAAGCCAATTGTCACCCAAACAAAATAAAAGTTGGTTAGTTCCCGAAACTAATACATAACGGCTGTAATATTCATCATATGCCCGAAATTTGTGTTTCTACAGAACGAAAATACTGGAATCAACACGATCCGACATTACTGGCCGAGGGTACCTTCTGCCTAGCAACCATATTTGCTTTTTTGCGACTTCTGTCTTTCTGTCGACTCAACTACCACCTTGGACCGCTTCAAGTAAGTAGAGACATGGCATTATGAAAATACATATCAGTTGTACCAATTCCTTACCTTGTGTGTGGTTAAAATTATTTAAATACATTCATAGGTGTCACTAGGAAAGATGACTGGTGACATCTACCAATACTTGAAAGTGTACGCAATAATAATAAGTGCGTTTGCTGTGGGTCTGGCCCACTTCTACCAATACTACGATGGCATGGTGCACGAGGACGAAGCGGGAATGAAAACTGTACAGGTTTCTTGTAAATTATTTATATTCATATATTGGCTAGCATTATAGCTTTGCTAGCAACTGAATGTACATTTTTCCCACAAAACCTACAGTTATAACTTCAGAAATTCTGATATGTACAAGCAGGTTCATATCAAAGACTATGCATACTTACTGGTTCATATCGACATGCGACACTGAACGTCGGCGTCGTCGGCGGCGCCTACCGCCACCTGGCTACTGAATAGGTATATACATACAATACATCACGAACCTACTGTCATCATTTAAGAAATTCTAATATAGTAGCAGGTTCATGTTGACATGCGACACTGAGAGTCTGAAATTTGTTGAGTCGTGTCGTTTTAATAAATAACGCATAGCCAAAGCTAGCGGCGGCTACCGCAACCTTAGTCTAATTTGGGCAATGGGCATAGATATATAATTGCAGGTGCTTGTGATATTTTATATGTAACAAAATATCATGAACCGACAGGGACTTGTATCTCTAAAAGCTGCAAGCAACAGTTGAATGTGGGTAAGTAGCTATATAAGTAGGTCATCAAAATAGTTAATGTCCTAAATGAAAAATGTCTGCGCAGGTATCTTCATTCATAAGCTTGCCGGACACCTTAAAAACCCTGTTTTGGGCGCTGTTTTGCTTGGCACCCCTGGAAAGCGCCGACGTCATTGTGGACAACAGGAACTTGTCCGACTCGGTGCCCTTGGCTCAGCACGCGTATACCGAACGCATTGGCTACTTCTGCTTCGGATGTGAGTCACAACCTACAACTATCGTAATCTAATAACTATTTACGAATGTACCTAATGCCAACGCTATGTATTAGGTAGGTTGTTATCTCATTCATAGAAAACGGCACTCTTTTAAGAAAATGATTGTCAAGGCAAAGATAATTTCCAGTAACTACGCTCACGCGCCAACGTAACTACCCACTATAGAGTGGGTAGTTAATATAGTCGTGAGTATAGACTCACGACTATACTAAGGTACATAGGGATTGTAACTGATAATTTTCTGTGCCCTATGAGGGCTATGAGATATTTCGAACTTTTAACTCGAATGTCTTGAATGCACACAGTGCCATCACCTAATCTAACAAGTGAACCATTGTTATTTACTTATTATATTTATATTTACTTATTAAGAATGCAGTAGCTAGGTAGGCATTCTACTTAATATCTTGACGGAAATTACAATAATTAAGCGCGCCATAAATAGACTGCGCTCAAATTCATGATGAGCTCGTTAACATTTTCTGCGCCAGGAACCTGATAGGTGGGCGCTTTCGTGGTAGGCGCTTTCCTCTACAAACGGTTGCTCGTATATAATTGGCTACGAGCGTAGCGCTACGAAATCGAAGGTCAAGTACACCAAGTTAGCTTAAGGTCATAGCTCATTAGAGCCACCCGGCGCCCGACCCTCACCGCCTCGCCTCGTAAATGTACTAACTACGGAGTTGATACGGAGTTGATGTAGTGAGCGCATGCCCGTACAAATCCATATAAAGAATACCTAACCGCTCGAGGCGTGGCGGCGCGGGTCGGGCGCCGGGTGGCTCTAGTGAGCTATGACCCTTAAGCTTGCCTACAGGAGGTGCAGGTGCAGTGCAGCAGTAGGTATATTTGACGCACGTCACCGAAAGGCCTAGAAGCAACTTTTACGCCGTTTTTTTTTTCGTCGGCCCGCGTTGGAATCCAGCGCCAAAATCATTCATCTGAGATTTACGAGTACCTAATACATAGCTATATTAGGTATGTGGCACCCCATTGTGTGCTTTATGTAACGTGGTATTTGTACATACTTACTTGTACTAGTTACTCATACTTAGTGTGCTTTTTAGGGTTATTTAGCTTAGTGTGTTTTATAGGCCATACCCAAAGAGAAAAAGGGGACCCTATTACTAAGACTTTGCTGTCTGTCCGTCCGTCCGTCTGTCTGTCACCAGGCTGTATCTCAAGAATCACGATAGCTGGACGGTTGAAATTTTCACAAATTATGTACTTATTTCTGTTACCGCTATAACAACAAAGTAAAATAAATATTTAAAGGGGGCTCCCATACAACAAACGTTTTTTTTTTGCCGTTTTTATTATAGATAGTGGTACGGAATCCTTCGTGCGCGAGTCCGACTCGCACTTGGCCGGTTTTTCCATATTTCGTGATGATTTCGTGGTGGTTTTTAGGTAGCCGAAGTTAAAGTTAGTTTACATGAATGGAATATAGTAAAGCCATCTTCCTTGCTATTCACTGTGCAGTGACCTCGGTAAAGGATAAGCTATCGTTGCGACGCGGGGAAAACTCACTTATCGTTTATTATTCGAATGATAACGAGACGTTTCCGCGCGACAGGGCGCGACCGTCTCGCCGAGACGAACCGATTCCGTTACGTGCATGCGTTTGGTTGACGACGCCGAAGCCGTTACGCTGCCAGATTGATATGTGTGCGTTAACCTTTAGGTACTTGCTAACCTTTTCGCAAGCGAGCTGTTTTATTCTCGCTCGAATTATTGTTAAATTCTAGCACCCTGCACTTGCTAAATAGACCTCTTTCGTTTCCCATAATAAATAACAAAGAAATGACTAGATATTTATTGCTTGCAGGTTTCGAAGTGATATCTGTGATAGTTGTTCTAAATATGCTGATAGCAACAATGTCTAATACGTACCAGCGAGTGATAGACAACGTCGCCACCGAGTGGACATTTGAGAAGACCGAAGTACGTTTGCACTGCCAGGAAGCGCAATACCATTTTCTGCGACACATGGGTATTATTGCGCTGGTATTATAATATAAACCATTCGTGTCTCTGTCACTGACGTTTATCCTAGAAAACTACTTATGACTTACTGATATAGGTCAAGTATAAATAAGGCGATTCAGACAATCAGACCAGCTGATAAGCCATTTGACGCGGTGTAGTAGGAACTGCGCTAGACAATGACCCTTAGGCTGGGCTCACACAGTCTGAATTCATGCACTGAAATAGTGAACATAATCTGAATCAATCAAAAGCAAAAAAGATGCACCGTCTGGTAGCAATCCTGCACAGAGAGTACTGTTTTATTTGCATGTGAATGTTTTTAACCCCCGACGCAAAAAGAGGGGTGCTATACTACTACTATATTACCGGGATTCGAACCCAGGACCTCTTGCTTCGTAGGCAGGGTCACTACCAACTAGGCTAAAGCGGTCGTCAAAACAAGCAAGCTTTACAAGCTTTTATTTAATTTGCCCTGTTAGTATGTATGTCAGTATGGGACAAATCTTGCGGTGGCCGATTGTGCTGAAATTTTGGGTATAAGTATAGTTTGGATGACAATTCAATATTATGGTACAAAAACGAGCTGATCTGTTGATGGAGACAGAAGGTGGCTATGGGAATTCAATACTAATTAATTAAATACTGAGTTTGGGCTCGTTAGAATCGTCTCAATGAGTAGTTGTGATATACAGAAAAGTACAGCCGGCAATAAAAGCTTGTACCAAAAATTAAATTTTTGACAGAAACTTATTATTTAATCGTATGTTTTATATTATTGAGGCCTTTTAAAGTTTGTCACTCTTTAGTACCAACCAGGGGACACGTGCAGGGTTGAGGTAGGTAAGTGCAACCCTAGCAATTACGGATTTGCCCTATTGTGAGGTCTGACGTGGCTGGCTAGGCCAAACTGACACTTAAAAACTCTATTACACGGGGGACAGTAGAGTTGGCCAGTTGTGTTATGGAAGGTTTAGGCCTCTCCTTTCGTAATTTCATGTACCTAGAAGGTGTAACAACAGTAGCGATGATCCGTTTAACGTGTCTGCTGTCTGTGTATCTGTGTATCTGTCTGTGGTAACGTAGCTCTCTAACGGATGGACCGATTTTAATGCGGTTTTTTCTGTGTCATAGATAATTTTATCCCGAGTGCTCTTAGCGTTCTTGGCGTTGTTTCACGAAAATCTGTTCAGTCGTTTTTGAGATATTGGACTTTGAAATGAAAATGTCTTGGTTTTTTTTAACTTTTCGTTGTGTAGTTATAGATTATGATTCAGTATGTGTGAGCCCAGTCTTATCTCCACAAGTGTGATTAGTCTACACTACTAAGCTACCTGAAGAAAACTGACCTGTTACAGATGTATCTGAACTATATGTGCGAAACAACGCTGCCGTCGCCATACAACCTCATCCCCACAACTGCCGGAGTCAGGACAGCCTCCGAGTGGCTGCTCGCCAGAACGCGTAGGTCCAAGCCGGCAGTGAAATGCTGCGTGAGCCACTGCGACATTGTAATACTTCCATTATCTACGATTCCCACCGAACGGGCCGGGCCGGGTCGCCTGGCGCCGCGTCGCAACGGGTGCGCGAGCACCCGGCGGCAGCCGACCGCGTTTTAATAGAGTGCAGTAGGTAGGCAAAAGCCGGACGGAGCCGGTCACATGTGACGACAGCCGACCACAGCCGTCCACGTCCGCGAGGAGCCAACCAGCTGCAAGTACATTCAAATATGAAATTTAACGTCTATATTAAAGCTTCAAATTCCTTTGGCAACTTGCAAAAAACGCGCCGGCGCGCTCTGGCCCGGCCCGGTCGGTGAGAATCGTACATAAGTCAATGAAAGGCAAGATGGAAAAACTATGTCCCAATCAATTAGTGTAAACAATATCAACGCAAGGAACCTGAGTACCTAGTTTGTACAGCCAGCATCAGAAATAGCTAAGCAAAATTACACGCTCAAAATGACCTACACAGATCCATATTCCATTAACATGGAATTCATGTTAATGGAATGGAGTTCATGTGTAGATCATTTTGTTTTGAGCACTAGAACTGCTTAGCAACTTCTGCAGCTGACTGTGTACCAGTCTGAAATTATAACTTAAATTGCGTTACCATTTCGTATGGCGTACCCTTTAGTGTAAGTACCCTATAATGGTAAATAAGAAAGAAAGAAAGAAAGAAAGAAAAATAATTTATTCGTGACAAAACAAAAGGTGTAGGTACACAAAAACTTAAACAAAAAACTACAAACTTAAAAATGCTTGTCACGAATTGGTCTCGCCTCAGCATAATGCTGGCTTACAAGCCAGCGCTGGTCTTCCGGCGAGACCTTTTGTGGGCCACGTTCCCTACTGTCCGACACAGCCTTAAATTTTAAAAATCACTGAACGCAGCCGTTGCGCTTACGTCGACATGCCTGAAATAAGAGAACGCGACCAACCTAAACACGGCTTTTCCACCTGGCTGGCCGCGTCATCGTACTCATCGTACAATATAAATTAACTACATACACAGCTAATTTAAAGCGATTGAGTATGACATGCATGTTATAATTGCAGTAACTAAGTATATTCTCGAACTTATGTTCGCACGGCAGTTACGTTAACACACCATTATGGCACAATTACTATAGATGCGCTTGAATTAGCGTCCACGGCTCGTTAATCGTGAGTGAGCTATCTTACCGATGTAGACAAGACCCTTAGCTACTGCATATTTCAAATGACAACATGGTATAACTTGTTTGTACAACGGATGTTTAATGCTTATGATTGAAATTGCCGTATGTAAGTGCCTAGTTTAAAAAAACCTTCACTTATACTGTCTCTACCTGTCAACACAAAACAATAAAGGGTCGACATCGACAGCGGGCTTGCGGAAATTCGAACTCATCTCTGACACGGCGGTATCTCTTTAGGTACTATCAGGCAGACTGTAGGTATGCTTAGATATTTGTCACCATCGTAATACAAAAGATTTGTGGCAGTGGCCACGGGTCATAAAACACCTTGCTCCATAGTTATCGAGAAAAGAGTACAGTGCAATTTAAAATGAAAACCAAACTACGTGTCTATGGAGGAGAGTCGCCTTTATCGACCGTGGTGGCGACTCTTACGCCAAATTAGCTTTAGCTATTCTGACGTTACCTGGTCTTACTTAAGGATTCGAACCAGCAAAATTATTGTTTTATTTAAGTAGGTGCGTATATTTGTTTTGCTCCTTAGGAATGTTGCAAAGAGACTGGCGTGAGCACCGAATACGCAGCTTTGATGTCAGCGCTGGTCCAGAGATACTTCAGGGAAAAGCGGTTGGCGTGTAACAGAGAAGGCGTGGCAGGCCAGAAAGAGCTGGAGACTCTACGTCGCGAGCTGTCCTCCATCAAAACGTTACTCGAGCACTGCAAACCTCCGGTTACAACTGTTCAATAAAAACTATCCATATCCTGTTTTTTCAATATATTTTATTTATTTATTTCGTGAAAGTGAATCACGTAAAAAGTAGGTATCTGGGGGCACGGCCGTAACAGTATATACAGACCATTATCGACGCCCCTATAACTTCGTTGTGGAGAAAACTAGAAGCCTGAATTTTCAGTAACCAAGCGCGCATTTTATAAACACGATATATTTCAATGGACCATGGGCAACTTTGTATGGAGCCTGGTCCTGAATCCAACAAACCTGAAACTTAGGTCATTAAATAGGTCTTTAAAACTACTTCAATTCGTTCTATGGGCATTAAGTTGAATTCCATTGCAGAACTGAGATATTCATATTTAAGTTAAAGTGAGTATAGGATCTATGAGAAAACGGGTTCTCTCAGTGAATACACATTCAGAATTATTAGGGTAAGGTTAGTGTGTAAAATAAACATGTTTTTGTAGCTAATTAATTGTTTTATTAATAAAATATGAATATATGCCACGCTCGATGTGCATTTTGTCATAACTACCCTCCAGAATACTAAATATGAATATTCTCCGAATGTGTTTTTTCATAGCTCGTACTACTGACTGTGGCTAAAATACGAATATCTTCGTTCTGCAATGGAATTCGACTTTGTGCCTATAGAATGAAATAAAGTAGATTTAGAGACCTATTTAATGACATAACTCTCAGTGCTGTTGGTTTCAGGACCATTTTGACGCATGGTCCTTTCATTCAATTTGAACCGGTAGTTTAAGAATTATAACTAGGCAAAGTTTCTTAATTTTGTCACTGAGTGACTCACCGATCACGAACACATAAACGAACGAACGATACACGAACTGCATAAATAACGGTAGTTTCATAGTGACCCAAACGTGGAGCACGGACGTGTGATGGAAGTACTTTGCTTGGGCGTCCAAGAAACTTGAAACATTTTGTAAGTATGGGGACTGTGAACGTGTTAACCTGCATGCTACCTAATCTGAACTTTTGCACTTTATGAAGCGGAACACCTTTTACATTGTCACAGAAAAACAGCGTTGATTTTCGGCCTCGTCACAAATTTGTGACGCAATGATTATTGGACAAGTGGAATACCCACCCTTCGCAATAGCTTTGTTACTGCCGTTACTGGGTCAAAGTTACATTACCTACTTATATTAGTGATATTGTTCCATTGACTTGCTATTACAACGTATAGATAGACTGGCCTTCTAGAACATTTTTGTTGGCGTCTTCCATTGCTCCGCCATCTTGGAATTCAGTACAAGCACCCGCCGTAGGCGGTGCAAAGAAAGAAAATGTACTCCCACTAGAGTAAGGGGCCTACTCGATTGGTACTATATAACTCAATGATTTATTCTCTTAAATTAAAACAAGAGCAAGGTTATAAAAACTTTATAAGCAATATGCACAATTGTTGGAAATGGAATTACCTACCTACCTATACAAAGAATTCGATAAAACTCATATATACTTATTTTAATCCATATATAATCTAGTCTACAGTGTAAAACTTTTGACATAATTTGTAAAACGATGAATACATGAATCTTTTACTAATCATTATCTTATCATAGTTAATTACATTTATCTAAATTAAAACTATTACATACAACAAATACATGTATATATATTCCGTAATTACAATATAAACATAACGAAATTTCCCTTGTGTTCAAAATAATCGTGTCCCTAACTTCAAACCCAGGCCGACTCTACCTTACAACAGACGAAGATTTCATATATTTTGTTCAGAAGTCCTTCCTCGGTAAAGATGTGTACATTGTGTACGTCGCGGAAAGTTTTCTGAAATATATGAGAAGTTGCACAAGCAGAGTTTTAAGAAAGTTTCCGTTTTTAGAGTTTCCTCGTGGTGATGAAATTGCGAGTAGGTAGTTACCCAGATTTCCATTGGGAAAGTTTCGTAATTTTGGAAACTTTTCGTCGACACGTCAGAATCGTCGGCCTGGGTTCTGCAAGAAGGCATCCACACTTCATTCAATATATATCTTTATACATTCTGGGTATGGATAGTGCCACCAACTGGTTAGTGATCCTATTGGTTTATCCCTACTTTATGTCACGATTTACTGAAACTTTTTTTCTACAGTAGTCGCTTCGCTAACACGAACATGTACCTACGCGTAATTCTGATTAGGTACAGTCACCAGCAATAACTTCTGCCACAACATAGCACGCATAAATATCTGACGACTCTATGTCTAATGCCATAAGGACGTGTCAGATATTTTTGCCGGCTTTGTTACGGCAGATATTGATGCCGATGACTGTACCTTAACCACAAGTCAGTATTCTGTTTATAACATTACCATTATTCTGTCATGAACGTTATTATGTTCATAGCTTACATTAGCGAGAGATTGTGGAGGACAAAGTTGATTGACTTGTATCTAATATTGAGTAAGTAATAGTTAATAGAAATACTTAGTACCTACATACCATATTAACAATAACACCAATGTAATTAATTAATTCATCTACATACTCATCAGTTGCTACAGACGTTATTATTTTTAAATACATCGCAACACGGCATACAATCCCACATGCATATTGATGGCTGGGGACATTTTAAAATATCTGATCAACAAAAAAATGTCTGTGATGTTTGTGAACAGCTTGTTCCCTCAGATCTATAGACAGCTACTGTACCAACAATTCATCAGTTTATAGTTCCACGAAAAGTTACGTACACGACAAAATTACGAGTATAATGTACTTACCTGCCTATCCTTCGTTTTATTTAAACACATAACTATTATAACAAACAACAGTAAATGCACTCGTATAATCTCCAGCAAACCCACTCAAAATTGTTAATGTGATAGAGGAGTTATGAATGCGAGTGAACTATGAAAAAAACGAAAATCTAGTGTCACTTAGTGTGCCTAATTTACCGGACAAAATCCTATCGGTTCCGTTCGTCTAAGTGTCGATACCTACTATTTATTATCAAACCGCGATTAGAATACACTTGAGCACATACCTATGCCGTTTTCGAATTAAATACATGGAATGACGTTGCCAATGGTATAGTGCAGATAAATAAAAATAGTTATTTCAGTACCTACGAAGAAGATCTAAAGCTTAGGAAAAGAACGTCAATTATATAAATAAAAATAAAAATAATGTAGTGTTATTCCCTCATAACATAACATCATCGTCTTCAGAGCTGTCAACTGGTAGAAAGAAAGTTTACTTTAAAAATAAAGTTTTAACCGATTTCAATTTAGTAGTCCGCCAAGCCACGAGAACATTTCCTATTATTTTTACAATTTACCACATGAACTGATTTTCGATAGCAAATGCGTTGATTACTATAGAAAAATCCGAATCGCTGTAAGTGGGCCGATAATATTTGAGGACTTCCATCGATTCCACAAGATCATCACCAATGGCACTTCATTAGTTCCTATTTCAACGGAATCTTATCAGAACCTGTGACGTGCTTTTGAACTTTAAAGTACATAATTGAGGAATTCGATAAGTCATCTGTGGTCTTCATCATCAATTCCTCACTACCAAATTTATGATTCCGGATGTAAATACACGAGTTATAATAGAAAATACCAAAATCACTACACGCGTGCCTAATAAAATTGAGGAGTCCCCTCAATTCCTCATGGATCCCATCATCTAACTGAATTTTGAAAAAAATGGGACCCACCTGGAAGTATATACATAGGAACAAAAAAAAATTTTTCGAATCGGCTCATCAATGACGGCGTTCTGAGGTAACAAATATTGAAAAAAAAACAGCCGAATTGAGAACCTCCTCTTTTGTTTGAAGTCGGTTAAAAACACATGTTCACATTTGACAGCTTATAAATAGTTTACTGCAGTACCTACCTATGTTGATAAGTACTTCAGTACGATGAATTTCCAAGCTTTCTCTAGCTTTTGTGCTAACGGTAATTTCGAAGTGTAGGTATTCTAATCGCGGTTTGATACTATCAATCTACGGTGCTGTATTGTAACGCCCCTAGAGCACAGCGTCACGGCGTTCAGCCATGAATAATGAAAATTAAAGTTTGATTTCTTGGAGTTTTTTTTCATTCATTTCATGTTTGAGAAAAGCAATATACATACCAACGGCGTGGCACGGGGTTGCCAGCTCGGCCGTCTATATGTACTCGGCCAGCAACCCCTTCCTTCCCGGCCTCTGTAGTAATGTACTATAGGTACCCATTTTGTAGTTTTAACAGCACTATTATTTTATTATTTACTTCACTGAGTCAAAGTACCTACCTACCTGCATGTGATGTGACCAACTATTTATTATATATTATACTGAAGATAGAGGGGAATACACGGGAATAACGCTAGGAGAATGATGAATGATACTGAAGATAGAGGGGAAGCGAGGAAGAGGAAGACCTAGACTAAACTACATAGAGGCTCGAGAAAAAAATGATGTTAGGTTGTATCGGGAGGTTGCCTGGGACCGGAGTAAATGGAGGGCCTTTGAGCTACACCAACAAGAGCTTAACTCTTAAATACGCAGAAGAAGAATGTCAGCACCTGAGCTTAAGCTAAGAAACGTAGCTTAGCTTGCGGAAAAGCAGCTTACACGCTACTTTCTAAGGACAGTAAGGACGCCTGTACACGCCAAACGAAATATCAGAATGAACGCGTTCTGGGAAAATCACTCTTCTATGCTATCAAGCAATAATTTTTACAGACACTACAGAATTCTGATGAGCAATTTGTCCGAAAAGTCCATCATTCCATAAACCATGTTCGGCCGAAGGATTTTTTGTTCATACAAGATATAAGGTCAATCGGGGCAAGTGAGCCACCGGGGTAAGTGCGATTTCATCAAACATATTGAAATCTACTGATATTTTCGTACTATAGGCATCATAAATGATCATCATTATCATCATATCAGTCCAGTGCCAGACATATGCCTCCCCCAAAGAGTGCCACAATGACCGGTCCTGTATGGTAGGCGCATTTACCCCGTTGGCGCACTTGCCCCGACTGACCTTACTAGCTATTATCGTAACCTAATTACATCATCTTTTGATTTATCAACGCGAAGTTTTCCGGGAAAACGACTTCGGAATCACGTTACCCCTGTCTCTGCGTGGTGGGTCACAGTAACCTGAGGAACAGCCACGGGAGATCCGGGTTGGGCTCGCATCACATGCGCACGTGGAATTTGCCCGCCTTGGTGACATACTTGACGCCCTTGAAGGGTTTGTACTTCGCGCCGTACATGTCGAGCCGCGAGACGCGCAGCCCGCTCACCGCGAGCTGCGGGATGGTGAAGTGGACGTTCACGCTTGGGGTCGCGCCTGTTGTGTCCGCCCCCGATGCTACGGATACCTAGAAACAATTGAGATGACGACTAAGATTTTTTTTATGATGTCATTCGAACCAGTTTTTGGAGAGGAACATGTGTTTGTATGGGAGTAACTACAATTAATGAACATAAATACCCAAAAAAACGAGACAAAGATTGACCTCGCTGGCGGCAGCGCAAAACTCTCCATACTGAAAGACAGTTAATTATGACGTCACAATAATGTTAGTACAAAGTACATGTATCGCTGTATGGAAAATCAGGTAAATTGTTGTTTCGTTCGCGAAATACTGCGTTTAAGTACATAGTTGTTTTACAATTTTGTTTCTATAAAAGCGTAAGGAGTCTATTGGTAACTTTAAATTTACTCTAGGGCAATAAAATAATGCATATTTCTTCTTAACTTTCAAGGTTCATATTTTCTTACGATTTTTACTTTATTAGGATAATTTGATGGTTTACTATCCATTTAGCATCACTACGTTATCAATTTGAACACGAGTCGTCATGCCTATTGACAAACTATGGGCGGGTTGCACCGACTTACGATTACAGAACGATCCACGTTAAATATGGCGCTGACAAGTATCCATACATTCAGATTTTAACGAACACCGCTTACGATTACAGACTGTTTGGTGCAACATGGTGCAACTCACCCTAAGCAATATACATATATTTGACGACTGGATTAGCTAAGTGGGTAGTGACCACATATTTTGGATCCCGATGCAAAAAGAGGGGTTTTATTAGTTTGAAGTGTCTGTGTGTCTGTGCCTGTAGATGTTTTTTTTCTGCCTGAATGGTGACGTGAATGATACGGTTCTTAGCTACGTTTTAACCGAATCGGTTCACCCGGTTTTAGATATTGGGGGCTCTTCAACTTATCTAAGTTGTTAATTATATATATTGTCGTCTAGTAACCATAACATAATAAGCCTTATTGAGCTTTTTATGGGGCTAGTTAGATTTGTGTAAGGTTGTTCCCTTATATTAATTAATTCTTTATTTATTAGATGTACGAGTGAGTACTGTATTATACATTTTACAAAAAAATCTAATAGTGTAATTATTGTATTTCTATGAGGTGGCGTGAGAAAATTCTAATACGGTATTTTGTCTGAATCGCGCGACCAATGCAACTGTGATTGATTAGTGCAGCGGTCGGCAACCTTATAGCAACCAAGCTAACGAAAAGGACGCGGCTCGCACTTCTTAATTATTTCTTTATCAGGTAATTCCAAAATTCTGAATTCAACGACCTTTCGGGAGGCTCGCGGGCCGCAAGCAAGGGTCCCAAGGGCCGCTTGTTTAGGACCCCTGGATTAGTGTCTTGAATTAAGTAGGTACATTCATACGGAAAATAATTAGCTTATATATAATATTTTTACTTACGGTTCCTCGTATATTAGGCAATTTTGGTAACTCTATGCGTCCGATGTCCCATAACAACACTTTGCTGACCGGGTCGTATGAATACTTTCCCTGATTCGCCGAAAGGGAACAGTTCAGGACACATTTCGGCATGCAAATTTCTAACGCCACATCTGTAATCAACAACCGAATGGAATAAAATAAACATGAAACGTGTTACACTGTTAATTGGGTCAATCAACTATTTCATGAAGTTAATCTAACCCCTTAGTCAGGAAACAACATGACAGAGTTTCTTATAAAAATATTACATCATGGAATTTTAACTATTCTAAAAAGGGTTTACAATGTCAACAAAACCTTACATTTGGTGGATTGAATCCCACAAAATCTGTATTATAAGGTGACATAGGCGACCAGCAACAGAAAAAGGTTGATTCAGCCTATTACATCTTTGGAGGAAACAAAGAAAATAAAGAATGATAATTTTCAGGCAGGTAACCGCCCCACCGCAAAAGCATTTATATAAATCGCAAAGTGGCGTTAAGGCGGTCCATTGGAAATTAACGCGTGCTTTGAAACGCCGTTCTGACTAGATTAAGCAAAAATAAGGTCTTATTTTCAGATATTATTCTTGACTATATGATTGTACATCTGATTTCACTGATACAATGATTGCTTAAAAATCCTCGATGGAAAAAAAACCAAAGTTGGGTCTGTATTTTCCCTTTTTTACTCAGCCTACTCAAACGATACATTATTTTACGACACAATCAAGTTAATACTATAGTATTTTATCTCATCTGAAATCTCACTTTATGAAATTTTAATAAATTTTAATAGTATTTATCAAAATTTATTCAAAACAGTGGTTCCTGAAGAGTGTTACATGTTACATCTCTTTTTCTCGTGTGTGGGCGTGTACGACTCAAATCAAGGCATCCCCTTAAACCGTTGATACATATACGAATGACGATAAGAGAAGGCATACATGGATAGATAGATAGATAACTTATTTATTTGGCATTTTGAAACAAAAAAAATAAAAAGCATACAGAAAAAAAGAAACAGAAAAAAACAACGATAAAAGAACAAGTAAAACAATCGTGGAAAGGAAAAAGAATTATAAATTAAAACTAAGACATAGTAGGTAATTGTGCGTTGCAATAATGCCAAAATGGTACTGTGACTCAGTTTTGCTTTGCTTGTGTGAGCAAGCACTGATATTCTTCCAGCACCTCGGGTGAAGATGCTGGTGAAATATTAGATCAAATAATAATAATAAACAAATAAAGCTTGCAAATAATATCGAATAAATAAAATTGAAAAATTGAAAAATTGAAAAATTGTTTATTCAGTTAAGAGCTTACAGTGTTTCTTATATCCAATACTTCTGCCAAACCACATAGTGGTTTGTTGGCAGACGATGCTCCAATTTGTACAAATTGTTTAGTAAGCTGTTTAAATATACCAAAACTTAATTAATAAAATGAAAAAAAAATGAAATGAAATCACTGACTGAATGATAGATCTGTGTGATAGGTGAGTAATAAAAAAATAACAATATGTAAAGTGTAACTATGTGTTGACATGGAGTGTATATATGAAAAGAAAAACGTGTGGTGAGATGTGTGATGTCTCTTAGAAGCACGCCTATATAACAAAATCTGCAACCAAATAGCCATGAGGAATTCCTGCCACTTGCTTGTCCAAGAGAAATCTTTTAAACTTTAATTTAAAACTCATACATACTCTCTAAAGTCCTCCCCATAGTCTGTTTGGGTCCGACGGTGACGTCCAGTCGGCCCTGGTCGCCGTTGGAGCGCAGCATCAGGTTGTGCCGCACGTATATCGGTATCGCCACCACACTCTGCGACCCGATGTGGTACGACATCAGCCGGAAATTACCATCCGGGGGGATGAATGACAAAATTCTTTCGGACTGAAAACCAAATGGCAAAACACAAACAATGTATATCAGTATAGAATGGACTTTCCGGATGGTTGAAGGCTATATTTTGTCTGCGTTCTTTGTAATACGCGGCCAAAAAAGGAAAAGTTTCTGAGATTGTAGCTTTGTGAGTTTGTAATGGGTAATCACCGAAGCTACTCGTCCTATTATACTCATATAGATCATTACGAAAATTTACTGTGACTGTCCCTTTTGAAATTTTCTTGAGCAATGTCCCATGTAATGAAAGTGAATGAAGCAAGAAAAGTTTGTCAAGATCGTAGCAAGTGGAAATCCGTGATCTCTGCCTGACAGGAAATTGGCGTGATTATATGTATGTATGTGCCATTAACACCCAAAAGGTTGTCACGCCCTTTAGCGATAAGACCGCTTGTTGTTTACCTCTACTTGTAAATTGTTGGTGTTCTGTATTGTTTACATAAATTGAGTTACAATAAAGAGTATTTGTATTGTATAATAATAATACTTAAAATCTAGCTGTTTTAAAAGGTTAATCGGTTCTCCTCCCCACCTCCAATATGCAACTTACCTCCCATCGTTTAAATCTCACACAAGGATGGAACGAGACATCGTCGAACAAGCGTGGGTTCACAAAGGTGAGCGTCAAGTCGGGCATGCCACTCAACTTGATACAGCAGTCAATCTGGAATTGTGACCATGGACTATGTTAATTACGCTCAGGTATGTATGATAAGTTTCTAAAAAAAATTTCATTTTTAGACAAGATTTTATTACTAGTTGTACTTTTCTGTAAACAGTCATCAACTACTTGTTGACATGATTCTAACAAGCCCAAACTCAACGGGGTTACGTTTATTACGTCCTGAATTCCCATGGTCTCCCAACTGAATTGTCATCCAAACTATACTTAAACCGAAAATTTCAGTTTAATCGGTTGGAGATATCTGCTCCAAAAATTAGTTGCAAGATTCTTAAATTACTTACATACATTGCAAGTTAAATAAAAGCTTCTAAAATACAAATCCATCTGTTAAAAACCATCAAAACAGATATAATCATTTGTAGTAGATCATCATCAATATCATCATTATCATCATAATCAGCTAAGTTCCACAGGCATCCTCTCATGTACCAGAAGATAACAAAAATATGATGATGTGTAGAACACTTACATATCCCTGTATCTCAGCCGACACCGTCGCACCATTCTTGTCAATGATGGCATCCACTTCCTCCACAACATCGAAATAGGCTTCATTGTTGGCATATTTTACGCCTGACCTCCGCCATGGCACATTGGACAGCTGGCCAGATGGCAAGATTGAAGATACACTGCACACAAGGTTATGATAAAGTTAACATTTAAAGAGGCCAACCGTAATTGTGATATTGCATACTATAATGTAAGAAAAATATGTATGGGCCAGAAACATGTTCAAATAAAACCAATCTCACATACTTGGACTTCCCTGTGACAGTATTGGCTATGGTTCTTAAAATATTTGGTGGCTTGATCAGCTCTTTTAGAATGTTGCTTTCTGTAGCTAGTGGGAACCCATTATCCAACATTTCATCAAGAAGCTGTAAGAAATAAAATATTTTTTTAACAGAGAACCAATGGTACAATACATAAAGGCATTAACACAATCAATTACGCATTTTTCAGGCTTACCTCATAAACAACAACATAATTCTCTTTTATTATGGTCTCTGTGCAGTCAGAGAAATAGTCCTGCAAAAAGTAATCAAATCAAACATCTGTCCCTCATAAATAGGACAGTTTTGAAATGTGTACAAAATTATGTACAAATTCAAAAATCAACTTTGAACTTTTACTAAATGCCAAAAAGTTCCTAATTCACAAAAAGAAGCCTGGGTCTCTGGAAGTTAACAGATTCAGTTATTATTAAAGTTAGTTCTGGCTAAAGAAACATAACATTTAGTTTAGCTAATATTGAATAGCTGGTCATGCTTACCTGGAATGTGTCTACAACTCTGTGCAGGAACTCAATGACAAATAGTGGGGCCACTTCTTGCTGGCAAACAGCTACGAGGGCGACCCCTCCTCTCTGAATGGAGATCAGGTAGTGATGAGGAGCCGCCAGCACTGGAGGCACATCCTAACAACATGTGGATAAAGTAGCAAGTGAGTAGTAGTAGTAGCTGTGTGATGTGGAGCAATAAGAAACATGTTAACATTTAAAAAGGCAGGCAGGGCAGTTATTGACAGTTAAGAAAAATACATGCTCATACTAACATTAGGCGATGCTCGCTGAGCCTCCAAATAGTAGTCGCATACAGATCTTGGAATGACGCTCCGCCAATGCTTTTCGAGGAAAACATCCCTACGGATAAAAGTACGTATTTATTTATAGCGCTTGTTAAATGGAGCAAACCAGAGTTGTATTCAACGCAAATGATCGAGGACCATGCAAGGTTCAGAACAATCAGTTAACAGTTACTATACAAAACAAACACAGAGTAACATACCCTGAGGGGTTGATTATGAATAAACTGTGAATCATCGTGGTCCCTAATAAACCGTAGTGAACTATGACTTGCTTCGTAACATTAGAGTATTAGAAACAAATAAAGTATCACTGAACAAGACCGAAAACGTACCAAGCTGGCACTTATTTCATTTGACAGACTAAAAAAAAAAAAAAAAAAAAAAAAATGACAACGACGGCGCATGAGCGTAGCGAAAGGTATAGTCGAGACACATTTTTTGACGTCGAATCCGGTCCCCGTGGGTTGAATCGGTGCATGTGGGCATTCTTCGGATTTTAGCCTTAGCAGAGAAGGAAAAGCATTATCTTTGAATGCAAGCTCCACGTAGCGGTTATTAGAACGTAGTGGTTATATTTTCTTTGTTGTCCGCCGCGGCAGGCCGCGCCAGTGTGATGCAGGCTTAATGGCAATGGCACCTATTCTGTGAGGCCCTGAGGCCATTTTGGCAATTTTGCGGCGCTACTAAGCAGAGGGCAAACAGTCGTTAAATAGCCGGGTGCGGGCGCGGGGCCGGTGTTTGCTGGCCAGTATTTGCAGATAGTCTGGCAAGACTTCTATGATTTTTTTCGTATAACATAAAATCGGCCAAGTGCGTATCGGGCCACGCGCAGTGTAGGGTTCCGTAGTTGCCTGTCTGCCTTAGTTAGGTACATCGATACACGCGCGCCCACTAAATGGTGCGGTTGCGTCGGCCGAATTTGTACGAAAGTTGGCCTTTCTAAGTACATTATAACCTTTTCACCGCCAGCTGGCGAAATGAATCGCCGTGCCACGGACGCCACTGACGTCAAATGACGACCGTCCAAAAACCAATAATAACCACTTCTAGAACTCTTTTATAATGTTTGTGGCTCTGGCGTCAGGGACACGAATGGCACGATTTTCCGAAAAGGTTAAGTTGATCGAATATTACTCGGTAAATAGTAATGTCTCCTTAGCCGTAATAGTTTTCCTTTTAAATTCATTATAATATGTACTACTGCCTACATTTTTTTAATAACTTTTACTCTGTGACGTCACTAACGATGCAACTCTTTTCGCTAAAATGCCCAGTTAAGGGTATGCGCGCACGAGCCACTTTTTATCTCTCACATCAAGTCGATGGGTTAGTGTTAGTATATATGGATGTCTACGTGTGCGCACTTCCATACTAATCCATAGAGTTGATGTTAGAGACAAAAGTTGCTCGTGCGCGCATTACCCTATACCCTACCCTAATGGTGGGTACACACTGAGCAAACGAACGACCAACGAACGCGAAGCATTTACGTGACAACTATTTGTTAGAGTGAGATACATAGCCGTTCGTTGGCTTGGTGTGTACCCACCATAACTGCAGCATTAGTGCCACCGATTACCGGGCTCCAGTGCACCGATCCAGCCCTCCCGAGGGCTGAGGTCGACTTAATTTGTTGATCGCCTACGTTGATGTCTCGATGCCTGGCTTATTGTGATTTATTTGTGAGATGTTTCAATATTTTTATAATTAAACGAGTGAGCGAAGCTAAGCAAGTTCTCCGTTCTCTTAGCAATCAGAAAATGATTTTATGGTGATCCTTAAAAATCATAAGTTGAAATTTCATTGAGACCTTAAAAAGTAAAAAAATTCGCTCGCGACTCCTAAATCCTATAGAAAAATAAACATGTTATTTTTTCACGTGTTACAACAATATAAGAGGGTGCCTCATTGAAATTTCAAACTTTCGATTTTTATGGACCATGTCAAATCATTTTCCGATTGCTTTAAAGTTAGATTAATATTTTGAATGCATTGTTGAGTAAATCATAACGGTCTAACTGAAGTGTTTTTGGTGATTAACTTAAAAAGCACATATTTTCGAATTAAACCCGTGATTAAAATCGAATGCTTCTTTTCAACTTCAGTTAGACCACTATATTCTATTCAAGAATGCGTTAAAAATTACAATCGAATGTTAATACAATCAGACTATTATTCAACTTGTCAGGTTCCCGAATTAATTGACACGGGGTAGTTTCAAAAGTCCTCAAGAAATATGAAATTACTAATGGCTACTAACAATCAAAGCCGCGCGCCATGTTATTTTTATTCAGGTCTATAAAAACTCAATCGCACAAAAAAAAATACATAAATATAATTATTGAACCTACTCACAAAATTGTACGAGAATCGGTTGAGAAATGCGAGATGGCATCCAGACCTACGAAATAATCTTGGCACAAGCTGAAACGGAGAACTTCGTTAGCTTCGCTCGCTCTATGTAGTTTATATTGGTTTAACATCTCACAAAGGAATTAAATAAAATTTTAGTATCGAATCATGACAAGGTTATTTGATAATGATAAGTGAAATAACACCCTATCTTAACAAGATCCGTCCAAAATAAAAGTACAAGTATAGTACTTATAGCAAACATGTACCTACCTACACGCAGTTAATGTCTATTAACCTCAAAGGGTTTGAATCCCAGCTCGTACCAATGAGTTTTTCGGAACTTATGTACGGAATATCATTTGAAACTTGCATACATCCATGAAGAAATTCAAAGGTGTATGTGAAGTCCCCAACCCGCACTGCGCCCGCTGGGGACTACTGCCCGTTCCCTCTCATCCATGAGAGGAAACCTGTGCCCAGCAGTGGGACGCTATAGAGTTTATTATTGTAAACATACAAAATGAATTCACATGAAAATGCAAGTTTATGCCTAGCTGACAGCATTGCATTAATGTCAGATTAAAAGCATCCTATCAGACTATAATAAGGGATAAATGCTACATGTCCGACGTAAATAATTTCATGCTAGCCGGGTTGGTGTAAAGGTATGACAAGAATTTTCTTCATTCGCAACCAGAAAAGCATAGAAGCTAAAAAATTCGCTAAAGCTTATAATGGTCTTCATTTCAACAAGATGGTAAGTATGACTAATATCAACAAATTGGTCCGGTAATAGCAAACTAATTTTGAGAATAAAATTTAAGGCAATATGTTTTTTATTATTTTAAAAACTTTGACCAAGCAACCAGACTTTATTCCAAGATTAGTTTTTACAAATTAGATGTTCAACTTCAGGTTGTCCTTATGCCTATTTGGTTGCATCCAGCCAGTCGTCCAGCAAGATAAAAACTCGCAAAAATCTGGACACCGCAAATTAATCCAAAACTGGTAAAAAAAAATTGCATTCAGATATCATTAAGATTTGTTTACTACATTTTTATAATCAAGTGTAGTAAGAAGAAAATAATAAACAAAAGAATTTGTCTTTTAATTTACGGACTTAACTCAACATCTACTTTTTTTAGTCAGCCTTGTGTTCAGAAAATCAGCTGTAATACCCAGATGGTTTTAAAAACTAACCTGTTTGTATAAATTACTGTCAAGATTATTTTGATAAATATGTATAGCTATGATATGAATTCAGCTGACTAATACATAATGACTTCTGACCAAACCGGGTTCATATAAAGACAATTTACTTCTATAGGCAGATTTGATTGAACTGAAATAAGAACTATTATCAACCCCCATTTATGTAGATTAGAAAGTGATGAATCTAACTATGACAGATTTAAAACAATGGATGATATGTGTGTTAATGGATCCGTACCAAAGCAAAAAATCAGTTATGTGAAAATATTGCATGAATTTTTCTTGGAATTAAGCAAATTCTTGATTATAAAGTCTATTCCAGAAGGAAAGTTGTGAAATATAAATAAATTCATAACAAGTCATTGAATTGCAGATTAAGCAGCAAGTCTATGACTCTTTTGAAATGAAACATAAAATCTAAACTGAATATTTAAAAAGTGAAAATCATTAGCAAATTAACTTAATATTTACTAGTGTTCTCAGAACTGTCATGGTACTTTTCATTAAGTTTGAGGTTATACCAAAAGATATAATCAATAAACATGTTAATATTAAATCCAAAGTCCACGTAAATTGAAGAACTTAATAAAACAATGAATGGTTTTCTTACGTTTTTATTGAGTCCAGCCCTTACACTTAATAATTAACGGTTGGATTTAGCAACACGCTCCAGCTCGTCCTTCTTCTTGATAGCGTAAGAGTTGGAGGAGCCCTTGGCGGCGTTGATGAGCTCGTCAGCGACGCACTCGGCGATCGTCTTGATGTTCCTGAAGGCGGCCTCGCGGGCGCCGGTGCACAGCAGCCAGATGGCCTGGTTCACACGGCGCAGCGGCGACACGTCCACGGCCTGACGACGCACCGTACCCGCGCGACCGATCCTGGTCGAGTCTTCGCGGGGCCCGGAGTTGATGATGGCTGTCACCAGGACTTGCAGAGGGTTCTCACCAGTTAGCAAGTGAATGATCTCGAATGCGTGTTTCACGATTCTTACCGCCATCAGCTTCTTGCCGTTGTTGCGGCCGTGCATCATCAAGGAGTTCGTCAGACGCTCCACGATGGGGCATTGAGCTTTGCGGAAACGCTTGTGTGCGTACCTACCAGCAGAGTGTGGTAAATACTTCGCGTATTTCTCCTTCACAGAGATGTAATCTTGCAGGGACATGTCCGAAACCTGGACATCGTAGCAGCTCCATCGCCCGAAAAGCTTGATTTCGGGAATATCGGCCGCTTGGGGCAGGGGCGCGTTGTCGACGGCCACGCTGCCTGCTTCCATGCCGTCATCAACCCAGTTTTCTTCAGCCATGGTAATTAGCGGCTATAAACAAATAATAACCGTGTTAAATTATAATAAAACACACATTTTAAACATAAATTTACAACGATTAATGCCAAGAATACTTACTTTTAGGCTAAGAAATAGCGACTATAACCTCGTGTTGTCAGTGGAACACGGTAAAAAGGAAGTGGATTAGAAACGTGAAGTTGGCAGTACACTTTCAGTGTTGCCACTCTTCAGTGAATATCTTATTCAATATCACAAAGAAATAGAGGTCATGATATTGTAAACAAAAGTGTGTTATTACCTTATTTTATTTTAAACTTATATTTTAAACAAGTAACCTAGTATAATAATATTATTAATAAAAAACAGACAAATGGATATAGACTGAAGCGCTATCTACACATCCTATCAATATGTCACAACAACCGCCTTCAATTGAATCGAGCCATCACACGGTGAGTACTATCGCGATGCATGTAATAGATTTATTTATTCATTTAATAATATATGTTACATGACATTACAGAAATCTAATGCGTCACACAACTAAGATTGAACATGTTAACAATAGCACATAATAGAACGAGATGCAATAACACCAATAATGGGCCATCCACATTAAGTGATTTGTCAGCCCCAATTCATCAGAATCTGACTAATTGCTATAGTGTGGATGCATGTTCCAACCGTCAAACGAGTTGTACGGACTAATTGCATGAAAATCACAATTTGGACCATGGAATTTGCATGATCTGCCAAGTTTTTTTTCTCACAAATTTCATACAAATAAATTTAAACGATAATTTAAAAATATATGCTAAAGAATAATAATTATATTAATTATATAATTGTATTAATATTTTACACTGTAATTTTGTTTTTTTTTAAACCGGTGTTTTGCAACTACAATTTCATTCAGTGTGGCCAGTTAACAGTAAGAAAGCGAAAATTGCGGCATTCAAACGGTCCTGCGAAGCGGACTGCAAGATTGTTACTAACCGATGATATAGGGCGAGACAGCACGTCGATCATGAGGTGGCCGTGACATACTCTCGATTTTTGTGGGCTGCACGGCTATTACGCGACGGCGCGCGAGCTCTCTCATTTTTTCTCGTACTATCCGTCTCTCTCTTATTAGGACATGCGAGAGAAATCGAGAATATGTCGCGGCTGTGTGTTAGACGTGCTGTCTTGCCATATCTCATCGGTTAGTAACAATCTTGCAGTCCGCTTCGCAGGACTGTTTGAATGCGCCAATTTTTGCTTTCCTTCTGTTAACTGGCCACACTGAATGAAATTGTAGTTGCAGTTGTTAGGTGTGTACGCTACACCCAATTCTGACTTCGACATGTTGTACTGACAAATTTGGGTTTAATCACATAATGTGGATAGCGCATAACATTACACTCGAGGGCCTGGCATCCATCACCTCACAGAACTTCAAACATTGTTTCCTCACACTCGCCCATGGCCATGCAAACAGATCGCACTCCGGTGCAGACGCCAAGAGCGCATTTAGTAGTGAGAGAGCGCAGGGCAGTGGGAGTTCCTACGCGACACAGTGCGAGCTGCCGGGACAGCAAGAAGAACGCGTAGCCGAGGCCTAATAGCTATTTTGGGGACGTCTGGCTGGCACAAACAGTCGCCCTAGTCGGCATACTAACTCAGGACAATCCGACTCGCCGCGAAGGACTCGACACGCAGCCAACAGCAAACTAAGGGTCCGTCTGACCTCTAAGGAATTGTAGCCGAGGGTACCTAGCAGATACTTGGTTGGGTAGAGGAACGGGTAGTACCCATAAATCTTCTTAAATACGGTAACCATACGATCGACGCTACCTCCAACTTGCTTCTAACCAAGGCGTTGTATACTAGCTTGATTGCTAGTGGATCGTTAAAGTTACGCAAGTTTCGGCTGACAAAACCGAGTCTTCGGTAGCAGTCCGCAGCTAGAGATAGTATGTGCTCGTGGAAAGAGAGACGTGTGTTGAGTGTACTACTGGGGAGGCGTCGGACCACTTAGCGACGGGATAGTTAATAGAAAGATGACCTTGTAGTAAAAGTATATATTGTCAAAAACACGAAACGATGTTACAAGTACGAGCCCCAGTAGCAACTGGGGTTCGGGGACGGTGCGGCCGGCGGCGGCGCGCCGTGCCTGCTGTGTCAGCTCCTATCGAGTGCACATGCATATCAATGTCGCTACACAATTTCCCCCTTTACAAAAAACAGAAAAAAAAACTTATCCAAACAATGATCTCTCTTTTGGGATCGAATTGAACACAAATCAGTGCCCGCGTGACTCTAGCCATACTTTACTCACGGCTAGTCTGCATAGTTGCTCAAATTACGTGCAGGTGCGCGTTTCGCTGACAATGCTCGACGCGCAGCTGCGCCTTGTCACACGGATAATGAAATATGAACCAATACATTCTATATTTGGTACGTACTAACTATTTTACGATAAACATTTTGACCTAATAGTAATCACTTCACTGTATCGCACTTGTATTCCAAAGATGGGTCCTAATAAATTACCGGTTGCTGTTGTCTAGGCTGGGGTTGACCCGGCTCCTTATGGATCACAACCGTTGGCTCGATCTTCAATACGGCTTTCCTTAAGTAGTTACGCGTACACTTTTTGCACCTTGCTTGCACGAAGTAGCACAGGAACAATGTTAATATAATGAAAATTACGATCGCCGTCACACACAAGTAATTTAGCTTGGTGTCAACCTGCCCGGTCGCGTTGTGCACCTCCGCGATGGCAATAGTATTGCGTGAGGCTTCTTCTTTGCTTTGACTGTACCCCATGTTTGCAGGTTTAAAAAGAATAATGATGAATTATTTTTAACGTGACTGCACGCTCTGCGTATAACCAGTGAAATGATTTGCTTTTCCAATACAACTTATCTTAAATATGCATTTATTTTGATGTTACATTACTTTATTTTGCACTCTGTGACAAAAATAAAACATAATTTTCCTAAAAATAAATCGCTTACGACGTAATACATATCTTAGGTACATACCGACTGTGCAACCTAGTTACGTTAAATATTTCGTCTTACTTCATAATTTGCATAATTCGTTAAAATTCTAAAGCGTCATTTCGCAATTGAAATCTGTCGATTTACATTACTTACTTACTTGTTAATTAATTGCAATAGCGATAACATGTTGTTCTAACCTACTTAACGCTAATACAAGTAGTTAGGTATTAACTAATGTCAACCAACCAGTAACCGAGCGATAATTTATGTGATATACTATACGAGTCGACATTTTATTTTACCGTCGAACAACATAAAACGTCAACTTAAGTGCTCTTACCGACCCATTAATCCTATAACTGAAAGCTAATGGTACAAGTCTGCGAATCTGACAGGTTTGAGAATTACTCTGCCACTGCGCGTTGTGCGCGGCTGCGCTGTCGCCTCGCTGTCGCTTGGCGCGGCGGTGGAGCCGCTTACCTTATGACTCTCCGGGGCCGCACGTGTGCTGGCGCCGTCGTCGTTCCAAACATACGCTGGCTTTAATCTATCAATTGACAAACGAGCCTGTTTGTTTGCAAATTGAATTAAGAAAACTTTTTCTCCTCTCTCTATAACCTTAAATGGCCCGTTATAAGGTGGTTGTAGCGACTTTCGCACAGAATCATCCCTGACGAACACATACTCACAAGTTTGTAGGTCTTTATGTACAAAAATTGTGCGTGAGTCGCGTACTTTTTTATCTACTGGTTTATAATTCCGTATGGTGTTACGTATGCTCGCTGCTAAACTAAATGGGTCGCCTGACTCTGTACATTGTGCGCTATTGAAAAAATCACCTGGTAAACGCAGCGTGTGACCGAAGGTCATCTCCGCGGCGCTTATTCCATTGTCGTTTCGGCTGGCGGCTCGCAGCCCCAGCATGACAGTTGACAATTGATCTTCCCACGTGCTGTCCGTGAGCCTGGCCATCAGCGCTGCCTTAAGGGACCGATGGAATCGTTCAATTTTTGCATTTCCCTGCGGGTGGTATGCCGTGCCTGCTGTGTCAGCTCCTATCGAGTGCACATGCATATCAATGTCGCTACACGTGTATCGAAGACTACCCCGAGATCCTTGACGGTGAACACACGGTTTATGGGCTCAGAACCCAGAAAGTATTGAGCAAGAATTGGATCGCACGCTCGACTAAAAGTACAGACAGAGACAGCTAGAAAAATATCACAATAATCCTCACCGAGGCATGGCCGCCAGTTAATTGAACGTTAGCTGTCTCTTTCCAACTTATAGCTGCGTCTTTAGGTTGATGTGACAAATTGCTAGGCTTATAATTTATAATGGCCTAGACAAGAATCTTTGGAGCCGGGGTCTTTTAATGAATATGTATAATCATATTTTATTCGGTTTAAATTTGAAAGTTTAAATATCTTTGACAAATTGCTAGATGTGTGATGGCCTTACCGCAAATAGAGTGAAATGAAATGTAAATGTCAACTATTTGACATTCCACTGTGTGGCCCGGTCACGGCCCGGTCCGGTTCCGCTAGTGATGCGCGACTCCGAATGATTTGCCTATTCGAATAATTAGCGATTACTAATATCAATATTCGAATTGGAAATTAGTTGTACACTAATGCTAATAATCGAATGATGACAACTAATTAGTTGCAACTAATCGAGTACCGAACGATAACCACCGTAAGCGTGACTCTCCTTTCATACTATATCAATGATGGGCGAGCTCAAGTTATGGTGGTTATCTGTTCGATTCATTCGTTAGTTGACTTAGTTGTGACAGTGACATTAGCTACTAATGTCAACGTCTAGTTCGATTCGGAGCGGCTACCACGAACTTCGAAAGTCGAAGTTCGTAATACATGCATCCCTGTCACTCGATTAAGGGAGTGCGATAGAGATGGAAATACCCGAACTTCGACTTTCGAAGTTCGTGGTAGCGCCGCGGGCACATTAGATTAGCGACTAATGTTAAAGTCAAGGTCGACTCATGCGGGCGACCGGGCGTCGAATAGAAGTATTACTAATAATCGAATGATTTTCAAATTAGTCGAATTAGTTGAATGATTATAATAATCGATTAATCGAATTAGTATCATTCAAAGTCGCGCATCATTAGGTTCCGCAGTCTTCGCTCCCAGTAGATAAGTTTCGAAGTGTCTACTGATTACTGTTATCTAGTTTCACATAGGCCAGAGACCTGTGAATTGTGATAACATCGAAGTAAGTCAACTATAGTACTTTTTACACTGACCATTTAATCAATACACCATTTATCATCAAGGTTAGAAACGGGTGTACAAAGTTCGGTCGCTATGGCTGCGATGAAAAATACCAAGAATATTAAACTTTTCACCTTTCTGGCCTCGAAATATAATCCTCGAGTAAGTACAAAGAGATTCTTGAATCTACAAGAGTACCACAGCAAAGACCTATTGAGAAAGCATCAGGTATCTGTGCAGGACTTCCGTATTATTGATACAAAACTAGACCCGAAACCACTCTGTGACTTCAAGGCCGACGAGTATGTAGTAAAGGCTCAGATATTAGCCGGCGGCAGGGGTAAGGGTCACTTTGATAATGGATTCAAAGGAGGAGTTCATCTGACCAAAAATCCTAATGAAATAATGGGCTTAGCAAAAAATATGTTGGGTCACAAATTAATTACCAAACAGACGCCGAAAGAGGGCATAAAAGTGGAAAAAGTAATGGTGGCTGAAAGTGTAAACATTAAACGGGAAACTTATTTGAGCATTATAATGGATAGGAGTTTTAATGGTGCAGCTTTGGTGGCATCCCCAGCTGGTGGTATGGACATAGAAGCTGTGGCTGAGAAAACACCTCACCTGGTCAAGACAGTGCCCATTGACATATACGAGGGCATTACTGATAAAGTAGCAAATGAGGTTGCAGCTTTCCTAGATTTCAAAGGTGATCTAAAGAAGAAATGTGCAGAGGAAATAAAAAGAATGTGGCAATTGTTTGTGAAGGTGAGTAATGGTTTTGCTATAAGTAATTTTAGAATAATAATAATATTAGTCAGTATGGTGAAAATCAAAATAATTGTACATAGTTAAGGGCCTTAATCTAATCTACGCTTTAACTTTTCTCATTTTCGTAACGGCAATTACCCATACATTTTATATGGCTAATTGTCGTTACGAAAATGAGAAAAGTTAAAGCGTAGATTAGGTTAAGGCCCTTAACTATGTACAATTTGTTTGATTTTCACCCTATAAAATATTATTTTGGTATTGTTGTTTTTTGCTTGTACATGACAAACAGTGGCCTCACATTCTCAGTAATAATTCAAATGCTTTCTTAATATATTATAATTCTTCATTGATTGTCAGTGTGTAAATTATAAGCAGTTTTAACAAATTCTACTCAATATTTTTCAGGTAGACGCAACACAACTTGAAATAAATCCTCTTGTGGAGACAGATGATGGAAGAGTGGTGGCTGTGGATGCCAAAATCAACTTTGATGACAACGCTCAATTCAGGCAGCAGGAGATATTCGCTTTGGATGATGACTCTGAATCAGATCCCAGAGAGGTAAATATAATGTTTCATTCTTAATAGTTTATTTGAAGTGGTTTATCTCTGTGACACAATATTCATTCATCTCTTATTTAGAAGTACCATGATATATGATAAGAACTTGGTGATCACTATGCTTAAGGAAAATTAATGTTATTGAAAGCAAAGATACGCCCGTCCGAACAACATTCGCTTGACATACAGGTAGATTCACGAAAGCTGGCACGAATGAATTGAACTAGTGAATGATAATGTCTATGTGTGCATCACATAATTATTAAATACAGGTTGATGCAAAAAGTGAATATGATTATTGTGTTTTAGAGAATAGCATTATCTTTACTCTCTGCTCTTTTTTATTTTTTTTACAGTTCGAAGAATCATCTTTCGATTCTTGACATTAAAAATAAGTCAGAAAAATATGCATACGTTTATTTACAAAGGTCTTTAATAATAATTACTAAAAGGATTAACATGATTCTTGGTGCAGATTATAATAATATAATTGATTTTTTCTTCAATAACGAAAACGTATTTGGTACATGTTTACAAAATATTAGGAGGCCCCTGTACAAAAACGGCACTCCCACTGCCACTCACAGTGACAAGTGACATTACTTTCAGTCAATTCATTCATGCCAGCTCTCGTGAATCGACCAGTACTGTGACACACTGTGACCGCTGAAGACTAAGGCACGGTGGCCCACAATTGCCAGTGTTGAGCCGCCGCATTGGAAGAATTACTCGTGCACGTTGGGCCTATCTTTACGAAGTAATATATATATATCTATGCCTTAGCTGCATGTCCCCCCATCCATCCATATTGAATGCATCCATATGCCGCCATAACAATGAATCCATATTGAAATTCTTCATTGTTATAAACTATTTTGAAAATGAGCATAAATAGCATCAGATTTGCAAAATGAGTTTATTTATTTATAGAATCTATTTGTTATCCACTATAGTCTGGTTGCCAGTTGGCAACTACTGCCCTTCACCAATGTACGAACATTTGGGAGGGGATCCACACAAATCTTATTGAGCTTACTAATTAATCAAATTATCTTGATAATATGGCCTGGCACCAATGTTGTTGACACAATGTTAATAATGACAGTCATTACATTGCATACAATATGAGCTGCCTATTGCAAAGAATGCAGGCAATCACACATGATATAATTTACTTTAAAAACAAAGTTTTAACTGACTTCAATTTAGTACTCCGCCAAGCCACGAGAATAATTCCTATTTTTTTACAATTTACCACATGAACTGATTTCCGATAGCAAATGCGTTGATTACTATAGAAAAAACAGAATCGCTGTATGTAGGCCGATAATATTTGAGGACTTCCATCAATTCCCCAAGATCATCACCAATGGCACTTCATTAGTTCCTATTTCACCGGAATCTTATCAGAACCTGTGACTTACTTTTGCACTTTTAAGTACATAATTGAGGAATTCGAGAAGTCATCTGTTGTCTTCATCATCAATTCCTCGCCACCAAATTTATGATTTTCGGATGTAAATACACGAGTTATAATAGAAAATACCAAAATTACTTCACGCGTGCCTAATAAAATTGAGGAGTTCCCTCAATTCCTCATGGATTACATCATCTAACTGAATTAAAAAAAAATGGGACCCACCTGGAAGCATATACATACATACAAAAAAATTTTTCGAGTCGGCTCATCAATGACGGAGTTATGAGGTAACAAACATAGAAAAAAACACATAACAAAAAATATAACCGAATTGAGAACCTCCTTCTTTTGTTTGAAGTCGGTTAAAAATATAGCCTTAAATCATCCAGAATTTTTTGGAATTGGATAAAAGATTCTGGCATGCAAACTTATAAACTTACAATATTGCATTCCCACCATTCACTCTCATACATGACAGGAGGCCTGTGCCCAGCAGTGGGACGTATATAGGCTGATAATGTGATTGCATTCCCACTGTTTTCTTTCTTATACAATTAGCAGAAATAAACGAAAATTCAATCTTTTTTAGAGAGAAGCAGCAGCACTTAACCTAACTTACATAGACATGGATGGAAGTATTGGATGCATGGTCAACGGAGCAGGTTTGGCTATGGCCACTATGGACCTGATTGCACTGAGTGGAGGCCAGCCTGCTAATTTCTTAGATCTGGGCGGTGGTGTGGGTCAGGCGCAGGTCTCAGCAGCCTTGCGGATTCTGGAGTCAGACCCAAAAGTGAAAGTTGTATTTGTCAATGTACTTGCTGGTAAGATAATTATGAGATCTTGCGTACTTGTACACTTCCCTAAATACGTTTATCCTCACCTTGTTTCGGGATGTAAAAATGCCAAGCCAAAGTAATGTTTTAAGTATTGAAATATTTTTTTGCAGGCATTGTAAACTGTGCTACTGTTGCTAATGGAATAGTGGCAGCTTGCAAGGCAAATCCACCAAAGCACCCAATAGTCATCAGACTGCAGGGGACAAACTCCGTCATTGCTAAGAAGATCCTTGAAGAGTCCGGCCTGCCCCTGCACATGATAAACGATGCGGACGAGGCAGCACAAACCGCTGTGAGATTAGCTAAATCTAAGTAAAAGTGCTACTGTCTTCTGAATTTTCTTTTACAGGTTAACATTGTTAGTTTAAGTTGTGACATTTATTACCATTTACCATGTTATACTAATACAATATTATGTTGAAGACTGATTTGCTAACTCCGTACTAAAAAGTATTTGTTATTTTTATAAAAGTAGAAATCAATGAAATTGTCTACATAAAATTGCCTTTGTTTGAGCCTATATAGTTTGTTGTAAGAATAGCGTATTTTTATTTGAATACTGTAAAAGTGTAAATAGAACTGTTATTACATGAAATTGACATCTTTCACTTGATCATCATCATACATACATACATACACGCCTTTATCCCTAAAAGGGGTAGGCAGAGCACATGTAACAGTTAGCATAAATGTGGGTATAAAAGATCTGCAAAATGTGGATATCGCAGTGATAGGTTGCTAGCACATCGCCACAACACACATCAACCCTGTTCCCTTAGGGTTCCCTGTTCCCTGTTCTCTTACGACACCCACTGGAAGAAAGGGGGTGGTGCTATTCTAACCCGATATCTAACTGCCATATCAGCCGACAGACGTCCACGACTGGATACAAGTCTCCCATCATGCCACAATGACCCGACCTACGCTACCCGCATCCAGCAGACTTTCACTTCACTTGGAAATAAATAAAATAATGAATAACGAATTTAGGACTGCCGTGCCGCCCCGGGCCCTTGACGGTATTAGTCCATCTGTGAAGCATTATGTTTAGGCCTATTTGAGCTATTCACCCATATAGCCAATGATGTAATATAAAGAGAGCCTCTTTTTATATTACATCATTGCGTATAGCGATGAAAAATATTTATGCAAAGTCGACTACCCAGTTTGATAGCATATCTATTTGTGTAGTGACGATTATATTTGAGCATATGAGATACAACCTTGACTATCATTGTTGTTTGGGATAAAATAAAAATGAGATAACCAAGAGTTGCAGATTGAAGGTCATGCTTCATGCCGCCTATATTATACTCACGTTTATCGCATATGGCAGAAGATAAAGTATTGTGCTCTCTAGCTAGATTACACGATTCAATAGAAAGTCACGTAAACATCACAAGATAAACATTACCATAATACGCATACAGAGAGCCCACTATACAATCGGTACGGAAGTTAAAAGTTAGGAAGCCTAATCTGTTAGGCAACTATACTTTACTAGCTTCTGCCCGCGACTCCGTCCGCGTGGTTCTCGTTTATATCGTAGCCCGTTCAGCGTTTCAGCCCGTTTGGGAGCGATTAAACTATCCTTTATCCCTCCCCGGGACTCAAGCTATCTCTATACCTACCAAATTTCATGTAAATCGGTTCATGAAAACTTTGCACCCCTATTTAACCCAGTTAGACCCCAAAACGGTTTTTCCTAAACCCTAAAATGACTTCTCTTGTTTTGTAATAAGGAGTAAGTACGTAAGTTAGGATCATGATAGGTCAAAAATCGCCAAAAAAAGATGACGTAATTTAGGAATGGTCCCTAGGCATATCATTCATAAATTAAACAAAGTTAGTTTTTGTACAAACTGAATGCTTAGTTGCCGTTACAAATGACACCGAGTTAATTTTTATTTAACAATTCACGGTAATTAGGTGCACGAATTATTGAAAATGCCCATACGATTATATCAGTCGTTGGCGTCGAACAGGGCTGCTACGGACTACGGCGTAGCTCTACAAGAAAGCTTAGTTAGTAGTAAAGGGCCATATATTGCGCATTTGTCGCGATTGCCGTGAATGGGTAAGTATATGTGTAGGTACAAAGGCGAACTATTCCATATAAGGCATCTTTCCCAGCCAAACTTTGAGCAACTGAGTTGAAGAAAGGTTAGAGAGACAAGGGATAACGGCCTTACCCACATATATCATTATAGATTCATTAAGATATTCAGATAGATGGAAAATAAACAAGAGGTGTTAATTTAACGTACATTTTATTAAACAAATACGATTATATTTAATTTACAACAAAATCTAAATATTATTTAATTTCTATCGGGAGACTACGCGCATAACAAATAATCGAAGGCGCCGCCGTGATTTAAAACCAGTTTTATCGTAGTCTTAACTTATTGGGCCAAAACATATCTTTGAGCATATTTTATATCGAAATGTTTTACCAACCGCATTGTGTAACTGGTGCCCCTGTCTTATCTATTTCATGTAACAGTATAACAACACGTATTATACAAGTATTATACCACCAACAAAATAATTGTACGTGCGAAATATCTGTTCAATTAGTGCAAGTTTTGCTGCCCCTAATTGTATTACTAGTCTGCCAGGCCAACCGTGTCAGTAGAAGATAAGAACATTATTCCTAAGAGGATACATACTATTCATACTAATGGATTTAAACGTCCTGGGTCAACCAACTGTGGAAAATATTTATCTTTTTAATTTTGAGGGCTACTAATATCGGATACATTATTTTGAAAGTAGGTTAAATAAAATGAAAATTACAATGTAAATAAAACAGCACAGTTAAATCATAGTTGGTTTGGCTCTATACACGATCCCACAGCAACTCTACTATAAACAGTACAATCATTACCACTGAAACGATTTGCTGGCAAGGCCACCAAAACATACAGTCCTGAATTTCAGTTCTCTGCGTCAGGCCTTACGCTAGATAAATTTAGTTGAAACTTGGATTCGTATGTTAACGACGTGAGCGAAGAAGCATACATAGGCGTCAAGTTCTTTCTGGCTGTGTGTTATACTACTACAAAATGAGCCGTGAAATTAACTCAAAACTATCACCAACAAACTTTGCCAGACTTACTAGAAACAAATGCGATACGGAGTTAATTCTTCCTGCATTGAAGTAGTGCAGTTAGTGAGGTGGGTTGTCATATCACGACCTGAAGAGGTTGAGCCGGCGGCCCTGCGGCGAGTCGCCGGTGAGCGCCATGTTGGCGCTGATCTCGTCGAACGCGGGCAGGTGGGCGAGCCGGCCGCGCGCCGCCACCGAAGGACGCCCGTTCAGCATGCGCCGCGCCACGCGCACGATGTCGTCGGCCGTCACTTTTTCTAAAAAAAATATTTACTTTAAAATAGTTATTTACGATACAAGTGCCGAAAATAGGAAATTCGCAACGCGTGGTGATAAATTAAAACACGACCGAAGGGAGTGTTTTAAATCGACACGAGTTGCGAATTACCTGTTCGCACGTGTATCGTACAACGTTTTACTGTACATAGGGCTCTTTAAAGTTTTGACATATGCAAGGAAAGTGCTCTTTTCCGCACTAGTGCGGGAAAGTAGCACCATATGTACTGTAAACAAAGTTTTAACCCACTTCAATTTAGTACTCCGCCAAGCCACGAGAACATTTCCTATTTTTTTTTACAATTTACCACACGAACTGATTTCCGATAGCAAATGCGTTGATTACTATAGAAAAAAACCGAATCGCTGTATGTGGGCCGATAATATTTGAGGACTTCCATCGATTCCCCAAGATCATCACCAATGGCACTTCATTAGTTCCTATTTCAACGGAATCTTATCAGAACCTGTGACGTACTTTTGCACTTCTAAGTACAAAATTGAGGAATTCGATAAATCATCTGTGGTCTTCATCATCAATTCCTCGCCACCAAATTTATGATTCCGGATGTAAATACACGATTTATAATAGAAAATACCAAAATCACTACAGGCGTGCCTAATAAAATTGAGGAGTTCCCTCAATTCCTCATGGATCGCATCATCTAACTGAATTTTGAAAATGGGACCCACCTGGAAATATATACATACGAACAAAAAAAATATTTTCGATTCGGCTCATCAATGACGGAGTTCTAAGGTAACAAACATTGAAAAAAAAATCAGCCGAATTGAGAACACCCTCTTTTTTTTGAAGTCGGTTAAAAATAGTAGATTGTACAACAAGTGCATAAAACGCACCATTTCACGTGAGACGTTTATTCTGTGTACTTTGGCTGTTGGTATCCTTGCCTTGGTCTTATGGTGGGTACACACTGAGCAAACGGACGACCAACGAACGCGAAGCATTTATGTGACAGTTATTTGTTAGAGTGAGATACATAGCCGTTCGTTGGCTTGGTGTGTACCCACCATTAGAATACTAACGAAACATAAAAAAAATAAAAATAAAGAGTTTATTCTACGAAGTTTAAGTTGCTCGTGTGGCTGTTGGACCGATTGTCTTGATTTTCGACGAAGTTTTACTATAGGCACTAGACTGCATAAAAAGCGACTTTATGTCGCCTACACACGCAGCATAAAGAGGCACTTTTTGAGCATGAGAAGTGAAAATTAAATCAATTGTGTGCACACTAAACATACCCATTTCATCAGTGGCAAGAAACTAAACGGCACCTCCCTTTTCTCAGAGCCTCGCCGAATAGGGGTGCAGACTCGAAAATTATTAATATTCCAAAAGAAATAAGGCAAAAAAAATGCCTAGTGGCGAAAATCCCATTCAGATATCACAAAGAATTACGAAGCTACAAATGTTTTAATATTGCTTGTTAGGGAGAAAAAACGCAAACAGTGTGTGACGTCACGTTACGCGAGGCTGCCGGGGGGCCGCGTCGACGGCGGCGCCGAACACTATGGGGCGCGGCAGGTTGCCGTCTATTAGTGACGTCACAATCTTCGAGCGTCATCGTTTCATATGAAGTTGCGTTTTACGAAAAAGGGACAGAACATACCCCTTCTGAAAACTTTGTTCACTTATAACTTCGTGATTATTTAACCTTTTACATTTTTAATCGTTTTTCGAGAAAAATTTACATTTTTGACTATTTTATTTAGTGTCTACATCCCTATTATAGGAAGTTTAAGAGTCCGCAGTAAGCTCGATTCTCCATACAAACGTAGTTACGCTCTCATTTTAAAACTACGTGTTGGATTGTAACGAAACTTTGCATGTTCAATGACATGAGGTATGTCTGAAGTTTTTGCTGTATTTACTTTGTTTTATAAATTGGAACCATATAAACTAATTACAGACATAGATATACCTCGTCATTGTATATGCAAAGTTTCGTCACAATCCAACACGTAGTTTTAAAATGAGAGCGTAACTACGTTTGTATGGGAAGGTGAAATTCGGCCGAGCTTACTGCGGCCTCTTAACACTACTTTTGATCTGAGGCCCTAGCACGATAGGCTTTCTCGTCACGTGTTACGTGGCGTTTCAGTACATTTTCGACGTAAAACGTAACGTTAAAACCTATCGTGTTAACCTTTATAAGTCTAAGCAATCTCTAAAGAATCTCACCAAATCTATTTCGTGTCTTTACACGAAATATGGCAAATCAAGCGGACAAATAGCCACAACATCAAATGACTGTACCTAATATACTTTTTAGTCGGTGGTGAGCTTAATTTATAATACTAATAAATAACCATCTGTTCTATACCCTAAAAATAATTTCAATGCCGTAGTTCATTAATAAAGTTTGATATTTGACTAGGATGCAGTTGCAGCTATGTCTTTGCATGCTGTCGAAACGTCCAGGTTAAGATACACTTACCAATTTCATTAATAAAGAAGGATGGCGGCTTCCTCTTGCCGGTGGCCAGCACCTGGCGGCCCACGTCCTCGAACACCACCGGCCGCGCCTCCAGGTTCATCAGCAGCATAGATTGGAGCTGTGTCTTTGCACGCTGTTCAAAATATCGGACATTACATCAATTTATTTATTTATTTATTATGGAAAAAAACATGTAACATTACAGGAACAATCCTAAGGCATTACATTTTTAAATAACGAATACTAATCACAAAGCATAAGACACACATTGACACAATCGATGTAACAATAAAACACACGCTAGGATATCGTTTCGCACAGATTCAAGCATCCTCTTTCAACCACCGGCCAGCCATCCGCAAACACATCACAGGAGAGCGGCACGGTGTCGAGCTTGTTGAGAGCACGCAGAGATCGGCAAATGGGGGAGTTGCGACGCGATATTGTTCGGGCAAGTGGCACGGCGAAAAGTCGCAGCCGCTCAACGCGAAACCGAATCCTACCATCGGGAACAAAAAGTCGACAAACGTCATTGACTAGACCAGGACAGTCAAGACGACTACGGAGTATACGGAGGACCGTGATCAGTTGGTCAAACAGTCTGCGCGTTGCTAGAGAGTTATAGCCAAGAGTACCCTGCGAATATGCGGTGGGGTACATAAACGGGTAATAACCGTAAAGCTTTTTATAAAGGGAGCGTAGGAAACATTTCTGCACCTTCTCAATCATTAGGGCATAAGTCGACTCATAAGGGTTCCAGACACACGAACTTGCCTCTAATTTAGACCTTACAAGCGCAGAATACAGCAGCTTTATAACCCCGGCATGCGTAAAGTCCCTACAGTTACGTGTAACGAAGCCTAAACGTTTAAAGCCTTCTTTTACAAGTGAGCGCATGTGGTCGTGGAATGTGAGCCCAGGGTCGAAAATCACTCCCAGATCCTTCATGGAATTAGAACGAGTGAGAGTTTCGCCTCCAATGAAATAATTTGTCAGTATTCCCTGCTTGGATCTAGTGAAACTCATGACATAGCACTTGGACGTGTTAAGATAGAGGCAATTTCTGTTACTCCAGCGGTGGATCGCATCTAAATTGCTTTGCATACTCTGACAATCCAATATCAATACATTTATGCGTTTATATTTGTCTTTTTCGAGATCAATATGCGCCCCAGAATATGACCAAAGCTTGATGCGCATCTTAACATAGCCAAACCCATGGGAGTGCAACGCAATGTTAATAGGCCGGTTCCACTTGCAACTACGGGTGTACTCAGCTCTGGAGTTGCTCGGAAGACGATTTTCTTCAACTTACAGTCAAACAGAATAACAATTTTGAAAGTTGACACATATGAAGCGCCACCTTGATAATTTTAACAAAGCAAAAGCGCAATACGGGCTCAAAGAATTATCTAAGTGGAGCATTTTTTTAAACCTGCAAAATCTATCTGACAACTGTTTAGCCTAGTTGGCCGACTACGCTGACGGAAAATTATAGTGAGGGTTATTTTGAACATTTTGTTCTTGTTAGTTTAATATGTATTTATCTAGTTATGTACAGTACATCGTTGTATAGTGTCGATAGTAGGAGCTTTGCTTATTTTTTAGGTTGGGACTCGATCAATTTGTAAACAGGTTGTCTCCAAATATTTATCTCACCCTCAGTTCTGTCTCGCCGACCTTTCCGGCCATATTGGCGAGCTCCCGCGCGATGACGATGGCGGTGTCGTAGATGCGGTTGGGCGGCGAGGCGGAGTGCACGCAGAACACGCCCGTGTCGCCGTACGCGTGGTTGTACGCTGTCGCGTTAAACATCCAGTGATATCTGGAAAGTATGTCAAATCATCAACAAGGGGTTATTGACCGCATCCGAGCCACAAGCTATGGGGACCGATTTTTGCCTTTCGAACGCTCGAAAATCAAACAAAAGTTAATACGTTTTCAGTGTCAAAATGAAGCTGTACACTCCATACAAACGTAGTTTGGTTCTCATATAAAATTGCATGTGCAACGACTTGTGTAGAGCTTCCTGGGGACTCCGTCTCTCGCTAAAATGGACAGACAAGGTATGATCTTCAAGTTTTAATTGGTTTGGACGGATATTAGGAATACGAAATGTTTAATTAGGAGGATATAAGAAGTTAGCATGTATAACTATTGTTTGTGTGTAACACACAACCGGTGATTTATGCCAACTGGTCGTTACCTGTTATTATATTATATGGGTATCGTCTTCTAAGCTTATTACAAGTCCATGTTGTAGCGAGATAGAATAACGACAACAAATAGTTGGTAGACTATATTGATGTTACCTATTGAGCACGTTGGTGTAGAGGCGCGTGTACATGCCCTTGCCGGGCCCCCCGGCCGAGAACGACCCGCCGCCGCCCATCAACATGTTCAGCACGCACGTCGCCACGAAGTCGGGGTCTCCGTGCGAACAGCCTTGACAATAATATTACACTTTTAAGAGGAATGCCTACCTGGGATTTTCCCATACAAACGCTCTCGACTGTTTCCTCTCTGGTTTTTGAACATAGAGCAATTAATTTTTCAAATAATATCAATATCATCAATATCTATGCCGCTATGTTTTGACTTTTTTGGATATTTTTATTTTAAATAAACTTACAACGCCTTGAAAACCGCAAAAACGGCTTAATTAAATTGGCTGCCAAAAAGGCGCAGTATACACATATGACAACCAATATCAAAAAAATTAAAACTGAGCGGCGTAGATTATTTCTTCTTATTGCAGTTCCCAAAATTTTATAATGATTGGTCGCGTTTTGGAGGAGGAAACAGCCAGAGCGAAATATCTATTTTTTAGTATTTTGCGTGAGATTTTTAGTCCGAGCTGTAGTTGTCCTTATCGCACGAATTGGAGCTCCTGTCCACAGCTGCGCGACGGAAACATTGCGTTAAAAAATCGAGATTTAAAAAGTTGCTCAGCTAGGCATTGCTCTTAAGGTACCATTACGAGATGGGCTGCAGGCCGCAAACTGCATGCGACACCACCGTTTTCTATGAATCTCAATGAAATTGATTCCGAGGCCGGCAACACTGGCCGGCCAGTGGTGACGCAAACCGTAGAGTTCACACGTATAAAAAATTGTGACTTATTCGGAAGAAGATGAAGAGGAATTAATTAATTTTGCTGTTGGTCATCCACTCGTTTACGATACATCTGATCCAAATTACCTACCGCAACAATTTATATTTCTATGTATTGTGCAGCCGTGGCATGCCGCTGCGCTTGGAATAGAAGCAACCGCGACCGCAGGTAGCACTGCGGTCGACCGCAGCCGCCAGCTGCAGTTTCGCCTGCGGTTGCAGTCTGCAGCCCATCTCGGGATGGTACCTTTACTGAATAGCTCTAATTGAGGAGCAGATGGTCGCAGGACCGCACGCATCAGCATCATAAACTTGGTATTGCTGATCCTCTATACAACATCAAGAGGAGTGAAAAAAATGGAAAGCTTTTATTAAAATGATATCAATCCCGGTCTTTAGTGTCGGACGCCAAAATCCACTCTGGATCGTTGCGCCATATCAGTACGTAAGTACTATAGTTATACTATATGTGAATCGAAATTGAAGTCTATTTTTTTAAACTTGTTTCGGTATAGTCTCCGACTTTGTATAGTTCACAAAATAAGGTTCCAATTTAATTTTGGCTATAGAAAAATGTCTGCACGCTGTGGCACACACAAATGGTAACTCTAAGACTGCTCGCAGAAATCAGACTTACTCTCTAATCCAATAACGACATGGGAGAGCTCCGGCAAGTCAGAGCCGGGGTACAGAGGTATTTCACATTCTTCCTGCAAGCAAAAACACATTTTAAACAAAGTATTTGTTATAATGTAGGCATATTGGATAGAAAATGTAATTTCCTGGCCAGGATAACGCCAGTAACGCCAGAGATGTAAGACACATCTAAATGTGGTCAGGAGACCCCCATACAATACTGGCTGGTTCGTATTGTATCACAGTTGACTGTAACATACCTGTTCCATGCCACCTGTATACTGAGCAACAGACTTGTCAACTTTTGGAGTAAACGTCTTGCTATCCTCGCCGTGCCATGTTGGTTTCATGTCCACGAAATACTTTTGTACAAATTCCACAAACGGCTCATGATCCACCTGGAAATGATAGAAGTGATCTCATTTAGCATTTCAGTTTGTAATATTTTGTAGTGGTATGCGAATATTTTCCTTCGCCTTACACTCCCATAGCACCCGCATAGGGTTGCTCCAGACACGAGAAAAGCCGCGGCACACACATACTAAAATGTTTCTTTGCCATTGCGGTATGACTTGTAGTTGTCCACGTAAACCGCACTTCAATGCGCATGCTTTCATCAATTGACGATGGCAAGACGAACGCTTGCCTCTTTCGTAGAAACCGTTCGTTGCCGCTCCGTGAACACCGTTTTGAAGGTTTCTACGCAAGAGGCAAGCGTTCTTCTTGCAATTGTCAATGGATGAAAGCGTGCGCATGACGTGCGGTTTACGTGGACAGTAGGCCTTACTTGACAGGTCAATGAAACAAAATTATTTGATAAACAAATGAAGGATTGACTAACACTCCAAGTCTGAGATGAACTAATATGTGATGTTGGATTGAGATTTATTATTGCAAAATTTGAAATGTTGAGAATCCTCACCCCAACAGCCGCAACTACCATCCGATTTGGTGTGTAATGGTTCTTCAAATAATTCAAAATAATACCGCGATCTATTTTGTTAACATTCTCCTTGGGGCAAATCTTTGGGAGACCCAGAGTATTGCCTTTATATGCCGCCTGAAAACAATACATGTATTATATTCAATTTCGGGGTGAAACTTAACTAAAATGGTGAATTTATTATGTTGTTTTGTTGAGTCTAACACAAAATGATCCTAACCGAATGTATCATGTCCATAAGTATAGTTTCTTGTTCTGGCCTCATAGCAAGAGTTTCCAATTCAAATGCCACAGCTTGTCTTGCAGCCTCTATTTCTTCAGTAGACAGGCGGGGCCTTAAAGTCACTTCTGCTAGAACCTGAAATAATAAATTTCAAACTTTATGTTATCATGTTAAGGTAACATGTGCTAATCATATGTTTTGCAATTTATAATTTAAGAGGGAACCAACAAGAAAAAATATGAAGTAAATTACGGAATAAAACCGGTTATTAAGTAGTGTAGCAAGAATTCTTACTTGCGTTACAGCTTCAAGTCCTCTAGAATCCGCACTGGTTGCATATACCGTAGTGTCGCGAGACCCTTGGCAGTCACAAATGCCACCATGCCTCTCTAATTCTCGTAACATTACGTCACGAGTTGCGAATTTATGTGTTGCCTAGAATTGTAAGATACTTTTTTACAAACTTACCATCTCATAATCTAGTATGGACACAAATAGTATGAAGACAGCATTTAGAGATATCATTCTTCTTATTATACTTACACCAAAACTCAATTTCTCAAGGAAATGACAAATACCGTTTGGGTAGGCGACTTCATAGCGTGGACCAGAATCAATTACCACTAGAAAAAAAGAAAATATCATGTTATTTAATGTGGTGGTAATTGGCGAAATGCTTAGCAACTGATAAGTCATGCTTTGAACAATATACAAACTCATATTAAGTGTACATTAGAAGTACTTCTGTGGATTTTAAAATGTATATACTTACCACCAGCAGTACAAAACTGGCCAAACTTTTTCTCGGATGCAACCCTAAGACCATTGCTGAGAGTCGTAACTTCGGTCACACAATCCTCAGCTTTTGCAGTGGAGTATACCACTGGTGGGAGGTTCGGCATTGGGTCTGACAGCGGTGGCAGAGGTGTAGCACTGTTTTTAGCCAAGGCCTGCGCTGATTTGTCCACATCTTGACTGAATGTTCTTACGCCTGATTTGAAAAGTCTGAAATTAATTATTAACAAATTATTTCACTTTTTGCAGACCTTTAAATTAGGGATGCAACGATACCGATGCCGATAATCGTAAACCGCAGGTTATCGTTATTTTTGACGATCATCGGTATCGTAAAAAATATTACGATTAATAACGATTCTTAAAACTAGTTCGATTTCAAATTATTGGAGAAAAAATACTGTATTTCCTAACTTGATACATTGGCCATAAGTATATGTCCATCAAACCAGCTGCTACTGTAGATTCAGAAAGATTGTTTTCCACAGCTGGTTTAGTCCATACGCTAAATGAAATAGACTTAAACCTGAGAATTTAAAAATTATATGTTTTCTTAATAAGAATTTGAAAGAAATTGAGTTTAATTATGACATTTAGTTGGTAAACTGTCTAAAATTTAAATAAATGCTGATTTTACTAAATTGTTGTTTTAATAGACGTAAATTGAAAAATCGTAATGCATTCATTATCACATTCCTTATTGTATTCGCTATTACGATGCATTCGTCATTCATATCGGTATCGTTATAGACATATCGTTGCATCCCTACTTTAAATACATTGAACTAGTTCTGTAGGCTAATTAATAACAAAATATAAATTTAGATCACACAATAGGCTTGCAGCATGGTGACATAGGCTTTGTTTTTTATGGTTAGATTAGTCCGAGTGACCTAAAAAGTATACTGATCTGTTCTACCAACTATAAAGTATACAGTAGTAGTAAGTATATTATGTCTCACTGACAACCTCAACGAACTTTCATAATTAGTAGTAATTATATAGCAAAATATAAACCTTTAGAGAATTAATACTCATTTGTGTCTTGGTAATCAACTTATCACTATTACGAGATTCTTAACCCTTTAACTTAACAGCTTAATGGCTTAAAGTCGTAATCATGACACACATGTGACACATGCATCCCAGTGTTAAGGGCATTTTTGCTACATTATGGAGTTTAAGCTGGTTTGGACTATGCACATAGTGGCAAGGAAAATTTAAAAACTATACAGTATTTCTCGCAAAGCATATAACATGACAAAATAAATTTAACTCTCGAAACACTTAGAAACGTCGCAAAGCAGACAAAATTTTAGACAGTAACTGTGCATGTAATTGTAAAGAGCAAATGCCTTTGCTAAATGTTTTATTATAACAAAGTCTGAGGTAAACGTTTAATTTACACAACGGTTAATTAGATAATAAGACGGTATTAGTCCGTCTTATTATTTTAGTCATTTCAAAACATAAAAAGCAGTCCCCGTAAAAGGAAAAAAGGAACATCAACCGCAACAAGGAAAGCAAGTGATGCAATACACCTGATTTGTAATTCTTATAAACATTGACATGATTATGTAGAACTATGATTCGCAAATGCGTGAAACAATGAAATAAGTACACACTATATATTATATTTTTATAGGACTGTTAAAACTTACCCATTTTTCATAGAAAATAACCTAGAAACAAGAAGTTTAACTTCTGCTACATGTGACATGGTTCAAGAGCTTTGTTGAATATATTTGATGTTAGACTTTCTATATTCCCCGATAAAATTTATATGTAATCCGGCGACAACAAAAGATATTATATTTTTCGAAGCTGTTTGGAGCTTTCAATTTCAACATAGCCTAAGCCTTATCATTTTTTGACAGTTCTAACAAAAAAGAAAAGAATTGACGCTACTGACAACCACAGATATATATATTTTTTTACTGTAGCAGCACTTTTATTTGCAAGTGTGTTTGCAAGCAATACGACTGAAAAACTTCGTATCCAGTGTATCCATGGTCAAGAATTAAAAAAATGCACGCAATATCCGGTTAAAAAGCCGCGTACAGACGGTCGAACGCGGCAGTGGGCGGACTGCTGCAGCATAGTCTAAGGCGCCGTAGGTCCATGGTCTTCTCTCCCTCTCACTGAGCATAAGCGTGAGCGAGATGGAATTGCGTGCTCGGAAGCGTGGAAATCATGCTTTTTTAATTTTAATTTTGTAGCCATTTAAAAAAATAAAAAAGTAATCACTGATTTCTCTCAAGGTGCGTACACACCAAGCCAACGAACGGCTATGTATCTCACTCTAGCAAATAGCTGTCACATAAATGCTTCGCGTTCGTTGGCCGTTCGTTTGCTCAGTGTGTACCCACCATCAAACATCGATTTTATTATTTTTAGCTTTTGTGCATAATTTGTTACGAATATTTTAAGTGTATTTTAGACCCTTTTATACCTATTGCCGTTATTATTCCTATCGAGCGAAAATAGCTTAATCATGTTTCGAATTACTGATTTCTCTGCAGAAAAACCTCAAGATTACTATTCGTATTTTTTGAAACCATATTTTTATAAACAGGCGCATTATATTGTTTCAAAAACTCTATTCGCTTAACTTCGCTGAACCTACGGCGCCTTAGTCAATGACGCGTAATTTAATGTCGGAGAGGCAACCGGATGGCTCGCGGTATTTGAGCTCCCGAAGTGTTGTGGAACCGCCCTGTGCAACCCGAACTGACTCAACTGTTTCACCTTCTGTTTTGGACCGGAATTTGTAGGGATTACTGAGGGCCTACCGCGAAAGTAAAACGAACTTCGTTCGTGCTTCTCCATCTCTGTCGCACTTGCTAGTTCGAGCGACAGAGAGGGAGGTACACGAACGAAGTTCGTTTTCGTTTCGCGGTGCCCCTCTGGCTTGTGACCTCATAATCAAACAACGTCTTATTGTTTAATCGTACCAAGCAAACGAACGGGCGAGACAGTAAAATTTGACGACCGCTTTAGCCTAGTTGGTAGTGACCCTGCCTACGAAGCTAGAGGGATTCGAATCCAGGACGGGTTCGAATCCCGGTAAGGGCATTTATTTGTGTGATGAGCACGAATATTTGTTCCTGAGTCATGGATGTTTTCTATGTATTTATCTATATAAGTATGTTTATCGTCGCCTAGCACCCATAGTACAAGCTTTGCTTAGTTTGGGGCTAGGTCGATTTGTGTAAGATTGTCCGCAATTATTATTATTATTTCTTTTCTTTTCTATTCTCAGTATTTTAATACTGGTGTAATGAGATGCACGGACCGAAGCCAAGTGCATCCCATGTTCATAAAGCGTATCACATAGTTTTGGGATTGGTTGTCGTAAGAACTAGCTACTTGGGTGACTGATGCGGGTATTTGAGTTTGTGAGTTGGGTAGTTGTATATCGTCTGTAAAAATTTTCGGACTATCCTGCAAGTGTTTAAGATGGCTGCTTTCTGCATAACAATAAAAGATGATGGCGGCAATGACAGGGTTTTTATGGAGGTATGCAACTGCTGTGGGATGACACCGGTGGTAGACAAAACTATGTGGACTATTGTAACATTCTTTAGTTTCCAAATCCTGGTTATTTCGTCTTTTAGATCTGTATATTCGGTTACTTTTTCAGCGATTGTGCTTTGTATGTTATGGGTGTTTGGAATTGCAATGTCAATTAAAAGGGCAGTTTTATTTATTTTGTCTCCCACAGTAATGTCTGGTCTATTGTAATGTGTGGTCCGGTCTGTTAATATGGCTCTGTCAAAGTAAATTTTATGGGTTTGGTTTTCTAGGACACTTTCTGGGGTGTATTTATAATAGGCGACGGCTGGCTGAGGTAAGATAAGGTAAATTTTACTGTCTTGCCCGTTTGCTCGGTACGTGTAACGAGGGCATAAGGGGTGGAACTTGCACTGCTGCGGGTGAAATCGTTTCTTATAGTCCCTATACTATCACTGTATAAAGCGCACAAACTAATAAAATGTACTTACCAGTAGCGGCGTTAGGGTGGGTACTGCGGCGGCGTCAGACTTTTGGCCATGAATTAGCAATGGGAGTGTAGAAGGTATTTATAACTTTGATAGATTAGGTTAGCAACAGGGATTTCCTACCTCGTACTGGGAAGCCTCGCGCTAATGCTCGACCGTAAAGAAACCCATATTTTTCCGGAATTAGTTATTTGCTGAAGTGCAAAAGCGATAGGTATTTTCATCAGTGCGGCTTGGTAAATCCGGTACTGTCAGCATCTTTTAGTTAGTAGCAGCCAAATTACCTAAATATACGATACAATATATTTGGGTAGGTACTACACAATCTACAGTAATAAAGACGTATGCTTACCGAAATGTTTGGCTTTTACTAACTATATGAAGCTGACTGTACTAATTTGGCTCTTTTAGTGTAGAATAAGGTGGTCATTGTACGTAAGCCGGTGGCAAGTGTATTTTGTGATCGCCTGGTCACTACTATCTCAATTATGTGATTACAGGAGCAACCCAGGTTAGATACAAAAAAAAAACAAAATGGTATGGTTTACAAATATGATTTTATTTTTTGCATATGTATGAGTAGTAGCAGTGGATCTCAACAGACTCAAATTGCATAACATACCTATGAAAAATATATGTTGCATTGGTTAACAGTACCATTTTTTTATAACCAAGCGGTGCTTATTAGATATAACGGAAATAAGGCGAGGTAATCACGCACTTGTTTACACAAACCACTTGTAGCGAGTTGTGTTTACAAACGTATGTTCGTCTCGACTATTATGCTTTATCACCATTTACTAACGCAAAATAATTAATGTTAAGCTTAAAACGCCAAGTGATAGCGTATTATTATCTTTTAAAACCAATACAAAGAATTTCAATGATGGTAAAACACTCATAAATTGTCGCCCAGTTCTACTAGGCATGTCTCTAGCATTGCCTTGAAATAAGGAAGAACGCATCACTAATTGCAGGAGGGGGACAACAATGGGTATGTTTACTTTAACCTAATTCGACTTTCTACACACACATACTTCATTAGCAATTATTACGTAAACCCATGTTGCTTATTTTAATACTTCGGCAATTAAATTGATTAATTACTGTGCGTAGTGCCGTAAATTCTTTTACGTCACACCTGGCCATAATGCGAGTATTACTGCACGCTGCGCGTACTGGAAATCTCGCATTGTGGCCAGGTGAAGACGTAAAATTTTGTACGCAACACGGGCGGTAATTCGGAAAGCCCCAGAGCGCATATTTATGGCCCTCACCTTCGGTTCGGGCCACAAACACCTGCGATCTGGGGCATTTACGACTTCACCGCCCTAGTTACGTAATGTACTATTTCAACACAATTGCTCGTAACGTACCTCTTATTGTGTCGCTTTTAGGCTCATAATCCTGGACATTAAACACGCGTGTTTTATAACATTACAACACTTGTGTGTTATGGTTATATCCCGATTAAGTCACGTTGGCACCTTGCAGCAAGATATAAGCATGAACACGGTGCATTCTTGAACTAACCGGGTTGCACAGAATGTACAGCTTTTTTTTAAATTCTCGGCAAATGGATTCTTACTCGACTAAACAAATTAAATCCTCTTCTGTTAATTAATTGAATATTTCTTTTTGTATATGGTATAGAAACGTTTAATTTAGTAAAACTATTCACTTTTGATAACATTTTACATGAATTAATACAGATAACATTTTAAAACGAAAATATTATTTTATTTTGTATTTGCTGTTTGGGGATTTCTGTGCCCGCACTGCGCAAACTTCACGAAAAAAGAAACTGTTGTTATAGGTTATTTCACAAATATTTGTAAAATTTGTTTATGCGTGTTTGGTTATTATCAAAAGTGACTAGAAAAGTGATAAATAGAATGGACGCCAGTGGAATTTCTTGGCGATGTGTAATTGTGAGTAAAAACCTGTTGTCATCGAATGCTTTACTTAATGTAAAGAAAATAATTTGGCGGGCCTATAACATTTTCATCGTATGAAAATGTTTTTTTCCTCGCAAAATGTGTTGAAAAACGTCGTATGATACGCGTGAGCTTTGATAATTACATCCTCGGCTTCCTTATCACGCTCACCTGCGGTTCGCGTGAACAATTTCGCCTCTGATGTAATTATCAACATACCTCACTTGTATCACAATGTACTATAATATTGTCTGATTCATAATATTTGACACCATAAGGAGGTTGCCACAGCTCATCATTGATTCATCACGTATTTTATCTAATTGATCAAATACATTAAAAATAGAAAAGAAAAGAAAACGTTTGGCTCCATAATCGATATATAAAAATAGCAGGCCATTATAATCAACCCAATACAAAAATACAAAATCATATTTAATACTTATTTTTTTCACTGGTTATTAACCCTTTCTAAGTCTCATTTTAAAAAGCCGTTGTCACACTAATTACTATTCGAAAATCTTCATCAGATTGCGATTAAACTAGTGTCGTGTTTGTGAGTGATTTGGTCTAATGAAATGAATGATGAGTGTTGGACTAAATTTGGCACACCTCTGTGTGAGATCCTCCCGATCCTTCCTTGCCGTTTTCGTCGGACTGCGACCATCCCCTAATTACTAACTAATACCAGCTACCTTACGCCTGAAGCCAACTGTGTATTCTGCAACTTTTTGCAATTGCTACACTCTTAATTAATATGTTAAGCACACTATCAAGAAATAAATCAAATAAGCTAACTTCATAAAATAAATCATTGTTTCATAAATATTATTTATATTAAATTTCATATAATTCTAGGTATATATTTATCTTTTTATTCATTTGTTTTAACTGAAATTGTATCAATCATACATCATTTATTTAAATAAATCTTGTATCAAACAAACATAACGTTAATGAGCCAACAGAAAGTTAAAATTTCCCATTTCATCGCTGATGCTTCCCTGACATTTACAGAGCTAAGATGTAAGGTAAATGCCTTAACAAACGCTCTTTTCAATGTAGTAGTGACCAGTTTGAATAGACATTACATTTCATATTTCAAATTTGTAACACACACCAAACAAATTTGTTGTTTTTGCATTTACGCCGATTCTAACAACTGCATGCCAGAGGTGCCGTACTAAGTTTCACCCGTATTGATTAATAACATAACAATTTGTTTTTCCTCGCACTATCAAAGTGTATAGAAATATACATACATTGGAATTAAACATTGTTATTACAAGCGGTAAATAAATAAACAAAAAATGGGGAATAATTCTGACTTTATGTTGGATCACAACACGATAATTTTAATGAAGTTCATACAGTATTAACCAGCGAACGAAAAAAGCATAGAAGTCTAAGTAGCGCCGGAATATGGCCCAACAGAATGGGTGCCAACCAAGCGGGAAGGGGGGCGGGGTGTCAAAACGATAACAGGCAGCGATTTAGTTCGAATATGCGCATACCGGGTTTTGGGCCGGTGTTTGGGTAGACATTAGTAAGTTGCTCGCATTCTATGGGTTTTCCGTTCGCTGGTTTTAACCCTTTGATTAACCTATAGCGATTTTGTGACTGCAGCAATATGTAGTTTCATACGAATTGAATGATTAACCGTAGAATTGAAATTACGCACAAAATTGGTTCCAATTACTAGCGTCGCGGTTAAAGGGTTATATTCGGTATTAAGGATTTGTTATACTGTTATGCTTTTTGCGTTATATACATAACTGCCTAGACTACAAGACACATCCAATGTGACAAATCCTTAAAATTTTATGAAACGACAGTAAACATTGCGCATGTCAACATTAATAAAACAGACCACTCATACGGTTAAATGCTACACAATGTTACACATTTTATTTAAAAAAATCTAACCATTCATTCCTGTGCTGTCTAAGCCTTCACTTGGTTACCTACAGGACTTTTACTTATATATTTTTTATCAACCTTTAGCTACTGTATTTGGGGTTTTAACGTCGCATCAAAATCATCTATATTGCCGCCACTATACGTTCACGTGGAAGTGCTGCAACTTAGATTCAGTCTAACTTTACGTATCTATATTAATACATCTAAATCCAAAACGGTGTGAAAACAATGACAAAATCTTTTGACATTGCCATCCATACAATGTCTACTATAGTCCGACCGCTTCAATCAGTCTGCGCAGGCGGTCGGACTATAGTAGGTATAAAAGTAGACTCATTTCTTTCAAACCCGCCGAGCAAGGCCAATCCCACATGGTTCAACCACGTGTACATATGAAGCACCGTTTGCAAATAATAGAGCCTCCACTAATTGATATGCAAAGCCCCACTAATACTTTTTGATTTATGTTAATATCCACCAATATGATATATATAAAATCCCTCTTTAAATAAACGTGCGCTTACAATAAGGGCAGGTTAGAATACCAAACACTTGTACACCCCGTACGTTTCCGTGCCATAGAACTAACACATTCACTGCCAGAGAGCAGCATGGATAGGAACTGGCTAGCAGGAAAGGGGTCGCCTATGTGCGCCGGAAACGGATGTGTTAACAACAGCATCGCATTCCTTTAAAAAATAAATTGTCGATGTTCGGTTACCTCGCCACGCGACCTTAAAATGAGCATAGCACCACATTAAATTGGAATTCTAATATCAAGTATAATAAAGTGCGAAACAAATACTGTAAAAACAGTTTTATTCATTTAAAGTTTTCATTAAGAGGGAATCAGCAGAACACATCTCATCCAACGAACTGTACGCAGCGAGCTCGTCGGTGGAATTTCACCTTTACTATTAAGTCACGCGCAGAGTTGTAAATAAGATGCAGCTCATGTTTAAATTGAACTTACAAATGACATTACGCCGTTGGAGTTAGACCAATCAGTGGGGTAGACATGGTGGAGTGTATTCAACTACTTGGTTACATTTTGATATTCCACTGAATTTGTTGCTGGCAGATGGCGAAACGAATAAGGGGACGTACTTACAATCGCAGGCTTCTAATTTCAACGACCTCAGCCTCGGACAACACCGCGCCACGGCCCCCAAACCTTAGTCTTAATCATTTTCCTCCTCTTCTCAGACTAAATCGAGACATCGATACAGAGTCCAGAACTGGGTATATGGTGTCTTCCTTCGGGAAAGAATTTTTGTACGTCGTTCTTCCACTGAATTTGTCACTGTCTGCGATCAGACGGTGGCATTGCAAGACCTCGCCATTTTGAAACAGATGGGATTTCAAATTGGTGGGTTTAATTTTCTTTAAATTCTCCAGTCATTCGATAATTGTGACAAAATTCAGTCGTTTAAGTACTTATAATATAACAAATATGATCGGAGATAATAACGAATAAGCACTATCCCTAAAAATAGGCAGTGATCGCAAAACCAACATATGAAGCGTGGGGAACATTTTCTCATTATGATGCGCAAATGCATGAACGCTATGCACCTGCTAGAAAATTCTTGTAGGTTGTAATAAATGGGAACATGGGAGCTCCCAATGTGGTTGAAAGATAAGAAGAGAATGTCAACATTTTTAGTCTTGATATGTATGGTAATAAATATGGTAATGGTAAAATATCAGGTAAGAAAAATCAAGGGCTTTTAACACAGCCGGAAACGGATCTTGAGCCAACAGCAAAAGGTGCCTCTTTAAATACTTTGAAAGTGCTCAAAAGCAGTTCTTGTAGTTACTTAAAGTTACTTTTGCTGCTGGTTTAGTATGCTACGTATGTCCCACTAGCTTGTATAAAAGGCCAAAATTCGAGTACTGCTAATGTTTAAATATACGTCTAAGAATTTTTACGTTATTAGGTTAAGGTCTAAAATATTTCAGCATTTGTTTATCTATATATTAATTAATAACATCCTGAAAATCTATCATCCATATAAATCTTCAACGTGAAAATCAAAACTGATATTATATTAGAAGTAACTTTGGTATTTGGTGTTATCTATCATCTGTCAGCCTAGTTATAGGACTGTGCAGTGGTCTTCGCGGCCGACAAGCGAAGCCCGAGCAGCTTCTATATGCAAATGCTTTTAGCATCGATATCCGTAAATTCCCCGCGAACTTGTCAAGTTTCTAGTGGCACATTTAATGCAATAATTATGTCACGTCTTTAATAAATGTAAATATGTATCTAAAAATTTCAAAGGTACCGAATCATTTCAGTTTTATAAATACCCAATATTACCTCGTGAACAGCGCTTTTAATAATCGGGCGAGTCAGCAAAACGGGCCCAGGACGGAAAATACGGTAAATATCAAAGGTAACAATTTCCAATTCATATCAAAACTCTTTTAGCGAAATGTATATCAAACGCTTATGAAGAATTTGTAGAATTACATTATGTTTTCCTGTCTCTGACAACAGCCGTTCCCAATATTAAATCTAACTTTAGTTTTAACAATAAAACCCATTTACCATATTATCCACTCAAGAAACTTATTGACAATCTTTTATCCGTTGCACCATCTATCATTGAACTTAGATGGAATATAGGAAACAGCTGTAATGAGGTCAAACAACAGTATTGTTTTGAACAGCCATTAAACACTCGTATCACCGAAATGCCGAATCAATTAGTTGCAAGGATACAGTTTTCCGTTTGATATTTACGATATGATCGTGGCGGGGCTACAGGGGCGGGGGCGGGGGCGGGGGCTGGCGGTGGCGGTGGCGGGGGCTAGAGCGAGCGAGGCGCGCGCGGGCGCGGCGGCGCGGCGCCATCAGGGCGCTATGACGAGTCAACGTCCTGCCACAGCCCCGAGTCGCAGTTCCCGTCATAGTCCTCCTGTAACATTATACGATTACATTGTGATGTAATAACACTAACATTATTAACGATCGGTTAGGTCTGAAATAAAGATATTTTATTTTATTTATTTATTTTTATTACTCTTTTGACAATAATAGGAGGCCTTATTCACAAGCGCACTCTATATTTTTTAGTCTGAGCTAGCGACCAAATCGGTCATGTGACTTCAGCTGTATTGAAACTTCGTTAGCTACTTCCCTGGACAACCTTTTCTGATAATCTTCGTGTTGGCAGGCCGCGGGCGGTGGGTGCGGGTGTAGCGGGGTGGGAAAAAAAAAGAAAAAAATGTGGGCTCAGCGACTTTAATTTTTTTTCAAACAGTTGCTCTGTACTCCCTGTGCACCCCAAATAAAATTAAATCGATCGAGTGGTGGGAAGGGGTTGCCAGCGTTAATTAAAAATACCTAAAGAATAATAATTTGAATGTGGGCAAAAAAAACAATACAGCCGGGCTTTTTTTCTGACGCGGTGACGCGAGATTAATTAATATGTAAGCCCCAAAAAAATAGCCATGCAAAAATATCGGTGCAAAGGTATCGAAAAAAATTGTTGAAATCGTTGGATTTCGTTCGAAAATGTGCTGAGGGGAAGGCAAAACCGAACACAATCGACGCGCCGTGAGCGCGCTGACGCGTTCGCCGGCTGATATTCCCTCCACGTCCGCTTAACGCACTACAATAACCGTACGTACGCCACACGGCTCGTACGCTCGTTTTCTTGTTGTTAAGGTGTACAGTTGAAGCAACCGGAATTTGTATTGTGGGCAGTAGATGTGGTGTAGCAATTTCAGCAGCTATAGCAATTTCAACCTTGTGACTTAGATTAGAAGGTAGCCATTTGTAGGAGTTTTATTGTTCCTTGCTTAATTTTATCTAGTCGGAGGATTTGTGGTGGGCTTATACAATAGGAAACAGTGAATTGTTCACAAGATAATAAATCTTAACTATACTGATACTGACCGACATCCACGCGTGGTCGAGCACGTCCTCGGCAGCGAAGCGCAGCTCGGGCTGCGGCCGCAGCATGTTGGCGACGAGGTCGATGGCGCCAGCCGACACGTGCTCCCACTGCATCGCGGGGAACTCCACCCGGCCGGACAAAATCGCGTCGAACAGACGCTCCTGATCACCGTTCGGCGACGAGAACGGCGGGAACCCGCACAGCAGGATGTATAGGATCACGCCCGCCGCCCACACGTCGATCTGCACGGGAATATACACCACACCGCGCATTTAGAGACCTGGGGACCGATTTTTGACTTTCGAGCGCTCGAAAATCAAATATAAGTAAATACGTTTGTAGTGTCAAAATGACCGGCACTTACTTTCTACCAATAGAATTGAATACGAGTGGTCAATACCACTCGTTTTTAAATTTTCTATCGCTATATCTCATCCATGAGAGGAGGCCTGTGCCCAGCAGGAGAACGTATATGCATAGGCTGATTTATTGTATATATTATTTCAAAATAGCATTTCATAATTTTTATCAGTTTTCGAGTGAAAGAGTCGAGCGCTCGAAAGTCAAAAATCGGTCCCCAGCACGGAGGTGGCGGTCGGTCGTGGGTGTGAATCCCGGTTCGTATCGGTTCGGTTCGTAATTTATCAGAAATTAGGTACGGAATATTTACCGTTAGTTTTTCGGTGAAGGAAAACATCGCGAGGAAACCGGTCTAATACCATTAAGGTCTAGTTCTCCCTCGGGGTTGGAAGGTCAGATGGCAGTCGCTTTCGTAAACTTAGTGCCTCTGCCAAATCCTGGGATTAGGTGTCAAAGCGGACCCCGGGCTCCTTTAGGGGCATTACCGGGAATAACGCTAGGAGGATGATGATTTAGAGACCAGGGGGGCTAGCACAACTGACGCCGCGCCGCGACGCGAGTCGAGAAGGATCTACCGTCCTCGTTCTAATTTACACGGTGCGAGAGTGACAGGGGACACTCAGTCGCGCGACAAGCGGCTTGTCAGCAAGTTGTGCTAGACGTACAGCACGTCTATCATGAGACGGCCGCGACATACTCTCGATTCTTCTCGCACTATACCTCTTGTTCTAAGTGTTCTAATAAGAGAGAGACGGATAGTGCGAGAGAAATCGAGAGAGCTCGCGCGCCGTTCATGATGGACGTGCTGTGACCAACTGCAAGTCTAACATTAGATCTACTTTTTAGAGGACGTAATTATAGGTTCATGTAAAGTGCGGGACTTCTATAAGAGGCACGTTTATTTCTTTCGCCCACAACAGAAAAACAATATGCAAGGCGATAACTTTGTGGGACCAACGTCGGTAATACCTACATTTCTAATGTTATATTCATATATCCTCCTATGAATGTTCGAATGCGGTGAAATACCGTAATTTTAAGTTCATTATATTATTTGTTTAAATTGGCTACATATTGGAAAAGTCAACAATATACATTTTCTCAAAAATCATCGGCAATGTTGACTTTATTGGTAAAAAATCAGGACGTGAAGTGCATAGTTTATGGTTAGTCAACATTTAAAAAATAAAAAACCTTGCCGGCTCGATTTTGCTCGACTACAATGTTGCATACAAATTCCCTTATTTGTCGTGGTACAAACTTTTTAAAAAGTTGACACCGCCATATAAATAAAAGGCAAAGGTCCTAAACAGCCAAAACGCAAGATCAGTAGCTGTGACTCAACTTTGCGCGACTTTTTAGTTGTCTCAAATAACTTACGGCGCTTTCGGAAGAAAAATACACTCCCTACTTATTATTAAAAAAATTAAAAGGAATGCAAAAAATATTCTGTTTTAACATACAGTGTCTAATTCTTTTTACGGAAAATATAGAAAATTGACGTGTAAATTATTCCAGATTTAAAAGAAGCTGCAAGCTCAGTTATTGATTATTTGTTTAAGTGTAATTTGTTGGTAATTTGCAAAGCCAAAAGACAGATATCGGAAGGCGTATACGACAATTTCTTAAAGCGGCGAGAAGAAATGCATGCCTTATCATTTTCAGAAAATACATTTTTGTTTTCTTGCACAATTTTTGAGAAAAACACTATATTTGTCTCAGCTGGAAGGGCATTTACTGGCTTCGTATTAAATTAAACGGACTCCTAAGGTCGTCCGTTTAAAATTAATACTCAGCCAGCAATTGCCTACTTCCCTTGCTTCGACAATAATGTACTATTTTATACTCGTCGACCTTAATGTTTGAATTAAGACTTCGTACACCAAACTTAAATCACATACTTTTTACTATGGATCTCCCAACTCAACATTTCATAACTGTTGAGACAACTGTAATGAAATTGACCAATCACTTGGCGCCTTTACTGAACTATAATGTATTTGACCAATAGGACGCCTTCATGAGAAAGTCAAAAGGTAAATAGACATCAACGCACAAAAAAGAAAAAGCCGTTGGTTGCACTTCGTTTTCAATAGATACCAAGTTTGTTTAATCAGTTCAGTTGACTCGTAGAAAAAGTATTGTATACAATAGTTATATAATTAGCTTTTTAAGGCTCGTACCTTAATTAGGCCACTCAGCAAGCTTCGTGGCCTAAGCGTGGTACTCGACTGAAAAAGCATACATTATATAACGATTGCATAAAATACTATTTCAACAACAAATGTAGGCAACTCATAAATCCAAAATAAATATTTTTTGGTACAAGCTTATTGTATTGCCAATTGTACTTTTCTGTAAACCGTCATCAACTACACATTGAAACGACTCTAACGAGCCCAAACTAAACGGGGTGAAGTCTTCTACATCATCAGATCAGCTCGATGGTACCATAATATTGAATTGTCATCAAAACTGAGATTGATGTTGAATGGTTCAAAATTCAGTTCCAAGATATGTCCCCCACTAACAAACGAACAGTTTAAGTTAAATAAACGCTTATAAAAACCATTTTCTAGTAGTGCCCTTGAAAATCTCATGATTTTGCATAAAGACAGTTATCCATACTAATATCATAAATGGGAAAATGTATGTGTGTGTTTGTTTGTCCGTCTTTCACGGCGAAACAGAGCGACGAATTGATGTGTTTTTTAAGTGGAGATAGTTGAAGGGATGGAGAGTGACATAGGATAGTTTTTATCCCCGAAATCATCCCCTAAGGGGGTGAAATGGGGGGGGGGGGTGAAAGTTTGTATGGAGCTGCGAAGTAAACGAGTTCCACGCGGACGGAGTCGCGGGCAGAAGCTAGTGATCCTATAAATGCATATAAGTTGTAAACCAGCCATATTTGAATTACCTTTAAACCGTAGCCAGTCTGCAAGAGGATCTCGGGGGCGACGTACGTCGGCGTCCCACAGATGGCGTTCAGCGGTTCCCACACCTCAACCGCCAGTCCGAAGTCGGCCAGCTTCAGCCCTCGTATGCTGCCGTCCGGAGCTATCTCCACCTACAACCAGCCAATTAACCAAATCATACAGGGGCTGATGGCGCACAGGGGGGTTAGCAAAACTAAAGAAAGAAAGAAAAAGAAAAGACATTTATTCACTACACAAAAGACAGAGACAAAGGGAGTAGAAATATAATACAGTTGACACATAATGTGTGTTTCTTCGCGGCAGTGAATCGGTCGCTGTCTCAGCATTATGTCGAAGTGTCAGACACACCTATACAGGGCTGATTTTCAGACAGCACCGTACCTGACCCATGGAACGCAACACAACATACTGCCGATACAAATGTATACAATACACATAATAAACAATACAATAAATTAGTTAAATAGGTACGTAACACAAGCACAATGGGATGAGAGACACAATGTGAAAAACGCGAAACGGTTGGATTGTTTAACACATTCGACACCGCGTACCCGACACTCGGGCACTCGTAAACTTTACTCAGATGCCGGCATACCCGGTAGTCGGGCAAGAGCTATAAACCTACACGCGACGCCAAAGTGCCCGACACGCGGGCAAGCATTGCATCTTCGCTACCTCAGGGCTGCCACTGCCACTAACAGAAAAAACTGTAAGTCTTCTGATTATTATGTACTTATGTGGTCGAAAAGTTGGTACAGTTGATTATTATATTTTATTACTTCACTTTTATTTTCATTTACTTTACCTAATGCGATTACAAAATTAAAATTCTTATTAGTTGGATATGTTAAATTGCATACACTGGTGGATGCATTGTGATAATTGATAAAACGGGGAGCCTAAACATTGAAAGCCTAAAGATGAGACAGCAGATTTAATTTTATCCACGTATACGAAAGTTACTTGGCACAGCCCTGAGCGTCCGCCGCTTGCCCGACTAGCGGGTTCGCGGCGTGCGGCATTGAGTTGCACGTCGTTGCCCGACTAGCGAGTACTGTCGGTTTCTGGGGTATTGTTCGAAATTTTGCCTGGTTGCGAAAGTGTTAAAAAAATTAAATAGAAGAAAAATTAAATAAAGTGCTGGGTGAGTTAGGGTTGGGATTTTTGGGGCTTATGCCGAAGTTACACTCAGCCCTACGGGAAGTGGGCAGGATGGGCATAAAATGCGGTAATACGACCGTCCTACCCACTTCCCTGCCCTGTAGGGCTGAGTGTAACTTCAGCATTAAGCTGGCGCCTAAAGGTATACTTGCTAGACGCTCCTTGGATAGGTGGGGGGAGATCATTCCAACACTTGGACGCCGCGCACCTAAAGCTACCTCGAAACGCCGCTGAAGCGCCGCGACGCGAGTCGAGAGAGATCTACCCTCCTCTTTCGAATTTGCACGGTGCGAATAAGACAGGGGACGCTAAGTCACGCGCGAATCGACTTGTCAGCAAGTTGTGCTAGACGTACAGAAGCGTAGCGGGACCTGGCTGACGCCCGCGATTTGCAAAGAACGCAAGCATACACGCGGGATAAAATATAGTCCTACACTATAAACATCCAGAGGGCCTTCGAAGTTTTCCCTCTGTGTCGCACTTACGTACGAACTCGCAAGTCAAGAGAGGGAAATTTTCGAATGCCTTTCGCGGTAGGCCCTCGGAAAGTGCATTCTGCACGCACGTGAAGAATTTTTTAAATCGGATTAGCGGTTACGGAGTCTAGGTACCCTTTACATACAAACTTACAATATCAGACTTTTCCTTATAATATTAGTATGGAAGTATAGGTATCTATCCCAATAATATAAAGAGGCAAAGTCTGTAAGATGGTAGTTTGCATGTAAAGGGTACGTAATCATCGGAACTTCTTATCCGATTGTTCTAATCAAAAATTCTTTGAGTAGTGTATAGATTGAGCTTTCTGGATGGACATTGGCTATATTTTATCGCGTAGATTAGCCCGTTTTTTTTGCATTACGATGGCAAAGCCGCTATACTTAAAACCATAATTAGATTTAAAAAAGTAACCTTAAAATTACACTTCCAAATGATGGACGTAGCTAAAAACTAGCTTTGGAAAAGTGTCAGTTTACCAGTATCGCTTTTTTTTTTCATTTTAATGGCAATTTTAAGGTATTTTTTTGGAATCTAATTATGGTTTCAAGTATAGTTTATATGTATATCTTATAGCATCTTACGACTCATATTAGTAACTATTTAATTGTGTTTAACATCATATACAAGAAAATGTGATCGCAATGGCATTCTACCAATATTTACCAATAAATTTTCTGGTTTTATGTCACGATGTACGATGGAGAGCGAGTGGATATACGCTATAGCTGATGTTAGATGGCTGATCAGCAAACGGGACTGCGTTTCGGAATATTTAACGGAGGCGGTGATGTTGTCAAACAAGTCGCCACCTGAAAATGTTACATACAATCTTAGAGGTACTTACGAAATATAAGATATTTTATTAAAGAGTAGCATCACTATTTGACATTGATCGCTATATCCGAAAGTAAGTAAATATACCTGGGTTATACTAGACTAAGTTCCAAATGTTGTCGCGATTATTGTACATTTATTGGTTAAATTAGTTTGCTTCACACTTACCGCTAACTAACTCCAGAACGAGGAAAAGCCATTCTGGCGTATGGACTTCGTCATACAGCGTGACGATGCGAGGATGACACAACTTTCTCATCACCCGGACCTGAAAATACACTTCTTTTAATACGATGTTGCATTTCTCCCGATTTGATAAAATTAATGTCAACTGACGTCTTCTCAAAACATTTTAAATTTTAAATTTTTATTGTTTTTTTGAAGTAAAAAATGCTTTAGCGGCGCTGTGTACTTTTGCCATGGGGAAAAAATGTTAAACTCGCAACAGGTCACGTGACCGTAAGATTCGACCAATTGAAAATTCGTAAGACGGACAAGTGACCTGCGGACCGATTTTTGACTATCGAGCGCTCGACTCTTTCACTCGAAAACTGACAAGAATTATGAAATGCTATTTTGAAATAGTGATAGAAAATTTTAAAACGTGTGGTATTGACCACTCGTATTCAATTCTATTGGTAGAAAGTAAGTGCCGGCCATTTTGACACTACAAACGTATTTACTTTTATTTGATTTTAGAGCTCTCGAAAGTCAAAAATCGGTCCCCTGATCGAAAGCTGTTATAATGTCATTGAGTTTTCACTTCTGCCGGCACTCCCGGAGTGCAACGCGGTCTTTTTTTTCAAACTTACCTCCGCTGCTACATAGTGCTCCTTGCCTTTGCATTTTAGCTTATCTATTATTTTTAAGGCATACTTTTGACCGGTTGCTTTGTTATTGCAAATGCGCACCACTGCGAAATTGCCTTCACCTGTAACAATATGGAATTGATTTCAGATATGTGGTTGGAAACGACCGAACATGGCGTCGCGACCCCGTCGGAGATGGCGGGACGAGCTTGAGGTCATTGACCAAGACTGGTGGGAGGCAGCCCAGAATAGGGGTACGAGAAAGAAAAAGAGGGAGGCTTTTGCCCAGCAGTGGGACACTTCGGGCTATTGAATAAATAATATAAAAGTTGAAAATATTTTTCTAAAACAAAAACAAGCGACATGGGACACTGGAATGCTCAAAGAATTGTAATTTTAGTAAATCATGGTAAATAATTAAAGCGCCGTAGGTTCATGGTCTTCTCTCTCTCTCTCTGAGCATAAGCGTGAGCGTGCCCGGAAGCGCGGAAATCATGTTTTTTAATTTTAATTTTTTTGCCGTTTAAATAAATAAAAATGTAAACACTGATTTCTCTCAAACATGATATTGCCGATTTTTAGAAACCATTTTAATATTTTTACCTTTTGTGCATATTTTAGACCGTTTTAGACCCATGTTCGTGATTTTTTTCTATTGAGCGAAAATTGCTTAATCATGTTTCTAAACACTGATTTCCCTGCAGAAAAGTCTCAAGATTACTATTCGTACTATTTTCAACCATATAATTATAAACAGACGCATTATATTGTTACAATAACTCTGTTCGCTTTCGCTGAACCTACGGCGCCTTAATTAAAATTATGAGAATACACAAAACGATCACGAATTTAGATATCAATTGTTACGGAAGTCCCTCAATTAAGATAGGCTCTAAATTACATGGTACCTCCACATTGCACTATTTCGAATACGTCTGTCCAATATGCTCGAAAAGTTTCGCCTTGCTTAATAAATTTAATAGCAAAACAAAGTCAATAGTACACTCGCGAAGCGGGATTGTCGAGCCACATATTTAGGAGTGTAATGCGATTCTGTCCATATTCGTATATACCTACGACTATAATAGATCAAGGCAGCACAAGACGGCTACATTAAGATCGGTGGCCACTGGCTCAGCCATCCCGACACGCGACTGTACATTAATGCTGAAACGACGAAAGAAGCTGTTGCGGTTGCCTGACTAGGTGGTCTCTTGGCAGATTTCCATTTACAAATTGCCGCTTAATAATACAGTGCTTTTCTCAAACATCAGGGGAAATAATACAGAGACATTACAAAAATCATTTCCGCGGTGATACTTGTACCTACTTTGATTTAGCTGATATCATTGCTACTGCGATTTCCTTCAAAGGCGGTATTCACATTCGCATTATCTTTTACACTCCACGCGGTTTTTGAAGTTATTTTCTGTATTAGCTTGTGACCGCGACTCCATCCGCGTGGAACTAGTTTATATCGAAGCTCCATACAAACTTTCACCCCCCATGTTCTATTCCTTACAGGATGATTTCCGAGATAAACTATCCTACGTCCTTCCGAGGGACTCTACACTATCTACACTCGGCGTCAAAAAAATCGCACCTTTCCTAAAATTCGTGTCAAGCGATTATAACTCCTAAGATCCTCCCTGTACCCTATCATTATTAGTATCATTTAAAAGCTCAATTAATAAGCTTTAAAACATTTGTTTACGGAAAATCAAAAACCACAAATCGCCAGCACTTTGATTAAAAAGTGGCGATGTACGCGTTTGGAGGCTCACTAATTGCACCACCCTGGACGCGTATAAAACGGGGGGCAAAAGTCAATTATGGGTCGTGGATTGGCTACGCTTCGCAGGATCACCACCCTCCCCCGCGCCCGGATCGCACCCGACGTCAACCGCCACTACCCGCGCCGCTGTACCGCCCGCCCAGTTTTAGCCAGCCCCGGCCTCCCACAAGCGGGTCTCACCGGGGTCTGGTGGTGAATGAAGCGGGTAAGGGCAGCCGCGCCGCAGCGATCGCGCCCGAAGCGCCCTCAGGTGCCCTAGACAGGGCCCCCCACCGCTCTCCGCCCCTCACCTTTGTCCAGCAAAGGTGAGGGTAGAGCGATAAATCGTGTGGGCTAACTACCCACACGAAAAATCAGGATGCCCCCGCCTACTCCGCTCCCCTCGGGAGCCCCCAAGGAGCAGTCAATACGCCCCCGGACGTTCCGCCGCACCCGCGCCACCTACGATGTGGCCTCACTCGCCCGCGACCCGCGCATCCAGCGGGCGTTTAAAACCGCCCTGCTGGCGTCCGCGGCGGCCCGCCAGGCCTCAACCCCCAGCACCCCCGGAACGCCCACCAACGACGGCACGCAAGAGCCCTCGTTCCCCGCGCCGCCCATCACCATGTGGGAGATCGCGGACCAGCTGGCCCCCCTCGTCAAGGGAAAAATACCGCTGTCCGCCAGGAAACCAACCGCCGCCGCGCCACTCGCGCAGGCCGCAACCCACCGTGCCGTCGCCTCCACGAGCAGAGCGGCACCCACCTACGCAGCCGCTACCACCGCGTCTGCCAACAAACAGGCCCCCGCGCCCGTGCCCCGGCCACAGCATGCGCCTGCAGCGCAACGCCAGGCCGCGCCCCCGAAACCCGCGCCGCGACCGCCGCCCGCCCTCGGAGCGGGCAAGGCGAGCCTCGCACCCCGCACAGCGCCCGCGTCGCGACCGCCGCCCGCCCTCGGAGCGGGCCAGGCGAAGAACGCCGCGCCCGGCGCGGCGCGGCAGATCCCGACGCCGACCCCAGCTCCAACCACGCAGCAGCCGACCCTTCCGGTGCTGAAAACGCCGCCGCACGGTGGACTCACAGTCCGCCGAACGCCCGCCACCATCTCGCCGCCGCTGGTGCAGACGCCGGCGCAGGCGCCACTCGCGACGCCACGAAGCCTCCCCCGCCTGGACACGTCCCCGATGGACGTCCAGGACGAGAGCGCAGAGGACAGTGGCGACGACGAGCGTCGGGAAGAGGCCGCAACCGCGCCGGCCGCTAACCAGACGCCCCATACCGCACCAAGAGCAGCCACGACCCAGCCGCCTCTGAAGAAGCCGCGCCCAATCACGGTCGACAACCTCCCGGATTGGAGCGCGCACTTCAAGCGGATACGGGAGCAACTGGGCCGTTTCCCCAATGCCCGCCCCTACGGAAATGGAGTCCGCTTCCGCCCCGACGACCACGAGGAGTACAGGGTGGTGCAGGCCTACCTCGAGGCCCTCGGGGACTCCGTTTCCTGGACGGCGCTACAGCCCAAGGCCGAGATCCCCCTGAAGGTGTGCATCAGGGGGCTCCCCGCGAACACGAACCCAGCGCACATCACCGCAGACCTGGCGGCGAAGGGATTCGCCCCACTATACACGCGCCATGTGGACGCGCGTGCAGGGAGACCCGGCTGCATATTTTATATGCAGCTCGAGAAAACCGACGGCTTAATCCCGGCCATCTACGATGTCCGAGAGGTGCTCGGGATGACGGGAGTAGCGGTGGAGGCATGGCGCGGCAAGAAGGGGCCAGCGCAGTGCCACCGCTGCCAGGCCTTCCGTCACTCCTCGCACGGCTGCCGCCGCCCAGTAAGGTGTGTTCGCTGCGCGGGACCACACTTCGCGGGCCAATGCGAGCGGCCGCGAGACCAGGAGGGGACCTGCGCAAACTGCGGCGGCCCCCATACAGCAAATAACCCCACGTGCCCCACCTACCAGCGGGAGGCACGCTCAAAGAGGACCGGCACAGCCCCAATCACGAGCCGCCGCGGGATCATCGTGCCCCAGCCGCGACCGGTGGAGGACGCCGAAAACGCCCCCAACACCCTTATGGCGAGGGCGAACGACGCGGTACCCCCGCGCCGCCGCCGCCGAGGGAGGGGCGGACGCGGCAAAAGGCAGCCCGCCGCTACCACTACCGACCCCGCCACCCAGACAGCCACCGCAGCCGCCCAGCCCGCAGCCGCCAGCACCAGCACCGCCCCAGCGCTCGCTCCCTCTGCAGCAGCGCCGCCCACACTACCCCACGACACTGCCTCCCCCCCCCTACCGGCAAGCCAAGATGGCGCCAGGGACAGGGTGATAGAGCAGTGCGTGGAGATACTGCAGAACGTGCTCGGCGCTCTGCGGACAGGAGCCAACCCTGCCCCCATCATCCTCAGGGGACTGGCCGCCCTGTACCAGGATGGCTAGCCCCCCCTGAGACCCACCGGACTGGACCGCGGACGTTCCTGCAGCGCCGTCGGCTCGCAGATCGCTCGCCGGGCCTCTCCTAATGGAGTCCCACCCGGCAGGGCTCGATCGCGCCGACGGACGAAACAGATGATCCCGCAACACCCTGGACCAGACGGGCGTTACGCCCCCCCCAGCTCCCCGTCCGTAGTAGCGGACGGCGCCCGATCCCGCTATAAGCAGCGCTAGCTGCGCCCGGCTTCTCCGTGCCCCCAACAGGGCGCGTGAGACAACCATCAAGGATTATGGGTCGATTCCGGTTACGGCAGCGGTCGAGTGAGGTCGTGCTTAGCGGTGCGCTCTTGCCCCATTGTTGTTGTAACCCGAATATCCTCTCCGACTACCTGCTCACTCTTATCGCTCCCCCGCGCGGTGATTATCGCAATTACCACGTGGAAGCATCGGGTGTGTTAGTTAAGACTTTCATAAGTCTCCAGTCGACCCGCGTGTCCCTGCCCCTCTGGAAATCCACGCTCGTAGTGGTCGCAGTCTTTCGGGGCTGTGGGCTAGACACGTCAGTGGCTACCCGTTAGTTAAGACTTTCTCAAGTCAGACCCGGGTCTCTGTCCCTTAGAAAGACCACGCTCGCAGTGGCTACACAGTGACGGATACTAACGGTGCCAACTAAGTCACAGTGTGGGGTGGATACCACCACGAAGCCCAGTAATTCGTACAGTCCGACTCTTCCCTTCGTGTTAGGACACATAGCTGACACTGACACGGCGGACAAGTGGACAAGACTCGACACCGACATCAGGATAGCATTTCGGTTCATATTAGGCGTAGGAAAAGCTTAGCGGCGACCGACCAACCAAGTAGGATGGAGCTGCAAGAAAGGATCGCGAGGATGGAGGAAGTCATGCGGGCAATGCAGGCCGAAATCGATCGCCTCGCTGCTGAGAACCGACAGCTCAAGCTGGCTCTCAGCGGCGAGGTCTTTGACTCTGCCCAGGCGGCTCCCATACAACCTCCCCCCCCGACAAGTCTCGACTTGCAACTCCAGGCCCGTCCGGCCACTCCGACGGCCACTCTGGCCGCCCAAGCCCCTAAGGCCACCATGGGACCGCCGCCGCCACCACCGTCGGCGGCAGCAGCGACCCCTTTGCCCCCGACCCAGGCCCCTAAGGCCAAAACGCCCATTAAGGGCAAAAGAAAACTCGCCAAGGCAGCCGCGTCTGCCCCAGCCAACCCTCTGGCCCTTCAGGCCCCCCCCCGAAGCGGATTTAAGCGTGAGACAATCGCGTTCTCGCTCCCTCCAGGGGCGACCCTCCTTGCGAGAGGAACGCACTGTCCCACGCTCCAGCTCTCCCCCCCACCCCCTCCTTCGTTGTCTCTCCACAACCAGACTGACCGACGAACAGACTCGGGACCTCCTCTACTCGAACGAGGAAATGACAATGGACATGACAGACTGGAGCACAGTAGGCAGCAGCCGCAAGGGCAAACGTGCGCTGCCGAAGTCTCCTAGGGCCGATTCGCCGGCGAAGAAAGCCCTTCGGACTCCCGCCGTCCAGGCGCCCTCTGCGCAGGCCCCTCAGGCCATTAGTGCCATTCTGGCAACGGACGGCGGGTCTTCGGCCCCCAGCAAGCCAACTCCGGTAGGCAACCCGGACAAGCCGGATTCATGTGTCCTGATCGACACACATAGATACCACACTGCCATGGCCATAACCAGTCAGCGTGGCATCCGGGTGGTCGGTTCGGAGATTTTGAAACCGCCCTTGGAAGGGATGCGCATCACGGTCCAGGGACCCGAGGACTACCGTGCTCTGACCCGTCTCTTCGACGAGCTGTCGATGGCCTACAACCGGAGGCTGACCGTCGAGGAGAAAGGTTATAGGGCCGTCCTCCGCAAGGATATCCCGGAGGACGAGGTAGCCGCGGACCTCAAACACAAGGGGATCGCCGTCAGGGAGGTTCATCGCCTCTACAATAAGCAAGTAGGGAAGTACGATATCGTACTAATAGTCACCGACCCGAACCAGCGCAAAGCCGTCCACTCCCTTAAGGAGGTCCTCAAAATGGCGGTGAGAGTGGAGACTCCCAAAAAGAGGACCCACCTCTCACAGTGCCACAACTGCCAGCGGTTTGGCCACGGCGCCCGTGGCTGCCACTCTCCCCCCCCGTTGCGTCAAGTGCGCTGGGGATCACGCGACTCGCGATTGCGAGCGCCCAAAAGGATGCAAGGACCCGAACGGCATACGGTGCTGCAACTGTTTGGGTCGCAAGCTCCCCCATGGGCATACTGCCAATTATGGGGGATGCCCTTGCCGCCCAAAGAGTCGCGACACCGGGGCAAAGTCGAAGTCCTCGCCTCCCTCGGGGCGCAAACAAAGCGCGGGCCGGGGTGCTCCCCATAGCACTCCGCAAAACTTCCCCGCCCTTCCGGCCGTAGGGTTAGGAGCCCCTAGGAACCCGCCGCCTTCAGCGGCCGTAGGTCCCCGCCCGGTGCCTTCTGCACCCCAATCCCAGGCGGGCCCCTCTGCATGGGGACCCGCCGCCAGTCAAGCGGGCCGGCCCGCTATGGACCCACTCTATGCGTTTATGCAGTTAGTACAGGTACTCCCACCGGAGGTGGCGAGCGGCCTGTCTACCCACATATTCGCATCAGCTACTCGGACCAAGCGGCAGCCAGGTTAACGGTGCCTATTAGTATGGATAGTACATCCCAGAAGCTTAAACCTGCTTCGATTACCATTGGCATTTATAATGCCAATGGTCTAAGGGGTATGAAGGACCAGGTGATGAACTTCCTTCGCGATCACTCAGTAGATTTACTTCTGGTCCAAGAGACCTTTTATCGTCCCGGCATTAGAGCCTTTCGCGTCCCTGGATACGTTCAGATTAGAGATGATAGGCAAGATGGTAGGCCATTCGGGGGCACGCTCATTTTCTACAAACGTAACTTACATTGCATAAGTCTCAATCCACCGCCCCTGACTAATATGGAAGTGTCGGTCTGTCGCATCTCGATGGAGGGGCACCCCCCGATATCGATTGCGTCAACCTACCTTTCACCTCAACGAGACTTACTTCTGACTGACCTCAACTCTTTAGCCTCCCTAGGTCCTTCGGTCATCGTGGCCGGGGACCTAAATAGTAAGCATACCAGCTGGGGATGCGTAGCATCCAATCCCAACGGCAATCGGCTTCATCACCTTTTGATCGATAGCCTCCCTTTCGATCTCCTCGCTCCCTTAGAGCCGACTCACTTCCTTCATAACGTAGACCACCGACCTGACATACTCGACATAGCACTACTAAAGAACCTAGCGTTAACTCTGCGTTCTATAGAAGTGCTACACGAACTAGACTCGGATCATAGGCCAGTCCTCCTGAGACTAGGCCCTCACCCCAATAGTACTCCTCGAACCAGGACACTCGTGGACTGGGAAAAGGTACAATCAGGTCTCCTACAGACGGACTCCCCCCTGCTTAGAGATATCCCAGACAATATAACTACAACCGAACAGACAGACCAAGCGATCGATTCTTTCACCAACTACCTCAACGCTGTCCGAAGCGAAGCCTCAAGGGAGGTGTCGGCGGAGGACATCCAAAACCGACCTCTACCTACGGAACTGAGAGAGTTGGTGACAAGGAAAAATCGCGCCATACGTACCTATTCAAATCACCCTTCTGCCGAAAATCGGCAAATCCTGAGGGACTTGTCTAACGAGTCCAAACAGAGAATTGCCGAATTTCGGGAGAACTCGTTCAGGGATCTGATGGGGGAGATAACGCCTAGTCACCTGGCTTACTGGAAACTAGCGAGATCTCTCAAATCCGATGCCTGTTGGACCATCCCTCCCTTGGATCGACCGGATCACTCAACCCCCGCGTTCGAGGACAGTGAGAAAGCCGAATGCCTTGCGAGTAGTTTAGAGTCCCAATGTTCGCCCAACCTCCTCAACACCGACGAAGCCCACATTAGTAGGGTCGATTCCGAGGTGGACAGGAGATCGCGTCTCCCCGTAACTTCACCCATTTTACCGGTGTCGGTTAAGGAAGTCAGTGACCTTGTCAGGCGTCTCCGTATTAGGAAGGCTCCGGGTGCGGATGGTCTATCCAATCGCATCCTGAAACTTCTCCCCGAAACCCTCCTCCTCCTTTTGGTCGGCATCTTCAATGCCGCACTGACCAATGCTCACTTTCCAGCCGCGTGGAAATGTGCAACGGTCATAGGGATAGCGAAGCCCGGCAAACCCCGGACCTCGCCTGCCTCTTACAGGCCGATCAGCTTACTTAGCTCCCTTGGAAAGCTATATGAGCGGATCCTTCTCACGAGAATTCTCAGATTTACGGCTGAGAATAACCTCCTCATCGATGAGCAGTTCGGCTTTAGATCCGGACACTCATGCGTCCAACAGGTGCACCGCGTCACGGAGCACGTGTTGGATGGTTTCTCTCGATTCCAGGGGCTCAAGACCGGTGCGATCTTTCTCGACGTAGCGAAAGCCTTCGACAAGGTCTGGCATAACGGGCTTGTATACAAGTTATACCAGCTCGGAATGCCGGACAGACTCGTACTCACAATACGAGATTTTCTCAGTGACCGAAGCTTTCGATACCGACTGGAGGGAACGTATTCGGACCCACACCCCATCCGGGCCGGAGTCCCGCAAGGCTCCGTGCTCTCTCCCACTCTCTACTCGTTATTCACAAACGACATTCCCAGGCACCCTAAGGTGCAACTGGGGTTGTTTGCGGATGACACCGCGCTCTTTACGACTCATTGTAAGTACGCTACTATCCGGCGATACCTCCAAGAGGCAATCTCCGACCTAGGTCGTTGGTTTAATCTTTGGCGTATCGAAGTCAACCCGGAGAAAAGCACTGCAATAGTCTTTCATCCGTCGGACTGCATTAGTACAGAAAGGCGGGTGGCTCCGATCCAGATGTTTGACCGACCCATCCCCTGGGTCAACGAGGCCAAATATCTTGGAGTGACCCTCGACAGGAGACTGACTTTCCGTAGCCACATCCGTAGGGTACGCAACCGCGCGTTGTTCGTGCTAGGAAGGCTAGGGCTGATGATCAACAAGTTTAGTAAAATGTCACTTAGGAATAAGCTGACACTCTACAAGACTTGTGTTCGTCCAATCATGACATATGCAAGTGTAGCATTCGCTCACGTGCCTATGTCATCGCTCAAGCCGCTTCAGGTCATTCAGAATCGTTTTCTCCGAAGGGCGACTGGTGCCCCGTGGTACCAATCGAACCTCAGCCTGCACCACGACATGGAGATTAGCACCATGTATGGTTTCTTTAAGCAGGCTGCCAGACGTTATTTTGATAACGCTCCCCACCATAGGAATCCGTTAGTTAGGAAGACTGCTGACTACGTCCCCATCCCTCCCCCCTCTGTCGTTACTCGACGCTCACTGATTAGGGGCCGCACGGTCCGGCGTCCTAGGCACACACTCACGGACCCGGACGACGAAATCACAGCGTCCATCGAAAGATGGAACGCTGCGCTTTCGGCGTCCAACACATCGCGTACACTTCAGCGTTCCCGCCGGCGGGGACGTCCACCGCGAGACAACACAGACACATACAGTCCGCTTTCGTCCCGGTACCGCCGCATACCGGGTAGAGTCAGTCCGACGCAAGTCGGGCCTAGCTGAGTTTCTTGCTGGACTCTTCTCAGCTAGGCTAGGTTTTAGCGAACCAGCGATAAAACTCCCAGTAGTTCGATACCACTCACACCCCAGATTCGGTTGATACCGTTCAACCAATCTCACTGGAGCGCAAACTCTTAGAGTATTCCAGTGTACAAACTTCCCCGCGTGGTCGTGCCGGAGGCTTCCCCTGGATTTTCCCCAGGCCACCCTCCAACCACGCAGTTCGACCGCTATATTGGGTCCGTCCTATTATAGCAACAGTCAGGTTCAAAAAAAAAAAAAAAAAATTATGGGTCATTCACTATCCAGACGTCACAGAGGTCCCACCTGAAGAGCTCCGACAAGTAAAAACCCAGTGAAAATGGATACCACGGCAGAAGAAGCAAATCAAGTGGTGGCCTATTGCAAACCGGACTACGGCAGGTTGAAGTTGCTCGGCAACTGAACATCAGCCGATTTGCAGTGCCGAGTGCAACGGGTATACCGACGGTTCCAAGAGACTGGAGGTTACATCAGGAGCCATGGATCCGGGAGACGTCGCTGCACTACCTTCAGAGATGATCGCTACATTGTGTCGACGTCTTTGCGGAACCGCTTCTCCAACGCTGTGGAGCTGCAGCAGCAGCTTCGAGCTACTCGAAGGACAGCAGTCAGCGTCTCCACTATCAGAAGAAGGCTGCTAGAGAAGAATTTGCTGTCCCGGAGAGCTGCTACAGGCCCACAGTTGACTGCCATCCACCGGACGACCAGGAAGCGATTTTCAGAAACGCACGAGCCGTGGACATTCGACCAGTGGAGGAATGTCCTGTTCTCCGACGAGACCCGAGTGTGCCTGTACACCAACAACAGGCGTGGGAGAGTCTACAGGCGACCAGGGGAGCGTTTCACACCAGCCTGCACCGTGGAAACCGTCAGCTATGGAGGAGGATCCTGCATGTTCTGGGGCGGCATTTCTATCGACGGCAAGACAGACCTCGTATGCGTCTCCAGAGCTGGAGGTGGTCGCGGCCAGGGGTCTCTGACTGCTCACCGGTACATCACCGAGATTTTGGAGGAGCATGTGGTCCCATATGCTGGTTTTGTCGGCGCCAACTTCAAGTCCATGCACGACAACGCCCGGTGCCACACAGCCTTGATTGTCAAGGACTACCTACGTCGAGTTGGCATCAAGGTTATGGACTGGACAGCAAGAAGCCCCGACCTCAATCCTATCGAGCACCTCTGGGACGAGCTGAAACGGCGAGTTCGGGCCCGTGATCCAGCTCCTGCTACTCTCGACGAGCTTCGAGATGCCGTCATCGAGGAGTGGGACAACGTTCCCCAGGAACACGTCGTGACGCTCATCAGGTCCATGACTGACCGCATGGAAGCTGCTCGGAGGGCTAGAGGAGGCAACACTAGGTTTTAAGGCTAATTTTTAAGGATTATTATTGTTAATTTTTAATTTTTGTATTGTTTCTTGTCTTAGTAATTTTAATCAGAATACACATTGTTTCACATTTTCACAGGATTTTCTTTTTTATGGGGGTAGTGGCAAATTTCCTACCGTTTTCAAATAGAGGATTTCATTAGCTTTCCAATGATACTAATAATGATAGGGTACAGGGAGGATCTTAGGAGTTATAATCGCTTGGCACGAATTTTAGGAAAGGGGCGACTTTTTTTGACGCCGAGTGTATATAACAAATTTCATCTAAATTGGTTCAGCGGTTTAAGCGTGGGGAGGTTTTAATTTTTCTGGATTTAGTAAATATTAAAATTCAAATTTCCTCAAATAATATGTACATTACATTACTACAAAGGCCGGGAATAAAGGGATTGTCTGCCGAGTGTCTTACGGATAATAGTACGAGGTTGGGAATCCCGGGGGCGAAGTAGGGATTCCTTGCCTCGTACTGCTCGTGCATATGACACTCTCTATACATATAGATACTTAGTGCCTTTCTCAAACCTGCAATGAAATTAAAAAAAACGTTGAGTTTTTTGGCAGGAGCAGCCTCGCAAATAACACTTGAGATTTCATTCAGAGATAAAAAAAAGTACTCCATATCGTGTGACCACTACTTTTCACATAAATGTTAACCTTGTAATTCCCCGAGTACTTCCACAAGTTCAAATCGAGTTTTGAAATCTAAGGGCGGGCACATACAGTCGGAATATCTTACATAATTAGGCGTTCGAAAACCCGTCGATATTGCAAATCTAAATTCTGAAACGGTATTCCGAATTTATGTGGCCCCTCTAAGTGGCCTAAAAGCCTTGTTATCTTTGCGATTACGCATCTCTCGAGCATTTGATAGTTATAGTTACCTACAATCATATGCAAACATGCAATAGGTACCTAAAATAAATTTATACAATGATTATGCAGAGTGCAACGTATCAAATTTCTAAATGACAGGAATGCTGAAGCTGACATTGCATAATATAAAACTTGTCAGTGTTGTCTTACACTTATAAACAATAAAAGTATTGCATTACGATTACGAAATATTAACTATAGTCTGTGTTTTATGTACTATGAATACGGCATTCCCACCCATATTAAGTGGCTCAATGGCATAAATTAAGATTGCTTGTAAACATGGTACTTAACGACTCTTTTAGGTTGAAGAACACGTTCTAGCTTCCTCTACCATCTCTAATTTCCCTAAAAGGTTTTGCACTCAGTTTGAAGACACCCAGCGCTATGTGTTTTCAACCTACGGGTGTCGAGCCTCCGAGGGGTGGCGTAACTTCATGGAGGGGGTTTAATTACTTGTATTGTACCCTAAACTTGGCGAATATAAAAAAAATCGTGCGTTCAAGCTTCTGTTGTACTGTACTTATAGAGCGCGAAAAATCGTTCCAAAAAAATTCAAAGATGTGGCTAAAAAATGTGTGCATTTAAAGAAGTTGGGGTAGAAGGGTTCTCGAGTGGCGACCGCGGGATGGCGCAGCGTGGGTAGACCCTTTCAAAGTGGACTGATGACCAGGTAAAGGTCGAGGGAATGCGGGCGGCGCAGGCCAGATTACTTCGGCACTCGTTGGTGGAGGTTCACCAGTACCCGTAGCTTGCACACTAGCATACCAGCACCTTGCTCGTGCCAGCTACTGTCATGTGTATACGCAAACTGACATGCCTGTAACTGGCACGCCGTGGCATGAAAGTAGCTAGCTTTTTTTTGGACCGGTTCGTTTGCAGAAGCCGGAGGGGCTGTGTCTGCTGGTCTTGGCTGGCCAGTGGGTAGCGTAAGTAGCTAGCACAACATTTGATTTACTTGCATGCCCGTTGAGGGAGGGGACGCATGGGGTTGCCGAACTGTCACGTATGAACAGACGCGACAGCTACAGGCATGCCAGTAGTAGATGAGATGGCACAACTTGCGTTCCAGTATTACTTGTAAATGTATCCGCACTTCCGCAGTGTGCCAGTTACTCGTACGTGCCTGTAACTTTTAAGCCAGCTACTTTCCCTATTTACGGGCATGTGTATTAACTTAACCTCTCGTATGCCGATTTAAAAAAACCATTCAAATCATGACCTTGAAGTTAACATAGTAAGTTCGTACCGTTCTGAGGCTATAGTATAAGTTTTACCGAAACAAAACGTTACGACCGCGTTCGCGTTTAGCTGTCAAATCCCATACAAATTGAGGGTAAAACGCAAACGCGATCGTAAAGTTTTCTTTAGGTAAAACTTATACTAAAGCCTCTGGACGGATCCGGGACACGGCATACGAAAGGTTAAGTGTAGCGCCATGAAATAAGTAGAGAATCACTGACCTATGATGATCCCGATGTTGTATTTGAGCCGCAGCGGCTGCGGCATGAGGGACAGGTCGATGGAGACGGGGGCGTCGTCGGGCGCGCCGCCCGCGGCCGCCTTGCGGCTCGCGCCGCCGGCCTTCACCGGCATACGCGGACAAGGCCCTCTCCTGTACAACCAGATGGCGATTCCGTTTAGACAAATTTCAAGATCCGAAATCGTCCAAGCAGAAATCAGTATGGAAGATAACAAACGTCAACATGAAAAACCTACTATTCAATTCAAACTGTTAAGGGCTCAACCATACAGTGCATTTCTTTATTCATAAGGCATTTCACAACAAAATAAAGCTTTATACAAATATCACTATCAAAAATATTGAATGTTACGAGATTAAGGTTGACTTTTGATAGAAGATAAATAGATAAGTATCATGTATCACATGATGTTACAACATAAATCCACAAATCAACAGTACGTACTTACGTTATTGCACAAAGCATTAAATAATTCACAAACAGCTGCATGTTACCTTGTGGTTCTGGTAATGGGCGTCTTTCTGCACTGTCGCACAGCTTTGCTTTCTTCGAATTCCAATTCAAAATCTTCCTGATTAACCCTGAAAAATAAAATATTGTTATATCCTACATAAAGAAGGTACATAATAAAGAACAAAGTTCGGATGTTTGGAATAGATGGTTTATAATCTGGATTAAAACACAGGCGTCTTTTTGTATTGAAAATCATCGCCCATCCAAATTTCGAAGAGAAGTCGCAAGCAAATATCAGTTTGATAAAAACTGAAAAGAGGACTGATCCGATTTTTATTCCATCTTACCTTTCATTTCCGTATGCGAAAAACACATCTTCGCCTTGGAAAAACTGGTGCAACGCTGTAACTGGGGAGCCGGACTGGGTGAAGACTTTCCGGACACAGCCCGTGTCCAGCTTCACGCAGTCGGTGATGGCGGCCAACGCCTGCTCTAGTGTCGGGCTGTTGCGTTTGTTCAGCAACAGTCGGCATACCTGACAATAGGTTTCACGCGCGTTACAATTCATAAGGTGTCACTGTGAATTCTCACAATAAATTGTAAATCACATAAAATAATCAGAGTTATAAAATTATGTGACCCTTAAAATGTTCGACAAAATATGTTTTTTTTTTAATATTCTATATATCTAACGGTAAACGCGAATTACACGATCAAATAGCAATTTTCTTATTTTCCAATACAATGGTTATTCTCATTAGTAGGGTCATTTCGCCGGTTAGCGACCACCTAATTTCATGTGCTGGTTGGCGATCAATTAGCTGAGTTGGTGAACTGAGATATTTTCTCGGCTTTTTAGTAGATTTCTATTCTAAAACATCAATAAAATGCATGTTCAACTAATTGTCTCAATAGGGACTGTAGAATTGATGTTATCTTCAATAGGAAAAACCTTATCCTTCAGGTGGTCGCTAACCGAAGGTTGTCGCGTAACCAGCGAAATTACCCTATGAGCTGGGTTTTGATTTCACCTTGTGTTACATATTATGCTTTGTTTGTCGTTGGTCCAATAGAGCCTTTTGTTCTCTAAAAACTGATTTGAATAGTATCTAAAAAAACTTGGTCTGTCAATTGTAGGACATGCTGAACCAACATTTGCCATAAGGAGCGAGCAACAGATTAAAACGTTTCATCTCTCAATGCGGAATATCGCCACGAAGTAGTACGGTCGAGTTCAAAACCCACTTTATTGTTAATGGCAAAGGGTTGGTCAGATATTTGTGAACCCTTGGGAACGTACATATTTTCATCTACATCGTAACCAGCTTTGCTAAGTTGCCTATTTATAACTCACCTTGCGTGGCTTGACTCCATTCCTTATTATGGTTACGATACGAGATCGAATCCACGGCCCCCCCGAGGGCACCGGACTGACTCGTGCCGTCCCATTGCCGGCGGCTGGTGAACCGTTTGCCTGCACAAGAGAAATTTTATTCAACTGAGGAACCAATCCATTAGTGGCTTTACGAGAATAAATTATGTTGGATCAATTTGAGTAGGAGTATACAATACAATGTTTATTGCTCGCCTCAATGTAAGTACAAAACCCAGTGAATATAAGCTGAGTCAAATAGTATTTCCGTTTCAAATTGGTGTTTATTTTACACTCTCCTTCTACTTTAATTCTCGGACTGAACTAGTTGTCATATATCATTCAATATTATTTCATTATTGCGTATTTATGAAGAGACAAGATCCTAGGTACTCAACTTCGTGTTTATTGGAGATAAAGCTTTTTTTTTCCTAACCTTTTTTTTTCCAATTTGGGCCCCGAAGGGGCCCTTAACTAATTACCTATAGAGGAGATATAGCGTTAGTCCTTATCACACTTACATACTTGCTATTAAGGGACGAATGCTTTAATTATTGACCTAACGTTATTAAAATATAGCCTATAAACACCCAGAAAGTCCATTATACACACAGGTGAAAAAATGTTTAAAAACATCCGATGGATGTGGGCAAGTTTATTTTATTATTATAGACTACTTCACTTAAAACATTCTCATTCATTATATTACGGTATGCAAGGGCATTGTACGACATAAATAAAATAAATAAACGCAATAGCCCCGTTGACACCTTTGACTTATAACTTAATGTAATCGGACTATAGCCCATTCATTGTCGACAATGAGAAGAGGTATGTCTTGTAATAGGAGCAAGTTTATACACTAAACGAATAGAAGTAAACATATAAAAAATATTATAATGGAACAATGATGTGCTTGCAATGTTTACGCAGCAAACTCCAATCAATAAGATAAGATATAAAAGTAGGCCTTCGACTGTGACAGCAGCGCTATCGGCAGTTAGTGTTCATTTCTATTACTAAGGAACACCTAAGTATACGATGGCGTAAGAAGTATGTCAGCGTAATGTGTGACAGCGTAAAGTGTGACGCCGCAAAGGGTGACAGCGACAAGAGAAAAATAAGTTTCTGTCAAAAAAATCGTTTTTGGTACAAGCTATTATTGCCAACTGTACTGTATTCATCAACTACTCGTTGAGACGATTGTATCGAGCCCAAACTCAACGGCGTTATGTCTGTTAAATCCTGAATTCCCATGGCCACCTTCGGTCTACATCATCAGATCAGCTCGATGGTACCATAATATTGAATTGTCATCCAAACTGTACTTAAACCCAAAATCTCAGCTCAATGGGGTTGGCAACTGTCAAATGTTTGTCTAGATGGCGCCATCATAGGTTTTACCTAATCACTAGCCCTTTTCTATGGGATTTGGATTAAACGGCTTGATTCTAAACAAGGAAATTCCGAAACAAAAACAAGTATTTGACAGTTTTGTAGGACTGACAGGTAAAACCTATGCTGGCGCCATCTGCAAATACCTTCGCCCGGCCAACCCCATTGGTTGATTATATCTGCTTCAAAATTGAGTTGCAATATTCCACCCGATCAAACACAGCATACATTGCAGGTTAAATAAAAGCTTATAATGCGACTATGACCAATATGAATATCGCGTAGTATGACTGCGTCAAGTATAAAACCTGAATCACACTGGCGCGGCCTGCGGTGGCGGTCAATAGTGAACGTCAAATTTACTATTTATTGCCTCCACAGGCCGCGCCAGTCTGTGTGTAGGAGGCTTAACAGCATAAAGTATGACTGCGTAAAGTATGATCGTGTAAAAGGTTAGTGTATCATACTGGACTGGAGTTGTCCCCGGCGATTCGCTTAAGTCGTCCTTACCGAAATGCTATTTTCCTGCATTGGATACCTGCGCATCGGCAACCGAATCGCAAATAACTGTATTAACTAAGGATGATATTTTAATCGAATTTAAACTTTCGTGAGACATGTTAAAATAATGCTAATAATTACACGGTTAAACTCACGGGCGAAAATAAGACAGATAGAATTTATAGAGTTACATTAGGTCTATCACGTAGAGCAATCGTTAAGTTACCAAACCACCAGTTTCGTAAAGGTCCCTATACATTCAGCAAAAACGTCGGCATTCGGGAGGTGTTAACCCGAAAAGTTCGCTGTTTCGAAGAAAAACGCATTAGGTCTAGTGAAACATTAGAGCAAAAGTTAATATGTCAAGTGACAGATAGGTGTTACGAAATTAGGTGTAGTGTTCATTAAACATTCACATTCACAAGTAATACTTGGGCACATGGGGGCATTTTAGTCGCGTCATTGAAATGCTACAAAAAAAATTGACTCAAGTTTACCACAGCGTCTATTTGAGTCGAAGCTGTTACTCTGTCAAAAAAAGTTCGAGGTCATCGGCAAACATCGAGCACTTTGCGGTCTTCACAGATTTCGGCTAGTCATTTATCATGATTATAAATTGCGTAGGTCCGAGAGTACTCCCTTGACTCACACCTGATCGAGTACAATGAGATGTGGACTCGTACCCCCCTACTCTAACAACCTGGCTACGGTTCTTTAAATAATTAGCGTTGATCTCCCATGCGTTTCGGCGTGGAACCTACAAGCGGCATTTTTTTGTAGGATGGCGTTATCGACGAGATCAAACGCCTTCTTAAAATCAAATTAGGCCGCGTCCTTCTGTCGGCGTGCATCCATCTCTGCTGTAACTAGGGTTGCCAATGTTGCCATACATCAGGATTTGTCCGGACATGTCAGGATTTTTGACCCTTTGTCCGGATTGCGGCCGGACTTGGCAAGTGTCCGGATTTTTAGGAATTAAATACCTCGTAAAAAAAAGAAAAAAGTAGGTGACATATTTATTACAAAGTTTACACAGTTTTAATGAATGCAAGGATAATGAAAGTAGTAAATAATCAACAAAAACATTTCAATCAAATCTAACCTACTTTATGATCTCAAATTTTTTAATAACAGCAATTGTTATAGGTATCCAATAAAGCAAAGAAATAGAGTTTAATACTTGTTCATAATGTTATCTTGTTCCTATAAATACATATTTGGATTTTACATAGAACTTGGCACTCATTTAGATCTCCATTCTTTTTACGGCGAAGCCCACAGCCAAGCATAATTTTTGTATTGAATTTAGCTCTTTTTTTTACATCTATGCTTTTGGTGGGATACAGTACACCGTAAAGCGCAGCGCGCTGCCGGGGCGTCGTTCAAGCTACGCCAAATCTCTGTTACAAGAAATGTCAGGATTTTTAGGGTGATGTCCGGATTTTTATCAGGACATTTAATTCTTCCATATGGCAACCCTAGCTGTAACGGAATCCACGAGATCTATATGATTAGTGGCGGTGGAGCCCCGCAGCGAAACCCGTGCTGCGCCTTGAGTTGAGAATAAATCTGACTGCTTATTTGGTAGTATATAACCGATTCAAATAACGAGGTCGTCCATACGGTGGAACGGCGTCTGTGGTCGATCTTTTCGTATAACTTTCACGTAATTCTTGAATTTGGTCGGATCATCCGTTATACCTAATTGTATATTCTTGAGATTTTGTCGATAGGCGTCATTCATCAGTAATTGAATATACAATTATACACCAAGGGTTAGCGTGGTATGCTAGCGCGTGCTTAGTCTTGGTTAATCAGAACTAATAAACAATTCTAAGGAGGATTACTATTGTTGCTCGCAGATTGGCTCACACACACACACATATGGACAAGTACACTGCCACAGTGTAAAGAGTAACAGTGGACCGACGCCTTTGATGTTTGCGTAAATGCCGACACCGCACAAGGCCACCGTAGTTATCTAGGGTTGTCACAGATTTTACACAACTGCCCAAAAAGGAGTATAACGTTTTTAGGTTTCATGGACATGTATGTACGCATACATACATACATACATTCACGCCTTTATTCCCAAACAGGGTAGGCAGAGCACATGAAACGTATGTTCCAGCGCCACTTTTAGCATAAATGTGGGTATAAAAGATCGACAAAATGTGATATTGCAGTGATAGGTTGCTAGCCCATCGCCCACAACACACTTCAACCCTGGTCCCTTATTCGACTTTTACGACACCCACGGGAAGAACGGGGGTGGTGAAATTCTAACCCGACACCACACGGGTACGCATATATGTATGTATATGGGTATGTACGCATGTATGTATGTATGTACGCTTCTTTGTTCCGCCATAACTTCTAAATGCCTCAACAGTTTGGACATATGGGGTAGGTATCTTTACATTTTTTACATCGTCCCGAGTGACGCTGGTATTTTTTTTGCACGGCAGTTTTGTATTTTTTGGGAATAAGAGCTTGTTAACAATAGAAATAAAATACAATTTTATTATTCAGTGTTTAATACTTATTGAACCAGTTTCCGTGTTCTCATTAATCATTAATTAATTCATATTAATCTACAGATTGCATTCTTAACTATTACCAATATATACATACAATTCACATATTATTAATGGGCAACTGACAGATATTTTCCGTTTTTAGATTTACTAGATTGTCGTACAGCACATGTCGTATGCACCATTTTAATTGTGTACAAATCAAATCATTTAAAACAAGACACGTGTTAGCCCTGAAAGTTATGTCCCGAGCTACTTACAATGGCGACGTATGCAGCTCGGGCTCGCCCCACCCGCCCCTCGCCGCTCACCCCCCGCACTATTGCCCTGTCTAGACGGCTTCGTCGAATGACTGTATTGGTTTATAGACTGTGACACTGCCGAACATGCAAACCGTCGATGCGTGCAAAGCCCGTCCGTGATGAAAATACTCTTACATTTTATAACGATGGAATGCAACCCGGATAACGCTAAAATGAAGAGAATTTTATTTATGTTATTTTCATGATATCTGTCGGTCTACAGTTGCCACCAGTGCAGTGTATTAAAAAAATGGGTGGTGTACTTATATCCATACTAATATTATAAATGCGAAAGTCGGTGTGTCTGTCAATTTACATAATCCTTTGTAACTAGTATTTATATAAATGTTATTAAAAGTCAAAGTAATGAACTAATTTCCGCTCTATCTCTATTGTCGCTCTTTCTCATAAAAAATAGGTATTAGTCTTCATCATAGACGCCCCGCCCCGTGTGTTCGTCGCCATTTAAGCTTCTAATTTTAAACTTTTTTCACGCAAATACTTTTCTTGGTTCAAGCAAATAAATTAGTGTTTGGGGGAAAAAATACCTCATTACAACAAATATAAAATGTGCTATAAATGTGTATAAAACATAAAGGGTGTCCCAGAAGTAAAGAGACAACTTTTTAATGTCGTACTGGCCGAAAACCGACTTTACAAAAAAAGAAAAATAACTATCATGGCGACCGTACCGCGAAAAGCAAATCCATCAAATTATTCGGCATTTGCGTATTGGTTTCATACGATTTTCAAAAATGAAACGAGCTCAATATGAACTATTCGCGAAGCGAGTTATTCAACATTATGAGTGTCATGGTCAAAAAGACACAATAAGTACACCATTTTACACAAGAGGGAGCGAGAAGAACGAGTTTATATCGAATAATAAAACGTTTTGAAGAAACAGAAGAGCAAAATTTCAAAAGCCGACCGGGAAGAGCACGTGTAGTTTCGACGGCTCGAAACCACATTGGACACCGCGTACCCGACTCTCGGGCACTCGTAAACTTTACTCAGATGCCGGCATACCCGAGAGTCGAGCACGAGCTATAAACCCTCACGCGACGCCAATTCTGTCGGTTTCTGGGGTATTGTTCGAAATTTTGCCTGGTTGCGAAAGTGTTAAATAAAGTAAAAAGGGTGTTTGAATAGACTCCCTCGATATCCGTCAGAGCCGTGGCGGATAAATTAAGATTATCTAAGTCTAGTGTATCTAGAATTAAAAGACACGACCTAAACATGAAAGCCTATGCAAAACTATCTGCTCACAAATATATTAAAGACCAGGAGGTGCGTGCTAAAAAAGGATGTCGTAAACTCTACGCGAAAACATTGAAAAAATACTTATCATTGATGATGAGACATATGTACCGGTGGACCCAAGTGATGTGCCTGGCAAACAATATTTCCATTCTACCACTCGAGACGCTGCAGATTATACGCAAAGGGTCTTGCCAAAGGCTAAATTTTTCAACAAATATCTCGTTTGGCAAGCGATTGACCAAAACGGCAATATATCTGAACCTTATATTTGTACTGGATCCATGAACTCAAAGGTTTATCTCAAAGAGTGCATTATTAAACGATTGATTCCATTTATAAACAAACATCATCGCCAGGAAGATGTTGTGTTTTGGCCGGACATGGCGACTTGTCACTACGCGTCCTAAGTCACCCAGTACTTGGAGTCCACAAAGATAGAATATATACCTACTCAAGCGTAATAATGCTCCAAATGTACCCCAAGGTCCCAAAGCTCGAGGAATTGAAATGTTTTGGGCGTTATGTAAGAAAGAATATAAAAAACGAACAGATAAGCCCAAATCATTGACAGCTTTCAAACATCGGTGGACCAGATTGGCAAAAAATGTGGCAACAAAGTCAGGAAAAGCTGTCATGCGGCGAGCAGCAATAAATCTGAGAAAAATAGGGTACAAAGGCGGCGTTGGTGCAAATTTGATATTTTTTTTTTTTTTATATGTAACTAATTTAATTTAATCTGTTGTCTAATTAAAAAAAGACAAATTTTATATTGTCTCTTTACTTATGGGACACCCCAGTAGTTTACGTACGACGGAGATTTTCTCTCGACTTGGCTAACATGATATTGATAGTAACAATGATGCAATGTTCGAGCTTATAAAAATAAAAGCGGCCACGTGCGTGTCGGACCACGCACAACGAGGGTTCCGTGCCTATTAAAAAGGGCGTATCGTTACTGAAATATTATGGCACTTACGTCCTTTTCTTTAAGGAAGGCAGTTTTTTAGGAATATCTCGAAAACCTTTGAACCGATCTTGTTCAAAACAATTTTCGCTGAAATAATTTCATAAGCCCTATCCATATAATCCATGATTTTTTTCATATTTTTAAAATACACGGTTAAAAACTTAAGAGGGGGGGGGGGGGGGGACACAATTTTAGTGGCTTTCGAGCGATTATCTCCGATTCTATTCACTTAATCAGAAAAAATGCTTAAAAACCTTATATTTATTTTGAATGGCCTATTGATTGATGTGCCAGACTTGGAATTGCAATGAAATTTTTTTTTATTTATGGAGAGCACCCCTAAAAAAAATTGTTTTTAGTAGTTTAGTTACAAAACTATGTATACTTCGTTTTTTTTCAGATTAGAAAAGTCGTGCGATTGTCGTCGTGCGACTTTTGGGAAAACGATTTTAAAATTTCCCATTTTGCATCGTATCGGCTTAAGCGTATCACTAATAGTGGAAAAAAGTAGTTTCATTTATATTTTGCCCGGATATGGCTGAAAAAAATACAGCTAAAGTGTCGAAATCGACCGTTATTTTTCTAATCTGAAAAAAAACGAGGTATAGGGGTTAACAAAATACACCTATTCTCAATTTTTTATTCAAATATACCTTATAGTTTTCGAGTAAAATGCCTGTGACATACGGACGGACAGACAGACATGAAGAATCCATAAGAGTTCCGTTTTTTGCCATTTGGCTACGGAACCCTAAAAATGGTAGTTTGTTGTTTTTGCAAAAGAATTTGATACATCAGTTCTCAAATACAAAGATAAGCTATGATAGTAATTTCAGAGCACACGAAGAAAGTTTGATGAATACTTTCCATAGTGTTGTGGGGTCACGAGTGACCTACGTAAATTTACGTCCATGACGATAACCATGCTAGCACATGATGTTATACTATTTAAATAATGAATAAATGAACAGTTTACATGCATGTGTCATGTTAGCAATCAACTTCAAATTTTATCCCTGGTTTGGGCCGTAAAACCTGTAAAAGCTGTCATACTCAATACTCAATAGTTTATTGCACATAATGAAATAAATAAAGGTGTTACAGTGTGGAGTGTCGTAAACATTATGTACCCTGAGAGGGCGCTGCAATTATGAGAACGAAGCACTTACTTGCTAGTACAAAAAAATCTTAGTCTAATATTATGTCTACCTGTCTACAATTTTAATATTATATAAAGGCGATGAATTTGTGCTCTATTCTAACTTATCATCTAAATATTCATTTATAGTATAATAAGACTTCTCTATAAGCAATTGTTTTAACTTATTTATGAAAACTGTATCCCATAAAAAACATTCCATGTAAAAAAGAGGCCAAGTCTCGAAACTCTTCCACCGTAAAAAGTTGTGAGATAATGCGTAGAGCCAAGTCTCAGGCATATTTATTAATCTTTGTTTGCTAGCTAAATAAAATTCTGCAACTTGGCAATAACAAATTTTTATTTAGCTAGCAAACAAAGATTAATAAGAATGCCTGAGACTTGGCTCTACGAAATATCTCACAACTTTTTACGGTGGAAGAGTTTCGAGACTTGGCCTCTTTTTTATATGGAATGTTTTTTATGGGATCTCACTTCTTTTTGTAGGTTATTGTGTTATCGATACATACAAATTATGAATGCAGTCCCGTTCACTGCAAATATAACTTTGTAATCCTATATGTTTATATGCGATTAGAAAGTTATTCATGCAGTGTATGTATCTAGAAAACTGGACTGAAATTGCATTTTTTTTTTCAGTTTTCCCTTTATATGGTCATTAAACCCTAACTCTGTACAAAATTTCAGCTCTCTGAGTTTATGGGAAGTACTAGTTCTATTTTTATGATCATGAGTGAGTGAGTGTCATAAATGCGAAACTTTGCTTTCGCTTAACTTTGGAACTAAATGACCTACAGACTTGAAATTATGGATTTTAAGTATGTGATTATAGCTTACTGGATGACGAAAATTTCTGCATTCTGGTCTTATCCAGAGGTTCTTAAATAGGGGCCTGAATATGCGGCGAAATGCTTCCAGTAAAGGATGGTACGGCAGTGTTTGCTTCGCGCTCGACTTGGCAGATTTTTTATTTCTTGTTTTATTTTTCCGGGTAATTTGTTATAAATTTTGATGGACATTGTTAAAGGGCCTGATGAGTACAATTTAAGTCGTGAAAATGGTATCATTAGTTTATTCCTAGACCGTAATATACAGGAGTTTTTAACATTATTTCGCTTTGTGTAGAATTCGGGATATTTTGTGTCAAATTTACAATTTTCATTGTGCTATCATGCCAGCTGAGCAGTTCTATACTGTGTTTATTTTTAAGCATCTACATAAAAGTTCCCTCTGCATGCAAGCAGCCACTTTAATATTACAGGTACCATAAAAGAGGTAATGTTAAAAGACTCACCTGGATACATCGAGAATATCTGTTGGCAGCTTTTTGACTTGGGATGTCGCTTGGTAGTTCAGGGCCACTCAGCCTAAATGACTGGGGTGTCACAGCACTGGCTTCATAGTCTAAACGTTTAAACGGTTCTCCAAATCCACTACACACATAGGATTGCCCATCTTCAAGATCGTCTAGTTTTCCTATCTATAAATCAATAATAATGTATAAGAAAAAACTTAATGATTGTTGGTACTAGATTACATACAAATAATCATGTTCAAACCACTTTAATTTTTTTTAGTTTTTTTACCTAGTACTATTAGCTTTTTATAGAGGCTCATTTCATTAAAGACTATGATAACTGCTCATGTTAAATATTAAATGAAACACAATCACTGCCAAAGTTTATTTGGTGCTATGGGTCTTGCTTGGCAATAGTATTGTTTTTGTTATTTGCATTAAATTTTACAACTGAAAGCCAGACAAATGGGTTTTTAGCAGTGAAAGTGTTTAGTGTAATACATATTGGGTTATGGATTACTTACTTTTTTACCATCTAAAGCATATATTGTCCTGACACCACTTGGCAAAGTCACATTGTCCACCAACACTCTTGTCAAATCTGCTATTAAACTATCAAATGACCTGCAACCAACTCTTACGTCAGGAAAACTAAACATACTTATCACAAGTTTAAAAGGTTTGCATTAAAGCATTTTTACTCATTTGAAAATGAAAATGTTATAGAATGTAAAAGTTATTGATCCTAGAATTATTTTCATAATTTATTCAGAAAGGATAGACTCAATTGACCAGCTTCCATATATTTTCATATAAAAAGGGTCAACACCTATGTTATTGTGACCCAGTGCTTATTTACTCTTGAGTCTTAGAGCTAAGTCGAGTTAAGCTTACTACTAATACAGAACAATAAATTCAATGAAGCTTTTGCTAACACAGCAATCAGTAACTGCTTGAAACTTAATCCTATAAAATCAAAAACACTGTTTTTATATCACAAGTACTAAAGGAGAGCCACCTATAGTAGTCATCCTTTAAGGCCCATAACATTTGTGGATCAATTGTTAACAATGTGGGTACTGTCCTCTGTGACTAATTGCTAAATCACTGCGCGCCGCAGGTAGGAATGAAGTTTAGTGAAAGTGGATGAACTTATTCCAAGTTGTACACCATGTAATTAGTACACGTTGCTAACAGATTAGCACCTACCTGTATCTTTCAGGCAAGACTGGGATCATCACTCCCGAGTAGAACTTGTCACCATTCCGAAAGAACCTCACTCGTTTGGCTTTTCGAGAAGGTTGCGTCCGAACAACTATACTACGGTGATCTTTCCTGTTCTGCAAAATTTCATTGAAATCTTTTTCGAGCTCACTAACGGAACTCGATTGACTTCCGCTACCGCTCAGATTCTCCATCCTAGAAAGAAAGTTACAAGTAAGTTACGATACGAATAACGGATTGTATTCTGTAACACGAATCATTTCAGGCCTCACCTTTTTTCCTCCAACAATCAGCAAACCTACTGTATGTCGCTCCGAATACAATAACTTTTGATAACGTCACATGGATAGTTTAACTGGAACAAATAATTAATTAGCAGCTATTTCTTCGATAAATTTATGAATCACACGAAAAGCAGCGGAAAGCCAAGTAGGTACTATAGCACCTACTTACTCTACGCGAACGGTTGGTTAGTTCATTGGCTGTATAGATAGGTAGTATCCTAGATAAGTATATGTTATAACTGAAATAGATAAGCAACTCAAAGTCCGCAAGTGACCCGCCGCTGGTGCTGCCATCTACTGAGTCTGCTCTAAACAACTTGACTCTATTTTTTTTTAATATCGCATAGGTGGCAAACAAGCGCACGGCCCATCTGCAAGCGGTTACCGTACCCCATGGACGCTTGCAAGAATGCCTATAAAAATGTCTGGTTCTAATGCGGAAAGTACTACTTATCATAGTACTTTCCTCAAATAGTCTCGCACTATGAAATCGACTCAAGTTTGTACAGGCATTTATTATTACACAAAGTCGTGATTATTGCATTGTTCAGGAGTACCTATATTATTAAAAATACACAAATAAAAACAAATCGTTTAAGTCTAGGTTTATTGCTATATAATATATATACATTCAAACTAAATTATTTCCCACTAATATCACTAATAAATATACAAGTAGTCAAGGGGGGTTTTACAAGCAGTTATTTGCAGCTAATTTGTGCGTGAACATAGTATTTAAAATAAATAACGTGTCCATCATATTAACTCTGTTCCTAACTATAAGTTTGCAGTAATCAAAGGTGTTTGGATAAAAAAATAATTTCATATTTAATTAGGTAAGCGGACATTCGTAACAGCGTTAGATTTCTTTAGAATAAAAATATCCGTAGATGAAATAATACTCTGAAGTCCACGCAGACTAGAAATAAATGGCCATAGTCCATGGACTATGTGACTAAGTTTTGCTGTAGCGCTTACATGTAAGCGCTACAGCAAAACTTACCTAAATCCTACTTAAATCTAACTCATCTGGTAAAAATTGATAGTTATTTTAGGTGGATTGCGATGTGCTCCACGTGGTTTTAATTTTAATTTGGAGTACAGATTTTATATTGAATGTAATACTACATTATTACTTGTCACTGAGATATTTTTACATGGCACAGTAATTAACATCCAATGACGGATCATTTTTGTCGACAATTAAATCATAATCCAGAACTTGTGCGAGTATAATATAAATATGGAACCAATTAATTGTCTTCGTTCATACCTAGTTATTTAACTGAGCAATGTATACATATTTTCATATATAAGAGAGTGCCAAAAAGTTATATTTCCGTCTTTGTGGGACGATATGCATCCACATACAACGCACAACATTTCGCCATTTTAGCAAGATACTTTACAAACGTGGCATCGACAGAAATGCTCTACCGTCGAAGTTGAAAAATACCTCAAATCAATAAAGGATTGGCATTGCGTTTAACATGCTCCACCGTAGACCATCGTAGTATAAAAGAAAATAAAACTGGCCAAATGCGAGTCGGACTCGCGCACCTCGGGCAATTTTTCCTTTATCTGTGCTATAAGACGTTGCTTCGTACCATATTTCAAGATTCTGAGTTCACGGGAAGTACCCTGTAGGTTTTGATTCCCTTGCGAGTTTCGAAAATTTGCGGCATAAAGGGCTGTATCTTTTGATTGCGTTGGCTTAAAAGTTTGATTTTTTCACATCTTCAAGGCACAGTATTTGGTATAAATTTTAGCTTGATACATACGTGCGGTTCTGAGAAAAAGGGTCTTGACAGACGGACGGGACAGACGGACGGAAGGACAACAAAGTGATCCTAGGAGGGTTCCATTTTTTCCTTTTGAAGTACGAAATCCTAAAAACAATCAAGACTTGTCCTACTCATTGTTCCCCTGAAAGCGTCAAGTAACATTATGAATAGAGAGTGATTCTTGCTGGAAGTATCGTTTTTATATATAGTGCTCACGACAGTGTACTGGATACGGGTATAATAATAATATATACACATAGGACACAGATACGGACACGGAGACTGATGGTTATAGACAGACGGACGGATGGATGACGTGTGGACGGCCATGATGACGAACAGTTAATATCTGAGGACAGGCGCATATCCTTATTTCTTGGGATTCAAACGTACATGTGAAATTAAGAAAAAATACTTTAAAATTCTTATTACCGATATGGGATATTTTTAGGCACTGATCTTGAAGGCACATGGTGACACTCCACAGGAAAAATCAAGTTTGCAGGACTGCAGGCGAAACTGAAATACATTGAAAGAATTAAATAAAATAGTACATGAATCATCTTTTTGTTCAGGGGATACAACCATCAATCATCATTTGACGAGTAAATTGGCCTAGTGGATAGTGACCCTGCTAAGCTACCCAACGATAGCCCACTCCATGAGTTTAAACACTTTAGGGGTAGGGGTACCCTTAAATATATTTTTTATATATGTTATTGTCCCTACCATTTTGTCGGCGTGATTGATTTATCTATGCCGAATTACAGCTTTCTAGTAATAAGCTAAGCTGCAGACGGACTGACGAACAGACGGACATGGCGAAAATATTAAGGCTTCCATGTTGACTACAGAACCTTAAAAACGTCCACTATGAAAAAAGTAACGGTAAATGTGTATCTGTAGCTAAGTTATGTTTTTGACTTACCGGAAATCATCATTGGGAAAACTGGCAAAGAATCCTACCCTGAGGTTTTCTCGGACGGACACAACAAAGGCATCACAGCGTGTCGTTTATACATACCATATACCATATCAAAAATAACGAGTCTCTGTCTCAAAAATAATACACAAACACGCGCGCGCGTAATAATTAAATTTTCACCAAAATATGGAAAAACACAAAGTCAAGTCAAATGTCAATTAGACGTTAGAATTTGAAATATAAAGAAAAATAAGATATTTTGACAAGTTGACAACGCATGAGTGTTGCCATCCAATATAGCTGTCATTCTCATAAATTTAATGCATTATTTATATACCAAAAATTTCAAAAGTTTAGTATTGCAGGAAGGATAAATATTTGAAATATGAATTAATTAAGAGTCCCAATTCTTCTTCTAAATTAACAAATATTGTTGTACAGCCACACTGGATGAAACAGGGACGATTTTAAAGTCAGTGTCATCTGACGCATTTCATAGGAACTTTTATAATGTCAAGCGACCCTGACACCCTCTAGCTGCCCTCTAGTATTAATGCTCAAAATATACATTTCGTTGGCGGGGGGGTTGGGGGGGTAGCGCCTGAATTAATTTCTGAGGCTGACAAGTAAGTTGCCTAACCATGGGTAGTATATTATAGTACTAGACAGTAGACATTCGTAATGACTGTCGTTGAAAATCCGCGATTTCAACATAGGCACTAGAACATACACATACAGCCAATGCCATGCACATGTGTCAAAAATATAACATTTAGAATAATGCTTATGAAATCAATTTTTAAATAAAAATATTAATCATTTTACCATGTATTTCTACGTTCTACTCTTCCTTCTTTACAATACAACAATGCAATCAAACGTGTTCGTATATGAAGTATAATATTCTTTCATGTCAAAAGAAAAGGTGATGATTGCAACTTTTAGTTATTATGAATAGGTAAATAAGAAAACTTAAATTATATTGATGCTATTTACCATAGCTATTCATAGCCATTCATTATTTATAATCATGTTTTTTTCCCATTGGCAGCACTCATGCTCAGAAACAGGTGACGCATTAACAATTTTGCGTTTGTCATAAATAAGAGACAAAGGGCGAGTTTTAATTGTAAATTGTGTGATTTTGTACGCTTTTGAGCAAAATGTCGTCTAGAAGAAAAGCTCTCCTTAAAGTAATCATCTTGGGCGACAGTGGTGTGGGCAAGACATCGCTAATGAACCAGTTCGTGAACAAGAAATTCTCTAACCAGTACAAGGCAACAATAGGAGCAGATTTTCTCACGAAAGAGGTAATCGTCGACGATAGAATCGTCACAATGCAAATTTGGGATACTGCCGGGCAGGAGCGTTTCCAGTCGTTGGGAGTGGCGTTCTACCGCGGGGCGGATTGTTGCGTCTTAGTTTTTGACGTAACTGCCCCCAACACATTTAAGTCGTTAGAGAGCTGGAGAGACGAATTCTTGATACAGGCATCACCACGTGATCCAGAGAACTTCCCTTTCCTCATATTAGGTAATAAGGTTGACTTGGAAAATCGTTCTGTGACCCTGAAGCGTGCACAACAATGGTGTCAGAGTAAAAATGACATCCCATTCTTTGAGACGAGTGCCAAAGAAGCTGTGAATGTGGAACTAGCGTTCCAGGAAATCGCCCGTCGTGGCCTGGCTCAAGAGACTGAGACAGAGCTGTACAATGAGTTCCCTGACCAGATTAAGCTGAATGCCAATGACTACAGCCGTGACCGGGAACGGGACCACTGTGCTTGCTAAACCATATTGCGAGCAAACTGCCCGCTTGCAAATACATTTCTCATTTTAATACATTAAATACCTATTACAAAAAAGTATATTTAACATTATGCTATAAGTAATGTATTTCCTTTTGTCATTGGCTTGTAAAGATGCAATGATAAAAAGGAAACACATTTAAATGATTTGTTTGTCAAGTACTTGTCACTAAATTTGTGTAATATGTAATGCTGCACTATTTTTTATTATGTCTAATGAGCTCAGCTTTTTTATTCATTGTATGGTCACAAATTCATCGGCACTTCAGCAGCAATCTATATTGACCAACCATAGTTTTGCAGTAAGTGACCAACATTAAAAATATATATGCAAAATGTGTTAAAAAATTCTTGGCTATGAGCAACCACTTATTGGCAAAATATACTTTCTCTATGACTGTTCTGTATTCTTGTCTTGTATATTGAATTCACTTTTCAATGTATCTTGGGCTAAGCGTAATCACTAATCACGATTCTGCACGTTTTTTGTTGCTTAATGCAGCTCTGAAAGTAGTTTAATACCACAATTTACAAATGGCATCACAGAAAACAATGAACAATAAGTAGGCCTCATAGATTTTTATAATGTTAGGTACTCAAGGATTTTGCGCCTGTTTTGTTTTATTGCATTGCTTAAATAAATTGCATATTGTGATGTTGATCATTATGAATACCTGAACTCAGCATACCAAACAAGTGTACTTACATCCTCAATAATGGTAATGAAATAGTCCAAGTAACATAAGTGATAAGAATTTCTTGATGTACAAATACATTTCCAATTCCTTGACTGTTTATCATACACAGTAATGGATAAGCTGGGTTGAGCATCTGATAATGACACCTGCATATAATATAAATATAGCAACATTAAATTTGCTCATCTGTGAATGTCTGATGGAGAGACTAAATGGAAAGATATTCTTGATGATTTTTCTTTTCATAGTTTGAGATTTCCTATGAGTATCAATGTATCCTAATGGGTAAAGTATTGGTAAAACTACAAGTATGAAACAGCCTGATTCACATGGGCGTACTCAGCATTTTTTATTGGGTGGGGCAGAAGTTTTTCCATAAAGTATCCAAATAAATATCTGATTTTGCCTACAAATTCTTAGCCAAGGGTCAGTGGGGCAAATGTGGGACCCCACTATGGGAACGCTCATGGTGTTTCACTCTGTTTGTTGAATTTGTGATCTTACTATTTCACATTTGCTAATTAAGATTGAAGCTTATTTATAGCATATTGTGCTTATGCTGTTCAATACAAATACCTACAGGCAGTGAAAAAAAGTAGGGAAAAATAATATTAGTATACAATTGTTATTTATCTAAAGACTACATATTCCCCAGGAATGAATACAACATAAAACAGAGGCAGGTTGTATAAGATAATGGGTGCATTCCATTTTCTTTCAGCCCTTGAGGTAGTAAATCAATTAATTTACTTTGGTTATTATTATTACACAAAAATCTATTTGAGTGTATATTGAATATTTTGTTAGCATTAAGTAGTTAATCATGACTTGACAACACAATATAATTGTTCAAGTTAGATTTCATTAAGGCCATTATAAGAACAAAAAAAAATGTAAAGGGTATATAATTATGTAACATAACATAAGTTATTAGGAAGGATCATGGCCAAATCAAAAGTAACAATTTTGCCTTTAAAAGTGTGGGCTTTTAGCTCTAAACTACATATTTAGGAACATGCTGAGTTACATGCCTAATAAATTAAGCCCCCCTTAATATCTGTGTCAATGTTCAAGTTCTTGCCAATAATAGAAAGTATCAAATTGATTGGTAGCCGGTGAACATTGAAATATAAGGATGTAATTGTAAGACCCATAATAAGATGTCATAGAAACTGCATCACCACAAGTCCTTGCCTCGCTACAAAGTTAAACTCTCGTAAGTTCTAATTGTAGAGTTTGTAAATGAGGAGCAATTGTTTTGATAACGTAATGCCCTTATTTAGTTAGCTTTTGGTGATTTTTGATCAGAGGGTAGAATAAACAATATACCTAGACAGCAAATAAAGCTTATAATAAAAAAAACAATACATTCAGTTGTAGTTACTTTTATGGTTAGATATAGTATACATATGTACACATACTTGTTACTTTGCATGACCATATTAATAATCATTAATACTTTTTACACTGTAGCTATATAGAGTATTATATATTATGGTTTATACATTCTTTATATAAAATATATACTTTCTAGGATATTGAAAAAAGTAGTTGCATAGTATGATGTATGCTGTAATAATGGTTGCTTTTGACTTTATATCAATAAACACATAAAATTCAATATGTTGTTTTATGTATGCAAACACTCCCGAGTTTGAATCAAACTTTCATCTGTGTAATGTGACAACAACTATGCGGGCATTTTTAATTAATTATGTGCCCAATTACGTGAATTGCGAGATTCGTCAAACAAAAATAACTCCGTGTCCGTTTTGTCACGACAATTACTACCGGGGCTAGGAGGGGCTACCGCGAAACGTAAACGAACTTCGTTTGTGTATCTCCGTCTCTGTCGGACTTGCTAGTTCGAGCGACAGAGAGGGAGATATTCGAACGAAATTCGTTTTCACTTGCTAACGTGGACCGTACGTTAAATGACTTGGTTGTTGTTATAAAGTTAGCGTCAACGACTAGAGTATATTCGCTTTTTTTTAAAATTTGTATGCAATGAATGGTAAGTTCGATTTCTGGAGAAACTGCCACCTAAGGTGCAAAGTATTATGTGCTAACATAACAGCATCGTCTTCATAACAGATAAGGAAGTTATTTTCCCACTTTGATTCTCTGGTTACTTTTGTGTGTATTTTGCACTATGTCGCAGTCGCAGCTTTATCAGTTTCGCTCGCTCAGCGGTGTGGTTATGTAACCGACGCATAGCAAATCACTAAAATGAGTTCACCACTCATAGGAAGCTATGCGATGATCGATTTCTGATTTTCGATGAATCTATTACCTGCCCCGCCAGCACGATAGGTTTTATCGTCACGTTTAACGGCGAAAAAAAAAACTGAAAAGTCGCCTATATCATAAATCATAACAATAAACGTATCATGCTATGTAACCTGTTCTCGATTTCTTCTGTTTATTTTTGACTTGCGACGCCAATATTTCATTATGCTTAACAGCTCGTATTTTAGCTCTTGCGACAGTCATTACCCTTGCTATCTATGATCTAGACTAGAGGACCAAATCGTAGAGTTACTTACGCGGAATTTTACCACTTGTTAATTCACTGGCATATAAAGTACGATAGTGCACCAGGCTATCGGTATTTCATTTTGTTATTAAAATGATCATGTTGTTACATGATTTGCGGTGTCCTAAAAGGATGGTCCAAATCAATTAAATGCCTGTTTAATATAAGTTATGAAAATTTAATGTAATAACAAGTTACAAGAAACAAGAATGACCGCCTTCCTCATTCATGGATTTTTTACTACGTTTACTGTTATGCAAAACCTTGTGTCATATCATATACCTACTCGTACCTATGTCGCAGTAAGATAGTTAAAGCCGTTTTCCTAGGGAAACCCCTAAAGTCCATTCATTGCAGTTACATTCACTAATCTAGTTTTCACACTAATAGTGATCCAACCTATGTCTGCAAGTGCAAATGCTATTGGTAACTAACTACATTGCACGTTATTTATACACAGTTTAGCTACCAATATCCTGACCTAGATCATTATCATGATTAGGTATCGTCCTTCTCAGCAAAGGCTTGACCTAGAAATAAAAAGCCCCTCGGTCTCTCTTTTGCAACTAGAACAGCACCGCTATCACGTAACGGTGCGCGAGCTCTTTTTCTCGCACTATCCGTCTCTTGTCTCTTACACTTAGAAAGAGAGGTATAGTGCGAGAAAAATGGACAGAGCTCGCGCGCGATATTGTGATAACCGTGCTGCTCTCTAGTACACGGGACTCACGCCTAATCGTTTTGGTTCTAATTAGAGAGAAACGGATAGGCTATCTCGCCGCGACACAGCCTGTGGGCCGTCCCGTGCCAGCCGTGCTGAGTCATGGCTCGCGATTGCCTACTCGTTATGGCCTGTATTCACGTCGATTACTGATTAGATCGAGTTCATTTCATACATCAGGAGCGTGTTGCTTGTTTTAGTTTTTTTGCAATTCGTTTTTGTATGGACTTAATCAGTAATGACCAAGTTACAGAATAGCGGCGCAGATTACCTACGGTTAGTTTACTATTAATCACTGCGTCAAGATTTATTTACAACCCTTGACGCAAAAAGAGGGGTGTTATAAGTTTAACGTGTCTGTCTGTGTATCTGTCTGTGGTATCGTAGCGCCCTAATGGATGGACAGATTTGAATGCGGTTTTTTGGTGTCATCATGTGTCATAGATATTTTTATCCCGAGTGTTCTTAGCCATGTTTCATGAAAATCTGTTCAGCCGTTTTTGAGAGGACAGGACTTGAAATGAAAATGTCGGGGGTTTCTCCAACTTTCCTAAGTTGTAGTTATAGGTGCGGTGAGGTCAAAACAAGTTGAAAGGGTTGTTATTCGGAATACGTTAATGCGCATCACGTCCCCACCCCGTCACGCCTAAAGAAACTAACCTCTGATAACTGTACAGTGGACGGTTGTTTAAATTCTTCATTAAACGGTGAATTGTCGTTTTTTAAGCTAATTTGTAATATATCAAGTCATTATTAATTTATAACTCACATCAGCAGCTCCTCAAGCATATTTTGCTGCGTGAAAACAGTGTGCAAAGTGCGATTTTGCTCACTCCGTGAGACAAAGTAGCTTTTTAATTTTGGTGCGGAGCACTGACATTTCGTCGTATGGGGTCTATTACAAGTTCAGAATATTTGAACTTTATTAGCACTGTCCCTTTTATTCCATTACGAAAAAAGAAAATGGCAGACATAGGTCGATTCATAGTTCGACCATCGAATTTCAAAGTAGACCCCCCAAAAAGCGGATAACACACGTTCGAAAACTATCAAATTTAAAAGTTGAAATTACCAAAATAATTATAGGTATGAAGGAACATTTAAATTAAAGATATCAGAATAAACTCCGTTTTTCAAAAGAAATAGGTAAACATGAATTTTATTATGCTAGCTAATTAATAATTCTAGTTTAAACAATCTTAAATTCTATGAACGTATACAGATGCAGTTTCCGAACGCAAGCGCGGGGCCCCGCCCCTTTTAAAAAGTTGCGCGCTGTTAATTTGTTTGATAAACTACTAGGATAAATCTATTCTCTATCTAACTAGGAAATATAGTGAAGTCATTACTGACGTGACGAAGGCAGTATTTTAACTTTTTAACAACAGTACTACTACGGCTAGTTTTTGATGTGCACGCGAGATAACTCATAAAAAATAGTCCTTCGCTGCGCTCAAGATTCAATGTTTGAATCTTTCGCTTCCTCAGGACTCAAAATTAGCACTCACAGCAAAAACAAACTTCGCTCTCTATTTGCACAAATAACTATTTCCATTCTTCCCGTTTCATTCTCAACAATAAATCAAGCAACTGGCTACGAGTGTCTCTACTGCCTCGGCCACACTTCGCCCGAATGTTGTTGCCGTCCTTTTCTAACGTATATTATACGTTAGGCAAGGACGGCAACAACATTCGGGCGGAGTGTGGCCAAGGCATACCACGATAGTTGTTTGTGCATAAGCCATAGTTGACAACCCTAGAGCGACCGCCGAGCGTAGGTATGAGAAAGTGTGGGTACATACATGTGATTGACTTCTGACACGGGCAGATATCATGCGACGGACTGCATGCTGTCCGCCGATTTCGTACGTGTGGCGGCGGCGCTGAAGAGATTTCTAACCACGTGCGTCGCCCTCTAGTACAATTATCTGTAACTACGAAAGACTAAAACACAGCGCCATCTCGTAGCGAGTAGCAAAATAGATACTTATTAGTATAACAGCCCTAGATGTCACTACTATTTTAGTAAATTCGAGTGTGTACTACATTTTCCGGAAATCGTTATTTCCAGATCGCAATTTTTGTTTTCGCTATTTTTACCACTTTGTTTTTTCACAAACGCGTCGTTTCTTGAAAGCATTTCTAACCATTCGCATATTTTCTAACGCTTTATATTCACCAATATCCTATTTTTCTGTTAGGTTTTCTAGCCATTCGCATATTTTCTCATTCGGTTTATTCACCGATAGCCTATTTTCCTGTAAGATTTTCTAACCATTCGCATATTTTCCCATTATATCCGTCTGCTCGTTTGCCTCCAATCACATAAAAAAAATGCGAATGGTGCTTATACGTAACAGCGAAAGAAACTATTTGTTAAAATATACCGGTGCCCGCGAGCATTGCGAGAGACTTTAACCACGAATTCCTGAGGTTATAAAGAGTAATCTAAATATATAAAAGAAGAAACTGACTGACTGACTGACTGACTGACTGACTGACTGACTGACTGACTGACTGACTGACTGACTGACTGACATATCAACGCACAGCCCAAACCGCTGGGTCTAGATATTCCAAATTTGGCACGTAGGTTCCTTATAAGGTGTAGGGGAGCACTAAGAAAGGATTTTTCAAAACTCACCCCTTAAGGGGGTAAAACAGGGGTCCAAAGTTTGTATGGGGAAACATTATTATTTGTACTAGAGACTTGAAACTTTGTAGGAATATTACTTATTAAGATACAAAAAAGTTCGTTCAGCGTTTTACAAAATTCCACCCCTAAGGGGGTTAAATAGGGGTGCAAAGTTTGTATTCAAAACTACTGGGACTACAAACTTGAAATTTACACCAGACCTTCCTTTTATGACGTAGGCAAGGGATAAGACGGGATTTTTGGAAATTCTATCCCTAAGGGTGTTAAATAGGGGTGCAAAGTTTGTATGGGTGAAACATTATTTTTTGTACTAGAGACTTGAAACTTTGTAGGGATATTACTTATTAAGATACAAAATAAGTTCTTTCAGCGTTTTACAATTTTCCACCCCTAAGGGGGTTAAATAGGGGTGCAAAGTTTGTATTCAAAACTACTGGGACTACAAACTTGAAATTTACACCAGACCTTCCTTTTATGACGTAGGCAAGGGATAAGACGGGTTTTTTGGAAATTCTATCCCTAAGGGTGTTAAATAGGGGTGCAAAGTTTGTATGGGTGAAACATTATTTTTTGTACTAGAGACTTGAAACTTTGTAGGGATATTACTTATTAAGATACAAAAAAAGTTCTTTCAGCGTTTTAGAAAATTCCACCCCTAAGGGGATTAAATAGGGGTGCAAATTTTGTATTCAAAACTACTGAGACTAGGAACTTGAAATTTACACCAGACCTTCCTTTTATGACGTAGACAAGGGTTAAGACACGATTTTTGGAAATTCTATCCCTAAGGGTGTTAAATAGGGGTGCAAAGTTTGTATGGGTGAAACAATATTTTTTGTACTAGAGACTTGAAACTTTGTAGGGATATTACTTATTAAGATACAAAAAAAGTTCTTTCAGCGTTTTAGAAAATTCCACCCCTAAGGGGATTAAATAGGGGTGCAAATTTTGTATTCAAAACTACTGGGACTAGGAACTTGAAAATTACACCAGAACTTCTTTTTATGACGTAGGTAGGGGATAGAACAGAATTTTTGGAAATGCTATCCCTAAGGGGGTGAAATGGGGGTCCAAAGTTTTTATGGGGGAACATTATTTATTGAATTGGAGACTTAAAACTTTGTAGGAGGATTAAGTATTGATACCAAAAAGGTACTTTCGGCGTTTTATAAAATTCTACCCCTAAGGGGGTTAAATAGGGGTGCAAAATTTGAATTAGAAACTACTGTATCTAGAAACTTGAAATTTACACCAGATTTTCCTTTTATGACATAGGCAAGGGATAAGACAAGATTTTTGGAAATTCTGTCTGTATGGGTGTTAAATAGGGGTGCAAAGTTTGTATGGGAGAAACATTATTTTTTGTATTAGAGACTTGAAACTTTGTAGGGATATTACTTATAAAGATACAAAAAAAGTTCTTTCAGCGTTTTAGAAAATTCTACCCCTAAGGGGGTCAAATAGGGGTGCAATGTTTGTATGAGGTAAACATTATTTATTGAACTAGAGACTTGAAACTTTGTACGAAGATTACTTATTAGGATACAAATATAAATATCCTTAGCGTTTTTAAAATTCCACCCCTAAGGAGATTAAATAAGGGTGCAAAGTTTGTATTCAAAACAACTGGGACTACAAACAAGAAATTTACACCAGAACTTCCTTTTATGACGTAGGCAAGGGATAAGACGGGACTTTTGGAAATCCTATCCCAAAGGGGGTTAAAAAGGGGTGCAAAGTTTATATGGGAGAAATATGATTTTTTGTACTAAAGACTTGAAACTTTGTAGGGATATTACTTATAAAGATACAAAAAAAGTTCTTTCAGCGTTTTAGAAAATTCTACCCCTAAGGGGGTTGAATAGGGATGCAATGTTTGTGGAGGGGAAACATTATTTATTGAACTAGAGAGGGGGTGTGCTACAGTGTATTGTAGAGACTTGAGACTTTGTAGGAAGATAACTTATTAGGATACAAAAAAAGTAATTTCAGCGTTCTATAAAATTCCACCGCTAAGAGGGTTAAATGAGGGTCCAAATTTTGTATAAGGGAAACTTATTTTTAGCTACTACGTACTTAAAACTTTGTGGACAGATTACTTATTAATTTACAAATAAAGTGCTTTCAGCGTTTTTGAAATCAATTACACCTAAAGGGGTTAAAAAGGAGGTCCAAAGTTTGTATGGAGAAAAAAGATTAGTTAGACAATTTTATTCGAGAATTCACAGGATAATTCCTAACGATAAATGAGTAAACAAGTGTTTCCGGTTTTTTGAGAATTCAACCCCTAAAAGGAGACATGTGGTGACAAAATCTGAAAATCAATATCGGCATCTATTGTTTCTATGGTTTATCGGGTCGCTGATTAGGAAAACAACAACGATTTTACATTCCAACGTGGCGTCTAAATATCAATATGGGCGTTGTTATAACGGTTTTTTGGGACGTTAATAACGAAAATCACATAGATTTTGAAATGTAATGTTGTGGACATGAAAATTCATGAAAATATTTGTGCCAAATTGCAATTCAATCGGTCCAGTTTTTTTCGTAGCAAATCGGCTGTAACAGACGGACTGACAGACAGCCACACGTGATCCTATAAATAAGGGTTCTATTTTTGCTTTTGAGGTATGGAACAAGACCCGCCTTATATAGGGTTATAGGTTTTAAAGTTTGTATATGGTGCCATCTCGATCGTCAGCAATCGGTACAGTCACCGGCATCAATATCTGCCGAAACAAAGCCGGCAAAAATATCTGACACGTCCTTATGGCATTAGACATAGAGTCGTGTTAGATATTTATGCGTGCTATGTTGTGGCAGATGTTATTGCCGGTGTCTGTACCTAGGCGAGAACGGGCGGCGCGGCGGGACGGGAGGGTAGGAGACATAGGGAAAGTGCCTGCATCCGTAATAAGTACATTCAAGGTGCTGCACGAAGATCTGGTTACTTTTTATAAGTTAAGCATTTTGGCCGCCGTTAAATTAAAACAAATTTTTATATAGCAATGTCCAGGCCACAAATTTGACTTTAAATTCGTGGAGATACTTTGGTATTTCAACATTATCATGAACATAAAGTAGCTTTTATTCCAGAGGACAGATTCTCATTAATCATGATTGTAAATATAATAACAAAAACACGTACATCAATACATACATTCACGCCTTTATTCCCAAAAGGGGTAGGCAGAGCACATGAACTTTATGTTCCAGCGCCACTTTTAGCATAAATGTGATTATAAAAGATCGACAAAATGTGATATTGCTTAGGTTGTTAGCCCATCACCCACAACACACTTCAACCCTGATCTCTTAATCGCCTTTTACGACGCACACGGGAAGAAAGGGGGTGGTGAAATTCTAACCCGACACCACACGGGCATAAATATAATAGTAAATAAAAATTAATTTACCATAATGGGTTGACGAAGGGTTATTCATAGGGGAAGTTAGTAGTAGTAGGTTAGTAGGCGGCGTAGCAATCCAACAATTATTGGAAAATTACTCTTACTACGCGGGCGAAGCCGCGGGCAAAAGCTAGTTATCTATAAAACCGGCAAAAAAAACACGTTTGTTGTATTGTTTAATATGTGTGTCCTGTGTGTTTGTGAATAAATGTATCTTTCTTTCTTTCTTTCTTTCTTTCTTGTATAGGAATACCCTTCAATATTTTTTTTTTTTTGTTTTTTGTTGTTAACTATAGTGGCAACAGAAATACATCATATGTGAAAATTTAAAGTGTCTATTTATCGCGGTTCTTGAGATACAGCCTGGTGACAGACAGACGGACGGAAGTCTTAGTAATAGGATACCGTTTTTACCCTTTGGCTACGGAACCCTAAAAATCTATAAAAAAAATGTCGCGAGGTATGTAGATACAGTGTACAAGTTCATGCAATTGACTGAGCAAAGAGAATATAACCACTATGTGGCTGAACAAATTTTTATATAGCAATGTCCAGGCCACAAATTTGACTTAACATTCGTGGAGATATTTTGGTATTTCAACATTAATGTTCATGAACATAAAGTAGCTTTTATTCCAGAGGACAGATTCTCCTTAATCATGATTGTAAATTTAATAACAGAAATACGTACATACATGCATACATTGACGCCTTTATTCCCAAAAGGGGCAGGCAGAGCACATGAACTTTATGTTCCAGAGCCACTTTTAGCATAAATGTGGGTATAAAAGATCGACAAAAAGTGATATTTCTTAGGTTGTTAGCCCATCACCCACAACACACTTCAACCCTGCTCTCTTAATCGACTTTTACGACACACACGGGAAGAAAGAGGGTGGTGAAATTCTAACCTGCCACCACACGGGCATAAATATAATAGTAAATAAAAAATAATTTACCATAATGGGTTATGACGAAGGGTTATTAGTAGGGGAAGTTAGCAGTAGTAGGTTAGTAGGCGGCGTAGCAATTCAACAATTATTGGAAAATTACTTTTACTACGCGGGCGAAGCCGCGGGCAAAAGCTAGTAAATGTTATATGAACCTAGGTCTAATTACAACTTTTTTTTTCTTTAGATTTTCATGCATAATAATTGCTGGGTCAAGCTGCCTCGTGGTAAGCCAGTACTGTCTAGCTGGTCTAATTAGACAGACGTTCAGATGTACTCTATGAGTAATGATTGCAAGGATAATACATACATAATAATTGCTTCTCTAGTAAAAACGTGCCTTTAGTACAAGCTGGCAACGTCTGTTATTGCTATCCTAGATAAGTATATGTTATTGCTATCTCTTTTTTGTGCGTCAGACAATGTCAAATGGTTTTTTTCTTTTGGGCATAGATTATTCAAATGACCGTTTAGACTCTTCTTTAAAATAAATCTGAACAATTAAGTTAGACACCCCATTTTATGACAGAACAAGGTTTCAAGTTTTAGGCCCGCAACACACTGGCGCGGCCTGCAACACACTGGCGCGGCCTGCGGTGGTGCGGCGGACTAGTTTACTATTGTCCGCCGCGGCCAGGCCGCGCCAGTCTGTGAGAGGCCTTAAGAATCACAAATGCTTCAACGGACGACTCGATAATCAACTTGATATTGACATTCATTTCATTTAGCCGACTTGAGCTTGTTGATGAGACCTCTTACGTGCCCGGGCGATTCTTCGAGCGTTTTTAACGTCTCGTTAATTTTTCACTATTTTTGTAGAAACGGCTTAATAACTTGGTAAAATTTTTGGTTTGCTGGTAGAAGTGGGTACGCGATTTCTACCTAACATCCAAAAATGATACTTCATTATTTAGCCATTTATACAAAAAAAATGGTGACAGATGAATGAGGCGGCGTTCAAAATGTTCGAATAATCACCCGCCCCAGTCTCGGTACCGTATGTCATCATGGGATGATGATGATGATGAATTCTACAGTTAGGTGTCTCACTTTGAATGTAATAATAAAATAAAAATAGTTCGTTTCGTACTTCTAATCCAGTAACTTTATAGAATTTTCCAATAAAGATAAATCACGTAACAGCTTTGCATTTCTTCTCACTTTGAGCATGCAAACGAGACAGATGTATCTACTGTCGCCGGCCACAAAGTTGCTTCGCGCGCGCATACCCTAACTCCGCTAATAGGTACTCCTTAGAATAGTTAGGATAAATAACTGGCCGCTTGAAAATTTCCTACTTCATTCCTCCTTCATAATGACATTAATGACTTTCATATGTGTCATTGATATTGTTGTTTTTCATTTTCTGTAATCTAATTCATCATCAAAGTTCATCATGTTTGAACAATAGTATCACCAATCAAATTCACAATATTAACAAATTGGAGGCCAGTTCAATGAGGCGACCGGCCTTTTTAATTATGAAAGCTAAGGAAATCTTTTGCATTGTGCATCTTATGGTACGAGTCACATCAGTGTGCCTTGCTTGAGTATTCAATGCTGCAGACGGCGTTAATTCAACCACTATGGCTTTAATAAAAAACATACCTATTGGAGTTAGTGTATTTTCACTAACTCGTTCTGAGTGTTCATAGTGAAATAATAAAAATGTGTTATTAATAGAAAGGCTGTTAAATTTGAGTTTCATGTGTAATAAATGAAAAATAAAGAAATAATAGTAGATTGTATGACAAGGGTCTAAAGTAAGCCATATTACCACGAGATGGATATTTTCCCGAACGAAGTGAGGGGAAATAGTTCGAGGGGTAATATGGCTTTTAGACCAGAGTTATACACACTACTTTTCACTTCGACTGCGAGAAAATAGTAAAAACAAAGATTAGCCATCCACAATCAACAATTCTACCAAGGCGAAAAGATTGTTCAATTTGGCGCCATTCTTTTTAATAAACTGTTTGGACACAGATACAAAATATTCACAAGACGAATAAACGCCTCTGACCGTCTAATAGCGGCGTAGTCTATCCCGCTCAATCTTCATAGCTTATGTCATGTAATTACATCCACCAATGACAACTCTTTAAAATAACATTAGTTTTTTCTGTCTACTAACCAGAATACAGTTAGACATTAAAATCGACCAATCAGGAAACGAATTCAATTCAAACATTAGGAGTTTTTCGTTCCCTAATTACAATAATTACAAAAATAAACGCCTCGGACCGACTATAGCTCCATCCAAACGTTCAAGCGTGGTTAACTGCATACATGACTCATGTATGCAGTTAACCACGCTTGAAAAACACACAATGTTTGAATTGAATTCTGTTTCCTGATTGGTCGATTTTAATGTCTAACTGTATTTTGGTTAGTAGACAGCAAATACTAATGTTTTTTTAAAAAGTTGTGATTGGTGGATGTAATATTGAACTGTTGTGAGTGGTCAAATTAAAATGTTTAATAAATCATAAATATGTATACATATTTTCCCTAGGGGCTACATGTACTACTTTAGCCCCGTTTGCCAAGTCTAATATGATGCACTTTTTGAGCATGAGAAGTGAAAAAATTTATTTATGGATTGTATAACATTTCTTCTACAAGTGTTCGAGATTTGGAACTGGTCTTTTGACACATCGCGACACCCATATAACGTAAATTGGCACTGCTCATCGAAATAATAAAAAAAGTTTCAATAGCTTCCGAGTTACAAAACAAAGTTCAATCTCTATGCACGCTCTTTTTAGCACTTATAAAATTATTGTCATATTTTTTTACGGCTTATTCATTAGCATTGAAAACTCGGAATGCAAACCATTACGTCCTACGACTTTTTATTTTGAAATTTAGTGATATACTGCTTTAATCGTTTGGAGTCTGTCAAAAGTCGTGTGACTTGACACCGCCCTACTACTTTCCGTGGGGCTACGTGAAATCTCTGGTTTATGCTGACATACCACAGACAATTACCGGTCTGACATCATATCATCCGACATAACTCGCGTTCTTCATGAAATTGAGCCTGATATTGATGCGAGTGACGTCCAAAATTATTCCACCAAGATACTTCACCTACAGCGGAGTCGCGGCGGCCATATGGCTGAGATTCTATTACATAAATAATATCATCGAATGCCCTGTACAAAAATGTGGAAATATCACCTGGCACATGTAGTTTTAGTCCATTTCAAAGTTCAAGCGTTCTTAATGAAAAAACATTAATTCCTAAAGTAGTTCTCTGTGTAGAAATTCGAGGCAACGCAACGCGACGTGCCCTACGCCGTAGCGCGTAGCCGCTTTTTCCGATCTGTAGCGGATATCGCACGTAGAAGCATGGGTCATTAATGTCATTATAATTAGCGATTGTCATTCAATTCGTGAACCGATAGGTTATAGGTTATAGGTGTACGCGGGCTGGGTTTCCGCAACTCGACGACATATCTGCGCCTATTTTGCGTGTGGGTATTGGCACTACTACTATTCGTGCCAGCCCAGTTCCACCAGGAAGCCTAGCAGACCCTTTATGTTGCCGACGGCTTCCGGTAGTGACCCCGGTGTTCCGAGGTGTTTTGCCCGGTGTACTGCCACCCCAGGGCACGTCAGGATGTCGTGGGCGGCTGTCTCTTCCTCTTACATGCAGGCTCTGCAGAGAGGACTGTCTGTAACACCTAAGGTGAAAAGGTGTTTGTTTAATAGTGCATGACCAGTTATGGCGCCTGTCAAGAGACGGAGTGCCGGCCTCTTTAGCTGTTTTAGCTTCCTTGACAATCCGGGGTTGATTGTCGGGAGGGCCTCCCTGGTTTGCCTGCAGGTGCCTAGGGTGTTCCAAATTTTTTGGTGTTCTACCTTGGTGTTTAGTCGCAGTGTGCTTCGCAGCCATGCAGGGGGTAGAGGGATCGTGGGTTCCGGTCCTATGGCTTCTGATTCTGAGCCTTCTCTAGCCAGTGCATCCGCTGCGTCGTTACCGCGTGAGTTGCTGTGCCCTTTGATCCATTGCAAGGTTATGTCGCAGTTGGTACATACCTCTGATAGAATTTTGTGGCACTCGTGTATCAGCCCAGACGTTGTTGTATGACTTTGCAGGGCTTGTAGTACAGATCGACTGTCGGAAAGTATGCGGATGGGATATCCTCTTACCTCCCTGGAAGCGATTGCATGAGCGGCCATTATAATACCCATACACTCTGCCTGGAAGACTGAGTTATGGATTCCTATTGGTGTCGAGATTCGTATGTTTAGGTCCTCCGAGAACACTCCTGATCCGGTGCCTGACCTTGTCTTGGACCCATCCGTGAATATTCTTAACTCCCTGGGGTTAAGTCCTTCCTGGAGGGTTTCGTATAGTTCGATTTTGTACTTCTTGTCGAAGACGAACTGTTTAGGAATGATGTCGATTGTTGCCTCTATAAGGGGTTCCCTACCTACAGCCTCGTAGAGTATCTCGGTGTGTGGAACCCTGGGCGGTCTCCAGAGATGCTGTTTTTTGAGCCGTATGGCTGACGCCAGGGCTTCTTGCCTGATAAAGAGGTGTAGCGGCGGAATGTCCATGATGGCTTCCAGGGCTGCAGTCGGTGTGGTCCTCATGCAGGTTCGTGAACCGATTTAAGTTGATCAACTAAAAATCGCCTCGTGAGAACGCCGCTTAAGTTTTATTGGCTAGCCCATTCGTATCAAACCACGCTACGCGTGCTACGCCGTAGTTGTAGCAGCATGTTCTCCCTTCTTGTAGCGGAAACCGTGCGAGGACTCTTGGCAAAAGACAGCTAAGCTGTTTTTGTGTAGGGTTATTATTACTCGTATTCTTTACCCGCACATGCATCATACCTCACCTGGCACGCCTAACGAAACTAAAACCTCTAACTACGCTCAGTTACTAGGAATTGCGCAGTCAAGATATATTTGTGGATGAACGTTGAGGTGAAATTAAAACAGGTTAGGACTAGACAAAAAGTAGGGGAAGAGGGGGGACAGTGGATCACGGGGAACAGTGAATAAAACTATCTAGCGCCATCGTTTACGCACACATTCAAACGCCAACGCGTGTTTGTAAACTCGCCTCGACAGGCCCTACACTGCGCCAGTCGCCCGCGAGCTCAGGCACAAGGAGGGTGCGTTATCTCTGCCAGTCGAACAACACAGTACGTAAAATTTATTTTACATATTCGTTGAAAATGTTTGTAGGCAAATTTACGCGTGTTATTGAATGTGTTTTTGTTTTATCTTGTTACTTTGTGATTGCAAATTGTGTTGATTGGTGTTTTGAGTGTATTAATATATATTAATTTTTTTTGGTGAATTATTCTCACTTTAACGGTTTATGGGGTACACTGGGCCATCTCCTTGTGGGGAGCAGTGGACATGGGTCCAGTGGTACTATGTAAACCTAGGAAAGTGGCTACCTCGCCTAGACTGATTATATTATATTTTTATGATTATTTGTAAACTAGTGAAACTAAAACCTGCCTATATGGCTGCCTGATTGCTGTGATTTTATGTTGTAGGTAGACATTTGTGCCTATATTACAGATTATAATGAGTGATATTAAAATTAACGATAAGTATTTTTTTTGATGACATAAAGTATTGTCTTTAAGTTTTCTTTTATGAATTTATATTTTCTATAATAAAACATAACTTTTGTTGATTTATGACGTTATTTTATGTAACTTAATACATATGATCCCGTGTTCTCCCTATGGTCCATAGTTCCCAATGCCCTGATTCAAGGTTCCCCGAGCATGGGGAACAGTGGACCAATTCCCATTTTTTTTTAAAGTCACTCTGTGGCCTAAAGTTCCATTTGTGTGCCTTCTATAGTGCATTTTATTTATGCCTTAATAACCCCTTATTAATATGAGGACAAGAAAACGGACATAAAGTGTGTATCTGCTGGGCTATGTGCCTCAAAACAAAAACTGATCCACTGTCCCCCCTCTTCCCCTACTACTTACAATGGCGTGAATGAGGTGACACCAGGAAATAACAATAGGTACACTAGATAAGCATGGGTTAGAATCGGACGAAGCGAACAGCATAATCGTGGTCGAGTCCTTTATTTGCCTTTATTTCCAATGATTACGAATTCAATAATTGCCTTTGCCGCCGAGACTAAGTATTCTACTATTGCGATGAAATATAATTGACCACAGTTATAATAATTTACTTTAAAAACAAAGTTTTAACCGACTTCAATTTAGTACTCCGCCAAGACACGAAAACATTTCCTATTTTTTTTCCAATTTACCACATGAACTGATTTCCGAGAGCAAATGCGTTGATTAGTACTATAGAAAAAAACCGAATCGCTGTATGTCGGCCGATAATATTTGAGGACATCTATCAATTCCCCAAGATCATCACCAATGGCACTTCATTAGTTCCTATTTCAACGGAATCTTATCAGAACCTGTGACGTACTTTTGCACTTTTAAGTACATAATTGAGGAATTCGATAAGTCATCTGTGGTCATCATCATCTATTCCTCGCCACCAAATTTATGATTTCGGATATTAATACACGAGTTATAACAGAAAATACTAAAATCTACTATACCTGGAAGTATATATGTCGCAGTGAAATGGTCAAAACAGAGATTTGATCACATCCCTAAGGGATATGATCTAATCACGCAGGATGTTAAAATGGGGAATCCATTTTATCATTTACCTGATACAAATCAGTCATTTGAACAAATCTCTGAATCTGTTTAGTGAAAATACGCGTTTCAGGGATTTTATCAAATCACTAAACAAGTTTAGTGAAATGAAAAAAAGAGTTGCCTTTTTTGTCCGATTTCGTCATTTTACTAAACAGATTCAGAGATTTGATCAAATTACTGATTTGTATTAGGTAAATGATAAAATGAATTGGCCATTTTAACATCCTGCGTGATTTGATCATATCCCTTAGAGATTTGATCAAATCTCTGTTTTGACCATTTCCCTGCAACATATACATACGAACAAAAAAATTTTTTTCTAATCGGCTCATCAATGACGGACTTCTGAGGTAACAAACATTGAAAATAATAATAATAATAAAATAAAAATACAGCCGAATTGAGAACCTCCTCCTTTTTTTTGAAGTCAGTTAAAAAATAAATAAGTTTGCTCAAAGTAAATTGTCTGGCCACCTCAACACGGGCCGCACCGCACCGCTATTGAGTAACGTGTTTTAAGCTCACCTCAACGCTCATCCTCAAATATATCTTGACACCGTGATTCATAGCAACTAAGCGTAGGTAAAGGTCTAGCTTTGTTAGGCGTCACGGTGGGGTGAGGCGCACGAGCGCGCAGAGAATATCAGCCCTGAGCTATTGAGCAAAGTTAAAAAGTAAGATACGTTGTTCTTCCTAATAAACTAAACATTCTGCGTCGTGAAAACGAACTTAAAAAGAATATTTTATTTACCTAGATGTGCAAAATTAGCCCTACCTACTAACGTTTTTTCTACGAGGGCCGCAAAGACATTTTGGCAAAAAAAAGCTAGTCAGTACGTCGAGTACAAAGGGCTTAAATTCAACATGCTAAAACAATTGAAAAAAATACCACTATTCCCCCCTTACCTCTGAAGAAAATCATTTGTTAACACTTTCACACTGCCAAGAACCGGCCTAGCGGGCGCCTATGCCGTAGTAGTCGCTTACCGCTACATACGAGGAAAACCACGGGTTCGGCTACGATCGTAGCGCGTAGCGATGCATGTGTTAATTAAGTTTGTAAAGTAATACTTCTGCGTTGTTTTTTTCCTTCATTTATGATTTATTTTGGTGTATAAAAGTTTGTACGGAACCCTCGGTGCGCGAGACAGACTCGCACTTGGCCGGTTTTTTTTAAACTAGGATCGCATGGCGGGTGGCCGCAGGTTGAGTATAATTGTGCTTAATACTAATAAGGCGCTGAAACTCTCGTTTTTCCAAAGCAAAGAAAGTGATGGAACACGAATATTATGACTGAGTAAATTAAGAAATTAATGCAATAACGGCAACAAAAGAGGCGTTTTCCCGTTTTTAGGGTTCCGTACCAAAAATGGTAACAAAGGAACCCTTATGGTGCGACTCCGTCCGTCTGTCTGTCTGTCACAAAGTGAAATATCTCACGAACTACTCATGCTATCAACTTGAAATTTGGAATGGTTATAAATGAGAGTTATCCGCGTGCATGGAAAATGAAAAATTTAAATATACATTTAATTTTTCTATAAAAACTTACGAATATGAGGAGGGGGCAAAAAAAAAATTCAACTATAGGGTCAAGTGGGGTATCATTCGAAAGGGCTTGAGTTGCACTTTTTGAAGCAGTTTTTCTTTTTTTTTCTACATTCGGAAAATTTTGATCTATGAAGGAAAATGTAAAAAAAAATATTATTTCCCCCCCCTTTATCTCCGAAGTTATTCAAGCGAAAAATTTGAAATAATTACTTGCGATTAAAATAAACATATATATTACGGGAAAAGTTTTCTTTTTTCTGTATCTAGCATATTTTTTGTTTTATTTTCAAAAATCATTTCCTAGTTAGATTTGCAATTTAATCAACTTTATAAGTTTTTTTTTGTTTTGAAATTCCTATAAAACTATAAATAGAAGTACTCTCTATCAAATAAAACAATAATAATCGAGATCAGTTCACGTGATAAACAATAATCGCTAAAAGACCAACATACATACTAAGCCGATTGCCCTTACTACGTTAGTACCAAATGGGGCCGATAGATGGCGCTGACCCCATTCGCGCTGTTAAGATTTTTCTAGAATTAATGGGGTTGGGATTGGGACGCGTATATTTATTTTCAATAGCAGGTCAAAAAAAGATCGCGATTCAATTGTCTTGGTGTAAAAGTTACTCGTTGTTTGAAATTGAATTCTATTGTGTTGGGTTAAAATAAGTAATTTAACAAATATATTGGGACTTTTACTTTACCTTGAGTTAATTGTTAGTTTGCACGGAACCCTCGGTGCGCGAGTCAGACTCGCACTTGACCGGTTTTTTTTATTATTAATCCAATAAGTTAAGATTTTTCACATATATTTCACCTATATTCCACACAAGCCATTATTGAAAATTAACAATTAAAAAAAAAAATTAAAAAGTTTTAATAAATCTTCACCAGGCTTACCAGGGTGCGTCAAGCACCCTGGTAAATTCCAGGAAAAAAGTGTTGCAGTTCGGCGATGACTAAATCGATACAAGAGTATTCCCGTACATCATGCATTCTTGGTGCAATATCCATTTCGTATCCGTACGTGTGAAAAGGTAATTCCCCCCTCGCGTCCGTGTAAATCATTTGGAGTTAGTTATTTCCAGCTCTTGTACCTATCAATAATCTAGGTGCAGTCGAGGTGTCCAATATCTAGTTATACGGATAACCTTTCAAATATATCTACACATATGTCTTATGTCAGTAACAATAATTAAGACTGTGTTTTGGAAGGTTTGCTTTATTGGAGAGTACATTTATTTTAATAATGTCTGGGGTCGCCAAGAGGCTCGACTCTCCATACAAACGTAGTTTGGTGTTCATTTTAAAACGACATTTATTATAGAATAACATGAAACTTTGTATACATAACTAGCTTTTGCCCGCGGCATCACCCGCGTAGTAAGTGTAAGTGCAAGGCCTGAGTGGACGCCCCGCTCTGAGCGGGGCGTCCACTCAGGCCTTACACTAATATTCCAATAATTATTGAATTGCTACGCCGGCAACGGCCTACTCCTACTAACTTCCCCTATGAATAACCCTTCGTCATAACCTATTATGGTAAAATTATTTCTTATTTACTATTATTTTTATGCCCGTGTGATGTCGGATTAGAATTTCACCACCCCCTTTCTTCCCGTGGGTGCCGTAAAAGTCGACTAAGGGAGCAGGGTTGAAGTGTGTTGTGGGTGATGGGCTAACAACCTATGCAATATCACATTTTGTGGATCTTTTATACCCACATTTATGCTAAAAGTGGCGCTGGAACATAAAGTTCATGTGCTCTGCCTACCCCTTTTGGGAATAAAGGTGTGAATGTATCTATGTATGTACGTATTTTTTTTTATTAAATTTACAATCATGATTAAATAAGAATCTGTCCTCTGGAATAAAAGCTAGTTTATGTTCATGATAATATTGAAATACCAAAATATCTCCACGAATTTCAAGTCAAATTTGTGGCCCGGACATTGCTATAGGCTTGTTTCCTAAGATTTTTTTCGATGCCATTCGAACCAGTATTTGGAGGGGAACAACAGTTTGTATGGGAGCAACTACAATTAAAGAACATAAATACCAATAAAAACGATTAAATTTTGCGGCAGCCAAAGTGCTTAACTTATAAAAAGTAAGCAGATCTTCGTGCAGCACCTTGAATGTACTTATTACGGATGCAGGAAGTTTCCCAATGTCTCCTACCCTCCCGTCCCGCCGCGCCGCCCGCACTCGCCTACGTACAACCGATTGATGACGATCGAGATGGCACCAAATACAAACTTTAAAACCCGAACGTGGGTCTCGTTCCATACCTCAAAAGCAAAAATAGAACCCTCATTTATAGGATCACGTGTGGCTGTCTGTCAGTCCGTCTGTTACAAACGATTTGCTACGAAAAAACTGGACCGATTGAATTGCAATTTTGCACAATTTCATGAATTTTCATGTCCACAACATTACATTTCAAAATCTATGCGATTTTCGAAATTAACGTTCCAAAAACCATAATAACAACGCCCATCTTGATATTTAGACGCCACGTTGGAATGTAAAATAGTTGTTGTTTTCGTAATCAGCGACCCGATACACCATAGAAACAAAAGATGCCGATGTTGATTTGCAGATTTTGTCACCACATGCCCCCTTTTAGGGGTTGCATTCTCATAAAACTGAAAACACTTGTTTAGGTACTAATTTATCTTAAGGAATTATCCTGTGAAGTTTCGAATAAAATTGTCTAATTAATCTTTTTTCCCATACAAACTTTGGTCCAGTTTTTTACCCCTTTATAAAAGTACTTTATTTGTAAATGAATTTTAAGTAACCTGTCCACAAAGTTTTGAGTACGTAGCTAAAAAAAAGTTTCCCTTACAAAAACTTTGGACCCTCAGTCAATTTTATAAAACGCTGAAAGTACTTTTTGTATCAATAAGTAATCTTCCTACAAAGTTTGAAGTCTCTAGTTCAATAAATATATAATGTTTGCCCCATACAAACATTGCATCCCTGTTTAACCCCCTTAGGGGTAGAATTTTATAAAACGCTGAAAGTACTTATCATATCTTAATAAGTAGTATTCCTACAAAGTTTCAAGTCTAGTACAAAAAATAATGCTTCCCCCATACAAACTTTGGACCCCTATTCAAGACCCTTAGGGATAGAATTTCCTAAAATCCCGTCATATCCCTTGCCTACGTCATAAAAGGAAAATCTGGTGTAGTTATGAATTCAAACATTGCACCCCTATGTAACCCCCTTCAGTGTAGAATTTTATAAAACGCTAAAAGTATTTTTTGTTGTATCAATAAGTAATCTTCATACAAATTTTCAAGTCTCTCGTTCAATAAATATTTTTTCCCCCATACAAACTTAGACCCCCATTTCACCCCCTTAGGGAAAGCATTTCAAAAAATCCCGTCTTATCCCTTGCCTACGTCATAAAAGGAAGTTCTGGTGTCCCAGTAGTTTAGAATACAAAATTTGCACCCCTATTTAATCCCTTTAGGGGTGGAATTTTATAAAACGCTGAAGATATGTTTTTGTATCATAATAAGTAATCTTCCTACAAAATGTCAAGTCTCTAGTTCAATAAATAATGTTTTACCCTAACAAACTTTAAACCATTTCACCCCCTTAGGGTTTGGTTTTTTCAAACATCCTGTTCTATCCCCTGCCTTCTGCCTACGTCATAAAAAGAAGTCCTGGTGTAAATTTCAAGTTTATATATGTTTTTTATCCTAATAAGTAATCTTCCTACAAAGTTTCAAGTCTCTAGTTCAAAAAATAATGCTTCCCCATACAAACTTTGGACCCCTGTTTTACCCCCTTAAGGGGTGAGTTTTGAAAAATCCTTTCTTAGTGCTCCCCTACACCTTATAAGGAACCTACGTGCCAAATTTAGAATCTCTAGACCCAGCAGTTTGGGCTGTGCGTTGATATGTCAGTCAGTCAGTCAGTCAGTTTCTTCTTTTATATATTTAGATGGGATCCGCCCTTAGAGATCCGCCATATCTAGGTCGAAACTATTTTATGTGGCTAGCTCATAGATATATATATCACTTCGTAAAGATAGGCCCACCGTGCCTTAGTCTTCAGCTGTCACACTATGTCAAGTGAATATTGTTCGGACAGGCGTGTCTTTACTTTTGATATCATTGAGCTAGCTACAGAAAATAGTAATATCTAGATATTAAAATAGAGCGAGTGGTTATATGGTTTTTCATTCAAACTCTCCAATCACTTCATTTTTTAGGGATCTCTACCTCAAACTGAAAAAACAGAATCCTTATACAATCACTTTGGTGTCCGTCTGTCTTTCTGTCAAGACCCTTTGTCTCGGGAACGCCTATAGGTATCGAGTTGAAATTAAAACCATATAGGTACTCAGTTCTACAGTTCCTTGACGCTGTGAGAATATCAAACTTCTAAGTAAAAATAGATACTGACCGTTTATGCCGCAAATAATTACAAACTTACTTAATGCAATGAATGCTTACCTAAGTAATAAGCGGTCTGGGGCACCACCATTTCAAAATGATTTGTTCTATCGAATAAGCGAATAAAACGAGGATGTCCGTTTTTCGGGCGTGTAGTTGCTAACCAACTCATGGGGCCACCCTTTAATCTCCGTTATTAATAAAATTAGTTAAAGCAATGACGCGTAATTCAAGTTCGGAGAAGCAACCGGATGGCTTGCGGTATGTGAGCTCCCGAAGTGTTGTGGATCCTCCCTGTGCAACCCAAATTGAGCCAACTGGGACTGGTTCGGAAATAGGAGGGGGGTGGTAAAAAAAAATGTCGCGAGGCAACCAATTGAAACGCGGTAGCCTGAAAGTGTGTTCGCTGTGTATGTAATGACATTTTATGCCATCCCTCCAAGTGTGACCTGAACAGAGTAACAGAGCGAAGAAAAAAAATATTAAAAAATTGGACGGCAACCGCTCGAAAATTGGCATGTTTGGTTCTTCATCACATACAGACACTGTAAACAAATTGCCATCCCTCCCGGCCGGGCGGTTATCGAGCTGTCAGAGTTGGAAGCCGGAAAAAAGTGGTGGTGGACGAGAACTTAAGAAAAAGGCACTTAAAATCATTGAAATCGAATGGCATTTGGTTTTCGAGGCTTGTATGAGAAAATCGAAAATCTCACATCGTTTGAGAAAAGCACTATACAATGCTCGGCCGGAACTGGGATTGCTGGACTCGTTTTATCCGTCTACCCCAAAGCTCGTCCGGCAATCCCTTACATCACGGCCTCTGCAGTAATGTACTATTGTTGAAATTACAATCGGAACGAAAGTTCAGAAAACAATTCTGTAATTTGCCGCCTTTTTTATTTTTTAAACACGCTATTTCAACAAGCCGTTCAAGCACCATGTTTAACCGCACCGCATATACGGTATCCCTGCGATTGTGCTGAAGATGTGTGCTCCCGAGTTGGCTCCGGTCTTAACGCGTCTCTTTCGGCTCTCGTACTCTTCTGGCGTAGTCCCGACCTTGTGGAAGTCAGCTTTAGTGCATCCGATCCCTAAAAAGGGCGACCGCTCAAATCCGTCCAACTACAGGCCAATAGCTGTTACCTCCCTTCTCTCGAAGATAATGGAGTCCATTATCAACTGCCAGCTCCTTCGGTACCTAGAGGACCACCAGTTGCTAAGTGATCGACAATACGGCTTCCGTAGAGGCCGCTCGGCTGGTGATCTTCTAGTCTACCTGACACATCGATGGGCACAGGCGATCGAGACTAAGGGTGAAGCATTGGCTGTTAGTTTGGATATAGCGAAGGCCTTTGATCGGGTTTGGCACAAAGCACTTCTTTCGAAGCTACCATCCTATGGGCTTCCTGAGAGATTATGTGTATGGGTCAGTAGTTTTCTAGCAGACAGAAGCATTAAGGTCGTAGTTGACGGTGAATGTTCCGACTCCATGTCTGTAAATGCTGGTGTCCCTCAAGGCTGTGTGCTATCACCCACGCTATTCCTTATGCATATTAATGACATGCTGAAAATCAGCGGTATTCATTGTTATGCTGATGATAGTACAGGTGATGCCTCTTACACCGGCCGTACCAACATCTCTCGGGAAATTGTCATCGAGAGCCGGAACAAACTTGTGTCTGAAATTGAGACTTCCCTAAATGAAATCTCTGAATGGGGTCGACTTAACTTAGTCCGTTTTAACCTTAGAGCATTAAACCAACAGGGTTGGTTTAATGCTCTAAGGTTTTAACCCTACCAAGACACAGGTTTGCGCGTTTACCGCGAAAAAGTTAAAGTTTGTCGTGTCACCTCGTTTTGAGAGCACTCCCCTGACTGCCGCAGCCAGTATCGGAATCCTTGGCGTCGACATTTCGAGTGAAGTCCAGTTCCGCGGGCATTTAGAGGGTAAGGCCAAATTAGCCTCAAAAAAGCTCAGTGTGCCCAACAGATCGAGACAGTATTTCACACCGGCCCACCGCCTGCAGCTTTATAAATCGCAGGTCCGCCCACACATGGAATACTGTTCTCATCTATGGGCAGGGGCACCCCAATACCAGCTTCTCCCTCTGGACCGCATCCAACGACAAGCAACTCGAATTGTTGACTGCCAGCATATTTCGGATCGGCTTGACTCCTTGGCGCTGCGTAGAGATGTGGCTTCGCTCTGCATTTTCTATCGCATGTATAACGGGGAGTGCTCCGAGGAATTGTTCGGATTAATCCCTACCGCTTCTTTTCGCCATCGTCCAACGCGACAACATTACCATCCTCACCACTTAGATGGTTGGCAGTCCTCAACTGTGCGCTTCTCCAGAAGCTTCCTGCCTCGCACAGCTAATCTGTGGAATGGATTGTCGCCTGCGGTATTTCCGGACCGATACGACCTTCAAACCTTCAAGAAAAGAGCGTACTCCCATCTTAAAGGCCGGCAACGCACTCACAACACCTCTGGTGTTGCAGGTGCCCATGGGCGGCGGTAATCGCTTACCATCAGGTGATCCGCCTGCTCGTTTGCCTCCTATCACATAAAAAAAAAAAAAAAAAAAGTTAGTACCATAGATTTTGTTTTTTTTTACGTCGCAAGTCTGCTTACAGAGTCTAGTGGTGGTTGGCAGTATGTAATTTTTCCTTTGTCAGTTTAATATTAGTAAGCAAATTTAAAAAGTTACAGTAGCTGACAATAATGTTCTTAGTTAGGGTTTTCATACATTACTTCTTGGCCTGAAGCCAAGAAGTAATGTAGGGAGCCATAAACAAGAAACTTCTTGTCTTCATTTCGTGATATTAACGCAAACATTTCAGAGCATGTTTGAGAAAATTTAATTATATAAACAGCGTACACACTTTCAGGCTACCGCGTTTCAATCGGTTGCCTCGCGACATTTTTTTTACCACCCCCCTCCTATTTCCGAACCAATCACAGTTGGCTCAATTCGGGTTGCACAGGGAGGTTCCACAACACTTCGGGAGCTGAAATACCGCGAGCCATCCGTTGAAATTACGCGTCATTGCTCTGAATAAATAGGTTGTTATCTATTTTTATTCTCTATCAGTCGACATCTCTAATTCGTGAGTTGTTAGAAAACTCAAGCTTTTTATTTACTGATTTCAAATGTTTCCGTAAATCCACCCACCGGCACCCTGGTCGACTCCGCTTATTCTAAACAAGTCTGCGGTTCGAAACGAATGCCAGTGGAGTAAATTAGGTACCCTGGCGGTTGTAATATCCGTAGAGGTGCCTGTAATAAGTAGGTATGCACCAGCTGGAATCATTCAACAATAGACCACCGTAAGCAGTGCTGAAACTAATGAAAGAGGCTTGAGCGCATGTGCGCACCCGGTCGAGGGGAGGGAGGGGGATTCTAGTGTTTCATTTGAACGTGGCCCCGAAGCCGGCGCTTCGTCAGTCAGTCTCGCTTGTGACATGAAAGGGCGCGGTCCTTCACACGCATCACGGTGCTTCGAGCAATGCCTCAACATGAACAGCCACATCGAAATGCATGTAACGGTGAGTGCTTTGTACTTTTATTATAACTGTACGTTCACAATTTTAGCCATAACAATTCTATTTAATTCCCTTCATTTGGAGCGCTCAACTAATATCTGCCACATGTAAAAACTAAGTGAAAATATTTGTTTTAATAAATGCACATGAATATCGAAGGCAAAATAGAGCAAAATAATAAAAAAACATAAACCTTATACTTACTCTGGTCATCTGACTTTTAAATTACAGGCACTACCCATGTACGGTATATATTATTTTGACAAGATCAACTGAGAACATATAATTTTTATTTGCTTACCTAAATAAAACGACTTTAAGCCAATTTAGTAGTTACCTGACGTTGCGGGTTCCTTTGGGTTTAGTTACCTATAAAACACCTGAGTACTTATTTATACTCTTCGCATAATTTATAAGCATTAATTTATTAATTATTGTAAGTTGAAATAAAAAATAACACGCAAGCTATAATAAGGGGAAATGTGGTAAAGTTGCGTTCAACTGTGACAGAGACCTCTATTCAAGGTCAAACGATCGGAGGGGGTGAGGGATCCACCTACGTCACAGGGAGACTAACCCCTACTATAACGAGAGTACCAATTGGCTAAAGTTCCATCACTACACTCATAAGAGTGTGAATCGAAGACGTGAAACTTGTTGAAGGAGGGAGCGAAGCGAACGAAGTTCTCTTCATCAGCTTGGACCATTCGCAACCGATTCTTGTAAAATTTTGTGAGCATGTTCAATAACTACACATAGATTTTTCTAATTTAAAGGAAATAAGTATTAAAAAAAGAGTCGCGATTTATTCCGTATTTAATTCGATGCATATATTTTTAATCCAAATCCAAAAATATTATTAGCTCTCATTAATTTGTCTGCGCTATATTACTTGCTTTACTTAAATCTTATTACTCGTAAGTGTAACATTACAAACACCAAGATCGAAGGTTCACCGAGGAAAAATAATTAAAAAATCAATCTTCGATAGCGATTGGGCGGTCGAGCTGCGTTGACCTTAAGAAGTTTTGAATCTCTGAAGGGACTGCAATGTGGTGAACCCAGTTCAAATGACAATTTTTATTCACACTAATTTAAAGGAAACATCTATGTTTAAAAATTAAAGTTGGAACCGAAGGTAATTTTTTTCGTGGGACTACTATAATTTAATTCTAGTATAACTCTGCCAGGCATCTACTTTGGTTAGATGTACAGAATTAAAATCCTAGGTTTTGTGTAAATACTTATCTTACTTATTTTATTTTATTTTATTTTATAAGTAATTTAGTTTTAGATATAGTTATAATAAGTTTTGTGTATTTTGTTAATTTAATCTGTAATTTTATTATATTACTTTTCCGATGTCCAATGACGAAGATAATTAAATCTAGTTCGATTTGCAGTCTAACTCCATCCGGTTCCGTACAAACTTTCACAGAACATACCCCGTCTTACCCCGCCTTTTAATTCTGGAAAAATCTTAAATTAGCAGAAATTACCGTCAGTCACAGTAGTGACAGCAGTGACAGTAGGTACATTTTGTTACTCTGGTTTTTTTTTCATTTGAATAAAAAGGTGCTCTCGTGTAAATATTATAAGTAGGTATTTGGAGCGAAAAAAATACATACAAATATGACTAAATTACAAACTTATTTAAAAAATAAAAAACCTAGGTAGATACCGTTATATTTTTCCTGTAATACTTATAATAATGTTAATCTTATATAATCATTTCAAAAATTTCGCTTGGTAAACTGCGGAGATAAAAGGGGGGAAAAGTACTTTTTTAATTTTATAAAATGACGTAGTTCTCGAGATATTGCACGTTGTATGCTACTGCGCGATCGATGTTGTTCGAAACTGTAAGACTGAGTGGTCATATAGTAGGGTTCTTGCTTGCGATCGTTGGATACAATTTACTTTTCACTTCTCATGCTCAAAAAGTGCATCATATTAGACTTGGCAAGCGGGGCTAAAGTAGTACATTTAGCCCCTAGGGAAAATATGTATACATATTTATGATTTATAAAACATTTTAATTTGACCACTCACAACAGTTCAATATTACATCCACCAATCACAACTCTTTAAAAAAACATTAGTATTTGCTATCTACTAACCAGAATACAGCTAGACATTAAAATCGACCAATCAGGAAACAGAATTCAATTCAAACATTGGGTGTCTTTCAAGCGTGGTTAACTGCATACATGAGTCATGTATGCAGTTAACCACGCTTGAACGTTTTGATGGAGCTATAGTCGGTCAGAGGCGTTTATTTTTTTAATTATTGTAAATTAGGGAATGAAAAACTCCTAATGTTTGAATTGAATTCTGTTTCCTGATTGGTCGATTTTGATGTCTAGCTGTATTCTGGTTAGTAGACAGAAAATACTAATGTTATTTTAAAGAGTTGTCATTGGTGGATGTAATTACATGACATAAGCTATGAAGATTGAGCGGGATAGACTACGCCGCTATTAGACAGTCAGAGGCGTTAATTCGTCTTGTGAATATTTTGTATTGTATCTGTGTCAAAACAGTTTATTAAAAAGAATGGCGCCAAATTGAACAATCTTTTCGCCTTGGTATAATTGTTGATTGTGGATGGATATTCTTTGTTTTTACTATTTTCTCGCAGTCGAAGTGAAAAGTAGAGTGTATAACTCTGGTCTTAAAGCCATATTACCCCTCGAACTATTTCCCCTCACTTCGTTCGGGAAAATATCCATCTCGTGGTAATATGGCTTACTTTAGACCCTTGTCATACAATCTACTATTTAAATAGGCAGCGTTTACGCACAGGCGTAATATCGCGCGGAACCCTGTCTTTTTCGTTCCCTGTTGGGCTTGCAGGGCGGCAATGTACAGAATAGCGGCACATCGCAAGTCATCACATTATGTCCGTTCCGACTTACTGTGCATTTTTTCACTTCGACAGTCAAACTGTCCTTATTCCTACTTTTGTGCACTATCAGACCTTTTTATCTAGGACAGTTATTTATTGCCCAAAACATTCGTTACGAAATATATGTACTTAAATGTCCAATCGAGTTAAATTAACATATTGCGTGTGATATTGAAGGTTTGAAGTCATTGTTATAACTTAAGACAGATCATTGAGGATGTCGTACCTTGTATACATGCATAATTTGTTCAACCCTTTGGGCTATGTATGAACTTTTAAACCGCTGTACTCATAGTTATGTTATAATGTTTGGTTTACAGCTTATCCTTAGGGACGCAGATTATTGCGCTGCCGCATCACTGGGCCGTGCATTATCACTCTGAGCAAACATGTTAAGGGGCAATAATTGGAAGCAACTTACGAGTATGTCCGGGCCAAGAATCTTATATTATACATGTCCGGGCTGATAATGCACGACCCAATAATCCGAGTCCTCAAAAAGTGGGCGCGGATTATCTGGCCCTACATTATTGGGCCCTGCATTATTGGCTTCCTTGTGTGGCGACGCGACTGCGATTTCAGTACATTTTCAGGGAATTGATGTTTGAAGATCGCTAATCGCTCTACCAGGGCTGCCAGGCGTAGCGATCTATTACTTTCCGAAATTGAGCAGAAAATTAAGTTTTTTCAGTGACTGAAATAAAACTTCTGAAATAAAATCTACGCACATATCATTAGTGCTCTACAATGCGTTCAGAAACCGTAGGAAATGACCAGCATTACTACAACCGATTTTACTATGAGAACTGTCTTGTCTGTGGTAGTAGGTAAAATCTGTACTGTAATGTCATTACAGTACAGATTTTTGATAAATTTGTATCGTTATGAGTTTAAATTTGGAACAGCTGTCAAAACTCAAGTGGGTCTCTATTCTAGTATCCATAGATATTAAAACAGTTATCGATACGAAACCTCAATTCGGTACGTTTTTTAATACAAACCGTACGACATTTGATCTCGAGTGAGTATCGGGACTTCATTCGTTTGTCTATGATTAAAAAAAACCATTCGTCATGACGGATGATCGAATTGCCGCCATTGCTGTTGTCATTTTACTGTTGATTTTTTGCTGTTACTTACTAATCCTTACGATATGTGTGTAGATAAAGTAGTGTATGCAACTGTGTATGCAAAAATAAAATCTACGCACATATCATTAGTGCTCTACAATGCGTTCAGAAACCGTAGGAAATGACCAGCATTACTACAACCGATTTTACTATGAGAACTGTCTTGTCTGTGGTAGTAGGTAAAATCTGTACTGTAATGTCATTACAGTACAGATTTTTGATAAATTTGTATCGTTATGAGTTTAAATTTGGAACAGCTGTCAAAACTCAAGTGGGTCTCTATTCTAGTATCCATAGATATTAAAACAGTTATCGATACGAAACCTCAATTCGGTACGTTTTTTAATACAAACCGTACGATATTTGATCTCGAGTGAGTATCGGGACTTCATTCGTTTGTCTATGATTAAAAAAAACCATTCGTCATGACGGATGATCGAATTGCCGCCATTGCTGTTGTCATTTTATTGTTGGTTTTTTGCTGTTACTTACTAATCCTTACGATATGTGTGTAGATAAAGTAGTGTATGCAACTGTACATAATTAGGCCTTAAAACACTCGTGTGATCCTATTATGAAGCTCGCTAACGCTCGTTTCATAAAACCACACTCGTATTTTAAGGCCTCTCATTATGGATCAGTCGCATAAACTACATTAAAGTACTGACACCTACCAGCTACCCTCGCGGGTTCGCCCTATAGTTTCACAAAGAACGAAAGCATAGACGCGGGATAAAATACACTACGTGCCCATCCCGAAGGAACCTTCTATATTGGTGACAGATTGTTTTCACCCTACATACAAAGTTGCATTTCACAGACGCCATGAGTCAGACAGACACGTAACAGACTTCCGCTTCATCATTATTTAAAAAAAATTGAGTGTCAAACAACAATATTTTCTTCAATATGCTCGGAAATGTTCACCTTACTGTAGCAAAAATAGTACGTGAAGTTCCTCGTTACTGTAGAACGCAAATTTAAAAAGTTAAAAGTCTATTGTACAGTTTTAGCGGCCAGGAAAGTATATGAAAGTAGATTGTATGACAAGGGTCTAAAGTAAGCCATATTACCACGAGATGGATATTTTACCGAACGAAGTGAGGGGAAATAGTTCGAGGGGTAATATGGCTTTTAGACCAGAGTTATACACTCTACTTTTCACTTCGTCTGCGAGAAAATAGTAAAAACAAAGATTATCCATCCACAATCAACAATTATACCAAGGCGAAAAGATTGTTCAATTTGGCGCCATTCTTTTTAATAAATTGTTTTGACACAGATACAAAATATTCACAAGACGAATAAACGCCTCTGACCGTCTAATAGCGGCGTAGTCTATCCCGCTCAATCTTCTTAGCGTATGTCATGTAATTACATCCACCAATCACAACTCTTTAAAATAACATTAGTATTTGCTGTCTACTAACCAGAATATAGCTAGACATTAAAATCGACCAATCAGGAAACAGAATTCAATTCAAACATTAGGAGTTTTTCATTCCCTAATTTACAATAATTAAAAAAATGAACGCCTCTGACCGACTATAGCTCCATCCAAACGTTCAAGCGTGTTTAACTGTATACCAGACTCATGTATGCAGTTAACCACGCTTGAAAAACACCCAGTGTTTGAATTGAATTCTGTTTCCTGATTGGTCGATTTTAATGTCTAGCTGTATTCTGGTTAGTAGATAGCAAATACTAATGTTTTTTTAAAGAGTTGTGATTGGTGGATGTAATATTGAACTGTTGTGAGTGGTCAAATTAAAATGTTTCATAAATCATAAATATGTATACATATTTTCCCTAGAGGCTAAATGCACTACTTTAGCCCCGCTTGCTAAGTCTAATATGATGCACTTTTTGAGCATGAGAAGTGAAAAATTCCTTTAATGTATATTTCTTTACTTTTTAACTATATACTTTGACTAAGGCAAATCACTACAAACAGCCAAGTGCTCGTACGTTTAAAGACCTTGCAAATGTTAGACTGGTTAGTAGTGTATGGCTGTCTCTTTCCAACTATTGTAAGTTGCTGTGACAAATTACGCCCGTTTGTAGCCTGCTAAAAGTTTTCTCGTTTCTTTTTTTAAAGGTTATAGACAAAACGCGTTCTTTTGAAAGTGATAGAAGTGACGTTTTTAAAATTGTCTCAAATAGTTTTAAATGAAAAAATAAAAAATATTTATCGAAATAAAACTCACAACGAACAGAATGCATTTCGATTGCAATCCCGTTTAATTTTTAAAAACTAATTGCATAAACATTTAAAATTGTGACCAATTCTAATGGTTCAATTTTTTTTATGTATGCCAATTGAAACTGGCACTATATGAGTCATGCCGCGTACATACTTTAATAAAATAAGTTGGGCGGGAACTTGATAGGTTATTGACATACTCGCTATTGATTTCCTCACATTTTTGGAGAAAAGCACTTACCTCTATATCTGCCTTAGCGGGAACGGCAATTCGTGGATTCGTCTCTAGTGTCGGATTCAGCGTTGCTTCATCCGACAAAATCAACTAATCCACGAATTGCTACTTCCCGGCCGCTGCAATAATGTACCTACTATTATTTAAATATTTTTCTACAAAATTTTTATTAGAAAATAACATTAGAATAATAATAACAAACATAACAAAACTAAACCTACAGGTAAAAATTTTTTTGCATTACATTGTTTTCTTGGGATTCAGTATGAATCTATATTTATTATAGTATTTGGTGTAACCTGGGTGTAACTAGTTATTATCATTGATATCTGATTATTATCAATGAAAGTAGAGCAGTTTTCTTGTTATTGGTTGACTTTTTAAGGTATATAAAACTTATAATCCAGGATATTAAAACACACGTGTTTTATAGTTGTATCCCGATAAGATACGTTGGACAGATATCTTGCAGCACAGCAAGATGTCTGTAATGGACACGGTGTATTCTTAAATTGACCGGGTTGTACAGGTTTTTATTAATTCTTGGTAAATGGATTCTTACTAGACTAAACAAATGAAATCCTTTTTATCAATTTATTGATTATCTCTTCTTGGATATGATATATAAACTTTTCATTTAATTTAGTAACTAAAACGATTGTCTTTTGACAAAATTTTACATGAATTGGTATTGAATTCAAAAATATTCATTTTGTTTTGTACTGGCTATTCAAAGATTTAATCTAAGTCTGGCTTTAACACCTTAGCATGAGTTGTACGTGACTCGCGTTTACTTTAATCGCAAGCTCTGAGTTAATTATTACTATTATTCGTATGGAGAATCTCTAATCCCCTGGCGGTAACTCATAAAACTGAAAATTTAATTTGTACCATGAGTCACTTTATACGTTTACTTTAGTCGCAGTTTACTCGATAGACGCGTATACGCATACTAGTCAGAACGTGACGGATATTTGTAAAACAAGTTGTAAAACATTGAAACCACACTTCAAACACACATCTAATAACGTGGGCCCGCGGCGCTAAGTTATGTAGGTACGATTCCCACCGAACGGGCCGGGCCAGGTCGCCTGGCGCCGCGTCACAATGGGTGCGCGAGCACCCGGCGGCAGCGCCGGACGGAGCCGGTCACATGTGACGAAAGTCTACCACAGCCGTACACGTCCGCGAGGATCCGACCGGCCGCAACTATGTATGTATTCAAATATGAAATTTAACGTCTATATTAAAGCTTCAAATTCCTTTGGGAACTTGTAATATGCGCAAAGGCGCGCTCTGCACCGGCCCGGTCGGTGGGAATCATACATTACAACTCAGGCAGCGCGGCCGCGGGTCGTGCGCGGGGCGAACCGGGCACGGCGCGGGCCGGGCGGGGCGTGGCGCGGACCGGGCGTGGCGCGGGTCGGGTGCGGCGCGGGTCGGGCGCAGCGCGGGTCAGGTACTTATTCTGTGACATAACATACCTCACTTGTATCACAGTCACAATGTACTGTGAATGAATTACTTATTATTTGTGGGATATGAACATTGCATTTAGTAGATCTATAATTTTTGAATTTTTCACTATTTATTTTAGAGATTTTATCTGAACATCAAGTATTAGGTTGGGGTGGTCATTGGTAGGGCCAATTAGGGTGTAATATATTACTACCTGGGTCCTGCCTTTTTTCGGTCAGTTTCTAACCAAACATTCAATTATATTAAAACTTAACGTATCGTGTAATTCTAACATAGTCTTGAAGTCCCAATTGTCACTAACACTATTATGTGAAATATGTGAATATTTGTAAATATTGAAAATGCGTGTTGAAATGATTATTTTATTATCAAAAATGTTAGACTCGTGGTGAATAGAAAAGTAATAAATAGAATAGACCCCACTAGACGTCCTTGTCGATGCAATCTGCTTAAAACCTGTGGCGATCATTTATTAAAGAAATTAACTTGGGAGCCTGCTTATACAATGTCAATATTTTGAAATAGATTTTTTTGTCTCAAATGTGTCGAAAAACTTTGTATAATGCGTGAGCTTAGATCATTACATTCATTACTCTTACACTCTCTGCTCTCTCAACACACGCGCCTGCGGCTTGTTTGTGTAGGTAATTCCACTTCGGTTGTAGTGATCAACATAGCTCACTTGTGTCACAATTGTACAATTATTTCATACTTATTTTTGACGTTAGCGTTCAGATTTTTCCTCTAATTTGATACGGTAGGTAACTAAATAATAAAATTCTGCAGATAGAGTGCGTTAGCGTAGCAAGGGGTTGATAGTGTTTAGATTTTTCATTTTGTTTAAATAATGTTCACAGTAAAAATAATGAAAAAAAACGACCATTTTGGCCTTGCCTACGATGCTAGAGGTTCTGGGTTCGAATACTGTAAGGGCATATGTTTGTGTGATGACTTGAATAAGAATGTTCCTTAGGAACGGATATTTTTTTAAGTATACATTCACTGCCGAGAATCTGCGCTACGCTCGTAGCCGATCCCGTGGTTTTTCTCGTATGTAGCGGTAAGCGACTACTCCGTAGGCACCCGCCACGCGGCTTCCTGGCGCTGAAAGTATTAAGTTTTTAATATCGTCATTTAGTACTTATATTACACGCTTTGCTTGCTTTGCCATTCGATTTGTGTAAGATTGTCCGCAAATATATTATTCTAGTTCTTTTTCTGCGTTAGTTCGTCCACATGAATTAATTAAATCCCCAGGGATCCCATGTCTTCCCTTCGTGGCAATTAAAACTACCTCTATACCAAATTTCATCGGTTCAACGGTTTAAGCGTGAAATGGTAACACATAGACAGACAGAGTTAACTTTTGCGTTTATGATAAATATGATAATATAGTGTAGATTCATTTAGGTATTTACTACCGACTGCCGTAATTTTCGTTGCCTAAAACACTGATGAATTTGTCACGAAGCCAATACACAACGCCATGATGACTGTGCGTAATGAAACATTTACTTGTAGCAATACTCTCCTAAAATCGCACTAAAACAACAAATCTTGAGGCAGGTCGTGGGTACTATATTAAATTGAGCTCAAATTGGACATAACATACCCGTACTGCTGCTTGCACACCCTCGAAATAATATTTGATTGGTACAAATTCAAAGTAATCTGAACCACGCCGTCCTATTCACAGAACGCTTTAATATGTATGTACAGACTAACTGAAATGAGGTCCCTACTGTAGGTAAGTGCCGGCTTTAATAGATGTCGTTGCCCCAATCAAATCGTTCGCTATATTTATAGTGTCGCAGACACTGGAACGCAACGTGTCAGTTACTAATCACGTGCTATCCTACCTACTCGGTACATGTAATGCGAGGATACGTAGCATACGTACGCGACGCCAAGCCAAATGGCCAGTGTCTATTTAAATTGAGATTATTTATTATCATTAATCGCAAGAATTGGCGGTGGTCACTTGAGACGAGAATAGCTCGCTATTTTGGAATTTATACCAGAAAATACCTACCCTTGTTCGGCTTTATGGTCTGCGCAACGGTGGATATTTAGAGTAAAGGAATGCGAACTGCTGGGTTCCTGTATTAAATCTACCTATAGACCACTTCCTTGGTTTCGAGCATATGCGCCTCTGGTATGATAATTATTATGTGTGTTAGTTGACAATAGTCAACCAATCCGTAATAACGGATTGAGTGTATCGGGTTTGGTTCTTCTCTAAAAAAGGGTTGCGTATAATTTTAGGGGGTGCGTTCCGCAAGATATAACATCAATATATATAATTTCATATTAATAACGTTCACAAGATATAATGAACGTTAGATACAACAACAAAACCAATACTTTTAAAAAGAATAACGGTCAATTGACATAATATTCATATAATATAACGTTTTTTTCTACAACACTCAAATTGACTAATTTAATTTCATAACATACATAACGTATAACGATCATAACACATAGTATATTTTCGTATAGGTAAGGATTATAATACAGAAAATTAGGCTAGGGTTATCTTGTGGCCATGAGAGCGGAAATAGACACCCCGCGAAGCGGGGTAACGTCGACACGCTGGCGGTTAGGTTAGGTTAAAATAATTGCCGTGTTTCATTTCAAACAATAAATTAACTTTAATCTTTGAATTCCTTAGGTGTTATGAATATTATACGCTTTAATCGATATATCAATTGATATTATATCTAAAATACGAAAATATATATTTTGACATTATACCTTTCGTTCATTATGTGCAATGAACGTTATACTAAACAAGCTTATACACAGTAAGCATAATTATGCCCGTCATATGATAATATGTTGTTGTACCTCGTTTACTTACCCAATTTTAGGTTACGGGTTGAATGTGTGTTATGGGTAATGAAAATAGCGATACCTACAAATGTTCCGGTCTCTGAAACCTTCGGGGCTTTTACATATACCTCTACTGCTCAAAATTAAATATGTCCATTAACTAACTTTAAAAAAGGAAAAATTTAAGTGGCTTATTTTGTTTTGAGCAGTATACCTATACATACATTATTTTTCATGCCCGAAAAGTGTGTCATGTTAGGCGTTAGATAGCGGGGCTAAAGAAGCACATTTAGCCCCTAGGGAAAATATGTAAACATATTTATGATTTTATAATATTTTAATTAGACCATTCAAAAGACTTCAACGTATTAAATCCACCAATCACAACTATTTAAAAAACCATTTGTATTTACTATCAACTAATCAGAATACAGCTATTATTAAAATCAACCAATCAGGAAACGGAATCAATTTCAAATATTATTAGGCGTGTTTTATTCCTGAATTCACAATCATTAAAAAAATAAACCCCTATAGCTTCGTCCAAACGTTCAAGCGAGGTTGGCTGCACACACGGCATAAGCTATGAGATTGAGCGGGATAGAGAGCCAAATTGAACATAAGTATCGATTGTGGATGGATATTCTTTGTTTTTACTATTTTCTCGCAGTAGAAGTGAAAAGTAGAGTGTATAACTCTGGTCTAAAAGCCATATTACCCCACGAACTATTTCCCCTCACTTCGTTTAATGTCTAGCTGTATTCTGGTTAGTAGACATCAAATACTAATGTTATTTTAAAGAGTTGTGATTGGTGGATGTAATTACGTGACATAAGCTATGAAGATTGAGCGGGATAGACTACGCCGCTATAAGACGGTCAGAGGCGTTTATTCGTCTTGTGAATATTTTGTATCTGTGTCAAAACAGTTTATTAAAAAGAATGGCGCCAAATTGAACAATCTTTTCGCATTGGTATAATTGTTGATTGTGGACGGATAATCTTTGTTTTTACTATTTTCTCGCATTCGAAGTGAAAAGTAGAGTGTATAACTCTGGTCTAAAAGCCTATTACCCCTCGAACTATTTCCCCTCACTTCGTTCTGGAAAATAACCATCTCGTGGTAATATGGCTTGTTTTAGACCCTTATCATACAATCTACTATTCCTGTAGAGAGCTTAAGGAATATATTACTTACGTACCTATAGCTTATAGCTAAAAGATGTGTATACATAGTTATTTCTAATTTAGATTAAGCTTTGTCTGTCGTGCCATTCACAGCACATGAAATTTTGATACCTGCCAGCAGTCCGTTGCGAAATAGGTTGTTTTTGTGGCGGACGGACGGAAAAACTTTTTAAAGAGGTAAAAATATTTTCATAGCTCATGCTCTGAAAGTGGGTCGTTGTTGTTCTAAAAAGTGTGCTGAAAGTGATACGTTTCTGCTCTAGTGCAGAAAAGTAGTGTATTCCAGTTAGTCCTCGCCTTATAAACATTATCCGGGAACTAATTCTAATAAATATCAATACTTACCCCGCCACTGACAAAAGGAATAATAGTAGATTGTTAACCAAGGGCTGAAAGGCACCCATTTCTGACGAGATATTTTGGCGCTCGAAGTGAGAGCGCCAATAGTTCGAGTCAGAAATGGGTGACATTCACCCGATTAAACACTCTACTTTTCATATCGAATACGAGGAAAGTGAAAAAAACACAGACGGAAAATAAAACAATATGTTTATTCAAAGTATATACAATTCAAAAACGGCAGCCGCCATTATCGCGACGTCATCCGAGCCGAAATAATAGTCCCATCTCACCTGTCCTAAAGAATGAGGCAAATATCTGTCTCGCTCGCGCTTATGGTTATATGGTGTCATGAATCTAGAATACTATATGGACGGGGGCGTACATGTTATCACAGTGACGGACGGAAAAGCTCTTATGCAGCTAAATTAAGAACTCATCTTAAAATGGCTGATGACTTGCCATAAACAACCTACTAAATCAGTTGTGGCAAACAAAAAAAGTGGAACTATGACAAGGACAATGAATGATATTTCCCTTTCTGTCACACTTATCGAGATTTGTATGCTACCAGCTCGCTCGCACGTGGTATTATTATTACCATAGCCTGGTCAGACTATTCTACGTTCATGTATGGTGTAATGGGGTCGGCCGGGCGAAGGTATTTGCAGATGGCGCCAGCATAGGTTTTAGTTTTACCATCAGTATGCCATCAGTCCTACCAAAACTGTCAAATTCTTGTTTTTTTTATCGGATTTTCTTTGTTTAGAATCAAGCCAAATCCCATAGAAAAAGGCTAGTGTTATACTGATTATGTAAAACCTATGATGGCGCCAACTAGTCATACGTTTGACAGTTGCCAACCCCATTCGGTCACATGACATACAACTACGATTTTAATTTTGAAAATAAAAATATTGATCACGTTTTTATAACCAAATAGAATTATATTCGTATTTACTAAGTCAGTGTACAAAATGCGATTTTGCTGACAAAGTAGCTTTTTAATTTTGGAGCAGAGCACTGACATTTCGTCGTGTGGGGTCTATAGGCCGTTATTCCTTTTAAAAGCGGATAACAAGTAACACGTTCGAAAACTATCAAATTAACAAGTTTAATTTACCAAAATATTTATACAAAGGCATTTTAAATTGAAGAACATTTGAATTAAAGATCTCAGAATAAACTCCGTTTTTCATAAGAAATAGGTAAATGTTATTATGCTAGCTAATTAATAATTCCAGTTTAAATAATCTTAAATTCTATGAACGTATACCACAGATGCAGTTTCCGAACGCAAGCGCGGGGCCCCGCCCCTTTTAAAAAGTTGCGCGCTGTTAATTTGGGTGCCATGGAATGTACAGCCAGTGGAATGCCCGGCCAGTGGAATGTACAGCCATGGAATCCGCGTCCACTTTTTGTGGACGCGGATTCCAGGCTCGTGTATTCCATGGCTGTGCATTCCACTGGCCGTGCATTCCACTGGCTGTGCATTCCATGGCACCCAAATTAACATTATCACCCTGAGCAAACTTGGTTCGGGGCTAGAATTGAAAGCCATTTTTGTCCGGCCTGGAATGCACGACCTCGGAATGTACAGCCCTGGAATCCGCGTCCATTGTGGACGCAGATTCCATGGCTGTGCAGTATTTGTCCGGGCTGATAATGTACAGCCCAGGAATGTACAGCCCTGGAATCGGAAGCCAAAAACCAGAGACACTTATTTTTTTCAGAGAACTGTCAAAATTTGTGTGACGTTTTGACATTTGCCCAGATGAGATCGGATTATGTACTTTTTTAATGGAGACGCTCCAAAATTTCCAGCGAGTCGACGCCATTTACGACGAGTGTCTTTTTTTGGTCTGAGGGGCACAAGTGAACCCTAACCTAACCGGCCTAAGATAGAGTTCCCTTCCACAACCCTAAACACAAAGTCCTTAACCCCATCCCTAGAATTTCACTCTATGTGTCAGTCATCTGTCAAATATTGTATAGAGGACGCGGATTCCAGGGCTGTACATTCCATGGTCGTGCATTCCCGGCCGGACAAAAATGTCTTTCAATTCCAGCCCCGAACCAAGTTTGCTCAGGCTGATAATGTTAATTTGGGTGCGATGGAATGCACAGCCAGTGGAATATCATTCGTCATTCTTGCGTTGTTGATATTGGTTTTAAATATAAAAACTACAAGGATAAATCTATTCTCTATAGAACTAGGAAATATAGTGAAGTCAGTGACGTAACGAAGGAACGAAAGAAATTCACTACACACGTGTCTAATATAACCGAAGAGTTCCCTCAATTCCTCATGAATCCCATCATAACACTGGATTTTTGAAAAAATGGACCAACCTGGAAGTGTATACTTACGATGACGGAGTTCTGAGGTAACAAACAGAAAAAAATAAAGAAAAAATATATATATTACAACCGAATTGAGAACCTCCTCCTTTTTTTGGAAGTCGGTTAAAAATAGGCTACACTGGTACAAAGGCGAACTTATCCCTTTAAGAGATGATTCCTTCTCACTTTAGGGACATCCCACGTGCATCGGAATTAAGAATCCCGCGGTTCGTTGTGATTAGACTCCAACGAGTGAACTGGCAAATTGACTTAAAAAAATCTCAATCTGATTGATGCCTACGAAGGCCTCTTACTGCCCTCGTAGGCATCAATCGCGTTCAATCAACTGCTATAAGTGCTTTCCAAAGCACGTGAGCGCAACGTTAGTGATCACTCGAACGGCCAACCTTGGTCCGCCCGCACAGTCAGCAAATTGTAGGACAATACTGACATGTGGTATTCCGCGTCACGAGACTGCTAACCGCGTGAAACTCTTGTAATCCGTACCTACAGTCAGCGGCAAAAACATCTTCATTGATAACGTGCTAGAAAATATTTTGGTACCTTTTCCAAAGACGTCTCTTGTCATTGAAATAATATTTTTGGACACAAGAATGGAACTGACTGAACCATCGACCAACCACAAAAAATAATAACATGTAAATAAACTAAGTGATCTTATTAGGTTTTCGTAATAACTCGTTAGCCTCCGAGATACGAAATCAAAAAATAATATCGTCCGTAATATAGGTTTTAAGTGTAGGGCCTCTTCAACTGCGCTGGGCCTCTCTCTTCTGATGGGCGGAGGGAATAAGTAATCTATATATAAATGCCTTTGTCCTGACTGACTCACTCATCAACGCACAGCCGAAACTACTGGGACTAGAAACTTGAAATTTACACCAGGACTTCCTTTTATGACGTAGGCAACCGATAAGACGGGATTTTTGGTAATTCCATCCCTAAGGGGGATAAATGGGGGTTCAAAGTTTGTATGGGGGAAACTTTATATTATGAACTAGAGACTTAAAACTTTGTAGAAAGATTACTTATTAAGATACAAAATAAGTAATTTCAGCGTTTAAGAAAATTCCACCCCTAAGGGGGTTAAATAGGGGTGCAATGTTTGTATGGGGGAAACATTAATCTTTGAACTATGAACTTGAAACTTTGTAGAAAGATTTCTCATTAAAATACAGTAAAAGTAATTGCTGCGTTTAAAAAAATTCCACCCCTAAGGGGGTTAAATAAGGGTGCAAAGTTTGTATGGGGGAAACATTATTTTTTAAACTAGAGTTTTGTAACTTTAGGTTATTTTTATAACGTGGGCTAGGGACAAGAAGGGATTTTTGGAAATACTTCCCCTAAGGGAGTCAAATAGGGGTGCGAAGTTTGATGGGGGAATCTTTAATTTTTGAGCTAGAGACTTGAAACTTTGTAGAAACATTACTTATTAAAATACAAAAATAATTATTTGTTATACAAGGGTGCAAAGTTGTATTTTAACCGCGAGTGTTGAGTTGAAACACGAGCTAGCGAATGGATTATATGGTTGAACCACGAGCGAAGCGAGTGGTTCGAAAATAGAATCCTGAGCGAATCGAGTGGTTCAAAAGTAGAATGCTGAGCGTAGCGAGTGTTGCAATACACGAGACGTCAAAATAACTGCACCCGTGTGTAACACAAATCTTTTCACCTCACTAAAGCGAGGAAAATAATACATAAGAAAAACAACTGTAATAGTATGTAAAATCAGCCTTTATTTTAACTAGTAGGTACACAAATTGGCAGGAAATCTTATGTACACTGTACAGTCAGCAAAACTATTAGCTCACTATTAACAAACATGTATGCAAGGGTGCTAAACTAATAGATTTTCTGACTGTACCCAAGTACATATAATATTTGTAATATTTACATACCAACATGTAAACTGTTCACCGCTGCACTGGAGGACGTTTTTAAGACTCTGGACTGGAGAAGGCTAGGCATCAGCATCAACGGCGAGTACATCACTCACCTTCGGTTTGCTGACGATATAGTAGTCTTGGCTGAGACCATGGAGGACTTAAGTACGATGCTCGATGACCTCAGTAAAGCATCCGAGCGAGTTGGTCTAAGAATGAACATGGATAAGACGAAGATCATGTCAAATGCCCATGTAGTACCAACTCCCATTACAATCGGACACTTTACGCTAGTTGTAGACGATTATGTATACCTAGGACAGACGATCCAGTTAGGTAGGTCCAACTTCGAGAAAGAGGTCAATCGTCGAATCCGACTCGGCTGGGCAGCGTTCGGGAAGCTACGGCAAATCTTTTCGTCCAATATTCCGCAGTGTCTCAAGACGAAAGTCTTTGACCAGTGTGTGTTGCCAGTGATGGCATATGGCACTGAAACGTGGTCGCTTACTATGGGCCTCATAAGAAGGCTCAAAGTCACCCAAAGGGCAATGGAGAGGGCCATGTTGGGAGTTTCGCTGCGTGACCGCATCAGAAATGAGGCTATCCGCAGCAGAACCAAGGTAACCGATATAGCCCTCCGGATCGCTAAACTTAAGTGGCAGTGGGCGGGGCACATAGCACGTAGAACCGATGGCCGTTGGGGCGGAAAGGTTCTCGAGTGGCGATCACGTACCGGAAGGCGCAGCGTGGGTAGGCCCCCGACAAGGTGGACTGATGACCTGGTAAAGGTTGCGGGAGTCCGCTGGATGCGGGTGGCGCGGGATCGGTCACTTTGGCACTCTTTGGGGGAGGCCTATGTCCAGCAGTGGACGTCTTTCGGCTGATATGATGATGATGATGATGATGTAAAGTAAGTAAAAGCTGTTTTTAAACCCCAGATACTAAAACCACAGTACAATAGGTACAGTCGCCATCAGATATATCGGAGCTGCCAAGGTGCTCACAAATATCTGAACACGTTTCTATTGTCAAGGCATTAGAGACGTGTTCAGATATTTGTGAGCACCTTGGCAGCTCCGATATATCTGATGGCGACTGTACTAGTTACTACCTCATAAGCCCTAGAAGTGTAATATTACAAAACCATATAGATTGGGCACTAGTGGGCCAATTGAACTGTCATTAGTACCTGGGATATAAAAATAGAGCATGTAGTTATCAATAAAGTTTAGTAATTAACACTAGGAAAGCGGCCAGTTTATGCAAAGTTAAAGCAGAATGTATGGTTTCAGATTTTTGTATGGTTTTACAGTTTTAGTAGTAATTTAAGTATACCTACAAGTATTTTCTGAATATATTTACCATTATTGGGTGGTAATAAATACATATAGAATAAATGTACTTAAAATACCTAAAACTGTGAAAAACCCTACAAAAATCTAAAACCACAAATTATGTTTTAATTTTGCATATTAGTGTAGTGGCTCCAGCCAAGAAATGTGATAATTGTTTTTGCAATTACAATGAAAGTATCTGTCTCTCTCTCACTCTTCCATATTAGTATGATAGAGCCAGATAGTTTTGCTGCCGCAGCCCAAACAATTGTCATCTTGGCTAGGCCCCCTGAAACATATACTCAGTTACAAATTGTATGTATGTTTTAAGTTTTACTTATTTTGTTAGGTATTATATTATACATATAATGATACAAAAGACTTGGAAAGACATTCGTAACTATAATATACATACTATAATGCACACCTTTTTCAGTAAGTGGAATTAAATGGTTTTAACAATTGAAAGTTACATTAAAATTAGACAAGTTAATAATCATATTTTTTTTGGGAACTGAGATGGTGTTATTGCCGTTATTGGTAACTTGGGTGCTATTATTTTCAAAATTGTTATCATTTTTTTTATTTTCTGCTGTAAATGTAGGAGAGGGAGCAGTAGGAATGCTAGCAGCAGCACTTTAAAACTGGGTATCCTTGTTATTTGATGGACAAGTCCATGGATCTTCAATATAACTTGGTTGTGCATCTTTTGAAGTTGATGGACGGTTCAATGGATTTGTGGATGACTTGTTAAGTGTAATACTGCTCACAATTCCCTTACATATTTTTGCCTTGTTTTCAATAGAGTCCTCTAGATAGCCTTCTGCAACTGTGTTTGACTTCCAGCCACCATGGCGCTTAAGGGTAGTCAAATCAGCACCCGAGTCCACCAACAGAGTTGCAGAGGTCCTTCTGAAGCAATGGCCTGTGTATAGTTCTGTTGATGGTAGCTTGAGGAATGAGGCAATATCATGTGGCAAGCTTCCCATTTTGTTTGGCCCCATGGGTTGTCGAACACACTTTCCCTTGCGGTAAGATAGAAAGAATCTATCAGTTGCGGTATTAGAAGGCCTTAGGTTTTGGTACTTTTTTATAATTTCCACATATTCATTTTGGACCACAAAGTTTCTCTCAATATATGTTTTAGTGTCTGGCAATTTGAATAATAATAATCTATCAGAATGTTGTTCAACATTGTTAGTCGTGAGATATGTAAGTTCCTGTGTCCTGCATGCACCATTTATGAAATATTAAAAGGATATGTTTTAAAGTAAGTATGTCTTAAAACAAGATAGCGCAAGGCTTGGTCAACCTTTTTCTGTCTTTATTCTAAGAGCAATTAATATTGCTTTGGATATGTCTCAATATGCACATTCATCTTTATTTTAAGAGTTGATTTTAGCATTGAAAATGTACTCCAAAGCGTACTGGGCTTTTTTGAATTGGCTAGTTCAAGGAAATATGATAGTAACACCGTTTCGGAGACCATATTAGCTCCTTTTTTATGCCTCCATTCATTGAAAAAATGGAATGCTTTGAGGTACTTTACCCGCGATTTTTCGGGTAACAAATGAAGTTCTGCCGTTTGTACGGCTTGCCGCAATTCTGCTGGCGTCAATTGCAATTGCTCTTCGTCATCTGAGTTTGAGTCACTCATATTCACGCCAAATTCACACGGAAAAGTCGAGAATTTGCGTATTATTATTAATTTGCACAAAACAAAACACTGACGACAGAAAAGTTTTGAATTTGAAGAATGGGTTCCCATCAAGAAAAACAATCTATTCGGCTGCGTTCCGTTTCATGAGTTTTGTATTTCACTGTTACTTGAGGTGCGTTCAGAGTAATTAAAATGGATGAATCCAAATAAAACTTCTAGTAAGATGAAAATGTTTGCGCTATATGTTTTTAATTGAATACAATTCAATATAACATTATTTTTGCGTCCACACCACCTGATTTTATGAGACAATTTAATCAGTTGGGTGAAAATTTTCCTGCCAGGACTGGCCTTTAACATGTTATTAAGTTTAAAAAAGTAGCTGATGACAACGTGACAACACGTTCGGATTTCAAATATTCTTTGCACTCTTGTGAATAAAATGAAGTTTTACTATCTGTTTTTAAAGAATAAAAAAGAGCTTTCCTAGTTAGTGTGGTGAAAAAGTAATTTCTGCATTTTAGAAAATTCTTCCCCTAAGGGCGTTAAATGATGGTGCAATATTTGTATGGAGGAAACATTATTTTGTAAACTAGAGACTTAGAACTTTGTACAAAGATTACTTATAAAGATACAAAAAAAGTGATTTCAGTGTTTTAGAAAATTCCACCCCTAAAGAGGTTAAATAGGGGTGCAATGTTTGTATGGGGGAAACATTAATTTTTTAAATCATTTTTTGTCATCATCAAAAATCTACGCGGACGAAGTCGCGGGCGGCCGCTAGTCTGCTTATAAAATTTAAGCTCTTCCATTGTGGAATAGAAATCTTTCCTTTATTATTTTAATTAGTTCGCAACATCTGATTTGCAAAGAATGTTACAAACTATCAACGTGTAAGTAACCAATATTTAGCCCGCCTAATAAACTCAGTAAAATAATATATTGATTAGCAAAATTTCTTACAGCATAAATAACATTTTCTCAAACATGCTCTGAAATGTATGCGTTAATATCACGAAATGAAGACAAGAAGATTCTTGTTTATGGCTCCCTACATTACTTCTTGGCCTTAAACCAAGAAGTAATGTATGAAAACCCTAACTAAAAACATTATTGTCCGCTACTCTAACTTTTTAAATTTGCTTACTAATATTAAACTGACAAAGGAAAAATTACATACTGCCAACCACCACTAGACTCTGTAAGCAGACTTGCGACGTAAAAAAGAAACAAAATCTATGGTACTATACTTATGTGCGGTTAAACATGGTGCTTGAACGGCTTGTTGAAATGGCATGTTTAAAAAATAAAAAAGGCGGCAAATTACAGAATTGTTTTCTGAACTTTCGTTCCGATTGTAATTTCAACAAACTAGTATTTAATTGATTTCCTTGTAGGTATTTATTTTAATTTTAATATTTCCTCACATCGTTTGAGAAAAGCACTATACAATCCTCGGCCGGAACAGGGATTTCTGGACTCGTTGTATCCGGCCTCGTCTACGACTCGGCCGTCTACCCCAATGCTCGTCCAGCAATCCCTTACTTCACGGCCTCTGCAGTAATGTACTATTTTGATTAGCCGGTAATAATAGTACATTACTGCAGCCGCCGGGAAAGAAGCACGACATGTTTAGTGCGGCTAGGCATGTATAGTGCTTTTCTCAAACATATGAAAATGAAGTAAGAAATATCACCACTCAAAAAACTAACCTGTATTTATGTACTTGTCCTTCGATTTTGGCGGCAACAAGTTATTCATTGCTAATTCGGCCTCCACCCTCAATTCCGGCGGGTTACAATTAGTTTCTTCGTCGCTGTTATGATCGCAACTCATTTTGAAATTCTATTTATAAATATCAACCACAAATATACACGACAAAAGACTTTCAATTTTCCCTCTAATCCCTCCATAATGTTTTTTTTTACGGAAGTCGTCGTCCGTATTACGCGTGTGTAGTGTTCGAGTAGACCCTTTTAGGACCATTATACACAAACTGATGATGAGAGTCTTAATTTCTGTAATAAATGAAATGAATGCAGAGGATATAGATAAAATAAATGCAGAGGATTTTAAATGTTGTCTATGGTCTCTGGTGACTTACTAATAGACAATATTTTAAATTTATTCATCAACACAGATTTCTATTCTTAAATCAGTTCGTGTGTAATAGGCATTAAAGCGGATATTTTTGGTCCAATTTCGAATTCAGTTTAGCCTGTTCGTGAACACAGACGCCATATTTAGTTTAGAATTTAAAAAAAAATTACTCCCCGGCCTAGGCCTTCAATTTTGTATGAAATTCCTTCACAGTTCTCTCGAATTGCTCCGCCCGAAATGTGATACTTCGAAGCCTGATATGACGCACGTAACGACGACATTTCATTGCGTGTTTGAGAAAAAATGATTTTCTCAAACATGCTCGGAAAGCGTCGAATTTTGTTTGAAAAACGAACACGCGGAGTGCCTAATTTTTATCCGCCAACATTTAAAAAGTTAAGTCTCTTCCCTGCCTAGGAGTATAATAACCCATACAAATCCCGCTTTTTTAAATTATTTCCCGCTGCGTTAAACTTTTTAAATCCTGATAGCGCCACACTAAATCGAGACGACTAAGGAAAAATCACATTCAGCCAAAGAAAATCACCCGCAAGCCCCCGCGTTTTTTAATATTTTTTTTCGCTCTTTGTTGTTTATTGTTAGAAGAAAAGGAAATGAAAAAGTATCAAACTGTATGGTAAATTCATCTATTTGAAATTAAACATGAAATGAATCAAATGTGTTATACTTAATTACTTCAAAAACCGCATTAAGTGTAAAATATCGTGTGAAGTGAATACCGCCTCTGAAAGAAATCAAATCATATAATTTATTGCAGTCATGTTAGTATACAGTTCTTCAATCAGAGATTACAGTTCAACATGGACCCTGTAGGGGCACAGCAATTTAATAACATATAGTTAAGTAATAATTCGTGTTAGATCATGTTAAAAATGTAAAAAAAATAACAAAAAATATAAAAATTCGGATATTATAAAAACTCTTTTAATTAGAAATTAAATTAAAATACTAATCACAATAAAAATATAATAATTAGTAATATTTGTTACAAATACCAAACAAAACAACTTCGCTCACCTACATCAATTCAATTAGAGTTACCACTTAAATATTCGTTGACTGAGTAATAAGCTTTTTTAACTAGAAATCTACTTAAGGCTCTCTTAAGAGGCCGCAGTAAGCTCGATTCTCCATACAAACGTAGTTACGCTCTCATTTTAAAACTACGTCTTGGATTGTAACGAAACTTTGCATATACAATGACATGAGGTATATCTATGTCTATAATTAGTTTATGTAGCTTCAGATACCATAGTAAAAAAAATACAGCGAATTTAAGGTTTTCATACAAAACTTGTTTTTGCTGTATTTCGTTTGTTTTATAAACTGGAACCATATAAACTAATTACAGACATAGATATGCCTCATGTCATTGTATATGCAAAGTTTCGTCACAATCCAACACGTAGTTTTGAAATGAGAGCGTAACTACGTTTGTATGGGAAGGTGAAATTCGGCCGAGCTTACTGCGGACTCTTAAATCCTAGAACAGTTTCTTTATCCTTGATATCACTAGGCGTAGATGATTAAAAATTCGTAGAAAGAATGCTTACTTATGAATCATAGTACAAGTATCACCGCGTTATTAGGTAAGTCACAATATGTTTTTGTAATGTCTTTGTATTATTTCGTCACATGCAAATCATATCATAATTGCAATCAATTGCAATTATGAAGAGAAAAGTATAGATTCTGTGGCTGTTACAAAGTTTCTCGGAGTGCATATAGATGAACATTTATCTTGGAAAGTTCATGTGGAAGATACATGCAAAAAACTTAACCAATATGCCTACGCCTTACATAAGCTTGCCAAGCAAGCAAGCCCTCACGCAGTACTAATGGCATATCATGGATTTGTAGCGTCAAAACTACGGTATGGCATTATTTTTTGGGGTAACTCCACAAGTAGAGAAGTCGTTTTCAAGGCACAGAAGAGGTGTGTTAGAGCCATGTATGGTCTCAAACCGACTGACAGTTGTGTACCTTATTTCAAGGACTCAAGACTTTTGACGATGCCTTCTCTATACATCTATGAAATAATTATGTTTGTCAAGAACAATACAAGCTTATTTAAAAGGCAGAGTGATGTCTCTAATAGAAACTTGAGAAAGAAACATACTTTAAATCTTTGCATAGTTCCTGCAAAGACAGCATTAATGCAAAAAAGTGTGTATTGTCTGGCCAGTAAAATATATAACCACTTACCCTTTAACTTGAAGTCATTAAATATGTTAGAGTTAAAAAATAAATTAATGACATTATTAATACATAAATGTTATTATTCCATTTCAGATTATATTAATGATAAAATAGATTGACATTTCTTTGATTCCTGTTATTTTACTTGAAATATTTAATGGACATTCTTTAAGACCGGACTTGCACTAATACTTTCATCTATAAGCTATATAATTGTTTTAACACAGATTGTTTAACTGCCATTACTGACTTTAGTATAGAATATAATTTGTATAAAGGCACCTGAATTTAGTATGCATGATAGTAGCTATAAGGTACTTTAGTATTAAGTTCAAAGTTTTTGTACGCCTATTGGCAAACATAGTGAAACTGTAAAAAAATACCACCGCTGTAATTACCTATGTTTACAAATAAAACACTTACTTACTTACTTACTTACTTACTTACTTACATGTTTGAGAAAAGCACTATATTTACCTTGGCGAAAACCGGGGTTGCCTGACTCGTCTCTTGGCAACCCTCTCCAACTCCTGCCACAACCCTGGCCAACCACCTCGTCGGGCAACCCCTTTCTTTCCGCGCCTCGGCAATAATGTACTATTCTTACAAAAATAAGCTATTAATTAGTCAGTATACAGAACCCAAACATCGGCTAAAATATAAGTTATGTTAGGTTGGAACTGCAACACTTACAAAACCGTAGATAGGTACTGCTACCAGAAATGTGTAGGTCAGGTTAGATTAGAACTGCTGACCATTTTCGAATATTTGGTAATCAGAAGTAGCTTTGGGATGGGGGTGGTCGCGTTCTGACAAGTATGCGAGTGCGACATCAACAGATGTCTTATCCACAACGATAAGTGATTGATAAGATGGCAACCTTGCTACGTCCGCTGAAGAAAATATCATAAAAAATTGAAATGACAGCTCTTTTTCGCATAATGCCATACCATAAACCTTATGACTTAGACCAGAAAACTAACCGTGGAAAGTATTTACATAATTGCTGGCGTAAGAGCAGTAAAATGTAGTTTATACTTTGCTATTTAGTATTGTTTACCGTAACTTGTCTTATATACACCGTGGACGTTAATAACCCGAAAGATTTTAACCACGCATTCCTGAGGTCATTAGGAGTAAGAAATGTTATATAAACCCCAACAAAAAATCAGCAAAAAAAATATTTTTTTTTGCTTGTTTTGTCGGTTTTTGTAAATAAAACTTGGATAACTATCGCTTTTCCATGGAAATTATCCCTTTTAATAAAACGGTAACGATTATTTTTTCAAAAAAGGTTAAATTTAGTGAGTGGTAGCTGGCACTTTGATATCTGTCACTAGCGACGCAAAACTGGCTAACATCGGTAGCAACGTCGCAATCAAAAGAGCTAAATGCACGTTAGTAATCATAATAAAAAGTTTACATGAAAATTTATAATATCTTCAAAACTAAGCCGGCAGTGACTGGGGTTCACATACCATTTTTTGCTCCTAATGACCTAAGGAATGCGTGGTTAAAATCTTTCGGGTTATTAACGTCCACGGTATATAAAAGAAGAAGTCCTGACTGACTGACTCATCAACGCACAGCCGAAACTACTAATGTTAGAGAGTTGATTTTTGCACAGTAGGTTACTTTTATAACGTAATAAAAAAGTAATTTCAGCGTTTTAGAAAATTCCACCCCTAAAGTGTGCAATGTAAATAGGGGTGCAATGTTTGTATCGGGGAAACTATGTTTTTTGAACTAGAGACTTGAAACTTTGTAGAAAGATTACGTATTAGAATACAAAAAAGTTATTTCTGCGTTTAAGAAAATTCCACCCTGAAAAGGGTTAATTAGGGGTGCAAAGTTTGTATGGAGGGAACTTTATTTTTTGACCTAGGAACATGAAACTTTGTGGAAAGATTACATATTAAGATATAAAAAAGTGCTTTCACCGTTTTAGAAAATTCTACCCTTAAGGGGGTTAAATAGGGGTGCAATGGGGGAAACATTATTTTATGAACTAGAGACTTGAAAGTTTGTAGAAAGATTACTTATTAAGACCCAAAAAGTGATTTCTGCGTTTAAGAAAATTCCACCCTTGAGAGGGTTATATAGGAGTGCAAAGTTTGTATGGAGGGAACTTTATTTTATGAGCTAGAAACTTGAAACTGTAGAAAGATTACTTATTAGAATACAAATAAAGTACTTTCAGCGTTTTTGTAAATTTCACCTATAAGGGGGTTAAAAAGGCATGCAAAGTTTGTATGGGGGAAACTTTATTTTTTTAGCAAGAAACTTGAAACTTTGTAGAAATATAACTTATTCAATACAAAAAAAGAACTATCAGTGTTTTTAAAAATTCCACCCTTAAGCGTTTAAGAAAAATCTATCCCTACGGGGGTTAAAAAAGGTTGAAGGTTTTTTACGGGGAGCACTGGATTTTTTAGCTAGAAAAAGCTGTAAAGATTACGTATTAAAATACCAAAAAAGAGCTGACAGCGTTTTTGAAAATTCCACCCTTAAAATGGTTAAATAGGGGTGCAAAGTTTGTTTGAGGGAAACTTTATTTTCTTAGCTAGAGACTTAAAACTTTGTAGAAAGATTATTTATTTAAAAACCCTTAAGGGGGTAAAAGGGGTGCAAGGTTTGTATGGAGGAAACTTATTTTTTTTTGCTAGAGATTTGGATCTTTGTAGAAAGACTACTTACTGAAATAAAAAAACAGCGATTTAGGAAATTCTACCCCTAAAAGGATTAAATTGTCGTCCCTTAAGCAACCAAAATAAGGGTTGATTATAAGTATCGCTATGCGCCAGCAGGTGGCGTTAGTGTAGCAAATGAATTTAATTATTCCTTAAGGGATTTGCCACACTGGACAGGTCTCCCATACAAAATTGTAGATTATAATTGAAAGAGATACTTTTTTTTTAATCTCACTCATAATAACTAAGATCCCCATTTTCTAACTCCAAATCCATGCGTCGCTCTATATCTTGCAGAGTCATTTGTGCCAAGGATTAAAAGCATCAGGTTACTTACTGCTAATTAGAAAATCTTCAAAAATTCTTCAATAATTGCATATACTGTCTTCCACTGTTTGAAATGTAATATGTCTAGACTCTAGACCATTTTAACTATAAATAAAATTCACTTATCTATTTTAATATCATTGTCATCATCAAAAATCTACGCGGACGAAGTCGCGGGCGGCCGCTAATACAGTATAAAGTTATACCATCACTTTAGGTGTACTTATGTAATGTTATGTAAAGCACTTAAGTGAAATGGTGAAAGCACTCCAGTACCTACTTAAATAAAAAGGTTTACCTAATCGTCGATAGGTAGGACTATTAATTTGCGGTATCGCCTTACTATCCGATTTTTGAAACAGATCAGTCGATTATATGCCGGTCATGCTCTTGAATTGTGTCTGCGTCTAATTGTCACGACTCCATATATCCCTTTTGCAACCGACTCGATACGATCGTGCAAGTTTATTATACCCACGTATATTATTAAAAAAACCGGTCAAGTGCGAGTCTGACTCGCGCACCGAGGGTTCCGTGCAAACTAACAATTAAATCAAGGTAAAGTAAAAGTCCCAATATATTTGTTAAATTACCTATTTTAACCCAACACAATAGAATTCAATTTCAAACAACGAGTAACTTTTGCACCAAGACAATTGAATCGCGATCTTTTTTTGACCTGCTATTGAAAATAAATATACGCGTCCCAATCCCAACCCCATTAATTCTAGAAAAATCTTAACAGCGCGAATGGGGTCAGCGCCATCTATCGGCCCCATTTGGTACTAACCTGCAAGGGCAATCGGCTTAGTATGTATGTTGGTCTTTTAGCGATTATTGTTTATCACGTGAACTGACTTCTATTTATAGTTTCATAGGAATTTCAAAACAAAAAAAAACTTATAAACCTGATTAAATTGCAAATCTCACTAGGAAATGATTTTTGAAAATAAAACAAAAAATATGCTAGTTACAGAAAAAAAAACTTCTCCCGTAATATATGTTTATCTTAATCAGAAGTAATTATTTCAAATTTTTCGCTTGTATAACTTCGGAGACAAGGGGGGGGAATGGTATTTTTTTTTTCATTTTCCTTCATAGATCAAAATTTTCCGCGTGTAGAAAAAAAAAGAAAAACTGCTTCAAAAAGTGCAACTCAAGCCCTTTCGAATGATACCCCACTTGACCCTATACTTTAATTTTTTTTTTGCCCCCTCATGTTCGTAAGTTTTTATAGAAAAATTAAATGTATATTTAAATTTTTCATTTTCCATGCACGCGGATAACTCTCATTTATAACCATTCCAAGTTTCAAGTTGATAGCTTGAGTAGTTCGTGAGATTATTCACTTTGTGACAGACAGACAGACGGACGGAGTCGCACCATAAGGGTTCCTTTGTTACCATTTTTGGTACGGAACCCTAAAAGTATCATAGACGTAAATTTTGCACATACTCGTACTCGATTTCTCGGTTGTAAAGGGTTAGAATGTTCGTAAAGGGTCGTGGTAATCAGACACAACCGCAGACGTAAAATTTGAGATTGGCCGGGGTATGCTAAATTGAGGTACTTATTGTAACACTCACTCTCAAGAACCGCAGTTCATAGGTGCTTTCCTCTACCTAACATTAATACCGTGGCATCGGCTACGAGCGCTACGAAATTGTTGATAGTGAATCTGACAAGAACATTGAATCCGCTGTTGTCCCAAAATTAGTGATAATGTCACCAGAAGAAAACTAAAATCATTCGTCCCAAAACTCGCTGTGTTTAACTAGCTGACAGCCAGGGGCGGATTATTCACTTAGGCCGTGGTTTTTCTGACCACCCGTCGCCGGCGGCCGGCGACCGACGCGTGTCCGCCGCCGACGACGTTCGGATGTTTTGTTGGGGAATGTTTGAGGGTGGTTTCTCTGAAACGCCTCGACCTACCCGCCGCCGGCGGCGTTTCAGAGAAACCACCCTCAAACATTCCCGAACAAAACATCCGAACGTCGTCGGCGGCGGACACGCGTCGGTCGCCGGCCGCCGGCGAGAAAAACCACGGCCTTAGGCAAACGAGGCACGTCCCTAAGAGCGCAGCAATCCAAAGGGGCGTTTTTTTAACCGTTTTAAAAAAAAAGAGAATGATCTCGATTCGGTTGTATTTTTTATCATTATTATTTAAAGGCTGTCCCAGAAGTAAAGAGACAATTTTCAAAGTTTTACTAGCTGAAAATTTTATTAAAAAGAAAAAAATGTTTTGGTGTCATGGCGTCTATGGTTTCGTTATCCTTCATTTAAAGCAAGAATATCGTTATTGCATACCTACATTTTTTCAAAGTGAAGCGTCATTAATTTGAAGTTTTTGCTAATAGAGTTATTCTATTATACGAGTCACATAATAAAAAGGATACAGTAAATCACTTTCTTCAAGAAGGAGCTAGATCAACTAGTATATATAGTATAATAAGACGTTATGAAGAAACGGGAGAGATTCGTTTTAAGAAGATTCCGGGAAGAGATAGGTCAGTGATGGTACATTGAAATGTAAATCGAGTAAAATCGATTTTTAATAAGACTTCTTTTTAGTACTCCGCCAAGCCTCGAGAACATTTCCCATTTTTTTTAAATTGATTTTCGATAGCAAATGCGTTGATTACTATAAAGACCGAATATAAAAAAACCGAATCGCTGTATGTGGGCCGATAATATTTGAGGACTTCCATCAATTCCCCAAGATCATCACCAATCTTCATTAGTTCCTATTTCAACGGAATCTTATCAGAACCTGTGACGTACTTTTGCACTTTTAAGTACATAATTGAGGAATTCGATAAGTCATCTGTGGTCGTCATCAATTCCTCGCCGCCAAATTTATGATTCCGGATGTAAATACACGAGTTATAACAGAAAATACCAAAATCACTACACGCGTGCCTAATAAAATTGAGGAGTCCCCTCAATGGATCCCATCATCTAAGTGAATTTTGAAAAAAATGGGACCCACCTGGAAGTATATACATACGAACAAAAATTTTTTTATTGAATCGGCTCATCAATGACGTAGTTCTGAGGTAACAAACATTGAAAATAAAAATTAGAACAAAAAAAAATACAGCCGAATTGAGAACCTCCTCCTTTTTTTATAAGTAAAAAAGAACGGTTTTTCCTCTAATAATCAGTCGAATAAAAGTGCTTAATCAGTAATCGGTACAGTCGCCCATTACGCTCTCCAATGAACACCATTACTTTTTATTTTTGTACATGGATGAGTAGTAGTATGTTTGCTCCAATATCCATATAATCGAACATGCTAAAGCTTTCGCATTCGAACTTGTTACAGCGATAAAATGCCACTTTCGTGCATTAGGTATAGTATAATGATAACAATATCGCTGCGACGGGTAGGTATTTTTATTATCCCGGCCTAGAGGACGAGAATAATATTTGATCCCAATTACTAGGCAAGTGTAACTGAAAAAAGTCTTACGAAATACTAAGACCGAAAACGAAATTTGTCAAACGCCTACGCGCTAAAATCGTGAAGACTTGGGTGACGCATGCGTGGAATATATTGATTATTCGGGCTTATTTTGTTCCGACTAGAATTAACAAATTAAGAAGAAATCCTTTCTAATATAATAAATCTTGATCAACAACAATGAGAAAGAACAATACCAAGCTTCGAAAAGAGTAGCATTTGATAGGCAATTCAATTTATTCAGCGTTCGTATTGCTCGCGTAATTCCACGGACATTGCGAAGGTGACCTTGATTTGTTAGCGAAGAAGATCGCGTTTGCCGCGGACAGAATGACTCAATAAAGCGTTCATCATTTAACCAAACCAATAAAATTAAATACACTTCCCAGGCGATGATATGTAGTAGGAATTTATACTGCTCGATGAGGAGCACATGGCGAGGTGCCGACGTCGTTGAGTAGTTAGGACCGTCTCAGAGGTCAGTCATTTCACTATCAATGGGTTGGTGTTCCAAAGAGACGTGTCTCGTAGGTCAGATCACGTGCCCGGTGGCAATCTCAGAATAACTGGCCGTCGCTTCTAATTATAATTCGTATCTCCTCTATGCTTGTTCTAGTGTTTCCTAACCATGACGGAAAGTCCATATGGTGACACAACTGTATAGTTGCACTTAATTCTAACAAATGTACGTCTAGGGCTACTAACTGCATACCATACTACACGTATTAACGTAGGTAGGTACTATTAACTATTAACCAAATTTTGGTAATTATGGTAAATGTCAATAGGCCGGACAAGGTGTGTGTAGTGACTTATTCGACAAACTTTTTTAAAATGGTAAATAATTTTATATTTTACACAATATTTAATGCAAGAATAATAGTTATCTACATCGAGTACATCGTTCTCACAGTTTTTTTTTTCAATCTAAATACGACGGGGGGCGTCTCTTCTAGTTCTAGCATACGCTAAAAACGTATTGAAATTCAATTGGGAACATATTGATTCTAATGCACTCGCTCGCGTCTTAAACATTCTCCGAAGATAAATTCTCGACGCGTTAGTGTAGGTACCTATAAATAAATAAATATTAGGGGACAATCTTACACAAATCGACCTAGTCCCAAACTAAGCAAAGCTTGTACCTATAGTACTAGACGACGATAAACATACTTAATATAGTTAAATATTCATGCTCATCACACAAATAAATGCCCTTACCGGGACTCGAACCCAGGACCTCTTGCTTCGTAGGCAGGGTCACTACCAACTAGGCTAAAGCGGTCGTCAAAATAGCGTACAATATGATAACTCCGAGTGGTCAAGAAATAGTAGTTTATGCGACTGATCCATAATGAGAGTCCTTAAAATACGAGTGTGGTTTTTTGAAACGAGCGCCAGCGAGTTTCAAAATGGGATCACACGAGTGTTTTAAGGCCTAATTATGTACAGTTGCAGACACTATTTTACCTACACACATATCATAAGTAGTAGTAAGTAACAGCAAAAAACCAACAATTAAATGACAACAGCAATGGCGGCAATTCGATCATCCGTCATACGAATGGTTTTTTTTAAATCATAGACAAACGTAATGAAGTCCCTATACCACAGATTACAGAGAAAAGCAGATAGGCCCTAATAAATTGAACGTTTTCTATACATCCGATGTCTTCTCACTTACGTACTGAACGCAGAGTAAGAAAGGGATAGAACCATGTTATCTGACAGGTCTTCATACGTCATTGTCTCCGCTTTCTCGCTCGCACGATGTAATTCGCTCTCTCGCTCGCTCGAGATTTAGTGCACAGAAAGATATTTTCTTACAAGTTATCGATATCGATATTTACTGTTAATAAATTCGTAATATGCGATACTCGTAAGTAAATTGTATTTCTATCCATACTATGCAAAAATTAATATGGTACTTACCAAATAGAAAACAAAAACCACTACACGACTACGAATATAATAAACTGCATTCATGTTTCATATGTTCGCTACAAATTAAATTATGCAAATACATAGGTAGTCAGACGAGTTACTTTTTATGTCTCACTATTTTGTGGATCTTTAGTGGAACACATTTATTTTTAACCGACTTCTGAAACTTATCAATTCCGCTGGCTCTTTATTTTTCTATGTATGTTCCTCGATTACTCTTAGACGCCTGGACCGATAAGAATGGTGTTTTGTTAGAAAAGGTGGCCCTAGGCAGGTCAGGATCTGAAGATGGGATCCTGGAGAAATCCAGGGCAATCTTCAAATCTTATTTTGAAACGATTTGGGTACTTTGAAATCGTGCATTTGCTTTCAGAAAGCAGTTCATGCGGTAATATGGAATGTGGCTTCGTGAAGTATTGATTTGAAGTCGATTAAAACTTTGTTTTTAAAGTAGGCTAACACAAAATAACAACGCAATTATATTCCTGAAAATATCTCATTTTAATAAGAAAGTTACATCTAATGCTTTAAATAATAAATATCCAATTATATAGAACTTTTTGCAATCAGTAAACTTGCATCACCTGAAGAGGCAATGCAGATGTCTTAGGTATTGTACCTGGTAGCCTTTCATTACTGCTCAGCATCATTTTGTTGTAGCTGCCTTCTAATTGTTGATCCTGGTGAGATCCCTGCATTAAATACAGTAACGAAAACATTATTATACAATATCTATCAGTTGAGCTGCTTAAGTATGAACAGGTAAACAACAAACCGACACAGAGTTACTTTCCCATGTATAATACATATTATAGTAGTTATGGATATATAAAGAAAATCAATGTACTAATACAAATTCTTTGCATATACAAAACTTAAATGAAACGAACTCATCTGGAGGGACCTCAGAAATGTCAAGTAATAAAATAAACAAAACTCACTATACCAACTTACCTGAAGCGGCCTCTGAAAAACTGTAGGTATCGCCTCTGGCAGCAAGTGTTTTATATTTTTAATAATAACGAAACAGTTAGTTTCGAAATGTTTCGAACATATCCTATGGTGTTTTTTCGGCGTCCAATTATTGCGCCCTACTGCGTCAATCCATTTTTTTTGAAGATTATTATTTACCGGAAACCTGAAGTTAACAGTTAAAACATGTAACATTAAAATATTTTGTCTAAACGCCTACATGAATAATTCATGTCGACGAAATATCGATATATACATGGTAACAACACTACCCATGTTCACGACAATTGTATTTTTACTAAAAATCCCAAAAATATCAAGTTTGATCCATGTAAAAAGTACTTATCCGATAGTATCAAGCATCTGCTGTAATCCCAGACCATTATATTGCGTAATGTACATGAAATATTTGAAAAATAACCAAATGATGCTTACCGATGAAATCCGATTGTTTCTCCGGTCTTTTTTAACAATCTAGCGTAACTTCGGCAGTACGGAACTGCACAAGCCATTGTGCCACTTCATACAACTTAAATCATTAACTTATTACAGAAATATTTAGTTTTTCAACACAATATTCTTGAAATAACCAACTTTCCTCAAGATTCACAAGAGATTTGACGTTGATTTGACTTTGACAGATTGTTTAGCATTTAACACCGTGGTTAACAGTTTTTGGAGACAAGTCGTCAATAGACTCAAAATACCATACTATTCGTCTCATTCTAACTCACATCAGCTGACCATAAGCAGTGACAGAGACAACTATATGAAACATCGTCTTGCTTTATACTGCGCGTCTGTATTCTTATTAGTCTGTGCCCTATACTCATAACACTCGAGATCAAATTAAATGTCGTACGGTTTGTATTAAAAAACGTACTGAATTGACGTTTCATATCGATAACTGTTTTAATATCTATGGATACTAGAATAGAGCCACTTGAGTTTTGACAGCTGTTCCAAATTTAAACCTTCCCATAACGATACAAATTTATCAAAATTCTGTACTGTAATGACATTACAGTACATATTTTACCTACTACCACCGACAGCAAAGTTCTCATAGTAAAATCGGTTGTAGTAATGCTGGTCATTTCCTACTAGTAAAAAAATATTAACCTTGAAAGTTAAAAAAAAATGGGAATTTTTTTTATTGTCCAAGAGTAAATTTAAAGCTACCAATAAAATCCTTGCGCTTTTATAGAAACAAAATTGTACGACAACTATGTACTTAAACGCAGTATTTCGCGACGGAAACAACAATTTACCTGTTTTTCCATACAACGATACATGTACTTTGTACTAACAAACATTATTGTGACGTCATAATTAACTGTCTTTCAGTATGGAGTGTTTTGCGCTGCCGCCAGCGAGGTCAATCTTTGTCTCATTTGTTTGGGTATTTATGTTCTTTAATTGTAGTTACTCCCATACAAACATTTGTTCCTCTACAAAAACTGGTTCGTATGACATCATAAAAAAAATCTTAGTCGTCATCCCTATTTATGGTTATAAACATCAATAGGCATAATTTTTGTTAAGAATAACGCTTTATAGTTCAAACTCAAACTGAAACTAAAAATGATATTTTCACCTCAGCAGCTCGAACAAGCATATTTTGCTGCGTGAAAACAGTGTGCAAAATGCGATTTTGCTCACTCCGTGAGACAAAGTAGCTTTTTAATTTTGGTGCGGAGCACTGACATTTCGTCGTATGGGGTCTATTACCTACAAGTTCAGAATATTTGAACTTTATTAGCACTGTCCCTTTCATTTCATTCCATTACGAAAAAAGAAAATGGCATGGAAATGGCTATCGAATTTCAAAGTAGACCCCCAGAAAAGCGGGCAACTAACACGTTCGAAAACTATCAAATAAAAACGTTTAAATTACCAAAATAATTATACAAAGTAATTTTAAATTGAAGAATATTTAGATAAAAGATCTCAGAATAAACTCAGTTTTTCATAACAAATAGGAAAACATTTTATTATGCTAGCTAATTAAAAATTCTAGTTTAAACAATTTAAATTCTATGAACGTATACCACAGATGCAGTTTCCGAACGCAAGCGCGGGGCCCCGCCCCTTTTAAAAAGTTGCGCGCTGTTAATTTGTTTGCGATTTTAGTCTGTATATTATTCGTCATTATTGATATTGGTTTTAAATATAAAAAATACTAGGATAAATCAATTCTCTATCTAACTAGGAAATATAGTGAAGTCAGTGACATGACGGAGGCAGTCTTTTAACAACAGTACGGATAGTTTTTGGTGTGCACGCGAGATACACGTAATATGCTAATGTGTGCCCTTTGTGATAATGATGAATATTTCATAAATATCTCGAAGATATAAGTAAAATCTGTGAATTTTAACAATAACACGGTTAGTTTTTATTGATGTGTTAGTGTCACGCGACACTCGTATACTTAGATACTCACTGAAATATCCTTCGGTTTCTCGCGCCTTGTCTCGCCTTTCTAGTATTGAATATTTTAACGAGGCGGCCGACGCTGAGGAGTTAAAGCAAGCAGTAACTAACGCCTAATTAAGTTCTCTTCCTGAATAATCGTGAGACGAATAGGTACGTGATACTATGATATATTTTTTGATGTGAATGTGTTCTCACTGCTGAGGTGAAAAGTTCTATGTGTTACTCGAGAGCAAAGTATTTGCATCTCGTGCTTTTGAGTCCTTCGCTGCGCTCAAGATTCAAACTTTGAATCACTCGCTGCGCTCGTGATTCAATTTTAGAATCTTTCGCTTCCTCAGGACTCAAAATTAGCACTCGCAGCAAAAACAAACTTTGCTCTCTTGTTGCACAAATAACTATTATTCAAGTAGGCCCAGTAACAAGCACTTTCAAATCGTCAGGTAGAAACATAATCTTAAGCTAATTAAGTACTTAGAGTAATTTATTAAACATAAAAAGTTAAATTTATGTGAAGTAAACATTTAAAAAAAAGAATAGTCTAGTATGTTTTAAGAAAAACAATCTAATGTCAAAAAATAAATAAAACGAGAATAATACATTAAAAACACAATGTCAAACATTTTCAAAAGGAATAAATAAATCATAAATTCAGCCAAAAATTGTCAAAAGAAGTTTTATCAGTCATGTCTTGTGTGCTTTCGAAATAAGCTTAGGCTTCACATAATTCTTGAATTTATTAATGTTTTTTTTTGGAGCCGTGAGGTGGGCACCATCACGAGCTTATGCTTATTAATATAATGTATGTTACAGTTTTTACTAAAATTGACAATGTTTTATGTACATACACAATATTTTCATAGATATATTGACAATGCAATGTCATTATATTAATATTTGTACGTCACACCTTGCCATAATGCGAGTTTTACAACACGCTGTGCGTACGGGAAAACTCGCATTGTGGCCAGCGCATATATTTATGACCCTCGTGTTTATAGGCTTTAACCACAGATATAGGAAATATGGAGATCGGACATGCCGCGCGATTTGTATTGAATAAGCCTGTCGGAAATTCTTGAGTTCATGGTTTTATTCGAAATAAATAGTTTTTATAGTATTTACCTCTGAAAAGTGATCCATTGGTGTGGAAATTAATCAAATCACTGCGATATTTGCAAGTAATAATTGCACAACTCGGCGTTTTGGCAAAAAACTAAATTTTCTCGGTGGACAGCGGACGGTAAATGTATGGCCGAGTATGCCCAATGAGCTGACATGTGCGACACAGCCGCCGGCGGCTTGTCCGCTCTATAGTATTTTATGCTCTGAGGCTTTAACATTATGAAGTATGACACAATCATAACATTGGATGATATGACTACCTAACCAGTTGCCTACGTTGACTACCAATCATTAGGACTTGAGAAAATGACCTTACAAAAATTATTATAAACTAGATCATTGCCTTTAACATGATGTACTCGTAATTACATACCACCGGGGACATTGAATGTTATGGGCTAGCCAATGTTACATACAATAATGATGACCTGCAAAAATCGGACACCAATTTATATTGTTAAATTGTATGACCTTCGACAATCAAATCAAAATCATTTAATTCGTGGAACAAAGACACATATTTAGGTACATAGAAGAATTGTAGTCTACCATCGTATAACACTGGTGGGAGAGTGTAGCCCCGCACAGTGTATCAGGATAGCACAGTCAGGTTTATCTGCTATCATTCTAAGAATGCTATTGGGACAGCATAGAAACAGCTGACGCGCGAATAGGTAGGCACGTCCGTGTTGAGGTTGAAACTGCTTCGTAAGATGTGTTAACTAAGTCATGAAGACACACATCATTTGTAGGTTATATTTCAGTAAAACAATGTAGGTATTGACATACTTTCAATTGAGTGTTACAATTATAAGACCTTGGTTGAAGGAATATTGCAATGTTTCTAAATGCATAGTGCCTATCTATGTCATTAACCTACACGCGCAGATACTAAGTATATAGATAATACAAGTGTCCGGACGAAGAAATACATTATTGAACTTTTAAAAAGAACCAAGAGTTATAGGAACTGAATTATTTATAACGATAATAAGAAGAGAAGAGCGGACTACATTTTTGATGGTTGAGTTGTTTCCGAACAATGTGTGTGAAAGGAGTTGGTATATAATTTAGTGCACATTACACTGCAAGATATCAAAAACCGGTCAAGTGCAAGTCTGACTCGCGCACCGAGGGTTCCGTACAAACTAACAATTAACTCAAGGTAAAATAAATGTCCCAAATATTTGTTAAATTTCAAACAACGAATTACTATTACACCATGATCATCGAAATCGAACTACCAACCAAGACAATTGAATCGCGAGCTTTTTTTGACCTGCTATTGAAATATACCCGTCCCAACTCCATTAATTCTAGCAAAATCTTAACAGCGCGAAGTAGGAGTGGGTTCAGCGCCATCTATCGGCCCCATTTGGTACTAACGTGCAAGGGCTATCAGCTTAGTATGTATGTTGGTGTTTTAGCGATTATTGTTTAGCTCGTGAACCGATCTTGGTTATTATTTTTTTATTTGAAAGAGAGTACTTCTATTATAGTCTTACAGGAATTTCAAAACAAAAAATACTTATAAAGTTGATTAAATTGCAAACTTAACCAGGAAATGATTTTTGAAATATGTAAAAAATTCGCTAGATACAGAGAAAAAAAACCTTTCCAGTAATATTTATGTTTATCTGAATCACAAGTAATTATATCAAATTTTTCGCTTGGATAACTTCGGATATAAGGGGGGAATGGTATTTTTTTTTACATTTCCTTCATAGATCGAAATTTTACCAATGTAGAAAAAAAAACTGTTTCAAAAAGTGCAACTCAAGCTCTTTCATATGACAGCCCAATTGACCTGATAGTTGAATAATTTTTTTGCCCCCTCCTCAAAAACAAAACAAAAATTACGCTAAATACAGAAAAACTTATACCTTTCCAGTAGTATTTTTATTTTTATTTTATTTATTAAACTTACATAACTACTATACATTTAAATTCTCGCCAAACTGTTACATTTGATGGCGAGACGCGCTACGTTTTCATGCAACTTAACCTATCAAACTCATCTTATAAAATAAAGTAGGTTACAGTTTCGTGGGCCCCATATATGTGTACATACGTTTATCTTAATCACAAGTCATCATCATCCTCCTAGCGTTATTCCCGGTTGTGCCCCTAAAGGAGCCCAGGGTCCGCTTTGACACCTAATCCCAAGATTTGGCATAGGCACTAGTTTTACGAAAGCGACTGCCATCTGACCTTCCAACCCAGAGGGAAAACTAGACCTTTTTGGGATTAGACCGGTTTCCTCACGATGTTTTCCTTCACCGAAAAGCTAACGGTAAATATTCCGTACATAAGTTCCGAAAAAAGCCGGGATTCGAACCCACGACCGCCGCTTGACAGCCGCATGCCTGAACCACTAGGCTACCGTAGCTCGTTATCTTAATCACAAGTAATTATTTCAAAATTTTCACTTGGATAACTTCGGAGATAAGGGGGGGAATGGTATTTTTTTAAATATTTTCCTACATAGATCGAAATTTTAACAATATAGAAAAAAAACTGTTTTCAAAAAGTGTAACTCAAGCCCTTTCAAATGATACCCCACTTGACCTGATAGTTTAATTTTTTTTTGCCCCCTCCTCATATTCGTAATTTTTCATAGAAAACTAAAATATATTTTTTTCATCTTCCATGCACGTGGCTAACTCTCATTTATAACCATTCCAAATTTCAAATTGATAGCTTAAGTAGTTCGTGAGATATTTCACTTTGTGACAGACAGACAGACCAGTACCTTTTTTGGTACGGAACCCTCAAAAAACACAACGATATATTTGTAGTTAGTACCAATTATGTTATGTATTACCTATTGCATATACCTATACAACTAGGACACCATAATCGATACATTAAAATAATTAAAAGTGAAAATTATATTATATACTTATTCCAATTTTTTATATAATCTTCACATTAAGTATGCAGGATGTCTTTAACTTTATTCATTTGCTTTAACTTCAACACAGTGCTTGGTATATTTATATAAGACTTCCTGTATATTTTTCAGGTTTCATACAAAGTAATTTAATATTTACTTGCAGACTATTGTAAAAGGTCTTTAAGGAAGAGTTAGCGTCAATTTGGTGTCAACTATGTCAGTACCAAACGTTCTGCGTGACAGCTCATTAATAAATTTAGTTCACAGATAGTGCAATTGCTTATTACGTATAAGAAAATAATATTTGGTTATGAATTAAGAAGATTTTACACTGGTTTAACTTAAGTTAGTGATTAAATTTCGATTTGAAATATTTTGAAAACGGTGCGAGTTAGGACATACGTTTCTTTGAGAAATTATGTACATAAGATGTTAAGAATCTGCCCTTAAAATGTATATAAACACCCTGTATATGAAAAATTGGAATCTCAAGGTATCGATATCGTACCTACCCGAGCTCCAGAAATCGATTGGCACATTATTTGAAAGATATTTTTTATTGCAATCCATAAAATAAACTAAAATTCAAATATCTTGTTATAGTAACTAATTGCGTTATCAGCAAAAATTCGCTGAAGGAATCTTAATTTTTTACAAAAGCGCCGACATCCTTTACCTTTAATTCACCATATTTACACAAAAGGACCGATCTCAATAATATTATACTGGATGAAAGTAGGATACACAGGGTATATGATTCAGTGTAGCCACATACAAAAAAAATTCTTGCTAAGTAGTCTTTATTTTCCATGGTTAAAGAAAAAAGTGACGATTATTTGTGCCATAATCTCGTTACGTAAGCAGTATTGCAAGCAGACTGCGATACGAAAGGACTTGATGATATCCTTACGGGACGCACCAGTGCTGCCCTAGCGTCGTGCCTCTGTGGGTCCTGCCTTTATTTTTATTCAGCGATTGCAGCCCTCAACTGTAACCGTGTCCCGCCCCTAGGACCTCTCGCCTGCCTGTCGTACAGAGCCTCTGTACGACAGGCAGGCGATACCGTAGCCGTATTCCGATGCCCGGGCGACAGGGCGCCCTGTCACAGGGAACATTTGTAAAGTACCTATGACTTAACAACATACGCTTACGCTTTGATAATATTAACGATTACATCATGGATAGGGAGGATTGGCTGTAAATAACGTTATGCTATCGTAAAAATAAATGAATTGCAAAATTCGCTGCGTTTTTGGCTGAATAGCGGCATGCTATCAAAATTCGCTGGGTTTTTTTCGTCGGTTCTTCTCGTGGATGGACGAGTTAGCACAAGACCGCGCACGAGCTGTCTCGCAGCGCGATAGATTTTACGTCTCTTTCTTATTAGAAAACTTAGAAAGTGACGGATAGTCTACATCGCCGCGAGACAGCTCGCGCACCCTCTTGTGCTAACCGTGAATAGGTATTTTTAACCGACCGACGAAGGAGGGGGTTCTCAATTCGCCTGTATTTTTTTGATTTATTATTTTTTATTTTCAATTGAAAATACTCTATCTCTATACCTCAGAACTCCGTCATTGATGACTTATCGAATTCCTTAATTATGTACTTAAAAGTGCAAAAGTACCTACGTCACAGTTTCTGATAAGATTCCGTTGAAATAGGAACTAATGAAGTTCCATTGGTGATGATCTTGGGGAATCGATGGAAGTCCTCAAATATTATCGGCCCACATACAGCGATTCGGTTTTTTTCTATAGTAATCAACGCATTTGCTATCGGAAATCAGTTCATGTGTTAATTGTAAAAAAAAAATGGGAAATGTTCTCGTGGCTTGGCGGAGTACTAAATTGAAGTCGGTTAAAACTTTGTTTTTAAAGTAAATTATATCGTAGCTAGTTCAATACACACTTTCGCCCCCCATTTCGTCCCTTAAGGGATGTTTTTGGATAAAAACGGACAGAGTTACTTTCGCATTTAAAATATTAGTACGGAATAATATTCAGTCGAAATTCTTTATTTCAATTGCTGCAAGCTGTGCAGAATTTTGTACTAAGACCGCTATATAATTTTAGCAAACCTTATGAGATTGAAGTTTCTTCATAAAATGTAATACCCCTTTCTTGAATCTTACGTCTTTTTGATGGCGGTTTCAAAAGATCTCAGTTTTTAACACTCAGTTTGAAGGTAACGGTAACAAGGGGTAGGTATCTCAACCAAATCACATGATATTGATGATTTGGGTTCCTATTACAGCTACGCCTTCATGTAGGTACCCGTGGATATTCTCGTACGGGTACACTATCAGCGCTCGGGTACAACCCCTATTTCCCTTCGTAACGCAATAAATAAGACGCCTTCCATTACTGCGCAGTATCTAAAAGTACCTAAGTCTACTTCAGGAATGACTCAAAGTTTAGTGCCATGCGGCCAAGCACAGTACACATTAATGCGCTATAAATTCATGATTTCATTGCACATCTACTGACGTTAAAGTACTCGCTTCCGATCGCGACCTGTTGAATACGAATAATTGATTTGTTGCCAAATACCTTGATGGCAAAAAGAACCCGATCATTAAATTTATTTATCTACGCACATATCATTAGTGCTCTAAAATGCGATCAGAAACCGTAGGAAATAACCAGCATTACTAGAACCGATTTTACTATGAGAACTTTCTTGTCTTTGGTATTAGGTAAAATCTGTACTGTAACGTCATTAGGTCATTACAGTACAGATTTTTGATAAATTTGTTTCGTTATGAGTTTAAATTTGGAACAGCTGTCAAAACTCAAGTGGGTCTCTATTCTGGTATCCATAGTTAATAAAACAGTTATCGATACGAAACGTCAATTCAGTACGTTTTTTAATACAAACCGCACGACATTTTGATCTCGAGTGATATGAGTATAGGGACTTCATTCGTTTGTCTATGATTTAAAAAAAAAACATTCGCCATGACGGATGATCGATTTGCCGCCATTGCTGTTGTCATTTTATTGGTGGTGTTTTGCTGTTACTTACTACTACTTATGATATGTGTTTAGATAAAGTAGTGTATGCAACTGTACATATTTAGGCCTTAAACCACTCGTGTGATCCTATTATGAAACTCGCTAACGCTCGTTTCATTTACCCACACTCGTATTTTAAGGCCTCTCATTATGGATCAGTCGCATCAACTACTATTATAATACACAATTATTTAATTACACACAGTACTCAAAAGGCATCAAAAGCGGGATAGTTGCGGAGTAGTTTTGGGGCTACTGATATTTAGGATAATTTTATTTGCTCTCCTGTTTATTTCGCAAATTGCATGCATTTTTTTAACAGTTCAAACTATGTCAGCAAAATGACGCTTACACGGAAAATAGTTATTTGTGTCACAAGGGAGCAAAATAGTATATTTACGGCGAGGGTCGTGTATTGAATCCTGAACGTAGCGAGGGATCCTACAATAGAATCCTGAGCGTAGCGAGGGATTCTAACGTAGGATCCTGAGCGTAGTGAGGGATACAAGTGTTTACGCCCGAGACGAAAATAATTTTGCTACCGAGTGACACATACTATTTTTCACACCGACTATGAGGAAATTTAAAAAAAGCTATTGTTAAAATATATCTAAATTATCTTAATTTTTATTACTAATTTTTAAACATTACGAAATATTTATAAATTTTTATACAACATTGTTATAGTTAAAACTTGAAATATGTTCGTGATGAAATTACAATCGATTATTTTATTAACATCTGTGTTCAATTGGCACATTGCGTACAAATGTTCCAATGCCAATGTATAAATTAAAAAAGTAGCTTGAACAGAAAAGTAGCGTTTTGGTCCCTCTCGTCGTGGAGCAAAACTTACTTTTCCGAATGAAAGGTGTGAAAAAAATATTTTGGTGATTGAGCTAAACGAGTATAACTTATACGCATACCAAATTTATTGATGTATAAGCTATAGCTATACCTTCTTAAAAATGTATACAAACGTTTCTTTTGTAAAATAATATTTTTGTATGGTTAAAATAAATTAAGGTGACATACTTTTTATTAAACTGTCATTGGAATTTTAATTTATGATCTGGGATGGTACAGTCGCTTTTTCAACGGGTTACTATGATGCAACTCGGTCAACTCAAATATTTTTTAGTATAACAATTTACTTGATAACTTCCTGGGGACCGATTTTTGACTTTCGAGCGTTCGACTCTTTGACTCAAAAACTGACAAAAATTATGAAATGCTATTTTTATACAGCGATAGAAAATTGAAAAACGAGTGGTATTGACCGCTCGTATTCAATTCTATTGGTAGAAAGTAGTTGCCCGCCATTTTGACACTACAAACGTATTTACTTTTATTTGATTATCGAGCGCTCGAAAGTCAAAAATCGGTCCCCAGACCTTTTTTGAACTCATTTTTTATTTAATTAATATTTGGTTAAAAATACCTCCGGCACGGGTAATGGTCACATAATGCACACTTGTATCACAATTCTCAATATACCATTTAATTACTACATAATTTACAGATTACATTTTGGACGAGCCTGATGTAATTAAAGTCCGACGATGTATAGCCACGTTCACTCTTATACTTTAATACCTACTAGAGATAGGCCGACTATGGGTTTGGCGACTAGCCGACTAACCGACTAGTCGGCCGCCTAGAAGGCCGACTAGTCGGCTAGGCAGATCGTGGACTTCGGCTAAGTTCGGATGCAATCGGGAAACTTAAGGCGCCGTGGGTTCAGCGAAGTCAAGCGAACAGAGTTTTTGAAACAATATAATGCGTCTGTTTATAATAATTTGGTTAAGAAAAATACGTTTACTAATCTCGAGGCTTTTCTGCAGGGAGATCAGTGTTTAGAAACATGATTAAGCAATTTTCGCTCGATAAAAAAAATCGCCAACATACCTCTAATTACATTCTTTAAAACGATATTACATTTTTTTTAAACTTGCTACTTACATGAAACTTGCATCAAAAATTGCGTATTTGTATTTTAGATGGTAATCAGTGAATACATTTTTTTAAAATAATTCCAATCAAAAATAATAATTCGAAAACATCGATAACCGTGATCCTACTTGTGCCCGACTACCGGCCGCCGCCCGCTCAGTGCTCAGCGAGCTGCGTTCGGGGACGGACCTGTGTCGCGCGACTCGTGCTCCCGAATCCGTACGGCCAAGTGCATTTCTTGCAAAAAATATACCCTGCGTGCTCCCTATAATGGGGAATAAAAAGAATAAAACTAAAAAAAGGAGAAGGAGTCATGTTATGAATTGCAGAGCGATTGCCCGAAGAACAAATGCGAAACGGCAGCACTGCAATCACAGATAAATAATAAATGCAGTAGTGTAGGTGCCTACTTACTTAGTGGCTGTGTGACGCTTATATGAATAGTGTTTTTTCTTGTTAAATAAGTAGGCACCGTAAATATCATATCATATTATTCATTTCTGAATGTAATCATTCTCTTTAATTTTTTTTTTAGGTTGTTGGTCCGCAACAAAGAAAATAACGAAACCGTGTTCCCATCGAATGAGTACGTGATAATTATTTTAGTCTAATCAGAGAGACTACCGCGAAGCGAAAACGAACTTCGTACAAGTATCTCCCTCTCTGTCGCTCGAACTAGCAAGTGCGACAGAGACGGAGATACACGAACGAAGTTCGTTTTCGTTTCGCGGTAGGCCCTCAGTACGTGAGCATGGCGCAACCGAAACACGTGTGACAGTCACACTCTCAACAGAGAGGAGAGGAGTGGGGTGAAGTAGAGAGGAGTGGAGTGAAGTAGAGAGGAGTGGAGATGAGAGGAATTAGTTCAGCGAAGAGGAGAGGGGCGGGGAAAATGGAGTGAAGGGGAGTAGATTGGAGAGGACTGGTGTGGGAAAGAGAGGAGAATAATGGAGTGCTACATGGGGAGGAACGGCTTGTCCGATTTGGATGAAATTTTGTTTACAATATATTTGAGTGGGTCCATGGATGGTTTATAAAGACAATAGGCCCGATAGATGGCGTCGTGATCACAATTGAAATGACGAATGGTTGGACCGATTTTTATGAAACTATGTGTTTAGGTATTTAAGTGGGTCCCTGGATGGTTTGGAAAACAAACAGTTGGACCCGGTGGATGGCGCTGTGATCGCGATATCTTGAAAAACCGGATTTGCTGAACATGTGACAACACTGTATATTTTAGTGGGTTCAGGGGATGGTTTGATCGAGGGAGACGAAGAGAGAGAGAGATGGTATTTGTCTATCTTATATGGCGAGAGAGGAAAAGAGAGATAGTGTGTAACGAAATCTTAAATGTTTATGAAGCAGAAACGTCCGCTATCGAAATTCCAAATTTCGATCATAGTGGAAAATTGAAAAATTATTCGCCACGAGCGGGATTTGAACCCACAACCTCTGGAATCCGTCCATCGCTCTCCCAATTGAGCTACCGTGGGTCCGCTAATGGTGACGAATCTTTCAATCCCTTCCACTATTGTATTTACACCTTAGGGAGGCTCGAAGCGACATATACCGCGATGTTATTACAACTTCTGAAACGGCACCAACGTCTCAAGTTACATTCAAGACGAAGGGGAAAATCAACCCATGGAAGTAATTTATATTAAGCGAGATGATGCGTTTTGGAGTGAAAAAATGAAGAAAAAACTTGTGGAATTTTATATTGGTCATTTATTGCCAGAATTAGTTGACTCGCGGCAAGCGCGAGGAATGCCAATTAGAGGAGCGTCTCCTAATCGATCGACATTAAAATAATTTATTTTATTAAACAAAATAGTAGACACTTACACACACACAGACACTCTTTCTCACATACACACGCACGCACACAAACTCACGCACGAGCACACAACAGATAATATCCTGTACTGGGTAATACCAGCTGCTGTTCTTATTGACTGTTATTCATGCTTCTTAAACATTTATCGATGAAGAAGGTATGACAAACAAGTTTTCACCTCACCGGCTCGAAAAGGCTTGCTTTCTCGCTCAAAATCTGCGCCCAAAAGTCCATTTTATCCGCTAGCGTGGAAAGAGTTTTTGAATTTGGAACGTGACGGTCAATCTCGAGATCCAACTTTTTTTTATACAGAATGAGAGGTGCGTTCAGAAACTGATGGTGTAATTCCAATAATTAATTGTTATTATTTTGATAAAACTAAATGAATAATACTTATTCTTTCTTAATTAAGTAGGTACATACGAAATATTAATATTTAGACTGATTTATAAGGATAAAATATGAAAAAATAATTTTAAAATGTAGTTTTATGTTTCAAAAAATTTCGCTTCTTCCAAATTTGGAACGCACCGTTTGAATAGTTACTTACTTTAAGAAAAAACTCAACCTACATTTAATTTTGTTTTGAACTAAAGCCACAGACAGTAAAACCAAAATAATGGTGGTTATTTATAGATTTTAGTGCAGAAGATATACAGCTATTAGCTAATAGCTAAAAGCATAAGCGAATTTGAAGTTTACCCGTGAGTACCCAACAATATTTTGACTTTTTAGTGTAGGTAAGCGTGGGGTTTATTTAAAGATGCAAATTAAATATATATGTAACATTTAATAATTATAAAATGCTAGATCTTGATGAGATGTAAACAAACCTTTATTGAAAATGAGTATAAGACCCAAATTACTTCCATTACATTTACCTACAATTTTCCTCGCGGTGGTGAGGTGAAAAGTTGTGTGTTGCGCTCGGCAGCAAAATTGTTTGGCGTCTCGTGCCTTGAAAGCCTCGCTATACTCAGGATTGTACTTTTGAACCATTCGCTTCGCTCATGGTTCAATTTTACAATCCTTCGCTAGCTCGGCTTTCAATACAAGCACTTGCGCCAAACAACAACTTTGCAGCCTTGCATAACAAATAACTATTTTATTTATTAATACTAAATGTTCTTCGCTAAAATTAGTAGGTACCTAACCTACCCTAGCAAAGTACTTATAAAACTTTACTTTCCAATAAATTGTGAGTATCCCAGTTGAAATTCGTCCTCTTTTCTCAACTCCACTCTACTCCTCTCCTCTCCTCTTCACTTAACTTCCTTTCCTCACCACTCTACTCGACTTCTTTCTTTTTTCTCTCCTTTTTTAAACCCACCGGTTCGTTTGGTTAGTTTGGCGAATTTACCGGGTGTAATACCGTCAGCGCCCATCGCTATTTTATTATACCTACACTACCTACAGGCTTGAGGTCCCGGGTTCGAATCCCGGTAAGGGCATTTATTTGTGTGATGAGCTGATGAGCATGAATATTTGTTCCTGAGTCATGGATGTTTTCTATGTATTTAAGTATTTATTTATCTATTTAAGTATGTATATCTTCGTCTAGTACCCATAGTACAAGCTTTGTTTAGTTTGGGTCTAGATCGATTTGTGTAAGATTGTCCCCCCAAATATTTATTTATTTTATTTTATTTAGGGTAAGTCCGGGGTAGTTGGCCATAGTTTTTTTGGAACACTGTTCAAATAAATGCTTACATATCACGAATACATATTTTATTTTTTATTAAACTTTGGTTAATTAACTTTGGATTATTATACAAAAAAAGTATAATATCTATATAAATTACATCGAAAAAAACCCTTTGAAAAAAAGACACGATTGGCCATCTCTCCCAAGGTGTGATGACCATACCTTTACAGGAAAGATGGCCATAACTTAACTCTCTCAGTTAGTATGTTTTTCGTTTTTTTTTTATACTTAAGCACGTGTCCTCGAACTCGGTGCAATTCTTATGTAGCCAAAACTACACTGAAACCAGTCTTCGAAGAAAATAACTTCTAATAGGTAATTATCCCCACAGCCGTGGCAGTTTCTTTCGTTTACAAACCGAGCTGGCAGTTTTGGATATTTTTTGCTGCTTAGGTTTCCTGGATTGTTTTGTATACTCTTCTTTGACACACACACATTCAGCATCATATCATATGGCATACCGACTAAAACTAGCCAGTGGCCATCTCTCCTTTTCTTGCGGGAGAGATGACCACACCTAATTTAAAAACAAGTCATGACATGACTTGCCAAAGTCTGACCTTAGAACAATGAGACACTCATATACTTTGCAGCAAATACACGAAAACAGCATTATTTTGAGAAACTAACATCATCACCTGGTAAAACATGACCTCTCCAAAAAATATTGACACTAGTCTAAATAATCAAAGACGATTTTACTTACTTTGTGTTTTTTTTCGCCTAATTGTTAATTGCACCCGTGCTCTTAGGCACAAAGCGAAGCGAAATAAACAAAAAGTCGCGAAATCAAGTCACTGGTTCCATGAAATATTTCGATGGTCCATCTCCCCCTTATGGCCATCTACCCCGGAATTACCCTACTTAATTTTTTAATACACACATGGTTGGCAACTGGCAACCCATTTACTTTCCGGTCTGTGACGTTACTACAATTTTTGCTTTAGTTCTAAAAACCGCGGTAGTGCGCGTCTAAACTAGAATATGAATTAGCCGCTTCGTTGCGGTACTGTTTACTCTGTACTGTGTGTTTCCACTATGCGCGACGGCGGGAGACGTGCGGGCGGAGCATCCCCGCGCGCGCGGGGGGCGCACCCCCTGAGACGATATTTTTCGCTGAACCTACGGCGCCTTAATTTGTTTCGCTTTGCCATCGCGCCTTCTGCATGCGTTCAAAGTACCAACTGTCAAAATAAATCTGTATTTGAATAAAATATAAAACAAAATGGTAATAAAAAGGCTTACTTATTTTATGTCTCGTTTTCTTGTGATCCATAAAATGCCGACTAATCCGTAAATTTTTCCGACTAGTGGCCGACTAGTAGCCGACTACAAATGAGGCCGGATTATCGGCTTTCCTGACTAGTCGGTGCCTAGTCGGTACATCTCTAATACCTACTATCTACTATGTCCTAACTTTTTGCGAAAAACACATTTTTAACCGACTTCAAAATAAAGGAGGAGGTTCTCAATTCGGTTGTATTCTTTATTTTTTTTGTCATTATTTTAACTTTAATGGTTGTTACCTCAGAACTCCGTCATTTGCCCGACTCGTAGATTATTTTTTTAGTTTCTATGTACGAGTATGTGGCATCGGTTGCCATTGCCACTGAAAAGACATGAAAGGAATTGATGCCATGTTGGGACTTACAGTATAGGTAGGTGGTGTAGGTCCCGTCAAAAGTACATTTACTGCCTGTAAATGTACTTTTGACGGGGATCTTACTACCTGAAAAGTCGAGATATTGCTATTGTGCCGAACCGTGGACTGTATTTGAGCTCGGCACTTCGATAGCTAGTGGTTGGTGGGAAAAAGGATGAACGCAGATAGTTTCACTGAATTTACTTTAACTTCTTTAAAATGAAAAATAAAATAATACTTCTTGAAATAAACAAACATAAAAATAACTTCTTCTTAAATACTAAACATAGCCGCTTGTGGCTAGTAAGTGGAGAGTGCGTTCGTACCGGAGCGTTGAGTTAGACTGAATTTGGGGCCCCTAGAAGGGGGTATTTATTTGGCTTGATAGCCCGCTATCTAATGGCGGTATAAATGAGCTCGCTCTCTGATTGGCTGAAACGGTCGGTACGATCGCATACTTTACATTTTTCTAGCTTATAATATGGATACATTGTTGGCTTTTTTAGCCTATCCTAGGTCATTACTTATATTCCTAGGTATCCTAAATTATGACTCATTGTTATACTTGCCATATGGGCAGTGTACGAGTGTTTGCCTTAAGGGCCTAAATAAATAACAACTATAGCTGGTTTAGGGCTTATGTTGTTAACCTAAGTTGCACTTAGGTTTTGTGTAGGTCTAGATTAGTTCTAGCCTTTGCCTGAGGGGCTGACCTACCTATTGTTATGTTCTAGACTTGAGTCTAGATGGCTTGCCTTAGAGGCTGACCTGCCTATTAGACTTGGACTGTTAATAAGTGTCTAAGTCTAGCCCTATTTGGGTAATGATTGTACACCATGTTATAATGTTTATTTCGTACAAACTTAACTAGTTAGGTATTTAGCTATAATATAGGTATTTACAAATATCATTATAAATCTTTGTCCGTTACAACTGGGTGTCATTGGAGCGAGTTACGATTCCCTATGGTGGTCGTCCGGCACATTTCTCCCGCCGCTTGCGCCATCAGTCGCAAGTCTTGGAACTCGGGTGCTGGACGTGGTGTTCGATGCTCGGGCTCAGCCTCGGAGATATTGCGCGCTGAGTGCTGGGTTGCAGGCTCGGCTTGGGCGCGCGTGGTGAGTGCGTGTGCGCTTTGTGACTGTGCGGGTGCACTTTGTGGTCTGGAGGCTGCGGCACCGGCCGAGGGCGCGGATGCGCTGAGAGGGCCGGGCGCGGGAAGGCCGGGCTTGGGGGCGCCGGCGGGCGGCGCGGGTGCGCCGGGAGGGCCAGGCGTGTGAGGGCCTGGCGTGGAGGCGCCGGCAAGCGGCGCGGATGCGCCGGGAGGGCCAGGCGTGTGAGGGCCTGGCGTGGAGGCGCCGGCGGGCGGCGCGGATGCGCCGGGAGGGCCAGGCGTGTGAGGGCCTGGCGTGGAGGCGCCGGCGGGCGGTGCGGATGCGCCGGGAGGGCCAGGCGTGTGAGGGCCTGGCGTGGAGGCGCCGGCAGGCGGCGCGGATGCGCCGGGAGGGCCAGGCTTTGTCTGGAGGATGACGAGCTTCTTTGTGGGGCGGCGTAGGGTGCCGCCCTTTGTTCTGATATCGACGACTCTTGTTACTCCGTCTTCACCGGGGTAGAGTGCTGTGACGACTCCCATTGGCCACACGTTGCGCGGCAGGGTGTTGTCCATCACTAGAACGACGTCGTTTATGGCGATCATGGGGCCCTTATGGGTGGGGTCCCGCCTGAACTGTAGCTGGGGTAGGTACTCCCGCAGCCATCTTGCCCAGAACATGTCGGCGAGTCGCTGTGCTGTCCGCCACGTTGCTCTGCCGACTGTGTCTCGCTCGTCGAAAGTACCCGGGGCTGGGTTCCATGCTGCCGGCCCGATTGTGAAGTGGTTTGGAGTGATGGCCGTTGGCTCGTTGGGGTCCACCGCGACGTGTGTGAGTGGTCGCGAGTTGACTGAGAACTCTGCTTCGGCTAAGAAGGTGGACAATGTTTCTTCGCTCGGGTGTCGCTCGCTCAGGATTGCTGTTAGCGCCTTCTTGACACTTGACACCATGCGCTCCCATGCGCCCCCCATGAAGGGGCTTCCCGGTGGGATGAAGCGCCAGCTAATGCCTCGCTGCGTTGCGGCGATGTTGACACCCGTTTCCAGTGCTCGCCGCAGCTCTTTGTCCGCCCCGCGTAGATTCGTGCCATTATCAGACCAAATCTCTGTAGGGCAGCCCCGCCGGGCTATGAATCTTCTTAATGCTGCTATGGCGGAGTCGGTGCTGAGCGATGCGGCGACTTCTAGATGTACCCCACGGGTCGTGAGGCAGGTGAAGAGTGCGACATACCTTTTCTGAGTTGAGCGTCCGACTGTAACTGTAAGTGGCCCGAAGAAGTCCCATCCCGTGTACGTGTACGCTCGCTTATGGTGGGCGAGGCGCATGTAGGGGTGGTTTCCTGTGGGCGGAGTCGGCGGCAATGTTCTTTTCTTTGCGCATTGTCGGCACGCGTGTGCTACTTGTCGGGTCGCCGGCCTTAGGTGTAGTACCCAATATTGTTGTCGTACTTCATTGATGACAGTTTCTATGCGTGCGTGATGCAGTTTCCTGTGTACAAAATCTATGTACAGTCGCGTAGCGGGGTGACGGCCGTCCAAGACTATGGGGTTCTTTTCTATTACCGTGTCCTCGGCGGCGTCGATGCGGCTCACGAGTGTGACTACGTTGTCTGTGACTTGTACTGCAAGATTTTTTAGTTTACCGCTTCGCTTTTCATTGCTCTTGAGTGCTGCTATGTCGTCTTTGAACGCGCTGAGTTGTACACCGCGCCAGATAAGGTTCGTAGCTCGTCGTAGCAGCTCCGTAGACAGGGGTTCGTAGCGGTCTATGGTCGGGGTAAAAATTTTTAGTAATTTTACCTTTTGTTTTTTGAGTGCAGTTTTGCTCCAACTGGGGTCCGCCTTGGCGTTTGCTTTGGTACGCTTGTAGTTTACGGAGTCTTTTTTCTTGCAGAGCTCTATGAATTGTAGGACGCGCGCCGTAGTTCGCAGGTATCGTTCCCATTTTGAGAACCTGCTTGCTTCCGGTAATGCCTGAGTTATGTCGCATTTTCTGACTGCTACGGCTACACACGTTCGCTCCTCCCCTGTGGGCGTGGCTTCGTCCTCATCGGGTATGTACTGCGGCCACTCCTTCTCTGGTTTTCTTAGGAAATGTGGGCCTGTGTACCACCTGTGTCTGGAAGCGAAGTCTCGGGGCGTCTCTCTTGTGGCGTCGTCGGCGACATTCAGTTTAGTGGGTATATAGCGCCATTCACTTACTTTTGAGTGTTCCTGTATGGCGGCTATTCTGTGTGCTACGAACGGTTTGTATGACCGCGAGCCGTTGCGCACCCACTGCAGCACTGTTTTGCTGTCCGTCCAAAACGTAGTAGAGTCTGGCTGTCTCTCGTGCTCTTCTTTGACGACTTGGGCCATTCGTGCTCCCATTACGGCTCCTAAAATTTCGAGTCTCGGAACGGAGTGTAGTTTTAACGGGCATACGCGCGCCTTGGCCATTATGAGTGACACGTGTATTTCACCTGTGCTTGAAGCGGTGCGCCAGTAGAGAGCTGCAGCATACGCCTCCTGCGAGGCGTCCGTGAAAACGTGCAGTTGAGTATTTACTGCATGTGTGAAGTTGGCGTAGCACCTCGGGATTGCTACGTTGCGTAGAGCCAGTAGGCTTTTCATCCAATCCGCCCAGACTGCAGCGAGGTCGTCGGGAAAGCGCTGATCCCAAGTGAGGCCGCGCCTCCATGCCTCCTGCAGTATAGATTTCGCTCTTACCGTAACAGGCGCCGCGTATCCGAGCGGGTCGTAGAGTGACATCACAATTTTCAGTGCTTCTCTTTTCGTAGGGCGGTTGTTGTGTAGCACGTCGACTGGTAGGCGGGCGAGATCTAGGTTGAAGGTGAGTTCGTCCGTGGATGGCCTCCAGATAAGGCCGAGGACGCGTTCAGTCGCGCCGGGGCCCTCGTCCAGATTGACTGGAGTATCTGTGGGCGGGGCGTTTTCTCCTAGGGCGGTCATCAGGGCGGGTGAATTTGATTTCCACCCTCGCAGCTCGAAGTTGCCTTCTGCCTGTATGTCCCGCACCTTCACTGTAGTCTCGATCGCCTGGGTTAGATCTGGGAATGAGTCTAGGTAGTCGTCTACGTAATGCTTTTTTATTATCGCATTTGCCGCTGTAGGCTCCGTGTTCTCGTACCTCTTGGCGTTCTCGTTCTTGACGTAGATAGCGCAGGCAGGGCTATTTGTCGCACCGAATATGAGCCTTGTCATTCTGTATTCGGTTGGTGTAACGTCCCCTCGTTGCCCGCCCCGCCACAGATACCTTAACACGTCGCGATCCTCCGGTCTGACTTGTACTCGCATGAACATCTCCTTTATGTCCGCAGAGATAGCTATAGTATGTTGTCTGAACTTACATAGTACTCCGGGAAGAGATTGCAGCAATCCAGGGCCCGCTAGCAGCTTGTCATTCAGACTAGTGCCCTGTGCTCTTGCCGCTGCGTCATGGACAATCCTGAGCTTTCCAGGTTTCATCGGGTTCAGTACTGGAAAATGTGGGAGAAAAAAGGTTTTGTGTGGAGGACCCGTTGACTGGACTATCTCTGCATAGCCCTTTTCTACTAAGGCGTTCATTTCCGCCTCGTATTTAGCCCGCAGCTCTGGATCTTTGTCGAGTCGTTTTTCTACACTGTGCAGCCGTTTCAACACTGTATTGTAGTTGTAGGGTAAATGTACCTTGTCTTGGGCCCATAGTAGGCCGACTTCGTATTCCCTTTCTGACACACGTTGCGTAGTTTGTTGTAAGATGCGGGCGGCTCTTTCCTCAGGGTCACTTGTAGGGCGGGCGGGTACGATGGCTAGAGAGTCTACGTTGAAAAAATGTTCGAGTTTTTCTTCGACTGTAGATATGAAATTTACCCTGTGTCCCAGGCTTCTAGTTTGTGCTCCATGCAGCACCCAGCCGAGTGGAGAGCGGGAAGCGACCGGCTGGTCGCATTGTCCTCTTCTGACGGACTCGGCTAGCAGCAACTGGTAATTGTCTTGTCCTATTAGAATGTTAGGGCGGGCAGACTTATATATCAAATGTTGCTTTATGTCGCGTAGGTGCTCGCATTTGTCTATGACTGCTTCGGAGACTTCCTGTGGTGACAGCGATAATTTACTCACGGTTCTCGCTTCAATCTTGTGGGCGGAGTCCGCCCCAACGAGTTCTATGCGTACTCGTCGTGATGTGCTGGAATCCAGTGTCCCTGAGGTAAGTGCTTCAATGTGGAGGGGTTCGATCGGTCCCGGAGCTCCCACAGCGTCGGCGAGTTCCTGTGATATGAGACTAACCGTTGAGCCGTCGTCGAGCAATGCCCATGCTGGGCGGCGCCCTAGTGGTCCCGACACCTCCACCGGCAATATTTTCAGGTAGGACTGCGCTGTCGCAGCCCATGCACACGTCACCTTCTCGGTAGTGGTTGTGTGATCTGAAATATTGTTATCTCTGTGCACTAATACATTATGATTCTTACCGCAGTTAACAGCTGAGCACACTACACGTTTGCACGTGTGTTTCTTCGGCCTGTAAGAAAGACATTTAAAACACATATTGTTATGCTTTGCTACCTCTCGCCGCTTGTCTATGCACATGTCTATAAATTTAGCACATTCTCCGCCACTTACGTGTGTATCACTTTCACATACCGGGCACTTTTCTCGGGTTCCCACTGCCGTGTTCGTTTTCTGATATTTCGGCTGGTGGGCGGGGCCCGCTACGGTGCGCGCGACCGGCGTGTAGATGGCCGCTCGCGCCTGGGCGTAAGCGGGCTTGGGTGCGTTGTATTGCTGTTTCGGCGGCTGTGAATAATGCTGGCGAGAGGTTTGCATATTAGGTTTATAATAATTATCATTCATGATGGTGTAGGGCTCGCGTAGTCTTGCTTCTTCCTGCATAAAATTGACCATTAACATTACATCGTTCTCGCGGCGCGGTTTGTCCGCTGAGAATGAGTACCACTTGCTCTGTAAATTAATGGTTAGTTTGTCATGTAAAGACCGTAATATTTCACTGTTGTACCTTGAGGTGTCGGGGTCCACTAATTGTAGTGTTGACATTATGGTTCTTAGTTTAATTGAAAAGGAACATATATCTTGCGCGTTGTCCGTCAGTCTTGGAAGGTCGCGAAGATTTCTGTACTCCAGTGCTGCGAGCGTAGCTTTGTTGCCGTAAGATTCCTCCAATTTTTCCATAATTAACTCGGGTGCCGCCCCAGCTAATATGAACTCACCGAGGGCTGTGTTTCTTAACGACTGCGTTGCTGCTTGAAGACGCGCCGTATTTTCTCCTGCTGTGAAGAAGGGCGCCGTGTCCGTGAATACCTTTTTGAACGATATCCATTGCCGCCTTGAGCCTTGGAAGTTCGGGAGATCCGCCGGCCTGCGTGTAGGCGAGTCCTTGCCGGCCAGTATGGCGTTTCGAATAGCCTCGGTTAGGAGGGCTATATCTGTTGTTGGCGTATAGGGCTGAATGGCGAATTCGTCTCCCGCCGGTGGGCGTGGCGTGAAGACTGGCGCTGCGTGGTTGAGCGGAGCGGCGGAGGCAAGCCTGGGTGCCGGGGGGTGTTTGTCATCTGCTGCTTGCGGGCGAGGCGGAGGCTGCGGTGCTCCCGCCGGTATAAATGGTACATCACCTTGTGGTGGTGATGGGTTGTGCGCGTGGAAATCGATGGCCGCCAGGTACTTGCTGCGATCGATCCATTTCTCGACCCGTTGAGTGACTTCGCTGTTGCTAGAAATGGAGTCCTCCTCATCGTCGGAGGGCCCCTCGGCTTCGATGGTGGCGAGTTTGGCGGCGGCGAGCTCTTCGCGCGCCTTGGCGAGCCGGTAGGCTCGTTTCTGTGATGCTGTGCTGGAGCCTGCTCGCGACCGGGGCCTTCTGTAGGATGTGGAGGTCGCGTTGGCTTCTGGTTGCTGACCCTGGGGTGCTGAAGGCGCTGCTGGGGTGCCCTGGGGCTGGCCATTCGGCAGTGCGACGTCTTCAGGTGCAACTGGCATGTTGTTGGCGGGCGATGAGGGCTCCGCCGCAGCCGGTGTATGCTCGTGAGAGAGGGCGCCGGCTGACTCCAGGGGTGTGCGCCCTGCCTGGGCGTGCGGCGCGCACTGTTGTTGGAGTGCGTGCGCTGGGTTGTGCACTACCTTGCTCCTGGTGGGGCCACCAGGAGGAGCCTGACTGAGGTTTAGGTTAGTTCGGCTTTCGTCATACCTTTGGCGCCGGGCGAGAGTCCTATTGCTATCTCGTCCGGATTCCGCTGATGTGGAGCGCTCGATGGATGACTTCGTGATGTTGGCTGGCGTGGAGGTGGTGTGCGTTGCTTGGCTTGCACTCTCCGACTGCCCGCTCCGTGAACGCGTGACGGCGCCTTGCGGCGCGCTGCTGAGCTTTTTCCCCTGGGTGGGCCTACCTCGGCCGCTCATGGTGGAGTCGAGGGTCCAATCCCCCGTACTACCTGATGGTACGAAGGTCCAATCCTTCGTACTGACGGTTGACCGATGCGGAGTGGAGGGTCCAATCCCTCGTACTGCCTGGTGTGCACGGCCAATCCTTCGTAGAGACGGTTCGAAGGTCCAATGTGCCGAACCGTGGACTGTATTTGAGCTCGGCACTTCGATAGCTAGTGGTTGGTGGGAAAAAGGATGAACGCAGATAGTTTCACTGAATTTACTTTAACTTCTTTAAAATGAAAAATAAAATAATACTTCTTGAAATAAACAAACATAAAAATAACTTCTTCTTAAATACTAAACATAGCCGCTTGTGGCTAGTAAGTGGAGAGTGCGTTCGTACCGGAGCGTTGAGTTAGACTGAATTTGGGGCCCCTAGAAGGGGGTATTTATTTGGCTTGATAGCCCGCTATCTAATGGCGGTATAAATGAGCTCGCGCTCTGATTGGCTGAAACGGTCGGTACGATCGCATACTTTACATTTTTCTAGCTTATAATATGGATACATTGTTGGCTTTTTTAGCCTATCCTAGGTCATTACTTATATTCCTAGGTATCCTAAATTATGACTCATTGTTATACTTGCCATATGGGCAGTGTACGAGTGTTTGCCTTAAGGGCCTAAATAAATAACAACTATAGCTGGTTTAGGGCTTATGTTGTTAACCTAAGTTGCACTTAGGTTTTGTGTAGGTCTAGATTAGTTCTAGCCTTTGCCTGAGGGGCTGACCTACCTATTGTTATGTTCTAGACTTGAGTCTAGATGGCTTGCCTTAGAGGCTGACCTGCCTATTAGACTTGGACTGTTAATAAGTGTCTAAGTCTAGCCCTATTTGGGTAATGATTGTACACCATGTTATAATGTTTATTTCGTACAAACTTAACTAGTTAGGTATTTAGCTATAATATAGGTATTTACAAATATCATTATAAATCTTTGTCCGTTACAACTGGGTGTCATTGGAGCGAGTTACGATTCCCTATGGTGGTCGTCCGGCACAGCTATATTAATTAAAAACATGTCGTAGAAAACTCACGTTTTATGCTGTAAATGATAAAATAATAATTTTTCAAATTGTAGTAAGTACTACATTTTGAAAAATTATCCCATTAATAATACCTATACTTACGTGAGATCAAATTTTGTACACCCCATAAAAACTACTGTTATGGCGAACGATTTTACTAAATTATATTTCATTAGATTCGTTTTAGCTGGAATAGTCTGTTTTTTTGCCGTAATCTATTACAAAGTATTTTAAAGAACTGTGACTACGTGGTAAGAGTATAGGCCTGATGACGTCACGACAACGTCCCTAAAAATAATTGAACTCAAACCGAGTCGTCCAAAACCGGGTTTATTTGTTACAACGTGTTAACTTAATTAGTTACTTCACGCGTTCCTATAAATAACAATAAATTAATGAAGAAGCGTCAAGTAGTGTGTAGGCGTTTAGGACTTCGAAACCTAATGAACGTTTGTTCAAGTGTGAGAATGAGAACATACAAATCTACCGGGCTTGAGCCACGTGCTTACGGGCACGCATTGGGCTGTACTTGGTGGCCGGCTTAGGCAAGGAAGGTTGAGTTCAGATTAGTGTCGGATCTCGCATCTCGCCTCGTTGATCGGTGGGCGGGCGGCGCCCACGTGCTCGCTCGCGCCGGGAATAGACAGTCCACCGCGCAACCGCTTCCCGCTCACATCGTCCACAATCCACGCCAAAATTTACGCATTTTATATTCTAATTCTACTTTTAACCCACCCTAAATTTGTCTGTTAACATAAATCATTTAACGTGCTAGTGATCAAAATCCGTTCACTGGAATCATAACCTAAATCGTATTAAGTGTGAAAAGTATAGAAATAAGAATAGTGATTTTATTACACTGTCTGACGTCGAAGTGGCCTTAAAGTAACAGTGTTGGGTGCCGGTGTCGTGAGGTATTTTGAATCAGGAATTGTGCATATCGGTGTGAGGGTGGGAGGGGCGCGGCGTGGCTGCGCGGGCGATGCGTGAGAAATTCGCGGCGCTGCTGCTGCGAAGCGCGGTGCGAGCGCCGCCGGCCACAGCCGACAAGCTGCGCGCAGGCGCCATTGATCCCGTCATCGTCTTCCCAGATGAAGGTCAATTTACCTAATGTTAAACGTGTTGCGAAAAATTAGACTTCTAACGATCTTCTACTATTTTAATCGGGTAATTTTGACATTTGTATTTACGAGCATTTCTAATAAAAGTTTACATCATTTGTGCGTCAATTCACGCTTACTTTTAATTTTTCTCTTTTGTTACCATATATTTTCGTCTAAATATGATATTGTCAGGTTCTTTAGAATTAAGAATGTATTTCAAGGTTCTGTAAAGGTGTTTTTACAGAACCTTGATTTATAGAATTCTTATACATTGACTAAGAATTTTGCTAACAAAAGAGGAAAATTAGAAGTATGACTTAATGGAAGTACTAAACAAGTGAAAACTTTTAAGATTGAAAGTTTTAAGCAGTCCGTTATTTCTGTTGGAACAATAATGCTGTTCTGCGCCTTTGCGAATGTACTTTTAAATAATTATGTTGTGTTATGAGCTGGATTTCCCCTCTTGTATCCTTGTATATCGTTTTTAATACACAAATGTGTAACTTTATTTACCTACCTGTAAATACGTGTTGTTTTTCAGGAGGGTTTTTTTATAAGGAAACATTTAAATTGTCCTTAATGATTAAGAAGTTTAATGCCGTTGAAGTTTTGTGAGACGATAACGTAGGTACTTGCATATCTCATTCACGAGAAAACCTCTCAGAACTACATACTTACTTATATCAAAGGAAAGAACCAAATCGCCTCTATTTTACTCATGTGGATAGGTACCTACTCATTAACAAGATTGTGTTAACACTACTTAGGGTAGGTCTTATAGATTGGATACTAGCCATTATATATAGACCAAATACTGAAGAATATCGGCATCGAGTGTTTTTTCAAGTCAGTTAGTAAATGTAAGTAAAAAAGTAAATGTTAAGTCAGTTCATTGCTTTTAATTTCGCATTATAGGTAGCATATGTTTGCGGACGGTGTTAGTAGGACCCACGACGCTTAATGTGGATTTTGAAGATTAGCTGGTAGATAGAAAATCAGGTTACCTAGGTATATAATGTATACCATTTCAATTGTATAGGTAAAAATAACGATGTAAAACACAGTGACTCGTGCGCGTCAGATTTTGATAGGTAGGTATGTTAATCTGATTGTTTTGACGGTGGGAGTGGCTCTGCCGAAGGGTACAAGTATTAATGAGAGAACAAAAGTACTCGGGGTCTTTACTCAACAGGGTACATACAAGGCATCCCCCATATCCTAACCTGCCGCGCTCGAGTAAATCCCAACATCCCCCGTTGTGCTCCCCTACTAAATAAATTGATGAATAAATACGAGTACTCGCAGTCCTGCAATGTCCACTCTCCGAATGTTCCTTGAACCGGAAATTCATTTTCACAAGCCTTGAACATGTTTGTGATAAATCATTTTTTAGCGCAGCTGTAGTTTCCGTATCGTGGTATGGATAAAGTGGGAAACGATTTTCCCTGCCGATGCCTTTATTGTCATTCACACAAAAGAAGGATATTCACTAGGCAGCAATTCCATCAGTCTTAATTCTAGAAGCGGACATCGCTGACCATTTTGTAACCATAAAAAGCAATAAACGATATGATTATGGTTATGATCTCTAATAAGATGACGATACATTGAATGAAATTGATAAGGATACGGCTGTGGCGCGCTGTACACGGCACATTTACATCTCAAATTGATAAGAATACGGCTGTGGTGCGCCGTACACGGCACATTTACATCTCACATTGATAAGGATACGGCTGTGGCGCGCTGTAGACGGCACATTTACATCTCAAATTGATAAGGATACGGCTGTGGCGCGCTGTACACGGCACATTTACATCTCAAATTGATAAGGATACGGCTGTGGCGCGCTGTACACGGCACATTTACATCTCAAATTGATAAGGATACGGCTGTGGCGCGCTGTACACGGCACATTTACATCTCAAATTGATAAGGATACGGCTGTGGCGCGCTGTACACGGCACATTTACATCTCAAATTGATAAGGATACGCCTGTGGTGCGCTGTACACGGTACATTTGGATACGGCTGTGGTGCGCTGTACACGGCACATTTACTAGTACTCTGACCGTATATATCACAGTTTATCACTTTAAACGGTCAAATGCCATTGGTGCTTGCTAACTAATTGAGAGTCAATTGACAGAATGTGTTCTTCAATCAAGTAAATATTTCGTTGAGACGAAAATTAGACGACATCATTGCAGTAGAAATGGTTTTTGTACTAGTTTACCTACCCCATAACTTTTACTACGAACTACTAGAATTGAGGTCAGTGCGCAATAGTCTAGTCCAAGATTAGTCCAGTCCGTACATACTCGTATCGTGAAATAAACTTAGGCCGAATCTTATATATTAATTTAATTTGGGACATATTCACAAAAAGGCCCTTCAAGAATAAGATTAGATTTCCAGCATTTTGTGTATTTAAACAAATCGATTATCTTTTTAAACATAGATAGGTTTTATGACAACTCCTAGGTAAACTGTAAATAACCTAACTTTTATGCCATATAACACAACTAAACGAGTAATATTTGTACATATACTTATATTTGTAATTCCGTTCTCAAAAACGGGTCTAACTATTTTGAATGAAATTTTGAATATACGGGTTTATGGGGGCGGAAAATCAATCTAGCTCGGTCTCATCTTATGTCTGGGAAAATAAGTTTATATATTTTTTGTAGTTACATCCGGAGCTCTCTCTTTCAACAGTTGACGTAAATTGCGTTTGATGTATGTGTAATCTAGGTGTTTATTACCAGGTATACTAATAAATTGTGTACCTAATGATCATGCATTTAACACTTCTACGTAAAAATGTATACAACAGTGGTAGTAACAATTAAATAATATGTTTCTATAAGTTTTCTATAAATAAGGAGGAGGTGCTCAATTCGGTGTTTTTAGGGTTCCGTACCAAAAATGGTAACAAAGGAACCCTTATGGTGCGACTCCGTCCGTCTGTCTGTATGTCACAAAGTGAAATATCTCACGAACTACTCAAGCTATCAACTTGAAACTTGACATGGTTATAAATGAGAGTTATCCGCGTGCATGGAAAATAAAAAAATTAAATATACATTTAATTTTTCAAAAAAAACTTACGAATATGAGGAGGGGGCAAAAAAAAAATTCAACTATAGGGTCAAGTGGGGTATCATTCGAAAGGGCTTGAGTTGCACTTTTTGAAGCAGTTTTTCTTTTTTTTCTACAATCGGAAAATTTTGATCTATGAAGGAAAATGTAAAAAAAAATACCATTCCCCCCCCCTTATCTCCGAAGTTATTCAAGCGAAAAAATTGAAATAATTACTTGTGATTAAGATAAACATGTATATTAAGGGAAAAGTTTTTTTTTTCTGTATCTAGCATATTTTTTGTTTTATTTTCAAAAATCATTTCCTAGTTAGATTTGCAATTTAATCAACTTTATAAGTTTTTTTTTGTTTTGAAATTCCTATAAAACTATAAATAGAAGTACTCTCTATCAAATAAAACAATGATAATCGAGATCAGTTCACGTGATAAACAATAATCGCTAAAAGACCAACATACATACTAAGCCGATTGCCCTTGCACGTTAGTACCAAATGGGGCCGATAGATGGCGCTGACCCCATTCGCGCTGTTAAGATTTTTCTAGAATTAATGGGGTTGGGATTGGGACGCGTATAATTATTTTCAACAGCAGGTCAAAAAAAGATCGCGATTCAATTGTCTTGGTGTAAAAGTTACTCGTTGTTTGAAATTGAATTCTATTGTGTTGGGTTAAAATAAGTAATTTAACAAATATATTGGGACTTTTACTTTACCTTGAGTTCATTGTTAGTTTTCACGGAACCCTCGGTGCGCGAGTCAGACTCGCACTTGACCGGTTTTTTTTTAATAACTATTATTTTTAATGAATGTTACCGTGTGTAGTAAAGTGGAAATGTTCATGTGGCTTGGTAGTTTCTATATGAGTCATACACAAAACTAAAACAAAATTCGTCTCTCCTGTTGCCATTTTATCACTTATCGTTGTGGATTATAAGATTTATAAGACATATATCCGTCACTCTCGCACTCGCATACTTGTCAGAACGTTACGGATGTCTTATCCACAGCGAAAAGTGATAAAATGGCAACCGTGTTGCGCCACAGAAGGTCAATAATTAAGAGCGCACGTGCATATAAATAATGATTTTATCGAATAGTAATATATCTAGAATAGGAGACGCCGTTTATGCGGATTAAGAGTCCAAACAAAAGTTAGGCTTCGTAGCCCTTAACTTTGATAATGTCCACAGGAAAGACGCGAACCTAAATCTGTTCATGACTCATATCTACCTATAACCTATTATTCTTTAGGCAGGCAATTAAAACAGTTGCATTGTCTAAGTTGTGTCCTTAATCTCATCAAAAACCCTGTGTTTATACTATTCTTTGAACGTCAAAGATATTGCTTCTCTATCGCACTCAGTCTTCGGGTATATTTTTGTTGCACTCATCATCTTCTGGAAACATCATTTGGGTAAGACCGCGAATTTTGACCAATGTGACATAGAACTAACATAAAAAAAATACGTGACGTTACTATAAAACGTAACATAAGTTGTTGTTAAGCTTAGATCACACTGGTTAATGTTAAAAAAAAAATACTTAAAAATAAAATTATTTCACGACAGCATTTTTTTAAATTAAGTAAATGCTTTAAAAAATTTAACTAAATATTTATCAATAGGTTTTCATTTTCAAAAAAGTTACTGGACAAAAAAATCTATAATGAAAACCTCTGCTCACAAAACTTCACGACAATCGATTGGGAAATGCGATAGAGGAAAACAGACGGACAGACGGATGATGGACACGGGACAGATACTGGACATAACGATTTTTGGCCCAACCTGAAGCATAGAACTTTGTTCGCTTCGCTCGCTCGTTCGATTAAATACTTCCACGCGGACGGAGTCCAGGGCAGAAGCCACGCAGAAGCTCTGCCTGCGACTCCGTCCGCGTGGAACTCGTTTATATCGTAGCTCCATACAAATTTTCACCCTATATTTCACCTTCTTAGGGGATGATTTTTGGGATAAAAACTATTTTAATGTGCTTCTAAAATTTCATCTAAATCGGTTCACTGGTTTAAGCGTGAAGAGGTAACAGACACACAAAACTTTCGCATTTATAATAATACTAGCTTCTGCCCACGACTCCGTCCGTGTGGAACTCGTTTATATTGCAGCTCCATACAAATTTTCACCCCCCCCCCCATTTCACTCCCTTAGGGGATGATTTCGTTAATAAAAACTATCCTATGTCCTTCCCCGGGACTCAAACTATCTCTATACCAAATTTCACCTAAATCGGTTCTGCGGTTTGAGCGTGAAGAGGTAATAGACAGACAGAGAGACACACTTTCGCATTTATAATATTAGCATGGATATTAGTATGGATATGGATAGTAGATGGATTGGTCAATTCTCTCGTGCTAGCTGATCCCTGTACCTACTGTACATACCTACAATTTCAAATTAATACTTACTGTATTTGGAAATAAAATAAAAACTCATTTTAGTTCGTATTTATCTGTGTGCACTTCCCTTTACCACATGTTTTCGTCACGTTACACAAAGAATACGTTGCATTTTTACAAAATGCAACGTATTCGTAACGAAAGTGTAACGTATTTTTGAAAAAATATTGATTATCATGGTGAAATAACGATATTTTGAATATAGTAATACATGCCACCTGCATGAATAACATTAACCTATCGTATGAAAAATTACCGCTTAAAAATAATCACTACTTACCCTTTAAATCACACAAGCACTATTAGCGGTATTTAAAAAAACTTTGTCCTCGTCACTTTCGTCCGCGATTTATGAACAAACTGAGGAGTTTAGGTTTTCTGTCTGGTGTCGCCCTACTAGAATATGAGTTGCCAGTGCACAAAAACGAATTTCTACCACAATCGGCTATAAATCTAGCTGTATAAAGCGTCACGTAAGTAATCGTAACGAAAACGTGGAATTGTGGTACCATAAAAGAATGCAAGATAAAACAAATAAATTATTTAAATAAAAATGTTTAGCAATCGGTAGAACTATCGTCATATCATAAAATTTTGTTTAAACAAAAGCATGATCATGAAAGGTTGAAAATCGTGAAAATAACAGAGCTTTAAGTACACAGGGTAGAAAAAAAATATCAACTTTCGTTACGTTTTGGACGGAAAAATATTTTTATTATTTATTTGAAAGGATTTAAATCAATTATGTCACTTGCGTTCTTGACAGTTTTTATCGCTTAATTTAATAAAAAAAAAATGAAACCTCTCGGTGTTACCAATTTTTTTTTATGAGCATGTTAAATTTGAAACGTCCAAATTGGTCAAAATTCGCGGCCTTACCCATTTATGCACGTAATTGTTGAATGCGTATACATATAATGTATTAATATTATAAACGATAATTTTTCGACCCCCTGCCATATCGAGCCACATTATTCTCGAGCACCAGTACAATCGTTTTGTAGAATAAAATAGAAATAGTCTAGTTTTTTTTTTTTATTTTATAAAAATAATCCGTAGAAATCACTCTGCTTGTTTGTTACGGACTTCTTCCTATCTCCTTTTTATTGCAATTTTACTCATACTCTATAAATTTTGATTTAGTCTTAGAAAAAAAGTAAATAAACATGTCGAAACAGAAAAAATATGACTTTTTATGAATTTTACGTTTGTAGCTAACAATTATTTACTTTAAAAACAAAGTTTTAACCGACTTGTATTTAATAGGTACGCCGCCAAACCACGAGAACATTTCCATATTTTTTTTACAATTTAGGTACCACATGAACTGATTTCCGATAGCAAATGCGTTGATTAAGGGAAAAACCGAAATCGCTGTATCCCCAAGATCATCACCAATGGCACTTCATTCGTTCCTATTTCAACGGAATCTTAATCAGAACCTGTGACGTACTTTTGCACTTTTAAGTACATAATTGGGGAATTCGAGAAGTCATCTGTGGTCTTCATCATAAGTCATCTGTGGTCTTCATCATCAATTCCTCGCCACCAAATTTATGATTTCCGGATGTAAATGCACGAGTTAGGTATAATAGAAATTACCAAAATCACTACACGCGTGCCTAATAAAATTGAGGAGTTCCCTCAATTCCTCATGGATTCCATCATCTAACTGAATTTTGAAAAACAAACAAAAAAGAACATTTTTTGAATCGGCTCATCAATGACGGAGTTCTGAGGTAACAAACAGTGAATTAAAATTACAACTGAATTGAGACCGTCCTCCTTTTTTTGAAGTCGGTTAAAAAAGGGTGCATGTATACAATTGATCGAACCGCGATTAAGTACCTACTATAAACTGTGATGGTGTTACATGCTAAGTGGCGGAAGTGCTCAGGTTGCTGTGTTTCTGTATCAAAAAAAAGTTTCATACAATCAGGGACTCAGAAATTTACCATTAACCATTGTTGATGTGAACTAAAGATTACCGCTAGATTCCGGTAATTTCACAGAGCCAAGACATTGAGCACCGCTAAGCGAAAATTTTTTTTTTTTTCGAAAGAAACCCTCACGATATCACAATTGTAATGAACTAATGAAGCATCTCGGCGTTTGGGTAGGTAGGTACTAGCTAGTATTACACCTGGAAGGCTTAACAATACATGGTTACATTTGACGTGGAAAGCCTGTACGATGTTGACGGTATACACAATTGCACACACTACTGTGAGTGGTAAAAAACATTTTTAATCACACTTGCTCGAAAAGAGCTTCATAATGCGCAGACATACAGAGCTACAATAGCCTATGTTACGCACACGGGCGTAATGGATTTTTTCTTAAACTGTATCTGTCACTCATGCGGCAGTTACAAAGCAAAGAGGTTTTATATCAAATACGATGTCTGAAAACGTATTTATAAATAAAATCAATTTTGAAAACACTACTACAACATGTTTAACAGAATGATTTACTGATTTAGTATGTAGTTATGTGTCTATGTAAAATGTTTTTATGTGTTTTCAAATCGTGGCTGTATACCGAAGGGTCCTTGCCATACGCGCCTCACGTCAAATTCAACAAAATGGACAACTGACAGTTGCAGTTTTTATTACGATTTGTATTAATTTTATCTAAAATGTATTTGTTTCCTCGCAAATGTGATGAAAAACATTGTGTAACACGGGCGTAAGAATATTGCAAACTCGAGTCATCAAAAGCCCTCCGCCTTGGGCGTCGGGCTTCTGATAGACTCTTGTCCGCAATATTCCACTTACGGCCCTCGTTAAACAATGTACTATTGTGGACAGATTTGGCGTTGCTCACTCGTGTTGGACTGTACGGTGGTCTGGGCAACCCACATGTGATCCGGGAACAGTAACATCAAGAACGTTTAAAGTTTTAATATGAATGTTTGAGCAGGAATAATAGGCAGTGTTTTTGGTTTATTGAAGCAGCTAACCGTACGTGCGCGTTTCTGCAGCGTAAAGGCTAGGGTTTGCAAGATCCGCTAATATTTCGGATCCGGATATTTCGGATCTTCAAATTCAACAGATCCGGATATCCGGATTTTTCGGATAAAACGGATTCACGAGGTTTTTTTGGTATAAAGTAGGAATTGTAAGGCTAAACTAAGAAACAACTAAAAACGACTACAATTACCACCGTATTTTTAGATCCCCGACTTCATAAGGGGTATAAAACTTTATTTTGTGTAAATTTTTTACTTGTTAGTTGTGTAGTTTCGTCAATGAAAGCCGTCACTTGAATAACTACAACTAGGTCACGTTAACTCCGTACCTGGTCCTCGTACATTTTTTTCAATGAGCTCCATGTGTACAATTAATTCGATAGGGTTGTAAAAGAAATTGACTTGACCCGGACGCCTTACTCAGTAATGGATTGGAAAGAAGAGCCAACACGAAAAACGAAAATCGTGAAAATCAAGGGACTATGTCTAGATATGGCAGAAACGGTGAACGGGCCATAAATATAGCGCACTATTCTTATTTTACGTGATCATATTATAAGTCAAGACCATATTACTAAAACCGTATTACAATTATAAAACGTAAGTATTGTTGCTGCATTTACTTCTTATTTCCTGTGTCAAATATACTTCTTCAATATTTATTTAGGTACATCTAAACTAAGTCTAAGTATTTGAATTGAATTGATTTTAATAGTTCCTGTAGTATTGGATATATAATACCTACGGTAGATTAGTGTATTTAAACCATCAAACTCCGGCAGTTTTACTAGTTTGTGGTTTAATTATTTTTTGTGACTTTTGATTATAAACAATATAATACAATCTGGTCTGGGATGAAGAAAGGACGAATAAAAACAGAGATTGAGAATGATCTACATGATACCATTCCGTTTTCAGCGTGAATTCGGTAAAAACTTCATTTTGTAGCGGTATTTTCGGTTTTCATGGTAGTATTTTATGGATCCGTAATATCCGAAAAATCCGGATTCAGGAGTCTGTCAGATCCGGATCCGAAATTTGGCGGATATCCGGATCTTTCGGATATCCGGATATCCGGATTGCAAACCCTAGTAAAGGCCAGGGGGGCCGCGCGTACATGGAGAACTACTATCACAGTACGTGTAAATAAATACATAAGTATCTTTCTCAAATTTGATTTTAATTGTCGTTTTCCCTTTTTCACCTTCATTGACTGAACTGAGAGCTACAGAATGGGAAACTATTTTGATTGCGATGGTTATAATTCCGGAATTCCGCCTGTATGTGGCGTGCCTTAAAGAGAAAATAGGATTTAGGACAGGACATACACATGATGCGTCGTGTCTCGGTGCAACGCTACTCGGCGCGTGTGTTCTGCGCCTTACGTGACGTGCTCTAATCTCTCATCTGTAGTGTGACTAAATGCGTGGACGATGTTAGGATTTTATAAAATGGCTATCTAATCCGGAATATCGAATAGTAATGAATTGTTGTTTCACAGATAATTATTTATCGGCTTCCCGTAGCACATGGTAAAACTTGGCTAGGGCTCGATAAATAGCCCTATTAGCCCTGTAGGTATTTAAAAATAGATTACCTACTTATGACTGATACGTTCTTCCCTAGGTACCTTTTTACCTAACCTAACCTAACCTAACTGAGGCAAGTTCGTCCAATTGACTCAGTTTTAGTGTGCTACTTTTGGAGCACTTATAACATATCTGCCTCTTTTTTTATATTACATAGTTGTTTGGAAAATTTTAATTCATTCTTTCCATAGAAGAAATTTCGCTATGTTGGAAACTTGTCCATATTATATTCATATTCAATTTATTCATAAAGCTAATTCCAAGTGAAAATGTCCACGGTGCATGGCTGATTCAAGCTAATTAGGTACTTACAAAAAAAACCTTTTCATTGTTACACTACGAATGCTTAATGTGAAAATATAAAACAAAAAAAAATACTTTTTATAAACGGGGTTGATAATCACAAAAAAACATTATACATAATGTGCACCTAAATGTTTCACCTTGACTGACAATGCTTGGCGCTTTTAGGCCATCCGATCCCAGCCCGTCGTGATCATCCTGCGCGTGGAGCACTGACGTGCACTTGCAATGCAACTGCGTTGTTATTGTGCAATATGTGGTGTAGTATTACAGCAGAATTAACTACTCGAAGAGAATTAACCGCCTACCCGACTTGATACTTTGAGAGCGTACGGGTAAGTGTTGTTCTCAAGAGCGACGATTATTTGTGAGGCATACATGTTTAAGGATAAGAATAAGAATTTATTTATTTATGTAGCACACAAAACACGGAAAAAAGAAAATATAATTAAAAAGGTAACGCATCATAAATAATGAACTAAATGGGAGCCTCACTCAGCATGTCATTTCGATTGGTACCATCATAAGAGGCCGATTATTGTGAGTGCAAGAGTCTGCAGTAAGCACGGGTACCACATACTTTCAATTCGTTACTGCATCTAAACAAGATAATTGATATTTTGAAATAATCAAAATTCACGAATATCACAATACACCATTGTCCACATTCTTTTAATAATCCTTCTGACAATACGAACTTCTATACTTACCAATTTTTAAATTTTCCGTACGATGGTCAAGAGCATAGCGCATCGTGCTAACATTATAAATTATAATATAGACGAGCGAGCGAGACTTCATTTAAAGGGTTAGGTACATTTCCTTTATACTCATGAACGGGGGCAAAAAAACAAGACGGGTAAATTACGATTAGTTGAACACAATTTGAGCTCCTAAATTCCTGGCAACAGTATCGTGCGCGTGGAAACAATAAATTTCCCGCGCGATGTTCCCAATAAATGGGTCTACGTGATCTTGTACACATAGGTGTCTCGCTTTGTCGGCGTATGTCCGAGTCGTCGAATAGCTGCGTCATTTCTTTATGAGGAACTGATGCTGAAGTATCAACTCTATCAACGTAGCACTCAGTTTATTTTAATGCGTAGGTACGCCAATTAAATTTGCTTGTTAAATAATCAACCATTTAGGACGTAATATTATTAATGCGTACGCTTGTGTCCGTATTTATTCACAAGTTTTAATTAATAGACAACTAGCTTTTGCCCGCGGCTTCGCTCACGTTAAATTCGGGGTAACACGGTTCTCCTTTCCTGATTTAGAACACAGTAGAGAACTTGGAACAGAATAATTTTAATAAGCTAAGTTGTAGACGATATTATATGTCTTTCCATTTGGGGATAGAATGTAAAGATTTTGAGCATTGGACACACGCGAACATTCTAAGTTCACCCCAGCCACCTTTAATGTTTGTCCTTGCGCTTTGTTAATGGTCATAGCGAAATTAAGCTGGAAAGGAACTTGTAGCCTTTTAAACTGGAACGGGATTTCTGTGGGAAATATTGGGATTCGTTACATTTTCAGCCCTTCCTACGCCGGTTAACATAGTGGCGCTAATGATATTGCGGCCAAGTAGTGTGACACGAAGTCTCGTCCCATTACATAATCTCGGGGCATCCAAATTTCGCATAAGCATGACTGGGACGCCTAGTTTTAATTGAAGCTTGTGTGAGGGTACACCTGACAGCTCAAGCGAATTAAGAAACTCTACGGGATATGTTGTGCTCCGTTCTGTATCCATAACAGTGTCTACTGATAAATACTCATCATCAACATAAATGTTGTATCTACGGTACTTTACTCAATATGTCTGAATTTGTTTTGTTGACAACATCATTTTTTGGTGCTAAAATTGCTCTTTTACATAAATATTGATTTTCGTGTATATTGTTTTGTAAATCTGGGTAAACACTTGCACCTAATTCTGAATCACTGTGTACTAATTGACAAAAATCTCCCGTCAGAGTCACACAGCCCTCGGCATCGGTTTCTAACCGACCGTCTCCTATTTTCAATAGTGTTTCGGCATAGTTGCCAGCATTTGTGTCATCATATAGTTGCACTATCATATTTGTAGTCAAACTGAACTTTCTTACGGTGGCCCATAGAGTGGACGACTTGAGACATGCTTTAATTTCGTCTGCAGGTGTCCCCTTCTGAATGACTGGTAACGTTTGGCGGAAATCACCAGCTAATAAAACCACCATCCCTCCCAGAACATCGGTACTGTTACGCAAATCCTGGAGCGTTCGATTTAGTGCTTCTACCGCTTTTTTGTGCGCCATAGTACTTTCAGCCCACAGTAAGAGTTTGCACTGATGTAGCACCCCGTGTGCTATTTTTACTAAAATTACAGATTGTTTTAATTTAATTACCTTATTATTCGTTTGTATCATAGAACCTGTACCAATTTTTCGAGTCTCACACAAATTTCCATCCCCTATTTTAGGGGCTGGGGGAAGATTTCCAAGATAAAATAAGGCAGGTATTTTTCGTTGGTTAACAGAGAGACTGTGTACCAATTTTTAGCTTCCTACCTTGAAAACTGCGAAAAGTCCCATATAAAATTTCACCCCCTCTTTTAAAGAGTTGGGGGCAGATTTGAAAAAAAAAAATTATGCACGATTTTTTTGTTAGTTACAAATAGTCCACATACCAATTTTTAGCTTTATACCTTAAAAATTGCGGAAAGCTATCTAATTTTTAAGGTATAAATCTTCACTCTCCATCCCTTCAACTATCTCCACATAAAAAATTACTTCAATTCGTCGCTCCGTTTTGCCGTGAAAGACGGACAAACAAACAAACACATACAGTTTCATATGGTTCTTTTTGATGTTGTATGGTTCTTTTTGATTACATTCAAAATTTGAACATATCATCTGTGAGAAACAAATCAATTTGATTTCACCTCAATTATAGGTACCGAGTATTAGTTAGTAGATGTTGATTTTTAAACTGTATAAAATTTTTTATGTCTCTAAGATTAAAAAACACTTAACAAAACATGCGAGGGCACATTAAGAAGATGTCATATAATTTTAGTTTTAGTTAAAAGTAAAGAAGGGTATTTTAGTATTCAATATAGCCACTCGGTTAAACGTTTAAGTGACATTTACATTGTATTCACGACATTACACTCCTTATTGACTGAATCTTAAACCCTAAAATGGCATGCTTGGCATTTGTATCACTCAGGTTTTTGGACCATAATTTTACCCCCGATTTCATCCCTTTGAGGGATGATGTCGAGGTAAAAACTATCCTATATTTTAAACCAGGCTATAAACTATATTCGTGCAAAATTTCATTCAAATTGGTTCAGCCGTTTAAGCGTGATTGAGTAACAAACATCCAAACATCTAAACATCCAAACATCCAAACATCTAAACTTTCGCATTTATAATATTAGTAGGATTAGACACGCGGCAGAACCCTGTGGCAACGACCTAGAAACAGGATGTAGAGTTCGACATAAACTTCGCGATCATTTTCAGCGAGATTTTTAAATTCTTGTTCTTTTCGATACCGATAAACAGAGGGGCTACCGCGAAGTGAAAACGCTAGCAAGTGTGACAGAAACGGAGATACACAAAGATACACCTCAGCAAACTGTAAGACTGAGGGGCTACCCGCGAAGTGAAAACGAACTTCGTTCGAATATCTCCCTCTCTGTCGCTCGAACTAGCAAGTGCGACAGAGACAGAGATACACAAATGAAGCTCGTTTTCGTTTCGCGGTAGCCCCTCTGACTGATTTGAACCAATTGTGCGATTCCGGAACATGTCATTCGCACAGAGCACGACCGCCGCCGGTGGATTTAACCTTCGCGCGCCGGCGCGCGAGCTCTCGATTTTTCTCGCACTATCCGTCTCTCTCTTATTAGAACTCTTAGAACAAGAGGTATAGTGCGAGAAAAATCGAGAGTACCTATGTCGCGGCCGTCCCATGCCGTGCTGTACGTATGTACTCGTATCGTATGTATGACTTCTTGGCACGGCTTAAATTCAACAATATCATTGTATTGATACTTTGATACATTAGCACGTTGAACCAAATAGCCAATTTACCTCAATAGACTTCGCACGGCTGCACCTTAAAGTTGTTCGTTCAAACCGAAATTCAAAGATATCATTGTATTGATACATTAGCACGTTGGCCCAATAACCAATTCACATCAATGCCATTAAATTGTTTTTAGATATGGCCAATTTTTTTTTTACATTGATTACCTAGGTACTGCAATCGATTTTTTTATTCCAAGTTTTTATTTAACTTGCCCCGTTAGTATGGGACAAATCTTTGACGCACTTCCCGGAGACCGATTGAGCTGAAATTTTGGCTATAAGTATAGTTTGGATGACAATTCAATATTATGGTACCATCGAGCTGATATGATGATGGAGACAGAACGTTGCCATGGGAATTGTTAGTATGTATGGGACAAATCTTGCAAGCTAAATTTAACTCACTTCCCGGTGACCGATTGAGCTGAAATTTTGGGAATAAGTATAGTTTGGATGACAATTCAATATTATGGTACCATCGAGCTGATCTGATGATGGAGACAGAAGGTGGCCATGGGAATTGTTAGTATGTATGGGACAAATCTTGCATGTTAAATTTAACCCACTTCCCGGTGACCGATTGAGCTGAAATTTTGGGTATAAGTATAGTTTATATTTAAGGGCTCCCATCATCCCATGCAACAAACGTGAATATTTGCAGTTTTTATTGATAATGGTATGGAACCCTTCGTGCGCGAGTCCGACTCGCACTTGGCGGGTGTTTTTTTTCAGTATTTATATTTATCACCAGTAAACGTTATGTATTCAGTAAATACTTACTAAAGAACGAGCCTTTTATAAACATCAATTATCAATCGCGTCAGTAATGAGGCGGTATTATAACTTCGCACTTCGCGTCGAGGGGGCGTACCGCCAGGGAAAAATCAGAAATCACCCGCGCGCCCCGCACCTGCCGCGCTGATGCGTCTATTGCTGCCCCGCTCCTTCTCGCATAGTATATGCCCCGACAGTCAGATGAAACATGATGAATACCTATGAATAATAGGCATGATGACTCATGTTCAAATTGATAACGTAGTGATGCTAAATGTATAGTAAACCATCAAATTACCGTAATAAAGTATAAATAATAAAATATAATTAAAATCGTAAAAAGATATGAACCTTGAAAGTTTAGAAAAAAATTTTTTTTTATTGTACAAGAGTAAATTTAAAGGTACCAATAGAATCCTTAGGCTTTTATAGAAACAAAATTGTACAACAATTATGTACTTAAAGGCAGTATACCGCGAATGAAACAACAATTTAAGAACCTGATTTTCCATACGACGATACATGTAGGTACTTTGTATTAACAAATGTCGGCTGTGACGTCACGCCTGTCTGTCTTTCAGTATTAAGCGTTCTGCGCTGCCGCCAGCGAGGTCAATCTTTGTCTCAAATTTTTGGGTATTTATGTTCTTTAATTGTAGTTCCTCCAATACAAACATTTGTTCCTGTCCAAAAACTGGTTCAAAAGACATCATAAAAAAATTTAGTCATCATCCCTATTATAAAAAGTGGGAAGCAAGACAAAATCTGTACCTATATTTGAAGATATTATTTTCGCTATTAAGTCAGAGTTTCGAGAGCTATAACTGAAATATGACCTTCCGTTTTTTAGGGTTCCGTACCCAAAAGGTAAAAACGGGACCCTATTACTAAGACTTCTCTGTCCGTCTGTCTGTCTGTCACCAGGCTGTAACTCAAGAACCGTGATAGCTAGATAGTTAAAATTTTCACAGATGATGTATTTCTGTTGCCGCTATAACAACAAATACTAAAAAACAAAATAAAATAAATATTTAAGGGGGGCTCCCATACAATAAACTTTTTTTTACTATTTTATAGATAATGGTACGGAACCCTTCGTGCGCGAGTCTGACTCGCACTTGGCCGGTTTTTTATTTACTAAATCACGTAAGGGTTACAATGGCTAGTAAAAACCTAAAGCAAAAAAAAGCCATAATCGAATTAAAACTTTTGTGAGAAATGTCTAAAATACTACTAATAAAACCACGGTTAAATTCACGTATTAAATGTCACGACAGGCGACATGTTTCGAACTCTTCGGGAGTTCTTAGATCCAGCGGGAAGCGACTTTGTTTTATACGAGTACTATGTTGTAGTGATAGTGATAATCTTTCATAAAGTAAATACACGCTTGACAGAAAAAATGTTCGTGTAGTTTTGCATGTGCTGCACTGCGTAATCTTATGGTTGTATTTTGAACTTTAAGGTCTACATGTTAAGGTCGACTTTTAAATATATTATTTCAAAATATACCAAAATATCTACTGGAATGTAATGATACATTCATTCACTGGACGAATATACTGGGTCACAATATTATTGAAATAATTATGTTCACCGTGCTGTCGTGAGAGCACAGAACGTAGTCCTCTCGTCTCAGCGGAGCGATTGCGATTGACTCCGCCCGCGAACGGCAACAGAAGATATACCAAACGGCACGAAACACGCGACGGGAGAAACAGTATCGCGCTAAATAAAAAAGACCTATACGCCAAATACGTTATACCTCAATAAGTCTGAAAAGGGACTACATAAAAAAACGCCGCTCGTCAAATCACTAGGCAATATCAAGAGCTATTATACACTAAATTTTTACGTAAATTATATGCACGGGAACGGCACACAATTGAAATTAGGTAAAAATAAGACATGTTTTGGCGATTGTTTTCTATCGAGGCAATTTTGGTTTTTTATGGTTTTTTTCAGACAAATAGATTGCAAATATGATGTAGTTTCTGTATGTTCATTTTCCTGGCATTCGCTTTAGTTTGTCATAGGTAAATATTCAATCTAAGAACTCCGATTTCGCGGAGCGCCCCCTCTTAAAGTTGACATTCAGCCACAGAAAATAACCAACATACAGGAAAATACTTTTATCATAAACTCTCCAATAAATTAAAGTAATAGAGTAATTATGACTAACAATTGGGCTAAAAACTTAATTAAGTTGCCGATGGCGGGACCGAGTACAAGATTTGGCAGAATGTGTGAGTGCGATCTGAAACACATTGCGATATGAAAAAATAAACATATACTTTAATATTTTTTATAATTACCTTTATCAGAAAGGGAATCGGAGTCGCTTTATGTTTGTAGAACTTACCTAGTGCTTAGGTAGGTATAGTTTGTAAATTATCAATTCATATTAGTCTGTTAATCTTATTAAAAAGAAATCTTTTGTTCCGCGTTAACACTTAACGGTCAATGGGTACTCGAAAGGATTATCTATTTGGTATGAATTCCTAAACACATTTTTACCTGAGAGTCGGAGTGACTCAGGTTCATTTCAGTCATCACATGTTGTATTTATTTAATACATAACATTGTTAAAAATATGTAGAGAAGTAGCTCAAAATAAACTTTAATATTGCTGCCTATGTCCTACCTGTTGGATCTATTGCCAGAAACCTTACTAAACTTGTATCCTCTTATTCATAAAACTTAAAATACCTCCTATAAATAAAATGTTTTTGTCCCGTTTTTAAGGATTTAATTATCAGAGTGACAGATACTAGAAAGTAATTTAAACGGCATTTTAGTTCAAATAGGTTTGCTCAACGTTTTACTAGATAGGTTAAATTAAAACTGCAACGTGTCCTATGTCCAAGAGAAGACATGCGTTAATATAAATAAATATAATATATAAAATAATATATATCCATATTTATTTATATATATACATATACTTTTATAGACAGGTATAGATTACAGTGGCTACTGCAGGCTCGCTGCCTGTCGTTGCAAGAAAGTCAGTTCAAATAGCGATTATACATAACAAATGAAGGGTTTATATTGTTTTTCTTGTTAGTAAAGCTCTGGTTTCCTAGGATAGCGGTGCCGTCATATAGCGGAGAGATAGACTATCCGTCTCTTTTAATTGGTCTAATTAGAAAGAGACGGATAGTCTATTTCGCCGCCATATGACGTGACGGCACCGCTTAAGACCTTAAGACCCAGGTAGTAGGTACATTGTGATACAAGTCAGGTATGTTGATAATTACATCAAAGAAGAATGCCGAGGATGTAATTATCAAAGCTCACGCGTGTCATACGACGTTTTTCAACACATTTTGCGAGGAAAAAATCCTTTTCATAAGATGAAAATTATAGGCCTGCCAAGTTATTTCCTTTACTTAATGATGACACATTTTACTCTCATATTGCACATCGCCAAGAATTTCCAGTGGCGTCCATTCTATTTAGGTATCAATTTTCTAGTCAACACGAGTCAACATTTTTGATATTAACTAAACACGCATTAACAATGTTTACAAATATTTGTGAAATAAATGGCGCCCAACAGTTTTTTTTTCGTGAAGTTTGCGCAGTGCGCGCGCATGTGTTAGGCCGTGGTTAGGCCAGACTTGGATGAAATCTCTAATACAGCCAATACCAAATAAAAGAAATGTTTTAAAATGTTATCTTTATTCATTCATGTAAAATGTTATCAAAAGTGAATAGTTCAGCTAAATTAAACGTTTCTATATCATATGCAAAAAGAAATAGTCAATTAATTAACAAAAATTATTTAATTTGTTTAGTCGAGTAAGAATCCATTTGCCGAGAATTAAAAAACAAAGCTGTACATTCAGTACAACCCGGTTAATTTAAGAATGCACCGGTTCATGCATACATCTTGCTGCAAGGTGCCAACGTGATAATTATAACCATAACACACAAGTATCGTAATCACTCGTAATGTTATAAAACACGCGTGTTGAATATCCAGGATTATGAGCCTAAAAGCGGCACAATAAGAGGTACGTTACGAGAAAATGTGTTGAAAAAGTTTTCTCAAAAATCACTGTATTAACAATTTACACCTTCCCGTTTATATGGATTCGATGTTTTGTTTTACAATATCGCAACGACTGACCTGGATCTTTTCTTCAGTTAGACTTCAGTCAGTAACAAAAAATCATATACCTAGGCTATAGGTGCAGACTCCGTTCCAAGATATTTGTTCAGCTCCAAACGTTACACGTAACAGCTTGAAACATTTAAGGCAAATGTCCCAATGGTCGATACTCTAATGCCTAATAGATAACACCTATTGTTTGCCTCTATTGTTTTCACGTAACATGGAAATTTAATTTAATTTAATGAAATCATTCATTCGTGTCAATTATTAGGCCACTGGCGGGATACTTACCTACCTAGTGTCGCCAACTTTCGCATTTTTAGTGAAAATATAGATTGATATGGTGTAAAGGATGGTATTTGTTCCAGGGAGCGTACACGAAAGCGGACTGGTATGGCGTGGGTGCTCCGCCGGCTGCAACGCCGACGCCGAAGACGGCGCGACAGGAGCGCTCACCGACGGTAACTCCAATCCAGGAGACAAGGTACCTACTATTCTGGTAATTTTCATAAAGTATCGCGATTCCGAAAGAGCCGGGTTCATACGTTCGCACAAAAGCATAGGTATACATGCATACTAAGCGATGTTAGCAATCATATAGGACAACATGTTGTCATTCTTGTCATTATTTACATCGATTTTATATGATAAACCTGAACCTTTTTACCAACCATTTAAATAGTTGGTAAATAGGTAGGCAGTCGACTGGCGAAGAAATCCTGTATATCAATAGTCCCATTTTACTTAATATCTGTCTTCTGTGCACTCAGTCCGAGCACGGCATGGTCTCAAATGTATATACTGACTGAACTAAAGGACAACGAGACTTAAGTTCCATTTCGAATCGGCTTACTGGGGAAATAAGGAGATTACCAGGTCACGGCCGCCAATGCCTTACCTACATAAAAATGTTTACATTTAGTATCAAATGTAAAAACACGTGGGGCTACTCTTACTTTGCAAGAAATGCAGACTTGTGCAATCGGTATATATAATGCCGTCGTAGGCATTTCCAAAGTACATTCAGCAGCCAAACGTCAGCACAGCTAACGCGTTCAAAAATATCTGACTGAGAATCTGTTGTTTATAGGTACCTACCGGAGTCAAATTGTAATAGCGATATTTTTGAGGGCTTTATTAGCTTCTAGACGCCATTGCGCCACAGCTGTCTATTTTTTGAAAAATACCACTAGCGTTTGAAATGGGGACAAATGAATCGTGGCTATATGTAGATATAGTAGTCCTCCCGTCCCGAGTGGATGTGTTAGGAGTGAGGGACTTGAGACCAATAGCTGTCAAGACTAGAGGAAGAGTTATATTAAAAGTGTATTAACATATCTGTTACGAATCGTATCACCGGAAGTAAACCAATGTTCAATGAAGAGCAAACACGGTTCCAATGGTACTTACTCTTATAATCGTGGACCGTCAGGGGAGTAAATAGCGATACGATCACATAGTTTTCTATAAACAACATGCGTAAATGCAATCAGATCGAAAAAAAGAGAGCACGGAATAAAGTACACATACGAGTATGTAATCTACCTAGTTGTCCCGGCTTTTGCCGGGGTCCGCTTTCCTTTAAGTTTCCTTAAGTACAGAGAACCGAGTGGGTATTACGCTTTTCTCCACTTTGCGTCCTTGGACGTCCTCTTTTGTGAGCTTGTTTTCCCTGTGTATCTAATTAATTATATAAATGCATACTAATACTATAAATGGGAAAGTGCATGTGTGTGTTTGTTTGTTTGTCCGTCTTTCACGGAAAAACGGAGCGACGGATTGACGTGATTTTTTTAAGTGGATATTGTTGAAGGGATGGAGAGTGACATAGGATATTAGTATTTATCCCCGAAATCATCCCCCAAGGGGGTGAAATGGGGGGGTAAAAGTTTGTATGAAGCTGCCATATAAACGAGTTCCACGCGGACGGAGTCACGGGCAGAAGCTAGTATATAATAATTGCAACCGCGGCCTGCTGTAATTCTGACTCTAAAATCATTGCAGTTCCATTGAATGCTAGTTTTTGATTTGATGTTAGCTAATACTATCATTATTGTCTTTTGCTCCAGCTGGAGGGGTCGGAGTCAGCTCAGGACGACCCTGTTCACCTCAAGAGACGGGTGGGACTCTTCAGTGGGGTGGCTCTAATTGTCGGCACCATGATAGGTCTGTATATTGTATAGCTATACTCGTAGCTAGTTAAAACTTATTGTACGTCTAGCACAACTCGCTGCTCAGTCGCTTCGGGCGCGACTGCGCGTCTCCTGTCTCACTCGCACCGTGCAAATTAGAAAAAGGAGGGTAGGTAGATCTTTTTCGACTCACGGCGCGGCGGCGTTGTGTATCCAGCAGAATTTCACCCAGCTTCCTGAGTGGAAACCCGAAGAAAATATCAGATTTTTAAACCCATTTACTAGTTATCTGATCGAAATCGGTATATTCCACGTACCTATAAACAAATGAATGTATAAAAATACACAATTTAGTGTAGGATATCTAGGTACAAATGTTGCTTGTTTAATAGTCTTTAACTTCTTGAACATTTGACCTTGCCTGCGCAAAGGCGAATTGTACCTGCGAGCTGCCCCCCCACTTCGTCCCGCATGTTCAAGAAGTTTGACGGCATCTATACCTACCTATTGACAGGCAGGTCGTCGTACTCGTATGCACCAGTATGTGTATAGAAACTTGTAGGTATGATCAACACTGGACACTTCGTCAGTACTCATAATTAATCGGAATTAACAATCACTCTATCGATATGCTTGGTTCCATCTACTTATTATACCACTTAATACGGTCATTGTGACAAAATTATTTCCATTATAGATTGCTTAGATTAGTCACAAGTATGTAATTGACTGATTGTTTATACTTGGCGACTTGAGAACAAAACGGGCACTCAATACGACCTTAAATATTTGCGGTCAAACAAACAAAGTTGGCGTTATTCATTCTTGGAACGCTCGTCTCGTCGTTTATATGATGTGATGTAGGTCTATTCTATCGTAAATTTTATTGCAATGAGGTAATATTGAAGAGTTCTACTGGTCGGTTGTTTCAAACCGTGTGTACATACATGTTACACTGACTGTATTAATAATGTGAGTTTGTACAATCCAGGGTCTGGAATATTCGTCTCGCCCTCTGGGCTGCTGGCGCGCACTGGCTCAGTGGGCATCAGCTTCGTTATTTGGATGGCGTGTGGTCTCCTCTCGTTGCTTGGTAAGTCTGGCTGACCTGCGCGGCTATCCGTCTCTCTCTTATTAGAACACTTAGGACAAGTGGTATAGTGCGAGAAAATCGAGACAGCTCGTGCGCCTAAAGGTGAAATCCACCGGCTGCGGTCGTGCTCTGTGCGAATGACATGTGCCGAAATCGCACCATTAGTTTAACACTTATCTACATTACATCGCAACCGTAACACCATAATAAATAATTAGACCATTATAACAAAAGTGCCATTTATTTAGACCATTAAAACGCCACACATCTTATGATGTTTTTTGTAAATGTGATCCGTCTATTAAACAGCCTGTGGTAACTTGATTTGAGCTCCACATTGTAAACATCCTTTGTTAGCTGAGTAAATGTAGTGTTGTTAAACGAAGCCAACTGAATAGGATCGCATGTCCAGATTGACGCCGAATGGAATATTGTGTCGATGTCGGTCGATAATGTTCACTTCGCAGCGCCTTCGCTGACCTTATTAAATATTTGCACATAATACAGAGCTAAGAACACCCTGCAAGTAATGGCTAGCTAGCTACACCCAAAAACGCCCCGAAAAATTAAATTTCCCGTAGTGTACTTTTACGTAAACTATTACCTTTACCTTCGGCGGGCGGTTAGGTATCCTATGTCTATTTCCAAAGAATTGAGGCGCCCACGCTAAATGGTCTTCATCATACCCCATGGTGTGATGCAGATGACAAACTAACAAGTAATAGTAATAGCAAAAGCGAGCTGTCGCTCTTTGACAGAGAGAGATAAGGCGAACATCCGGTATTTAAGTAGTGATCGTTTTTAAACACAGGATTATAAAATTAGGGTTAATTTTTTATTTTTTTTTAGTTTGCGTAAACTTAATTTATCTAAGACGCTGCCGAATAACGAATTTACACTGTTCTGTATTCATATATCCACCGCATTTCTGACAAATGAACACATTAACTGCCAAACTATTCGTAGCACTACACGCGGAGGTAAATACGTAGTTTACGATCATGTTTTCCGATTTATATTGAGAACTGCCTACGAACTTTGAACACACAAGGAACACACCTAGGGGATTGTTTGTAGGGTCGCTTCCTACTTATTAAATTTCCAGACATTGTCCCTACCTGTTTTTTTTGCCGTCATGCCTCAAACTTCCTTAGCATTTGTTTTGTAAAGGTGCATTAACACTTTCGCAACTGGACTAAAAATGGAACAATTTACCAGAAACCGACAGAATTCGCTAGGCGTGTAAGTTCATACTGCCTACCTACTGCCGACCTAGCGGGCTCAGCCGGCATCTGAGCAAACATTACGAGTGCCCGCTAGGCGGGTTCTTGGTTGCGAACGTGTTAAGGGATGTTCGTTCGTTTGAGCGTATGTAAACCACCCGATTCGCCCGCAGGTGCGCTCGCGTACGCGGAGCTGGGAACTATGAACACGTCTTCGGGTGCCGAGTACGCCTACTTCATGGACGCTTTCGGAGGACCGCCTGCGTTTCTGTTTTCCTGGGTACCAATACAATACTCGTACAGTGCACTGCCCGTCACGAAACTTGCTGCCGATGAAAACAAAAAGAAAAACATAAAGGCTTGCAATACCATATTCCGATAACTACCTATACTTAATAATACACTTTGTCAAGGCCAGCAGGCGTTTGATTTTATTCTATATCCGTAGCGACCTTCTTCATACTTCGTAATTTCCATGTCACCCGCCCCGAGCTGCTGCAGCAGTCTTAAATTACTTGGGCTTCTCTGTAATCATAGTTCCAATAAAACCCGATCTTTATGTTGAAATTGACCTATCTACATTTTTTGAAACATAATTAACATATACTCAACTCTCCGACTATTTAAAATTAAAATTCAGTGGGATTTCCCGACTGTCTGATTATTGACTATGTATCCGACGGACCGGCAGGTGTCAACACTGGTGCTGAAGCCTTCGCAAATGGCGATCATCTGCCTGAGCTTCGCCAAGTACGCCGTGGAACCGTTCGTGAACGAGTGCGAACCGCCAGATGCGCTTGTCAAACTCGTCGCGGTCATTTCAATAGGTGAGTCGGACCTTCAATTTAATATTGATTACGTTGATTCGTGCTATTCGTAACCAAGTTCAATGTCGATGAGACGGCCCTGCCCGGCCATTGGCAACTGTAACGCGGAACAGACCTATCTGTAACTTGAGTTCGTTCGTACGTTATAACGTTACGAATACGAGATTTATCATGACAGTTAAAGGGGGTCGGGTAGGTATGTTGGAATGCCGTGGCTCTGCGAATGGTCAATAGTCAATATCTAATTAAAACAGCACTTGTGCGGGTACGACGTTCAATACGATCTTTCTTTCTTTAATATGTGTGTAGGTATTCCCCCTTTCCGCCACAGCACCCCATCTTATTGGTGTCGCAATGGGATTGTTTTGTCAGTTATTGTGCAATGCGACTGTCCTATGCGAATTTTTAAATGTGCTTTGCGTTGTTTTCCAGTTAAAGCAATATACTTCTACTTTAAAGAATCGTTTCTTTCTAATTAATACGTTGTAACTGTCACTGAGAATCAACCTTTACCAACTTTAAGTCGAGGTTTATTACTAGGTTCATTGAAGAACGCTATGCTACGCTATGAAGAACGCGGCTTCAACTCCCAGGAGCCCTATGAACCTGATTGTTTTAGATTGGTTATTGTTATTTCTATTGATAAGGTTCACTACCAGAGTTTTAATACCTACTTATCAGCAAACGTTGTTGTTTTAGGAAACACGAATAATATCTGATAATGTTCAAAAATATCTGACGCGATGTAAAGCCGAACTATGTCAGATATTGTTGCAGGAGACTGTATTGTATGGTACGTCAAGTCAGAGACAAAGGCCAGTGTGCGATGTATAATCGATAGCTATTAAAAAGCTGGTAGTATAGGCTGGGCTAGTTATTGTATCAAAACTTACAGCGACAGTACGTGTAATTTCCCCGGGGAAGATGTCTTAGAGATTTTAGAGCGATGTTTAAATGATCCGTTCTATTCTAGTGATGATATTAGCGGTCAACTGCTACAGCGTGAACCTGGCCACGAACGTCCAGAACATCTTCACCGCCGCGAAGTTAGTCGCCATTGCCATCATCGTCTGCGGCGGCGCGTACAAATTGATATTAGGTAATACTCCCCAAAAGACAGTATCGCCCGTTGGTTAAACGGGTAATAAATCATAATTCATCAGTACTTACTGCTTAGTACCTATGCATGCTACCCAATGTGGTACGTATTATATGAATGCGACGTCGGGTTTGAATCAAGCTTCCGTTATTAAGACAAAGCATTGTGTGCACACGGAAATTTACAGTTCAAACGAACATCGCGTTAAAACACGCAGAAGAGTCTAATTTTGACAGTCCGGGAAAATAATGCATAATTTACAGGATGACTCTCCAGACTGTCAAGTTATTATTATCATCATAATATATGTGCATCAGACATTTAGTAATTTCACTAAACCCACTACCCCTCACTATTTTGACTAAATCTTTTTAGTGAAACAGTTCAGGAATTTGATCAAATCTTCAAATAATGTTTGGGCAATGACACACAGTCATTTTATCATCTGCAATGAATTGGTCATACTTGTCTCCGATAATATAATATACCCCTATAACATACATCACCATTCCATAAGCGCTCGTAGCCACAGACCACACACCGTCAACTCGAATATTTTACATGAACATGGGATGAATCGATGCAGACTTACAGTTGGTTGTGTCCGTATGGTGCAGGTAATACGCGACATTTACAGGAGCCCAACTTCTCGACTAGCACGGCGACGCTGGGCAACATTGCCACGGCGTTCTACACCGGCCTCTGGGCCTACGACGGCTGGAACAATCTCAACTATGTCACTGAAGAAATTATGAATCCATCTAGGTAAGGGCTGCTTTCCTTCCGGCGAGCTTCTATAAAAACTATGTACAATAGGACAATCACATGTTTTTACCCAATGACATCAATCAGTATGTAGTTGTTATTTTCAACGCTGGTAGATGCAGCTCACAAGAAATTGCTAATTCTAACCCCGGCTCGGTCGGGATGTTACATGATCTTAGTTAAGTATAAAGTACCACGTATTCGTATTACGTAATAAGAGAGATGAGATGCATTGAGTGCCGATCTCTTTCTATTTGACCTATCATTGGCCCACAGCTAAGGAGACTTCTGTTTGAAAAGTACCTCTTGATTCTATGCGAACCGTATTATCTGCTAGAATTCTGAAACGGATCAAACATTTGATTAATTTGAATAAGATAAAAAAAATGTTTTACCTACTTGTAATTAAAGCTTCCGTACTATATGACTTCGTTAGATTGAGGTTTATTGTAGGGCTCCGGCTGTAACTTTTTCTTTCCTATAGTAGGTACTTACCTACGTTGGTGTAATATATTATGTAGAACATTTAGTTAAATAATTTAGGTAGGTACTATAACAAAAATGGGTAAAAGTTGTCGAGCGAAATCACATTTCGGAAACTCGAGGAAAAAATATCTCCCAAGTTCACAGTAGGCACAACATCGATACTTTCCTCTAACATGCCAGGCGCCTGAGTTTTCAAGGAACATTTGCTGCTTTACTTAAGCCAAGATAATGGTCTAAAAACAATGTAACATTATTAGATACGCCGTCACTTACACTCTGTATATTCGTAGGAGGATACATCAGTTAAAAGTAAAACCCGCATTCGTATTTGTCTGATGTGATTATTTGATACTTTCTGCTGCGCTCTGATGCGAGATGAATGTGAATCTAACCGTAGTAGATGTGAAACCAGTATCGTCATGTTGTGTCAGGACACTACACGTCAGATAAGTATAAATCCGGGTTTAACCTTTTCACCGCCAAACACGTGAAATCACGTCATCGACGATTCGTGACACCGACGCCAAAGACGGCATTTTTTATTTATGAAAACCTACTCTGAAATAGCCCAATTTCATGTTGGCATTATTTCTTTATCCATTATTTTTTTACCCTTGTGGCGTGAGGTGGCACGGCAAGTTGCTTTACCATCTGGCGGTGAAAAGGTTAATCTACTGCTAGGGTATATAAGAAAAATATCACGGCGTCCCTTTGCAGCGCTACAAACGCGATATAGTATCGGTCAGGGACCCGCCCACCCCTTCCCAGAAAAAAGCCTTTGAACGGGTTAGTCGTTCGTTTAATAGCCCAAATCACTTGCTGTCTTTTATTGATTGAAAACTCATTCATTTAACTTAGCCGTATGAAGGGGTTTCCCTTACGGGGCGCTACCGCTACTGATAGAAAAACCCTTTCGAAAGGCTTTTTTAAGCGCTTTTTAAAGGGTTGAAGCGCTTCCTTGTGTTGAATACCCATTAATTGTGCTTTAAAAGCCAAATGAATGGGTATTGAGGAGAATCGGCTTTGGTAAGCAAAACCTTTCAAAAACCCTTTGAAGGGGATACCGTATTGGAGCGCTTTAATAGCCAAATGAATGGGTTTTGAGGAGCATCGGCTTTGGTAAGCAAAGCATTACGAAAAACCCTTTCAAAAACCCTCGAAGGGGATACCGGGCGGGTCCCTGGTATCGGTACAGCACGGTTATCACAAGATGGCGCGCAAGCTATGTCGTGGTCAGATAGATCCGTCTCTTTCTAAGTGTTTTTAGAAGAGATGAATAATCTATCTCGCCGCGACACAGCTCGCGCCTCGTCCCGTGATAACGGTGCGGAGATCTATGGCTAGCGGCGCGTGACGGACGCGCGTTTGTATCGCTGGATAAAGTCGCCGTATCTAACGGCTCTAATAATGTATTCTAACAAATGGGTAAAATACACAATGTATGGACAACATTCGTCTCTCCTGTGGTCAATAGTAAAGAGCTTGCGTGCATAAATAATGATTTTATCACTTACACGGTGTTCCTGGCAATTTCCGTTACGGCATTTTGCAGAATACCTACATTCACAGAAACAAATTAGCATAAAAAAATCTTTAAGAAAAATGTTTTTTTTTGTACAAAATATTTTAATGTAGTATTAACAATTATTGTCTTATTGTACAAGGGTTCAAGACCAGAAGGTTCAAGAACACACATTAAATAAAATAAAAGTACCTCCAAGGCAGTTTTTTCCTAATATCGAACGAACTCACTTGGTAAACCTTCTTGTAGTGTATAGGACCCTTACAATATTTAAAAACCTGTCATAATATGTTAAACGCCTTTACACTGGTTAAATCTGCAAATCTAATTAAATTAAAATATTGAATATCTTGATAACAGATTTGATCTAACCTATGCCCCCTAAGGGCAATTAACGGAAATTGCCAAAAACACGTAGTATACTGACCCCCTAGCACACTAAGTTTTATGTCGGACATATAAAGAATTCGTCCCATTCGACATAAAACTTAGTGTGCCAGGGGGTCTGGTGACGCCGTTTATGCGGAAGAGTCCAGCCAAATATTAACTTTGACAATGAACACAGGAAAGACGCGAACCTAAATCTGTGTATGACCCAAATAATGTTCGTGTTCTAGAAATCTCCCTTTGAGCATTATAATCGGTATCCCGCTGGTGACGCTCTGCTACGCGCTGGTGAACGTGTCGTACCTGACCGTAATGTCGGTGAGCGAGATGGTGGACAGCGAAGCGGTGGCCGTGACCTTCGGGAACCGCCTGCTGGGCCCCATGGCCTGGCTCATGCCTTTAGCCGTCACCATATCCACGTTTGGCTCCGCGAATGGCACGCTGTTCGTTGCTGGAAGGTACTTTTTTATATTTGGCTTACGTTTTTATAAATACAGGGAACATTACGTCTTTTTCGTCGCGCCCTCCACGCGCTTCCCTTGGGGAGGACAGACACGCCGGTTATTTTACTTCTAACACTTTTCCGTTGACCAAATTTTAAGGCTTGGTATTTTACTTGGGAAATCGCTTTTCCGGCCGGTTACATGAAATGCCCCTGAATATGTTTGGAAGGCAACTCAAAAGATGGCTAGTGCAAAAATGCTTCTACTCGGTAAATGAATATCTAAATTATGACATTCTATGATAAAGGATGTGATAGCAATTGTATTCCAAAATTATTTCATTTTAAATACTATTAAATATTACTTTAAATATTATTTGACAATTCCTTTGACATACCTAACTAAATTTACTTTAACTACTACAATTCATTTGACATGCCTACCTAACTAGATATTATACTTATTGTTAATTATTTAGATGCCCAAAATAAAACCATACTACTGCCACGCGGTGGCACTGTAATGGGAAGTGCTCAGTAAAAATGTTGGACGTTTCGCTACTGCATACTAGATGGCGCTGTAACCAATATTTCGATTTAAAGCTACTTATCAGTGGAAACTTAAAATAATGGCATTTCTAAACGTTATTATTGCTCTCCCAGGTTGTGTTTCGCTGCATCCAGGGAAGGTCATTTGTTGGATATACTCTCCTACGTCCACGTCCGGCGGTTCACTCCAGCGCCGGGTCTCATTTTCCATGTAAATATATAATATAATTATATTTTCTCAGTTGTAAGTGTGTTAAGCTTATTAGCTCATTGCTCTTGTTAGCTCATAAAGGAGTAAAGTTAAGAAAAACATTAAGCCCACATCACTCTGGCGCGGCCTGGCCGCGGCGGACCATAGTAAACTTGTCATTAGCTGTCCTACTGTCCGTCACCGCAGGCCGCGCCTGTGTGTTGCAGGCTTTATGAGGATTATTACCCATTCGCCGCGACTGATTTAAATTAAACTTGGTCACCGCTGCCACCCTCCTGCCACCGACTTCATACGAAGTTCAAAAACAATAGACTTACGACTCGCGTGGTATGTTTTGTGGTGGCGAAAGGGGTTAATTAACCATTCTTGTCTGAGCACTTTCAAAATGTAAGAAATAAAATGCGTTTTAAACTTTTTTGTCAAAGATAAGTCACAAATTGAAGTAATTGATAACTGTTTCAGTCCCTGATTGCGGTCGCCATGGTGTTGTACGGAACTATAGACTCGCTCATTGATTTCTTCTCGTTCTCGGCGTGGATATTCTACGGAGGCGCCATGCTAGCTTTGATCGTCATGAGACACACCAAGCCCCATGCGCCGAGACCCTATAAGGTAAATGAACATCAGATCTGTTGATCCATTACACGCATTTAAAATAAAACCGTTTACTAGACATTGACCAGCGAGTCGAGTCGTGCCATAAAAAAATCCCGGAAATATGCAGTCCAGTCAGTTTATTTTCACCAGTATGAAAAAAAATACCAATTTGGTAATAATTTATAATAGGTAGCTGTTTTATTTTACTATTTGAGTCATTGACATTACCTAGAGATCAAATCCAATCCAGACGCAAGATATCAAACATCAAAAAAAATATAACTACCTATAATGAGCTGAACAATCGGAAATAATATTAATAAATGTTTTCATCTTTATTTTGGTTATTTAATATTTATTCTGTAATATCCAAGATTAATCATACAGAAAAGGCAATGTCAATGAATGTTTCATTTAAATCTATTATACTCTAATTACTTCCGGGTGGATAGTTAGTAGGATTCTTGAATAAAGCATTTTAGAATAACGTTTTAAAATTAAATAAACAAAACACACTATTATAAATTTATGTTTTACAAAACCGTATTTTTTCCGAAATAATGAAAGCATGATGGTGATACGGAAAGTACATAATAGGCACTTATAAATAACTGACAACTTTATACCCTATCCTATAGATAAAAGTGTTGTCATACCTACTTGAAAAAAAAAAATGCTTGCGACACGACTCGCTGGTCAGATTGTAGAACCACGTCCTTCAGTATGAGGCGATAAGAATGTGTGAAGTATATAAGCGTTCAAGTGACACAAGCGTCCCCTGAACATACGAAAAACGCCGCGTTAACGCAAGGCTTGTCAAATCCTATGGATTTCCATACATACCGATAAAGCGCGCGTATACACGAATGTGTAGGCGTTCTATGGTTCACACATTCTATTTACCTCTGTTGTGAATAGCCGAGTCTGCCCTCTGCACCGCAAAGAATCAGCCGTAATGGGTTATTCCCACCAGTGGTACCAGCTGGGAATTTTCCCCCATCTTTTACCAGTGGGAACTAATGGGAGTAGTAATTGATGGTAACTGCTGGGTTGTTTTTCCCAGTAGTTACCACCGAGTAATTTGGTCGCAAAAGATGGGGAAAAATCCCAGCTTACCCAGTTACCACAGGTAACAAATTGGTAGTAACTAATGGGAATAACCCGCCATAATAAATTACACGCTAGTGTATATGTAATCTATGTATGTGAAATTGTTCTTGTTATGGTGGGTACACACTGAGCAAACGAACGACCAACGAACGCGAAGCATTTATGTGACAGCAATTTGTTAGAGTGAGATACATAGCCGTTCGTTGGCTTGGTGTGTACCCACCATTATCTGAATCTGACTATTTAACTTCTTTTTTCCTTATTATAAGTAATGTGGAGCAGGACGCATATTCATTACTTACGGGAGTCGCCAAATACTGCATTACTTAGTTTGTCCATAATTTAATCTAGTTTTACGATTTCCGTGGGTCTTTGGCATGTTTATTAAGTTTTTTTCAATAAGTTTATTAAATCGAATACTGTGTTCTGCTCTGCGGGTCTAAACCTAAACCTAATTTCGATATTCAAATAGGTACTTACCTACTTGTTTTCTTGAGACCGTTAAATAATGTTCTTGTTGCGAGAAGGATGTTACTAGCGCTATCAATAATATTTGATATTTCCCCACTTAACTAGGGATAAAGAAAAACGAGAGTTATTAAAAAGCATATTTCATTTTCTTAGGTGCCCATTATAATACCATACATCGTACTTCTGGTGTCAACGTATTTGGTAATAGCTCCGATAATCCAGAAACCTCAGTGGGAATACCTGTATGCTACTGGTTTCATATTCGGAGGCATGTTGGTTTACCTGCCCTTCGTGAAATGGGGTTATTCTCTGCCGTTTATGGGTAAGAAAGTAATTTAAGGCTAACTTTAAAGGTCGCAATAAATATAATTTGAGAAATCCGTTTGCATTGACAATTTATGTGTGGTGTTGTTACAGATAAAATTACCGTTTTCTTGCAAATGGTATTGGAAGTGGTGCCAACGTCGACGACATTTGAATATTAGGCTAGTCTACGCTGTACTATAAATGGAGCATTGTGTGACGGTTAATTTTAAATATTAGATACATGCTCTTAATTTGCAGATGTAACAATAGGACTGCCGGCGAATTTAAGTGTACTTAAGACATTTACATTTTAAGCAATAAATTGTCAACCTAACTGTGGCTTAAATTTAAAGAAACCAATGTTCAAACCTATGACCGGTTAGATTATAATAAAAATTAATTATATTACGATACTTTATGTAAAAAAGATACAACACTTAATTTCTTCGTATCTTATTAAAGCCGATTTTTAAAACGTTGAATCTTCTGTACAAACAAATAGTTCTATAGATACAGTCGTCGTCAAAGATAAGTTTACACTTTTCTTCCTAATTCCAAAGTAATAAGGAAAAAAATGTATACAAAACTGACGTTGACTGTACATTAAAAATAAATAGTTTGAGAGATCCGACACTATTAGCACTTCCACGGTAATCGCACGACTGCACCGAGGCAGGAGCGGATCGGATCGGATCGGATCGGATCGGATACCTGGCGTTGTGCTACTCAGTCTCGCGCTTCCTTCTAGGGCTCGCCACATACCTACAGGCTGAATTACAAAATCGGCGACGGAATTCGGTCGCGGTATTTAGCCCATATGTGGCGAGCCTAAGATTCTTTTGACGTGAGGCGATTTCGTCGCACGACCAAAATACATACTGTGAATGTGCTCAAAGAATACTGCTTGCTAGATTTCTGTAAGTTTAATTATTTTTAATAAAGTACTAATTCAGTTTCCGTATTGGCAAATATCCATTAGGTAAGTACTGTTTAGTCAAAATGAGATCGTCATCCATAAATCTGGTAACGATAGTAGCTAGATTACCGTAAATGCATTGTCGATTAGTTACTTACTTAGTTGTATTCTATAGTAATTCTATGAAAAGCAATATAACTGTTACGGTGGTTTGCCTTCACTTTCCATACAAATATTTTTGCTACATTTGTGTCTACAAAACATTCAATTTACGATATATTTTTTTAATTAAATAAAAACTATTAGTGCTAGCCATTGAAAAGTTCTGACTGTTCATCAACTTTATGGTAGGTACCAACTTACTAACTTGTCATCTTTGTACCATTTTTCAAATTGATACACGTCTGTTAGAAGTTAATGAAAATAGACCGGCAGGAAATTTATTAAGTCTATTAAAAATAATACATTACGCAGCTAGTACTTAAATAATTAGTACAACCCAAATTTATTTAAATAAGTAAGTAGATACATAGTATTGAGTACAGACACCTAGACAGTTTTTTTTATTATATAGTTAAATCGTTACTTTTTGATACAACTCTTAAGTATATGCATTTTTGTGCAAATATATAGGTAGGCACTGTATTTTTGCATTTTTAGTTTTTTATGGAAATATAAAAAAATTACACCGTCGTAGATAAAAAATACAAAAAAGAATATAATGTAGATGATTGTTTTGTATTACAACTAAAATTGCGACAAATGTTTGTAGAAAGAGTGAAGAGACTTATGTTTTAACTTCACGACGTGTTAAATTCGATGTCGGATAAGGTCAGCAACCGGAGTGCTCGAAATGACCTGCGCACGACTCTAACGTCAAGAGAATAAGGACTGCGTTGGTAAATTGGAATGTGTTATTTTGCGTAGCTACTTCTGCTGCTGACTGTACATCTTACGTGATGTCTGTTAACATTTTATAGTGACCTACCATACGAGTATATATATATATATTATCGACTATAGCAATGGATTTTATTTACTGTTATGCCAAACTTTAATTTTGCTGTCATTTGACAAAATACACAAGTTTAATACGATTATTTAAAAATAAAAATATGAAAAATTAACCGGTTGAACATCTAAAATGCAATACACGACACGTGATGTGATTTTTAATATGTGCGTAGAATCTAATAATATTTTATAGGCGTTGGATTTTACCAATGTTGTTGTTCATTCGTTTAGAGGAAAATGTTACATATTTTGTTTTGGAGGTTGTAGTTTATACAAGATTTAGAGTCGTTGTATAGGGAGGGATGTGCGCCATTAAATGATGATAATAGCTACCTACCGAGAACTTGAGGGAGTGAATATTCATTGCTCATTTCATTAGATTGCACGAATCATTCCTATGGGGCCGTGCAAGGAGAGATCAAGCTTAGTCTGTATAAAGTGTATTTTTTCGTCGGCTTTAGGTATAGTCAATATACTGCAAGCGTAAGTCATGCTTAGCAGTATCGCCCCAGCAGCTCAATGGGTCTAGTAGTCTATACTTTTATCTGCATGTAGAAGGTATGCTCCCAGCTGGAGGCGCAAAGCTTGTCTCGACCGTGCTAAGGCCCTGAGTGCGTCACTATGAGTGATTGTGCTAAACTCATAGTTGTAGGTCGTTACTTCATCAACATAGTGAACTTAAGATTAAAAAATAAAAGTGTCTCAATTTACTTAAACGCTCTACTGTTTTCTAGAATATTATATTTTGCGAATGTTGCTGGTTCTTGTGGATAGGTAGGTACCTACATCCGCATGGGTGCAAACCCAACTTCTGTTTTATATTTTTTAATCGTTATTTAGTAGAATTTGACTTGATACATGTATGATCCTTATGTAAAGACTAAAGTGTGTTTTAACTAATAATGATTTATAATTTATAATCGACGGCTAAGTTTTGCGATCGGTAAAATTTGGTCCTATCATTCCTTACCGGGGCTGAGCGACGCTGTCACTATGGTTTTTATGACATGTTATTTTTTATATTTATTAAAGATTTGATATATTGTCCGAAATGTTTTATGTATACATACAGTACTTGAACAAGATATCATCGAGCCCACGTAGACATATTTAGCCAGATTGTTCTGTAAAGATAACTAACATCAAGTTTTAAATAAAGTACCTACAAAGTAAAGAGGGCCCACGTAAGTACACGCCTAACGATGTGATATTGTTATGGGTATAACCAATGGGTTTATTTTGTGTACTCAAAAATATCATTAAATAACACATATGGCTACATCTCTTCAAAAGAGAAAATATTTATTGTTATACACTACCATAGAAATGAATAATATTTTTAATTAAATACAATAAATATAGTTATGTTGTTTAATTTAAACCTAACCAGGTCCCATTATTTTCAAAAATTAGTTGGACGGTGGGATCTATGAGGAATTGAGGGGCCTCCTCAATTATATTAGGCACGCGTGTAGTAATTTTGGTATTTTCTATTATAACTCGTATATTTACACCCGGAAATCATAAATTTGGTGTAGTGGAATTGATGATGAAGACCACCGATGACTTGTGGAATTTCTCAATTATGCATTTAAACTACAAAAGCACGTCGCGGATTCTGATAAGATTCTGTTGAAATAGCAACTAATGAAGTGCCAAAGGTGATCCTTGTGCAATCGACGGAAGTCGTCAAACATTATCGGCCCACATACAGCGATTGGGTATTTTCTCAAATGATCAACGCATTTGCCCTCGGAAATCAGTTCATGTGGTAAATTGGAAAAGAAATGTGGAAATGTTCTCGTGACTTGGCGGAGTACTAAATTGAAGTAGGTTGTTTTTAAAGTAAATTATGGATGACCTGATGGCGAAAATGTAAAAACAATGTCGCATCCTGCAATCAGCGCGCAAGCTGCAACTCTCTGCTATAGACAGCATAATGTCGTGCTATATAGTAGTAGCTAACTCTAACGGCATTTAGAATGTCGTACGGGTCCTGAATAAGGCTATGTAGCCACGAGCCCCGGTTGCTCTTGCAGACGCCGCTGCTTAAATCACATGGCAAAATTTAAATCATGCCTTTAAATAACTTTTCACATCAGCATTTATATCACAAACGAATCGACATACAGTATCTTGTGACCTACCATATAAAATAATTACAACAAGTTTAAAGATGAATAGTTGAAATTAGTGCCTCGGGTTGGCCAAATTCATTAATAAAAAATTGGCCAAGTGCGTGTCGGGCCACACGCAGTGTAGGGTTCCGTCGTTGCCTGTATGTCTTTGTTACATCGACACGCGTGTGCCAACTAAATGCGGTTGTGTCCGCCGAATTTGTACAAAAATTGGCCTTTCCAAGTATATTTTAAACTGGTCGACTATTACTCCGTGATAGTTTTCCTCTTAAATTCATTATACATGTACTACTGCTACGATTTTTTTCACATTCCCATTAGTAGCCATTTAACCAGCAGAGGGGGGGACATATGACTCGAACAAAAATTAGGGCTTTCAAGCTGAATATCACGCAATACCCTAAAAAAATCTATGATTCGGCCAACGCTCCATACAAAAGTGAAAAAAAAACTCGCGTCAAAAAAAATCTTCTCTTACTTTTTTCTTATCAGAACACGATACCCGTTATGCCCTTGATCGGTTCACACCCCATTTATGTTACACTCTGTATATAGTAGCAATAAAGACGTGTTTCGATATATTTGGCTACTTTGGTTGCTACTAACTACATATAGGAGGAACATACACCAGGAGATTAGGGTTCGTCATTCGGAATCCTAGGGACTTTGTTGATGCCAGAATAATAAAATTCCTGTATACCGCTCCTGTCAGAAGCAAGCTTGAATCGGCCGCTGTTGTGTGGAATCCTCATGAGACAACATATATCTTGCTTCTGGAAAAGGTACAAAAAGTATTCTTGCGTTTTCTGTATAAAAAAATGTACGGATTTCTATACCCTACAAAATTTTTGCTAGGCGTTTTAGGTTTAAATTTACTAGAGGTGAGGCGAAACTTCGGTCTTCTTTCCTTAGCTGGTAGAAGTTTGCGTGGTGATTCAGACTGTCCCGGAGTAGCTCAGTTGGTGCGCCTGTATGTTCCCTCGCCCTCTAGATATAATTTTCGACCTCGTTGTCAACATTTACTAGCGGCGCCGGCAGCGCGAACGTTGTCTCGCAGAAAGTCCCCGCTTATTCGAGCTTTGCACTTCATGAACTCGTTGCTTGAATCGGCACCAAATTGTGATATATTTGCTAGCCGATGGATAGATGTGTGTGATGAATGTTTGACGTTCTGCGAGAAGATGGATGCACGACCGTCTTCTGTGTTATTATAATAATAGTTTGTTTCTTTTGTGTATATATATCTACATTTGTTCTGTTTCACAGTGCTTTGGTGTTACTGTAATGCTGTGAAATTGTATGGAATAAATAAATAAATAAATAAAAATAATAAAATATATACCAGCAGTTTCCTCCCGGGACTGCCTTACAAAAAAGCTACTGTAACACTTGAAGTCATTTGCCGTACATCCGGTCGGAAGACTGTGTGGTAATATAAACATCCTCCGAGTGATCGCATAAGTGTTCCGTTGGACCAACTTTGGTACGGAACACTAAAAATGGCATACAAAAGTTCCCAGACAAGGTGGGGAGTTTCCTCAGGTAACCGAACCAATTATCAAGGTTTAAATATAGGATAAAAATCAATGAAAGTATGTATGTATATTCAAACTATATCTAATATTACAGTAACATAATTATTGCAAACAAATGAGCTCCCGAAACTATTAACAACAAACAGTCACGGGTCGGTTCACGGGTCGTTGGGACACACACACAGACATTCATTTAGTAACAAATAAAGCAATCCATTTCCTTAGAGTAAAGATTTATATTCCGTGAGATATTGAATACAAGGTTGAATAGAAATGGCCTAAATTGAAATTCACTGACACATCAGACTTATTCGTCATTACAATACGATTGCTAAGGTAGGTTGTAAAACCTGTTTATTTTCATGCAAAATGCTTGGTAAAGTAACACGTATCTAGTGTCAACATAATCGCGTCACTTGGCATTAAGGCATGGTACAGTTTTATGTCTCTCTGGACGTAGTGTGAGCATAACTTTTTCGTTGGTTAGCGGCAGTGAGTGTTAAAACCATCAATACGATTCCAATTATCAATCTAAAGGTAACGCTTCGACATTTCGTATTATATTGAACACCTTTACGTCACTAACTGTCCGCAGCTATTTTATAGATGTTTATCTAATTTGTATAACATTTTGACAGTGTAGGTATGTCAATTACAATGCAACATTAGTCTATAGGCCAGTATTTCCCAACGGTTGCTTCTGAATCCAAATAAACCTAAGGCAGCTCTTCCATTCATACTACTAGCCTTAACACAGCCCAATTCTTAAGTAACTTGCCTTTTTAGATTTTACTGACAAATGAGAAAGAAGCTTTGGATCAGAGGCGTTCAAAATAAGAAAGCTGAAATCATAACCAAAATAAAAATAGCACGGTTATAAAGTCATGGAATGTAATTCCCTACCCCATTTCGTTGAAATATCGTTAGACATTCGCATTGCATTAAGGCCGATAATTAAATTTCAGTTATAGCATTGAAATGTCAATACGCATTATTTTGTCACTTCACATTAACGATAACGTCTTTGCGAAAAGTTATCATTTGCTTTTCTAATTACGAACGTAAACGTAAAATAATTTTCAAATTAGTACGTTATTATTTAAAAAATCTAATGATTGCCGCTAATATCATATAACAGAACTAGCGAGATGTCAAACAAATCCGGGCTCCAGTTTTGGCAAAGTTCCTTGGTGCCCCAAAGTTCAGTTCACCATGTCAACGTAGTTAATCTGTTGCCTAGTTACTCACTTAAAACAATGCAATGCGATATGTCAAAGTGACGTCGTGCAATAGCTAGCTCTTATGGTGGCAGTTTGCTATACTTAGAGCATTAAACCAACCGGAGTGGCCATTGACAGGCGTTCCCCTCTGCCAAAAGTATATGACCAGTGGTCATACACATTGTATGGACTGACGTTTATCTGAAGTAGCTATTTTCACGTTACGCATACATTTGACGTTCCCCTCCCCCGCAAAAATCGGCAGACGTTTTATGTATAGAAAATGACCCATGGCCACTCCGGTTGGTTTAATGCTCTAAGTTGCTATACGATATTGAACCTCAGATGCGTTGAAAATAAAAAAAAATGACTACATATACAGCATGGTATTTTTATTTAATTTAAGATTAAGGTCAATCATTGTTATTTTGCTAACAGATACTAAGGTTTGGGACAGGGACCCGCCCACCCCTTCCCAGAAAAAAGCCTTTGAACGGGTTAGTCGTTCGTTTAATAGCCCAAATTACTTGCTGTCCTTTATTGATTGAAAACTCATTCATTTAACTTAGCCGTATGAAGGGGTTTCCCTTACGGGGCGCTACCGCTACTGATAAAAAAACCCTTTCGAAAGGCTTTTTAAGCGCTTTTTAAAGGGTTGAAGCGCTTCCTCGTGTTGAATACCCATTCATTGTGCTTTAAAACCCAAATGAATTGGTATTGAGGAGCATCGGCTTTGGTAAGCAAACCCTTTCAAAAACCCTTTGAAGGGGATACCGTATTGGAGCGCTTTAATAGCCAAATGAATGGGTTTTGAGGAGCATCGGCTTTGGTAAGCAAAGCATTACGAAAAACCCTTTCAAAAACCCTCGAAGGGGATACCGGGCGGGTCCCTGGTTTGGGAAAGACTGGCATAGACAGTTGCAGCTCGCCTTTAAAGGTACTGTTACACATGATCTTTAGTAGCATGAAAGCATGCTAGTTTCGAGCAAATGGCATGTGCATATTTACATATAAAATAATTAAGCATGCTCAAAGAAGCATGCTACTAAACAGCATGTGTACCAGTACCTTAAGTCTCCCTAGGCCCCGAAAATAGAATGTCTCCATCTGTACCGCAAATAGATCGCGAGAGCGATACAGATGGAGACAATAAAACTTCGATCTTTGGTCAGTTCTAGTCCTGATAAAGAAGTTTCCCAACAGCGTGTTACAAAAATTACCACCAAAATGTATGGTATGTCAGTCAACCTGGATTGGCAAAGGCAATTTTAACAGAAAGATATTAGTTTTGTATTTGAGAATAATCATTATTCGAAATCGTCATTTGTCTCTCCTGGAATAAGGTAAGAACGAATATATAAAGAAATAATTTACTATTTAATTGTACTAAAACAGGGTTGCACTTCAATGGCAACTGTTGCAAATATGTCATGGAATAAATAATCCAATATAATCTTTTTTTTTCGGTAAACAAAAACGAATGCGACGGTTTTCATATACGTATTGTTAACGGACTTTTGTAGACACCCCAAAACTCGGAAAGGGGGTGTGCCCCTTTCGAGTTTAGGGATATTTCTGTAACACCCTGTATAAAGCTGCGAGGTGAACCATGCATGATTGATACAAATTAATTCAATTAGATTACTTGTTTAGTACACAAAGGATATTTTTTTCTAATTATGACATTTATAGTATAATCGGCTTAGAACGGCTCCGCTCCGAAGGTAAATACATTATATTCACACGGTTTCAATTATAATTATAGCTCTATAAAGCTTTCACATAAAAAAAACTAAAATCTAAGATGAGGTTTATTCTTCATCATGTGCCTGTAACAAAAGACGGATACTTTTAAGTTCATACGTTTTAAAACTCTATAATAATTCGCATACTACCGCGTAGAAATAGTGTAAATAAAATAGAAGGACTTCACACGGCCTAGCCTCTACACCAATGTATCCGATTGGATGTTATCCCTACACCCCGTTATCTTGTCGCACTGCTATTGCTTTTCCGTAGAGCGTGAATGTTTTTTTATCGACCATCTATGTCGATAGTGTAGTACTTAGAGTTATATGTCACTGATAAGGACTCACTAGGTACTAACGGATATAAGTATCGGGTGTAAACAATAGAAAGTCTGTGTTATTCAATTTACTCCAAGGGATATTGGAAGAAATCATAAATTTGGTCACATCCATATAAAACTGTGCTTGGTTTGCTTTTTTGTCTGCTAAATCGTTGTGTTATTTTAAACTAGATGTTTTTGTACGGTGTCTCTTTTTGGAACTATTCGTAAATTGCACCATGTACAAAACAATTCGTTATCAAAGTTTATCGAACAGTTAAAATCGTTAGTGTAATTTATTTGAAATCTTTCATTGTGACATAGTAATATGTATTAAGCAATTAAGTAAACTCCACGTCAATATTAAACAAACACTATTACAAAGTGCAAGGGATTACGGCTGTCAATGTAACATGCAGTTACAAATAGGTAAATTACGCTTCACGTAAGACCAATGAGGTAATCTACTTATTTTTAATCATGTTTTCATTGAGATTGAGCAAAGATTTAAGGGCACGATATCCGAAATCGAGCTATTTTACATTCAATAATAAACAATGAAATCTTGAGTTTAATTATGGGATATTGAGATATGTTATAGTTTAATAATCGCCCTTGTTACTTTTACGGACCAAAATACGAAATTTTAAACTTCGCTCGATCATATCATGCCAAGAAAAAAGGGAATATTCTGATCTTATTTCGAGTCATACATAAAGTGGGCGCAAAATTGACTCAAGTGAATAATGCCAAAAAATAGGCAATGATGTAAAGAAGATCTTTTCACGGACACTTTCTTTAAAAATGGCTTTAAATTTTTCTATACACAATTTATCTGGGAAAGTGATCTGCGCGTCTCGTTTTAGTAGGCAGATGGCCGCGCGGCCTCGGGCTGGGCTACGTCTGTAGCGATTTTTTCATTTTGACAACCGTGATTTTCGCAAATTTAATACCAGCCACCAGATAATAATATGATTTTAGGGAAAAAATATAAGATGTGATGTGGTTGGATAAGCACTCAAACTAGATGATATGGTATTTTTACAAACGCAATAATATAAAAGTTCAAAAAACATGCCATTAAAACGCAATTTTCCACATTTTTCTTCTTCGAGCCCTTTCTTAATGTAAAAAGTTTCAATTAGTTTCTTTAGTATGAGGAGTATTTTTTTATTAAACAGGCCACATTGTCTTTTACGCCGTATAGGCGTATGTGTGTGTATTTGTGATAGATTTATCGTGACATATTTTAGTACGACTGACATTTGACATATATGTCATGTTGTCTTACGCAATTATTGATTTTGCAAAGCTAATATTCTAAATAAATATTATGAAGTTCAAGGAGCACCGTATCTTGTACCTACGAGAAATGCAGATTTTGCCATTTATGATGCTGTAATTGTCATCCTGCCATTATGTTTACGCCACCCTGTGAAGTGCAGTGCTGCAATGCCAACGACTTGGATCCTAATCGAGAAAGACATAGTCACAATAATTAAATCAACTCGTAATCCTCTACAGTTGGACGTTCCACTAGTCTCCCGCTAATACTTCTGCTGCTGCAAAAACTATCGATGACATAGTATAGCAGGCTCCGTCATGATGCTATTGAACAAATTGTGAACAACGCGACCACTATTGTATACCAATTTTCAAAATACTAATCTAGCTACAGCACACTTCAACCTCAGGATGTTTTTTAAACTGAAACTGAATTGAAAACCCCAACAATCACTTAAAACTGTATACATCTGTTTAATATTTTGTTACCTATGATAACATTGATAACTCATAAACCAAAAAATAAAGCTATTTTATTCTCGAATTTAAATGTGCCATTATAAGGTGTAATTTACTTGAAGGCAGTTACGTAGGTACCTATGTACTGTGTATACTTTTCGTATAAGTATAATATGATAAGGCAAGTAATTGTTTCATTTTATTTACTCTGAGGCATAGGAATTCTCTAAATTCTAGAACATTATAACATATGCTGGTTATATACTGGTTATGTACTGTGGATGGACTATTTTATGTATGTGTCGAAAGCATGGCGTGGTACAAAATTCTATGCCTATCTCGCTCTATCTTATAACTTCGTATCACTGTTTGAATTTACACAGCTTCAAGGGATTGTAGACTTGTATTTGATTTTTAATTCAACTTGATACATGTACGCATTCCTGGCGAAAAGGATATTCGCAGATTGACAGAGAGACAACAAATATATACTATACGGGTACCATAGTCAACAAAGAATCCTAGTGTCACCATGTTCGTCTGTCCGTCTGCGGCTCCGTGCCACGTACTATATCTGTTTATTAGTGCATCGAGCTCTCACACGTTATGTTATTGGATGAGCGAGTGCACCAACACGATTTCAATACCTACAGATCCAAAACGTCAAATTAATTTAATAAATTAATTAATTTTAATTAACGTTTAAATTTTAGACAGTTTACCACCTAAATGTCAAAATTAAAATCAATTTCTTAGAAATTCTTATTAAGAAAACATATAATTTTTAAATTATCAGATATAAGTCTATTTCATATATCCGTATGGAGTAAACCAGCTGTGGAAAACAATCTTTCTGAATCTACAGTAGCAGCTGGTTTGATGGACAAATACTTATGGCCAATTTTTCAAGTTAGGAATTAAAGTATTTTTTCTCCAATAATTTGAAATGAACTAGTTTTAAGAATCGTTATTAATCGTAATACTTTTTACGATACCGATGATCGTCAAAAATAACGATAACCTGCGGTTTACGATTATCGGCATCAGTATCGTTGCATTCCTACTTGGAAGCTAAGAAATACCAAAATATTTAAAAATAAAGGTATATATTTGTTCGGATATCACAATTCCATTTCTCATCGCCGATCTTACACACATCCTGTAGGTATATTTTATGACACTTCTTTAGATTCCGTAATAAATTAGAATTTTCTAATGATGGTAGCATATGGGGGGTGGGTGGGGTGATATATGGGTTCAGTTTTATGCACATGCGTGGTGGTGGTGATAATGATGATGATGTGGTGTAACAATTAATTTTTCACCTCAGCAGCTCGAACAAGTATATTTTGCTGCGTGAAAACAGTGTGCAAAATGCTCTTTTGCTCACTCCGTGAGACAAAGCAGCTTTTTAATTTTGATGCGGGGCACTGACATTACATCGTACGGGGTCTTTTACAAGTTCAGAATATTTGAACTTTACTAGCGCTGTCCCTTTCATTCCATTACGAAAAAAGAAAATGGCAGACATAGGTCGATACATAGTTCGACCATCGAATTTCAAAGTAGACCCCCAAAAAAGCGGATAACAAGTAACACGTTCGAAAACTATATTAACATGTTTCAATTGCCAAAATAATTATACAAAGGCATTTTGAATTGAATAACATTTAAATAAAAGATCTCAGAATAACCTTCGTTTTTCATAGCAAATAGGTAAACATGAATTTTATTATGCTAGCTTATTAATAATTCTAGTTTATACAATCTTAAATTCTATGAACGTATACCACAGATGCAGTTTTCAAACGCAAGCGCGGGGCCCCGCCCCTTTTAAAAAATTGCGCGCTGTTAATTTGTTTGAGATTTTATTATGTATATCCTTCGTCATTCTTGCGTTATTGATACCGGTTTTAAATATAAAAACTACTTGGATAAATCAATTCTCTAACTAGGCAATATAGTGAAATCAGTGACGTGACGAAGGCAATATTTTAACAACAGTACGGCTAGTTATTGGTGTGCACGCGAGATATACGTAATAGGTATGCTATAAATGTGTGCCCTTGCGATAATGATAAATATTTCAAATATAGCTCGAAGATATGAGTAAAATCTGTGAATATTAACGATAACTCGGTTAGTTTTTAGTGATGTGTTAGTGTCACGCGTCACTCGTATACTTAGATACTGAATTATCCTTTGGTTTCTCGCGCCTTGTCTCGCCTTTCTAGTATTGACTAACGGCGCGGCCGGCACTGAGGAGTTAAAACAAGCAGTAACTAATGCCTAATTAAGTTTTCTTCCTGAATAATCTTGAGACGAATAGGTACGTGATACTATGACATATTTTTTGATGTGAATATGTTCTCACTGCTGAGGTGAAAAGTTGTATGTGTTACTCGAGAGCAAAGTGTTTGCATCTCGTGCTTTTGAGTCCTTCACTGCGCTCAAGATTCTAACTTTGAATCACTCGCTACGCTCGTGATTCAATTTTAGAATCTTTCGCTTCCTCAGGACTCAAAATTAGCACTCGCAGCAAAAACAAACTTTGCTCTCTTGTTGCACAAATAACTATTGTAGGACCGTGGATAGTCGGGTTGTAAAAGACAGTGCACACTTGTGCAAGATAAATTCTAAAGTCATTAACATTTTTATTTGGGGATTGTGATTTATTGAAATCAGTTGCATTTTTCTTGGATTCTCTTGAAATTAAGTTATACGATAGGAACTATAGGAAGATCCGTATTTTTTCGGTAGAAGTTGGCAAAATCATAGGAAAATTTCATCAATGTTCTCCTGCTTATATTCATGCGATTTTGCACCTTAGAGGAAAAAACACATAGAGTTACTATAACGTTGTCAATCTAACGTAGGTACTATTGCCTTTTTAATTGTATATCACCTACCGAAATGTATCTAAGAAACATACTTGGAATCTTGCTTGGAATAAAATACGAAATGTCAACAGGTCTGTCATTTTCCAGTAAGATGTTTTGACAATTTCAGTTTCTCTAAGGAGGTTGGTGACTGGTTTAAATTCTTAATGTCACCAAAAAAATAATCAATCCTAGGTCAGTGACCTGTCTCATTAAAGTGAGATAGTGTGCGTGAAATGTAATGGTGTGCGTCACTGGGGAGAATTACGATAACGTTGCGCCAACTAGCGGATATATTGTGTCGCGTATGTAGCTTTACTCGAATAAGAAAGCCTTAAAACACGAAAATTCAATCGCATTGTTGCATTATAAAAACATCGATAACGAGACGGTCGATAAAAAAACATTCACGCCCTACGGAAGAGCATTGTCAGTTTCAGTTTCAATTTATTTCATTCATTAACAATTTTAATTGGGTGTGTAATGTTTCATATAAAAACAAATTGCATATTTTCATTTTGCATAACAACGAATACCATAATTTTACCTTGTATAAGTGGTCAAATTGCATAAAAATAAAATGCATACAAACTATTTGCATAATTTCATCGATTATAATTATCAATTTTCATAATTTCGAATTGTATAATGATCAAACGCTATAATGGGCACGCTGTATAAAATTTAATGCTCATAATGTACTTTTTTTATAAAAAACTTATTTCATAATGGTCTACGAATATCTTTCTAAACGCCTATCGAAATCGAAGAGCAAATTCTATTTACCAGGTAATAGCTCGCATGATTTTGTTTTTATAAAGAACTCCTCGTTTCTGGGACCTAATCCTCCGCCCTCCGCCCAGGCTCCCGTCAGAAACTCGCTTCGTCAGCCCTTCGTTTCCCGTGCGCACTCGACCTACGCTCCGCTCAGGACCTCCTTCGCGAGCTTCTGTCTCCGCAGGCTTTTATATACACTCCAGGGGTAGGACAGACAAGACCACGTAGAAGTGGGGCGCTCTGATTCGGTTTTTGGCAATAATGCTTGCAATATCAGTTTTTTGTTTGTTCTGCTTAATATATCAATCACTTGGTAAGTAAATAATCTACAGTACCTGATTATTATTCAAAATGTTGTTATGAGTTTTAATCATTATAGTTAATGAATGTTATACAAAAAGAAATTAGTTCACATGAACGTTATGAAAAATGTTATGGTGATAAATGATAGTTATGTATTTAAATATTATGACCAATAAAAATATGCATTTTGTTATTATGATAATAGTTTGTTATGATTTCCGTACTTATGCTACTTGAAATTATGCATTTTGTTTGTATGACCACTGAACGGCACCCATTTTAATTGTGTTTGAAAGTGAATGTAACATAATAATAGATAAAACATAATTAGTAACATAAGAATAGTCAAACAATTTAATTAGAATAAGATATTCCATAACAGTATGTCCAATAATAAATAAGTTTCTGTCAAAAACTTCATTTTTGGTACAAGCTTTTATTGCCGACTACTTTTCTGTATACCATCATCAACTATTTATTGAGACGATTCTAACGAACCCAAACTCAACGGGGTTACGTCGGTTAAGTACTGAATTCCCATGGCCACCTTCTGTCTCCATCATCAGATCAGCTCGATGGTACCATAATATTGAATTGTCATCCAAACTATACTTTTACTCAATCGGTCACCGAGAAGTGGGTCTTTAACTTGCAAGATGTGTCCCATACTAACAGGGCAAGTGACTGTAGCGTTTATTATAAATACAAGTTTACTTAGGCGTTGTTTTTTGGTATCACCTTTTTATTTAAAAATTACACATGTGTTTAATTAGAGCTTTAATAAGGTACACATTTTGTCCTGGGAGCTCGACGTTAGGCATATGGTGTAGACAAAATTTACTCAATTCTCCCGAGTAACAATAACGATTGCGGACAAATACTACAAGAAAATTTACGATGTGCGAACTAAAGGATATTACACCAAAAAAAATCGTAATGTGCGAGCCGCAATTACACATGATTCGTAAAGCGAAACATCTGGGCACAGTTTAATCATTACTTTTAGTTAAAAAAAAGATTTGGATATGTGCATGGTGGCCTTTTAGAGAATATGGTATGTTCCTTACGACAACTCCGACTTTGACATCCAATATAACTATCATAGAGCGTTTCTATCTACCTGCTCTCGTGATGGTTCAACGCCACGAATGTCCGTCAGGCTTTGGTTCTTAGCTCATTCTTTTAGCTGTCTCCCTCGTTTAGCTTGCATCAGAAATTGAAGGGAATCCAAAACTTAGGGTGAAAAATCATATTTATGTAAAAATTAAAATTCACCACAGTTATTCCGCAGCTGCTCAATTGAGCAATCATGACGAGCCTTTTGTTCCTTTAAATCGTACCAAGGAGTCAGTGAAAGAGTCTCAAATTAAGCTCGATAGGCTTGTCCGCAATGTATTTGCTAGACGATATTGAAAGCGTCAAAAAGTCCCAAAAAATAAAAAATAAAAATTACACCTTTTATCAGATATGTCTTAAAAATCCCTCAGATCAAACCCCTAGAACATAGTTATACAAAATAATACACATATCAACAGTTCGACCAGGTTTTATCTGTATTTATAATAAACGATAGTCCTTAATATAAATCTTGTAAAATAGCAATAAAGTCTCATATCACGAAAATGTTGAAAATATACCATCATCATCATCATTTTCAGGCCGTAAATCCCACTGCTGAGCATAGGCCTCTCTTCGAGAATATTAGTTTTCTTTCTCTTTGAAAATATATAGTTGTCAAGAATCATTGATTTTATAATTAAAACAGCATTTTCCTAATAAATATGTTTTCGGCCTGTTTTTAAATAAAGTGGAGTTTCAAATTTCAACTCGGTAGGCATCTTGTTGAACGGTGCGACATGACAACGGGGTCTAGTTATCCCGAGGTTTTTATCGCTAGTATCGTTACGAATGCAACTTACTTGTCGAGTGTCTCCCAGAAGCCGAGCAGCACGGCGCGGTCCAGATGCCGCTTGGTGCGGCTCAGGTTGAGCACGGTCACCGCCCACCGCGACACGTTCGCGTCGAGTTTCATCTCGTCGTATTTCAGGTGGAACGCGCAAACTGCAATCGTCAATGATATCGAAAGTAAAGATACGCCTGTCCGAACAATATCCGCTTGTCATACTGTGACACACTGTGACCGCTGAAGACTAAGGCACGGTGGCCCGCAATTGCCAGTGTCGGGCCACCGCATTGGACGAATTACTCGTGCACGTTGGGCCTATCTTTACGAAGTAATGTATATGTATATCTATGGAAATGATGATACGACTTGAGAGGATCCGGTCGGTAAGTAAACTAACCATACACTAGTGGCTCTGTGAACTGCAGCACTCGGGAGTCTTATCTTTTTTCCAATAAGGTATTTTTTTTTTATTTGTAAAACTGAAGCGACATACGAATTCTATGTAATTAACGAACCTGATCACAAATGTTCACGGTTCAGTAATGCGACCTGTAAGTAGAGGTGAACAGCGGGAAAGCCGGACCTCCGGACATATAAACGGATTCGGCCCTAGCTGAGGCATGGAACATCGTTCGCTACGCTCCCTCGTTGAATAAAGATAAGGGCAGAAATTGTGAGAAGCTGAAGATCGAGCTCAGCCCCGGAACATGGGAAAAACAAGTGACTGCCGCCGACCTACACCCTGGGTTGGGCAGTATTTCAATTACATCTATTTGAAATACGTATTTGAAATACAAATACGTATTTTGTATTTGTATTTCAACTACAGGTTGAAGAAGTATTTTGTATTTGGTATTTGAAATACCGCTTTCATACATAATTACATACTAACAGGGCAAGTTAAATAAAAGCTTGTAAAAATGTGTAAAAAGTGTTGTGAAATAAGTATTTTGTATTTGAAATACATTATTTTGAATACTGTATTTTGTATTTCAAATACCTGTCACCAAAGTAGTTTCTAGTTTGTATTTCAAATACATTTTTACATGTATTTTGTAATTTGTATTTCAAATACAATGAAGCCAGTATTTTGCCCAAGCCTGTACACCTAACGTAATACTCACTGTTAGCAAAGATTTGCACTGGATTTCCGTCCCACGGCCAGCCTTTGAATTGCCAGGCGGGCCCCTGGACGAACACGGCCACGACGCGGTCCCACTCGGCCGCTGACAGTCGGCTCGGGTTGTCAACCACGCGATATGGTACCTGACCAAAACCACACACAATTATTTACTGAACACAACTTCAACAAATTAACAGTATTTAAAACTGGGTCGAAATTGCATCGGATGCGCGGACCGAGGGCACCACGGGCACGGTATATGTATAAATTGCCATTATTTGTTGTCTGTCCAGACTTATGATATGATAACTTTAAAAACTACATCATGTTTCATGTTTATAATGTATTACCTTATTTATAATTTACAAATAAAAATAACTTCAGTCACAATCAGACAGACAGAGGATAGTCTGATATGAACATGTACACCCACTTAGCAATATCCACTAGCTATCGAACCTAGTAAAAAAACCATAGAACTTCGTTGCTAGAAACATGAGTAATCTTAATAAACGCAATTTAAGTGAAGGATAAGCACAAGATGAAACATTTTTTACATTCACATACCAATTCTTCAATCGACTGAAAAGTACAAACATATTTTATTTATTATCGATGTAACTGTAGCCCATTTCTGAATATGTTTATGGTACCAAAGACCCGGACACTTAGATCGGACACTTATTTCAATGCAATCGGGTTTATTACATATTTTATATCGGACACAATATACGAATTAGTCACTGCAAGACACGTATGCACTTAACAAGCTCTAAAATATGTTGTCAATAATACAGGCTTAAAATGTGAAGGTATTCACCGTGATAGTAAAGTTGTTGGCGGGCGTATTTTCGCTGACGCCCTTTCTCCTCTGAAGCAGCACTTCGTTTTCGCGAACAGCGCCTTCAGCCTTCTTCTGCTCCACTGGCACGAATCTAACGCATAAAGTAAGAAACATATGAAAGTACATGGTACACTGGAAAAATCATATGTAAGTAAAAAATCAAATGGAGAAAAGACATTAGTGGTGAGAACCCTGATCTTCTCCATATTCCTGTATGCAGGAATTCGACCCAGAATTGACGCATTCGAGATGTGGTACTGGCGGACAATGTTGGTATACCTTGGACAGCACACCGCACCAATGCGTCAACTCTCTCCGAATTGAAAATTTAGTCCCGCGCGCTATTAACTATATGCATGCAACGACTCCTCCAGTACTTCGGACACGTGGCCAGGCAAAAACCCGATAGCCTGGAAAAACTCATCATTGTGGGCCAGGTGGAAGGAAAAAGGAGCCGAGGAAGATCACCAACCCTTTGGACCGACGCAGTAGGTACATGATATCCGCAACGGAAACTTGCAGATGTCTATCCAGCCGAAAACCGAATAGGGGGCTGTAATTTTCTGTATACGACTTGTGGTTATTTTTATATGGCCAATTTGTCTTTTTAAGTAAAGTTTGGGCCGCGACACATACATAATGCCATTTCATTGAACATTCTCACTCAACGGATAGTAAAAGAGTTTTAATTCTCCAAAAGAGGGCTCTTCGCATTTTAACGGGAGTGTCAAGGAAGACATTTTGTCGAGCCTCATTTAAATCGCAAAGAATATTAACTGTCTGCTCATTGTACATACACGACACAGTGATGCATGTCAAACGTAACCTAAACACTTTTAAACGAGCCGATGAAGTTCATAACTTTAACACTCGAAATGCACATCGTCTCATATTTGTTCTAAAACGGCTAGCGTTGTGTGCCAAAGACCCCGAAGTGATGAAGTATATGAAAAACTTCCAAAGGGATTGAAAGACGTGGTCTGTGTATCGGAATTCAAGTCCCAACTTAAAAAAAATACTTTTGGAAAATACAATTTATGAAGCCTTACAGCTGAGAAGTCAGGCAGTGTTACTTGTATTTTTAATTTTATTTGTTATTATCAATTAATATATCCTTGACGATCATAGTATTAATGCCTATAGATATACATTAATGTTATTTATAGTGCAATGTAATATTATGAGATAAATAAATATCGATATCATTTCAGGCGCGTAGAGCGAGTAACTGTACATTTCGCTTTTCAATATGTACGGAATGACGTTCACTTTTCCGGATAACTTTGAGAAAAACCCATGAATCATCTCACTTGTGATCCTGCAGCATGTCTTTAACGTTGAACATGGTGATGAGGGCGGTGGCAGAGGCCGGGATGATGATTATGGGCGTGCGCGAAGGCCGCTTGCCTCCGCCGGCCGGCGGGCGCGCCGCCGTCACCGGCAGCAGCTCGCGCCGCCCCGGCGTCCCGGCTGGCATTGACATCTCTGCACACAACCAACACATTATATACCTTTTCACACCTTTCATTCGGAAAAGTAAGTTTTGCTCCACGATGAGAGGGACCAAAACGCTACTTTTCTGTTCAAGCTACTTTTTTAATTTATACATTGGCATTGGAACATTTGTACGCAATGTGCCAATTGAACACAGATGTTAATAAAATAATCGATTGTAATTTCATCGTAGTCGATTCAAAACGAACATATTTCAAGTTTTAACTATAACAATGTTATATAAAAATTCATAAATATTCCGTAATATATTTAAAAATTAGTAATAAAAATTAAGATAATTTAGATATATTTTAACAATAGCTATTTTTAAATTTCCTCATAGTCGGTGTGAAAAATAGTATGTGTCACTCGGTAGCAAAATTATTTTCGTCTCGGGCGTAAACACTTGTATCCCTCACTACGCTCAGGATCCTACGTTAGAATCCCTCGCTACGCTCAGGATTCTATTGTAGGATCCCTCGCTACGTTCAGGATTCAATACACCGCCCTCGCCGTAAATATACTATTTTGCTCCCTTGTGACACAAATAACTATTTCATCTCTCCTGTTCTGAAAGTTGAGTTTTCATGGGTATATAGCCGGGTGGAAAATTGCGTGTTCTCCCCTAGGGTGGAAAGTATTTTTTTTTAATTGGTAAGATCAGCCACGGAATCGAAGATAAAGAGTATTAAAATAAAAGCTTTTCACAAATCGACAGTCAGCTATAAGTACCTACATTAAACGACGTGTTTATTACGACCTATAGGTTGATATTAAAATCGTTTTTTACAGTTGGTTTACTTTTATTCGCAATTACAGAAAATCTATATTCAAAATCATTCCTCTATTCGACTGCCCGCCATAATGCCTGTCACTTTTTCTTTTAGTTACGTTTCGGCATGGCCCTCTAGATTAGTCGCGTCGCGGCCTACTCGATTACAATTTAGGTCGTGTAGTCTAGTAGGCCGTGGCACAATGTAGCCAGTGCGAAAAAGTTGGATATTGGATAGTACAATTATTTTATTTATTTACATCTTATTTATTTCATATTCATAAAATAAGTAATACTTGTATAATTCTGTACATTTATTTATAGAATTATACATGTATTACCAAAAACTTAAATTGAAACCATTAGATACGTTTTATAATGTATCGTATCGTTCCTCGTGTATCGTTGTTTTCTATGTATTTAAGTATTTATTTATCTATATAAGTATGTTTATCGTCGTCTAGTACCCATAGTCCAAGCTTCGCTTAGTTTGGGACTAGGTCGATTTGTGTACGATTGTATCCCAATATTTATTTATTTATAAACTTTTCTTAAGTTGACAGTATGTGTATGTGTACTGTAAATTTTAACTGAACGCTCTTAAAATATAGCTATTTTATAAAATAAACATGTAGTATTTTACTTTCCTCACAGTCGAAATGAAAAGTAGAGTGTTTAACTCGGGTGAAATTACCCATTTGACCCTCGAACTATTGGCGCTCTCACTTCGTTCGAGCGCCAGAAATATCTCGGGTGCAATGGGACACTTTCAACCCTTGGTTAACAATCTACTATTACAATTCACTTGCTCTGAAAGTGCGCCTTTACATGGGTCAACATGAACACGGGAAGCCCTCCATGCCGGCACGGCGCGGCGCGCCGGGGGGCGGCCAAGCGGGAATGGATTTCGGGCCAAAATTCCCACACGCGTGCGAGAATGAGCTTTCATGACAATTCAAATTTCACCTCTTTTGTATAATTTTTAATTCCCTCGCATGATGCATTGTAAAATTTTGTATGATACACGTGCGGATAGGTAATTCCCAACTCGTGTCGATCAAAAACACTCCCTGACGGTCGTGTTTTTGGTGATCGCCACTCGTTGGGAATTACCAACTTTCCGCACTTGTATCATAAATAACTATTACGTCACACCTGGCCGTAATGCGAGTTTTACTGCACGCTGCGCGTACGGGAAAACTCGCATTGTGACCAGGTGAAGACGTAAAATTTTGTACTCAACACGGGCGGTAATTCGTAAAGCCCCAGAGCGCATATTTATGGCCCTCACCTTCGGTTCGGGCCACAATCACCTGCGATCTGGGCCATTCACGAATTCACCGCCCTAGTTACGTAATGTACTAATTACAATGCACTTGCTCTGAAAGTGCGCCTTTACATGGGCCAACATGAACACGGGAAGCCCTCCATGCCGGCACGGCGCGGCGCGCCGGGGGGCGGCCGTGCGGGAATGGATTTCGGGCCAAAATTCCCACACGCATGCGAAAATTAGATTTAATGACAATTCAAATTTCACGTTTTTTGTATAATTTTTAATTTCCTCGCATGATGCATTGTAAAATTTTGTATGATACACGTGCGGATAGGTAATTCCCAACTCGTGTCGATCAAAAACACTCCCTGACGGTCGTGTTTTTGGTGATCGTCGCTCGTTGGGAATTACCAACTTTCCGCACTTGTGTCATAAATAACTATTACTCAAACCATAAATCACCGACAGATATCGAAATACAAAAGATATAGGTTGTAGGTATGGTAACGTACATTGGCGTAACCATATCATACGAAACCGGCGGCAAAATCATCCCATTTCTTACGTGGGACCGTCAACCCAAGCGACCGAGGCATTTTGTCCACTCTGCAATCCCTAACTTACGCCACTAGTAACATACTGTGTACGTGTAGTAACACGTAGTATGAACAGAACAAAAAAAACCTCATTTCACGAGCGCTGATGTATATGTACACGACGAGTTGTCAATTTCCAATCAATCAGCGTGCGCTTTTTCAATAGGCTATATATTTACCCGTTAAAACGGAGTTGGTATTGTTTAATGCGCTTGATTTTAATGATCCTAGAGCAAACCCTTTGCCCTTGCCGAGTAAGCTTGAGGTGGCAAACATCGTATGGAACCCAGCTGAAAGTACTTACGCCTTATTTATATAATCACTAATTCATATAAGTAAAGAAAAGCTTTCTCAGGTTTATGTATAAGAAACTGTACTCCCTCTGGCCTTTCTTGTACCCTACCAAGTTCCTGTTAGATTCTCTGGGCTTTAACTACAATCTTCTGGTGACCACGTGCAGTATCTTACGTGGCGACATTGACTGCCCGGATCTAGTGGCACAAGTAAAGCTCACTATACCTTTTGTGTCCAAAACCTTCTTGAGACCGAGACATCACAATCTCCTGGCACTCCCATTAACTCAAACTGTAGCACACAGAAACTCTCCTGCTGTTTGGGCACTAAAACTGTTTAACTCGCTTCTGTCACAAGCACCTGAATGCGATATATTTGCTAGTCGATGGGCGAATGTACATCATGTTTGTCTGAGGTACAGATGATGAATGAGAGATGATGGATGTTTAGATATTATGTTTTATCTTGTTCGGTTTTCTCATGTTAAGAATTATAAATTGTACAGTCTTTGGTTCCTTACTGTCAAACTGCATACATTTTGTATGATTAAATAAATTAATAAATACATTGCAAAACACGTACGTGTCATTGGCCGCTGCTGACTAGGATTCTGTGGGGTGCGCGCCGCGAGGGGAGCGGTGGGTCCTTCCGTCACCGACTTCAATGTCATGCCGTGATATGTGCCCATAGTGTCAATTTTGAAGCCCTCCGTTTCTGAAGAGAAGTAAAATATAAATTATATATTTGTACATAACTCATTTCAAGGCATCTGAATCATGGATAATGGCATAATGGATAGCTAGAAACCCACAGGAAGTTAAAAGTAGCGTATTAACTAACGTCACTAACAAAGTAATAAAATAACAACAACGGTCAAAAAGTTAGATACAAGATAGTTTAATCACAGTTGCATATTTCTCCTAAAAAAGTGGCATGTGGCAACTAGGCAGTGGGTGTTTACACCAACCGAACAACACTCATAGGATGAGATATACCCACCTTCTTTCCTCGTAATAAATCTCTCCTGATCGTATCTGTTGTACTGAGCCTGTTGCGCCGGTAGCGCCGTGGGCGGCGGCAGGATGACCGGCTGCGGCCGGGGCACCCCAGGCCTGCCTTCTTCGCGGGCTTTGATGCCTTGCAGCAACGCCAAAATACTCCTGGCAAACACCTATATGAAATAAGTCAATTGAAACACACCCTTGTGAAAGTCATTTAGTTGAATGTTATAAATGTTCTAATAAACCTTGCTCTTCAAAGGAATGATTATTTAATTAGGGTAAAATGTAAACTTATACACATCACCAAGCCAAGGGGTAACCCTATAAAAGAGCCCTATGTCCCTAATAAGTTTTAACAGGAAACCGACAACATACACGAAAATTCACACAACAACTGTATGCCAAAGTAACTTACTTTCCCATTACTTTGTAATACTGAAGTCCTTGTCCTCCATTGCCTCTCGCGAAGAATGATGTGATTGACATCGTAATCGAGGATTGCTCTCAGATCTGAACCCACAACACCAAGAGTGTCGGAATAGTCGTTGCTTTTAATTGTGGTTCTCTTCTTGGCCAAACGTTTTGCTTTAATTGCTGCAATTTTCTCCACTGACATTGCCTCTGATAAAGACCTAAAATAAAACATTCGTAATTGGTGAAGTAAAGTAAGAATGCTCAATAGCTGTAGTTTCTTCTTGGTGTCATTAAGAACATAGAAATAGGAAGAGAAGTACTTGTTAAAATGCCACCCATCAAATGAACTTACTTTATATTGTCAACTGTGACAGAGGCTTCTTTAGTAACTTCGAGCCGAGCAGCCAGCTGCTCACGAACCTTCTGCACATGCGTCTCTTCAATACGCGGCTTTTTAGCCGCTGATTCACCCACCTCATTGTCATGGGTGCGTTTTACCTAAAGCAACAAACCTGTTTTACCATACAATTCCAACATGCATAAACAGAAACCACATAACACTTTGAATGATGAGGGTCTATGGGTGAGTAGCACTATCCCACCATATAAAATGAGAACAGTACTGAACCATATATTAGAACCATAGTAGTAGTATTCCCAATAGCGGTTGCGGTAGCGAACATTCACTGTGGTTGGGGTTGACCAACTGGGGGGGGTGAACTTTTTTCCAGCACTGAAGGTAATTAAACTCATAAATTAAACATTTTAGAATTTATAAAACATATCTCTCTCTAACTGTTTCAGTAATTATTAGTGTTTACTTTGTAGTATTTAATTCATATGACATTTAAGTCCTTAGCACTTCATAGTCACAGTTCATGTTAATTTAACACATTTAGGTCAGCCAATCAGGAAGGATTCTCTAGTATATTGTGAGGGGCACAATTTAATTTCAAGTGCACTAAAAAGCAAAATAACATCAAACAAGATACCTGAGTTGGAATTTCCAGAGGGGCACTTTTGTCAATAGAAGGGCAAGTTACAGTTTCACCATTCAAGTACGCCAAAATTTCCTTACGATCTGGACGACGCACAGCCGGGATATTGGCAGCCTACAAACACAAATCATCAATAGCACATACCCAAAACATAAGGTTGCTTCAGTCAAATGAGACAAGTCATAGGAGATGTGTCTTACCGCTGCCTGCCTGACGTACACAGGATGGGTAAGTTGTATATTTTTGAGAATAAATAGAAGACATTCCAATGTATAGTATTCTTTGATACTGCCCTCCTTTCCAGTGCCACTCCTAGAAATAAAGAAATTACTTTTAATGTAACCATCTGCATCACTGTTTCTCTGTAATCCTTTGGTTTCCTAGTAATAGCACAAGGATACTTACCCCCACATAAGATAGTTAGTCTTAACATTCTTTGGCCAAGAAAACTCTCCAAAAATTATTTGATTATCACGTTCCACTATTTCTTTTTTATTTACATTATATTGTCGGAGTAAACTGAGCGGGTCCGCCATGATAGCTTTACTGCGCTACGGTCCTGAAATCCACAGTAATTATACACTTCACCTGAACCTTACGAATAATGAAAGTATCATCAAAGATTATAAACACTTTCAGATCACTGAGAGCGCTAATTTCAAGCAACGTATAAAGGTTTTCGCGTCTTGTGACGTAGTCCCTAACCACTGACATAAAATACGGATCCATTAGAAAACATACTTTTGAAATTTGTTGCCCCTATGAATATGCAAACATACCACTCCTCTGCACTGTAACACTTTCCACCAAATACCCAATGCTAATAATAACAATATTTTACTTTTTAGAAGTAGAAAAATCGTGTTGCACAAGTACTATACACTGTCTCACTGCCTTGCTTTACTTGCCTATCCCCACAGAGTACTCTTCTATATAAAAAAATACCCACAGATATGCCACAAATTAAACGTCAGTATCTTTGTAAACGCAATAGCGTTTACAAAGATACTTAATATACTTTTTTTTTTCTAAGTTGTGCCCCGAAAAGGGGCCCTTAACTAATTGCCAATGACACATACAAGAGTATGACTAAAACAGAAAACTAATAACTTGTAAAAAGTGTAAACAGGCAAAAATAACTAAATATAAGTAAAATAAACAACAGACAGAGGAACAAAATTATCAATTAAGTAGTATTATTTACAACGGAAATTGAAGGAGGACGGGTGAAGTGGCGGACGTTGCCGGAGTCAAAGAGGGCCTGTAGAGAAGCGAAGGAGATAGCGGGGGAGGAGAGGGGGGAGCCCGTCCGCGCGCGCCGCCCCGCGACGCCTGTGCTGCCGCTCTCGGGCGCGGAACTCAACGTCAGCGTCCCGCTCCATGTTTCGCTCCCTGGTGATGGGGTCGTCAGGGTACGCGAGGACGTGCCTAGGCCGGCGGCACCCGGCCCTGAGCGCCGGCCCGGGCACGTAGTCGATGGCCTTGCGGATTAGCGGATTGCTACTGAGCGCTGCCTTCTCGAAGTATCTGATCAAAGACTTGTTTTGCAGGGTCTGTAAACGCTTCAGATGCGTTTCGTTCGGCGCAGTGCGCGAACGCAACACTGGCGTAGCTAAAGACAGTTCTGATGCACGTCTTATAAATGTGCAGCTTGTTACGGACAGACATGCTGTTGCCGGGCCTTAGGAGGTGGAATAGCCTGGCTAGGTAGAAGGACGCCCTGTCCCGCACCACCCGAAGGTGCTTGGCGAAAGTCAGCCGCCTGTCCAGAATGACCCCGAGGTACCGCGTGTGGGTAACCCACGGTATGGCCTCTCCGAACAGGGACAGCTCCCCGTGTCGCGCAGTCAGGGCATCATAGTCGCGCTTCCGCTTTCTAAGTGAGTCAATCGCAAACTGGAGGAGACGGCGCATCCTGTCTACACGAGGCGAGGAGGTATAAATGGCCGTATCGTCGGCAAACAGCGCATAGTGCACGCGGTCCACCCGCGGCAGGTCGTTGATGAACAGGGTGAAAGATAGTACTGCGCCCTGAGGCACACCCGCCCGGGTGGGATGACGCACCGACAGGGTGCCCTCCACACGGTACTGAGAAACCCTGTCCGCCACGAAATCACCAATCAAGTGCACCAGCCTGTCTCTCATCTGCATGTCGAACAGTTTGTGCACTAGTCCACAATGCCATACCTTGTCAAATGCTTTGGCAATGTCGAAGAACACAGCGCCAGTGTCAGCCGAGCACCTACGCGTGGCAGTGAACCAGCGCAAGACATGTTCCACCAACCGGTGCACCTGGTGGGTACAGGAGTGTTCTGGCCTGAATCCGAACTGTTCATCAATGTAAATGTTGTTCGCGCTGAGAAACTCCCACAAACGGGCCTGGATGACCCGCTCATAGAGCTTCCCGAGTGTGCACAGCAAACTGATGGGTCGATAGCTGCCTGGCGAGGTCCTGGGCTTGCCGGGTTTGGGGATGCCGATGACGTGAGCCATCTTCCAGGCTGACGGATAGTGCGAGTTGGCCAACGCCGCATTGAAAAGGTCGACCAGGAACCGGATCATGTCGTCCGGAAGGGCTTTCAGGGCCCGGTTCGGAACACCGTCCGAGCCGGGGGCCTTCTTGACCTGCTGTGTTCTGATCAGCCTCTGGACCTCCGCGAACGTTGTCGTCCTCAGTGGCTGACCAGTGGGCGGGACTCCAAGTCTGTCGGCGACTCCGTCCGCGATGCGGGTGACATGGTCCAGGTCGCAGGGCTCGGTGCTGGGTGAACACTGCAGCTCGAGGCTGCCCGCCAGGCACTCAGCCTTCTCCGCGTCCGTGAACGCCGTGGGAGCCCCAGGGGAGGTGGTAGTCAGAGGCGGCATCTGTACGACGCCGTCAGCCTTGAAGACGCGGACAAGACTCCAGAACGCGAGGTGGGATGGAGTAATCTCTCCAAGGAGAGTGCTCCACTTCGCGTTCCTGAAAACTTTGATGGACTTTTTCAGACTTTTGGCCAACCGATTAAGGTGCGCCTTGCTGTCCGGCGAGGGAAACAGATCATATGCACGGGTGGCCGCGTTCTTTTGTCTTTTAAGTTCATTGATGTACGCAGGAAGCTCCCAGCGACCGGAGTCGAGTGGGACCTCCCTGGTGTTGGCCGAGATAATATCGCGCAAACCGCCCGTGACATAATCGACCGCGCGGTCAGTTCCCTCGCGGGAGACCAAGGAAGCAGGGGAAGGGAGGTTCCGAACCAAGGGGGAGTCCTCCCTTGCCAGCTCGTTGCCGACACCAAGCCAGTTGATGACCGACCTGGTGCCAGCGGGGTCCGACAAGGAACGGCCCAGCCTAAGCACCACTGGCCTGTGGTCCGATGACATAACGTGCTCAACGACAATGCCACTCACGTTGAGCGCGATTCGCTTGAGTATGAATATGTCAAGGAAATTAATATACTTATGTAAATCAGTTGTGCCTATCAAACGGAATATAACCACTACGTGTTAAACTAGCGTATAAGATTTTGTGAAATAAATAAATAAAAAAAAAATAAAAAAAAATACCAGTAAAAGTGTTTGTAACTTGAAGCTTCGTTCGTGAAATGGACCACGTTTTTTTTTACCTACCCAAAGAGAATATAACCACTACGTCTAGACCCGTCGTTCGTTCTAGTTCGTGGCTAGACCCAAAGAGAATATAACCACTTCGTTTTAACTTCTAGTGGTTTAAATTTAACAGTCATTTATTAAATAGTTTGTATTTTAAACGTGTTTTAGAGCTATAAAAATGCGTTTTAAAGTCGATTAGATTCGCGCTTTGATGTCTTTGTATTTTTTTTAATCACTTTTGCATCTTACTGTGAATAGCGATATCTTAGGAAAAATATGCAATATCACAATCATGAGACAGTCCTTTCGTATGGCAATATTATTTTTACTAAGGCCTGTGATGCGATCTACCTATTTGGTTAACACCTATTTGTTATCGGTAGTGTCACATTGATGTGACGCAGTCACTATTGTTTGCAATTGTCCAACCAATAATTAATAGTTTCGATAATGTTGAATAAAGCCTAATAATTATGTAAGGCTTGTCTTATTCACAACAATTTATTCAACATTATAATTTTCAAATGCCTGACACAGAGAAAACGTCGTCTCTGTCGAGCTTAGCTCGCTATCTGCGACCTGACCGTTTCGACACGGAACCCTCGTCAGCTAGTGCCGACTTGAAGTGGGCTCAATGGCAATCATCGTTCGAAAGCTTCTTACAAGTCGAAGCCGCTTCCGCCTCCGAAGTTATAAAGCTAAATATACTTGTGAATCATGTGGCTCCTTCTATTTTCAATATAATTCGAGAGTGTACCACATACTCCGACGCTATTGCGCTTCTAAACAGCACCTTTGAGAAAAGAAGGAATATGACCCTGGCTCGTCATCAACTAGCGACTCGGAAACAGCAGCCTGGTGAGACTATTGCCGAATACTGTAGAGCACTTATGTTCTCGCCAAGACTACCCGGAGAGCCAGGGGCCCATCAGCTGACCCTCATACAACGGTTTCTCCTGGCGAGAGCAAACTGGGCGCGATACGCACCTCTAATCTTAACCCTACCTAAGTACCTAACTTATGTCTAAAAACCCACTCACCCCGTTCTTCAGGCTTCGAGAATTGCTGCCAGCAAGAATGTGTTTATGTGGATGAGTAAGTGTGTGTATGTGTGCTTGCTGGTAGTCTTCGATGAGGCTGCCGCTTGAGCTCGGGCGGCGGAGCCCTCCCGTTCACCAGGACTCGTCCAGGCAGCTCCTTATAGTCCAAGCAAATCCCGTACACCGTAAACTAGGTAACTAATCACTAAATCTCGGGCGCCGTCCCGTATGGGCGCTCCGTACGAGTAAATACACAAATTATTATACCGATCTATACTAAACAATCACCCGCCCCGGACCGACCCGATGTCGGTCCGCTCAAACTCCCGGTAGTCGGGATAGTGATGAGACAGCGCGTCTAAGGATCGAGTCCTTCACCTGTACGTCTGCGATCCGTGGAGACCCATCCTTGCCCGTAATCAAGTTAACGATGCACCCCCGTCGCCAACACAACGGTGATAGGTTAGCATCCTTAACCAGTACGAGGTCTCCAACGCAGGGTGGGGTCGTCCTGTCCGTCCACTTAACGCGTTGCTGCAGAATGTGCAAATACTCAAGCGACCATCGCTTCCAAAAATTTTGAGTCATTTGCTGCAACATCTGATACCGTGACAACCGATTCAACTTAACTTCCGTATATGGATACTCCGGCAAGGCGTTGAGTGGTTGGCAAATTAAGAAATGGCCTGGGGTAATGGCCTCCAAATCATTCGGGTCAGCGCTCAACGGGCACAAGGGTCGCGAGTTTAAGACCGCCTCAATTTTACAAAAGACCGTTGACAACTCCTCAAACGTGAGGATCGTTGAGCCGATGACCCGGTACAAATGAGTCTTAGAAGACTTACTGCCTCAAATATTCCACCCCAGTGGGGGCATCCAGGGGGGCTGAAATACCAAGAAATGCCCCGACTGGCGAGGCCCGTGCCGATATCTCGCTCATTTTGGCCCAAAAACGAAACAATTTCCCGTAAACAACGGTCGGCGCCCTTGAAGTTGGTACCACAGTCCGACCGTATCAGTGACGGCAGTCCCCTTCGAGAAACGAATCGATCCAAAGCTGCCAAAAAGGCCTCCGTAGAGAGATCAGCTACCAGTTCCAAATGAACTGCCTTGGTCGCCAGACACACGAAGACGCACAAATATGCCTTAACCGACTTCGCATTTCGAAGGCGGGATGTCTTGACCATAAAAGGCCCCGCGAAATCCGTACCTACGCCCGCAAACGGCCGAGCTTCCGTAACTCGGTCGGGCGGGAGATCCCCCATTTGTGGTTGCATTGTGGCTGCCTTGAGTCGGTAACAAGGCAAGCAACGAAACACAACGCTCCTTATCACTCTCCGTGCCGACAAAATCCAGAATTCACGCTGCAAAATGGCCAGAAGGGCGTTGCAGCCGGCATGTGAATTCCTGGTTTGGCGATCCCAAACCAATAACTCCACCAAAACTCCCTTCTTGGGAAGAATTAAAGGATGTCGCGCCGAGTAAGGTAACGCAGCATTCCGTAGTCGGCCTCCCACCCGGAGCATTCCATGCTCATCCATGAACGGGTTGAGGCGGACAATGCCTCCCTTCAATCTACCTGTGGCCGTCCGCAAGATCCTAATTTCGTCCTCAAACTCATTCGCCTGGACGACCTTCACCCAGTGTGAAAGAGCCCTCTGTTGCTCTTCAGGTCCCAGTACAGGCGACATGTTTCGCTGCGCGACAGGGTTGCGACAATTATGGATAAACCGCTTTATCCATCCCGTGACTCTAAGTAGCTTACCCAGTGAGCTATAACGTTCCAAAAGAGTGTTGTCTGCTGTAGTAGACTCCACCGTGGTCACATTGACCCTCAAACCCTGGTTCGGGGGCAATAAGTGCCGTCCGCACTCATTAAATGGCCACTCCGAATGTGGCCGTTGCAACCATTGAGGCCCCCACCAAAGAGAATGCTCAACCAGAGCAGGCGCCGGACAGCCGCGAGAGGCGCAGTCTGCTGGGTTAAACTCGCCTGGAACATGTCTCCAGATCAGAGGAGTCTCCGAGTTATTTATTTGTGACACTCGGTTGGCCACAAATACCTCAAGCGTATGAACCGAAGTCTGCAGCCAGCATAACACGATCCGGCTGTCGGTCCATGCATAAATCGTTTCACTAAGATCAACTGTACCACGTAAGTTCTGCACTACATGGTTCAAGAGCCGCGTCAGAAGAGCTGCACCCGCCAATTCCATCTTCGGAATCGTCCAGCGAGTCCGAACAGGAGCAACCTTGCTCTTGGCCATGACCAATCGTACAAGGCCCGCACCTGCAGTCTCACCTGTTCTCAGGTAGACTGCGGCAGCATACCCCTTCTCCGATGCATCACAAAACCCGTGCAGGGTCGCCTTGGCTCCCGCCTGCGGGAGCAGCTTGCGTGGGATCTCAATGTCCGTAATATGCGGCAGTGTAGTCACGAATGCCGTCCACTCCCGTAACAGCTCCTCCGTGAGCTGATCATCCCAACCTAGTTGGGCCAACCAAAGCTTCTGCATGAAGCACTTTGCCATGAACGTCACCGGTGCGATCCAACCTGTTGGATCGAACGTTCGTGCTATGGTCGAAAGGACCGATCGCTTGGTCCAAGTCCTCGACAACAACTCGGCCTCACAATTGTATGTAAATACATCCTGGCTCGGTCGATACTGGACCCCCAAAATTGCCAACACATGAGGATTATCCGGGTCCTCAAACAAATGCGGGTCTTGTTGGTACTCAGCTGGCAGTCATGCCAGCACCTCTGGGCAGTTCGACAACCACTTCCTGAGTTCATAGCCACCGGAGGCCATGAGCGCCACCAATTCATCCCTTAAGACGAGTGCCTGCTCAACACTATCCGTGCCCGTACAAATGTCGTCTACATAGACGTCCCTATCAATGACTGCAGCCGCGCGAGGAAAGCGCAGCCGTTCCTGTTCAGCCAGTTCTCGTAGCGTACGCATTGCTACATAAGGACTGGGCTTTAATCCGTATGTATTCGTGTTGAGCTCATATGTGACCATCGGTTCTTCTGGGCTCTCTCGCCACAATATCAGCTGGAACCGACGGTCGTCCGGGTGGATCTCTGTTTGACGGAACATCATCCTCACATCCGTAACGAAGACAACCTGGTGTTTCCTGAAGTCTGTTAAAATGTCTGCAATGTCCCTAGTCATCTTAGGACCCGCGTGCAGACATTGATTCAGAGACACCCCGCTAGAGGTCGCCACTGAGCCGTCAAATACAATGCGAATTTTGGAGTCTGGTGTCTTCAGGACCGCGTGGTGAGCGAGATGGTAATGCTCCTCACGACGCCAGTCCACCGTGGACACCGACATGTGACCCAAAGCCAAATACTCACGCATGAACTCAACATAATTCCGACGGAAGCTGGAGTCCCGTTTCATGCGCCTCTCCATCGATACCATCCGTTTCTCCGCTGTACGGCGAGAGCTCCCCAGTGGAGGTCGGTTCGATAGAAATGGCAACCGTGTCATAAATCTGCCCGACGGGAGGCGCATCGTGTTACATTGATAAAACGTCTCGCACTCCTCGTCTAACGGGCTAGTCCTAGGAGCTGTGGGTGGCTCTTCCGTTGCCCAGAACCTTTGCAGGACCTCTGATAACACACTGCCATAATATATGGGGCTGTAATCCGTTGCATCCTGTGGTTCCCGCACTGGGCCCAATAATGCGTAGCCCCCCGCGGTGTGTACGGCCACTAATCCGTTCGGTTGCAGCTCCCTCTTGCCGCTCCGTAGCAGCTTCCCGAGGACGTCAGCCCCAAGCAAGACGTCCACCCGTCCGGGAATCGCGAAGTGGGGATCGGCCAACTCCAACCCCTTAGTCAACCCTCTTACCGCCGCCGGTAACCGTATCTGAGGGAGGGCCCCTACCACTTCGTCTAAAACAATCGCCCTGGCATTCACCCGCGTGATCGATGCCGAGTCACCCATCTCAAACAGGAGAGTAGTCTGACCCCTGAGGTGAGGCACCCGATTGCCACCTATACCTACTGCGCCATCCCGTGATGGCTCTAACCTAAGACCTAGCCTGTTCACCAGTCGACTGGACACAATACAACCTTGTGCCCCAGAATCCAACAGTGCCCTCACTTGCACTGGCTGGCCATCCGTACCCCAGACAGTAACTCTAGCCGTCGGTAATAATACCGTCCTTGGCTGGGGGGCCATTACTGAGGAACAGGCTGCTAATTCCTAGCGGGGGCCGCCACCCCCCCTCCCGCAGGAGGGGATGGGGGCCCCTGCACCATGTATGGGTCCCAACCCGGGTAGTATACTCCTCGGCCCATCCGTGCCATGCGGGCTGGCCGGAAGTAGCCCACCGGCATTCGTCCTGCCACTGGCGGGTTTGTAATTAAACGTGGGCGCTCTGCGAGAGGGGGGGTGAAGCGATTACTCGGGGGCGGCAAAGTGGCCCCCAGCGCGGTCGAGTAAGTAGCGTAACCGGCCTCGCCAAGCGTTGCCTCCTGGCACCCGCCCGTATCTTGGTGCCGATCCCCCCCCCCCCGCGGGGGGGATGGCGGCCTCCGTCGGTATTCCGGATCCCTCGGTGACCCCCCTCCCCGAGGGAGGGGTGACTGTCCACCCGAAGCTGGCCTGAGAGGTGGGGTGCGACCTCCCGGCGAGGTCCCGTAAGCCTCCCCCCTCGCGGCCAGGCAGAGGAGCTCATGATTGGCCCCTCCGCATGTTTGACAGTTGGTGGTCTTGCCGCACTCGCGTACATAGTGTGCACCAAGGCAGCGGAAGCACAAGTTGCGCTGTTTGACTACCCCTCGGCGCCTCTGCACACGCTGTGCCTCAAAGTCCACACACGCGGTGATATTATGTCCCCCCCCCCCGGCAGAAGGGGCACACTTCCGAATGGAGGGCGTTATACTTCCGCCCCCCCCCCCCCCCCTACGGGGCTCAGCCGGTTTAGGCCCGCTAAACCGTCGGGGTGACAGAGGGGGGTGCGACGTGGTTGCCCCTTGGCAGTCCGCCCGCCGACACTCGCCCTCCAAAAACGCCCTCAAACTCGCATACGTCGGAAGGTAGTCCGCAGACTCACCGCCATGAGCCTGCTCAAACCGCGCGACTACGTCGCTCGGTAGTTTACGCAGTACCCTATTAACTACTATGTACTTATCTCCTAACGACAGCTTAAGGCGGTCCAATGTGTTGACCGCCACCATGACCGGATTTAGGATTTTCACTCGTATCTCCTGCACATTGGATACTTTCGGGATATCAAATAATTTGTCGATGAGCCCATCAATAATTAACCGCCGATTGTCATATCGGTCAGTTAAGAGGCCCCATGCCGTATCGTAACTGGTATCCGTAATCTCTAAATGCGTTAACATGTCATGGGGCTCCCCGTAAAGCCTTCCCATTAACTGCGTCATTTTGTACGCAGGTGAAAGATCCGTACGCGAATGCACTACGCTGTTAAAAAGATCACGAAACCTGGGCCAGTCCGCATACTCGCCGCTAAATTCTGGCACGGTCACGGGCGGCAGCGGTGCCAGAATCCCCGCGCCAGCCGACCTGCATGGTCCCCGAATCTCTCCCTTTCGCGCCCGTTCAATTTCCGATGCCGCCTGAATGATGCTCATAACCATCTCCCCACATTGGTCCACGCTGCGCTGCACAGCAATCTGAGGCCCACTTTCCCCCTCAGATTCCTCGTCATCCACAAGGGCCAAATATTCTGCGTGCCATTTGAGCACCGCGTCATGTCTGTCGTCTACTTGTCGCGCGCGTGACAGTAATGCGTCTTCGCGATCCGTTCGACCAATCATCGTAATTACTAGCGAAAACCATCTTAACTCCGCTTCGATTTTCGTGGCGACCGTCCTGAGTACTGAGGGAACCATTGAACCAACCCCAATTAACAACACTAATAATTACTCTTATTACCTAACTACTTAATAAATACTTTATGTTTAGTGAGTAAGTTAGCGACGGAACACTAATTCACCAACGTGTCTCCGTATCTAAACGCAACAAATAACTTATTCACTCAACCAATACAACCGTTTACTTATCCTAATTACAATATAAAATTGTATACCTACTTATACAAAACGTAACTTTCATATTACGAAGCCTTTCTGTGCAATGGAATGCGACTCGCGCGCGTTCTACCCGTAAATTACAATTATCTATAAGTTCTAAAATAAATATCTACACTACACTGTGGATATGAACCACGCTCTGGTTACCAAAAATATGTTCTCGCCAAGACTACCCGGAGAGCCAGGGGCCCATCAGCTGACCCTCATACAACGGTTTCTCCTGGCGAGAGCAAACTGGGCGCGATACGCACCTCTAATCTTAACCCTACCTAAGTACCTAACTTATGTCTAAAAACCCACTCACCCCGTTCTTCAGGCTTCGAGAATTGCTGCCAGCAAGAATGTGTTTATGTGGATGAGTAAGTGTGTGTATGTGTGCTTGCTGGTAGTCTTCGATGAGGCTGCCGCTTGAGCTCGGGCGGCGGAGCCCTCCCGTTCACCAGGACTCGTCCAGGCAGCTCCTTATAGTCCAAGCAAATCCCGTACACCGTAAACTAGGTAACTAATCACTAAATCTCGGGCGCCGTCCCGTATGGGCGCTCCGTACGAGTAAATACACAAATTATTATACCGAACAACCGTACAGCCCGGCGGCCATTGCAACTCTGCCCTACGCGGCCGGGCGCTCCCTCTCTCGCGCTGGCGGCGTAGCTCTGTCCCACTTTCGCAATCCGAATGCGCGCGGGCAGTCACGACGGCCGCGCGTACGTCTGTTTCACCTGGCCGAATGCTTTCTCTTTCGCGCGGCGAAATAAATGAAAACTGAACTGTCTATACTAAACAACTTACATGTCTCGCGCACGACTGTCACTTCAAACAAGTAACAGCGGAGGAACATCAGAGCCAATCTATACGAGGAGCATTTATCGCCGGCCTTTCTACTCAAAAAATACGTGAGCGTCTACTAGAAAAATCAGAAATGTCCCTTGAAGAGACATTGAACCTCGCCCTTGCTCTCGAAACTGCCGAAAATACATCGCAGGCTATTCAAGCCTCAAACACAAATTCGACTTTACTAAACGCTGTGTCAGATGGCGAAAACCTTCACGCTAATAACGCGGCCGTTTCTAGACCAAACACTGACGGGTCTCGCCGGCGTTGTTTTTTTTGTGGTGGCAACGTGCATCAGCTAATCAAATGCCCTGCGCGCGACGCCGAATGCCTGCTATGCTCCAGAAAGGGCCACTACGCAAATGTTTGCCGCAGCTCCGGCAGCAAAGGCCAAGGTACTCGTAACACCAGCGCAGCCAGCACTGATGATGACCCTCAAGATTCTGCTGCATCATCTCTAGCCGCAATATGTGCCGCGGCGCCTTCGAGCTTAAGTAAGGCGACCATTTCTATTCTTGTCAATAATCTCAAAGCTGATGCTCTCATAGACACTGGAAGCTCTATTAGTTTCATCAACAATGACCTCGCTCAACTCCTGAATCTGAAAAGGAGGCCCTGTACCCGAACTGTCACTCTCGCCTCTTTAAACAACACTTCCCCTATCAATGGTATCTGTTACGTGAATATTCAGATCGAGAGTCATATGTACAAGCATCACACGCTACACGTCATGGAAAATCTCTGTGCCGATGTCATCATTGGCCACGACCTTCTGAAACACCATTCATCTCTTGAATTGCAGTTTGGAGGGAATAAAGAAAAACTCAAAATATGCAACGTCATCGAAGCCTCTGTGCCACCAGTATCTGTTTTCACGAACCTGTCACCGAAAATCCGACCAACCGCTATACCATCCCGACGTCATTCCGAAGAGGATCAAGCCTTTATCTCCAAAGAGATAGTCGATCTGTTAAAAGACAACGTCATCGAACCAAGCATATCGCCTTGGAGAGCCCAAGTCTTGGTCGCTGGGGGAGGTAATCATAGGAAGCGTATGGTTATTGATTATTCTCGAACTATAAATCGCTACACTGAGTGTCTAACTCAGTGTAGCGATTTATAACCTACCCTATACCAAATATCGATGCCATAGTATCACGAGTCGCGAAATACAACGTCTTCAGTCAGATCGATCTTAAAAGCGCCTACCATCAGGTCCCTATCCTCCCAAAAGAGAAAATCTATACAGCCTTCGAAGCTTGCGGGAACTTATACCAATTCACAAGGATCCCGTTTGGCGTCACGAATGGGGTTGCGGGTTTTCAGAGAACCTTACATTATGTTATCAGAACTGAAAAGCTTACTGGTGCGTACGCTTATCTAGACGATGTCACTGTCTGCGGGAAAGATAAGGAAGAACACGACAAGAATTTAAGTAAATTCCTAGAAGCTGCAAAGAAATACAATCTGACACTGAACGCTAGCAAGTGTATCTTCGAAACAGACTCTATCAATCTAGGTACTCGGCTACTCCATTCATAAAAATATTATCAAACCAGACGAAACCCGTCTAGAACCGCTCTTAAATCTCCCTGTTCCCTCGGACGCTGTTACTCTTAAACGAACACTCGGATTATTCGCTCACTATTCAAAATGGATTAATAATTTCTCTGCTAAAATCAGACCCCTTGTACAATCATCACTGCCTCTTTCTCAAGAAGCCATTGACTGCTTCACAAAACTAAAAACCGAAGTCGCGCAATCAGCACTCGCCTCCATTGATGACAAGGAAATCTTTACAGTAGAGACCGACGCGTCAGATTTTGCCATTGCTGCAACGCTGTCACAGAAAGGACGACCCGTCGCGTTTTTCACTCGCACGCTAAGTGACTCAGAAAGACGCCAGCCTTCTATTGAGAAAGAAGCCTGTGCGATCGTCGAAGCCCTTCGCAAATGGCGTCACTATCTAGTGGCTCGACATTTTCTACTCGTAACCGATCAGAGATCCGTATCGTTCATGTTTGACCAAAAGCTTTCTAGCAAGAAAAGATAGAGAGATGGCGTTTAGAACTATCGTGTTACAAATTCGACATTACTTATCGGCCTGGGAAACAAAATGTAGCCGCTGACGCTTTATCGCGAGTATGTGCCACATTGAGTGGAGCTACAAACAAACTCATTGAAATTCACAACTCTCTATGTCATCCAGGAGTTACCAGAATGAGTCACTGGGTTCGCTCGAAAAATTTACCATATTCTATCGAAGAAATAAGAAGAATGACCGCGGCTTGTCCTGTATGCGCTGAAATAAAGCCTAGGTACGCCCGTAATGAAGGGCAACTGATTAAAGCAACATCGCCATTCGAAAGACTTAATTTAGATTTTAAAGGACCGGTACCGTCAAAAACACAGAACAAATATATCCTGACCATCATCGACGAGTACAGCCGGTTCCCATTCGCGTATGCATGTAAGGACATGACGTCCGAATCTGTAATAAAAAGCCTTAAGGATCCTTTTTTATTGTTCGGCACGCCAGCCTATATTCACACGGATAGAGGGACGTCGTTCCTCTCTGATGAGATAAGAAGATTTCTTACAAGCCTAGGAGTTGCGAGCAGTCGGACAACTCCCTATAATCCACAAGGCAACGGTCTCATAGCACGCTTTAACGGGACACTGTGGAAAACAATCCAACTCCAACTGCAATCGAACAATCTAGATAGCGCCGACTGGGAGCAAGCTCTACTAGTCGCTCTTCACGCAATTAGGTCTCTACTATCGACAGGGACTAACACAACCCCGCACGAAAGGATGTTCATCCACCCTCGTCGGTCTTGTAATGGGACGTCAATGCCTGCGTGGTTAATGTCTCCCGGACGTGTGTACCTATATGAAAAAAAATGTGAGAAATTCCAAATACGATCCCGCCGTTGAGGAAGTGGAGCTCTTACAGAACAATCCAGAGTATTCATACATCCGTCTTCCTGACGGTCGTGAGACAACAGTCTCAAACAGACGTCTGGCACCCTCTCCACTCAGTGACGACGACGATGAGGAAGTGGAGCTCTTACAGAGCACTCCAGAATATTCTCCACTCAGTGACGACGGTGACGAGTTTGATGATGCTTTGGAAGTCTCCCTGTCTCCCGAAACCGGAAACGGAGAAACAGCTCCATCCGCTGAAGAGAGTAAACCACCTGTTCAAGAAGTTGAACCCCGCCGATTAGCTCGAGAACGAAGACCGCCTGATTACTTACGGGACTACGTAACGACCATAAACAACGGGGGGTGAATGATGCGATCTATTTGGTTAACACCTATTTGTTATCGGTAGTGTCACATTGATGTGACGCAGTCACTATTGTTTGCAATTGTCCAACCAATAATTACTAGTTTTGAAAAAAGAGGAATCCGTCAGCGGAACGTCAAGAACGGTTTTTTCCAAATTGTTTCTAATTATCGGTTTATTTGCTTGGAACTTCGTGGATTTGACCAGAATTGACCTAAGTTTTCGTTATATATATATAGTGATTTATAGGTTTAGGTCTGGGTGACTTGTTTATAGGAGTCACCCATTAGGTTTATTTATGGGGGATCACTCCCCTGGGGACCCGGGGGGGTCAAATTGGACTTCTCCAGTTCCTCCATCTCCCGGCGCTTATATAACTCTCAAGCAGTCTGGAGACCGCGATCTCGTTGCTCGACGTTGCAGAACGGACAAGATGGAACGCAAGGGTTCGGATTTAAATATTAATTCTCGGTCCCGGTCGAGCTCCCGCTCGCGCTCGTTACGGTCTTGCTCTTCCTCAACGGACACTACGGACAAGTCAATGGTGGTTGCCAGCGATATCAGGCTAAGTAATTCTTTTTCAATTTTACCTGACACGAAACCAGACTCTCAGGACTCTGTGTTGGAGTTGGGCCAGGCGTCAGCCCCAGGAGTCCATTCATCTCAGGCTGCCTCTCTTACACATACGGATCAGAATACTCCTCCGGCTCATTTACAGGCTTCGATGCCTTCCCTGCCAGCTTCTACTCCTCGGCTATCATCATCACTGCAGTCGACGGAACGAACCAGTTATAAACGCGGTGATCCCGGCCCTTACATAGTCCATGTTCAATACGACAGTCAGGCTCTAGGTGCCACTTTGCATCCGGTCTCCTTTGGGCAATTCCTCCACCTCCATCACCGAGAATTCCCTAACGTGATTGACGGTTCGGTTAAAGGCTTAGGCCGGAACAGAGTATCGGTAAGCTTCCACTCTTTCACGGACGCTAATGAGTTCCTACTTTCTCCAACCGTGGTTAATAAGAAGCTAAAGGCTTCTATTCCCTCCTTTAACGTTACCAGGATGGGTCTGGTCAGGGGCATCCCAGCCAGCTGGACCCTGGAGGATATTATATCTTATGTGAAAGTTCCAGAAGGGTGTGGCCGGGTAACCAAGGCCAGACGGCTGAATTTCAAAAAAACCAACTTGACAGATGGCTCGTACAAGTGGATTCCTTCCGAGACTGTTGTGTTAACTTTCGATGGGCAAGTGCTCCCTCCGAGAGTGTTTGCCTGCTATAATGCCCTAAAAGTTGAAGTGTACACTTTCCCCACTGTGCAATGTTTCCAGTGCTGCAGGTTCGGACACACCAAGGACAAATGCCGTTCGACTCCCCGCTGCTTTCGTTGTGCCGGAGAGCATTTTGGTGACACGTGTAATGTGGAAATTCTCAAGTGTATTAACTGCAAAGGCGAGGAGGGTCACTCGGCTAAAAGCAAGTCCTGTCCGGAATTTATCCGCCAATGTAACATTAAAAAGGCGATGGCGGAAAACAATATCTCATATGCGGAAGCTGATAAGCTCCAACCAATCTTTGGGAAGTCATTCGCGAATGTAGTAGCTTCTGCGTCTCCGGGAAGTAAAGGCAGTTCCTTCAGAAAGACAGTTTTCTCTAAAGTCCGTTCTCCTCCCCCTCCACGTGCTGGCTACGACAGAAGGGCTCATATGGGCCTTACCAATGAGCCTTCTCCTCAGTTTGCCAACGGAACCGCGCTGAATAATCCGCATGCATCTGCTGCATCCGAAGATGTGATGGCGATTCTTATCAGACCTTTCTCAGTACTGTCTAAAGTGTTCTCTGGCCCCAATAATGATCTGTTGTCCCTCGTTGCCCCTCTTCTTTCCTCTCTTTTCAATTCCCTTAATAATGGCGCAGTCAATTCTGCAATGGAACTGTAGGAGCATCCTAAATAAAAAATCTGATTTAATTTACTTAACTAACAAATTCAGTCCTTTTATCATTGCCCTCTCAGAAATCTGGCTTAAACCAGATTATAACCTCCGTTTTCCAGGTTTTACCTGTTTACAGGATGTCAGAGTAGATGGGTATGCTGGTTGTGCGTTGCTTGTTAAAGAAGGTCTCTCTTTTAGTAAAATTATGGTTCCATCCTCTGAGAACTTTCACATCGTAGCTGCCCGTGTGAATAACTACACCTTTGTCTCCCTTTATATTGCTAATGCAACTAAACCCATTCTTTTTCAGCTCTCCTCTATTTTGGAATCTCTGCCCCTCCCTATTTTCATCCTGGGCGATTTTAATTGCCATCACCGTGTATGGGGCTCTGGGAAAACGGATCCTTTAGGTGAAGTGTGGCTGGAGCTAATGCATCCCCTTAACCTTTGCATACTCAACACGGGCTCCCCTACTAGGCGCTCGAGGCCTAACGAGGTGTCTAGTGTGGTTGACCTCTCGCTATGCTCCCCTTGCCTGGCATCTCAGGTCACCTGGAGTACACTTGACTCTTCTTTTGGCAGCGATCACTTCCCTATATTGATTGAATTCCCTCTCCTCTACCAAGTAAAATCCACTCCTAATCCCCCTCTCCTAAAATTTAATTTACTTAATGCCGACTGGGCGGAGTTCAGGAAGGTAATGAGCGAGTCGGTCTCTCTGTTACCTCCTTTAACACCGAGTGATATTGATAATTGTGCGAAGGAGTTCTCAAGAGCAGTAAATCTTTGTGCTGAGAAGGTGTTCCCTGTTAAAAATGCCGTTTCCGGGAAAATTCCTTCCCCTCCCTGGTGGGACTCACAATGTACTCTGGCCGTTAAAAATAGGAAGTGGGCAGAAAACGAGTACCGCTTTGACATTTGCCAAGCAAAATTTATTAATTTAAGTAAATCAATAGCGGAATCCAAACGCCTTCTCCAATCAAAGAAACGGGATGGCTGGAAGTCCTTTTGCTCCTCTTTGTCTCCTTCTACTCCTGCTCGTTTTCTCTGGAGGAGTATAAGGAGATTTAGAGGTAGCAAACAGGGTTTTGCTAGGTCTCATCCTTTGGGTGGAGACTGGGCCGATTCGTTCATGGATTCTCTCGCTCCGCAGTATGCCCCTAGTAGGTTAGAAGTTGATACTGGTTATTGTTCTTCTTCTTCTGATCCCCTCGATTCTCCGTTCACGATGGTGGAACTAAAACTGGTCCTTGGCTCTGTCACGGACTCTGCCCCGGGCATTGACGGTATTCCCTATTCTTTCATCTCTAACGCTAATGATTCCTTTCTTTCTTACTTCTTGGCTCTCCTCAATAACATTTTCATCTCTGGTACTGTCCCGCAAGTCTGGAAAGCTCAATTAATTATCCCAATCCTTAAGCCTAATAAAAACCCTTCTGATCCTTGTTCTTACCGTCCGATCGCCCTCTCTTCCACTCTCCTAAAAATTTTAGAACATCTTTTAAAAAACAGGATTGAATGGTTTGTTGAAAGCCGCAATTTATTGTCTGACTCTCAATTTGGCTTCCGGAAAGGGAAAAGTACGATGGACAGTCTTGGAATATTTACCTCGGATATCCGCATAGCCTTCTCCCTGAAGAAATCTGTTGTTGCTGCTTTCCTGGACGTTAAAGCTGCCTACGACAATGTCCAGCTTCCGATTCTCTGGGAAAAGCTTTGTCGACTTAAGATACCTTCCAGACTGTCGTGCCTCACACTTAAGTTACTTTCTGAACGACACATCACATTCTGGGGTAATGATAAGACAATATCTCCGTCTAGGCGAATTTGGAAAGGGCTGCCGCAAGGGTCCGTTCTTAGTCCCCTGCTCTTCAATATCTATTCTGCTGATTTAGAGTCTGCTAAAGGTCACTCAAGCATCCTCCAGTATGCTGATGATATTTTGTTGTACTCTTCCGATACTAATATTTTGAAGGCGGCGGACCAAGTTTCCCGATCTTTGATCTCATTAGAGGGCTGGCTAGGGCATCATGGTTTTGAGCTGTCTCCCTCTAAAAGTAACATTGTAATCTTTTCTAGGAAACATTCTATCCCAAATGTCTCTGTTACGTTAAAAGACCAAGTAATCCCCTTAAAGCAGCATTTTAAATTCCTAGGCTTAGTGTTGGATTCTAAACTATCTGGTCTCGCGCACTGCGAATACGTTAGAGATAAGTGTGAAAAGAACCTTAACATCCTCAGGTGTTTGGCTGGAGTGTGGTGGGGTGCTCACCCTTTTGCCCTAAAAATTGTCTACAATGCCATCGTTAGAAGCGTCCTGGATTACGGAACCTTTTTGTTGGAGCCTGCCTCTGCAGAAGGTTTGCAGCGTCTTGATCGAGTACAATCTAAAGCGTTGCGTATTATTGCTGGAGCAATGAAAAGTAGCCCTATTAACGCCCTTCAGGTGGAATGTATGGATCCTCCGCTTGACCTTCGCCGTCAGTATCTGTCTGACCGCTATCTGTTTCGTACTTTCCAATATTCTATCCATCCCATCTCCCCTAAAATCGTGCTCTTGGACGATTATTTTAACAAGTCTCCTTATTGGACTAATAAGTCTCCTCCCTGTCTAGTAACTAGTTTCCGCAGGTTCAAAGGTATTAAAGACCCAACTTTTCACTCCCCGAATCTTCCTATGTTTGAATTCCCCTACTTTGTAACTATTCTCCAACCCCGTGTTATTCTAGATTTTGATGTTATGAAAGGCGATATCTCTGCAAGGGAATATTCTCGCGGTCTTCTGGCAAAGGACTGGGCTGGGTGGCACACTCTTTACTCTGATGCCTCGAAGTTATCCCCCATGGGCTGTGTAGGGGTAGGTACCTATCACTCGCAGTATCGGATCGTCCAAAAAGCAAAGTGCCCTCCGGAATCTTCGGTTTTCTCTGGAGAGTGCCTTGGTATCCTAAAAAGCTTGGAATACATTATTTTAGCCGGTTTACGTCGTTCCATTGTCTTTTCTGACTCTCGCAGTGCTCTAGAAGCTATTTTAGCTAACCCGTTTACTTCTAAACTCCATAATCCCTTAACCCTGAAGATTAAAGAAGCGGTTAATCAATGCAGTTCCAGAGGCTCTGAGGTCGTCTTGGCCTGGATACCGAGCCACTCGGGTATTGATGGAAACGAAAAGGCGGACTTCATTGCCAAACAAGCAGTCGCTTGCGGTGATAAAGTCCCTTTTAGAATCTGCTGCCATGACCTTCTTTCCCTCCCTCAGCAGTTTTTAAGGAAAAAGTGGAACGCCCGGTGGCGGTCTAGCAGCAGACGGACGGGCGCAACCTATGCTAAAGTTCAACCTGTTTTACCCCTGAAAGTCTGGTTTTCAAAAATTCTTCTTAGTAAACAAGCAACTTCGACAATTATTCGCATGAGGCTGAACCATTGCTGTACCCATGTTCATTTGAGGTGGCTCCGTATTCGGGACTCTTCCCTTTGTGAGTGTGGTCTAGACGAGGGCAGCTTAAATCACTTGATTTTGAGTTGCCCCCGTCTGGACCATTCTGGCCTATACGCTGGCCTCATTTATCAGAAAATCCCCTTGCCTACCCACGTAGTGTCCCTTCTGTTTCCGAATCCTGCTGTTTTTCGGCTGATTTCAAATTTCCTCTCTCTCAATAAATTGAAACTTTAACTCTTCCTACCAGGCTATAAAATTATTTATCTTAGTATGTACTATGTACCTATTCGTATCCATCAACAAAATCTGGTCAAATCGTTTTCTTGTCTCCCCTTCCTCTAGTTCATTTTTCTGACGTGATGTTGGCAGAAATGTCCTATGACGGTTGCCATAATAAAAAAAAAAAAAAAAAAAAAATTACTAGTTTCGATAATGTTGAATAAAGCCTAATAATTAAGCCTTATTCACAACAGCCTGCAAAACACTGGCGCGGCCTGCGGTGGCGGACGGCGGACAATAGAAAATTTGACAGCGGCGGACAAGTTTACTATTGTCCGCCGCGGCCAGGCCGCGCCAGTTCTGTATATACATTACATGATTTATCAGCCCCAATTCATCAGAAGCTGACTAATTGCTATCGTCTGTACGCTACACCCATGTACGTCCATGGCTACACCCAATTATGACTTCGATATGTTGTACTGACACATTGGGGTAATGGGGCATATACATTACATGATTATTGTCAGCCCCAATTCATCAGAAGCTGACTAATTGCTATCGTCTGGATGCATGTTGCGCTGCTGATCCAACCGTCAAAGGAGTTGTCCTGACTAATTGCATGACAATCACAATTTGGACCATGGAATTGGCATGATCTGCCAAGTATTAATTTTTTTAAGGAAAATTAAAAAAAATATAGGTACTAAAGAATATTGTATTATTATTTTACAATGTAATTTTGTATTTTTTTAAACCAGTGTTTTACAACTATAATTTCATTTAGTGTGGCCAGTTAACAGTAAGAAACCGAAAATTGCCGCATTCAAACGGTCTTGCGAAGCGGACTGCAAGATTGTTACTAACCAATGAGATAGGGCGAGACAGCACGTCTATCATGAGATGGCTGTGGTACACTCTCGATTTTTGTGTGCTGCACGGCTATCATGCGACGGCGCGCGAACTCTCGATTTTTCTCGCACTATCCGTCTCTCTCTTATTAGAACAAGAGGTTTCTTACTGTTAACTGGCCACACTGAATGAAATTATAGTTGCAAAATACTGGTTTAAAAAAATTACAAAATTCGTGTAAAATATTAATACAATATTCTTCAGTATAATTTTTTAATTTTCGTTTTAGAACATACATCCACACGATAGCAATTAGTCAGATTCTGATGAGTTGGGGCTGACACATCACGTAATGTGGATTGCCCATTACTGTTAACAGGCCACACTGAATGAAATTGTAGTTGCAGTTGTTACGTCTGAGGGGCTACCGCGAAGGGAAAACGAACTTCGTTCGAATGTCTCCCTCTCTATCGCTCGAACTAGCAAGTGTGACAGAGACGGAGGTACATAAACGAAGTTCGTTTTTGTTTCGCGGTAGCCCCTCTGTACGCTACACCCTATTAAGCCTGCATCACACTGGTGCGGCCTGGCCGCGGCGGACAATTGTAAACATGTCCGCCGCTGTCAATTTTCCTATCGACCGCCACCGCAGGCCGCGCCAGTGTGTGAGATGCCTTATGCCTTTGACATGTTGTACTGACAAATTTGGGGTAAAATCACATAATGTGGATTCCCCACATATTGCCACAATTTGTCAAAAATTGGATCTGACAAATCAGAATTGATAATTGTGTGGTATGTAGAGCCCATCACAAATTATGGTAAAATCACGTATACCCCATGATGCGCTTATTTGTAAGGACAACTCGTTTGAAATGCCCATGAATCTAGAATACTCTGGACAGGCTGCACATGATGCCACAGTGAGAGACGGAAAGTCTCCTATGCAGCTAAATTAAGAACTAGTCTTAAAATGGCTGATGACTTGCCATAAACAGCCTACTTAATTTGGACGGGTATTGGTTTATGTGCCACAACTTCATACTAGAAATTCATTCTAAATCAGTTGTAGCAAGTAAAAAAAAGTGGAACTATGACAAGGACAATAAATGATATTTTCCTTTCTGTCATACTCATCGAGATTTGTATGCTACCAGCTCGCTCGCACGTGGTATTGTTATTACCATAGCCTGTCCAGAGTATTCTAGGTTCATGGACATGCCCCAGAGGATAGCAAATTAGGCCTGCACCACACTGGCGCGGCCTGCGGTGGCGGACAATAGTAAATTTGACAGCTAATGCCAAGTTTACTATTGTCCGCCACCACAGGCCGCGCCAGTGTAATGCAGGCCTTAGTCAGATTCTAATAAATCGGGGCTGACTAATCATGACATGTATACACCCCATCACATCTGTACGCTACCAAAGAGAATATAACCACTACGAGCGATATCTTAGGAATTAAGCCTGCATCACACTGGCGCGGCCTGGCCACGGCGGACAGTAGTAAAGTTGTCCACCGCTGTCAAATTTACTATTGTCCGCCACCGCAGGCCGCGCCAGTGTGTGGCAGGCCGTAATAAATAATATCACAATCATGAGACAGTGCTTTGGTATGGCAATATTATTTTTACTAAATGGTATACCTAAATTGCCACAACTTGTTGAGCTGGTCAGAAATTGGATCCGACCAATCAGAAGTTATAATTGTATGGTTTGTACAACCCATAACAATCCGACCACAACCACATGTGCATGCAATTTCACAATGCAACTCGTTTGGCAGTTGGATCAACATGCCGGGAAACGAAAACGAACTTCGTTCGCGTATTTTCATCTCTGTCGACCTTGCTAGTTCGAGCAATAGAGAGGGAGATACTAGAACTTAGAACTAAGTTCGTTTTCACTTCGCGGTAGCCGCTCAGACGATAGCAATTATCAGCTTGATAAACTGGGACTGACAAGTCATGACATGTATACACCCCATAAAAAAATAGCAGGTTACGAAACGAACGGATAGATGGCGCCCGGTGCGCTAAATTTAACAAAATATGCAAATTGTTTCTAAACATGGCTGCCGGTCGGTCCTCTTAGTTTATTGATATATTTGTGATTTATTATATATTCAACCCATCGCCAGAGACTTGAAATAAGTGATAACATGCCATAGCGGATCAAACAGCGAATTGAAATGACTTCGACTCCAAAGACTGAGAAATGCGGACTAGGTAAGTTATGCGTGACATTCTAGTCTAGTTATACTTTTCTACGTTTGTTCTTTGGAAATCGAATTCATTTACAATATGGTTTATTTTTCTTCGTTTAACTCTTTTCCTTTTATGTAAAACTTTTTATCCCTTTTTAATTTGTGAATGACAACCATGCTCATTTGTATTTCCTTTGTTATTTCCAATAATGCACTCGCGATGTTAAGGTAATCGTACGCCTTCTAGTTCTACAATATCTTCTATTAATATTACCCTCAACGCATAGTTCCTGAAGTGATTTTAAATGATGTTGACTGTAGTAGCATAATCGTTTTTTAGTTTGTGCTTATTTTTGATTCATCATTAGTATTTATTCTTCTTACCCACCATCAATGCGAAAAGGGGGTGTGGACACTGTGGACGGGTGTATGAATACGTATGATTTATTATACGTTTAGGCGGTATCCATCAAAGTAGTAAACACTGTACCTAGAATCGCGAGTCCCTAAAATAATTTAGAACAAGTAATGGCCAAACAAACAAAAGATATAAACAAATCCACTTTGAATATTATTTCAGACTAGAGTTTCGAATATAAATATAGGTGTTTATTATGCACTATTTTATTTGAGCTGGTTTTATAGCTAGTTTATATGGAACCCTAGTTTATGCCTACCCATCTACTTTAAAAATACTCTATCCATTCCCTGTTGTCAGAGATACAGACAACAGGTGGACTACTGTATGGAAAGGCCCAATTTCCAAAAGGAAAGGCGGAAGACCAAGCAATTGGCAGGCAGACAACATACACGAAGTTGAAGGCAAATATGTATGGAAAAGGGAAAGGATAAAGTTGTGTTGATTTGTTGGGTAGGCCTATACTAGGGTTCCATATAAACTAGCTATAAAACCTTGTTTCAGTGGCAAATGTTTCTTCAAATTTAATGTATGGTTTGCAGATTTATCATTTCATAGAACTCATATAAAATTTCTAAAACAGTAAACTTTTGAGGATTGTTACAAAACAAGCTGTACCTGTAAATGCTTGCAAGTGACCTTGTTCTGAAAAAAAAAGATCTTAATATAACATCCCCCGGGCACCAGACCAGAGATATATGAAACATGTCCTGCCCATTGCGTTTTCATTTTCAGTCCATCAGTTACTGTTCCTGATTTTTCCTTTTTTTATTTTGTGTATTTTCTAAATGCTTATCACATGACCTAATCAGGCTTTATCTAATTCTATTTGAATTCTTATTTATCCCTATTTTAGATTTTAGGGTTTTTATGCAATGGACAAAAAAAGGTTTGAACAAATGACATTTATAAATGCATTACATTTATAATAATACAATTTTACAAGGCATGGCCCGAGTCAATCCCTACAATAGGCATGATGACAGTAATTGAAAATCACTAAAATATGGTATTTTCTAGAAATTTGAAAAATGCTCATATTTTTTTATTAAATAAGAGATTATAAATTATTTTGATAAAATTAAACTGAATAATACGGACGCCCGCCATGATATGTTAAACACCAATCAGAGCGCATGACGTCACGTTTGTATAAACAAATACCCATAACAGCAATTAGTAACTTTTCTTTTTGAGAATGCGTATATTGCGTATACTCCCCGACTTGGCCCTCTGTGACTTGTTTTATTCCCCTGTAGAGAAAATGATGTTTGGCTGATATTTATGAGATCATGAGCTTAGATGATCCAGTACAACAATTGAATAAGTTACTTTACCATTTTATAGCATTAAATTTTTCTTTAAAAATACCTCAATGGATTTTATTCAGATAAAAACTTTCGTAATAAAATAACCCTCAAGACTTAAAAATGTACACTTATTGTTGAGTGCATTGAGCAACGGAAAGTGTGCAATCTAAATTGCAGATTCATTAGATGGGACCCTCGTTGTAATAGGCATGATGACACATTTTGAAAAACTGTTCTATAATGTTCAGAAACATTTATTATGTACAACGAATAAGATTTTTCAATAGAATATAACAGTTAAGTAGGAAAAAATGCATTTTAGTTTTTAAATTTCAAATTGGCGCTTAAACGCTTGTCAGTGTCATGGCGTCCCGAGTGACGTCATGTTTGTATAAATAGAACGCAAACCTTTGACGTTTGCTACCTAGATCGCTAAATTGGTCATTGAATGAACATAAATTAAAAAGTTTACAAGTCTAGCGCGGCCGTGCGAGCGAGAAAGCGGGACAATGACGTATGAAGACCTGACAGATAACATGGTTCTATCCCTGTCTTCTGTTCATTCAGTACGTAAGTTTTCTCTGTAATCTGTGGTAATGGCTGTTATGGGTATTTGTTTATACAAACGTGACGTCATGCGCTCTGATTGGTGTTTCACCTTTTTAAACCATTCTTCAGAGGCGGGAAAAACAAAACCGCAGTGTTTTGTTTTTTTTCTCATTTGACAGCGATTCAGTGGAAGCATGAATGTAGAATTGTTAAAATGGAGAAAGAACAGTATCGGCCTGTAATTAGGTTTATGTTTTTGGAAGGGAAAACATGTGATGAGATAAAAGTGAAGAATGGTAAACCGCCTTTACCATGAATATGCTCCTTCTATGACAACCGTTAGATACTGGTAAAACGAGTTTAAGCGAGGGAGAACAACCGTCTTTGACGAGGATCGCCCAGGCCGCCGAATTAAGGTGACTACAGACGATATGGTTAAAAAAATTGAAAATATCGTTCTAGCCGACCGCCGAATTAAACTTCGAGAAATCGTTGATGCTGTAAACGTTTCAATTGAGCGAGTACAAAACATATTAGAAGAAAAATTGGGTATGAAGAAAGTATCGGCGAGGTGGTTGCCGCGTTTACTCACGGAGGAGCAAAAACGGAACCGACTGACTACTTCGGAGCAGTGTTTAGCAGTGTTCAAACGTAACCCGAAGGAGTTTCTGCGTCGTTTTGTGACCGTAGACGAAACGTGAGTTCACCACTATACCCCGGAAATGAAAGAGCAGTCAAAGCAGTGGATTTTACCGGGTGAACCTGCTCCAAAGAAAGCAAAAACCGTCCCATCGGCTGGAAAGGTCATGGCCACCGTTTTCTGGGATTCGCCCCTGCGAAACCTCACCTCACCCTCACCTTTTCTAAGTAGTTAGAAAAGGGAAGAACGATAACAGGGCAGTACTATGCTAATTTATTGGATGAATTTGAAGCTGTGTTGAAGGAAAAACGACCCCATTTAAAGAAGAAAAAAAGTACTGTTTCATCACGATAACGGCCCAGCTCATTCGTCCAGAGTCATGATGACCAAAATTAAACAATTACGATACGAACTATTGCCTCACCCCCGTATTCTCCAGATTTGGCCCCGTGCGATTTCTTTTTGTTTCCCAACCTGAAAAAATGGCTCGGTGGTAAGCGATTTAGATCAAATGACAAGTCATTGCCGTCACAGAGTCCTATTTTAAGAGGCCTATTTTAATGACTTTCCGAAATCATAATTATATTTTCAAAAATTATATTTACACAAATGCATATTTACAAAAACGACTGATTGTTTTTTTCACAGTTAAGCGGGTAGTTATCAAACAACCCTTGTAAGTCGTCACTTATTTTTACCGCCTGTGTATCGTCCTATTATAAAATAATTATACCTTCAATTGATGAACAGATATGTTTGCAGCGCTGCCCATCGTCATATATTTATGCTGGTGACTGTACTAATAGAGGACGCTTTACGCCTACAGAAGCTTAAGCGTATTAAATCTTTCCTTTTTCATTCAAGATTACGACGTAACTATTAGTATTTATTCGAAAACTGATAACGTACTCGTACTTAATTAATAATCATTTATAACCTCTTAATCATTTCTTAAATAATGATTTCGGCGCGCGGCGTCGCTGCAGCGTGATTTATACGTCTTTAAAAATATATATAAATTTACGGCAACGTTGGTCGTCCTATAGTTATGATTATTTTTTATGGGTTAACATAAAGTTATAATTTGCTATAATATTATTTTTACGGCAAAATATAAGTACAATTTGCGGTAAAAAAATATAATGTAATCCTGTTTTCATAAAAAAAAACTAAAAAACTGAAGGTAATTAGTCAATTTTTTGAAATGGATCTTTTATTTTCAATCCTGTCAGCCGTTCGTAAAAGATTTGGTGATGTGAATTGTAATCATTCATGTACCAAATGATTCTTGTTTACTGCAGAATTGAGAAACGAAACGACACTTTTCACTGCAATATTTGAAAAAGACTTCCAGAACTCATTTAGAGGTTAGGTTTAGAAAGAAATAAAGAAAATTTAAACAGTGTTAGCCCCTGTGTTAATTTAAGAAATTATTATTTAAGTACGTTATCACTTATCAGTTTTGAATAAATACTAATAGTTACGTCGTAATCTTGAATGAAAAAGCAAGCATTTTGCAAAATACGCTCGTCTGTAGGCGGACCCATAACGATATGTCACTTTTAAATCACGCGACGCGTCCTAAACCAGCGACCAGCGTCCCATCATAAACTGACCAAGGTATAACGGGAACCGTGAGATCACGCTGTTTGCGTGACGTCAGAAGACACTTTTGGTGTGACGTTGTTTTCCCCTTGTCTGTGTTCACTTGTTATCTCCCTACATTTACATAATTTTCATACGAGATGAATTAGTATGCATGATCAGATATGCCACCATATCTTGCACGGATAGGTAAACATATTTGAATCTAAAATGAAGCTTAATTCGAATCGAAAGGTGTCGCTTGAGTGAGCTTTTCTGGAGTGACGTAGTTTGATTCACAAGACAGGCTAGGAAATAAAATGCATTATTCTATATTCCGACGAACGCGGTAGGAGGCACGTCTGTCAAAGAGTGCATTCGACATTTATGGGCAGAACGCTTCGCGGGCCGAGCGCAATATCCGGCGTAGGTACCCGCTCCGGGTGGACGCTTCACTAGGATCCATTAGGGCTAGGCTCAGTAGAACAAATTTATACCTGTTTTCTTCTTGCCACACTTTTTAGCCAATATGTAGAATTTGTAAGAAGTTGAGGTTGGTAGAGTACATAAGTATGTGTGGAGTAGGCGGCTAGGTGCTACTTGCGAACTGATTGATAACTGAAAGCGGTATGAGCTAGGAAGTCTTGGCAATCACTTGACATAAATGCTTTGTTTATTTACTTTACGAAGTCGTGAAGTCCCCATTGTATAAACCTTTTACCTACTAAAAGTAAGTTAATTACCAAGTTAACTTCATGCTGGTAGATGCAAAGCATATGTATGTAGGTACCGAGTGGTTCAGGTCGGCGATGCTATTTGAATTAGAAATTACTTCAATGGCGGCAGTGTAGACGCGAATTATTACGTGTGCGACGTTGTACACGCACCGCCGTCACATTCGACTTACTATTTTTCCAGTCCTAGAGAAGATAGGTACCAGAATCTCGTATTTAGGTACATAAATTCATTCATGATCTGGGTCTGAATGCGCCGCTTTGCCAGTCTTCTATTGTGTAGCCCTAGATTACACTTATATTATTTATTACTTGAACCGACGTGGGCGACATGCTTGGTAGTAAAGGGCTTCATAACGCGCATATAGATCTACATACAATAGCATATATTACGCCCATGGACTTGTATTTTTTACGCGTTGCACGCGACGTTCAATCTGTTCTGTAGGTCGTGGGTTCAAACCCCGGCTCGTACAGTCGCTATCAGATATATCGGAGCGGCCAAAGTGCTCAAAAACATCTTAACACGTCTCTTTTGTCCACGTATTAGAGTCTTTGGTTTGGTCCACTTTGGTTTTTCAAGAACTTCCATCATAATTAACAGGGGCTTTTCGGTGAAATAAAACATCGGTATAATTTCAATAAGGTCTAGTATTCCCTCTGGATAGGAAGGAAAGATGGCAGTCGCGTCGCTTTCCTAAAACACTGTAGTTTTTAGAAATGCTGCCCACGCCAAATCTTTGCATTAGGTCTCAAAGCGGACCCCGGGCTCCTTTCGGTAAACAGTGCGGCCATATATCATTTTTGACGACTAATTATCGGTGTCATTGCATTTGAGTTAGTGCCTTTAAAATACAGATATACAGATGCAGTACATATGGTGCTACTTTCCTGCACTAGTGCGGAAAAGAGCACTTTCCGTGCATATGTCAAAACTTTAAAGAGCCATATTTACAGTAAAACGTTGTACGATACAAGTGCCGAAAGGGAGTGTTTTAAATCGACACGAGTATTCGCACGTGTATCGTACAACGTTTTACTGTACATATGGTGCTCTCTAGAGCGTCTAGAGGTGCTCTATAGATACACGTGCGAATAGGTAGTTCGCAACTCGTGTCGATTTAAAACACTCCCCTCGGTCGTGTTTGTTCGTTGCGAATTTCCTATTTTCGGCACTTGTATCGTAAATAACTATTTGAGTACAGTTACCAGAGCACGTATTATATTATATTTTAACGTTTATCCATCGCTGTAAATATTGTAAATGCAAAAATATTGTAAATTACGGGATAAAATGTGATCGGTGTGCAACAGAACCACAGGCAGCGCGGCGGTCACGGATGACTCCCCAAACGTGATTGCGGCCAACGTTCTCTCGTCGCTGTGCTCGCATTGCAAACAACTTCAATTGGCATTTACTTCTTTGCTTCTAGTAATCTAAGTAAACATAGTTTCGGGAAGATGCCTTGTAAGGCATGTCAGCCATGGTCCATCACAGGCCAGATCAGATCATATCACGTCATGTCAATCATGTGTATCTTTAGCTGTTGGTTGGCATCTTGAGATACACTGGGAGACATCCTATTTATATTATAAAGGCGAAAGTTTGGATGTTTGTTACTCAATTACGCTTAAAAGACTCAAGCGATTTGGATGAAATTTTGCACGAAGATAGTTTATTTATAGCCTTGATTAAAATATAGAATAGTTTTTATCCCAGGTCCACGCAGGCGAAGTCGCGGGCGGAAGCTAGTATTTATATATTACGTTATGCAGATTGGACATCTGTCCGTGATTCTTAACAACTTTTACTGCGGGACCAACCTCATCCATGACAAAAGAGATGACATCTACTTATTTCATACCGTTTGATCAGTCGGTTGAAGACCTCTCCTGTGAAACAGCAGTCTATTTGGCACGAACAGGGTTAGTCCCGTAGTATACTCTTAACTTGTTAAGAGTCATGGATAGATTCACTTTTTTACTTCGTATTACGCCAAATATTTTATCTGTTATTATTTTCTTGTTGTAGTATGTCACGTAATCGTGTTATTTATTTAGTTATTGTCAGTGATCGGAATAGGCAGAGTATAAATACCTAAACTTAGTAGCACAGAGACCAAAAGTGGAGATTTCCTTACGACTATATTTTTGCGTGACTAAAATCCCGGGAAATTACTAAGTAACTAATATTTTATAAATAGGATAAAAATCAATGTTTTTCGGGTTCAATAGAATCAATAGGCACAAAATAAAACAACCAATAATATAAACGGATTCTTTATAGATATTACGTCGTAATACAAATACAACTCACATAGAAACACAGTATAAACCTGTCTGTACTCGATAAAGGATGGTATGAAACTGTATTGTCAACTTATTATTAATGCATAAAAAGGATAGCAGGTAGCAGCAACAAGTGATAACGACATCTGGTTCCCTTTTACACCATAACAATAGGAACCACGAGAAATATAATAGATAATAAGACTACTATTTTGTCTATCTCTTTCACTTAAACACGAAATGTGAACGAGGATAAAAGAGACAGATTAATTTTAAATATATATTAAAATTGTTGTTTCTTCTGTAGTCCACAGAAATATAGAAGTAACAACAATTTTGTTATCGGTGATTTTCAAGTACAGTAAAAAAAAATAGTGTTGCTGTTACTACTGAATTATTGATACATCCAAGATTCAATTATAGGATTTACTTTTATATAACTTTAATTTTTAATCCGGTAAGTCCCGGAAAAAAATGTTAGCGCAAGGAAGGCTCCACTTCATGACTTTGTTCTACTAAGTTTAGGTATTTATACTCTGCCTATTCCGATCACTGAATATAATAGACTTACAGCTAGAATACAATCGTCGAGCCAATGACAGGTCTCCCTAACAGATATAGAGAGAAACTTACGGATTTGCTTATACGAGGGGCGGCTGAAAAGTAACCTCCTTGGTCAGAAATATTAGTTATTTACGATACAAGTGCCGAAGATAGGAAATTTGTAACGAGTATAAATTAAAACACGACCGAAGGGAGTGTTTTAAATCGACACGAGTTGCGAATTACCTATTCGCACGTGTATCGTACAACGTTTTATTGTACATATGGCTCTTTAAAGTTTTGACTTATGCACGAAAAGTGCTCTTTTCCGTACTAGTCCGGGAAAGTAGCATCATATCTACTGTAAATACAAAAAGAATGCTGGCTGGTATGGATTTATATTCGTTTGTTATAAACCGACTTCAAAAAAAAGGAGGAAGTTCTCAATTTTTTTTTCAATGTTTGTTATCTCATAACTACGTCATTGATGAGTTGATTCGAAATAGTAGATTGTTAACCAAGGGCTGAAAGGCACCCATTTCTAACGAGATATTTGGCCACACGCCAATGGTTAGAGTCAGAAATGGGTGACTTTCACCCGAGTTAAACACTCTACTTTTCATGTCGAATACGAAAAAACAGACGGAAAATTAAACAAAATGTTTATTCAATTCGCCATTATCGTGACGTCATCCGAGCCGAAAGAATGGTCTCATCTCACCTGTCCTAAAGAAAGAGGCTGTCTTGCTCGCGCTTATGGTTATATGGTGTAATTCGGTCGCGTGACATACAGATAAAATACAAATACGATTTTAATTTTTAAATTAAAAACATTGCTCACTTTTTTATAACCAAATAGTATTATATTCTTATTTCCTAAAGTCAAAACGATATGAATACTTTCATGATTTAATCGTGATATAAAGTATTGTGTGTACGGTACGGTAGTACGGTGTGTAAAGTATTTAATGGCTGATACAAGGTTAGGGCAATCTACACGACCTATGACAATGTCATAAAGCATATAATATCGAGCATATATCTCCTATCCTCCGGACTCATCGCGTTAAGCCGCTTACGACTATTGCTATAACTGATAGAAGTATGTTTCGTTGGGTAATTAAGGTATCTTAGAAACCTCTGTAAGGTAATATGTAATGTAATGAGGGGACCATAATATTATACGCGTACTCCAAAACACTACGTACGTAAGTAAAATAAATATTTTTTATGCAATCAGGGTCATTAAATGCTTAACAGACTCTAATTTTAAAACCCAAGTTACTGTAAGCTTTGTTTATTATAGTATCAATATGATCAGACTTATGAAAAGTGATCACCTAATTCTTAACCCAACTGTTAAATTTATAGAATGTACAGATTACTGCTGTCCCAGAGTCCGCGTACTGTGTTGTTAGATAATGCCCGAGATGGTTACATCGATTCATAGTGCTGCTTATTTAGATACAGCTCAGACCGAGCGAGGCTGTAACGGGACCGCCTGCCCGGCTAGTTAGGTACGTGCTGCCCGCGGCCCAGCTTCCGTTGCCGTAGAAAATACTTACCTACGTCGGTTATGTACTGCCGGTCGGTCGCCTACAGTTTGGCCGATTGGCCTTTATGTTAGGCTATATTACATTATTTATTTTACTTACCTAAGGACGCTATGTTCATGGCAACATAACCTTTTATACATATGTACATAAGTTTTTATTCTTCTGTTTCGTCAAATTAAAGTTTTCTAGTAGTAATGATTACTAAGCTAAGCCGAAGACGGACGGACATAGGGACATACCGAAACTATAAGGGTTCCTTGTTGACTAGGGAACCCTAAAAAGGGAAATGACTGCTCTTATTTTGAGTCGTAAATAAATTAGGCGCAAAATTGACTTAAGGTAACAATGACAAAAGACAGGCAATGATGTAAAGTTTTTTTTTAAATAACACTTTCCTTCTTCTTCTTCTCGTGTCGATGGTTTCAGATTGTGCGGGACCAGAAGGTGGCGACGCTTATCGCCCTGTCTGTTGCGTCTCGAAGGTCTTGCTTGGAGCAGGCGTGAACACTTTCCTTAAAAAAGGCTTTATATTTATATTTACACATAATCTGCTAAATTTTCCTGCGCGTCTCATTTAAGTAGGCAGGTGACCATGCGGCCTCGGGCTGGACGGACGTGTGTAGCGATTTATTCATTTTGACAACCGTATTTTTTGGAAAATTTAATACCAGCAATCAGAGAATAATATGATTTTAGGGGAAAAATATAGGATTTCATGTGGTTGGAGAAGCACTGAAATTAGATTTTATGGTGTTTTTACAATACGCACTAATATGAAAGAAAAACTTACCATTACAACCCGATTTTTCTACTTCGAGCCCTGTCATAGAAAGAAAGAAGGAAAGATACATTTATTCACAAACACACATGACACGCATATTAAACAATAGAATAAACGAAAAAAAAACACATAAAACATGAAACTAGTGTATCTCTGCGGCAGTGAACCGGACACTGGCTCAGCATTATGCTGAGGTGTCAGACACCTGCTGCGCTGATTTTCAGCCAGCACCGTCGGTGACTCACGGAAACGTCATACAAAAATAATAAATAAACTACCTACATTATTGGGACAGGTGAAAAAGAAATAAACATAAATACAAAGTGAGATAATACAAGTACACACTACCTAGATGCAGTTGCAATAGAATATTGATATTTATCACTTGTGACAGACTTGTCTCTGTCTCTACGGTTTAGTGGTGTGCATTACTGTGGAGAAATACGACAACGTAGCGCCGCCTAGCGGATATTTTGTGTCGCGTATATAGCTTCATTCGAGCAAGAAAGCCTTAACCAAAAAAAGGTTGACACGTTCGTTTATTAACCGACTTCAAAAAAAAGGAGGAGGTTCTCAATTCAGTTGTTTTTTTTTTTTTTCCGATTCGGAAAATTTTTTTTTTGTTCGTATGTATATACTTCCAGGTGGGTCCCATTTTTTTCAAAATTCAGTTAGATGATGGGATCCATGAGGAATTGAGGAGACTCCTCAATTTTATAAGGCACGCGTGTAGTGATTTTGGTATTTTTTGTTATAACTCGTGTATTTACATCCGGAATCATAAATTTGGTGGCGAGGAATTGATGATGAAGACCACAGATGACTTATCGAATTCCTCAATTATGTACTTAAAAGTGCAAAAGTACGTCACAGGTTCTGATAAGATTCCGTTGAAATAGGAACCAATGAAGTGCCATTGGTGATGATCTTGGGGAATCGATGGAAGTCCTCAAATATTATCGGCCCACATACAGCGATTCGGTTTTTTTCTATAGTAATCAACGCATTTGCTATCGGAAATCAGGTCATGTTGTAAATTGTAAAAAATAGGAAATGTGCTCGTGGCTTGGCGGAGTACTAAATTGAAGTCGGTTAAAACTTTGTTTTTAAAGTAAATTATTTAATTATTTATTCATAAAGAAGACGAGTGTGGTTTGTGACGGTACCTGCGCGGTGCGATAGGGTTTGTGTCTTAGAGCTCAATTTAGTGCCTTTTATCACTGGCGCTGCTACCCCTCTTGCACCGCGCAACTACCGCATGAAATAACTTACTAAAAGGGCCTGTAGTATACTCTGACCGAAGCGAACTAGCGTTCTAGTGAGTATTTAGCTGAGTGAGAATCATGAACAAATACCTACAGCAACTATTTCCGCCCCACGTTTTCTCTATTACTGCGAGTCGTCCGCGTAATGTTGTCATTGCAAATGCATGTTTGAGCGCTCGAATCTTTTCGTTAGAGAATCGTGATGTACCTTGATGACTTCGTTCGTAGCATCAGGTAGATTACCTTGTGTCCGCCCCACAGTCAATTCAGGGCATATCTGTCGATCGTCTCGCGTGGCTGACGAAAGTGAAAGGTACGGAATAAAAACCGGCCAAGTGCGTGTTGAGCTACGCATAATTTTCGGTTCGCTGTCATTCAAATTTGCAACAGCCTCCCTTAAATATAAGTAAAATAAGTATCACCTTATTCATAAAAATAAATAGACCTTGTAACTTAAACGTATTTTGTCCCTGTCTGAACAATACACATGTCCGAGTGACGGATGAACTAGTTTTAACGGCATCTTAGGTAAAATATGTTTATGAACGTTTATGTTATGAGTTAAGGGTATTAATCTGGAAGTAATTTCAATTAAAAAAAAACAATTTAAACTTCCTTTTTAACCAACTTTAAAAAAAAGGAGGAGGTACTCAATTCGGCTGTATTTTTTTTAAATGTTTGTTACCTCAGAACACCGTCATTGATGAGCCAATTCGAAAAAAAAATTATACTTCTTTTTTCAATATTCAGTTATATGTTGGGATCCGTGAGGAATTGAGGGGACTCCTCAATTTTATTAGGCACGCGTGTAGTGATTATCGTATTTTCTGTTATAACTCGTGTATTTACATCCGGCATCATAAATTTGCTGGCTAGGAATTGATGATGAAGACCACAGATGACTTATCGAATTCCTCAATTATATACTTAAAAGTGCAAAAGTTCGTCACAGGTTCTGATAAGATTCCGTTGAAATAGGAACTAATGAAGTGATTGGTGATCTTGGGGAATCGATGGGAGTCTTCAAATATTTTCGGCCCACATACAGCGATTCGGTTTTTTCTATGGTAGGTAATCAACGCATTTGCTATCGGAAATCAGTTCATGTGGTAAACTGTAAAAAAAAATAGGAAATGTTCTCGTGGCTTGGCGGAGTATACTATAAATTTAAGTCGGTTAAAACTTTGTTTTTAAAGTAAATTATATTTTTGATACTATGTTATTTAATAAAAAAAAATATCCTTTGATGAAGCCTTTCGATCGGTATGATAATTTGTATATGGGTATTTTTTTGTCGTGTTGTGGGTTCGATTCCCGGTTCAATTATGTAATTATTTAAAAAAATATAAATGCAGTTTAAATTGTTTTTTGTCCGACTCAAACTTGACTGAATTATTTTCCCAGCACGTCTGTCATGAGACGGCCGCGACATGCCCTCCATTTATCTCTCACTATCCGTCTCTCGACATGGACGTAATATTTCTGTTTAGACCTCTCTCAATTCAATCATTTGTTTATTAAAACGGAAGAGCAGAATAAAACGTTTCCATTCTCTGGATTAAAGTTTCAGTCCAGTAACATTCTCCCAGTTGTTGTTACATTTATATTACATCCAAGCGTAACGTTTGGGAACATCTTTTAAGTCCCACCGACGTCGGCATATCTTTCTGTACTATGAATAGATATTTACAAGTCGCCTTCGGTTATTTAACTACCTATCTAGTGATTGCTTTTACGTTCTCTGAGCTCACCTCTAAGCGTAGTTGCGCAACCGTAACCGTGCAGTAAAATACAAGTGCGCACCACCGGCTTCAACCTTTCTACGAAGTTTCTTAAAGCGATTATCCTCATACCAATTATTATTGCCAAAAAGGTCACTCTTCGGCTTCGGACCCCACAATTTTCAACGTTTGCTGGTAAGGGCCTCTCATTCTTTCCACCTATAACAACTCGTGTCGCTTCTTCCGAGACACATTCACGATTTGAGTCCTGGCTTGATGCGTAGGTACACAGTGATTTAAATATACTTTCATGAAAGATCAAGTACTGGCAGTGTGAGCACAGTCGATAAGAATTGTAAATCGATCACAATATTTCTACGAATTGAACTGCTGATTTGTGAATAAATAAATAAATAAATAAATATCAGGGGACAATCTTACACGAATCGATCTAGTCCCAAACTAAGCAAAGCTTGTAGGTACTATGGGTACTAGACGACGATAAACATACTTATAGTATAGATAAATAAATACTTAAATACATAGAAAACATCCATGACTCAGGAACAATTGTTCGTGCTCATCACACAAATAAATGCCCTTACCGGGACTCGAACCCAGGACCTCTAGCTTCGTAGGCAGGGTCACTACCAACTAGGCTAAAGCGCTCGTCAACAATATGTATATAAACACTTTATTGTACACAATAACAGGTTAACAACAGGAGAAGATTTGCCATTTGACTTGAGTAGTCTCAAGTCAAGTGGCAAATCATCTTCAAAAATTACATTTGAAGCCATTTATTTTAAGTTATGACCCTGATTACGAATCATGTACATGAGAATACGCGAGTATAAATTGCTACACGCAGGCCGATTACGGCCAATTACCTGAGCCATAAGATTGCTATTGAAAGGTTTTCGACCTTCAGTCAAACGGAACGAAATATTCTATGAGAAGATATAAAGGACCTTCAACGATTAACTTCCTAACAAGTTGTAGAAATAAAACATTTAAGTCAGCTTGGGCGAGTAAGAGTCAAGGGTTGAGGTTCGACGTCTGTACAAAACGTCTTTTGACATACGCAGGCTAACGGCGTGAGATTTTAAGAAACTTACGTAACAATCTTTTCATAAATTAGCTTTCCATTTGCGCGAAATACCTACCCCATTTCCTAGAATAAACTAGAATAATTTGAGAATAAGCGTTTTTTTTTCCAAAGTGACAAACTAATTTGACGTATACTCACGTCAAAGTGAATTGACAGCTATTCCATTCCCAATCCTATACATATATCTGTCGCGATTGAATAACTAGTTCGATGTGGTATGATGATTATGAGGTCCCCCCAGACGTATCCGTCGACGGCGACATCCTGACAAAACGATTGTACATGTTAAGGCCTCCACCCACCGGACGCGTCTCGTGCGCGGCGCGTGACGTGCGCGGCGCGCGTCGGTCGCGGTTGAATCTTAGCGTTAGTTGTAACTTTAGCGCCGCGGGCCAGCGCGGGCCTGCGTTCGATCCGCGTTCGATGTGTGTTTGAAGTGTAGTTTCAATGCTTTACAACTTGCGCGGGTGCCGCGCAGCACACGCGCCGCGCACGACAAGCGTTCGGTGGGTGGAGGCCTTTATTATTTGCGTGCATAGGCGCGAGAGGTGACTCCCAAATCCAAACTTAGTTTTGAAGCTCCGGTGATGAAAAACAGTAAAGGTTTCCACTTGAGTTGTAAGTGTAAATTTTAGGAATATACTATTGAGTTATGTTATAATTATTTGTAACAATAAGAGGTTTAATTTCCGTCCTCGAACAACCCCGGGTGTAGAATGAAGGCCCCGCCGAGGTTTTCTCATAGGGGTTTTTTGTCCCCATATTACAGGCGTCCATAAGTTGACCACCGTAAACGTCTCAGCGCATTCCGCCCGTTACAAGAAACACAGACGGAGCCACGGGATGAAATAAAGCATTTGTGCCCAGTCCTCCTAAATAAAACTTTCACCAATTTACGACGGGTCCTCATGAAGATTTTGTTAGGAATTATTATGTACTAGCTTCTGCCCGCGACTCCGTCCGCGTGGAACTTGTTTTTATCGTAGCTCCATACAAATGTTCACCCCCGTTTCCAGGATAAAAACTATCGTATGTCCATCCCGGGACTCGAAACTATCTTTATATCACATCTAAATCGGTTCAGTGTTGTAAGTAACAGACAGACAGACACACTTTCGCATTTATAATATTAGTATGGATTTCAAATGCATGTGGTCCGTGTCCGCGCCATATGAAATTTTAACAGTTAGCCATGCCTAAACCTATATTCGCGCGGCACACAAGTTCTAAAAGCATACAATTAACTATTCAAATATCGGAAAACTCGATGTGCAAATACGTTTTTTATGCTCGAACGACTTTGCTGAACGAGATTTTCGTTTATTTACTTGGTATTCTTACCGGGATGCAGTTTGACTCTTAAGATTATTGTCCAACCGGTGCCGTTGGCTATTACAGTTACTTGTTGCATAGATAGTCTCTAGTCGTGATGAGGTTTGCCATAGCCGCAATATTGTGTAAACCCTAGCGTGGCTTTGGTAATTTTCTAACGGCATGTTTAGAAAACGTACAATTTGTTTGATAAGAAAGTAAAGGGTCTTAAGGTATGCTTTCGTATTCACTTATCATACTCGCAGTTCTAAGATAGTTTGCTCTGAACAACGTGAGTGTAATCATTCCTGTAGAATACTGTGCCTTAAAATAACCCGGTTTTATTGACCGAGCGAGCGAAGCGAACGAAGTTCTCCATTTCAGCTTAGGCCAACATTCTTTCGTATGACCGGATGTCCCGCTGCCCAGCTGTTCTCCTTTACAGGTCGCATTTCTAAACCGATTCTGGAAAATTTGTGAACAGGTTCATTAATTTTGTTTAGTCGACTTAGTTTTTGGAATAAACAATATATAAAAAATTAACTAAACTATGACACTAGCGGCCTTTACAGCTCACAGTGCCACTAGTAAAAATGTTGTTACATATTCAATAACATCAAGAACATGTATAAATAAGGAACAATAAAAAAAAAGATAATGAAATGGGTTCATGCTGCATTGAAGTGTAGTTCTAGAATTCTGTATGACAACTGTGACAAGTCAACTCTGAGTGACAAGACAACAAAGTAGTAATCATAACATAACACACCTTTGCACAGAATAATCCAACTAATATTCCACGTGGAAGGTTGCGGGGATGTTTACTACTCGTAAAAAAAAACTAGTGCGGCTCCGCCCGCGGTTTACATGCAGACTATCCAAGCGGAGTCGCGACATACATTATAGCCAAATGTGCACTCATACTGAGATGATCACATACGTACAATGCTACAGACTTTTTCTATTTATAGAATAGACTTATCAATAACATAAGTACCAGAAAAAGGTAGATCAGAATAACTAGACAGTAGGTAAGCTTGCCTCTCCTCTAAATGTGAAAATATATACAGTTGGAATGAAAGGGTTTAATGTTCAGGCAAATACATCTATGTGGAGAATCCCGTTAGTCTAGGTATCAAGATCGGGTCTAGTTATTGGAAAGTGAGTTGCGTGAAGCGTGGCCGGCACGCCGAGGCGGGGCGCGCGCACTGGGGTGACCCTTTGCTATGTAAGCAATCGGGAGAAAACCTCATCCTCCAGATTTCCGTAAGGTGCATTAAGAAGATCTGTTTTAAGGCACAATGTCACGTTGGGATCGGGTGAAATACCGCTTCTGAGGGCCTTAAAAATTAACAAACAGTCAATAAAAAAGGTGTCATCCAAAAATTAATTACTTTGCAGTGGACAGCAATAAGAGCTACAAAGCCATACTTTTGGTTGGACTATCAATGTACATAAACGGCGTCCCCTCTTATACATTCGAAAGTTTGTTACAAAGGCAGGATTAAACTGTCAATCTTGGTTGACACCGAGAAATTACTGATTAAAGGTGTAAGTAGGTATATAAGTATAAATAAATTCGTTAATAGTCCAAAGCAAATCAAATGTTGTTTATTTTTCTACTTTTTACAAGCTTTTATTTAACTTGACCTGTTCTTTTGTTTGTTAGTCAGGGACAAATCTCGGAACAGAATTTTGAACCGGACAACGTCAACCGATGGCGTTAATACAGAAAAGTACAGTAGTCGGCAATAAATGCTTGTATCGAAAAAAATATTTTGGTCAGAAACCTATTTACTCGTGAGCTTACTTGATTTCTCAGATTTTCACCCCTTTCAATGGTAGTTTTATTTTAATCAATGCGCAGACATAATACATCATAGTAATATTTAGATTCAGTAGCATCTGATCTTCGTTATGTTTTATTATATGAATGATCAATATTATCATACTTATATTATAGTGTACATATTATTGTCTAACATACCTTGGATAAACTACATAAGAAGTTTGAAGTATATGTCGACGACTCCGATGCCGATGTCGTATCGGGCAATGTGAAACGGTTCTAAGTATGTAAAGTAGTCGTGACTTGCAGTTTTTTTCTTTATTTTTCTATCATCGTCGTAGCCACGAAGTGACCGTTACAAGTAGGTCGGTTTATCATCATAAGTTAAGTTAAAGTTTAAGTAGTTGCCCAGTATTCACAATATATTTAATATTGGGTATATACTGGGTATTTTAAATAACTCTGTATCCAATTAAAAGAAAGTCGTCAAACAAAACTTAACTCCGTGTCGGCTTTGTGACGACAATTATGAATTCAGTTTGCATTGATTTAGAAATGATATGCAGTAAACACTTTACTTAAATGTGAAACTAGTTAATTTTGTTGTCAGAAAACTGACACTATGTTAATTTTTGTTATACGATTCATACTAATTGGGTAGGTGCACAGTTATTTATAAATGCCCTACTACAAATAAGACAATAATTTTAAAATATTCCCTTTACATTTAAGAACCTGTTGTCACAATTATTACACGTTAAAATGTTCCTGTCATGAGGTTAAAAATAATGAAAATTAAGGGTACCTAAATCAATATTAGGGTTCCTTTAAGACACACTGGGAATAACGCTAGGAGGATGATGATATTGAAATAAATATTCGAAGCCAACTTACACAAATTAAACTAGCTCCATACTATTTACTATAGGGTCATTCCATTGTGACGGGTGGGACATTTATACTCGTTTTTGCCTACACTTTGCTTTATTTCTGCCAAACGGCAACGATTTACGTATTGAATATGACGTTATCACATACTTGGATAGTCATTGCATACTGTACCATCGAAAAAAGTATGAAAATGTCATTATTATTATGAGAAATTGATGGTATAAGAAATGTGACGGGTGGGACTTCAAAGTGCCTCTCCTCTCCGAGTTGACTTACACCATTCGCAATTCGTAAGAAACTATGAAACTTTTGTTAAACAACCTATTTTTATATAGTTCCTGATATTGTACAGATTAGGTATTAGTATAATTTACGCAAATAACTCGTAAAACAAAAATAATTTTGCTTCTCAATGCTTGTGACGGGTGGGACAGTACTTTGTGACGGGTGGGACGAGTAACATTTGGGCATACAAATCTATGCAAAATATAAACATAGTTCTGTTGTATTTACTTTAAATCAGCTCTTGAATGAATTATTTAATGTTACAAGTAATCATTTCAGTAGTTTTCTTAGAGCAATATGCCAAAAAAAATATTTTTCTCTTCAAAGTTTACAGGGTCAGAAAATTTATAATACAGTCTATGAACGCATAATTTTATCAGCGGTTGAGGTATAATGTCTAAAATTTGACAAGTTTTAATGAAAGAGACATCTTCCTCATTCATTCGGAATGTTGTACTGGTTTTATCAACACATTTTAAAACATGCCCTTTAATTCATTTTCACGGTCATCGGCAGTTTGCGAAACTGCGAGGTATTTATACTCTTTCGACTTATTCCTCGCAGTAATCTAAAATTGCTAAAAACTCTTGCCTTTTAATTTTTCCCGTGACTTGCGCTTCCTTTCCGCAGTATTCATTGTGTTCTAAAAAGAAAAGGAATACCACCACCGAATTAAGCAATATAACACATACAATTTGCTTTAGATACGTTTAAATAAAGTTAAAACAACGATTTTATACTCACTAAGTCAGTTTTATCAGATAACCCATTTTGCTCACCAGTCACTGTGACGGGTGGGACATACTTTGAAAAGCTTTAAAAGCGATTTTTATTTACAATTGCAACGTGTTTTTTAGCTAAAATAATCGCCCTCAACTTAATTGTTACTTTCACAAAGCATTACAACAAGAGGATAGATATTTTTAGGTTAAACAAGAAAAAACATTGTTTTACTGTGACGGGTGGGACATGAGTTAAGCATTTTGTAGAAGCCCAATAAATCCTAACCATGGAACTTTATTTATAATTACTTACCACTAGTTTAAACTGCGTTACATATATTTTCTTTTATATGTATCACTTTTTCCGTAATGTTCAGAAAAGACGCGAAATAGTCCTGCCAACTTAGAGTAAAAATAAGCTACCCTAGATAACTGGCGCTAGGGTTGAATTCAGAAACGAATAAAATGCAACAAAATTATATAAAAAGGAAAAAACTCATTGATTAATAAAACAAGGTATAATGTGCTATTCTGTAGACATTGATTTAAGTATGAATTAAGTTATTTATTTTTTATGGCTATGGTGTCAGTTTCGCTGGAATGACCCTATACTCAAAAAAGGTGGTGTTATGGGTACTATATATATTTGAAAGATATTATGTCCCTGACTCACAACAAAATATTTATGCTCATCACACAAATATTTGCCCTGGCCGGGATAAAACCCAGGACGGTCAGCTCCTTACTCTTCTCTCAATCCAATTCAAGTTAAATTAAGAAGATTATTTTTGGCAATTTCGTAGGTAAAAAAATTGCTGGTTTCAAGAAACTAAAAACCATTATACAAACAAAAAACGCATTTTGATGGTAAAAAATATAAAAATTCGCGGTAGGTACCTACCTGTCAATATCTCTTAGGCACTACCCACTGGGCTAAATCTCAATATATACCTACCTATAACTAACTGTCGGCGCGGCCTCGCCTGCGTATTGTAAAGAACGCATACAAACCCACGCGATAAGAAATAACCCCGAAAGTCCATTCTATACACAGACAACATATATTTTTTTAAATGGATATGTGGTTCCCGAGACTAGCGCTGACATTTACAAACTCACAATCTCACAGACTTTTCGTCTTTATAATATCAGCATAGCATAGCGGCATAATAACAGCAGCAGGTACTGTACTTGCAGAATTTATTCTGTCTACACTTGTAGCCCTGGCACTATCCGCTAATGGGCAAACGACACAGATTTTCATCACACTTCTGCTGTGCTGTCGCTTCGACCGAGTATACCTACCTATGTAAGTTATAGTAGGTATGTGGGACTCTGATCTAATCTCGGATGTTCTTACTTCCCGTTCCCCGGATATCAACTTACTAGAACGCAGTGCCGGTTAATGTACGGCCTGATAATACGCGTCCATCTGTTTCTCTCTCTTTTTGCACGAGTTAAAAAGAGACAGATATATAGTACACACATACATACATACATACATTCACGCCTTTATTCCCAAAAGGGGTAGGCAGAGCACATGAAACGTATGTTCCAGCGCCACTTTTAGCATAAATGTGGGTATAAAATATCGACAAAATGTTATATTGCAGTGATAGGTTGCTAGCCCATCGCCCACAACACACATCAACCCTGGTCCCTTAGTGGATTTTTACGACACCCACGGGAAGAAAGGGGGTGGTGAAATTCTAACCCGGGCGAGATATATAGGGAATGACAAATATTGGGCCCTACATTAACCGGCACCGATTTGTTGATTATAATAGTTATAGACATGTATCGTATTAATTGTACTATTGATTGGGAAATTGTGACGTGCCAATGTGAATGATATGTAATGTGAATTATTAAATAATTTATTATTAATAAATTAATATGAATAAATTGTGTAGGTATAAATAAAAATTAATGTCGAAGCTTTTCAGACTTGCCGTGGAATCCGTAGCTACCGTGTGTTACCTAATTCCGTAATTGTTTAATTTGAAGAGCTCGATGCGCATTGAATAGATGAAACTTTAGAAGATTTAGCCCTTTAAAGGTTTGATATTGGACGGAAATACTCATAAGACGGACGATATAGGAAATTAGGAATAGTAATTTCTTGTGACACCCGCGCGCGTCTTTGGCTAATGGTTCCTAAAAAAAACATCTGTTTTTTATTTACATTAGGGCAGTTTTCGTTTCAAGAAAGCCAAATAGTTAATTTGCGAGGGCATATGTTGTTGAACTGGTTGGCAACGGGCAGCACCGACGGTAAGGTGTGTCGGCTCACGGCGAGGAGCCGGCCGGGAGACGCGCGGCGGACGCAACACTTTCACTCTCGTGCGGTGCGACGGCGGCGGCGGCGGCCGCGGCGGACGGCGCAGTGCCGCCGCGCCCTCGCCGCTGCTGGCCGCACCGTTCGACTCCACTCCCGCGCATCTCCCTCACTCGATCAATCGACACCGGTGTCATTCCCGTGCTCCGCGCATCATCAACTATCTTGTTGCTCTATTGAATATCGAGGACGTTGCGAGAAAAACTATATACTTGGGCCATCTTTGCTGTTCTAGTCAAATTATATCAGTGTTTAAGCAGACTCGTGTTCGATAATTTGTTTTCAAAATATACAGTATAATAAACGTGTACGAGTGAAACTGCGAAATGTGTTGCTAATTGTCGACCTGGCCCGTTGTGGACTCTACAAATATAGTATACATTTAATCACATAAGGTGTTGTTGTGTAAGCGGTACGCCGGCGTATGACTGAGAATCCGAATCCGAACTGATGTCCAAAAACAGACGCTTGTCGCCTAGAGAAAGTCGTAAATACCAATGTTCAAGTGTCCTCAAGTTGGAAATATTGATCGAGAACCAACTTACTTTCGTTTGAATATTGCGAATACTGCGAAAAGTTTATTTTAATTGCGTGGTTGTTTTACCCTATTCCGGCCTAACAACAAACAGGCCTTCATATATTACTTACTACTCTAGTATTTGCTAATCTAAATTCGGCCAGGGTTGATTTACGGACGTCCCATTTGTAGCGTCAAGGTTGGTCGTGCTGGACAGAACGGTCGCCGAGACGACGAGGTGCGCACGAGATGCTCTGCTCCGCTCTCTGTAAATAAATAATGATCTAATTGTACATATATGCTATTTCTGGCTCTGACTGAACGTCCAAGATACAGATTTGTACCTACTGTCATGTACAAAGTCATGCCATGTAATTTTTGGTGGTAATACGTAAATGATTGAGATTGACTTACGGCGACTGAAATAAAACTGGTATCGTAGAAATAATAAAAGACTCTCCATTTCTTTGAATACACCGAACAAGTATCTGGTCAGAAGAAATCGTTAGTTTCTATAGAAATATGCGCACACTTTGCGTAGAATAACTGGATTTGAACCAGTCGCGAGAGTAAAATACATAATTTTCACATTTAATATTTGAAAGTTTATCATTTCTTCAATAGACTGATATTGGTAGCATTTTATTACCGAATGCACTTGAATAATAACGAAGATTGGTTCTAGAAAATATTAACATGCCTCATTACGATGAAAGTTTTATTTACGATGATAATCAAAATCAGCGAAGAAACAAAAGGAGCTACAGAGTTTACAAAAATGGAATAAATGCTCTTTTGGAACCCAGCGAAGTATTGCATGCCCTAGAAGAAAGAGGGTCATCAGTCATAAAACGGAATATCAGAAATATAAAGCAACGTGGCCATCGATTCAAACCTGATGCGCATACAACTGAAAATATACGACCGGAGAAACGTACGGGAAATGTCGAAATACTAGTAGATCCATGTCCACGTTTCACTTGCTATGATACAAATAAATATTACGACTTTCAAAACAACAACGTCGTAGCGCTCACGACTTGCAAAAGTTTTGATAATTTGACATTGAGTCAGGTGAGGAGCAAGGACAGCAAGAAGAAGAATATCAAAAATGGTATAAGCCTTCAAAACCTCGCGGATGAAGAAAACATACATCATTATGTCTCTCCAAATGAAGAGACGTTATCAGAAACTCGAGAAGGCGAGGGCAAACATTCATACTCAGTGGCTGATGCCCGACGACAACCAATGCAGCGAAGGTTCTCTCGCGGAACTGCGGCACCTGGCGTCGGGGTCTATCGACAAATAACTAACGACGGCGCAGCTCGAAAAGCAGCGCGGGGTATGGTTTCCTTACCTATCTAAGCATCATATTTCTAACAATTTATATGCCGACGTCACGCTTGCTTTAATCAGGGCGTTACTTAAACAGTATCTATGTAGTTGACCATATTATTATAGTTGGTCATGCGACACGATTTCATCAAAACTGACACAATAACCTGTTTTTACGTGACTACTGTTTCTGGGCTCGTAACGTGATAGCATGTTTCATTGTCGAATTGCACACGTAAACGATGGTCATAAAGATAAAGATAAATATATCGACTTTATATTTCTTCTGCATGCATCTTGATGTTAAGATGAATAGTTGAACACAAAGCATATGTTTAGGACTTAGTGTAATTCCTTATATTGTGCTCGTATAACAAGTCGCAATAGACGCGGAAACTTGTTTGCGGGAATCGAATCCATTGTTGCGATAATGCTGAGGTTGAATAGAATAACTATTGGGTAGATGTATCTAAAGGTTTAAAAAAATCGCCTTTCTCGCGTAAATGGATTCGTTTACTGTTAATTAAATGTGAAGTCGCGCCTGTGCGCAAATAATGCACGAACCTTTTTTAGTGTTACGTTACGTCAAATAATATAATGTAGTTATAATTCAGATTTATCACACAATAGTAGTGTTAAATCCTTATACAAAATTATCAATATCAACGACGACGTATTTTTTGTTCAAATTAAAATATATTATGGATGGATATTAGTTTAAACGTGTACTTTTAGATGTGGTCAGTCAGGTTAAGTTTAAAAGTAAATATGAATAGATACAACATCATTACAAACCAGAATGATGTAGCAGTAAATTTCAGGGAATCCAACGTTAATACCATGCGGTTATCCTGTTTCTGACGTAGGTACTTATAATAATTAATTTCCCATGAAGTAATACTATACTTGACTTGAAATGCTCACATGAATAGCAACGGATTTTAAGAAGTTGATATGAATTTTAATCATGTGAGCATTTCATTTTACTTCCTTTGCGAAGGGCGTTTTTTGGCTGTGAACCAAAAATTCGATGCCTTGTCTTCTTCAAAATTTTCATTCAAAGTATTTATCGACCACCATTCTCTACATTTATTGAAGTTCTTCAATCACTAATGGACGTCAAGTACTTTTGCACAAGAATTTATACGGCAAACTCTTCTTGTCAGAGTCGAGATGTGAACTTAGATTCACGGCTGTTTGCCCGTCTCGTTAGCCAACCAATTGACAGTGGGATCGGAGAAAATCTCCCTTTATTAAATGGCTTTTACTTATAGTACGCTCAGTTACCCTCTTACATCTAGTAGACATAGAAGTTCCATCTACTCTGTTGTGTAGTTTTCTATTAACTTGATTGGATTACACGCATAATGACATATCTACGCAAATCGACCGATTCGCGAAACGCAACATACGCGAAATGCCACAGATGCGTAATGCCACATGCTCAAAATGCCACATATGCCATTTACGCGAAACGACACATAAGCCTATTTTCCTCGTAGCCACACTGTTTGGTTCTGGCGCTTCACCGGCCGCTCCCGTGGCACGCTCGCTTCGCTCGCTCGGCTCGCGCGCTTAGGCTCACCGTACAACTATACTCATCCTCGCTTCGCTCGTCGTCGTACCTACACAGACCTGCCTTAGAGTAGTATAGGATAGATATGTTTCATTTTGCGTATTTGTCATTTAGCGTATGTGTCGTTTAGCGTAGGTGGAGTTCCGCGTGGTCAAAATGTGTCATTATGCGTGTAAGATAATTGATTTAGTATTCCTTTATGTCTACTTGACTTTTCCAATCGGTTGAGTGTCACGTCAATGAAGGGTAGATTTTATACTAAGATTCATCCATTAAACTTTGACGTATACTCTCAGATAAAGTAAATATTCCGGTTTGTTCCCCGAACCTGAACGAATTATGAAGATTTTTTCACAAACCTACGCGTAGATAAAGGTTAAGTAAATTATACCTGGATTTTGATTAAAATATTCAAAAACTATATTGTTATCGGGGCTAATATAAACTATAATAAACCGGCGCGTTTAGCATGCTTTTCACGTCGATTCGCGTTATTAAGTACAAACCTAACTTAATTGTGCGTTTTATTAACCCATTCACCGCCACGGCCCTCCAGCTTGAACGTACTCGACACGCCACCATACATTCATAAACTGCCCGGCCGCAATCACAACACGTAGACGTCATATGGCGCCGCTGACGTGCAAAAGATTTTGCCGCCCGCGTTGGATAGTTTCATGCATCATTTTGTTTTAACCAGTGTGTAAGATAATAATCTTTTAAAACATATTTAAGTATTAAAATGTATAAATTAAGAGAACATCCATTTACTGTCTGGGCAAACCAAATGAAGCCAACACAGACATTGAATTTGCTTATTTAACTGAGATTATAGGAACAAAGGAAATAAAAAGCTACTAATAATTCATAAATATTTATTGTTTATAATAAACTATCATCAACTAATTAATTATAACATTATTTTGCTTGTGATACTCTACGAAACATGCCCCTTGACATAACCCCGGTTGTCGTGGACATTTCGGACAAAAGTCGCCCGTCTCTACACGTTTGTTATGTTTCCTCCAACAGCACGCATCTTTTTCGTTTTAATCTGTTTGTTTCTGGGTGTCTTGGCAATTTGAATGATACGTGATAGTCTGATGGAGGACGCGGGAGACAATTGGCAATTTCCCGACTTGAAACCAATGCCCGAATAATATGTTTTCTGAAATCACACAAGGGCATTGGTTTCTCTCCAAATCTATTATATAGAGAGTGCGCGTTACATAGCATTGTACTAAATACATGCACTCCCAATTTCAAATACCACCTAAGGGTTTTATGTTCTGGGTTATAGTACGCCATCATTTGGTCGTGCTTATCTACGCCTCCCATATGTTTGTTGTAGTTAAGCACGACTCCAGGCTTGGCTTTTACATTATTATTGGCGGAAAGGTAATCCTGCCATTCACTATTGTGTTCCGTTGAAATCATTAGCACCTCTCTCCGGTCATTCCATTTCATTATACATACTCCTTTGTCATTATACATCGAGATTTTTTCATTTTTTGCTAACTTTTTTTAATATTTCTGGCGGATTACCTTTCCTATTGGAACGTAGGGTTCCAGTGACATGGGTATTAGAATCTTCTAAATAATTTGCCAAGTCGACGGAGTTATAAAAATTATCCATATACACTGAATGCCCTACGCCCAATTTCCCTTCTAATAAATCTTTCACAATCTTCGTTACATGATTTTTACCTCCTAATCGGGTATCGCATTTTCCCCCATACACAATCATTTTTATAACATAACCAAATTGATCTGTAAGTAAGTATAATTTTACGCCATATTTGTTAGCCTTTCCTTTCATAAATTGGCGGAAAGATAATCTACCACGCCACAATACAAGGGATTCATCTATACAGAGTACCTTGGCCGGGTAGTAAATATTGTCCATTATTTTATTAAACAAATTTACAAGACCTGAAATCTTATTTAATCGATTGTCTCCTGTAGTTTCATCATAAAAATTTATGCACCTTAAAATTAACATAAATCTGTTTCTTGACATATGACTACTGAAAAACTTAAAGTCAAACAATTCCTCGGTACTCCAGTAGTCCTCGTATTTATTGCATTTAATTGTTCCCATATGGAATAACAGACCTAAAAATACCCTGAATTCCGAAATGGTTACATCCTTCCATTTCGTAATTCTTGCGTATGCATTATTGTTCGCTTCTATTAATCGTATGGCATATCTATTTATGTTGTTGACTAAAAAAACTAGAAAAGTGCTAGTAAACAACATATCGAAATATTCTTGAGGTTTTTCCTTCCTAGTACCTCTTAATCCAGATGTCTCAATAAATTCCGAAACACTAGACGTTTTTCGTGTAAAGCTCCAATTTGCACTAACACCACTTTCATTCCTGTTTTCATTTGGCGGGGAAGAATATTCTTCTTCTTCCGAATCTGACGAAGAAGAACAGTGACCAAGTTGGATGTCAAACTCATCAGGAGAACCCTCCAAAAGACTGATCAGTTGAACTTCTGTCATCGTATTTTCACCTTCTATGAAAATAATAGTCCATAATTAATTATATGTCGATAATTAATTACAAGTGACTATTGTTAACTTTCTCATGGGTTTATAATCTGATTTTATGACAAGCTGTTTTATATTTACCGTTTTGTCACGAATAAATGCTTTCTATTCTATATTTTAAAAAACAAGTATGAGATTTGATTCAAAAAAATTAAAACAGTTTTACCGATAAAATGGGTTGAAATTTCACCCCTTTTAATATGTACACTTTATAGAATCCACCCTGTATATTTATAATAAGAGAATTTAACCTCCGTTTTAGACTATTCGTTTGCTCACAGACGGTTTAATAACGAGAATAACATATTTCTGTTACCATACATACAATACATAAATCTCAGGCTTATCTTTCCCTGACCGTACAACATTTAATATATGTATACAAATTTACAATATTTTATTTAAGACTTACCGGTATATGCTGAAGCCGTCTCCAACATTGAGGTAAGATCGTGATCCATGTTTTCAACAGCCAGGTCAGTCGTGTGATGCTGGTTCGGAGCACAAATAGTCACAGCCGGGTCGTTCGTGTTAGGCAGGTTCGGAGTAAGGGTATGGATAGCCGGGTCAGTCATATTAAACGGGTTCGAAATACCAATATCCATAGTCGGGTTCATTGTACAAAGTAAAGCACACGCAAAACACAGAGACACAACCGAGATCTGGTTTAGACAACAGGCAAGCCAAGACTGAAGACTATTTTATTTTATACTATTGGCATAATGTAATAATAACTTCAAAGTGCTATAGCGGAACTTTCCCTACTCAGAACCAAGGGATTATCGGTCTATTGTCACTGAAGAATCGTTATCAGTAAGTTGCGGTCAGCTTTGTTATCGTTGCAGCTGCAAATTACACGACAAGTCTTAAGACTAAATTCACATTGTTTATAGGACTCGCCCTACACACAAACAAAGGATTATCGGTCAGGTGTCGCCGAAGAATCAGTGAGTCATTATGCAGCGGTCACATCAAAGCTTATAGGGAGAAGTTAAATTCTGTTATCGTAGCAGCTGCAGTTGACATGATAAGTCTTAAGACGAAATTCTCATTGTTTATGCGTGCTATTGTTTTTACAAACAAATAATTCGTTGCAAAATATTATTCTAGTTTTTTTTTATTTGCAACTGTATTGTTATCGCTACCTACTACTAAAGTTTGTTATCTTGGTTGCTGCTAAAATGGAACAGTGCCGTCCATTACCATTTAGTGCAGCAAAATGTGATAACTCAAATTAGATATAAAGAAATATGGACTTAGTTCACTTGACTTAAGGTTTGAAATTGATAAACACAAACGCAGTGCCGAATATTTACCTGCCTCCGCAAGCCATTTCACAACACAGTGTTGTGATGTTTAAAAGTATTGAGAATTAAGTTTATTATACATTTATTTGATACTATTACGTGATTTGCATTAACGCTAAAGGCTGGAAATAACAATGGAATATAAAAACGTAAGCAGACACGTTTAGTCACGACCTATACTTTTAGGGCCATAAAAGTAGACTTTCTAAATTTAACTTTATAAAACGAAATATAACCGATGATAGACATAGCCTTTGAGAGCAGAATCTGATAAAAAAAATATCATAATATCTATTTCACAAATAGTTGCGAACAAAAACATTTTAACGTCACAGTGACGTGATCGGTGTCTCGCGGGTGTTCCGCAATCACGTCAACGTGTTGTGATTGGCGCTGAATGGGTTAAAGTAATATTAAGAATCAGTAATGATCATTTACCAAATGCAATGCACCTAGGACTCAGTTGCGCGTCATGTGCGAGCAAAAGCCTGATTATTAAGTAGACGTTAAATATTGAAGTGGCCAGGACGTGACCACTGGCGATACCGGACTTGGTGCGTGTGGCCCGCGTGCGCACGGCCACATCGTCAGTCGTCGCGCGCAGTGGCTTCGAGCTCATCCTGCCGCCTGCCAATGTATTTATAAAATTGCGCGTCACCGCCACTGATAAACTTACGTTTACTACAAATCACTCGCGTCTGATTACCATTCCCGATCCAGTTAAATGTGTACAAAATAAACCAATTTTTACTTGTGATTGTGTTGTGAGGTTGTGACACATTTTTTGTCTTACATCATTGCCCTTGAAACATTTTTGTAAGTAGGCGTAGTGCGGTGTGATTAATTAATTCGTTGCTCAGTAGTGCCTAAGGATGAATGGATGATGATGATGACTCATTTTTGCGACGTATTCCTTATTGCTGTGGGTCGTGATCAATATTAATTAATTAAACTAAACGTGGAAAGTGATCGTAATTAATAATATTACTCTTATTTGAATTTAATGTTGCATGTTCGAATGAAAAAGAATGCGTAATTTTGCTGCCTGAGATCATCAGCATCACATCACTGTCCATATTTGTCATTGTCCTTGTCGCTTTATTTATCAGATTTTATGAAAGTTGTGTGTTATCATCAAACGTTTTAAATTTTATTGAAACCTAATTAGTGCAATTTGTGAAATAATTAAGTGTGTGTACTAAACATTGGTTCATAATTAAGATTTGAATTGTCCATACCAATCCTATTAATAGGTACAACAAGATTTCAACGAAAATGCTAAAATGCGATGTCGGATTGTCTATATCGTACAGTACAGTCTGGGTTGAAGTAGATATTATATTATGGCAGGATAGCGAACGATGTTTGTACCTATAATACTTGTACACATGCATATTTTGACGACCGCTTTAGCCTAGTTGGTAGTGACCCTGCCTACGAAGCAAGAGGTCCTGGGTTCGAATCCCGGTAAGGGCAAAAATTTGTGTGATGAGCATGAATGTTTGTTTCCGAGTCATGGATATTTTCTATGTATTTAAGTATTTCTATCTATTATATATATCGTCGTCTAGTACCCATAACACAAGCCTTACTGAGCTTACTATGGGACTAGGTCGATTTGTGTAAGATTGTCCCCTTATATTTATTTATTATTTATTTATATAATAATTGGGAATTAGCGTGAGGGGGGCACAGTAGACACCTAAATGAATTTGTTCGGTGTGATTGCAGAGGGCGACGGGTGCGAGGCGGGGTCGGGGCACCGCGGCTCGCTGCGCGGCGCCAACAAGCTCGCGCGACGCGCGCGCTCCTTCAAAGACGACTTGCTCGAGCGCATCTCCAACATGCGCTCGCCGGCGCAGCAGCACCACCCGTCGCATCTGTCTTCAGCGATGCGGTACGTGAACAATACTATCGTTGCAGCAATATCCGCTCATCTGCTATCTTACATCCTATTATTTCAGTGCTACCGTTGGTTCACCTTCTTCACTTCAATCAATGCCAGACCTTGCGTACCTTTTTGCTTGTGTGACATTTAATGGAGTGTAATAGATACCTGCCAGTTCAGGCGAAGCTTGTTAGTAGAGTAAACAAAGGTATTTAATTACTAATGGTAGGTAATTTGAGTAAGTACTCTTTGTATGTACCGCGATTTATATGAAAACACAGCGAACGTTTCTGAGTGAAGAATGTGACGTGTCTGGGGTATTTTATTAACCCCGACGAAAAAAGAGGGGTGATAAGTTAAACGTGTCTGTCTGTGTATGTCTGTGGTATCGTAGCTGCCAAACGGATGGACCTATTTGAATGCGGTTTTTATTGTGTCATAGATGATTTTACCCCGAGTGTTCTTAGCCGTGATTCATCAAAATCTGTTCAGCTGTTTTTGAGAAAATGACGGGGGGTTTTCATCTTTTGTAAGTTGTAGTTATTCATACTCGTATCGTATCTATGTATAATAAATGCGACGTTTCCTAAATAATCGCGCAAAATCGTTCATACCCGGACGTCCCGTTGCCTGGCTGTTCTTCTCGCATATCTCAACCTATTCTCGTGAAATTTTATGAATAGTTTCGTTAATTATACATATACTTACTGATATAGGATGTTTTTCCGGATTCACTTTTTCGAAAAAGAAAAAAAAATCGCGGTTTCTACAGCTCACAGAGCCGCTAGTATAATTGACCGAGCGAGCTAAGCGAACGAAGTTGTCTGTTTCAGCTTGGGCTAACATTCGTTCGTATGTCCGGATGTCCCGCTGTCCGGCTGTTGTGCTCTACAGGTCGCATTTCTCAACCGATTCTCGTTAAATTTTGTGAGGAGGTTGAATAATTATACATTTTTTTGAAGAATCAGATTTTCCGAACTCAATAAAAAAAAATTAAGACATTCTTTCGAGTTCTACATCTCATAGGGCCACTAGTTAAAATGCACTTAATAAGCCATATTTTCGTCAGCTATCAGGTTATTTTACCAATTTAATTTGTTTCCAAGCCACGAATATGACCGTCAACTCGTGTTTACCTCATCTTGTAGTATGACTCATTAGGATTTACTAACTAACCTTAACAATTGTACGAGTCCGGTTCGGGTCAGTCCTGAATTGAATTTAGCGATGTTAGCACGTTTTAGTTCGTGGAGAAGTGGGCCGAGGAAGAACTAATACTTAAAAAGAAATTGCGGTGGCTGGTTACGGTTAGTGGCAAGCAATTCATTTCACATCTCTAGCAAATGATAAAAAATATGCTTTTATCAACTAGTAATTACGCGCCCCTGGAGAAAGATCGTTTTTAGAAGAATCTAAGGTTCGCATTCGTGTGGCAAGCCCGCGACGTATTATCCTGAGGTATTTCGCTAGCGGCTTGACGTCGAGTATAAAAGGGGTGGGTTTTCTTAACATGTATTGTGGTGGATAGTTTTCTTCAGTATACTTCAGTCTAAGGCGAGACACACGCCTGTAGAAACCCCGCTCCAGTTGCAGATTTAAGTGATCTTTTATTTAACCACATTTGTAGAAGTGCAAGCTGCCTTGCTCCTTTTAAATAAATATAACTTATTTATATACCGCAAATGTAACTTACTCTATATTAATACAATAAACTATTATATTACATTTTCATACTTTGCATGAAATCAATATTAATTTTGAAACTTTAGCTCATGGTCAAGGAAAAAATACGACACAAAAGCAGCACTTATAACAGGATAAAATATTACTTGCTACTAAATACCTCACAAGTAAACATATCCTCATTCCATTTTTCCTTTTTTTTGTATACTAATTTCCTTAGCAAGGCGGACCCATTATTTAATGAGTCGTAATCACAGGAATGATATCTACAAACAGTATTTCTTATCTGAATTGATAAATTTACATACATAACTTCGCTATCTTATGCTGACAAATTCATAAGAAAGTGTCCTTCATTTTAACAGTTTTATCTTGTCTGTCGTAGTGAACAATAGCTCGGCGCGTAAGCGTTATGTTATAATAATGTGGTTAAATGTAAATTGTTAACATAAAACACGTGTAACAGCTGTTAATCTTGTGCGGAATTGCGTAAAGTAGCATTACGCATTGTCGCTCGGACTGCTATCGCGTCGATAGTGTAGCGTAGACACAACGGCAGTGAGTCACGAGTGCAACTCCCATTACTACTCGTTAGCAACGTTGTCCACTGAAATCTCATTAATTTAGTGAACCTTCTATAAAGTGATTACGTTTTAATGCTCGCGCGCGGGGACCACGACTAAATCGTTTTTTTTATTTATTGGTTAGTGGTCGGTCACGTTTTTTACAATAATAATTTGCCGGACCTAGTTTCGGTGTAAACATTTCATCATAATGGCAAGTGTGTTGGAGTGAACCGTTCTGCAGGAGATAACCGAGAGCAGGCTGTAACAATGTCGCACTCCGGGCGCTCGCCGGTCGGCGGCTGGTTCAACAAGCAAGCAAACAAGATTCATCAGAGACTCGTTAACACTGACAAACGGTATCATTCACATACGTATGTTATATTTACATTGATTTAATGGCGTCACTGATGGTACGTTTATTGTTTTGCGACTACCAGAAGTGTCTAGTACGAATTCCGTTTTATTCTAACAAGTATTTGCGGTTTGAGTTCTCCGTTACATTGGCATTTGTTATTAATTACTAATTAGTCAAATTCGCGGCGTACCGTGGCGTTCATGCAAACCGACGTCTTTCGCAGCACATTCCAACCCAAGACGTTACTTACGTACGATGTTACGACGTTAGTACATTACGGCAGAGACCAGTAAGGATGCCATACTGGCTGAGTATGAATTACGGACCGAACCGCAGGCGACGGCGACGTACGGGTACAATACGAGGCCAGGATAGCTATTGCGGCCGAAACAAGTATAGTTCTTTTCTCAAAAACGAAACAAGAAAATAAAATGAAAATATATTTACTTAAGTAACATTAATGGTACTATTCATGTTCGGGCATTTTATTAAGGATGTTTTTATTGATTTCACGTGGACATTTATATTCGTTTGTATATGTCTGAATTTCGCTCTTAGGAGGAAGTGAATGTACAGACATTCTTTATAATCGAATTCTTAAATGTCGTTGTTATCAAATATTATTTGATATTATGTTTGTTATTTCTTTCCTTTGTAGCCATCCGATTGTTATTTTATTAACCATGCTATTAAAGGATCATGGACAAATTGGGTGTAGCACCAACAGTCTTGAAACCAGTATCATTAAAAAGGTATAAAATTGTATATAATTTCTTACTATCACCACAAACACCTAGCTCACCGGAGAACAAAAATATGGGGATATAAATAAATAAATAAATAAATAAATATAAGGGGACAATCTTACACAAATCGACCTAGTCCCATAGTAAGCTCCATAGTAGTAGTAGTACTAGTTCCATAGTAGTAGGATATGTATGAAAACAAAATGATATCACCGCAAAATGCTTAATATCACCCTATTTAATAACATGTTTTTGTAGGTAGGTAGGTACAGTTTCGATGCTAACACAATTCTAATAAGGTACCCATCATAGGCACTTTTGTGTTGGGTGTACAACCAACATACTTACTTGAAATGATTGTTGATAGTTATTACATATTGGACCATATGTAGTTATAATACAAACAACTCTCCGGTGAGCTAGGTATTTTTGGTCATATTAAGAAATGATGTACAATTTTATACCTTTTCAATGATATTAGTTTCAAGACTGTTGGTACTACACCCAATTTCCATACAAAAGTGCCCATGATCCTTTGCATAGTTCTTTATTCAATGTTCTCTTTGTTGAGTACATCGACTGCATTATTTGGAGCATATGGTTGAAACAAGCGGCAGTGGTGGGTTCGAATCCCGGCTCGTACCTATGAGTTTTCGGAACTAATGTACGGAATATTTACCGTTAGGTTTTCGGTGAAGGAAAACATCGTGAGGAAACCGGTCTTATCCCAATAAGGTCTAGTTTTCCCTCTGGGTTGGAAGGTCAGATGGTAGTCGCTTTCGTAAAACTAGTGCCTATGCCAAATCTTAAGAATAACGCTAGGAGGATGATGATGGTTGAAACAAGTCAGAATCACATTCTCTGACCAATTATTAGCTTAATTTTCTTCCTTCCACTTAAGAGAGTAAGACGTATTTTTAGGGTTCCGTAGCCAAATGGCAAAAAACGGAACCCTTATAGATTCGTCATGTCTGTCTGTCTGTCTGTCTGTCTGTCTGTCCGTCAGTATGTCACAGGCATTTTACTCTAAAACCATAAGGTGTATTTGAATAAAAAATTAAGGATAGGGTGTATTTTGTTAACCGCTACATAGCTTTGTAATGAAATTACTAAAAAAGATTTTTTTTAGGGGTGCACCCCATACATAAAACTGAAAGTCAAAAAATATTTTTTCATCGCAAGCCCACTTGTGGTACATCAATCGACAGGCCTTTCAAAATAAATATAAGGTTTCTAAGCAATTTTTTGGATTAAGTGAATAGAGTCGGAGATAATCGCCCCGAAAGTGACTAAAATTGTGTGTGAGTCCCCCCCCCCCCCCCCTCTAATTTTTGAACCGTGTATTTTAAAAATATGAAAAAAATCATGCTCATAGGGATTATAAAATTCTACCAGCGAAATTTGTTTTCAACAAGATCGGTTCAAAGGTTTTCGAGATATTTATAAAAAACTGCGTTGCTTAAAGAAAAGGACGTAAGTGCCATAAGTTTTCAGTAACGATATGAACTTTTTCATGTCAGACCCATCATACCCCTAGCAATACCCCTGGGTGTAGGGTGGGACTGAACCATACCACCGTAGTGCTGGGCACTATATTATGCTTTATAATATCTATCCCAAAAGTCCTATTACCGTTATCAGTATCACGCAGTGTAGTTGAAAAAGTTAGACTACCGTTATCTGTACGAGTAGGTAACCTTTGATTTAGTATATAGAACTAGATGCACAATGTCAAACAAATATGCCAAGAAATGTGCCCCTGAACATGAACGAAGAATACTCTGGACAGGCTATGGTAATAATAATACCACGTGCGAGCGAGCTGGTTGCTACCGGCTCCATTAGGACCGGTTCTTAATTTAGCTGCATAAGAGCTTTTCCGTCCCTCACCGTGGCAACACGTACAGCCCGTCCATAGTATTCTAGGTTCATGGCCCCAGAATGACAGCTCTAGCTACATTTCAGTAGTTGCTAATAGCGTTAACTTATAACCTGCATCAAGATATATGTTTCATAAAAAAAGAACTCAGTGTTTTAAACCTTAAGCACCATATTAGCAAACCAACATCAAAAGATTAAATACTTTTTAGTTTATTGTGACATATAATGTGACTTGACTGCTCACGTCAAAACTTTAGCGTTTAGCGAATGAATGGTCGTGTTATAAATTTTATTTATTTCAACAGAAAGCACAAATACATCTGGTTTCTTTATTTTACAAGTGGAGAATAAACGGTTTCAAATATTTGTACAAATATTTGAAACCGTTTTGAACAAAACAATTGTTGAGATTTCCGTAAGTACATATAGTACAGCTGACAGAGTCCATAAAAATAAATCACTTTAGTTTCCTTGAAATAGATTCAGTTTGTTAAATAATTATATTTTCTACCTGCCTTTACTTTAAATACTTTCTTTTTTGCGATGTAATGTAAGCGTACAGTCAAGTAGCGATCAGCCGTCGATTTTATTAAAACGGTCCTGGGTTTTGAACGTCACTCTCATGATCACCCGACCACAGTATAGAAGAATAATACAGTAGGTAATCTGAGGCCGTTTAGGAGCGTTTGTGTGTTTGTGTTTTTAGTTTCCCACTTCATCGAATATTTTAATACCACTAATACTATACCTAAAATATTTCCTTGTGTATAATAGTTGCTAACTGCACTAGGTTGGTAGGTGCTTAGTTACAAGCCTATTCGGCTCCTTTGATAGGCACGGAACCCTTGTTGTGCGTGGTCCGACACGCACTTGGCCGCTTTTTTATTTTTTTTAAATATCTATCCTTATATTGAGGTGGAAGTAAGCTATACTCGTATTTAGCTAACTCCGCCTCCGCTTTTAAGTGAGGAGGAGTGCCGTCTATTTCGGAATCAGACTAATCTCAACATTTTTTGCAGAATTGTAATAAATCACACAAACAAATTATAGCCTTTTAAACCCCGCCTTAATTTCATTGCGTTTTTTTGTTATAAATACTGAGTTTAACTATTTGCGCCGACTTTAATGCACTGTCTTACGAATCTAATTTTTTAATGATAAAATGTTATTATTTTTACGTTTTAGAACTAATTTTCATACTTTTCATACTTAGATGTTTTTTTGAACAATACAATAAAATAATTCAGAATCAACAATAATCTTAACTTGTGTCCACCATTTTACATAACACAATTCTGAACTAAACGCAGCACTTTTCCGCACTAACCTTGTCGCTACTTTCATTTATGTATACGTATTATTAGTTTCTTGGGGTCTTTATACCAACAGTGCTAACCTTTTTTTATTGGAATTTATTCTTGGAATAATTTGCTAGTGTACTTATAATTTAAAAAGTTTGTATGGAGCTGCGATATAAACGAGTTCCACGCGGACGGAATTGCGGGCAGAAGATTGTAAGAATATATTCGGAATAAAATAGCGTTCAAGATGATTAAATTATCTTTTTGTACTCGTCGATTGAAATCTGTGTATTAAGATTTCATAGAGAATACCGCAACGTCACTCTTTTCATCGTTGAATAGTCTATGTTACTTCCGAAACAACCGAAATAACTTTTTCGATACGCTTTAGGCAACCGAAAAAAATTTGAAAATAGGACTTCGTATTTCAATAATATGTGTCCTTGTTCAACGAGACTCGATCAGATACAAAATTGCCTATCTATGGTGTTACGGAACGTAGCAACGTCGCGTCATCTGTCAAAAATCTACTTAAACTTGCTGCTGTATCCAGGGCATGAAAAAAAAACTACGCTTTGTGATTGACCAATCATAGCACAGTACTGCAACATTACGGACGCCGGTGGTGTGATTATCTATGAATTATCTTGTGTAAAAGAAGTCGGATAGTAGAACTAGACAATATAGTACTTACGATATTCCGTTTTCGTATTAATGACTTAAATTAATAATTTTAATGAACTCGTACATAAAGTATTGTTCACAATACTGTCATAATCAAGCTTTTTAATCTCGTACCTTACTTAGGCCACTCAGCAAGCTTCGTGGCCTAAACACGGTACTCGACTAAAAAGCTCTCTATTATAACACAATTGTGAAAAATACTATTTTTAATTCATATACGACCTCATTGTTAGTATTTCTGTAGGTGGGTGACGCATGATACGTAATCGGAATTACATACTTACCTACTGGACAAATATTGATTCCAAGTTTAAAATCTCGCGTTTTACTGGACACTTAATAAGTCTTCGGTATGTTCCACTTACTGTAGTCTTTTTAGTGATGGTTTGGCAAAATTACGTAGAATTTATGAGAAAAATATTTTAAATTATTCAGAGCAATCACGCGTAAATTAATATCGGAGAGGCAACCGGATGGCTCGCGGTATTTGAGCTCCCGAAGTGTTGTGGAACCGCCCTGTGCAACCCGAAATGACCCAACTGTGACTGGTTCGAAAATAGGAGGGTGGCAAAAAAAAAATGTCGCGAGGCAACCGATTGAAACGCGGTAGCCTGAAAGTGTGTACGCTGTTTATATAATGATCAGTTAGGGTTGCACAGGGCGGTTCCACAACACTTCGGGAGCTCAAATACCGCGAGCCATCCGGTTGCCTCTCCGATATTAAATTACGCGTCATTGCTTTAATTAAATTTATCTACGCACATATCATTAGTGCTCTAAAATGCGTTCAGAAACCGTACGAAATGACCAGCATTTACTACAACCGATTTTACTTAACTTTCTTGTCTGTGCGCGGTAGTAGGTAAAATCTGTAGTCATTACAGTACAGGTTTTTGATAAATTTGTATCGTTATGAGTTTAAATTTGGAACAGCTGTCAAAACTCAAGTGGGTCTCTATTCTAGTATCCATAGATACTGCTTATGATATGTGTGTAGATAAAGTAATGTAAGCAACTGTACATAATTAGGCCTTAAAAGACTCGTGTGATCCTATTATGAAACTCGCTGACGCTCGTTTCATAAAACCACACTCGTATTTTAAGGCCTCTCATTATGGATCAGACGCATAAACTACTAGTACATCAATTGTTTTTCGTTCCTCGCAATACTCAATTGATATCTCTTTATGCAACTTCTTACTGCCGTAATTGGCCAAACTAAAATGATTATTGTTAATTATAGTTATTAAATAATGCAATTACTTTTTGTAATGCTTGATACAAACAATCACGTCAAACGAGATTTTTTTACGTATATTGCTTGGGACTCATGATTTCCCACAGGAAATCAGCGTTGGTCATACGAGTATTGTTTGCTATACCTATTGGTGAACTGTGGTGTACCTAAGGGTTATTATGTTATTAAACGTTAGTCATTGTTTCAGGTCGCACTCACCGCTTAGTCCTAAAATTCGCAATATGGCTTCCAAAACGTCAACGGCTGAAGAGGGAGAGCTAACGCCTGCCAAAGAACTGGAAGGGCTAGTCAAAGAAGTGCGTTGGTTGATCTGAATGAAGTTTCGAGTTACCTGTATTTATTTTTCAATATGATTAGTTGATGTGCTTTTGTTGTGTTCCACAGGTAACCTTCGGTTTGAAACACTTTTCCGATGTTATTACAAAGAGAAAACTGGAAATGCTCCCCGACAACGGCACCATTGTTTTCGAATCTATCGCTAATATTCATAAAGGTAAATGAGCTACATTCATGATCACATTCTTTTAATTTAGGTCCTTCTCCTGGATGTATTCCAGTATCGAATTTCAACGGACTTCCAAAAAATATCGCAAAATCTATCGAAAGTCATTTGTAAAGCTTATATTGTCCGCACCGAGGCAGATATATAGTGCTTTTCTCCGAAAATGCGAGGAAATCCAATAATATTTTCAATAATCTTAAAACAGCGAGTATTTCAATAATATTATCAGTTCCCGCCTAACTTATTTTTTTACGCGGCATGGTGCCAGTTTCAACTACCATACAAAAAAAACAAATAAAATCGACATCGCGATCGCGTTTTGGTTATGACTATAAAAAAAGAAAACTCAAGAAAACTTTAAGCACGCGACAAACGGGTGCAATTTGTCATACCAACTTGCAGTACTTGGAAAGAGACAACCATACATAACTAACCGTTAAGTCTAACTATAGTAAGTTTTTGTGGCAAATTGCTAGGCCTTTAAATGTACGAGCATTTGGCTGTTTGTACGCTTAAGGCGCCGTAGGTTCAGCGAAGTGAAGCGAACAGAGTTTTTGAAACAATATAATGCGTCTGTTTATAATAATATGGTTTTAATAAAATAGGAATAGTAATCTTGAGGCTTTTCTGCAGGGAGATCAGTGAATCGAAACATGATGAAGCAATTGTCGCTCGATGGAAAAATATTACGAACATAGGTCTAAAAGGGTCTATAAACTTAAAATACTCGTAACAAATTATGCACAAAAGTTAAAAATATTAAAATAGTTTCTAAAAATCGGCAATATCATGTTTGAGAGAACTCACTGATTACTTATTTGTCTATTTAAACGGCCAAAAAATTAAAATTAAAAAACATAATATCCGCGCTTCCGAGCACGCCCTTCCATCTCACCTCACGCTTATGCTCAGTGAGAGGGAGAGAAGAGCATGAACCTACGGCGCCTTAATTACCAATTAATTATTGGCCATAATGCGAGTTTTACTGCACGCTGCGCGTACGGGAAAACTCGCATTGTGGCTAGGTGAAGACGGTAAAACTTTGTACTCAAAACGGGCGGTAATTCGTAAAGCCCCAGAGCGCATATTTATGGTCCCCACCTTCGGTTCGGCCCACAAACACCTGCGATCTGGGGCATTCACGAATTCACCGCCCTAGTTACGTAATGTACTATTTTGGTTGATAATTTAAAATTAGAAATGGATTAACTAGAAAAGAGTTAATAAGTGTAAACTCTAACTCAAAATTATATTTATTCAAGTAGGCCCAGTAACAAGCACTTTCAAATCGTCAGGTAGAAACATAATCTAAGCTAATTACTTAGAATAATTTATTAAACATGAAAAGTAAAATTTATATGAAATATTTAAAATTTTATATAAAAAAATACTAGTCTAGAATGTTTCTAGAAAGACAATCTAATGTCAAAAAATAAATAAAACGAGAATAATTAATTAAAAACACAATGTCAAATTTTTCCAAAAGGAATAAATAAATTATAAATCCAGTCAAAATTAGTCCCAAGAAGTTTTATCATTCATGTATAGTGGTAGCCCTACGCTTAAAAAACCGCAAATCGATGTACAGTTTAGCCGTTTGGCAGTCACATACTATAGGGCAAAACAATTTTTTTGACCCGCAGTTCCTAAAAAAATTTCCCTTAGGGGGGGAGTGCCGAAACATTTTTCTTTTTGTATGGGAAAAATTTTTTTTTACAGAAACCTATCGTGTGTAGTATCATATGAAAGGGCTTTTTGAGGCGATTCTAAAAATATACCACATCATTACATTTTAGCCATATTTTTTTAAATTAAAACAAAAATAATTTTTGAAACATACCAAGTTTGGGCTCCTCCAGACACGATATGGCTGATTTTTAAAAAATTCAATATACCACAAATGATACGTGATATCCTCATATCTAACCTCAAAAAAGCAATTTTGAAAAGGATTGCATTAAGTTTTTTTTTTTTCAATATCACCAAGGGACACAGTTTTACTTGAATACCTATTTTACGTGACTTATGGAACTGTACTGCAGATACGTTACTTATTAATCATAAAATGATACGTAGTATCCATATTTCCAACGGGAAATACTTCTTTAACCCTTTAACTGCGCTTTTTCATCAGTTGGTATAGTTTGGTTAGTTTTTGTCACAAAATATCAAGGTGATATATAAGGATAAGGATATCAAGATATAATGTATCACAAATGATCCGTTATATCTTTATATCTAACCCCAAGAAAGCAATTTAGAAATAATATCATATAGTTTTTTTTTTAATTTATTTATTTGGTTGTTTCACTTGGTAATATTGAAAAATTAAAAAAAAATACTTAGTGCATTTATTTTCAAAATTGCTTTTTTGAGGTTAGATATGAGGATATCACGTATCATTTGTGATATATTGAATTTAAAAAAAAAATTGCCATATCGTGTCTGGAGGAGCCCAAACTTGGTATGTTTCGAAAATTATTTTTGTTTTAATTTAAAAAATATGGCTAAAATGTAATGATGTGGCATATTTTTAGAATCGCCTCAAAAAGCCCTTTCATATGATACTACACACGATAGGTTTCTGAAAAAAAAAAAAAATGTTTTCCATACAAAAAGTAAAATGTTTTGGAATTCCCCCCTAAGGGAAATTTTTTTAGGAACTGCGGGTCAAAAAAATTGTTTTGACCTCTAGTATGCGTGTGCCAAACGGCTAAACTGTACATCGTTTTGCGGTTTTCTTATGAAATTGGGCTTGTGGGGCTTCCACTAGTAGTCTTGTGCGCTATAATAAGCTTTCAAAATAAGTTTACGTTTCACATAGTTCTTGAATTTATTAATAGATAACTCAGTTACGTTTCCAGGAAGTTTGTTATAAAATCTTACACAATTACCCATGAATGATTTTTTTATTTTTTGGAGCCGAGTGGTGGGCACCGCGAGCTTATGCTTATTTCTAGTATTAATATTATGTATGTCACAGTTTCTCCTAAAATTGACAATGTTTTTATGTACATACACAATATTTTCATAGATATATTGACAATGCAATGTCATGATATTAATATTTTTAAACTTATCCCTAAGTGAGTCTCTATGTTTCAATCTATATATCGCCCGAATAGCCCGTTTCTGCAGAACAAAAATCGAATGAATGTCCGAGGCACTGCCCCACAATAAAATACCATATGACATAATGCTATGTAGCTAAAATATACTAATCGAGCTGTTTTCACGTCTGTTAATTGACGGATCTTACTCACTGCAAATGCTGCAGAACTTAGTCTATTCGAGAGATTAGCAATATGGGGACCCCATTGAAGCTTAGAATCTAACGTTAAACCAAGAAAAACTGCTATCAACTAGTTCCAATTCCTCGTCTTTCACAAAGACACTCCCTTGCTCGTGTTCAACGTAATTCGTGACAAATTTAATGCATTTGGTCTTCTTCTCATTTAACAATAAATTATTAATATTAAACCAATTTACTACTTTAGAAATGGCATTGTTTACGTCATTGCAAGCTTTTTGCTGTCTTATAAGTTTGAAAATAAGTGAGGTGTCCATCAGCAAATAATACTGTATCATGGTGGGTCTTTACGAGATATGGCAAGTCATTTTTGTAGATAAGGAACAAGAAAGGCCCAATATTGATCCCTGCGGTACACCCATCGAGACCAATGACCCCGGTGATCGCTGTCCATTCACTTCGACCCTTTGTATTCTACCATGTAAGTATGACTTTAGTAAAAAACTTATTGGAGCATTGGTTTCAGCAATAAAGCCGTATAGCGGGCGATCGCCGTCCTTATTGAGCGCCGTGAAGCGTCTATGCAACGCTCTGGCGACGCTGATCCGGTTGTGCGACGAGATCGCGGCGGTGAGCTTGCGGGCGGACGCGGGCAACGAGGAGCTGGATACGTCGGCGCTGTCCTCGGAGCACGTGTCGACGGTGGTGAAGGGCGTGACGGCCGCCGTGGAGGAGGTCGCCGCGCTGGCGCAGCAGCACATGACGCGCCCGGCGCTCTCGCCCCGCCCCGCGCTAGTCTCGCCGCGCGCCTCCACGCAGAGGAACTCCTTGCCGGGTATGTTGTCGCGAAGCGCCTGAGCAACGCTAATCCGACATCGAAGCGTTAAGTCCGGATGAAACATTAGGACGTATGTGGCTAGGACGAATAAGAGGAACTGGTTTATGATGTTGTATAGTAGATTGCGTCTCAAGGAAGTAAAATTATATATTTACGGCGTCTACAATAGATTTCTGCGCCTAGCGAGGGATTCCGAAGTAGAATCTTGAATGTTTACGGCCAAGACGGAAATAAGTTTGCTATCTAGTGCCACTTAATGCTTTTCACGCTTTTTATGTGAAAACAGAAATCTCTCATTTGAGGGTAAAAACTACTCTTTTCTGATTAGGGAAGAAAAGTACAGCTTTGATCCTTCATTTGTGTGCAATAATGACACAGGTTTGAAAAAGTTGTTTTTATCTTATAGCTTTGTGAATAATTGTGAAGAAGAATTATTCAATTGCATCTTTTTGCGAAGTTACATCTTTAATAGACCAACGGATCAAGCGTTGATATTAGTTCAGATCTAGATACTTCCGCGAAATGTGTTACCAAGATCAGAAGAGTACACGAAGAGATAGATTGTGTTAGAGTTGTATTTCCCCAGACATTCCGTTGACACCGAAGGAGCGGTCGCTGCTCGCGGGCGACGCGGGCTCGGAGCCCGCGGTGGTCCGCGCGTCGCACTCCTCCGAGTCGGTGCTCGACGCGCCCGACTCGCCGCCGCCGAAGCCGGCAAGACCCAACCGGTTAGTGTCTTCATCCATACTAGTATTAGAAAGGGGAAAGTGTACGTGTGTGTATGTTTGTTTGTCCGTCTTTCACGGCAAAACGGAGCGATGAAATGACGTGATTTTTTTAAGTGGAGATAGTTGAAGGGATGGAGAGTGACATAGAATAGTTTTTATCCCCGAAATCATCCCCTAAAGGGGTGAAATGGGAGGGTAAAAGTTTGTATGGAGCTCGATATAAACGAGTTCCACGCGGACGGAGTCGCGGGCAGAAGCTAGTACTGATATATTACTAACTAAATTTCTATCGCGTAAGTACAGTCGAGGACAAAGAGATGTATACACTTTTGGACCTAATCGCCTACAAATTGTAGGCGACCGCACTCGATTAGGTCCAAAAGTATATACATCTCTTTGTCCTCGACTGTACATCAATAGTTCACAGGGATTATGAGCGTGAGCGTGTTTTTATAAACTTTTATGTAACTTGCAATTTATGTAGGTAACTATGTTTGTTCGAGTGGAATCTTGCAACAAAATTTTGAAGCAGATATCTTCTATCGATTGAGCTAAAATTTTGGGTTTAAGAGTCCGCAGTAAGCTCGGTTCTCCATAAAAACGTAGTTACGCTCTCATTTTAAAACGACGTGTTGGATTGTAACGAAACTTTGCATGTACAATGACATGACGTATATATCCAGGTCTGTAATTAGTTTATGTAGCTTCAGATACCATAGTAAAAAAAAAACGTCGTATTTAAGTTTTGCATATAAAACTTGTTTTTGCTGTAAGTATTTCGTTTGTTTTATAAACTGGAACCATGTAAACTAATTACAGACGTAGATATACCTCTTGTTATTTTATATGCAAAGTTCCGTCACAATCCAACACGTAGCTTTAAAATGAGAACGTAACTCCGTTTGTATGGGAAGGTGAAATTCGGCCGAGCTTACTGCGGACTCATATCACTATAGTTTGGATGCCAATTCAATATTATGGTACCACCGAACTGATCTGATGATGGAGACAGAAGGTGACCATGGGAATTCAGGACTTAACAGACGTAACCCCGTTGAGTTTGGGCGTGTTATAATCGTCTCAACGAGTGGTTGTACCGAAAATGAAATATGTGACATAAACTTATTTAACATTTGTATTTTTATACTACGACGGTGGCCAACGAGCATATGGTTTGCGTGATGGTAAGCGGACACCGTAGCCGTTTGACTTTTAGCCGATGACGTTTGCGATTTTAGAAGACCCACGAGTGCGACCTTGTTTGTTTTGAGGATTTGTTGTGTTGTGTTGCAAGTAAATGCATAGTTGAACCGCAACCGTAAAGATTACGAAGGAAACCCAAAGGTATATCAGGGGTTACAGGTTATATCATAATTAGGTTCGAAAATTGTCTATAATAAAAATAGATTCTTAAAATATGCTGATAATTGTAAATTAATAATTTGCAGCATATTTTGTAATAAAAATACAAAATTTTGCTACCGATCAAAATACAATAACCCTTGTATGTATTAACGACGCCATAAGCTAGCTGATTAAATTAGTAGAAAGCCCGACTGACTAGTTCCGCGCTATCCGCGCATTGCTAAACAAGTATCGCGGCAGCGCGGCGCAAGCTCAGTGAGAGTGTAATGTGTTACAGGAAGATGGAGCTGGCCCCGCCTCTGCCGCCCAAGCGACGCTCGGCGAATGAAAACTCCCTCATAGCACAATCTATTGACAGGTGAGTGCATAATAAATTACTCAGTGTCGTCCTTAGTGCATGGTTTTTCCAACTGCGCATAACATTACTCACTAGGGACTTAAGTGATTATAACGTTGCTTTGCTATTTATTAAGTGAAATTTACCTCGTTATATTAATAAAGAGAAAACAACGTGATGGATTACTTCGGGTGACAACTCGAAAGAATAATAACAATTGTGTTGTAGTAGTAATAAAGTCGAGTTTTACTTTGTCTATATCGTGTTTGAAGGTACCTTTTTTCAGATTTTCGTACATATCTCGAAACAAAAAAAAAGCGAAAAGCGTTATGATAACTTCAGACAAAAGTTTCTACATAAAATTTCCTACAAAATTGGTCATAAACATTTTTACTCTACGATCAATACTTTGGGAGCTACAGGATGTTAAAGTAAACAAAGAGATAAAAAAAATATTGATTTAAGAAAACGTCGTTATTTCGTAGTTGTTCATCATAACTCTTATAATTACTTTAGATAAAAGTTTGTCCATAAAATTTCCTACAAAATTGGTCATATTTATTTTCACTCTACGATCGATACTTTAGGAGCTACAGGATGTTCAAGTTAAAAAAATAGTCGATTTAAGAAAACGTCATTTTTACGTAGTTGTTCATCATAATTCATTTTGCGTTTAGGATAAGCAAGCTCAGTTACCTGCTTTTAATTCCCATGTCGATCCATTGAGAATTTCTAAACAAAACAAACAAATAAAGCAGCAAGACCACTGATTTCTCACTGACATAGTTGTTTCTTCGGGAAAGAGTGCAACTATGACCTGGTAATGTATGAAACAAGGGTAGGGTCTCTCCGTGTAACCCCAAAAAAAATTGCCATTTCAATGTTAGCCTCGGGGAGAAAGTTGGAGTACAGCCTGGCTAAACGGTCAGACCTAGATCAGGGGTGCTCGACCAAATGTCAAAGGAAACCGCATGCAGTTTTTAATGACCAAAAAAAAAGATTTTGGACTTTAGTAAAATCAGGGGAAATAATTCCTGTATTTTTGTAAATTGGTACAATTACACCTTGTGGTGTCCAGATAAACATACTAATAGTCCTCGAGGGTGGGGGACAGCCCCCACCCTCAGCACAGGCTGAGGGTGTAGGGGGGGATTGAAGGTACTTTCTTTCAGATTTTCGTACCTATCTCGAATATCTGTACGAATAGCGTTATAGTAACTTAAGATATAAGTTTCTGCATAAAAATTCCTACAAATGATTTATTTCGGACTCGAGGTCCATAATTTGTTAGTTACAGTGTACTTACAGCTAATGTTAGTAACATAATATTAGGTATTTTAAAACTAAAATCGACGAGGGGAGGCAAGCACTGAAGCGTGCGCCTGATCCCAATGTCGCATAATCGGGCAATCCGCCCGTTCAGCAAATGCTTGTAGGATGCTGTTGGTGCTGCTCCTCACTCTCGTCATCATGGATGCCATTCTGTTGCGTAAGATTGCGTGGAATCCCGGCACGTCCGCCGCCGCGAACATGCCGGACGCACTACAATAGCGAGGGAGCCCCATCAGCATCCTGAACACATTGTTATATTGCACCCTAAGTACGTTGACGGCCCGCTTCGTATAGCTAACACATAGTGCACACGAGTAGAAAGATTGGCAGAACGCCTTAAACAGGGTAACTTTCACACACTCACTCACTACATCGCGCGAACCTACGAGCCAGCATATTACCGCGGACCGCCAACGCACGGCGCTCCCTTTCTACATCCAGATCGTCACATAGCGTGTCTGCTACCCAGTGCCCCAAATACTTAAATTTAGAGACTCTTTTTAGAGTTGTGCCCTCAAGTACAACTGGTGGAATAAAGTCGTATGTTTTCTTCCCGGCCTTAAACAACAACAACTCACTTTTTGCCGCATTGTACTTAAGGCCATGAGCAGCAGCGTACCTCTCACATATAGCCAGCAACTTCCTCAAGGCACTGATGCATGGACTCAATACCACCATATCATCCGCGTAGCTGATGTTGTTAACAACCTTTCCACCAACGGAACAACCTATAGGGGTGTTACTGAGCTCATGGATCAGCCCGTCCATATACAGGTTGAAGAGCTTCGGAGATGTCAATCCACCCTGTCTCACTCCACACCTCAATCTGTACACATCCGACATATGACCAGCCCACCTCACAACATTAGTCTGGTTCTTGTACCAATATTTAAATATTGACACAAGCTCCCCCGGCATGCTTGTTTCCTTCGATAATTGTCGAAGGCCTTAGAAAGATCTAAGAAACAAGCATACACAGGAGTTCTTTCATTATTAGCATAGTACTGGACAGTGCGCTTGAGACAGTAGATTGCTGATTCAGTGGATAAACCAGCCCGGAATCCGAACTGGGCATCATTCATCTTCACACAAATAACTGATGATGAAGCCTACAAAATCTAAAAAGGTACCTTCAATCCCCCCCCCCCCACATCCACACCCTCAGCACAGCCCCCACCCTCGAGGACTTTCGTTTATCTGGACACGACAAGGTATAACTGTACCAATTTACAAAGATACACGAATTATTTCCCCTGATTTTACTGAAGTTCAATAACTTTTTTTAATTCTTTTTTGGTCATCAAAAACTGCACGCGGTTACCTATGAAATTTGGTCGAGCCCCCTGACCTAGGTCCGACCGTTTAGCCAGGCTGTACTCCAACTTTTTCCCCGAGGCAAATCTTGAAATGGCAATTTTTTTTGGGGCTACACGGAGAGACCCTACACTTGTTTCATACATTACCAGGTCATAGTTGCACTCTTTCCCGAAGAAACAACTATGTCAGTGAGAAATCAGTGGTCTTGCAGCTTTATTTGTTTGTTTTGTTTAGAAATTCTCAATGGATCGACATGGGTATTGCAGGTGACTGAGCTTGCTTATTCTAAACGCAAAATGAATTATGATGAACAACTCCGAAAAAACGACGTTTTCTTAAATCGACTATTTTTTTAACTTGAACATCCTGTAGCTCCTAAAGTATCGATCATAGAGTGAAAATAAATATGACCAATTTTGTAGGAAATTTTATGGACAAACTTTTATCTAAAGTAATTATAAGAGTTATGATGAACAACTACGAAATAACGACGTTTTCTTAAATCAACAATTTTTTATCTCTTTGTTTACTTTAACAACCTGTAGCTCCCAAAGTATTGATCGTAGAGTAAAAATCTTTATGACCAATTTTGTAGGAAATTTTATGTAAAAACTTTTGTCTGAAGTTATTATAACGCTATTCGTACAGGTATTCGAGATATGTACGAAAATCTGAAAAAAGGTACCTTCAACCCCCCCCTACACCCTCAGCACAGCCCCCACCCTCGAGGACTTTTAGTATGTTCATCTGGACACGACCAGGTATAACTACTAATTTACAAAACTACAGGAATTATTTCCCCTGATTTTATTAATTTTCTTGTACTAACAGGGATACTAGGCTGGCAATCACTTTTCTCTTCTATTTTTAGTGATTATCTCGAATGTGCAAAGAAATAAAACAAAAGGAACATTGCCCCTAGGATAACAAATTATTTCTTTTTTGTATGTAATATTCCACTATGGACCTCTTGTCTCGCCGCACCCGAAACGTGACACTTCGCAGCCTATAAGCTAAGCAACATAACGTCAACATTTCGTTGCTTGTTTGAGAAAATTCTATTTATTATACACATTCACGAAAAAAAGCAACTTTTAGGTGTATTGTAGTACAGTTTGAGTTACTTCTTCTAATGTAAAGAGCAAAGTTGGAGACCCGATTAAACGTAAAGGGGCGTTACATTTCAGACTGTCCCTGCAATCGCACAGCAGCGGGTCGCTGGACTCGATGCTCAACGTCTCCAACGAGGAAGAACGGCACGCGCTCGACTCAAACAGCCACGACCGCGTGTTCGTCACCCCGCCGTCTTCCGACCTAGTCGGTCAGTATCCCTCAATATTACACAGATCAACCAAGTCAAGGGCTCCGCTCCAATCCTACCGAAACAAACGAATACGGAAAAGTGGAGCACTCGTTTGTGGATTGAATTTTATACACAATATTCACTACGTCCAGTCTGCAGCAGACGTAGCTAGGCCAAATAGGCTAGGCCATGCTAACTTTCATTGATGTACACATTAATTATTCTCTTATAGAGTGTGTGCGTCTTTTCAATCAGTCCGCGTAACTACTTTTGCTGCTGACTGTACAGCATGCACTACTGACGAAAATCGATTTGACAATGCGAATTTAAATTAAAGTAATACTAAGCTATGCTTATGCTTTCGGCATTGTCTGCGTAAAATTATTCTAAACACATAATGGTTATTTCTTGCATACTGATTGGCACTCAGTATGAAATACTCGTACGAGTACCATCTGCTGGAGATGACAAAACATATTTTGATAGAATTAAAATATTACAGCAGCAATAGAGCCGCGGTGCCGCACGGCTGAGCGTGTTCCTCGCCTTAAATATCTGTGGTAAACTGACACTGGCAATGACATTGACAGTTGCAGCAACTTACCTCCGAGGAGTCGATACACCAAATCTCGCTAGGAACGAAAGCGCACGTACAAAAATATGTATCGATAACATCCTATCATAAATAAGTACCAAAACCTTAATCCGCTGACATAAGAGTTATGGGACATATTTATGCGTAAGTTATATGCTCCTATATTTTTATACTTTATTTACCATGCGGCGAGCGCGCTGCAATGACTCCAATTTTGTAGCTATCATGTATGTAGGTCTTGTTAGACAGTGGGCCTTCTGAACGTTAGTACTATTATATATTCTGTGGTCGTTCATTGCTTGTTCTATATTATCACAAGACAATACTAGTATTGTCCTAGGTCACCTAGTTGACCTAGGTTAGTCTAAATCAGATTCTAAAACTTCTTTCAGACAGCTTTGCTACGTTAAAGTTATCGTTGTGTATGTTCAAGCCTCCCATCAAGAGTTATGTTTATAGCTAAGCTCAAAATTGTCACAAACATTCCAAATTATAGTTTACTTACTGGCCTTGCGAAGTTGATTTACACTGTATGAAGCGAATTACCTGTACCGTGAGCTATGCGATTACTTTTACTTGTGTTAATTTGGAATCGGTGCTTGTTGACCCTACCCATCCTAGATTTTTTCTCGTAGCATCAGATATGTCCGAATCTGTGATTTCACATATTTGACACTTAGATGTCAAGCATGCACGTGTATATGGAGACGCGTGCCAATAGCTCATCAATGGTGGATATTTACCTCAAGGGACAAGAGGTCTACTCGGTTACATAATCCTCTGAATAGCTTGGGTATTTATTTCGGAGGTGACTGCTATCTGACCATCCATCCTAGCGAAAATTATAGACCTTGTTACAGTGCTTTCAAAATAGCTTCGTGCGGGTCACAGCTGTGAAAATTAACTAAAAGTAATAATTTAAAATCTCAATTGCATATGACAATTGTGATTATAAAACAATTTAAAACAAACGAGTCTGATCGTTAAATGCATACGTTTACTTTTGAGTTGTATTCATTGATAACAAAAATCTGGTAGGTTACATTTGTTTCGTATTACATAGTTGTTTATATACAAACATTTAACGGCAGTCATGTTCAAGCTGCAACTGAAATATTTATCTCCCATATATTTAGACCGCAGCATATTTTATTGAGTAAAACAAAATGGTGCGTCTAGTGTCGCCCACGCCAAGCTATTTTAGAAATAATGTAGTAAAGGAAGGGTATCATCGATGGCATATACATATACTATATTGGATTAGGCTTGTTCATGTATTAGCTTTCTAATGAAAATGAATGGTTGTGTAACTGTAAACAAACTCTGTTTTAAACAGCCGGACTTCATTTTCTTACGATGTTTTACAAATACAACAACTGTTTAAAACTGCCATGGCTCTACTAGTTTTACGATTTGTTTGTTTTTAACTTTCACCAGTAAAGTACACCTCAAGCTTGACCGCTTCTGTTTGTTGATAATTTATTTTTTGTTACCTAACTTCGAGCTTTGTTATCAACTTGCCTAAAATACTTTCTTATATTTAGACTATTCTGGTAATGAAATTTGCGACGGAGACATTGCATAGCTTTCGGCATCTGTTGACAATGGAAAAGTCGTTTACAGAAGTCGACTACCGCCAGCTTTATTGCGAGTGTACGACCCTCTTTAATTCCCGCGCGAATGCTAAATAGTGTTTCGTTTGTGATATTGCATATTTTGCGAATATATTTTTAAATTCAAAGCTAAGCACCACCACCTGACATCATTAGCCACCCGCTCCATGCCATGCATTACACCATCAAATTAAATACATACGTAATATTTTTTGAAATTGTAATCCTCTATTTAAGTTAAAAATCGTCTCCGATTATATGAACAGACATTGAAATACACATTATAGTAAAGCTCTGGTTTCCTAGGATAGTGGTGCCGTAACGTCAAAAAGCGGTGCTATCATTTGAATGACGACCGTCTTGAAGGTGTCGGATAGTTCGTGAAAGTTTTTTTCGAACGTTATTGATAGCGGTGAACCATAAGTTGACGTTGGTGGCCGACGGCGTACTCGGCCGTGGAACTTTCCACATGTCGTTACTGTAAAGACGGCCGTCTTTTTGCGTCCGTAATAATACGGCCGCTATATGACGGCACCGCTTTCCTAGGAAACCAAAGCTTAAAGGACATTAAAGCCGGTTGGTTATGTAGTTATTAAAATAGGGGTGTAGATGTCGCAGTGAAATGGCCGTAACAGAGATTTGAACAAATCCCTAAGGGGTATGATCAAATCACGCAGGATGTTAAAATGGCGATCCATTTTATCATTTGCCTAATACAAATCAGTCATTTGATCAAATCTCGGAATCTGTTTAGTGAAATGACGAAATCGGACAAAAAAGGCAACTCATTTTTTAATTTCACTAGATTTGTTTAGTGATTTGATAAAATCCCTGAAACGCGTCAGTGAATTGACCAAACTAACTCGCAGATATTGACTCCTAAATCAGTCATTTAAACGGTTCTGGGACTTAGACTCTGATGGCGGATAGGTTAGAAGATGGTGGCGGGAGCTCAGCTCAGCATTTGATCAAATCTGTGTTTTGACCATTTCCCTGCAACATAAACACTAAATAAAATAATCAACAATGCTATATTTTCTCGAAAATGGATTAAATATGTAGACACATGGGGTAAAAAGCAATACAATAGATTAAATAGTCACAATGTTATAAGTGTCCAAAGTTTAAGAGGGGGTATATTCTGTCCCTTTAGCGCTAAACGCGCCTTCATATGAAACGATTGTAATTTACTATGACGCTCGCAGATTGTGACGTCAGTAACTGCGAGCGTTTTCTCTCTAACAAGCAATATTAAAACGGTTGTAGCTTCGTAATTTGTTAAGATATCTGAATGGAATTTTCGTCATTAGGCATATTTTTTTGCCTTCATTCTTTTGAAATATTAATAAATTTTGATTCTACACCCGCATTTGGTCCGCATAATACAATGAACGCAGGCGGAGCCGCGGGATAATGTAAAGCATCTGATGAGGTCCAGAGTTTACCCTCAACTTAATAAATAACTTACAAAGTTACGAACATATTGCCTTTTTATAATGTTACTAGCTTCTGCCCGCGACTCCGTCCGTGTGGAACTCATTTATATCGCAGCTCCATACAAACTTTTCCACTCCCATTTCACACCCTTAGGGCATGATTTCGGGGATAAAAACTATCCTTTGCCACTCTCCTTTTTTCAACTATCTCCATTTAAAAAATCATGTCACGTCGCTCCGTTTTGCCGTGAAAGATGGACAAACATGCGCACACACTTTCCCATTTATAATATTAAAATGGATTACGTAGACATTCAGTGTCTTGTTTATTTAATTTTAGGAGAATGTCATCATCGTCATGCCTTGGCAACTTATTGCAAGATTTGGGTTAGCCACAATAGGTCCAATCGGTTACATAATATTTCCCGAGAATAGCCTAGATACTACTTTTTGGAAAGCGACTGCCATCTGACCTGCCAATCCAGCAAAAGTTAGACCTGTTGGGAAGGGTGTCATCGAGTATGCCCGAACTGTGCGAGTATATTACCATTTTAGACCGGTTAGCCTAGTGGGTAGTGACGTTGCGCATGAAGCTTAACACACACACAAGCCTTATTGAGCGTACTATGGGGCTAATTCTATTTGTGTAAGATTGCCCCGTAATATATATATTTATTTATGAATATGGTCGTTATCCTTACAGGCATATGCAGCTGCAACAGCGGCAGCGACATGCGCTCCTCGCTCGAGTCGCAGGAATCTCACGCCAACAGTATTCATGTCCATTCGCACTCGAACCACAATCGGTACGTCAACCAGTATGTATAACGAATTTTGTTGTTTTTATTTAAATTATTTAATAATCTTTACACCAAACTCATGTACATGTCAGCTACGTAGTGCCTTATGCACTATATCTATATATGTAGGGGGTTAGTTATATCTACAGCACACTACTATCAATATACTTCGGTACTGAAGTTGCGTGGAAAACACACGTGCTAATTAGTACATAGGGCCGTTTTGGCGATATATTTTGTGCCAAGGGTTTATTGGCCTTGATTTGTTTTTGGAAATTAACCCTTTTTCCTATAATCCCTAATATTTGATAAAGTTTACCATACATTCGAAATAAAAAAGCGTGTTAAAAATGTATTATGTTGGAAATTCGACTGCCACTGGATGATAAAGCTATTTGACAAATCAGATTAATATGTTGTTCTAAATTGTTGTTATTGGTTTCTAGACTAGAATTTGAAAAGAACTATACAGTAGTAAATAAGTACCTTATTTTTTTGTTGATTGGTTTATTTGCATGATTGGCATGTTTAGTGGAATAGATGATTTTTTAGTATCTTCGTGCATATACTGTTCCTTTCTACCCTGTCTAAGCTCGAGATAAATTGTTGTTTGTTCATCGAATTATACAATATGGGTTTGACCATAAACTCTCGCCACAGCACGATTGTCGCAACATGGCCCGTGAGCTACGTCGCGGCAAGATAAGACTATCTGTCCTTTTCTAAAGTAAGCACCAGTTGTTAACGAAAAAAATGTAAACGAACAATGTATTGAATTTGACATTGGATTTTCAACTGGTGCTTACTTTAAATAGAATGCTTTGAAAGAGACTGATAGTGTTTGTCGCCGCGATACAGCTCGCGGGCCGTCCTGTGATAGCCGTGCAGTCGAAGTTCCATTTTGGAGGAAGATTATTAACAGAGTGTCAGATCTGTATTTTTGATTCAACAGCTTCTCCAATGAGTCAGGGTTCGCGTCGCAGGGCCAAGCCGAAATGTCAACTGAACACAGTTTCTCATCGACTTGCGCTTCACACCACTACTCGAGTCACACTGACAGGTTATTCTTTGTTACACCTACATGTTATGTTTATTTTTAAGATTTCTTTCTTGTTTGTTATATGTGTTCCTCCTTCGTTTGGTCTGTTTCACGCTTTGTTTGTTATTGTTTTTGCAGTAATTTTGAAAGTACACTGTATGTGAACGAAATTATGGGCACGCGACAAAGTATTGAGAGCTTCATGAATGTACATATGGCAAATACAACTACACATCAATCTATAAGCACAACGTGAGTTACTTCTCTTCAACTTCGCTATGATTATGTTTTATATTGCTTTGGCGGTGACCTGTTGTTTATGTTTTACAATATTTAATTACTTGGATGCTATTCCTTGATCAATTTATGATGGGTCTGGAGTACTGGCGAGAATTACCAGTGAAATGACGTAGTCGAGGCGTGTTTATCATTATTGCGTACGACTGGACATATTTATTACTAGGGCAATAAAGTCAATATGGACAGATCTTGCACAGTGTCCTAAACCATCATTGCAATTGACCTATAAATTATAATATATACGTAGGATGAGCATAATGTTAGCATCATATAGTTAATAGCAGCCAAGGGAGCCAAATATTTCGGTACACGTCTTTATTACTGCAAGAATAAGGGTGTGTTATGAAATATTTAGCTAACTGCCACTAACTATATGACACTGACTGTACCTAGATTTAATACCAATTAGGCAATGTGGATCTCATAAATGATAACTAAGGTGTGTTATTACAATGAAACTGCTTTTAAAACCATATATTATGCTTCCATAGCGAGGGTTAATTGCTGGACGCACTCAAGGTGATATTTACGCAAGTTGTAACGCATGTTTCGTCACGCAGGCTGCCGAGCATCACTTCAGACGAGGGCGAGACGCCGCCGGAGCTGCCCGTGAAGACGCGGCGCAACAACCGCGCGGACGTGCAGCAGAGTTTCCCTAACGTTGAAATCAGGTGACGCTAATGCTTTTGCCGATTACGAACGCTAGTCAATGTAACGGTCCGATTGTAGGTGACCTATAGATACGGATGTTTGATAGTGGGGGCTGTTTTCTGCGGTCCGGGGAAGCTAAACGCTATATCATTAGTCACATTTTCTTTTACATAACCTGCTTAAAAATCTGATATTGAACAAGGATTTTTTTGATTGAAAAGTTCAACAAAACTTTAGCGGTGACTTTTAGATAAGGTTGTGATGTAGTTTTTGTAAGGTGGTCAGTCTGTAAAAGGTTAAGAGGATATTTAGGAAAAAGGAGTGAAGTCATAATCCATTTTAGTACTAATAGGAAGTGATGCACGCATGATAATAAAGTGTTAGATTTAAATTATTTTTGTCGGGTTATGTTACTTCTGAACTTGTGTTGAACCCTTAAATACAATTTTATTGTTATATTAATTATATAGAAAAAGCGAAAGTAACTCTGTATGTCTGTATATCCGTTACGTTTACTCTGAAAAACACACGCCAATGATATTTTATAGGTGTAGGCATTAAAATTATATCATTTCAGTAGAAGACCTAACCCCACGCGGGTGGGGTGCCGCAGGTACAGGTATATTTTACATATTGCATAAAGAAGTAATTATACCTAAAACTCTATTAACGACTAACGGCCACATACAAAATCAAAATTAGAACCTCGTTATCGTAAGTACTTTAATTGCGGTAACATTGAATACAAATTAGCCATCGTTCCGATTACGTAGCCTCATCAACGTTCGGTGAACTATTATTTGCTACTCGTTCAAGGCAATTATTTAAATTAGCTTTCCGCACTCTCGCACTCACCTACTTGCCACACAACAGGTTAATAGTGCATTGGTGTTTATGTTTACTGTTTTCAAAATATTTTTAAACAAATAAGAATAGCGGTGACACGTTTCACCTATTGTTACGGTCGCAATCGAATGTTTAAATTAGAAGACTATTCTTCTCTATAATGATTCAAGAGAGGTTTATCTGTTATAAGGAACAGATAGTGTAGAGTTATACTTAATTGATGTACTAAACTATACCCAGTAGACAGCCTTGTATTTTTATTTGATTACGGCATACCACTCGTTCCACATAACTAAAAGTAGCTATGAGATAATGATATGCCCACGGAATATAAAAAACTAGTGGAAGTGTCATACGCGTCGATTTCTATCAGAACCGGTGTCGCCAGTACGCACACTTACAAATAGTTCACTACAAAGGAATCTTGAACACGATTGGCCGATGCGTTTTATAAAAATATAATAAAAAACCACACGTAGTTAAACATATATTAAACCTTATGTCTGAAAGACATGGTCCACATTTTATTGCACAGGTTTGATACTTACTACGTTTGGATATAATATTTAAAATTGCATAGAAAGCGCTGCCACCTAGCGTCAAGTAGCCGATTTATGACACAATTAAGTTCGGCCGCTCGACGCTAGGTGCGCATTGATTTTCATTCTTGCACTAGAGATGTGCTCAGAGAGTCCATAAAATTATATCGATAAAAGTTAACTAATTATCCAAATATGCAGGATTATAATTATAATGACAATTATATACTTGCTTTAAAATTGATAAATGTAGGATATTAAAAATGTCTAGTTTTGTATTTGATATAATAGCGTAGGCGTGGCTGTGTGGTGATAAGGGGACATGGCGTGAGGGTTAAGTATGTATTATATGCAAGGGAATAGATATTCGTGATCCAATTTTAATAACACAAATTACTCCAGGTAAAATACGGTTTTTAACAGTGACGGTACTGCCATACAAGCCCAAAAGCCGAGCTTGCCTTTCAAAACTCATCATCGATGAAAAATAAAAGGTAATGAGGGCACGAACTATTTCAATTGCACTTGCACTTTCATTGCATTTTTAAAATTTATTACCTACATCGTGGTACAAAATTCGACCGCGAACCACCGCGGCGCGGCTGCCGGCAGCACTATCGCTGTGACAACTAGCCGAACTCGCTTGAGACAGGCACACGGCTAGTCATCTCACTCGCACGCGTCGGCTTGCAAGCGGGCTTCTATTCTAGCTATCTATGTCTCTTTCTTACCCATGAAGACTGCCTAATAATGAGATATAAGTGTTTATAGGTTAATATAGCAAATAGTACGAGATATTAAGCCCTGCATGCGTATAAAGTTGTACACAAGTCTAGTATAATGCGAAACTCGCGCGTGCGCCATCATGAGTGTGATGTCGTCCGACTTCATTGTTATTTGTTGCAATTTCAATTAATTACTTGTGTTTGTTGTTTGTTTGAGCGGTCAGTGCGGTCATTAAGTATTTTGTTTGCTGTGTTGCTATTTCATCGGATTGACAATTCCTTGTGATTGTGATAATTTAAAGTGTGTGCTAGTTTTGCTTGGCGAGGGAAAGGTAAACTTTAAACTTTGTTCAGAAAAAACCACTAATTTCTTCGCCAAAACCTACGCCTGATTAATGTATTTCTCAGAGTAGTAAATCGCATAAAAGACAGTTTAATAGACCGGTGTACAAAACTCATTGGATTGTAGATATGTCTGTAAAATTATATCTAGTATTAGCATGCCTTCAGTGTGCTTTGGTGAGCTCGTCCTCGCTAACAAGTGCATATGCAACTGAAGATTGATCAATAATGAGGCAAGAAGATGGATTTATCCACAATAACCGTAATAACTACAAAACAGATTTCTCAGCTTGCCCTATTCCGAAACCCTAGGCACGCCACTGGTTTTTAAAAACACTAATTTATAATTGGGTATTTTCTGTTGATTTCATTTTAAAATCTTATTCTAAGATGCTTTATTCAAGAATCCGGCAAACTTTCCACCTGGAAGTAATTAATTAGAATCAAATGAAGCATGCGTTGTCTTTTTTTGCATGATTTATCTTGAATATTACAAAGAAAATGTAAATGTACCAAAATAAAGACAAAAATATTAATTAATATTCTTTCTGACTTTTCAATAGCTAGTTAATTTATCATCCGTTTCACAGAAAAAATATGCTATTATAAATTATTTCCAAAATTGTCATTTTTTCCACACAAGTTGCCTGGTCTAAATTAACATTATTGACCCTGAAATAAAATGTATTTGTTAAGAAGTTGTCTTTTTGATATTTTTTGTCTTAATTTAAGCAAATGATGTATGCGCACATTTAGATAGCGCATAATCAAGGCTTTCAAAATCTGTTCACGAAATCCGTAAAAATAGATGAACATACATCCAATAAATCCGCCAGCGTCATTTAGTTTTATAATTTAGTATTAAGTTCCAGATAACACAAGTTTATATGGACAAATTGAGTGATGATACGGCTACTACCAAAGTAAGAAGTTAACACTTTAAAATCAAAGTAATTGAATTTTATACGAAAATACAAGAAGTTACAGAATATATATATATATATATGGGAATGAAATAAAACCATTTATAATATATAATTTTGATTGTTTTCTCAGGCACTTAATAAACAAAATCACATTTCAACTCAATCACGATAGAGTACGACTATCGATAAGTTTATCGATAACTTTAACGACAACACCCACGCACTAATTTTGCGAGTTCAACGGACGAGTGAGTAGCGAATGTTCTAGACACGGAATAAAGAACCATTGGAAATGGTAAGTGGGCGTTCCCGTGTCGCCGAACATGAGCAATAATTAGCATACTTCTTGCACAGATTATAGTCAGTCACCTAGCAACCGCACGCGGCGTATGACATGAGAGAATATTTGTTTATTTTAGTAAAATGCCGTATTGCGCTATTAAAAGTTGCTCCAATAACAGCACATTAAAAAACTTGTCTCATGGAGGTATTTCCTATCATCGGTAAGTATTATTTTAGGATACGTATAAAGAAATATTTAATTTTCTATTTCATGGAATCACACACAAAATTTGCGTCTGTAGTCACGGAAATATCAATTCTATTTCTTTAACAATAAAGTTTATAATCCTGTGTATTGTTTAGCTACTCGGAACGTCAAATGCACACAATATCTAGAAGGTTCGCTACTCAAATGCTGTGGCTAAGGTCGATAATAGTTATCGATAAATCAAAATTTATGAATCCTACGAATATTATAAATGTGAAAGTTTATTGGATGTTGTAGATGTTTGGATGTTTAGAGGTTTAGATGTTTGGATGTTTGTTACTCAATCACGCTTAAACGGCTCAACCGCTTTGGATGCCATTTGGCACGAAGATATGTTATAGCCTAAATTAAAATATATGATAGTTTTTATCCCGGGTCCACGCAGGCGGAGTCGCGGGCGGAAGTTAGTAATATATAATATCTGAAATTATGTCATACACAATAAAATAATTATTATAATATTATAGTTTTCCTAAAGACACGAAAACAAAGGAGAAATGGATTGATACCACTGGGAGAAAAGATTGGTTTCCGCAACGATGCAACACCATTTGTTCGGAACATTTTGTTGAAACAGATTTTTGGGTTTCGCCGAAAGGAAAACGCTTCATTCATGAAGGTTCAATTCCCACGCAGAATATAGTAGTATGTAGCGTAAGTACGAATAATTTAATATGATTGATTATTGCTTCTCTATTTACATACTTATAATGTTGTAAAATGCAACGGTAGCCTATTTACATACTTATAATGTTGTAAAATGCAGCGGTCGTGGGTTCAAATCCCGGCAAGGGCAAATATCTTTTCATAAGCATGATTTCCTAGTCTTGTATTTTTTCTATTTAATGTAAATACTACACCTATTTACATCTGCGTATTAACACCTGAACTACATCTGTGTAGACTTAGGTTAGATCTATTGCCAGCGGTAGTCCGCGCCCTTCAATACGGACGGTGAACTTCCCTCGTTTTGTTTCCTGCTATCCCGCACTGCGAGCAAACTGTAAATTCTCACTTGACCGCACTCGCACAACGTCCGCAGTGTAGATTGCTGGGAAAATAAATCTGAAGAGTATTTAAGATATTATATTGTGCTTGTATTATATTGAAAAAAATATACTCCATTGAAATAATTAGAAATGGTGTTTAATTGCAACAACATTTATAACAAAAGTTATTGAATAATATTACCTATTACTAATTATATAATAAAAAAGATTTTATTAGAAACAATTTGTAACTAAATGATAAGTAACCGAAGTCTTAGTTTATTTACCGTATGAATACCATAAAAATATCGATAGTCAAACTCATACGTCATACCATACCCACATCCCTATTCCGTTGTAGCCAAATAGACTTATCATCATACGCATTTCGCATTACATGCGACTTTTTAGTTTTAAGAGGTCGCATCTCCATAATTTGAAAACAACGCTACCTGGCGTCGAGTAGCCGAACTACCATGTCTCTTGCACGTCTTGCAACGCATATGGTAACGGACGTAAGGAATGTTTACTTGACACTCTAAATTATACCGTAAATGGTACTTCTTAAAGTAGATTTTGCATATACAATTTGTTACCGTTAACAACTTATTGTCATAGTACGTTTTAACCAATCGAAAGTGTATTGCAATTGTGTGCTCGTGTATTTAATGAAGTGTGGTTGTGTGCGTGCGGCGACAGTGGTTCTCTATGAAAATCGGTTGAGTGCCATTTCCAATGGTTCTTTATTCCGTGGTTCTAGAAGTATGTCATTATTTGAAGCCGATAGAAATCGACCTTATTGTAATCACATAAAGTACATATTGATTTTGCGCCTAGCTTAAGTATGGCGTGCGGAATGGAATAACTAAAAATTTTATTAAATTTAAATTAAATACTCCTTAACGATGGTACGAAATGCCACCGTGGGTGATATTTTTGAAGCGGCTATCGTTTTTACACTCCAAAACAGCGCAATAAGGGATAATTTGTGTGTTTTTATCGTACTGTTTGAAAATAGTCTGCACAACTGTCACGTATAAGTGTAAGCGGCGAACTAAGCGGCATGCGCGGAGCTCCGCGCATCAGTGGCACACGCGCCACGCCCACTAAGCAGTTCTACTGTTTTTTCTGTTCTGTGGATATGCCCTTATTCATACATGATTTATCAAACCTATTTTGTCTAAAATGCAGCTGAGATTCGTCTTTATCTGACACTTGGGTTAGTGAGAATGGGACAATACAGACTTTGGATAACAGAGGTTTGTAAAGTTTTGTGATAATATTGATAATGTTTGTGTTTCAGACAAAGCCCAGTGTGTTCGCTGCACGGCGAAGCCCGGCCGCACACGCTGGCCGAGCACCACCCCACGCGGCCGCCTCCGCTGCCGCTCAAGAAGAAACACAGTCAGTATTCACTTGTTTACCGACGACCAGTACACAGGGAGCGCGCACCTCTAAACGACTCACCTAATTTTAATCAGGCCTGTACTCGCGTTTTTCGCGCGATAAAGACAAAATAAAAGTGTAGCGTGCTTTATGTATCGCCTTCCGTAATGTCTAGAGGAAACGGATTTTCCCGGAAATGAGACTCTTGTATTTGTTAAAGCCGTTTTCGAGAATCCTGCGACAAACGCGACAGTATTGTCACCTGCAACTTTCTCTGATACCACTTTATTTCTAAGGGTTGGTTTGCAACGACCACATTTGACAACGTTAAATATGCCGTTAATACAGCTGTCATTCCATAAAGTCAAACTTTCCGTACAATCTGAGCAACGGACGTAACCTAAGATTACCGATGGTATGAAACAACCGGGTCTAAACTTGTTGGTGTCATATCTGGACAGGAGTCAGATATTTTTGCAAGTGACTATGCAGGATCTGGCCTATACGTTCGAAAAAAAAAGCATTTATCATTCATTCAGTTTACTTCCATAGGAAGCTGAACACAACTCATACTCTAACAAATACATATGGCGGGGTGTTCATGGTACCTACTAATCTTGGGATCTCTGATTGGCTATTGATTAGGTATGCAACATACATTTGATAGGGCCAAAGTCGTCGCCGTAAATAGATAAATGCGTCATAGTCATCGCTTTGGCGGGAATTACGATACATCTTACGCTAATACAGTTTTCTATCACGCATGTGGATATACGACAACGTATCTTATGAGGAGATGAGATAGATTGACGGTAGGGTTTTAAAGCCCGTTTACGATATTGATTTCTCAAAGGAATTCTTGGCTCATAGATTATTACTATAGTAAAGTGCGGGCAGGGTGACAGATATCTTCTATCAAGTTCCGTAGAAAAAAAATACGTTTGTTTTATGTAACTTTTTGCCATATATATAATATAAACAACGTTATCTATTCATATCAACGATTACTCAATTAGAAAATGATTCCGATTCTAGTGTTGGTAAAGACTCCAGTCCTTGAAGTCAAGCCATCATATATTTTATAGTACTTTTTCAACTATATAATGAAGGCACAGTTTTGAAGTTTATATACTAAATAAAAGATGAGAATAAAACAATGATGTCAAGTATCAGAAAAGGTTTGAAGGCTCAAAACACTTCCACCGTAAAAAGTTGTGAGATATTTCGTAGAGTCAAGTCTCAGGCATTCTTATTAATCTTTATTTGATTCATTCATCATTCTTACATACATTCTTATTAAATAAAATTCTGAAACTTCGCAATCACACAATACTATGTAGTATTGTGTGATTTCTAAGTTTTAGGTATGTGTCGTAAGACTCCTATAAGTCCAGTTGAGTTCTAATAATAACTTAGTCGTTCCAATGGACTTAAGCGTAACAAAACACTCGAGCCGAAAACAGAAGACTCGAGTCTCTATTGAAAACTCAAGTCACCCCTAAGTTAAAAAAAACTCAAGCTTTGATTCAATGACTAGAGTCTTAAAAACTGAGTCGAGTCTTAGAAATAGAGACTCCATAGACTTGAGTCTTTACCAACACTAACCGATGCTCTTTATTTTTTAAGTAGCAGCAAGAAACATATATTTGGTATTATTATGAAGAGATGTCTATTACATCCGGAACATCATACTCATACTAAAAATGTCAAATATCAATGTGACATTGCATGGTAGATTTGATGGAATTTAATCATGATTCATGATCACGAGGAGTACAAATAGCGATAATGATGCATAGTATCAAACAACTCCAGAAAATTTAATTTAGGGGATAAGAGAAAAAAGCATTACTTTTTGTCTTAGGCTCCGAACTTAGCAGCTGTCCCTCTTAAAATAATGTTACTAACTGATACACCATTAAATGGCTCTCCAAGCTCCCGCACAATCTAATCAGTTGGGCCGAATTAAGCGATTTTATTTAACCGAGTAAAGATACGAATGTGAAATGTTATGTTTCCATGCAAGTGACATCTTAGATTTCATGTCTGATCTGGCCAGCTTGACAGCTAAGGGTCACAAGTAATGATAGATACACAGCTTGGAAAATATTTGGAGAATGTGCTGCCTCAAGATTGACTTGTATGCATTATCCTTTCAATCATTATTCATAGAGTACACGTGAATGTTTGTCAATTTGGACCAGCTTGACAGGACTGGCTTCCCAAGACCCTGCCTCAAGGTTGACGGTAGACGTGCATGTGCTCAAACCGCTCACGCTATAAAGAGATGAACAAGTTTTTGAAATAATTGAATGCAACATTGTGTCACCCGTTTATATTCCAAGTGGTATATGTATTTATTACGAATGTTTAACATGCAGTTACTTAAGTTTACTGAAACGCTTTTCCGATAACTACATGGTCACATAATTATTATGGTTGTATATGTATATTTCACAACTGGATGAAGTGTCTTGTAATTCACACGTATGTTAACTGTTTTGCCACTGATTCTTATCTATTTAAAATGTGTACTTTGTTTTGGGCCTTGTTATTTTATTATTAACCCATTTCACCTTACCGATAAATGTTGACCATTTTATAGCCATGGCGTGTACACATGACAAATGAAATGTTATTATAAAATAATATAAAATCCGAACTCCTTTCGGAGTTCGTTATTATCCTGTTTTTACGATTAAAAGCTGCCTTGATAACTAGTTGGTTTTCTGTAGAATAGGTTTGTTAAATAAAAATAATGAATACGATTTGAAAGACATAAGACGCGAAACATGTAAAATTGTCATGTGTACAAGTCAAGATACTTGTTTGGGTCGAAGACGTATAATTAAGGGGGTTATAACGGCATGTTTGTCTGTTGTGCCGGTGCGGTGCCGCAGTGTTTCAAAGCGTCGCATACAGCGGTGAGTGGAATGCATGCAAGCGCTACATAGCTCCAAGCGATCACGCTTCCATCGGGCATTGGGTCGGCAGTCGGGGGCTTACTAGCGGATCTCACTTCACTAACACATCCATCATTTCAGGATAACTACGTTTGCTACTGCCTGCATTTTGTCACTGGACAGTATTTCCTGTTAAAATCAACCTGCATTTAATTAGTCCGACGTCGACACATTGTTTTCATATAGATATCACAGACATACTCCAAATGCTGACCACCTGGAGGCCCACCTGACGTGCTCGGTTTCACAGCTTTCACCACTGACACATTTGCTTACTAGTTCTCTCGCAAAAGGTTAGCTTTACCGTAATACTAAGGTTTAAGAGTCCGTATACGATCTAGAGTAGAAATTGCGAATTATTGACTGTAGGAGGAATGTGACGTACAAGCACCGGAGTGTCTAGTAAGATAGCATAGACCGATAGAGACACACGTGATGTTAAGAACATAATTTACAAGTAAATCCATTGCATCGAATAATTGATTGCGAGTTTTATGGTAACTATACGCAGTTTATTGAAAGATCTTTCTATTTTTTGAACTCGTTCCCGTTAAATATTTTAGGTAAGCATACTGTTTCTCTAAAGTGGTCGTCAATAACGAATTTGCTACCTATGTAAACAAACCGCCATATTGAAATTGTCTTTCACTATGGCGGTTTGTTTACATAGTAAGCAAATTATATTGACTGCAATTTTATTAGGAACTACGTCAAAAGCTGTATCAAAATCGCGAAATTTCGTATGTGGGCTCTTATTTCCCTTAGAACTGAATGACAGTGGGGTTCGATCCGCGTCACGACGTAGACCCTTATCAGTAACACATGCGGTGGTTACATCCCAGGTGCTTCATAGATTTATACAAGCCATATGGTTTACAGGTGAAAATATTTATGATTTATGTGCCTGGCAAAAAGAAAAGCTGCAATATTCGAGTCACTTTTTCTTCAAGTTATATTCGTTTTTTTTAGCTTATTTAATATTGTATCGAGTACCTGTAACTTGTATTTAATATTCGAGTCACTTGATTCTTGGTATTAAATTATTATTATTTTCTGCGGCATTGCTTGGCATTGCAGTTGCTTGAAAGTATTGTTTGTAAATCTATTATGTATATACGCTAACTCTTCGGAATAAACTTTTTTTTGATGAACGGAGTCAACCCTTATAATATATTAAATTGAAACCCCATGCATTTTTCGTTACTTGATGAAATTGTTAATGAATAAATTACTGTATAATGACAAAGTTACACGATCAAACGGTAATCTAACTGTTTAGATTGAATAGATCCCCTTTCTACGATACGCTTAGGAAATCTAACCTGAGGGTATCGTATAATTTTTCTTATTATGGGCATCAAATATATCCACGTGATTCAATACATTTAAGACCCTGGGGTCTTGCCTGCTGCCATGTCATAAATATCAGTGTGCGGTTAATGCTTTTGGATATAAAAATCCGGTATAACTTTGCTATATTTTAATTATTAAATAATTTGTCTAGTTATGGCGTATATGGAGATGTTTGGAAACTGCAGTCACCCGCCAAACAACGCGGCGGCGCCGCAAGACATGTTTCGGCATTCTATTCATACTTATAATCTGGCCAGGTAAGATCAAAATTTCTTGTCTTTCATAATTGGGGTAATCTATTTGATTTTAGTTTGTCGATATTTGATTGAGCTGAATGTTGGCATACTTAATGTATGTTCGGTGACAATGCATTATTATTGCACCACCGAGGTGATCTGATGGAGAATGTAAGTTGTCCTTCAAAACTTTCAATCAATTTTTCAGTCATAATTGTCATAGATGTTGTCATAAATGTACGTTCGGTGTAGAGAGACGATACAGGGCATCACCACCGTGCTGACCTGATGATCAGTGATCGGAATAGGCAGAGTATAAATACCTAAACTTAGTAGCACAGAGACAAAAAGTGGAGACTTCATTACGACTGTATTTTTGCGTGACTAAAATCCCGGGAACCTTACTTAGTAACTAATATTTTATAAATGGGATAAAAACAATTTATACAATATTTCGGGTTCAATAGAATCAATAGGCACAAAATAAAACAACCAATAATATAAACGGATTCTTTATAGATATTACGTCGTAATATAAATGAAATATCATAGAAACACAGTATAAACCCGTCTGTATTCGATAATGGATGGTATGAAACTGTATTGTCAACTTATTATTAATGCATAAAAGCAGCAACAAGTGATAACGACATCTGCGTTCTCTTCTACACGATAACAATAGGAACCACGAGAAATATAATAGATAAGACTACTATTTTGTCTATCTCTTTCACTTAAACACAAAATGTAAACGAGGATAAAAGAGACAGATTAATTTTAAAAATAAAATAAAATTGTTGTTTCTTCTGTAGTCCACAGAAATATACTCGTAGAAGTAACAACAATCTTCTCGTCGGTGATTTTCAAGAAAGTGAAAAAAAAGTAGTGTTGCTGTTACTACTGAATTATTGATACATCCAAGATTCAATTATAGGATTTACTTTTATATAACTTTAACTTTTAATCCGGGAAGTCCCGAAAAAAAATGTTATCGCAAGGAAGTCTCCACTTCATGACTTTGTTCTGCTAAGTCTAGATATTTATACTCTGCCTATTCCGATCACTGCTGATGATCGAGACAGCAACCATTTGCAATTATCTTCTGTAGTTTAGGTAGCAACTCCTAATCTACATAAGATATTTTCGTCGTGTTTATGCTCATTGGAGTCCTTTACCCGCCGAGGCTCGTATTACAACGCACGCTAATCGCGTTTTGAGATACTTCTACAACTATTACACGAAACAGTATTATTTTACTCGCTTGAGGATCTCTACATTTCATATAGAATAGCGAGAATTTAAAGTATCTCATCAATGAAACATTTATTTCATCCATAATTCATTATACTGTATGATCTGTTGACGTCACGGTACAGCGCGGTGGGTAACAGATTGTTAAATTACAGTGCGCAACACACGAGCGGGAGCGCTATGGTGCAGCGACATCAACACGTCCAACGGTCCATCGCGCAATCGTTTACTGTGCAGCATTTTAGCAGTCCGCCTGCGCTGAGGTAATGATCATTTGGTAATTCATCGAGACGTTATTAATACTATACTACTACATACCTATGTAGTATTCATAGACAATACATCGCGATGAATCTTATTATACCTATAAGCTTGATTTCAATAGCCTGAGTCCCTTCGGAGGAGAGGAGAATAGTCGTTGGCGATAGGAGGTTGTCAAACGGACTGTCGACGACGACATCGTTATCTTTGCCTCTTCAGCAGCAGCAGAGCAGAGCTTCAGTTAATGCTAAAAGATCTAAGCTTGGAAAAGTTTCAAGTTGGACTTAAAATGAATCCCGCAAAGACTACCCGCCGCCGCGATAGATGACCAACATCATACACTTTGTCGTGCAATATATACTTTACCTTACTTTCACTGCAATCTTTCGTTGTTACTTAAGCGTAAACTTGTCGACATGTGTATCCTACCCGCCCAAACACGCGTCACTCGCGGAGGTCAAAAGTCCAAATTGAAGGTTTGTCAACGGCCTATGGAGCGCAGCATTTTAGGTGTAACCTCTAAGATATATCACATTCGAAACACGTCGCTGCGCTCGCGCTCCAAAACATATTATATGTTGATATAGCTAAAATTGCCGAAAAAACTGCCAAGCTCAAGTGGGGCTGGGCCTGTCGCGTCTGCCGCATGCATCCGGATAGGTGGGCTAAAATAGCCAAGTGAGTGCTGCAAGGGTCACGGAGAAGGCAGGATGGTTTAGACGGCACCTGGTTGGAAAAGGCGCAGCTGCGAGCGTCATGCCCATCAAAGGGAAAGACCCAGCAGTGGGGCCCTATAGGATAGTCAAAATAAGATTAATCCCGTTTTTGCCACGGTATCCACGTTAATCACCTGACCCAGGAGAATTAGCGGCAATTTATTTATATTCAACAAGGAAAAGGTTATGGCTCTTCGCCGGACGCTAACGCTTCGAGCTTGCTACGCTCGCTCGACTCGCGCGCTGTAGGGTCGCAGTTCACCAAACAACCTAACCCTTTTTTCCCTTGGGGGATCAGGCTAGGGGATTAACGTGGCCAATAGCGTCTTTGCGGCTACTGCTGTTACCACTTGAAACAGAGACCAATACCAGTTGATTGTGGCTTCCATTACCACAATCGCAACTATAACCTTTTCAAATTCCTGTGAATAAACGCACGCAAGCGTCCAGGGCATTGCATAGGAAGCGTTAAGGAAACAACTTCTCCGCCTGTAACTTAACACGATGTTGATGTTCCTACAACAGCATTAATATATTTGCCGACATCAGCAAATATGCGCATTTGTTTGGCATGTTCTTATCTCGTTGTATAATTTGGGATAATTTCGGCCAGTTCCTGATGGGTATTTAGATGATCTGTGCTCCGTCCGCAGTGGGTCTGAGGACAGCGTCAGCCTGATAGCGTCCGGCGGGACCAGCCCCGTACCTCCCGAGTTACCGCCCAAGATGAACAAGACAAAGGTACTATACTCGGCTTATATTCGTCTTTATTATAGTTGGTTCATTTCTATTTGCATTATGACAGAGCTGTCATCCAAGTACAATAAACGAAAAATTTGACATAATATGTACTGGGATGACAGCTTTTAAATAACGCAAATAGGAATGCTAATACTATAACGATAATGTAATCCCCATTGCTTTCTAAGTTGGCGATCATAGTTTGTTTGTTATGTTTGCTTTCCTAAATATTTGTTTATATCTCTTGTGTATAGTCTCATACAAAGATCGAGAATCGAATATCAGTTTTTATAATTAATATTTGGTAGATAGATGCACATGGAGTTACTGGTTAGCATTCCGTAGTCAACAAGGAACCCTTATAGTTTCGCCATGTCTGTCTGTCCGTCTGCGGCGTAGCTCAGTAACCCTTACTACTGGAAAGCTGTAATTCGGCATGGGTATATAAATCAATCACGCCTACAAAATAGTGCAATAAAGTCTTGAAAATGATTTTTTGGGCTACCTCCCCTAAACCTTAAGTGGGGATGCATATTTTTTCTCGTTAAATCTATAGTGCGGGGTATCGTTGGATAGCTTGTTCAAAAATATTACTGGTTCTCAAAACCATTTTTCAACTCAGTGTATCGTTTGCGAGATATTGGATTTTAAAGCCCTTTTTTGGTCGAGTCCTCCTCCTGATTTTAAATTATACGTAATTGTTTTTCCAGATTCAAATAAATTCGAGTAATGAGCTCCTACCACCGCCTTCACCTCGACCGTCGTCGCACAATAGTTCAACGTCTGTTGAAGACACTATGCTTAACAATACGGTAGGTATCTATGTATTAAATCTGTATTTAATTAAGACGGTACTACAGTGAACGAGAAATTTTTAGAAGGAACTATGTATAATGTCCAAGTGGATGTGTTGTTTGTGATGTCTGCTGCCTATTTTCTCTTGTTACTTTTCGCTCCTGTTTCATAAATCAAGTTGTTTGTCGTCAATAAAACTTGTATGTGATAGTGCGTAATGAGATCTTAAGTCGAAAATGGCGTCTCTGCACGTCAGTGTTCACAACAAACACTTTACAATGTTGTAATTTTTAGAACTCTGATGAATCTTACATCAGTACTACGACGCCAGCGAAGTTCCCGATCGAAGACGAGCAAGAGTTACTTGTGCCAGAGCCTACGCCGTCACCCGTGCCGTCGCAGGTTAGTCAAACAGCTTTTCCATCGGCGAGGCGCAGCGAGGATTTAATTGAAATTTTCTAGTAACTGAACTAAAGCCAGCGATTATTTAATAGCCGGTACCGTGTAATTACGAGCTCAAGTATCTCGCCTCGCCTCGCCCGCTAGAAAACTTCTATCACAGCAGATAGGTAAATTTGTCTAAACACGGTTTAGACAAATTGACAAAAATATCTATAGCTATACTTGCTAACGTGACGAATATTCTGTGCAGAAGAGCGAAAGTAGTACTGAGCACGCTGCGACCACAAAAGACCCGGATACCGCACCTCCGGAAGCCGACCCCGAAGACATCATCCTACAGACAGATATTGGTGCCAGTTTACTTCTGAAAGCACCTAGCAAAGATGGCCCCGAGGTGCGCGGCGGCCACCCGGACGCTCTTATTGTTCTCGCCACTAAAGCTACTAAAGGTATGTTTACTAATGTTCTCGTCATATCTTAAAACTACTTAAATATAGTTAGTGGTTAGTGGGTATATAAACAATAAACAATATTAACTTTGTGTTTATTAAATATCCACAAAGAAAGGTGTTAGTTAGTTAGTTAGGGTAGTTCTGCTGTACTTTGTGTTCCATGTTTAAAACCGTTCTAAACCATGCTTTTCTACTATCTGATATCCAGCCAGAAAGTAACAAATTTTATAAACAGACGTTTTTCTTTTTAGGACAAATGCCTCTGTTAGTTTTTGTTTAGCTTCTTCCTTACATACACCGATTTCAAAGTGACAGACAAACGACAACTTAAACAGGTTGTTCAGGGAAGTAGCTAACGGAGTTTCAATACAGCTGAAGCCACATGACCGATTTGGTCGCTAGCTCTCCGTCAATTACCTTTGTGTTCCTGAGAACGACACAGCTTGGTTGGTGGAATCTTGATAGTAGAAAAATCATAAAACAACATCCTGATATGACATGCGATGAAACATCACATCCGTGGTGTGGAAATATCTGCCGCGTCCATTTAATTGAAGATAATAAGATAAACATCCCAAATTGATATAGCATCCTTTAGACAGTTGCTAACACTTGCACGGTATCTATACCCTTATAATTTCCCAGCAAAATGTACACTTGCAATACTTATTCTTTTTCTAATGAGTTTAATATTGGTACAGGCATTCTAATTTGAATACATGGGGTCGATAGTCCAGAATAGGTACCACCATGTAACATGACACAATGCTACACGTAACCTTTGGGATATTGCCGAGTTTTTTTTCATTTGTCACGAGCATTACCAGTGTTTTGACTAACTGATTAGTACTGATCGTCGTGCATCGTAATGAAACGACTATTTCAATGGAAATTCAGGACTTCTGAATTTTCTTGTAATTTTAGCGGAAAGTTAGACTCTAGAAGTTTAGAATGTCAAATAGGCATCGATTCTAAAACGAATGATAAAAACCAAAACCTTGCGTGCGTGCGTTGCGCTTTGATCAAATTGACATTTCTCTTTAAGGTGGGTCCAGACGGTGCAGACTTGCGCTGCGCAACTCACATCGTCCACACGATACAGACATGTTAGTTGTTCTTTAAACCTCGTGGTGTGCGGACGTTTGCAATGGCAGATATCAATCGACGGCGTCGTTTACTACAATTTTCTCACTAATATCTCATAAGCTTGGGTCTTCATATACCTATTACTGTACTCTTTGGACTTAATTTTCCATACAGCTGGAAGGGAATTATATAGATATTTAAATTCAACTAAGAATTCTCTCGCATGTTTTCTTAAATCGTTCATTTTTATAATAAAAACAAAGCAAACTGTGAATTAATTAACCAAAGTTGTCGTAAGTTGACCCAAACAAGTCTGAATATGCGTCCACACAGTGCAGTAGTCGGCGCAAACACGCATGTTTCGCCGAATTTTTGATGCCAGATACAAAAATGCACAGATGTCGTTACAGACTTGAGACTTCACGTCCACACGTCCCATTTGCACCGACTTAAGTCTGTACAGACACGCTGCGCAGACTAAAGTCTGTGCCGTGTGGACCAACCTTTAGAGTTAGATAAAACATCCTATATATATATAACTATGTAGATCGATGTAAACGTCAAATCAGACGTCAAAACTGTCTTTGGCAAAGTCTCCTGAGGCTGCCACTTCACTAATAACTAACTAACTAATCATCCCATAGCTTGATGTAATGTTACAACTTTGATGCTTTCACTTTACAGAGACGGACGAGTGTAAGTGGTCGATTCATTGTATGGTTTGGGGCTGAAACAAGATACGGCTATATATTTTCTGATTCGATTAGTGCTTTTTTTGCTTTGAATGATGTAAAATGCCAAACGATTGTAAAGAGCAGTACTTAGTGATCATTTGTTAAACAGCTGGTTAAGGTTTCCTAGCAAAGCTTGTAAATTAGACTGTTTTGAGGAAAGTCTCGAATAAGAAAAACCAGTTACGTGCATGGCTTAGAGCTTACCCAGGGCTACTAATTGCAGCGATACAAGCACGCGACTGTGTCGCGGCACTAGGCATTGATAGGCATCAGTGGCGGCGCGTGAAATTTTTTGATGGGCAACCCGGAACAAAAAAGTTATGAAAAAGTATATAATAGGGTGGTCGTAGAAAACCGAAAATTGGAAATTTCAATGAGGCACTCTCAGATTATATTGTTCTAATATATATAATATAATTAATTGTTCAAAAAAATAAAAGTATAAAAAAATAAAAAAACTCTCAGTATAAAATAAATGCAAGCTTAAAAACTTAAAAAAACAGAAGTAAAATAAATCTTGTCCATAAAAAAAAACATACGTATTTTTTCACGTGTTGTCAATGAAATATCTACTTTTCGGTTTTTAAGGACCACCCATAGGTTTGCCTTAAAATAAATTTTAGGCAAGCCGGTGGGAATCGACTTGCATGGGCACTCCGCCACTGATCGATACAGAAGCGCTACGCATCCCTGCAAAAAGTCGCCCTGTGTAACCGCTGTTACTGAGCAAAACTTGAATGGAAAGTGGTTGGCTCAAAATCGCGTGCAGTGTGCTATAGGTAAAATCGCAAGAGATTGCACGAGATCATTCGCTTATACTAATATTGTGAATAATGGGGGCCATCATTATCTATACGAGTACAATGGCCACCTCATAAACAACTGAACTTCGTCTCAAACATATCTGTCGTCGAAAAACTGATATGTTCGAGATGCATTAAGAAAATTATTGCAAAGTAAAAATAAGTTTGTCTCTTTACTAAACAGATAGAGATATGTATTTTCAGTGAAAATCTCTCGTTAGTCATTCATAAGTAGCTTTTTTTGTGTACCCAAACATATCCTTTTTCACTCATTCCATTATTTGTGCTGGCTTTTGTGAATTTGCCCATAAAGGTAGCCACATCCTGTCATCCATCCAAAATTTTATCGATGTATGAGTGGGTTTTTCGTGGACAGGTCGGTTCCTTCTCGCAGCAGGTTAGCTCGGTTGCAGATTTTATTTAAAAACATGGCTAATAGCGCCACGCATGCGTATTTCTGCAGCAACTCTAGCTTTCTACTTACTGGCTAAGTCACTAATTTAGCTTGAACACGCTAAATTAATTTTGAATAAACAGCATATTACAGTAAATATGTATGTAAATAATATATATGTATGTGCAGTGAACGGTTGCACCACTTTTTAAAGATCATTCACGGTTATTATTATAATTTATTTACTGCCTTTCAATTTGATAATGCGTTTCATTATAGCCTATCGGTAACTTGACAATTCGGATAACCGTAGTACGTTACAAATAGATAAGACAACGTTCATAATGCAGGATACATTTTATGACCCAATATTTTCAAATAAGGCGTTCTTTTCTTAGAACGGACAAATGAAACAAATTTACAAGTATAGCGAAAAAGCCTTTTTGAATGCCAATTTCAATCCTGTCGATATAGTTAAAAGGAATCTTACTTTATATGTATGTCGCAGGGAAATGACCAAAACGGAGATTTGATCAAATCTCTAAGGGATATGATCAAATCACGCAGGATGTTAAAATGGCCAATCCATTTTGTCATTTGCCTAGAAAATATCAGTTATTTGATCAAATCCCTGAATCGGTTTAGTGAAATGACGAAATCGGACAAAAGAGGCAACTCGTTTTTTCATTTCACTAGATTTGTTTAGTGATTTGATAAATCCCTGAAACGCGTCAGTGAATTGACGAAACTAACTCGCAGATATTGGCTCCTAAATCATTAGTCATTTAAACGGTTCTGGGACTTAGACTCGGATGGCGGATAGGTTAGAAGATGGTGACGGGAGCTCTGCTCCCGCCACCGTCTTCGTGGTTATTTTTTTTATAAAAGAGCGGAAAAATCATTATCGCGTTAGTTTCGTCAACTCACTGACGCGTTTCAGGGATTTAATCAAAACACTAAACAATTCTAGTGAAATGAAAAAACGAGTTGCCTTTTTTGTCCGATTTCGTCATTTCACTAAACAGATTCAGAGATTTGATCAAATTACTGATTTGTATTAGGCAAATGATAAAATGGATTGGTCATTTTAACATCCTGCGTGATTTGATCATATCCCTTAGAGATTTGATCAAATCTCTGTTTTGACCATTTCGCTGCAACATGTACACCATTATCCCGCAGACGAAATTAATCTCCTTGGCTGTATCCCGGACTGTCAAGTATGAAATGTAAATAAACGATTCATTGAAACAAATACGTATAATAATGTGAATCGGTAATTTAGGTTGCTGAAAAGGAAACGTTGCTTGTTGCCTTATTGCTATTGTTCCAGCACTCACATCAATAATGCTCCTAGTCAGTATATGCTCGTAAGTATAGTCGCAATTTCCATACTACTGAGTCATTCAAAAATACCTCGTGTGTTCATAAGTTTTGAAACAAAATGAATACTCGAATTATAATAATTAAAAATAATTTATTGTTATGAAGTTATAAGGGTAATAAAACGTATTGTCTTAGTAAAATAAAAAAATAATGTACTCGAAATGTCCACATTTTTTTAATACAGGCTCGACAAAAATGAAGTGGCGTAACGCCTTCATATGAAACGCCCCACCATACCATAACGCTAGCCGGATGATGCGTGCGTTGGAAATTTCGCACGTTAGACGGAATGTCCTTCGAGCTTTTGGCATAGATTTTATCATTCTGCCTGTTTAAATTTTTCCTCGACGGTAAATATCTTCTCATCCGTGAACAACATTCTTCTAGGATCGTGCTTCTTAAGCAGCATCCGACATCGTTGGAGCCGCAATTGCCGTAGACGATAATTTAGATAATGCACTTTTCTCTTACTATACGCCTTTAATTTAAGATCATATTTAAGTATTCTATTTACCGATATACTCGAAATGCCAGTCTGAAGAGCCATCTTCTGCGTGCGGCACGGATTTTGACGAATCCGTTCCGTGATAATCTTTATGTTGGCAGGAGTCCTTACAGATCGCGGAAGTTCTTGGACGGTCGTCAATCTTTAGTGTCTCCTTGTACCTCTTTATAGTATAATATACAAAATTGCGACTAGCACTCTTTAATTCGTTAAAATTTCCATTGGTTTTTTTCCCGCCTTATACAATGAAATTACAGTACACCGCAATTGTTTCTTCGCTGCCATTTTGTCAAATAATGACAACAAAAAGAAAAATATTTTTATTTCTTAATTAAAACGTTCCAATTTCAAATATCGAAACAGCCACGGTTAGCTGCCAGCACGTTTTTGTTTAAAATTTAAGGTTTGAAATGCGTCTCAAAACTTATGAACACACGAGGTAGTTCCACATAGTCTGTTTCGTTCAGTCAGGTTCGTCGACATGTTTTGTTCAGAAGCTGAGTATTCCTACAAAAATCACTCCTTGCTTATACTTGCTCAATCAAACGATCAAGTTCTAAATATGGAGAGCGTTTTAAATATAACTTAATGTAATGCGATATCGAGGAGTGAAAGTAATTTATAAAAATATTTGTTTATCGCTATAACTGCGTTCTGGAGCAATAGATTATAATATTTTCTCTCAAACATGCACGGAAATTTGATCAGCTATCCATTTATTTTTTATTTCCTTGTATATTTTTAGAAAACACAGCTCAGCAACTACGAAAAGATCCCAATTTGTAATACATAGTAATTTTGATGCAGTGGGTACCTGAAAATGTGGTAAATATTGTTAATTGCTATCCAATTTTCATTAAGTTCAAAGTTGGGATTTATTCGTGCTGTGCGGCGGTAACCACGATTACCTGACACCGTAATATGCGCGCTTTATGACTAGTTTCATACCTACGCGTACAGTACGTATACACAGTCATCGGGTAATCCCAGAGTTCGTAGCCAAGCCACGCAAATCCATCAAGCAATGTTGTATTATTACTATGTCGTTAATAGTCAATGATAATGAAATATCCTTCAAGAAAAGGGGTCAGTCAAATTGTCCACGGTCACAGTCAATTTCGAGTAGATAATGCAATCTTCTGTGTGAACATTTGTCGTAACAAAACACGTAACTTATGTTCATGCTTCTCTTCACGCTAAAAATAACAAAAGGTATTTTTTTATCCCATAACTAAATAATGACTTACATTTCTATAGGTTTCGGAGACAGACCCCTCTTCTCGTGGTACTTTACCCAGAGCTGTAGTAACGACCGGTGTGTCCGCAGACTTTGCGTACCAGGAGGCGTTCCTGGCGACGTACCGCACGTGGGTGGCGCCGCGCGACCTCGTGGCGCGCCTTGTGCGCCGCGCGCACCACTTCAAGTCGCGGCCGCACGAGCTGCGCTCCACGCTCAGTCTACTCACTAGGATTGTAAACGATCTTACGTGAGTATCTCTTTTTGACTTTGCATCATCTATCTGTCTTATTTGTTTCTTCTGCCTGCGACGCCGGGCGCGACACTTGAGGACACCGTAGGGCTTTTTATATCTGTGCCGGTAATAATAACAAAAATGCTGGCAGTGGACTCGGGCATGGATAGCTATGGTCCTTCTGTGAGGTAGTTATGACCCAGAAGGAGACCGCTGAGCGGGAACGAGAGAGAGTAGATCCTCCTCGAAGAAGATGACGTCGTGAACGGAACCGTCCACGGTAGGCCGTCACCGTAAACCGCGTATACTCGGACATAGGTCTACGGTCTCCCCCGCTTGTTCTAGAGGGCGACTATTAGGGTATCATCGCTGTTCCAGTGTTTCAGGCGGGGGCACGGGCACTCGCCTAAAACCGCAGGGAAGGCGACGAATGTCTTTCCATCCTAGGACCAGCCAAATGTAGCGAGGCGCGAGGGGGCTCCAGTGCGCTCAGAATGAGATCCTGGAGACCTCATTAGAGCGCAGATGGATGCTTTGGAGTTTTTAGTGGATAGAAATACCTCATAACCGAGTCATCGAGCGATGGTTTTCTCCTCGAAAAACAAAGGGCCTCCGCAGCAGCAGCAGTATTTAGAGGACACGACTTATATGCTTAAAATGTGATCGTGGCTGCCGCTGAGTATTGTAGTAAGATTAATTTATATGAGCACAATAAGTACATATAACTCCATTTGTTCTAGGATGACGGACCTTGAAGAATCTCTAATGCAAAAAATTATGGAGTTCATTTACTGGCTTATTGAAGTCGAGGAGTTGCCTATCGCTAAGGCGCTGAGGCAAATTTTGGTTGACAAGCAAAAGCAATTGCATAACCAACAACAGGTAACTTGATCTATTGTAAGGTATTAAACGTGTTACTCGTAAATGTTTACTTCCTTATGTTCATTTATATAAATCTTTGAAGATTCTAAATCACGTTCGTATAAACGTGAAATGGATTAGGTTAACGAAAATCTATAAAATAAAGGGTCTATTTATTTCAGTCCAACACCAAATACGAATACGAGTCGCCGTGCTACTCCAGCGTGTCCCTCCGCCGGGACACACTGCTGGACTTCAAGCCGTCGGAGCTGGCGGAGCAGATGACGTTGCTCGACGCCGCGTTGTTCGCGCGCATCACCACGGCGGAGGTGCTGTCGTGGCCGCGCGACCAGTCCGAGGAGAGCTCGCCCAACCTGACCAGGTTCACGGAGCACTTCAACAAGATGAGCTACTGGGCGCGCTCGCGCATATTGGAACAGGTAACTTACACCCATCTGAGGATTCCTTGTGTTCACAGATACAGACTAATGAAAACTCTCGTTCTCAACACATGCTCAGGAGCTCTGCCGACCTTTAACACCTCCAGGAGCACAACACTAAATCCTAATTACTTGCTAATCCTAATTAGGGTCCTCGAAGTTGATGAGTTTGTATTTGGTAGTTACTCGTTGTCACCGCCAATGATTGGCACATCCGATAAGAATAGTGGCGACAATCCTGCAATATATTGTCTTTTTGGTGCAAAACAATGGTAGTATACTTCTATTTGAGCTAATTGTAAAATGTTCATCAATTTCTATATGTTTTGTGTAAAGCGTTTAAGACACAAAGCTTATTTAATAGAAATGAAATTCGGTTTACATTACGGGCACTTTTTCACAATGTCAACGCGGTACGCGTTGACATTGTGAACATTGCGTTTACGCGGCCAATTAATTGTTGGCTGTCTCGCTGATACCTAAAACATGTTATTTGTTGCAGGACGAAGTTCAGAAACGCGAACGCTATGCGCGGTGTTTCCTAAAAGTGATGAAGGCTCTGCGCAAAATCCACAACTTCAACTCGTATTTAGCGCTGGTGTCGGCGCTGGATTCGCCGCCCGTGCAGCGGCTGGGCTGGCCGCGGGCCATCGTGGAGGCGCTGCACGACCACTGCGCCATCATCGACTCGTCCTCCTCCTTCCGCGCGTACAGGAATGCCTTGGCTGAGACGCAGCCGCCATGCATACCTTACATGTAACTCACATTTTATATCTTTGTTATTACTAGCTATCCGCGTATTAGTGGGTGTGCTATTGCTATCTGTTGTATGGGAACCTTGCACTTTTTGACTATGCGCTGAAACTTGGCACAGTTGATCCTTAGGTGGTCTTGAGTGGATTCAGACCGGTAGCCATCGAGAGCCACACCGCATTTAGGGGGGGAGGGGGGGGAAGTTCGACTCCGCCGCGCTTTATTTAAAGCCATTTTTTTCTGAAACTATACACACCAAGGCAAGTGTTATATCATTTTCGGATAAATAAAGGATGAGGAATCTATTTTACGAACCAAAATAATACATTTTGGAACAAAAAAAATAAAATAAAGGAGAAAAACATATACAGCGTAAATTATTTTTATTCAATATTACTATTTTTTTTTGAACTACTTAAGATACATAAAAACAAAAAATACGGCCATAAAGCCACATTAATTCGGTTTTAGAAAATATATTATTTTGTATACAAATATGTTAACAGACCGGAAATAAAAAAATATGCGTGAGTCAGGGCGACCTCAATGCATGTGTCGTCCGTGAAGGAAATGAAGGTACAGTTTTAAAATACGATAGTTGTCAATTATATGTGATTAATTACTTTGGGTGTTTCGGTATTTAACATGAAATATTTTAAATGAAACTACGCCCTGTCAATTAATTATATATCATATTTATCACACGCTCCACTGCAAAGACACTGCAAGGAATCCTCATATATCAAAAACCATCAAGCCGTTTGGACTGTAGCCCGTGAAATAGAATTTTCATGTCCACAATCCACATATATACATACATTCATGTATACATACATACATGTATACCTACATTCATACATGTATTCACACACGCTCGAAAAACATAACCGTCCTTCGAATCGACCAATCAGCACGGCTGTCACAAGACGGCGCGCGAGCTCTCTCGATTTTTCTCGTGGGATCTTTTGTGCATTTGCCTTCTCATTTCCACAAAGCGGGTGATGCAGCTCAGCGGAAGCACCTTGAATTCCTTTGGTTGCGGATAGCTTTTACCAAAGTAATTCATTATTTGTCTGGCAAGGGCATGACATTCACACAATAAGTGTTCCATAGTCTCATCCTCCTTGCCACACATTCTACAATCTAAACTATCCGATAGTCCCATCTTGGCCAAAAGATTCTTCCCCTCGTTCCTTCTCCGAAGTGACCTGTTAACACCCCATATATGATTCTGAGGTGCTTCCTACTGGATATCCAGAGTTTCTTAGTCTTGCCGGAGTCCAGTCCTTCTATGATGAGCTTAGAGTGCATGCCTCAAGCACGCCTCACTCCTCCGCTCGTGTTGGTGTTTGATTTTGGCGTAGGCTTTAAAGGCCGAAATTACAGTTCCCTGGGAGAGCACAAATGGTTCTGGACCTACAAAGACCCCCCTCTTGCAAGCTCATCCGCTCTTTCGTTGCCGATGAAGCCCTCGTGCCCTGGTGTCCAAACTAGTTGCACCTTATTGTGCTTTCCAAGCTTGTTCAGTATCTGAACGCCATTATAGACTAGTCTAGAATTCACTTTCGGCGCCGTAAGCACTTTAAGGGCCGCACTGAGTATATAGATAGTCTGCCCTCTGGTTTGCCTCCTGTGCACAGGCAATTATCCGGCGTGTCTCCGCCTGGAACACGGTTGCCAAACTACCCATGCTTATACTAATGTATAGTCATTCGCATAAATGCCTGCTCCCGTACCGGATCCCATTTTTGATCCGTCCGTGTACCATATGCTGTCTACGATACCAGACCTTGGTGGTTCTAGGCCTTCGGCCCATTCAGCCCTGGATCATTGGAAAAGGCTAGGTATCAACATCTACGGCGAGTACACCTCACACACCTGCGCTTTACTGACGATATAGTAGTCTTGGCTGAGACCATGGAGGAATTAAATACGATGCTCGATGACCTTAGTAAAGCTTCCGAGCGAGTTGGTCTGAGAATGAACATGGATAAGGCGAAGATCATGTAAAAAGCACATGTAGTACCAACCCCAGCAGACTGCTCTCTGTGCGTGTGTCCCAGACTCCTCTCTAACTTTAAAAAAGAGTCAAATGGCGAATCATACTCGGCTGGGCAGCGTTCTGGAAGCTACGGCACATATTTTCATCCAATATTCAGCAGTGTTTCAAGACAAGTCTTTGACCAGTGTGTGTGTGTTTGACCAGTGATGAAATATGGCACTGGAACGTGGTCGCTAACTATGGGCCTCACAAGAAGGCTCAAAGTCACCCAAATGTCAAGGGAGAGGGTTATGCTGGGAGTTTATCTACGTGATCGCATCAGAAATGGGGCTACCGCAGCGGGAGCAAGGTAACCGCTCAAGATAGCCCTTCGAATCGCTAAACTTAAGTGGCAGTGAGCGGGGAAAATTGGACGTAGAGCGCCGATAGTCAGCAAAGCTTATGCATCACACGAACAAGAGTCAGTGCCGAACCATTTTCATAGCTAGAATCATTTCCATGGTACACTTGGTGACATCGATTTGTCGGTGTTGAAGGTAGATACGACAGGTAAACCACCCTAAAACATGCGAAACTAGGAACTTCGCATTTGACAATTAAAGGATTATTTATTTAAACCGACCATCATTCTCCTAGCGTTATTCCCGGTTGTGCCCCTAAAGGAGCCCAGGGTCCGCTTTGACACCTAATCCCAAGATTTGGCATAGGCACTAGTTTTACGAAAGCGACTGCCATCTGACCTTCCAACCCAGAGGGAAAACTAGACCTTATTGGGATTCGACCGGTTTCCTCGCGATGTTTTCCTTCACCGAAAAGCTAACGGTAAATATTCCGTACATAAGTTCCGAAAAACTCATTGGTACGAGCCGGGATTCGAACCCACGACCGACGCTTGACAGCCGCATGCCTGAACCACTAGGCTACCGTAGCTGTACCGTAGCTGTATTTATTTAAACCGACCGTTGAATAATAAAACACATGAGGGTTGCTACACTCGCTAGGTACTGAGTGTGTAAATAGCTGACACGCGCCGATGGTGCTGCGTCGGCGTGGGATTTTGGTCGGCGGCGGCGGCGGCGCGGCGCTCATATCTTGTGTAATTATGTATGCATGTATGTTTGTATGTGGATTGTGGACATGAAAATTCTATTTCACGGGCTACAGTCCAAACGGCTTGATGGTTTTTGATATATGAGGTGTCGTTGGATTCCTTGCAGTGTCTTTGCAGTGGAGCGTGTTATATATAAACTAATTGACAGGGCGTAGTTTCATTTAAAATATTTCATGTTAAATACCGAAACACCCAAAGTAATCACATATAATTGACAACTATCGTATTTTAAAACTCTACCTTCATTTCCTTCACGGACGACACATGCATTGAGGTCGCCCTGACTCAAGCATATTTTTTTTATTTCCGGTCTGTTAACATATTTATATACAAAATAATGTATTTTCTAAAACCGAATTAATGTGGCTTTATGGCCGTATTTTTTGTTTTTATGTATCTTAAGTAGTTAAAAAAAAAAATAGTAATATTGAATAAAAATAATTTACGCTGTATATGTTTTTCTCCTTTAGTTTATTTTTTTTGTTCCAAAATGTATTATTTTGGTTCGTAAAATATATTCCTCATCCTTTATTTATCCGAAAATGATATAACACTTGCCTTGGTGTGTATAGTTTCAGAAAAAAATGGCTTTAAATAAAGCGCGGCGGAGTCGAACTTCCCCCCCCCCCCCCCCTCCCCCCCCCCCCCCCCCTAAATGCGGGGTGGCTCTCGATGGCTCCCGGTCTGAATCCACTCAAGACAACCTAAGGATCAACTGTGCCAAGTTTCAGCGCATAGTCAAAAAGTGCAAGGTATCTTGCAATAGCACACCCACTATATTGCACGGCGGCATTAAATAGAGCCTATGTCCATCCACGAAGTCGAATCTATACACATGTGATATTGAAATCAGTCCAGTGGTTTTCCGGAGATTACCCATTACATACAAAACGTACAAAGCTACAATCTCACAAACTTCTCTTCTTTGTAATATTTGTATAATAATATGAATATACTGGAGTTCCAAATACAATATTCTTGTATGTTTAGTGGGTTTTCTTACACTTAATCAGTGAATTTTCAACCATTGCGGATTTTGTGATTTCCCGGTGTGCTCACCACATTTGTGCATAGTCGAAGGAAAATTATTTCTGTTATGTCTGCAGTTCATTCGGTTCCTCGAGTATACACTGTTAATGCATGTCATAAAACATCCAATATATTCTTTAAGACATTGTGTTATTTGTTGCAGTGGGCTAGTTCTACAAGATCTGACTTTCGTCCATATCGGCAACCCGGACCTATTGCCCGATGGAAACATCAACTTCACAAAGCGGTGGCAGCAGTACCACATCATGGAAAAACATGAAGAGATTTCACAAAGAGTGTGTATTTAAAATTTACTATTTGGTTTTGTTACGTGTGAAATAAAGTTCAGCAGATCTTTAATGACTGCTGTATAGGAAAACCATGGTACCACCATTAACCACTAATGGTATTCCTCTGATTTATGACATGGCGATGTGAGGTTTTAAGAGTGCATTTAGTGTTACTTTAATCGACCATGAATAGTATTTTTTTCCCAGTTTACCTAAAGTTTTTTCGTTTTAGGTGTAAATTCCGATTGTCTTCAAATTGAGGCTTAGTTAAAGTCTGATTAAATAAACAATAATAAAAATTTAAAATATAATTTTTTGAGTGTTGAAATATTGGATATTTCACGATCTATTTTTAGAACGAGTTTACTATGATCGTAGGTTATTTATGAATGGGGTTGGCCGGGCGAAGGTATTTGCAGATGGCGCCAGCATAGGTTTTTACCTGTCCAGTCCCTACAAAAACTGTCAAATACTTGTTTTTTTTCGGAATTTCCTTGTTTAGAATCAAGCCGTTTAATCCAAATCCCATAGAAAAGGGCTACAGTTTACGAGATTTGGGGACTGGTCTTATGGACACTTCGCGACACCCATATAACGTAAATTGGCACTGCTCATCGAAATAATTTAAAAAAGTTTCAATAGCTTACGAGTTACGAAATAAAGTTCAATCTCCATGCACGCTCTTTTTAGCTCTTATAAAAATATTGTAATTAATATTTTTTAACTGCTTATTTGTGCAGAAATTAGCATTGAAAACTCGGTATGCGAATAATTACGTCCTACGACTTATTTTTTTTTTAATTTAGTGTTGCACTGCTTCAATAGATTGGAGTCTGTCAATTTAGAAATAACTCGGAATGAATCAAATAATTGTGAATAGGAAAATACCAATATATTATTTAATTACTGTCACGGATGCTACGAAATAAAATCACATCGATCCACGAATCGATCGAAACCGACATATTTGAATGTGCAAAATGTTCCGTTAGAAGATATGGCATTGATTCTCTGGTTTATCACGAGACGGCGCGCGAGCTTTCTCGATTTTTTCTCGCACTATCCGTCCTCTCACTTATAAGAACACTTAGAACAAGTGGTATTGTGTGAATCGAGAGTATGTCGCGGCCGTCTCATGATATTAAACGTTCGTTCGACGTTCTTTAACAATCAATCAACCTTTGTGTTATGGCCCCATCAGTATTGCCGATGATTCCGCCAACGTCCCAGGTTAAAAAAAGGCACGTATTTATTATTTAAAAAATTGACCGGTGACTTCCAATTGGCAGGTTCACTGAGATTAGAATCTATAACAAAGGACAAAAACAAACATGTATTGTTAAACTAACTACTATAAGGACGTTCTTTAACGCATTATTGACAAAAAAAACCAAAGAAAATGTCAATGTCACTTTGCAACTTGATTTTATTGAACAATTATTATTATGGCAACTTTTGCTCGGACGGGTTAAAAAGGCTCTTTTGATTTCACTTATTCACGAATTTGCTTAGGAATATATCAAATTAATTTTACATGTAGATCCAAACACATATTCTAAATAATCTCGAGGTCTTTGCATTCGTAACGCCTTTACAGGACACTTTTGTTAGCAGACGACTGTGTATAGGCTCTCTAGTTGATTACCAAAAAATAATTATTACACAGTAATCAATCGATTCCTTATATTAGTCACCATCAATCGTAATCGGATATTATGACAATCGATTTACTCTAGCCACATCACTCTTTACGTCATATTGAAGCTGTCAAAAGACCAATCCCAAATCTCGTAGACTGTAGTGATTAGGTAAAACCTATGATGGCGCCATCTAGACAAACATTTGACAGTTGCCAACCCCATTGTGGAATTATTGACTTACTATTACAATAGACTGGCCACATAGAACATTTTTCTTGACGTCTTCCATTAGGCCACCGCCTTGGAATTCAGTGCTTTTTAGCGACCGCCCGCCAGCCCCCGACTACTCATAGGATTGGACCTTTGCATGATAATCCTATGAGAGTACTACCATGCGCAAACTATTATCCGCTCTATGCTGTATAAGTGAATGGCTGGATTGAGTTAAGTCTCTCACGGTTTGTTCGTATTCGCAGCAGACAGTACAAGTTTAAGAAGAACGAGCGCATCCAGGCCATGTTCAGCGAGTTCGACGACGTGCTGAGCGAGGAGGCGATGTGGCAGATATCGGAGAGCCTGAAGCCGCGCAGCGGGCGCGCGCGCGCCGCGCCGCCGCCCGCGCCGCCCACCGCCTAGCTGGCCAAGCTGCTCAATTGCGTCTGGCTTACCACGCCGGTCAGTACACTCATCGCTATTTATTTACCAAGCCTTTCCAACTACTATACTTAAAGACCAAGATTGTTGTGAGGAGAATCTAAAATTGCTTTTTTCTCTTGCAGGTCAAATTAAAATCCAAAGAATAGAAAAGAACAAATAAATCGTGTCGACGAGGAGAGCTGGTTTATATCGATGAGGAATTGTGTAAGTTAAGATAAAATGTGATTATCTGTCCTAAAAAGGCCTAATTATTTTAGTGTATTAATAGTAAGTGTGCGATTTTCGACTGTGATGGAACCGGGAGGCACTTCGAGGCGCGCCGGCCGGCGTTCCTCGCTTCAAATCTCAAAGCTTTTCGTGTGGAATAAATACATTTAATCATAGTAAACTTTGAAGCCAAATATTCACAATCAGTATTTGAGTCGGATATACTATCGTCTTATACATATCAGCATGTGACTTGTGTAGTGAACTAACAAACGAGTGACGCCGTGGCGTGTAGAATAATGTCCTTGATATTCTTCTTGTTGTTGTATTTGCCATTGGTGTCGATATTTAAGTAATTTTGCTTCGAAAATTTAAATAATTACATACATCGAATTAGAGAACCTTTTGAAGTAGGAATTTTAAATACATTGTATTAAATTTGCATTACAGTGTCAATTGCTTTTAGCTATAATCTCAGGGATATTTTACCAAAAACGTTTGATCCCCGAGTGTACAATCAGCAGCAGAAATAGCTCCGCGGACAATAATCTTAAAATCATCTGTATACAATAATATTGTCAATAGAAATGCTTGCCTCGCTATGTAGTTCTCCCACTGGTAGCAGCTGTACAGTAATAACGCACTGGCAAATAATTGTGTGATCATTACGGGCGAGCGTTGTAGCTTGTCACATTCGCAGTGATACATGGATATCCTAACTAAATGGAAGTTATTTGCACTGTAATGCTAAGTAAATGCTAATTAGGCTAAGTATATATTGTACCGTTTGTCGAGTAATTGGGCGTAATTAAGCGCTGCTCTCACGAACTTTACTCGTCTCTAGATGCAATGTGAGCTTTGCTTACTATCCTAATGTTGCTTGGTTAGAATGTCGATGCCATTGTATTTAACAGTACATTAAATTTGTATCGTTGCTTAGCGAACTATTTATTAGACCATCTTGGAAAGTCCATTGTCTTGCATGTTGCTAGAGTAAGTATGCCGCATAAGGACCGTAGACGGAGAATTGTCACTATTTACGGATTACAAGATCATAGTACGAAGTTAAATAAAATAGTTAAAATTGCATGTCTGAGAGAGACTTCTTTAAAACAATTTCAAAGTGATATAACAGGTATGCATAAATGTATACCCTACGTTAATATTATATTAACGTATAATATATCAGGGGCACCTATACTTGAGCATAACATTTGAGCAGGTCCTTTTGTCATGGCTTTATTTATTTGGGAGCACTGTAATATAAAGAAAACGGCACGATTTAAATTCGGCATCGTCGTAGGAGTCCGAGTCTCTCTTCAGCGTTAGTTGACGTATTTCGAAATGCGTACATTCTAATCAAGTTGCATATTAAAAACAGCAAATCAGTGGCGTGGCGACTAATAAGTATACTCAGAAGCAAGCCGGAGCACTTGACTTATTCTCTACGTTTAACATCTAAAAATATTCTCAATTTAATTATAAATGCCACGCCACTGAAAAATATGTGTTCCTATGGGCGTGTATCAGTTATATAATAATGTATTTTACGTCGGCGTGGTTTGACGACATTGCCTTATAATTGATACAAAACATACGAAATAGGACAAGTTGTTTTGTTTTTAAAGTTCAGATAATAATGATTTATAAATCTGTATTAAAATTATGTGGGCTTCCATGTTATAATGCTCGTATCTACCACGAGCCTTAGGTTTTGCCAAAAGTGATAGACCGAAATTGGTCACTCCGCTCGACAGGACCGGCTCTTCCATCCTCCGCTGTGCTTAATCTATTACCGTAACATATCATGATATCAATCAACTGCGTGCCAAATTTTAAACACAAAACAAATGTCCTACTGTCATGTACTTATTAAAGTAATTTTAATAGGGTCGGTCGTTAATGTTTTATAGTGCTAATGACGTAGTACAATGCACATTGAGACCGGGCATCACTGGAAATGGAAGCACTTATAGTACAAACTTGTACGTGGAAGTGAGATTTTGCATTTGACTGTCTGTTCACTAGCACTGAAGGGATGGTAATCTATCATCTAAAACGTCTTTTACAGCCAAGTTAAGTTATTTTAAAATTGTACTAGGATAAAAGAATCTTCCAACTATGTCACACTTATTAGGCGCTAGGTACTTCTTCCAGTTTTAAAGTACGCATTAACATTAACCATCCACTGTTTTAATCGAATGTATAAATGCCATAAAAATAAGTTAAAAACATCCATTTACTCGAAAGTAATTTTAATGGAATATTTTTGTGGATGTTTTTTGAAGTATTAAAGTCGAAGCTACTTTTTATTTTTGATATTCAGAAAATTATATTTTTCTTATAAGTTGCTACCTAAAGGCAGCAACAGTATTTGAATATAGCCTACTTTTGAGATGTCTACTTGTCTACTTTATCGTCACGGATTGTGTCATTTTACTCAGTAAGTGCTTCAGAAACAGACGAGGCTGGTAACCTCTTGAGCCACACCCGGATCTTGGTCGCTGTTCTGACAGCCGCAAGTATCGTAGGTAACTTAACAATCATTACCGACGTTTGATTTGCCTTAAGACGATCGAGTTCGTATTGAATGAAATAGCAATAAATGTTGATGGTGTTTTAGAATCGTTGCACAATTGTGATACTACTACTCATGTAGCGCTGCTTGCTACTCTGTCGTATTGACGCCCTCGTTGCGTAGGCAATTATATTAGAGAATGTTAGCTGTAAGCGTTAAGTAAACAAACCCCAATATTTATCTGTCGCTTAGTTAATGTAATTTAACAGGTAGTGCATTATTTGGAAGGGACGCACGTTCCGTGCAATAACTAGACCAATACTTAGGACGTTTTACAGTGCTTTACTGATTAATACACTGACGTCTTTTGGAACGTGAGATAGGCAGTAGTTTGTGTTTAAGGGCAGATTAGGAACCCTCTCAAGGAATTCAGTGTATAAAATGTATGCTACATCGAGGTTTTAAAACACGTCTAAACTAGTAATCTATTAATTTTTAATGCATTTTTTGAAAAGTTAAATATGTTATTGTCATTAATGATATAAGACGAGATTAGAATTGAATAAAGATAAAACAATCATTAGGAAAAACAAAAAAGCGTATTAACCTAATTCGCTGTCTTATTTTGTATTCGGATATTTATTGTTTTTCGTAAATAGAACCAAATGACACCTTTATAGAAATTTATAATAGATTGTTTTTTTTTGTAGTTGGTATCATTATATTCATACTTTAGGGAAGTCAAATGGTTTGCATGTGCACGAAAAAGTAAACAATCTAATGAGGATTAGACACATTTCACACGAGCATGCTCGTTCAGGCAGTTGAGAACTGCCAGTTACCGGTTCACTTACGAACATGTAGGTAAAAAAAAAATGATTCGAATGTTAGCTAAGTTCCCAAGCATGTTATGAACTTTGGTTCGATATTATTTATTTAGTGTATGTTTATGTATTGTAATATTTGTGACGGGAAATATATTAAAGACTGCATTAATGAATTGTTCATTATATTTGACAATTTTAGGATATCCCATTTTTTCTTTGAAAATATATTAGGTATTTTGTAGGATTGCTCTGAAAGTGGGCAAGTGCCGCAATAAGTTGCGGTGAAACGGATAGCAAGTTGACGGGTGACCCGGGCCACCCGGCGCACCCGGCGCACCCGGCGCACGACGCGGAGTGCTTCGGTAGGCTCACCCTTCATATAGCTCTACCAACAGGACCGATGTTGTATTGCATCTATTCGTGTGTACGGTGATTTGTTACAAATCGATGGTTAAACATAAAGATTACGATCGTAGACAGATTACATCATGGTGAACGGCATACATATAATTGTGTTGTATTAGCGAGTTCAGTATTATGTTTAAATGAAATGCCATAATGTACGAAATGGAATATATTATTATAGCGTCTATTCAAAAAACGATTGTTTTACATCTTTTATCATATTCATGTTAAATCTTACTTTAAGTAAAGTTTTTTTTTATATCATAAAAATACATTTTATTGTACATTACTTTTTACTGAGTTAACCATAGAGACGTACTCTGTATGTGATTTGCACGTATGTACAGTCTAAATCTGTGTGTCAAGTTTTTATTATTTGTAAAATAAAATAATACCATATTTACAAGAGAAACATGTTTTTATTTAATATTAAGTTTAAAATTGTATTCACTATACATTAGGTAGTTTAAATAAAGAAACGGAGGTATACATGTATATCGTAGTTTGAACTTATTTGCCAACATTGATTAGAAAAACTGCCTGTCGCGTATTATGCATTTGTATTGCTTGGCTAGTGGTAGTAGTAACATTGGACAGATTAACAACACTTTACCATAGTATACAGGCCGTCCCAAACTTATGGGACATGAAGGGGAAGTACCTTAAATATCGTAGATAGGGTATTTTGCTGAAAGAAGGCCTTATGTTATTTTTGAAAGTTAGTAATCCTGCATTCAAAGTTTTTCGAAAAATTACTTGCTTTGTCTGGGAATCGAACCGACTTAAATGTGAAAAAAAATTCAACCCTACTTTTACAATGCCAATGGAAAGAATAGCTACAAAATAATAAGTTATTATTAATAACTCTTCTTTAGTAACACAGTATTTTAAAAGAAAGGAACAATGTAAAATTTTCAAGTCATATTTCAAGAAAATTATTTAATGCCGACGACGACGTACGAAAAGTAGCGATATTATCATTCCATAGATAGCATTGATTATGCCATGTCATATCGAGTATTCACCATAAAATGATAAGAAAAATAAACAGGCAGCGGCCTTATTAAAAGATTGGCGATTTGTGTAAGACAAGAACTACCTACATAATTGACTTCGGCAGTTTCATGTATGTTTTTAATTTGATTAAAATGATTAATTTCACGTCGTTCTTTTCTTTTAAAATACTGTGTCACTAAAGAAGATTTATTATTTTTTAGCTATTCTTTCCATTGGCATTGTAAAAGTAGGGGTGATTTTTTTTTCACATTTAAGTCGGTTCGATTCCCAGAAGAAGCAAGTAATTTTTTTAAAAACTTTGAATGCAGTATTACTAACTTTCAAAAATAACATAAAATCTTCTTTCAGCAAAATGCACTATCTACGATATTTTAAGTACTTCCCCTTCATGTCCCATAAGTTTGGGACGCCCTGTATATAATTAACATAATTGTATAATAATTAGTCAGACCCATTATCGTTAGTACAATAGTTTTGTTATACAATGGTGCAAAGTTGTATTTTACCCGCGAGTGTGGAATTGAAACACGAGCAAGGGAGGAGGATTCTATAGTTAACCACGAGCGAAGCGAGTGGTTCTAAAATAAAACCCTGAGCGTAGCGAGTGTTTCAACACACGAGAAGTGAAATACCTTTGCACCCGTGTGTAACAAAATGCAAAGGTATTTCAAGGTTATATAAAGGTATAGTGCAACATGCAAAAAAGCACCTCATAAAAGATAAGTCTTTATTTCTGCACATTATAATCTTCATCAATATAGTATAACAGTATTTAAAATCGTAATTAACTAATTAAGATAACAAATCAGTCTTCATTTGTACTCAGCAATGGACGTATCACGTCGACGTGCAGCGCCCGCTTTCATATTTTTTTTTGTTCCTTTATTTATACTTCCAGGTGGGTCCCATTTTTTTCAAAAATCAGTTAGATGATGGGATCCATGAGGAATTGAGGGGACTCCTCAATTTTATTATGCACGCGTGTAGTGATTTTGGTATTTTCTGTTATAACTCGTGTATTTACATCCGGAATCATAAATTTGGTGGCGAGGAATTGACGATGAAGACCACAGATGACTTATCGAATTCCTCAATTATGTACTTAAAAGCGCAAAAGAACGTCACAGCTTCTGATAAGATTCCGTTGAAATAGGAACTAATGAAGTGCCATTGGTGATGATCTTGGGGAATCGGGAAGTCCTCAAATATTATCGGCCCACATACAGCGATTCGGTTTTTTTCTATAGTAATCAACGCATTTGCTATCGGAAATGTTCTCGTGGCTTGGCGGAGTACTAAATTGAAGTCGCTTAACTTAGTTTTTAAAGTAAATTATATCCGCTTGTTTTAAAGGATAAAAGACTGCTTTCCGAGGCAGTGAGGGGAAAAATGTGTTATAAAGCGAAGCTTTTTATTACCTATATAGAGGGGTGGCTGAAAAGTTATCTACCTGACTATGAAAGAAAAGACGTAGGTGGCTAGTGTTTTTGTTCTTCTATGTAAGGTCCTATCGCAATGTACTTGTTACACTTAGTCAAATAATGACACTAAAACATAAAACGGTTCTCGTCAAAATAATAGTTCCCCGCGGCTGTCATCATCGGTAGAATATCTTTGCCCCTGGGGACCGATTTTTGACTTTCGAGCGCTCGAAAATCAAACAAAAGTAAATACGTTTTTAGTGTCAATATGGCAGGCACGTACTTTCTACCAGTAGAATTGAATACGAGTGGTCAATACCACTCGTTTTTAAATTTTCTATCGGTATTTCAAAATAGCAATTCATAATTTTTGTCAGTTTCGAGTGAATGTCGTGCGGTCGAAAGTCAAAAATCGGTCCTCTGAGATCTTTCTTCAGAAGTCTGAATAGGATATAGTCACGGGGCTAATTCAGGGCTGATAGAGGGATGGTCGATGACATCGGCCAATTCTGGCCATGGCTAGCTGTGTTCTCTGTTCATTGTGTTGTGCAAAATCTAAATTCCATTCCTGAGCCTTGCCCCTCCTTTTTTTCTTTCATAGCGTACGAGTACTTCAGCTGGAAAAGTGATTTCGCGTAATAATTGGCATTAATTGTCGTTTTTTTTGCAAATAACCTATGAGCAATATCCCTTCTGTATCCCAAAAAAATGTTTCCATGAGTTTACTAGTCGAAGGACGAACCTTGAACTTTGGAGGAGGCTTTTCTTCTTTGAATTTCCATTGTAGGGACTCGTTTACTTTCTGTGTCCCATTGTCTAATCCAAGTCTCATCACACGTCACAATCCTGGAAATAATTTCTTCCTTTTTCCAGTGACTCATGTCTAAGAACTCCTAACAACATCTGATACGTCTTGACAAGGATAAGGAGATCGTTCGGAGGATTCAGATAGCTAGGGGGGCGATGAGCCGGTTAGATAAGATATGGAGGGATCGCGCTATACAGAGACAAACAAAGACCAGGCTTGTGCGCTCACTCGTGTTCTCTATCTTTCTTTACGGCTCAGAGACCTGGACTATCCGAGCCAAAATGAAAAGCCGCGTCGATGCTTTTGAGATGTGGTGTTGGCGCCGACTTCTACGGATACCTTGGACTGCTATGCGAACAAACCAATCCATTCTCGAGGAGCTGCACATACATCGTCGACTATCCACAATATGTCAAGACCGTATTCTCACATACTTTTGACACCTCTCACGACGTTCTTCGGATAGCCTGGAGAGGATTATTATGACGGGAAAAGTTGAGGGCCGGAGGCCTCGAGGCAGACCACCCGCTAGATGGAGCACACAAATCACTGCACTCTTGCAACTACACCTGCACGAGGCCATACATAAAGCCTAGGAGATAGCCTAGGTGATAGGAGCCTTTGGAGAAGTCTGGTCAGCAAGAAGAGGACATGATGTCAGCATTGAGGGAACTACTAATGGTGATTACAAACTGACAATTTAAACTTTCGCGCCTAAACGGATCTACAGATCCTGTGAGATCACTCACGTGTGTCACTCACCATATTTGTTTGTCCGTGGTTCGTCTCTAGATGCCAGAGTTGCCAAGTTTTGACCTTTGACAGGAGTGACGTCACCACTCGCTGATTTCACGTTCTGTTTCACATTACTTCTAATCGTAATTATAGTTTGAAATTAGTATAAACCAAAGGAAAAGCGTTTCAGTAGTTATTAAAGTACTTTGTGTTTATTCAACATTTTAGTCACACATTAATGGTAAATTTTATAGCTGCATCTTCACTACATGTTACAAACAACCATGTGCAAAAAGCTAATAAAAACAAAGAACAAATCAATATTCCAAATTTTGAAAACAGAATCGTCTAGTCAGTATTACTTGTAGTACATTACTGCAGCCGCCGGGAAAGAGGGCTTGGCGGGTGAATAGGTAAGTATAGCCTCGTGGCGCCCAGCACGCAAAAACGAACAGTGAAATTTGAAGTTTCTGTTAAATGGAATTAATTTGAATTTTCATCAACTGACACGGCCTTTTAAAAGGCGCGTGTGCGCCACGAGGATAGACGGCCGACCGTAGGGAGGCCGGATAGTGATACGAAGCCGGCAAGAACTTTTCACGGCTAGGCATCTATAGTGCTTTTCTCAAACATATGCAATGAAATAAGAAATATCAATACTCAAAAACCAACTTGTATTTATGTAACTTGTCCTTCGATTTTGGCGGCAACAAGTTATTCAGTGCTAATTTGGCCTTTGCCCTCAATGCGGAGTACAATTAGTTTCTTCGTCACTGTTATCATCGGAACTCATTTTGAAATTTTATTCATAAATATCAACCACAAATATAAAATCCAGCTACACGACAATAGTAGATTGTTAACCAAGGGCTGAAAGGCACCCATTTCTGACGAGATATTTGGCCAATGGTTCGAGTCAGAAATGGGTGACATTCACCCGAGTTAAACACTCTACTTTTCATATCGAATACGAGGAAAGTGAAAAAACGCAGACGGATAACAAAACAATATGTTTATTCAAAGTATACAATTCAAAAACGGCAGCCGCCATTATCGTGACGTCATCCGAGCCGAAAGAATAGTCCCATCTCACCTGTCCTAAAGAAAGAGGCAAATATCTGTCTCGCTCGCGCTTATAGTTATATGTGTAATTCGGTCACGTGACATACAGATAATAAACTACGACTTTAATTTTGAAAATAAAAATATTGCTCACGTTTTTATAAGTTTATAACCAAATAGTATTGTATTCGTATTTCCTAATTCAAAACTATAGGAATAACATACCTTCATAATTTAATTGTGATAGACGAAAATTAATGGCCTATTCAAATATTTTCATACTATTTGTATTTATTATTAGTATTAATTGAAGAGTGTCTGTATGCGTTTCTGCCTTAGCTCACATGCACAACTTTGAGTAAAAAAAACATTATGGGTGTATTCCGTTTGTCACCACCTCATACACCCTAGTGGATATTTTAGCTAAAATAAAAGTAATGAATTTACAATATAAACTTATTTTAAATTAAGTAAAATAAGTTCTATGAATAAGTACCTAAGTATAAAACTATTTCCCTTTGTCAGTGGCGGTGTAAGTATTGATATTTATTAGAATTAGTTCCCGGATAATGTTTATATGGCGAGGACTAACGGAATACCTACACTACTTTTCTGCACTAGAAACGATCACTTTCAGCACACTTTTTAGAACAACAACGACCCACTTTCAGAGCATGAGATATGAAAAATAGGTATACTCTTGCTTGCCAGAATTTCATTAGCCCGAATTTTATCTGCCATAATATTCAACTGCCATAAAATTGTTTTCTATAATTTTTTATGCCATACTCATTGTTTACCATATTAATTATATGCCAGAATCTTTGTTTTCCATAATATCAATATCAATAATCTAATTTTCCATAATCATTGTAATCCATAACTATCACTTGCTGCTTTGCTCCCGCTTTCGTCTTCGAGGTTATTTTTTTTATAAAATAGCGGAAAAACGAACAAATTAACAAAGATGAATCCGAATGCATGTTTAGTATGGCGTTTAAATATTCTATTAAATAATATTATTGCAAACAATAATCTGGAAAACAATACGTATGGCATTCGTATCATTATGACATCCAATATTCGGGTAAACAAGAGTATGTCAATTAACTATTATGGTAAACGAAACATTCGGGCAAATGAAATTCGGGCAAGCGAAGTTCGGGCAAATGATTATTATAGTATGTGAATGTCGGGCAAACAATAGACAACCATGAAAAATATAATGTCAGCACCAATAAAGACAGCAGGGGCCTGTTTCACAAATTACAAGCGGAAGTCTCTTTCAATCAAAAGGTATTGAAAAGAGACTTCCGGTTGTAATTTGTTACTTGTAGCTTCGTGAAACGAGCCCCTTTGGTACCTAGTACCTACTGTAGTTTACAGTATAGGTATATTCGATTGAAGCTTGCTTGACAGTACAGCTATTTTCTCCATTAAGCGGCAATTACACTTCGTCGTTCGCCGCATCCTGCATGCGGCGACCGCAAAAGTGTAAAGAACACGTTAGTCGGCCGCATTCGGCGATCGACAGCTGCCAAGTCGCCGTAGTAGGCGGACAGACTAATGTAAAGACGACGTTTGTTGGCCTAAGTAGTTTCAAATGAATTCGGCGACCGCATTAGGTGAACGACGAAGTGTAATTGCCGCTTCAGTTCCTGCAGTGTCCTATCGCGATATAACAATAGAATGACCACAGACTAATAAAGTGACTAAAACTACACGTATTCTGTATACATAGGTTTTCAGATAAAATCAATAAATATATTCGCAATCTCACTTTTAAAGGTCGAACACACAGCACCGTCGCGGGCACGCGGCGCGCCCGTCGCGGGCGCGCCGCGTGATATTTCCCTACAAACCGCTAGCGCGGTCAAACAGGCTGCGCCCCGCCGGCAACGCGCCCCGCTTCTGCCACGCTCCGCCAACAACCCGCGACGGTCGCGCCGCGCGACCGCCGCGGGCGCGCGGAGTCAAATCAGACTATTTCGGATCCTATCCTACGGGACTGTTATTTTGTATTTTTTTTTTATTACAAGCTTTTATTCTATTTGCCTGTTAGTATGGGACAAATCTTGCAAGTTAAATTTGATCCACTTCCCGGTTTCCGATTGAGTTTAAATTTTGCACGAATATGCAAATCGCGTGACAATGCAATATTCTGATGATGTGGAGCTGATCTGATGATGGAGCTGGAAGGTGGCCATAGGAACTCCGTGTTAGTATGGGACAAATCTTGTAAGTTAAATTTGACCCACTTCCCGGTGATCGATTGAGCTGAAATTTTGGGTATAAGTATAGTTTGGATGACAATTCAATATTATGGTACCATCGAGCTGATCTGATTATGGAGACAAGGTGGCCATGGACATTCAGTACTTAACCGACGTAATCCCGTTGAGTTTGGGCTCGTTAGAATCGTCTCTATGAGTAGTTGATGATGGTATACAGAAAAATACAGTCGGCAATAAAAGCTTGTACCAAAAATGAAATTTTTGACAGAAACTTATTATTAAATCTGAATGCTTCAATTCCATACGTGCAATCCTGCACGGCCCAAGACAAGTGATAGCTGTCCTGGATTGCACGTATAGAATTGATGAAAAAGCGACAAAGGGAGATGAATGACCTCGGTTTTCCGCTCTAACGCTCGTGGGTATGCGCTTTATTAGAAGATACTATAGAGTCATGGTCAAAAATAGACCTTGTGAAATGGTATTTTTGTAATCTACAATATTTAATGTAATCAAACATGCTCGGAAATGTACCTGACGCATTACTATCACGAAATGAGGACATGTTTAAGGCTCCCTACATTTCTTCTTGGCTAGCTACGGTAGCCAATAGTGGTTCAGGCATGCGGCTGTCAAGCGGCGCGGCGGTCGTGGGTTCGAATCCCGGCTCGTATATATATAAATATATATATATTACTAGCTTCTGCCCGCGACTCCGTCCGCGTGGAACTCGCTTATATCGCAGCTCCATACAAACTTTCACCCCCCATCCCCCAGCCATGCCGACATTCACAATGATCAGTGATGACGATAATGAATCGACGTAATAGTAGGTCTGGTAATAAATTGGGTATGGTGTCCAAATTTGGAGAGTAAATAAATTAGTGTTCGGTACACACGCACACATACTTCGCGAATGATGGAGAATGCTTCAATCAGGGCCGCGCCGCGCCGTTGCAGTGTTCGCTCGCTCTCACTCGCTACGTCAAAGGAAGCCGCCTCGCAGGTATGAAGACGGCGAGTCGCCAGTGCCACGATATCAAAAGGAGCCGAATAAGCTTGTAACTAAGCACCTACTAACCTAATGCAGTTTAGCAACTATCATACTTATAAGGTATATTTTAGGCATAGTATAGTGGTATTCAAATATTCGATGAAGTGGGAACCTAAAAACACATACCTAACTATCCATAATATTATTACTTTGTTTATACAATATTGTCTATTAAACTGTCACAGAAATACTTTGCATACTTAAAACATTGAACTATAATGTACTACGTAAGGTCACCTGTCTGACAGTTAGCCACTCGTACACAAGTACCCATCGCTTTATTTGGCAAACGCAACGTTGCCGCTCCGTGCAACCGCGCGATTTAGATGTCAAAACGGTTCCCCTCCCCCGTCCCCAGTTTGCAGCAAGTTCGCGCAGGCGTCGGTTGTGTGACATTGAAGTGAGTGTTTTTCGATGGAAAAAGTAAAAAAAATAACGTGAGTATGTTTCCTTTTCACTTCTTTTAGTTTATTAATTCGAGAATGATTATGTGTCGGTTGTGTAGGCTCTTTAAACATGCTTGATATGGTATAGGTACTGTGTGCGTAGCGACGCTCATTTAAAAGTGAGGTTAGTGTAACGGCTTTGGGAGCAGGGTGTTCTACAATTAGCCAAAATGCTACTTTCAACAGTTAGCCATGGCTAGTTGTGTACTAACTATGGCTAGTTGTGTACGTAAACCTTGTGTACTATGGTTAATTGTGTACGAACCTATTTGTGAGCTAGTTCTGGTTTCTAGGTTCCATTATAAACGTATAATTAATCATGTTATTGTGCATTTTTTAGATGGGGCGTACTAATAAACAAGAGCGAAAAAAGGAGGGTTTTCAGCAGATGCTATGAAGAAGGCAATTGAATTAGTTCAAGGTGGGATGAGCATACGGAAGGCTAGTAAAGAATGCCAACTTCGTTACCCGACAGTTCGCTTATACGTGAAAAAAGCAAACGAAAATGCTGGTCAAACGATACGGTTAACACCAAACTACGAAGTGAACAAAATTTTTGCATCAGAAGAAGAAGAGGACCTGGTCAAATATATTGAATATTGTGCACAACTATTCTATGGTCTCACTTCTAAAGATTGTCGACGCATCGCATATCAAATGGCCAAAGTAAACAACCACAATAATATACCGCAATCATGGATTCGTGCAGAAATGGCTGGATTTGAATGACTACGTGCATTTAGAAAAAGACATCCTCATATTTCCCTGAGGAAACCAGAGGCCTGTAGCATGGCGAGGGCAACTGCTTTCAACAAGCACAATGTTAAGTCTTTTTTCGTCGTGCAATAATTGTCGTGTAATAATTTTTGTGTAATATTGTTGTGTTTACCTTACGTAGGTATAGATGATCTCTTTTTCAGTTTCATGTTTTGTTATTATTAAAATTCAGAAAGACTGATTTCACCAATTAGGTATTCGTCTTTTACTATACTGATTAGTAGTTACGTGCCACGTAAGATTTGTTGATTTTATGACCATATTTGATCATAATAATAATTATTATACCTAAAGAAGAAATATTTTTGTTAAATTTGTAGTAGTTTGCTCTGTATTCTAAAATAATTGTTGTGTAATATTGTTGTGTTTAAACGTAGGTATATAGTTGACCTCTTTTTTCAGTCATGTTTTGTTATTTTTAAACCTCAGAAAGTCTGATTTGGACAATTATTCGTCTTTTTTACTAGACTGATTAGTAGTTACGTGCCAAGTAAATTTGTTGATTTTATGACCATGTTCATTTGCTCGTAATAATTATTATAACGAAGAAGAAATATTTTTGTTAAACTTGTAGTAGTTTACTCTTTATTCTAAAATAAAAAATCTAAATTCCTAACGTGTTATTATTACAAAATAAATATTTTTCATACATGGTGATTAATTGTGTACCCGGTGGTTAATTGTTGAAAATTCGCCGGTTAATAGTGTACGATAGTGTGGACACAGTTAGCCAATTCCCATTAAACAAAAAAACATCCTTTTCTCAGTTATCGTTCAGAAAATAATCAGTTTTTAAATGCCACTATGTAGCTAATGAACCTGGCTTTCGACCACATTAGAAAAAAGTTTGGTTGAAATGAAAAACCATGAGTTGTGGTGGTTTGAATTTAGTGTGGTTAACTGTTGAACTGGTCACCCTACATACATAGAGACGGCAGGTAGCAAGCACGGCAGTGGGGGGGGGCTAACTAGTCGTACAGGTCGACACACGTAAAAAGAGCCCTGGCGGCCATATAAAAAGTATGGCCGCCAGGGTTCTTTTTACATGTGTCGACCTGTACGATGTCACCGTCGCAGACGCGACACATTTGTTTACGGGTACGGGAACGTGGACGATACATTTAATATCAAGCTATATTGATATTGATATAGTCTTTTTAATTTTAGTTTATAAAAAAAAATTACAATTTTAATTAGGTTAGTGTATTACACTTACCTTTGAGGTATGTTATGTACAGTCGCCATTAGATAAATCGGAGCGGCCAGAGTGCTCACAAACATCTGAGCAGGCCTCTATTGTCATGGCGTTAGATTGCATGTTCAGATATTTTTGAGCACCATGGCCGCTCCGATATATCTGATGGCGACTGTTAGTACCTATACTAACCGGTTCAGGGGGTCATGGAAAGCCTTATGGTTTTTAAAAAAAAATGCCGCATAGTTTGGTAGTAATATTATTTTTTATTTAATTACACATTCCACACCTTAAACAATATTAAGTTTTGTTAACTTTTGCCGGTTTGAGAAATAATTAGCAGATTTCTTCAAAAAACGCCTTGCCGCCTTTGTTATATATACAGGGTGGAAAGTTAAAACGGGGCAGTAAAGGCAGCTACTAGATCCCTTGCCGCCACGCAAAAATGTCATTGGGATTTCATTCCTGACTTGTTGAGTGATGACAATCTACATTCACAGATTTTTGAAAAAAGTACAGTCAGCGAGAAAATCATCAATTTTGCCGAATTTTTTTAAATGCCATTCGATCCCATTCCTATTAAGGATCAAAATACTCTTTGGGACCGACTAAGGTTTGACTACTAGAACGCCCAAAAATCAAACAAAACTTTTTCCATACAGTTAATATGGGAATACCAAAGTGCAAGTAGTCTTTTAGTTAGACGATCACCAAATTGTATCTGTACTGTATGGTATGCAGATGGTGGCATATATCATTATTGTTCGATTTGAAAGTTACGATTTATAAGACGGATTATATGTAAAAAATAAATAAATTATAATACTCGTATTTTAAATCATAGTTAGTAGGTACCCGAGTAGGTATTTGATTGCAAGAATGCAATTATTATTTAATTAAATATAAATTAATCTCAATGACTCTGAGTACACGACCGATTTATCGATATATCGATAAACATTCGTGTTCTCTCCCTTCGTATAGTAGGTATATCAAAACCGCACGCAAAATACCGGGCCCTTAGTAATAAGGGTCAAGTCGGAAGAAATAACTTGATAAACAAAATGTTGTAATTATTCAGAATCGATTTAAGTATTTAAAGAACACACATATACCTAAGTAATAATAGAATAGTATAAACTTGTTTGTAAACATTTTTTACCATAAACATAGCTTTGGGAGGATAAACTAAGTTTAATTTCAAACTTTTTGCTAATGTTTTTAAATATTCAAAATGCAGTAACAACCATTATCATAAACAAACATATGAATTAGTAACATTTATGTGTGCCCCGATGGTGCCCCGTATAAATAATAGTCTAGTGGCCTGACAGATGAAGCAATTGTTTTATTTTGGAATGTATTCATTGTGATTGTAAATACATAAACAAATTTCACAGATTTGATTAGGGTAGGCAATGTCTTTCTGCTTTTATGTAGTGCACGCCACTGATGTTAAGGATTTACGGTGGTTTTCTTTCAGGGCCCATAGATTTTTCCACCCTGTATAGTTTAGTGTTAGCTTAGCAGTATTTTAGCAGAGTTTTCTTTCTTACCCATACCAAAAATAAAGTACCTAACTACTTTCGTTACTACAATCATTTGTAGATATATCTCGTACTACAAACTACTTACTCTGCTCTGCTAAACGGACACTAAACTACTTTAAGTAGGAAATCATCTGTTTGTCGTCATTGTTTTATAATGATGATATTTATCATCATTATAAAACATTGAGACATCAAACATAGAACTTAATTCTTGGCATGTTTTAAAATATGTTTATTTAATTAATCGTTTCCCGCTCACGCCATTATTACCTACACCGTTAAAAGTCGCATTTTCCTACTAGCACATCGTCGAAGACGATATACATATTACAAATAATCTGTGTAGGTAATGCAGGTACTTAGGTACCTATCTAATTCGCATCTTGGCTTGGGGCACAGAAAGCGCGACCTTGAAAGCGAACTCGGCAAAGCACTGCTTGCGCGTGCCGCCGCTGCGAGCGAATCTGATCGTTAACACACGCCGAAAGAGTTCAAGTTCAATTGTAGATATTAAAGATTTGTAGAATTAAACAGGACCATGCATATTGTTAATTTATTGGTTTTACGTGTAAAAAAATGTCGTATTTCATCGTTTACAGGTTAAAGACAATAATATTGGTATGTTGACGATTATAAACAACTATTATTATTTTTATTTAAAAAAACGTTGTTTATTTGACAGTATTTCTTTATACCTAATTCCGGGTCGAAAGTTTTTAAGATTGGTGAATATACTATCTTAAAATATGTATTTAATGACGTAGAAAAAAACACAGGCTATTATAAATTAATGTTTGGCGAAACCGTAAAATGACAGCGAGCGGGTCCGCGATGCCGGGACGCGCTGGCGGGTTGATGGCGCGAGGCGCGCGGGACGCGCGCGGGACGCGCGCTTGACGCGCGCGCGTCGAGCGCGCGTTGCTGGCTTGTTGATGGCGGGAGCCCAGCGCGATGCGCGAGTGCTCTGTGTGACCGGCCGTCCCGCGCGCGTCAAGCGCTCGTCAAGCGCGGCTACCGCCCCGCTGGCAGTTTGTTCGACCCTTTACAGTAGGTAAGCTGCAGTTGATACACTCACATTAATACGAATCTCATATATAGGTATATCTCGACTATTTCAATAACAACTGACTTACTGTTCTTTGTAATTATCTTCTTTGTACATTGAGTGAAGGACATCTGCTAAGTAACTGCTTATCGGACATTATCTCATTTTGGAGGACGAGTGCCATTGACACTGCTAGCAATTGCCAAAGTAATTTGTGAAACAAAGGCGCGTCAGCAGGGGTTAATCGGTTTTCCGAATCCCCGCGGCGCACTCCATGGGCCCTGTACTAGATAACTCGAGTGTCGAAATAAAACCACTTGATTTCGAAACTAGACATGCTTAACGACTGTTTATATCTAATTAGGTGATCGATAGTCTTATCCCGTTACAAGTAGGTACGTCTTTAAAAACCCTTGGAGGAAAGATGTTCAGCGCAGTTTCGTAGATAGCGTTCCGTTAGTCACTTGTTTTCAGGCTAAATTGTACGCACTGAAAATGAAAGCGTTTATTTTTGCAGGCCTACTAATATATGTAGCAAATGCTGCACCTATACAGAAAATGAATCCTCTCGGCGTTGATAGTGGTGAGTGTTATACACTGTTATTTATTGAAAATCAAAATTTTTTAAGACTGCCGGCCCTTATGCGTATGCAAAATCGTAAACCTTCGTATTTAGTGAATATGTAACTGACATTTGCTGAAACGCACGAAAAAGCATTACTTTCTTTTATCCGTACGGTCGACGTCAAACACATAATACATATTTACAGTTCTGCACCACCTTATTCCTTTGTCATAAGGCGAGAAATTTTTGTATATAAGATCCTACATAGGAGGAGCTCCCGAGGATGAGTTGTATTGAGAGAGCGCATTTGTTCCTTTAGCTGTCAACACGGCGAATCCTCAATCATATTAAGGGTCGGCAACGCCCATGTTACTCCTTAGGAATTGCATTGCATATGCTGCGATTTCCGCTTACCATCAGGCAGGCCGTGCGCTTGTTTGCCACCGTTGATGTATAAAAAAGTACCACCGTCGAAGACCCGTAGGTAATAGTAAAAAAATAATAATGGGTTAGTTAATTTACTCGTGATATATACGAAATTAACTTTGAACTAACTTGTAGGTACCATAAGTATTTACGTGTATAAATATTAGACCTAACATAAGACTAGGCGACGGTTTCTCTAGGGATCCTTACCGAAAACACAAAACGGAACCCTTCCTTTTATATTGTCATGACGTTACAAGACGGAACACAGTAGTCGCGTGAACAAACTAAGAGCCAATTTTATCAAAACCATGATTTAATTTCGTGGACTGATGACTCGGCGGAGGCGTTCTGCCTTTTTCGGGTGACTACCTTCTCTCCTCTCATCGTCCGTCGCGATCATGTGATGATCATAAAGGGATATCGTTATTGGAATTGACCGTGAGCCTTGACAGAGGAGTTCGGCGAGCACTTCGAAGGCGACATGGTGCTGCTGCCATGGCAGCGACGCGCAGTCTCGACGGCCATCGACGCCCGCAACGGTTTGCGGGGCGCCGCCAAACGGTGGCCGGGGCGCACCGTCGTCTATCATATAGAGGAGGAGGATTTTGGTTTGTAAATTCAATTCTAAAACAGTTTTGGTAGGCCGTAAAATGTGGTGCATAAAATATTACATTTGTGAAACAAATACTTGAGAAAATTAGTCTTTAGTCTAGAAATAATTGACGTGATTTGTCCTCGTCCTAGCGTTGTCTCAGTTACATGCTCAAGGAGCAAGAGGGCGGCTTGAGCTTGCTATCATGATTTGGCATGGGGGCTAGTTTCTGCGGAAGCGACTGGCCTCTGACCTTCTAACTTCGAACAAAATAAGCGCCCACTATACCAATAACCCGTCTCCTGTGGTCGAGTCGGTGGGCACCTTGACAAGAAGTCGTCCAGGAGCCTCTTAATTCTGCCTAACAAGTGCTGTCTACAACTGTAGACAACAACAAAACTCTCTCTGCTTATCAAAGCAAGAAAGTAACCTCTAAAATAAGGCGCTCGGATATTCCATTCCATTGCGGATAGTAAAACTAATCCGACTCTTAACAAAGGCCGGGGTACGGCAGATCTGCGTAGAGAATGCCTCAGTTGTTCTTGTGTGTCAATTTACTAACTATAGTATTTTATGCTTAGATGAAGATCAAGTGAAGCTAATCGAGGAGGGCATGGCAGACCTAGCAAACAAGTCGTGTATTAAATTCCGACCTAGAGAAAAAGAAGATGAACACGCTGTTGTCATACAGGTAGTGTTCTATGGGTACTCGACGACGCCCAAGGGAGCCGCGGGATTTGAAAGTTTAACCCATTCGCCGCCACAGAAAATAATGCGACGTGGAACCCCCACGCCACGCTAGTTGTCTATTGTTTTTGAACTTCGTTTGACGTCGGTGGTAGGTGGGTTGAGACAGTGACGAATTTGAGCTCAAGTCGGTGGCGGCGACTGGGTTAAAGTACCCACGTGTCACACTAAACACATACGTTACTTAGTTCATACAACGAAAGAAGAGAACAGACAGACACACTTTCGCATTTAAGTATAATATTAGGTCCTTACCTTACCTATGAAATTGGCGTTTTTTCACAGATATTATTTTGTACGTAATTTATTCATTTCTATTGCAACTTCCAAATTATTTTTTAATTTCAATATTAGACTATGTAATGAAAGTTTGAAATAGAAATAATAGGTTTTAATTTTTTATTTAGTGTTTCAAATTAAAGCTTGAAAACCATCCTTTTCATGTACATACTGCCGGTTCAAGTGTTTCACAAGTCAATTACGTATAGTTTTATGATGTGAACTATTTCTAAGTACCTATAATTAATTGTAACATAGCTGAAAAGTTTTCTATATACTTACCAAAATTTTGTTTGGTTTCAATATGACATTGCTGAATAATCCGCAAAATACAATGTATGAAAATCACAGTTTTCATAAAATTCTCGATACCCTACAAAGCGCGAATTTCATAGGTAAGGACCTAATATTAGTATGGATTCCTACCTTCTCCGCTAGGTAGGTACGTCGTGAGTAGTCGAGAGAACGTAGTTGTCTTGCGAAGTAAAATTTAGGACATAAGTAGGGTTAATAAAGCACTTATCGACTCGATTGTAGGTACCTTTGTGTTTAATTACTTGCTCTTAGAGTAGCTTCTATAAGCATTATGTACATCTGTATAGGTGCATAGAAACGTGACTGACGCCCCTGTGCGGAAGTTAGTATGCAGGATGGTCACATTTCCCTACACCTGTCTGTACCTTTGTTGATCGCTGAAATTCGCTAGGTAAGTAAGTATCATCAGTAATAAATTACTCATATAGTAGGTTATTAACCAAGGGCTGAAAGGCACCCATATCTGACGAGATATTTTGGCGCTTGAAGTGAGAGCGCCAATGGTTCGAGTCAGAAATGGGTGACTCTCACCCGAGTTAAACACTCTACTTTTCATATCGAATACGAGGAAAGTGAAAAAACCAGACGGAAAGTAAACCCTGACCAATTTTATACGTAGACCTTGTCATAATGACATATGAATTCGATCTATAGTGACGTAAATACGTCGGCTTGTTACGGCAAGGTTCTACACGTAGGGTTTATTCAAAGTATACAATTCAAATACGGCAGCCGCCATTATCGTGACGTCATCCGAGCCCTAAGAATAGTCTCATCTCACCTGTCCTAAAGAAAGAGGCAAATATCTGTCTCGCTCGCGCTTATGGTTAATTTTGAAATTAAAAAATATTTCTCACGTTTTTATAACCGAATAGTATTATATTCTTATTTCCTAAAGTTAAAACAATATGAATAACATACTTTCATAATTTAATTGTGATAGACGAAAATAGCCCATTCAAATATTTTCATACTATTTGTACTTGTTATTAGTATTAGTTGAAGAGTGGCTGTATGAGTTTCTGCCTTAGCTCATGTGCACGACAACTTAAAGTTAAAAAAGCATTGTGGGTGTATTCCATTTGTCACCACCTCATAGACCCTAGTGAATATTTTGGCTAAAATAAAAGTAATGAATTTACAACATAAACTCATGTTATCTCTCACTTATAATAAATCTCTAATTTGAAAATGGAATCAGCCAGTATCAAACTAAGCATTTACGTGTCCCGAATGATCTTGGCTTCCCATGAACGGAAAAACATGTAGATTTTTTCATAAGTACATTATTACTCTAGCTTCCGTTTAGGATAGTTTTTATCCAACTGCGACAGTTAATTAATTTTCGGAAACATTTGACCTCATTAAACTATTCAGTTCTTCTTCTTGAAATCATAGCCGCCATATCCGTCAACTGTCAGTGACGTTAAAATGGCGGACTTGCCATATCTAACTAATAGTAATAATTTCGATCCGGTGTTGTGATAGACCTTCACAAAACGCATATTAAATTCTAAAGCATAAAAAAAATAATCGATTCTGATATGGAAACTTATACGCGCTAAATTCGTATTGAGGCGTAATTTCAATAAATGTATCAACAAATTTCAACAAAATAACGTTAAAAGTCTGACTTTTCTTCTCTGAGTCTGAGTTGTCTTGGCGCCGTTTCGCCGTCTAAATAAACATTGTTCGGTTCATGACGCATTGGTGCTTACACTGTAATGTTATGTAACCTGTTTTTTTTTCCTTTTTTTTTAATGGCATGGCCTAGCGTTGTCTCGCGTTCAGCCAAAACGTCTAGGTTTATGAGTTTCTGCAAGATTACACGCTGAGTATTTGTCACGATACTTAACGGCTATCACAAGATGGCGCGGGAGCTCTCTCGATTTTTCTCGCACTATACGTCTCTTTCTAAGTTGTATATTACGAGAGAGACGGATAGTTCGAGAAAAATAGAGAGAGCTCGCGCGCCGTCTTGTGATAGCCGTGCTGGTTTGTCAGTATTTATATTTATCAGCAATAAACAGTAAAACTATATTAAATCAGTATAGAACGGGCCCCTTTTTTTAAAAACATTAATTATCAAGCGCGTCAGTAGGTATTAAGGCGGTATTTTACTTCGTACTTCGCGCCTTCAAGGTGACATTCAGCCTATATAGAGACACAGGAATCGGCCAACATACAGATAAAACTTTTATCATAAAGCCTGCAATACACATTCCTTAAGTTGACAATGGCGGGAACATACAGAAGATCGGCAGAATGTACTAGTGCGATCTGAAACATTGCAATATGAAAAAATAAACATATTACTTTAATATTTTTGATAATTACATTAATTACCTTTAATAGAAAGGGACTCGGACTCGCGTTATGGTTCTAGAACTTAGTTAGTGGTTAGGTATAGCTTGGAAAATATAAATTCAGACGTTAAAAAAGAGATCTTTTGTTCAGCGTAAACACTTACCGGTCAATGGGTACCTACTCCGGGTACTCGAAAGGATTATTAAATCTATTCATTAATTTTAAACACATCTTTGCCTGAGAGTCGGAGTGACTCAAGATGATTTCAGTCATCACGTTTGTATTTATTTAATATAAAACAGTGTTATATTATAAATATGTAGAGAAGAAGATATATAAAAATTTAATGCTGCAGCCTGTGTCCTACCTGTTGGATCTATGGCCACAAACATCTACTAAACTATTACCCCATTAAACGAGTTTTGTCCCTTTTTTACTAATTTAAACATCAAAGAAAAGAATTTTAACGGCATTTTAGCTAAAATAGGTTTGTTCAACGTTTTACTTGAAAGGTTAAATTAGAACTGCATGTGTCCTATGTCCAAAATAAGAAATTCGTTAACTCCCACCACATTTTACCATGCAAACGAAGTCGCAGGTACAGCTAGTATTAAATAAAATAAATTAAATTCTATGAACTAGTAAGAATAGAAAGTATTTCCCTTTGTCAGTGGCGGGGTCGGTATTGATATTTATTAGAATTAGTTCCCGGATAATGTTTACAAGGCGAGGACTAACTGGAATACACTACTTTTCTGTACTAGAGCAGCACACTTTCTAGAACAACAACGACCCACTTTCAGAGCATGAGATATGAAAATAAAATATTGAAACATTTATTATAGGGAAGCACTCAGTTCAAAATAATGTTGACCCGCCGTCAGTGCCCGTTTTAGCACTACCAGCGCCCTGGGCGAAATTTCCAGGGTGCTCCCTAACTCAATGAGCGAGAGGACATAGAGGGGCGCCGGTGACCCCTTTATGTCCGGCGCCCTGGGCGGTCGCCCCACCGCGCCCTATACTACCCTAACGCCGCTACTGCCTGCCGTTACACCCCACTCCAAACTAACTTTATTTTTAGGGATCAGCGAGCGGCTGTTTTTCTAATGTCGGCTTTAGCAGCCAGGATGACGAAGGCGATGTTAGCCAAGTCCTAAACCTATCAAACGGGTGCTTCAGGCACGGCACGGTGGTTCATGAGATGCTTCATACGCTTGGCTTTTATCATATGCAGAGCACCTATGACAGGGACGAGTTTGTCAGAATCGTATGGGAAAATATTAAGGCTGGTAAGTACATGATTTTCTGTCTCTTGAGTACCTTGGTAAAATTCATTTAAGTACATATTTTAATAGAACTGCGATGCTGCTTACTGTAGCTAAAAGATTTGAACTACTCACTATAGGTACGTATTTAACCTCCTTCGGGTCAATAGTTTTAACTGCTTAAGTTATACCTACAAGGTAATAATATAAGTACATAACTGCACAAGCCTTAATGGAATTCACAATAGTGTCCATTACCTGCAGATATTTATGTACGTATATTATTTATTATGCATTAAGGTTTCGAGCATTGGGACATTTAACTTACCACCTTTCAAATAATATGTAATACCTATTGGCGATGAGTATACGAAGTGTAAGTATTCTGATGTTAAGACTTCACACACATCACATACAAATGTAAGGTGTTTTTTCCCCAGGCACGGAGCATAATTTTGCAAAATACACTAATGACACAATAACCGATTTCGGTGTGCCATACGACTTTGACAGTGTTATGCACTACCCTGAGACAGCATTCAGCAAAAATGGAAACAAGACGATTATTCCGTTGCAGGTATTGAATTGTTTAGAGGCTTTAATAACTTTCCTTGTGATTAACTACGTAACTACCTCGATATTGCAGCCAATATCATTGAAATAAATTAGACGAGCTTTTCTAAAATACTTCGTAAGTACCTACCATTTGAGGCATAGGTACTTAAGTATCTACTATTTTTAACTGTCCTATTTTGTTACCAAATTTGCAGGTAGATATACATATACATATTTCATGATTTTCATGAACTTGATTTGGTATTGGTGCCCACTTTGATAGGTACTTCAATTTGGATAAAAATAGGAAAGTAGAGGTACAGAAAGAGGTACCTATGAAAGTATCTTAATTCCTATGAATCTCAAAATATACATACATACATATAATCACGCCTCTTTCCCAGAGGGATAGGCAGAGATCACGGATCTCCATTTGCTACGATCCTGGCAACGTGACACTTTCGCGTCACTCACTTTCATAATATTTCTCATACATGCTCGTCGGTTTAGGGTACTTTTGACCTGGCCTTTTGTTAAGATTTCTCCAATTTGATCGGAGAAAATTCGCCTAGGTCTTCCCCTTCTAACTTGCCCTTCCACTCTTTTTATATACACTTTCTTCGTTAATCTTCTTTCATCCATCCTCTCTACATGCCCAAACCACCTTAACATACCCTTCTCAATTTTTGTGACTATATCTCCATCCATTCCACACTTATCTCTTATAACACTGTTTCTGACTCTATCACTCAATTTCACTCCACACATACTTCTCAACGCTCTCATTTCTACTGCATTTCACTCGACTTTGATGTCTTTTCTGCCACACCCAACTTTCACTATCATACATAAGTGTGGGCACCAACACTCCCCTATGCACAGCCACCCGTGCTTTTTGTGATATTTTCTGGCTGCCCATAAAGGCATTCAGTGCCCCATACACTCGGCTGCCTGCATTCACTCTCTTTTCAATATCTTTCTCATGCTTTCCGTCTCCAGTAAATAACGTCCCCAAATACACAAACTCTTTTACTTGTTCCAGTTTTTCTTCACCAATCATTATTTCGTAGTCTGTCATAATTTCACCTTTATCAAATACGAGTATCATCCCTTTCCATTCAAAAGATTCATTCATTTTCGTTACCATCATTTGTAACTCCTCAGCGGACGACGCAAGTAGTACAAGGTCTTCAGCATATAGGAGACATTTGACGCGTAACCCTTCCATTCTCAAACCACATTCATCACCTTTTAGATCCTGCAGACAGCTGTCCATGAATAGATTAAACGGCTACGGAGACGCTACCCATCCGTGTCAAAATATAGTACTAGAAAAAATTGGTGACAAATAGGAAAATTTACAGCATTCTTGAATTGAGACACTTAATTGGTATAAACAATTTTCGAAATGCTCTGATAACTACCTGTGCATGCTACTATCACAATGAGGCGGGTAATAAATACTTAATGATGATTCAAAGGTTTTTACATAAAATGCAAGACACTTCCACCGAGATTTAGTCAAAGGCTGTACCTAATAGTTAAGTTAATTAAAAGCTTTTTATCTTAAGTTATAAGGTTGTTATTAATACCTATTTATGAGTACTAAGTACCTCATATATTTCAGGAAAGCGTCAAAATAGGACAACGGGAAGGCTTGTCTGAAAGTGACATTCTGAAGTTGAATAAAATGTATTGCAATGAATCTGATACTTCGAAGATTACACATCGATTAAAATGAAAAATATTCAGAGAAATGTAGTATCGACCACCCCACTTGAATCAAGTGGGTAACTGCAAGTGGATTTTATATTATGATTGAAGTACCTACAACCTCCGGCCAGTAATGTATTATTTAATTGACCTTGTAATCATTTCAATCAATAATTATTATTACCTCTAAATTTAGTTACCTACTTAAGTAATAAATGATATTTGATTTCTGATTATCAGTGTTATTTATGAGAGAACGTCATTAATAGACTTTACTTTTACTTCCGATTGCTTGTGTAGGTGATCGAGCTAGGTGCCTTAGTAAAATTTTTATTTTACCTTTTGGTTTTACTATATTACCCCTCGACAAGTTTTGCCTCACTTCGCTCGCTCGATTAATATTCGTTTGTACGAGTATTTTGCAGCAATAACAGTAGCTAATGCACCCATAAACCCGGTTGTTCGGTTTTTACCCTTTTGGCAAAAACAGTTCAATTTTAAATTTTGGGAATACATATGTATTTACATTCCATTTTTTAAACAATTTGTACTTCAATACAATTCTATACTGATTTAATTTTGTATTGCTCGGTGTTTAGAGACTTCGTTTGCGCTCTGCTTGGCACCTGCGCTCGCGCAACTAATTCCATCTCCAGTGTTCATGACCAACCCAGCACAATTGTATCACAATATACCATGTATAAAGTATCACTTTATTTTTCTTTTTTAATTCATTTATTTATTTTAAACGAGTAACTGTAAATTAAAGTTTTAAGTGACAAAAATAATTAATTTAGGTTATAGTATTAGGTACTAAGTGAGCGACTGACTAAGAGGGCGAGAAATTAACAGAACAGCAACTTATAAACATTAATTTGAGTTACTTAAAATACAAAATGAGAAGCTTCATAATGTTTGAGCTACCTAATATTTGTTTGAGTGTCAACGTTACGTCCTGCATTTTTTTCGATATTTGGCAAAAGTTTTTTTTATACTCAGCGGCATTTTATCTTAAATGAAGTGTTTCGAATACAAAAACCACTTTGAAAAATACTATAATGAGCAGAGGTTTTTCCGCTCTTAAATATAAAACAAAAACAACCTATCCGCGAGCTATTTCTAGTCGCTCACTTATTAATGTAGTCGCTCACTTAGTAATGTAGTCGCACGGATAGAATTTTAATATCTGAAATGTATTAATCACAACCCACTTTTTGTAAGCTCTTTCTGGATTTTAATATTAATCAATATATTCGTCGTTAGTTTAGTTAATTTTTCGCTAACTCAAATTCATACCGCTCAAGTTATTAAAACAGTATGTCCATCATCAGTCGCTGTTTTTTTTTTAATTCGATCGTTTTATCATTCTCCTTTATTAAGTACAGCCACATTAAGCTCTTTGGTCATCAGTTAGATAGGTACGTCAACCAGACGTTTCAAATTAGTATCACTTGAAAAGTAAACGAGTAAAAATACCTAAATACTTAGGCAATGTTACTTGTAAGACTGGAAGATTCTTCTGATCTCTATGATTTACCTAAAATAAAGAGTTTCATTATTCGTAGAACTTTTAATTCGTTCAACGAACATCAGCTGAATCGGTTTTGTCTACATCAGCAGAGATCGGAATTAGGTGAACCAAAATACCTATTCTTTCAAAGAGGACATAATTTAAAGTGGTGGTTGCAACCGGGCAATTTTTTTTTGTTCTTGAATCCCGGGTATTCGTTATTTTTTCGGGTACTAGTCGTTATGTTCAAGATACATGTTTTTAATTACAGAACGGGATATTTAATGTCAATGTAAAAGTTGTAACTATTTCACACTTTTCCCTTCTTTCCTTATACACCTTGCCCTTTGCCACCAAGTCTAGCCCTTTTTACTACAAACTAACATAAAACATCCCGTGCTGTAAGTAAAAACATGTATGATACAAGAAAACTAATCAGAACGTATGGAAAAATTGGCAAAATTAAAGGACGACTTTTATGTATCAGGATATGTAGGTTATAGAGAAAAGTTTATTTTTTTACTCTCCCCCCTCCTCCGGGGCGAGCTTCACCTTTGGTCCGTTTGGTGGTACTAATACATGGAGCTTGGGAAAGCCCCATGAATTCAATCAGTGTAAAATTTGTATATCCACGGATCTAATTGTAAAACTACTTAAGTAGGTACATGGATATTTTTAATGCACCAGTAGGCATAAAAAAATGATAATACTTCTCAATCGATATCAATTCCAATGGGCTAAAGCTAACACAGGTTACTACATAGAAAATTATTTATGTTATTTCAATGTCGCGTTCTAGAACCGTGTCGAACAACTATTGCTTTTCTTTCGCAATAACATTCATCCCATTACAGAAATAGTGCACTGGGGTTATCGTTGCATGAAAAAATATCGTGGTTCGATGAAGTGGTAAAATATCTGGGGCGATTAAGTTTGGCAACTGGGTGTTGCAGAGAGTGGTATAGGAGGTACAAGGCACACCGAGCATGCGCCGCGGCGGTTGCGCGGGCGCGCTGTCGCAAACCTCTTCGCAGTTACGCGCCAGCGCCACTTGTGAAATGGTCGTATCTTAAACTATTATAAACCCTTTCCTACCCCGATATTTTGTTGTAAACAAAAAATCACGCGATACGAACGGGACTGAAATTATAAATATTATTGGACAGTTAATTTATAAACCGGTCTTCGATTTGCACAGTTGGCTATTGTGCGCGTCTCATATATGTGGTTCTAAACATAAACAGCAAAGCATTTTATCTACACCTAAATGTTTTATCTTCGTATCAAGAAAAAAAGTAGACACCTTCAAATATGAAGTGCAGTATTCAAGTGCTAGTGTTCGTGATCAGTCTGGTAACGGTATTATCGATGTCTATTGATGAACTCGAAGATTTTAGTAACTTTCTGAAGGAAACATCACTGTTGGATCAACCATTAAAAAGTAAGTATCATAATAGTAACGTACTTCACTGAGTGCTATCCTGTTCATTGTTTAACAATGCAGTGCGAATTATTAATACGTCCAGAATCTTTTTAGAAAATCCTACTGATGAAGAGGAAGACGACACACCAATTTCTGAACACGCTTGGGAGGAGAGTGGTCGGTTCGAGGGAGACCTGATTCTCAATGATCGACAGAGACAGCTGATAGTACAGGACATCGCGGAGGGCCTTTCCAGAAACGGCCTCAAAGATAGCACTAAAAGATGGCCCAACAATGAGGTCATTTTTTATATCCAAAAAGAACATTTTAGTAAGTAGTAAACGTCACTAGATTTAATAGTACATAGTTAAGAATTGCTCCTAAAAATACGTGAAATACGTCTTCCGTCTCGGTGGTTAATTGATGTTTAACTTCCATTACATTTTTCATTCATTTAATTATTTGTTTGATTAATATTTTCATTATTGGTTTTTTTTAATAAAATCTGCCATCAAACAAATTAACGCTGTTTCCAATTTATATTTTGGTAAATGTATTTCAGCCGGCGATCAAGTTCAAGCAATAATCAGCGGCATTGAAGAGCTTAGTGAAGCGTCATGCGTTAAATTCAGGCCGTATAGGAAAGGGGATCGCGATGCCGTTGTGGTTCAAGTAAGTACGGATTCAATAAGGCCCGATACGACCGAACATGAATAGGGATTTTTCCAAATTATAAGTATGTCTGTACGGTTATGAACTACTTGTGACATTTAATCTAGTGTTAAGTTCGGGCCAGTTTGGTCAGGCTTTCAGTATAATCTTGTCTGCAAACTGCGAAGTGTAACGTGTTGTGTAACAAAATTCCAACAGTCTTGCTTTTTTATAGCGTGCTGCCTGAATACTTTTATTAATTTTCATTACATATAAGGTAATTCTGATTGCTATCATAAGATGTAAGACGGTGCCGTAATAGTATCGATTATCGTTTATCCAATCGCATTCCAGGGCAGCCGTCGCGGTTGTTTCTCGCAAGTGGGCTACCAGGGGGGCTACCAAGTGCTGAACCTGTCAGGGCGACACCCGGTCGGCCGCGGGTGCTTCCGGCACGGCACCGTGGTGCACGAGTTCCTCCACACACTAGGCTTCTACCACATGCAGAGCAGCCCTGACAGAGACGACTATATTGACGTTGTCTGGGAGAACATTGTCCAACGTAAGTATTCAGGCCAAATAAATACACTTTATACTTCTAGATGGCTATGATTCTTCTTACGGTAATTGATTGAGCCGTAACTATTAAATTGTGTCCGGAGGAGATTAATGTTCTTGATATCAAAAGTATCCTACAATTCTTCGAGTTCGCAGGACTTGACCAAGAGTTTGTACTCGTAGTAAGTGGCGATCCCAATAGATCAGCGATGGTCGCAGTAATATAAGGTCTCTCACAGTCCCTAAGCCACTACCAGAATAATAATAAAAATAAGAATAATGTATTAAATAAAAAAATACGTAAGTGCATTATGAAAATTGTGTATCATAACGCTGATTTATATTCGAGATATAATATACTAGTAAAAGGGAAATTTCAGAACACGAAAAAGATTATTGGTTTAGTTAGTCTAAATCAAAGAGACAACGAGTGCATGGATTTGCAATGATACTTCGGTTCTTAGATAATATATGTATGTAACTACCTACTAGAAAACACCGTGGGAAAAGTGCCATACTGTATAGGCAAAGCTACATGGTGTCATGGTGTCACCGACCCACCTAACGCAACACACTTGCCTGAATACAAATTAACTAAGCTAAGCGTATCATGTTTGCCTGCTAGTATACCTACTCGTGCTAAGTTAACTGTTGTTTCGGATGCTTTCTTAATCGAGCTTCGTCTTATTCCATATTAAGACAAATTACCTTCCGATAAACTTAGTTACGGGAAAAATACAATCCTAAAAAAGACATTCTATTCCGAACTTGTTGTTGAAAACATGGCAATGCGAAACTATTTAGTCATATTATTTTATTTTAGTGGTTTACTTTATTTAAGTGGTTTGTAGCATATATAGCTAATGAAAAAAAAAGGAGCGCTCTGATTGCACTGACTTGCGGTTGATTGTTCGCTGTCTAATAAAACTTGGAAAATCAACTCACAAATTTACTGTTATTCTAAAGCATCGTATATAGTTATAAGTATTATGCATTCTATAATATATATCATATCATTGTTGAGCGCTGCCAAGCGACGCTATAAAGGCGACCCGGAGGACCTCTAGACTAACTTAACATCTGACGCGATCGACTGGCTGTGCGACCTGGATGTCGATTTATAAATAATAAGCCTACAACGTATACGCCATACGATTAAATAAATATAACAAACGCAAATCAAGTAAGTACCTAATATACTACAACGTGTCCCATTAGTCAACGCCTCAACGTCAAAACGGGGTATAATACTTAGGCCAAGTTACAACAGTTATCAAAAACAAAAGACAATTAAAATATTTCAGGCTTTAACAAAAATAGAGCCGCCCTTTAATTATGTTTTCACCTCAGCAGCTCGAACAAGCATATTTTGCTGCGTGAAAACAGTGTGCCAAATGCGATTCTGCTCACTCCGTGAGACAAAGTAGCTTTTTAATTTTGATGGGGAAAATTCCATACGACGTATTTTCCCCATCAAAATTAAAAAGTTACTTTGTCTCACGGAGTGAGCCGGAGTGTGACTCTATTACAAGTTCAGAATATTTGAACTTTATTAGCGCTGTCCCTTTCATTCCATTACGGAAAAAGAAAATGGCAGACAGGTCGACCATCGAATTGCAAAGTAGACCCCCAAACAAGCAATTTAAATTACCAAAATAATTACATAAAGAAATTTTCAATTGAAGAATATTTAAATAAAGACATCTCAGAATAAACTCCGTTTTTAGGGTTCCGTAGTCGACTAGGAACTCTTATAGTTTCGCCATGTCTGTCCGTCCGTCCGCGGATAATCTCAGTAACCGTTAGCACTACAAAGCTGAAATTTGGTTCTAATGTGTATATCAATCACGCCCACAAACTGGTAAAATAAAAAGTGTTATTTTTTTATTAGGGTAACTCCCCTATACGTAAACTGGGGGGTGTTTTTTTTTCCTTTCAACCCTAAAAATGAATAGGGGTTTAGTATAATCATTATTTGATAATGTTAATATTTTCGGAGATAATCGCTCAAGAAGTAAAAAAAATGTGTCCCCCCTCCCTCTAACTTTTGAACCATAAGTTTTTAAAATTATAAAAAATCACAAAAATATAACTACATAAAAACTTTCTAGGGAAATGATTTTGAACTTGAAACGTTAAATATTTTTTGAAAATAAATGACAATATAATTTCTGAACTAAGTTTGTAATTAAACCGTATAAGCAAGTGTTTATTGTACCTGTAATTTCTACAAAATTACAATGAAATGACGTGCTTTCAAATAAAGTAAAAACGGTGAAAATCGGTTCACGCAATAAAGAATTATCCCGTAAAAATCATCTTCCATACTTTAAGCTCGCGCGCAATAGTTTACCTACTTAATTTGCCGATAGATGTCGCTGTCCGCGGGACGCTCATATCGTACATGGCGGTGTTAAGATTTTTCCTGATTTAATGGGGTCGGAGCAGGTGCGCCCATACCTACATTAGGTCGAAAATATGTCGTGCTCGAATTGTCTTAGTTGTCTTTGGTCGTTCGTTGTCTGATAATAAAATTGTTCGCTAAGTATTGCTTGTATTGTTCGCTAAATATTGCTTGTATTGTGTCTATACAGGGTCGATTCGATTTGGGAATTTGAACTCTCTTTCTCATACATTCGGTTCATAATATAAATATAAGTGAAAATTGGCTTCGTAGTGTGTAATTAGAGATGCGCAAAACGCTACACTCCTTGATTCATATCTTTTGTTCGCGAAGATAACTAAAAGTTTTACTCCTTGTTTAACGCTTAAGTGGGGACACTTACTGTGACTACGGAACCCTACACTGAGCGTGGCCCGACACGCTCTTGGCCTGTTTTTCATAATAAATAGGGAAACATGAATTTTATTACGCTATCTAATTAACAATTCCAGTTATAACAATCATAAATTTTAAGTATGTACGTATAGCACAGACAGAATGCAGTTTCCGAAAGCACGCCCGGCGCCCTGCCCTCTTAAAAAAAATTGCGCTCTGTTCATTTGATTCAGATTTCATTAGGTATATTTTTCTACGTTTTAGCGTTACTGATATATTAGTTTTAAATATAAAAACTACTACAATAAATAAATTCTCTATCTAACTAGTTAGGAAATATAGTGAAGTCAGTTATTTACGAAGGGAGTATTTTAACAAGTTTTTGGTGTGCACGCGAAATACGCGTAATATGCTAAGTGTGCCTTTGTCTCTTTCTAGCGCAATAGACATTAATGATAAATATTATAAATCTGTGAATTTTAACAATAAGGTTAGTTTTTAGTGATGTGTTAATGTCACGCGAGACAGTGTACGTCCATGCGCGAGACTAGTAGGCACGCGATTAAAAAGTTTGATTATGACACTATTGTGAAGAATACTTTTTGTGCGAGTTCATTAAAGCCATTAATTAATCCTTCCTCTCTCGGGCTAAAAATTTTTGTTCGCAAGTCCATACCTACTAAATGCTGACCCCGATCGGGGTCGGCGGGAGACGAGTATAAAGTCGTAGTACGAGTTTATAAATTTTATATCGTAAGTACTATATTGTCTAGTTCTACTATCCGACTTCTTTTACATAAGATCTTATGTAAAAGAGGTCGGACCACCCGTGTCCGTAATGTTGCAGTACTTTGCTGTGATTGGCTAAATACTAGCCAATCATAAAGCGTAATTTTTTTTATGCCCTCGATACAGCAGCAAATTTAAGTAGATTTTTGACAGATGTCGCGACGCTGCTACGTTCCGAAACGCCATAGATTGGCAATTTTGTATCGGATCGAGTCTCCCCTTAGAATCTCCCATATTATTGAAATGCGAAGTTCTATTCTCTTTTTTTTTCGGTTGTCTAGAGCGTATCGAAACAGTTATTTCGGTTGTTTCGGGAGTAACATAGACTATTCAATGATGAAGAGTGACGTTGCAGTATTCTCAGTAATCAGATTTTAATCGACGAGTACAAAATAGTACATTACGCAACTAGGGCGGTGAATTCGTGAATGCCCTAAATCGCAGGTGTTCTTGGCCCGAACCGAAGGTGAGGGCCTTAAATATGCGCTCTGCCGCAATGCGAGTTGTCCCGTACGCGAGTTTACGCGTAAAACTCGCGTAATGCGAGTTTTACTGCACTCTTCAGTAAAACTCGCATTATGGCCAGGTGTGACGTAAAATCCATTTTGAGGCTGGCATCCTTGCTAGCTCCGCCACTTGCGAATCTTAATAAGTTATTACCTGTCCTTGTTCGTTCCTGTCCTACTGTCTAACTATTTCAATATTTAAGATTTTCTTGGCCAGTCCGTTATCGGTAGTACCTACACAAAAATTAACCATAGAATTTTATGGCTAATTTTTGTGTCATAAACACAACGGAACTTTTTAACTACTACGTACCGATTAACCAGGCTAACTACTGGTCAAGAATTTGGTCCTCACCCAGATACGCGTTAAATGGGGAAATAGGTATAAGTCATGTTTCCTTTTCGGCGTAAAAGGCGTTACGCATCGTGCCCTGTGTCGTGGGTCTGTACGGTTCGCAAAGCCGCTTGTGGGAGTTGAAGTTAATAGTTAAAATCCATTTGAAACTTGGTTACCGTGAACCCGTCGTCGGGATTTCCTGATTTTCTGTTAAAAAATGGTATTAAGTGTTTAGAAAATAAATTACTTTCGTGTTCTTGTCAGTGAAGTTTTTATTCAAAATCACTACAATAGGTACTCTACTCTATCCGAACTGAAAGACGGAAAACAAAAAACTTCTTGGTGCTCTGACTTTGAGGTAGATTTTTGCTTATTTTACCTAAAAATGTTGAATTATTTTACAGCGGCCAGACATAACTTCCGCAAGTACAATCTGTTCTCCGTGTCGGATTACGGCGTTGGTTACGACTACGACAGTGTCCTGCACTACAGCCGCAAAGCGTTCTCCTCCAACGGCGGGGACACTTTGGTACCCAAACAGGTACTAGTTACACATCATCTGTTAAAATCGTATTGACTTATTTTTCATTATTGATGAAAAAATTCATACATGTACATATTTATATTTAGACATTCAGACTAAACTTTTGCTTTATCGCAGAGTGGAGTTCAGATTGGTCAGAGGAGAGGTCTCTCAGAAAAAGACAGCGCAAAGTTGAACAAGATGTATTGCGACGCGGATTCAAACAACTTCGAAGCTGCCGACGACGTTCCACACACACTTGTGATTAAAAAGAAGAAGACTCCAAAGAACAGACCCTTCGACGGCCACGGTATCGGATATCATCAAGGTAAAACTGTGGTTTTCAAACTACCTGCAGCTGAAACTTATCGATTACCTGAAACGCCGTCAAATCCCGTGTTTGATTATTTCAGTAAAGCGGCGCAAGCCATGCCACCGACGCTTATTGAAGGAATTGGAGTTGGACAGAAAATAAGTTACTCGTACAATTTGCCTTCTGGATACCAAACCGTCGACCAAAAAATACCAAAAAATCATCGTCCGATTTCGTTTAATGTAACTAACAGTGCAGTGGAACCTATTATTAGACAACATAATACACGCAGTAAAAATGACGAAACGAATCCGTCTGATGTCGACGTTCGCAGTAAAAGTATAGAAAACACAGGAGACTTCGATGAGAGAGCGACACCAACGTTGCATACATCTGAAAACACGGATACAATTAATAGTAATATTTATTTAAATGCATACAAACCTAATAAAGATTATTCCGAATTTTATAATCCAGTTAATAACTATAAAGATGCAACAAAGACGGATTATTATCTTAATTACTCACCAGGTTTTAAAGGAAAGCAAGATCCAGCAAGCGCAGAAATACCTGATTTAAAATTAACTAGACAGTTTATAGAAACACTCCAAGTACCGAAATCAATTCGTTCTGATAGTAAGAAAGAAAGAGAACCCTTTTATGATAATAAATACGATACGACGGATAAAACAAAATCAATCTCCAGAGAAGAAACTACTTTGGGAGACGCTGATTCCTCTTTTGGTTATGAGAACCCCAGCGCAAAACTGGTAGAGATAAGAAGTATTTATCTTCTTAACCCAGAGTACACTTCCAAAGAGTACTTGGAAAATAAGCACGACTTCAATAGTCTCTATTATCCCAGCAATAATTTAAATAAAGATCCTGTGTCCAGAAATGCGCAGTATAGACTATTCGGTGAAATAGTGCCGACGAATGTAAACTACACATCCAGAAAAAATATTAATTTTCACGATGATAAACCAGATATTGCACGGGGCCATGATGAATTGACATATCCCACCAATAAACCTATTTTGGACTACAAGAATGACGGTAATGCTGACGAACAATATAGTTATGATAATTTTGATCCCTATTCAACCAAACAAAATACTAACAGAGCGCAGCCTACATATATCGCTAATGATGATAATTCGTCAAAATCGTATGAAGTGACTGAAAAAAATGTAGAACAGATACGAGTAGCATTCGTTAAACAGGAACCAAATGTTGATAGTTCTGAATCACAAGATGCTGAAACAATATTAGAGAAGCGTCTACCCGAAATTCTGGAAAGGTACGTGAGTTATGATAATTTCGATATTACTGCACCGTACCTGTTTTCTAAAAAAGAATCTGACAAATACCTATTATAGACATATTTACGCAAGGTGTCTATAGAGGAATAAAAAATAAAAGGGAAGTCAAAGGAAAATAATTAAAACCAAAATTAAGGTATCAAACAATTAATCTATTTTGTGTGGTCGACAGGTCGACTAATGTATGTATATATTTAGCCTAATTTGATATAGATATTATTTTAAACAACATTTGTGTCATTTTTATGTAATAATGGTACTTATACTTATTACCTAATAGCCACTACCCCTGATACCATTGAATGTACATAAAAAGCGTTAGTTAGTATTCTTCATTTAAATTATGTTTTAATTATTAACTATTCTCTGTATTCATATTTAGTGTTAGGTTAGGTTTTTACAATAATTATATACAAAGTAAATGTAAAACTATATATTTACTCGTACAAAACATAAAATCATGATAGAAACCTAACCGGCAGCGACGCGGGGCGTAACTAATAAGCTACCAGCGGTCAGGTCAGGGCCATGAGTACCTACCTACTTCTGCACGTCTATCAGGGACGGCCGCGACATACTCTCGATATTTCTCGCACTATACCTCTTGTTCTAAGTTTTCTAACAAGAGAGAGACGGATAGTGCGAGAAAAATCGAGAGAGCTCGCGCGCCGTCGCGTGATCCCCGGGCTGTATTTGACCCTTGAACCAGCCATCTAGCGAGGGTCTCTTGAGGTGTTGAACGAGACTTCGCTATTAGACGGTTCGCTGAAACGACTATCGGGACGATGATCGTCGAATCAACATCCCACATGGCGATTACCTCGTGAGCCAGGTCGAGGTACTTGCTGGACTTGTCCTTCTCAGCCTTCACGAGGTTCTCATCATGGGGGATGGTGATGTTGACGAGCACTGCCTGGCGTTTCGATCGATCTGTCAGCACGATATCAGGCCTATTGGCAAGAATAGTCCTGCCCGTGATGACAGATCGATTCCAATAGAGCGTGATGGCACGACCCTTTTCGAGACCTGGCGCAGGTGTGTACTTATATGTAGTCAGGAACTTTGAAGTCCACAAGACCGTATAGCAGAGCAAGTTGCTGGTGATTATTATTATTATACTTATATTAGACAACAATAATTATTAAGGTTAAGAATCGTCGCAAAGAGGAAAGGATTTATTAAACCAATAAGAAATAAAACCTAAAATCGAGATCATCCTAATGCATTAAATTTATTGTCAGAACATTTATATGAAATCATAGACAATCTTTCTAAGCGCTGGTGAGGTTAATATAAATTTTGTAATAATGGAATAATGATGTCAGTAGTTGAACGTGTACTAAATACCTAATAAATGTTAAGCTAATAAAAAGTAATCCCATATGTCTTCTTACCTAGCCACCCCAAATCCCAATGCTATTCAGCCACAATGTTAATCGTTTTAGCCTTTCGTGTGTAAATGTGTGGTGAGTACTTACGTAGGTACATGTACATATATTACTTTAGCACAAATGAAAGTAATTATAGATGATATTGGTAGGTCCCTACCTCTTTCTTTATAAATGCACATGCACATTGTCTGCAAATCTACGCACGTAAGAAGCATAAAAAGTTCAAAAATCTGTAACCCGACTACGAAATTAAACTAAATAAAAAACCGGTATTTTTCACGTACAACAGGGTAGTTAGCCTGTCACCCAGATCATCATTTTGAATCGATTGACACCCCATTTATCAAAATGGGTTCAGGGGACCGATTTTTGACTTTCGAGCGCTCGAAAATAAAATAAAAGTAAATAGGTACGTTTGTAGTGTCAAAATGGCCGGCACTTACTTTCTACCAATAGAAATGAATACGACTGGTCAATACCACTCGTTTTTGAATTCTCTATCGCAATTTCAAAATAGCTTTTCTAATATTTAGATTCTTACATGCTACGGTGGAACACACGCGTAACGTAATAACATAGACTGCGAAATAGTTATTTTCACCTCACCGGCTCGAAAAGGCTTGCTTTATAGCTCAAAATCTGCGCCCAAAAGTCCATTTTATCCGCTAGCGTGGAAAGAGTTTTTGAATTTGGAACGCGACGGTCAATCGCGAGATCCAACTTTTTTCTATACAGAATGAGAGGTGCGTTCAGAAACTGATGGTGTTACGCCAATAATAAATTGCTATTATTTTGATAAAATAAAATTAATAATACTTATTCTTTCTTATTTAAGTAGGTACATATGAAATATTAATATTTAGACTGACTTATAAGGATAAAATACGAATAAATATTTTTAAAAAGTCGTTTTATTTTTCTAAAAATTTCGCTTCTTCCAAATTTGGAACGCACCGTTTGAAAAGTTAATTTAATGCCGCGTTTATACGCTTGCGATGGCTTGGCGCGTGAGCAGGACGCAGCTATGTAAACGAATGAGATCGAATTATAGCCCTCTCCCTCTAACGCATAGCTGCGTCCTGCTCACGCGCCAAGCCATCGCAAGCGTAGAAACGCGGCATAAGAAAAAACTCGTATACATTTAATTTTGTTTTGTTCTAAAGCCACAGACAGTAAACGGTTCTAAATACTGATTTGCCATACGATAAATAAATAAATAGACAGTAAAACCAAAAGAATGGTGATTATTTATATATTTTACTGCAGACGATATACATACTTATATGATGCACATTGCACATTGATGCCTGCTTAGTTAGCGGAAAAAGTGAAATAAGCGTATTTGAGCCTTGGTTTAAACCGTGAGTACCCAACAATACCTACTTTGACTTTTTTAGTGTAGGTAAGCGTGAGGTTATCTAAAGATGCAAAAATATTTATGTTACGTTTAATAGTTATAAAATGCTAGATCTTGATGAGATGTAAACAAACCTTTATTGAAAATGAGTATAAGGTCCAAATTACTTCCATTACATTTACTTACCTACAATTTTCCTCGCTGTGGTGAGGTGAAAAGTTGTGTGTTTCGCTCGGCAGCAAAATTGCTTGGCGTCTCGTGCCTTGAAAGCCTCGCTATGCTCAGGATTGTACTTTTGAACCATTCGCTTCGCTCATGGTTCAATTTTACAATCCTTCGCTAGCTCGGCTTTCAATACAAGCACTTGCGCCAAACAACAACTTTGCAGCCTTGCATAACAAATAACTATTGTTATGCAAGGCTGCAATTTTTCACCTCACCACCGCGAGGAAATGTAATGGAATTTGGACCTTATAGGTTTTTTTTTTATTTTCAATATAGGTTTGTTTACATCTCAACAAGATTTAGCATTTTATAATTATTAAATGTAACATAAATATTTCTGCAACCTTATAAACGCCAAAATCGCAGCGAGGAGACTTTTTGTTTCCGTTGTGTAAGTCCAGATGGCAGTCCAAAGCGGAAACTAGAATCACATTATATAGGTACTTTTCTCAACCTTCGAAGTATCACATTTCGGGCAGAACAATTCGAGAGAACTGTAAAGGAATTTCATACAAAATTGAAGGCCTAGGCCGGGAAGTATTTTTTCTAATTTTAAAATTGGATTTGGCGTATGTGTTTATGAACAGGCTTATAGAAGAGGAATTATATATTTTTTATGTTTTTCTAGTGGCTGAATGGTTATCGGACCAAAAATATCCGCGTTAATGCCTATTACACACGAACACATTTAAGAATAGAAATCGGTATGATTCAATGTGTTGATGAATAAATTTAAAATATTGTCTATTCGTAAGTCACCCGAGACCATAGACAATATTTAAAATCCTCTGCATTTATTTTAATTATTATTGAAATTAAGATTCTCATTATCAGTTTGTGTATAATGGTACTAATAGGGTATATTCGAACACTACACACGCGTAATACTGACGACTTCCGTAAAAAAAAACGTTATGGAGGGATTGGAAGGAAAATTAAAAGTCTTTTGTCATGTACCTAGCTGGATTTTATATTTGTGGTTGATATTTAATATAATAATAATAATAACTACAGACCCATCACGTGCTTGCCTACGCTGTACAAGCTCCTTACATCCATTTTGAGATCAAAAATTAACGCACACATCGTTGCAAACAATGTTTTGGCTCCTGCTCAAAATGGATGTAGGGTTTCGTGGCACTAAAGAGCTCCTCCTCATAGACATGACCATTTGCCAACGAGTCCGGCGGAACAAAGGGGCCCTCTCGGCCGCCTGGATTGACTACAAGAAGGCCTATGATTCGGTGCCTCATTCATGGCTGAGGAGGATCTTAGAGTTGTATAAAGTTGATGCAGCTCTGAGATCCTTCTTAGGCACTTGCATGGGGCAGTGGACCACAGTCCTTCGTCAACCGGGGGGAGGAGATTGTTCTTCTGGTCCGCAGTACTCTATAAGGATTGAACGTGGGATCTTCCAGGGCGACAGTCTGAGTCCTTTGTGGTTCTGTCTAGCGCTGAATCCGCTTAGCACCCTGCTGAAGAATTCAGGACTAGGTTGCCGGCTTCGGAGAGAGGGTGAGGTTATTTCTCATCTGCTCTATATGGATGACCTCAAGCTATTTACACCAAATGAACATGACCTGTTGGAACTACTGAAAACAACAGAAGTCTTCAGTAGCGCCATCAAAATGGAATTTGGTGTCGATAAATGTGCGGTCATGCATGTACAGCGGGGGAAAGTTGTAAATTCAACAAATTTGCAACTTTCTGAGACAATGTCCCTCAAATCTATCTCCGAAGCAGAAACCTATAAGTATCTTGGTATGTCACAGTCATTGGGTATTGAGGGTGAGGGCGTAAAGCGGGCGGTGAAGGAGCGCTTCTTTTGTCGCCTGACCAAAGTACTTAATAGTCTTTTGTCGGGCGGCAACAAGGTGCGCGCCTTCAACGCCTGGGTGATGCCCTTGCGTAGTAAGGTGGACTCAGACTGAGCTGGATGCCCTGGATCGAAGAGTCCGAGTACTGCTTACTGCGCATCGCATGCTACACCCACGCTCGTCTGTTATGAGACTGTACATCTCGCGGAAGTGTGGAGGTCGCGGTTTTTTAAATGCCAAAGACCTCCACAACCGCGAGGTGTACAGTCTCAGGGATTATTTCCTAAACGAGTGAGAGTGATGAGATAGACGAAAACTTCACCCCGCTCTCCTTGGCAAACGAGAACTGGCGCAGACTTAAAGTAATGAGCGCCGAGGACCGCAAGGCGGTATGGAGGAGCAAGGAGCTACACGGGCGGTTCTACAAGGCCCTCACAGGGCCCGATGTAGATCTGCTCGCGTCGGTGAACTGGCTACGTTTCGGGGATCTCTTCGGGGAAACCGAAGGTTTTGTCTGTGCAATTGCGGACGAAGTAATGATGACGAACAACTACCGGAGGTATATCTTGAAGGACGGTACGGTCGACATTTGTCGGGCATGCCGCCGTCCCGGGGAGTCACTCAGGCATATCATCTCCGGTTGTGGTCATCTTGCTAACGGCGAGTACTTGCACAGACATAACCTTGTAGCCAGAATTATTCACCAGCAACTTGCTCTGCTATACGGTCTTGTGGTCTCCGAAGTGCCTTACTATAAGTACACACCTGCGCCAGTTCTCGAAAATGGTCGCTCTATTGGGATCGATCTGTCATCACGGACAGAACTATTCTTGCCAATAGGCCTGATATCGTGCTGATAGATCGATCAAAACGCCAGGCAGTGCTCGTCGACATCACCATCCCCCATGACGAGAACCTCGTGAAGGCCGAAAAGGACCAAGCCAGCAAGTACCTAGACCTGGCTCACGAGGTAACCGCCATGTGGGATGTTGATTCGACGAACATCGTCCCGATAGTCGTTTCAGCGAACGGTTTGATAGCGAAGAGTCTCGACCGTCACCTCAAGAGACTCTCGCTAGATGGCTGGATCAAGGGTCAGATACAGAAGGCGGTACACCTGGACACTGCGCGAATAGTCAGGAGGTTCCTGTCTCTGTCGCCCTGACCACCGGTAGCTTAGGCCCCGCCTCGCTGCCGGCGGTACCCTAGGTTAGGTTTTTATAATGGTTTTATGTTTTATATGTATTGTTTTATATTTTACTTTTTATATAATTATTGTAAAAACCTAACTTAAGAGAAATATGAAATAAAGAGATAATAATAATAAGCCTTTATTATTTCCATATTTGGTACATACGTAGATTTTACAAAGGTTTAGGTAACATTAATTAATATGGATCCCTAATTGGGTATAGGCCTCCCCCAGCTCTTTCCAACGTTCTCTGTCCCTTCCTTTTCCATCCAGTATTTGCCTGCTACTTCTTGTATATCGTCTGCCCAGGCCCACCTCTTGCTTGGTCTACCGACTTTCCTTTTGGCGACTGGGCCTTTCCATGCAGTGGCCTTATGGTCCATCTGTTATCGGAGATACGTGAGACGTGCCCTGCCCACTGCCATTTCATTTTCAGTGCATGAGTTAGTGCGTCGGTTACCTTCGTTCTTTTTCTAATAGTGTCACTTCTTATTTTGTGTATTTTCCTTATTTTTAAAATGCTTCGTTCCATGCTCCTTTGACAATACTCATATTTTGAGTGTTATCTTCCAGACAAGTGAGAAATTCTTCTATTTCAGTTAGTCAATCTACTATATTTATATAGTAGATTGTTAAGGGTTGAAAGGCACCCATTTCTGACGAGATATTTTGGCGCTCGAACGAAGTGACAGCGCCAATGGTTCGAGTCAGAAATGGGTGACTCTCACCCGAGTTAAAAACACTACTTTACATATCAAATACGAGGAAAGTGAAAAAAACACAGACGGAATATGTTTATTCAAAGTATGCAATTCAAATACGGCAGCCTAAGACGGCAGCCGCCATTATCGTAACGTCATCCGAGCCGTAAGAATAGTCTCATGTCTCATCTCACCTGTCCTAAAGAAAGAGGCAAATATCTGTCTCGCTCGCGCTTATGGTTAGGTATATGGTGTAATTCGGTCACGTGACATACAGATAATACAACTACGATTTAAATTTTGAAATTAAAAAATATTGCTTACGTTTTTGTAACCAAATAGTATTTTATTCGTATTTCCTGGTGTTAAATGTGACAAGTTTTGACAGGTTACAAGTTTTCTAGTAGCTTCTACTTCTACCATGGTGGACACATGCTATCTCTTAGGGGAGAGTGGGTAACAGTGGATCACGGGTCACAGCGGATTATTCGCTATAATTCTTACGTGTGATGCTTTAGGCACACAAGCAAACGCGTTGCTACAGCTCGTCGATGCCCCCCTCTCGGCCTTTGAAAGGCCTTCTACACGATCGGGACCAACTGCCAACCACCGTGTCCTTGGTCGGGTTGATATAAAAATGGACCGTGTAGAAAGCGGTTGACCAACCGATATTTGGTTGATGTCAACGGCCTTGGTCGTGAGCGCATCCCTCGTGACAGGCTGCGGTTGGTCCCAACCGTCTGGAACGCTGTCGGCCAACCGTTGATCCGACCAAGGACACGGTGGTTGGCGGTTGGTCCCGATCGTGTAGAAGGCCTTCGCGCTAGTCGCCGCCGCGCTCGCCCAGCGGAATCACGTGCTGTCACACACAGTAGCGTGTAATACCACCTTACGAGATTATTTACTCTGTGGTTAGTTTGTGTTAGAAGTATCTGTCATGGAATGTATTTAAACGTATAACGCCTTTAAAGAAGTCATTTTATTGTGTCTACCATGGACTGGCGAGGATCGGAGTAAGCTGAAGTCATCTGGACGAGGAATTGAGGACTACACAGCTAGTGTCTCGTGAAAGCTAAGTGTCTTAGTTTCTTGGTTCATTCTTGGTCCTATTCGTTGTATTGTTTGCTATGATTGTGGTACATAACCTCAGTACGTACTTAATACGTATTCAAGATGTTTTATACTAGACTAGTAGTATTACTGATTCCTGTTTAACGTAATAACAATTATCATCGTGATAACATGCTGCCATTAACCTAGGAATAGAGTTACTTATCCTGAGATATCGTATGCCCGTTCTGATGACCTTGTAAGCTGAGCGTCGACACGGGTTAGGTGCCGACTTAGTGTTAGGACGGCGGTTCAGTTGGTGAGTGGCTACAGGGCGCCCTGAGGTAAAGCCTGCGGGGCTACCGCGAAGTGAAAACGAACTTCGTTCGAGTATCTCCGTCTCTGTCGCTCGAACTAGCAAGTGCGACAGAGACGGAGATATTCGAACGAAGTTCGTTTTCACTTCGCGGTAGCTCCTCAGCGGCCCTAGCACACTAACAAAATGACGTCTTTTATGCACATGTTTTATGCCCCCAACCGACGTATAAAATTTTACCGTCATGAGCTAACATGGTATACCGTCATCTACGTAAAATGTGACCATATATGTGTCTTGCACATAAAACTACTTTTTTAACGTCACATTCTAACATGCTCTTGACTTCGGCACATAAAACGTGACGATATGAACCGTTGACGGACGAAATTTTATGTAGGTCACTCGAGACCCCTGATAAATTTTAACACTATGAAAACAATACAATTGGCCGCAGGATATCTGTAAAATTTCTGTCAGAACACACGGTTTCAGTTTCAAAACTTATTAGTTCGTTTGCTATTTGGATGGATTACATTTCTACGACTTTTTGCTTGACAATTGGATTTCGATATCGCATATTAACACGACCCGTGGTAATTTATTTTCATTTGAAGGCGTACGAAAACATATATAATATGCGCATCTTCAAGAAACCTAATCAAATTATTATGGAGTAAATAATTAAAGAAAATAATTATCCTTAAGTATATACAAATTCTTCTTATCCATTGTTGAAATTGTTGAAATTATCTATCCTAATATTATAAGAGTACAAAGTCTGTGAGATTGAAGCTTTGCAAGTTTGAGTGTTTCAAAAATCTTTGAATGCGTATAGATTGGGGTTTCTGGGTGGTGGTAGGCTATATTTTATCCCACGGGTTTGCCTACTTTCTTCGAATTATGCGGGAGAAGCATCGAGGGCAGCTTGTCGTCTAATAAATCAATTGTTAGCTTAGCCTTGGTTGACATTTACTTTTCCTCAATTTCCACAAGCATGCTACAAAGAAAACAGTAACACTTGTACCATAAAATGAATAACGATACAAACTTACAAATATTATGGGAAAAACGGGGCGGGAGTAAAGTAAATAAATATAAAAATGAAAAACGATTATAACAACTTAACACAAGAGTACAACTATTTAGTAGCAGGGCAGTGCTTATTATTACTCTTTAATTAAGTAGTATTATATTGGGTCTCTAACCATAGACTACGATTGATATCCGGGCTCTGCCCGGCTAGCATACTAATCGGCCATTTATTTACGTTCGGACGTATAACTTTACGACTGTGCCCATTGTGCGATTGACAGCCGGGCTAGGTGATACGAGTATGTTACGTCAATATGCATGTGATCCAGATTGTGATATGGGTGGATCATCAGTATTTAGTATTTACTCACCGTGTATTGGCCGCCTATCTATTCATAGTACTCTTTGATTAGCTGTCAAATTTACTATTGACCACCACCGCAGGCTGCGTCAGTGGGCATTTTCCAAATTAAATATTTGAGTCAAATATCGCAGTCCCATGACTTTGGAGTACTTTTTTTCCATTAAATATTGTTCTAAAGTATAATGTTTGTTTGTAAAAATGGTAAAATAACTCGTTTACTGTATAATTGTGGTGAATAATCCCTATAAAGCCTACTAAAAGTATTGTTTTTATCAAGAAAACCGAAGAAAAGGTGCAGATTTTTGGGTGTCCCACGTACACTTTGCTAACTTTGAGGCGAAGATTACCTATATCTGTCTCCTTTTAGGCCTGAACATGGCTGTTGTGTGAATCGATCATATTATCGTTTACAAATTTTGAACCTTATTTTTTAATGTTTAGAGTAATAATATCATAAAATCACAATTTATTTGCTGTCCTCCAAAACCAACGTGGTGGAAAATTCCACCTACGTAACGGCATTTTTACCAATTAAACAACAAAAAACTACCAAAACAGTTGTGTTTTTATATTACTGGCAGCATTTTGAGCCTAAGTATTAACCGTTGTTTAGGTTAAATGTCAGTTTCGCTTCAAAAATGCGATATTTGAGCGTGCGTCACGCTGTGCCAAAAAAAATTTTCCAACACGAACTGGATATACTGAAGGTGCGAAGCTACTTTGAGATTAAACGTTTATGAATTCAGACATATTGATAAGGGCGGTAACATGTAAAGAAGTTAGAAGTAGTAAATTGCAAGGAATCAAAGCACTATTTCACTTTATTTAAAAACTGGCATACTTACGTCACATCCACTACGATACGTTATGTATTAGTGGAACAATAAACGTGACGTATGGAAGGAGCTATTTTCATTCCAAACGTCACGTTTTTTGTTCTATTACGTATCATGTAGTTTCTATACGTTACGAATAATTCATATACGTCACTTTGTCCTACTGTGGCTATGATGAATTTTCCAAGAATTCATATTAATTATAAAGAATAATTGATACTATTTGGATTCATTTGTTAGAATACTATGAGCCAATTCTGATAAATATAACTTTTGATAGTTGTTTTTAATTTGTCTCAAGTTAAGATGATTGTTAGCTATGATGAAAACCAAAAAGTTACGTAAGGGAAAGATTTTGTTAAATAATTTTATTGTGACGCTTAGTGTTGCAAAAGTTATTCATTTTTATAAGAATATTATTGTGTTAAATTTTATTTAATAAAGACTGGTTTGCAAACAACACTCTGAATTTCACTTAAAACACACCTGAAGTTCGTATCGTAATGGAATGTGACAGCAGTAGTCATTAGGTTCAAAGTACAATATTATCCATACTAAGCAATTTATATTGAACAAGTATTATTTTCAAAGAATATCAGAAGAAGGAGAATTCATTAATAAGCGTTTCTTCTAAAATAAATATTTTTTTTATTGGGTGGAATTCCATTACGTCGCGGAACTTATTTTGGAAATTGCCCCAGTGTGATGCTGGCTTAAAGGTTCATCTACAACCTTAGATCTACAACACGCAACACGTCTACAAAAATCGGATTGGCAATAAAACCGTGAAAGGTTTGGCACTGCTTTGGAGTTAATCTTCGAAAATATTTTTTCCTTAGGATGTCATGGGCCATCCACATTAAGTGATTTGTCAGCCCCAATTCATCAGAATCTGACTAATTGCTATAGTGTGGATGCATGTTCCAACCGTCAAACGAGTTGTACGGACTAATTGCATGGAAATCACAATTTGGACCATGGAATTTGCATGATCTGCCAAGTTTCTTTTTCTCACAAATTTCATACAAATCATACAGTCACGGCCACCTCATGATCGGCGCTGTCTTGCCCTATCTCATCGGTTAGTAACAATCTTGCAGGCCGCTTCGCAGGACCGTGTGAATGCGCCAATTTTCGCTTTCCTTCTGTTAACTGGCCACACTAAATGAAATTGTAGTTGCAGTTGTTACGTCTGTACGCTACACCCAATTCTGACTTCGACATGTTGTACTGACAAATTGGTGTATAATCACATAATGTGGATGGCCCATTATTGACTGTCCATAGAAAAATATATAAATGTAGATTCTATAATAAATCACAGGGGCTACCGCGAAATGGAAACGAACTTCGTTCGAATATCTCCTTCTCTGTTGTTCGAACCAGCAAGTGCAACAGAGACGGATATACGCAAACGAAATTCGCTTTCGATTCGCGGTAGCCCCTCAGACTTCCCTCAGACCTACGACGGAAAAAAATCCACGCGTATGGCCGCTCTTACTCCTGTATTTCCCTAGCTATTATTTCAAGTAGCAACCCAATTGAAACGGTCGGTGCCATGGAATGTACAGCCAGTGGAATGCACGGCCAGTGGAATGCACAGCCATGGAATGCACGACCCTGGAATCCGCGCCCACAAAAAGTGCCGTGCATTATAACTCTGAGCACACTTGGTTCGGGGCTGGAATTGAAAGCCATTTTTGTCCGGCCTCGAATGCAATGGCTGTGCATTGTGTGTCCGGACTGATAATTTACAGCCCTGGAATCGGAAGCCAAAAACCAGAGAAACTTATTTTTTTCAGAGAACTGTCAAAATTTGTAGTTATGTTTTGACATTTGCCCAGATGAGATCGGTTTATGTACTTTTTTAATGGAGACGCTCCAAAATTTCTAGCGAGTCGACGCCACCCCGCCGCGCGGGGTGTCTATTTTTGGTCTGAGGGGCACAAGTGAACCCTAACCTAACCGACCTAAGACAGAGTTCGCTACCACAACCCTACACACAAATTCCTTAACCCCATCCCTAGAATTTGACTCTGTGTCTGTCATCTGTCAAATATTGTAATGCCGCGTTTATACGGTTGGGATGGCTCGGCGCGTGAGCAGGACGCAGCTATGTAAACGAATGAGATTGAATTATAGCCCTCTCCCTCTAACGCATGGCTGCGTCCTGCTCACGCGCCAAGCCATCGCAACCGTATAAACGCGGCATAAAGTCGACGCGGATTCCATGGCTGCACATTCCAGGGTCGTGCATTATCACCCTGAGCAAAGTTGGCAAAGTTGTAAATTTTTAAATGAAAGGAAAAATTGAAAAATTTAATGCTCCGAGCCGGATTCGAACCGGCGACCACAGGCATTCATGGCCCGTCGCTACTACCAACTGAGCTATCGGAACAATCTGGTTCGGGCACCAAATCCTTCAATCAGTTCCTTCATATAACGCCTTAGGGAGGCGTATGTAGCGACATCTACCAGAAGACTTAGGCTTCTTTACGGCACCAACGTCTCAAATTATGTTGAGAAATCGTCAGTAACGATGCGCCACCCCATACTAAATTAATATTTGTTTTTAAGCAGTAACGCTGCTAAAGAAAATTATAAATTTTTAAATGAGAGGAAAAAAATGCTCGGAGCATTAAATTTTTCAATTTTTCCTTTCATTTAAAAATTTATAATTTGCTTTAGCAGCGTTACTGCTTAAAAACAAATATTAAGTTGGCAAAGTTGGTTCGGGGCTGAAATTGAAAGCCATTTTTGTCCGGCTTGTAATGCACGGCCAGTGGAATGTACAGCCCTGGAATACGCGTCCATTCTGGCTTCGGGTTCCAGGGCTGTACATTCCATGGTCGTGCATTCCTGGTTCCCTACAGTGACAATCACGATAAAAAAAAAAAAAAAAGTGACAATCACGAGGGGTGGGGGATAAATACGTACGTACGTCAAGTCCCATCAAACAGCATCGAAAGAAACGAGATGTTATTTCATTTAAATAATTATTGTTGTTCGAAGTAATGTGCATAGTGTACCTATTGTTTTATTTGAGCTTTGTCAAAAAAGTATGATTGGTAAATTTCGTTCGAGCGTTTAATATTTAACAGGAAATAAGAAAATTGACTGTCTATTTTTATGGGCTGTTCTGTGTCATGTGTCCACCGAGCGACGATGTCGTTGTTTGGTAGGCATCCCAACAGCGCTAATGATTCTAAAGTGGTACTGGAAAGAAAGCTGTACCTCGCCAAGGAGTCCCCCGAACCTGATTTCGATGTCTCCGGCTGTGAACTACATCAGGTGCCGTCCGGTATTTATTCGATATGCAAAGTGTATAGAAAAACCCACCTCTACCTGCAGTCTAACAATTTACAATCCTTGGAAGAGGGTGGTCAGTTATCGGACCTGCACCTCCTTCTATATCTAAATATCAGCAGCAACAAGTTTTTCAATTTACCCACTGACATCAGATACCTTGTCAGCCTCACTGAATTATATATTCAGAACAACTACATTAAATATTTGCCAGAGAGTATACATTTTCTTAAGAATCTCCTTATCCTAGATGTATCTTCAAATAGACTTAGCTGCCTAACTCCATCCTTAGGGAAGTTGAAAAATTTGAGGAAACTGACTATTAATGAGAACAAAGATTTAAAAGAGCTTTGTCCAGAGTTGTGTTTTGCAACCAATATCAGCTTATTAGAGTTAGAGGGTGAACAATTCACTTATCCTCCAGTGGAAATAGCTACTAAGGGCACCGAGGAGATAATGAAGTTCTTATGCCATGAAATGAAAGTAAATTACACACCTCCTTCAGCATTGGAATGTGAGATATCATCTGTGCCAGTTCCTAACTCTGTCAATGACTCTATCAATACCAGCAAGGCTATGTCATGGGAGGAGCAAGAAGCTGCAATAATGGAGCAAGAAAATAAGTTCCATGAAGCTGCTAAACAGCAGCGAGAGAGGTTTCTGTCTAAAGTATTGCAGGACCGTCTTGAACTAGATACTGAGATTGCAAAGGTTCATGAAGCAAAAGAGACTGAGCGACAAAGACTGATTAAAGCTATTCAAGAGGATGAGAAAGAAATTGAATGTTTGGTGAAGAACTTCATACAAACTGATTGCCTCCAACCTGAGATCATCCAGCAACAACTTGCTTATGATGTGGCCGAGCATGACAGACTCCTGGAATTAACTCGACAGAATTATGACAATATCAGAAAAGCTGATATATTGAAGGCTATGGAAAATCTTATAGAAGAAGACTACTTCATTCAGTGTACACGAAACAATTACGATGAATGTATTCACAACACTAAGCAAAGTATGCTCATGCAGGAATTGCACAATGTTGAGAAATTCGAAGATTTGTTGAAGGCTAAAGACCAGTCTCGTACACATTTAGTGCATCAGCTTCTTGAGGATCAAGATATTCAGAAAGCTGTAGTGGCATCGCTGGTTGAAAGAGTAGATGCTAAAAGTTGGAGTTTGAATCAAGAAATATCTCTCATCTCACGTCATTTAGCCCGGCTAAGTGTCATCGAACAGGAAAAGAAAAAGCTTCATGTGGCCTGCAATTACAATGATCTACTGACTCAACGAATGCATCTGGTCACCCTGCTAGATGATGTTTTACATCAGAAAAATAAGAGACGAATTGAATTGATACAGACTTTAAAAGAAATGGAGAATGAAACGGACAAGACTACTGATTTCTGGCTTAAAAATTATCAAAAACTAATTGATTTTGCTCCCAAACCATTACTAGATGTCAGCAAGAACTTAGACCCAGTATTTGCTAATTATTTATTGCAAGAAGGTGTAATACACTGCCTGCCATTCCTGGTTAAGTTTTTATTTTCTGATACTAATATAACTAATATTACATCAGCCAATTTAATTCAGTGTGGTATATCACAATCTTCAGATAGGGAAGGCATTATTAGAGCAATAGATTTGTATGTTGCTGCAAAAACCAAGAATTTCTATGACACCAGTGTTGCACCAAGTGCACCATCAAAGTCTGAAATTGAAGATCAAAAGTGTACTGGAGTTGTGAGTACAGCAGAAACAGAGAATGGCATGGTCGAGTCGGAGTGTGTTGTCTGCATGGACTCCAAGTGTGAAGTGGTGTTTGTTCCATGTGGCCACATGTGCTGCTGCTACCAGTGTGCTGAACAGGAAATGATGTATTGCCCCATGTGTAGGGGTGAAATAGAAAGGAAGATCAAAGTTATGATTGCAACATCACATTAAAAATGAGGTAAGCAATGTTTGATCACAAAATGGCATTTAAAAAAAAAACATTAAAAACTTCTTCATCCATATTTCAATACACTGTTGTGTAATGATAGTTCGTCACGTAATCTACATCCGTAACCTCCATAATTTACTTTACTGAAGTAAATTTTAGATCATAAAATAAAAAACAAATTCAGTACATAGGGTGAAATGCTTGTAACTGGCCACCATTCTATAACTGGCAATGTTATACTAGATTGAATTCTGTTTGTAGGGGCACAGAGTTCATTTTTAGTATGAGAGGGACAGTTATTAAAGGGTGGCCAGTTAGCGATTTACCATAAGTTCCGAAAGACCAATTGGTACAAGCTGGGATTTGAACCCACAACTGTCATTGGTACGAGCCGGGACGACCAACTGACAATTGACTCTTGCCTCCTCGCAAACTCTTAATGCAGTTTTGTCATCTTGTTTGCTGCATTTCAATAATCATAGTATTTTTTTTAAAATTGTGTAGTTTAAGGAAACATGAAACCCTATTTTGTTATTAATCATATAATCATTTATTATTATTACAGGTGATGTGTCAATTAGGAAAAGCGACCAATTAATATGGCTACGAAGATAACCTATATAATTGCATGTAAGTATTTGCATAGCCTAGACATATATGGTTTAGCGTTATGACAACATTGTTAACTGATTTTAAACATTTGCCTAACACACATTACGATATTCCACTGACTACTTGGAACTTGGGTATAATTGGATTAATTTAACGTATATACCTACCCATAAATAGAGTGACAGTACTAGTTCATATTGTAATAAATTTAATAAAACATATTCTAAAGTTGTATCATGTAAGGCATATGATTATTTAAAATAAGTTTTATACATATACATGTTACACTTGCATTCAATTATAAAAGTAAGTTTTGTATAATAGCAATGTAGAAAAAGGAATAATGGATAAAGGATATAATTAAGATAAATAAAGTACACATAAGTATATAATATATATTATAGTATTTAATTTAATATTAAAGCAGATTTTTATTTTTTATTATAGCATTTTATTTGGACAAACATTATGTAAGTGTTCTGCCATGGAGCTTAATCTAGATTCCGCTCTTCCTCTGTGTGCCCGCTTGCCAAGCGGCAAAAGCCTCCTCCAATCTTCTCCATCTAGTCATTGGAGGGTTTGGAGGGTTAAAGTAGATAGTAACTAAAAGTAAATTATTGCTAGATCTGCAATTGGGTGGATCAACTCTTTTCTGCCACTAGATGTCATGGTTATGTCTCCTGGATCACTTTTTAAAGATGCTATTAAAAATATATAATAATTACATTACCATTTAAAATTACAAACCTTGGGGGTTTCTTCTAATGTTCAACCCCTTTTTGTAAGTATCTTGGCCATCTTCTAAGTATGTCCATATTGTAACATTTTTTCTGAGAAACTCTTTGTCTCCTGGCTAACGGGACAGAATAACAACAAGAAATAGTTGATTGGCCCAAATACCTACAATTGCTAATCAGAATACCTACAGTTGAACCGAAAATTTGGTGATGTTTTTGTAATAAAAGAGGGGTCAAAAAAGCATACGGTCTGCCTGATCGTAAGCAGATACCGTAAACTACGAGGGTTGCCTTTTATATTTCGGGATTTGAATGAGCTAGGGTTGCCATCGGTCAAATGACGTTTAAAAAGTGTAGTTCAAACATTTTGGCGGCAATATTAAGAAAAAAAGTGATGACCTTTTTTTACTCAGCCTACTCAAACAATACATCGAAACAATCAAGTTAATACTACAGTATTTTATTTCATCTAAAATCTCACTTAATGAAACATAAATAAAACTTCAGTAAGTTAGGTATTTATCGAACTTTGTCCAAAAAAGCCATTCTCGTGCGCGGAAGGCATAAGCGTGTCTCTGTCAAGGGGGCGTCGTCGACTCGAATCAAGGCATCTCCTTGAAAAGCAACCGGCTGGCTCGTGGTATTTGAGCTCCCGACGAAGTGTTGTGGAACCGCCCTGTGCGACTCAAATACGACCAACTTGGACTGGGGCGGAAATAGGAAAATATATGTTTTTTTTTTGTAGCGAGGCAGCAGTTTGAATCAGGGGTTGCCTGAAAGTTTGTACGCTGTTTATATAATGAAATGCTGGTCTAAATCGAATATCTAACGACATTTTTTAAATCATTTAAAGCCTTTTTTTCACCCAAGTTGGCTCAGTTTGGGTTGCACAGAGCAGTTCCACAACGAAATACCGCGAGCCATCCGGTTGCCTCTCGTACACCAAAATTACGCGTCATTGCTTTAACTACAAGACATTACAGTACATATCAGCTAACATGAATGTTGTATTTCAACAATTCGAAAGGAAGAAACTCCCCATACTCGTAGGAACTAGGTACCACCAACATCATTATGTTGGTGGTACCTAGTTCTTAAGAGTACGAGTACTTCGCAATTGTTATCGTTATCGATGTTATCATATTAAACTTATCTTTCTCCGAGGAGTATTAATTACTGGGCTGCGATCAGAATGGCAGCGAAATATATAGACAAATTTATGAATCTATTTCATTTATGATTCTATTTTATTTATGATTTTGGCTATTTCAATCTCATTCTCACCGCGGCAAGTTAACTATCAGTGTTACTCATGATAACTGCGGTGTATAAGTAGATTTGATACGTGTGGCTGTGGGCGGTGTTGACCTATTTGCTAGATTTAATAAGCACTTCTTTACGATAGTTGGTGTAAAAGACTAATTGCCATTAAAGCACTATTTCCACCAAACGGCCAGCACCGGATCGGATCGGAAAGAATACGAACGGATGTGGCGACAAACGATCGCGTCCGGCAGCATGTCGACGCATACGATCAAGCGGTAACAGCCATTCGCGGCCGCCAGGATGTCGACGCACACGATCGGCACCGTACGTGACCGTACGGTTGCTTGCGAACGTGTCCGCACCCAGTCAAATATGTAGTTTCGTTCGGCATCGACAGCCGAAAGGTGCCGATCGCACACGACGACAAGCGAACGGGGCCGATCGCAAGCGAACGGAGCCGATCGCAAGCGAACGGAGCCGATCGCGTGTCGCGGTATACTTTCGGTTACGATCACATGTCGCGGAAGACGCCCGCGGTCAAGCTGTTGTGCGCAGCTTGATAATGTAGACTTAAACACAGTACATTTAAATATGATTCAGTATCGTTTAAAGACTATAAAATTCTTTCCGTTCCGATCCGTTGCGGGCCGTTTGGTGGAAATAGTACTTATGGCCGTTCAACACTATCGGCGATGATCGTTGATCGTGTGATCGTCTATAATCGGCGCGATCATCGTGCAAGCATCCACACGATCGTCTGTAGTTGGCGATTCCCTTTAATTCCCTTTGATGCGTGGCCAAAAACCGACAACCGACTGGTCGCAGGCGATCATAGACGATGATCGGCGAGTACAGCCGACTACGCCCTCTACACAATCGTGCTCCCCGTAATCGTCTGTGATCGCCGATTGTGTAGAGGAGCCATAAAATGATATATAATGTACAGTCAGCAGCAAAGAATTATCCACGCTATTCGGTTATTATTGCCTTTGAAATACCCAGCCGTGAGAATACGGCTAGTTACTGATAACCTAGGCGTTCATTCCGAAAATAAAGTACTTGTCAATTCATCTGTATGGCTGCCTAGTTTCGACTTGTAATTGTGAAAATTTACTTTTGAAACTATAGTAACCTCGGATCATCTAGCTAGTGGGTAGAGTTGGGAGTTAACTATATTTAAGTTCGTAAATAGCGTAGATATATTTGCCATAGACTGTACTATTAAACCAAAGACATTGTTTTTAACCGTTTTAAACCTAGTTTTAAAAGATTTAACGTTAAGGTTATTGCTAAGGTTTAAAGTCGCAATGTGTTATAAAGGACTGTGCCTTCTAGATGTTGTTGGTTAAATTATTGGATATTGCTTTATATACACTGAGTTTTATACCTAACACATAATTATAAGGCTGTGATTTTGTATTCGTATTGTTTAAAACCCGGCGAGTTTATACAGTTCGTCACAACAACAATCTTATGAATCAACCTAATGTAAGAAGTGTCCTATTGGCGGCGGCGTTTTAACACAGATTTAAGTTTTAGTTGTTTCTTCATGTCCCAGAAAAGGAAAGGTTTGGAAAGATTTAACTACTTTACATTTTTGCAACATACCTTACATTACACACCAATGTCTGTATTATAGCTGCGATATTTGACTGAGGGGGATATATCTCTACTTTGATGTCTCTGTCATTCGGATTTTGAAAGACAGAGAAATGAATGTGGGGATCCCCAGATTCCAACAGAGTCGATCACATCATTGAATCAGTAATACATGGGCATTAAAACCCTAAATTTTCATTTTTGTGAGTAGGGCTGTAGGTACGCCAGCCCCGTGCTTTGTTATGGCTTGCTCTGTTTAAGGTTGTTCGATCGCCATACAAAACGTCTTTTGACATTCGCAGGCTAATGGCGTGATATTTTAAGAAACGTATGTAACAATCTTTCATAAATTGGCTTCGCATTTGCGCGAAATTCCCCATTTGCTAAAATAAACTAGTATAAACCAGAATAATTTGAGAATAATCGTTTTCGCAAAGTATCACGTGACAAACTAATTTCTCAAATTACTCTAGTTTATACAAGTTTATTCTAGGAAAGGGGGAATTTCGCGAAAATAGGAAGCCAATTTATGAAAGATTGTTATATTAGTTTATTAAAATATCACGCCGTTAGCCTGCGAATGTCAAAAGACGTTTTGTATGGTGATCGAACCACCTTAACGACTTTTGTTTCCGTATTTTGATTATCCTTCCTATTTTATTGTTTGTGTTGTCCGGGTACTATATGATACATATAAACCTTTCTCTTAAATCACACTATCTATTTAAAAAAACCGCATAAAAATCCGTTGCGTAGTTTTAAAGATCTAAGCATACATGGACATACAGCGGAAAGCGACTTTGTTTTATACTACATAATAAATAAATGTATTTCATAATACCGATAATGTGTTCTATGTATTTAAGTATTTATTTATCTGTATAAGTATGTTTATCGTCGTCTAGTACCCATAGTACAAGCTTTGCTTAGTTTGGGACTAGATCGATTTGTGTAACATTGTCCCCAAATATATATATATATATATATATATATATATATATATATGTTTTATTATTAAATAGGATGCAGGTCTTACAGTATCCTATTTATCGGTATTATGACGTACGTACGTATGGCACCACCCTACACGTTGATGTCGATGTTGTGAAGGGATGCCTGACGTTAAGTGGGGATGTATTTTTTTTCTCAAACATGCTCGGAAAGCGGCTCTGTTTGTTTGAAAAACGAACACGCGAAGTGCCTAGTGCGGATAAAACCGCCAACATTTAAAAAGTTAAGTCTCTTCCCTGCCTAGGAGTATATTAACCCATACAAAACCCATTATTTCCCGCTGCGTTAAACTTTTTAAAATCCTGATAGCGCCATACTAAATCGAGACGACTAAGGAAAAATCACGTTCGGCCAAAGAAAATCACCACCGAGCCCCGCGGTTTCCATGGTGAAATATTTTTTATTCTTTTTTTACGCTCTATATTGTTTATGGTTAGAAGAAAATTAAATGAAAAAGTATTAAACCGTAAGTAAATTCATTTATTTGAAATAACCGAAACATAAAATTAATTATAAGTTTTTAACATAATTATTTGAAACACCGCATTGAGTCTAAAATTAGTGTGAAGTGAATACCACCGCCAATGAAAGAATTCGTAAAATGAATGCTTACAGCTAAATCATAGGCCAAGTATCACCGTAGGTGTATCACAATGTTTTTTGTAATGTCTGTGTATTATTTCCTCACATGTTTGAGAAAAGCACTATATTTATCTTGGTGCAAACCGGGGTTTTCGCCAGGATAAATATAGTGTTTTTCTCAACCCCTTTCTTTCCGCGCCTCGACAATAATGTACTATACCCATTGTGTGATGTGGGGTATCGTTGGAAAGCTTGTTCAAAAATATTATGAGTATCGAAAAATCACTTTTTAACTAAGTGATCCGTTTGCGTTATGCTGTGCTTTAAAGCCCTAATTTTATTTCGAGTGTATAAGTGTCGTTCACCTGCGAGATAAATGGCTACTGGGAATGTGAAATAAATCGTGGCAGTTGTGCATATAATGAATAATGAATTTAAAAGGAAAACTATCACGGCTAAGTAAGCAACTTAATGTGCACTTGGAAAGGCCATCAACTTTCGTAAAAATTCGGCCGACGCAACCGCACCATAGTTAGCGGGCGCGTGTCGACGTAACAAAGACAGACAGGCAACAACGGAACCCTACACCACAGCCTACTCTGCACGTGGCCTGACACGCACTTGGCCTATATATATACGTTCAACCTGTGTACGTCTTGACTATACAATCGAACTGCTCGTCGCCTGCAGCACTGGGCTGTACTTTTAATTAGCCGGATTAATCTGGTGGTAATAACTTTGACACTGCGAACATCATCGTATTACACGAGTATTAAAGTGTACGAGATTTGGGACTGGTCTTTGGACAGTTCCAATATGATGTAAAGAGTGATGTGGCTAGAGTAAATCGATTGTCATAATATCCGATTACGATTGATGATGGCTAATAAAAGGAATCGATTGATTACTGTGTAATCATTATTTTTAGGAAATCAAATAGAGAGCCTATACACTGCTAACACAAGTGACATGTAAGTAAAGAGAGAGACTGATAGTGCGAGAAAAATTGAGAGAGCTCGCGCGCCGTGCAGAAATCAATGCCATATTTTCAAAGGCAACATTTTGCACAATCAAATATGTCGGTTTCGATCGATGTGATTTTATTTCGTATTATAGTAACAGTAATTAAATAATACATTGTTATTTTCCTATTCACAATTAATGGATTCATATCGATTTATTTCTAAATTGACAGACTCCAAACGATTAAAGCAGTATATCACTAAATTTAAAAATAAAAAGTCTTAGGACGTAATGGTTTGCATACCGAGTTTTCAATGCTAATTTCTATACAAATAAGCCGTAAAAAAATATGACAATAATTTTATAAGTGCTAAAAAGAGCGTGCATGGAGATTGAACTTTATTTTGTAACTCTGAAGCGATTGAAACTTTTTTTATTATTTCGATGAGCAGTGCCAATTTACGTTATATGGGTGTCGCGATGTGTCAAAAGACCAGTTCCAAATCTCGAACACTGTAGGTACTTATTGTCTATACCGGAAAATATAGTAATCATAACTTGACACATTTCTTGACGTATGAATTTATTCAGCTAATTAAAAGCCAGTATCATAATTCATAAATGATGATAGTCCATTTTTTTCTACTTATACTTTCTTTTTATTTGTACCGTAGCTTCGAATGGGTATGTTTTAAACATCCTAGTTGACGGATTGCCTACCTAAAAGTAAACCTTACCAACTATAGAACTATACACATTACTTTTTTTCATTTAGCGATGTAGGTACCTATAGGCTTTCTAAAATATACTATATATACGTATAATACAATGTTGGTAGGTACTAGGTACGCGTTCACTTTTTTCAAATATACATGTTTACCATCAAATACGTTACCCACGTCACGACTAAACACATATTGGGTACTTGCGGCACATAAGGGCCATCTACATTTAAATATAAATACTTATTTTGGATAAATTAAGAATAAGCACAAAACGTGCGTCTGTGCACTTATTGATCGTCAGAAAAACGATATTAAGCTTTTATGCAAACCCTGTTTGAGTCTCTATTAGTTGGTCTAATAAGGGCCACATCTGAAGTCTAATTGCGTGACCTGAATCTACGTAAAAACCGAGTTTTTAAGTTATTTTAGGTTTAACTATAACTTTTCTTTGAACCATATCTTTGACCAATCATAATCAACAAGAAAAACAGTAAGACCTTAATAAACTAAGGGAACTTAAAATTAGTTAGGTAGATACCTACTGATTAAAAACATCAGCACAATTATATGATATTAAAAAAGCGCATAATTCTGTCATAAAAACAAAAACATTACGTACCTAAAAAAGTAAGTTCGTGGTCCTTATTAAACACATGAAATCATTTTTTTATAGCTATATCGGCGCTAGACCTATATAGATCATCATAAGGGCCACATCCAAAGAGGGTTCCTTTTATATGGTCTTTATTGGGCTCTTGACAATTATTGTACGAGTTTCATCGTAAAATCGTCAAAAATAACAATTTTAAAATCACTTATTTATGTACCTACCCGAAACCCTGTTTTTTAACAATATGTCTGCAAGTTGTAACTAAAGAAGCCAATTTCACACGCAATGCGCCTCCACAAGGTTTCACCGCAAGACAACGCGACGCGGCTAGAGTCTGGCTAACGAAAGTTGAACCCAGTAAACTCAATTACGCGGCAACACTAAACCTCATACGCATACATTTTGATCAACAGTGTTGCCGCGTAATTGAGTTTACTGGGTTCAACTTTCGTTAGACAGACTATGTATATAAGCTTATTTATTAATCCTTCACATGTGCGCATAAACATAATTTAATATGACAGCTAGAACTGTGGCCCTTGTTAGACGACGGCCCTTATTTGCCGCAGTTACCTGACAATACATAAGATTACTATAAGTATGCATGCCTAATCTTAGGTACCTATACACAGTATGGAGTTATATTATTTAGTACCTAACGATATATTTTGTATTACTGAACATATCAGGTCTTCTGGAGCATTTTTAACTATGGATATTTAGCATTTTTAACTATTTAGGATTTAGGAGTTTCCTTAGGTGATTGATGGAGATTTTCACGAATATAGTTATTTAAGTATGTAAATTTATCACAGTCTAGATAAACTAGTCTCATTCAGTTATACCTACCTTACTTACTTCTTACTTATACCTTACTTCTTACTTAAACCTTACTCGACAAAAAAAAATGACAGCACGCGAAATGTGGCACTGTTAATTATGGTGTGGGCATTTAACTTCATATTTAATATGTTTTAGATAGACTCCTATGTAGACTCTTAGAGTAAAATCGACATAAGCAACATATATATTACATAATAACGTAGATAGAACAATTCAAAGATTCTAAAATTGATTTAAGTAGAATAAGCTCATTTACCGTAGTCCGTATAATGGTAAGAACTTTCATTTACTCGCCTATTCAAAACATACTTATATTATAAGACGTAAGAAAATTGTGCTGGAGAGCATTTAACATTGTATTGGCGCTGAATTATTCATTAGTCTTTTTTGCTAATATTATTATCTACTTCTTAATACTCACTTAGTAATATTTTGTTTTGCCGTTTTTCTTATCACTTTAAGTGTTTTGATTACATACCTAACGAAATATACTGTAATGCACACGTGGATGTTTTATTTCCGTATATATTTAAGTACCCCATCATTTCGTCCTGGTCCTTCTGTGGATATTTTAATTGGTCGCGAGATTAAACACCGCGAGGAAATCTTACATCTGTGAAGAATTTGACAGATTTAAGGGTGAATCACCTTTTAAAGTAGGTACCTTAGTAGGTAATGTAGTGAAAATAAATAAAAAGGGTACACTCACAAGACACGATAGTAATTTATTTGTTGTTTTCCTAGAATTAATAAATTTTATTGCAGCACAAATAGCAACACGTACACATGCACATAATTAGGTCATGTAAAACAAGAATCCTGCACTGAGCGTTGCTGCGGAACACAACTAGATTATGATTTACGGTCAGCAGACCAGCGCAACGATAAAAAGGGGTACGTCTGGGTTCTACGAGATGGTGAATGTGAATGGTTTGTGTGATGATTGGGAGAATGGGGCCTAAATGAAATCTAAACAATCGTTGTGACAACTTTGGCGATAACGAGCCTTTCTAAGTTTTGAGGAGTCTTACAGGAGAAAGGAAGACATCGATCCCACCTTAAAGTCGGAGCGTTGACAATCCAATAGCCGCAAGGCACGGTAGTGAAACGGGTAATAATCACATTAAAATAGCCCTATCGTCGACAGAAGGTCAAACTAAGAGAAAATACACGTCGAACTCTCGGGAGTCCCTTTAAACGCGACTTATCTCCTGGCGGCGTCTCCGACGGAGGTTCTCACGAACAAGAATCGGAAGTGCAGGTTAGCGGGACAGTCCGATCGCTTCTCCCTCTGGCTCGCAGACTCCTGATGATAGCCGTCCGCACACTCGTACTGGCATCAGTAGTCGGGGAACAACCACCGCGAACATAGGCTTGAGGCCTAAACCCGGAAGCTATGAAACAAAATTTAACGATAAATACTACTAGTCCACTGTCTAGACTACAAGCCAAAAATCAACCACCACCGACAGGCGGCAATGCTTACCCAGTATGCTATAACAACACCCGGCCTCAAGAATAAGGCGGAAACTCACCTTTCACCACCTCACGTTTCACACCTTCAACTATTTCACGAATCTAATGCTGGTACATTTGCTCCCAAGATTCACCTCTTCACTTTGGAAGTACTATTCTTTCTCACACTCTTCATCTTGTTTTCTTCCAAGTGAGAAGAATCATTCTGGAACAATCTAACTCAAATTTCAGATAACTTCCTCCAATTTCATTCATAAAACCAGACAGTACCAAAGCAGGCGAATCCGTCGGTAAAGTAGTATATAAAGAAATAGCATACAATCGAAATAAAATTGACGAGAACGCCCTCTATGGGCAACCCTTGAAACCATCACAACCGTGAATTACTGCGCCCCGATAAGGCGCCGTAGGTTCATGGTCTTCTCTCCCTCTCACTGAGCATAAGCGTGAGCGAGATGGAAGTGCGTGCTCGGAAGCGCGGAAATCATGTTTTTTAATTTTAATTTTTTGGCCGTTTAAATAAATAAAAAAGTAAACACTGATTTCCCTCAAACATGATATTACCGATTTTTAGAAGCCATTTTAATATTTTTAGCTTTTGTTCGTAATTTGTAACAAATATTTTAAGTGTATTTTAGACCCTTTTAGACCTATGTTCGTGATTTTTTTCTATAGAGCGAAGAATGCTTAATCATGTTTCTAAACACTGATCTCCCTGCAGAAAAGCCTCAAGATTACGATTCGTATTTTTTTTAAACCATATTATTATAAACAGACGCATTATATTGTTTCAAAAATACTGTTCGCTTAACTTCGCTGAACCTACGGCGCCTTAACGGAAAGAAACACGCGCCTTGTCCAACTACTGAACTACAGTATACTCGTAAATGCGATAGATGGCGCTGCAACATAAGATTGCTTTATTTACACGAATTAACATAGTTCTGCAAGGATTAATGCAATTAATGCTGCAGTACCTACGCCTTTCGTGTTCCCGTGAAAAAAATATATCTTAAAATGGTCGTCAAACTGAATTATTTTTTTATTTATATGTGCCCAAATCGAAACATGTACTTACACAAAAAAAAGCTTTCTCGTTGATTATGCTAAAACAAAATGTGTTTAATTATAATTATGTCATGCATGACATTCCATAACATAAGTACATATGCATATAAAGACTGAACGTTATACTGAACAAGCTTATACACAGTGAGCGTATACCTATATTAAATTATGACCGTTATTATGATAAGTTGTTATACCTCGTATTACTTTCCCGTAACAAATATCCACACTTTCACTTTTATAATATTAGTAGGATAGGATCATAAGATTCATAAGATAGCTGCGCATCTAATTGAGCTAAAAAAAAATACAGTAAGCGTGGCAGGCGTACTCTAGTTGTAGGGAGTGGAACCACCAATTCTTCCCAGTTTCCACGTTTTCACGCAACGGGGCCATCGTATAACAGTCGTAAGGAGAGTGCGAAGCGTGGCCCATTCCCTATCTGTAGATGGAGCACCTAGTTAGTCGAAGAAAATAATGATATCAGGCTGAATGAATTCTTCCTCATTCTGATTTAGTATTAGTACCACAATGCGATGAATTTAATAATGATTGGAAATATAATTCAATCTAACTTTATGTGGCCATACCTATACAGATGACAGAGAACCCTATCTGTCTTCCGATAAGTCATCCCAATAACAGCTGTACCATATTCTTTAAAATATCTTCGGAATAAAATCTTCTGTAATTTTGACCTGTAATCGTAACGATCGACATCATAGGTAGTCAGTTGAGATAGCTATGAATTTGTCTGAGGTAGCTTTATTTACTGTTATTGATGTGATTGAGTTAAAATTGAAACTTGTCCTTTTGTGACATCTGTTTTTGCTACAATTATACAATTTAACTCCTACTTAATTTTACGCCTGCAATGAACGATGTCTTCTCGCGATCGATTGTTATAGCTATACAACGTTGATCACATACAACATACATTGCATAATATGGATAGATATGTATATTGCAATCTATACTAATATTTATAAATGCGAAAGTAACTCTGTCTGTGTCTTACCTTTTCACCGTAAACCGCTGAACCAATTGAGGTGAAATTTGGTAGTTTTTACCCTGGGGCAGGATAGGTAGGTACTTTTTATTTCGAAGTCATCGCTTAAGGTGGTGAAACGGGGGGCGGAACTAAGTATAGGGGCACAATTTAACGAGTTCCACGGGAAAAGCTATCCTATATAAATATTATGTTAGATGAGTCTCTGATGTGATGATAAAGTACCGCATTGCATAGGTACCAATCAAATATGATATTAATTGTTGAGTCACAATGGACCCCGAAAAAGCTAAGCGAACGAAGTTGGCCGCTTCAGCTTACAAAACGGCCGATTTTCCATACAAACGTATTCCCCTGTTTTCTCCCTGGGTAATGGCAGTAGAGAAATATTTTGCTATGCTAATGACATGTTCCTATATTTTCCTTTTTTTCATAAATTTATTCTTAAAAGAAATATTAACCTTCAAAAACCTAAAAAAAATGCCAGATTTCCGCTGTGTTCAAACATCCAGAAAACAATTTTGAATAGTTTATTTGAAAAATGGAAGACAGGAACACGGACAAAGCCTTTCTATGACTTTTAATAAAAAAAAAATAGTTAAATATGTCAAGTTTTGGAAAAAGTTGAGACAAAGATTGACCTCGCTGGCGGCAGCGCAAAACGCTTCATATTGATAGACACGCAGGTATGACGTCACAACTGACATTTGTACTACTTAATCGTTGTATGGAAAATCAGGTAAATTGTTGTATGGAAATACTGCGTTCAAGTACATAGTTAGCGTAAGGATTCTATTGGTAGCTTTAAATTTACTCTTGGACTATAAAAAAAACCGGTCAAGTGCGAGTCTGACTCGCGCACCGAGGGTTCTATACAAACTATCAATTAACTCAAGGTAAAGTAAATGTCCCAATATTTGTTAAATTACTTATTTTAACCCAATTTCATACAACGAATAACTTTTACACCAAGACCATCGAACTACCAAGACAATTGAATCGCGATCTTTTTTTGACCTGCTTTTGAAATATACCCGTTCCAATTCTAGAAAAATCTTAACAGAGCGAAGTAGGAATGGGGTCAGCGCCATCTATCGGTTCCATTTGGTACTATCGTGCAAGGGCAATCAGCCTTGTATGTATGTTGGTGTTTTAACGATTACTGTTTATCACGAGAACCGATCTCGATTATTATTATTTTATTTGAAAGAGAATACTTCTATTTTAATCTTATAGGAATTTCAAAACAATAAGATACTTATAAAGTTGAAAAATTGCAAACCTAACTATGAAATGATTTTTGAAAATTAAACGAAAAATACGCTTGATACAGAAAAAGTTACACCTTTCCAGTAATATTTACGTTTACCTTAATCACAAGTAATAAATTGAAAGTTTTCGCTTAGATAACTTCGGAGATAACGGAGGGGAATGGTATTTTTTTTTTTACATTTCCTTAATTCATAGATCGAAATTTTACCATGATGTAGTAAAACAAGAAAAACTGTTTCAAAAAGTGCAACTCAAGCCCTTCCAAGTGATACCCCACTTGACCTAATAGTTGAATAGGTATATTTTTTTGCCCCCTCCTCATATTCGTAATTTATCATAGGAAATTAAAATGTATATTTCAATTTCTCATTTTCCATACACGTGGATAGCTCTCATTTAACACCATTCCAAATTTCAAATTGGTAGCTTGAGCAGTTCGTGAGATATTTCACTTTGTGACAGATAGACAGACAGACACAGACGGACGGAGTCGCACCATAAGGGTTCCTTTTTTACCTTTATTGGTACGGAACCCTAAAAACTGCATATTTTTTCTAAACTTTCAGGGCTCATATCTTTTTATGATTTTAATCTATATATATAAATGCCTATGTCCTGACTGACTCACTCATCAACGCACAGCCGAAACTACTGGGACTAGAAACTTGAAATTTACACCAGGACTTCCTTTTATGACGTAGGCAACGGATAAGACGGGATTTTTGAAAATTCCATCCCTAAGGGGGTCTAAATGGGGGTACAAAGTTTGTATGAGGGAAACTTTTCCTTTTGAGCTAGAAACTTGAAACTTTGTAAAAAGACTATTATAATTACGAGATTACGAGAAATTGAAAGAGCATTCAAAGCTCAAAAAAAAATGCATAAGGGCATTAACCCATTCGCAGCCAAGCATCTGTGAACGAACGCTTGCCGCCAGGCCCCCATACAAACCATTTTTCGATAAAAGTGTTGACGAGACTCGTGCGTCATGGGCCCGGCTCAATCCGTAAACGGACCGCCGCCTACGGCTCAGGTAAAAGGGATGGGTTCATGCAGCATGTTTTGATAGCCACGTCTTTTTACTAGCAATATATATTTGTGCAAGGATGTCCTGTTATATATTGTAGGTAGGGATCGCGAAGGGGATAAACTGTAATCTGTATAAAAATGTGTACTATTATGTAATGTTTAATGAAAGTTATTTTTACAACCATTTTGCTTTCTCTGATCATACCTACGAGATTTTGCTGATTTTGGTTCATACATCCAGTTTTCTATTCGAAAGTTAATCGTTTTAAAAAGTGGGCAGTACCTACGTTCGCCTGAAAAGAATCGAGCTTACTGCGCACTTTAAGAATTCATATAAAAAGTCTTAAAAGTGGTTAGTTAAATTGAAACGAATTTATTTAATTTCACCGTTTATTTTTTATTTAGACTTACTTAATGTTTAGAAAACAACTATATATATATAAGAATCGACACAAAATACAATCAACTAAATAATAAATAATCCATAGCCAGGTCACTTCACTAGATATACTCAATCACACACACGCGATAGGTAGGTACGAAAGTGCCAACGAATAAATCGTGACTAAATGACTTACCCTTACTGTCATTGTCTCAGAATTCGGATCGCCTGGTAGAGTGGGAAAGGGCACAAAAACCACATATTATATCCCATGTGTCAAGTGCACACGTGCAAGATAAGAAAATTGCAGAAACAAATAAGTTCAAGCAAGCTAGTAGTAATATCGGTTAACTGCCTATTGTTAGAAGCAGTTATTGTCCTCTTAAAGATAAAGGTAATTTACACTGACCAGGTAAAAAAAATCTCCGAACAAATAAACCTACCTGAACAAAAGGGAGTCACCCATTATTTCAAGGAACAAAGGAAATCACAAAGGTACCGGCAAGAACCAACGATTTTTATTTCAATTCATCAAAACTAGTAATAAGCATACTTTTCTTGGTTTCTCTGATGGTTGTGTAGAGTCATCCAGATTTGACCATTTGGCAAAATGGCCAAAGTACAATTGGCATTTATAGTAAAATAAACCTTAAATTAAGGGTATAAGGTTTATAATGTCCCGTTTCGTAAACATGGAAAGGTTTTACGGTATGTGCCGGGCCATGGCGACGACAACCGTTCGTCATGGCAATAACTTCTAAAATATATAAATGTTTGCTATCTTTAGTAAATGAATTCACTACGTGAAAAGGCAAAGATTATATACGAGCGTTTTCATAAATGAGATATTTCATTTACATATAATTAATCGCATTTTGTTTTTCAAAAGGGCCTAATTAGCAGAAAAAAATGGTTATTATTTTTATAAACTAAAGTACCACATATAAATGGTTGTTATAATTAATTTTATAAATTTTAATTTTTCGTATTACGTTTAATTCATGTTTAAAAAGAGATTTACTGGTGACGCGTATACTAGTCACGGGCCAGGCGGAAGCGTTCCGCCATGACGAATACGTGTCGTCATTGGCCATGAATGGGTTAAGTGGTATTTCAGCTAGAGAGTCATGAAAGCCGTTTTTAAAAGGCTCAATATCCTCCCCTTGCCATGCATGTACATTATAATAGATTTGCATGCCTACTTTTATAAGGTATTGACATTATATGGACATTATTTACCATTTACCATACCATCTTTATACGTACATAATTTTAAGCAACTAAACAAGTTTAATCTGATTTCACAAGATACAAAAAAGTAATTTCAGCGTTTTAGAAAATTCTACCCCTAAGGGGGTTAAATGGGGATGCAATGTTTGTATGGGGGAAACATTATTTTTAGAAGTTAACTTATTAAAATCCAAAAATAGTAATTTCAGCGTTTAAGAAAATTCTATCCCAATGGGGGTTAAAAAAGGTTGAAGACACTGGATTTTTTAAAGAGACGTACTCTTCATTAACCTGTCTCCATTTCTCGATTTCCAGTGCTGAGTTTAAGATTGTTTTAACAGCCTTACGATATTTAACTTTTTTTTAAATCTCACTCATAATAACTAAGATTTTCTAGCTCCAAATCCATGCGTCGCTCTATATCATGCAGAGTCAGTTTTGCTGCATTAAAATTAGATTAAAGATTCAGGTAATAACTCACGGAATAAGTATTAAGCATTCTGCAAACAATTCCCGTAATATGATTGGAAAATCTTTAAAAATTCTTTAACAATCGCATATCAGTGTCTGCCACTGTTTGAAATGTAATATGTGTAGACCATTTTAACTAAGAATAAAATTCACTTACCTATTTTATATCTTTGTCATCATCAAAAATCTACGCGGACGAAGTCGCGGGCGGCCGCTAGTTATATATATGTATGTCATAATAACGATAATACTATAGTTACTTTATTACGATAATTTGATGGTTTACCATCCATTTAGCATCACTACGTTATCAATTTGAACATCATGCCTATTATATAGACATAAAAAACACATTTGCGAGTTAAGCTCACAACGGCACTATTCTTAGGTACGTACCTAAATGTAGGTTTAATAACAAACCATATGCGTGCTTCTGCTTACAATGATCTGGGTGCCTGGCTTGTTTTTGGCGGCAGCGTTTTAAGCGGGCAGCTTGGCGATTTGGTAATCAATTTACAGGAAGGTATTGGTACCAAATCACCAATGGTTACAATAGAGGGTTCTCGCAAGTCCATAGCCGCAGTGGCCCGTCACATCCGTGCATAGTTAATAGTTAGGATGTGTAGTAATATTAATAACCCAATGGCTTTACCCACCGACGCGCAATTGCTTGTGACATAAAACCCTTCTCACCAATTTGATTACTTGTAATAATAATATCGGCATTAGGTATTTTCGAGATCCTTGGGGCGAGCGGCCGCGTCGTCATGACGACGAACCAAAGAGGAAATTGCTACTCCCCCGCGTTTCATAAATCAACTCCCAGGTAAAATTTAATATCATTGCACGGATCGGCCCCGTTTCACTAGATGACACCATCTTTTAAAATTGGCAACTGGCCCTAGGGATACAGCTTTTGAGAGTAATTCTGATTGCGCCAGCACAAAAAGTGCTTGCGACAGACGGACACGGAGTGGTCGGAGCGCTGGTGTGAAGGATAATTAAGTATTTAAGTAGTGATATGTTGTTAATGCCCGTATTCGTGAGTAAACAACGGGCTGGCATGAAGCGAGGTCGACACGTATATAGTCAATTGAAACATGTCTGATAGCACGACGCCATGCCACAAGCGACATAGCCACGAGTAAGCTCATCAGTAATGGCGTGCAAGACATCAAGAGTTAGTGGTATACTGCCTACAAACTTTTGAGTGCCTAATAGAATAGGACATTTTAGAACCTGACTAATAATATCAGATGGATATTATCGGCTATTTCTCTATGTACCTACTGGCTGGTTTGTAAATGTTCGTTACATGTGAAAACAGTTGTTTTTGAAAGAACCTGTTAACCTTACTGGATCCACGGTCTTCACAGAAAACCAGCGCCGTTGGCACTGCAGTGTTAATTGCATTGCTGAGTGGAGACCTTTTAGCACATCACTGTTTGTTAGTTCTTAAGGTGTATTATGTGAATGTATGTGTAATGATGTGTTATCCCAATAAATGTATTATATGCTGAAAAAGTAAGAACCGGGAGTATGATTGGGACGAGCATAGGTTAGTTCAAAACTCATATAAATATAAATAAGGAGTGCGTGCTGTGCATGGAATGCTTTAAATTTCTAAGCGAATTAAACCGCAGAAAAGAGCTAGTAATAGTAATTAATGACTGAGTATTTTTAGTGCGGATAGCGTTTTAACCGTGTTAATTTTATTTTGTACTCGTAGCTTGGTATACAAGCGAAATTTATGAAAGAGTTTTCATTATAGCCGGGCAACTTGAGCGAGCAGATTGTGCCGCGGAACGAAAATGCAATGCAGCCCGAATTAAAGCTGCCCGAAGTGCGCAACACTTTGAATTGGTCCAAGATTTTCGTGATCTTTTAAATTACAGGACGCAATCGGCGTTAAAAGATTCTATAAATTGATAGTGTACGATCACGAGCAAAACAATCTATTCACTCTGTTTCTGCATCTTGAACCAACGGCCTGTTCCACCCGCATCAGACGCGTTATTCAATTCAGCATGTTGAATGAGTATGGGCGTAAGTACCTTGTTTCATTTGCATTTTAGTACCATACTAATTAAATTATTAGTTCTGAGCCCATGTTTGTTTTACTTTATTTTTATTATATACAGTCAGGTGTATTCATTTACCTACGTAAATAAATAAGGAAATAAAATATCTGCACATGACTATAGTCAATGTTACAAAGGCGTGTACAGATATTTATGCCCTAATACTCCTGACTGTACATATATTGGACGGAAAAGTCGAACAAGCAGTGTGAGTCGACGTTATTGTTCGCGAGTGTACCTACAAGTACAAGTTCCATGAATAGGCGCCCGCTCAAGGCGCGCCGCAGAAACCTTTACCCTACGAACCAGTGCGCTAATTAAGAAGTTTCTGCCCGATCGACGTAAATTTCGTTACGTCAGACTTGTCACGAAAAGTTCGACCTGTAAAATTACGCAAGTTCGGAGATAAATTGCATTTACAAATTTATATACTGGAAGGGGCGCCAGGTCATTCCATTGTGACGGGTGGGACATTTATACTCTTTTTTGCCTACACTTTGCTTTATTTCTGCAAGATAGATCCGAGCTGAAGATAATTACCATCTACCATCTACGTCCATTACGCCAATCAGCAGGAATGTGCCTTAATTATGTTATCTGGGGGCACTGGGGCCAAGTAGAGCAAAACAGCGGCACGGCCGTACTATCCTCTTCTCGAAGCAGTTCAGTCCATTTTTGACCCCCCTATAACTTCGTAGTGATTATAAGCATCAAGTGAGTAAATGCCTTAGATAATTCTAACGGCGGCGAATGGGTTGATGCTCGACATAAACGTGATCTTCCACTGACAGTGAGGCCACGCCTGGCGCCAACGACACGAGCTCGGAGTAAACGGTAGTACAGTTCTGTCGCGGCTTAAGGCCTCCACCCACCGGACGCGTGTCGTGCGCGGCGTGTGTGCTGCGCGGCACACGCGCAAGTTGCCGCATTGAAACTGCACTTCAAACACACATCGAACGCGATTCGAACGCGGGCCCGCGGCGCTAAAGTTACAACTCGGCAGCGCGGCCGCGTGTCGTGCGCGTCGCGTGAGCTGCGCGGGCCTGCGCTGCTGAGTGTGATAAAGATAGCGAGATACATATTAAATGTGTTGGTAGTGAGTGAGATATGACTCGCGGGCCCGCCGCGTCTGCGACGCGTGTGCCGCGCGTCTGCCGCGCGTGTGCAGCGCGTGTGCCGCGCGGGCCCGCGCGGACCCGCGAGTCATATCTCTCTCACTACCAACATATTTAATATGTATCTCGCTATCTTCATCACACTCAGCAACGCGTCGCCAAGCGTGATAGAGATAGTGAGATACATATTAAATGTGTTGGTAGTGAGAAAGATATGACGCGCGGGCCCGCGCTGCTGCTGCGCCGCAGCCGCGTGGCACACGCGCGGCACTCGCGCAGCACACGCGCAGCACACGCACGCACACGCGCGGCACACGCGGGGCAGACGCGCGCCACACGCGTTGGTAACGCGTCGCAGCCGCGTACCCCCGCGTTGCTGTACGCCGCCCGCTTGCGGTGTGAATATACCGATTCAACCGCGCACGTCACGCGCCGCGCACGTCACGCGCCGCGCACGACACGCGTCCGGTGGGTGGAGGCCTTTACTGACTGGTGTTAGTAGGCCTCCAAACACCGGTCGCGGTTGCGGCGCGAATGCGGGTCGGGCGCGGGCCCGCGCAAGTTGTGAAACATTAAAACTATACATCAAACACATCGAACTCGGTCCATCATTACACGTGGCGCTAAGTACTCGTAAAGACCTCGAACGCGGGTCGTGCGCGGCGGTATATCCACCGTTCACACCGCAGGCGGGCGGCGTGTAGTATTAACGCGGGCCCGCCGCGGTATAGCAACGCGTGTCCAGCGCGAGCACGACCTGCGGTCGCGCTGCCCGAGTTGTAACTTAGCGCCGCGGGCCCGCGTTCGGACCGCGTTCGATGTGTGTTTGGATTGTAGTTTCAATGTTTTACAACTTGCGAGACCCCGCGCCCGTCCCACAACCGCGACCTTTACAACTTAGGCAGGCGGGCGTACGCTACGCGGATCGGGCGCGGCGCGCGTCGGGCGCAGCTGAGCTTAACACATTCACTGCCGAGAATCGCAACGCGCTACGCTCGTAGCCAATCCCGTGGTTTTCCTCGTATGTAGCGGAATGCGACTATTACGGCGTAGGCGCCCGCTAGACGAGTTCCTGGCAGTGAAAGTGTTAAAACAAGTTACAGAATAGGGGGGCAGGACTGAGGAGACCATCGTTTTTATTTTATTATCGTATTAATTGTATGTATGGTTAGTCTTTAAGGTATTTGTAACTATGGGCCTTAGTTGCCTTTAATAAATGATTATTATTTTTATTAATACTTCCAAATAGACAATCTAAATGGCTCAGTGAGGGGGAAACCAAAATTAACCAAGTAGGTATATAGCGACCCTGCCTACGAAGCGGGCGGTGGTAGTCCTGGATTCGAATACCGGTAAGGGCAAATATTTGTGTGATGCACATGAATATGTGTTTCTGAGTCCTGAATGTTATCTATGTATATCTACTAAATACATCGTCGTTTCGTACCCATAGCGCAAGCTTACTATGGGATTCAAATGGACTAGTTTCGATTTGTGTACGATTGTCCCCTAATTTGTATTTATTTTGTCGTATAATATAAATACATTGTATTTAAATATAACATAAAATAAATACGAGAAGTGGGTCGGATTTGGGTACAAATTATATCATTGAATATATTTTTTTGTTTTGGTTACCGGCCTTTCGTTATTCGTTTATAGTTTTATAGTAAAGTTGATTAACCTGCGGCGTCTCGTGTCCGATATTGTTTCCCGCCTTAACGCTCTCTACACCATCACGAGGATGACCTCATAGCGTCTTTCCCAGTATACTCCCTAAACGCCTACGAGCCCTGGGTCCGCTTACTTTTACAAAAGCGACTGCCAGCTGACCTTTCAACCTAGGGCCAAAAAAACTAGATCTTATTGGGATTAGACCGTTTTGCTCACTATGTTTTCCTTCATCAAAAACAACGCTCTCTAATACGGCATTACAAGAAAATTCGTGGCTGCTAAAAAAAGGTTTTTGTTTTTACAAATTAATAGTAGATTATACACCAAGGGGATAAAGCACTGTTTTATGTCACGGGAGCGAATTGAATCCCGAACGTAACGAAGGACTCATAATTTAACTCCTGAGCGTAGCGAGGGAGTTATAAGTTAATTCCTGAGCGAAGCGAGGGAATTAAGACTGAGTCCTGAGTGCAGTGAGGGGTTCAACCGCCCAAGACTAAAACAGTCTTATCCCCGAGGTGTAAACTCTACTTTTCACACCTTATGCGAGACAAAAAAAGGCTCAGTAGATAAATAATGTTTATTTAGCAAATTAAAAGTACATAGTAACATTAGACACGTTAGTCCAATTATGGAAAGATAAGGTAATGTTTTTATTTGGTACGTTTATTGAGGTTGAGTTGTCTAATTTGATAAACTCAGGAGTCAAAACACTTTCATCACTCGACATTTTCAATATTATTTTTGAAATTAAATCTTCTATAAGCACCTACAAGAACTCGATTTGTTCGTCACGCGTGAACAAATGAAGGCGCGCGACGTTCCAAATTCGAAAGCACAAGCCGAGGTCCTAGATTCGAAATTCGAATTTCGAACACCCCGCTCCTCCGGACCGGGGTTCACACGGAGGCAAACTTCATTTATTTTGTCAAATCAAGTAGGCCATGGCCTAGGACAAATTGTGTTCAGCAAAATTAAACTTTATGCATATAGTAATAAGAATTATGAAAAGTGAAATCATATTATTAACCAGCGGATTATAATGAAATTCAGTACAACATTATAACCCGGCTAATACCAAGGGATTTAATGTCTTGCTTTCGGTAGGGTTTACATGACCTATAATTCGGTATTGTCGAGCATGTGGTGTGAAAAGAATTATAATAATACCAGTGTTCGGTCAAACCTGTAAAAAAACAGAAACCGTATTATCATGCAATGGAGTCCTGTTACCTTTGCAGCTTTGTAGTAAGTATAAGGACCTAACGAATGTAGTACAAAACCATTTTTTTCAGGTGTCATTAATATGCTATACAATATGCTATGCTATGTATATGTTATATATTAATTAAATATGCTTACTACCGGCATCATCACGCCAGAAAAAAAATTGCTGCATATATCTAATGTGTAAACATTACGTATTTATTTATCGCATCGTAGCTTATGAGAAAATGCAACCTTATCCGTACTAATAAGGGACTAATACAATAACTTTAAAACTGAAATAGAGATAATTGTTTCAGAAACTTTTGCAGCTCGTATATACTTAATTAGATACTTCCCATTGCTTGCTCCCCAGAACTTTCGTCTTCTCAAAAGTGTGAGTTTTGGAACTAGGTACTGCGAAGAGCGCAAATAATTAAATACTTGCGCTGTCGACCGTATTAGCTACTTACTATTTGGTGACTTGTCAGCGCGGATATTCAAAGTTCTTTAACGCTGTATATGTTGTCTATCCTTGATTGGAGCTTGAATTGTTTTATCTGTAGAACATAGATACAAAGTTAAAAATAAACTTCGTCTTTATACATATACCTTTGAGGATCGAAAATTCTAGATCTACGATTCAGATACAACCGATTTAGAACGTTCAGGGCTCACGTTCGCGCCGTTTAGAACATTCAGCACGGCTATCACGCACCGGACCGGCGCACGAGCTCTCTCGATTTTTCTCGATACCTCTTGTTCTTAGTGTTCTAATAAGTGAGAGACGGATAGTGCGAGAAAAATCGAGAGAGCCCGCGCGCAATCGGGTGATAGCCGTGCTGGTAGCTTTAAGAATAGGTAACCGGAACATTCTGACAAGTCTTAGCCACAGGCGCAGAGCGACAGACAGGTAGACTGACTGAGTCAGTTCATATAAACTTTGACGTACTAGCAAAACTGCGATCTCTAATCTCATTCTAATAGCGGGTTAATAATACTTTCGCATTTCTTTATTAACCGACTTAAAAAAAGCGGCCAAGTGCGTGTCGGACCACGCACAACAATCTGTGCCTATTAAAAAGGTCGTATCCTTACTGAAATCATATGGCACTAACATCTTTTTTTTAAGTAAGGCGGTTTTTTAGAAATATCTCGAAAACCTTTGAACCGATCTTGTTCAAAACAATTTGCATGTTTTTTTTCATATTTTTGAAATAAGGTAACGGCGCCTATTACCGGGGGTATCAAATTCGGCTACATTTACCGTGGCATTTTCAAATACGCATTTTAAAAGCAAACCGTTCGATTTACAATAAAACATACTTTACACAAATGAAGCCTAATTTAGTTGACTAACGGTCCTGTTTACGCAAATGTGTGTGAATGAAATAACAAGCACGCAATCCGTCAGTTTCTGCGACGGCGGCGTAGGAAGAGGTTGTGTCATACAAACGCATGGCGTCACTGGTAAGTATACCCGAATCTTATTTATTATTTCACGCAATACCTATGACAATTGAACAAATGCTATGGATTTTAAATGGTTATCTATAGTTTTCTGCACAACTTTTGCGTACTCGTAATATATTTTTTGGCCTGGAAATTCATTTAAAATGGAATATAAAATACAGCGGTGACAGAAGCCATTTTTAGTTGGGGAAACTAATACCGTGGTATACCACGGTAATAGTTAAGTCGGCGATTTGCTTCTTTGTGCTTTATCTTTTTTATATGTAATCGATTATAAAATCTCTTACAGCTATTCGAATCTTGATCTATTGACGCTATTAAAGAACTATTTCCGGGGTATGGAAAGTATCCAACAAACCCTTAATTTTTAACCAAAACTTTAGTACTGAATCTGCAGTTTCTATGGAAACCCTTATTTTGTCATGTCGTTTTAATATTGTAATAATTAACTATATTTACTTACCAGTTATGTGATCTTGGTTTTATATCAAGCTTGTAATATGTATGTTTGATTTGTAATGAAAATACAATTTTATCCTAAAGTTTTTATGTATCGGAAATAGATTTTACAAAATTCCAAATTAAGTCTACTACCGATGGTAAGATCCCACAACAATCGGTAATAGTTACTATGGGAATTTTTTACCGACCCATTCAATATTTGTTTGGGTCGGTAATAGGTTAAAAAGAAGTATCTATTACCGAGTGACATTTTAGTTTTCTCTTAAAATAAATCACATTTAGGGTTCCGTTCGTACAATTTCATTCGATAAAATTGATTTCTCTGGTTCGTTTTATTAAGATGTGTGGTGAACGGAGATAATAACATATCCCAGCAAAATTTGTAAATCAAGTCCTAAAACATTCAAACAACCCGGAAACGACACATAAGTATAGATAAAGGTGTTACTTACCTACACAAAACGCAAAATATTGTTTTCGAGTCATTTAGCCTGTTAGTATGCTCAGTATTGTACTTATTAGGTTTTTTATAATACCCCGTACTTTATTTATTTAATCTTTGAATACAAAATACCGAATCCATAGTATAATGAACGGTAACTGTGATTTAATAAAAGGTAGTCTTTACCTATGTATGCAAGTAGTAGTTATTCTTATAACCAGTGGACATCATTATGTTGATTTAAGTATGTTTTATGTTTTCTTTATTTTTATAAGTACGGAACCTAAGTCATGAATATTATTTTAACCCTCGATATTGGGTGCCGAATTGTGTATCAGGTTACTATTACCGATGGTAGAAAATTGCTGCTTTTTGTACCCTCGGTAATAAAAGCTAATTTCGCGGTAATAGAATCACATCCCATCCATTACCACGGTAATAGCAGATTCTCCTTTCGTGGTTTCAATAATTATTTTATCAAATATAGTAAACTAAAATTGGTTCAAAAAGTTACGACTCTGAAAGATAAATAAACACTCTTCAATAAAAAAAATAATCTAGGACGTTAAGGAGCTTTCATACCCATCATTTTTTAGAATCATTTGAAAAGTACCTCGCGTACCACGGTAATAGGCGCCGTTACCTTACACGGTTCAAAAGTTAGAGGGGAGGGGGACACAATTTTAGTGACTTTCGGGGCGATTATCTCCGACTCTATTCACTTAATCAAAAAATTTGCTGAGAATCCTTATATTTATTTTGGAAGGCCCATCGATTGATGTGCCACACGTGGGCATGCAATTTTTTTTTTTGAGTTTCAATTTTATGAATACTGCACGCCTAAAAAAACTCTTTTTTAAGTCGTTACATAACTATGTAGCGGTTAACAAAATACACCTATCCTCAAAATTTTATTCAAATACACCCTATAGTTTTCGAGTAAAATACCTGTGACATACGGACGGTCAGACAGACAGACAGACATGACCTTGCAAAAGGTAATTAATAGCATTAATGAACTATAATAAAATTCTATAATACAATCCCAACACATCGTTTGGAAATGCGCTAATTGTTGCCAATTTTCATCATCATTCATTTTTGACCTTATATCTCGTAATACTCCTTTTATAGATGTCGGGTGATCATGAGAGTGACGTTCAAAACCCAGGACCGTTTTAATAAAATCGACGGCTGATCGCTACTTGACTGTACGCTTACATTACATCGCAAAAAAGAAAGTATTTAAAGTAAAGGCAGGTCGAAAATACAATTATTTAACAAACTGAATCTATTTCAAGGAAACTAAAATGATTTCTTTTTATGGACTCTGTCAGCTGTACTATATGTACTTACGGAAATCTCTACAATTGTTTTGTATATAATATTTGTACAAATATTTGAAACTGTTTATTCCCCACTTGTAAAATAAAGAAACCAGATGTATTTGTGCTTTCTGTTGAAATAAATAAAATTTATAACGCGACCATTCATTCGTTAAACGCTAAAGTTTTGACGTGAGCAGTCAAGTCACATTGTATGTCACAATAAACTAAAAAGTATTTAATCTTTTGATGTTGATTTGCTAATATGGTGCTTAAGGACTAAAACACTGAGTTCTTTTTTTATGAAACATATATCTTGATGCAGGTTATAAGTTAACGCTATTAGCAACTACTGAAATGTAGCTAGTGCTGTCATTCTGGGGCCATGAACCTAGAATACTATGGACGGGCTGTACGTGTTGCCACGGTGAGGGACGGAAAAGCTCTTATGCAGCTAAATTAAGAACCGGTCCTAAAATGGCTGATTACTTGTCATAAACAACTTACTACGGGACGGGTAATGGTTTGTGTGGCACAACTTCACACTAAATCAGTTGTGGCAAATAAAATAAAAGTGGAACTATGACAAGGACAATTAATGATACTCCCCTTTCTGTCACACTTATAGAGATTTGTATGCTACCAGCTCGCTCGCACGTGGTATTATTATTACCATAGCCTGTCCAGAGTATTCTTCGTTCATGTTCTGGGGCACATTTCTTGGCATATTTGTTTGACATTGTGCATCTAGTTCTATATACTAAATCAAAGGTTACCTACTCGTACAGATAACGGTAGTCTAACTTTTTCAACTACACTGCGTGATACTGATAACGGTAGTAGGACTTTTGGGATAGATATTATAAAGCATAATATAGTGCACAGCACTACGGTGGTATGGTACATGGTGTAGGTAATTCTCATATAAGTGAAGATGTAAATAACTTCTTTTGATAATAAATGATCTTAAACCTGAAATGTCATTATAGAGGTCCCGAAATTTTAATTGTAGAGGTATTTTGGTGCCAAGGGGAGGGAGGGACCATTTGGTTGCAAATATAGAGCGTTTCTCAATAATCCAGGTACCAATTTTAACCAGTTCCACTGTATGTTTAAATATTTATTGCAGATTAGATTAGATTAGATTAGATTATTTATTTCATGATAAAAAAATTGCATTACAGATTTGCATGCTTGCTTTATAGAGATTTGTATGCTACCAGCTCGCTCGCACGTGGTATTATTATTACCATAGCCTGTCCAGAGTATTCTTCGTTCATGTTCTGGGGCACATTTCTTGGCATATTTGTTTGACATTGTGCATCTAGTTCTATATACTAAATCAAAGGTTACCTATGATCATGATTTTTTTCATATTTTTAAAATACACGGTTCAAAAATTAGAGGGGGGGGGGGACACAATTTTAGTCACTTTCGAGGCGATTATCTCCGACTTTACTCACTTAATCCAAAAAATTGCTTAGAAACTATATTTATTTTGAAAGGCCTGTCGATTGATGTATCACAAGTGGGCTTGCAATAAAAAATAATTTTTGACTTTCAGTTTTATGTATGGGGTGCACCCCTAAAAAAAATCTTTTTTAGTAATTTCATTACAAAACTATGTAGCGGTTAACAAAATACACCCTATCCTCAATTTTTTATTCAAATACACCTTATGGTTTTAGAGTAAAATGCCTGTGACATACTGACGGACAGACAGACAGACAGATAGACAGACATGACGAATCTATAAGGGTTCCGTTTTTTGCCGTTTGGCTACGGAACCCTAAAAAGGAGGTTCTCAATTCGACTGTTTTTTTTTTTTTTCAATGTTTGTTACCTCGGATTTCAATGTTTGATGAGCCGATTCGAAATTTTTTTTTGGTCGTTGGTAGGTATATACTTCCAGGTGGGTCAGATGATGGGGTCCATGAGGAATTGAGGGGACTCCTCAATTTTATTAGGCACGCGTGTAGTGATTTTGGTATTTTCTGTTATAACTCGTGTATTTATTTACATCCGGAATCATAAATTTGGTGCCGAGGAATTGATGATGAAGACCACAGATGACTTATCGAATTCCTCAATCATGTACTTAAAAGTGCAAAAGTACGTCACAGGTTCTGATAAGATTCCGTTGAAATAGGAACTAATGAAGTGCCATTGGTGATGATCTTGGGGAATCGATGAAGTCCTCAAATATTATCGGCTCACATACAGCGATTCGGTTTTTTTCTATAGTAATCAACGCATTTGCTATCGGAAATCAGTTCATGTGGTAAATTGTAAAAAAAAAATAGGAAATGTTCTCGTGGCTTGGCGGAGTACTAAATTGAAGTCGGTTAAAACTTTGTTTTTAAAGTAAATTATTTCATTATTACGCATTAATTTGTGAGGCTTCTTGACTACAAAAAAAAACAAAGACGGATAGACAAACAAATACCTACTTAGTTGCTTTCGTATTAATATTGGTGTCCATAGTACGGGTAGGTAATGTGGGTACCTAATGCCTTTGCAGGATGCATGTCTTACACAATAGTTATTTGTTATGCAAGGCTGCAAAGTTGTTGTTTGGCGCAAGTGCTTGTATTGAAAGCCGAGCTAGCGAAGGATTGTAAAATTGAACCATGAGCGAAGCGAATGGTTCAAAAGTACAATCCTGAGCATAGCGAGGCTTTCAAGGCACGAGACGCTAAACAATTTTGCTGCCGTGCGAAACACACAACTTTTCACTTCACCACCACGAGGAAAATTGTAGGTAAATGTAGGTAATGGAAGTAATTTGGGCCTTATACTTATTTTCAATAAAGGTTTGTTTACATCTCATCAAGATCTAGCATTTTATAATTATTAAATGTAACATATATATTTTTGCATCTCAAATTCGCTTATGCTTTTAGCTATGAGCTAATAGTTGTATATCTTCTGCACTAAAATCTATAAATAACCACCATTATTTTGGTTTTACTGTCTGTGGCTTTAGAACAAAACAAAATTAAACGTAGGTTGAGTTTTTTCTTAAAGTAACTATTCAAACGGTGCGTTCCAAATTTGGAAGAAACGAAATTTTTTCAAACATAAAACTACATTTTAAAATTATTAATTCGTATTTTATCCTTATAAATCAGTCTAAATACTTCTTCGTATGCACCTACTTAATTAAGTAAGAATAGAAGTATTATTAATTTTATTTTATCAAAATAATAACAATTAATTATTGGCATAACACCATCAGTTTCTGAACGCACCTCTCATTCTGTAGAGAAAAAAGTTTGATCTCGAGATTGACCGTCACGTTCCAAATTCAAAAACTCTTTCCACGCTAGCGGATAAAATGTACTTTTGGGCGCAGATTTTGAGCGATAAAGCAAGCCTTTTCGAGCCGGTGAGGTGAAAAATACATTCCACCCCACGTAGACGTTGCAAATAAACAACATGTTACGCCACACTGGTAACATTGTTTTTATTTTACATGAATAAACTCCGCCATTGCGGTGCTGCAAATACCGATTTAGTTCTCCAACTTGCCAACGAACATTAATTTGCGTATTTAGGTGATATTTTCGACGGAAAATTCAATATTGTGATACTATAAATTCCATCTGAGAGCTAATTACGATATTAACGGGAGTCCCTTATTTTACCGACAAACTTTTTATCGATTTTTATTTCATCGAAAACTACTTATTCATAGAATATGAAGTTCTCATTTGATTATAGTAGTAATTTGGTTTCAGCGACTATTCATTTCATTATTGTCGAATATTATTTCATTACTTATTTATTCATTTTACCTATAAGACTTTCAAGTGACAAGTAACTTACTTACCTAAACATCGATATTCATTTCTTCGACGCTTTATTTTAAACATTTGTATGCAATCGGATTCTGATTTACAAACGTTTGTTTTTTAAAGAGTATAGTTAGCTCACCATTTTGCCGTCACTGACAATTGACAGTTATGGTAGCTAGGATTTCAAAAAGAAGAAATGAGGTCAGAAAATGTTTGGGGATAGCTATTTGTGCAACAAGAGAGCAAAGTTTGTTTTTGCTGCGAGTGCTAATTTTGAGTCCTGAGGAAGCGAAAGATTCTAAAATTTAATCACGAGCGTAGCGAGTGATTCAAAGTTTGAATCTTGAGCGCAGCGAAGGACTCAAAAGCAGGAGATGCAAATACTTTGCTCTCGAGTAACACATACAACTTTTCACCTCAGCAGTGAGAACATATTCACATCAAAAAATATATCATAGTATCATGTTCCTATTCGTCTCAAGATTATTCAGGAAGAAAACTTAATTAGGCGTTAGTTACTGCTTGTTTTAAGGCGCCGTAGGTTCATAGTCTTCTCTCCCTCTCACTGAGCATAAGCGTGAGCGAGATGGAAGTGCGTGCTCGGAAGCGAGCAAATCATGTTTCTTAATTTTAATTTTTTGGTCGTTTAAATAAATAAAAAAGTAAACACTGATTTCTCTCAAACATGATATTGCCGATTTTTAGAAGCCATTTTAATATTTTTAGCTTTTGTGCATAATTTGTAACAAATATTTTAAGTGTATTTTAGACCCTTTTAGACCTATGTTCGTGATTTTTTTCTATCGAGCCAAAATTGCTTAATCATGTCTCTAAACACTGATTTCCCTGCAGAAAAGCCCAGATTACTATTCGTATTTTTTTGAAACCATATTATTATAAACAGACGCATTATATTGTTTCAAAAACTCTGTTCGCTTAACTTCGCTGAACCTACGGCGCCTTAACTCAGCGCCGGCCGCGCCGTTATTCAATACTAGAAAGGCGAGACAAAAGCGCGAGAAACCAAAGGATACTGCAGTATCTAAGTATACGAGTGTCGCGTGACACTAACACATCACTAAAAACGAACCGTTTTGATTGTTAAAATTCACAGATTTTTGATTTTACTAATATCTTTGAAATATTTATCATTATCACAAAGGGCACACATTAGCATATTACGTGTATCTCGCGTGCACACCAAAAACTAGCCGTACCTACTGTTGTTAAAATACTGCCTCCGTCACGTCACTGACTTCACTACATTTCCTAGTTAGATAGAGAATTGATTTATCCTAGTAGTTTTTATATTTAAAACCAATATCAATAACGCAAGAATGACGAATAATATACTTAATAAAATCTTAAACAAATTAACAGCGCGCAACTTTTTAAAAGGGGCGGGGCCCCGCGCTTGCGTTCGGAAACGGCATCAGTGGTATACGTTCATATAATTTAATTTGTTTAAAGTAGAATTTTTTATAAGCTAGCATAATAAAATTCATGTTTACCTATTTGTTATAAAAACGTAGTTTATTCTGAGATCTTTTATTTAAATATTCTGCAATTTAAAATTCCTTTGTATAATTATTTTGGTAATTTAAATTTGTTAATTTGATAGTTTTCGAACGTGTTAGTTGTTATCCGCTTTTTTGGGGTCTACTTTGAAATTCGATGGTCGAACTATGGATCGACCTATTTCTGCCATTTTCTTTTTTCGTAATTGAATGAAAGGGACAGTTCTAATAAAGTTCAAATATTCTGAACTTGTAATAGACCCCATACGACGAAATGTCAGTGCTTCCAACCAAAATTAAAAAGTTACTTTGGCTCACGGAGTGAGCAAAATCGCATTTTGCACACTGTTTACACGCAGCAAAATATGCTTGCTCTAGCTGCTGAGGTGAAAAATTAATTAATCGTTACAGTCGGATAAAAACTATCCTAAGCAGAAGCTCGAATTATTAGGTACTAATTAAAAAATGTTTTTCCATTCATCGGAAGCCGAGATCATTCGTGACAGAAAAATGCTTAGTTTGATACTGGGTGATATATTTTTTTAATTCAGAGATTTAGGTACTACAAGTGAAGATGTAGATAACAAATTAGGAAATGTAGTTTGGCAATTGAATCATACTGTTAAATAACTTTATTTACATTTGAAAATGGGTTAATAAAGACTTCAAAAAAGGAGGTTCTCAGTTTGACCTGTATGTTTGTATGTATGGTGGTTTGAGTATACAATTAATTAATGGAACTATTTTATTTTACTCGCAAGGAGTTTACTCTTTGACAACAGACGTAAGAAGTCATCGAATGTCACCGATAGTGGTTATATTCTCTTTGACCGATATAAACAAACAGCAAGGAAGACGAAATACTTCGCGATTGTAAAATAAAATACTTACAATAAATATGCCGAAAGCAATCCATAGCGATGTCAGACAGCTTATTTTGAATATATTCGTACAATATAATACAAATATTCTTTATTGCGCACCAGACATAGTTGACAGTAGAAAAATAGTGCCTTCGGGTGGTGGAGACAATGCAAGAAAAGATATGATTTATATATTATTTTTTATGATATGAATATAATTGAATAATTACAGCAAAAAAAGGATTGTCCAGTATTTCTATAAAAAATATCTTGAAATTGCTTAATCGGTCGGATTAGTGCGGTCGCAGGTACTGATAGAATTGATTCATCTAGTTATAAAAATTTGAAGACGAATATAAAAAAAGGTCCTTTATTATTATATATCCCAGACCGAAAGTTTTATAATTGAGGTCGGCGGTCTTGAAAGTGACACATCAGAGTCAGAGTCTTTGGAGTCACAATCTGAAAAGTACTTAAATGTGGACAAATACGTACTTAGAACCATTTATGGATGAATAGGTATTTATTATAAAGCACAGAATTTTTACATTCAAAGAAGAACACAATGCCAATACACAGTCCCGACTATAGATATAGATACATGATGTATGTAAGTACATTATTGCCATTTATGTGGTATACAGCGACTACCTCAGGATCAAATAGAGGCTTGTCGGGCTATACTTCTTAAAGATCGACAGGTATTTGACCTTCGTGACGTTGAGAAATACGAGTGTATTCTATAATTCTAAAAGGTTACGCATAACAAAATCTCTATCTTACGATATACGTACCTACCACCACCCTTCAATGATTAATTTCGTACGATTCGGAAAACGGCCGCATACACATTTAATTTAAAAGTTTAATATTATAAAAGTTAGCCGAGTGCCCGAACAAACTTCGTGGCTGACTATAACTGCCACGACGTAGCCATACCGTATGCAGAAACTATTATTTTTTAGTGGTGAAACCTTCGAGTAGATTTTTGAACAGTATCTAAGTAGAAGGTTAACCAAACAAGTTTCTGGAATAAAAATCCTTTTTAATACAAGGTTTTTTCTGCTGTGTGTATCCTTTTTACAAGCTTTTATTTACTTTCACCTGTCCCGTTGTCTGTCTGTCTGCAATCAAATCTTGCAAGTTAAATTTGATCCACTTCCCGGTGACCGATTGAGCTGAAATTTTGGGTGTAAGTATAGTTTGAGTTGAGTTATAGACCATTCAATATTATGGTACCATCGAGCTGATACGATGATGGAGACAGAAGGTGGCCATGGGAATTCAGTAGTTAACCGACGTAACCCCGTTGAGTTTGACCTCGTTAGAATCGTCTCAATGAGTACTGATGATGGTATACAGAAAAGTACAGTCGGCAATAAAAGCTTGTACCAAAAACTAATTTTTTGCCAGAAACTTGTGCGAAAACCGGGAAATGGGTGAAATTTAACTTGCAACTGGGACGACCGCGTCTAATGAAACTAAATAAAACGTTGTACAAAATGTGCGGGTGTTCGGTCCAAGTATCTCTGCAAAAATGAGTTATAATAGTTTAGATGATATTTTAGATGTAGAAACTAGTAAGTAGATAGGTAAAATAGACGGACTCATAGTTGGGTTTCTATCTCTGGCAAGGTCATCAAATTGACTCATCCATCAATTGCTTTCATGGTATGATGATTCATGGTATTCCCAATAATTTACCAATCTGCACCCGGGAAGGAGTTGTGGACAGATTTTTCGGGGTAACACCCCTTAGTTTATAGATTTTCTTTATTGTTATACGCCTTACTTTAATATTCTTGCAGCATGCGTCTGCGGACACCGCAAATTATTAATGTTGGGCGCGTGACTCGACACGACATCCGCGGCCGCGCACAGCGGTTCACAACCACCTCACCAGTCGTTCTTGGTATTACTTAACCATGAAATACTTTTCAACTGCGCGTAATCGAGGGTCAACCTTCTACTGGTAAACCAGATGTGAATACTAGCCCGGCATCGCCGCGCTAGCCAGCGGCTATACAAAAAGTTTAGCGATCTGCACTTACGCTTACAATTTAACTCTGACCTCGTTAAATCGTTACGAATATAGGGGTCAGACGCAGGAAGGAAAACATATTATATTTCAGTCTCGTACCTTAATTAGGCCACTCAGCAAGCTTCGTGGCCTAAACGTGGTACTCGACTGAAATAGCATACATTATACAACCATTGCATAATATACTATTGCACAACACAACACATATTAAAAACTTCAATAGCGCGATACAGAACATCCCCAATTTCCACGCATGTTCTAGCCGTAGCTGGTCATTCTCCAGATTTTTGTCGGCGTCTAAACTCCGTCAAACCATATGAAACTTATAAAAATGTTTGATGGAGTTAAGGTGACCCGCAAACCAAAAGTTGAGAATAACCGATCGATTGGATATAAAGTCGTGTATCGGAACAGCCCCATCTTTTGTTGTCAAGTGGACGCCGGCTGGCGGCGATGACAACCAGTATATTGTTCGTGACAAATTTTTGCAAAAACTACTGAACCGATTTTGATGAATTTTCTAATACCTATTGTAGTTTAGAGATCAGAATATGACATATACATACATATAATTTTTTCATAGGGTGATATAAGGTTTGAAAAATTGTATGGAAACGAATAAGTTTTTTAGTCTTGAAACTACGTTAAAAGTTATTTTAGAGTTTTTGACATTAATTTATAATTTATACAAAATTTTGTTTGGAAAATGAATATTTTTTCGAGCTAGGGACTTGAAACTTTGTAGAATGGTTCCATATTAAAATACAAGCAAAATAACATCAGTGTTTTTGAAAAATTCATCTTCTAAAGGGAAAAGCCGCCTCGTAAGTCCCAGATTGATTTTTGCGATTTTGAATTTGGAACCTTCGTTAATTCTATTATAGGGGTGCGTCCCACGAGATATAACAACAATATATATAATTTCATATTAATAACGTTCACAAGATATAATGAACGTTAGCTATAACAACATTACCAATACTCTTATAAGGAATAACGGTCAAATGCCATAATAATCATATAATATAACGTTTTTTTCTATAACACTCAAATTGAATAATTTAATTTCGTATAACGATCATAACATATAATATCTTTTCGTATAACATACATAATATGGTATTACTTGTAGGTTAGGTTAGGGTTACCTTGTGTCCCTTAGTGCGGAAATAGACACCCCGCGAAGCGGGGTGGCGTCGACACGCTGGCGGTTAGGTAAGTGTTTGATATCAAAATAAATTTAATTTCAATCTTACAAACGTTTAATTCAGTTGCAGTCTTCTCGCCCGGCTTAACTCGCAAATCCAATAGAATTTGTTATTTACTTGTCTGTTTTTTACAAAAACTGTAACCATTCTCGTGCAATTTCATTGCTCCTTTTGCACTTTTGAATAGGTATTTCACATTTGAACGCGTTATTTATGATTTAATACACAACACATACAACAGTAAAAATCAATTGTGTTAACCGACTAAGATTACCACTAAATCATATTACGTTTATACCCCAACCCACAACGTTGTTTTAATAATAATTAATACTTACATACAGGACATTAAAATAACTGAATTAAAATAACTGAAGGCCATTATACCTCCTATACGAGCATTATACTGTTTGATGTTAGATAAATTGAATAATATATATTATAAACCTTAGCTGTTATAAATATATAATCGATATATCAATTGATATTATATCTAAAGTACGTTATACTTTACGAAATTATATATTTTGACATTATACCTTTCGTTCGTTATGTGCAATGAACGTTATACTAAACAAACTTATACACAGTGAGCGTATATATTATGACCGTTATATGATAAGTTGTTATACCTCGTATTACTTACCCCTATTATAGTTCGAAACCCGATTTGAATTTGTACTTGTACCTAAGTACATGTACCCGGGGACTACCGGTCTTATCCGATACTATTTAACTTATTTTCTCGTAAAAAGCTGTCTGTATATACGCTTTCTCTTCGACGACGACCAACGGATAATTTTCCTTGTGATGGCTGTGAGTTTGAACCCCAGTGATGAAAAGGTTTTTGTTTTCTTTTTATCAGTTAATTTTTTTTTGGTAAACGATCAGGTATTGATTTTTGTTTCATTTTGTATAGAAAGCGATTTTTCATGGGATTAAAGCCGAGAAAAACTCGGTCTTAGGTAAAAGCAAAGCTTACGAGTAGGAACAAAATCGACGATTGTGGATTTGAATGCATTCAGGCGGTCTTATCGTTTTTAATTTATGCCGATTTTAGTCCAACATGACCCTCCCAACCCGGGCCAAATTTAATAACAATATGAACTGATAAAATGTACTGTGTGTGAAGTTAAGAAGAATATTTTATGACATTATACTTACATTTATTTAAAGTGGGATTTAGCCCACGAATGCCGATCTACCCCATTTAATACTTTTTGGTACATTTTAATTTGTTTTAAGCATATCAATAACATAATATAATCTATCAAGCTGAAATTACTTAAATTTAGCTCGCTAGATGGCGCAAATCGACAACTATCATCAGCGACCAAATAGTACCAAAATTATAGTCCTAGGCATCAGGATGTACCAGCATCATTATTTCAAGCATTAAGTAATAATGTTTCTTTTCATTTATTTTGTGACTCATTACCATTCATGGTTATACTATTGTTAATATCCGTTGTTAAAAAGATCTGAAATTGGGTAAGTATTAACACGTTTAAAGCCCCGCGGGCCAGTAGCTTACTAAACGAGAAAAAAACTTCGACATACTATGTAAAAAGTCTGGCTTAAATATGTGTCTACGAGGCCCCAATGGAAAGACATACGTAAATCTTTTAGCTAGGGTCATGGGGTCGCCTTCTAACCCCGCAGCCCACCCAGCGCATTTCACCGCTGCGTAAGTCCGACTCGATCTTGGCCAGATTTATCCCTCATTTAATAATACGTTTCCACCCGCGACTTCGTTTGCGTGGACCCGAGATAAAGCTATCCCATATTTTAATCCAGGCTATAAACTATATTCGTGCAAAATATCATCCAAATCGGTCAAGCCGTTTAAGCGTCATTGAGTAACAAACATCTAAACATCCAAATACAATAATTATATAAGTGTATTCATAAGATTATCTTTTAGTTTATATTTTATCAATTAAATTTTCACTTTGTTCGTAAACTTCAGCACAATTCTATCATCACTGTAGCGAAAATCGCGAACGAAACCTTATTCATTAAACTTAAAAGGCCGGCTAGTTAGAGTCTGTCAAGCAAGTCCTGTCCCTGGAAATTTTGCAAATCCTACTAATATTATGAATGCGAAAGTTTGAATCTCAGTCACGCAAAAACTGCTAAACGGATATAAATTAATTTTGGTACACATAGTGGACACACCTACCTAACCTTCCTAACCTGGATTGGATTGGACCTGGACATAAATAAAACTTTTTACTCCGGGAATCATCGTCTAAGGGGGCGAAATAGGAGCAAAAGTTTATAAGGAGCTACGATATAAACGAGTTCTATTTACGCGGACGAAATCGCGGGCAGAAACTGGTAGTCCTATATATGTAGCTGGTAGCTTTAATATTTATCATTCGGGAAGTACGTACATACATTACAAGCTCTGTTGACAAGAAGTGCCAAAAGAAATTAGCCAGTCAGTCAGTAGAGTAGATTAAGTGTCCTGAAAATACATAGTGTACAGTAATCTATTCATTCATTCAAGAACTACCTATGTGAAGCATAAACTTATTTCGAAAGCTTATCACACAACAACTACACGAATGATTAAACTCGATGGGACTAATTTTGACTGAATTTAGAAATTATTTATTACGTTTGGAATGACATTGTGTTTTTAAATTATTATTCTCGTTTTATTTATATTGTTTTTGACTTTAGATTGTTTTTCTAGAAACATTCTAGACTAGTATTTTTATATATTTTTTACGTCATGTATTTTTTACTTTCTATGTTTAATAAATTACTCTTAGTACTACTTAAGCTTAAGATTATGTATCTATCTTTCGATTTCAAAGTGCATCGTTACTGCAACTTGAATAAATATCGTTTTGAGTTTTGAGGTCGAAATAAATACATAACACAGCAAATAGATACTTGGCTTGGGCACACACCATTATTTTACAGTGTAATATTACTAGAAAGATCTAGTAATATTACACTGTAAAATAATTAAATCTGCTTCTGCTAAATAGCAGTATCCTAAAATATTGTACGTTAAATACCTTAATGATTGTGACGAACTACAGAACCACTATCACCTTTATAATTACTCACTTTCATTCAATATATTATTAGTAGGTATTTGTATAGAGTGAGATGTAGAGTGTGAGACGACTAATCTGATACTTAACCACTTATACATAAGTAATGATTGTTATGGTAATCTAGGACAGTGAAATAACGCGCTCAGCACTCGGGAAGCAATTCATATTTAAGTCAGACGTCATCTACAGGGAACTTAAAACTTAACGAGGGATCTTGTTTATTTAATTCTAGTTATGAATGTTAAAGATCCGCAAATGTTATCAAACTAAGTAATTATAGTAAAGTTAGTTGTTAATCTCAGTGTCAACTTTTTCAGAAGTTTGGGGCGTGTGGCTCATTGTTTTGAAAACGAATTTTCACTATGAACATGTATAAGGGTCCGCAGTAAGCTCGATTCTCCATACAAACGTAGTTACGCTCTCATTTTAAAACTACGTGTTGGATTGTAACGATACTTTGCATGTACAATGACATGAGGTATATCCAGGTCTGTAATTATATATGAGATAGAGATAGAGGGTAAGGTTGTCTCTTTTCAGCGTTCCGTACGACAATTTTATTAGCCCAACCCAACAGAACAGGACTACGAGTAAGTCTGACACATTTCGTTTTCTTAATCCCTCTGAGTTTTCTTTATCATTAGATCATTCATCACCTTTGCATCATCTATAGTTAACGGTCCACCTGGCACTGCCAGCGCAGACAGAGGCATTTGTATAATCGATAATTCAATAATAGCAGATATGTAGGTAAACTAAGGCACGGTTTTATAAAGATGGCTTAAAGACATTTGATCAGACCATTGAAACTATATTGAAATGGACTGCGAATATTCGTAAGGTCGTCCTTTTTTGTTCCTGTTATAGGTAACACCGAGAGTATACCTACCAACGTTAAGATACAATCGTGAGAATGCAACGAACGTAAACAAAGCAAAACGGATTACTTACGATAAAAATATTGATTGAGCACCCCGGGCGTCAGGTCAGCAGCAGCAAACAATTGGTGTCGCTGCGCAGGACAATAAACAACCAAGCGAACCCGCGAACTTAGCGACGAATAAAGCAGCTACAATATTTCCACGTTAAAATATGTATCTGTACTTATTTTCTTCGCAAACTTATGATTGAACCCTCGCTCCAAGCAAGTATTGGGAAACTTGTCAAAAGAAAGTTACTGACAAGGTCCCTACAGAAAGATTCTATGATATTTTACAACGTCTACTGTGCATTTATGTTTTATTAAGAACAATGTCGCTACTTACTTTGCAATGCAGTACTTGTTTCCCTTAAACTGTGTCATGTTTCGCATACTTACATACCTACATAATTAAACAAAGAAATATGATTAGCAAGTAGAGCCCAACTCCTTTAGTCGGTACCAAACGTCGTAGGATTTATAGTATAGTCAACTAGCGACCTGCCCCGGCTTCGCACGGGTACTATGATATAGATATAAACCTTGTCTTGAATCACTCTATATATAAATTAGTCGGTACCAAACGTCGTAGGATTTATAGTATAGTCAACTAGCGACCTGCCCCGGCTTCGCACGGGTACTATGATATAGATATAAACCTTGTCTTGAATCACTCTATATATAAAAAAGCGGCCAAGTGCGTGTCGGAAAACGCACAACCAGGGTTCCGTCCCTATTAAAAAGGTCATGTCAGATCCACCATACCCCCTAGCCATACCCCTGGGGGTAGGGTGGACTGAACCATACCACCGTTAGTAGTGCTGGGATTTGATGGAAAAATAGAAAAAGAAATAGGTACAAAATTTTTAATTTCATTTAACTGAAAAAAACGTGTAAACTTGTGTAAACTCATTGTAATTTAATAGTTTTGAACATGTTTTAAATAATTATTTTTTCAAATGACAAAGTCGCGGAACATAAATCTAAGGAGTCGGTATAGATACTTTTTTTATGATGTCGTTACCGACATAATTATGGTTTTCATTTTAAGATTTCCAAAAAATGCTCAGCGACGTGCAAAATGGGCTGCAGTCATAGCACGCGACAGTTGAGGTGTTTTTTTTTAAACCAAACGACTCGCGTGTCGTTTGTTCGGCTCATTTTATGATTCGGATATATTATAGGTATACGACAAAAAATGGAAGAACAGGTTTACTAAAACTGCCACACCTCTCATGAACGTACCTAAGCCTATTTCTTTCCATTACATATTTTAATTTCAATTACTTCCAATATACTTAGCTTTATCTTCTGCCTTCTGGCAAAAGGTAATTAATAGCATTAATGAACTATAATAAAATTCTATAATACAATCCCAACACATCATTTGGAAATGCGCAAATTGTTGCCAATTTTCATCATCATTCATTTTTGACCTTATATGTCGTAATAATCGTTTTATAGATGTCGGATGATCATGCGACTGACGTTCAAAACCCATAGGATCGTTTTAATAAAATCGACAGCTGATCTCTACTTGACTGTACGCTTACATAACATCGCAAAAAAGAAAGTATTAAAAGTAAAGGCAGGTCGAAAATACAATTATTTAACAAACTGAATCTATTTCAAGGAAACTAAAATGACTTCTTTTTATGAACTCTGTCAGCTTTACTATATGTACTTACGGAAATCTCATCAATTGTTTTGTATATAATATTTGTACAAATATTTGAAACTGTTTATTTCCCACTTGTAAAATAAAGAAACCAGATTTATTTGGGCTTTCTGTTGAAATAAATAAAATTTATAACGCGACTCCATTCATTCGCTAAACGCTAACTAAAGTTTTGACGTGAGCAGTCAATTCACATTGTATGTCTCAATAAACTAAAAAGTATTTAATCTTTTGATGTTGGTTTGCTAATATGGTGCTTAAGGTCTAAAACACTGAGTTCTTTTTTTATGAAATATCTTGATGCAGGTTATAAGTTAACGCTATTAGCAACTACTGAAATGTACTAGAGCTGTCATTCTGGGGCTCTGGGGCACATTTCTTGGCATATTTGCTTGACATTGTGCATCTAGTTCTATATACTAAATCAATGGTTACTACAGATAACGGTAGTCTAACTTTTTCAACTACACTGCGTGATACTGATAACGGTAACATTTGGGATAAATATTATAAAGCATAATATAGTGCACAGCACTACGGTGGTATGGTTCAGTCCCACCCTACCCCCAGGGGTATTGCTAGGGGTATGGTGGGTCTGACATGAAAAAGGTAGGAAAACTTATGGCACTTACATCCTTTTCTCTAAGGAAGGCAGTTTTTTATAAATATCTCGAAAACCTTTGAACCGATCTTGTTCAAAACAAATATCGCTGAAAGAATTTTATAAGCCCTACGAGCATGTATTTTTTCATAATTTTATAGTACACGGTTCAAAAATTAGAGGGGTGGGGGGGGGGGCACAATTTTAGTGACTTTCGGGGCGATTATCACCGACTCTATTCACTTAATCCAAAAAATTGCTTAGAAACCTTATATTTATTTTGAAAGGCCTGTCGATTGATGTACTACACGTGGGCTTGCAAAAAAAAAAATTTTGGCTTTCGGTTTTATGTATGGAAGTGCAACCCTAAAAAAAATTTTTTTTAGTAATTTCATTGCAAAACTATGTAGCGGTTAACAAAATACACCCTATCCTCAATTTTTTATTCAAATACACCTTATGGTTTTCGAGTAAAATGCTTGTGACATACTGACGGACAGACAGACAGACAGACATGACGAATCTATAAGGGTTCCGATTTTTGCCTTTTGGCTACGGAACCCTAAAAACGCATGAAAATCTGTTGTGTAGTTTTAAAGATCTGAGCATGCATAGGGACAGAAAGCGGGAACCGACTTTGTTTTATACTATGTAGTGATTTTGTCACGTTACGTGGACTTACAAACCTTTTTGGAAGCCCACGTAACAAGTATGATAGCTAAATACAAATTACAAAAGAAAAGTTAGGGTCGAGGTTCTTTATTAAGAGCGTTTCTTGACAAGCAAACAGTAGTACCTAGTTACCAGGACACGTGGTGGTTAAATTAGAAAAGAGTTAAACGGAACCAGTGGGATCCCCAGGAAGTCCCGCCGTAGGATGTGAGGGATCAGCAGGTAGAAATGGCAGGCCGGAGGCGTGCGTAGCAGCGCGTGCGAGGAGTAAGCGTACGGGCGTACCGTCAGGGTATAAGTCTCCGCCAGGCGTTCGGTAGGGGCGCGTGTAGCGCGGCAGTCGACAACCAGGCGCGTAGTAGGGCGCGAGCAGTAGGTAGGCGCGTAGTAAGGCGCGTGCAGCAGATAGGAACGTCCCGTGGGGCGTGAGCAGTGGCCGGCGCGTAGTAGGACGCGCGCAGCAGGGCGCCTTCCAAGCCAAACGCTCGGGAGGAGCTCAGCAGGGCCGTTCCGAAGGGTGGTGTACAGATGTAGCGCTTCGGGAGGCAGGTGCTCAGTAGGGGAGCCCCGCAAAGGCAGTCGTCCAGCAGGGACGCACTTCGTAGTTGAACTAACGGCCGACGAGTAGGTTTAGGGACCCTCTTGAGTTGCGGGGCCGGCTGTGACCCCGCAACGGATCTGTTCTGTACTTCTTGTTTGGAAGTCGAAGGTAAACTCCTTTAATACAGCGGCTGTATTGGCTTTTATACCCAAGGGATCCCGTGTTCTAGAATGACATATTATAATTTCATATTTCAAAAATTACAAGCTACCAGGGTTTCATAAGTACCTAAAAGTATACAGACTTAGCCGAAAAGTATAAAACCTAACCTTTATGGTAGTGAAAATGACTATTTAGAAGAACACAACGTTGTTGACAGATTGTCAACAGAAAATAACAAACGTATTTATTATTTTTAAGAATTTCAGGAATAGGGAAAATATAGGATTAAATACGGTTCAAGTGAACAGAAACCGATTGGTGGATACCAGAAGGGCAAAATGATAGGAGGAAATAAATGATTTGAGTACCTTGGTCAGTCAGGTGTAAGTTTAAAGGTACTTGCGTGTCCCACGTTGGCGGCGCCGCTCTCTTGATAGTAAATAAAACACCTGCTTGTCTGTCTTGTCACACTACGTAAGGTTGAGTACTAGAATTGAGAATGCTGAAGGCAGACGGGATTCACTGACTCTAATTGGAAGGTTTATTAAAGTTTTTTAGGACGCGTGAGCGCGTCACGTCAGACATTTTTTTTTTACGAGAGAAGAGTGAGTGAAAGTCTAAAAGTGACCGAATGTAATTGTTGATTAAGGATATGGAAATGAACTAAAGATGAAGGGTTGCTCCTTAATGTTGCTAGATTAAAATAATGTAATTCCTAAACATACTGCCCGGGAAGAAATCTTCAGGATTTCTTAGAACACTACAACTAATTGTCTACAATAGTGCAAAATAAACTATATTATTACTAAATATGCTTAAAACTACGTGAACCTCTACATTTAATCATTGCTGATGAGGGAGAGGGCACAGCTTCAAAACAGGTCGCACCAAGTGGTTGCCTGTAGCAGTTTTCAAGTTAGCAACTCGCACTACACCGTCACGTCCTGGTGATAACGAAATTATACGAGCCAGTGTCCAACAATAAGGCGAGGTGTTCTCATTTATTATGAGTACCATATCATTAACCTTTATATTATCTGTGCCCTTAAACCACTTGTTCCGGCTTTGCAGATGGTGCAAATACTCCAGGTTCCAACGACGCCAAAAACTTTGAGTTAAGCTTTGAAGAAGTTGCCAACGAGATAGCCTATTCAATTTCTCAGTCTGAAGATCGTACTCAGGAAGAGACACCATGTTATCTCCTAAAAGAAAATGAGCTGGGGTCAATGCATCAATTTCATCAACGTCGTCTGAAATGGGGCATAGAGGTCTCGAGTTCAAAATTGCTTCAATCTTGGAAAATATGGTACTTAGTTCTTTGAAAGTCAGAACGGTTTCTCCTATTATACGTTTCAAGATTACCTTTGATGATTTAACTGCAGTCTCCCATAGTCCTCCCATGCTTGGAGCAGACGGGGGATTAAAATGCCATTTAAGCTGATGCTTGAGGAAGTAATTTTGCACGTCAGTGTTCGTTGTGCACCTCTTGAGGAAGGAGTAGAGTTCCTTTAAATGATTATTTGCTCCAACAAAGTTGGTACCACAATCAGAAAAGATGTCCGAGCACCAACCACGTCTACTAATAAAACGGGTGAGACACGCCAAGAAACAGTCGGTGGAGAGATCTGACACCAATTCAAGGTGGCAAGCCTTTGTGACCATGCACACGAATATACACAGGTACGCCTTTGCAATAGGTGCACGTTTCAGTTTGGACGTTTTTATCAAAAACGGTCCGGCATAGTCAACTCCAACTCTTGCAAAGGGTTTACACGGAGTGACTCTTGATGGAGGCAGATCTGCCATCAAATAGCCAACTGGTTTCGGGTTAGCCTTAAAGCACTTAAGGCATTTTCTAATTTGCTGTTTAATAACCGTACGAGCCGATAGGATCCAAAATTGTTTTCGCAACAATGAAAGCAATATGGGGGCACCCACATGCAAGTACAATTCATGATAATAGTTTATCAACAAAATTGTTAGGTGGTGCGATTTTGGAAGAATAACTGGATGTTTACGTTGCGTGGAGAGATGCGTATATCTTAATCTCCCTAATACACGCAGGAGCCCTTCAGTATCAATGAAGGGAACTAATTTACGAAGGTTAGTTTGGTGTGGTAAACCGCGTTCAACTAATTTCATCTCAGTGGCAAACACAGAATTCTGGACAAGTTTTATTAAGGAATATAAGGCGTTACGCCACTCCGAACATGTCAATGGACCATTAATTTTTGCGGTTGGGTTTTTCAGATTGTAAATAAATCTCAGGCAGTATCCATGTACCTTAACGAGGGTGTGAAGTGAGCTATATCTAGACATAAACTCCGTCGGATCGACGTCACAAGTGATCTTGTTCACTTGGACAATGGACTCTGCATCGTCATCAGGTTCAAAAGGTAGCGTCTCACGTATGATGGGACCGGCAGACGGCCAAGTGTCTGGCGACATTTTAAGCCATGGTGGAGACCACCAGAGAGAATGGGAGCCAAGCTCCGAAGGCATCAATCCTCGTGATGCAGCATCTGCAGGATTCATCAAGGAAGGCACATGCCTCCATTGAGACGGGGATGTGTTCGCCAGAATCTGTGAGACTCTGTTCCCTTCGAACATCTTGAGTTGATGAACCGGCGTGCGTATCCATGAAAGAGCAATGCTCGAATCACACCAGATCACAGTTTCATGGGATACGTTTATCAGTGTGGAACAGTGTTTGACCAATTTTGACGCTAGAAATGCACCACAAAGCTCGAGTCGTGGTACCGTCATCTTCGGTTTTATTGGTGCAACCTTGGACTTGGAAAGTAACAGGTGAACCTCAACCTCATTATTTGCTCTTTCAACACGAAGATAAACTACAGCGGCGTATCCCTTGAGCGACGCATCACAAAAGGTGTGAATTTGAAAGTTTGTGCCATCAGCAGGCAGGATAAACCGATTCAGTTTAATCTCTGATAGATTTGTGAACTCTTCTATGAACGAGAGCCACTCTGACTGCTCCTCATCAGGCAAAGGGTCATCCCAGCCAAGCCCAAGAAGCCACAGCCGTTGCATGAATGCCTTTGCAGTAAATATGACTGGCATCAGCCAGCCACACGGATCATATATGCACGCTATGTTTGCGAGCACGGCACGTTTCGTCAGTCCCGTATTTAAAATTTTACTATGATACGTAAAAGCATCAGTCACAGGATTCCATTTAACACCCAGTACCTTCACGGATCCTTCATTTTCAGGCTCAAATGACAACGACCCTTCACGGACGTTGTCAGGCAAGTCAGATAAAAACTCACGATTGTTGCTTGACCACTTGCGCAACTCGAAGCAACCTTGTCTAAGCAGATCAATTAACTCGGCTCTTTGCTTCCGAGCAGAGTCGAGGTCGGAGGCTCCCGTCACTATGTCATCAACGAAAATTTGATTCAACAAAATTTGACTAGCTTCAGGATGTGATGCCTTTCCTTCCTCCGCCAATTGCAAAATGCACCTCATGGCCAGGAATGGGCTCGCCGAAACGCCGAAACTGACAGTTGTCAAACGAAATTCTTCGATGGGATCATCAGAGTGCTGACGCCAGAGAATTCTTTGATAGTCACGGTCGGCCGGATGCACCAGCACTTGTCTGGACATACGTAGCTTTGATGTCACAAGTGAATGCGACAGGCTTAAGACGAAAACGTAGAAGTACGTCTACTATATTACGCTGAAGTTTAGGACCCGCGTGCAAAACGTTGTTTAAAGATATACCCGTGGATGAAGGCATAGAAGCATCGAAAACCACTCTTAATTTAGTGGTAGAAGAATCTTCTTTTGTCACTAAATGATGAGCAAGGTAATATTTTCCACTAACAGATTGGTCGGGAACAGGTTCCATATGTTTCTCGTCCATGTATTCCTTCAACACCTTGGAATACTCCATCTTCAATGCAGGATCCCTTTTGAATCTTCTTTCTAGACTTAAAAGTCTTCTGGTTGCCGATTCGCGGCTATCTCCCAACTCAGATTGATTCCCTTTGAAGGGAAGACGTACAACAAAACGTTGCTCATCGTCACGTGTGACATTATTCAAGAAATGATCCTCGATAATCTCATCTTGGGGATCAGGAAATATAGTTTCTGGGACCTGTTCAATTTCCCAAAACCTAGTCAAACAATCATCTAACGCCACGTGATGTGACGTCAACTCAGGAACAGATTTGGTGAACCTTGAGGCATCACCAATTATTATCCAACCAAAAACAGTTAGATAAGCCGCTGGTACATTGTGGGAAGGCCATACCTTCTCGCCACAAGAAATGTCATTATACATGTCACTGCCCAAGAGTATGTCTATGGGCCGAGACAGATTAAAATTATCATCAGCCAATTGTAGATGCTGATAATTTGACTTAATATCTGCAGCCAGGGAGACAGATGGTAGATTACCAGTCACTTTCTTTAAAATGATAGCCGAAACAGTCAGTAACGGCGTGTCAGAAGTCAACGGTTTTAAAAACAAAGTTGTCACTCCATGTGAGCGATGAGGCATACCGGCACCCACACCACTTATTGCCACTGGCTGATGGTTGTGCTTAAGTTGGAGACGTTGAACGCATTCCTCTGACACAATCGAACACTGGGAACCAGGGTCCACAAACAAACGAACAGGTACGAAATGGCCATCACCATTACCTGCTAGACACATCGCCGTACCCAACAAGACATTGTGCAATTTTCGTTAGTACCCATCACAGGAGAAGATATCAACATTGCACTGTTGACCTTTGGCACATCAGGGACATCCATTTCTTCTTCACCTACACACGGTGAGGAGACAACAGTAAAATCAGCCGTGACAGCAGCTGAATGTACAACAGATGAAGCAGCATCCCCATTTGCTGAAGATGGACAAATCAATGTGTGATGCTTTGCCTGGCAGATCTTGCATTTATGTAATGAAGTACATTCATGGTATTTGTGAAGACCAAAACAATTGAAGCACAGATTCTTTGATTTCAGAAATTCTCGACGTTGCTCAATACTTAATGCCCTGAATTTATTACACATATACATGTAATGATCTAAGTTGCAATACCGACAACTTATTTCTTTGCTTTCTTTGCCTCGTTCCTGAACATGTATGACTGTTTTAATGTTGCGGTTAAATTGAGGCTTAACAGGCAGCGATTTAGACAAAGTGCTACATGATTGCTTTACAGGGACAGACATCTCCAATGCCATGCAATGATTTTCCAGGAAGACTATAAGTTCAGTATATTTAGGTATGTTTCCACCTGTCAAACTCAATTCAAATTTGCTACGCACATCAGTAGGTATCCGCTTAAGTAGAATGTGTAACAGGATAAATGACCATTCATCAGGGTTGAACTTTAACGCTTTAAGAGCTGCAATATGTTCATTAAATGTGCGATTTAGACAAAGTGCTACATGATTGCTTTACAGGGACAGACATCTCCAATGCCATGCAATGATTTTCCAGGAAGACTATAAGTTCAGTATATTTAGGTATGTTTCCACCTGTCAAACTCAATTCAAATTTGCTACGCACATCAGTAGGTATCCGCTTAAGTAGAATGTGTAACAGAATAAATGACCATTCATCAGGGTTGAACTTTAACGCTTTAAGAGCTGCAATATGTTCATTAAATGTGTTTAAGAATGGCCTTAAGTCTGACTTAACGTTAACAATTGTCGGCAGGGCCATTATGTGCCCAAGATGAGTATCTGCAATTAGACGTATGTTAGAGAACCTCTTCTCTAAAAGTGTTAAGGCAACACTATAATTTTCATCAGTCAATGGCAAATGTTTCACTAAATCATGAGCCTCTTTTGACAGACATGACAACAAATAATGTAATTTTCTCACAGGCCTCATGGATCCATTTTCATCAATTAAATTTTTGAAAATATTGATGAAATTGGTCCACCCAGTTATGTCCCCAGCAAACGACGGCAAAGAAATGCGAGGTAAAGGCAAGTCTTGCCCTTGACATTGGGAGTTGACATCGGAAACCACGTTCGCGGATGGTGACGAACCACTCGGGACTAATCGACAATATATCGCACTCACCTGAGTCAACTTTGAATCATATTCCATGTACTCTTGTAAATGCTTATCCGCATCAAAACCGGCGCGTTTAGAAGCCTCGACCGAAATATAACTATCCGTAAACTCCTTTTTGATTTGCGGAAACTCTTGATACCTTGCTTTAAATTCTAACCACTTTGATTCGTCATCAACCGCACTATTTGCCGCATTCCACAGTAAATCTATTTGTAATTTTACCACTTTGTATCGTATTTCGACCGTCATATTCGCTAAAACTCACGATTTTCCTTGCAATAATAACAATATCTTTCACAAATAACGTTTCACGAAACTGGAATAATTGACACTTGACAGTTCAGTTCAGTTCGTTACGTTCAGTCACTGCGTTTCGTTTCACTATCACCACAGACAAAATATGTTCCCATTGCCTAAGATTCGAATGGAAACTCCATGAAATGCTCCAACGAAAACAGACGTGGGTGACTACCTTTACCAACCAGCAATGACGAAACGTAATATACGTGAATATCTACCTACACTTTTAGGTTAGATAGTGAAATTCATTTTATGCACAATGCAGACAATTAGACGTATGACTTTATGCACAATGCAGACAATTAGACGTATGACTTAATTTTGTACGTTCTAGACACGATAAATCGGGAGCACATAAATAAACAATTACTTTCGTAAGACCGATGCAATTCATGCAGACACTTTCGACTTATATGCACTAAGTGCAGGAAATTAATTACTTTTGTAAGACTAATGCACAACTTGCTGACACTTTTCAACGTAATGCACTGCGGCAGAATACTTCTAAATTAGTTTAAAGAAGTTGGACAAACTACGCAACAAAATGGCCGACAACGTGAAACTTTACTTTGAAAATCGGCGTTTTCAATACAAATGTTGAGAGATCCGGTTCTAAAGGAACAAATTTTATGGTGGATACCAGAAGGGCAAAATGATAGGAGGAAATAAATGATTTGAGTACCTTGGTCAGTCAGGTGTAAGTTTAAAGGTACTTGCGTGTCCCACGTTGGCGGCGCCGCTCTCTTGATAGTAAATAAAACACCTGCTTGTCTGTCTTGTCACACTACGTAAGGTTGAGTACTAGAATTGAGAATGCTGAAGGCAGACGGGATCCACTGACTCTAATTGGAAGGTTTATTAAAGTTTTTTAGGACGCGTGAGCGCGTCACGTCAGACATTTTTTTTTTACGAGAGAAGAGTGAGTGAAAGTCTAAAAGTGACCGAATGTAATTGTTGATTAAGGATATGGAAATGAACTAAAGATGAAGGGTTGCTCCTTAATGTTGCTAGATTAAAATAATGTAATTCCTAAACACCGATAATAAAAGTAATCCTAAGGTGCACGATATCAAAAACAGTGTACAGAAGTATACCCTTTCTTAGAAGTTGGGGTTACAAGAACCAAGAGAGTGAATCAATGATGTAAATAAAGCCTAAAAAGACGTAAGATGGCAATTGCAAGGTCTTGCATTAACTGATGTGACCTACAGGTGCAACGCAGATAAAGGTAAATGCTACATACAAGGTAATGCTGCTCATCGGTAACGGACCCACGAGATCTAACGATATGCATTGGAACGGGCGAGAACAAATTTTAGGTTTACCCATGATGCCATAAGGAGAGTGGTTAGAGTGTTTGTAGGCTAAACAAGTTTCGCATTTTGATATGTATTTAGCAACATCTCTAAACATGCCAGTCCAGTAGTATTGTAGTGCTAATTTCTTGTAAGTCTTGAATATGCCCAAGTGTGGATTAGGTGGAGAGCCATGGAATTCTTCGATAAGTGATTTTCTAGTTGAAGGAAGAGGAACTTCTTTCCAGGCAAAATCGTCCGTTATGGAGTTTTGATCGTAACTACGACGGAATAGCTTGTTGTCTCTATAGTTGTAGTTCGGGTAACTGTCCGGATTGTTTTGACAGTCCGAGATTAATCTGTTGTGGTCTTCATCGTTAGTACGTTGAATTTCTTGAGTAATTGGTGCCGTTTGATGAAGATCAGGATTTCTGTCGAACGAGCGAGAGAGTAGATCGGGGACAACGTTGTCTTTTCCTCGCTTGTGTTTTAAAACGCAGTTGAATGTTGAGAGTCTGAGGGCCCATCTAGCTAGTCTACCTGAAGGATTAGATAGATTTAGGAACCATTTTAGAGCAGCATGGTCCGTGTAAACAGTAAATTCTTTTCCATTGTCCACGTAGCATCTCCAGTGCTCAAGAGCTGAAATGACAGCTAACGTCTCCCGTTCTGTGGTTGAGTAGTTCCGTTCATGCTTATTGAAACTTTTGCTCATGTATGCTATTACGACTTCTCTATTATCTTGCTTTTGTGTGAGCATCGCTCCGATTCCATCGTTGGAGGCATCGCAGTGAACAGCAAAAGGTTCATCAAAATTAGGGCAGGCAAGGATTGGAGTTGTCACAAGTAGTTCCTTCATCTTTAGGAAGGCGGAGTTGGCTTCGGCCGTCCAGCCAAATTTTGGCGAGTTCTTCCCCGAGGCTGCCAATTTATTAAGAGGTGCTGCAATAGTACTGAAGTTTGGGATAAATCTTCTAAACCAACTGCAGCTGCCGTGAAATCTTCTTATCTCTTTTTTTGTAGTCGGCGTAGGATATTCTAAAATTGCCCGAACTTTGTCAGGGTCAGCTCTCAAGCCTTGTTCATCGACCATAAAACCAAGGTATTTTAGTTCTTTTTTGAAGAATTGACTTTTTTCGTAGTTAATCGTCAAACCTGCGTATGTTAGTTTTTCAAGAACTCTGATAAGAAGGGAAATATGTTCTTCAAAGGTCTTGCTGATGATGACGATATCGTCTAAGTAGCAAAATACTTTATGCTCAAACTCCGGAGTGAACAGCGCGTCCATTAGTCTTTGTTGTGTCGCTGGAGCATTGGTTAGAACAAAAGGCATGACAACAAAGCGGTACATTCCTCTACCTGGAACGTAAAAAGCTGTCTTGTCCCTGTCTGGAGGGTGTAGTGGAACTTCCCAGAAAGCTTTCGCAATATCAATGCTTGAAAGATATTTAGCATCTCTCAAGTGGTCTAATATTTCGTTCATTAATGGCAGGCTATAGGCATCACGACGAGTGATAGAGTTAAGTTTTCTACTGTCAACACAGAAACGCCATTCACCATTCTTCTTAGGAGTTATGATCACCGGAGATAACCAAGGGCTCTCGCAGGGTTCAATCACTTTCCAGCCAAGCATCTTGTCTACTTCGTTTGTAAGTGCTCTTTGTTTTTCAGGTGATAGCCGGTAGCAGCGTTGTCTTACAGGTGGAGAGTTCCCTGTATCGATTTTATGGCAAATCAGATGAGTCTTTCCAAGTTCGCCTTTTTCTTCGAAGGAAATTTGCTTGAATCTGGCGATGATGTCTGCAGCTATGTCTTTCTGTTCCGAAGATAATGCTTCATAAGTGAGGATCTTCCCAGTGTCAGATGTAATGGTATTACACTGTACATTGTCAAAGATAGTAGGTGTAAGCAATTCGGGTATAAGATTAAAAGTTTTCCAAAAGTCTACACCTAAGATGATTGAAGGGTGTATTTCAGGGAACGCGTAGGCTCTTATAACATGAGTTTGATTATTAAAAGTCATGAGTAAGTCGATATAGCCTAATGATTGCAATTTGTGGTTATTAGCTGTAGCGACTGAAAGTGGGCACGACTTCGATAAAGAATAACCCTTTTTCAAAAGGTCAAGGTGAGAATTGTTGCCTAATATAGTTAAAGAACTTCCACTATCTAGTAAACCGGAAAAAGGGATTCCGTCGATAGTAAAGTTAAGAAAAGGTCTATTATGATCCTTTTCTTCTTCATAAAGGACTGACGAAATCTTGTAAAGATTAAGGAAATTACGAAGATAAGTAAGCCAATTTTGCCAGTCAATTATGTCAAAAGGGCTAGAGTTATTGGTGCTATCGGAGTCGTGCAAAGTTAGTTTTTTTGGAGAGGAATAGTGTTTGGTATTACAGTCAGGACTGTCTGTGGTTTTAAAGCCTCGCAGACCGCATTTAAAGCTAATGGGGAAGTGAGGTTGCTGACAAGTTCGAAGAGAGTGGGCGTTTGCGCGACATCGAACACAGAAGAGATTAGAGGTAAATTTATCAGAGATGCTATTTACTTGTTTAGTAAAATAATTTTTAAAAGGGGGTCTTGAGTCTGAATTGAACTGGGTTTTAGGCTGGCTAGGGAGGGAAGGTTTAGATGAGGATGTCGAAGGGTTGTAATTGAATTCAGATGCTAATTGATCAATAGCAGGTTTAGGTTCTTTAAAGTTACGGTCTCTATCCAAAATATGTTCGTAATTTTGGCAGGCTGATATCAGAGAATCAATGGAATCAATTTTATTCAATGCCACGAATACTGAATAGCAGGGGCGTATGTTTCTGAGGAGAATTGAGAGTTGCTGATTCACTTATTTTTTTGTTGAGACGAGAGAACATACCATGCATAATGGAGATATAAATGATGATAGTCTCGTAATCACCTTGAGTTCTAGCGTTGATAGCAGTCAAGAGTTTGAAGTCATAATCCGTATTTCCGAAATCTCTAATAAGTAGGTTTGAGATTTCACACCACGAGAGGTCTGGTTGACGATTTTTCTGAAATCGAATCCAATGAAGGGCTTTATCAGTAAAAATTTCAAAGACTAAGTCAGCAAGGCGTTCCTTTTTCAGATTGCGGGAAACACCAAACTCTTCAATTTTTTGGAGAAAAGATTTTGGGCAGGAGTTGCCGTTATAGGATAGTTTTCTAAGTTCTGGGATTATATTAGGAGAGGACGTCGTTTGAGCAATATTTTGACAGGGAGTACTCTGTTCTGAGTGTTGGTTTGTAACTAAGTGAGAGGATAAAGGGGCTTCAGGTGTTGTTCAAAGAGGAGGGCAGTGAGGAGATGCTAAGGGTGTAGTTTCCGCAGATTCAAAAAGTAGAGCTTCATATTTGTTTTCTAAAACCTTGAATCTTTCCGAAAGTCGGTTAAATTTGTCTGTGAGAGGCGAGTTATGGTCTAAGTCGATGCGTCTAAGTCGAAAAAATAAGTGATTTTGAAATGATTCTAATCTTTTACACGCGTATGGAGAAGCTTTAGATTGTAACTGGTTGATCTTAGATTCAAAGTAATTCAGACAAGTTTCAACCTGTTCGAGATCTTCTTCAGGGGGAATGACTGACTGCAAGACCTCTGTCGGTGGTTGCGATTGACCCAGTGTTTCTGCCTGTTTTTTTAAAGCTACCAAATTTTCTCTTGGTTAATCTAACCTAATTATAACCTCGTATTCGAGTTCAGGCTTATTTAAGTTAACATATTTGATAGGACGTGTCATAGTAACTGAGTTAAAAAAAATATTTTAGGTAGAAGTTAGTTAATAAGAGGCCGAAATAAAGAGGTTTTAGAGACGTATGTTGTCTGTAGTTTTTAAAATTTAGAAAAAAAATAAGCTTGTCAAAAATAAGGCCTCTTGCGTTGGGCGCCAAAACTGTCACGTTACGTGGACTTACAAACCTTTTTGGAAGCCCACGTAACAAGTATGATAGCTAAATACAAATTACAAAAGAAAAGTTAGGGTCGAGGTTCTTTATTAAGAGCGTTTCTTGACAAGCAAACAGTAGTACCTAGTTACCAGGACACGTGGTGTTTAAATTAGAAAAGAGTTAAACGGAACCAGTGGGATCCCCAGGAAGTCCCGCCGTAGGATGTGAGGGATCAGCAGGTAGAAATGGCAGGCCGGAGGCGTGCGTAGCAGCGCGTGCGAGGAGTACGCGCACGGGCGTACCGTCAGGGTATAAGTCTCCGCCAGGCGTTCGGTAGGGGCGCGTGTAGCGCGGCAGTCGACAACCAGGCGCGTAGTAGGGCGCGAGCAGTAGGTAGGCGCGTAGTAAGGCGCGTGCAGCAGATAGGAACGTCCCGTAGGGCGTGAGCAGTGGCCGGCGCGTAGTAGGACGCGCGCAGCAGGGCGCCTTCCAAGCCAAACGCTCGGGAGGAGCTCAGCAGGGCCGTTCCGAAGGGTGGTGTACAGATGTAGCGCTTCGGGAGGCAGGTGCTCAGTAGGGGAGCCCCGCAAAGGCAGTCGTCCAGCAGGGACGCACTTCGTAGTTGAACTAACGGCCGACGAGTAGGTTTAGGGACCCTCTTGAGTTGCGGGGCCGGCTGTGACCCCGCAACGGATCTGTTCTGTACTTCTTGTTTGGAAGTCGAAGGTAAACTCCTTTAATACAGCGGCTGTATTGGCTTTTATACCCAAGGGATCCCGTGTTCTAGAATGACATATTATAATTTCATATTTCAAAAATTACAAGCTACCAGGGTTTCATAAGTACCTAAAAGTATACAGACTTAGCCGAAAAGTATAAAACCTAACCTTTATGGTAGTGAAAATGACTATTTAGAAGAACACAACGTTGTTGACAGATTGTCAACAGAAAATAACAAACGTATTTATTATTTTTAAGAATTTCAGGAATAGGGAAAATATAGGATTAAATACGGTTCAAGTGAACAGAAACCGATAATAAAAGTAATCCTAAGGTGCACGATATCAAAAGCAGTGTACAGAAGTATACCCTTTCTTAGAAGTTGGGGTTACAAGAACCAAGAGAGTGAATCAATGATGTAAAGAAAGCCTAAAAAGACGTAAGATGGCAATTGCAAGGTCTTGCATTAACTGATGTGACCTACAGGTGCAACGCAGATAAAGGTAAATGCTACATTTTGCATAACTGTTTTCCGCACTTACTTACCTAACAGTCAACGAAGAATGATCACTTGATCACGCCCCTAGCTTTCTCCACTCATGTAGATTAAACGATTCAAATGGGATTTGTAGGTACACACAAAATACAAAACAAGTGACCTAGCGATTTTAAATATTTGACGAGGTTATTCATCGTCATCATCGTATCAGCCGAAAGAAGTCCACTATGCTGGTCATATCCAGCCTCCCCCAAAGAGTGCTTAAGTGACCGTGTCTACGCCACCCACATCCAGCGGACTCCCGGGACCTTAAGACCCAATACGCACTGTCGACTAGTCGCCGGCGACTTGGTCTCTCGGCGGCCAAAACATAGGCAGGCGAGCCGCGCGTAAACGCCCATATAAACTGTAGAAAGTCACGGTCGGTTGAGTCGCCGGCGACTAGTCGACAGTGCGTATTGGGTCTTACCAGGCCATCTGCGTCTTTCGGTATGTCAATCAATCAATCAATCAATCAATCAATCGTTTATTGCGTATCACATTCATACATCAGGTGGAAATAAAATGAGTATATAGACACATGTGACGCCCTGCAAGGGCGCAGCAATTTGAGAGGGCTAATATTTGAACATAATATTTTTACATAATAAATTAATACAAAGCAAAACGAGATGGCGATAAATAGATTACAAAAAATTATGTCTAAAATATCATCTTACAGCAATTATTTATTAACTTATTATATTATAATTATTGGTGTTCTCTTTAAAGTAGTCGCTTAAGTTATAAAAACATTTACTGATGAGAAATATTTTTAGATTTTTGGTAAATAACGTTGTTTTCTCTAGGTTTTTGATTGAGGAAGGTAGCTGGTTATATATTTTGATCATCATGTGGTGAGGGCTAGACGTTACCATTTTCATTCTGGAGAAGGGTAGTTTAAGTTTATTAAGATATCTATCATTTCTTCGGATGTCTGTGTTAGGGGTATAAAGTTCAAAGTATTTTTTTACGAATTTACTGGATTCAAGAATGTATATAGAAGTTAACGTGAGCATTTTAAATTTAACAAAGTAAGGCCGACAGGATACCATTTGGTCGATATTGGCTAAAATTCTGACGCACTTCTTTTGGAGTATGAAAATTTTATTTACTTCGGTTTATTGCCCCCACAGTACTAGACCATAAGACATTCTTGAATAGGCGAAAGCGTAATATGCTGTGAGAGCTGTCTCAAAGTCTGTCACTCTTTTGAGATGCTGGAGCGCGTATATGAAAGAAGAGAGCTTTTTAGATAATTTTTGGATGTGCGATTTCTAGTTAAGATGTGTATCCAATTCCACTCCCAATAGGGTAGCACAATTAACCGATTCAATTTTCGTATTATTATAGCTGTATTCTATTGGTAATGCGGGTTTTTGGTGGGGTTTAAATTGAATAATTTTAGTTTTGTTTAAGTTGAGTTTAAGGTTATGAATTTCTAGCCAGTCTGTAATATTGTGTAAAGTTATATTTAGTTTATTTTCTGCTTCTCTAATGTTTGAGCAGGGCAAAAGTACAGAAATGTCATCTGCGAACAGCACGCTATGGTGGTCAAGTACGTTAGGGAGATCGTTGATATAAATGAGAAACAGGCAACATCCTAAGACGCTTCCCTTAGGAATAGAGCCATTTATAGGGATTCTATCGGATCTAGTGCGTTTTATTTTTCCCGTCTGGAAGTCTGTGGATTCTATTTCTACATATTGAGCGCGATTACTAAGATAAGATTTAAACCACTCGTGGGCCATTCCTCTGACTCCTGTATTGTGCAATTTGTATAATAGGGTTTTATAACAGACTCTATCATATGCTTTGCTCATGTCAAGCAGAAGCCCAAGGGCATATTTTTTGCAATCAATTGCCTTAATAATTTGTTGAATGTATTTATATACTGCTAGCGTCGTAGAGCGGTTTTGTCTAAAGCCATTTTGGCTGTCATGTAGAATTCTAAATTTTTCATAAAAGGGGTAGAGGCGTCTCATCATTGCGGTTTCCAATATTTTTGCAGATGTTGGTAGAAGTGCTATAGGCCGGTAGTTATTTGCATCGGTTATCTGACCTTTTTTATTTATGGGTTTAACTAGAGCTATCTTCAGTGCGTCGGGAAACACACCTTCAGAAAAAGACTGGTTTATTAATTGGGTATACGGAGTGGTAAGTAGTTCGGCACAGCTTTTTATTAACGTAGGTGGTATTTCATCTATACCAGAGGAGGATTTATTTGTTAGGTTTTTTAGTATCATACATATTTCTCTAGGTGTAACGGGGTTCAGAAAAAAAGAATTATTTATTATATTAGCCGAGAGGACTTTATTTATATTATTAGAATTAAGACTATAATTAGAATCTAAATAGGAGTTTCCAACGGAGGAGAAAAAAGTATTGAAGAAATTAGCTATTTCCTGTGGGTGAGTTAATGTAATGTTGTCTAAAGTTTTTATTTTGATATTTCTCCTTGTTTTGGATGTGTTTTTCTTGGTCTCCTTATTTATAATTTGCCACATTGATTTGGTCTTACTACGAGAATTTTTAAATGCATGTTTATTACCAAGTTTTTTTGATGCATATACGGTTTTCTTGAGTACTTTACAGTATTTTTTGTAATAAAGTCGTAGAATGTGATTTTTGGTTTGTGATACTAATAATTTTAGGAGTCTTTTATTATGACACGACACTTATATTCCTGAAGTTAGGAAGGTTTTTTTTGACAATAGTTTAATTTTGATGATTTCCTTTGGAATACACTTATCCAGTATCTCTATCAGAGTTTTTTCGAACATATTATAATTTTCGTTTACAGTTTTATTTGATAATATTATACGATCCCAGTTGATTTTATGAAGTTCTTTTTTAAACTTTTCTATGTTAGCTGTATTGAATATTCTCTTAGAGCAGGTAATGTTTTTTAGTTTGGGCATAATAATTGGCATCGATATTAGGATGCCTCTGTGGTCTGACAGGCCATAATCATAAACATTTAATTCTAAGTCGGTGGCATTGAAGTTTGTAAACAGTAAGTCGATACATGTAGAACTTGATATTGTCACACGGGTTGGCTCCTTAATGTTTTGGTGAAAGTTATAAGATAACATAAGGTTAGACAGTCGGGATTTTAGTATGTTTGTTTTCGAAAAATCTATATTCAGATCTCCTCCTATAATAATGTTCTTTTTATTGTCCTTACGAGAGATTAGTTTTAAAATGTCATTTAAACGCGAAAAAAATGATTCTATTTCCCTTTTACTATTGGGCCAATATACGTTTATAATTAAAAGATTGATTTTTTGAATTTCAATTGCGCATGTTTCTAAGATCATTTCTAAAGATTGGGACGTAATATCTAACCGCTCACAACATTCTATTGTATTTTTAGTTAATATAAGAACACCACCTCCCTCATGTTGATCGCGACAAAAGGACGAGGTCACATTATAATTACGTAACTTAAATAATTCAATTTTTTCCGTTTTAAACCATGATTCACAGATACAAATTACGTCTAAGTTTGTTAATAATACTTCGGTTAGTTCTTCAAGAAGATGGACCTTGTTCCACGTACTTTGCATATTTTGGAAGAGAATGCTTGAACTAGTTACGAAAAGTAGACTTGTCTGAGGTGTCTTCTGATGTTGTAGTAGCGAGCTGCGAACTAGATGAGCTTGTGGAGGCATAAAGTGCGGACATGCCATGTGGGACATGTGGGCCTTCGTTTTCTTGGAGGAGCTCATTCTTGTTGATGCGAGTTTCTCTTTTCGTAGAATTATGGCAAGTGGATTTTGGCATTTGAGTGGTGCGAGGTAGTAGGTCGTCGCATGTGGTCGCCACTCGAGATCTTTTCCTCCTGTGCTGTTATTCGCTACGCACTAATGTGGCTCACCCCGCCGGTCACTGGTCACGATACTTTCTACGCTTAGTTACTACGCATTGCGGTGTCAAGATTTTGTCGGTGAGCGTTGACGTGATCTTAAAGCAAGTTACAGAATAGGAGGGGACTGTACAGCCATCGGTTCGACGTAATTATAATATCATTTAATTACGTACGTGGTACGTACTTTAAAGTAGGTACATTATCTAGAAATATCTAAAGAATAATACTAAAGAGTAAGTATGAGTCAAATATCGTTTGTAAGTACTTAATAATAATAATTTATCAGGCAACGATCTATCTTCAGATAAATTTAATGTCTGTTTAACGGGACCGACACCGTGAACTTTTCATACAAACGGTTTTCGGACTATATTATATGGACTATATATTGTTACAAAACACGGTTTTACATTGTACTTGTTTTTATGAAATCTTAATAATAATTGCCTCAAAAATGCCTCAAAATTAACGAATCTTCTCATATAAAACGTATTAATATACTATAGGAAAGTATTTTTCGTGCTCTCTCTCTATTTAGGGTTCCGTAACAAAAATGGTAAAAAAGGAACCCTTATGGTGCGACTCCGTCCGTCTGTCTGTCTGTCACAAAGTGAAATATCTCACGAACAACTTAAGCTATCAATTTGAAATTTGGAATGGTTATAAATGAGAGTTATCCGCGTGCATGGAAAATGAAAAATTTAAATAGACATTATAATTTACTATAAAAAATTACGAATTTGAGGAGGGTGCAAAAAAAATTCTACTATTAGGTCAAGTGGGGTATCTGAAAGGGCTTGAGTTGCACTTTTGGAAGCAGTTTTTTTTTCTACATTGGTAAAATTTCGATTCATGAAGGAAAATGTAAAAAAAATACCATTCCCCCCCCCCCCCCCCCCCTTATCTCCGAAGTTACCCAAGCGATAAAATTGAAATTATTGCTTGTGATTAAGATATAATAGAAAAGAATAGAAAACATTTATTCATGACAACAACACATACATGCACATAAATAAAATAAAAATACAAAAAAGAACATTGCCACGAAACGGTTCCATCTCAGCGTTGTGCTGGCCTAGTGGCCAGCGCTGGTCTTCCGATGGAACCATCCGGTGATTTCACGGCGTAACACACATTTTACAGTCGCACAAAATAATAATAATAGTAATATAAAAGAAAAACAATACAATTAGGACAAGTAATAAAATTTCCGAACGCAACATAACCGCGCCAAGCGAACCGACCAACTAGCGCCATTATGACAGCCGGATGCTCTAGGCAACTAAAACGTCAAACAAGACAGACATGTGACGCGGGCGCAATATAATTATGGAGAAACAAAACAAATATTTCAAGCAAATTAGTACCAAGACAAAACCAAAATACAAACATTAAAACTAGAGGGACATAACACAGAGGTAAGACAACGTTATCATTCGAGTTCCTAAGTGCAGCTCGTGTCAATGCAGATAAACGTAAATATTACTGGAAAAGTAAAACTTTTTCTGTATCTAGCGTATTTTTTGTTTTGTTTTGATTTTGAGGAGGGGGTAAAAAAAAATCAAGTATTAGGTCAATATGAAAGAGCTTGAGTTGCAATTATTGAAACAGTTTTTAATTTTTTTCGAAATTGGTAAATTTTTGATCTATGAAGGAAAACGTAAAAAAAATACCATTCCCCCCGCTTATCTCCGAAGTTATCCAAACGAAAAATTTGAAATAATTACTTGTGATTCGGATAAACATAATTATTACTGGAAAAATAACTTTTTTTTTGTATCTAGCATATTTTTTGTTTTATTTTCAAAAATCATTTCCTAGTTAAATTTGCAATTTAATCAACTTTATAAGTTTTTTTCGTTTAGAAATTCCTATAAGACAGAAATACGCTCTTTCAAATAAAACAAAAATAATAGAGATCGGTTCACGTGATAAACAATAATCGCTAAAAGACCAACATACATACTAAGCTGATTGCCCTTGCACGTTAGAACCAAATGGGGCCGAGATGGCGCTGACCCCATTCGCGGTGTTAAGATTTTACTAGAATTAATGCGGTTGGGTTAGGTTTGAAATTGAATTCTATTGTGTTGGGTTAAAATAAGTAATTTAACAAATATTGGGACATTTACTTCACCTGTAGTTAATTGTTAAGTTTGTACGGAACCCTCGGTGCGCGAGTCAGACTTGCACTTGACCTGTTTTTTTAATTTAAACAGGTTATTTTGCGGGAATCAGGTGGTGTGATTAACTAGGCAAAAGAATAATAACATAAAATCCGTTTGTATGTAATGTAGTCCGCAACATGTTTGTACATGGGAATGTGAAATATGAATATGTAGGAAAAGCTGAAGGAGTATTAATATATTGGTTGGCAGATTATACGAGGCGGTTGTCGGACTTGCTAAGTCCACGGTCGTTAAAACTTCGTAACAGCCTCTCTGTACTCAAAACGACCGGGTGCTTTTCCTCCGTTTAAGTTTTCAGCAGTGCGATACCGCCGCCGCCGCGCTCACTTACGTACACGCTGGCTCAGGTGTTTTTGCGCAAAGCTTTATCTTTAGGTAACTCCGCACTTAATAATAAAAGTAAGATTTAAGACACAATTTCTTCAAATATGTTACTGCTGAAAACCGCGCTGAAACTTAAAAGTAGGTAACTCCCACGTTTTCCTCATAGTCGTATTTGCAACATGCCTGGCGGTGGACTGGAAAGCATAACGAATATGACCGAAAGTTCAAATTAAAATGGAACCGTAATTCCTATTTACATAGCATAATAGGTTTGCAGAAGAATTAATGAAGTTCGTCAAAGACAATTTATCAGAACGGCGATCTCGATGAGTGAAAGGCGAGTTCGCCGAGGCTATTTCGCGCGCGAGACGCGCTATTGTGGGACGCAAAGCCGCCAGCGCAATCCTAATTGATATCAATTACCCTCCCGTCTTTCAATTTCCCTTTGAAACGAACTTAGATCTCCAAACTTCCAGCCTCACAACTGATGTCCAATTTCAAGAAAGTTAAATAACTGGTTTAAGCCTATGATAAGAGCGTACTTAAATGCTTATGACTTGGCAGTATAAAGTAGACCCATACTAAGTATTGGTCAGTTATCTGTTTTTTTATCCAGTGATCTATTTATTTATAATCCTTTGCTGGAAGCTAGAACTTGTTTTTAGGGTACCTACCTCCCCTACACCTAAAGCGGGGATGTAATATTTTTTCTCGTTAAGGCGCCGTAGGTTCAGCGAAGTTAAGCGAACAGTGTTTTTGAAACAATATGATGAGTCTGTTTATAATAATATGGTTTAAAAAAAATACGAATAGTAATCTTGAGGCTTTTCTGCAGGGAAATTAGTGTTTAGAAACATGATTAAGCATTTTTCGCTCTATAGAAAAAATCACGAACATAGGTCTAAAAGGGTCTAAAATACACTTAAAATATTTGTTACAAATTACGAACAAAAGCTAAAAATATTAAAATGGCTTCTAAAAATCGGCAATATCATGTTTGAGGGAAATCAGTGTTTACTTTTTTATTTATTTAAACGGCCAAAAATTTAAAATTAAAAAACATGATTTCCGCGCTTCCGAGCACGCACTTCCATCTCGCTCACGCTTATGCTCAGTGAGAGGGAGAGAAGACCATGAACCTACGGCGCCTTAAAGCCATGGTGTGGGGTATCGTTGGATAGCTCGTTCAAAATATTATGGGGTTCCTAAACCATTTTTAAAATCAGTGATTCATTTGCAAGATATTGCCCTATATATTATGCCATTGCCAGATATTGATTTCAAGCCCTAATTTTTGTTCGAGTCATGTGTCCCCCCCTGCCGGCTAAATGGCTACTACTGGGGATGTGAAAAAATTCGTGGTAGTAGTACATATAATGAATTTAAAAAGGAAACTATCACGGACGAGAAGGCGTAAGAAGTTACCGAGTAATAGCCGCCCAACTTGATGTGTACTTGGAAAGGCCAATTTTCGTACAAATCGGCCGACGCAACCGCACCCGCACGTCGAGGTAACTAAGACAGACAGGCAACTACGGAACCCTACACTGCGCGTGTCCCGACACGGTTTTTAATAACATTTATTAGACACGAGTTCTTTCTCCAACTTGCCGCCACATTGGGCTTTATGTAATATCGTAAAGCCCTGGCGTGTTTGTCAATTTTTCGCTCTGCAACCCCTCTTCCAATAACCGTATAAACACCTCGTACGGTATTTAGCCATCGCCACCCATCATTGCCAACGCGGGTCCGCTGGCCGAGTTAAGATGTTAGGAGAGCGTTTGTACCCGCTCTACGTTCAACCCTAATATATTTTATCCTTGAAACTCTTATTTAACCGTTACAAACTTTGTGTAATAACACTCGGTATTTAATATTTTTGGGGATTGTACAGATATTTAATACCAAAAATTAGACACTATGCTTTAACAGAAAATGTTGTCAGGAATAGGAATAACATAATAGTTATAATTAGTTATCCACCTGTTTTGATCATAGTACCCACTTACTCTAATATTTTATGAATGCCGCGTTTATTGTCATGATAGAAAAGGCCTAAGTAAGTTAATATTTGTTTTTTTAAGCAGTAACGCTGCTAAAGAAAACCGACCTAAGTAAGTGTGCCGATTTGCGACCACTCAGTTGAATCGATGACCAGAAAGGACACTTTCTCGTTTTTTCATTAGATTCCTGTTTAATATAATCCATTATTTTCGAAAAAAAGTAAAGATGTAGCAATTGTCCTTGGTAAACAATTTTATCCTTGCGTTCCCAGGCAGATAGCTTCCGATCGGGGTACGAAGTTTCTATCAACCATTTTTAAAGAGGTAAGTTTACTACTTGATATTAAACAAATAAACTCAACAGCGTATCACCATCAAAATATAGGCCCACTGGAGAAGACACAAACACTTAGCTGCTTTCTGACGTATTCAAGCAAATAAACATCCCGAAACTTGGAGCTCTTGGCTGCCATCTTGGAGTTTTTCATTTAACACTTCGGTATGTCCGAGCTTGTGAATGGTAGAAAGTGTAACTTGCTTAGTAACTTAAAGGGGGTCATGGTACAACCCCTATAATACCGTGTAGCTCTATAATACAATTCAGGCTGCAATAAAGCTAGACAGACGCACGGGACAACCTAATAAGATCGAAAAATATAAGAAAGTTAACATACGATTTAAAAAGGAATTAATTGTGTATAAGGAAAATGATATAAAAAATGAAGTAGGAAATAAGTCAGATAGCATTGATTTGGGTCCATACCGAGTTGTAAAAGATATAACTCCAAATGTGGAGGTCGAGGTTGATGGAAAATCAATGTTAGTACAGAAGAATAGAACTAAGCCCTAATACATTGAATGAATACATCTTATTTTATAAATATAAGAAAAAAAATACGTAAGTATATTATACCTACGCATAATTTTTTTTTCTATTAAAGGGGAGATGTGATGAGTAAAGTAATACTTATGTATATGTGTAATTAGTGTAGTAATAAATATGTAGGTAATGCATGTAGGAATAAATGCCAGTACGCACGACTCGTGTTGTTTACCTGTGTCCCTACATCCGCTCCACAGTGCCATGCCATATATTATTGTAATAAGTAGGAGCATTTCACTACACGAACCTTGCCACAACTACCACACACATCCGTTATTTATTGTTTATATAACGGATAATATTATACTAACCTTAATATTATATCTAATTATTCTCTGTTTTTGACGATCGTGATAAAATTCTTATTTTTTTGACATGTATGCGAATCTGTAATGCAGTTTTTTTATGATGAAATAAATAATCTAATCTAATCTAATCTGTAATAAATATTTTTACATACAGTGGAACTGGTTAAAATTGGTACCTGGATTATTAAGAAACGCTCTATATTTGCAACCAAATGGTCCCTCCCTCCCCTTGGCACCAAAATACCTCTCAATTAAAATTTAGGGACCTCTATAATGACATTTCAGGTTTAAGATCATATATTATCAAAAGAAGTTATTTTCACTTATATGAGAATTACATTTGTAGTTACATGAGTATAATTATCTATCTTAGTCTAGGCTGCTAATACACACCTAACATTTAGATTTTAAACTCTGTTTTTAATATGACCTCAGTAAATGACACACCAGGCGTCGAAGACCTCTATACTTACTGGCTGTTGATAAATACCAATCCGTTGTGTTCAAGACTATTAAAACTTACAACCTGTACTGAGAATTTCGACGAAATATGACGAACCGAGACCGTTAATAGAGGACAGAGACTTTACATAATACGACGAATATTTAATAATATAGGTACCCTTTAACAAAACCTTTTAACAAAAGCAATATTTAAAAAGATAAAAAAAAAATTGTTGATGTAACATAACCTGATACTTTTAAATAATGTAGCTAGCTATGTTTAGTTTTTAATGATATTCAGTTTTTAACAAGTTATACATTTAAACAGTTTACCCCTAGTTTTAGCATAATAGGTAGTACTCGTACTTACAGCAGATAAAGCTAGATTGAGTGTTGGTACTTAAAACCCATTCGGCAACCAACTGGTCCGCAGTTTGGCGAAGTTTTTGTAGTAGTTTTAATTTTTTTTATGGGGGCAGTAAATAAATAAAAAACAATAAAGCTATTTGCGGAAATCGCGAAACGTCTGGTTGACGTAACTGGTGAACGAAGAGCTGGCAGCTTTCTCACGCAACGCATCAGCATTGCAATTCAGCGAGGAAATGCCGCCAGCATCCTCGGTACAATGCCTCGAGGGCCTTTTTTAGATTTAATTTAGTTAATGTTATAGTTATCATCTTGTATATGTACCTGTGTACCATCACCTACTTTAAAAAAACAATAATAGGTAATTGAAATTAAAGCCGATATCTAATTTGTTTTTTTCTTACAATGAACTGAACTCTGTAATTGTTACACGAGGCATAATTGTAATACTAACTAAATTATACGCGGATATTTTTGCCTTTTGGCAGGCAAGTAGTTTTACTATGTTGTACTCGTACAGCCACAATGTGCTAAGACCTATGGCGCGGCGCCTATTTGATATATTTCTAATTACTCTGTTATATTTTCTAATTTCTTTGGAGCTGTTCTAAATTCTTTGGAAATTGATATTTTAAGCAACTAAAACTTAAAAACTCCTTGAGATAATATTATAGCCTTGAGATTATAACAGAATAACATATTTTCACATAATAATGTATTAAAGTCCTTAACAGGGTACGTTATTTCAAGTAGTAAATAAGTAAAAAAAAAATACCGTATAAATTTATAAATCTCAACCGAAATCTGATATTAAACTTGTGTGTTTATGTCATAAAAGTAATAGTTACTAAAGTCAACGGTCGGAAATTTATCGCTGAGAATGAGAATTTAATTAAAAATGCATACCGAGTCGTAAATTTCTTATTTAAAAACTATCAAACGGCTTGGACCTACGTCAGCCATATTGAAAATAAAAATGTGCATTGGAAAAGGATTATTCTTGTGTATATTTTTTTTATATGGTGTGTACTTAAGAAATATACTTATGAATTAAATAATGCTGATAAGCTGATTTGGAATTATTTATCAATAAACTGTACACGGATAAATACTTGATTCGAGGAAAAGATTCTCCAACCAATATTTTTTTCGCTTGATTTGAGAGAATAATCTTCATTGACATTGGTGCTCTTCCTAATTTATTTCTTGCCTCGAGTAGCTTATATATTGTCTTTGTAAATTGCGATAACTTGTAACCGTTAAGCCAGGTTTAGACGAAGCCAGTGCTGGCTCACTGGCTTGAAAAATAGGCCGACGCTCTATTCCCGCCAGTTCTTTACATACAATAACAAGCCAGCAGTGGCTTCGTCTAAACCCGAGCTTATAGCGACTTCTAACTAGGGTTTGCATTTGCACCGGGGAAGCGCCTGAACCGAAACTCCTGGGATTTCCCGGTTTTTTTAACTTAGCCAAGAACCCTGGCAGTAAAATAAAAATCCCGGTTCTTTCGGAACTTTCGGGAAATATATTTTAGCGTTTCTTCTAATTGTTGAAGTTTCTTGAATACTTTTTCTGTTTAGCTATTAAAATCACATGATTTTGACGACTTAGTGCCGCGTAGTGTGTGTGTGAGTGTGTTTGTCTAAACGACCGGTTAGCCTAGTGGGTGTTGACTGACGCTGCCTATGAAGCTGAAGGCCCTGGGTTCGAGTCGATGTGCAAGAATATTTGTTTCTGAATCTTGGATGTTTTCTATGTATTTTTAAGTATTTATATTGTTATTTGTATGCATAATATATGTCGTCTAGTACCTATAACACAAGCCTTATTGAGCTTACTATGTAAAAGTTAGATTTGTGTAAAATTGTCCCTTAATATTTATTTATATGCATTATTAGATCTATCACATCTATGTTAAAAGTAGCCCTGGAACGGCTTGAAAACAAGTTTGATGTGGTCTGCCTACCCCTTTTGAATGTCTTATTAGATTTTTTAGACTGAGCAATGTTGATTTTATACCAAAAACTAATGAAGACTGACTGTTAAAATGCTAGATAACGTGGGCATGCGATATCTTTTTAGGGTTCCGTACCCAAAGGGTAAAAACGGGACCCTATTACTAAGACTTCGCTGTCCGTCTGTCTATCTGTCACCAGGCTGTAACTCAAGAACCGTGATAGCTAGACAGTTGAAATTTTCACGGATTATGTATAATTTCTGTTGCCGCCATAACAACACATAATAAAAACAAAATAAAATAAATATTTAAGGGGACATCCAAAAAACAACAACCTTTTTTTACTGTTTTTATAGATAATGGTACGGAACCCTTCGTGCGCGAGTCCGACTCGCACTTGGCCGGTTTTTATATTATTTATATTTCAATAGTTTTCTATAGAAGTTGAATAGTTGATTATATGCAAATAAAGGGCAAAATATTTTGAATAATAATGACTACTCAGTTAGAACATTATAAACTAAAATGTATGTTTTGATTTATACTATATACAGTAGTTACGTAGGTATATATACATATATACCCATTTCATCTGGTACGCGAGATAATGTTTTAAGTTGCCCTAAAGTGTTATTTTTTAAATAGCGATCTATGGCTAGCTTTATATGTAAAAACAAATGTTAACCAATTCCGTAGTAATAGTGCACGTCACCCAGCAAACCGCTGGCACCCAGAATTTATAATAATTTGCCCAAAGCCATACGAAATATAGAGGATGTAATTAAATTCAAAACAGAGATATACAGTTATTTGTCAAAAAAAGCTTTGTACTATTCGACAAAAGAGTATTTAGTTGACATGCATGATAGTACTTAGACATCTTAGAAATTAATGCTTTAGTTTATTATAATTTTTTTATTCTGTTTTTGACTTATTTACCAATTAATCATGACATTTTCTAATTAGGTACGTATGCCATTTGAAATTACGATTTATTACATATAATATTATTTACTTTCTAGATATTTGACAATTCAATTTTAATTAATCTATAATCTATAATTTTGACAGTAGTGAAATCGTAATTTTATAAATTTTAAATTCGGCTAATTTTTGTATGCCTTGTGGCAAAACACAGTCAGACGTGTTTTTTAATACCCAACCATACCTGTACCTATATACCTGTGTTTTACAAATAAAATATTTGAATTGAATTGAATGGCTGTGGAGTTTCGTTGAAGAATGGTGATGATGAAAAGTATAAAAGTGTGTATTGACCACAATGTGGTCTTTTTATTAAAATAAGTATATATATATAACCCATCAGTTTTTTCTTATAAAAGCTATTGAGATACATATCTTTGTTACTGGCTGGCTTTATTATTAATTCTGAAGTATCGATGACTATTGAATGATTGTCCCAAAAGTCTCGGGAAATCCCGGTTCTGATTTCGGTCAGTACCGAAAATCCCGGTTCTTTATAAATAGTTTTTGAAACAGTGTCGGTTCTGCATCTGCATTCCCTTCTCATTTACAAGTTTTCTGACCTACGTAACAATATCGTTTTGTATATCTATGTTATGTATGTATTGTATTTATTACTTGCTGTACCTGCGACTTCGATTGCATGGTTATGTGGTGGGAATCAACGCATTTCTTCTCCTAGACATAGGAAACATATATGTAGTTCTAATTTAACCTACCAAGTAAAACATGGAACAAACCTATTTTAGCAATAATGCCTTTAAGAATCGTTTTTATTTGTCACTCTGATATTTAAATCCGTAAGAAAGGGAAAAACACATTTTGTTTGTCTTTTTTTAATCCAGAGATTTATTATAAGTGTAGATGTCAGCATAAACTCAGAATAATCATTTGCAAAGTAAGAGCCAGCTGCACACGTTTGCAAAGTAATTCAGAGGTGCACGTGAAATCTCCAAATCGCAATGGCCCGCATCAGGCTCCATACAACCCATTCCTTATTATTTATGCACGGTACTTATATTAGTTCCTGTTTAAGTGCTTGGAAGAGCATCTACAGAGAATGCGAATAAGTTTTCAGCATTGATGTGCGCGCGCGCTACTACTGCAGAGCGCGCTGCGCGCTGACGCTGGAGCCGGTGTGCGCTTTGGTGGCCGTCGGCGCAGCGCGCGACGTGCGCGTCTACCACAACATCTGCCACCTCTACAAGATACAGTGCCTGTTGAAAAAGAACTTCTACGGTACGTCGTATAACTATTTTCCATCCCATTAAAGGCACACGACGATACATAGGTATTAACACTATTAAGAGTGAGTACCTAGGAGGATTTGGACATCAAATGAATCATATAAAACGAAGATGTCTAGCATCTACTTGGATACTTCTAGAATCTAGTCTATTAACAGAACATCATTAAACGGTAGGTTAAGCGATAAAATCTTTCGGGTACCATTATAACCCGCCTAATAAGGCACCCTGTAAAATATATATCATGATTATATTGATTATGTTTTTTCAATGAGAACTTGTTAAATGTAATCACACTTAAACAATAAAAAAATCTTATAAAAAAATACTACACTAAGTACTAGGATTAATATATGATTACTTTTGATACACAGTGAAAGTCGTACAACTCCCTGAACGCCTATGTGGCGTAAAGACGAGAACAGCAAAATTTATGGACAGCCGAAGATACATCGACAACACTATAGTTGGGGCCAGAAACTTATGTAACCACACGTGCCCCACACACTGCACTGACATCTACGAACCGGTGTGCGCCCAAATTTGGGATCAGAATAAGAAGAAGAGACGCTACAGCGTTTTAGTCAACCACTGTCACGCTGACTTGGTATCTTGTTCCTTACAACAGAGTAAGTTGTCGGTAGCCGAATGAAGTTTAGCGAAAATATTCAAAACTTAAAATTAGTATTCGTTTTGTTTTGACCCTCAGTCCCCTCAGATATCGATTTTGGACTAAATCAGACCATAAACATAAATTTTTAAACTGACTTTTTATCCAACGGTCTGCGAATATAAAACAAAATTAATAAGACCATGCGCAAACGAACTGACACTTGCACTTTGCACACTAATAATAATAAATCAATCGTTCCAGTTTTTCGGTCAGGTCACGCTGCATTAATTATCAGTATAAAAGTACTATAATTTTTGTGGTAAAATACAATATTCATTTATTGCGCGCGCTATCGTACATAAACACGACAATTTATATTACTTTAATCTTTTTAAAATTTAATTTTTTTAATGGTGTAGGCGGTTCTGGATATTACCCATGTCATACAAACTTACATATAAATATGTGTGTATTTTCTTGTTTTCAGCTGTTCAGGTGCTGACTCTTGACTACTGCTTAGGGTCGATGACTCAATTTGCCTACGCAGCATTGGCGCAAGCAGCCGTATTAAAAAGATTGGGGCTCATCGACGTGTGAAAAACGTTTGGTTTAATTAAATATTAGAATACGTATACCACCTCTGAAATGTACCCTTCGTTGCGTGACGTCATAACGGCGTCCTCGTGCTAACACACCAGCGAGATTCAGTGAATAATAATCGCTTGAGCAAGATAAGAAATTATATAAACTTAGATTTTTAATGAATAAAAATAAACACAACAATACACATACGGTACGGTACATAAATATTTGGGATCAATCTCACGAATATAGACCTACAGGTCGATCACGTAACGCAGTGTATGTACGTTAGGTAGATCTAAATGTATTTTTTTTACATGAACGCGAATTCAAAATGTTACGTGATACCCCTCTAGTCCCAAGTGAATCCCAAGCTAAGCAACGCTTGCACTATGGGTAACTACAAGGCGACGATACACATTCTTCTTTCCTTTTTTCGTGAGCCTATTGTGTCTCCCAGTGCTGGGCAAAGGCCTCTCCCCGTGATCTCCATGCGACCCTGCTAGGTGCCTCTTCCGCCCAGTTCCCCACTTTGGGTGTGGGGGCGGTACCATAAAATAGTTATTTACGATACAAGTGCCGAAAACAGGAATTTCGCAACGAGTGGTGGTGGCACGAGTTGCGAATTACCTATTCGCACGTGTATCGTACAACGTTTTACTGTACATATGGCTCTGTAAAGTTTCGACCTATGCACGAAAAGTGCTCTATTATATAAAGTAGCACCATCACATCACATCACATCATCAGCCTATATACGTCCCACTGCTGGGCACAGGCCTCCTCTTATGTATGAGAGGGAACGGGCAGTAGTCCCCACGCTGGCCCAGTGCGGATTGGGGACTTCACATACACCTTTGAATTTCTTCGCAGATGTATGCAGGTTTCCTCACGATGTTTTTCCTTCACCGAAAAGCTAACGGTAAATATGAAATCATATTCCGTACATAAGTTCCGAAAAACTCATTGGTACGAGCCGGGATTCGAACCCACGACCGCCATTTGACAGCCGCATGCCTGAACCACTGGGCTACCGTAGAAGTAGCACCATACGTAGTAACATTATTTTTTTTCATGATTTTATTTATTCTACTGTTTTGTTGGCAAGATTGATTTATATACCCAATGCCGAATTACAGTTTTCTAGTAGGTAGTAAGGGTTACTGAGCTAAGTCTAAGACGGACAGACGGACGGACATGGCGAAAAAAATACAGTTAGACTGTCTAAACGCGCGTTAGAAACGTTACCTGATCACCAGTCAGGACAGAGTCGCTACAAACTATTGAGGGTCGAACAGACTGCCAGCGGGGCGGTAGCGGCGCTTCACGAGCGCGTGATGCGCGCGGTACGGCCGGTCACACAGAGCACGCGCGCATCGCGCTGGGCTCGCGCCATCAACCCGCCAGCACTACGTACGGACCGCGCGCTGCGCTGTCTGGCGTCACACTGACGCGCAGTGTTGCCAGATGAAATTTTAAAGAAACAGTAGAAATTAAGAAAAAAAAGCAGTAGATTCAGGAAAAAATCAGTACAGAGTAAAAGTTGATATTGTGGTCATAAACGACGATGTTTAGTAATTTCATGCAATAGTCTTAGGAACTTACACTAAAGCTACCAACCTGTTAAGTAATAAATGAAAAAATCTTCACAAGCGGCGGGTTACTGGCGGGGCGCGACAGAAGCGGGGCGCGTTGCCGACGGGGCGCGGCCTGTTTGACCGCGCTGGCGTTTTGTAGGAAAATATCGCGCGGCGCGCCCGCGACGGTGCTGTGTGTTCGACCCTTTAGGCTAACGTGGTCATGTAAAGTAAGGGAACACTCTCTCACACAAATTGACTTGTATGGTACAATAACATTTGATTTTTGAGGGTGCCTCAATGACGTCTTTAACTCAATTGTCGTAATAAACGACTGTGATTGATGTGATGATGGCTAAGAATCAGTTCTAGTACCTATTGTAAATAAAATAATTCAGGTCACAAGCAAAGCAGCGTATACACTTATACAAATCTTCATGCAAATAAAGGTTTCCGTTGCCTATCGGACACTGAAACTACGCGTCATTGCTTTACATATTACTATACTTATAATCTATCGTGTTAAGTAGAGTATCACTAAAGAAATTCACAATTACGTAACGGACAAGTCATTTTATAGGGGGCGCTTTGTTTCACCTATTTTTTTAAGTCCTATTATTGGAAGTCCGAAAATGCTCGTCATAAAATTTTACGCCATAATAATCGTTAGTCCTAATAATTCTTGATCCTAACGATCGTAAGTCATAACCATTCGAAGTCATAATGACAGTAATCATAAGTTTCACAGGTCCTCATTTTTATTTTCCTATTTTTTTTCGTCATAACACTCACTTGCCCGTTTTATTTCAATTCATAATGACACTAGTCATACATTTTTAATCCTAAATTTGTTTTTCATAATATTTCTCATCATAAATGTTACTTGGCGTTATCGAAGTAAATAAACGTGTGGTTTTTTATCGCTAGGTACAAGACGAGGTCACAAGACTCTAGCTAGACGTCTCTACATTGACACATCGACTCTACATTGACTCTACATCGACTCTACATATAGCCTCTACATGGACTACATATCGTCATTGCATCGACTCTACATCGACTCTACATCGACTCTACATATTGACTCTACATCGACTCTACATTAACTCTACAAAGACTCTACATTGACTCTACATATTCGCTCTACATTGACTCTACAGACTCTAGCCGCCTGTCTGTGCGGACGTAGCCTAAGGCAGGGCAGTGTAGGTACGACGACGAACGAAGCGAGGAGGAGTGTTAGTTGTACATTTTTTTTTTCAATAATTTACTTAGCGAAAGCTTTTATTCATCAGGAAAAACAAAATTAGGATTTAAAGTATGTTCTTAGTTATGATAGTAGGACTAACAAATTTATGATGTATGTCCGTTATGAAGAAAAATGTTATGATTAACAAAATTATGACTTCAAGCAAGTTCTTAGTAATGAAATTAGGAAGAAAAATTTTAGGACAACTGATCATTATGACTTCCAATGATAGTGACAGAAATTTAGGAACAAAAAAGTTAGGACGAAAAAAATTAGGACTAGCGATGATTATGACGACAATACGTTGGTACAAAAAAAATTAGGATCATGAATTTTATGGCAGCCAATATGGACCCCATTTTATAATCTCACTCGGTTAAGTAGGTTATACACACACGCACATATAAGGTTATAACTTGGACTAGAATGGAAATATTGATCTGAGGTCAGCGCAATTTAAATTACTCGGCACGTATAGCGGTTGGTCGCTGACAGTGTTAGCTGGATTTAACGGCATTTAAGTCCACTCGGGGGTTTGGAAGGGATCCAATAAATCCTGACTGGCCCTAAGTCTTAAATAATTACAGATTTACAAGTGCCACGTGGGGTAAACTGCAATTGCCCCCTTGTTTTTATGTTACAAGTAGCTACTTGTGAGAACGCAATGTAAGCTTACCGGCTTAACCTGTGGTGATAAAAGACATTTCATACATCCCTACTATATGAATGAGCTATCCAACTATACCCCACACTATAGGTATAACGCCGGAAAGAAAATACGCCCCTTTCTTTACGTTTAGAGAAAGTAGGTACATGTATTTTTTTGTGTTTATTCTACTATTTCGTCGGCATTATTGATTTACAGCTTTCCAGTAGTAAGGGTCACTGAGCTAATCCAACGGACAGACGGACATGGCCATTACGGAGCCCTAAAAATTATAGAAGTTTACATAACCTCTATCATTTATAGGGCTCTGTATCATGTTTACCTAAACTCGTGCGACTCGACCTCGTGCGGTGCTAAGGAGGCGCGTAAATAATAAAATCCGCGTCGACGGATTTTATTCTATGCAAAACTTAGGTAGAGCATAAAAACCATTTGATGCAGCCTACACACAATATATATTGCCGAACTATACGACCATGAGAAGTTAGAATCAATGTTTATAATGCATGCCTAACTCATTTATCAAAGAACACCTCAATCATTCGAAAACCAATTTGGCAGATCCAGCAAGAGGACAATCTGAAATCAGTCACTGGTGTATGCTCAGAAAATAAAAGGAAATCGTCGCCTTCTTGCCGACAAATGGTACCATTTGTCAGCAGGACGGGTAATAGGTTTGATCCGGCCGACGTGTCTCCGCCGATACATTTTCAGTCATTACATTCGGAGTCGGCAACGGCAGAGTCAATGCTTGCGAACGGGCGAAGATAAAATTTAATATTACACAGCAATAACAACACTGAATCACTCTTAACATCCATGGTGCAGGTTTTTACAAGCTTTTATTTAACTTGCCCTGTTAGTATGGAACAAATCTTGCGAGTTAAATTTGACCCACTTCACGGGGACCGATTGAGCTGAAATTTTGGGTATAAGTTTGGTTTGGATGACAATTCAATATTACGGTACCATCGAGCTGATTTGATGATGGAGACAGAAGGTGGCCATGGGAATTTTTAGTGTGTATGATGGTATACAGAACAGTACAGTCGGCAATAAAAGTTTGTAACAAAAATGAAATTTATGACAGATACTTATTGTTAGATGAACTTTGTTATTCGCATATTTATATTTATCTATTTCATGTTTAGTTGGAGGTATATGCGGCAGCGGAATAAATTTGATGACGAATAGTTTATTTCCGTAAATTAACATGTACCTACATACATCGCTGCAACGCTATAGTTTTAAGTCCTGTCATGTTATATGTATAATTTAAAACATCGTGTTGCTGAGCCCTTGCACCAGTGCGTTAAGGAAGCTGCTAGTCGCACGCGAGCGCTATGTCGCTGCCCAGGGCCTTAGGTAAGTGCAACGCGCCGAAAAGTGAGCTGTTGTTCATTAAGACTTTCGATATTGTCTCGCCACTAGTACCGCAGAATAATTAATAGATAATACCCGTGTTGGTCGTGGTACACCTCGTCAGTTCACCTAGGTGGACCACGAACAAAATAGTAGGTACTACGTGTACAGAAGGTTCTCTGTTAACGAAGTCCCTGTTTAGGTACGCCAAACGTGCCTAAATGTGGCCATCTCTTTCTATCGCCTGCAGGGGGCTCTTTTAGGGGCGAAGCACAATGTGTTATGTTTTAATTAAAACAAAAGTGGTGGCCGTGATAGGTACCTACGCAAAAATAGACTTCAATGTTCATCTGAATCCGTCTGCACCTATTTTTTTGCTCCGCGATTAATTTGATGGGTTACGTAAATCCGTAAACCTAATATATAAAAGAATAATACATTTTAATACCTAACAGTTAAAATACTAAGGCTAATCTTAATTTTTGGGTTAATCTTTTAGGCTTAGTTCTTATCTTTTTTTTTTTGTTTATCTTAAGTATGTTAACACTATACGTTCCGCCTTTCTTCGTTACGTAGGTAATAATTTACCTAGCTACTTTGGGTACATAAGATAGGTACATAGGTAGTGCAATACCAACAGTACAGAATCACACATTTCCTTACCATTCAGTATCATTCTAGCTAGACCGTCCCGACAACAGCAAGATAAAGGAATTTTCAGATCTCACGCCGATATTCATTTTATTAGCTGTTAAGTTACTTTGTTACTAACACTAGTTTTGTAAGTAAATTAACTTTGTGTTTTGTATTGTAATTATTATTAATTGTTACTAACAAATTATGGATTCAGGGTCCGATTTTTTTTGTTTTAATTAAGTTAAACAAATATATATTAGTAGGTAGACTAATTTTTATGAGGAGGTTCGATCTTACCAGATGGTGGCTTATAGATATAAGCTCTCACCTCTCTCTGTCTCTATCTTATATCTATATTTGAATGTCAAGTTAAGACATTCAGAATATCTTATCGAATCGCCCCTTCATATGATAACCTCTTTGCAAAACTACATCACTACGGTTTTCTAATTACGAACATATGTTGTGTAACTGTCAGTGAAGAAATCAGAAGACATAACCAATAACCATGCCAAAAACCCCCTTACCCAACAAGTAACGAAAAACATCGGATATGATCGTTCACCCTCGCTCCAGTTGACGTAATTGCACTAGAAACGTAAAGTTATCGATGGTAAACATTATGACATTGACATTGCGTTAAAATATTAGCTCTAAATAGCGTAAGTTTGCTACACGATATTCAACCTTAGGTGGGTCCCAAATTAAAGCTCGTGACTGTACTGTACTACACATGTTACACACCTCAAAGCAAAACGACCGACGAATGCACTGTTACTTCAGAGCGCCGTGCCAATCCTTCTATACATATATATGTATGTATATATATATATATATATATATATATATATATATATATATATATATATGTATATAATATTATAAATGCGAAAGTTTAGATGTTTGGATGTTTGTTACTCAATCACTAAACCGATTTGAATCAAATTTTGCACGAATGTAGTTTATAGCCTGGTTTAAAATATAGGATAGTTTTTATTCCGGGTCCACGCAGATGAAGTCGAGGGCGGAAGCTAGTGGGATCATAAACAGCCGCGGGCAGCGCCCTTGGACCCTGGTACGCTAGCGTCACTTCTTCGCCGTTTTTCATTTACAGACCATTAAATGTACAGTTCCGAAGCTTATGCGACAGTTATTACTCCAGCCGTAAACATACACCACAGTCCATAAAACAACGTATCCTTTAAGCCTGGATTACTCATCATAAATAAAAAGTATTTCACAATGCTTTTGTGCGTTGACGATGAAGGAATGTAGGGTGGGAATTATACATGCGCCAATTATAATACTGCTTATCAAACCGTACAAATTATAAGTTATTACAAGTGAAAAAAACATGTTTTTTTGATAAAACCCAACGTTTTTATTTACAAACATTATTGCATATGTCACTCCTACGATTAAGAGGAATCCAACGTCACCTCATATGTCGAAATCGTTCAAACGCTTTAGCCTGCAGGGCGTGCCAAAGAATGAGACATACACACATACATACACACACACATATATATATATATACGCTCGAAAAACATGAGGTTTATGCTCCAGCCGTGGGGTAAAAAAACATAACCGTCCTCTCCTTCAGCAGTGGGGTAATACCTACCTATAGAGAGAATGCGTCTGTTTAACTGGACTTTATGCGTGTGTTTATAATAAACTTCCTGGAAACGTAACTGAGTTATCTATTAATAAATTCAAGAACTATGTGGAACGTAAACTTAAAACTTCTTGGGACTAATTTTGACTGGATTTATAATGTATTTATTCCTTTTGGAATTTTTTGACATTGTGATTTTAATTTATTATTCTCGTTTTATTTATTTTTTGACATAAGAATGTCTTTCTAGAAACATTCTAGACTAGTATTTTTTTATATATTTTTTTTAAATACTTCATTTAATTTTTACTTTTTATGTTTAATAAATTACTTTAAGTAATTAGCTTAAGATTATGTTTCTACCTGACGATTTGAAAGTGCTTGTTACTGGGCCTACTTGAATAAATATAATTTTGAGTTTGAGTTTGAGTTTGTACAGATGCGACTATTACGTCGTACTGCCAAAGTAGCCAAATATATCGTAACACATGTTTACTCCTATATTATTGTGTAACATTCTCTTTATTGGATTACTAGGTAGGTAGGTATCATAGATCTGGAACAAATTTCATATTTATGTGTGCCATATTTTTAGATTCAATGATGTTTTTGCATTACTTAAAAAAAACATTTAACTCGAAATTGACGTTCAAGTTCGTAAAAAAATAACCGCTCTAAGTATATTAATACATAAAACGGAACGAACAAATTAACATTCGCAACACGTTAATCGTTCATTAACGAAGTTAACATTTTGGGTAACTGATTAAAATTTAAGTTAAGTTTAGAAATGGTTGACGGACTCATTAACTCCCGTACACTATCCATGAATCCGTTAATCAAGCACTAAGCGGATAGCGCCGCGCCAGCGGTAATCACACGCATGTGCAAGATGCAAGAAAACAATGAAATGTGTCGCGTGTCACGAGTTTCACAAAACTGTGTTGTCGGCGCGTGATAAAACTGCGAAGAAATTTGTTTGATACCTATGATCCACTCCAGTGACTACCGCCGGTGAAATAGTAATAGTTTTGAGGGTTTTGTGATTTTAATACCAAGTCCTTTGTGCAAGCTTTATAATAACTTGCCGTGTTAGTCAGAGGGGTCAAATCATGCAGGTATGACCAACTACCTGAAGTTAACATTTTGAAAATTAAGTAAGGCGGATGATTATAAAATAATATGGTCTATTGAGATTGACTAACGCAACTTTTATAACGAGTAACGGTTAACGAATTACATTCCGTTAAATCTTCAAAAAAATAACGCTTTAACTATTAACGTAGACACCGTTTTTATGTAACGGATTAGCGGTTAACGAAGTTAACCATTTGATTAACGGTGCCCAGCTCTGATAATGAATTAATGATACCTGTAAAGTGCGTCCTTTAATTTGACGTCTGAACAGAGTTCGAATCCTTAGAAAGTCCGTAAGTAATTCTGAAAGTACATACGTAGGCACAGTATAGTCTAGTATGGGGGTGAATATCATATTTCGTGTTTTGCACTAATCCAGTCATGTTTACTTCGAAGATTCTAAGATATTTAACTATGAGAGGGGAGTTTTTGGGAGGAGATCAAAAGAAACAATATTTCCATAAGAATTTATTGAAATAAAATATCAAAGTCGAAGTATCTAAGCTACCACCACCGTGTTTCAGTTTTGAAACGGCTAATATTTATATATTTATTTTAAAACAGTTCTCCAGTTAGTTAGTTCTACCAGTTTTTATAAATGTTGAATTATCCCCGTGTGGTGTCGGGTTCCCCGTGTGGTGTCGGGTTAGAATTTCACCACCCCCTTTCTTCCCGTGGGTGTCGTAAAAGTCGACTAAGGGAGCAGGGTTGAAGTTTGTTGTGGGCGACGGGCTAGCAACCTATCACTGCAATATAACATTTTGTCGATCTTTTATACCCACATCTATGCTAAAAGTGGCGCAGGAACATAAGTTTCATGTGCTCTGCCTTCCCCTTTTGGGAATCAAGGCGTGAATGTATACTGTATGTATGTTATTTATATAAGGTCGCTCAAACATCTAAGGCCATTACCGACTTCTATAGATAGATATATAACGCAAGATTAAATCAACTTATATTCATTGATTAGTTTTAGAAATTTAACAGTGTTTTATGAATTATTTGAACAATCTTTAAAGCATTCAGGGAGGTAAACAGTTAATATTTCTGTGGTATACATTGGACAATCAATGAACAAATGTTTGATAGTTAAATCACTATTATACACCTTAGGCATTGCTTAACTTCTTCAGTGATAAGATATATATGGGTTACATTTACATTGCAGTGACCTATTCTTAACCTATTCATAACTACACCCTCGAGATTCCACGCCAGGCCCCGTATCAAGGTCGGCCCTGTAACACGATAAGGTCGATAAGTGACAAGATAGAGCGTCCGTCACTACCACAGAACGAGACGACGAAGACGACGCTCCGATCTTGTGATAAGGCTGACCATGATGATACGGGGTCAGACTATGTTTATAAGAACCTTTTTTATGAAATTAGAGATAGATGCCCAGATTTTATTCTACATTATCGACGGCTCCGTTAGTGAGGGTAAAACCGGTTGTACGATCGTATCAATAAGCGGTAGTTATTACAGAACTATGCATCTATCTTCACATGCAAAGCTGATGCTATCCTAAAATGCCCAGAGGTAATTAACTAAGAAATAATATAATTGATAAACAATTCGATACATAATTGTTCTGGATTCCTAGTCATCAAAGGTATTCCGGGAAACGTATGGGCTGACACCGCAGCTGTGGAGGCTACGAGGTTTGAACAGTGTAATTACACTAGCTCTAATATCCACGACCTACTCCCGCGAACTATCTGGCTGTGGAAAGAGCCCCCCGACGAGGTTTTTCCGAGGGAGTAAAGCGCATGGTGTTTATCAATAAAGCAGTGTATACATTTTTCAAGTTTGAAGCGCCCATAGGCGGCGGTGACTATCTGGTGGGCCGTAAGCTTGTTTATCTCTGACGTGGTACTCTTACGTCCGTTTGAAGAAGTTTGGCGATAACTGATAAATATTCCAGTTTACAAGGTATCGTTGATATTTTGCGTTGTTTGCAAGTTAGATATAGCGAGATTATCTCCAGGAATGTTCAGTAAACACTTGCCGCCGACGTGCGATAAAATATGGAAAACAAAAATGCAAGAAAGTATATTCCAAACTATGTTACAAGTAAGTATGTGCTATACATGCCCTTTTATACCACATTTAGTCCTTATGTTGGGTGTAATCTGGCCCGGGTAAGTAGGTGGTAGGTGTTAAAAAGAAATAACAATACTTTAATCACACACACACACAATTTCCGCCAAACAAAAACACCGCTGACTCCGTGAACTTACTTTAAACTTTGTTATCGGCTCACATTATGTGCATGAATATGTCCAGAATTGAGTTATAAAGGGACCGTATTTCGGGTCGCGTGATGTAATTTTCAACCCGGCGCGAGTTCAGGGCAGGGAACGTATCGAGCGTCGCGGACCGGGAAGTTTCACATGAAAAACGGTTTATAGCGATCGACGCGCCGCCGTGCGCTCGCTTACCTGTCCAACGCAGCTTCGGAACTCACTTTACTTTTCAAGCGGGTGCAACTATTTTATTGAATATCAGAGGAAATTGGTTTACGTGTAAAGTCCGATTCGCTTTTCTAGAACGGATCTTATATGAAGATCTCATGGGTTATACAAAAATACCATTGTTAAGCCACGTGCCACAAACGCTTCGAAAATAAAAAGCAAATTTTTACAAATACTTTACTCGAATAGTTGTTAAAGTAGCAATATTAAGATTAAAAAAGAGTCTGGCCAGGGAAATATGAGCCTAGAAAAGAGCGGCATTCTTAAGGGGCTACCAGAGGTTTTCATCGATTTTTGACAAGTTTTGAATCGTATCTCCTACAGCACTACAGATAAAAAAATATAAATCAAACGGCTATCGATTCTTCAATCTTTTATTTCCATTTTTGTCAACCGGATTTTGAAAGATATGAATACTTACTTAAATTTGTATGAGTTTTTAAACATTACCCAAAAAAACACTTATTTCGTTTCTCTATTGACGTGAAAGATCTACATATTTGGGTTCGTCTATGACGTGTCTAAAACAAATTATATATTTGCGCGAAATTCCCCATTTCTTAGAATAAACTTGTATAAAGCAGAACAATTTGAGAATAATCGTTTTCGCAAAGTATCACGTGACAAACAAATTCTCAAATTATTCCAGTTTATACAAATTTATTCTAGGAAAGGGGGAATTTCGCGCAAATGGGAAGCCAATTTATGAAAGATTGTTACATATAAGTTTCTTCAAATATCACGCCGTTAGCCTGCGAATGTCAAAAGACGCTTTGTATGGCGATCGAACCCCCTTAACGCTACTTCAAGGTTACTTGTCGGTATAACTATGGCCGGGAAAGCGAATTCTTTTTAGACCACAGCGTTGCTGGCGGTGGAGTTGTCTAACGACATTACTCAGTCACGCCGACATCGCGACGTGCTGATACCTAATCTGCAAGTTTGATTGTTTGTTACACAATTAATTTACTTTAACCCTACGTTACATGACGATATACCTTACTTTATCGTTATACTTACAAAGGTAGGGACAACATGTAAATTTTGTAATAAGATAAGAACGCTTTACAGTCGAGCTTATAAAACAATGCCATTGAAGCATAAAACAACAATTACGTAGGAAACGGTTCATAAAATGTTAATTGTTATGATAGCTCCGTGCTACTTAGCCTGAGGTATACCCTCGCTCGTGTCTCTTCACTTCGAGTTTACTAGTTATTAGGCATATTTTTAGGGTTCCGTAGTCGACTAGGAACCCTTATAGTTTCGCCATGTCTGTCTGTCCGTCCGCGGATAATATCAGTACCCGTTAGCACTAGAAAGCTGAAATTTGGTACTAATATGTATATTAATCACGCCGACAAAGTGGTAAAATAAAAAGTGGAAAAAAATGTTTTATTAGGTTACCCCCCCTATACGTAAAGTGGGGAGTGATTTGTTTTTCATTTCAATCCACGTGTGATATATTGTTGGATAGGTATTTAAAAATGTCAATCATTTTTTGTTAATGTTAATATTTTCGGAGATAATCGCTCCAGAATTAAAAAAGGTGTGCCCCCCCCTCTAACTTTTGAACCATAAGTTTTAAAAATATGCAAAAAATCTCAATAGTAGAACTTTATAAAAACTTTCTAGGAAAATTAGTTTGATTTTGATAGGTTCAATAGTTTAAAAAAAAAATACAAAATATTTTCTGAATTATGTTAGTAATTTTTTATGTAAGTATATATAATACGTACGTACGTAAAAGCTGGTGTTTATTGTACCTGTAATTTCTACAAAATCACAATGAAATGACGTGCTTTCAAATAAAGTAAAAAAACGGTGACAATCGGTTCACGCAATAAAGAATTATCCCATAAAAACATCTTCCATACTTTAAGCTCGCGCGCAATAGTTTCCTTAATTTGCCGATAGATGTCGCTGTACGCGGAACGCTCATATCGTACATGGCGGTGTTAAGATTTTTCCTGATTAAATGGGGTTGGAGCAGGTGCGCCCATAGGTATACATTAGGTCGAAAACTTGTCGTGCTCGAATTGTCTTAGTTGTCTTTGGTCGTTCGTTGTCTAATAATAAAATTGTTCGCTAAGTATTGCTTGTATTGTTCGCTAAGTATTGCTTGTATTGTTCGCTAAGTATTGCTTGTTTAACGCTTAAGTGGGGACACTTACTGTGACGGATGGAAAACTACGGAACCATACACTGGCCGGTTTTGAGTTTTAGATGATAAAGTCACGGATTCAAGATTCAAGATTTTTATTTGCAAGAACACAAGTGGTACATTGGGCTTATATTTTAAATGACATAAGGTGCTTAAATGTTCTGCCATGTAGGCATGCAAAATTTATACAAGAAGATTAATTAGGTACAAGTTAAAATGTCAATAGTTATGTTTCATTAAGTACATTAAATTAATTCATTCCCAATTAATAATTGGATCGACTTCAAATAAAAAATAATACTTTAAACAATAGGATTAATTACAAGTTAAAATGTCGATAAGTTTTATTACATTACAATACATTCACAATTAATATTAGCCTCTACTTAAAATAAAATTAAATAAAAAAAAAGAAATATGCACTAGTCAGTTATCTAAATATTTATTGATGGAGTAGAGAGAGATTGAGAGAGTAGATTGTGTAGGCCATAATCATCTTTAGTATTTATCACACGGTTACCAACCCTTTCCAACTTTGTAGAATTCCTTTGCGTGTTGCCTTCTTAATAGGTGTCACGTTATTGAATTGAGTGATTTTCGAAATATCGCACTTACAATTTTATTCTACTGGTATAAGTACACAAACTGCCCGCGCGTGCCCGGCGCGTATTGCAAAGAACGCATACAAAGTTACCCGCGCGATAAAATATACGTATAGCACATGTCCACCCTATTCACCGGTGCAATAATTTTTCAAATCAGAGTTTATCCGTTTCGTATACTACGAAGCTGTCTAGCAATCTCACGGAATTTTCCTCTATATAATATTAGTAGGTAAAATATATTGATATGTACTACATACTCGTAAATAAACCGCCAAAACGGGTAGGTACCACGTTATATAGGTACTCGGTGGGTTCTCAGATATGTGCCATGTTACTTTGTTGCAGTAAGTGTTACCATGGTTTTATCAATAAAAAAATAACAAAATATTACTTCACAATAGTGCATTGTGATACAAGTGAGGTATGTTGATATTTACATCGGAGGCGGAATTGATCACGCGAACCGCAGGTGAGCCGAGGATGTAATTATCAAAGCTCACGCGTTTCATACGACGTTTTTAAACAAATTTTGCGAGGAAAAATTTTGCGTGGTTTTTACTCACATATTGCACATCGCCAAGAATTTCCCGTGGCGTCCATTCTATTTATCACTTTCTGGCGAGTTTCCACGAGTCAACATTTTTGATAATAACCAAACACGCATTACCAATATTTACAAATAATTGTGAAATAACCTATAATGGCGTGCAACAGTTTTTTTTCGTTAAGTTTGCGCAGTGCACGCGCATGTGTTAGGCCAGACTTATATGAAATCTCTAAACAACCAATAAAAAATAAAAAAAATGACAAAATGAAAAAAAAACTTTATTAATTCATGTAAAATGTTATCAAAAGTGAATAGTTTTACTTAATTAAACGTTTCTATATCGGGAAACCATCATTTTACAGAAAATAGTTTCATCGATTATCGTTTCCCATAACACTATTCGCAGAATTTCATCATCGCACAGGAATCATTCATCGAACTTCGTTAGATCGCTCATACATTTGCTCGAAATATCATTTACACAAAAATGAACTCATCGAATTTCACTTCAATATTTTATTTGTTCATAGTCGTTCATCGAATCACCGTTACTATATTTTTGTTTTAACATAATTTTCAGTGCCCAAAATTCTTATTACATAGAATATCGTTTCATCTGTGTTTGTCACTTGATAATATTTACCTTTCAACGAACTGAGTAGGTACATTTCACCGAGACTTTGGACGTATACATAGAGCTCTAAGCCTACCCACCTCTCCCTCTGGATATCGGATTACCTTCCTATTCTACTTTAAGGCAGGCCAGTGTAGGTACGACGACGAGCGAAGCGAGGAGGAGTGTTAGGTGAACTGTGATCCTATAGCGCGCGAGCCGAGCGAGCGCAGCGAGCGTGCCGCGGCAGCGGCCGGCGAAGCGCCAGAACCGTTTTTTTAAATATCACTTGCTTAATATTACGCCGTGGGAAATTGACGTAATATTAAGCAAGTGATAAGCAATTTCCCACGACAGCATGTGGGCCGCTTTAAGAGAATGTGACGTCCCAATCGAGGCAATAGAACTCATACAAAACATTTACTCAAAAAGCGTTAGTAGAGTAAAACTAGACAGAACTGGCCCTGAAATAAATATATGTAGAGGAGTACGGCAGGGGGACCCTCTGTCGCCGAGAATTTTTATAACTGTCTTACAGAATATAATGGAAAAATTGAACTGGTCTGACAAAGGGATCTATATAAAAGGAAAATATCTGAATAATTTAAGATTTGCGGACGACATTGTACTTTTCTCAGAGTCTGCGTCACAGTTGCAAACAATGATAAATGATATATATACCGTAAGTCAAGATATAGGATTAGAATTAAATACCTTCAAAACCAAAGTTATGACTAATAACAACAGGACTCCGATAAAAGTAAATAACATGCATCTCGAATATGTGGAAAACTACACTTACTTGGGGAAACAAATGTCATTTGATAAAACCAGACATAGAGAGGAAATCAATCGACGTGTAAAAATTTCGTGGAATAAATATTGGAGTTACAAAGAACTATTAAAATCGAAATTACCTTTACAACTCAAAAAGAAGATACTGGATTCATGCATTTTACCATGTCTTTCTTACGGGTGCCAAACCTGGATTTATAACACTTTCACCAAAAACAAGATAAACTCCTGTCAAAGAAGTATGGAACGCAGCATTCTAAACCTAAAACGTAAAGATAAGAAGAAAAACATACAGATAAGAGGAAAAACTAAGGTTATAGACGCATTAAAACATTGCCAAAAATTAAAATGGAGATGGGCCGGTCACATAGCACGCATGAGCAGCAAAAAATGGACAAAAACAGTAACGACATGGACTGGTCCACCTGGAAAGCGAAAAAGAGGAAGACCACTAGAAAGATGGGCAGACGAATTAATAAAACTAGCTGGAAAAAATTGGATGATAACAGCCGAAAACAGAGACAAGTGGAAAGAGCTGGAGGAGGCCTGTACTCGAGAAGAGGTCCTTAATATTTTATGACGTTTTGAATTTAAATTAGTACCGAATTGAACAATTTTTTTTTATCATTTTCTTATATATATGTAATAAAAATATACCAGATAAATGTTTCAAGAAATATACTTATACAATAATAATGAATATATTAAAGAAGGTAAATGTTTAAATAATTTGAAATTGTATAATGAATGATATTTGATTATGTTAAAAGAATTTGTAAAATGCATGCACTGAAATGATGTTAAGGAATAAATGGCTTTATTATTATTATTATTATTAATATTACGTCTACACCGTATATGAAGCGTATATGAGTCAACGTGGACCCATTTTATCCATTAGGTATTATATACTTAGACGAAATGACCTATATAGGTAAACAGCTTGGCAGAAAAATGAAATATTGATCGTGGCAACAAAAATATATGGAACGTACCAACATTGAACCGTGTTTCGATATTAATACTATACACAACTGACTAATATATGAAAAGTAAATTCGATGAATCTTTACGCTACGATTTGAGACAAATTCGAAACGATTAACGATGATAAGTTGTTCGATGAAATAAAAAACTATGAATTGATGATTATGTGAACAAGAAATACAAAGAAATGAAATTCGTGGATTAGTTTTCGGCGAAATGTAAATCGACGTAATGCGTTTCGATAAAATGATAGACACCCTTCTACATCATATCTAACAAGAAATAGTAAATTAATTAACAAAAATGATTTAATTTGTTTAAGCGAGTAAGAATTCATTTGCCGAGAATTAGAAGATAAGCTGTTCTGTACAACCCGGTTGATTTAAGAATGCACCGTGTTCACGCATACATCTTACCATAACACACAAGTGTCGTAAGGTTATAAAACACGCGTGTTTAATATCCAGGATTATGAGGCTAAAAGCGGCACAATAAGATGTACGTTACGAGCAAATGTGTTGATAACAATTTTAGCCCAAATTATTATGTGGCAAATAAACTTTTCACAAATAATTATAACACAAACCCAATCTTGCCCCCAAGTGAACGTTTAATTTCAACAATGACTCGCTTGCTTGCTTGGAACGTACACATTTTTCTTCACTTCACAAACACGAATCAAATCTTAAAAAGTTATTAATAACGAATAGTTATCATATTTCGTCTTTTAATTTTGAACTGGAACTTTGGTGGGAAATTGGAAACATGACACATTGACACCTGTTGTTTATGGTCTGTTTTGTTCTTAATTCAACTGGCCAGTACTGTCATATTAAGAATAAGGTTTTTCTTAAGTTGGCAGCAATGCCTTTAGTACAATAATTTCTTCGAAGTAAAAACATTCAGTGGTTTGTTAAGTTGGTAGTAGCTAATGTATTTTTTTGTTAAATTAGTGTTGATCACGTAATACTACCCAGGTTTAGAAGCGTATGGCTGCTAATCGTATCGTTTTGGCGACAAAACAGCACGGTTGTGCCGTACTGTTATGGGGAATAGAGTATATACTTTTCTGCAGACTTATTTTGTATGTCTTTATATTAGTGTTCGGACCTATGTAAATGACAGATAAAAGTACAGGAGTAGAAAAACATATTTTACGCCAAATATAATAGGGCAAATTATTTATATCGTCAGTTTTCAAGCAAGCAACCAAGCATGGTTTTTCAGGGCGCATAAAAACGCTTTGCAAATTGTAATAAAATAATATGTAAGTATTAGATAGTAAGTGTTTGGTTTTAGAGCTTGGCCGGCTGCTGCCGCGGCACGCTCGCTTCGCTCACTCGGCTCCAGCGCTGTAGCGGTCGCGGTTCTTCCTAACACTCCTCCTCGGTTTGCTCGTCGTCGTACCTATACAAACCTGCCTTAGAGTCTACCAAAAAATATTATGCTTACTGTACATTAGAAGAAATTATATACATACATAGTTACATTCACGCCTTTATTCCCAAAAGGGGTAGGCAGAGCACATGAAACGTATGTTCCAGCGCCACTTTTAACATAAATGTGGGTATAAAAGATCGACTAAATGTGATTTTGCAGTGGATAGGTTGCCAGCCCATCGCCCACAACACAATTCAACCCTGGTCCCTTAATCGACTTTTACGACACCCACGGGAAGAAAGGGGTTGGTGGGTAGAAGAAATTAACATTAGATTATATGTTCATTATATGAAGTATGCATTAGACATAAAGTATGTTATAAGTATTAAATGTTATGACTTACATCAATTAATCACAATACAAAATAATGGTATGTAAATATATTTCGTGTTGTTATAAATATATCAGATGAGTGTAATTGTGTAAAGCGACTAATATTGTTTGGAAAGATGTTATAGGCATCGTTACGCCCCCGCCTGAATTTTATTTTCCAAGGTAATATTTCTGTCTTCAAACTTTTTGTCATAACAATTCATTTGACTAAATTTTTAGTATCTAAACATTTTCTGCTTTGAGTGAAAATTTCGAGCAAACGAAAGTGTGCCTACTAAAATTATTCCAAAGATTGCATTACCAAACACAATGGTTGCCAACATTTCTTTGGGTAATCAAATTTTACCAAAGTAGCTTTGGCTTAACGCGAGGATCCCTTGAAGTAACCATACATACAAAAATATTCTAGTAACGTGTGTCTACTTAGTTATGTCTATAAGTACTACTTACTCATAAAAATAGGGGCCACAAGTATGGTGATAGTTACAAAAAAAATGAAACAGTAATTTATATTTTTTTCAGCTATAGACGTAAACACGATGAAAAAGTTGCATTCTGAAGGATGCGGCTTCATTAATTAGCCACATAATCATTACCTAGTTTATGTCCAATAATGAACAATAAAATAGAAAAATTTAGGTGGCCCTTATTTTTTGGGTAGTGTTTAATTTCTAAGCACAGCTACAAAAATCATTTACAGTTTGTCATCTAAATGTGCGTCTAAATAAAATAGGCGTGACGGCGCGGCGTCCCCGACGTGAATTGAACGGCCACGGCGGCCAGGCCGTGGTCGCGGTCGGAAAATAAACGAACCGCCCCCCTATTCTGTAACTTGTTTGAAGCTCACCTCAACGCTCTATACAACTTCTGGACTACTATAACTAGACCTCTACCTACGCTTGATACTACACATCGCGGTGTCAAGATATTTCTGGGTGAGCGTTGAGGTTAGCTTAAAACAAGTTACAGAGTAGGGGGGCTGTAGGCACATGTTCGCCGAGCACGTTTCGCGCCCGGGGATAGCCTAGTGAAAAGGAATCAATTGAGGCCCGAAAATCACGTGTGCATTGGTTGATTGCAATTTTACATGTGTAAAACAGAGACAGCACGCGCGAGTCAACTCACCTGTGCCTACTGTACCTACTATACAAAAGTAGACTGGTTTTAATTTTAAATAGCATACTAGAATAACATGAAACTTTTGATATAAAATGGGATTCGCCATATATAGGTCAAAAAACTAGTTTCTGTTGCTATAAATTCTAATAGAGAATTGATAGAAAAGTATTAAGTGATTAGAGGCTTTGTACGAAATACGTTGTTCGCCAAGTAGCACACAGGCTGAACGTTTAGTAATAAGACAGCCTTTAACGAGTATTGAGCTTTACGAAAGATATACAAGAGTTCTAGGGGAGACTCAAGACTGCACAAGGGAGAGATTTTCGAGTCTTGTACAGCCTTGCTGATTAAGCGCTGCAAAAGAGGGTAAAAATGTAAAGCATTATATCAGTAAATTCGGATGTTATTGATCAGCTTTTAGTCGCAACTTATGATTTATTGAATCAGGCGTTACTTTGCAAAGACCATGATATATTAAGAGAACAATATTTCTTTGCTATTTTTGAACGGTAGTATGGGGGGGACAGAATATAAATATGGCGGATGGCTCCGGGCGGCTCACCCCCTCTGTCGTTACTCGGCGCTCACTGATTAGGGGCAGCACGGTCCGGCGTCCTAGGCGCACACTCACGGACCCGGACGACGAAATCACAGCGTCCATCGAAAGATGGAACACTGCGCTTTCGGCGTCCAACACATCGCGTACACTTCGACGTTCCCGCCGGCGGAGACGTCCACCGCGAGATCGCGACAACACAGACACATATAGTCCGCTTTCGTCCCGGTACCGCCGCATACCGGTAGAGTCAGTCCGACGCAAGTCGGGCCTAGCTGAGTTTCTTGCTGGACTCTTCTCAGCTAGGCTAGGTTTTAGCGAACCAGCGATAAAACTCCCAGTAGTTCAACACCACTTACACCCCAGATTCGGTTGATACCGTTCAACCAATCTCACTGGAGCGCAAACTCTTAGAGTATCCCAGTGTACTAACTACCCCGCGTGGTCGTGCCAGAGGCTTCCCCTGGTTTTTTCCCAGGCCACCCTCCAACCACGCAGTCCGACCGCTATATTGGGTCCATCCTATTATAGCAACAGTCAGGTTCAAAAAAAAAAAACGGGCGGCTCATTTGCTCAGTGGACGTGGCGCAAGCAACACCTCCTGCCGGCATCTCCTGGCCTCGTAGAGAAGCGAAACACGTGTCGAGGTTTTTGTCATTATTGGTGGTGGTTTGCTGTAATTTTTTGCATGTTTTTACGCAAATAGTTGCATCTTATCTTCACTATTAGACCAGCACGTTTTCGAGCGGAATAGCAAAGAAATATTGTTCTCTTAATATCGCAACTTATGCTCATAACTGGTCAAGATACCTTCGGCTGGTGTAAGGTTGGTCTATGATGTCAATTATAAGCTCTTGTGCAGATATCGACTGCACTGGAGTCTCGAAGCATTATATCAGTTAATTCGGATGCCATTGTTCAGCCTTTATGCAGCTCTATACCAGCTATTTCTAAAACCTGTGCAGACATTAAAGAGCACAAGGCTGGGTAAATTGGGGCCTCTTTTGGCTGGCTAGCTGTGTCAGCGGATATACAGCTCCTGTAAAATGACAGGAGCTGTATATCCGCTGACACAGCCTTAGTTTAACAAGCTTAATCAGCTTCAAGTTGCATATAATGATAAATAAATGATTCCGGCTTTTATGCAGCTTATGTGTTATACTTGGGTTTACTCGACCCACCTGCCGACCCTTTCAACTATCATAATGTTCTATTGCATTTGTTACCTCTGCCTACATATTACGGTACAGTTACAGGAAAACTCGCGATTTCTAAATAGTGTCGCAACAAATAGAATACAATATAAAGCCTGATAAGTTCCTATTCAGCCCTGATATAGTGTCGCTACAAACAGCTTACATATGGCAATAATACGTGTACGTTATGAATAGTCTGAACAGTGTGTATTGGCATCGTGCAAGAACGAGTGAGATATAAGTACAATTAAGTACTTGTAGATTGTGAAACTATGTTTTCAGGGATTCGGAAGAGCATGTCTAGTTGATAATTAAATATAAATAATATCCGTCAAATTCCGATTCTAAATATTCGACATCCATATATTTATCAGATTCTGGCTCCGATTTTCACTTTCGTCAGTTGATGAGTCACTTTCAGGACCACCAACCTCGATTATAAATCTTTCGGTCAGTTATTCGATTAAAGGAGCTTGTGTTAATTAATATACATATTTAGTACCCAGCTAACCAGTTCATTACAACCGCACTATGAATATCAGTACCCATCATGTCAACAACTAATTTCAAAACATTGTTTATTGGAAAGCTGCTGAATCCTTCGTCCTTAATCTGCCGCAACCATTTGAATGTATTTAAAATATATTTTTCACACCACATGCTCGACAATGCCGAATTATAGGTCATGTAAACCCTACCGAAAGCAAGACATTAAATCCCTTGGTATTAGCCGGGTTATAATGTTGTACTGAATTTCATTATAACCCGCTGGTTAATAATATGATTTCACTTTTCATAATTCTTATTACTATAAGCATAAAGTTTAATTTTGCTAAACACAATTTGTCCTAGGCCATGGCCTACTTGATTTGACAAAATAAATGAAGTTTGCCTCCGTGTGAACCCCGGTCCGGAGGAGCGCGGTGTTCGAAATTCGAATTTCGAATCTAGGACCACGGCTTGTGCTTTCGAATTTGGAACGTCACGCGCCTTCATTTGTTCACGCGTGACGAACAAATCGAGTTCTTGTAGGTGCCTATAGAAGATTTAATTTCAAAAATAATATTGAAAATGTCGAGTGATGAAAGTGTTTTGACTCCTGAGTTTATCAAATTAGACAACTCAACCTCAATAAACGTACCAAATAAAAACATTACCTTATCTTTCCATAATTGGACTAACGTGTCTAATGTTACTATGTACTTTTAATTTGCTAAATAAACATTATTTATCTACTGAGCCTGTTTTTTTGTCTCGCATAAGGTGTGAAAAGTAGAGTATACACCTCGGGGATAAGACTGTTTTAGTCTTGGGCGGTTGAACCCCTCACTGCACTCAGGACTCAGTCTTAATTCCCTCGCTTCGCTCAGGAATTAACTTATAACTCCTTCGCTACGCTCAGGAGTTAAATTATGAGTCCTTCGTTACGTTCGGGAATCAATTCGCTCCCGTGACATAAAACAGTGCTTTATCCCCTTGGTGTATAATCTACTATTTTTGCATCGGGGTGAACTTGTTTGGGCATTATGATTGCAAAATCGATTATTATTCTGAAATATGAACTTACGTTTTGTTTAAATCGGTGACATTCGATGACTTCCAACGTCTGTTGTAAAAAAAAACAATGCCATTGAAATAAATTAGTTCCACTGAAAACCCGCAACATAGCGAGGGTTGAATAGGAACTTGTCAGGCTTTAATTAACGAACCTGCTCAAAAAATGTCAAAAGACCTGGTTGAGAAATGCGCCGGATAGAAACCAGACGGACACAGTCAAACGATTTTCGGCACAAGCTGAAGCATAGAATTTCGTTCGCTTCGCTCGCTCGTTCGATTATGTGGTTCTCTTCGTAACTGTTTCATCACGCCATATAGTAAGCAGTACCTAATATGCTTGGTAGAACTTGTATTCTTGTTTGTTGTATATTGTAGTACAATAGGTATGTTGATATTGTATTCATGTCCTTGGAAAACTAAGCCAGGGTTTGGAAGATAAGGAAGTTAGCGCTTCCACATTAACGCGTGAACTAGACCAATACAATCCCACCACGACCAGTGCTTTAAATTTCCAAAATTCAGGTGAAAATGGCTTTTCCTATGTTAGACAGTAGTCCCGTCCTTATTACTTAACTGGCAACCTTATGAAAAGGACAAAACAAGCATCTGCCTATTGGTTAAAATGTGTAGATTACAAGGACATTTGTGTACCCCACATGAAAACTAAATTGCTATACCAAAGGAGGAATACGAGAACCGAGCGTCCCCTTATGTGCTGTTTATAGTCTTACCACCACATTTGGCTCGAGTTGCATTTTGTCTGTATTTTAAAGGTTCGTTTATTTTCCCGGCCATTTCTATTTCCACACGCAGTTAGTAACATCAACATCAATGTCTTACCTGCAGGTCGAATCGTAACGTAACACATTGTAAGTACGCACGTTAGGTAAATTTAAATGTCAAAATTTATAAGTATATATATATATAAATTTATAAATAAAACAAATTTTAAATGACCGTTAAACTGTCCTAACGCACACGAAACATTACTTCATTGACCCCTGGATCAGAGGGTACCAAGTTGTATGAAATCCTAAAGAGCGGCTCCTAATGTTTTTTATTTGAAAGACGGTCTCATCTCACGGGTTCCTTTTGTTACTTTGGCATCATGCAATTTTGTAAATATCGTTGGAAATATATCAATTATCATATAACATTTGACGTAATAATTTTACACACACAAATGTTAAGGAATACATAAACTCACGCCTGCAATTGCCCATTGCCTGCATTACCCACGCAGGACACATTAAATTTATTTTTCAGGGTTGCTTCTATTAGACATTTATACTTTGAAAGATGGCGAAAAAATCAACCATATTCCCAAGTACTTACTCTGTATTCATCATTCAGGATGGAAAATATCATACTTTGGTGTGTCGTCTTTCCCCATAATAACAATAGAAAACTTACCCGTTCACTACAAGAAAAATGTAAAGAAAAGCGAAATATGAATAAAATCTACACACCTATAGTTATTGCCGCGTAAAGACTGATTGGACCTTCGTGTTACTCTTATTCCGCGTCACTAACCGAATCTTTCCTTTCGCAGGAAATTGACGCGAATCATTTGAGTGTGAAAAATTACAATTCATTAGGACTTGTGTAAAATCATTGGAAGGAAAAAGGTGTGAAACTGTTCTTTGATTTGCAGACTTGCTTGCATTAAATAAAATTTAACTTTTCGGCTACGACAAACGTCTACTAAACTTTTTACTACTTGATACCCAAGTTAAATTAGAATGCATGTGTATGTCCTCCTCTGTCCAAGAGAAGAAATACGTTTATTCCCACCACATTCCCATGCATCGCAGTTAAACTAGTATTTTATAATATTCTGCCAAAAGCTGCGAGTATGGACGACAATTTTTGTTTGACATATTCTCCTCACGCACATGTGTCAGTCGGGGCCCGTGCAGTCAACGAATTCAATAACTTTTTAATTCGATTTTCTCCAGAATAACGAGAATTTCGTAAAAATAGAGAGATACCCCTCCGATCGACCAGGCACCTATTTCACCAACTCGACAATTGTCACCTGACCACGACAATTCTCCGTACATTGCTGGATCCACAAGTAACCTAGCTACCACCTTGACTTCTAGAAGAAATTGGCAAATTGTCAGTGACAGGTGACAATAGTCAGGTTGGTGAAATAGGGACCTGCAGGGCGTAAGCGATTCCATACTCGCTTGACAGCTCGCGTCATTGTCACCTAACACCACGCTCGAACAAGGTGAATGTGTGGAGGGATTGTATGTATATTGTATGTGCATAATATAAAGTATTGCTAAACTATATTGATTTCATGAATTAGGTACATACCGTAAATAATATGTATACTATGTTGTGGGGCACGTAGAAGGAAAAAGGAGCCGTGGAAGATCACCAACCCGTTGGACCGACGTCGTAAAAGAAATCTGTAAAGGAATCTTGCAGACGTCTATCCGGATGGCCGAAAACCGATTGACCTGAAGAGCATTAGTGCGCAAAATTAATGAAGATCTTAATAATATAGTTAACTGGTGTAATAACAATAATCTTCTTTTAAATCCTACAAAATCAAAATTTATGGTATTAGGAACGAGAAAACAAATAGATGATATTGCGTCCCGCGACCCCAATTTTCTCATTGATGGTTCACGTTTGGAAAGAGTAAGTGAAGCGCGCAGCTTGGGCTTATTAATCGATGAATCCCTTAGATTTGAGAAGCATGTCGCGGAAACGATGCGAAACTGTTTTTATAGGCTCAAGGTACTATATCGAATTCGTGAATGTCTTTCTGTAGATATGCGTATCAAGTTGTGCGACTCCCTTATACTTTCCAAACTTAACTACGCCGATGTTGTGTTTGGTGGGCGCCTACTTGTCCGAACTGAGAAAGCTCTGCAGCGAATTCAAAACGCTTGTGCACGCTACTGCTTTCCAATTCCTCGTCGAGCACATATTAGTCCATTTTTAAATAAATATGACTTAATGAACATGAGTTCCCGTAGACACCTACATTTCGCTGTTCTACTTTTTGGAGTAATAAAAAATGGCGTGCCATCATATTTGTTTGAGAAACTTAATTTCTCACACCGTGCCATCAGACATGCAACACGACTGACATGCCAACCACACCGCACAGTTGCCTTTCGTGGCAGCTTTCGTTTTGCTGCCACGAAGTGCTGGAATGACCTGCCACCACCAATCCGTAATTCAAGAACCGTCGTGTCTTTTAAACAATCGTTTAAAAAGTTCCTTCTGAATAAACAAAAGAGGAGCACATAGGCAACTGTGCATACACGCACGCACGCACGCACACACACACACCCATACACACACACACACACGCACACACACGCACACACACGCACACACGCGCACACACACACACACACACACACACACACACACACACACACACACACACACACACACACACACACACACACACACACACACACACACACACACACACACACACACACACACACACACACACACACACACACACACACACACACACACACACACACACACACACACACACACACACACACACACACACACACACACACACACACACACACACACACACACACACACACACACACACACACACACACACACACACACACACACACACACACACACACACACACACACACACACAGACACACATTACAAAACATGTAGATAAAAATAATAATCTTAAGGTTTAAAATTAAAAGTCCATATCGCAAAGATCATAATTCATTATAATATTAACGTTAATACACGGTTAGTATTTGTGCCATCTAGTCTAATCCATTGGCCTTGCTGAAAATCAGCGTCATGGAGCGTTTCGTATGATTCGTTCTGTGACATCATGCTGAGTGAGGACCATTTAGTACATAATCTTAGTTGTTTAATTCCTACTCTAACTAAGAATTGTAGTTATATAATAAGGTTTTTGTATTAATAAACAATTTTCTTTCTTTTCTTTCTTTCAAAATAACGACCTCGTGTAGTCACGACCCTCAGTCATGAGGATGCGACGAAGAAGAAGGAGATGTATAGGTACTATAGAGTTAAACAATGATAGGTAATTAGTTATTGAACACTAGAACACTGGCGATAACTTACCTAGTTTATACTATGAGTACTTATCGTTATAAACCTCACGGCGCACAGCTGGCACAGCCTATTCCTGAAAAAATAATCTTACTCGTACCTATAGGAAATATCATCTATTCAGTGTACCCACCGCTGTTAATTTTCCAGTATTCAAATCAAACCCGTGCTATAGGACCTATAGGTACTTACTCGTCTCATCATCAACGTTCTCAAATTTAATAACCGCCTGAATGGCCCAGAGTGGATATTCAGCGTGCAAAACGAGATGTCCTCATTAACATTTATAAACCTGCTGAATACAGGAACCTGAATTAACGACTTTAGCTCGTGTTGAAAGACTTCAATGGCCGATTGTATTTTGATTCTCTTTGAAGTAAAGTGAAGTCTGATTGTAAGAAGACAACTTCTTCTTACAATCAGAAAGTTCTCTCTTAATCTGTAAAAATACGGGCACGGAGACCACATAAGACGATCGCGTAGTCGGTACTTTGCGCTTCGCAAGGCAGACAGACTTTAGACAAGAATGCGGATTGATGTATAGAATTACAGTATTACTTATGCGAGTACAAATACAAAGTAGAATGATATTGGACATATGCTCCTACACATCGTTAGGACTTTTTACCTATGTACTAATGAGCCAATGGGAGCTAGAAATATAATGTTCCTTAGTACTAATTGAAAGCCTCGGGCAGACGTCTGGATTTAATTTAATAAATGGTTCCCTCGTTTATCCAGAGCGCCATTGACAATAATTACCTCTCAACTTGACGGTTCCCCTCTTGAAAATTTTCTGACCGAGACCAATTATTTCTTAGGAGACATTTTCTGGGCTTTTAAATCGGGTTTAAGATTTACGAGTACAACGCATACAATACACGAGTCACCCTTAAGTGGATACTTAATTTAAGTATTAACGTTCAATACACTTATAATAATAATAATAATAAATACTCTTTATTGCACCACAACAAGAGAGACAAACAGGTTACAAAAAATTGCTTAATAAATAATGGACACAACAGGCGGTCTTATCGCTTTGAAGCGATCTCTTCCAGACAACCTTTGTACAGCAGGAAACATTTAAACTAGAATTTTTAACAGGTAGTGCAGGAATTCATCATGAAGAGTAAACTAACAGTAACACACAACAGTGAACTGTATTACATAACAGTGAATGTGAGTTGATTCGTTTATGTTATTCAATAGATTTCCGAAAAGTGTATAATAGGGATGTATTTTTCATTACTGTGTTGTTTGTGTGTGTTGGTTGGGTAGCGTCAAATGGACAGACGTGGATTCAAATACACCAACCAAAGTTTTGCTGTTCATGACATCAACGAGTTTTCCACAGTTTATCACCGGAATTAATTTCATATCATTTGGCAATTACTATTACTTTTCCGGCAAGGAAAATACTTGAAGAATTTAAACGAATATAAAATGCTTTACCGACTTATAAAAAGTAGGTAAGTATTTTTATTCAATTGACTTTCTGACTACTAAATGGATTGTTCTCGAGTTATCAAGATAAAAAAACAGTATATGAACAAAAAAATACGGCTTTAAACAAGATACAACGATTTACGAATTTAACTTTACTATATCGCTCTCCCTAAAATATTACATAATTGTAATAGATTAAAAATGCTGAAATAAGAAAACTAGAATAGTATTTTATGCAACTGTTGTATAAGTGGGGTCTTAAAACGCGAGTGTCCTGAGTTGCGATGCGAGCCTTGGCGAGCATCGCAATTAAAGACGGCACGAGTGTTTTAAGACCAAGTTATACATCGTTGCAAACAATACTTTTTCTACGACTAATTTTAAATAAATAGCATTTGAATTTTCAGCCGTAAGTTTTCAGTTAGTTCTATTACTACTCACGCAATTTCTTCAGCGGTGCAGTTATTTTCTTCTTCGTCCATTTTAAAAGGAACGTACACATTTTTCTTCACTTCACAAACACGAATCAAATCTTAAGAAGTTATTAATAACGAACAGTAATCATATTTCGTCTTTTAATTTTGACCTGGAACTTTGGTGGGAAATTAGAAATATGACACATTGACATCTCTTGTTTATGGTCTGTTTTGTTTTTAATTTCCTTGCATTTGCCATCCGAACCAAACTGAATCCGGATCCGAACCGAATCGGATCGGTCTATATTTATAAATGATAGCAATAATTGGTAAAATATGTATATTAACACACAATAATGATAATTTATTTTAATTTTAGTAAATAATTTATGTTTTACAAATATTTGATAGTAAATAAAAACTCTTTATCTCGAAAAATTTGCTTATATATGAAGTTGGTACCACTGCAATATAGTAGCTGATTAAAAAAGTTAGATGATTTGACATCGTGGTAAACAGTGCTTTTATGGAAAATGTACGAGTATGAACCAAAAAAGTACACTAAAGAGTGCGTTTATGGGCCATAGAGCATAGAGTTTTTCGAAGACTTATTACCGGTGTCATTGTATTTGAGCTAAAGCCTATATAAATGACAGATAACGGTACAGGAGTAGAAAAAACAATTTATGTGTCGGTAATATTTTTTTTTCTACTCCTGTACTTTTATTTGTCATTTACATAGTCCCGAACACTAATATAAAGACACAAAATAAGTCTGCAGAAAAGTCTATACTCTATTCCCTATAACAGTACGGCACAACCGTGCTGTTTTGTTGCCACAACGATACGCTTAGCAGCCATACGCTTCTACACCTGGGTAGTATTACGTGATCAACACTAATTTAACAACAAAATAATGTATTTTGTAGGTACTACCAACTTAACAAACCACTGAATGTATTTACTTCAAAGAAATTATTGTTCTAAAGGCATTGCTGCCAACTTAAGAAAAACCTTATACTTAGTACTGGCAAGTTAAATTAAGAACAAAACAGACCATAAACAAGAGGTGTCAATGTGTCGTGTTTCCAATTTTCCACCAAAGTTCCAGTTCAAAATTAAAAGACGAAATATGACAACTATTCGTTATTAATAACTTCTTAAGATTTGATTCGTGTTTGTGAAGTGAAGAAAAATGCGTACATTCCTTTTAAAATGGACGAAGAAGAAAATAACTGCACCGCTGAAGAAATTGCGTGAGTAGTAATAGAACTAACGGAAAACTCTGCCTGAAAAGTCAAATTATGCTATTTATTTAAAATTAGTCGTAGAAAAAGTATTGTATGCAGCGGTGTATAACTGTCTTAAAACGCGAGTGTCGTGAGTTGCGATGCGAGCCTTGGCGAGCACCCTACTTATACAACAGTTGCATAAAATACTAGGTATTACAAAATGAATTGTTTAAATTCAAACAAGTAAAAAAAACTTGTGTTATATGATAGGTAATACATATAATAAGATAAAAGAGAGTAAAAACGAAACATTACTTCACGGAAAATACCGACTCATGGGTCGTTGATAGCTGCTACAGCAAAAACTGGCGAAGCTATCACCGACCTTTTTTAATTTACTTTATCGGTTCAAATAGTTTTTTCCAGTAAAGTACTTATGCTAAGAAATCAAAAGAAAGGTAAGAAACTTCAAAGGATATATATAATATAATATATAATACAAGATAAAGTATAGGCTTCACTATTCGTACAAACGTATTAAGCAGAAAACTCTAATAGTTACTTGGAGGAACAAGATGCAGTATGGTACGACCTGTGCCCGCGCTTCCCCCGCAGGAAATGACAAGTTTTATGTCTTTAGGCCACTACTACATACACTGAAGTAAAAGTATACCTACGATGCTCAAGGAACAATCGCGTACTTTCCCTACTTAAGCTAGAATAGTTCTGGAAACGTAAAAAAACGATTAACTATAATAGGTCTGTAATACCTGCCGATTTTTGATGGGTCGTTAATACCTGCATATTGCAGTATTACTTACTAAATAACAAATGTGGTGAATTGATGTAGCGAAGAATCGTGTTGGTGCACAATTGCAAATCAGAATAAACATTGTTTGTATGTGTAATCTGTTTCTTGTAAGTTGATTGTCACTGTGTTTCGCGAAGGTACTGCCCTAAAGCAACCCTAAAGCAAAACGGCCGACTACCGCCAGCAGTCATAGACACGCCGCTCGTGTTCTCAGAACAAGGGTCTGATTTAATTAAATCTCGTAATAATTAAATTATCGGTTGTCGATCGCGAAGCAATTTCGAGCAATATTGATTTACCCGGCCCGCTTGGAACGTTGAATGGATCAAAACCTTACCGCCAATAAACAATTGCAGTGCAACTAACTACTCATGCAGGTCGACCACGTAACGCATTGTGCGCACGTCAGGTAGATCTAAATGTCACTTTTTCGTACGTGGCTCTGTGAACTGCAAAACGCGCAAATCATCATTTTTTTCAAAAAAACTTTTTTTTTGATATCGAAAAAGTGTCTGGACAAAAAAATACTTCACGAGAATCGGTTTAGAAATGCAACCTGTAAAGGAGAAAAGCTGGAGAGCGGGACAGACATTTGGGCCAAGCTCAAGCATAGAACTTCGTTCGCTTTGCTCGTTCGATTATTTGACACAAGAGACGAGGGCTTATTTATTTATTTATTTCAACTTTATTGATGCACAGATAAGAAGTACAAATAGCCCACTTAATGCCTTAAGGGTTCTTTATCAAGGCTGTTATTTATTAATTATTATATACACTTCTGGTAGGATGACAATGATTTATAATTAAAAAGAAATACACAATAAAAATTTATTGTGGAAAAATAAAACGTTGTCTTCAGTATTTGCTAGTGAAAACTGAATTAGAAAGATTGGTTCAAATAACGAATTCCCTATTCCAGATAAGATTATAAAAATCAGACAAGATATGATTAGAAATGCAAAAATATTAGGTTGGTAAGCACTTAATGAACGAAACAAGTCAAACTAAAACAATGTTTCCCTTTGATTTCCTATAAATATAAAAACTATAAATCTTAGACAAATTTTTCAGTAATTTTTAATGGTTTAGGGAATGTTTGAGGTATAATCGCGTATCAAACATCATTATTTTGTCGATATTTTATACCCACATTCATGCTAAAAGTGGCGCTGGAACATACGTTTCATGTGCTCTGCCTACCCCTTTTGGGAATAAAGGCGTGAATGTATGTATGTATGTATGTAAACATCATTATAGCTCAAACGAAATATCACGTTTGAATTTCATCAACGTACTCGTATCGACGTAATATATTGATATTGACATATAAGTAAAAGTTGGTTTGTAACGAGTATCTAACCCATGTGTGCCTGTTACGCAATGTCAATCACTCTCCCCCAGGCGTATAAATAAGCAACCATATACGCAGCAAGGAAATTGAATCGAGCCGGCTTACGCATCAATATCGACTCGGTCCGGAAACTCACTTGCGTCGACTTCTGAGCCTTGTAAATATTTTGATTCCTGTATCATAAGACGGACACATAGATAATATGGTATGGGCGAATGCGTATTTCATAAATCATTTATACTTGAAACTGGTTTGTAGGGACATATATGCTTGTGCCTAGGACCGCGTTTACGCACAGCGACTATGACCGGTAGCATAGAATACTGGACTGTTATTCCAGTTCCAATTTTCGCTGTGTCAGAAGATATACTTAATATGGGTGAACGCTAAGGTTGAAACAAGTTACAGAATAGCGGGGCTGATAGTGATAGCTCATGCGTGTTGCGGGCGGATATTATGTTTCTTAGTAAACGCGGCTCAATTGAGTTTATCAGTGCGCTGCAAATAATCTGAATAACGTTGCGCTAAGCACGCGGATTAATCCGCCCGGGTTGCGGCTGCGGCCGGCCGGCGGTCGATACAGTCTTTTCAAAACATCTACTGTATTGCTTTGGGGCATTGAGTATCGAGGAAATTACTCATATTTTGTACTGGCTCAGTATCGGACCATCGAGTGTATATTTGTGCATACCTAGGATGCAGTGACACACAACGAACTAGGCGATTTCTCCCTAACTTCGCGGTGCGGGGTTGCCGATGCGCTATTGTTTACTCTGACTTGAGCTTAGGTACTTATACTAAATGTTGCACAGATTTTCTCACTTGTTTGTTTAAATGTTTATTACATTTTCTGCAGTAGTAATATCATGTAGGTGCCAAAGCGGACCCCAGGCTCGTTTAGGGCCCAACCGGGAATAGCGTTAGGAGGATGATGGAGTAATATGAGCTTCATCAGTTTGAATAGCGTTAGGAGGATGATGGAGTAATATGAGCTTCATCAGTTTGAATAGCGTTAGGAGGATGATGGAGTAATATGAGCTTCATCAGTTTGAATAGCGTTAGGAGGATGATGGAGTAATATGAGCTTCATCAGTTTGGATAGCGTTAGGAGGATGATGGAGTAATATGAGCTTCATCAGTTTGAATAGCGTTAGGAGGATGATGGAGTAATATGAGCTTCATCAGTTTGAATAGCGTTAGGAGGATGATGGAGTAATATGAGCTTCATCAGTTTAGATAGCGTTAGGAGGATGATGGAGTAATTGAGCTTCATCAGTTTGAATAGCGTTAGGAGGATGATGGAGTAATATGAGCTTCATCAGTTTGAATAGCGTTAGGAGGATGATGGAGTAATATGAGCTTCATCAGTTTGAATAGCGTTAGGAGGATGATGGAGTAATATGAGCTTCATCAGTTTGAATAGCGTTAGGAGGATGATGGAGTAATATGAGCTTCATCAGTTTGAATAGCGTTAGGAGGATGATGGAGTAATATGAGCTTCATCAGTTTAGATAGCGTTAGGAGGATGATGGAGTAATTGAGCTTCATCAGTTTGAATAGCGTTAGGAGGATGATGGAGTAATATGAGCTTCATCAGTTTGAATAGCGTTAGGAGGATGATGGAGTAATATAAGCTTCATCAGTTTGAATAGCGTTAGGAGGATGATGGAGTAATATGAGCTTCATCAGTTTGAATAGCGTTAGGAGGATGATGGAGTAATATGAGCTTCATCAGTTTGAATAGCGTTAGGAGGATGATGGAGTAATATGAGCTTCATCAGTTTAGATAGCGTTAGGAGGATGATGGAGTAATTGAGCTTCATCAGTTTGAATAGCGTTAGGAGGATGATGGAGTAATATGAGCTTCATCAGTTTGAATAGCGTTAGGAGGATGATGGAGTAATATGAGCTTCATCAGTTTGAATAGCGTTAGGAGGATGATGGAGTAATATGAGCTTCATCAGTTTGAATAGCGTTAGGAGGATGATGGAGTAATATGAGCTTCATCAGTTTGGATAGCGTTAGGAGGATGATGGAGTAATATGAGCTTCATCAGTTTGAATAGCGTTAGGAGGATGATGGAGTAATATGAGCTTCATCAGTTTAGATAGCGTTAGGAGGATGATGGAGTAATATGAGCTTCATCAGTTTGAATAGCGTTAGTAGGATGATGGAGTAATATGAGCTTCATCAGTTTGAATAGCGTTAGGAGGATGATGGAGTAATATGAGCTTCATCAGTTTGAATAGCGTTAGGAGGATGATGGAGTAATATGAGCTTCATCAGTTTGGATAGCGTTAGGAGGATGATGGAGTAATATGAGCTTCATCAGTTTGAATAGCGTTAGGAGGATGATGGAGTAATATGAGCTTCATCAGTTTGAATAGCGTTAGGAGGATGATGGAGTAATATGAGCTTCATCAGTTTGAATAGCGTTAGGAGGATGATGGAGTAATATGAGCTTCATCAGTTTGAATAGCGTTAGGAGGATGATGGAGTAATATGAGCTTCATCAGTTTGAATAGCGTTAGGATGATGATGGAGTAATATGAGCTTCATCAGTTTGAATAGCGTTAGGAGGATGATGGAGTAATATGAGCTTCATCAGTTTGAATAGCGTTAGGAGGATGATGGAGTAATATGAGCTTCATCAGTTTGAATAGCGTTAGGAGGATGATGGAGTAATATGAGCTTCATCAGTTTGAATAGCGTTAGGAGGATGATGGACTAATATGAGCTTCATCAGTTTGAATAGCGTTAGGAGGATGATGGAGTAATATGAGCTTATTTAGGTATAGGTAAAAAAGCTAGCTTGGGTGCTATGCCTTTTTACCCGCAGGCAACTAAAACACGACATTAGCAAGTAAAGTTAAAGTATTTTTGCCACACCTAAAATATCATATTAATATGAATAAAACATCAAATTTTCATGTAAATATTTATCGACAATATTTAAGAGGAGTGATTCACAAAAATAAATAAAATCAACACAAGAGACCCTAAATGTCTTTTCAAACCCATTATTGCTCAATCGATTCGTGGCGCCGAACATGCGTTGTTATAATGTCTACCGCCAGAATCATAAAAACGGGATTAACGATCGAAAATCGAATGAGATTTGTAGGTACCTTTTCTTGGGCTATGGCTGAGAATCGTCCCTTTATCATTTGTTAGAGCGGCCCCTTTGCGTGGTTTACGGTGGCACAAGCTTAGACGTCAACTGCAGGTGCTCTGCACTTTATAGAAACCATTAACTACAAAGACGTTCTGCCAGAAGTTTAGATTGAACTAACCATAAAAGCCATCTCTGGTTTTGAATTAATACGAATGATATAAAGCTCTTATAGCAAGCTTAGAGCATTAAACTTAGATCGTAAAATGGTTCACTAATTCTCGTGATTGGATGATTTCAAATGTATCCGCCACCTGTGTTTTCATGCCATGTGTAATATTTAACAGAATGTTGATTTGTTGTTTCGGTGATACAAATAATAAATATACTTTGTTAGGGCTTCATACATATTCCAGCTATGAAATATGCATAGCGACGGCGGACGAATATCGATGTCATGTTCCAATTACAAAGTGAACTTCATGTCTGAAAAATGGTTGGCCGTTGCACGTATTACCCACTCAGCGCCGAGCCGCCACATCTGTCAAAGTAAAATTTACACGCGTAAATGGAACAATAATTGACGGGCGGCCCGGCTCGCGCTGCTGCACGATCGACCAGAAGCAATTGAAAAATATATGGAATATTCACCGAGCGTTTTCATTGCAAAGTGAAAATTGTAACAAGGAACGATTTTGGTTTTTCGATATCCAGGCACTAGTAATGCTGGTGCTCTGACAATATTGTCCACGCACTATTTATTTTAGATAAACATATTTTATTTTAGAAACGCACATTACAAATAATCCTAAATATCCCAAAATTGCAACAGAGCCGGCACGGCCCGCACCCGCACCGGGCGGTCAATGGGTTTGCTAATCAATTACAAGCGAGGTTGTTATGTACGAATTAGCTTATCTATTATTCGTTTAACGAAGGGAGCGCGACTCAAATTAATCAGGTCTTACCATTGTACGAGGCGGGGCTCTTTGTCTGCCCTTGTATACCTAGTTAAACAAATCTAAAGCTAGTTTCGGTTGTTCCACCGATTGTTGACTCGCTCCACTGTTAATTCACGGAATGGAATGCTTGCCTTGTGTGCGTTTTCTCATTTCGAAAGAACAAACCTATTATGCCAGTTAGCTATGCAACTCGAAGATTACTTTACTAGATGTTGTGTTAGTCAGCAATGCATTCAATAATCGATGTAAACGTAATACGAATGGCGTGTTACTGAGAAACCATTTATTTAATAGTACATTATGTAACTAGGGCGGTGTATTCGTGAATGCCCCAGATCGCAGGTGATAAATATGCGCTCTGGGGCTTTACGAATTACCGCCCGTGATGAGTACAAAATTTTACGTCTTCACCTGGCCACAATTCGAGTTTTCCCGTACGCGCAGCGTGCAGTAAAACTCGCATTATTGCCAGGTGTGACGTAAAGACAATTATGTTACAGAAATAGATCTTTAAATAAGAACACATGTTTTCTCAAACATGCTCGGAAAGCGTCGTACGTTCTGTTTGAAAAACGAACACGCGAAGTGCCTGATTTTTATCCGCCAACATTTAAAAAGTTAAGTCTCTTCCCTGTCTAGGAGTATAATAACCCATACAAAACCCATTATTTCCCGCTGCGTTCAACTTTTTAAAATCCTGATAGCGCCATACTAAATCGGGACGACTAAGAAAAAAACGCATTCAGCCAAAGAAAATCACCCGCGAGCCCCGCGGTTTCCACGGTGATATGTTTTTAATAAAAAATGTTCACTCTTAATTATTTATGGTTAGAAGAAATAGTAGGTACATTACTGCAGAGGCCGTGAAGTAAGGGATTGCTGGACAAGCTTGGGGTAGACGGCAGAGTCGTAGACAAGGCCGGATACAACGAGTCCAGCAATCCCTGTTCCGGCCGAGGATTGTATAAATACCTACAAGGCAATCAATTAAATACTAGTTTGTTGAAATTACAATCGGAACGAAAGTTCAGAAAACAATTGTGTAATTTGCCGCGTTTTTTATTTTTTTAAACATGCCATTTCAACAAGCCGTTCCAGCACCATGTTTAACCGCACATAAGTATAGTACCATAGATTTTGTTTTTTTTTTACGTCGCAAGTCTACTTATAGAGTCTAGTGGTGGTTGGCAGTATGTAATTTTTCCTTTGTCAGTTTAATATTAGTAAGAAAATTTAAAAAGTTAGAGTAGCGGACAATAATGGTTTCTAGTTAGGGTTTCCATACATAACTTCTTGGCTTAAGGCCAAGAAGTAATAATGTAGGGAGTCATAAAACAAGAAACTTCTTGTCTTCATTTCGTGATATTAACGCATACATTTCAGAGCATGTTTGAGAAAATGATACTAAAAAGGTATCAAACCGTACGTACGTACTATTTATTATGTTTAGACATTAAATATTAAAATAGCTTTTAATAGCTACTGCATGTTTCCTATGTTCAAGAGAATAAATGCGTTGATTCCCACCACATTACCATGCAAACGAAGTCGCAGAGTACAGCTAGTAGTATATATATTTATTGTAAGTTTTCATTGACATTATTCGTTGTTTTAGACAACGTGATTATAGTAATAATATATAGTATAGTATAGTAATAATATATAAATACTATAGTAATAATTAATAGTACCTAGTCACAATGTCAATAAAATATAAAAATATCTATATCAGCTGTCATCACAGTAAATACATTAATTTGAGATAAATGAAACATGAAATTAATTAATTACTTCAAACACCACATTAAGTGAATACCGCCTTTGAAAGAATTCGTAGAAAGAATACTTACATATGAATCATAGTACAAGTACCTATCACCGCGTTATTAGGTATGTCACAATATGTTTTTTGAGGAAAGCACTATATTTACCTTGACGAAAACCGGGGTTGCCTGACGAGGTGGTTGGCAGGCCGAGGCTTGCCGAGGCCTGCCAAGAGACGAGTCAGGCAACCCCTTTCTTTCCGCGCCTCGGCAATAATGTACCATTATGCGCCTTTTATAAGATAATTGTGTTTGTTGTTTAGTAACGAGTAAACTTAAGTACCTATATATACGTACAGAGAATATGCGAACTTAAGCAATTTTGCTATATTAGAAACTAAAATCGCCACTAAAGCTTCCGCAGACCGGTAATTTTTTTTGAAATATACGCTGAGCCATTCGACTCTTAAAAAATCGTTTAGGTAATGAAAGAAGTGATTATGTATTTACAACTTGGTTCAACTTTTATAAAAATCACATTAAAAAAGTCCGTAAACATCTTTGAACAAAGACGACGCTACGCTATCTACGGCGCCGTAGTCGCAAGACATTTTCGTCTCGTAGGCCTAAAAATATTCCAGAAATAGTATCTCCGATATCGCCAGGAGTGGTGTGGTGTTACAATTGGGATAATAATAACTGTAAGGGCAAATAGTTATTATTTTAGAACGAAACGCAAAGTGTATTTGGATAGAACACTTTTAGGTATTAGGTATTTGTCATTATTGTGCGCAAAGGCTAAAGACGCAAGACCTGTACGATTATTTATTTAATAACAAACAAAGAGTTTAAAGTAGTATTTTATGCAATCGTTATATAATGTATGCTTTTTCAGTCGAGTACCACGTTTAGGCCACGAAGCTTGCCGAGTGGCCTAATTAAGGTACGAGACTTAAAAAGCGAATTATATAACTATTGTATACAATACTGTTTCTACAAGTCAACTGAACTCATTAAAAAAACTTAGTATCTATTGAAAATCTAAGCCCTGTTGAAATGAAGTGCAGCCAACGGCTTTTTCTTTTTTGTGCGTTGATGTCTTTTAATTTTGACTTTCTCATGACGGCGTCCTATTGGTCGAATTCATTTTAGTGTCTACACAGTTGCATATAATGTTGAGTTGGGACCTCCATACTAAAAAACCGGTCAAGTGCGAGTCTGACTCGCGCACCGAGGGTTCCGTGCAAACTAACAATTAACTCAAGGTAAAGTAAAAGTCCCAATATATTTGTTAAATTACTTATTTTAACCCAACACAATAGAATTCAATTTCAAACAACGAGTAGGTAACTTTTACACCAAGACAATTGAATCGCGATCTTTTTTTGACCTGCTGTTGAAAATAAATATACGCGTCCCAATCCCAACCCCATTAATTCTAGAAAAATCTTAACAGCGCGAATGGCTTCAGCGCCATCTATCGGCCCCATTTGGTACTAACGTGCAAGGGCAATCGGCTTAGTATGTATGTTGGTCTTTTAGCGATTATTGTTTATCAAGTGAACTGATCTAGATTATTATTGTTTTATTTGATAGAGAGTACTTCTATTTATAGTTTTATAGGAATTTCAAAACAAAAAAACTTATAAAGTTGATGAAATTGCAAATCTAACTAGGAAATGAGTTTTGAAAATAAAACAAAAAATATGCTAGATACAGAAAAAAGAAAACTTTTCCCGTAATACATATGTTTATCTTAATCACAAGTAATTATTTCAAATTTTTCGCTTGAATAACTTTGGAGATAAGGGGGGGGGGAATGGTATTTTTTTTTACATTTTCCTTCATGGATCAAAATTTTCCGAGTGTAGAAAAAAAAGAAAAACTGCTTCAAAAAGTGCAACTCAAGCCCTTTCGAATGATACCCCACTTGACCCTATAGTTGAATTTTTTTTTTGCCCCCTCCTCGTATTCGTAAGTTTTTATAGAAAAATTAAATGTATATTTAAATTTTTCATTTTCCATGCACGCGGATAACTCTCATTTATAACCATTCTAAGTTTCAAGTTGATAGCTTGAGTAGTTCGTGAGATATTTCACTTTGTGACAGACAGACAGACGGACTGAGTCGCACCATAAGGGTTCCTTTGATACCATTTTTGGTACGGAACCCTAAAAAGTATGTGATTATAGTTGGGTGTACGAGGTCTTAACTCAAATATTAAAGTCGACGAGTATAAAAGAAAATTAAAGCTTAAAATAGCATTAAAGCTTCTGGAGGAATACGACTAACAGGGCTTGACATTGACACTGCACGTGGCACCATCGTGCAGGCGGAGGCGAGACGAGGCGTAGGCGGCGGACGGTATATTACGAGTATTCTATGGGATCGAAGCTGAGTTATAGTGGTCTTGATGTACCATTTTCATTGTATTAGGAGTTCCCTTAATCAACAGCATTATTGGTATGGAGCGGTTTTAACAATTTGGAGAATTAGTTGACAAAGTTATCCTGCAATGCGGTTTGATTTCAGGAATCGCTCATTTGAAGCACGGAATAATGACACAAAAGGGTGACCGCCTTAGCGATGACGTTAGTTACTACACTAATATTTAAAGAGGAAAGAATCGATTGTTTGTTTGTATTGAATAGGCTCTGAAACTATTGGAACGGTTTGAAAAATTGTTTAACCATTAGAATCTGACATTAGCCCTGGTAACATAGGCTACTTTTTACCGCGGGAAAATGCTTCATTCCTACGGGAAAACGGAAAACTAACCGTGCGAAACCGGGCCGGGCAGCTATAGTATTAGCATTCCAATTTGCATTATTTGACAGCTGCCATCCCAGTACCTACAAATTATGTCAAATTTAACGTTTATTGTACTGGGATGACAGCTCTGTCATGATACAAATAGGAATGCACCAACTATAGTAATAAATATAGTCCGTTATATATGTAAACCAGAACTTGGTTGACCAAACCCTGCTTGGGTGAAAACAGGGAAAATTTTATGTACCAGATAAATGAGAAAATTTTTAGTAAGTTGATTTTTGGGCCCGGAAACGGTAACGGTCTGTAATATAAGGGATATTACAAACCGTTAAAATCGTTTTTGAGAACGATTTGGGTGGATTAGATAGTTTTTATCCGACTGCGACAATTAGCTATCCAATATTAATAATTTCGATCCGTTGTGTGTGATAGAACTTCAGAAAACGCATACTAAATGACAAAGCATAAAAAATAACTGATTCTGTTATGGGAGTTTATATGCCGTTGATTAAGAGTTAGAATTATTTATTTCAAGATAAAATTACAATATAGCATACAATGCGAAATTTTGCTAAATTCGTATTCCGGTGTAATTTAAATAAATAGGTATGTTAACAAATTTCAACAAAATAACGTCACACGTCAAAAGTCTGACTATCTTCTCTTTCTGTTTTTTTAATGGCATGATAGCGCGCTGTTGACGCGTTCAGCCAAAAAGTCCATTTCAGTTTTTGCACGATTACACACTGAGTATTTATCACGATACTGGTTTGTCAGTATTTTTGATATTTAAGTATCAGCCATAAACTGAATGTATGAAATCGGTATAGAACGGGTCATTTATTAACAATAATTAGGTTAGGTTAGGTTAAGCGAACAGTTTTTGGAACAATATAATGCGTCTGTTTATTTATAATAGTCTGATTTAAAAAATACGAATAGTAATTTTGAGGCTTTCCTGCAGCGAGATCAGTGATTCGAAACATGACTAAGCAATTTTCTGTCAGAAAAAAAATCACGAAAGGGTCTAAAATATTCGTAACAAATTATGCACAAAAGCTAAAAATATTAAAATAGCTTCTAATAGCTAGTATTTAGCTAAAATAAGTTATTATTGTAAGTTTTCATCGACATTATTAGTCGTTTTAGACAACGTGGTTACAAATATTGCTCGATTACCTACATCGATTTGGTATAGGATACCTACGTCAGTTCAATCACGCAAGCGGATATCGACAGCACTTGTATTGTGCAATGAAATTGTTTTCACTCTTACATTAAAAATACTAAGACTCATCTAGCTCTCTAATAATCATAAAGCGAAATTCTCATAAAACAATTCATAACACATCAAAAGAATTTTATTTAGATTTTCTAAATAAAATCATTCAAATAATAAGAATATGAGGGGTGTCTATCATTTTATCGAAACGCATACGTCGATTTACATTTCGCCGAAAACTATTCCACAAATTTCATTTCGTTGTATTTCTTGTTCACATAATCATCAATTCATAGTTTTTTATTTCATCGAACAACTTTTCATCGTTAATCGTTTCGATTTTGTCTCAAATCGTAGCGTAACGATTCATCGAATTTACTTTTCATAGAATAGTCAGTTGTGTATAGTATTAATTTATCGAAACACGGTTCAATGTTGGTACGTTCCATATATTTTTGTTGCCGCGATCAATATTTAATTTTTCTACCAAGCTGTTTACCTATAGGTCATTTCGTATAAGTTTATAATACCTAATGGATAAAATGGGAGGAAGGTAATCCGATATCCAGAGGGAGAGGTGGGTAGGCTTAGAGCTCTATGTATACGTCCAAAGTCTCGGTGAAATGTACCTACTCAGTTCGTTGAAAGGTAAATATTATCAAGTGACAAACACAGATGAAACCATTTTCTATGTATGTAATAAGAATTTTGGGAACTGAAACTCATGTTATTAACAAAATTATAGTAACGGCAATTCGATGAACGACTATGTCGATGAAAAAATAAAATATTGAAGTGAAATTCGATGAGTTCTTTTTTGTGTAAATGGTATTTCGAGCAAATGTATGAGCGATCTAACTTAGTTCGATGAATGATTCCTATCATCCTTCCTGATGATGATTCCTATCCTGTGTGATGATGAAATTCTGCGAATAGTGTTATGGGAAACGATAATCGATGAAACTATTTTCGGTAAAATGATGGATTCCCGAATATGAGACTAACAGGCACATCTTTAAAGAGAATTTTTTTTTGGTTTTGATTGAACTTGGCAAAGCGTTATAGACTTTAGCAGCAGCAAATCTGGGATATCGATGGTAACCGCTTGTCTTGGCAACAGGAAAACGGACATCACAAGAGAACAAACTATTAAGTCTATCATTTCTGAAGTCCGTCTTTGCAGGAAACTTGTCATGGTGTCTCACTAGTTTACAAAGTTCACATACAAAGACGTCAGAGTTGGTATTTACAGTTTTTAACAGATGGTCTACATGACACGCGATTTGATTGAATACCGCTTTTGCAACCTGAACAGTCGTTTTACGTCCGCGCACCCACTCCAAGTCGCTAAGCCATACAGGATATGGGATTGGATAACTGCATAGTAAGGTTGTACCGCTGCTGGGGCCGTAGACAAGGTTACAATCGACAAACGCTAACGCCAATAGAAACTAATAAAATGTATGGAGATGACAGATGCCGACGAAACACTTTTCGTTGACATCTGTCATTCCCATACATTTATTTGTTTTCTATTGGCGTTAGCGCTTGTCGATTGTAACCTTGTCTACGGCCCCTGATCTCGTTTACGCTCTCGCCAAAGTTTTTAAAGCAAACGTATAACTACTGAGTTTGCTAACAAGAAAATCTACGTTTTGCCTCCAGTTTTGCTCGCTATCGACATATATTTCAAGAAATTTAGTGTCATCTACAATTCTTACTTTATCACTACTTAGTGTAATAAAATAACATCTATCACAACTTTATCTGTTCTGAGATTACGGAAATGTAATTAAGTACTTAGTTTTATTGATATCGTGGTTAAGTCCATGCCTGAAAGCCAATCTACAATAGTTTCAAGGGTATTTTTGATTTGATGATTAAGTTCTTGAGGTTCTAAGTTTTGTTTCACTTAAACTTATGGAGCACGGTGATGTCGTCAGCAAACATAATTAACTTATGAGGTAACAACTTCGGCAAGTAATTTATATACAATAGGAACAAATAGGCGCCAAGATGCTTCCTTTGGGGACCCCATGTTCCAAACGTGCAATTTTCGATTTGTGCTCTACTATCGATTGTGACTTATGGTCCAATCTATTATTTTGTCTCTATCTTTTGCCTTTGATAACCAATCCTTTCCAGTCTCTCTTCTAACTCGTCTCTCCACCTTTTTTTTGGTCTTCCCCTACTTCGTTTACCAACTAGTCCTGTCCACGTACTTACTTTGTTTGTCCATTTTTGTTTGCTCATACGTGCCACATGGCCCGCCCATTTCCATTTAAGTTTTTTACAGTGTTGTACCGCGTCTATTACATTCGTTGTTTTTCTGATATCGGTATTACGTTTCCGGTCACTCCGTTTTATATTTAAAAACTTCGTTCCATGGCTGTTTTACATGTTATGTAGTTGTTACATATCCATGTTTGGCTGCCTTATAAGATGTTTTAGCAGTGTTTAATTGAGAACTTATATATACATACATACATACTTCACGCCTTAGGGAGAGCACATGAAACCCGTGTTCCAGTACCACTTTTAGCATAAATGTAGGTATAAAAAGATCGACAAAATGTGATATATATATAGGGACGTTACTAAAGACAACTGTCATTTCACGAAAATAAATGGGTGTGTAAAGTCAAGCAGGCCGCTTGAGCTGCAAATTTCATAATAACCTTAGGTTTTCGGTTGATTGGTACCTAATTATTAATTTGTACACTTCAAGTCACAATTTGTAACCTTCTCTTCGAAAACATCATTATTAAACATTGACTAAATAATCAGTGTGGCTCAGGCAATATTTATTCTTTGACCTAGTTATAACTTCGTTTACAAGCAAATGAGATGAAAAGGTTAGCAGTGATTATTCCTTACATACAAGAGATCGTATACCCACTAATGATCTTATTCTCAGTGATTTAATAGTCAGCAAAATTTTACGTACGTTTCAAGCCATTTAATGAACTCTATACAAATGTCTTAGTATCTCTGATGAAGGTTGTCTCGAGGGCGGACAGTACGTTTTTTTAAATAATATTAAATCCTCCCAGATAAGATACCTATTTACTTATCTATCAGTAGTATGAAATATTTTGACAGGCAACAAATTCTTAACTATAATTGCATATATATACGGTATAGTATTAATGTTTTGAGCAGTTTAATGTGATCAGTAGGTAAATGAGATCGCGCCCTCCACAATCAAGCTACCAGAAGAAGTGGCGTAGATTGGGATCGAGACATGCGAGACTTCATGCTCTGCGACTTATGCAGAGCCCCCGCGACCGAGCTTTCAGTTCACACGTAAATATATAGCAATGTATCAAAGAAACATCGGCTATTGAGAAAGGGTAGAGCTAGCACGCACCTCAATGTAAAGGCTTACTGGTAGCTCTCTGAGCGATCCGTGCGGAATGCCAATAAGTATTTATGGATCACGTATGTACGTATCGTTTATGTAAAATAGGCGTTTAGGAGATAAACACAAATTACATATAGTACAGCCAGCAGCAGAAGTAGCTGCCCGTATGAAGAGTGCAAAATTATTTACAAATCTTTATTGGGAATAAGAGAATGATTAGATCATGGCTCCTCGCCCATTTAGCTACTGCACACTGCATAGAAAGATCGTTACCAAGACAATAAATATACAGCGGTCCTATATTTTAACAAAAATGTGAGACTGTACCAGACACTAAAACAAAAAAAAAAACAACTGCCTCTGATATATATACTTGAGGTCTTTTTGTAATTACAAAATGTTCGAAACTCATTCCGCTTCTTGCAATTTTTTATAGTGTCTGTAGATCCTCTTTTTGTGAGGAAAAATTATGCGAATACCTTCATAATTATATTAATACTATCAATGTAGTGTATAACTAGCCTACAAAAAAACTGCCAGTCAAAGTCAAAAACTCCTACGAAGCGTTAAAAACGTTTAATAATATTCACATGTTGTTGTCCGTGCAGGAATCTTGTGGAAAAGCAAATCATATCGGCAGTTATTTCGGTCCTGCAAAACTGTGTTCCTTTCTTTTGTTGGTACCTATCACCGAATAGTAGCTTTTAATTTACAAACACATGCATGAAGATTACTATTCGGTAATGTACGATTACGGACGTAAAATACATAAGTGCCCGTCGTATGAACCCAAACATGACGGGTGATCTCCTGTCTCCACCCTCGGATCAGCTCGGTGGCGACATAAGTACCTACTTATGCCAAATTTCATCTCAATGGAATCCACAAGTAGCTGAATAAATATTTTTCAAATTTAAATAAGTAAACGGACTCTGTTAATTATTAAGTTTCTATATTCTGTTTATTAAATAATAATAAAAAAAGATTCGGGAACCGATTTTTGACTTTCGAGCGCTCGACTCTTTCACTCGAAAACTGACAAAAAATATGAAATGCTATATTGAAATAGCGATAAAATTTTGAGAAACGAGTGGTATTGACCACTCGTATTCGACTCTATTCGTAGAAAGTACGTGCCTGCTATTTTGACACTAAAAAACGTATTTATTTTTGTATGATTTTCGAGCGCTCGAAAGTTAAAAATCGGTCCCCAGTCCCAAACTAAGCAAAGCTTGTACTATGGGTACTAGACGACGATAACCATACTTATATAGATAAATAAATACTTCAATACAGAGCATCCATGACTCAGGAACAAATATTTGTGTTTTTATTTGTACGATACAAATAAAATGCCCTTACCGGGATTCGAACCCAGAACCTGCGTAGGCAGGGTCACTAGCTCACTAGCAAGTAGGCTAAAGCGGTCATCGCGGGTTTCATAAAGTTCGACGAATGTGGAGGTCTGCAAAGTGGAAGAGATAATTACGTTAAAAGGCAATTTGGACAGTCAATCGAATGAAAGAGTCTAACCATACAATGTATTACGAGGATGAATAGCCAGGAAGTAATAGGGCAGTTTGCCGCTATGGTACAGTCAGAACCTAGCATACGACACGTCAGATATATTGGAACTCTATTATCTATAGAACGTAAGAGCGCATTCAGACCCTAGAGTGGTTCATCTGCTATGATAATATAATAGATGCCCACTGTACCTGAGCCCGCCTGTTGAGGAAACTTCGCTCGCGGTGATTGCGCCGGAGAGGTCGTATACACGTCCACGACAGTGTTTTGTTTCAGCTGATAAACTGCTATTGGTTTTGTGTTCGGGAACTTTCCCGGTCTCTATTTTGTCGGAAAAGTTTTATGAGCGGCTTTCAAAGCGTCCAAATTCAATTAAAACGTACAACTAAGCTTACAATTTCAATTTTGTTATATCTTAACGTGAATCTATTTCGAGTTTATTTTATAAAATGTATAATAAAAAAAATAATGAAATAAGTAACTTAAGGTCACTGTGGTGAAGACCATATTTCATTTTTATTTACTTTGGAGTGATCTAGCTGCGTTAATTATTCACCTACGTTACCGCTTGTAATCGCATACGATGAAGAATTTCATAAATAATAGTTAAGCTATAGTGACAAATCATTTTGATCACAAATTAAGCAAAAACAATAGTATTTGTTAAAATTCGGCGAGTAGACGGACTTCCCGTGTAGTTTAAGGTAAGCCAAGCACGTCTAGTAAGGATATCAGCCATACTATAGGTGCTTTTATGTTCGTATTCGAGTCCTTAAAAATAATGAAACAAGAGAATGAAAAGTGTACTTTAAACTTGCTAATATAAGGTTTAGATTCGGAACAAACTCAATTTTTCTTATTCAAAGGCATGTCGGCATATATACATCGTAAATGGGGTGGTAAACCTTTTTTGCCCGACTGCCGAACGAGAGGAGGGTTATGTTTTTCGAGCGTATGTATATATGTATGTATATATGTATGCATGTATGTATGCATGTATGTATGTATGTATGTGACTATGTCTTATTCTTTGGCACGCCCTGCAGCCTAAACCGTTTGACGGATTTCGATATACGAGGTGTCGTTGGATACCTCTTAACCCTCTAATGTATGAACAGTGAAAACTGGACGAAAAAAAAACTGAATATGTGAACTAGTTTATTATATCCCAGACAAAATAAATTTGAAACACAAAAAAACATGTTCCTTATGATCAAAAAGTTATTTCACGAAGCCATATTTGGATTGATATGCATCAAGTTCAAAATATGTCTAGCCATATATATGGCTTCGTATGCGTTGGTACCTAAATTGATCTCTACTTTAAAGACACATCATATTTATAACTCACACTTCACTTTTTGGTACTACCTACTTTAAAAAAATAAAATATTTAGGCACCACTTATGGCTTCATATGCATTAGAGGCTTAATCGTAGGAGTGACATAGGCTATAATATTTGTAAAAAAACAGTCAGGTTTTCACGAAAAATCTTTTGATTTCACTTTTTGGAAAATAATTATATTATACGTACTCACTAGTTTTTGGGTTTTCTAAATAAAATATAATAGGTAAGGGGATTTGTTTGTGTGATCTACACATATTTATTCCTGAGTCATGGGCTCATGGGTGTTTTCTATGTATATATGTATTTATCTATATAAGTTTATATATGTCGTCACCTAGCACTGATAATAAAAGTTTTGCTTAGTTTGGGGCTAATATTTATTTAATAATTTATTTATTTAATAGGTATTTTTTTATTAATATTTTCGGTGATATAGTGCTGAGGGTGAGGAACACATTTCCGTACTAGTATCGAGATTAAAATTGTTAATAAACACAAACATCATGTGCAATGTCGAAAGCATTTATCTACAGTAACCTTATGAAATCGTAATAATATTGAAGTCGTAAAAACAGTTGGTAACCTCTGATTCAAGGGATGACGGACTTGCCTTGTACATAGTAGACGGACTTTCAAACTTAACGACATTTTAATGTGATAAATGACGGAACGTATAATTACAAAACTAAGCCAATTTCTGATAATTTAAACACATAATAAAGAAAGCCGGTTCATATATTACTTACGTAGTTACTTTCTCGTACAAAATCTTTCGAGTTCCATACACGTAATGACCTAATGACTTGTTCAGGCGGATTGCTCTGAAGTTCGTTGTCACAGCGCCATCTTTTTTAGAGTGAGGAAACAAGCGCAAAAAACTGCTTTTGCGACTGGACGCTAAAGCGGGAAACACCTTCAAATTCAAAAGTTATAACGTGTCGACGGACTTGCCTTGTAGACGGTCTTACCCAAAGTGACCTTACATAAAATTATGGTTCCAGCATTGTTTGCTTAGTATATATTTTGTTGTTTTAAGTAGATGAACTGACTCGAGCGCAGTAACGTATATATATGAATTTACCTATTACGTACCTGTACCTACCATATAATGGGTTTTTAGGTACCTAGCCGTTTTAGCCGTCAGAGCAGATTTCCTGCAACCACTCTGTGTAAAGTTTTGATTGGGTTAAGCCATTTGTTATTAATCGGATGCTTACAAAACGCTAATCCCGACAAAATGAGTTTCTAAACAAAATAAATTATATTTTTGTTGTAGTGTTGCAAGATGTAACTTACAATGCAACTATGTACATGATGTAACTTGGAACTTGAATAGTAGTATTCAAGTTTAATAGGTACTTATATGCGTCTCGCATGGAAAAAAGCCACAAATACCTGTTTTATAAACGCTGATACCAAAGTTGCAAAAAACAAAACAATTAACTTGAATATTGCATCGCAAATAACATACCCACATATCGGCATACCGATGGTGGAGAAATATATGTGTTTATACGCATACTTATATGTGGCAATAATTTTGACCACTAGTCTAGTAGGTAAAATTTTGTTTTTTTAAGGAAATTGTTGAAAAAAATACCATCCCCCCTTATTCCCGAAGTTTATCAAGCGTAAAGTTTGAAATAAATATATAAGATTGAGACCTATCACCGGAAATTTAAATTATAACTTATATCTAGTTAAATTATAAGTTATAACTATCATAACTTCTACCTACCTAGCGTATTTTTTTTTACTTCCAAAAAAAATTTTAATCTAAGATTCTAATTTAGCACTTCTGTGTTTGATATTAATTCTTTAAATTTTTATGAAGGAATTCTGCAAGTGCCTTCTTTAGAATAAAAAAAAGAATTATCCGAATTAGTTCAAAATAATGCAAGGTGGTGACGGGTATATTATAGACATTATAGTATATGAAAGTTTTTACGGAATCCTCGGGGCGCGAGTCAGACTCGCAATTGCCCGGTTTCTTTCTCTATAGTTCACATTTTAGATAATAAACAAACACAAATCGGCATTGCTTAGAAATATTCGTGTATAATACTCAGGCCAAGAAAAAACGATAGGAGCATTCGCTTTTCCAACCAGCCATACAAGATTGGCACACGCATTCAACTCATTAACAAATTAAATCGCAGAAAATTCGATATAGATGATCTTGACAGCATTGCCACACGTAGGTACTGAGGTGCTTTTTTGCAATTTTGTTTATGTTTGCGCGTGCTAAACTTATTTGGCTTGGTTGAAAACCGGATTCACTAGGTTATTCGTAATGCTGTCTATCTTTTTCCTGGTTTGAGGTAAAATAACGGCACTGATTGTTTGTGCGCTTTTTGCTGGTAGTGGAAGCCCACAAGCCCAATTTCATAAGAAAACCGCAAATCGATGTACAGTTTAGCCGTTTGGCACACGCATACTAGAGGTCAAAACAATTTTTTTGACCTGCAGTTCCTAAAAAAAATTACCTTAGGGGGGGAGTGCCGAAACATTTTTCTTTTTGTATGGAAAAAATTTTTTTTTTTACAGAAACCTACCGTCTGTAGTATCATATGAATGGGCTTTTTGAGGCGATTCTAAAAATATGCCACATCATTACATTTTAGCCATATTTTTTTAATTAAAACAAAAATTATTTTCGAAACATACCAAGTTTGGGCTCCTCCAGACACGATATGGCTGATTTTTTTTAAATTCAATATACCACAAATGATACGTGATATCCTCATATCTAACCTTAAAAAAGCAATTTTGAAAATAATTGAATAAGGTATTTTTTTAATTTTTTTTTTAAATTATGAACCTAAAAGCAACCTCATTAAGCGCCACGTTACGAGCAAGTGCGTCGAAAATTATTAATGTCGGTTTTAATCATAGTTTAATTCGAATACAATAGGTAGGTAAAAAAAAAACTGTTGACCCTTTTATCTTCAGGCTTCTTTTATAAATAAGCAATAGGGAAATAATATACTTCTTCGCTGGGAGCAGGATTCGAACCTGCGAACTTTCGCCAGACCAGTACCGCGCTACCATGAGTTGCTGTCTAAACTCACATTAGATACGATACTAACATTCGGCAGCGAGCTTAAACGATTTCTATACTTACCTACTCGCTAAGATTAACTCGATTGTTCGTGTACTTTTCGATACGTCACGGAGTTATGTGCCGTTACTAATATGTTTGGTAATTAAACCACATATTTATACAAATATAATGCAGAGTTTATTCAGCACATAGGATTAAAAATACGACATTGACAAGAGTGACAATAACAGTTACATAATGACAATACGGAGTTGGCCAGGATTAAAACGAGGTTTGTATCAGCTACGAAATGAAAACTCCAACACGCCCTCTTAATCTTGGACGACTTCCAGCATATCATGAACAAATGACTGGTGCTTACAAGTAGGCAGTGCCTTCGTGAGCACATCAGCAGTCATCTGCTCTGTAGGCATATATGACAACTTGATGACTTCATTGTCAACAGCCTCACGAATATAGTGATACCGAATGTCTACGTGCTTAGACCGTTTATGAAAAACCGGATTAGTGGCAAGCTTCGCCGCAGACTGATTATCACTGTACAAGGTTATAGTGTTACTCTGACCTGTCAATTCAGTAAGAACCGCACGGACGTATACCGCCTCTTTGGCCGCTTCAGACAAAGCTATATACTCCGCCTCGGTAGAAGAAAGTGCGATACAAGATTGTTTATAACAACCCCAGGAAATTACATTCCTACCTAGTTTATAGATATATCCCGTGTATGATTTACGATCGGCTCCGTTAGCCCAATCAGCATCAGTAAAACCATAAAAACGAAACTTATCATGCTCAACATTTTTCCTGTACACTAGACCCAAGTTCATTGTGCTTTTCAAGTAACGCAACACACGTTTGGCCGCAGCGAAATGTTATGAAATGCAGCTAAGAAAACTTACAGCAAATGAAATGTCAGGTCTAGATGTCACAGACAAGTACATTAAAGATCCTATCAATTCCTGATATGGTAATCTACTATCGTGGTTAGTGCTATCAGAAAACTTCAGACCTACGTCTAAGGGAGTCTTTGCGCCTTTGCAATCGCTCATACCGAAACGTTCAAGCAACTTTTCAATATATTTTCTCTGACTCAGCTTCAACTCACTACTAGTACGATCTACTTTAATGCCTAGCATATGTTTGACCTCACCTAAATCCTTAATAGTAAAGTGTGACTTCAATGACGTTTTCAGCTTTTTAGCAAGCTCGTCACAATCGTAGAAAACGAAAAAATCGTCTACATATAGTGCGATAATAATGGTTCGCTTACCCACTCGACGACTGAAGATGCAGCTCTCATGCTTGCTCTGCGTGAACTTCTCTCTAAGTAAAACTTGCTTTACCTTATCGTACCAGGCACGAGACGCTTGCTTTAAACCGTACACGGCTTTCTTGAGTCTGTAGACTTTATGCTCATCGCCTTGCCTTATGAATCCTTCTGGCTGTGACATATAAATCTCCTCGCTCAAGTTACCATTCAAGAAGGCAGTTTTGACGTCAAGGTGATCAATCTTCAGATCTAGCTCCACCGCAAGAGACAGCAACATTCTCAACGACCTATGCCGAACAACTGGAGAGTACGTATCCATGTAGTCAATTCCGAACTTTTGGGTAAACCCCTTCGCAACTAATCGCGCTCTATAACACGCTATTTTTCCATTCGCGTCGCGTTTAATTTTAAATATCCACCGATTCTTGACAATGTTCTTATCCGCCGGTCTGTCAACAAGCTCCCAAGCTTCATGCTTATTAAATGAGTTAATCTCGTCTTGCATAGCTTGCTGCCATAGCTTGCTATCGCTCGATTGCAAAGCCTCCTTGACAGTTGTCGGCTCATTCAACTCAATTTCGAGTGCAGACATTGTCTTCGGTATTCTCGGCCGTAAATTAAAAGCAGGTCCGTCAACATGTGGCTCCCGTGGTCTACTGCCTGTATCAGTAGATGAACTCGGTACGTGCTCGTTCGCCTCGAACCAAACTTCAGGTGCTATCGGCCTCTCCGCCTCAACCTGAATCTCTACATTCTGTGGGAACGGTAACTCTGCATTTTCCGCCTCAAGCTCAACCTCAGGCTCATCTTCCGCGTAACTCTCGTCATCGATGACTCCATCGTCGCTTGTCGGAAAGAATATCTCCACGGACCGCTTGCTCTTGACACCTGGAAAGATTGTTTCATTGAAAACAACGTCACGACTACGAAAAACTTCATTTTTCGCCAAATCGTAAAGCCTATACCCATTACTCTCATATCCAAGAAATATACAATGCTTGCTTTTTGGTTCAAGCTTATTTCGCTTCACTTTATCAATGTGAGCATAAGCTTCGCAGCCAAACACACGCAAGTGTTTCAAGCTCACCTTTTTACCGGTCCAGGCCTCCTCAGGAGTTTTTCCCAAGAGCCTTTTCGAAGGTGACACATTTACTAAATGAGCTGCAGTGTTGGCAGCTTCTGCCCAAAATTTGTGGTCTACATTTGAAGTGTATAACAGGCACCTTACTTTTTCCAGGAGCGTCCTGTTCAGCCGCTCCGCGCAGGCATTCTGTTGCGGACTGTACGGCACAGTTACCTGGTGGACAATTCCCTTACCCTTCAAAAAGCCTTCAAGGGTATTTACATACTCTGTCCCGTTATCCGACCTCAAAACCTTGACTTTATCAGCAGTTTGTGTTTCCACTAGCTTAATAAAGTTTTTAGTGTATTCACTCACCTCGCTCTTACGCTTCAGGAAGTACACGAACACCTTCCTTGAGTGATCATCCAAGAACGTCAGGATGTACCTCTTGCCTCCAAGCGAATTCACCGGCAACGGACCACACAAATCGGTATGGATCAAATCCAACCGTTTTGCAGCCACAGACTTCTCAGGATTGCTAGGAAAAGGAAAACGGGCTTGCTTTCCTTTCAAACAAACCTCACAAGCAACGTCTTTACAAGGGTCCTCCTGAAAACTAATGTCATTAGCAAGTCCTTGCCTCAAAAGCTTCATATTATGGGCACTCAAGTGACCAAGTCTTTGATGCCAAGTTGCAGTGCTAATAGTTAGATTCGCCCTTAGACTGCAGGTCTGAAGTTTATATGCACCTCCCACGTCATTTGCCTTAATCAAAACATCGCTCAAATTTGAAATTGTACAACCCTTAGTATCAAAATTTACAGTACAGCCGTTCTTAATCAATTGGGAAACAGATATAAGATTCACAGACAGCTTAGGTATAAACAACACGTCAGTCAAAGTCACGTCATCCGACAACATAACGTTACCTATACCTGTACACTGCAGTTTCTCTCCACTAGCGATGGTGACGAAACCACCACGCGATTTAAAGTCTGTCAGCAAATCGCGCCTGCCAGTCATGCAATTTGTTGCACCTGAGTCTATGTACCACGAAGATTCCGAGCCCGCACTAGTACTGAATGCTGTCAACACAAAGTTTCCTGAAGAACCCTTCTCGCTCCGACAGTCTTTCTTCAGATGTCCTTTCTGTCTGCATTTCCAGCACCACGGTTCTCTCTTTCGATCAGAACGATCCTTCGCTTTTGATTCTCCCTTGTGCTGCTGCGCTTTTCTCGTCCAGGAGTCACTCGTTATAGCGCCTTTTCTTGTAGAATATAAGCACTCAGTCGAATCTCCACGAGTAGTCCAACGTTGATCCTGTAGCAGTTTGGCTTTGACTAGATCAGATGTGATGGCAGCTCCCGAATGCTCTAGTGCCATGATCATGGGCTCGTACTCTGTCGGTAAACCTTTGAGCATCAGCGCACCCAGAAACTCGTCGTCAACAGGCTTGTTCATGTTCGCCAATTGCTGTGCTAATGACAAAATTTCATTGACGTAAGCTTCCATGTTCGCGACTTTTTCAAATTTGACAGCGCATAAGTTCTGGAGAGTTCTCACTCTTGAACCGAGTCCCTTATCATCATAAGCACGTTCCAGTGCATTCCAGGCTTCTTTTGCCGTCTCCGCCGACATTAAATGAGAAAAACATGACTTTTCGACGCCCAAGCAAACTTTGGATTTAGCTATTTCATCACGTCGTTTTCTCACCTCCGACGTTGTTTTATCATCCGCACCATAACCGCTGATACAGATCCACAAATTGTCGTGAATCAATGCATTTTTCATAACAAATTTCCATTCGACGTAATTTTCACGTCCACGCAATTTTTCATGTGAAAAATTTTGATTCTTAGTTTCCGACATATTTATAACAACGTTATACTATTTCTGCGGAACCATAACCTAATATGTTTGGTAATTAAACCACATATTTATACAAATATAATGCAGAGTTTATTCAGCACATAGGATTAAAAATACGACATTGACAAGAGTGACAATAACAGTTACATAATGACAATACGGAGTTGGCCAGGATTAAAACGAGGTTTGTATCAGCTACGAAATGAAAACTCCAACAGTTACTTCACACCAAACATAGTTGTTTTGAGTGATTCTCATCACGCTACGCCGTTGTCATTTATTTTATATACCTAGATTTATATTTATAATTTATTGAGACGCGAACTATTACCTAGTCTTTTAAAATCAGCTACTGGTCAAAAGTACATTGTTTAACGAGGGGCGTAAGTGAATATTGCGAACAAGAGTCTATCAGTCTTTTGATGACTCGAGTTTGCAATATTCTTACGCCCGTGTTATATACACAATGTTTTCCATCACATTTGCGAGGAAACAAATAAATTTTAGATGAAATTAATACAAATCGTAATAAAAACTGCAACATGTCAGTCGTCCATTTTGTTGAATTTCGCGTATGGCAAAGACCCTTCGGTATACAGCCACAGTTTGAAAACATTTAAAAACATTTAAAATTATTTGTAATAAATACTAAACATTAAATTGCAGTTAAATTTAATATAAAGATGTGTTATATACGTATTAAAAGTTGGTTGTAGCAAACCTTTGAAGATATGAAATACACCTTGGCTGATTGGAAACATCCTCAGTCCGAAGTGAAGTATGAGTTGGTTCTATATTTTAAAACTAAACTTAACACCCCGTGGGAGGTAAAACGGCTATAACTGCTCTGTACGCTCGCCAGTAATAACGCCATTGACGAACAAGTGTGATGAAAATATAATTATGTAACATTATGTACTTTTAATAAACATTTTAATAACTTTTATTTAGTTATAGTGTATAAAATACACTGGAAGATACAAACTCGGGGGTTGTACCTATGGACAAATTTTGTTCCTAATGGCTAAATACAGTCTAGCTGATAATAATATCAACTAAAAATTGAAAAAAAAAAAACACAGTGGTTGTTACAAAGTTTCACGCTTCAATTTGCTAGTGAAATATTTTTCTACTGTTGATGTGGTATTTATCGATAGCGTCTGTCTCATGGTACCGATGTTCTACGGAAACAACTACAAAACGTTAGTTGCTTCGCTGCGATTCGTTTTCGTAGGAGGTGTGGCAACCTTGTGCACAACAGGCTGACTAGGCTGACTTCGTTCGGGAAAATATCCATCTCTTGGTAATATGGCTTACTTTAGTTAGACCCTTGTCATACAATCTATTATTAATTATTATATTGCCGCGGCCGCTGCAGGAGACCGTCGCATGTGCTGACTTCTGGCCGAAGGGTGTAGTGTTTCGACGGTTCCGGGGCAATCTGCCGAATCCTACACCGGAGACGACGATGCAACGGGGCCACGCCGTTTCGTCGCCTAAATAGTATTATTTGTTGTTTTGGTTTCGTGACGCATTGGTTGTTACTGTAATGTCACGTAAATGTATTTTTCAATAAATAAATAAATAAATAATAAATAAATATTCGATTCCATTTGTCGGCGGTTCAGCTTAGTACATACAACCTTAACTCAGTTTACAGTTGAAAATAAGGAGGACACGACGTCACGAGACACATCTCGGAAACTGCGCTACAACTGCTACAAGTCTGTTTACTTCATTGTTGTGTTAAGCTTATATGAAGATAGAACACATGTGTATTGATATTATATTGATTCATGCTCGTTTTATGATATCACACCATGGCTCGACTGTTATTGATTATTTGCATTTCTTAGGACATTAGCAAAAGATACACAATTTCAATAGAATGCGTTTATAACATAAGTACCTCTGCATAGATGTAGGTGCCTCTGCTATGGCTCTGTAGGCATAGAATACTAGAAACTATCGTGATTTTATGATCACGTGAATTCACGTATGATATTAGCCGGACACAATCCCGTCACATTAGAATTCTGAGCGCGGTTCAAAATAATCTGGGCAATTGGCACCTAAATTCCATTACAGGATTAGTATACAACGTGTACGTATTTTAACATTCGATGCATTTCCATTGCGGTGCAGGATTTATTATTTAACATAGGTAGAAAATGAAATTGGTCCAATCGTTACGTGTAGCAAACTGGCATTGTTGACATGCCTTTGTTGAAGAGCATGTTTATCCCACATGGAAATACCGATCTCGACAGCAGTATGGCTAACAAAACCGAGGGCCTTTGGTGCGATACACGGAGATACGAGTACGATATATTATTATCTAAACTCATCAGCGTAGGCACTATCAACCATATCTCAATCGTACAGAGTTCATCGGCAAACACGAATCTCGATTTATTTAACATTTCGCAAGGGGATTGGGTATGGGCATGCCCTTTGTTTGTTCATTCATAAGCGGATCGATAGGACCCATCAAAGGATTTGGGGGGTTTATACAAATAAAAAATATATTTGTACTTTTTGGGTGATATGGTACGAGTACTTATCTACCCACGGCCGGTCGCTACAAATAATTATAATTTGGCCACAACATTCCACAAAATTATGGATATCAAACTAAGGAAAAAAACTTCTTTGGTATGATTTTCACGTGTCAGAACGGAGGTAATAGACGACTTTTGCTTCTCCAAATTGAAGTTTTTCTCATAGACGGAATGTCAACCAATCTTTCCTGTCAAACAGTATAATTATCACCTTTGCTGCTAGGTATTCGGCACGACGGAATCAAATTACATGCCCAAGTGTAACATTGCGTGAAACACTACTCGTTAGGTACACTTTGGTTATGTGTACAGAGCAAGTACACAGATGGAACATTTGCATACTAGTGCCTGAAAAATTCATATAAATGTAGTTACGGAAAATGGTCTTCATGGTACCTGGGTACCACCATGGCACCACATTACTCACATTACCAAAAAAGATCTTCAAATACACCATCAGTACAAACAGCGCCGTCAAACTGATGCATTTAACTAATATTTTAGTGTTATGTTTACCCACACAAGCCAAATGTTAAGGTGATCCCTACCTACTTAATCGAACAAGACATAAAAGTTTCAGAAAATGGTAACCCGAATACGGAGAACTAATTAAAAAGGATACGTTTTTTTACCAAAACTATCTTTAGTCACTCGGAGAATAATTTTGAATCGATTGACACCCCTTTATCAAATCGGTTCTGTATCTGCACGTAAATACAAATCTAAACTGTACGTCTATGATGCGACAGCCGCGACATACTCTCGATTTTTCTAGCACTATATCTCTTGTTCTAAGTGTTCTAATAAGAAAGAGACGGATAGTGCGAGTAATATCGAGAGAGCTCGCGCGCTGTCGCATGATAGCCGTCCAGCTCAAAACATATGCCGTCCTTTCGGTCGTAATCGGACCAAACAGACCAAATCAAGAATAAGCCTATTTAGGTACCTGAGCACTTGCGGGCGAAATCTCAACATTCAATAAAATTAATTGTAAAATTACTAGAAAAATATTATTTCGCTATACCGCTAAATGCCGTTCAGGTCAACTAGTGATAATTATAGACACCTCGACACGTGATTCTCCTCTCCACGAACCACCATCAGGGATGCTGGGTGAAGATGTTGCTTGCCACATCCACCGATGAAAGATTTCACTTTTCGCGCCGGCAGTTGTCCTGAAAAACCGCTCTATAAAAACAGCTTATAACGGACGTAGCTTACTATCACAGCAGGTGTAAAACAAACGGTCCTAAAACTTTTAATTAAATTAGGGCGCCCAATAGTGGCAGTTGTCACTGCCCTGTTAGTCGAGGTCAAGTTTTGATGGCAGTTTCACAATCATTAAACCTACAATGAGAAGGAGCGCGGGGCACTGAAATTTAGGTATGTCCTGCTTTGTTTCATGTTATGCAGTAGGTAGGTACAGCACGCGTACCACCACGCTTCGACGCAATACAATACTAGTGCCCAGTATAAAACCGACAGTGCACCGACAAGTAAGTAAATTCGTGTGACACTAGTAAGGTGTCGGTAAAGTACAGAATACCGCATTCAGGTTCCGCCCTCCAAATGTGGTAGTGACCTTACCCTAAAGCCAGGGGTTGTTGGGAAATAATTGTTACAAAGCGCGGCACACTTCACGTCATAAGAGTTGATACGGCTCTGTGAATTCACGCTCGAGAAGAGCTCTATCAAAGAAAATATTTCATCAAACTGGACAGCGGGCAGGCCCCGGGAAACTGTAATTTGGGCTGTTGTGTCCCAGTCGGCGAGGCGCAAATGAATTTTACGCAACACATCACTGTACAGAAGAATAAAGCCGTTGTATCCTAAACGCTTAGTTTTAGAGTTTTAGTTGGTCACACCCGTTCGCCATAAAGTTGTCGATTGGAAAACCGAATTGTAAAGAGCTGCGAATCGTGAACAATAAAAAGTTTACGGCCCCCTCCGCTGCGAGGCGCTGCGCCACTGTCCTTTTACGACGAGATTACTTCGAGATTGAATAGAATACATCATTCTCTCATTTTTTTTTAAATAAATCTTTAAATACGTTATCAACGCTTATTTGAGTTTCATTTACATTTTAACGAATAATCCGTTTGTGAAAATACGCTTTTGAAGATAACGAGAAAACATACGTATATACAGGTTGTAGGTATTATTCAGCAGTGAGAGCGGAGAATCCGAAACTACAAGAGATATTTTCTTTTAGGAGTCACGAGACCAATATGAGAATAATTAAAACTGCATTCAGAGATTTTATACAAACACGGCCGGGAATAAACCCCGCCTAATCTGACAAAAAATCTGAGTTCGATTTTTGCGTAAAGTAACAGTGCTGCCGTTTATAGAATACACTCGGTAAATTCAGTTTTTTTTTGTTCGATGAACTGAAAATTTACTTTCAGGGTTGATTCGTTAAACTTTGATTGAAATTCTTAAACATAGATTACAAGAATGGCTTCTTAGACAAGAAGCCATTTTTATCTTATGTTTGTATTTTCTCACGGAAACCACACACATACTTACATATACTCGCATGTATGTAACATATAACACGTTGTCAACGAATAAGTATCCATTGCATTTCTCATTCATTAAAAACATAGTATTTTTCGCTCTTAGATTGAGGCTTCCCAACTGGTGGTAGAAAGACAAGTAGATAGGGTACATTATATATCCTAACATAGGTAATTAAGAAGTAAAATATGTATTTGAGTATATACGAATATCTACAGTAACAACAGCCTTACAATGCCGACAAAGTGGAAAAAATTGAGAGGTCAGAATGGCGTGGGTGCCCTCGTTTTACTTTCATACGGCCTGAGCGAATGCCACACCAACACCGTTCACCGGTCCGGCACTGCGCTGAGGACTGACCAGTGTAACTGAGACCTACAATTGGGCATAGTTGTTATGGTCTTAACTTGCAGATGGATGTCGTGTTGTGAATAGCTCTACTATACAATATACAGTAGGTACATAGCTGTGCCCGGTAAACCAATGAATGAGGCAGTTATATTTTCCGCTACACGCTGCAGTTGGTGGAATAGCGTCACATTCCAGCAGCGCTAAAGTTAATAAGTTAATAAATAAAGTGTTTTACAATTGAATATGTATGTGAGTGTTACGTTAGCAACCTGTGTAGACTGTTGTAAATATAACGGATTAAATTTTTATTCTAAATGGATTGAAAATATAGTAGAATAATGATTATTGGAGTGTCCGACAGGAACAACGTATTCTGTTGACACGTTTATAAATATATACGTTTATAATAAATATAAAGTGAATGCCGGAGCCCAAGAATCCCAAGATGATGATTTAGACTTAATGGTCGTCGGTTAGGGACCGTTTATGTTAGTTACAATACAATTCAATACAAGTATTCTTTATTCCTCACCAGAAATAGTACATAACAACAACAGAGCTGAAAAGCGATGTCTTCCAGACAATCTTTGCATGGTGGAGACGATGAAAAATAATCATATGATTTTAGTTGTAAACCTTTTTTTGTGTAGGTTTAAGAATCCGCAGTAAGTTCGATTCTCCATACAAACGTAGTTACGCTCTCATTTTAAAACTGCGTGTTGGATTGTCACGAAACTTTGCATATACAATTACATGAGGTATATCTATGTCTGCAATTAGTTTATATGGTTCTAGTTTATAAAACAAACGAAATACAACAAAAACAGTTATTGGTATGAAAAACTTAAATTACTTGGCTGTTTTTTTTACTATGGTATCTCAAGCTAGATAAACGAATTACAGACATAGATACTTATACCTCATGTCATTGTACATGCAAAGTTTCGTTACAATCCAACACGCAGTTTTAAAATGAGAGCGTAACTACGTTTGTATGGAGAATCGAATTTACTGCGGACTCTTCAACCTACACAAAAAAAGGTTTACAACTAAAATTAGATATAGACGCGTATTATATAGAAGAAGTTAACCGATTCAATTTATTAGGGATAACAATAGACTCAGGTGTAGACTCGAAAGCCCACGTCCAAATCAAAACCAAATTGTCCAAATTGATATATGCTTTAAATGTATTAAATACGAATACCAACTTTGAGTGCACATTATCGGCATATTACGCTTATGCGCACGCGTGGCACGGCTTGGTTCTATGGGGAGACAGCACCGAAGCCCGGCAATTGTTTATAATGCAAAAAAAGTACCTATCCGTATTTTAGTAAATGCGCGTAACCCTAATAGTTGCCGACCACATTTTATTGAACACAAACTTCTTACACTACGAGTACTCTGTATTTATATAATGCCGTGTGTTATGTCCGCGAAAATAATTATACATTTATTTGAATTTAAAAAAGAAAAAGAGAATACTAGATAACAATATAGGAAAAAACTAATGTTACCAAACACAAAGTTACCCATAAATAGAAACAGTCTCCATTATAAATGCATCGTAATATATAATCCCCAATGTAATAAAACAAGTCCCTACTATCATTTAATAATTTAATTTAAAATAAATTAAAAAAATATTAATTAGTAACTGCTATTATTCTGTAAAGGAGTTTCTTGGCGATATTAAATTGAATTGTTTATTGTTTATTAACGAATTGTTTTTATAATTTTAACCTCTATCTCTATCTCTTCTCTACATATCTCTACATCTCTACATATAATAAATGTTGAAGTTCGTTGAGGTTGTCAGTGAGACATAAATTGTATTTATTCAACGAACATTAAATACTTCAATAGCGCGATGCAGAACTTCACCAATTTCCATGCATTTAGAAGGTCATTCTCCAGATTTTTGTCGGCGTCTGAACTCCAACAAACCATATTAAACGTATAAAAAAGTTTGATGGAGTTACGGTGACCCACAGGCCAAATTTGAGAATATTTGGATAAAGTCGTCTTTAATTTACGCAACAGCGCCATCTATCTGTTTATTAATACGACAGCCCAACGAAAAGGAGTGTTATGTTTTCTGTTTTCCGGGTATCACACGAAAACTAAAGAATGGATTAATATGCAACTTTCACTAAAACGTTCAATGGATCTTCGGCCACGCAATAGGCTATAAAAAAATATAAAAGATAAGGGTGCGAAGGGGTTAAAAAATGGGGTTGAATTCAGTAAGTATGTTTTTGTATATAAATAGTTTTTTTAAATGTAAAGTAGATACTCACACGTTTATTTTATTAAAATATAAGTCTAAATAAAATCAAAAACATAATATAAGCGGCATCTATCGAGCTGAAATTGGACTACAATTAAGTTCGATAGATGGCGCAAATCGGCAACTAACATCAACGACCTCTATCAAACAGAAATTGTATCAAATTATGCTAGCTAGATGGTGCTATCATTATATAAGTATACATCAAGCATTAATAATGTTTCTTTTTCATTGAATTTGTGACTCTTGAATCTCATAATCATGAAGATCTGAAATTGCGTTAGCTTTAACACGTTCAAAGGCACCGGCGCGTTTCACCGCTTCGAAAGTCCGAGTCCGACTCGACCCGGGATAAAGCTATCCTATATTTTAATCCAGGCTATAAACTAACTTCGTATAAAATTTCATCTAATTCGTTTGAGCCGTTTGAGCGTCATTGAGTAACAAACATCCCAATATCTAAACATCCAAACATCCAACCATCCAAACTGTCGCATTTACTTTACTTTTTTACTTTATTATACTTATTTTATTAATTAAATTTTCACTTTGTTGGTACACCTCTGCACAATTCTATCACCGCATCGAAACTCGTGAATAAACCTCATTCATTAAACTATTTAATCATATGGCATATATTATTTTTGAAATTTAAAATTTATCACTCTTTAGTACCACCCAGGGGACACGTGCAGGGTTTTCGTAGGTAGCTCCTGCGGACCCGAGTAACAGTGACCCTATGTCAAGTGAGTGGTCAACTAGACTGATAGGAGTTCTTAAGCCGCCCGGCCTCTAACTCGGCTTAACGACTACTGTCATAGACAGCAGCCGGGATTAACTGCTTAGCGTGCCTTCCAAAAGCACGGAAGCGCTCATTTATATATTAACCACCCACTCAAACATCAGGCGGTCACCCATCCAAAGACTGACCGCTGCCATCTTTGCTTAACCTGCGTTATCGTTTCCGACTGGCAGTTGCCGCTATAGGCTATGATGCTAAAGTTTGGACCGCAATCACGCAAAAATGGATTAAAATGAATTTTGGTATACATAAAGTCTATAACCTGGATTATCATACGAATATATAATACTTTTTATTCCGGGAATCATCGTCTAAGGGGGCGAAATAGGGGGCGCAAGTTTGTAAGGAGCTACGATATAAAAGAGTTCCACGCGGACGAAGACGCGGCCAGAAGCTAGTTATATATAAATGTTCTTATTAAATGTATTATTTTACTGCATATTTAAAAGTGTTCAATTGAAAATGTTAGGTATTTAGTTGTAAGTATCATTAGTTAATGTTGTGTGCCCTAACAGGGCGTCATGGAGTGACTTTTGCAAATAAATGAAATTAATGAAAATGTTGTAAAATTTGCAGTTACATATCTGTGCTATATTTAATAATAGGCGATTATTACTGCTTCCTCATCTTCTCCTCTCTTGCCTCAAATTCTAACCCCAATATTCTTTAGTATACTGTATTATGTATGTAGTAAGTAACTGTTATAGTCCTATTGATAGTATGGTAGAAACACTTCAGAGGAAGAGCTTTTCTTCTATAGCCAGCCTTTTAAACCAGTCCTCAGTTCTACTTGTAAATTGTCTTTATCGTTTTCACCTAATCAGTGTCACCGCCTATCTAAACAACTGAACGTCAGTACATAAACTAAATCCCGAGTCCTAAGAGCTATTAGTGCCAATTCAAGGTAGCTGCACCTGTGAATGCATGGCTAGAGGCGAGCCTAGTCGTAAGTGTGCCGGATCTTAGGTAGCCCTGCATTCTGTAACTTGTTTTAAGCTCACCTCAACGCTCACCCATAAATATATCTTGACACCGCGATGCGTATTAACTAAACGTAGGTAGAGGTCTAGTTTCGTGACGGGTTACCGAAGGGGTGAGCCGCATTAGCGCGTAGCGAATAACAGCGGAATCGGGTAACACCAGTACACTTTTTTTCGAGTTACCTTGGCAAGCTGCGAAGCCGGCCGCGGCCAGTTTTGTTCCTTGCTGCTTGTCATCATGATTATTGATTACGAATGCGATTATTCATTTCATTAAGTTGCAAGAGAAGATATAATAAAAGACAAAAACAAAAGAAAAATCTTCTGTAAAGCGGATAGAAAGTCAAAAACGGTACCTGAGCTTGGAATAAATAGATATGAGAATTAATTAGGTTGATTGGTATTAAGACATAATAGAAAAGCTTTTTTAGAAGAGGAGCGAAACGTACTAAGTCTATGGAAATAATATTTTGAACTATTTTTAGCAAGGGAGAGAGAGACACGGCGCAGCCACGGAATCCTGAGGAAATTACTTACGATTGTGTTAAAAGCTATGAATTTGGGTAAGGTTGCGGGGTATGATAGGGTAACTGCCGATATGATTCGGAGTGGGGACGATGTTGAATCCTGCTTTAGATACCTACCTAGCGTTTCCAGACTCGCCTGACAGCCCGCATCACGCTGCACACACCACCTATCCACATACAAGGCCAATAACCTATAATAGACTTTGCTTTCTCGTCGCCAAGGAAACGAGCCAATTGGTACCCAACAACCACGACAAAATACCTACTGTAGCTGCCTACTTAACTCACAACTTTCAATTGCAAACGCTGAACGAAAGAGAAATTAATTGAATCGATTTATCTACGTAATCAACCTTCGTTTCCAGAATTAGTGACTTCACAATGAAACTAATGGAGCCTTGGTAAATTGATGACGTCACAGCTCAAGGAAATCGATACGACAGCCAAACTACAAAATAACCGTTATAACAATCAAGGGGACGCCTTGATTCGAGTCGACAACGGCCACTTGACAGAGACACGCTTATGCCTTCCGCGCACGAGAAAAAGAGATTGAAAACTCTTCGGGAATGGCTTTCTTGGATAAATACCTGACTGAAGTTTTATTTATATTTTATTAAGGGGATCCCATGCCCCAATAACCTTCGATTTCTTTATGCTTTTTGTAGCTTATTATGTTAACAAAAACGGCTTTAGACAATATACTATCCCATATTTACTACAAAGTTCATTGTCTTCGAGATATTTGGCATCAAAGTTGAACAATATAAGGCCATAAAACAGGTTTCCTGGCCATAACTTTTGTATTAATTAGGTAATTTAAAATTAAAACCCTAGACACGTTTTTAGAGACGTCAAAGACGAACCCAAATATGTAGATTTCGTATAGTTAATTAGTTAGATCTTTCATATCAATAGAGATACGATGTGTTTTTATTACAATGTTTAAAAAAAAAACATACAAAATGAAATATTCATTTCATTCAAAATCCGTTAGACAAAAATGGAGATAAATAAAAGATTAAAGAACCGATAGCCGTTTGACTTATACTTCTATCTGTAGTGCAAAAGTAGGAGATACGATTCAAAACTTGTCAAAAATAGAGGAAAACCTCGGGTAGCCCCTTAAGTGATTTTGTCTACCCCTTAAGTGATTTTTGTGGATATAAACTACTACAGTATTAACTTGATTGTGTCGTATAATAATGTATAGTTTGAGTAGGCTGAGTAGAAAAGAAAAATATAGACCCAACTTTGGAATTTTGTTCTATCGAGGAAATTTTAGGCAACCATGTACTCGTATCGTAAAGAATCATAAATCTGAAAATCAGACCTTATTGTTTCTCAACGAGTCAGATCGTCGTTTCAAAGCACGCGATAATTTCCAATGCACCCCCTTAATAAATGGGAGATATTCGTTATCTTTACCGGATTGCAAATGTGAGTTCAATTTGATGTTATTTTTATGCAATAAAGTAGTTGTATGACGATTAGTGGTAATAAATAAATTGCCATAGTTAACGACTTATTGTATTGTCATGGTTTCTTCGGTATCTTCGATTGCACAATCTTCTTTTTTATGACTTTCTGTATGAATATTCAACAAGGATATTTTTGTAAGGTAATTAGACCTTATCTTGTTTTACTGGTTATTTTACTAACAATAGGTATATTACGCAACTTGCAAATTTTATAGGATGCTTTCCAAAAATCTTCGTGGTAATCTATCCGACCGCATATCCAATACAGGGTTGTTACAAAAGTCCCCGAAAGCCGAAAGGGGGTCAAGAGGTCACTTGTGAAGGGTCTATTGGCAATATTTCAAAACCGTAGTCCACAAGAAAAGAGATCCACCAAAAAAAAAATTGGGTAAAAGATAAAATAATCATCATTGAAATGCAACCCTGAAAACGTACTAGTACATTGTGATACAAGTGTAGTATATTGATAATTACAGCAGAGGTGAAATTGTTCACGCGAACCGCAGGTGAGCGTTATAACAAAGCCGAGCATGTAATTAAAAAAGCTCACGCGTTTCATACGACGTCCTTTTCTTCCTTTACGAAATCCTTTTCTTAAGAAGAAAATTTCATAGGCCGGCCAAGTTATTTTCACCTACTTAATGATGACACCAGGTTTTTACTCACAATTGCACATCGCCAAGAATTTTCAGTGGCGTCCATTCTATTTATCGCTTTTCTAGTCACCACCAGTCAACATTTTTGATAATACTTATTAACCAAACACGCATTAACAATGTTTACGAATAGTTGTGAAATAACCTATCTATAACGGCGCGCAACAGTTGTTTTTTCGTAAAATTTGTGCACGCGCGCATGTGTTAAGCCAGACTTGGATGAAATCTCTCAACAGCCAATACAAAATTAATAAATATTTCCGTTTTAAAATGTTATCTTTATTTATTCATGTAAAATGTTATCAAAAGTAAATAGGTTTACTAATTTTAACGTTTCTATATCATATCCAAAAAGAAATAGTCAATTAATTAACAAAAAGAATTTAATTTGTTTAGTTGAGTAACAATCGATTAGTAGAGGGTTAAAAAAAAATGTACGAGTACATTCTATACAACCCGGTTATTTTAAGAATGCACCGTGTTCATGCATACATCTTGCTGGAAGGTGCCAATATAACTATAACACACGAGTGTTGTAATGTTATAAAACACGCGTATTTAATATCCAGGATTATGAGCCAAAAAGCGACAAGGTACGTTACGAGGCATTGTGTCGAAAAACTAATTAGTAGACTACCCAGAAAGTTGTTTATATTTTTTTCTACTCCTGTACTTTTATCTGTCATTTACATAGTCTCGAACACTAATATAAAGACATACAAAATAAGTCTGCAGAAAAGTCTATACTCTATTCCCCATAACAGTAAGGCACAACCGTGCTGTTTTGTCGCCAAAACGATACGCTTAGCAGCTATACGCTTCTAAACCTGGGTAGTATTACGTGATCAACACTAATTTAACAACAAATACATTAGGTACTACCAACAAACCACTGAATGTTTTTACCTCAAAGAAATTATTGTACTAAAGGCATTGCTGCCAACTTAAGAAAAACCTTATTCTTAATATGACAGTACTGGCAAGTTGAATTAAGAACACAACAGACCATAAACAAGAGGTGTCAATGTGTCATGTTTCCAATTTCCACTAAAGTTCCAGTTCAAAATTAAAAGACGAAATATGATAACTATTAGTTATTAATAACTTCTTAAGATTTGATTCGAATTTGTGAAGTGAAGAAAAATGTGTACGTTCCTTTTAAAATGGCCGAAGAAGAAAATAACTGCACCGCTGAAGAAATTGCGTGAGTAGTAATAGAACTAACGGAAAACTTACTGCCTGAAAAGTCAAATGCTATTTATTTAAAATTAGTCGTAGAAAAAGTATTGTATGCAGCGGTGTATAACTGTCTTAAAACGCTCGTGGCGTCTTTAATTGCGATGCTCGCCAAGGCTCGCATCGCAACTCACGACACTCGCGTTTTAAGACCCTACTTATACAACAGTTGCATAAAATACTATAATCTAATTTCCTCTGATAGGTAAATGACAACAACCATAACCGAGTTAGAGAACATACTCATGTATCTCAATTTATGACGAATCGCCAACAAGAACACGTAATAGTCTTTTCGTTGTGAAATGTAATATGTTGAAGATTTATTGAGATGACTGTAATTGACACCATATTATTTCTTGTGTTTTTTTATTGAGATTACAAATCTTTTTAAAGTTAAATGGTTTAATCCTTTTTAAGATGATAAACAGTAAGTCTTCTGTTAAAATAATCTATGAACATTCAGTTTGATTGACGTGACAGGTTTATTAGGGTCGGCCCTTTTTTCAGTTAGAGAAATATTTTCTTTTTCATGGGACATTAAACATTATGTAACACGTAAAAATATATATGTAGCTTCTATAGGATCATTTATTATGATTAGATAAAAGTATCGTCAGTCAGACGAAATCTTGACCTTTTGAATTCGAAATACTTCCGACAAGTATAAACCATTTTATACCGTTTGAAAACAACTTTTGGAAATTACAATAAAATAACAATATTCGTACAAGAATCTAGTATGAGAGAATTAGGTCCTAACGAAAACTCTATACCTGATTGTTCATATTTATTATACAACTAGCTGCCGCCCGCGACTTCGTCCGCGTGGACCTGGAATAAAAACTATCCTATATTTTAATACAGGCTATAAACTATCTTCGTGCACAATTTCATTCAAATCGGTTCAGCCGTTTAAGCCTGATTGAGTAACAAACATCCAAACATCTAAACATCCAAACATCCAAACATCTAAACTTTCGCATTTATAATATTATTATAGGATAGGATTTGGGCAAACGTGAGCCAGTTTCAAATGTGATAGAATGAAGATAAAATACCTTCTTAATATCACGATGGTGGCTGATAAGCATATGACCTGCCCGATGGCAAACAGACACCGTAACCTATGGACGCTTACGCTTCAGAACAAGAGTGTTGCCGATCCTTTATTAATTAGAGTATTTGTTTTGTTGACGGCTGAAGACTAATTGCAAGTCGGTCACTCTCAACACTCAGGAGCTCTGGCCCCTATGTCACCAACTTCACAATTGTCATCTTTTTGTGAGTTGGTTGAATCGGGATAGTATGTCATCAACACACTAATATATTGTTAGAGAGGTAGGTCACAGCGAAATGTCATCCCGCTCGAATTTGGAACAGCCCAACTGGGGATGTACCTCCGCCTTGCAGAAGACCACATCCATAATAACACTACTACTTGCTCTGTAGTAGTATTGTGTTCCTGGAGGTGAGCAAGGTCACCAGAGCTCCCGAGGATGCGTTGTGTTGAGTTGAGAGCCAGGGCATTTGTTCCTTCAGCTAACAACACGGCGAATCCTCAAACATATCAAGGGTCGGCAATGCCCATGTTACTCCTTTGAAGTTGCATGCGTCTATAGGCTGCGGTGTCCGCTTATCATTTGACGGCCCTAACGCTTGTTTGTCACCGTCGTTGTATAAAAAAAAACAACCCTGCAGGGTTAATGAGATCGCAGGGCATGTACCGATTCTTTTCATGATGTAAATCGATCAATACCGAGATTAAAACTCAAAGGGCGGGAAAACTGAAGCTACAGATCTGGCTACACATCAATATCCTATACTGTTAATATGTGTTACAGGAAAATTGCAATGTACCTACCTAATTAGAAAAGCGAATTTTTTTCTCGAAATCCGAAATACCAATTGATTTCCATTATATATAATTCTTTTCGTTTCATCCAATCCACGTCTCGTGTGTTCAATTAGAACAATATGAAGCCAAAATTGAGAGGGTCGTTGTTGGATATATTTCCGACGGAGCGTTGAAAACTGTTTGGAACATGAAGCGTAATATGTTAGGTGAGCCCGTTAGATTATACTGAATAACAAGTCAAAAGAAATACTGCGTTTGGGCAGAACGTTGTATACCTTCCATTTTTAGTCAACCATTATAATAACTGTTCAAACTTTCTTACATAACTTTTGGATGATTAAAAAACAGATATTAACGTAACTTTGATGTCTCGTTCCTTTTAATTGTTTAACTTTCAGTCAATTACGATACTACTGGAAGGAAACCGGCATACATCCACGAAGAAATTCAAAGGTGTATGTGGAGTCCCCAACCCGCACTGGGCCAGCGTGGGGACTACTGCCCGTTCCCTCTCATCCATGAGACGAGGCCTGTGCCCAGCACTGGGACGTAAATAGGCTGATTTATTATAATATGATCCCATACATACAATGACATCGTTTTGTTTTTTTAGGGTTCTGTAAATCCTCAAAAGGAAAAAAACGAAACCCTTAGGTTCACTTTGTTGTCCGCCTTCTGTCTGTCAAGACCCTTTTTCTCGGCAACGCGTGGAGGTATCGAATTGAAATTAAAACAATATAAGTACTCCAGTCTACAATCCCTTGTAACTGTGAAAGAATCTAACTTCTATGTTAGCGAAAAAAAAGATGCGGCTGTTTATGCCGCTAAAACGTGTATTTCGACACTCTCAAGGGAATCAAAAGTTATAAGGGTCCTTTCCGTTGACCTAGAACTATTAAATTTGGCAAGTAATATCATCTTATACTATAATTAAAGGGAAAAATCTGAAAACTATAAATTTTTACTTTAATTAAGTATGGAACGTTCGATGGGCGAGTCCGACTTCCACTTGTCTGTTTTTTTTTACTTGTGCAAACCTCTCATCGTTCTAAGAATGAGTAGCAGTGGAATAGTATAATCCGAAGTTTTACATAACAGCTAGCTGTTTCACAAAACAACGCTATTTTGTAAGACGTCGAGTTGACGATCAGGCGAATTCAATATCGCTGAATTTTCCAATCCGCTGGAATGTGTTCGGCGCTAATCGTTCTTCAATACCACCAGCGGTAATGTAATCATTATGGTATTATGGTCTAATGACCATGAGGCTAATACCTTTATTTGGCCGCCGCTTTAGAAATTCTTAGTTCCCATTTTTAATACTCGTGGCGCTATCTGACATAACAGCAATGGCGTCGGCGAGTTTCAGAGGTTATAATGCAAATTAAAACGTCAAACATGGCTATGGATTCTGGTGTTCGGCGGAATCCACAGAGTGGCGGAATCCAACACAATATTATCCGGATTGTCTTTGCGGTACGTTCTACAATATACCGGCAAATCCGCCGAACACATTCCAGCGGATTTTCATTCAGCGGTATTCAATCCGCCTGATAAGCTATTATGTAAAACGGCGGATTATACAATATGCCTAAGACATATAAATGGGTACTTTTCCAAATTTAACAAGCACAACCACTTAACCGTTTTCTTGCTATTTCAGTTTAATTTAAATTGTTTTACGGGAATTATATAAATAAATTATTATTATAATCGTAATTAAGAGTCCTACTCTATATATAGAAAACTTAAAATAGGTGTATGACGAGTTTTGATAAGGGCCGGTATTCCAATCATAATTTGTCACAGAAAGGAACATAAATATGTATACCCTACTTTCATGTTTCTGTCTTACTAAATAAGAATGGCAGCAGAAATGAGAGAGAGTTAGGATATTATTATAGGAGACATAATCAATCAATAATCAATCTGTCAAATAACGCAAGTGGAATACCGACTTAGTATAAAAAAAGATTTTCATACTTAATCGAATTATATATCAATTAAATAACGTAGGTACCAATTGGTATTAATAATTGTTACTTTTTTCGAGTTATTGTTCTCGACGCGATATATGTAAGCCAAGCCATTCTCTATTTAGGTCGATTTATATTTTACAGTTTAGTTTATAATTTAAAATGTCTGTGAGCTGTAGAACTCTAGAGCCTGTTCGGAATAAGTGACTACAAAAAAATCTATATAATTATTGATTAACGAACTTGCTCTAAAAATGTACTTAGAATCGGTTGAGAAATGCGATTGAAGAGGAGAAGAGCGAGACAGACACCGGACCGAAGTAAAGTTATAGTACCTACAATAACTATGTAGGGTACATATTATTTGGCTGAGCAATGTGCGAGTTGCAGTGTTATGATGTAATGCGTCTAGTATAGGATTTTATTTTATTACACAGAATCACGTAACCGCTTTTATCAACACCTACTTATTAACGAATGATAAATATCAACAAGAAAATTAATGAATGAATCTATATTTAATAATTTCAGATACCGAATATATTATTAGTAGCAGCCAGAGTAGCCAAATATTTCGTAACACACCCTTATTCTTACAGTAATATCGACTCTTTCCACTCTGAATAACTGCTAGACGACTTGGATGATACAGGGACCCAATGAGTGAACGTATTATTATGTCATACCTTTTTATCCGTACTTCAGTAAATCTAAACTTTCAATGATAAATTATATGCTGACAAGGAATTTGAGGATTTTGATGCCGACATCTATCTGTCTATCTGTCTATTTGAAAATCAAATAAAAACAACGCTAAGAAACGACTCTTCTATGATTATTTGTTACTAGCACGCAGTTGGGCAACAATAAACAGACTATAATTTGACTACTTTTAGTGTATTAACACTTGCTATGCGATGCCTGTGCGTACATTCCGTACGTAATAATTCACTAAGGCAAAGCACAGTCTTAAGTTGGAAGTATCAGGTCTCGAATTTGGGCTTTCCTGTGACCCTACGTTATCGTTGTCTTCTTCTTTTCCATGGTTTATTAAAGCTCTTAATTTTGTATCTTGCTCTAACTCGGTAAGGCTTGCGCGGAAAGAGATTGTGGGGAACGGACGACCTTTTGCCGTTACGTACGAGCAAGCAGTGCGGCCCGTGCGTTCCACAGCGACGGTTCAGTCTCGTCCGGCTCTCGGACTACATCGCGTCGATCATCTGACTAGCTGAAAAAAATTACGTAAATATTACAACATTCATCATCGATTATGAAACGCCTGTAAGAGTGACTGAGCCGCCGAACTGTTTCCTCCGACTCCAGAACACTTGCCAGCTGCCGAGTGCACAGGGCCCCGTCGACGTTTTGTTTTAATTTTATTTCAATTTGGTCATTGGTGATATATTTTGTTTATTTATTTAACATTCCCACACCCGTGTTGTGAACTGGATTATTGTGTGTTTCTGTTTCGTTTTATTTTTTACTGGATTGTCAGACTTCTATTCAATTGGTAAGTGTTCCTTAAGTTAAATAAGAATTATTATTAGTATTGATAGTTTTATAGTTAATTAAATGATACGCAGATCGATTTGGACTATTATAATGCTAACTTAGAATCATATTTCTTTGTTTAAACTTACTTATCAAAATATTTTTATTAGTCGCGTAGCCATTTCTGAAAATTACTTACTCTACTTTTACATAAGTATGCCGATCATTGGAACAAAAATGTTTTGCTATGAAATACATAGCTTAACTAACTTATACCTTGGTTGTATGTTTGAGTGCGTACTTAACGTAAGTCATAAAAACAACCTTCGCACCGACGCACTTTCATCGGCGTGGAGTGGCGTGGCGTGGCGCGGACTTTTCCAGCCAATACCTAAACTATATTTTATATGAGGTTCTGAGTTGCTACTTCCCGTAAAGAATAACAAAATCGTAATCATTGCATACGTCTGCTAATTAATACAGGCAAACTTCATTCTAGGTAGAGTGAACTTTTTAAATGTCATTTAAAAAGTATTTAAGGCATTCGGAGAACTAAGACCTAATTATTATATAGTTTTTGAAAGGCTGAATGGCCCCTTGTTCTTCTTACCCTTTTAATTGATTAGGCACACGTATCTCTTCCAATTAGTAACATAATAAATATAGACACTGTATAAGGTATATATATGATACGAGTATGTGCTTCGAAGGTTTTCCAAACTATAAGTTTTAAGCCAGCAATATATTAGGTCATTTCAGCTAAAGTAGCTTAATCGCGAAGGGACACCCTTTACAGGGACATCCTATCGAAACTTTACTAAGGTAAATAAAATAAATAATTACTTACGGGCGATAAGGTTAATCTTCTTTAAGGTTAATTTTATGTACGTACATTAGCAAAATAATGTATTTGATTGTAATTGTACGAACAGTTACGTAAATATTTAAGTTTAGTTGAAAATTAGGTAAGTTTGCCTGCCAAGCGAAATATATTTATGTACCTACCTACGGTGTAAAATGCAATCTACTATGCTAGATTGTTCTTTTCATTTTCAGGAAATCATAAACATTGAATTATTTTGTACTGGCTAGCCAAGCGATTATTTATTTTACTGATTTAAATGCTGTGTTCGATTATCGATTTCATACTGTGAAATGTCATTACATGATATAAAACAGTGATAGTAAGTTCTACACGTAGCTACAACTATCATCCACGTTTCTTTTCCTAAACAATCAGCTCTAGTAAAGTAGGTACCTATGAGTCGGTGTTAGGAACTCAAGACCTTCGTCATTATTGTGCAATAATTGCATTTTTTCCGAGTCATTTGTGAGTGGTTTTCTACATCCGGCTGCTTAGCCGCATGGCTACATTACTCATTGAAGGTTTTTAACGCCTAAGGACATATTAAATTTGTTTACACACACATTCGTAGATGCTTCATTACAAAGTTTTATTTAGTTTGACCTGTCCCTGTCTCTGTCATGAAATCTTGCAAGTTAAATTTCAACCAGTTTCCGGTGACCGATTGAGCTGAAATTTTGGGTTTAAGTACAGGTTTGGATGACAATTCAATATTATACTTAGTACCATCGAGCTGATTTGATGATGGAGACTGAAGGTGGCCTTGGGAAAAGTACTGTCGGCAATAAGCTTGTATCAAAACTATCCCTACTACCTTATCAAGAAGGACGTAGTCATGAGGAAGCACTTGGAGCGCAACAAGACAAGGACAGCAAGTTCAGGCTGAATCTCGTAGAGTCTACAATCTCCAGGCTCGCCCGTTGTTATACTAGACGAAGAGCGTGCTCCCACGTAAGTGGAAGTACGAGTCAAGCACCGCTTCAGCCCTGGTGGCTTAAGTTTAAATAAACTTTTTTAAAAAACCCAAAAAATAAATTGTCAGAGACTTATTTCAATATGAAATTCCCAGCACCGGTGTTCTTTATGCGACATTAGACAAAAGTGTCTCTGGTTTTCTGATATTTGAAAGACGGTCATGAAATTAGGGAAATTAAACCTTCTATTAAAATCACACATGGTATACCGGCCCAGGGAAGGATCTCGAAGCTTAAAATTTGGTACATACATATACTTATATCTGAAGAGTCTTACCTAACTATGTGTACCACACGGTACGCGGGTGGCCTGGTGGTTTTATACATACCAGAGGCCCTAGCACGATATGTTTTATCGTCACATTTTACAGCGAAAATGTACTGAAACGTCATGTTAATCATAAAGATAAAAGTACCGTGCTATTTCCTTTATCAACTATCTATTAGGCAGTAAATTTTAATGAACATCTGAATACTTATTTTACGTCACACCTGGCCATAATGCGAGTTTTACTGCACGCTGCGCGTACGGGAAATCTCGCATTGTGGCCAGGTGAAGACGTAAAATTTTGTACTCAACACGGGCGGTAATTCGTAAAGCCCCAGAGCGCATATTCATGGCCCTCACCTTCGGTTCGGGCCACAAACACGAATTCACCGCCCTAGTTACGTAATGTACTATTAATAAATCTTTCGTTGTTCAAAGTAGTCGGCCTGTTAAGATCAAGCGCAAATCGCTTTTGTTGAAAATTCATAAAATTATCTAACAGTCAAAATGTACTTGCACATACAGTTTATACGGTAACCCTGTAGCCTCCTGGCTAATCTTAGGCTTATTCACCAACAACGCAGCAACTTGCTCAGCTATTCGGTCTTGTTAACTTCGAAGTGCCGTACTATAAGTACACCTGCTCGAGTTCTCGAAAATAGTCGTTCCACTCTGAGGGGCTACCGGGAAATGAAAACGAACTTCGTTTGTGTATCTCCGTCTCTGTCGCACTTGCTAGTTCGAGCGACAGAGACGGAGATATTCGAACGAAGTTCGTTTTCACTTCGCGGTAGCCCCTCTGTTTTGGGAACGATCTGTCATCACGGACAAGACTATTGTAGCCAATAAATCTGATATCGTGTTGACAGATCGATCGTAGCGCCGTTCCCTCTTATCTATGAGAGGAGGCCTGTGCCCAAGCCCATGTAGCAGTGGGACGTATACAGGCTGATTTATTATTAATTTTAGGTATCGTTATTCAATACAAAATGTCCGTTTAGTATTAGCCGCTAGGTCTGTGATGAGCACATGTACTTAGGTCGCAAAATATGTTAACGAATCATACATATTCGTTTGCGTGATATTGGGCTTCAAAGTCCTAATTTTTTTTAGAGTTAAAATGCTAACTTTCGTACAAATTCGTTCGACTTAACCGCACCATTAAGTTGGCGGGTGCGTGTCGATGTAGCAAAGACGGATAGGCACCAGCGGAACCCTGCAATGTGCGTGGCTCGACACGCACTTGGCCGATTTTTCAAGTTAGCAACCGTCGAAGGCTAGGCCGCGGTCTCGACGCCATCGCCAAGTAGCGAGGTGATCTTTATCAAATGTCTGAATTTTCTGCTGCTCGTGGCTGGGCATGATTTTTCACAATAGTTATTTGTGTCACTAGGGAGGAAAATAGTATATTTACGGCGAGGGCGGTGTATTGAATCCTGAGCGTAGTGAGGGATACAAGTGTTTACGCCCGAGACGAAAATAATTTTGCTACCGAGTGACACATACTATTTTTCACACCGACTATGAGGCAATTTAAAAAAAGCTATTGTTAAAATATATCTAAATTATCTTAATTTTTATTACTAATTTTTAAATATTACGAAATATTTATTAATTTTTATACAACATTGTTATAGTTAAAACTTGAAATATGTTCGTTTTGAATCGACTACGATGAAATTACAATCGTTTATTTTATTAACATCTGTGTTCCATTGGCACATTGCGTACAAATGTTCCAATGCCAATGTATAAATTAAAAAAGTAGCTTGAACAGAAAAGTAGCGTTTTGGTACCTCTCGTCGTGGAGCAAAACTTTACTTTTCCGAATGAAAGGTGTGAAAAAATTTATTCCACTCCACGTTTCATACGACCCGTGTTTCAAATAGCAATGCTAATATCGTCGCACTGGGAGTAGATAATATGTAAAGTTATAACTAAAACAGTCTCATCACTAGTTATGTTGGTATGAAATGAAATGTGAAATGTTCTGCAGCTGGCACGGCAAATTAGGCAAACTGTTGGGTTGTCATTACGTAAAGACATTCACGTGCCCGTGGGTATGGGTGATGGTGACAGCATTATAACCCGCTGCCTCAGCTAGTTGTTCCCAAATTAACTGCGAAACTAGTTGCGTCCCTGTCTCCAATAGATACTCATGCAACAATGCCAACAATTGAGTCCCCAATTCAGTCAAAACATTTGAATGGTTAAGACGCTGTCAACACTAAAATGCCCTTGAGGATTTGGAATAGCCGATAGCGCGCACACTGTCTATTTGTATCGGAGTAAACGAGAGCGAGTGTTACTGAGCGGCCCGGTTTTTGAAGAAAATAGTAAATAAATATTGAAATAAAAAAAAGCTGTGGATTATTTGTGAAATATGACTCGTTAGTGGTTTAGGTACGAATATGTTGCCTTCGTGTTTTTAGTTGCAGACCCATACGTCAAAAAAATAAAGACATAGAACCGTTTAATGGTAATTTTAAGACCAATCTTTGCAATTATTTTCAATTGAGCCGATTTCGTCCAATTATGTATCAAGTCCGTCTACGGTCTTTAAAATATGGTGAATATTAACAAATATTTTTGTTGGTGCGCTGGAACAAATAGTTTTTCTTAAAAAACTGCTTAAATAACATCAATTTCAACAAAATTTGTTCTTGTCAGCCTCATCCCATGGTGCCGTGACACTGGCCGATTAACATTTTAGTATTTAATTCGTATCACATTTTATTGATATGATTTTCGGAAGATGTTTTATTAGTTGGTTATTGCGATTACGAGTACTAGTAATTGCAATAACCAACTAATAAAACATTCGACACGGACAGTCCAGTTTGCCCGATTAGCCAGGAGAATAAACTATTAGTTATATAGGTTCCAATACTTCCGATCCGTTCACGTGGGGTGGGGTTAATTTAAGACGAATATTTCGTAACCAATATGTACTTTTCACGTTGGGGTTCCCTGTGCGGCGTTTCTTGCTGCTTTATGCAATTCCAGCAAGTAAATATGTTGGAATCCGCTCAATCATATGAATACGCACATCTTGGTAAATATACCACGTGTTTTTGTCAATTTCCGTTAATTACATCAAATAGTTTAGATCAAATAAAGTTAATTTCTCCAAGAGAGTAAGTTCCTAGTATCTTTACTGTTATCAAGATATTCAATATTTTAATTTAATCAGTTTTGCAGATCAGACAACAACAAATAAACAAATTAATATGCTAACCTTAGCATCAAAAAACGCAAATATAACTAACCAATTTTATTTAGTTAATGCCAGTTATCATCTTGTATCTATAAACTTAAAAAATAAAAATAAATATTCTTTACTAAAAATGTCAGGGCACTGGAAATTAAATTCAATGTGCTCTGGGAACATAGTAAAATACTCAATGTTTACTAAGCAGAAATGTCCGCTAACGAAATTCCAAATTTCATTCAATGGAAAATTTATTCGCCGCACGCGTTACTCGAACCCGCGACCTCTGGAATCCGTCCATCGCTCGTGCCAACTGAGCTATCGTGGGTCCGAATCTTTCAATCCCTTCCACTCTTCTAATTACACCAAGAGCCTACAATACACATAAATCCTATTCCCATACTCCGCTCTTAATACAACAATGGAAAGAAAGTGATTGGTGCTATTCTACCCCGACCTCACACTGGCTTGCTACTGTAATAGGTAGGTACTTAAGAATACTAAAACGCGGTTTGTCAAGATTTATTTAGAGCTTATCATCCACGTAAAAATCCCGACCGTCGTAGTATAAAAAAATAGAGGTAAGTAAATCAGTATTATATCACACCGCGCGAGAGAGCGATATCTTGTTTCATATTTATGTGCGTCAGTCATGTTCATGTTCTGTGAACGTTCTTGGAGTTAAATACTGCGCCTGAGCTATAACCACGAACTCCGAAATTCGACGTTCGGGTACCTATATCTACTTCCATCGCACTCACAGACTTACAGTACTCGAGTGACCGGGATGCATGTATACGAACTTCGAGTTTCGTTTTTGGTCGTAGCACCGCTGGACATCAGTGGTGAGCGCATCCACAAATCGTAATCCAATGAAATCCACACTGCCGCACAAAACTATCACGGCTGCTATTACGCGTCAACAAGATCTGGAGTTCAAAATTAAATGAACACGCCTTGGCAATCCACAATATACTATGCATGAAATTTGGAAGCTAGTTAGCAGTTTGGCACCTAACTACACTCGTGATTTCCTTAATATCTCTCAGTACCACGTCTTTAATTTCACAGCCTATCAGATGACAGAGATATGGATAGAATCAAAATAATATTGTGTAGGTATATCTGAAGTTAGTTTAGTCGTGTTTGTTTTAGAAGTCAATACTCACTGACATACAGTGCGCCAAACAGCGGCCCGACTATACTTTCTATTCATATATGCCGGGACCCGTTGTTGAAACCAATTAGACGGCAAATGGGTATGCCGCAATGGAATATGTCGCTTCTTACCATCATATTTTCTGGTCACGTTCCAGGTTACTATTCCGTTGTTGCGTGAGCCACTTTCAATGAATACGGCCCAAGTGTGTGATGTGCATTGAATGTAATTAATAAGTATTCAATTAAAATATACATGCGTGCCCTGTAACAATGACTTATGTAGGTCTTGAAAATACCTCCCTTTTCATGATCCCAATCTAACCAGTACAGTACTTCAATTAGAATAAAGCGTAGGTACATTAAGTCTCTTTTAATCCATATGTACCCTGTGTAAAGGATTTCAGAACAGAGCGTTCGTTAGATAGCGTGTTGGGTCACCAGCTATTGGGTCAAAGGTCGTTTACTTTTTAAATAATCGGCTTTCTTTTAACAATCAATTATTTAATCTTGCTCTTTTTGTATATTTTGTATGTATGCGAGGTATATAATTAGCCCATCAAATTTTGCAAACCATTTTCAGCCTCTGGCCGGCCGGTGTCCTTAAACTGAGCTGAAATTTGGCATAGGTACTTATGCAAGTTTCTACTATCAAACTACACAAGATAATCCTGTCGTTATTGGCCTCATTTTTATCCCTTCAACGAGTATAGTTGATGGTTGTGCAAAAATAAAGTTCCAAGTTGGCATTCAAAGTTTGTAACAAAAATATCCTCATTCCTATTTCAGATAAGCTTGATGATTTAAATTACGCCTGTTATATTAAGACCGCATCTGTACCTTTTGCTTACAAGGATGACTTACGTTATTAAAAAGACATTCACACTCAACCTGAGTAAAAGACATTCACACTCAACCTGAGTAAAAGTAATCCACACTCAACCTGAGTAAAAGACATTCACACTCAACCTGAGTAAAAGACATTCACACTCAACCTGAGTAAAAGTAACAGCGCATGTCGCTGTTGAACTATAACTTATAGTTACTATTTGCACCTTCTTGACCTATCTGTATCGTCTGCCCGGGAAAAATCTATAGTGTCCCACTGCCCAGAACATCCTGCAGGCAAAGCACGGTTGCCAATTTTATCACTTATCGTTGTGGATAAGACATCCGTCACTCTCGCACTCCCATACTTGTCAGAACGTGACGGATGTCTTATCCACGGCGATAAGTGATAAAATGGCAACCGTGCTTCGCCTTCTGGACGTCTCTAGGGCCTCAAAAGTGGTCATGATCAATATTACTAGGGCCTGCTCCTCTGTCGTTGCAGCATTCTCCATTCCAGTCTATACAGGAAACATCCTGAAAAAATCCAATCCAAAAATGGGGTGCGATTCGGTGGGTGGGGGGCTGTTTTTCCTTATCAGAACACGATACCTGTTAAGCCCTTGATCGATTCACATCCCATTTTTGGTACAACCTGTATATATCATCTCTGAAGTGAATATTAGATAAAATGTATTCGTCGATGCGGTACATAATAATGTTTGGCAAATCGAATAGTATTAAACATCATTAACAGAATAAGAGCCGTGCTAAAAATATAATATGTAAGTGTAACAAAGGTAAGTATATACTGCACTAGGTCCTACCAAGTAGCTACTACGAATACTTAAACATAGACCGTCCCTGAAATTCCTTACTATATCCAGGCAGCTTAACGTTAAACTAAGGAGATAACATTTATTTAATATTTTTGCCATTTCGAAGCCTTGCGCAATGATTTTGGCTCAAGTCCAAGACGTCTTGCCAAGGGTCAAAGACTCCGTACTTTTTGTCTCGTGTATTATGTTATCATTTTCTTGCGAACGGACAACAATACGCATAAGAATATAAAGTAATCATTTACGGTAAAATCTGACGTTAGTCACCCCTACAAGGCTGTGCTCCGACATTCCACGGCGGTTAAATGCAGTGTGGGCAACAACTGTTATAGGAATACAAATGAAATTCAAAAAACTTGTAACTAAAAATTTTAATTTAATATTTCCGGCGCTTTAGAGCCGTTAGAATCATCTCGGGGTGTTGTTAATGCAGCGGCCATACTTTATTTAACAGACTGAAGACACAAATAGAGAAATATCTTCCTTGCTGCGTGGAAAATACAAGTCCCTTATCTTACATTTTACTTTAATAATGTTTCTTTGCCCGAATTAAACTTTCAACCACCTTTCAAACCCTTCAGGGGATGAATTAAAAAAAGGTAGAGACCTGTTAACTTTAATTTTTACCAAATAGCCATTACTAAAGTTTGATTCCTGTGACTGTAAAATACTTGTTTGTCTACAAACTTTCAACCCCCTTTATACCCCACTCAGGGGTTGTGTTTTGCAAAAACCTATATTATATAACCTACTTATGAAGGCATTAACCCAGATTTTGACTTACTCAAGGTACATACGTCATATTATTTATTTTATGCTTGTAAGTCCAATAATAACCAAACTTTCATCTCCTATTTCATCCCTATAAAGCATGAATTGTATATATGGATATATCTAACTGAAAATATGAATGAATAGATCTAACTTTAAAAAAATAAGTATTTTCATACAATGGTTCATTCCCATTGTCAAAAAATGTTGCTGTTAAAATTTAATGTTTGGTACAATCGTTTTTTGCCAACTGCACTTTTCTGTATACCGTCATCAACTACTATTAGATGAGACGATTTAACGCACCCAAACTCAACGGGGTTATTACGTCTGTTAAGTCCTGAATTCCCATCGGATCAGCTCGATGGGTACTATAATATGGAATTGTCATTCAAACTTTACTTAAACTCAAAATTTCAGCTCAATCGGTTGAAGATATCTGCTTCAAAATTGAATTACAAGATTCCACCCGAACTAAGATAGTTGCAGTAGACATGGCAATTTAAACAAAAACTTGTAAAATCCTTTCTTAGTGGAAGTCTACGTAAGACTGTATGCGTCTTGATTGCCTAATCTTGTAGGTCGATCAAGTAACGCATTGTACGATTTGTACGCACGTTATGTTGATCTAAATGTCAATTTTTATATGGAAAAATGACACTTGGATCTACCAGACGCGCGTTCAAAACGTTACGTGATTGCCCCTTAGTACTGAGAATTTTGATGGCGTATGTTTTATACGTAGCGCAGGTAGGTATAGATAGATATCGGAAGGAGAGTTGAGGTGAATGATTTCATAATTGTAAAAAAGGTGGTGAATGAACGAATGAGTGAACGAATGATTATTGATGCACGCTTCCATGTGTTTTCGAAAATTAGGCAGAACAATAGAAGTAAAATAAAAATATGCTTTAATAAACTTCTACATGTATAAATATAATCTTCATGTGATTCATTCACATTTCTCTTGCATTTAATCGTCATCCTTCTAATAGCGTTGTACACGGTTGTGGTCTATAAGAGCCCAGGTTCCGCTTGGACACTTAATCCCAAGATTTGGCATAGGTATTCGTTTTACGAAAGCGATTGCCATCTGACCTTTCAACCCAGAGGGAGCACAAGACTTTGGGATTAGACCGAAGGGAAGCATCGTGAGGAAACCCTCACGATGTTTCCTTTTACCGAAAAGCTAACGGTAAATATTCCTTAAATAAGTTCCGAAAAACTCATTGGTACGAGCTGGAATTCGAACCCACGACCGCCGCTTAACAGCCGCTTGCCTGAACAACTAGGCTACCGTAGCTCAATCTCTTTCATTTAAACATGCTTTTTAGAAAAAAAATATAATAGAAATTAATTCGCTTGAAGATTTTTTTTTCTAAATCCTGCAGTAGCTGGTGAACTTGATATCGGTACAAAAAAATGATACAACATTGTTTCAAAATCCCAATGTCATTACATGACAATATGTGTGTGTGTGATCTCAACTCTGGTGCCGATACCGATACATGATTTGTTTTTTGCAAAGGACCAGTACATTTATTGATTGGCATACTAATCAAATGGGATTTTCGGATCCATATCAATTGATCACTCCACGCGAGTCTAGATCATTTTGAAAACCAACGCATGCGTATTTTACTTGTACTTACATGTTTAATAGGAATTACTAAGAAAATTATATCTATTCTAACCCAAAAAAGAATATACATTTATTATATGTATATATTTGACTTCATGTTTATTTAAATAACCATTATTTATGTGTTTCGGCGAGGAACGTATTTTGTTCCGTTATTTTTCCGCGTACTTCCGTTCTTCCGTTCGTTCCGTTATTTTCACGCGCGGCTTTTTAAGCGTACCGAGCAGCAATCGGAATAAGTACATATGTACTTCAAACAACATACCTACTTGAACCTTATTTTCGCATTTTTGGGGTATTGTGCCTGAAGAAAAAAGAACGCTAACAGGATCACTTCGTTGTCCTTGAATTGGCCCAGACCCGTTTTTTTTTCAAATTGAAATTAGTATCTGAAAATCTGAACTTAGGTCTGCAATCCCTCGGATTTATTAAAAAAATAACTTCTAAGTTAACGAACTCAACAGATCCTCCGTTTATGCCCCATATTTTGATACCAAAATATGCGGTATATTTATAACTTCATAGTTTTCGGAAAGTTTCCACTAATTGTAATGCCCCAGACCTTGCTTCTTGCCTGATGTCTGAGTGAATATCCTACTCCTACTTATATTATAAATGCGAAAGTTTGGATGTTTGGATGTTAAGATGTAGGGATGTTTGTTACTCAATCACGCTTCAGTGGCTCAATCGATTTGGGTGAAATTTTGCACGAAGATAGTTTATAGCCTGGATTAATATATAGGATAGTTTTTGTCCCTTGTCCAAGCAGACGAAGTCGCTGGCGGAAGCTAGTGTTACTATATCGCATTAAATATAAATATAAATACTTTTTGGACCAGCGTAAAGGCAGCCCAGACCAGTAGGATATCGATCCATTGAAGATCGCTAATACCGTATGAAGGGAAAAAACCTCCGCTAGTGACGCGGGGAATCCGAATGTGAGAAAGTAGCACTATGTTTAACAGTTTCTAATGCAAATATCAATAGTTAGCGGACAAACACTTTCTACCTCGTCTGTTCACTTTCACTGTTGGGCTCGAAGGCTAAAAACAATTTACAAATATTCGTTTATAAATGGTACTTATTATATCTGAGGTCCGTATATTTGGTAAGCGTCCGCCTGCGCAACCTGTTTCCTAGTCAACAGTAGTAAATATATGCGATAGAAGGATACAATTTAATAAACACATTCTAAAAATTCTGACTAGATAAATCGAAAGGCCAAACCTACTTGCAACTATTTACCTCATTTATAAGCGTAAGTATATATACCGATAGAGAGAGAAAAAACACATTTTAATCAACCGTGATAGAAAAAACGGTAGCTCTTATAGTTTCTTAGACAACTCCACGACGTGTTTATAGGCTGTAGGTAGGTCCTACCTTGCGCACGTAACGCACGTTAAAAACAATCCATCCTTTTATTGAGTCGGTAAATTACTAACGTTGTTCATGGCAACGAAACCAATTTTAAAATTATTTATTTCAAAAATATTTTTCCTTACCTTGAGAGAGTTTTTACGCGTTGCTATTAGTCGTAATTTGTATCACTACACTAGACTACTTACATGAAAAAGGTGCGCCCCCCGTTTCACCACCCCCATTTCACTCCCATAGGGGATGATTTCGGGGATAAAAACTATCCTATGTCCTTCCCCGGGACTCAAACTATCTGTATACCAAATTTCACCTAAATCGGTTCATAATCATAATCATTCATTGCAGCGGATTAAGCGTGAAAAGTTAACAGACAGACAGACAGACACACTTTCGCATTTATAATATTAGTATGGATTTAGACATCGTATTTAAAATTTAGTGTCATATTCATGTTGCTAGTTATACAAAAACTTCACAAAATAATTGATCAAAATGAATACAATTTTGTGTTATAGGTACTTTAGACGATTTTTTTATAATTTGAAATAAATAACTTGACGGCGAAACTGTTATTGAACCCGCCGTCGTAACAATACTTATATAGATAAATAAATTCTTTTTATTAATATTTGTTTTTAAGCAGTAACGCTGCTAAAGAAAATTATAAATTTTTAAATGAAAGGAAAAATTGAAAAATTTAATGCTCCGATCCGATCGATTTGATGCTCAAATCCGGCTCGGAGCATTAAATTTTTCAATTTTTCCTTTCATTTAAAAATTTATAAATTCTTTTTATGTTATGAAATAATGTAATCTACTCGTTATCTAATCTTAATTAAATAGAAACCATACATATTAAATATTTTGTGCTTATCACATAAGTAAATAAAGGGCCTTACTGGGATTCGAACCCAGGAGTCTAGCTTCGTAGGCAGAATCACTAGCCACTAGGCTAAACCGGTCGTCAATATAATTCACCTAACTATTTCTCAATATCAAGTACCTACTACAAACCGCTTTTAATACAAACCGACGGGCCAAGGCCGTGCCGATATTGTTATTAAGACGTTGGCTAACGATTCGGCGTCGATTGAAATTATTAGAATTGAACATTCTTCGTAAAAAACTAGCGCCATGTTTGGAAAAGAATAAAGATAAACTATAATACGGTATTTGACGAATAGACCCGGAAAATATCGAGCTATTCAGAGATTATTAAATATAGATAAACCAAAATAAACAGTTGTGCCGTGAAAAACTACGATTATCTCTATTTTCCTACAAACTCTATACTTACCTATGTTTCATAAAGGGTTGCTGATTTGAGTTTCAGTCAACTGGGCGATTCTTCGAGCGTTTGAGCCGCAGTTTTAACGTCATTGTCGTGTCAAGATTATTATATCAGAGGTAAAACATACCGCAGAACTTTTAATCAAAAAAGATCCAGTACTGGTGTTGGCTAACATCTTCATCAAAAGTAGACTCTGATACTCGTACTCCTACCTTTTAAATAGTACTTGCTGTCTCCGACAATGACGAAAAAAAAAACGCCTTAAAAACGCTGAATATTCGCCCAACTACCGTATTGTTCAGGTTATCATGCAATATTTGTATATATTAAGTAGGTATATTATTTATATAATGTAAGCAAGTCCGCGAAATCGGCTCGATTGATTTTGATGACTGTGCAATATGGGGGTTTACGTAGGCGAAAAATCAATCGATGTTAGAAAATTTATTTTTTCTATTCTCATCCGAGCAAAGATCGGTCACCTAGGTATATTACAACACCAGTTGTAAGATTTATGTCAACTTTGCAACATAATTTATAAGTTACTTATAAAAGTTATTTAATAAGACGAAGAAAAAAGCTTTCAAACGAACGAGACTTTTGTTATTCTTTGTGATGTATTTGCGAAATCACGTTATGTGCTAGGGCGATTCTCCGAGCGTTTGAACCGCTCGGTTTTAACGTCATTGTCGTCTCAAGATTATTTCATCACAGGTAAAACGTACCGCAGAACCTTTAATCAAAAAAGATTCAGTACTGGTATTGGCTAACATCTTCATCAAAAGTAGACTCTGATACTCGTTCCTTTTAATAGTATTTGCTGTCTCCGACAATGCCGAAAAAAACGCCTAAAAAACGCTGAATATTCGTCCGCTACCTATACAATATTGAATAAGTTATAAGCTCTATAGTACGGCGGCTTTCGCGTTTAGGGCAAGAGTAGCCAGCTCTCTTAAAGTATCTCGAAATCTTTTACCGTGTGCCTTAATAAAACAAAAGATGTATATGTGTCGAGGTTTTTGCGATGTTAAGCTCTCATATACCTGTAAGAGCTCTTTTCTCGATAAGTATATGAGAAATATTTTTACTCCTCAGCGTCCACGTCGGCGGAAGGGAACCGAGACGTTATTGAAATTCTGATGCTGATTTCTCGAAACAAGAGTATATCTAGAGAGTTTGAAATTGAAATACATGCTCTTTGTGAGTCGCGTGCTCGAGGAATGCTTGAAGAAAGGACAAGTTGCGAAAATGCAAGGAAATGTTAGTAGCGTCGAGCGCGAAATGCGCTCACGTTTTACTCATTTCATGTTATAAATTTTTGATGCAAGTCAGGTTTGTTGAGAGATTATGCGAGTAGAATGGATCAGGTGCACTCCAACTCTGTGTAGCCAAATGGATTGTGATTGAAAAATCTAAACTTAAAGAATGTTGCATAGATATAATTAATATATTAATAATTACCTATAGGTCAAGAAAATTGTGTCAAGTATACAGAGTGTGCAGACCATAGTAAAGGTTTTCTATCTCAAGTCAAGCTTAAACCTGAGTTGAATAAAGAAAAGTCTCACAATAGCCTTGAATGAAATAAACCTTCAAGTAAGAGAAAAATATAAAAAGCAAGCAAGGCAAATTTCGCGCCGCGCCCGCCGGCTGCCGTGCTTGAGTTGCAATCACATTTTTAATATTATGGTAAAAGATAATATCTGCAGGGGAAGAGATAAGCTTTAGGGCGCCACTGTAAAAACGGTCGTTGTTATGAGCTTTCTTAACAATGTAATAGTTTACATGCGCCGCCAAAACGATACGTAGAGCTGTAGTTATTACTGAAACAGTATTTTAAAGTACGAAGCTCTTGATATAAATAACAAACTTGCGTAAAATGTACCTACGATATTTGTACTCATGTCCAAGTACATAGGTGCTAGTGTCGTTTGAAGGATAACACTCGGCTCATTGGTACCTCAGAGGCATGTATCTAGTCTACTGCTTTATGTCGAGGACAACTGTATAGGTAGTAGGTATCGTGCTACGAACAGCTTTGCTGGTTGTCTCGTAAATCTTAATCGGATTCTTGTCCGGTCGTTGGTACGGTTCACATATATGACTGTTGCGACGATGCTTGGGTACTAATAAACAGTGGCACTGTCAAGTGCAAAAATAATATAATTATGTATCAATAACATCCTCTCTTGGCTTTTGGTTTGGTACTTATGTACCAGAACCTTAATCCGCTGACATAAGAGTTATTGGATATATTTATGAGTAAGTTGTATGTATGCACCCACATTTTTACACTTGACTATTATAACGAATTGTACATTTCTTGAATTAGCGTGGGTAACGATGCAGTTATGTTTCCATGTATGTTTATGTACATACATGTACATTCGTATGCTAACGGTCATTTCGGTTCTATTTTTAACAATAATAAACTACAAATAAATAACTTTGACAGCCTAATGTCTAAGTAACGTACCTATACAAACCAAATACTTGACCAATGCCCAAACTGTTTTCTAACTTAAATTATAATTTTTAAATAATGTGCTCAATATTTTGAAACTATGAATGTAACGAAAGTGTGATTTAGGTACTGCTTATTATATAATACTGCATCCCGGTCACCGGAGTTTCAAGTACTCAAAATATACGAATGAAATTGTTATGAAATCGAAACGCCTAAGATAGCAGAGATGTCTTACGTTTTATGACAGTGAAAAGGCCTGTAACACAACGACAGCAACGCCTCCACCGGTTTAACATATTACTCATCGCACAAAAGGAGTTGGCTCTTTCCTAGAGTGACTACTTGAACATGCGAGCGAAGCGAACGAAGTTATGCTTCAGCTTGGGCCGGAAATTGGTCGTGTGTCCGCTGTCCCGCTGTCCGGCTGTTCGCCGGTCTGTCTGTGTACAGGTCGCATTTCTCAACCGTTTCTCGTGAAATTGTATGAGCAGGTACAATAATATTGAAAGAATAACAGACTCGCGAGTTCCACAGATCACAGAGCCACTGGTAAATTAACGTAAACTAGTCACCCAAAAGGGCGATTCCACGGAGCTTTGTGGAAAATAATTAGAAAGGAGTCAGCCGGTTAGCCCGGAACTTGCTCGTCATTGCGGGCCATTTCCTACAGAGCGGCGCACAATGTCGTCCCATGACGAATCGAGATACAAAAGGCTCGGCCGCTGTACCCCAATGAACTACGTCAATACCGGCTATAAATTAACCGATACAGAATGTTACAGAGGTTGGAGGTAAAATTGTTCAGCAATTTGAATAGGATTCCTGTAGTGGGTTCCTGTAATTGGGTGTGAGTTTAGATTGTATAAATAGCACACCTGCAGAGTAAACGCGCACCTTTTTGAATGCTCGCATCTTATGTCAAATGATATTTATTTCAGGGGCCTTACCATGATCTGTTAACGCGATTCATTTTAGGACCTAAACTGAATCGAAAGCTGTCAGTTACATAGAAAAACTGTCACAAAATGACAGATCAAACCTAAATTGAATTGCAATGGGACGTTGTGGTAACCCCCCAGGTTCAAAAAAATACAATTGATATGCCCTAACGGGCGCATGATGCTGCGTATGTATGCGCGGCGACGCAATACATCATGATTTCTCCACAGAGGCTCTAGTATAAGTTTTACCGAAACTAAACGTTACGACCGCGTTCGCTTTTAGCTGTCAAATCCCATACAAATTCAGGGTAAAACGCAAACGCGATCGTAAAGTTTTGTTTCGGTAAAACTTATACTAGAGCTCCAGATTTACTGCGTAAACGCAGTAATTGGTATAGCTTCGTTATGGTCGATAGTTAATGACGTGATAGGCTTTTTTACTCCTTAAATAAAATGAATTATAGGTAATAACTATTCCGAATCGGAGGTCAATAGATATACTTAAGTTGGAGCCCTCAGCTCACCAATGTCCTACAGGTCGATCACGTAACACATTGTACGAGCGTGAGGTACTCGTAGATATAAATGTTACATTTTATATAGAACAGTAACAGATGAGTTGTCCGAATGCGCGTTCGAAATGTTTCGTGATTAACCCTCTGACCTCGGATCAGGGGGCCTGGACAAGGTTACAATCGACAAGCGTAACGCCAATAGAAAACTCGGCATCTGTCATTCCCATACATTTTATTATTTTCTATTAGCGTTAGCGCTTGTCTATTGTAACCTTGTCTACGGCCCCAGGAATTAATATCTACAACTTAAAAAACTTGAAACACCTACGACATTTTCATTTCAAAGTCCAATATCTCAAAAACGGCTGAACATTATATTTTGATGAAATTAGCTAAGAGCACACAACACACGGTATAAAATTATCTATGACACAAGAAAAAACCGCATTCAAGTCGGTCCATCCGTTTGGGCGCTACGATACCACAGACAGATACACAGGTAGACACATTAAACTTATAACACCCCTCTTTTTTCGTCGGGGGTTAAAAACTTGCCTTATTTATAGCGTCAAATAGTACATTACTGCAGAGGCCGAGAAAATAGGGTTGTAAACGTGGGATAGGTACCTACGATCCTCGCAATCCCTGTTCTCAAACATGCAATTAAAAAGAAAACGACAACCTTGTATAAATGTCTGAACGCCATGACGTCGTGTCACGACTTGATATTGAAACAAAAGCAGATAGCTTTGCAAGTAGGGTTACCAGATACAAATTTCAAAAGTCCTGACAAAATTCCTGATTTTCGGCCAAAATTCCTGACACGAGCTTGTCGCGCTCGCGCTCGCTTGATTTATTTATGTCTATATCGTAAAAAGATAATTACGATTATTTATAAGTCATTTATGAAACTCCAAAGTACTTGTGGCTTTACCTTTTTTGATTTTGTGATTAAAAATAAAAGTTTACAGTGTATAAAATTTTATTGTGTCATTTATTTGCCGAAAATTCCTGACATTTCCTTTTTCCGGCTGCATTCCTGACATATGTCTAAAATTCCTGACATGTCAGGAAAATTCCTGACATCTGGTCACCCTATTTGCAAGATATCTCATAATTTTGTATGAAATTCCATTACGTACCTATCTCCCGTACCGCCGCGCCCGAAACGTGATCCTTCGCCGCTTACAACGGAAATATTTCATGGCATGATTGAGAAAAGGGTATTTTTGTAGATGCATTAGCATGGGAAACGTATAACGTAGTATGGTATATATATAGGCACGGCACGCTGGCCTAGCGTGCACCGTGTGCATCGGCGCGTATTGGTCCGCTCCACCCCGCCCGCGCTACTTTCAATGCTTTCGCAAATTACAATTCCAACAGTTCCAATCAATCACGTTGTTTGAAAAACGGGCTAATTCCAGAATTAGTATAATGATGCTTTGGGGAGCTATCATGGGCCAGCAGTTACTGATTTATGGACACTAGCGTTTGCTCGCGACTTCACCCGCATAGATATTTTCCGCTTTTAAATGTTCAATAGTCCACTATCGCTTTACCCAGTTTCATTAAAATCTATTCGCTGGTTTACGCTAACAAAGTCTTATCATAATTGACGTTAACATTCTTATCAATTGATGCAGTTACTCAAATAGTATAGTAATAGATATTTTGAAATTAACAATAGTTATTACCTCACTCACAATAACACTTACTCACGTTACTGATCTCAAAATGGATAACATCATCACATTATTTGGATATCATTGTAAAGAATAGGCATTATGTATCCAAATAAAAAAGATAGTAGGTACACTCAGCATTAAAAGTAACTGGGCAAACGAAGACGTCAAAAGTCTTAATTAAAAGGGAATAAGAGCTTTTGAAGACGTCAATTGCGCAGTTACTTTCGATGCTGACTGTACTTGGGCGACCGACCGAGCTCTGGTCAAGAAACTGGAGAAATAGTTATTTGTTATGCAAGGCTGCAAAGTTGTTGTTTGGCGCAAGTGCTTGTATTGAAAGCCGAGCTAGCGAAGGATTGTAAAATAGAACCATGAGCGAAGCGAATGGTTCAAAAGTACAATCCTGAGCATAGCGAGGCTTTCAAGGCACGAGACGCCAAACAATTTTGCTGCCGAGCGAAACACACAACTTTTCACGCGAGGAAAATTGTAGGTAAGTAAATGTAATGGAAGAAATTTGGACCTTATACCTACTCATTTTCAATAAAGGTTTGTTTACATCTCATCAGGATCTAGCATTTTATAATTATTAAATGTAAGATAAATATTTTTGCATCTTTAAATAACCTCACGCTTACCTACACTAAAAAAGTCAAAGTATTGTTGGGTACTCACGGTTTCAACTAAGGCTACGCTACTAACTAGGTATACGCTTATTTCACTTTTTCCGCTAACCTAGCAGACATCAAAATTCATTCAATGTATATCTTCTGCCCTAAAATCTATAAATAACCACCATTATTTTGGTTTTACTGTCTGTGGCTTTAGAACAAAACTAAATTAAATGTAAGTATATGAGTTTTTTCTTAAATTAACTTTTCAAACGGTGCGTTCCAAATTTGGAAGAAGCGGAATTTTTAGAAAAATAAAACGACATTTTAGAAATATTTATTCGTATTTTATCCTTATAAGTCAGTCTTAATATTAATATTTCGTTTGTACCTACTTAATTAAGAAAGAATAAGTATTATTAGTTTTTATACGCACCTCTCATTCTGTATAGAAAAAAGTTGGATCTCGCGATAGACCGTCATGTTCCAAATTCAGAAACTCTTTTCATGCTAGCGGATAAAATATACTTTTGGGCGCAGATTTTGAGCGATAAAGCAAGCCTTTTCGAGCCGGTGAGGTGAAAATGATTTTTCCCAGATATGAGAGCAGACTAGATCGATTATTCGCCATCGTCGTAACCCCAATATTGCAAATTTCATCGAAATCGTTAGGGCCGTTTTCGAGAACGAATATTGCTCGTGTAATGGTATAGATAGTAAAAATCATGGGTAAGAATCGTGAAATTTTAAATCAATATAATTGTAGCATGATTAGAATCCAGGCTCAAAAGATTAATATGACGATTATATAATTCATTAATCCCATTAAAGTTCAGGCTGCGTAACAGCGCCGGGAATACATCCCTGGATGTACAGGCGACGTCTAAGATTGTTATCTAACATTATATTACAGTTTTGTGACGGCAACGACTTTAGCTACTAGCCATTTGTTAAATAAAAAAAAAACAATAGAGGCATTAACTTCTAACGTCTAAAGAAATTTAAATAACTAACTCGTGTCGACCTATTTCGGCCACCGAGACTGCTTTTAAACCGTGTCGCCATTGATTTCTCTCGCGCTGCACGTCCTCAAAACTTTGTTTTGCTTGAAGTTGTATTTAAGCTTGTCGTACCTACAGGTTCCAGCTCGCAGCACCTCCTTGCACTTAAAACTTAGTAAAAAAACACTGAAATTTATTCCATTGTTTCGACGCTACGATGGCACAGGCCCTGGGCTATGCGCTCGGAATGCGCTTCACCTCATAAAACAAGACCTCTGATTACGCTTAAATACTTACAGTCTTACTACGGATCGCGGCATCAAGATATATTCGTGGGTGAACGGTGGGGTAAGATTAAAACTAGCTACAGAATACACATGTTAAATTTAAGCGGCTTTTAGACCTAAATGCATTGCATTTCTCATTAGGTCAGTAGGGACCTAATGAGAAATGCAATGCACTGACTGCACTCACACTCACTGATTACAGCGAGATGGTTTATCTCCCCTCTCCCAGTTAGTGCACTGCATTTAGCCAGGTCTAAAGGTCGCTTTATAACTTCTGTTGTAACTTAAATACTAGTGTTTTATCTTAATAGTTACAATACAACATATAATAAACTAAGACAACACAGACAATAATATATTAATTATATATATTATTCACTTAAGTGTTGTCTTAGTTTTTGTAAGACTTGTGTCATATCAAATTTCAAATGAGAAACCCGTTGAGAGCCACATCTCAAAAGTCGCATTCCATCGCAATGCAGGTTTCCAAGCCGCTGTCAGAATAGTTACTATTGTGAATTTACCAGTGTCAATTGAACATCAGCGAAGGCACCTGCGTAAATTAAGGATGGGGGCCGGGACAAGTCTCCCGCGACCGTACTCGGGTCTCGTGGATATGTTTACAGAATGTGAATCCTGCCGAAACGTTACACTTTGTTTTGGTCGCCATTTATTGCGTGAGTTGGCGAAGGGGTTAGCCCGGCAGGCACTTTGTGCGAGTTAGTTGGGGGTGTTACGATTGCCGCGCATAAGGGTGGCGATACAATCGTGATCAGTTCCGACTAAATAAATCGTTTCCGTGTTACAAAATTATGTGGTTTTCTATCAAATCTTTTTCTAGATTGCGTAGTGGCGGCAGGCAGTGGCGGAGCGCCCATACATGCCGATTCCCATCGGCTAGACCAATTTTTTTTCTACTTAGTTATAACTTTTATTGTTCGGGCTGCCCATCGAACATTTTCATCCGCCGCCACTGCTGCGCAGCCACATAATCTTATTACAATCTAAACGTCTGATGTGATGATCTAAAGAAGTTGACTTACAATATCAATATCGTCTTTCAATTCAAAGATGAGTCAGTGCCACACGTCTTACACAGTCAATTTAATAATGTTTTAGTGCCAACTGTAATTTTTGCAAAGTTTAACTTATTCATCAAGAGGAATCTTACGTGCCTTCACGCGTTCGTGTGTAATTTGGGAGTTTCTATCATTCCCTTCCTATAACACTGCTTTGTCACAGGACTTATTTATACATTCCTTTCACCTGAACTGTTAAAACTGTATGTTATAACTTCCCGATCGGTGCAATTCCAAATAGGAACAATGTGTTGTTACAGTATAATACACATAAGTCCCTACTCCACCTCAATCAATCGGAAAAATTGAAATTAACATTAACTTAGAGAAGTTGAAATTTAATTTCAGTTCCATATCTCAAAACCGGCTGAACAGATTTCAAACGTCTTAAGTAAGAAACATCTCTATCATGTCAGCTTTCGAACCAAAAAAACGCATTAAATTCGCTTTATTCGTTTAGGAAGCACAGACAGACACACAGACGCATATACACGTACTCGAATTGTTAAAAGGTGACAGTGGCTCCCAAAATATTGTCCCGCTCGCACGCTAATGTTAACTCAATATGCATGCCTCTTCGGCCGCGCACGGAAAAACTTGCGAAATTATAATGATTGGTATTACTATAATATGTATATATATACAAAGTTTTAATAAAATAACGCACAAATATATATCACGTATTCTGATTTGAGACAAACAATTTTTTTTCTAAAGAACTGTGAAAATACTTGTGGTTCAAGAATTTTATGTTGGAAACAGTGTATTTTTGTAATTTTTATAGGATATTGTTTTTGTCGTAGTTTAGATAAATAATGGAATATCGTTGGATAACATATATTTTGTCAGGTTTACTTAGCAGCTCAATTATGAGCCTTTGAATTCCTCATACCAATAAGTATCTGGCGCAGCTACTCCCCTTAAGTAATTAGACACTAAGTGCTGTCATGGCTTGCGGTTATTGATTGTGATGTGTACATAGCTGTAGATTACAACATACAAGTATATCAAATAGGTACATTGTTTAAATCATGACTTGGTTGTTTATAGATCAAAGAATAACATTTTATAAGAATAACATATTGCTCTACCCACTATTTCCTGTTCAACCCTCTTCAAATACTATAAATTGTAGATTGTAGCCTATTTTATATTCTGTCTAAACTATATTAGAAGAGTTTCATAAAAATCGGTTAAATAGTGCTGTGATTATTATTAATATGTAGAATTGTTGACATGACCTAAACTTACATTTCGGACTATTTTGTAGACAAATAATACCTCCTCGATGACTGACTCTTATACGGCCTTGTTCGATGGGCTGTACTCGTAGGTGTTCATAATTCATCTAGTATATATTTGCAACAAGCTTCTGCCCGCGACTCCGTCCGCGTGGAACTCGTTTATGTCGCAGCTCCATAGAAACTTCCACCCCTTATTTTAGGGAAGTGGGGGGTTAGAAAGAGACAAAAAGTAGCCTATGTCACTCTCCATCCCTTCAACTATCTCCACTTAAAAAATCATGTCAATTCGTCGCTCCGTTTTGCCGTGAAAGACGGACAAACAAACACACACATACACATACAGTTTCCCTTTTATAATATTGGTATGGATGTCCTTACTATGCCCGTGGGCCGTGGCGGGCTGGTCCCGGGTGGGAGACGTTAGCCACCCTCCCAGGGCCTGCCATGTGGCGTGGCCCTCGCAGTGTATTATCCACCTTAAAGTGCCTTTTACAGACAGGCAGATAAAGAAAGATATATATACTCTGGACTAGGCCTCCACGATTGAAAACACACGGTAAAATTGGAAAACACAAGAAATTAGCTCCTATTTCGAAAACAAGTCACTAACTCATAATCTAGCTATACTCGTAAAGTAATTTAATGGATATCCAGTGAGACAAGTTTCTGTATGGCGGTATGCGAGTGCGGTCTAGGCGTGCCGTGTCGAGGTCGCCGGCTAACCGAAAGTCGCGACTGAGAGGTGAACTAGTTGACGCAGCGGTCAGCTCAAGCTCACTTAAAATAGTATTATAGTATCCAGTACAAGAACTTCATATAAATGAAGCCGGATTTTCTGTGGTGTTGTGTTGTGATGCATCAGAACGGTATCGGTTTCATACATTTAATATGGTTGCGTTCACATTTCCCTGACGACGACGGCATCAAGTATATATACTGTACCACCACAATTACTCGAAAGTAAACAAATATCCATACTTAATATTATAAATGAGAAAGTGTATGTGTTTGTTTGTCCGTCTCTCACGGCAAAACGGAGCGACGAATCGACGTGATTTTTTAAGTGGAGATAGTTGAAGGGATGGAGAGTGTCATAGGATAGTTTTTATCCCCGAAATCATCCCTTAACCATTTAAGCACCCCCATGGGTGTAAACGTTTGTATAGAGCTGCGATATAAACGAGTTCCAGCACGCGGACGGAGTCGCGGGCAAAAGATAGTAAATGATAAAGGGATAGCTTCATCTCCTTTTTGAAAATACAGATGCTACTATGAAAACATAAAAATAAAGGGACAGCTTGTAGATTAGGCAAGTATACATTTTTTATGCAATGTGTATCAATTTTCTTCACTGCTGAGTGTAGTTTATTGATATATAGATAACTTTAGACAAGTTTCTAGTTATTATTATATATTTAATGCAGCTATTACCCACCAGTTAGATAAATTGCCGTCGTCAAGGCTCAAAATCTAATAGAGACCGGTTTTATGAACATTGATTGATTTAACTACAGTCTAATGGGCAGTTTCACAATTATTCACTTCACGTTAATGATGGCGAATAACGAGTTTCCTGATACAATATGGTTAGTGCTCGACTAAATTGAGCATTCACTGTTTTGATAACAAACTACCAGATGCAAGTTTATTTACAGAGTCGTGATAAAACTAACGTTTAATAATGTTTTCACCTCGGAAATGTGGCAAAAGATGGTCAGAATTCAGGCTTCAAAGCTGGGGCTAGTTGGACATCGCACGAACAGGCCATCTGTGAGTTGAAACTGTCCAACAATGTTTTTGTAGGCCAGTTTGAACAGCGATTCGAACAATCACAGTTTCCTCGCAGTAGGCGTGAAAAGCACTATGTATAATGTCTCGGCCAAAAGTGCAATAGATGAACTCGAACCCATCTATTGCCTACTTTCTAGCCTTTACAACAAAGTACTATTTTGTGATCAATTTCATTGTATACTCGTATTACATAATAGTTATTTAAGATACAAGTGCCGAAAATAGGAAATTCGCAAATTATTAAAACACGACCGAAGGGAACTGCAAACGTAACGTTTACGAGTCATGACTTAAGTGAACTCCCGTTACGGTCAGATTACTCTTTCAGGGGTGAGTTTCTCCTTGTGATGACAATTTTTTTATAAAATATGGAATAATATAATTTACTTATCTTTACTCGTAGAAGTAGCAAAGACTTTTCTTATAGCCTCGTGCCCAGTAGTATTACTTTTTAACCGACTTCAAAAAAAGGAGGAGGTTCTCAATTCGGTTGTATTTTTTTTTTTAATTATTATTATTTTTTTTTTTTCAATGTTTGTTACCTCAGAACTCCGTCATTGATGAACCGATTCGAAAAATTTTTTTTTTGTTCGTATGTATATACGTCCAGGTGGGTCCCATTTTTTTCAAAATTCAGTTAGATGATGGGATCCATGAGGAATTGAGGGGACTCCTCAATTTTATAAGGCACGCGTGTAGTGATTTTGGTATTTTCTGTTATAACTCGTGTATTTACATCCGGAATCATAAATTTGGTGGCGAGGAATTGATGATGAAGACCACAGATGACTTATCGAATTCCTCAATTATGTACTTAAAAGTGCAAAAGTACGTCACAGGTTCTGATAAGATTCCGTTGAAATAGGAACTAATGAAGTGCCATTGGTGATGATCTTGGGGAATCGATGGAAGTCCTCAAATATTATCGGCCCACATACAGCGATTCGGTTTTTTTCTATAGTAATCAACGCATTTGCTATCGGAAATCAGTTCATGTGGTAAATTGTCAAAAAATAGGAAATGCAGTGCTCGTGGCTTGGCGGAGTACTAAATTGAAGTCGGTTAAAACTTTGTTTTTAAAGTAAATTATACTACATAGCGACCACGGGACCGTATTGCCAACGCTGGGCCATCTATCTGTCTGACCGTCCGTCTGTCTTAGACAGGACTATTTCTTACAAATACAAATATTCTTTATTTCGTCATCACAGGTTAATAACAATGTTGATAGGTATTATTAAATATGTTGTATTATTTTTGGCATACGAAATTTACGATTATTAATAGTTTATAAATAATTGACACAGTTCGTTTGAAGTATACCGGTAAACAGAAATACAATTACAACGGCACGCTTTCATCTTTTAAAAACTATACTTTTAAACCTTGTTACGGTCACATTTTGCCATGCTTCTGGGAGTTTGTTATACAATTTGGGAGCCATTATTGGAACATTTTTTTGCATCAAAGCTGTTGAGCAGTTGAGTCTTCTGAATTATAATATAATATAGACAATCTAAAGTCAATTTATGCTTAGGTATTGCCATAAATGCTCATCTAAATATGGTATCGGTTTGTTGACGTAGCAGCTGCATGTAGTTTCCATGCATTTACGAATAAGTGGTTATTTTCTGTATCCAAATATTGGTTGGTATTATCCTAATTAAAACAAGATCAACAATTGATGAATATAATCCACATAATTAGAGTTGGTAATGCATAGAGAATTATTAAATCGGCCGCTCAAATACTGCGTCACTCCAGTGTAATGCTAAATATAGGAGATGATGAGTGAATTAATACGTAGGTACTCGTATGTATGATATAATATGATAAAACTATCGAGTATGTGTTGAATACTTATCTGCTATCTAATAGGTGGTGGTGGAATTTAAAAGAAGATTCATTGTTACTACGAGTAAGTATATTTCTAATAAACATAATATTTATTTAAATAACGTATGAAATATTAAATATACCTACCACAATCAATAAATTATGCACAGAAAATATAAAATCTATTAAAAAAGTACTATCTTTTTTCTAAAAAAAAACGACTATTATTTAAATTGAAATAACGTGACGTGACAGCTATACCTAATACTTAAGAAATCAGAATTAGCAATTATTATTTTAGGGATTCTGGCATGGCTTCCTACTGCTTTAAAGTATTCTATCAATAGGACTGATGTAGACACCCAAACTTATGTTAACCAATAATGTTGAATTTTCTCGAAAACGATTTAAAATTAATGTCAAATGGTGAAAAAAGTAAAGCAGGGGCTTCAATAATTACAAATTTATAAGTGCCTAAAGTTTTAAGAGGGCATATTCTATCCCTTTCCCGTAAAACACACTTTCATATGATCATCATCCTCCTAGCGTTATTCCCGGAAATGCCCCGAAAGAAGCCCGGGGTCCGCTTTGGCACCTAATCCCAAGATTTGTTTTACGAAAGCGACTGCCATCTGACCTTCCAACCCAGAGGGAAAACTAGACCTTATTGGGATGAGACCGGTTTCCTGACGATGTTTTCCTTCACCGAAAAGCTAACGGTAAATATTCCGTACTCGTTAGTATGAGCCGGGATTCGAACCCACGACCGCCGCTTGAGAGCCACATGCCTGAACCACTACGATATATGATACTATTGTCATTTACTATGAGGCTCGAGGATCGTGACGTCACTATCCCTTAGCGTTTTCTCTCTCTAACAAGCAATATTAAAACGGTTGTAGCTTCGTAACTTTTTGAGATATCTGACTGGTATTTTCGATATTAGGCATATGGTTTTGCCTTCTTTCTTTTGGAGTAATAAATTATGAAGAGACATACATATAACACAATCGTTTTAAAGATGTACCTACTTCTTAAATTAACTTTCGTTTAGGTACTTGACATTGTGCATAGAAAGTGTGACTTTTTCCTATATGGTACTTATTGGTAGATAGTATTGGTACCTAACTACAATTGACATTATACGAAGAATCCTCTTGCGCAACATTCATATCACGGTGTTTCATCTGATCCAAATTTTACACAGCAAAACTCCAAAGTAGGTACCATGCAAAGCAGGAATAAGCAAAAAAAGCTGCCTATAATAACATTAATAGTTATTAAGGTATTAAGTATATTTAAATATAAATCCACATACGCGTAGCGCTGAATCTTCGTTTTTGCGATCAGAATGATGAAAAAGCAGTTCTAACCTCGCGGAAAAGGAAATTGCCATGTACCTTCTACCTTGTAAAATTGTATTAATATTTAGGTACACTAGTGTTTGTAGGTACGTGTTTTGCTTGAATTCGTATTGGCTTGAGAGAAGGTCATCAAGCGACATTTAGTTCTTCCGATATAACGCACGCAGGCATTTATTAACGCAAACCGGTTGCGGCGATGACCAGTCTGACTTCGGCTCATTCGAGTAGCGCGGTCAGCAACTCGGACGCGTATTATTAGTATTTTGAAAATGTAAAGCGACCTTTGCAAAATAAAATATAGTATTACTAGCTTCCGCCCCCGACTTCGTCTGCGTGGACCCGGGATAAAAACTACGCTATATTTTAATCCAGGCTATAAACTTTTTTTGTGCAAAATTTCATCCAAATCGGTTGAGCCGTTTCAGCGTGATTGAGTAACAAACATCCAAACATCTAAACTTTCGCATTTATAATATTGGTAGGATATTGCTGATATATACTGACGACGTCTTTTGGCAACACGTATTTTGTTTACCTGCATGAATAGACTGGCAGGGTTATCAGGATGTAGTGGGTAGGCTTGTAGGAGGGGCTACTCTATAAAAAGCTACAATATCCGACGACGATTCTGTGACATGGCGAGTAGTTGCCGCCATTAAATAAGCAATCCTCTAGTGTCAGGCAGCAGTAGCACTAGTACCGACTGGAGAACGAAGATAGGAATCTGGAAGGGCTCTTGTTTGGACATCACGGAGCGGGTGAACCTCGGTTCGTGTACTGCGGTGTGGAAGGCAAGGAGGTAACCAACACACTATGCTTCCTCAAAAAAGAAGTAATGGATTACTCCACCGACAAGAGCCAAGCTCTTAAATAAATGATGATGATGATGATGGATGAATAGAACAAAGGATCGTAATAAACTATGCTACTCGTAATGTATTCTGATGTACTCGTACTATTATAAGTATCTGCCTGGAAATTTCACATTTTCCTATGATATTTAAATTTTGCGCGTGTTCGGTTCCACTCGTGCCGATTTAAGGAGGGTGCGCTACAAATTGATATCATATTGGAATGCGGAATGTCAAGTTAGATAGACCTCCCCTATATACTGATACTGATGATGTTTATTGACTACTATTCAAGACGTGTTATAAAGGCATTAGGTTGGCTTAAATCGTTACAATTTAGAGTTAAATACATATGTATCACACATAATACATAACATAATTATTGGTTAGGTATTGGTTAGGTAAGATTGATTATGCTCATTGGACCTCCTTAAAAAATATAGCGTACATTATACTTACCTAGGTACAGTACTTACCGAGGACAAAGAGATGTATACACTTTTGGACCTAATCGAATGCGGTCGCCTACAATTTGTAGGTTCATTCGATTAGGTCCAAAAGTGTATACATCTCTTTGTCCTCGACTGTACTTAATTATTGAAAGTCTGAATAAATAAGCCAGTCAGTTTGACGAGACAGAGGCAATTTTAGGCTAAACTATAACTATAACTTTTTTTTTATGTACCATGTAGAATTAAGTCAAAGAATGTTAACTGCAATTGAATGTCTTCTGTTGCCACTATATAATAAATAAACAAATATTTCTTCTACTTCATTGTAAATGGTTCTCCGCGATACAGGCGAAGCCTATAGTGCGGGGACCCCTGGTAATTTTTATGTAACTTTTCTCTGAGTAATAAACGATTTTTTTATTTTTTTATTAGTTTACCCATGTGTGTAAAAGTTTGTAGGCAGTGAGTGGTGAGGTACCTATGAGTTAAGTATGCAGAGGAATTATTCTTAATTCAACAGTTTTGTTTCCTAACTTGACATAAACACTACAAGACGTAGTTTTTGTAACTAGTAAAGATGAAAAGGATATTCAATTGGTTCAACTCTTGGACGAAAAAAAAACTATTTTAATAGTGCAAAAGTGTTTTTTATTTTCATAAGATACCTATTTTCTGTTTTGTGTTCCACGATAATGAGGAATCCAACGACACCATATGCCAAAATCCATCCAGCCGTTTGGACTGTAGCCCGTAAAATTGAACTTTCTTTTCATAACATACCTACGTACATTTATGCATATACATACATACCTACGCTCGAAAACCATAACCTTGCTTCTGGGGCCGTCGGGTACTGACTAAATAGTAAGCGTAAACAATAAAAAAGTATCCTTTTGAAATCCGTTTACGAGTTCAATGTTTGTGTTTACGAAAATTTGTGGGTAGCTTGCTCTACACGTATTATTTTTAAAGAGAAAGTTAAATACAGGTTTAAGACAATTATCCTTACTTTACGTAAAAGTGTTCGTTTCTTGGTGGTTTCAAAATGATTTCAACTGATATACGTACTGGCTATAATTAACCGGTGGTAGGTAGGTATTTACTTTCAGATTGAACGTTCAAGAGACATGATACAACCTATCCAACCTATATTCCATGTGGAAGTACCTCTCGAGAAGAAGCCAGTATTTTATAAATGTTCATATTCGAGCAATCCGGACAACACCGCATCAATTTACGGGAGCCCTTGAGTTCGTAGGATTATTATTTATTTCTTAGCACCACCGCCCCCTGCGGCAGTAAACCGGCCCTACGCTACCCAAGGCTAATTTCCATAACCGGGATAGGGATAACTTAGCCAAATTTAAATAAGGAATTTTATGTGTAAACTTTGTCCATATACCCGCGCACGGCATTAATATGTTAAGGAAAAGGTAAACAACAATTTATGAGGTACGCAGTGCCCGGTGGCACCTCATATAGGTACCTGCTACCTACCCACTGGCGTGATGGGGCTAACCAAGAAATTCCCGCATTATTGTATGGGGACTGTGACCGGTATTGAGCGCGCGGCTATGCAAAAATCAGGGTTATTAAACTAGCTTTTTAAAAGTTTGGAAACTTTGTGTTCTTGTATGACGCATGAGTCTTTAAAATAACTACACTAGGTTAGTACCTAAATGTTAAATAACGCGTTAGTATTATGTAGATTTAGAAGGAAATACAATGCGAGTAAGGAAATACTTGACGTATATTAAATAATAACAAATTCCCAATTTAAATAATTTTTCATTAGATATTGTTGCCTCCTCGTAAACCCGGAGGCTGGACTTAATGTAAATATCATCGAAATTTTTAAAGCCATATTTATTTGAAACCCAGTTACAAAGATATTTCTGCAGCATACATAAATATAGAAATTGCTAAATGGTAAAGAAAATTTACTTTTTAAATATGTCAAGAAAAATTCAGGCCATTTTCCAGGAATAGCGCCTGCCGGACCCATATCCTGCAGTGCGACAAGCGATATTAAAAAGTATCCCGACGAGAGTCCACTACATTCTTGATTAAGAGGATCCTTGTAAAGCACACCCCGTGTTAGAGCCCTGTTTACGTCTTCTGCGAACGAGGTGTACGAGTAGATTGTTTTGCCTAATGTAATATATAAATAAATATCTAAATGTGAACGTATTTATTAATTTTCTCTTATATGACATTTTAGATGTGGTCAAATACCTACAGTCATTTTAAGTTGATTATGTCGTTTAATAATAATGTATTTTTTCACTTCTCATTCTCGGAAAGTGTCTTATTAGGCTTACCCTATATTGTAATCCATAAGTCACAAACATTAAAAAAAATAAACGCCTCTGACCATCTATAGCCATGTTCAAACATTCCTTTTTTTTTTTTTTTTTTTTGACCCTGACTGTTGCTATAATAGGACGGACCCAATATAGCGGTCGAACTGCGTGGTTGGAGGGTGGCCTGGGGAAAATCCAGGGGAAGCCTCCGGCACGACCACGCGGGGAAGTTTGTACACTGGAATACTCTAAGAGTTTGCGCTCCAGTGAGATTGGTTGAACGGTATCAACCGAATCTGGGGTGTGAGTGGTATCGAACTACTGAGAGTTTTATCGCTGGTTCGCTAAAACCTAGCCTAGCTGAGAAGAGTCCAGCAAGAAACTCAGCTAGGCCCGACTTGCGTCGGACTGAACAAACATTCCAGCGTGGTTGACTGCATAAATGGCATTAAGCGATGCGATTGAGCGGGATATACTGCTGTCTATCTCGCTTTATCTTATGCCCCGTATGCTGTTCACCCCGCTCGGCTGTTTGGACGTGTCTAAAGACGGCCAATAGCGTTTATTGGTGTCCATACTTTGTATATGTGTTAAAGCAGTTTATTAAAATTCATGCCACCAAATTTAATAATCTCTTCACTGAGGAATTTATTAAAGAACTAGGAACTCCTTAAAGTCCTCAACGGCTCAAAGCGCTATTCTAAAAAGTGGAAGAAAAATACGTTCGCTTTGAACTGAACGCGAAGTGAGCAAGCATTGCCTGCGGCTGGCGGCGCCGCTTCCCGAGCTGTGACACCCCCGGAATCCCACTAGTCATTTCTGGCATTATTATATTAAAACCCAAATAGAGTTTTGACTGTTTACCCACGAAAACCAAATCATCCATTATTTTCATTTTACCCTATCCGTATTCTTTATATAATTACATATGTTATGTCTAATAATGTAATAACTCATAAGAAATGCTAATAAAACAACAATGTATTCATTATCAACAAAATATGCTTGTACAAATGTAAATGAAATTTGGAACACAAACGTTAAGTGGTATTAAAAATGGCCAGATTACAATAAAACCGGAAGATAGGTATTAAATAAATATAAAAATCTAATACGATTGTTTATATGTTCGCTGATAATGTAGTGATACAGAGGCTTCCGAAAACACTTGAAGAAGGCCGCGTCGAGTGAAAGTCAATTGCTGAGGCCGAGGGGGGCGACAGGGGAGCGGAGGGGCGGTGCGAGGGGGAGGCAAGGTTGCGAACCGGCTGCACCGGCCTCAGGCGTGCCGAACTGTTGAGTAACCGCACCGAGCAATAAGCATTGCGTTACCTAGCCTAATAGACAATTTGGTGATGTATGCTAATGTTAAATGTTACCATCCTCTTCCATTCAAACCGTAAGTGCCATTTTAAAGGTGGTTGGCAAGGACAGTTCTGATTAGTGACGTCATGTGCTTGCATCATTTATTGTACTTAAATAAATAATGTGTGTTCACAGGTTTCGATACCCTCGTACCCGCGGTGCCTTACCTTAACGACATTTGGAACTTGACTCATAATTTCGACACCGCTTAGAAGTCAGATTCCTGAATGGTAACGACGTGTTACAATAAACTTCGCGCTGACGTCATTTCATTGTAGACCGATTGGTAACACGGTAGAAACAATGCAATAATATGACGTCACTTAGATATTGCCGAACTAGGAAATTAAATTAGTTAACTGAGCTGTATTTTCGTTGTCGTACCTACAGCTTTCTTAGTAGGCAATGTAGAAAGTTTTCTTCACAGAAACACATACCTTAATATGTTTTTAGGTAGATACGTATAGGTAGAACACTCGCCTACTTTGTCAACTTATGGGGTGTATACTTGTCATGATTTGTCAGCCCCAATTTATCAGAAGCTGATTAATTGCTATCATCTGGAGCCATGTTCAGCTGCTGATCTAACTGTAAAACGAGTTGTACTTAATGAGAAATTGCATGCACATGTGGTCGGATTGTTACATCTGTACGCTTCACCCAATTATGACTTCGACATGTTGTACTGACAAATTGGGGTAAAATCACATAATCTGTATACCCCATTTTACTACATGCCAACGGTTAGCTAGGTATGTATCGTCAGCTTCAGAGAGTGAGCTCCATGCATACAAACTTCTGTGCAGGGACGAATATCGAGTAGCAAGCATCTTTTATTTTTATTTTTGTGAAACTCAGATCGAGACTTCGCAATTTAGGATGAATAGATATTTTAGAATGCAGTCCAAATTAATCCTCTTGTGTCAATTTTCTGATTGTTCAGTCTGGATTGTATTACATAATCGATGTCAAAATCAGAATAAAATCAAGTTCAAGCTAATATTCTGCGTCCACGGCTAAAATACCCCAGTGACGTCCCATTTTTCTCGCAGAAATGGCTACTCTCGGTGTTCCTAAGAACTTCTTACTAATATAGAAAGAAAGAAAGAAACCAGACATTCATTCACTATACAAAAGACACATAGAGACAAAAATACAATACAATTGACACATAATGTGAGTGTCTTCGCAGCAGTGAATCGGTCGCTGTCTCAGCATTATGCCGAGGTGTCAGACAGACACTATTCTACAGCGCTGATTTTCAGACAGCACCGTACGTTACCCATGGAACGCAACACAACATACTACCGATAGAAGCGTATATACCTACACATAATAAACAAATAATTAATATAATAAAATTGTTAAATATGTAACACAAGCACAATGGGATGAGAGACACAAATTGAAAAATGCGAAACAGTTGGGATGTTTAAAGAAGAAAAAGGAAATAAAGTGCTGGATGGGTCAGGGTAATATCGATGTATAATATCGATGTAAAGCAAGAGCAAGAAACACATTGCAATTATTTTCCATACAAAGTCTACCCCTTTGTAAGCTCGCCCAGTCGATATCGTCGCGAATTTGGCACGAATGTCCGATGGAGTGTTGGCCCTGTCATAAAGTGTGTTTCGCGTATAGACAGGTTAAAAAGAGTGAAAAAGTGTATGGCTACAAAAAAGAGGGAGAGGACGCCCTCCATCCACATGGATGACGAATGTCCAGAAAGACAGTAGGAAAATGGCGCCGTGTCATTGGGAAAGCCGACCCCGTGTAACGGGATAAGGCGAGGCCCAAGAGTACTCTCTTTGGCCTGCCCCGCTGTTCTGTAATTTGGTTAAAGCTCACCTCAACGCTCACCCACTAATATATCTTGACGCCGCGATTCGTAGTAGCTAAGCGTAGATACAGGGTCTAGTTTCATTAGGCTTGACGGGTGGAGTGAGGCGCATGAGCGTTATTTACATAATAACAACCCTGTAAAGCACACCATCACAATGGCGACGAGTCGACGACCTGTGTAGCCTAGTTGGTAGTGGAATGCCCTGCCTAAGAATCCGGAGGTCCCGGGTTAGAATCCGGGTTAGAGCATTTATTTGGGCAATGAGCACGAATACATATTCCTGAGTCATGAATGTTGTCTTTGTATTTTAAGTTTTTCATTATATATGTATATACTCGTAAGTATATATAGTCGCCTAGTATCCAGTCCAAGATTTGCTTAGTTTGGGACTAGCTGTGTAAAAAAAATGTTTTATCATTATTGAACCCCAAATGTGTCCTAGACTAGACCCATAATAGATTGTGCAAGTTGTAGGTAGTTGGCCCAATTTAATTCTACGACAAAGTTTCACTCTTAAGCGAGTACAATTGCAGCCTAATAACAACATAAGGAATAACTGAATCGATATTGGGTAACGGAATCGTTTTCTCTTTACACCCCGCTCGATCAGCCGTACTCGTAATGTTGATGGCATTATATGGAACGATCAAAGATTTTTTACACTCCAGTTGTGTGTCCGTGTATTCTCACTCGGCGGAGTAAGACGATCTGATTTTGTTATGTGTATCAGACGGGAGCTCAATGCTTTTATCAGTAAGGTAGGTGTTTGCGTATTTCTTTGTCAGCAACCATAACAAGGAAATGTTACCGGAAACATGCTTAAAAACATATACGTTATCGCCGGACCAGTTTTTTTTTTGACCGACCATGTTTGCGAATTTCTAATGTAACTAATTTATTTTACTGGCTCTTTGACAACAGACGTTAGAAGTCATCGAATGACACCGATCTAAACGAAATACTTCGCGATTGTAAAATATAATACAATAAATATGCCAAAAGCAATCCGATAGCGATGTCAGAAAGCTTATTTTTAATATGACTAAATATTTACAGCAAAAAAGGATGCGAAAATGAGAATACGCCATAAAAGTACGACCCGAGGGGTAATTGCTTATTTTTTCGAACGAGCGTTAGGACAACTCAACTGTCATGTCCCCATACAATCAAAAATGACATATTTCACATAAGTACGAAACATTACGTAAAAGTAATCGACGAAACGAGTGCCAGGTGCAGAGTTAATTCTATCGAACTGTAAGTATGTCGGTTTGTAATATTGGCTTAATATATTACCCACGTACGAACAATATTATCGAATTATTTAATGGAGTACTATTTCGTAGATATCTTCTCGTCTCATTCCATTTCACATTAGTATTTTAACGGACAAATTCGTCTACATTTATTCATTTATCTAAGATATTAAAGGGTATTGTACCCCTTATACTCATTTTCAATAAACAAAATCTAAAATATACATGAAATAGTCTATATCCTTACATAAAAAAACCAGTATTGTTGGGTACTCAGGGGTAAAGCATTTTCCCGCTAACTTAGCACGTATTCTTCTTCGTGTCGAGGTGAGACCTGAGAGACGCGACTGCCAGAGCTGGACAGCTGGCTGTGGACACACCGCTGCCCCATTGGACATCTCTTATTTGAGGAACCTCGACACAAAGAAGAAACACGTATTAAAATTCATATATGAATATTTTCTTCAGTAAGTCTAATAATAACTTCCATTGTTTTGATTTTACTGTGACTTCAGAACAAAACAAAATAAAAAGTATATGACTTTATTCTTAAATTGATTTTTAAACGATGCGTTCCAAAGCACAATGCGAAACTTTTTGAAAAAAAATTGTTTTTTTAAATTATTTATATGTAGGTATTGTATCTTTATTATTATAAATCAGTCGAATTATTCATATTCAATATGTTTTAAGAAAGAATAAGTATTATTTATTTAATTTTATTAAAATAATAGTAATAGTAAATATTAGCAAAACACCATAAGTCTTTGAACGCAGGATGATGAACAAAAACACTTTCCACGCTAGCCGATAAAATTTACTTTAGGGCGCAGATTTTATAACCTGCTAAGAAAATTGCATGCTCGATTAATAGTGAATCTTGCGTACCCGATCCTTAAATATTTGCCTTACCCATATTTTAAAGGGAGACTACATAACAAAGGCCAACTACAATTAGAAAATGAACCCTTTGATTGCGGTACAGATAAACTTTTAAGGCCCAAGTTAGACAGTTCAGAGCATAAGAGTAAATTTATACGAAGGATTAAGTGGCTAAAATGCAAGCTAAACGGAGCTTTGGAAGTTTGAGCTTGAAATTCATTAGAGCGCAAACATAAAGTAGCGAGATAGAATCGGATTGCTGAAACCGTTAACTTCAGTTTTTAGTAATTGTCAAGATTATACGTAACTGTCGACGACCGATTTGGTGTAGTGGGTACCACGAAGCGGACGGTCTTGGGTTTAAATCCGGGTAAGGGCACATACTTGAGTGATGACTACTTAGGTGTTTCTTGCAGAGTCTTAGATGTTTTCATTCAGTGTAAGCCTTAACGAGATTAGTATGAGGTTAGTTCGATTTGTGTAATCTTCTCCCCTAATTGAACGAGCGAGCGAAGCGAACGAAGTTTTCCATTCAATTCTTTCCTATGCTCGAATGTTCGGCTGTTCTCTACAGATCGCAGTTCTCAACCGATTCTCGTGAAATTCTCTGAGCAGGTTCCATAATACAGTTTTCGTTGTCAATTTGGTTTTAAGAAGAAAAAGAAACCCGATTAATACTAGAATTCATTTAATACATAATAGGTGCTAATATTTATAAAGTTATATGATTACATTTTTGTTGAGCTTAGGAGCATTAAGTTTAAGGACACAGCTTAGTCGTTTTGTTATTTACGCGTCATAAAATAATCGGAGGTTAACTTTCAATTAATATAAACGGGGCCATTTAAGTAATTCATGTATATTTTATCGGCCAAAAACGGTTAGACATTCGCCACAAAGTGGTCGGAAGCTTGCTCAAACGTCAGTCTAACAGGGTCGAAACATTTGTACGTGAATGGCATCATTAACTGTAGCCGTCGGGGCTGGCTTTCACCCCAGAAGGCTCGCGGGCTCAATACTACAATTAACGTTAATACTAGTGTTTGTGTTAAATAATGAATCAATTTTGCGACACTGAATCACGGGCTTGAAGTTTCTGGAGCAGGATTGTGTCGCTGCTTTGGGTAGCAGCCTCTAAACCCTATTACATATATGTACGATAGGAAAATGGTGAGTTAATAATCATGCGATTTCAAGGAAAACCGTCCTGAAACGGAATAACTTTAATCTTATTATATTTGAAAAGCCGCGCGGGTGCTAGTAATATACCTACATAATTATAAAGATGAAAAGTCTGTGAGAATGTAGCATTGAAAGTTGTACGAGTATACCGGTTAATGAGATATCCTCTGTGTGGCACAAATATTACCCATCTGAAAGTGACTAAGTACGTGCAAACTCTTGCATTTATATTCTGATAATCTCCCGTAGAAAGGAAAACGCAAAAACAGAAAGGAACTACTTACCGACTCACTATCTCCACAAAAACACTATTTGGTTGAATTGCAAAAATAATGACGTGGTTAAAGGCTTAAATCTAATCTTACCTTTAACTCTCCCTGCCTCCCTCTCCCCAAACAAGGTGGACTAACAACTTGGTAAAGGTCGCGGGAGTCCGCTGGATGCGGGCGGCATAACTGGCGTAGAACCGGTAGTTGTGGCACTCTTTGAGGGAGGCCTATGTCCAGCAGGGGAAGTCTTTCGGCCGATTATGATGATGATGATAATTGTGTATTTATAAATAAAAGTAAAGAAAACATTTAGTAGATTAAGTCATTTAAATATGAAGTTTTTTTTTTTGCAATTCGCTTATTTACCGCGCTCTACACACACGTGTGTGTAGAGCGCGGTAAATGGGTTACGTACATTCACATCAATTCAGTATTATCAATTGCATTATTATCAAACATCGTAAAATTTGTACCATTTCCGCTGGCAAAACGTGTGGTCGTGTTAATGGGATCGGTATAGATAATTTAAATAGTAATTATTAACTAAAGTTAACAACTACTTAACTAGTTTAACCAATACGACCGCATTCGTCTATATCATTCCTACTACACACAAGAGCAACGAAAACCGTACTCTTTGAAAAGAAACTTAATATTATCTTCATGTTACTGAATATATAATTAGTAGGTACTAAAAACAAAGTTGAAAACTTAAGATGTCTGCGAAATCCCAAAAACCTAATCGAACAAAGCGCCATTAAATATTATTATTTATTTATTAAAATAAAAAAAATAATTATGCATGAAAGCGAGTAGGAAAGCGGACCCTGGCAAAGGTCGGGATAACGCTAGGTAGAAGAAAAAGGAGTAAAAATATATATATTAGCAAAACGTGACCCAAATAGTGGGCAACACATAGTAGGTACCCACAATACGTCGACCGTGAGACCATTTCGTAACCGCCACAATGCTGGCAATTTAAATCTGCCATAGACACGCTTGTACTTACGTAGTTTACATGTTACGGGTTGCTTTTGTTGTATAATGTGTATTTTAACAAGTATTCATAATTCGTATTTTCAATTCGGACACACTATACGCTTGCCCTAATAGTAAAGTGTTACTGGAATACCTAATCAAATGTAAACAAACAGTTCTCATGAATGGGCAAAGATACAAAGTATTATGAAGAAGCTTCGTTTCTGCGCAGTCAGAATGTAATGACCGAAAATAATCAATAATTTATAACCCTATTTTATCAATTAACTTACCATACGTAGTTACTCGATTTTCAGCAAAAAAACATCGTTGCGGTTTCACATAAAATATTGTATCTACGATTTAATTTTTTTGCTATAGAAAGCTGGCCATTTTTAAATTCTACCACCATATGGTTTTCTTAGTCTGGATATAGGTAATTAACTTTTTCTCAAAAATGTTAGGCAAAGTTGACTTTATTGGAAATCAGACCCCGTATCATGGTCGGCATTATCGCACGATAAGTGACAGGATAGAGTGTCCGTCACTGGCTGACACCGTTCTATAGAGCGAGACGACGCTCCTATTATGTCACTTATCGCGTAATAAGGCCGACCATGATATGCATAGTGGTTAGTCAAAAGTTTAAAAATAATAAACCTTGCCGGCTTGATTTTGCTCATTGCATATAAATTCCATTTTCACCTCACCGGCTCGAAAAGGCTTGCTTTATCGCTCAAAATCTGCGCCCAAAAGTCCATTTTATCCGCTAGCGTGGACAGAGTTTTTGAATTTGGAACGTGACGGTCAATCTCGAGACCCAACTTTTTTCTATACAGAATGAGAGGTGCGTTCAGAAAGTGATGGTGTTATGCCAATAATAAATTGTTATTATTTTGATAAAATAAAATTAATAATACTTATTCTCTCTTAATTAAGTAGGTACATACGAAATATTAACATTTAGACTGACTTATAAGTATAAAATACGAATAAATAATTTTAAAATGTCGTTTTATTTTTCTAGAAATTTCGCTTCTTACAAATTTGGAACGCACCGGCACCGTTTGAAAAGTTAATTTAAGAAAAAACTCATATACATTTATTTTTCTTTTGTTCTAAAGCCACAGCAGTAAAACCAAAATAATGGTGGTTATTTATAGATTTTAGTGCAGAAGATATACATATAAGAGTTTTGATGCCTGCTAAGTTAGCGGAAAAAGTGAAATAAGCGTATTTGAGCCTTAGTTTCAACCGTGAGTACCCGCAACAATACTTTGACTTTTTTAGTGTAGGTAAGCGTGAGGTTATTTAAAGATGCAAAAATATTTATTTTACTTACATTTAATAATTATAAAATGCTAGATCTTGATGAGATGTAAACAAACCTTTATTGAAAATGAGTATAAGGTCCCAATTACTTCCATTACATTTACTTACCTACAATTTTCCTCGCGGTGGTGAGGTGAAAAATTGTGTGTTTCGCTCGGCTGCAAAATTGTTTGGCGTCTCGTGCCTTGAAAGCCTCGCTATGCTCAGGATTGTACTTTTGAACCATTCGCTTCGCTCATGGTTCAATTTTACAATCCTTCGCTAGCTCGGCTTTCAATACAAGCACTTGCGCCAAACAACAACTTTGCAGCCTTGCATAACAAATAACTATTGTGTTAATTCCATATATAGGTACAAAACTTAAAAAAAGTAAAAACGGCCATATAAAAAGGCATAGGTCCTAAACAGGCAAAACGGAAGATACTACTACGGAGCTGTGACTTACCGCGACTTTATAGTTGTCTCAAATAACATAATATGGCGTTTTTGGAAGATTCGACGAATGACATTTGCAACTTATTATAAAAAATAATAATAGGCATAGTGACTCGTTGTAGATGATGATTATGATTTTCGTTTTCTTGCACAATTTTTGAGAAAAGGTCTACATATACCTATTTGTCTCAGCCGGAAGGGTATTTGCCAGCAATTGCCTACTTTCACTGCTTCGACGATAATGTACTATTAAATTTCTAGATTAATTAGTAAATTTGCATTTCTATTCTAAATTTTAATAATTCGTGTATGTTTCTGTGAAACTGATCTATAATGTATTTACGAGTAGGTATATAACTCCTAGCAATCACAGTATGGCTATCAAAGGACGGCGCGCGAACTCTCTCGATTTTTCTCGCACTATATCCCTCTGTTTTTAGAAAACTTAGAACAAGAGGTATAGTGCGATAAAAATCGAGGGTATGTCGCGACCATCCCATTATAAACGTGTAGGAGGCAGTTCTGTCGATTCTTGCGTTAAACGTACATTTGTGCCCGAGTATATATTTTTTGCCATTATCTCATAACCTAATGTGACACGGTATATGAATTGAGAGATACTTCATTGATAAAGTAGGGATTGTCAAAACCACACGCATTGAGTGTTTGACTTGTAAAGGCGCGTTCAGCTTTTTGACTATTGTTTTAATCACAAATAAAATATTCGTTGCTGATCGTACGATGTACTAAATCGATTGGCAAACGCGTGGCGCCCTTAGGAACGTCACGTGGATGCATACCGGCGCCGTAGAAATTGTTCGGCGAGCCATGACGCGCTGCGCCGCTTTCTCGTCGCGCTCGCAGCATCCTAACGCGCGGTGACGCAGCCGCACGTCACGACACGTTTCACTAACCATCTAGAAATGTGCACTGCTCAACAATGCGTTACAGTTTCCAATTCCTAAACAATAATCGGCAGAAATTATTTAATTATTTTTATTAGGTTTGCATCGTTATCAAATTGTTTTCTATTTATAGGACCTAGCTTTAACCACGCGAACATGGAGTTTCATTACTTGGCAGTTCTCTTAAGTCATAGCAATTGAGGTAAACATCAGGCAATTATTGTAATGAACGTGTCGTGCATTGGGACGTTTAATAAATAAATAATAATAATAAATAATTGTTGAGCCTTTCCACTTTAAAAAAAATATGGAAATGGGTACTTGACAAACATTGTTCACGGTGCCAGTCAAGTGTAAAACTATGGGCACCCATACAACCTGCTCATAAATATGTCCCATAACTCTTATGTCAACGGATTAAGGTTTAGGTACTTGTTTATGAGAGGATTTTATCGATACATATTTTTGCAATTAGAATGTATGGAGAAGAATAGGTACGGTACGATAACTATTAATTTTGGCGTGAAATAGATACGTCCATGCAAATTAAAATTTCCACATTGAATCGGAATTTCCTAACCACATTCTCTAAATGGAATGCTTTAAGCGCAAATGCACTATTAATAAACTTTACGTCACACCTGGCCATAATGCGAGTTTTACTGCACGCTGCGCGTACGTAAGTCTGCTTCAGTGCTAAGACGATGAACCAGCCGCTCAAAAATTAACTCACACAAAGATAACTAATTTTCATTCAACCTCTGTGTTTGGAATCAGTATGACATCTAGAGACATTTATTACTTAAATTAGATATACAATTAAACAGCATTAGAGCATACGCCAAGGCGCTGGTAAACTTAAACTATTTAACATACATAATACACAATAAGAAACAAGTTATAGTAACTTTAAGAGGAAACTAAAACGACATTACTTAACACTAATAACATTAACACCTAAGGCATAGCTGAATGTAACATTTACAAAAACAACTTAATTAAATTAGTTAATACAAATTAGTTAACTCTGTACCATAAAATGATCACACAGACAAACTGTTCCGACAGTATTGTGAGACCCTGTTGACCATTAAGTTTCTATATTCTGTTTATTAAGTAATTAAATAAATAATAAATGAATGATATTTAAAAATGAATCTCACAGAATCTTTTAAAAGTAGGGAGAAGTTTACTCCACTTGTAGGCAAACAAACAATCGCAATACAGGAGTGCTCGTGCGCTGCCGTGCGAGCCGCCTCTTCCGCCAGGAGGCGGTGGCTGCGGCCACGGAGGAACTTGTCAGGAGAGAGAATATCAAGCCCAGCGCCATTTTAGCACCAACAATCAATATAACTCGGTTTATATAAAATAATCTTCTAGATTATAAATATAATGATAAATCTTTTAGATTGATAACTGTGACTGTAAGTCAGCTACTTTATTTATTTTTTCTACTCGAGCACTTCTATCTGTCAATTTAAAGACTGACAGCGATATCGATATCAACTTCATTTGAGAGGTGCTCATAAGGTGACTGCTAGCAGTCGTCTTATGAATGTAAGATAACTGTGTAGGTACAGAACTAAAATGAATTTTGACCAATCACGAGGATCGATTTCCAGAAGACGTCAACGCGCAAAACAATATTTTATAGATGCAATAGAGACACTTATTAGGAGCTTAAAATATGTCGACATGTTACAAATTTTGTTGCTATAGAATAAACGCCATTGTGACTCATAATAACGATGCTTGAATTAAGTACACAATATACGGACGCTCGAAAGTAATTGAACCACATGTTTGTCTAAAACCACAATTATCAACGACCTTTCTTTTGGATCATGAATTAAATGGCCATCTTTCAATACAAAATGTAGGTATTTAAATATAATACATTAATAAGGATGGATTGAGACTTATTAATATTAATGACTAAAGTATCTGGGGGCACGGCAGTGCCCCCGCCAAGACGAGCCAAGCGAAGCGCAACGCAAGGGCACTACCTACCTTTTCTCGAAGCGGTTCGTCATTTTTTTGAACCCTCTTAACTTGGGTTTGGATTATACCAGATAAACAAAATATCTCGGGATATGATGTCGATAGTGGACTTATTAAAAATATAAAGGTTCATGTAACATAGCTCTTATACTTTAAGATTTTATTGATATATAAAAAACGCCGTTTTCGTCACTGACTCACTGATGTTAATCATCAAAACCTCTAGGGTACTTCCTGAAGTCCTAGAAAGCTAAAATTTGGCATGTAAGCATCAGTACACAATCAACAAAATAATTCAAAAAAATGGAACTTCTACCCCCCAACCCCTTAAAGTAGGGGATGGAACTTTGTAAGAGACTTCCGCAAATTTTGATGCTAGGGGTCTGAAAATGTATATAGGGACTCCTTGTTATAAATAATAAAATACGTATTTCAGGATTTTTAGTAAATCACCCCCCACCCTTTAAATTAGGGGGTAGAAGTTTGTATAGGTCCTAGAAAGCTGAAATTTGGTATGTAAGCTAGTATTAGTTTACAATCAACAAAATAATGCAAAAAATTGGAACTTCTGCCCCCCAACCCCTTAAACTAGGGGATGGAACTTTGTATGAGACTTCCACAAATTTTGATGCTAGGGGTCTGAAAAATTGTATTTGTTATAAATAATTATCTTACACCGACGACCGGTTAGCCTAGTGGGTAGTGACGCCTACGAAGCTGAAGGTCCTGGGTTCGAATCCCGGTAAGGGCAAATGTTTGTGTGATGAGCATGAATATTTGTTTCTGAGTCATGGATGTTTTCTGCGTATTTAAGTATTTGTATCTATTATATATATCGTCGTCTAGTACCCATAACACAAGCCTTATTGAGCTCACTATGGGACTAGCTCGATTTGTGTAAGATTGTCCTCTTATATTTATTTATTTAGTTATTATTATTTATTTATAAAAAGGAATGAGGTCCCACCAAAAAATTACATGTAAAGTGATTGCCAAGACTCCATAGCTCATATATAGCTTTCAGCGTTAAAAATATATCAGATCATAAGTAGCACCAAGCTTCCTATCGTATAGACGTATAAAATAAGATAAGATAAGAGATCTAAAAACAGCCAGCCAGTATCGGAATCCTTGGCGTCGACATTTCGAGTGAAGTCCAGTTCCGCGGGCATTTAGAGGGTAAGGCCAAATTAGCCTCAAAAAAGCTCAGTGTGCTCAACAGATCGAGACAGTATTTCACTCCGGCCCACCGCCTGCAGCTTTATAAATCGCAGGTCCGCCCACACATGGAATACTGTTCTCATCTATGGGCAGGGGCACCCCAATACCAGCTTCTCCCTCTGGACCGCATCCAACGACGAGCAACTCGAATTGTTGACTGCCAGCATATTTCGGATCGGCTTGACTCCTTGGCGCTGCGTAGAGATGTGGCTTCGCTCTGCATTTTCTATCGCATGTATAACGGGGAGTGCTCCGAGGAATTGTTCGGATTAATCCCTACCGCTTCTTTTCGCCATCGTCCAACGCGACAACATTACCATCCTCACCACTTAGATGGTTGGCAGTCCTCAACTGTGCGCTTCTCCAGAAGCTTCCTGCCTCGCACAGCTAATCTGTGGAATGGATTGTCGCCTGCGGTATTTCCGGACCGATACGACCTTCAAACCTTCAAGAAAAGAGCGTACTCCCATCTTAAAGGCCGGCAACGCACTCACAACACCTCTGGTGTTGCAGGTGCCCATGGGCGGCGGTAATCGCTTACCATCAGGTGATCCGCCTGCTCGTTTGCCTCCTATCACATAAAAAAAAAAAAAAAAGTATAGACACGCGTGCGAGTGCCCAACAAAGCTATACTATTTAGCCAAGATGTAGAATTTGTAGAGCGTGGCTGTAGTGGTAGAGTTACGCTGTGTACGATAGGAAGCTTAGCGCTACTTATGATCTGATATCTTTTTTTTTGGTGGGATTTATATTCCTAAACCCAAAACACATTCTGCTTATAAACAGATGGAACGGCAAAATATATACTTGCTTTATTTTTACCTTGTAAGGAAACTGCGTATATCTTACTGAAGGTAAATATATAGTTTTTTCAAATATATTGTTTCAGGATATTAGACCAGTTAAGTAGGTATGTTCTATGCTGGTGAGAGCTTATTTAATTTGCAGTATAAATATCAAAGTATTATACTTATTTATATTCAGAAAAGGAACTCGTACTTATTGTCCGTTCAGCGAGATACTCATATTTGAAGAAAATTTTTATGCACAGCACAAATTTTAGCTTCACAAATGTTTGTGCCCCTTCCAAACACAAGTTTATATACTCGCATGTGATTGTAATTTGTATACGTAGATACTAATTATTTAGTTCAGTGAGTCAATGAACACCGGAAATAAATCAATTTTACGAACATTTCTCATTCGCAATCAAGTACTTTATTCGCTGCCTAAAACACCTTGTTCCCGGAATTATCCAAGTAAGATATCGACAAATTACTAACAACTGAACCGGCTTGCGATCTAACTAGTTATACGAGTCAGCCGGAGTGTATACTTTTACCGGGTCCATTACGCGATACTGATCAAGTCCATGCAACGAGCCGGTTTGGCCACGCAATAAAAGAAAACTGGCTACACCTGATTTAAACAAAAGTATCGTAACTGAGTTACGAATTGTTCCAAAAAATACTTTAATTACGTGCTGGAATGGACAGGATCGATCGTTTGTACAATATCTTGTCAGTATCTCGTCCATATTACGTCGATATTAAAATTTATCTTATTATTAGATCTGTGTGTGAATTCTACGTAATCTTTTTTTCCCGCTTAACCTACAATTATGTCTGCTACGTCAATTATTCATCTATCATCAATAATTGCTTCCATATATTTAATATGGGTGATAAATTAGATATGTAGGTATATTATACGCTGATTATAGCGATTAGTGACTAAGCACTCGAATCTTATTATATCGTCGTAATATTTAGTGATCACTGTTGTAGTTAGAGTATTTTTTTTCTTTATATTGAAATGTACAACCAAAACGTTGGATAAATCATATTAAATTAATTCAGTGTCATTTCCTTTGTTACAGATGTGACATCGTTTCAAGCATGGTGTAAATTAAACTAATGACAGAGCAGACTCCGCGGCCGAATATGGCCAGCTCGAAAGTTGCCACAACTTTCTACGAACTTTTATAAACCAATTTAATGCCGTAGAACTCTCAATGATACGGTAAAAGAAAAAAAAAACATGGTACGACGACGTTGGAGGTTTTTTACCATCGCAGCGTTCCTGGTTTTCCTAATAAAGGATTCATTAAGCCAAGGTACGTTTATGTAGGCTTATTTAAGTATGAATTAAGTAATTTAGTTTAGGTACCTACGATATAATTATTAACGAACAGATTTGAGAAACTCAAACTCAATTTACGCTCCATCTCTGCAGACAGGGCTGATATAGCAGTAGGGCCTAAATTCAAACGCAGTGTTGTACAGGATACTTATTTATTTATTGCTGTTGACGTCGAATTTTATGGCGTGATTACTTTCTCATCCATTAAAGTACCAAGCGCATGTAATATACACAAAAAAGTAACACACGTGCAATATTACAAATATAGCCAACCAAACGAATTCACCTAAGTGCCCCTGGATAAGTTAGTTCAGAGCGCCTGCGGTTTCGATATGATTGGAAAATAATACAATACTCGTATGCTGTTCGCCGAGCTGGATGTTTATGCTGCATTTTACATTTGTATGATGCGTGGAACCTAAAGAGGGCAGGCTAATGTTATTGAGAGGTATAACTGGAGCATTAAAAGTGCACAAAAGGTCGAGCTGGTAGGCGGACGAGGCGAGGTACCGGCCGCGTCGCCCACGACGCGCTCGCCAGCCGGCTGGCGCTACATACATTATTCACACGTACCTACCTACTCTTAGTCTATTCGGACAGCATTTCGCAGTTTCCAAGTGATAATGACTGTACTCAGTAACGCTTTCCAGTGTAATACTAAGCTGCATATAACAATATTCATCTCCAAGACGCGAACTAAGTATACACGGTAGTTTATCTAATATTCGAGTAATATACTTAGTTGTTTCGTAGTTGTAGACAGTATAACTATGGTTGCATATCTCCTTGGAGTGGCGCAGGCAGTCATAGTTTGGGACAGCGTCCTTAGTTAGTTTACCTATTATCTAAAGTCTGAATCCTACTTGTATATTATAGCTTTTGAATGTCCTAGTTAGCAGTTACTCTAAGATCTATATAAAATGTTTTAAAGCACTACATATGGGTATTTTATAACGGTTGCAATACTTGTTAGTTCCGGTTGAATACGCTTGTAATAAAATTTCATGATATTTGTTATTTGATTCAGATATACATAACTTGTTTCATTTCGTACTGGGAAAGCTACCAAATAAAAACAAATTATAACGTCCTCATTGTATTACAACATTTTGAAATTCTATTTAGATAAAATTATGTAATATTAGATTTTAGAGAAAATCACCTCTGTTTTTTCTTTAAAAAAATACATATTTAATAGTAATATATAGCACACAAAAGTAGAAAACCAGGTGAGTTTGATTGGGTACACACCGATTTGTATTAGGTAAGTGTCGGCGGTGTGCGCAAGCCATTAAATTTTAACTGTTCCTAACTAATATTGGTTAACTGTTTGAACCAAATTCAGATGTTTAGTATTGTCATAAACTTTTCTTAAAGATGCGATCATTTTGAAAACCCGTTAACATTTAAAGCACGTACATCGATGGCGACAGATATAATTAGGTGCCGCAATAGACTCGGGCCGTGATCACTCGGGGAGTCTTTGTCTCAAATGTTTGGAGTTCGTACGTGAGGTCCCTCGCTAATGGAGGATCAAGCAGGATCGCAGGCTTACCCGCCACCTCCGCATTTGTGGCTTGTGCAACCGGAGGGTTATTAAAAGCGAAAATTAAGCATTTACCTCGCAGGAAAACATGATAAATGTTCGGTTCTACAATACCGCGGGCGTTTACCTGAACGTTAGCTAGTCTGTGCAAACATTTATTTTGGTTTAGACTGGCAATTGGTTGGTAAAACCAATACTATAGAACAACACCACCACAAATCTAACGTGACTGATATTTAACGAAGTATTGTCGCTTTCAGTTCGCTGTGAGGTGCATGCATAATCAAACATTTCTGCATAAACCAGTCAATGGAATCTAAAAGTGCCGACTTTGAAATATATCGTGGCGTGCATCCTTAAATACATTTCCGAAGATATTATTGATACATTCTTTAGCTCGATAAACTTACAGTGTCGACAGGCTTCAAATGATTGGCAATGTCATTTCAAGGCAATAGTAAATAGAATCCTTCGAAGACGTGACAATAACCGATATTTTGGTGCCAATCGATGATTATTTCAACCCAGGTGCCTACTTAACCGTCAAGGGCGAAAAGTATTACTAATCCCGCTTGATAGAGATATGGCTAGGGTCGGTATTTTATGATGAATACTGATGGTGATGGGGCATGTCCCCACTTTCATATCCATCTTTCACAGAACGACATAAGTGGCATCACAGTCCGTATGTCCCTACTGTCAGATGTCACAGGTGGAATACAAATCAAATCAAATCAAACCAAATCAAATAGTTTATTTTGTTCAAAAAAGTACAATTCTTACAGTGGCTGGTGTCTCCTTTTAGGTTATTTACAAAATAACCTGTGCTAGGAGGCACCGCTCTTCCATTTACACCGTATTGTTTATTACAAGGTTAGTTATCCTATAAATTTTAAAACTAGTTACTTTTTTTTTACTTTACTTTACTTTATACATATTATATATATGTGTGTGTGTGTGTGCGTGTGTGTGTGGGTGGGTGGGTGTGTGTGTTGTGTGTGTGTGTGTGTATGTGTGTGTGTCTGTGTGTGAGAGGGCATGCGTGTGTATTATGGTGAGGCTAGACTATGTATCTTAGTAAGTCTTCCACCTGGTCGTAATTTTTATATTCTAACCAAGTAGTTATTTTCTTGTTTACATCATATAGAGGCTTAGAGTATATGTCTAATTCTTTGTTTAAGGTATTGTATATATGCGATGACTGTTTGTTGTATTGTCTACAAGCAAAAGTAGTATGGGTTATAGGAACTTGCATTACAATGTCTCTTCTCCGTTTTGACAGAAGGTTACAGTCAAAAGCTGTGGTTTTATACAGTCGATACCTATTCGTTAACAAGGCTTTACATGTGCCATTGCCACATTATACCATTGATCGATTGACTTATATTTTTACATACGTTACCTATAAGGGACGTAGGTAGGAAAGGGAATAGAAATACACACTAGTACTTAAAGTACTTTTTTAAACGTTTCCTAAATAAAAAATTGCTTGAATATTAGTTGAACGTCAGAAATAACAAATTATAATCGTTAACGATTATTTAGATAACGGAGCTCATATATTTACATCAGTCTCTAAATTGACAACAGGGGGACAATATTAGGTGCGGGAAGATAAAATATATTCAACTTAAATGGCAGAGGTCAAGATAGTTATAATAATTGATACCTATTTCTCTAACAGGGGGTTGGACGGTCATCTCAACAACACCGTACCTATAAAGACACCGCAAGTCGTGTGACGAGGCCACGTCTTGCGGTCCCGACGTAGTTTTAGCCTGTTCCAAATGATGAGTATTCAATATTCCAAAGTCCTTAAATATGAAACCCTCTCCCCGCAAACATCTTCGTCTTGGCTTTCAATTATTCTCCCTGCTAGTAAATTCACAGAACAGACCGTGGTGGTAGTATAAGTATAAAGTTATGGTTTTTCGTGGATCGCAAGATGTAACCATAGTACATTGTGATACAAGTGAGGTATGTTGATACCATCAGAGGCGGAATTGTTCACGCGAGCCGCAGGTGAGCAACCGTTTCTTTCGTGAAGTTTGTGAACAAACATACATCCCCCTAGGCACTTAACTAACAACGAAAGAATCCGCAAATTTAATTAGTTTAGTCGAGTAAGAAACCATTTGCCAAAAAAAAAATTGTTCAACCCGGTTGATTTAAGAATGCACCGTGTTCATGTATACATCTTTTTGCAAGGTACCAACGTGACTTAATCAGGTTATAACCATAACATACGAGTGTCGTAATTTTATTAAACACGCGTGTTTAATACCCAGGATTATAAGCCTAAAAGCGACACAATAATAGGTGCGTTACGAGCAAATGTGTTGAAAAATAATTTAAATTGTTTTATGGAAAAATATCGGTGAAGGAAATCGCCTGAGGAAACCGGTGTAATTCCAAAAAGTCTAGTTTTCTATCTGCGTTGGAAGGTCATATACCTAGGAGTTGTTTTCATAAAACTAGTGCCTATGCCAAATCTTGGGATTAGGTGCCAAACCAAACCCCGGACTTCTTTAGGGCACAACTGGGAATAACGCAAGGAGGATGATTTGTAATGTGGAATAATACCTATTAGCGTAAATGCTATTCCTTTAAAAGTTTTTTATATCTTTTACCGTTATATGTAATTTATATAAGCTGTACAAAGACACAGATAATAAGACGTCGAAAAACCTTACGGTCTATGGCCCATAAGCGCACTGTTTGACTAACCTTTACGGTTCATACATTTTTCATAAAAGCACTGTTTACCACGATGTCACGCCTCCACACATCGAACGCAGTTCGTGCGCGGCGCGGGTCCGGCAGTATTTTTATCTCTTTTGCACAGTAGCGCGGCGTCTCTATCGCACGTAGCGCGGGCCCGCCGCGGTAGCAATGCGGGCCCGTGGTGGGGATGCGCCACTGTGTGATAGAGATAGTGAGAGAGATATTAAATGCGCGCCCGACCCGCGCCGCGCCCGACTCGCGCCGTGCCCGCCCCACGCCGCGCCGCGCAAGACCCGCTTTCGATGTGTGGAGGCCTTAAGGCCTCTCACAAAACGGGTTGAACTCCGGGATTGCCGGCAGAAGGGAAAACTTGAATATTAACGTTGTGCGTTTTCGATATTTTGGAATGATTAGGGAATAATTTAAGGAATAAATTTAATTATACTATAACTTATGTGGTAAAATACCACATTCATATATTGCGCTATCGTACACAAACATGACAATGTCCATCTTCCGAATTTTCAATCTGACGGTCAAGTGACCTGTCGCGAGTTTAAATATTTTCCCCATCACAAAAGTGCACAGCGCCGCTAAAGAAGTTTTCACTTCAAAAACCATAAACAAGAGGTAGGTATCATATTTCTGATTTGCCACCAAAGCAAAGTACAAAAATTACGTGAGTACCAAAAGAACGACTATAAAACTTCATGCCGAAAAAGTCAAAAAAAATCGTAGCAAAAGTATTGTATGAAACGGTGTATAACTAGTGTAAAAACGTCGTGGCGTCTTTAATTGCGATGCTTGCCAAGGATCGCATCGTAACCCACTGCACTCGCGTTTTAAGACCCTTCTTATACAACAGTTGCATAAAATACTATAATATAGTTTTCTATATTGGAAAAACTCTGGTCCCATCGACCAGCTTACGTAGCTAACACGCTTCTAATTAATTATTCACAACTCTGGAATAGGTTCATTATTTCAGATCCTGTAGGTATTTTATCATAGTACCTACACATATACCTACTACAACTCAATAAGTATGCCTGTTTGTACTAGGTATATCCGAAAGTGCCAAACTAGCAAAACTACTACTTAAATGGTTGGTTACAACATACAAAATTACGTAAATTTCGCTCTATAGAAATGCAAACGCAAATACTACAGATTGTCTAGGGCATACTTACCTCACTTTAAGGCGAATGTAATCCTCAAAATGCTGTCTTGCTTGCTCTGGATGTTATGATATTTAGATTTAGAATAATGCGTTTTGATTATTTTCCCGAAAGGGCTGCGAAAATATCACTTAAAGTAGTAGCGAATTCCAAGTAGTAAACAGCCTTATTTTAATCTCTTTATTAACCTGATATTTATTAATCCAAAAAAACAAGAATGAAATTTAGTATTGAGTGTTGATTTAAAATTGGAATAATGTTATACCTACCTACGCCCTTAAGATAGCAATTCAAAATCAGAAGGAATTAGTTATAAAGTTTGAGTTGCGCTTAATTCCGGGCCGGGTTTGATGGACACGATTGCACTGATGATTAATTATATCTTCTCAAAATTATAAACCCAGTCCTCCGAAGGATGTGATTCCGTTTCCGTAAGCCTGTATTGCGCTATTTCCGGATGAAATTTCATTAGAAATAGAAACACAATTGGTAATTGGTTGTATTGGTAAATTTGTTATTAAGAATTTTCGGTTTCATTTTGTATTGAGTGAATTTATTGTAATCAAAGTAATTATTTATTAATAAAATACTTCACTTGCGGATATAAGCGCTATCTTTGAGTATCTTGTTAGGCATGTCTCCTGGGTTCCATAACTGCCGGGAGACAATCTCTAAGCAGTCGGTCTCCCCAGTAATGTTACTTAATAACACTATTGTAGTGATATATACCCACAGGATATATCTTATTTACTACTTTTGTAATAATAAATCTCATCGGTCAATTAAGACCGGTCAAAGAAGCAATATAACGCAGGTCTTGGTATTTTTATACCGACACTAAAGCTCACATGCGCAAACTCAAGATATCCCTTAACGCTTTCCGGTCACTTTTTTAGTACAGTTAGTAAATGCCGCGCAAAGTTTGAACGCGCATTCTGGCTAGAAAAGTAAATACGCCAAATGAAATGGCGAGAATATTACTATATATTTCTTGAATACGCCAATAGTGTGCACGTTCAATTTGAGCGCGAGCGTCACTTGAAATCAATGATTTTCGAAATTTGCGTTGGCGTTTGTTTCTGGCCCCATAAAACAATCACGAATAAAAAAAATGGTTTTCTTTTTGTTGAATTAACCTTCAGATGAGTTAAACTTTCGTTTTTGATATAAATTTTATTAAATATTCAATTAATTCTAAGTCAAAAAGGATGATTTAAAGCTGGTCCTGTTTTTGTGACATTATCGATTGTATAAGTGGCTACGTACCATTGAGCATGTCATAATAAACGGACAGTGCCGACTTTTATGGATGCATAGTTTGTTCCACATTGTGACAGAAAACGGACCTTGCCATTAAACGAAACGCGAGCACAGAAAGTGGACCAACTAAAAACGAGACTGACTTCATCCTGTCGACGAGGAGGGATACATTAAATGTTGTCTTTGTGATCATCAATACAGTTAAAACCGGGAGCGATCACCGTCTGGTAAGAGGCACATTTAATATATGTGTTAAGCAAGAACGCTCTCGATTGATGAAGTTGTTCCATACAGCACCAATCAAAATTCAAAACCCCGAGAGCTTTCATGTGGAACTCCAAAACTGTTTCCGTTTCCTAGACGGCGATTTAGACGAATTCAATTACGGGTTTGTGGAAACTCGCCGTGCCTCTGGGTCTACGTTCTTCAACGCCCAATGAACCAACACAACTAAAAGGTTATCTAGCTGTTGAGCTAGAGAGCCCTCCAGTTGTGTTCACATGTTATGTTCACACAGCAACACCTCACTCCCCTCCCCCATAACCCCATAAGCCTCCGAGTTGTTAGAAGCTCACAAAGGAAGGGAGCGAAACGTTGCCTAGGTCTTCATCCGATGTCACTTTACACCAGTAGCTCAATAAAGAGATCTGCAATTGCTTTACCCGCGATCTGCGCCAATTCAATACAAGCTATTGAAGAGGCTATCCCGTGTAACGAGGACGCTAAAGTGTTTTGGAGAGATTTGACTACTGGACTGAGCCAGCTCGCCAGGTTGGAAACTGAAGATGGTAGAATCGTTTCTTCTAAACCTGAGCTTTTGGTTGAGGTAGAGCGCTTTTACGGACAGCTATACACATCAACTCGCGGACCCGAGGTTAGTCTCGTAGAGGACCCTCTAGCTCGACTAACCCAACTCTATTCCAACGACATCCCGGAAATCAGCCTGTACGAGCTTGTAAAGGTTCTTCAACAACTCCAGAACAACAAGGCACCAGGTGAAGACGGAATAACAGCCGAACTGCTGATGGCGGGTGTAAACCCGGTCCCTACGGCTCTTCAGCATTTGTTCAATTCCGTCTTACTGGAAGGGAAAATGCCAAAAGCACGGAACAGAGGTGTGGTGGTGCTATTCCTCAAAAAGGTTACACCACCCTGCTGACGAAATACCGACCAATCTCACTTTTCGTCCAATATTCCGCAGTCTCAAGATGAGAGTATTTGTCCAGTGTTTGTTGCTAGTGATGACTTATGGCACTGAAACGTGGTCGCTTACTATGGGCCTCATAAGAAGGCTCAAAGTCACCCAAAGGGCAATGGAGAGGGCTATGCTGTTAGTTTCTCTGCGTGATCGCATCAGAAATGAGGCTGTCCGCAGCAGGACCAAGGTAACCGATTTAGCCCTCCGGATCGCTAAACTTAAGTGGCAGTGGGCAGGGCAGGTAACATTGCACTTAGAACCGATGGCCGTTGGGGTGGAAAGATAATTTGGTGGCAACCACGTACCGGAAGATGCAGTGTGGGTAGACCCTCGACAAGATGGACTGATGGTCTGGTAAAGGTTGCGGGAGTCCTCTGGATGCGGGTGGCGCAGGACCGGTCACTTTGGCACTCTTCGTGGGAGGCATATGTCCAGCAGTGTTAGTCTTTCCGCTGTTATGATGATGATGCTCAGGATGATTTTATTCAGTGTATTCAAGCTTATTTTTGGTTGACGACATTTTTTTTATTTTATTTTCGTGACCTGCATGACAGTATTGTCCGTTTTTTAGGACAACATCAAAGGCAATCATTTTTTACGATTCGTGGCAATGTCCGTTTTAACGGACGTCCTGAAAAACTAACTTTCAGAATGGTTTTCATTTTTTTTTCTTAACTATAGTTCTTTTTATTCAATAACTATCACAAAAAACATTCCGAGTGATAGCTGGCTACATTCCTTCATGTCTTGCCATGTTAAGGGATATGTACGTACGCTTAGCATACAAATGTATCGCCACTCGCCGGCAAGTACCCCGCTCCCGCTAAACGTCAGCTCTTTTAAACGACGCGTCAGTACATTCAGTAAGTAGTGATTTTTTTTATTTTAATGACCTTTGTTTATGGCTAAACGGCGCTCAAAAACACGGCTGGCTCTGAACATTATAAGGAGCTTACAAGCCCTTCCCATAAACATCACGTACGGGAGGGTCCCGTTACACGTATGCCTTCCTAATTACCCGTGATTTAGATGTATGCCTCCGCTCAAAATATAAATCATCGCCGAACGGTGCTTATGATACGTGTACTGACCTGTAATATTTAAAAAACTCGGAAATCAGGATTCAGAAACTTCCATGCCTATCTTATTAATGAAATACTTTATTTGCAAGATTATGGTAACAGGATCTTAAAAATAATAAATAAACCGACATAATCAACCTGTATACAGGTGTGCAAATTTTTATGAAATAAACAGCTTTTTTGAATTTTTCTTCCATGATGTCAAGTCTTAATACTAATACTTACAGCTATTTGTTACATAGGTACCTAATATTTTCTTGTCAAATACTCCTTAACACTATAAAAACATTTTTCATGCAGCCATTTGGTCAACTTAGTTTTGAAAGACGTCATATTTTCTAATTTAATTATTTCAGGTAAGTTATTGTACAGAAGTATACACATATTATAACAATTTTTTTCGTATATGACAGATCTGCAGGCAGGCTGATCTAAAAGGTTCATATATTGAGCTCTTACATGCCTTTTACTGGTTTCGCTGCGTTGAGTGAAATATTGCTGGTTTTCCTTGACCATATAGCACGCGGCCCTAATGTACTGACATGGAAGTGGAAGTATGTTAAACTTATTAAATAAAGGCTTACAGCTGTCAAGAAACCATGCTTTATCTAAGGCACGAACTCATTTTTTTTGCAGTTTGAAAGCTCTCTCTATGTCAACAGAATTGCCCCATAATAGCAAATAAGTATCTATAATATAATACAATATAGCCTGATTATTTCCTCAATATATATGACTAAAACACTACATCATTATAAAACTTAATAAACTTATTAAATTTCAACAGTTGTCACTTATCAATATCTTGTTTTAATTTGAATCCATTTAATATTAATGTAAATATATGCGGTCTCCTGCGATACTGGCAAAGCCTAGTGCAGGGACTGGTACTTATAATAACGTGTACACTACTTTTACTCAATAAATGTCTTATAAATGTCTTATTTAAAAATACAAAATTACGTAAAATATTCATTAAAAATGTACAATAAAGAACAGTTAGGAAAGTACAGTTATCAATTTAAAATAATAGTAAAATAAGAAATTATATCATAGTTGTAAAGTTGTATAAAATATGAAAGAGTATAATAATGATTATCAATCATTAAAATATATATGTTTTTGTTGGTATCACAGTTTTTTTAGGATTCCGTACCTCAAAAGGAAAAAACGGAACCCTTATAGATTCACTTTGTTGTCCGTCCGTTTGTCAAGACCCTTTTTCTCAGGAACGCGTGGAGGTATCAGAAAGCTAAAATTTATACCAAATACTCAGGTCTACTGTCCCTTGGAGCTGTGAAAAAATCAAACTTCTATGCCAACGCAATCAAAAGATGCAGCCGTTTATGCACCAAGTTTCCACAAATTTTTGAAACTCGCAAGGGAATCAAAACCTACCTTTCCCGTGAACTCAGAATCTTGAAATTTGGTACGAAGCAACGTCTTATAGCACGGATAAAGGAAAAATTGCGAAAACCGTAAATTTTTGTACGGAACCCTCGGTGCGCATGTCCGATTCTTACTAGGCCGGTTTTTTTTGTTTGTATTTTAGTTGATTATGAGCCCGCAGTAAGCTAGATTCTCAATACAAACGTAGTTAAAGTACGCTCTCGTTTTAAAACTACGTGTTGGATTGTAACGAAACTTTACATGGTACATACAACGACATGAGGTAAATTATATCCATGTTTGACTGCCATATGAAAGAAAAGGTAGTATACAGGTTTCTAAAACTTTTTTCTTCATTTCCACGGGGACGTTAGATTTCAGCACTTCTTTGTAGGCCCAAAATTTAATCCATGCGATATTTATTCGTCTCTTTACTTCGTCGTGGTGTCTGGTTTTTGAAAAAGATATTTGCTTTCCTAAATAGACATATTCTGCTACGTATTCTTAAGCAGTATTGTTGACGTAGATGGGTCTTTTTGTAGAATATGACATTATTTTTGTTTTTGTAGTGTTTAATTCCAGACCGATTTCGAGGCTGACTGTGTTGACTTCACAAACCATTTTTAGGGTACCGTACCAAAAATGGTAAAAAGGAACCCTTATGGTGCGACTCCGTCCGTCTGTCTGTCTGTCTGTCTGTCACAAAGTGAAATATCTCACGAACTACTTAAGCTATCAATTTGAAATTTAGAATGGTTATAAATGAGAGTTATCCGCGTGCATCGATCATGAAAAATTTAAATATACATTTAAATTACGAATTTGAGGAGGGGGCAAAAAAAATATATTCAACTATTAGGTCAAATTAAGGGTATCATTTGAAAGGGCTTGAGTTGCACTTTTCGAAGCAGTTTTTCTTTTTTTTCTACATTGGTAAAGTTTTGATCTATGAAGGAAAATGTAAAAAAAATACCATTCCCCCCGCTTATCTCCGAAATTATCAAAGCGAAAAATTTGAAATAATTACTTGTGATTAAGATAAACATAAATATTACTGGAAAAGTATTTTTTTTTCTGTATCTAGGATTTTTTTTTGTTTTATTTACAAAAATCATTGGCTAGTTAAGTTTGCAATATAATCAACTTTATAAGTGTTTTTTCGTTTAGAAATTCCTAAGACTAAATAGAAATACTCTCCTTCAAATAAAACAAAAATAATAGAGATCGGTTCACGTGATAAACAATAATCGCTAAAAGACCGACATACATACTAAGCCGATTGCCCTTGCACGTTAGTACCAAATGGGGCCGTTATATAGCGCTGACCCAATTCGCGCTGTTAAGATTTTTCTAGAATTAATGGGGTTGGGATTGGGACGCGTATATTTATTTTCAATAGCAAGTCAAAAAAAGATCGCGATAGTCTTGGTGTAAAAGTTACTCGTTGTTTAAAATTGAATTCTATTGTGTTGGGTTAAAATAAGTAATTTAACAAATATTTACCTTGAGTTAATTGTTAGTTTGTACGGAACCCTCGGCGCGCGAGTCAGACTTGCACTTGACCGGTTTTTTTCCGATTTACACGCTGATGCTGATGCAGCGAACCTCTGATTTGTCACGAATTCGCCTTTTATATATATAATGGCTTTTCCTTTACTGTTGAGCATAATATTTTCGAGCACAGTAATAAAAATTCTAAGGTTACAGGGGGTCGCCCTGCCTGACTCCTCGACATATTTTTATTTCTGGGCAAACTAAAGTTTCCATTTTTACGCATGATACACTTTTACTGTATAGGTATATCTTGTAGGAGCTCTATAGTCTCCGTCGGTATATTGTATTCGGTTAAAACACCCCACATACTATTGTGAGATACTGAATCAAACACGCCTTGGCGTAATCAATGAAAGCCAAGGTACAGCGATGTTTTATGTTCTTCGTATTTCTCTATGATTAGATTTAATGTGTGTATGTGGTCGGTTGTAGAGAAATATTTTCTGAAACCTGGTTGATAGTTGTCTGTATATTTATGAGACGCCTTTCAAGGCACGAGGCAAATACTTTATATTTATTTATTTATCGTATGGCAAATTAGTATTTAGAACCGTGAGATCTTGGAAAAGACAGTACGGTTGCCAGGTTGTTGCACTTTTAGCACCACCGAGAGGTCACGTGTAGGGTAGCAATGCGTAATTCCTACGGACGTGGTGCAACTTCGACCACTAAATAGTTTATAGATGTTGGATGTTGGGTTGTAGGCTGATAGGTCTGTAGTTGCTGATATCATCTTGGCCGCCCTTCTTGTATAATAAATAAGTAGGTATCTATGGCACCGCAAATACTAAGTGGTCATTTTATATTGGGGTAGATACGTAATCATTCAAAGCTTGTCGGTCTGTAATTATATGGAAAGAAGTACGGTTAAAAAATATTTGTGTACGTTTCCAGTTTTCGTAGCTTCACGAATCCGAAGAAACCCGATTTCAGCGGTATCATATTATTATTTTCCAATAGTACGAACGAAACTTTAAAAGTACTTTGGTTATTTATATGGAAATATCGCAAATTAAATAAATAAATAAATATAAGGGGACAATCTTACACAAATCGACCTAGTCCCATAGTAGGCAAATTATAATTGAAAAATCGTCTTTGTGCCAAAAGTGTAAGAGGCTTTTTACCTAGACGCGATTTTAGAAAAGGAAAGAGTTATAAGAGTACAGTTAAGTTAAACGATATAAAACAGATCTAAATATTGAATATCATAACAAAAAATCATAATACCAACGTCATTTAATTTTTAATAATGTCATTAGTTACTCATTATGGTTTAGATTATTAAGGGACTGGTCATTGCGGTTTTCCAGATTCAATAAGTACTTAATACCACCTACGTAATGCAAAAATGTAGTTACCTAATTGAATTAGGTAATAAAATGATAACGGAAAATACGCATATTTGGGGAATGTACTCGTAATGAACCGCAAACATGTTGAAGTTGCTCGACCCTACAGTGTATTTATATACAAATACACTGTAGGGTCGAGCAACTCGAAAATTACAACAGTACCTACGCAAACTATTAATCATAAAATAGTAGTTTATGTGACTGATCCATAATGAGAGGCCTTAAATTACGAGTGTAGTTCATAATAGGATCACACGAGTGTTTTAAGGCCTAATTATGTACAGTTGCATACACTACTTGATCTACACACATATCATAAGTAGTAGTAGCAGCAAAAAACCAACAATAAAATGACAATAGCAATGGCGGCAATTCGATCATCCGTCATGACGAATATTTTTTTTAAATCATAGACAAACGAATGAAGTCCCTTTACTCATATCACTCGAGATCAAAAATGTCGTACGGTTTGTATTAAAAAACGTACTGAATTGACGTTTCGTATCGATAACTGTTTTAATATCTATGGATACTAGAATAGAGACCCACTTGAGTTTTGACAGCTGTTCCAAATTTAAACTCATAACGATACAAATTTATCAAAAATCTGTACTGTAATGACATTACAGTACAGATTTTACCTACTACCAAGAAAGTTCTCATAGTAAAATCGGTTGGAGTAATGCTGGTCATTTCCTACGGTTTCTGAACGCATTTTAGAGCACTAATGATATGTGCTTAGATAAAAAAACTTTACTTCACGCCTTTGTATTTATTGAAAAATATATAAAACAAGGAGGGCTAAGTTCCATTTGCATCAGTTATCCCGCAAATGCTCCGATTGCGCTTTATCTGTTGAATTGCTATTTATCGGCGCCGCTTTAAAAGAAAACAATGGAAATAGCATTGGATTCACGTCGCAGACGATCGCATTTGAAAGACAAAACAATCAATTACTCCTTTTTCTGTTGCCAGTATTCACAATTCAAGATATCTGAGCATCGAAACTCGATTTTGCACTTAAGGCCTGTTGTTTTTATTGTAGGCGTTCTGACTTGAATAAATATACCACTGCACTGTATGTGGTCTTGCTAGACATTGCCTAAAGACTATTTCGAGCTGAATTAATAGCAAATACAAATATGACATGGAAATAGGAAAAACATAGTTTGTATCGCCGCAAAAAGTCGCCGTGCGTAACCACAGTCACCACGCCAGTATAATATCTGTGTTTAACTCGGTGTAACGGGTGTTTGAGGAGTTTATGTAGAGCAGACACCCCATGCGAGAAAAGCCAAATAATTATCTGAACCTATGTTTTCTACGATAAAATGCATTTACATAGTTCCATGTTTTAGTACCTCATTGTCCTGATATACGTAGTAATAGAGAATTCATCTATCGTATATTGTAATGATTAGAAGTTCAATTACATTTGTAAGTGAAGTATCGATGGAATTGTGTTTTGTTTAGCGCACATTTCCCTGTTGTCAAAGGTTCCAATTTATTCGGCAAAATTCAAAATACTTGACACACGTTGGAAGTTGATAGATCAATGTTATTCATGTGTGTTTTGAAATTACATCCTCTGAAATCACACATCCTCTTTATATAACTCATTTCGTTTACCAGGTAAAAACTTGGATAGACGGAAATGATATTTATTAACAATGAAAAGTTGAAGTTAAACATGTTTATTTGAGTCGTTCCACGGATAATGGTACCGTATCTTATGGCGATTAATAGTTTCGGAGATATTTAATGTTTAGTAAAAGCGGGCAAAAAAGACGAATTTTCTTTTTTTTGCTATTTCGAAGACTATAAGATGTAACATCTGTTTACTTTTTTATATATATTTTTAATAATTATATATCTTTTTAAACGTAATTATTTTATAATTTGATAATTCGGTCCCAAAGTTTAGTACACAGCTACCTTACGGCCGAAAAGAAAAGCAATTAGAAAATCTGCAATATAATAACGTAAAAAGCGTACAAGGTGCAATATTGTGGGTGGGTCACTGAAACCAAGTTGGCGATAGAGTCTATTTTTGCAAAAAAGACGTTCGGAGTAAGCTAATCCATAAAATAAGGGCCTTTCTCGTCACATACAATATTAAAACTAAATTCGTAGTGAATTATTATGAAAATAAGTATTAAAATTAAAGAAAAGTTTATTAACGTAATATTTAGTTATTGCACTTATGAATCGTTTGTTTATCTCCATAAATGTATGGAAAATATAAGTACTGTTTTTGTGATATTAAGTTTAATAGTGTTTAAAAGTTAAAATTACTCTCCTAATGCCATATTGATACTCTTATTTAAATATTAATAGATTTCGTTACAAGGTGCGTTAATAATGTTCCGTGACGCTCCCTCGCCAGACATGATGAAGCTCGCCTTGTAATTAGGTATATGATCCGTAAGCAAGTAATTTCCGCGAGATTATCCTTCCCCAATAATATGACCTCGAAGCCCAGGAAAAATAGAACTGACCTCGAGAATAGATGGACCGACTTGTGTATGGCACCTATATGAAAACATAATATGTATCGACTTGATGACATTAATGAGCTGGAATGGACAAAAAAAATAACACCGAAATAAGGATGATTCGTACTTGTAGAATATTTTAAATACCGTGATAAATAAACAACAAACTTCCTTTTTAACTACATGCCTATACACAAACTAAGATATTAACACCTAAACGCAACAACAAACCAATAAAGGTTTCTTGCCACTCGAAGGGCTTAAATAAACTGTTTTTCTCTTTTTGCTTACACACTATAGGAAAAATCACCTTTAATACCTCATGTACTTATGAGTAAACACTAGATTACGCGTTGTGGGTTTTCTAAATCGTTACTTTACCTTTTAAAGATTGCAATGTCAATGAAACGTAATCATCATTCCATTAGATAACTGCAGGCTACACCTAACCTGACCTGTCGGTATGTACGTGGCGTTTCAAAATGTTTACTGCTTGCATACACTTTTATCAACGGTAATTGTTACCAGTACACATTTGGATCGTGTGTTTCCTTGAGATAAATAGCTAGGAAACGAACATTTTAACGAAGCAAATTCACAAAAACATTATTTTATTGTTGTTTTGTGCGCGTGGAGCCGTTGTGAAATGGCGGGAGTTGTTTGTGCCCACACTGAACGGACGCCTCCAGCCTTCCCTGAGAGTTAAATTGAAGCATAACCGTTCTATTACTACGCTTTAGAATGGAATTAGTTTAGTTTCCCTGGAGTTACGTACTTCCTACTTCTCACAAAATAGTAGATAGGTACTAACGATTTTATTTTACGAGTCATTTTCTTGATTGAATTAACTGGACGAGATGTGTTTTATATAAATTGAAAAGTAAATTTTGCACAAAAATATCCGTGCTTACATTTCTTACAATTCAAATTTGGTTAAACGAGTATAGCAATAAAACTTAGAAGATATTTTTTATAAATCTGAGTTTTTGATGACGTTGCTGTGATAAAATATTGATGCACAATCTACAACTACGATATTTCTTTGTTTCAGATGATAATGACTTTTACTACACACCGGTAGAGAGAAGCTTTGCTCAAGTTCAACCACCCCTGTTCCCGAGTCGACCACCGACTTTCTACGAACACGGGGACTCGTTCCGAGTGCCGCAGGCACCTCAGCAACCTCTTTACAATGACGGCTATGTCAGATTCCCGAGTCCGAATTACAATCAGAATCCGTCACCTTTCCAATTACCGTCGGGTAGGAGTCAATCCGGTGGGCAATACTATGTAAATCAACCCGATTATAACCCTCCGCAACGCCAAAAGTACAGGCCAGCGCTACCTCACAATTACCAAATTGTACATCCAGCGTCAACTAAAAAACCTAATGTATCTCAGGTTCATTCCGTAGCATATCAAAATGACCCATCAAAACCAGAAACATTCTTAGGTCAAATAACTATAAATAATCCTGATATTGATTATTTGCAAAACACACGTTTTAAAAATATACCTTTTGACGGCAATAGCCTTAAAAGTAATGGCCAAAGCGGACACATTGCTCATGATGAAGATATTGACAATGATAATCAAGATCTATTCGATCATCACAGGGTTACTACGTACAATCCAAACAAGATAATCGCCAAGATAAGACAGAATGTAAAACCAAATGCAGAAAGGTTTACCCACTACGAACATTCAGAACTAGAAGAGGAAAACACTGACGTGGGAAATGTCCCAGGGAAAGTATTCACCAGGAACAACAATATCAGGCAGTCAAATGCAGAGCCAACCTATCATGGTTCATCTACGGAATATAAGGGACTTTTAGATTTGGAACCGCTACTTGAAGAAGATATAAGTGACATAAGTTCATTTAGGGAACTTATGAAAAATACGCAAGGCTCGTTTGATGTGCAAGTCATTAAATCTAACAAAAGCAAAAATACGGATATTGTAGATGATAGTAGGCCAGATGCTTCATCTATGAATGAAGGTAATATACCAAATGGAGCTCCCGCAGAGCTATCGTCGACAGAAATAAGCGAGCCATCTACTCCTGCCGAATCTCTATCAACAACAACAAAGGTTGTGAAAGAAAATTTTAATTCTCACGAAGAGAACAGCAGTGGAGAAGCACAAAACGATTTTGAGTACGAAGATGTTTATTACGACGAACCAGAAAGCAGTGAAGTGAAACATACCACTATAGCGTCTCATCATATAAACCAACCCAAAGAAACAACGACCTCCAATATTTATGACGAGTATGATTCTTCTGATGAACCAGAAAACACGACCTACGAAGCGAGCACAACTGCTACAGAATCATTTGATGTACTAGTCATGAAACCAAATAATAACACAATGGTTGAAGATGACAATTTCAAACAATTCGTTGATACTCCCAACTTGGATGAAACTGAAGCAATATCAAATAATGATACTGAAATCAACAACAACGCAACAAGCTCAGAAGAAGATGTAACCTCTATTGAAACTCCATCTATTCTTGGTCAAGAAGTAGTTTCCGTAGTGACTACAAAAAGTGTGGTAAACGGAACTATATCTATACCAGATGTTACATATGCACCGAGTACTAAAAAGATAGGAGCAGTCACTGAAACATATATTTCAGCTGATAATAATAGTAATGATACATCAATACCAGTAACTACTGAAAATTGGGTCGTCGTAGCTTCAGTACAAACAAGTCGCAGTGTTTCTGGAGCACGATTCTTACCATTTCCAACTGTAGAACAAGAAGAAAAGAAACAAGTACTAACGGATGAAAAAGACGACGATGATGAAAGCGAAGAAGAAGACGAGGAAACCGTCACACAAGATCCACGAGAACAAACAAGTGGATTAATTACTAGTTCGTCTACTGAAAATATTAACGATAAACTTGACAGTATCCAATCCGAACTCTCAAGTGCTGTTCTGTCGGGCTCCTTGGATAAAGGAAATAAAAATATTGAGTTAATAACAGAAGCCACTACCGAAAAAGTAATGCCTACCTCTACAGCTACGACAACGTCTACATCATCTTTAAATATATTTACTTTGAAGAGTACGCAAGTTCCAGTGACAACGGAACGATCGGCGCCGGAACCTTTGCCAGTTATGATCAAAAAGTTTACACCACGTGTAACTACTTCGACCTCACCTAAACCCAGGAAAAAACCATCATTGGTTACAGTGATGGATGATTTGTCAGGACTATTACCTCCCGGATACAAACCAAGACTGTCTTATAAAGACAAACGCACCAGCACTACTACAACCTCCACCACTACAACTACGCCTACTCCTACGACAGAAGAACCGATCGCAAACAATACGCAAGGTCGCTCGTCGGGTATAAGTTCAAAGAATAAAGTTATACTTCTAGATATTAAATCTCTACGTCCTAAAGAATACAAGCCTAAAGAAAATAAACCTCAAGAAGTTTTGAAAGCAGTGCCAAACGACGATTTTAGTAAATTATTGCCACCGGGATACAAACTTCCTGCTAGTGAAGAAAACACTAGCAAAGAAACTAGCAAACTAGATATTTTTGAAAAGGTGCCAAATGTTGACATTTCTAGTTTCTTACCGAACGATTTTAAATTAAATTCGTCAACTGCCTCTAAAAAGATACTGCCTATAAAGGCGGCGCCAGTAGATATATCCTCGTTCTTACCTCCTGGTTTTACACTCAATAAAACGAGTGATATCAATAGCGACATTCCGTTGGATATTAAGATTGCAGATGTTTCTGATTTGCTTCCTCCTGGATACAAATTGAACATTAGTGAAGAAGCAGTGGTGCCTAGTTCCACTACGAAAGCTCCTGGGGGAATCAAATTAGTGTTTCCATCAAGACCAGGAAACAAACCCGCGAGAAAAACTACGCCCAGACCCATTGGAGAAAGTGGACCAAGTCAAGTTACTCCAAAGATCCAGAAAGGCTGGCCAACAAGGTAATTTTGTACTAGATTTTTTTAAATGATATATGTATTGAATTCTTACGGCAATTTATTGTTCCGTATTTATATGCGACTTTTAAGTAATTTCCTGGAAGTCGACATAAAATAGAGACATACGTAGAGCTCTATAGAATTACCCTGCATCAAAAAAGTCGTTTTTGAATACTAGTATGTCGTACTTTCCTGGGGAGTTAGGAATAATGAAACATATTGTTGTTGTGGCCAGTCCTTGAATCAGTATAAACTTCAATATTTATTTACGTTTGTCCTATATCTTAGAGCATCCACTGAGTTCACCGGCTGGCCTACACCTTCAACGACACCGTTTTCGATTGAGAAGTTACTAGAGGCTCAGAGAAACGCTACCGCCAGTAGCCCCTCTCCTGAATTGAGGACCGAGGCCACCACCCGTCGAGTCATAACGACAACGTCCACGACGCCAGTACCGCCGCCGTCTACTACCCCTGGCGTATGCCGCCACGAATGCGACATTGCTGCTACTATCAAGATTGTCTCTGGTAGTTACTTCAATTTTTTTATTCATGCTTTATATCAATTCCAAGACAGTTGAAGGTTGACAACAGACTTATTTTATTGCCCGAAACCAATTTAACGATTAAGATCATTCAAAAGTGATCAGTTATATTTTACATTTATTTAATTTTCAGGCGTTAAATGGGTACCTGAGTTGCTAGACCATCATACCGAGGAATGGCAAAGACTGGCCGAAGATGTAAAACAAGAGGTATTTAAAGAGAATCTTAACTCTTCACTATTTATGCTCCACTTACTTTGCAACATAATAGTAAAACAACCTTGGCTGATTTTATAATTCATAATTAGTTATATCATACATTTAACTTTAATCATTTACGCTTCGTTTGAGTTACAACATTCTACTTAAAGTAGGTTTCTAAACACAATGGAGAAATTGTTTTTTTTTGTGATTAAACAAGGTGAACTATTTTTTTAATTAACCAGTGGAAATATAAAAATAATGAGATACAGTGGAAGACTTGTTCTAAAATAATGGATTAATAGTGCAATATTGGATTAAGCTTGGAAAACACAATAAGGTGCAACTAGTTTGGATACCAGGGCACGAGGGCTTCACCGGCAACGATAGAGCGGATGAGCTTGCAAGAGGGGGTCTACAAATCACTTTGTAGGTTCAGAACCGTTTGTGGGACTCTCGCAGGGAACCATAAATTCGGCCTTTAAAGCCCACGCCAAAACCAAACACCAACACGAGTGGAGGAATGAGGCGGGCTTAAGGCACTCTAAGCTCTGCGTAGAAGGAGTGGACTCAGGCTGGACTAACAAACTCTGGAAATCCAAAAGGAAGCAGCTCAGAATCATATCTGGGGTGTTCACAGGTCACTTCGGGGTCACGGATCACTTGGCCAAGATGGGACTATCGGACAGTTTAGACTTTAGAATGTGTGGCGAGGAGGATGAGACTATGGAACACTTATTGTGTGAATGTCATGCCCTTGCCAGACAAAGAATGAATTACTTTGGTAGCGGCTATCCGGAACCAAAGGAATTCGAGGTACTTCCGCTGAGCTGCATCATCCACTATGTGGAAATGTTGGAGCGAGGTTGGGAGTAGACATAAGGAGAGGGCAAATGCACAAAAGATCCCACTGGGTTAAAGTGCATCCGAAAGGGCCCTCATCTAGATAAGATAAGATAATGGTGCAATATTGTCTCTTGACCGCTGAGATCGCAGATAAATAATTCAATAGCAACATGTACAGTGGTATCGAAAAAGAAGATCCATTTTTTCACCTTATTATATTTGTCCATCTCTGTTCTTTATTCCGCGGCTTAAGCAATCGCCAACTCTAACAGTACGAACATTATTTAGACTGTGAAAAGTGTATACATAGTTGGATACCATTAAAGCATTGCTAACCGTTTACCGTATTTTAACGCAAAAATACCACCGTTTGGTCAGACTGCTAGTACTTCGTTCGCTGAGTATTACTACGTTTAAGCCAACCTTTTTAAATTAATAATATTGTTGTCAACTAAACCAAGCTTTGGCTTAAATTATTAGCTTTATTTACCATTTATACATTGAGCCAATTATTTAGGACCAAAATTAAGCTAACGAATAAAATATTTTTTTATCTCATTTACTACCTATAAAAACAAACTAGTTTTTAGTAGCCACGAAGCCCAAGAAATATAAATTATATATATATTATATACGTTCATACGCGGATTAGACACATTCACATACTTATCACATATATTGCAACCCACGCCACTCGCGTTTTCGACCCCTCTCTGCATAATTAAACCTTAAATGACTTTACAGTTTCTCAGGACCCTAGTGTGCGTGTAAAATGAATGCTTATGCCGTGATGCAACAGTTTTTTAACAGAGTTAATGTCTGTGATTAGGTAACTGACATCTTACAAAACAAAACTGTAACATAAATGTAAAAAGATGTTATAAGGACTGCCCTATGTCGCATTATAATACCACTCTTTATGGGAAAATTGTCTTACAGCTCAATTCTGTCTACTCGAAATCAAATCTTCTCAACAAATGGTACAAAGGCATAAGGATTGATGGATTCAGCAAAGGTTCTGTACTCGTGGACTATTTCATCGAGCTAAACGACGTGGAAAAGCGAGTAGACACATTAGAATTGAAGAAACTGTTTCATAAATCTCTAATCGAGGCTAAGCCGGGCTCCGTGCTGGAGACCGTGACGGACGAGCCACGGTCGCTGGACCCCGACGTGATGCTGGGAGACCAGCCCGAAGAAGAAAGGATGAAGAAAAGCAATGAAAAAATGACCAAAACTATAGACAAATCTGCTGGGAAATTAGAAATTGGTAAATTCGTTATGGACCCTGTGTACACAGAATTCATAGGTATGTTGTATGACAGAAACATTTACCCATTTATGCATCAAAACTAACGAGCGTCAGTTAATTATTATATGTTTTAATCTTTCTTACAAACACTAATGTCGAAGCCATTTTTAGTTCAATGTGGTTGACGTTTGTGCATCGGGGCACTCCATTTCCGACAACTATATTTTCATGTAAAAATAATCCCATCAAACACATTCTATAAAAAACTAGCCAAGTCTCGATGGAGCTGCTTGTTTATCTCTAAAAAGTAATGAAATCTAGACGAAGTCGTGCCAAGCCTAAGGTTCGTTACTGCGAGTTCTTTATTATGTTTAAGTAGTTAATGTTGTGTGACGTGGCCGTTGACTTGTAGGTACCCACTAACGTATAAAGAATGGCCTAAGGTTTAATAACAATTAACAATGTATTAGTCATAATGTATTTATACGTTAGTGGGTACAAGTCAACGGCCAAGTCACACAACATTAACTATAAATAATAAAGAAATCGCAGTAAGGAACTTTAGACTAGGCACGACTTTGTCTAGCTTTCATTACTTTTTAGAGATAAACATTGAAACAGTAGCTACATGCTTAAATGCAGTAACGGGCGAGTTTTATGGCTGTAGCGGGTTCGAACCCCAGCTCACCCCCACTGGGTTTTTTCAAAAAAACCACTGAGAGATTTTACGAAATATCATTAGATACCTACGAGTATATGAAAGTGGCTTTGCGGTGAAGGAAAACATCGGTCTAATCCCAATAAAGTCTAGTTTTCCCTCTGGTTTGGAAGATCTGATAGCAGTCGCTTTCGTAAAGCTAGTGCCTACGCCAAATCTTGGGACAAGGTGCCAAAGCGGATCATGGGCTCGTTTGAGCACTACCGGGAGAATCGCTAGGACGATGATGACCTACAATACCTACACGATTACATGCAAAACTGCTGACCTACTCATCATTTTTCAGTACTGCCAAAACGAGAGGAGCCAACGCTTGTCACCCCAGAAGAGGAATCCTTCTTGCCACAGTGGGGTATTGCAGTAATTGTTATAGCAATGGCATCTTTGCTTTTCGTGATTATTTTCGGCGTCACAGTGGTCGGTATTATTTTTTATTTCTGTTAACTTACCGTGTTAAACACCTTGAACTTATACATAAATCATTCTACGTATTTTAGCTAGTGAACCGGCAGAAAAGCTCCAAAGCGAAACAACCCATACCGCTTAGTGAGGATATGCTCCGTGAGTTGGATAAGAGTCACATGGGAGGCTTCGACGACATGCATCAAATGAAAGAACGAGATCTGCCATACTTACCTCCGGGAAAGGTTATTACCGTAACTACTATACTATACTACTCCATTTAAACTTCAATATTCTTGTTAGAAAGTATAACGCATTGAAAACGTGTGTGTATAGGATAATGTACTTACCTAATGTAAACAATATGATCAATAACAATTCAATTATGTTTACATGCTGGGAACACTGTTCACGCAGTTACATCATAGCCTTGTCCATATTAATATGTAGGTAGGTACAGTAATGATTACATAGGAGCGTTAGATAGCATGTCCCGTTGCTAAATCGTTAGTGATAATGATAAGGTTGAAAAAGACCTTGTTTTGGCTGCCCCTTACCAAGTATTTAATAACGGTTTACGCTACACATTATGAAGGGAATGATGAATGTGGCGGAAGAAAAAGGGGTTTGGAGGGGATGACGTAGTGGTCAGTAGTCTCGGGGTCCTTCATAACGTAATTAAAGGTAATTACGTTATGAAAGACCCCGAGTATATATGTATACTCGCCACCTATTACTATTGATCCGATAACAGAACTACAGGATCTAGTTGAAGTTGTATAACTAAGGTCGTTTGTTTCATGCTTTTTTACTCATTATCGAGCAACCGTTTGATATAGTCACTAATTGAATTTCCGAACTAGCGTATGAAGGCAAGGCCGAGGCCTGAATTTTCGGTTTCATTGTAATCGCAACCTTAAAGCGAATTAGCCAAACTACCTAATGGTTACAAGATTACATAAAGTTCACTCGATGATCGAAATGGAACCAAGTACGCCACAAACTGAGGTGTAGGTACTGGGTGCATTTCACCGGTTACACGATAACGTATAGTTCGCCCAGTAGAAAGCCCAACCACAAATAGGCCTGGGTATAGGAACCTCGTCTTAAGGCACTTTGTTGATTTCGAGACATTTCAAGACCCGATTTGCTTACAACGAACTCAACCGTGTATAGTTGACTGTACCCATCATATGTTAAACGAAAAACAGGCATTAGCTTGTGAGTCTTTTCACCTCATCCCCTCGAAGAAGCATATATATTTACGTTGCGTGAAAACAGTTGGCAAAATGCGATGACAAAGTGCCTTTTTAATTTTGAGGCTGAGCACTGTCATATAGTGTGACAAATTCAAAGTATTTGCATTTTACTAGCTTTGTCTGAGTTAGCATAATACCATACGTTTCTGAACGCATGACAATGACCTCTCACTTAATTTATATAAAAAAAGATAAGTAAATCTCGCGTTAGGCGCGCGGTTGTTTTATGCGTTACACGCTGCGATTCCATAGATACCTGCGATTACCGTATAGAAGATATCTATGGAATCGCAACGTTTAACGCATAAAACAACCGCGCGCCTTGGAGCGTCACGTTCAAATTCGAAAATTCCGAATCACTAAAATGGACATTTGGGCGCAGATTTTGAGCAATAAAGTAAGCCTTTCCGAGCTGCTGAGGTGATAATTACTAATATTGCACTGTCGAAGCTTCATATACAACTGTTATGAATACTCAAACTTCAAAAATAAGCAGTTATCGTAACTTTTGTAGTATTTTTGGTGAAGCGTAGTGTTGTTTTGGTATAGACAATATCAATTAAAATTGTTAATTGAGGTTAATATAAACGTCATTAACGCTAATTAAGCATTAGGATTGAAAACCTTTTTACCAATTCCATTAACAACCGTGCGCTGCACCAAAAATGCTACAATAGTTACTATCACTGAAAATAAGAAAGTATTGAGTGAGTGCTGTCATTCGCACCAAAGAACAGTGTAAAAGATCAGTATTCCGAATTGGCAGCGAATGTCGACGGCGTTCATCGAGCAGCTGGCGTTCCCGACGCCGGGCGACTCGTGGCGCTCGGAGTGGACGCCGCAGCTCCAGAAATACATGCAGCACTACACGCCAGATTCCGGCCGCGGTTCGCAGATCTACGGCGCGGCAGGAAACGCTTACGGGTATGCATGCAGTCAGGGCGTTAGGGTGGGGCGATTGGACCGGTCACCCGGGGCGCCGAAGTGTGCGCGCTACGTTACCAACAGGTCGATCACGCAACGGATTGTACGAATGTTAGGTGGTAGATCTGAATGTCAAATCTCACGAATAAACTGTTCTAACGCGCGTTTGAAACGTTAGGTGTACAGGGAGATATAAAATATGAAAGGAGGCCTAGGGTCTCCTAATGTACGACTCTCTCGGGTACCTATTTAGTTAAGGCCTGCCCTGAATAAACTCTGTCAACTCTCGTGTTTTAAGTTCCAAAATTAAGGCTTATTCAAAGTGTTTTATTTAATCAGTGGATTTATTGGAATGATGGTAACTCATAAATCAAATGCGCATTTCTATACCTATATATATGCACTTAAAATATAGACATTATAACTATTTTATTCAATATGGGTAACAGATTTTTTTTAAATGCAAACTTGACACAGCATTTCCTAATGCGTTAGTCACCTCATATTTCAATCATATGATGGCATTCACCAATACAAAGTTTATTTTATACCGACTCGTAAGAAACCTCATTTTTAGATGATGAAAAGGGTATTAAACGACGTAAGGATTAGGAAGCCACGACGCGGCGTTTAGCCGGTATAACTCCACGTCGACGGACCATCGTAACCCGGCGACTAAGGGTCTGGAACGTTTTGTTGGCAGGTACGGCGGCGGATCGCAGATTTACGGGCAGACGGGCGGCTCCCAAGTGTACGGGTACACGGGCGAGTACCCACGCTCGCACCACTCGCGCCGCCGCTCCGACTACGACACCAACTTCTAAAATGTCCCTTGTAGCCATCCCTCACATATGAGCTCTCTTTGACTCAATCTTGACAATACCCTTTCATTGTACCTATAGTTCACACAGATTCTATGTCATAATTATGAATAGCGAAGGCCGATCCAGTCGTTTTATAGTGGGGATCTAACGTGTTACATCCCCTTTTTGTCAATCACGATGAAGGAAAATTACCTACGTAGAAAGGGCAACCCCAGCCCACCATACACGTGCTCTAATTTATTGTAGTTATCCAGTTCGTGTGGATATAAACAATTCTATTGGCAAAATAAAATGGATCTTCTTGATATATTAAAATGTTTGTTACCTACCGTACCTATAACTTTGGATATCCATAGTTACCCACGTATTTAAAATAGATAAGCTTTTTAGACCGGCCTATAAAGTATTCAAAACTGTGCCACAGTTGAACAATCACTTTTTCGAGGTAACCTATTTAATCGATAAATAAAGAATGTAGCTGCCAAATTTTTCGTAACTGTATAATTACGACTGATTGTGAAATGTAAATAAGTAGAATAAGTACTCACCAACGTATTGTAAGAAAAGAGTAGAACGTGGAATAATGAAATAATATTTCTGTAGATATCTCTATGCATACCTATATTTGCTCAGACTCGTAGTTGCGCGCCTCTGGTTAGAGTGCGAGCGTGAGACGCATCATTGATTGTGCCAAATGTTCATGGGAAGTGTGCTTAGAGTGCACTTGTGTTGCATGTGCCACGACACGGTTCACGAGCGTGTGTGCGCGTGAGTTGAACGAGCTTTAGCGGCGTCGTCGGCCGCGCCCGGCGCCGTTCCGAGGAATCGACTTCGTCTCACATACCTAGTTGATAGTGTTTACCTTGATAACAGTCAATTTTGATCATTGCTATACCTATCAAAGAGATCATTATTCGTATTCGTGCAATTGTTGTGTACCTACATCGGTTATTCGTAAATAACTTATCAATATTCGTAACAATATTTTAACTAAGGTTTTCTTCTTATTGCGTGTCTCAATGTTAAAAATCCATCGTAAATGTTTATTCTGAACTGCAAAAATGTTTTTAATTATTACATTATTACCTATTATGTACCTATATTATATTTTAGACGATTGAGTACGCACCTGCATGAAAATTTATGTATATAAACCATTTTTGTACATGTAGTTTTTTAATTTAGTTTTTTTAGTAATAGATACAAATTTAACCTCTAAGACCCGGAGTATAATAGAATAAATAATTATGAAAAGATTTTCTCGTTTTAATTTATATTTACTTGCTTTTATTACCTACATTTATTTACTTAATGATACAAAATTTGTACTGTTTACCAGTATGAAACCAAAGCACTGTACAATTTATAATTCTTAACATGTAAAAAGTAAAAACCGAAAAAGAAAAAGACAATGCAATGGATGAACTTTATTCTTCAAGCAGGCCGTAATGGCACTTTTACTAGTCAAAATTCTACTATATCTAAACATCCATCGTTTGCAGTACCTCAGACCTATAGGACATGTTACATTTCGCATTTCAGGTGCTTGTGACAGAAGCGAGTTGAACAGTTTTAGTGCCCGAACAGCAGGAGAATTTCTGTGTGCTAAATATACATATGTGCGGTATTAATAATCATTAATTCATTCATAGATTCACGCCTTTATTCCCATATGTGATAGGCAGAGCACATGAAACTCATGTTCCAATGCCAATTTTAGCATAAATATGGTTATAAAAGATCGACAAAATGTGATATCGCAGTGATAGGTTGCTGTAGCCCATCGCCCACAATACACTTCAACCCTGCTCCCTTAATCGACTTCAACGACACCCACGGGAAGAAAGGGGGTGGTGGTGGGTACATACATATCACGCGCCTTTATAACAGTGCAAAGAGAGTCCTGTACCTACAGATTATTATGTCCTTATTTATGTACGTAGGTATATTAATACCCTCCTGGCTGTATATCCCCCATCCCCCATATATATATTTGTAAGTACCCATACTTATATTCTAATATAAAAGCACTGGTAACATTCGTGGTACGTAGTAAAAAAGATACTTAACTCTGTGCTGATTCCGGAGTTTACCTACCTCCCTACACTTTGGTGAGGAATCAGAATTGTTCGGTAAAGCACGATTGAAGTAGCGATTAGCAATCTGAAGTGATCCCAATGATGTTTGGCGGCAGAGCTCTAAATGCATTGCTTTTCGAGGCGTAATGTATTCATTCTGAAGCTAAATCTAGAACATTTCCACAAGCTGCAGGCCTGACATTTTTGAACCCTACAAAGTGCATTGGTTTTATTTGAACTGGCTTTGAGTTCGTTGCAGTGGGCTTCCAGACTGTAATTAATAAATAATTACGAGCTCGACAGGAACATTGCGATTTATTAATAGACACTGTGGAGAATGGCGAGGCGTGTCAGTGCATCATGTTGCTTCCGATTTTCGCTTTGACGTATCCAATTGCATATCTTTTGATATGATAACCATCGATACCTATTTCATTCATCCGGCCTGTGCTTTGACCTAATTGCTAGTTCGATACCCTAGTTCACAGTCGTACCAATTACATTTGTTTTGTTACTGAAGTTTTAACTATATGATTTGAGCACTATCATACTAATTACACCACGTTTTTCCCCGTAATTAGTACGATTGTGAACTATGGTTCGGAGTTACCTATCGGTAAAGCTGCAATATGTTTGTGATCTATCTGAATAATCAACGTCTATAGTCAAGGTAACAAATGATTGATAGAATGCAACAGTGGCGTATGCACATCTGACATCGAGTAGGTATTCAGACGCCCTTGCTTGCTAAGGTGTGTCCTGAGAGAGCTAATACCTAACCCATCTCATCTTCTAAGCATTGGGTTTTGCATTATTAGGTATCACAACACAATACCACATTACACACAGAATTTCCCAATGATGTCCCATTAGCAAATTTGTTGTACTTAATTATATATAGAATATATAGTAGTACTTAATTATATTGTAGTAGAATAGTACAATCCGCCGTTTTACATAAAAGCTAGCGGTTTCCCAAAACAGCGCTGTTTTGTAACACGGCGGGTTGACGATCAGTGAATATGTTCTGAGAACTCATGACAGTAAGAATGTGACAAAATGTCCGTTGATGAACGACGTGTAAAGAAATATGACGAACTGGGCTACAAACTATCTTCGTGCAAAATTTCATCCAAATCGGTTGAGCCGTTGAAGCGTGATTGAGTAACAAACTTCCAAACATCTAAACATCCAAACATCCAAACTTTCGCATTTATAATATAAGTAGGATTTTGAACATTGGATAATGCTCATTACGTCTATTATACAGGGCAGCCAGAAAAAGGGGTGACGAGGGGGGCGGAGCCCCCCGTAGTAAAAAATCACTCGCAACAATTTTACTATTAGTGAGTTAGGTTAGGGTTCACTTGTGTCCCTTAGAGCGGAAATAGGCACCCCGCGAAACGCTGGCGGTTGGGTTAGGTTTACATTATAGGTTTGAACGGAAAAAAAATATGCCGCTTGATCATTATACAATATGAGATGTATCAAATAAGAATTATACAATAAGCGTTATACGGAATTATAATAATACTAAATAAAAATATATATTTTGATATTAAACTAAACGTTTATTAACAATGAATATTCTACCCTTTGAAATTATATCAAAAATGGTTATATCCAATGAAATTACATAATTTGTTTTTATACCGAGCATTAAAACATGACCACAAAACCTATCGTGCTAGCCAGGCAGCTGGTGTTACTTTAGCGGCCACTGTGACCAAGGCGGTGTGCCTACTAACCGGCTTTAGCAGTAGAAGCGCCAGGGCGCGCTAACAGGATGATTAACTTAAGAATCTTAAGATAAGTAGGAAAATAAAATTACTTTGTTTCCTTTATAAAGACTTTCGTTAGCATCGTATTTTACAGCAATGTTTACTAATCAAAATACTGGAGTTTTATTGTTAAGTTCAAAGGTAGGATAAGCTTAATTCCGTCTGATTTATTTTCGATATTAGTGCAAATTAAAAGTATCGTATGTGCGACTGCATCCTTTATGCGCACTTTACATCTAAATTACATCGTCAATGCGTTGATTTTACATTTCACGATCTCACGTGGGTAATTGAATAAATAAATAAATCCTATACACTTCCTACTGCTGGGTACCTATAGGTATCCTCTCATGGATGGGAGCGAACCGGCAGTAGTCCCCACGCTGGTAAATCAATTTGTAAATCTATTTTGAAATCTGATAGCTACCAATGGCCCTTATACTCGTAACACATCCGAAACGTCAACTTGGGGGTTAATAAATGGAAATTATACGCTGTTTAGTCCCGTTTACTAAAAATACGAGTAATCTAATAAATATCACCTACTTATATTATACCATATACTGCAGTGCTATGATACCTAACAGGACAGTGATGACTGAAGAGATGTACCTATCACGAAAAATTAAAGACAACGCCTTTATTACCCACATAGCAGTAACACTGTTTCCTTGCATTATACTTTTAATAATATCAGGAGTTAATCAAAGACTTAGGTTTCGAATTCTATTATGCGTTCTATGTGTTTTATCTAATATGCGTTTTGCGTGCTCGTTTCCACACGTAATGTGCTAATAATTCCGTAATTGGAATATTGGTTCATGATATGTGAATGTTTTTATATTTATTTTTGATTTGGATTTTGTTACTAGCTTCTGCCCGCGACTCCATCCGCGTGGAGCTCGTTAATATCGCAGCTCCATACAAACTGTTACCCCCCATTTCACCCCTTTAGGGGATGATTTCGGGGATTAAAACTATCCTTTGTCACTCTCCATCCCTTCAACTATCTCCACTTAAAAAACCACGTCAATTCGTCGCTCCGTTTTGCCGTGAAAGACGGACAAACAAACAAACACACACATACACTTTCCCATTTATAATATTAGTATTGATACAATATGTTACCGTGTGAGCGTTTTGGTGAAATAATGTGAGCTTATATGCGTGTCTATAATAAATAAACAAGTGAAGCAGAGCAAGCGGAACACATTAATGCCAAATTGTTTAAATAAGAAAGAAACAAATATTTGGTGTGATGTGACAAAGAAATTACACATCGTTTAGAATAAAAAGACATCCTCTCTTTACGTGTTGTGGAGGTACATTCAAAAATATTTTTTTACCAAATTTTATTCTATAATTTTGTCAACGTGATTGATTTGTATACCTACCAATGTTGAATTATAGCTTTTTTCTATTAAGGGTCACTGAGCTAAGCCGTAGATGGACAGACGGACGGACGGACATGGCGAAATTACAAGGTTTCCTTGTTGACTACGGAACCCTAAAAAGCGACATAAAGATGACCTGAAAACCTATTTGCTTCTATTGAAGTCCCTTATAATTAGTACGTATTTACAGTCACAAACATTTAGCTTCACAAAGACTCTCCCTCCAATTATGTATAGCTCTATGCGTACAAAGGGAATTCTTTATGCATTCCGTTTTCAAAAATTGGAAATAATTTTTGAGTGTCATTTGGAACGGTGAATATCTCCAAAGGCCAAATTTGTGTCGCTCTTATTGCAATTTCATTAAGTTCTTAAGTGACAAGGTGTAATGTCGTTAATTGTAGAGCATGTGATCATATATAATATTTTACTCTACGAAATAAATTGGGTCTCGAAGTTGCGAATTAAGAATTAAAAATTAAAAAATATTATATTAAATTCAAATAGTTTATGTGATTTTAGAATAAACTGTTAATTTAGTAGTTTCAGTATGAAACTCCATTCTGGTTGGTTATAAAATATAATTGTCTTCTATCAGTACACAAGCCATTCCCAAATCCGTACATAAAATTTTAGATAAAATGGATTCCAACAAAAATAAAAGCTAACACGTACTCAAAGTATCTTTTTTCCGTATTTGCGGAAGAAACCCGCCCAAAAGCCTACTGGCAACCCAATCTCATCATATTTATTTTGAACGCTGTTTGAACTTAGCGCTTGCCACTCATAAAAGCTTTTTTCCGTACCCTACCCGCATTAATATAAATTCTCTCTTTTCGATTTGTGTAGCATCCCGCCCGGCCGACTTGTCGCCGGGCTCGTATTATACCTATTACTACGACTCAGAAATATAAATGTATCGAATGGCGACATTGGCGACAAGGAATAGTGTAGTGTTGTAGGAAGAGCCAAAAAGGCTAGCCTTTGGGGAGTGATTGTTAAAGGTTCAAACTCATCGTGAAAATAGTTATAGGTATTGACTGAATAAAACTTTCAACATAAATTCTTTAAAGGACCATGGGCAACTTTGTATGGAGCCTGGTCCTGAATCCAACAAAGCTGAAACTTAGGTCATTAAATAGGTCTTTAAATCTACTTCAATTCGTTCTATGGGCACTAAGTTGAATTCCATTACAGAACTGAGATATTCATTTATTTAAGTTAAAGTGAGTAGGGTCTATGAGAAAACGGGTTCCGTCAGTGAATACATATTCAGAACTAGCTGTACCTGCGACTTCGTTTGCATGGTAATGTGGTGGAAGTTAACGAATTTCTTATTTTGGACATGGGACACATGCAGTTCTAATTTAACCTTTCAAGTAAAACGTTGAACAAACCTATTTTAGCTAAAATTATTTTCTTTGATGTTTAAATTAGTAAGGTAGGGACAAAACTCATTTTATGGGGTAATAGTTTAGTAGATGTTTGTGGCTATAGATCCAACAGGTAGGACACAGGCTGCAGCATTAAATTTTTATATATCTTCTTCTCTACATATTTATAATATAACACTGTTTTATATTAAATAAATACAAACGTGATGACTGAAATCATCTTGAGTCACTCCGACTCTCAGGTAAAGATGTGTATAGAATTAATAAATAGATTTAATAATCCTTTCGAGTACCCGGAGTAGGTACCCATTGACCGGTAAGTGTTTACGCGGAACAAAAGATCTCTTTTTTAACGTCTGAATTTATATTTTCCATGCTATACCTAACCACTAACTAAGTTCTAGAACCATAACGCGAGTCCGAGTCCCTTTCTATTAAAGGTAATTAATGTAATTATTAAAAATATTAAAGTAATATGTTTATTATTTCATATTGCAATGTTCCAGATCGCACTATCACATTGTGCCGATCCTGTATGTTCCCGCCATTTTCAACTTAAGGAATGTGTATTGCAGGCTTTATGATAAAAGTTTTATCTGTATGTTGGCCAATTCCTGTGTCTCTATATAGGCTGAATGTCAACTTGAGGCGCGAAGTACGAAGTAAAATACCGCCTTAATACCTACTGACGCGCTTGATAATTAATGTTTTTAAAAAAAGGGGCCCGTTCTTTACTGATTTAATATAGTTTTACTGTTTATTGCTGATAAATATAAACCTCGTAATATACAACTTAGAAAGAGACGTATAGTGCGAGAAAAATCGAGAGAGCTCCCGCGCCATCTTGTGATAGCCGTTAAGTATCGTGACAAATACTCAGCGTGTAATCTTGCAGAATCTCATAAACCTAGACGTTTTGGCTGAACGCGAGACAACGCAGGCCATGCCATTAAAAAAAAAGGAAGAGTCAGACTTTTGACGTTATTTTGTTGAAATTTGTTGATACATTTATTGAAATTACGCCTCAATACGAATTTAGCGCGTATAAGTTTCCATATCAGAATCGATTATTTTTTTATGCTTTAGAATTTAATATGCGTTTTGTGAAGGTCTATCACAACACCGGATCGAAATTATTTTTGTTATATCTAATGGCAAGTCCGCCATTTTGACGTCACTGACAGTTGACGGATATGGCGGCTATGATTTCAAGAAGAAGAACTGAATAATTTAATGAGGTCAAATGTTTCCGAAAATTAATTAACTGTCGCAGTTGGATAAAAACTATCCTAAACGGAAGCTAGAGTAATATGTACTTATGAAAAAATCTACATGTTTTTCCGTTCATGGGAAGCCGAGATCATTCGGGACACGTAAATGCTTAATTTGATACTGGCTGATTCCATTTTCAAATTAGAGATTTATTATAAATGAGAGATTATTAAGGTAAGGATAGTGTGTAAAATAAACATGTTTTTTGTAGCTAATTTATTGTTTTATTAATAAAATATGAATATATGCCACGCTCGATGTGCCTTCATCATTAGTACATTTTGTCATATCTACCCTCCAGAATACTAAACATGAATATTCTCCGAATGCGTTTTTTCTTAGCTCGTACTACTGACTGTGGCTAAAATACGAATTTCTTCGTTCAGCAAAGGAATTAGGCTTTGTGCCTATAGAATGAAATAAAGTAGATTTAAAGACCTATTTAATGACATAACTCTCAGTGCTGTTGGTTTCAGGACCATTTTGACGCATGGTCCTTTAAAGTTTTTTTCTACTCATACAGTTCTTATTGTTTGTAAAATTATAAATGAGTACAAGCTTCAAGTATAAAACTTTTTTCGTCGAACCTCTAAAACGTACCCTTGCTCAAACATTACATGTAAAGTAAAAGTAATAGTACCTGAAGGACCCAGCTTGCCAGCATCGCTCGCCATTTTTACGTGCTTTCCCGGAAAAATTGAATTTTCCCGGCAGTGAGATCTAGTTCAACATTCGTTCTTGTTCCCACTATTCTTGTCTCTTTGCAATAGTTAGAGCCGTTTAAAAACCCATTTACAGAACAAAAATATACAAATGTTGCTTGTTTAATACTTGGTTAAGCTTTTATTAACAAACGCAGGAATTTTATTTTATTTTGATATAAATTTATCAATTATCAATCAGAACTAAAAGGATCAAATACTTAAAGTGCCTTTATTACGATTTAGGTTATTTAAAAAAATATTTTAACAAAACAACAATATTTTACTTAGCGCTTTTTTACCTTTGTCCACTCACAATTTTGACTACAGAAATTTAGGAAGCCTTTTTTAAATTATTTCACCGTTGATTATATGCATATTATTTTAATTAGGATACACGAGTACCTAAGTTGGATTGTAAAGCTAAAAATATATAACCAGCAATAATCATTTGGGTGCTTTTCTCAAGTCCAGCTAGACCACAATGCGCCATAACGAAATCGCCTACGGAAAAATCTAGTAAGAAAGAGTTGTTTGCTTCATTTGTTGTTACGATCAATCGTCTATTTTTATGACGAGGTAAATTTCTGCAACATCGAATTGGCTCGAAGCTATTTTCGCCAGCATTTAATTCCCCGAGGACCCTCACCCTTTCCCTATTCTTCCACTATCTGAGAACGGGACCCGGGCAGGATTCGAAATTGCAAATCAACTAGGAGGTCACGCAACAGCTCATGTTTACGGTTACAGCCCCTAATTGGAGAAACGTATTTAATATATTACGTTTACTTACCTCTATACGGATTATTGTATATCCTTGGCCACTACCCCTTTCCACAGTGGATATCATTACGATAAAGTATAGAGATAAGGAAAGGATTGTTGCCCTACCGGAGCGCGGGATAAATGCGGATGTTAATATAAAATATTGAGAGAACCGTTTCTGGGGCGGCAAGAGAAAAATATTTTCACGAGTTCTTATGCTATAGCACAAATAGTTACGCAGCCTGAATTTCACATAATAACACAGGTTTCAATAGACCCATTCTGCTTTGCTCAAAGTATAATTTTATATTTATTTCAAATACTGATGTTATAATTATGGTTCTAATAGATAACCTATCGCAATCAATAAGTTTTCTTGACCGAATATTGTTTGTCTGAAATGTTTTCGTGTTTTGCAACACAATTATGATAGGTATTGGACTCCATTAAGTTGTTGGCGGGTTGTTGTGGTGGTCAAAGCATACAAAACATCTTATTTCTCCCGACCCCTTTTATTTTAAACAAAATTCGTCCTTTCTGTGGTCAATAGTTAAGAGCTTACGCCCATATAATGGGTGTTTTTATCGCATAATAATGTAAAAGACGAAGCCAACAATTTGACTTTGTAGCCCGCCCTTGTTGAGACTCCTTACTCCTACAGACGTGCGTATTTTGCAAAATGCTTCCTTTGTCATTCAAGATTACGACGTAACTATCAGTATTTATTAAAAAATAATAACTTACTTAAATAACCATTTCTTTAAATCTAATCGTTTCTTAAATAAAAAGGCGATGGCTAAACTACTGCCCAAAGCATGTATATAAACTTCTCTGTAACTAACTCGTAGCATTCAAAAATTTGTTCATTAATTATTACATTTATTACATGTTTATTATTCTCCTAGAACTTTTATGAAATAATGAAATAATTAAAAAGGTTTTGATTTGGTTTGTCATCTTTCGCATGGTGCCGGTTAATGTACACCATGATAATGCATGGCCAAAATAATGTACAGCCCAATAATCCGCGTCCATTACATGTATTATTAAAGGAGACGCTCCACGATCCGACGTCGGCAGGACTGCAGAAAAATCTAGTATGGAGTGACCTTGATTTGGTTGGAAGCCGTACTTCCAACACACAAATTACAGAGAAGGCCCTAATTAATAAATTGAACGTTTTCTATACATCCGATCTCTTCTCACTTACGTACTGAACGAAGAGTAAAAAAGGGAACATACAACGTACGTGATTTGTTTGCCCTTTTTATAGGATAATTGCGTGAATTAGCCATCTCCTTTCGGCGGAGGCAAAGCGCGCGGAGTCGGGGCAACGTGCTTTTATACGTCTTAAAAAAAGTACGGCAACGTAGGTCCTATAGTAACGTTTTTTTAAACTGACTTCAAAAAAAAGGAGGAGGTTCTCAATTCAGTTGTTTTTTTTTAATGTTTGTTATTTTTTCTTATAACTCGTTATATTTGTGGTATTTTCTATTATGTATTTACATCCGGAAATCATAAATTTGATGGCGAGGAACTAATGATGAAGACCACAGATGACTTATCAAAATCCTCAATTATGTAGGTACTTAAAAGTGCAAAAGTACCTACGTCACAGGTTCTGATAAGATTCCGTTGAAATAGGATCAAATGAAGTGCCATTGGTGATGATCTTGGGGAATCGATGGAAGTCCTCAAATATTATTTTCCCATATACAGCGATTCGGTTTTTTTTCTAAAGTCATCAACGCATCTGCTATCGGAAATCAGTTCATGAGGTAAATTGTACAAAAAAATTGGAAATATTCTCGTGGCTTGGCGGAGTACTAAATTGAAGTCGGTTAAAACTTTGTTTTCGTAGTAAATTATTCTACTCCCTGTACTCTAATTTTATTTTTGATTTAAGCCTGCATCACATCACACCTGGCGCGGCATGGCCGCGGCGGACAATCATTCGCTGTCACATTTACTATTGTCCGCCACCGCAGGCCGCGCCAGTGTGTTGCAGGCCTTGATAGTCACGAACACTAAAATAATTCTGCAGATAACTCTTTACTCTATTCCCCATAACAGGTAAGCCCACATCACACTGGCGCGGCCTGTCATTAGCTGTCAAATTTAATATTGTCCGCCACCGCAGGCCGCGCCAGTGCGTTGCAGGCCTTACGGCACAGCCGTGCTGTTTTGTCACCAAAACGATACGCTTAGCAGCCATACGCTTCTAAACGTAGGTAGTATTACGTGATCAACGCTAATTTAACAACAAAAAATACTTTTTTTTTACATTCACATTAAATGAAAATCGGAATCTGTTGAAATCTGTTTCGGCTGGTTATTAGAGTCTGGCAAACGAAAGCGTGACCTGAGAAAACGCGGCAAATTTTAAAAAAATACATGTGGTATTACTAATTATAGTAGGATTTTGGTTTTTACCGGTTCCTTGAATATTTTCAAGATTATTTGTAAACACAAGAAACGCTATCATCATTATCGTCAATATTATTATATCAAATAATCAGCCGACAAGGATTAAGATTACAAAGACATACTAACCTAAAAAACCGGCCAAGAGCGTGTCGGGCCACGCTCAGTGTAGGGTTCCGTAGTTTTCCGTCCGTCACGGTAAGTGTCCCCACTTAAGCGTTAAACAAGCAATACTTAGCGAACAATACAAGCAATACTTAGCTAACTATTTTATTATTATACTACGAACGACCAAAGACAACTAAGACAATTCGAGCACTATAAATTTTCGACCTAATGGAAAAATCAGGAAAAATCTTAACACCGCCATGTGCGATATGAGCGTACAGCGACATCTATCGGCAAATTAAGTAAACTATTGCGCGCGAGCTTAAAGCATGGAAGATGATTTTTATGGAATAATTCTTTATTGCGTGAACCGATTTTGACCGTTTTTACTTTATTTGAAAGCACGTCATTTCATTGTGATTTTGTAGAAATTACAGGTACAATAAACACCTGCTTAATACGGTTAAATTACAAACTTAGTTCAGAAATTATTTTGTAATTTTTTTCAAAAACTATTCAACCTATCAAGTTCAAAATAATTTTCCTAGAAAGTTTTTATAAAGTACCACTTTTGAGATTTTTTTCATATTTTTAAAACATGGTTCAAAAGTAGAGGGGAAGGACATTTTTTTTACTTCTGGAGCGATTATCTCCGAAAATATTAACATTATCAAAAAATGATTTCAGCAAACCCCTATCCATTTTTAGATACCTATCCAACAATATATCACACGTTAGGGTTGAAATGAAAATAAAAACACTCCCCACGTTACTGTATAGGGGAGGTACCCTAATAAAAAAAAAACACTTTTTATTTTACCACTTTGTCGGCGTGATTGATATACATATTAGTACCAAATTTCAGCTTTCTAGTGCTAACGGTTACTGAGATTATCCGCGGACGGATGGACAGACAAAGCGAAACTATAAAGGTTCCTAGTCGATTACGGAACCCTAAAAATCCGACATCACATCTAAACATTGTTGTTTCTTTTGGAAAACCACTTCTTTCTCCTCTTGTTTTTGCTTGAACTTACTGATCATAGTATGTAGCAACTTTCGCATTTTACTTTTTATTGTTTTACCCATATTACGGCAATTATAAATGCAAAATAATTGAGTTCACAAAATACTGATAACTCTAACCAAAGACTTTGACATGCCTTTGACAGATTAATAATGTTGACACTTTTAAAAAAGTCGGTCACGCTTTCGTTTGCCAGACTCTAATAATATGTTTCCCCTGGGGTAGTCATGTAACGTTTCAAACGCGCGTTAGGATTATGACCCTACTGTAACCGTCATTTATCTATATAAAAAGTGACAGTTAGATGTATGTAGATAGGTACCTGACGCGCGTAGGTACTAACTATGCGTTACGTGATCGACCTGCTGATCAAGGATTAACATAAAAAGAATTGAAGCAAAATTGAATTACCGCCTACCTGATATCTACGTAATAAAATACAAAGAGAGAAGATAATGTGTTTTCGTTGTCCCTGACAAATGATTCGTCGCAACGCTTTCAGCGTATAGGGTAATTCCGGGGTAGATGGCCATAAGGGGGAGATGGCCCATCGAAATATTTCATGGAACCAGTGACTTGATTTCGCGACTTTTTTTTTATTTCGCTTCGCTTTGTGCCTAAGAGCACGGGTGCAATTAACAATTAGGCGAAAAAAAACCCAAAGTAAGTAAAATCGTCTTTGATTATTTAGACTAGTGTCAATATTTTTTGAGAGGTCATGTTTTACCAGGTGACGATGTTAGTTTCTCAAAATAATGCTGTTTTCGTGTATTTGTTGCAAAGTATATGAGTGTCTCATTGTTCTAAGGTCAGACTTTGGCAAGTCATGTCATGACTTGTTCTTAAATTAGGTGTGGTCATCTCTCCCGCAAGAAAAGGAGAGATGGCCACTGGCTAGTTTTAGTCGGTATGCCATATGATATGATGCTGAATGTGTGTCAAAGAATAGTATATAAAACAATCCAGGAAACCTAAGCAGGAAAAAATATCCAAAACTGCCAGCTCGGTTTGTAAACGAAAGAAACTGCCACGGCTGTGGGGATAATTACCTATTAGAAGTTATTTTCTTCGAAAACTGGTTTCAGTGTAGTTTTGGCTACATAAGAATTGCACCGAGTTCGAGGACACGTGCTTAAGTATAAAAAAAAATACGAAAAACATACTAACTGAGAGAGTTAAGTTTTTGCCATCTTTCCTGTAAAGGTATGGTCATCACACCCGTATACCTTGGGAGAGATGGCCAATCGTGTCTTTTTTTCAAAGGGTTTTTTTTCGATGTAATTTATATAGATATAATACTTTTTTTGTTTAATAATCCAAAGTTAACTAACCAAAGTTTAATAAAAAATAAAATATGTATTCGTGATATGTAAGCATTTATTTTAGCAGTGTTCCAAAAAAACTATGGCCAACTACCCCGGACTTACCCTAAGTAGGTAGATGGGAACAAACGATAGGCGTCGGGGGCAATAAATATTGGCACGTCGGAACCCCGCACAGGGACCTGAGGTCAAAGGTCGGTCAAATGTTGATGACGAGAGACACATTAGCATTGCAAATACCCTACGCCCCGCGCTGCGTATCGTATTGATAAGTCATGAACTAAGCTCCCCTGAATTATGTCAGCCGTAATGCCACTATGTGACAAATTGTAGCATACAAACGCGGAACGATCGCCTATTCCGAATGAGTTATGCGGTCTTTCACGTCAGATGTAAGTAGTCAAACTGTTTTTACCAGGGAAACTTCATCAAGAGCCATTATTACTTCGTGAAGTGCAGTAAAAGTAAGTAAAGCGCTCATTAGTCGTAGTAAGGGCTATTATTACTCTAAAAAGACATTTCCGAGGCTATTAGGTATTGCAAATTTTGAGCTACTCTAAACCAGACCGCCTTATGAGTTACTTATGCATCAATTCTCGTGAAACTACCTTTAGGCTCTGTTTATTACGGTGTCCATTATTAACTTCGCAAATGTTTATTTTTTAAATAGACGTAGTAGTTTTATAACTAGTCTTACAAGTCATAGGTAATTAAAAAAAAACCCAACATGAGGCAAAAATTAGTAGGTAGGAGGATTACCTATAGACGAAGCGACGATCGCAGCGCGCGAGCACCTCTATTGTGATCGTCACTATGTATATGTTGCAGGGAAATGGTCAAAACAGAGATTTGATCCAATCTCTAAGGGATATGATCAAATCACGCAGGATGTTAAAATGGCCAATCCATTTCATCATTTGCCTAATACAAATCAGTAATTTGATCAAATCTCTGAATCTGTTTAGTGAAATGACGAAATCGGACAAAAAAGGCAACTCGTTTTTTCATTTCACTAGACTTGTTTAGTGATTTGATAAAATCCCTGAAACGCGTCAGTGAGTTGTCGAAACTAACGCGAAAATATTTTTCCGCTCTTTTATAAAAAAAATAACCACGAAGACGGTGGCGGAAGCAGAGCTCCCGCCACCATCTTCTAACCTATCCGCCATCCGAGTCTAGGTCCCAGAACCGTTTAAATGACTAACGATTTAGGAGCCAATATCTGCGAGTTAGTTTCGTCAATTCACTGACGAGTTTCAGGGATTTATCAAATCACTAAACAAATCTAGTAAAATGAAAAAACGAGTTGCCTTTTTTGTCCGATTTCGTCATTTCACTATGTGTCGTCACGTGTATCGTCATTTGTATGAGGTAAATGATAAAATGGATTCGCCATTTTAACATCCTGCGTGATTTGATCATATCCCTTAGGGATTTGTTCAAATCTCTGTTTTGGCCATTTCACTGCGACATATATAAGTCGAAGACTCACAAATTTGAATTTCTAAGTGTCCCTTTATTTCGTTAAATGGTTAAACAATGTTTTATAAATAATTTACCTACTGACTGGTTTAATAAAACACCCAGAGCACACGGAATAAAAGAACAAATAAATGTTATCCCGTGTTTTCTGCTTTAGAACGTGAAATTCCATTGTTAACTAAGTACTGACTGTCAGACAGTTCATTCGCTTTAAATTAATGTAATAAACATAACCACATTGAACGAAATCCGCTTATATACTTCTGCTTAAGTACTACGTTAACGAGGGGCTTGAAAAATATTCTTACACACCCATATATTTCCCAACAAAATAGCAGCCAAAAATAAATCGAGTAAGCCTGCTATACTCCTTACGTTGATGAGGATTTAAGGTAATAATGAGGTGGGATTTGTCGCAATAAAGTCGCTTTGTACAACAGCGCGATGCCGGCGCAAAGTGAAATTAATCTTTATTCTGCAGCGCTCTCCGCATTACTCCTAAATCCTACAATCGTCCCGACAACACTGGTGAAATTAAAGTGTTGGCGGAAAATACTTTTTTTCTGTATTATGTTAAGTAGGTACCTATAACGCACAGCACACCGTCGGGGGCCGTAGTCGTATTATAATTTGACTAGATCATTCTCATTTCATAAATGCGTTTTGTGGTTCATTCTAAAGATGATGTGATATATATTATACATACGTAAACTAATGGTAAGGTACGTCTGAGTACCTAACTACCATACCTACGCATGTTTGTTTTCAAATTACCTAACTAGGTACCTATTTATTTCCTTTACTTGGAATTTTTCCTATTCTTTTTTTATAAACTATATAGCGAGCGAAGCGAAAGAAATTGTCCGTTTCAGCTTGGGCCAATATTATTTCTTATGTACGGATGTCCGGCTGGTCTACTTCTCAACCGATTCTCGTGACATTTTGTAAGCAGGTTCAATAACTTTATTATAATTTCTTTAGTCCATCCAGTTTTTGAAAATTAAAAACCAAACAATAAAAAACACCATTTGCTTTCTTCAAATATTATGGCCTGTGATATATGTTACGATTATGGGGAATCCTATAACACTTCATATGGCAAAATCCATCAAGTCGTTTGGACTGATGTAAGGTTGTAGATATGCGGAAATTGTTTCGTTTGGTTCGGATGGCAAGTGCAAGGAAATTAAAAACAAAACAGACCATAAACAAGAGGTGTCAATGTGTCATATTTATAATTTCCCACTAAAGTTCCAGTTCAAAATGAAAAGACGAAATATGATTACTATTCGTTATTTATGAATTCGTGTTTGTGAAGTGAAGAAAAATGTGTACGTTCCTTTTAAAATGGACGAATAAGAAAATAACTACACGGCTGAAGAAATTGCGTGAGTAGTAATAGAATTAACGAAAAACTTACTGCTGAAAAGTCAAATGCTATTTATTTAAAATTAGTCGTAGAAAAAGTATTGTAAGCAACGGTGTAGCTCGTGCCGTCTTTAATTGCGAGGCTTTAGAGCAAATCACAGCAATCGCGTTTTAAGGCCCTACTTATACAACAGTTGCATAAAATACTATTCAAAAACTCTGTTCGATTAACTTCGCTGAACCTACGGCGCCTTAAACTCGCCACAAAGAAGCTACCGCGAAGTGAAATCCCGTCTCTGTCGCTCGAACTAGCAAGTGCGACAGAGACGGAGATACACAAACGAAGTTCGTTTTCATTTCCCGGTAGCCCCTCAGATTTCGATATGTCGCGTGACCGTAAGTTTCGTAGTTGGGTAAAATCTTCATCACAGTCACATGTTGCACCCACTAATTATTAACATTCTGTTTCCACGAGATATTTAAGGAGGTCGCCGTTTACTGAATGTTAATATTTTTCCCCTGAGTCTAGGTGAACAGCGCCGGTGCTCTCGTACCGGTCTCCTCAAAATTGGGCAAAATTCGATTCATTTCTCCATCTTGTTCGGTAGGTCAGGTACTTCTTTTTCCTGAAATCTTACTCGTATTAACAACGGTAGTTTGCCACTGATCATGGATCGGCAATCCATAAGTTCCATAACATAAATGGCGCGTTTAAGCTGTAATTAAAAGCAATATAAAGTACATTTGTAAAGGCTATCATGATCGTATTTCTCCCCTTTTAATACGGCAATAAAAAATATCTAATGAGAGTCGATTATCGTACAGGGCTATCATTTTCTCATCACTTCACACATGCGGCGGCCGCAGATTAATCACAGTTTTTACGTAACCTCTCGGCTCGGAGCTTTTATTCGGATCTAATTTCTGGCTTGTTTGTTCGCTGAATGCGACTCTAACGAGACTTCCATTGACGCCGGAAATAGAGTTCATCCATCACATGCTAAATGAATGCTAAAATTACTCCAGCGTTTCACTTCGTAGACGGCTAGCTCATGTTCACCATAGGTACCTACTAATGCTTTGGTATGCTCTATCCGACACTGTCAGACAGAGTAAATTCTGTCAAACGAACGCAAGTAAAAAACGACTTTGTATTCTGATTACGAAGTCGTTTTCTGCTTACGTTTTTGACAGCATTGACTCTGACAAAATCGAACCCCTGAGACAATCTCGTGATCTGAGGGGTGATCACAACAACTGCACAAACGCGCGTCAGGTCAACTAAGTAAACTGTAATTTTCTAATACAAAAAGTGACATTTAGATCTATTTACCTGCCCTACGGCAGGCAAAAACGTACCATAAAAAATGCTATAAGTAGCATGATACGTTATTTGGTCATGTTTCTTTCACGTGCCGTTTCAGTAGGTACTTACCTACATTTGGGCCGTACAAAGTGACTATAAAACCTATCGTGTTACGGGCTGACGTACACAATGCGTTATAATCGACCACGTCCAACAAAATTACTGTTTGCCCGCTATACGGACGTTCACGTTTTCGAGTTTTCGGAGAAACGATCCATACTAATATTAAAGCGAAAGTGTGTCTGTCTGTGTCTGTTACCTCTTCACGCTTAACCCGCTGATCCGATTTAAATGAAATTTGGAATAGAGATAGTTTGAGTTCCGGGAAGGACATAGGATGGTTTTTATCCCGGAAATGGAGCGACGATATAAACAAGTTCCACGCGGTCGGAGTCGCGGGCAGAAGCTAATAATTTAATAAAGTTGTCAACCGAGCTATGATCAATTGATAATTACTTCTAGGCACGAGTACCACAAGGTTCAAAGTCATTCGTATATGTATACAAAGTCAAAATTAAATAATGTCGTGAATACATTAAATCACGCCAACGATTGGTTCAGGCGAGGCATTGCCTCAGAGTCCCAGGAGAGCGTTTCTCGTATCCCTTTGATGGAAAATGTATGTTGCGGCCGGCCTCCAGTTACTGTACAATTAATTTGTGCTAAATTTCGCACCGCTGAATAATTCATAGACCGCACCGCCGGCTCGGCTGCGCACAAAAACGGATAACGACGGAGGCGTATTGAGCTACGCGACACTAATAACTCTTACTCGTAGGTACTTACATTTGATTTTAACACATTCTCTGCCAATCTTTTTGTAGTGCTAGGTACTTTAACGATTCCTGTGTTATTCCTCCTTGTTGCGAACTCGGCTACGAACGGAGGGCTCACCTACCGAGATTTTAGCAGCGATAGTACTTAATACACACACATCACATATAATTACTTGCAAGCACTTAAATAATTTAATTCGATAAAAATTTGGTGCCGTTGCATTGCCGTTGCAGTTCGAAACTAAAATAAAACCTTCACCGAAATTATTCTACAAAAATAATAACTGTTCACAGATGTAAATCCAATAGACTTATTATGTTGAAGATTTAGGCTGAAATGTTTATGAATAACTAGCTGTTGCCCGCGACTTCGTCCGCGTAGAACTTGTATCTTAGAAAAATGATTGGTATTAAAATATTGTAGGTGGAACCTTAATTATCGCCGACCCAAACAAAGTTCTACCATCTTATGGGATTATTTCAGAGATAAAAACTATCCTATATCCTTCCAAGGGTGTCAAATTCAGCGTACGGAAAATTTCATGTAAATCCGTTCAGGGATTAAGCGTAAAAGGTAACAGTGAAATGAGTTCATTAAATTAAATTGCTAAATTTAAATTGAAAACTCCGTTTTTAAAAATATAAATATCTTAAGAATCATCATCAGACATTTCTGCTAAAATTGTATATTTTTTTATAATGTATTAAAGAAAGCTACATTACTGGAAATGTTTGCCTAAATCCGTTCAGTACTTAGTTCACGTTAGTCCGAGCTACCTGTATAGTTATGAAAACCTATCTAATGCTAAAAGACGTAGAACTTTCCATCTCCATCTGCTGTCCCCATTTAACGGTGTTGTTAGAGCATACATGATTTTGATTATCTAAAATAAACTTTATAAATTAACAAAATAATCCGCAGTTTAAATGAAACATTACCTCCTTTTCGGTTATGGGAACTGGAAGCTGTTCGGTTCTGTAAGGGTCGTGGTTCTAATTTATCCTTGCCTACTTCTCTGCTACCAGTCGGATTATTTATTTTGGCTTACCATATAATTAGTATAAAAGACCTATGAATTCCCTTACTTCAAAAAATACTTATTCCTCATACATAATTCCAACCCTTTTTAACCTCCTTACAGGATGAATTTCAAGAAATGTTGTAATTAGTTCCCTAGTCTTTTAGCGAAGGTCCAGATCCCTTAATTAAAAATTGTCTTGTTCCCTGTACAAACATCCAACTCCTTTTAGCTCATTTTGGGGATGAGTGTTTTTAACCCCCTTATGGAATCCATTCCAAGCAGTCTAAATTATGTTGCCCCCCCCCCCCCATAGGGGATGAATTTCAAAATAATCAGTTTTGTGGTCTTTTAAGATAAAGGCTATAAGACCGAAGTTACAAATCTCTTACTATAATATTTTCTTGGTCTCCATCCCTTGAATGCCGTTTTAAACCCTTTAGGGGAGGATTTTTTCCAACACGCCGAAAGATCTTTTTTATTCTGATAATAATTGTTTATACAACGTTTTAAGTCTCCAGCTCAATAAAGAGTTTTGCTAATCCAAACCTTGCACCCCCTTTTAACCCCGTTAGGGATAGAATATTCTTAAACGCTGGAAGTACTTTTTTATTTGATAAGTAATCTTTCTACAACGTTTCAAGTATCTTACTAAAAAAAAGCGTTTCCCATACAACCCTTGCCTTTTAACCCCCTTCGGGGTGGAATAGTCTAAAACGCAAAAAGTCCTTTTTTTGTTATCTAATAAGTAATATTTCTACAAAGTTTTAAGTCTCTAGCTCAAAAACTAAGTTTCCCCCATATTCACTCTAAACCCCAATGTCACTCCCTTAGGGGTAGAATTTTCTTAAACGCTGAAAAGTCTTTTTTTGTATCTTGATAAGTAATATTCGTACAAAGTTTCAAGTCTCTAATACAAAAAAATATGTTTCTCCCATACAAACTTTGCACCCCTATTTAACCCCCTTAGGGAAAGAATTTCTAAAAATCCCGTCTTATCCCTTGCCTACGTCATAAAGGAAGTTCTGGAAAAATTTCAAGTTTCTAGTCCCAGTAGTTTTGAATACAAACTTTGCACCCCTATTTAACCCCCTTAGGGGTGGAATTTTCTGAAACGCAGAAATTACTTTTACTGTATTTTAATGAGTAATCTTTCTACAAAGTTTCAAGTTCATAGTTCAAAAATTAATGTTTCCCCCATACAAACATTGCACCCCTATTTAACCCCCTTAGGGGTAGAATTTTCTTAAACGCTGAAATATCTTTTTTTGTATCTTGATAAGTAATATTCGTATAAAGTTTCTAGTCTCTAGTACAAAAAATAATGTTTCTCCCATACAAACTTTGCACCCCTATTTAACCCCCTTAGAGAAAGAATTTCTAAAAATCCCATCTTATCCCTTGCCTACGTCATAAAGGAAGTTCTGGCTTTCAATTTCAAGTTTCTAGTCCCAGTAGTTTTGAATACAAACTTTGCACCCCTATTTAACCCCTTTAGGGGTGGAATTTTCTTAAACGCAGAAATTACTTTTACTGTATCTTAATGAGTAATCTTTCTACAAAGTTTCAAGTTCACAGTTCAAAAATTAATGTTTCCCCCATACAAACATTGCACCCCTATTTAACCCCCTTAGGGGTGGAATTTTCTTAAACGCTGAAATTACTTTTTTTGTATCTTAATAAGTAATCTTTCTACAAAGTTTTAAGTCTCTAGTTCATATTATAAAGTTTCTCCCATACAAACTTTGCACCCCCATTTAACCCCCTTAGGGATGGAATTTCCAAAAATCCCGTCTTATCGGTTGCCTACGTCATAAAAGGAAGTCCTGGTGTAAATTTCAAGTTTCTAGTCCCAGTAGTTTCGGCTGTGCGTTGATGGTAGATCAGGTATCCTTCTTTTATATATATAGATAAATAACGAACTTTGGCTGGTATTCTTTAATAACGTAACTGGGTAAGGACCAAATTCTTGGCCAGTAGTTAGCGTGGTTAATTGGTAGTAGTTAAAAAGTTCCGTTGTGACGCGAAAATTAACCATAGAAAATGTATGGCTAATTTTCGTGTCACAACGGAACTTTTTAACTACTACCAATTAAATAGGCTAACTACTGGCCAAGAATTTGGTCCTCACCCAACTAGGTAAGTAAGTATACTAAGGATACTCTTGGGCCCGGTTTGATAAAGATGTGTTATACCAAATATCAGATTGAATCGATAAGTTTTTTAGCATATTAACACATACATACATAAGGTTCGACATAAGGTTCAAAACTTTTCGACATAACATTATCTTTATAAAACCATTCGGTTAGGCGCAACTGGTTTAGTTTTGCTACTAAACTCCATGTCCTACATCTTTTTTTTTATCATTGATTCAGTTTTTAAAATTAACTTTTTAATGAAAATACAGGCTTAGGACTTCTACAGCTCACAAAGCCACTAGTATACATATTGATACAGTGCTTCTGTTTTCTTACTGTCCCTGAAAATTATATTGAAGGCCCAATTTGTAATCACTAACAAAAATTGTCAAGGGAGCAGGCAATGTAGTTAAATAACCCAAAAAAAGTATGGTTCAATTTCTATTGAATAAAAACGATATATATATATTGAGTAAGTATATATTATTACACTCCGGGAGTGCCGGCAGAAGTGAAAACTTGAATATTAAGTATCAGTAAAACCCCCATCCTAAAAAGTGCACAGCGCCGCTAAAGAAGTGTGTCTCTTCAAAAATAGTTAAATGGGTCAAGTTTTGGAGAAGAAATCAGGAGACTTCGAAACGTTGATTTTATGTACTTTTAATAGGTATTTTCGGTCCAAGCTGCAGTTGTCTCTATCGCGGTCTGCGGGGGGAGGCTGGAGGTTGGCGCGACAGCAATACATTTTACAAATACCTATTTCTCTTATTTTTTTCTAATTATACATAATAGATTCCACCGTGGGTCTCATGAGTCGCCGACTTAGATGAAAGCCCGGGTACTTACAACATTGATGAAATTAAATCGTATGCCTAGTTAGTTGAGCAAATCTTGGCTTGTCTGCAGAAATTAGAATCCCGATCACGCGCGGGGAGGAGTATTATCATTCCATTATGGGGTCCCCGCGATGGTGTGGATGGCTTAGCGGTAATTACCGGCACGCACGTGATCCTACCAAATTCCTCATATTTACTTTGCTTACATGATACAAGTTTAATTAGTTTAGTCGAGCTGAAACAGTCCGCTCAAGTACCTTTTAAACAATACCATCTGCTCGAGCGCTTAATTGATGGGGACCGCGGAAAGGTTTAATAAGTTTTAAGTGTTATATCTACACTGTATACATTTAGATAGTGTTTGATCATAACTTTATATTATCATACTTGGCATTATTGTTAGCTTCGTTGACAGCAAGTGTCTATAACAGTTAGCGTCCTTGAATTCACCTGCCCACGCATTTTGTATAGTCTGCTAATAAATCGGAGAATTTACGTATCAAATATTACGTATATAAGCATTAGCATTATTTTAATTCTACGAGATATTTATTCTAAAGTTGACGACCACATTGGCCCAGTTGGTAAAATATCGTCTCTGTTTATGAATCCGAGGGTCCTGGGTAGCACGAATAACACACATGCCTACTTATGTACCCATTTGTATGACGAGCGTAACAAATATTAGTTCCAGATTCTTGGATGTTTTTAGGGTTCCGTACCCAAAGGATAAAAACGGGACCCTATTACTAAGACTTCGCTGTCCGTCCGTCTGTCCGTCCGTCTGTCTGTCACAAGGCTATATCTCAAGAACCGCGATAGCTAGACAGTTGAAATTTACACTTGCCTTTTTTATAGATAATGATACGGAACCCTCCGTGCGCGAGTCTGACTCGCACTTGGCCGGTTTTTATTTGACTCAGACTTATCTGACGCGTACTGTATATTGTTCAATACACGAACAAACGCCTCGCCTCACCGCTATGGTAATTGAGCGGTTACCACGAAACGACAAAGCCAAATTCGCATCGCACTTTATGATCGAGTCTCTGAGTGAGATATGTGAACTAACGAATCTAGATTTTCATGGTATAGTACTACAGGCGGATTGATCGACAATAACAAATCTATACCTTATAAATGTTGGTCTGAATTGTAATTCTGACCTAATCATTAAAAACGTGTAATTGCTGATACACGCATATCTCCTCAAACTCGGTAGTTTCATTGTGTTCCAGCCTACTGATCTATCATCTGCTAACTACCTATTAAGATTAATTGCCAACCACGCACATTACGATTACAGTTCATACGCCCAAGCGTTTGTTACCCACTATCGTAAATGCCAAATCTTCCGTTTAATGTATTCTTATATTTGTTACTCATTATATATTATTTGAATATACCTACTTCATAATATTAGTAGTATTGTCACATAATACGCTCTTATTATTAGATAATTTTACAAGTACTTATAAGAAATTTGATTTAAGCACTCAGAATAGGTATAGACCGTTTATTTAGTTGATTGTACAATGTTTAACCAGTTACATAAAAAAGTAAGACACAAACGTGTTAAAACCGAGCGCATACAGATCTGTATTTACAAATAAAAATGTGTTTCGCCATGATTAAATGCGGCTCCAAGTCATTAATCACAGAAAGGATTTCAGAGATATTGTGCAGAGTGGCGTGCGCAGGAACGCTAGGTACCTATATGTATAACTCGACATGACAAATGTTATTAAAGCTTTCACTTAAATCCATTATTATGTGAATAATCCTTATATTTTGTTTAGTTATGTAAAGTCAGGGTGATCGTTCTAAGTACAATATGGCTATCGAAATTTTGTATTTAGTTTCAGTACGTTGGTAGCGTTTTCTGTAGAATGTCAAATTACAAGAGGATAAGGTCTGTGGAATTACAGCTTTATATGTTGGTACGTTTGTATGGGATCATATCCGGTGCCGCGCAGGCATAGCTGCCTTATACACAAGACAAGATTAATTGATTAACTTGATAATATCATCGGCTATCGCCCCGCAACTAGAAACATACAAAGTGAGTTAAAACCCACCCCTCGTCACTCGTCACTTCTGTTTCTCCGCCCGGATCGCATGGAGTTTTCTCTTCGTCACCGATCAATCAATTGATTGATTTCAAAGGAACATCTGGGGCAGTGTGATAACTAAGAAAATCCCCATTCAGACAAATCCCCTGTTTGTCTGCGACTTGAAATCAGTCTGTAATGAAAGCTGTGTAACTTTCAGTTTTAAAGTAAATATAAAGCCGGGGCCGCCCTAGCGATTGGTGACGCCACGGCCATTTTAGTAAAACTTGGTCGAGTTGATGTAGTAAGATCGCGGGAGCAGTGCTTTTACGACATTAGCTTAAGGGGCTCCTAGCTCCCAATGACCTTCGATCTGTTACTGTCCGTTTTTTTTTCGTGTTTTTTTATGGCCTTTCGTATTAACAACAACGAGGTTTACGGAAATAGTACCCATGATTACTTCCTAACTCACAGTTTTCGAGATATATAGGCACCAATTTTTGGCAATATTAGGCCAGTAAAACAAACAGTTTTTTGGAAGCAACTTTTGTGAAAATTAGTTCAAAATAAAAATCTCTCGTGGTTTGTTAGAGACGTCAATATGGAACAGTTGTATGTAGATTGCACATATAAAAGTCCTACACAACATACTTATATCGAAAACAGAGCTTTTTTGGACCATGTATGAATAAATCATTAAAAAAATCTCGTGCAAACAAAATACAAATACAAAATACAAATTATTTATTCTGCAAATAGGCCACATGGGCACTTTTACATGTCAAACGGTAATTTACAATAAAAATAATAATCTTACAATAAAAGAATAATAATCTAACACAATAATAATTTACAATTTGCACATTAAGGACTGATATAACATACTAAATGTCACAAAGTTACTGAAAACAAAACAAAATATGACCATTACATTCGATTAGAATAAGGTCTGTGCATTAACAGAAAGTTAATGATATTAATTCAGTATTCCAGAGATGTATAAGGTCTCTGAGCGTCCAAATACAATTAATAATTATTCAATGTTCGTAGAGATGTATACGGTCTCTAAGCGTCAAAACAAAACAATTAAAAAAAGAAAAGGAATATTAATGTAATATTGTCAGTGATGTACATGGTCAATAACAATAAAACGTGTCAAGATCGGAATGATGTCTCTCGTCAATACGATATGCGTGCAATATATATACGTGCAAATGTAGATAAAGGATTGAAAAACCAATAGGGTACCATAAAATATATATAGTTATGACGGAGGAATATCAACTTAAAACTCGTCAAAACTAGTCAACAAACGCGTGGAGCCCCTTAAGGTGGTTCGACGACCATACAACACGTTTTTTGACATTCGCAGGCTAACGGTAAATAAGTTTATTCTAGGAAATGGGGAATTTCGCGCAAATTAAAGCCAATTTATGAAAGATTGTTACATAAGTTACTTAAAATATCACGTCGTTATCCTGCGAATGTCAAAAGACGTTTTATATGGTCGTCGAACTACCTTAAATATCGTTCAGTGATTAAATTTATGGTACCTATTTGGCATTAAATACGGGGTGAAACGTAACAATAATAATAAATGAACCTGTATAGGTACGTCCCACTGCTGGGCAAATGGAAATATGTACCTAAAATAAACCTAATTTATTTTATAAATTTTCAATGTTCGGTCAAATGTTGGCGATACGAAATTCCATGTGAAACATTGGCCAGGCGTATTATATAATGTCAAGTGAAAGCAGGACAGTATGCTAATTTCTTTGAGCGAAACCGAGACAAGTATATATGGTGAGATTGGTCAAGTAAGCAAGTTTTAGTATGCAACTTTCGGAGTGCAATATTGGTTCGGTCGGTCTCAGCATTAACTGAAAAAACTTACAGTATACACAAATGTAAGATTTTTTTTGTGCAGAAGGTTATCGCTATTGTTGCCTCGCCCAAGCTCTAATGAACTAACCGGCATTTTATTTTATAAACCAGATTCGACTCTATTAATATTATTTTCCTGGTTAAAAGAACATAATTTGTGTAAACCTTGTAAAACTATTATTAATATCACTCAAGAATCAGTATGTTTGTTAGTTACAAACTGCAAAATTATTTGTTATTACATATATATTAAATATATATATATGTATTTATTTGGCGACACAACGGCAAAATTAGCTAAATTCTATACTATTAATCGAGCTATATTTGTATATACACGGTGATTTTTAATCCGTGATCAGAAAAATTGCTGAAGACCGTAGCCTAGGAACTACTTGGTTTCGTGCCAGCATGCCCTACATATTTATTTATATACTTTCTCTTAGTAGCATCATGCATTCAATACACACACTAACACACACATACACATACTCACACACACAGCCACACACACACACACACACACACACACACACACACACACACACACACACACACACACACACACACACACACACACACACACACACACACACACACACACACACACACACACACACACACACACACACACACACACACACACACACACACACACACACACACACACACACACACACACACACACACACACACACACACACACACACACACACACACACACACACACACACACACACACACACACACACACACACACACACACACACACACACACACACACACACACACACACACACACACACACACACACACACACACACACACACACACACACACACACACACACACACACACACACACACACACACACACACACACACACACACACACACACACACACACACACACACACCCTCTTACAATCACATGTGTACACGAGCGCACTCACAATTCATTCACTTTTAGTTTTATCTAACTTTTAAGACGATATTCTCTACCAAATTTTTGTTATTTGTCTCTCATTCATATTTAAGAGTAGTATTGTTTTAGTAATTATCGTATACATAAATTGTTTATTGATAAGCGCGATGATACTCGAACTGCATGTACCGAATCGGGTCGCCACGTGACAGGCTTCGCCTAGTGTGGGACCACCAGATATCTTTTATGTTTTTAATGTAGTTTCCCTTTTTAAATAAACAATTTTTATTTTATTTTTATTTTATTTGATTTTATATATTTGCATGTCCTTGAGACCAAACATGTGGCTCTACTAGAATAGAATAGAATTCTTATGGAATATTTGTACCATGTTTAAGTGAATAAAAGACTGATTACTGTTTTGGGCCTTAGACACCACTACCATGCTAGAACCTTTCTGAGCTGGATGGTGAAAGCTTGGAACAAACTCCTGGATGTGGTCTCAGCTCTCAAATCTCTCAATGGCAATGAATTCAAGAACTTAGCATATATAAAATAAAATAAATATGATCAATTATATACTCAATGTTAATTGGATACAGACATTAACAGTTGTTTCAAGTGATAAATAAATAAAACATAATAAATAATTTATTAAAAAAAATTGATAAACCGCTAAAATGGATTTCAATTGATCAGGTCATAAGCAATTACGTCACTGTTTAGTTAATTAAATATAATGATAATGTTAACACTAATAATGCCCACTGAATTTTTGGTCACCCTAAATTTCTTGAGTAGATATACGTCAAACTTTCGCAAACTGGGTGAGGACCAATTTCTTGGCCAGTAGTTAAGTAGCCTAGTTAATTGGTACTTAGTAGTTAAAAAGTTCCGTTGTGACACGAAAATTAGCCATACAATATGGTTAATTTTCGTGTCACAACGGAACTTTTTAACTACTTGCTACCAATTAACCACGCTAACTACTGGCCAAGAATTTGGTCCTCACCCAAATACTGGTATACAATGATTTTGAATCATAAAGTAATTCCTTATTCAGTATTATATTTATTAAAAAAAAGAACGTTTGTTGTAGGCAACTTCGAGTTAATCGTGTTTGGTATCAATTAGGTACAGATTTAACAAAAATTTACTCCTGATCACGAAAAACCACCGAGTATATTTGAAATCATCATCGTCGAAGGTTATTTGTCGAAAACGGCTTTAACGATTTCAATTAAATTTGGAATAAAGAGTTTAACGGGGGCGAAAGTTCGATCTAGGATGGTAACCAGAGATACCTACTATACAGAAGAAAAGTCTAAGATTGTAAATTTGTAAGTTTGGAGGGGATAATCTCCGGTACCACCAATTCGATTTCAAACGGGAACTATTTTATTTATGTTACTAATTTCTTAATGGACCTTAATTTAGTTTTTGTACCCATACCTACCATGCTAGCAATGGCTAGTATCGCGTTTATGTTAGAAATAAAGCACTCTTCCCTCTCGCGCTTTACATACCAGCTAGTTTGGGCTGGTATAGTATGGTGAATACGCGACTTCGCGTACAGATGTGAGTTAAATATTTTTTTACTCTTTTGCACCTCCTTCATTTATACTCATTATAAATGCGAAAAATATGTAGGTACCTACATTTCGTTGACGTTGATTCTAGGATATCTACCTAAACAATTAGAGGGATATCGTCAACGAAGAGAATTTCATCCAGAGTTTCTTGCACGGGCTTAGTGCGCTCAAATATCCGGCATAGTATATCTCGGTGATCGTGTCAGCGCCATCGCCAGCCGGATGCCCGCCCCGCCGGCGCCGGCTCGGTGTGCGCCCGCCCTTACGTCTCCGAGTATTTTTGAACAAATTGTATCTCGTAAATATACGCCTGCGGCGAAATATAATGTTATAATGTCTCCGCCATAAATCAGTTTACCACGTGGTGCGTACCCAGGTACAACATGCCTAGCTTGGGTCTTTAATTATGCGCGGAATGGGTTCAATTGTTCAGAGTAATTTTACTTTTTCCGAGACATCAAGGGGTTTAGAACGTTCGTGCTTCAAAAATTACATCGTATTTGAATGATTATGAATGATGTATATATATGTGATGTGACGATTTATTACGGTGCGTAAGTATCTCAAGTACGTACTTAGTTCATTTCTTTAGTTCAGCAAAGTATAGCTTAAATCTTTCGAAGTCGAGAAGAGTGCCGAAAGCTACGACAAAATGAATAATCAATATCGAAAACCAAAAAAGTCACTCTAGTGCTCGGAATTTTTCATGTAAATATTGATGGAACGCCATGGAGTTGGAACTAGGATTAAGTACAGTATACTGTTTTACTGTTTACATACGGTAGTACTGCGCGTTGCCAATTTCTCATTCAACAATGCAACAAGTCAACAACAATAAAGCATTCGTATAAAATGGGAAAAAGTGACATGTAAGTAAGTCATAGTAGTTCATGCAACTGATCAATAATGAGGCCTGAAAACACAAGTGTGGTTTTATGAAACGAGCGTAAGCGAGTTACATAATAGGATCACACGAGTGTTTAAAGCCTAATTATGTACAGTTGTTGCATACTCTACTTTATCTACACACATATCATAGCTAGTAAGTAAAAGCAAAAAACCAACAAAAAAAATTACAACAGTAATGGCGTCTATTCGATCCTCCGTCAAGAACAATGTTTTTTTTAATCCCAGACAAAATAATTAAGTCCCGATACTTATGTCACTCGAGATCAAATTTCGTGCGGTTTATATTAAAAAAACATAGTGAATTGACGTTTCGTATCGATAACTGTTTTAATATCTATGTATACTAGAATGAACCCCCATGAGTTTTGACAGCTGTTCCAAAATTTAAACTCATAAACGTTACAAAAATCTGTGCTGTAATATTTATTATTACAGTAGAGATTCTACCTACTACCAAAGACAGACAAGAAAGCTCTCATAGTAAAATCTGTTGTAATAATGATGGTCATTTCCTACGGTTTTTGAACGCATTTTAGAGCACTAATGATATGTGCGTAGATTTAAACGATATTTTCCGATCCCCTACAATATCGTGCGCCTGCTTAACTCGTGAACAATATTTGCGAATATAGTTAGTGTGCGATAGTTTGATAATAATATGGGGTAGTTTTGATAAAATGAGAGTCTGAAATACATGTTTATATTTCTTTACGTCAAACCTGGCCTTAAGATCGTGGTCAGGTCGCTTTTGTAGCAGTTCTAGCAGCTGATTTAAGGGCATTCTGCTAATCAACAACGAAACAGAAATAACATCTATTTTAATCAAAAATATCGACGTCAGCCTGTTTTTTCTGATAAATTGTGCCTTTTTATTAACTTTAGCCAAGCTCGCCTCATAATTAGATAAAAGTGTTTTTCCCGAGAGGCGAGGAGCGCTGTAACGTTCAAAGTATTTTACTCGGTTCACTTCTGCTACAGACATTGTACCGTCGACTTAAACTAATGGTCGTGGATACCACTACCTAATGGTCGTAGATACCACTAACCAATGGTCGTAGATATCAGTAACTAATGGCCGTAGATACCACTAACTATTGGTCGTAGATACCACTACCTAATGGTCGTAGATACCTCTAACTAATAGTCGTAGATACCACTACCTAATGCTCGTAGATTCCACTAACTAATGGTCGTAGATACCACTAACTCATGGTCGTAGATACCATTAACTAATGGTCGTAGTTACCACTAAAATCAAAACTTAATTACCCTTTTTATTGGGCTTTGGTTGCCAAAATGGCATAAACAGAACGCCTATAGTTTAGTCAGGCCCCTCTATCCGTATGTCACAGAAATTTTTAATGTAGCAAGTAGTAGTATGTACGGAACCCCTTTTTGTGCAGGCGACACGAAATTGTTCGGTTTTATGAAATAGAGTACAATATACACGTAGGGTAAATCGCCAGTAATTGGCCACCCTCCAGTAATTGGCCACGTTATACTAAAATGATTACATTTTGAATTCCATAATATATCAACACACTCAAAGTAAATCACCAGATAACAGCAGTTAGCACAAGTATTACTCAACTATTATGTAGGTACATGGATTAAAGTAAGAGTTCATAATAAAATGAGTTTGATTTGGACGAGGCGTTGCTGGCTGGTTGCTTATTTTTTCTCTTAGCGGACATGCATTTCAAATTAAGAAATTCTATTATAATTTTGACTAATGACGTTATGTCAGTGTAGGTAAATGTGATTATAAAAGGTTAAGGAATATTTTTTGTACTATTATTTAACATAATAAGTTCAAATTCTATAACTTATTTAGTTGGTTAATTTCTGAAATGCAATTCGACACCATTTTAAATACTAGCCACGTATGCTAGTTAGGTACTTAAAGGCTATAAAAATATGATTGGCAAATTGTTGAAAGTGGCTTGTTGCCTGAGCCTTTGATGAATTAATGCTGGCTGGTTATTACAATACTTTAAAATCCCGAGAAAACATTTTTTTTCCAATGAGAAAGTCATCGCTTCCTTTGTTTTATAAAAGTAGATATTTCTCCCTTTGTTTCGTAGTAATATGTGTGTAAATAAAGATGTCCTAAGTAAAGTACTCGAAAAACCAAACCTAAACAAGTAAAAATACAAACGAAAAACAGAGTTGCAGATAAAATTAAAAGTATTAAAAAAGACCCAATATTAAATGTTGATCAACCATCAGTATCTTCAGAAGTTGTGCACAAAAGAGACAAATGTGAAACTTGTGAACTTAATATTGTCGGCAATGTCAATGAGCTTCTTTGTTAAGATGTAGTAAATACTTCCATGAAGAATGTGTTCCCCTGTTTCATGAAAACAATATACCTGTGATTGCAAGTTCCTCATCGGACAGTGAGGATTCATTCCTAAAGAGTTTATTGTTTAATTTTATGTTAAGAAGCTTTTATTATGTTAAAATTTTATTTGGCCAATTATTGAAAAAAAATGGCTAGTATTGAAAATACTGGCTAATAACTATGTTAAACGTAATGTCCATTTTAACATAGTAAAACGATTAAATATATCTTTAAAATACGAACAATAAGTTAAAGCTTGTTATCATCCAAGTATCATCATGAGTATATGTTTGTTTTTAATGTAAAAAAATATGATTGCCGTAGTCACACACTGTGCCTATTAGATAATCAAAATTTTAATTGTAACTTACGTGATGGAATCAATAATCGACATTTTAAGGAGTTCGTGTATCTTAATAAAAAAGAGGTGTACCTATACTTCTAACAACAATTACGAGTGAAAATTGAAATATATCTTCTTCTTCTGCTTATGAGCTAAGCTCTTGTCGGTGTAGCTCAAAGTAAGCCCTTTATCTACTCCGCTCCCAGGCAACCTCTTTGATATCTCTACACGACCTAACATCAACTCTTTTTTTGAGCTGCTCTATGTAGTTTATTCTAGGTCTTCCTCTTCTTCGCTTCCCCTCTATCTTTCTGGGAACACCCAATTACCGATTGTAAATTTTCCGAAGATTCATGGCTACTTGGGAAATTTGATATTCGGAATAATAAAGTGTGTTAAAAATTCGGATTCCTATTTCTCATACAGAATATATAGAAAGGCGCAAGGTTAGATCAAAGTAGTTTTAGAGAGACTCTAAGGCAGGTTGGTATAGGTAGGACGACGAGCGAAGCGAGGAGGAGTTTTAGGTAGAACCGCAACCCCATAGCGCGCGAGCCGAGCGAGGGAAGCGAGCGTGCCGCGGCAGCGGCCGGCGAAGCGCCTAAACCGAATCTTTTTTATATCGGACCCTGAAGTTCAAAACGACCTAGGAATTAAAAATTAAAAATGGTCGGGATATTGTATTTTATAATCATTGGAGACAGGTAACAAAACCGAATATGAGCACCCCAATATCCGCGTGGTCTTGTCTGCCCTACCCCTAGAGTGTATATAAAAAGCCGGAGGTGCCGAGGGGAAGCAGCCCTCGCCCGCTGTGACAAAGCGCAGAAGCCGCGCAAAGCGGAGAAGCAGAGGCTGCCAAGCGGAGCACGGGCGACCGTGCCTTGTCATGCGAGGGCGAAAGGGCTGCTGCTTTCCCCGCAGCGCCGGAGCTAAGGCGGAGTCCTGTCACTGTCCAGTCAACCCTGTCACAGCGTTTTAAAATTCGGATCTTAGGTCCTTGCTTAAGTAATTCGTGTTTGTTAGCTGGTTAGGGATCTTAGACGTTGGGGGTTGTTTTAATTATTCATTTAATTCTGAAGTTTCAGACTTTTGTCAGTCGGGTATATTATTGTTCGGTGTAACGATATCGGAGTTTTGAAAATCGGTGTTTTAGTGATCGGAATTCATACCTAAGATATTTCGGATTATTATTCAGTCGGACTTATTATTGTTCGGGGTATTGAAATTCGGAATTTTGATTTTCATAATTGTAACCGTCAGACCTAAAAAAATCGAAATTATAAAAAACGGACATAGCATTTCAAATTTCGGTTTTATATTAGGAGTTTTAAAATATTCGGAATTATCATAATCGGTATTACGAAATTCGTGATTCCTAAATACTATCGGAATTTAGTTTTTCGTATTTATGTAGTGTAGGTCTTTCCATCAATTATATTGAGTATGAACTTGTCATGTCGTATGAGGTGCTATAGCAATATATCCCCTCTTCTATTTTTTAAGTTTCTCATTAAGGGGATGCCTTGATTTGAGTTGAAAACGCCCGCTAGACAGAGACACGCTGATGCCTTCCGCGCACGAGAAAAGAGATGTTACTTACACTTTTTGGGAATGGCTTTTTTGGTCAAACTTGTTTGTGACGTAAAATAATGTATCGTTTGAGTAGACTGAAAAAAAAAGGAAAATACAGACCCAACTTTGGATTTTTTTTTCTATCGAGGAAATTTTAAGCAATCATGTACTCGTATCGATCCAATCAGATAAACAATCATATAGTCAAGAATCATATAATATATCTGAAAATCAGACCTTATTGTTTCTTAATCTAGACAGAACGGCGTTTCTAAAGCACGCGATAATTTCCAATGCACCGCCTTAACTGCCTGGTTTGCTTCACTCTATTCGATTTTTGACTTTCGAGCGCTCGACTCTTTCACTCGACAACTGACAAAAATATGAAATGCTATTTTGAAATAGCGATAGAAAATTGAAAAACGAGTGGTATTGACCGGTCTGGTCCATTATGTCCATTTCCCCAAACGTCCAGTATGTATGTTAGGTCCAATTCCTTGTGTGTCCATTCCGCGAAGGTCCATTTCCCTAAACGTCCAGTCTATCAGTTGGGTCGTATTCCCTGAATGTCCATTCCACGAAGGTCCATTTCCCTAAACGTATTTGTATGAAGTAGTAGCGAGATCAGGTAAAATTATTCTCATATTGTTGGTATTTTCCGCTCTATTATAAAAAAAATAACCTCGAAGACGAAAGCGGGAGCAAGGCTCCCGCTTCCGTCTTCTAACCTATCCGTGATCCGAGTCAGTTTTGCTACTAAGCTCCTGTTCCCTACAGCCTACGATACACCAATATCTTGGCATTGGTTGATCTCAGAGAAAAGTTAATTTTATGCCCACCCTTTGAACAGGGACTTAGTGGCAAAACCGACTCGGATCGCAGATAGGTTAGAAGACGGAAGCGGGAGCCAAGCTCCCGCTTTCGTCTTCAAGGTTATGTTTTTATAAAAGAGCGGAACTAGCTTTTGTTGTTGTAATGTCAGTATTAAATTCGTTAACAAAGTCTACACCGCTTCAGGCGATTTATGTACCATAACAGGGTAGGGTTTTGTAAAGGTTTTGCGTAGACAAAAGCTAGCCCATTTCAGTTCTCACTATGACTGTAACGGTATAGGTTTTGTTAATTCGCAGCCGGTCGGCCGGTTTCGTTCCGGTGGAATAGACTGTCGAGGAATGGACCATCGGGGAACTGGACATAATATAATATAGGCCGCTGACCATAAGGGATTTGACGATCACGGAATAGACATACAGGTCTCTAGACGTTCAGGGAATAGACTTTAGGGGAATAGACTGCCGAAAAATCGACCATCACGGAAATGGACCTAATGGACCAGACCGCTTTTATTTGATTTTCGAGCGCTCGAAAGTCAGAAATCGGTCGCTGCAGTTCTTCATTGGATACCGTCTCTCCAACACCACATCTCGAACGCTTCTAATATCACCGCATCTTTTATGGCCAAAGTCCATGGTTCACTTCCGTACAATGCTATTAGAAATTAATTACATAGGTATTAGCTTTTTTTAACTGAAGAGTAATAATAATAAAAAATAACAACTTTTATAAGCAATATTACATGTAATCTTCACTTTTCGACACCCAAGCTCTAGTAATCTAATTTCAATTTCAAATACCTTTTATATATAGTAATACAGTTATCGGCAAAAGAATATACAGGATGGTCCAAATCGAAACCTCGACGTCCAAAGTTTTTTTAGAATCTTTACGTGGAGGGCTATCAGAATATGCATGATAGTCGATTTTTTTTTATTTAACTTATGTTAAGAAATTCGGGGGTGAAGAAATTAATTAAATTTAAAAAAACTTAGAAACTTATTTGGATGTTTCTTTTTGTAACATAATCCTTTACGGATTATACTTTGATTTATGATACTTTGCGGGTTACCGAAGTTGGTACTTACACTGAGTTTTATTATATTAAGTATTATATTATATAAGTTATATTTATATTAATTATTGTAAGTATGTACCTACCTCGACCTAACCTAACCTAACCTAACCCACAATGTAATAAAACTTGCATGCAATATCTTGCATCCTAACCTAACCTAACCTAACCTAACCTAACCTAAACTACAAAATCCAACGTGACACTTGCAGCTTATATATAATATATAGAGTCAATATTTCATTGCAAAAATACATTCCTTTGGTTACAAACCGTCACAATGTTCACATTCCCGTATTAGCGTTGATTGTTAATCTAACTAACAATTGAAAGATTTGCTATCAGATCGCAGGGTGGAGTGAGACCCGGATCTGTTCCAGCGAGCCTCGTTCAATACTGGAACATGTGTGTTGACATCAGATTAATGACCGTTTGGAATTTCTTTTCCCGGCTTAGCTCCTAACGAAGATAAAGGAGGCAAAAAATAAATAGCGTGATGGCTATGTAAATCTTTGCTAGCGGATTCTTATGCTGACAGTAACGTATCAACATATATTATTCAGATAAAAAGGATCACAATTACTAGGAAATGTGCCGACAAATTGTCTGAATCAAGAATACAAAACTGCTAATAGCTGTACAGTCATATGCGTAATACAAAACAGGAAACTACTACCATAAGGGCTGTACACACGTTGACAGTATGTACAATCCTTTCGCAAATGGACAATAACTGTATTTTATCCCGCAGATTTCATTGTTGTTTGCAGTGCGGGCAGCTAGTCCTAAAACTGACACTGACTCATTTTTTTAAGAATTCATTTGGGGTATAAGTGATAATGACCCGTAGACTTATATCATAAAGAGGTAGTAAAGTTTATGAGCGTGTCGCGTTTGTTTAATTTATGTTATTCATCTCATTGCACAATTTTTAATCAATTTTTAGGTACTCATAATAAGTTGAAGATATTTTGCTGCAGTAATACATATCATTTGTGACATAAAAACGCCTTAAGTAGGGATGGTATAACCTGACGCTAATATCCATTTGAATATTTTGTATACCTCGCACGTAATTTTGATTATGACGAAGATCAATGACTAACCAAATATCCTTTGTCATGTGTTGAGCGAATTTGTTGGGCTAAATAAATGTCCAATTACACAAGCACGGGGAAATAAGGTGAGGGGCACACAAAGAATCTGGATTAACATTTGCCGTCGGAAATAAATCAAATTTATTTTTATCCTCCTTTGAACATTTTCGGCATAAAGCTGAGATAAGTCAGCAAATTTAGGAATGCCACGTTGTTTACCAATTGTTTCTGAAAAGAGTCACGTCTCCGTACAAAGGCAGGCGGAAGATGATGGGTATTTAAGTAAAACCCTGTGTATTGAAAATAAGAGTCTAAAAATGCCTCTTAACGAAACACATTATTACACATACACACACACATTATTACATGGGCGAAGTGCGTTTTAATAATATTAGTTACGCAGACGATATGGTGCTGCTGGGACCATCGGTTAGCTCGGTAGGGCAGCTCCTGAAGATATGTGAGGGGTACGCTGAGCAGCATGGTCTCAGGTATAAGGTTACTAAAAGTGAGTTGTTGATCTTCATGGCACGCAAATACAACTTGAAAGCTATCCTTGCGATCTTGCTGTGTGGTGTACCTCTAAAAGTAATGGAAAAGGTTCAATACCTTGGCCATATGCTCACGAGCGACCTGATTTTTCTTTCTCTATTAATAATCACGTGGAACCAGATCAACTCGGTTTATGAATTCATTTTTTCAGTATTTTATAAAAGCGTGATAGATAAACCGTAACCGTTTACACTAGTGAGTTTGTGGACATAACAAATACTGTAATCGTCCCAATTGTTACTTAATTACAATACTTGACACCCTGTAATCCCCCTCTACTCCTCTATAATCTATGAATTAAAATACAAATAAGTATCGCGCCAGGCTTGAGCATCAGTACGTTTTCGGACATCAAACACATAACTACTACTATACAATATACAATAGTATATGTACTTGTTGAAGATGCGAAAGAAAATTCAGGGTCGCTTTAACTACCTATATCATTTTATATGAGTGATAGTGGATGATTTATTTCTTTCCTGTTGATGTATGATGTAATTTTAGTAAAACAGTAAAAGGTAGGCAGTACAGGTCATTGTGGCACTCTTTGGGGGAGTCCGATGTCCAGCAGTGGACGTATTTGCGATTGATATGATGACGATAATGATGATCTAAAAGGCTGTCATAAAATTGACTGTCAGTGTTCATCCCTCTGTGGGCTTCATATTTTTTCCTGCAGGTCGGTGGAGCGGCCCTCGGAGGGGCGCAATTGGAGGCCCCTCAAGGGTGGCCACAGACGTGGGTAAGCGGCCATGTTTTTTCGCCACAGCTGAAGGGATATAATCAACCGCATACTTTCGTCACAAAACTAATAGGTTAGACGTGACTTCAATTACTTTCGTCTAAATTTTTTGATAATTAATCTATCTGAAATGTACAAACTGAATTTGATATATCTTTATATTAGGACGCATCCTTACATTAATAACAATGTAACGCAGAGTTATTTTTTATTCGTATCACTTCGAGATCGAACTGACCGAAATGCTTTCAGTGGCAACATCCTGAAAACAATGGGACGATTGTTCGCCCGGGATGGATAAACTTATGAAATTGAGCAAAAAAATGTGTGAGCGTTGAAATTCTAAAGCAATCCATTATGTGGAGTAAAAGCGAATCCCACCGAACGATGTGCAATAAATTCCACCACGTTGACAGATCTCGCAGCCCAGCCGCTCGGACGCGTTGTTTTAACACTTTAAAGGGAATTTTAAAATACAACCCGTATTATATGTTGACGAGATGACGAGCTTTTTGAAGAAGGTTAAGTCATTTCGGCAAATTGTATTTTATATAGTTATTTGAGGGTGCAAAGTTGTAGGTACTTTACCCAAGAATTGAAACACAAGCAAGTGAATGGAAGAATCCTAGCTGTGCATTGGCACAGATTGGTATAGGTAGCTATAGTTGAACCACGAGCGAAGCGAGTGATTCTAAAATATAATCCTGAACGTAGCGTAACGAGAAGCACCTAATCTACATTTGCACCCGTGTGTAACACAAAACTTTTCACCTCACTGTAGCGAGGAAGTTGCAACATGCAAAAAAACACCTTATTAAAATAAATCTTTATTTGTACACATTATAATCATCATCAATATAATACAGCATTATTTAAAATTCACAATAAACAGCGTATAAGGGCCAATATTCAGCGTTTTTAAGGCGTCTTTTTCTCGTGATTGTCGGAGACAGCAAATACAGAGTATCAGAGTCTACTTTTAAAGAAGATGTTAGCTAATACCAGTACTGAATCTTTTTTGATTAAAGGTTCTGCGGTACGTTTAACCTCTGATGAAATAATCTTGAGACGAGAATGACGTTAAAACCGAGCGGTTCAAACGCTCCATAGATGGTGGTAAATGAATCAGGCAATATCGGTTTCCACTGGAGAAATAAGGCATATATTTGCAAAATATGTAGGTCATGGTAACATTTACCTAAAACACGATGAAACTCTTTCTTCATTTACCTGAAAGCAGTTTTTCTACGACTTCTTTAGAAGGCTGTTTCATTGTTGTACAACTTAGAAATAAATAATTTACTTAAAAACAAAGTTTTTACTGACTTCACTTTAATACTCCGCCAAGCCACGAGAACATTTCCACATTTATTTTCCAATTTACCACATGAACTGAATTCCAAGAGCAAACGCGTTGATTATTGGAGAAAAAAAATCCAATCGCTGTATGTGGCCCGATAATATTTGAGGACTTTCGATGATTCCATAAGGAACACTTCATTAGTTGCTGTTTCAACGGAATCTTATCAGAATCTGTGACGTACTTTGTACTTTTAAGTACAAAATTGAGGAATTCGATAAGTCATCTGTGGTCTTCATCATCAATTCCACTCCACCAAATTTTTGATTTCCGGGCGTAAATACACGAGTTATATATATCTGAAAATACCAAAATCAATACACGCGTGCCTTTAACAACATTTCATTTTTTTAAGTGGGCCATTAGTTCTATAGAAAATGAAATTTTAAGGTACCTATACGTGTTTTTTGTTTCTCCCTGAATGTTTATTTTCATCCAAAAACATCACAATTAAAAGTAGTGAATTCCAAAAGGTCGTAAGTAAAATATGACGTCATTAGTATGTCTCTCTATGGCACCTGTCCACATCTTTCACTCAACAGACGTAGGAATGACGTCACGCACGGGGTATACCGCGTTTTACAGATTTTAGTGATTTTCTCGGAAACGAGTAAGAATAAAAATGAGAAAACCACTTTATTACGTTCAGATAAGATAATAACCGATGTTGTTTTCGATTTAGGCATCATTACATATTTTGAAATGTTGTCAATTACTCATGGATCCCATCATCCAACAATATATTTGAAAAAATGGGACCCACCTGGTAGCATATACTTACAATCGAAAAAATATTTTTTTCCAATCGGCTCATAAGTGACGGAGTTCTGAGGTAACAAACATTGAAAAAAAAAACTTAAAAAAATTTTAGTTTCATATCAAGTAGCGCCATCTGGTGACACTTCTTTCAACAGTCACTTTTGAATATTGGAATACTTTGTTTTGTTGTTGTCATGTAAACGGTCCTGAATACAGTTTATTTTGTCTTTTCGGATAGCTACAATCTGGTGGTTTTAGAAAACACGAAAACTGTATTAATTCTTAAACGGTCGGTAAAGCGGATATGAAACCCCTGGAACTGCAAGCGTCCTTAGCCTACGGTGACCGCTTACCACCAGGCGGTATGCTTGTTTGCCACTGACGTAGTATAAAAAATATATAGCAGGAAAAATCTTTTTTTCCAAAACATACTTGGCGACATATTTTTAGCATAAATTGCTAGCAGTTCTGCAAGGTAATATTTAGTCCAGTGCTCTTGTCCAGTTGTCCACTATCCATCCTCACATCCCGTAGTAGATTGCGAACAGTATTGGCTTTACTGCACTGTGCACTACTCAATGATAGTGGTTACTCAACAAACACTTGGCAAACGAGGCAGGTCAGGTGAGCAACTTGCTCGATTGGGGAAGTTGGGAACTACTCGGCAAACCGTACAATATCGGGATAGTGAGCGTTAGCTGCCAAACTCAGCACGAGGCGGGGCATACCGGCTTGTCAATACGTTTATGGCGACGTTAAAGTGACAGAGAAAGCTTTAGCGTTGGAAACCTAGAAGATAGATTGAATATAGGCAACGGCAAGGCTTTGGTATTTGGATAACACTTACCCTAATTGTTTCCGTGGTCTGTGATGGCACTGGCGCTAATATAAAAGCCAACACGCAATTCATAAGAAATGTACAAATTACTGCATATTCCCTGTAGCATGTATTTAGTATTCACTAGTGAGTTCCAGTCTATATGATAATAACATGTCCTAAATAAAACAAATTAGTAAGTAGGGACCTAATTCGTTAAAGATTTACCCCCTCGACAAGGCTCTCTTATTTTCGAAATGTCAATTGTGTTCGTTATAATGGATAAGCAAGCAATTCATGTGACAAACTAGGTAATTATATAAATGACGCGACTCGGTTAAAAAACTTCCCAGAAAGCTATGATGATATGTTTGTGCAGTAAATACAAATTTATTTTTCTAGGCCTATGTCGGTATCCCGCTGCTGGCCCAAGGCGAGAGCCGGCCTTGAAAACAATGACTGTCCGCGCTGGTGCCGGCCAATTGTCGAAATATGCGTCTGTCATCCCATCCCGCAATCTCAGTCTAGGCCTACCCCTTCAGCGTTACTCATGCGGCATCCACTTGATCTCCATCAAAGCTAACTTATCCAGATGCATGCGACATAATCTAATTTTGCAAAATGAATATGTTTAGCAGGTTGAGTAATGTAAACGTTCAATAAAAACGCACTTCAATTTAAAATACTTACACCATGATGCGTTTTTTTGATTTATTGTGATTTGCATGGTTAATTTATATTTTTGATAATTCAAAAAATACATTTATAGTATTGTAGGATAAAATAGAAAGCGAAAGTCAATTAGTTAAAAATTTAGAGCGCGCTAGAGAAAATACTAAAGGCAACAAGTACCTAAATAAATGTTCAGTTCTGTAAGTGCTTTCAATACGAAGTATCTAATCATTTCCACCAGTTGCGGCTTACTTTGTTTCACTTTCACTAACAAACTCAATTTTATACGTAACTAAGAACGAATAGTACCAGAAAAATAACCTACCATACCACTAAAAGACAGGACGGTGAGCAAGAGGGGCGATTGGGAGAAGCCAAACTGCACTTCAAGCCATCTTACATTATCGGAGTAACGCAAACACCTGCCACCGCGGCTTTGAGTGGAATTGTTTGTCTAATATAACTCGACGTGCCTACGGAACTCTGTACACGTGCAAAAAGTTTCTTACAACTCAAATGGCATGTGACACGTGCAGTTTTTCACGTATCCGATTCTACAACCAGCTTTCGTCTACCAAGGTTTAAATCAAGAATGCCTGTAGCAGTAGCACAGCTGCTACAAATGTGGTTTTTAAAAGTCTTTTTCTGCTGTAATGTTCATATTAATGCTTAAATTAGCACCAATATTTTGATGTTCTATTGTGCAAGTTTATGCAAATATTGTAGATAGTTTCGGAAAAATGATTGTCGTGACTTTAGCGGTACTTATAACGCTCCGCTTTAATCTCCCAAAGTCGCTTCTGCGAATCACTTGTCGTATAGTGCGATATCATGTGCGAGCTAACTCCGTAAACTATCGTCCACAAATCCTCGATGTAACTCGAAGCTGGGTCTTCACCTGCCCCATTATTCCGCCCCGCGTTTAGGAGGCTTTTGCGGATTATGTCACGGCAGAATTCCGCGAAAGTAAGCAGATGCTCGTTTATCCACTGACAGATCTTTACTTTGTTTTACTTTTCAAGTCACGCGTCGGCCCGTGCGTTCGTTTGGCTCAAGGTTAATACCAGCGCTTGCTGTTGACTAGACACTTTATATAGAGATGTTTGACTTATTTTTGACTGGCGCTACTGATCTCAAACGTTATCATCATTGTCAAACGAATAACAAACGACACGAGCTTCTAAATTTCCCTTTACCTCTGTTGATTACATATCATTTTGTCTCTTTCATTTGTTGATTACTTTTATGTAGGTAAGTCAACATGTTTACGAATAAGTAGACGGTTAATTTCAATTCTGATCGAAGTACCTACAATACTACCTACTTTAGCATTTTGCTTATTTTCGCATGGCTGTAGCAGGCATAGGCAGGTACGTAATAGGACATTGTTTAACGAGGGATGTAATTGGAATATTGCGAACAAGAGACTATCAGAACAACAAGAGGCTTTTGATGACTCGAGTTTGCAATATTCTTACGCCCGTGTTAAGTATACACAATGTTTTTCATCACATTTGCGAGTAAGCAAATACATTTTATATGAAATTAATACAAATCATTATAAAAACTGCAACATGTCAGTCGTCCATTTTGTTGGATTTGACGTGAGGCGCGTATGGCAAAGACCCTTCGGTATACAGCCACGATTTGAAAACACTTAGAAACATTTTACATATACACTAACGGGCGTATTCATAAAATTCGTTTGGCTTATCTGTCACTTAGACATTTGTGTTCGTAGGAAAGGGACAAAGTACATTTTATTTAGCAGAGGCATTTTAAGTTTTATGAAAAAGGCGGTAAATAACTACATATTAAATCTGTAAATAATTCTGTCAAACATGTTTTAGTATTATGTAAGTTTAAATTTATTTACATACGCTTTCAGACATCTTATTTGTTGTAAATCCTCTTTGCTTTGTAACTGCCGCATGAGTGTCAGATACAATTAAAAAAAAAAAACATTACGCCCATGGGCGTAAGACGGGCTATTGTAGCTCTGTATGTCTGCGCATTATAAAGCCCTTTTCAAGCAAATATGTTGGAAAAACTATTAAACAAATCTTGGTAATGATCAGTGTCACTAGCAAGCTCTTAGTAATAAACCCCAATTAACTGCATAAAGTGCTCTTGATTTGTGTTTTTCGAGATTTGCACCCGACGTCGTAGTTCCGGCGCACTTGTTGGGGCTTTAATTAACTTCGTTAGTCATCCACGTAAAGTTGTCGGAATTTTCCGGAACGGGAACCCAGGAAATAAATTCCAATTGCAACAGACAACCGCTATGAATTCTAGTGGGAAACATATTCATACATGATATACATATTATGTTATGTTACGTTACTAAAATCCATAGACGCCAAAATAATCTTATGCTGCTAGATATATTAAATTTAAAAATGGTAACAGGCGCGAATGGCTATGTTTATAATTGTCACACTGGATTTTATGAGCTTAACTAAAGTGCCAATTACTTTTTCATTTATTTCTTAAACTTTGCAAATACATAAAGCGTTTATAGATAAGCCTGACGATTCCCGTTCGAGCAAGTAATCCGAGCTTCGCATGTGCAGCAATCGCTGAGCAAACAAGCCAGCAACGATGTAAGCACTTTAAGCCGTCTTTGCCGCACATTAACTGCACTAAACTTCGCCCTAAATCACAGCAACAGTATCACTAGCAGTACTTTAGATCAAAAACAATAGTGTCTTTAAAAACACATTGCAAACAGGACAAAACCAGTGACTCCCGGCGATTTAGGGTCTCCCCACATCTATCGACGCGGAATCGGCGTTAGCCGATCAAAACTCTTTATGTCCACGCAATAAGAGCGAAAAAGACGTCGATCGGCGCGGCCGACGCGAAGCGACGTTCATCGACGGCATTACGAATAAAACACGAGGAATGTGGTACAAACCACTCGGCGAAAACCGATTCCGCGTCGATAGGTGTGGGGAGACCCTTACTGTCACATTTATTTAGGACGCTTGTAAGGAACAATATCCTGCATGTGACTTTATATCGTTTTTACGTCTTCAAATATCCTGCATATAATATGTTCAGCGAACAATTAAATCTGAGCGCATAGTAACTTCAAAAGAAGCTAGTAGGGCACTCCTGGAAGATAATTAGAATACTTCGCGGTGTGGTATTTACTGGAGATTAATTATTGGAAATCTTTGTGAAACATTATTCATCCCAATGTATTATAGCATGTTCTATCAGAGTCGTAAGAAGAATAGCGTGATAAACCACATTCATAAACTACACCTCCATAAATGCTCAATAAATTAACGTGTTCAAATTGTGTATTTAGTGCCGATAGTGCCAACACACGATATTTAACCATTTTTTTGTGAATAATGTTATTTCGTTCCATATATAACCGGCTTTCCGGTACTCAGTGATGTGATCATTTGTTTCTCTTTTTAATAGGATAGTTCTTACGAAGTGGCCTGGTCTAGTCTGATTGCCGAAGTTGCTCAGTTGGCCAGTATTAACTTCCGTTGGACCTCTGTTTAACTGGCGTGGCACAATCCCCGCAATATTGTCCCGGGAGAATGGTTTGACAATGTTGTTTTAATGCGCTTCTGCACGCTCGACGGCTATTATTGCAGTGGCAGTTGTTTTTTCAGCGTCGGTGCAATAAACAATGAAACGAATGAGCTTTTTCAAAGCGCTGTGGAACTCTAGGCGTGATATTAAGTATATTTATGCTATTCATTATTATTTATTATTTTGTGCAATTTTCTTAGGCCCGGTTTTATAAAGGTCTGTTACATCTGTCAATGAGCAATATAAACTAAAAACGGACTGAGTTACTTAAATGTAATTTGACATCATAACCTGGTAAATGGTACCTAATGAATGTCCCTTGTCAAGGTTTGCGCTTGACACAAATATCTGATCCAAAATCAAGTGTGATAACGATACACAGCCGATAGCTATTCAGAACATGATTATTTATTTATTTGTTTATTGAAAACCAACTTAAATCTATCATTACAGGTTGTACCTAATGCGATAAATAAGCAACATTGAACATAAGCAAAATAAGTAATTAGACATTCACCATACTTACATTAACAGTATAGTTTAAAATTAATTATTTAATTGTACACACTTAACCTACACGTAACACAATATGAACCTTGTGACCTTAGGGAGATCATTCAGGGAGCACGTGAAAATGTCTAGGTCGAGCGTAACTTTATTAATAGTCCGAAGAGCCCTCGTTAGTGGGGCTTCTTTCAGCAGCATTGTGCGAGCGACGGGCACGGCCAGTAGCGGCGGCCGGTGGCGGCGCTCCGCGTGCCGATCCGGCACGCACAGTGCCACGGCGTGCAGGACCCCGGGGTTGCACAACTCGCCTCTCAGCACTCTCACTACATATGAAACCAGGGCCAGTTCCCGCCTCGCCTCAAGTTTGTCATAACCCACCATTCCTAGCACAAAGAGCGTGGGATACAGCAAAGGATATCCTGGAAACACCCCGTATAGTTTTAGGTAAAGGAGCCTAACAAATCGGTTGTGAATGCGCTCCAACATAAATTTATATTTAGCTTCGCGTGGACTCCAAATTACCGCATTATTCTCGAGATGACTCTTTACGAGAGCCTCATATACTTATACAAGACAACATGTTACTGATATATTCATAGGTAACCTATCGCAATCACTAAAATGTATATTGACCGAATATCGTTTGTCCGAAAACTTTTCGTATTTTTATGAGTTCTCCGAATACACGATCCATTACTTTTTTCAATATACCATTTGATGTTATCCAAATGTTTCAGTTGTCCGAAAAACTTTTACCGCTTCAGTCATTTGAGCTTTGGCTTGTTACAACTTTTGCTTCGCAGCCAATTTTTTTAACTCATCCATCGTTACTGTCCTGTCATACGTTTAGCCAAATGTTCATTTTGAGTGAGTGGTAGTGAGCGTGCCGCAGCAGCGGCCGGCAAAGGGCCACAACCGAACATTTTTAGGGTTCCGTAGTCGACTAGGAACCCTTATAGTTTCGCCATGTATGTCCGTCCGTCCGCGGATAATCTCAGTAACTGTTAGAAGTAGAAAGCTGAAATTAGGTACTAATATGTATACATATCAATCAAAAATTTAGAGCGCGCTAGAGAAAATACTAAAGGCAACAAGTACCTAAATAAATGTTCAGTTCTGTAAGTGCTTTCAATACGAAGTATCTAATCATTTCCACCAGTTGCGGCTTACTTTGTTTCACTTTCACTAACAAACTCAATTTTATACGTAACTAAGAACGAATAGTACCAGAAAAATAACCTACCATACCACTAAAAGACAGGACGGTGAGCAAGAGGGGCGATTGGGAGAAGCCAAACTGCACTTCAAGCCATCTTACATTATCGGAGTAACGCAAACACCTGCCACCGCGGCTTTGAGTGGAATTGTTTGTCTAATATAACTCGACGTGCCTACGGAACTCTGTACACGTGCAAAAAGTTTCTTACAACTCAAATGGCATGTGACACGTGCAGTTTTTCACGTATCCGATTCTACAACCAGCTTTCGTCTACCAAGGTTTAAATCAAGAATGCCTGTAGCAGTAGCACAGCTGCTACAAATGTGGTTTTTAAAAGTCTTTTTCTGCTGTAATGTTCATATTAATGCTTAAATTAGCACCAATATTTTGATGTTCTATTGTGCAAGTTTATGCAAATATTGTAGATAGTTTCGGAAAAATGATTGTCGTGACTTTAGCGGTACTTATAACGCTCCGCTTTAATCTCCCAAAGTCGCTTCTGCGAATCACTTGTCGTATAGTGCGATATCATGTGCGAGCTAACTCCGTAAACTATCGTCCACAAATCCTCGATGTAACTCGAAGCTGGGTCTTCACCTGCCCCATTATTCCGCCCCGCGTTTAGGAGGCTTTTGCGGATTATGTCACGGCAGAATTCCGCGAAAGTAAGCAGATGCTCGTTTATCCACTGACAGATCTTTACTTTGTTTTACTTTTCAAGTCACGCGTCGGCCCGTGCGTTCGTTTGGCTCAAGGTTAATACCAGCGCTTGCTGTTGACTAGACACTTTATATAGAGATGTTTGACTTATTTTTGACTGGCGCTACTGATCTCAAACGTTATCATCATTGTCAAACGAATAACAAACGACACGAGCTTCTAAATTTCCCTTTACCTCTGTTGATTACATATCATTTTGTCTCTTTCATTTGTTGATTACTTTTATGTAGGTAAGTCAACATGTTTACGAATAAGTAGACGGTTAATTTCAATTCTGATCGAAGTACCTACAATACTACCTACTTTAGCATTTTGCTTATTTTCGCATGGCTGTAGCAGGCATAGGCAGGTACGTAATAGGACATTGTTTAACGAGGGATGTAATTGGAATATTGCGAACAAGAGACTATCAGAACAACAAGAGGCTTTTGATGACTCGAGTTTGCAATATTCTTACGCCCGTGTTAAGTATACACAATGTTTTTCATCACATTTGCGAGTAAGCAAATACATTTTATATGAAATTAATACAAATCATTATAAAAACTGCAACATGTCAGTCGTCCATTTTGTTGGATTTGACGTGAGGCGCGTATGGCAAAGACCCTTCGGTATACAGCCACGATTTGAAAACACTTAGAAACATTTTACATATACACTAACGGGCGTATTCATAAAATTCGTTTGGCTTATCTGTCACTTAGACATTTGTGTTCGTAGGAAAGGGACAAAGTACATTTTATTTAGCAGAGGCATTTTAAGTTTTATGAAAAAGGCGGTAAATAACTACATATTAAATCTGTAAATAATTCTGTCAAACATGTTTTAGTATTATGTAAGTTTAAATTTATTTACATACGCTTTCAGACATCTTATTTGTTGTAAATCCTCTTTGCTTTGTAACTGCCGCATGAGTGTCAGATACAATTAAAAAAAAAAAACATTACGCCCATGGGCGTAAGACGGGCTATTGTAGCTCTGTATGTCTGCGCATTATAAAGCCCTTTTCAAGCAAATATGTTGGAAAAACTATTAAACAAATCTTGGTAATGATCAGTGTCACTAGCAAGCTCTTAGTAATAAACCCCAATTAACTGCATAAAGTGCTCTTGATTTGTGTTTTTCGAGATTTGCACCCGACGTCGTAGTTCCGGCGCACTTGTTGGGGCTTTAATTAACTTCGTTAGTCATCCACGTAAAGTTGTCGGAATTTTCCGGAACGGGAACCCAGGAAATAAATTCCAATTGCAACAGACAACCGCTATGAATTCTAGTGGGAAACATATTCATACATGATATACATATTATGTTATGTTACGTTACTAAAATCCATAGACGCCAAAATAATCTTATGCTGCTAGATATATTAAATTTAAAAATGGTAACAGGCGCGAATGGCTATGTTTATAATTGTCACACTGGATTTTATGAGCTTAACTAAAGTGCCAATTACTTTTTCATTTATTTCTTAAACTTTGCAAATACATAAAGCGTTTATAGATAAGCCTGACGATTCCCGTTCGAGCAAGTAATCCGAGCTTCGCATGTGCAGCAATCGCTGAGCAAACAAGCCAGCAACGATGTAAGCACTTTAAGCCGTCTTTGCCGCACATTAACTGCACTAAACTTCGCCCTAAATCACAGCAACAGTATCACTAGCAGTACTTTAGATCAAAAACAATAGTGTCTTTAAAAACACATTGCAAACAGGACAAAACCAGTGACTCCCGGCGATTTAGGGTCTCCCCACATCTATCGACGCGGAATCGGCGTTAGCCGATCAAAACTCTTTATGTCCACGCAATAAGAGCGAAAAAGACGTCGATCGGCGCGGCCGACGCGAAGCGACGTTCATCGACGGCATTACGAATAAAACACGAGGAATGTGGTACAAACCACTCGGCGAAAACCGATTCCGCGTCGATAGGTGTGGGGAGACCCTTACTGTCACATTTATTTAGGACGCTTGTAAGGAACAATATCCTGCATGTGACTTTATATCGTTTTTACGTCTTCAAATATCCTGCATATAATATGTTCAGCGAACAATTAAATCTGAGCGCATAGTAACTTCAAAAGAAGCTAGTAGGGCACTCCTGGAAGATAATTAGAATACTTCGCGGTGTGGTATTTACTGGAGATTAATTATTGGAAATCTTTGTGAAACATTATTCATCCCAATGTATTATAGCATGTTCTATCAGAGTCGTAAGAAGAATAGCGTGATAAACCACATTCATAAACTACACCTCCATAAATGCTCAATAAATTAACGTGTTCAAATTGTGTATTTAGTGCCGATAGTGCCAACACACGATATTTAACCATTTTTTTGTGAATAATGTTATTTCGTTCCATATATAACCGGCTTTCCGGTACTCAGTGATGTGATCATTTGTTTCTCTTTTTAATAGGATAGTTCTTACGAAGTGGCCTGGTCTAGTCTGATTGCCGAAGTTGCTCAGTTGGCCAGTATTAACTTCCGTTGGACCTCTGTTTAACTGGCGTGGCACAATCCCCGCAATATTGTCCCGGGAGAATGGTTTGACAATGTTGTTTTAATGCGCTTCTGCACGCTCGACGGCTATTATTGCAGTGGCAGTTGTTTTTTCAGCGTCGGTGCAATAAACAATGAAACGAATGAGCTTTTTCAAAGCGCTGTGGAACTCTAGGCGTGATATTAAGTATATTTATGCTATTCATTATTATTTATTATTTTGTGCAATTTTCTTAGGCCCGGTTTTATAAAGGTCTGTTACATCTGTCAATGAGCAATATAAACTAAACACGGACTGAGTTACTTAAATGTAATTTGACATCATAACCTGGTAAATGGTACCTAATGAATGTCCCTTGTCAAGGTTTGCGCTTGACACAAATATCTGATCCAAAATCAAGTGTGATAACGATACACAGCCGATAGCTATTCAGAACATGATTATTTATTTATTTGTTTATTGAAAACCAACTTAAATCTATCATTACAGGTTGTACCTAATGCGATAAATAAGCAACATTGAACATAAGCAAAATAAGTAATTAGACATTCACCATACTTACATTAACAGTATAGTTTAAAATTAATTATTTAATTGTACACACTTAACCTACACGTAACACAATATGAACCTTGTGACCTTAGGGAGATCATTCAGGGAGCACGTGAAAATGTCTAGGTCGAGCGTAACTTTATTAATAGTCCGAAGAGCCCTCGTTAGTGGGGCTTCTTTCAGCAGCATTGTGCGAGCGACGGGCACGGCCAGTAGCGGCGGCCGGTGGCGGCGCTCCGCGTGCCGATCCGGCACGCACAGTGCCACGGCGTGCAGGATCCCGGGGTTGCACAACTCGCCTCTCAGCACTCTCACTACATATGAAACCAGGGCCAGTTCCCGCCTCGCCTCAAGTTTGTCATAACCCACCATTCCTAGCACAAAGAGCGTGGGATACAGCAAAGGATATCCTGGAAACACCCCGTATAGTTTTAGGTAAAGGAGCCTAACAAATCGGTTGTGAATGCGCTCCAACATAAATTTATATTTAGCTTCGCGTGGACTCCAAATTACCGCATTATTCTCGAGATGACTCTTTACGAGAGCCTCATATACTTATACAAGACAACATGTTACTGATATATTCATAGGTAACCTATCGCAATCACTAAAATGTATATTGACCGAATATCGTTTGTCCGAAAACTTTTCGTATTTTTATGAGTTCTCCGAATACACGATCCATTACTTTTTTCAATATACCATTTGATGTTATCCAAATGTTTCAGTTGTCCGAAAAACTTTTACCGCTTCAGTCATTTGAGCTTTGGCTTGTTACAACTTTTGCTTCGCAGCCAATTTTTTTAACTCATCCATCGTTACTGTCCTGTCATACGTTTAGCCAAATGTTCATTTTGAGTGAGTGGTAGTGAGCGTGCCGCAGCAGCGGCCGGCAAAGGGCCACAACCGAACATTTTTAGGGTTCCGTAGTCGACTAGGAACCCTTATAGTTTCGCCATGTATGTCCGTCCGTCCGCGGATAATCTCAGTAACTGTTAGAAGTAGAAAGCTGAAATTAGGTACTAATATGTATACATATCAATCACGCCGACAAAGTGGTAAAATAAAAAGTGGAAATAAATGTTTTATTAGGATACCTAAAGTGGGGAGTGATTTTTTTTTATTTCAATCCTAACGTGTGATATATTGTTGGATAGGTATTTAAAAATAAATAGGGGTTTACTAAGATCATTTTTTGATAATGTTAATATTTTCGGTGATAATCGCTCCAGAAGTAAAAAAATGTGTCCCCCCCCCCTCTAACTTTTGAACCATAAGTTTTAAAAATATGAAAAAAATCACAATTATTTATAAAAACTTTCTAGGAAAATTATTTTGAACTTGATAGGTTGAACAGTTTTTGAAAAAATTACAAAATAATTTCTAAACTAAGTTTGTAATTTAACCTGTAATTTCTACAAAATCACAATGAAATGACGTGCTTACAAATAAAGTAAAAACGGTGAAAATCGGTTCTCGCAATAAAGAATTATCCCATAAAAATCATCTTCCATACTATCGCGCGCAATAGTTTATTTAATTTACCGATAGATGTCGCTGTACGCGGAACGTTCATATCGTACATGGCGGTGTTAAGATTTTTCCTGATTTAATAGGGGTCGGAGCAGGTGCGCCCATACATTAGGTCGAAAATTTGTCGTGCTCGAATTGTCTTAGTTGTCTTTGGTCGTTCGTTATCTAATAATAAAATTGTTCGCTAAGTATTGCTTGTTTAACGCTTAAGTGGGGACACTTACTGTGACGGACGGAAAACTACGGAACCCTACACTGAGCCAGGCCCGACACGTTCTTGGCCGGTTTTTTTACTACCTAATACTTACATATGTACTAAGTATATAAGTAAGGGTCAGGTCGGAAGAAATAACTTGATAAACAAATGTTGCATTTATTTAGTATCGATTTATTTAAAGAACACACATATAAGTACTTAATAATATAATAGTATACACTTGTTGGTATCCATTATTTACCAAAAACACAGCTTTGGGAGGATAACCTCTAATATCCGGGGTTTCTCGAGATACTGCCGTAACTGAACTGCATAGTCACTTACATACATATGTACATACAGGCATATCAACGCAGCAGGTTAAATACAATCGAATGCCATGTACCTATCGCTCACCCTGTCTATGGTTACGACATAAGAGAGTTTGAATGTACCTATTAATCTACCACATATTACAAAACGAAATCTTTTGTGTAGGTAAGTAACTTAATTTAAATATGTCCCGACGACAGTGCGAAATAAAATGTGTTAGGTACCTACCTATCTTCGTTATTTATAGCGTAAGTATATAAACAACGTAATAGTTTAAAAGTAACATTACAAACTTGAAAGTTGGCTCGGCATAAGTTGTTTTAATGTATTGTTTTAAAATATTAATGTCAAACTTAACTAGCTAATGCTAACTAAATAACTTATGCTAATGTTTTTAAATATTGAAAATGCATAGGTAACAAAAACCATTTTCATTTTCATTTGCATGTCTACCTATGTGCCGCCTATAAGGCTATGTGGAAATGTGTTGGCGAAAGTTGACCAGTTCAAATATCTGGGTCATATTGTAAGAAGTGATTTGAAGGACGACAGTGACATAGAGCGGGAACGGCGCATTGTACAGCACAAGTGAAGAGAACTTTGTTCAAATCCTTTTGCCAATCGTTTTACACAAGCGGTCTGTGGGTTAGTTACACTCAACGAACAATCAACGCCTTGCGGGTCCTCTATAATAACATGTTCAGGGTGCTTATGGGACTGCCTAGGTTCTGCAGCGCGTCAGGCATGTTTGCCGATGCCCGCGTAGATGGTTTTCACGCCATAATGCGCAAAAAAATCGTGTCAATCCGAAGCAGAATCCAGGGCAGTCCCAACACCATACTGAACATGTTGGCCGACAGATACGACAGTCCTTTACAAAGGCACTGGGTGTCGGCATTAATAAACCCTCACTCTGAGCGGGTTTATTATGGTAACTAGGCGTTTGCTTGGTTGATGCAATAAACTTGCTCCTGCCAGTGTTTTTCAATTTAATTTAATGTATAAGAAAACTAACCTAGAATAAGTACATATTAACATCACTGTGGACCCGTTGTCTTAAATAAAGGATTTATTATTATTATTATTATAAACCAACACATGAATAAGTAACATATGTGTGCTCCGTATGAACAATAATACGAGTATGTCAAATATAATAAAGCCGATTTGATAAAATACGAACAGGTTATCAACCGAATCGTTACGTCGGCATAACGATATTGCGAGTATACCAATAATTGGGAATCATTGATTTGTCAAACAATTGGGTGAAATTCAATAAGTCTAAAATTTTGCTAATTTTGGTGGGTTTTTATATTTTCACTAGACGTGCCCGCGGCTCCACCCGCGTGAATTAATTATATTAATGTATTTGTCACAATTGTATTATGTTCATGAGCCCTGCTTAGCAACGTACCGATATGGAAATAATAGCAGTATACAGGTATTTTCAATATGTTCCTATAAATTTATTAAAATGTCAACATGAAACTCAGTAATAAACACAGACCTCCTCTCATGGATGAGAGGGAATGGGCAGTAGTCCCCACGCTGGCCCAGTGCGGGTTGGGGACATTCGTGAGGAAACCTGCATACATCCACAAAGAAATTCAAAGGTGTATGTGAAGTCCCCAACCCGCACTGGGCCAGCGTGGGGACTACTGCCCGTTCCCTCTTATCCATGAGAGGCCCGTGCCCAGCAGTGGGACGTATATAGGCTGATTTATTTATAATTATTATTTAAAAAAAATGCTTCATCCATTATAGCGACACAAAGTCTCATAATTTTCAGCACTTAGTAAATTTTTACCCAAAGTGGTGTCATTATAACACCTATTTTCATAGACATCAAAACTATTCTCTAAGGAAGTAATTGTCTGCACTTTTACAAAAAAAATAACGACGAAGACACCGAAACCCCCGCCGGTGACTTCTAATCTACCCGCCACCCGAGTCGGATTTGCCACAATAAGTTTTTTTTTAATTAACTTCAAAAACTCTATTTAGAATATATATATAGTCCCTGAGACGGCCACTAATATCCACACGTTCCAACTCTCATAACTTCATAATAAGTCCCTGGGACGGCCACCCTTTGGTATATATATCCCAACCGTTATTTGCCTTCTTTAGCCAGCTATGTCGTCGCTCCAGCGCGTACTGTTACAGTGAGCCTCCGTGGAGCTTGAAAAAAACTCTTGTATACACCCAAGCAGTTTATTATCCCAATTACAAATACTGCACGACTTATAGTATCACTGAAAATATTTATATCAAAATTAAAGGTCAGAGTATAGCAAAGGGGGCGCGATTAAGTTTTTTTCCGCTATTTATAAAAAAACAACCACGGTGGCGGTAGCTCTGCTCCCGCCACCGTCTTCTAACCTATCCGCCATCCGAGTCGGTTCACGATACCGAATTTTTTTAAGTCCCAGAACCGTTTAAATAACTGATTTAGGAGCCAATATCTCGGTAATTATCAAATATAGAGAAAAGTTGCCCATACAAAACATGCTTATTTTAGCGTCTTCTATACGATAGCATCAAAAAAAATAGTTGTCATAATGACACCACCTCCATCAAAACAAAAACTAAGTCCCGCGCCCCCTTTGCTATACCCCAACCAAATTAAATTACGACTGACATATGTTTCGTTAATATTTGGTGTTTTATAAAGTCATAATGCTGTCGATTTTTTACCTGTATTAGGCAATATTTACGTGGAAGCAAAACAGTTATGCGTGCATATAACAGTATGTGGCCGCCCTGACTTTCTTTTTACATCGGGGCCTTTCCATAGCATCACTTCTTTGGTCCATCTCTTGTCCGTGTATCACCTATCCCACTGCACATCACCAAGTGTCCAGCCCATCGCCATTTTAACTTAAGGATTTAGAGCTGGGCGTCTGTAGTTTTCGTCTAAGCTCGTATGCGCTCACTTTTCACTTTAAATGGATTTTCCTTATGTTTAACGTACTCCTTTCCATCGCGCGTTGTCCTTATTTTGGTTTTGGTCTTTACTATGTAACTCCAAGTTTGGCAGCCATATGTAAGTGTGGGGAGAATGTAGGTGTCCATAACTATTTTTTTCATATGCAGTGAGTCGCCTTTACCAGTATTTTTTCCAACTTATGGCTGTGCGTCGTTCTATCTCGCCTTGTGTGCTATCATTGCTAAAAGATACTTCTTTTCCTAGGTATATGTAGCGTTCTACATACTCTAATGTGGTTTTGTCATTACCTACCTTGGTTTCAGCCTCGTTCATCCAGACTACTTTTTCGCTTTCTTCTCTGAATGAGTTGATCACTCTATTTTTTTGCTAGCAGAGGCGAGCAGTACGATTTCGTCCGCAATCCCGAGATGGCTTAGCCGCTTGCCTTTAATTATTATGCCTTCATGCTGCCAGGAAATATGATATCGTAAATAACCAAATCAAGGTCCAAATGAGAAAACACTAAATAATAATTATAAATGCAAATATAAAACAATTTTCAAAGTAAAGTAACAATAACACTGACACTTGACACTCTTGACAGTCTGACGGTGGCGGAACGTTCCATTTCATGTCAAATTCCCTTAAATTCTCTTACCGAAATTTCAAAGTTCGGTTTTCATTGATAATTATCTATAAATACTATGTTTTTTTAGCCGAATCAATTGTATAACGATTATACTAACGTGTAAATGTAGTGTCAGATATAATCAAATTACGTAAAATGGAGAGACCGATCTCTCAGATCCGAACGTCAGAGCCGAACATTTCCGAACAATGGCGACGCTTAAAATTGTCAATTTTGTCGAGATTTCATTACGTGATTTTAGAAAAAATATGGAACAGAACCGGAAGCCTTTATGCTCTTGTTCTAAGTTAATATCAAGAGAATTGATTCGTACATTTATTTCTCGTGTTCGTTGCGTTGGTTTTAAGAAACGTGTCGCCAAAGATCGTGTTTTTTGTAAGGCGCTATCTCGCTCGTTCCTTCGTGTTTTATCCCGTTCTGATTTTCCGATTTTATATAATAGATCCTTCATTTTCATGATATAGTTACCAAAAATATGTTTTTAGAGCTTCATTAGTCATAATTAAATTAGTGTCAAAACGGCCTTCGATTCCACTGATTGTGAGTAGTTTTTGAGATAGTGGAAATTAATTTATTTCAAGGCCACCATAATTACATGTTAGCACCAAAATTGGATAATTAATCCACCTGAATTGGACGTTTACACTTAAATTGGTTTTTTTCATACATTACTGTTTGTTTACCGGTAAATCCAGTAATGTAAACAAAGTAAAAGTGAGCCGAACCCACCTTACTTAATGAATAAGTATGACATTTTCTAGAGAGAGTGGAAAACTTAGTTCCTGATCACCTTATTTTATCTATAGATATGGGTTATGCGTTCCATGCCGCAGACAGAACTGCTGGACGGGGTCTTTTTGCTAAGCTTGGGTTAGATTAGTTAGGTTAATTTATTTTGTAATTCATTTATAATTTATCGTTTCTTTGATTATTTTATTTATTATGTAAATATAACGGCTATATAGCCTACAGCCATCCAGAAAGTCCATTCCATAAACAGAAGAAAGTTTTTTTAAAATTTGATATGTGGTTCTGGAGATTACCCATTGCGTACAAAGCTACAATCTCACAGGCTTTTCCTATTTATATAATCGTAGTACAGATAATCACCATATTATGTATATGAAATATAAATGGGTATTAAATTTTTATTGAAATCTACTTATATCACCTCATTTTTCAAGTAAAATCCGTGCTTCTTCTGCCGGTTTGGTCGTGAATTACTCCAAAACTATTGAACCGATTTTGATGAAATTTTCAATGGCGTGTAGATCTTACCTTATATAAATAAATGCTGTGCGCAGTCCGGGGTTCAAGGATATATAAAACCTACTTATACGAAATAAACATATTCAGGTCAAACATATATTGAATTATACGATCATCATACGCGTAAAAACATAGATAAAAATTTATTTGGTTTTGTATATCACCACATTTTGAAGACAAAATCCTGGCCACTTCGCTAGATCGCTAATTACTCCGAAACGAACGAACGAAATGCGGTTTTTAATAGTGTATACCTAATATTAACTCTCATAATTATTGTGGTATATATTTTTATTGTACACATTTTTTCTATTTTTTTTTCAGGATGAGCAGGTACGTCGTCGAACCTAGTCGTAAAACATATACAATAAATTTGTTAAATATACATGAGTATATTTTATGTTGAGATTATCTGATATATCATTTGAATTATTTGTTGTATAATATATACTTTTCGTAAGAGCTAGTTATACACTAATAACCGATTCACCCCGTGGTAGTCACGATTGCGTTACTTACATAAACTTGACATACATACATTAGAATAAAATAAATTATAAATTTAACCAGTCTTTATTATTATGACTACATGTGAATGAAAATTGTATAAAAATTGGATTATTGGTTTTCGAGTTTTTTGCAAATACCAAGACAGACACGGCCAGAGACTTTGCTGTCTAGTATAAAATTATATACACTGAAATATGTTATGAATAACCTTGATATAATAGTTTTCACTCGAAAAAGTAATTCAAATAATCATAGTTTTTCAATGTACTTTTATTAAAATGCATTTCATGTTGCATATCCGAGAAGTCGTATACATAACAATTGATAGACCTCATATCATTAGAATAAGTTTCACTGTGGTCTTCTACAATTTTGGAGGTACTAAGCAATTTTGGTGTCTTAAAAAAATTCACCAAATACACCAAAATTGCAACACGGCAATTACGATTTGGACTAAAAAAAACATAACTAATCAACCCTTTTCCACGTGATCAAGTTAACCTTATATAACAAAGGGGAAACCAAAGCCGCGCCTAAAATAAAATACACATAAAATTAAGTTGTGTTTAATAATAAATTAAACGTGACACCAAATTTGACTTAAAAAACTGTATTTGGAACCACCATAATTGGGTACTTACGTGCGCGACGGCTAGCTCTTACATAGTATCTCATGTATATCACCGCCTATCACCAAAGTGGAACTGAACACATAAGCGACGCTTGCGCCGTTTGTGTCATTGCATTTTGTTCGACCATAAAACATTTTTAATTTTTTCACCGAAATTGAATTTTTTCGCAGGACAGTTTTGTTTACATCAGTAGGTATGAGGTTTGTTTACATACGAATGTAACGAAATTAAATCATAGGATACCTTGACTAATATAAAACACGAATAAATGCCACTTTAATTGAGTAAATGGATTGTTTTTTTTTGTATTATGGCGTTTCAATACAAGAAACAAGTCACCATAATTAGATTTTCGCCAGTTTATATTTTTTTATGGCCAAGCCAATAGGTTTAAAGCATAGATATATATATTATTTCGTAAAGATAGGCCCAACGCCCACAAGTAATTCGTCCAATGCGGTGGCCCGCCACGGGCAATCCGGGCCACCGTGCCTTAGTCTTCAGGCTTCACAGTGAGTCACAGTATGTTAAGCGAATATAGTTTAGACAGGCGTATCTTTACTTTCGATGTCATTGGTTTAAAGTAATTCCCATTATGGCTCAAGATGATGAAATATATTAGCTTTCATATGAAAAATAGACAATTCAAATATAAGAAATCCTCAGTGCAATTATCAAATCCGCCGCGCAAAAATCGCCCTGGGATTTTCACCCAATTACAAAAGCTAAACCATAAAATGACCAGCAGTAAACGTTGCGAACTAAAGTGTCGGAGACAAACGAAAATAAAGGCAAATGAAGTTTATCGAATAGTAATACCGAAATGAAAATAGGACAGAAAAGTTTAGTGATTCAGATAGGTTACCATATTAATACGCTACTAAAATCTCATTGGACTGGTACTACGTGTGCGGAAAATTGAATTATCAAAAATAATATGTACCTCTCGAATTTAAACTTTCGTGAGACATACTTTTAATTACACGGTTCAACGAGCGACACCGCTGCGAAAACACTCATCCTGAAGAAGAACTCCCGAAGAGTTCGAAACTTGTCGCCCGAAGTGACATTGAATACGCGAGTTGAACCGTGTAATTAAAAGTATTATAATATGTACCTATTACAATTCCTATCTTAAGCCTTCGTGTGCCTTAGCAGCACTGATCAGTGCTATTAATAATTCACTCTGTGGGAGAAGCATACAATTTATAATCCTTCAACAACGTCAGTGTCAAAGCATCCGAAAGGTTAAGTAGCTAAAAACAGTTGACGTCAAATATATGAATACATTTTTCGCCTTATTACAATCGAACAAGGTGCAAAATCCTATGTATCTCTTTGACGTCGAACGTACAGTCGAGTTCTCCAATATTTATACAGACAACCTTTCAAAAATATCTACACATGCATCTTATGTCAGTAACAATATAGTCTCTGTACTTACAGATATTTTTGAAAGGTTGTCTGTGTAGATATAGCAGAACTCGAGTGTACCTATAAAAAAATAATTAGCCGGTATATTTCAGTGGTTACCATAGCAGTAGATGTCCCGTGGGTGATTGTGCTCAGCTTAGTGTGTAATCTGGCTTTTACGCGGCCGGCCAGCTGACAGTTGATTGGCACAAACGTTCCTGAAAGGAAACGTCCCCCGGGCCATGAACATTTATCTGCAGTTGCTTGTCGAAACTCTAAAAACTACTGCTAAAATAGATTTATCCAGTTCTGTGGAAAAATAATAACAGTGTCAAAAAGAGTTACGTGGCTTGGTGATGATAAATAATAGCACACACAATTTTTCTTTATTGTTCACTAAATGGTATGCTATGTCGCCTCATAATCTAATCCCAAAGCCATAACTAGTTTCTTATTGCGCATTAAAGAGCATATTCGAGATACCATTATATGACATACCTACATATTTCCAAGTAGTTATTTTCTGCAGGCAGTTTTCTTATTATTTTATTACGTAGGTAGCTTACATATACCAATATCGATGAACTTGATGACGGACGAAGAGGTACCTTCTCGACAGAAAATATACAGAATTTTATGCCCTAGTGTAAAAGCATTATAAGCGTTAAGTCTTCTTCTGCAGCGCAATATTATAAGCGTACTTGGGAACTCAGTTAAGATGTTGCCGGATAGTTGAATAAGTTGAATTGCTACATACTCTAACCGCAGCTCCATTCAACTTCGCATCATAAGTTGCACAGAAAATACATACCTACCTACTTGTTTTGGGGTAAATGATCTTGAACCAAGAAATTAGGAACATGTTAAATTATATCGAATGAAGTGGGATTATCTTGAGCCAAAATCTCGTTTCTCTTTGTTTCGAGGGAGTTATCATAATTTAAGATGGTATTTTATTTAGTAAAGCAATCTACAAACAAGTCGGATTAAGATATACTCCAGTTTTGTATCAACACCGAATTTGCTGATTTAACAATTTGGCTATACAACGATGCGAAATTAAATAATGATACAATACGCATCACATTAAGTTTGCCTCTCTGAAGTTAGCTTCATGTCGCCCCCGCACTACCGACAAACCCCTCTGCCGCATTTGCGACGCTACTATTACATAGTAGCCAAATCAGGGACACAAACTTATAATGTGGCGCCAGGGGGGGCACATTTAAAAAGGCCTACATTTTGACAGTTCGCAGCGCCTCTTCGCGGCTGACTGAACAACTAGAAATTTAAAAAAAAGACCAGCTGTCAACCGCCAAGGCCCCAACGGTCACCATTGTCAACTCTGGATTTTGACTTTTGATTGATCCATGGAACATGGCGGATCGTGCTCCAGACATTTTATTTTTATTTTCTGCATTCTGCTGTTTAATGTATAATTGGATAGCGTATTATGCAGTGAAAAGCAAACGTGACGGCTACAGTTAATGAAGAATTTTCCTGGAAATGCGAATAACCAAGTCTTGGGCATCATTCAGCGCTTCGTGGTCGCGGCCGCCATTGTGCTTTGTACTGCTCCAGCTATCACCCAGTGAATCGTGAAGGCCTTCCACCGTACATCATGTTAATAATACTGTGTATTGTGAAATGTTTTTCTTATTCTGTACTTGTCTTTGGCAAAGGCCCTAGAGGCTGCCATTTCTCTAATAAACAAATAAATTAACTCTGGATTTCGTTCGCTCGGATCTGATGTTGAGACGCTCATGGTTTTCTCTTGTTATTGTTATTGTAAAAAAACTTTGACAAGTCAATGATGTAATATAAAAAATAGTACATCATTTCGTTCAGTTCTTAAAATAGCCATAGATAATCTATACACACATATCACAGGTATGCATACGTATATCTGCATAAATAATAGATATACACACGCACAGGTATCTATACATGTATACTTCTATATATATAGCTATAGCTATGCTAGTAAACTGCTTTAGTTCATTTCCTTGACACTGCCCAACTAACATTTTGGTGTCACCTAAGGGTTTTATTATAACCTTAACATTTATAAGTGAGTTATATTTATCTCAGTTGGAACTAGTAGTGTTATAGAGGAGTTAAGAAAAATAATTAACTCCTAAAGTGTTACTACTACTAGAGCTTTATTGAACGCTGCTAAAAAGGTTTTAGGCTTATAAGAGTGTTACTTAAAGCAATTATACTTAAGATGTTAAAGCTTTAACCTGTTTGTAACGCTTAAACCTTTACAAGAGTGCTCGCTGAAGCTCATGAACTCTTATTGCTTTTTAGTTGTTGCAGTGGAGTGTCTTATAAAGCTTAAGGTGTTATATCTGCGATAAGGTGCAGGCAGGGACTTTATAACAGAGATTTTCAAGAGTGTTGTAACACAAGATACTAGAAGTGTTGAACAACACCGTTGTAAAGGCAAAGCCTGCACAATATTCTTGACTAAGGGTGTTGTAACTCAATAAGCGTTATAGATGAGTTAACTGACGCCTAAAGCTTTAATGTAAGCTCGCCATTGTTTTGGTGAACTCTAACCTACAAATTGATTAGGTTATTCAATATTTGACATCAAAATACCTCACTATTTATGTTACTCTTGCCATTCTATGGATGCCACTTAATTTAACATGCTACTGGCCAAGCAACAAGACCAGATAATGATAAAAATTTTAGGTGTATATTTTATTCTTCATAAGTTTTATTAGAAATCTTTAATAAATCCTGGGCGCGTTAAAATTGAGATGGGAAACATGGTATACACTTACCGTGAAATCACAAGAGCAGATTGTTTTCACTCAATTTCACATACAAATCCAATTTCATACACTTTCAATTTGTACAACTCCTGTCACATATATTAATAATCTTCGCCATTTTGTCGGTAGACTATATTTGTTACATAATTTTATAGTAAAGAAAAGAGTAAGATATATGCTCACTTGAAACTGGGCAAGCGCAAGAGTGTTACAACACTCTCAGCTAACACCTTAAGCGTTACTACTACGGTGATTGTAGAGTGTTGGTTAACACTATGGGTGTCAGATAACATTGATCTAAAGGCTTTCTAACACCTTAACCTGTAAGACGTGGGCCTCTTTCGTGGTTATATATGTAGGTAGGTGTTAAAGAATGCTCTAACACCTTTCTTACAGGCATTCTTAACACCTTAACACTTGGCTGGAACCGATATAAGAATGATATAAGGGTTATTTTAACGCTAGTGTGCTAGTTGGGTGGCAGCAGCACCTTCCATACACGCTAGTTAAAAGTCAGAGTTGCCACTCTTCTCCTTAATACTTACTTTACTCTTTGTGTGGCGCATACTGTGTGTAAGTAGTAACTTAGTGGTGCTAACTACAATACCTACGGTTACTAATCTCAAGTCAATTAATTGCTTATTTGAATTAACTGACTTTTAATGTTAGCTCTAAAGGTGCAGTTTCGGATATATATCTATAATGCTATATTGTGTAGCTTGATTTATTACTCGTATTAATCGAAACAACATAATTAATTAATTATTATCATATTACAAAGTTTAAAGCACAGAAGACTGTAGAAATACGTAGTGTAGGTATAATTATGTTGCTATGATAGGTACATCCATATCCATATCCATCCATATTAAAAGGTGAGAGAAAAGTGTTTGTTTGTCCGTCTTTCACGGCAAAACGGAGCGACGAATTGACGTAATTTAAGTGGAGATAGTTGAAGTCATGTAGAGTGTCATAGGCTACTTTTTGTCTCTTTCTAACCCCCCACTCCCCTAAAATTGGGGGTGGAAGAAAGAAGCTGCGATATAAACGAGTTCCACGCGGACGGAGTCGCGGGTAGAAGCTAGTTGTTTAATAAATGAGTAAAACGTTGTATGTAGGTAGGTATGTATTCTTGTTTATCGGGCTTCCCATACCCACATCAGTGAGCACCGGCGTGGGGCTGACGGCTCCGAACACCGTCGTAGGCTAATTAATACATCGCATGTTAGTCAAAGGGATTACGATGTCCATCATTTACCAATACCTCATGGCGTGTAGTAAATCCTAGTATGTTATAGAATTAATCCCCTGTCTTACTATTTGAATGCGTGCGGCTTTGACTTCCTAATTGAACTACGGCTGAGGGCCGTACCCATCCGCCATTGTATTATCCAGTTGACGAAATAAGTAAATTATAACTAGTTAAGCACATAACTACTATGTAATTTGTACAAGATTGTCTTAATAAGATTGGTCAAATTTCTTAATTTAGTTTTAGCTTTTGTTAATGTTTATCGTCGCCTAGTACCCAAAGTATACAAGGTTTGCTTAGTTTGGGACAAGGTCGATTTGTGTAAGATTGTCCGCAAATATCTATATTTATTTATTTTCATTTCTTAAAATTGTCCCGGCAGGCTCAGCTGTACACGCGTACTTTCTGCGAATGTGGTAAAACATGAGCAGACGAAAGTAATAACAAGGAGAAGAAGAAATATTTCCAAAATTAGATCAAAAGTTTGTTTCCCACTTCCAATGGTAGAATCCGTAGAATGGCGAAACAACTGACCCATCAGAATCTCTCTAGTACTGCTTGAAGATGCACCGTCATGATGTTGATTAAGTCGCACAGTGGCTGACGAGACAAATGGCGTCATTCATTATTGAATTGTTTGGTTTCAAATACGGTATCGTTATTTTTTTAATAATTTCCCGAATTCTATTAGGCAGGCTGGGGCAAGATGGGGTATAAGGTAAAATTACGCGATAAGAAAAAGATTATCAAAGTCTAAGCTTGTAACTCTATAGCGTCAGTGATTCTGAAAATACTCGGTGTTTATATGGTCGGAGTCGCTATTTAGAGTTCACAGAAGGCTGGGTGGCGTGTGCTGTATGTAAAAATGGGCTGGTGCTCAGGATCAAGACGTAGAAACATAAAATAGATAAAATTGAACTCAATGATAATGTCAGGCCTGTGGTACATGCACCGAGGAAGCTTCCTGTAGCCTTAAAAGACGCCATAAAATGCAAATTGGATGAGATGGTCAAAGACGGGATAATTGCGAGGGTCGAGGGTCCGACAGACTGGGTCAGCAGCATGACCGTTGCCAGAAAAGCTAATGGGGACATTAGGATTTGCTTAGATCCATGTGACCTAAACCAAGCCATCAAGCGGGAGCACTTTAAGCTACCGACTTTAGACGAGATCACCGCGAATTTAGGGGGATCCAAGTACTTCAGTACTTTGGATGCAAAGCAAGGTTTCTGGCAGTTAAAGCTACATGCAGATAGTACGGATCTATGTACTTTTAATACTAGTTTTGGTCGGTACAAATTTCTACGGATCCCTTTTGGAATTACCTCTGCGTCAGAAGTTTTTCACAAAAAAATGTATGAACACTTTGATAATATTCCTGGTGTATGTTTGTTTATCAATGACTTACTCATTTACGGGAGTACCAAAGAAGAACACGACCGTAGATTAAAAATGGTATTAGATAGATGCAGAGAAATTAACTTGAAATTAAACAAAAACATGTAAGATTGGCTTGTCGGAAATTAAATACTTGGGTCATAAAATCACTCCAAATGGTATTTACCCCGATGATACACATACGTCTGCGATAAGAAACATGCCTCGTCCGTCTAATGTAAAGGAATTAGAACGTTTTCTTGGTATGGTTAATTTTGTCGGAAATTTTATAGGTACCTAATTTGTCGGATAGAAATCATGTGTTAAGAGATCTCCTTAAGAAAGAAATAGAATGGCACTGGAATGAAGGGCATGAGAAGTCATTCAATAGCCTCAAAGAATGCTTGTCTAGTGTGCCGAGTTTACAATATTACAATTTGGATGAACCTGTAGTTATATATCTGTAGATTCAAGCAAGAATGGTCTTGGTGCTTGCTTGATGCAAAGAACTTGCAGGTTTGTTACGCATCTCGATCCCTGACCAAGGCAGAGCAAGCTTATGCTCAGATCGAAAAACAGCTCTTGGCTTGTGTCTATGCATGCGAAAAGTTCTATACATACATATATGGCCGAAACGACGTTACTGTAGAAACGGACCACAACTACCACAAGCCACTTGTAAGCATCATTCGCAAGCCAATAGCATCAGCCCCCGCACGTCTGCAAAGAATGTTATTGCGTCTAGAACCGTATACTTTTAAGTTAGTATACAAGCCCGGTAAATACTTTTATATCGCTGATACCTTATCACGCGCCGTAGAACCGGTCGGGGGATTGACAACAGAACCGCGCGACTATTTAGATGCGCGTGCGCAAGTTTGTGCGATCACGGTTAGTAATCCGCTCGTAGACACACATTTCATGCAGATTCAAAAGCAAACTCAAAATGATGTCGAACTGCAGTTGCTAGCTAAGTGTATCAAAGATGGGTGGCCAAGCCATAAACAAGAGGTATGTAGTGAGGTCAGATCGTACTGGGGTTAGAGGGACGAGTTAACTGAGGCATACGGTATGTTATGGAAGGGCGACAGAATAATTATTCCCTCCGATATGCGTAGTGAAATGTTAAGGCGAGTGCACATTGGTCACCTTGGTCTCGAAAAATGTAAATTGAGAATTCGTGAAGTAATGTTTTGGCCAAACATAAATGCACAATTAGAGGATTTAATAAATAATTGCCAGGCTCGCTTAATGTTTAAAAATGAAAATAGAAAGGAAACATTAATTTCGCACGAGGTTCCAAATAGAGCGTGGTCAAAAGTTGGTGCTGACATTTTTCACTGGAAGGGTAAGAAGTTTTTAATAGTAGTTGACTATTATAGCAAGTATGTGGAAGTGGTTGAATTGGGTTCCTTAACATCGGATTATATGATACAGCACATAAAGGTAATTTTTGGCCGACAAGGTATACCAGACATCATATCAGATAATGGACCAGAATTTAGTTCGCACAGTTTTAGTTTATTTGCTAGGTCATGGAAATTTCAGCATGTCACTTCTTCCCCCCATTATGCTCAAACTAATGGCCAGGCTGAGCGAACGGTGCAAACTATCAAAAATATGTTGAAGAAGACACAGATTGATGGCACAGAGTTTAGGTTAGCATTACTAGAATACTTGAATACTCCTATATCTAGTAAATTGGCATCCCCGTCTGAACTTCTTAACAATCTTAATCGTAAATTAAGAAGTATTGTTCCGTGTCCGCTGAAACTGCTCAGACCAAAGGTGCCAAGGCGTGTTCAATCTGAGCTCCAATTACGACAGACTAAGCAAAAATTGTATTATGACAAACGTGATTTGACTCTTCTCGTACCAGGTCAAAAGGTTAAGGTCCGGGTTAACAAAAGATGGATTAATGGTGTAATAAAAGAAATTCGTGGTATACGGTCGTATTCAATAGAAATAGTAGGGAGCGGGGTTTTAATTAGGAATAGACGACATTTGCTACGCGACTCCGATCTCCGTTCGGATTCCGAGGCTAGGAGCGCGGTGTGCTCCCTGCCTTATGATGACCCAGACCTCCCAGCTGATAACGCGATGACGTCACTCTCTCCTGCAGCGTTTGCGCAGCGGTCGGTTGACCCCTCCGTGATCGATTCTCGTGCGGTCCCAGTGTCTAATGCTAATTATACAAAACCTAATCATTATGTTACTCGTTCCGGCAGAACGGTCATACCACCTGATCGATGGGGCTACTAAACACGCCGGGTCACCAAACCAGCAGTACCTACACTGCATACACAATTCATAGCTTTAATACGCGTTAAATAAGTATTATCTGGTCATTGCGTTTTGTTGATAATTTTGTTTGTCCTCAAATTAAATTGTATTATCATTGTAATATTAATTTATAATCTAATTGTTCTACTTTGTTCTTTGTCATGCATGATTATTGAATGAATTGAATAGACAGATATAAGTAAATAAATTTATATGAATATTATAATTAGGAATTATATCAAATTATATAAAATAAAAGAATGTTTATAGACTTAATATACCTACAATGTGATCGAGAACATACATAAATAAAATGTAAAATGTTTTACCAAACTTATTTTGGTCAAATTTCATTTACCAAACAAATTTTAGCAACTATATTTTTTGCCAATGCAAACTTTGGCACAATTTTAATACGAATATTTTCATTACGTCAAATTTTCATTCAGCAAAATATTATTACGAAAAATTACATTATGGCATGTGGTCTTTTAGCAAATGCTTTAATAAGGCAAAAAAACATTAGACAATAAACATTTCGTCAAGTTAATGTTATGGCAAACTATAAATAGACAAAAATCACAATTGTTTGGGTTATGACATTTTACCAAAATACTATTAAAAAAACGTCACGATCCCTTAAATAAAATAATGCACGGTTAAGTAGGTAGGTAGGCAAAGGCGTTAAATTAGGTTAGGGCAGCCAAAAAAGGGGGGCTCGGGGGGAAAAGCCTCCTAGCAGTAAAAAACCAAACAATCGTAACTATTGTAGTATTTGGTAGGTTAGGTTATGGTTAGCTTGTGTCCCTTAGAGCGGAAATAGGCACCCCGCGAAGCGGGGTGACGTCGACACGCTGGCGGTTAGGTTAGAATTGCGACCTCTACACAAATTAATTTTCCCTACCCACATAACAAAAACAGTTGTTATTTTATTGTGTATCTTATACACCATTGAAATAAAGATGCAAATGATTTGTCATTGAAGACTTCCTCTGCTGATTAACCGACGGAATAGAAACGGTCAATTAAATATTGACGATACAAATCATTTGCCTTATTTTGTTTTGGTTAAAACATATTATGCCAACTAACATATTTGACTGAATGAAATTTGGTCAAAGTACCAGTTGGTAAACGAGATATTGCCTAAACATGAATATGCCAAACATAAGGTTTACGTAAGAATTATTTGTCGAGTGTTAATTTGGCAAACGATTATTTGGCAAATGAAATTCTACGAAAAATTTTTTGGGAAGTGATAATTTGTCAAATTTTTTTTGGTAAAACAAAGGTAACCCAAGTAAAATACTTCTAAATTGAAATTAAATTTGCCAAAGAAATTTTTTTTATATAACAAGGATATTAAAACTATAGAAGATACGATCATAATTGAATTAGGATTACCGTATACCTATTTCATGCATAATTTAGGTAATGATTATTAATCGATATTGTTATAAATTATAGTAGATGCTTGACGCACGTATATGCATTAAGTACAACTGTTTCTAGTCAGAAACATTTTGTAATAGAATATAGTATTATAACACGATCATAGTAACGCACCGGAATACCAATGGTTGCACCGCGCGCATCATACATGCTAACAGCGAAGACACACGCATCGACGCACACATGCACAGCCGCGGCGTATATAAGGCCATCGCGCGCACCGGACAATCATCTCAGTAGATTTACTTCTGGTCCAAGAGACCTTTTATCGTCCCGGCATTAGAGCCTTTCGCGTCCCTGGATACGTTCAGATTAAAGATGATAGGCAAGATGGTAGGCCATTCGGGGGCACGCTCATTTTCTACAAACGTAACTTACATTGCATAAGTCTCAATCCACCGCCCCTGACTAATATGGAAGTGTCGGTCTGTCGCATCTCGATGGAGGGGCACCCCCCGATATCGATTGCGTCAACCTACCTTTCACCTCAACGAGACTTACTTCTGACTGACCTCAACTCTTTAGCCTCCCTAGGTCCTTCGGTCATCGTGGCCGGGGACCTAAATAGTAAGCATACCAGCTGGGGATGCGTAGCATCCAATCCCAACGGCAATCGGCTTCATCACCTTTTGATCGATAGCCTCCCTTTCGATCTCCTCGCTCCCTTAGAGCCGACTCACTTCCCTCATAACGTAGACCACCGACCTGACATACTCGAAATAGCACTACTAAAGAACGTAGCGTTAACTCTGCGTTCTATAGAAGTGCTACACGAACTAGACTCGGATCATAGGCCAGTCCTCTTGAGACTAGGCCCTCACCCCAATAGTACTCCTCGAACCAGGACACTCGTGGACTGGGAAAAGGTACAATCAGGTCTCCTACAGACGGACTCCCCCCTGCTTAGAGATATCCCAGACAATATAACTACAACCGAACAGACAGACCAAGCGATCGATTCTTTCACCAACTACCTCAACGCTGTCCGAAGCGAAGCCTCAAGGGAGGTGTCGGCGGAGGACATCCAAAACCGACCTCTACCTACGGAACTGAGAGAGTTGGTGACAAGGAAAAATCGCGCCATACGTACCTATTCAAATCACCCTTCTGCCGAAAATCGGCAAATCCTGAGGGACTTGTCTAACGAGTCCAAACAGAGAATTGCCGAATTTCGGGAGAACTCGTTCAGGGATCTGATGGGGGAGATAACGCCTAGTCACCTGGCTTACTGGAAACTAGCGAGATCTCTCAAATCCGATGCCTGTTGGACCATCCCTCCCTTGGATCGACCGGATCACTCAACCCCCGCGTTCGAGGACAGTGAGAAAGCCGAATGCCTTGCGAGTAGTTTAGAGTCCCAATGTTCGCCCAACCTCCTCAACACCGACGAAGCCCACATTAGTAGGGTCGATTCCGAGGTGGACAGGAGATCGCGTCTCCCCGTAACTTCACCCATTTTACCGGTGTCGGTTAAGGAAGTCAGTGACCTTGTCAGGCGTCTCCGTATTAGGAAGGCTCCGGGTGCGGATGGTCTATCCAATCGCATCCTGAAACTTCTCCCCGAAACCCTCCTCCTCCTTTTGGTCGGCATCTTCAATGCCGCACTGACCAATGCTCACTTTCCAGCCGCGTGGAAATGTGCAACGGTCATAGGGATAGCGAAGCCCGGCAAACCCCGGACCTCGCCTGCCTCTTACAGGCCGATCAGCTTACTTAGCTCCCTTGGAAAGCTATATGAGCGGATCCTTCTCACGAGAATTCTCAGATTTACGGCTGAGAATAACCTCCTCATCGATGAACAGTTCGGCTTTAGATCCGGACACTCATGCGTCCAACAGGTGCACCGCGTCACGGAGCACGTGTTGGATGGTTTCTCTCGATTCCAGGGGCTCAAGACCGGTGCGATCTTTCTCGACGTAGCGAAAGCCTTCGACAAGGTCTGGCATAACGGGCTTGTATACAAGTTATACCAGCTCGGAATGCCGGACAGACTCGTACTCACAATACGAGATTTTCTCAGTGACCGAAGCTTTCGATACCGACTGGAGGGAACGTATTCGGACCCACACCCCATCCGGGCCGGAGTCCCGCAAGGCTCCGTGCTCTCTCCCACTCTCTACTCGTTATTCACAAACGACATTCCCAGGCACCCTAAGGTGCAACTGGGGTTGTTTGCGGATGACACCGCGCTCTTTACGACTCATTGTAAGTACGCTACTATCCGGCGATACCTCCAAGAGGCAATCTCCGACCTAGGTCGTTGGTTTAATCTTTGGCGTATCGAAGTCAATCCGGAGAAAAGCACTGCAATAGTCTTTCATCCGTCAGACTGCATTAGTACAGAAAGGCGGGTGGCTCCGATCCAGATGTTTGACCGACCCATCCCCTGGGTCAACGAGGCCAAATATCTTGGAGTGACCCTCGACAGGAGACTGACTTTCCGTAGCCACATCCGTAGGGTACGCAACCGCGCGTTGTTCGTGCTAGGAAGGCTAGGGCCGATGATCAACAAGTTTAGTAAAATGTCACTTAGGAATAAGCTGACACTCTACAAGACTTGTGTTCGTCCAATCATGACATATGCAAGTGTAGCATTCGCTCACGTGCCTATTTCATCGCTCAAGCCGCTTCAGGTCATTCAGAATCGTTTTCTCCGAAGGGCGACTGGTGCCCCGTGGTACCAATCGAACCTCAGCCTGCACCACGACATGGAGATTAGCACCATGTATGGTTTCTTTAAGCAGGCTGCCAGACGTTATTTTGATAACGCTCCCCACCATAGGAATCCGTTAGTTAGGAAGGCTGCTGACTACGTCCCCATCCCTCCCCCCTCTGTCGTTACTCGACGCTCACTGATTAGGGGCCGCACGGTCCGGCGTCCTAGGCACACACTCACGGAACCGGACGACGAAATCACAGCGTCCATCGAAAGATGGAACGCTGCGCTTTCGGCGTCCAACACATCGCGTACACTTCAGCGTTCCCGCCGGCGGGGACGTCCACCGCGAGACAACACAGACACATACAGTCCGCTTTCGTCCCGGTACCGCCGCATACCGGGTAGAGTCAGTCCGACGCAAGTCGGGCCTAGCTGAGTTTCTTGCTGGACTCTTCTCAGCTAGGCTAGGTTTTAGCGAACCAGCGATAAAACTCCCAGTAGTTCGATACCACTCACACCCCAGATTCGGTTGATACCGTTCAACCAATCTCACTGGAGCGCAAACTCTTAGAGTATTCCAGTGTACAAACTTCCCCGCGTGGTCGTGCCGGAGGCTTCCCCTGGATTTTCCCCAGGCCACCCTCCAACCTCGCAGTTCGACCGCTATATTGGGCCCGTCCTATTATAGCAACAGTCAGGTTCAAAAAAAAAAAAAAAAAAAAAAAAAAAAAAAAAAAAAAAAAAAAAAAAAAAAACGGACAATCATTCTCTCGCTAGACGGCAACGAGTGCGATAGCCACGCAGTCCACTCGAAGTCGTAGTACTTACCCTGATCGATAGCCCCGCAGTCCACGATCCTCCAATAGGGTTATGCTATTTGTATGTTACCAAGTTGTAAGTTACCTATACAATAAATAAACATCCGATAATTGGGCTTTTACTCACCTGGCAACCCTGCAGTATACATATTATGTTGTTAATTGATTAACTACTCATAGTCAATTTCAATTTTAACTACATTTTATCAAATTATTCTTTATACTTAGTCGCTAAAGAATAAAAAGTACTTAGTGATCAGTTATATTTAGTACCTACCTGCCTATATAGCTTAAGCTTAATTGTACCTACTCAAATATATGTAAGTCTCTTGTATTGTTTCTGAAAGGGATATAGGTGGCATATGTGTAGGCGTAAGATTTAAGATGCTAAATTCAAAAAAGGGAAGTTGTGGGTAAGTCTGGTTATGTATAATGCATGAATGTGGGTAAGTGAATAAAGTCAGTCTTAACCCGAACACAGTGTTTGATTTACATGTTCGACAGGGATACCCCATTTTGCCCCATAGCGATAGCCCATCTTGCACAATAGGGGTACTCCATCTTAGCCTACCTACAGAGTAAGACGGGGAGATGGCAGCTTATACAGATTACTATCCTAGAGTTCATAATAAGTATTGATTATGAAAGACTTACCTACTCTTACCAATGATAAAAAAAAACAATAGTCTTTTTAGTTTTATTGGACTTGGAACGCTAAATACCCCGTCATACCCCCGTCATTATTGAACTTATTGTTATAGTTTAAACAAATATATAAATAAATTGTTCAATACACCTAGAATATACCTTCCTTCATCTCGGTCGCAGAAACTATTTTCAGGGACTCGCACCGCACGTGTCAAAATATTTCTCAAAGATAGAATTGGAAGAACGTAATGGAATACCAATACTAATAGTTATTCAAGATATAAGTAAAATCCTTTTCAATACTTACCTGCGAATTTTGCGAATCCATTAGCATAAAACGTGCTAATCTAATATAATGATCTCAATCGATTGGTGTACGTGTACGGGAACGTGACGCTGTTCCAAAATTCATTATCTCAATTTTTATATAGGACGCGTCATCTTCGGGGTTCTTGTACATGTCCGGGGTGGCATTAATCACTTGGGCGCGGGGATATCGGTGAGCGTTAAATATTTTACAGCTGATATCGCGTTCCTGGTTCATAAATCCGCGTCAAAGAAACGCAACCAAATTGACAGCCATTCGATTACAGCCAGGGAGCCCATTTATAATCATCTACTTACCTGGGATCCATTAATGCCGGCTATTTTCATTGCAGTGCGCAGTTTGAACAACAGTAGGTAATTGGCCGGTCAGTGCATATCAGAAATCACTAAACTTAATTACTGCTGCATGTGGAATATTCGTAGCGACGTCGTTAGTATGGTATTGGTATGCTCTATAATGCACTGAATAAATCCAATTCTATTATCACTGCCTACTCAGCGCTTTCAGCGCATATTATTATTGCCGCTGTTTATTTTCGTACGAAAATGATACACCTATGTGCCAAGTATTTTAGAAATACAATGTGAATATTCTTTATATATAATTGGATATACATATGCAGTTTCATATACACAGGGTGACATTCTAATCAGGGTCCAATTTTTTTGTAAGCATTTGGTATCACTAATATACTCCATTTAAAAAAAAAACTGGTAGGTATTTTTAAAATTATAATTTGTCTATCCCAAAAGAATTATCCGTACTGCGTGGTTACTGGGCATTCAGTACCGCGCGGAGCGGGGCGGGGTCGAAGGAGGGGAGGCTTGCCGTGTGCAAACCTTACTACCCGCTGAGGTGCCCGCGCGGTAAGGTTTTTTGGGATAACTTTAAACAGCAATTACTATTTTTTTTTTGAACTAAATGAAAATTTTTTTTTTATTATTTTGCTGAAGAATCTTATACTTGAATTTGGACACTGATTTAAATGTCACCCTGTATAATAAATATTAAAATATAGATGACTATAAAAACAACCATTGGAATACTAATCAATATTAGACAGCTTGTCAACCCTGTTTTCTTTACATCAGGTACCTACACATGAAGGTACTAAATAATAATTTAATAAATATGAACCTTAGTTGCAAGCATGAGATGCCTTTGACAGCGCATGCTATGACCCCCAAATGTGTTTTTGGCTTCTTGGCGCCGCCACGCTTTTAGGAGTTCTTGCCATCCAAATGGTAGAGCGGTTACATACGCCGACTTTTTGTAGCGATACAAACGCGCGTTTCACGAACACGTCACTGTCGCGCGATAGTCGCGATACAAGCCATATAGCATCTTTCAAAAGCACCTGTAACGATGTATCTCGTTTGGTGTTTGTAGCGCTGCAAAAAGTAGGCGTGCGTAACCCGGCTCTGACCGGAGTGTGTCGTGTTTGGTACAGTAACTAACAATCCCATCAAAAACATAAATGTGAAAGGCTGCCAAGTTCGATACTATGGGAATGCTTCGCCTATAAAAGAAGTGAGATCTGAATACGAATACAAATTACAAATAATTTATTGATAAGACATAATGTACAGCAGTACAAATAAGAATAAGTACCAAGTTCCATAAAAATACCTCAAATCATAAATAGTTATAGGAATGCACACTTGATTTCCAGCAGTTTTTAAGGTACATTTTAAGGTACATTAACATTTATAATTTTCAGTACTTTTTAATGATGTAACTTGGCAAGTTACATCATTAAAAAGTACTGAAAATAATAAATCTTATCAGGAAACTGCTAAAAAAACCGGTGTGCGTTTCTCTATTATAATTTTAGGTATTTCTATGTAACGTGATACTTACCTATTCAAAATATACTTTAAAAACTGCTGGAAATCAAGTGTGCATTCCTATAACTATTTATGATTTGGGGTATTTTTATGGCACTTGGTACTTATTCAGATCTCCCTTCATTTATAGGCGAAGCATTCCCATAGTATCGAACTTGGCAGCCTTTCACATTTATGTTTTTGATGGGATTTAATTTATTTTTGTTAGGTGTAGGTTCTTTATAACTTTTTTATCACTATGTATCTAAATTTAAATAAGTCTTATCTCATATCCACTCCATAACTACTTATAGTAGAACAAAATTACACATTCGGTGTTTTCGAAACTGACTCACACTTGGCCGTTTTCAGATTTTTATTTTATTTCGACCTACGAGGGCTGTTCCGAAAATAGTTAGTCAACAGCGTACTATTAATCGTATTCATATAATTTTACTGTAGCTCAAAGGCAAATTTCATTACAAACTTTTTCGTGTAAATGTCACTAGCCAGTGACATTCCGTTATTTTTTTATGAAATCAGAAAAAAAACATGTCTGCCACTTTTTGCTCGCAAAAATGGAGCTAACGCGGGAAGCATTTCGTGCTATGATATATTATGATTATAAACGAGGGCTAACTTACAAGGATTCTCGTGAAAATTTAACTAGTGTTTTTGGGGCATTATCCCCATCTCTTGCCACTGTCAGTTACTGGTTCCGTGAATTTAAGCGTGGGCGGAGCGACGTCAAAGATGAGCCTAGACCGGGGCGACCGCCAACGGCAGTCACTCCAGAAAATGTTATCAAGGTGGAGTGGCTAATCAAGGAATCTCGAAACATTACCCACCGAGAAATTCAGGATGAACTGAAGATTGGATCCCAGGCAGTTTCTACCATTTTGCATGACCACCTTCAAGTTCGGAAGGTTTCGTCTCGATGGATACCACATTTTCTCACACAGGAGCAAAAAGATAGACGTGTCGATTGGTGCAAATTTATGCTAATAAATTATTTTTCGACGTAGTGGACCGGTAGCCGTAATTCCACTTGAGGATCATAAAACAGTTACCAGCCAATGGTACAGTGAAGTTTGCTTGCCACAGGCCTTCCAGGAGCTGAACGTCAGCCGTCCAAGTACTGGAACCCGGGGCATAATTTTTCATCAAGATAATGCTCCGGCTCACACGGCTGCCAGAACCATGGATTTTTTTAGCAAATCAGGAGTGCAACTGCTACCACACCCTGCGTACAGCCCTGACCTGGCTCCGTGTGCTTTTTTTCTGTTCCCCACGTTAAAAAAATCATTACGTGGGCGACGATTTTCGACGGCGGATGAAGCAGTAGACGAATTCAGGCGACTTTTTTTTGACCTTCCGCAAGAACAGTTTTTTTCCTGTTTTGAAAGTTGGTTCAGTCGAATGCATAACAGCATAAATGTAGCAGGGAAATACTTTGAAAAACTGTAATTAAAGTTTTATTATATTCCTTATAGTTTTTGTTTAACTAAAAATTTTCGGAACAGCCCTCGTAAAGACAAGCGTTCGAGCCAAATTTCAGGTCGGTACGACCATTGGAAGATAGACCCATTTAGTTAATTAATGACTTCATACTAGAACAAAGTTACACCTTCGCGATTTTTAAAACTGACTCACACTTGGCCGTTTTCAGATTTTTCCCTTTACTTTGACCTTAAGACCTATCTCCATGCCAAATTTCAAGTCAGTACGACCATTGGAAGTGGTCTAGGTTTTTGATGAATCAGTGAGTCAGTGAGTGTATAGTAAAAATGGCGATTTTCTGACGTCAATATCTCAAGAACTGCTGTAGGTAGAATAATGAAATTTTGTATTCTAGACAATTAAGGGGATGTCAACAGACACTCGAAATTTCATATGCGTAGATAAAATATGTTTTGAGTTATAGGGTGGTCGAAATTGGCCCGAAATGGTTCGTGTAATATAACCCACGGCCGGTGTGTCGCTTTTTTTTGCTCGAACTTGGTGGACACACTGCCGTGTGTCTAGATAAATTGGCTTTGAGCATTTGGTCTTATATGGTAGGTAGGTACTTGCCTACTGCATTATGCTACTCGAGATCCAATTCAAGCAAAATAGATTTTGGTGAAAACCATTTCCTCAATTGACTACGTGTCCAATTGATGATATAAACTCGACGACGATCGAAGACGGATTTGTTTCTCTATTGCTAGGTAATCCACAATAATGTATTATTCTACCACGAGTAATATCTCTATATCCCAGTTCAAACGCTTGACACCTAGCCAACCGAGATATTGTTTCCATAAAAGTATTTTCAGTCTTAAAGCAAAATGATTCAGGAATATCTAATTACTTTCTCTAGCGAGAAAGAAAGTACTTACTGAAAGCTAGTACAAAAATCATTATTAGTGCCGAGCAAGACAGGGATGTAGTTTTGCTTTTTATAAACGCCGTTTGCCTAACGCTCGACTTTATTATGTCATTAAAAGTCTCATCTTAATTTTTCTCTCTCTAGATTATGGTTTAAACAAGCCCATACCAGTTAAATGTTTCCAATAATTTAAAAAATAATTTTAAGGAAAGCTTCGATAGGGATAGCAAGTAGGACAGATTGATGACATTCCTATTAGTAGTTAACTCGATCTGGCGCCCGAGATAGGTACTTACTCGTATACCAAGCTGTTAGATCTAATAGCTAGCTGTGTTCGATCGTAGGTACTTAGACTTAAATTATACGTATAGGTGGTACTTTTTAACCGACTTCAAAAAAAAGGAGGAGGTTCTCAATTCGGTTGTATTTTTTTTTTTTTTTTTTTCAATGTTTGTTACCTCAGAACTCCGTCATTGATGAACCGATTCGGAAATATTTTTTTTTGTTCGTATGTATATTCACATAAACCTTTACACTGTTTACCTCTGTTTTTCTCTCTAACGTTCGATTCATAGTTAAGACATATATTAATCCAATATAAACCTAACAGCAAAGTCTCGATAATATTCTTAAGTAATGTGCTGCAAAGGATTGAAATCTCATTTCTAGTCATGTGGGTACATATCGTCTCAACTGAGTATGACAATATTCTTAATACGTTCGGAAATTGTAATAACTTTGCAATCCTTACCGCAGTATGATTGTTTTATGACTTAGGTATAATTAACTAGTGAATGGCTCTCCAGTCGTTAGCATCCATATCCATATCAAACATAAAATTTCAACAGACAGCATAATCTTATAAATATACATAGACAGAAAAGTAGATAAGTACCCAGACAGATGAAAAATGTATAATTAAAAAAACAGGTAAACCTACATGCGAGTCCGAAACTGGAAGTTATAATTAAAAAATGTACAGTGTGTAGTGGCTTCGGCAGAGTTCAGTCGTCATTCGGCAAAAAAATCAGCATATGCTCCTGGTTTTTGCGTCCTACAGTCAATTTACCTTAAAATTTATGAAATTTTCGCCTGGTGCAGTCAACGGGCAAATACTGAAGCGTTGTTCGCAACAAAGTGGAAATAATAAAGTGCCGCCAGGTGGTACATTGCGCATTCTTTTTACATAGTTATGTGAAACTTTGAAACCTACTACTAGTTCAGAGTCCGCAGTAAGCTCGATTCTCCATACAAACGTAGTTACGCTCTCATTCTAAAACGACTACCTAGTTTGTTGTACTTAGAATAAGTTAAGGTATATCCAGGTCTGTAATTAGTTTATGTAGCTTCTGATACCATATAGTAAAAAATACAGGAATTTACGTGTTTCAAACAAAACTGTTCAAAAAATTATCTGCCTGTATCATTTAAAACATTACTTTTTATTATTGAAAACATTGATCTCAGCTTCACATGAGCGGAAAAAAAATAAACATTATTATAACTTCGCGCTTTGGATAGTGTTTTCGAAATATTTGACCGAATGCAATATTTCATTTCTTTTTCGCCATATCTGTCAGCATAATTAATCATTACGATCCGGTGCACGGTAGACCTTCACTAAACACATAATATATGATGAAGCATTAAATAAAATATCAATTATATGCGTAAAATTCGTATTATGGCGTAAGTTTAAAGAAGTCAGGAAACATATCGCGCTCTATATTGAACATAATACCTGTCTCGCTCTATCTTATAGTCAGTGATCGGTTTTTTGGATTCTCCCTCGCGGGATATCAAGTAGAAATAGTACATTACTGCAGAGGCCGTGAAGTAAGGGATTGCTGGAAGAGCTCCGGGGTTGCCGCCTTTTTTATTTTTTAAACATGCCATTTCAACAAACCGTTCAAGCACCATGTTTAACCGCACATAAGTATAGTACCATAGATTTTGTTTTTTTTACGTCGCAAATCTGCTTACAGAGTCTAGTGGTGGTTGGCAGTATGTAATTTTTCCTTTGTCAGTTTAATATAAGTAAGCAAATTTAAAAATTTAGAGTTGCGGACAATAATGTTTTTAGTTAGGGTTTTCATACATTACTTCTTGGCTTAAGGCCAAGAAGTAATGTAGGGAGCCATAAACAAGAAACTTCTTGTCTTCATTTCCTGATATTAACGCATACATTTCAGAGCATGTTTGAGAAAATTAGTATTTAATTGATGACCTTGTAGGTATTTATTTTAATTTTAATATTTCCTCACATCGTTTGAGAAAAGCACTATACAATCCTCGGCCGGAACAGGGATTGCTGGACTCGTTGTATCCGGCCTCGTCTACGACTCGGCCGTCTACCCCAATGCTCGTCCAGCAATCCCTTACTTCACGGTCACTGCAGTAATGTACTATTTCTCAAACATGCTCTGAAATGTATGCGTTAATATCACGAAATGAAGACAAGAAGTTTCTTGTTTATGGCTCACTACATTACTTCTTGGCCTTAAGCCAAGAAGTAATGTATGAAAACTCTAACTAAAAACTCTACTTTAACTCTATCTTTTTAAATTTGCTTACTAATATTAAACTGACAAAGGAAAAATTACATACTGCCAACCACCACTAGACTCTGTAAGCATACTTGCGACATAAAAAAAACAAAATCTATGGTACTATACATATGTGCGGTTAAACATGGTGCTCGAATGGCTTGTTGAAATGGCATGTTTAAAAAATAAAAAAGGCGGCAAATTACACAATTTTTTTCTGAACTATCGTTCCGATTGTAATTTCAACAAACTATTAATTAGTTGATTACCTTGTATTTATTTTAATTTTATTATTTCCTCACATCGTTTGAGAAAAGCACTATACAATCCTCGGCCGGAACAGGGATTGCTGGACTCGTTGCATCCGGCCTCGTCTACGACTCGGCCGTCTACCCCAAGCTCGTCCAGCAATCCCTTACTTCACGGCCTCTGCAGTAATGTACTATTGTTGAAATTACAATCGGAACGAAAGTACAACAACTGTGTAATTTGCCGCCTTTTTTTAAACATGCCATTTCGAAAAGCCGTTCAAACAACATGTTTAACCGCAAATAAGAATAGTACCATAGATTTTGTTTTTTTTATGTCGCAAGTCTGCTTACAGAGTCTAACAGTGGTGGTTGGCAGTATGTAATTTTTCCTTTGTCAGTTTAATATTAGTCAGCAAATTTAAAAAGTTAGAGTAGCGGACAATAATGTTTTTAGTTAGGGTTTAAGGGTTAACTTCTTGTCTTCATTTCGTGATATTAACGCATACATTTCAGAGCATGTTTGAGAAAAGTTAATGCGTATACGACAGTTTCCCGCGATACTGAACAAACCGTACAAAAATCTTAACTATATTAAATTTTCTACTTGATATCCCGCGAGGGAGAATCCAAAAAACCGATCACTGCTTATAAGTGCATACATTCTTCGGCGCTCGGACGATTAAACGCGCCTTATGCTTAAATACTTCGAATGAAAGGTCACCAAACAAAGACGGATAGCTTTCTTCTTATACTTTTAGATATTACTGAATAGCAAAAATATCTCGAAATATCAGACAATGATTTATTAAGACCTACATCATGAGCATAGCACTGTACAGAAGCGAGACGTGGACTCTAACCCAGCGTGATAGAGAGACTGAACGCATTTGAAATGTGGGCATGGATGGAAGGTATTAGTTGGACAGAAAGAAGAATAAACGAAGAGGTTCTAAATTTGATAGGAGCAAGAAGAAAGTCAATATAACGATTTTATGCGAGACAGTGAAACTTAGACGGTCAGCGAAAATGTGTTGCCACAAACATCTACTAAGTAAGCTAACTAATGCATAAGTTAAATTAGAACAACCTATGTCCTCGTATGTCGAAGAGGAGAAAATACTTCCTATCCTTTCCGAGCTCCGTGAACAACTGGGTCTAGATCTTACGAATGTATCAGGCCAATTTTGAATAACTTTACATCAAATACAAAGCTCAGATATTGAGCGGGTAACACTATTAATTATAACTAGTACACCATTTGCCACGTGAGTGTAATCAATTAATTATCGTTTATTAATAATTCATTCATAAAGTTTCAGTTCTCGCTACGTGTGAGAATCCTAATTATGATTACCTATCTGTCTATGTAAATATTAATGGGTTACTCTATATGGTTTACTTACATCACGAATTTCTTAATACGGATAATCCGTTCTTAACCTACAAAATATTTGTATACCTGAGGGGTAATCACGTAACGTTGCTAACGCGCGTTAGGATAGTCTGTAATTTTTCCAAATAAATATTTACATTTAGATCTACCTAACATATGTACAATGCGTTATGTGATCGGTCTGCTTGATCGAAGACTGTCAGAAGATTTTATGAATGCTAAAGAAAAGAATTAAGGAATACGAAACGACAGTTAAGTTATCTTAACGGTCATTCGAATAGTTCTGCAATTACTATTGAAATTCAAATTAGTTGCCTAGGCACAGTACCGGGATATTCAAATATACAAGTAGTATGGTCATATGTTATGTATTTGCACGCCTGCATGCAAGCGTGCAAATACATACTATGTACAAGTCAATTAAATCGTCTAAAAAATAAACTGAAATTAAAATTACGATACAACGTCTAATTGAAATAATATTTTTTTTTACATGATACCTACTCTCAAAGAGGCAGAATAAAATTATGTAACTAATACTACTAATTCTTATAGGTACTATTGATGTTCGCGATACGCGTTAAGTAGGCTACGTTTAAAGGCTCCCTTTAACATCTTTTCGAGTATTTCCTCTGGGAGATGGTTGTAAATAACAATGCATATATTGAACACACGTAATTTCTCTTGTAGATCATTTTGTGACTTCGAGGGTGATACAAAAGGTTCATTATTTTTACCCGTATTTGCTATTCGAGAACTTCGCCACGTGTTTAAACGGTAAGAAGATGGGGGAATGGCGTGATGGTGGGAACTAGTAATGTGACCTAACAAAATTACATATTTCTCTTAAATATCTAATTGTATGGTTTTTGAAACAGTGGTGCGCAACTTTCGTACCACCATGAATTACTAATGACTCTGACACACTTTTCTGTATCTTGAAGACTCTATCTACGTCCACTGCGTATCCCCACAATACCAACCCATAGCCGAGGACAGATGATACGTAACCATGGTTAGCCGTTAATGAATGTATGAAAACATTTATTTCAGAACAAATTCCATATCAAAATAATACTTTTAAGTACACGGTTCAACTCACGTATTCAATGTCAAGTTCCATATCGGTTAATAACATTTTAACTTAACCTATTGTTAAAATACACTTGTTAATGCAGCTTCAGTTGACACAATGTCTCTTACTCAGGCTTGTGAGCGCTAGTATAAAATGGCCTAGTTTGTTGGAGATTTACTCCTCTGGTTATTCTGTTTTAAATTCAGTGATTGACGACGAGACAGGAAGGGATTGGGCTAAGCTTTTGGTTATCTAGACCAGAGTCTGGTCACTTGCTTCGTACCTATATGTCACCTAGTAACCATCCACACTCCGTATCTACAGCCATGACTACCCGTCATCCGCGGCAAACAATTCGCGGCAAAGTTCAGCTCTGGTTTCTCAATTCTCAGTAATTTCGACACGTCAACGAAAACTATACTTAAATATTTTTTTTATAAATACCTACCTATTGTTACTATCAGATGAACAAAATTACCAAAGAAAAGGGAAAACCTAACAGGTAATTATATTTTAAACACAATTGCTCGTAACGTACCTCTTATTGTGTCGCTTTTAGGCTCATAATCCTGTATATTAAAAACGCGTGTTTTATAACATTACAACACTTGTGTGTTATGGTTATATCCCGATTAAGTCACGTTGGCACCTTGCAGCAAGATATATGCATGAACACGGTGCATTCTTAAATTAACCGGGTTGTACAGAATGTACAGCTTTTTTTTTAATTTTCCGCATATGGATTCTTACTCGACTAAACAAATTAAATCCTTTTTGTTAATTAATTGACTATTTCTTTTTGTATATGATATGGAAACGTTTAATTTAGTAAAACTTTTCATAACATTTTACATGAATTAAATACAGATAACATTTTAAAACGAAAATATAATTTTATTTGGTATTGGCTGTTTAGAGATTTCTGTGCCCACACTGCGCAAACTTCACGAAAAAAAAACTGTTGGGCGCCATTATAGGTTATTTATTTCACAAATATTTGTAAAATTTGTTTATGCGTGTTTGGTTATTATCTAAAATGTTGACTCGGGGTGACTAGAAAAGTGATAAATAGAATGGACGCCACTGGAAATTCTTGGCGATGTGCAATTGTGAGTAAAAACCTGTTGTCATCTTAATGATTTGCTTAATGTAAAGTAAATAATTTGGCAGGCCTATAACATTTTCATCTTGTGAAAATGATTTTTTCCTCGCAAAATGTGTTGAAAAACGTCGTATGATACGCGTGAGCTTTGATAATTACATCCTCGGCTTCCTTATCACGCTCACCTGCGGTTCGCGTGAACAATTTCGCCTCTGATGTAATTATCAACCTACCTCACTTGTATCACAATGTACTATTTTCACCTCAGCATCTCGAACAAGCATATTTTTCTATGTGAAAACAGTGTGCAAAATGCGATTTAGCTCATTTCGTGACACAAAGTAGCTTTTTGATTTTGATGCCGAGCACTGATATTTTGATCGTATGGGGTCTTTTACAAATTCAGAATATTTGAATTTTATTAGGTCTGTACCTTACCCTGCCTTTCATTTCATTACGAAAGAAGAAACTTCCAGCCTCCCGAACAAGCCGGTTTCCGAAGAGGCTAAAGCCGTAGACCACATCCACACGCTTCGTCAGGTTATACAGAAGACCGAGGAGTATAACCTGCCCCTCTGCTTGGCGTTCGTGGATTATGAGAAAGCCTTCGATTCGATTGAAACCTGGGCTGTACTACAGTCTCTCCAGCGGTGCCAAGTTGACTATCGCTATATCGAGAGCGCTCTTGCTTGAAGCATATATTCAATGTGCCTCTTACCAGGCGGTGATCACTCCCGGTTTTAAACGTATTGATCACGGAGACATCATTGAATACATGCATCCTCGTCGACATGATGAAGTCAATCTCGTTTTTAGTCACACCATCGGGACTCATCCAGGTCCACTTTCTGTGCTCGCGTTTCTTGAAGAAGGAATTCATCATGTAGAATCCCTCCTTCTCCAAGAAACCAGCCAGTAGTTGGCCCCGGTGGTTCCGACTTTCAACTCCGAATTGCCCCACTATTAACTCCTCACCATCTCTCTTGCCCAGTTTAGCGTTGAAGTCCCCCATGACAACGGTGAAGTAGGTTTTGGAGCTATGCATGGCCTTAGATATATCTTCATACCTAGCCTCCACCTCGTCGTCGGAATGTGTCGAGGTCGGCGCGTAAACCTGTATGACCTTCAACGAGTACCTTTCGGATACTTGAGTATAAGGTACGCCACCCTAGTCGACACACTCTCGATCTTCACCACATTAAAAAATTGCGCGCAGTTAATTTGCTTAAGATTTAATGAGGTATATTATTATTCATTCTTACGTTACTGATATGATTTTAAATATAAAAACTGATAGAATAAATCAATTCTCCATCTAACTTTTACAAAATGAAAAAAAAAAATGATTAATACGTATAGCTCGAAAGTTTATGTAAAATCTGTGAATTTTAAAAATAATACGGTTAATTTTTAGTGATCAGTTGGTGTCAAGCGAGACTAGTATAGATATATAAATATCCCTTGGTTTATCGCGTCTTGTCTCGCCTTTCTAGTATTTCCTAACGGCGCGGCCGGCGCTGAGGAGTTAAAACAAGCAGTGATGGTGGTGATGTGTCCGACACCGAACGACTAATTAAGTTATCTTCCTGAATAATCACGAGAAGAATAGGTACTTGATACTATGGTATATTTTTAATGTCACTATGTTCTCAACTTTTCACTGCGGAGGTGTGAAAAGTTGTGTTTTTGTGTACTGTGTCTGTGTACAATTTTAGAATCTTATACTTCTGCTTTTGCGCCATAAGTTGTTGTCCTTGTTGATTACGGAACCCTAAAAATTGGTAAGTCCACGGTTGTGTTTTAAATCAATAGGTGTTTATTTCACTCTCTTACTTTCACACTCACTCCTCTCATAAATAAAATAGGTACCTATGAAAGATTAAATGGGAGAGAGAGACATATGTAAACAGGCGTTCTTATGGCTCTTCTAGTCATCCTTTTGGGTAGTGGAGAAATGAAATAAAACAATGAGGTTAATAGGTGTTGCAGAAACCCAAGGTGTTGATAAAAATGAACAATTACAATATATATACACATACCTAAATCAAATACAAAAATACATACGATAATACATATATACAAACCAATATCATAACCATAAAAACAAAAAAAGGAAAATGAACAAAAAAACGATTTAATCGACACATCAAAAATATTATGAGACACATATTTACCTAAATGCTAAAACAGTGTTTGTATAGTTTTTCTATTATAATCACTCAACAAAGAAATATATACCAAATAATTGAATGGCTAGTTTTTTCTTTCACTAGTTACTCAGTTGTCGCTTCAAGTAGGAACATTAAGGATAAAATAAACCTTTGCTCCTACACAGACCGGCTGAACACGCTCAATTACCTGCTTCAAAATCAGTTGAATAAATCTGCCGTGAAAATGTCAGAAACACTCTCACATTTATCACGATGGATTGATTGACACGTGAATGAAGCTAAAAGCGATTACATTATTGTAGCTAATTACTAATTGTAGCTAATGACTTGTGTTATCGTTGTACGCAGACGGTAGGGTAGCCTGGATCATTTTGGCTAATATATGCAAGAAGTTGTCTAAAAAGATGCCTAGTATGTAGATTCAAGCAATCAAATTTGAAGATGACGTCAAGGGCTGGTGTACGTTACGTAGGTATTTTAACAGATACACGCGAGAAGATTCTTGGAACGCCACCTGTTTCCGTTTATGTGGTTCAATCTGCATTTTAAAAGCGGCGCACCTCCTCCGACGTTTCCATGTAAGAAAACTTCCTCCGACGTCATGTTAAATCCATCTAGTTTTAAATAGTCTACTTACATAAAATATTAGGGGACAATCCTTCACTAATAGAATCCATACTAATATTATAAATGGGAAAGTGTATGTGTATGTGTGGTTTGTTTGTTTGTCCGTCTTTCACGGCAAAACGGAGCGACGAATTGACGTGATTTTTTAAATGGAGATATGTAGTTGAAAGGATGGAGAGTGACATAGGATAGTTTTTACCCCCGAAATCATCACCTAAGGGGGTGAAATGGGGGGGCGGGAAACGATTGTATTTTATTTTATTTATTTATTTATTTATTAAGAAAATAATAATAAAATATGAACAAGTACAATGTCCCGCAAAACCGTTTGCACAGTTTGACTGTGGGATCGAGCAGTCTGGAGCTAGTATGGAGCTGCGATATAAAATAAAGAGATAGATACGAGTTCCACGCAGACGGAGTCGCGGGCAGAAGCTGGTAACATTATATTTAAGACCCCGAGCACCGCTGGTGCCAACCGGGATACCGCTAAAATAAAGCAGAATATGTGAAAATTTTAATTTGATTTACCGATTCTATTTTTAACAGTTGCCTCATACGTACTGAGTAGGTACTTCATAAAAAGGCTAATGAATACGAGTATAGCCTACTCAGCTTCAATATTTTAATAATAGTCATAATTTGTTAACACCCCTCACACCACACGTCAGCCTCAGCCGTAGCGAATATTCCATTACGTCAGAGATACATGCTATCCTGGATAATCAGTAACTAGCTATCAACAATTTGTATTGTGAATACGGTTATTGACACGATATACCTATTGAAATACGGATATATTGTCAGAATAGCAAAATGAAAGATGGATTGCATATATTATAGAGAATGGCTATAATGTTCATCAGTCGCAGCCCAGGTTACATGGCTACATGTTAATTCGCAGACCCACATTGTACCTGACTTTATAAACCGCAGCGCCCTATTGTTGTGTTTGGTTAGGGCGGGCAGGATCGCTCTCACGCGCCTATAGAGCTGCTAACCAATCTTGGTTGGTTCAACAGTTCGCTCATTCAGAGAGATACCCAAAACATCGTCAATATACTAACATTCTGTTGAGAAGCGACTGTGAAGAGTAGAAAAGACTGAGACACTTTAAGAATAAAGGATTCCCTAGAGACAATTGAGTCTGTCAAGTGGTTTCAGCATCCTATATCTCTTTAAGGGTACTCAAAGTTGACAAGCATCTACTCAGTACTTATGCAAGATATTAACCTTATACTTTAGTACTCACGGCGGTCATTCGAATCACTGTATCGCTGTTATAACTGTTTTGGGTCTTTGTAAATGTAATATTTTGGTCACAAATTCACCAAACAGAGCAAGTACTTAATGACAAACGACCAATCACCACGACTGAGAGAAGTACTCATAGCTAGTAAAATTGTTTTTTGGCTCTATATAATCCTATAACTAGAGTAAGAAGTTGTGTCGGTTTCATTTATTGCCTTCAATCGATATCCGAACTTTTTGCTCCCAATTAGTTAAAATATTTTCCTAATACAGTTCAAAAGTCCGTTCGAAATCACGTGGCCGGGTACAGGCATACAAACATCGAAGTCATAACAACAAGGTTCCGTTGGCATCCTTTGGGTGTAGTACCCTAAAAATGTTATCTTCGTAACTATATATCGTTAAATTCAGTCAAGATCTCCTTTCCGATAAAGTCGCGACGATGTTAGTATCGCATGTGCGGTGCGGGAGTTAGGGGCGGGAGGAGGCGGCGGAGGTATCGGTGGCATTTTCGCGCTCCACTGGAGTCAGTGAAAAGCGGCCATTGCAATCTCTGGCCACGCTTGAACACTTCCCCGCGTGTTTATGTGTTTTATGTCTCCTTGTATGTATTTCATGGCAGCTATGGCAAAACACAAAATACACGAGCGGTTTTTAACTAAACATCAAGTAGATTCCCAGCGCTTAGTAGAGGAGATAAGTTTATAATTTAGGTACATTAAAAACAAAGTTTAAACCGACTTTAATTCAATACTTCGCCAAGGAGCATACATAAACATTTCGTTTCCACTTTACCGCATGAACTGCTTTTCGAGAGCAAATGCCTAGATTATTGCAGAAATAACCCAAGTGGATATAGTACTTAAGCTGATAATATTTGAGGAGTTCCGTCGATTCCTCAAGGGTCTTCGAATCACCTTTGGCACTTCATTAGTTGCTACTTTAAAAAACGGAACCATATCGGAATACATGACGTGTAGGTACTTTACATTATTAGGAGTTCTATAAGTCATCAATCAATCTCTCATCATCAATTTAACTTTTGTGGTTTCAGAGTGTAAATATACGAGTTATAATAGAATGTAACGAAACCTCCATACGCGTGGCTATTAAAATTTTCATCACACTTGCTCGTCAATGGCGTTATTACTTGCGAGCGTACAGAGCAGTTATAGCCGTTTTAGCTCCCACGGGCTGTTAAGTTTAGTTTTAAAATATAGAACCCACTCATACTTCACTTCGGTCTGAGGTTGTTTCCAATCAGCCAAGGTGTATTTCATATCTTCAAATGTTTGCTACAACCAACTTTTAATACGTATAAAACATATCTTTATACTAAATTTAACTGCAATTTAATGTTTAGTATTTATTAAAAATAATTTTAAATGTTTTTAAATGTTTTCAAACTGTGGCTGTATACCGAAGGGTCTTTGCCATACGCGCCTCACGTCAAATTCAACAAAATGGACGACTGACATGTTGCAGTTTTTATTACGATTTGTATTAATTTCATCTAAAATTTATTTGTTTCCTCGCAAATGTGATGAAAAACATTGTGTATAACACGGGCGTAAGAATATTGCAAACTCGAGTCATCAAAAGCCCTCCGCCTTCGGCGTCGGGCTTCTGATAGACTCTTGTTAGCAATATTCCACTTACGCCCCTCGTTAAACAATGTACTATAAGGAGTTCCCTCAATTCCTCATGGATCCCATCATCCGACTGGCTTTTTGAAAGCAATAGTATCAATCTGGACGCATAATTATACTTCTATATAAAAGAAAGTATTGTTCGAATCGGTTTATAAATGTCAGAGTTCTGAGGTAACATACATTTAAACACAAAAATAATACAACTGAATTGAGAACCTGCTTTTTTAATAACACGTCGGTGGCAAACAAGCCTACCACCCACCCAATGGTAAGTGGTCACCGTCGCCTCTACCTCTTTTTAAAACGGTTAAAAATAGACGAATAACTCGAGATATATAACATTTAGCTTTAAGGGGCTACCCGAGGATTTCATCGATTTTTGACAAGTTTTGAATCGTATCTCCTTTTCATAGAAAATTAAAATGTATATTTAAATTTTTCATTGTCCATGCACGTGGATACCTCTCATTTAAAACCATTCCAAATTTACTTTTGCACTAAGTACAGATAGAATTGTAAGTCAAACGGTTTTTCAATCTTTTATCTCCCACTTTGTCTACCGTATTTTCAAAGAAATGAATACTTAATTTTGTAAGTATGTTTTTTTTAAACATTGTCTAAAAAAAATACTTATTTCATTATAATTAATTAACTTAAGATCTAACATACATACAAAATCTACGTATTTGGGTTCGTAGGTATATGACGTCTCTACAAACGTGTCTAGGGTTTTCATTTTAAACCAATTAACACAAAAGTTATGGCCAGAAAACCAGTTCTTTGGCCTAAAATTGTTCAACTTTGATGCCAAATATCTCGAATATTATGAACTTTGAAGTAAATAATCATATTTACTTACCTAACTATACCATATACTATAATGCTGTAGTTGTTGTTAAAATAATAATTAACAAAAAACATTAGAAAACTAAGGGATACAGATCGAAGGTCATTGGCATATAGGAGCCCCACAATAGGTATAGTAAACACAGAGCTAAAAATTAGAAGTTAAATACGCACGCTAGTTTCATTGAGTTCTATACCTTCCTTAATTCTATAACATCACTGCCATCAAAGGAACTCTGAACTCCAATAGTAGAAAGTTTGATCGAAAAGTTGTAATAAAAAAATCGTGACAAATTATATACACTGGGAATATTTTATTCCAAACGCATCTCCTTGCCGAGGCTGGTAGGTAATAGGCATATACGAAGGGCACAACTGAAATGATCGGGAACAAACTTTTCTATTTTTTATGTAGTAATGAATATGTTTAGAGTTTATAACTATAGACTTGAAACTATAGCTAAAAAGTCATTTTAAGGCCACCCGGTGGGAATCGGCTTGCAAGTTGTATGGGCGCTCCGCCACTGCTCGTTACATACTACTTGGTACATCTGAAACTGAATCAACGGTATCTTACGAGTAGCATCTACGCTTCCTATCGCTCAGTATAAATTCCAAAAGAATTTATCAAGTCTTACAATGGTTTATTGATCACTTTGAAAGCTTCCTATCAACACATCTAAATGTTAACTAATTAGGTAAAATTAACTGATAGGAAAACAAGCGAACTTTGTTAATTAGCAAGACTTCTTTGATGTTCGTTAGAATGTTCCGTCTGACGCAAACAAAATCCTTAAATTTGCAGAAATGATTCTCTCCATTTTTTATTATTGCTGAGTCACAGATTATTTGTTTGATCTCCGTTTACACGCAAAGACGCTATGAATCACTCATTACCGCTAGTAGAAGTGAGAGCTAGAATAACAAAATATGCACAACATGAAAGCAAAAAAGTAATGTCTATTATTATTGTTTCTAGGTACTTACAGCAACGCGAGCTTATTATGTATATATGCCTACCTCTTTTCATTTATTTATTTAAAACTAATTTAAATCTATCATTACAGGTCGTACCTAATGTGATAGATAAGCAACATTGAACATAAACAACATACGTAATGAATGATAATACTTGACAATATAGTTTGAAAGGAATCATACACACAACCTAGACTAACACAATAATGAACATTGCGGCCTCAGTGAGATCATTCAGGGAGCACGTGAATATGTCCAGGTCGAGCGTAACTTTAGCCCTCGTCAGTTCTTTCAGCCGCTTTGTGCGAGAGACGGGCACGGCCAGCAGCGGCGGCCGGCGGCGGCGCGCCGCCCCGCGTGCCCATCCGGGACGTACAGTGCCACAGCGTGCAAGACCCAGGACTATTTTATGATGATAATTAATCATCGTAAAATATCGATGACAGAGCACAAATTATATAAATTAGTTTTTAAAAAGGTTTTATCCGACTTTCATTCAGTACTCCGAAGATCCACATGAATATTTCCACTTTACCACATGAACTGCTTTCCCAAAGTTGATTATTACGGAAAAAAACAAATAGTTGTAATAAGACCGATAATATTTGAGGAGTTCCGCTGATTTCTCAACGATCACCTTGAGCACTTCGTTAGTTGCTATTGCAACGGTCTTTTTTACATATTTAAGATGATGTTCAGTACGTCATTGAAGAGCTCCATAAGTCATCTGGGGTCTTCATCGTTAAGTTAGAACCACGACCCTTACAGAACCGAACATCTACCAGAAATGTAGGTTAGGTTAAGTTAGAACTGTGATGCTCCCAGAACTGAAAAGAAGGTAATGTTTCCTTTAACCTGGTGATTATTTTGTTAATTTAAAAAGTTATTTTCTGACACTGTTAAATGGGGACGGCGGATGGACATGGAAAGTTCTATTATCTTATAGCATTAGATACGTTTGCTTTCAATACTACTCGTATACAGGTAGCCCGGACTAACGTGAGTAAAACTACTGAACGGATTTAGGCAAAAAAATCCAATAATGTAGCTTTCTTTAATACATGATTCTTAAGATATTTATCTAAGTAAAAAACCGGCCAAGTGCGAGTCGGACTAGCGCACCGAGGGTTCCGTACAAAATTTACGTATTTCGCAATGTTTCCTTTATCTGTGCTACCAGACATTGCTTCGTACCAATTTTCAAGATTCGGAGTTCATGGGAAGAACCCTGTACGTTTTGATTCCCTTGCGAGTTTCAAAAATTTGCGGAAATTTGCGGCATAAACGGCTGTATCTTTTGTTACGTTGGCTAAGAAGTTTGATTTTTTTCACAGCTCCAAGGGACAGTATACCTGAATATTTGGTATAAATTTTAGGTTGATACCTCACACGTTCCTGAGAAAAAGGGTCTTGACAGACGGACGGACGGACGGACAACAAAGTGATCCTATATGTGTTCCGTTTTTTCCGTTTGAGGTACGGAATCCTAAAAACGGACTTTTCAATTGAATTTCGCAATTTAAACTAATGAACTCATCGCACTGTTACCTTCTACGCTTAATACCTGAACGGATTTAGATAAAATTTTCCTTGGAAGGATAACGCATAGTTTTTATCGCGGAAATCATCCTTTAAGATCGTTGAACTTTGGGTCGGCGATAATTAAGGTTCCGCCTACAATAATTTAATAGCAAACTTTTTTCTAAGACGAGACAAGTTCAATGCGCACGAAGTCGTGGGCAACGACTAGTCATTTTATATGTCTTCAGTGACACACGCAAGCACACGCATCGATTGATGTATGATTCATTAAAATCGACCCACGTACTTGCCGAGTTAGTCCTTCTCAATCCGCACGAATTTTTCAGTCAGGGTGATGCAGATATCGACGAACACTGGCTGGCGCATCGACATGATATGCGAACTTAAACGACGTTGTCCGTCGGGCCCTAGCCAGTGCGGGAACGCCGTCTATTTTAGAACCAACCGGCCTTGCCCGTGATGACGGGAAGAGATCCGACGGCATGACCCTCGTGCCATGGAAGATGGGACGGCTGCTGGTTTGGGACGCAACATGTTCCGATACTCTTGCGGTGTCTCATCTCCACGGCTCCGCCGTAAAGGCTGGCTGGCAAGTGGCATACTCAGTCTTCAATAGTAGCTACCTTTTTGCGCCGTTTGTGGTTGAGACTCTGGCAACGCGGGGGAAAAGCGCCAAGGAGATTACCAAATGCCTAATAGAGACTGAGTGACTGGAAGGCCGGATCATATCTGACACAGCGTATCAGCATTGCCATACAACGTGGCAATGCTGCCAGCCTTCTGGCCACGCTGCCCTCAGAAAGCGATTAAGGGGAATTTTTATATATAATTATTTTTAACCTAGTTTCTAATATAGTGTGTAGTTTTCTACTCTAAGATTTATTTTTAGTTTAAATACTCTGTAATTAAATAAATTATTTAGCTAGAAGATGTCCTGCGGTATAATTGTTTAACTTTTCAAACAAGCGTTAGGAAATGTTAACTGTTCAAAAAGTTAGCCAATTAGCTGGCTGTCCGCGACCCATGATGATATTATTGTTACCATCAGATTACTTAATTAAATCAGCAGTGTCGTAAATGTGTTAGTGAAGGGGGCAGTAAAGTGTATGGGGGGTGGCGACTGTAGTTACGAGACGAAGTGTTCTGAAGGCGCGACGGCGTGGCCCAGTTATCGAATCTAAACGGAAAGCAATTCAAATTAATGAATTAATAGATTAAAGCCTATTTAATTTGGTTTGTGGAACTGAATGCTGCAGATAAAATTAAATCAAAAACATAAATGTGAAATGAGAGCCAAGTTCAATATCATGATAATGTATGCCTTGGTTGTTGATTTCAACTACAAAGGAAGTGAGATCTAAATGAGTGCCAACTTCAATGGCCAGTCCTGAAACCTGAAATCTGCTCGTATTTATAACAACACTAGCTAATGAAGCATTTACCCGCGGTATAAAGTAGTCTATGTTCATCAGGGATAATGTCAGCTTCCAAGGGTAAAATATTTTTTCAAAACGGTCTTGTAGTTTCGGAGCCTCATACAAACAAACAATCTAATCTTTCCTCTTTATAATATTAGTGTAGATAGTGTAGATAAAATATTTTATAACAACTTAAAATATAATTTCTTATTATAACTTGACTTGGCACAATAAGTAAAATAGAGCAGAAATAATAAGGGTCTTAGGTCGCTCCCTTGTGTTACACCATACTTTAATCACCGTATATAGGATGGGTACCTATGAGACGTATGTCGTAGGGAGTAATTAATGCAGCGAAACTCGGTGATATAATGAACATTTATTTCGGTAGAACATGGGTTTATATATGGTCTGTGTGTCGTTGTGTGGGTGAGGCTTACAGAGGTTTAACGATGTAGATTCTTATCTTTAATGTATTTTAATGGTGATGTGTTTACTTGTGCGTAAACCATTTGCTAGGGTATTGAATTACAAGGTTATTACAACAATTTTGCATTTCATTATATTATTAGATATTGCGTCATACACCACATGTTCCCCGTTTTTTTAAAAGACAAAAATGTGGATACATATTTTTGGCTTAAAACTATGTTATATAATGTCTTACATTAGTATTTTCATTTATCTTATTTCTAAAGCTGTATACAATACTGTGGATGTTACAATTTGTTTCTTTTACTATCTTACTGGTTTTAAACTGTTTACTGTGAACATTCTGAATGTCCTGTATAATTTTTATGGCTTCTGGATCGACTTACGATCTTAATGCTTGCATTACGAATACATTGTTGCGGTTATCAAAACTTTGCGGGTGGTCGTTCTGTGGAATTTTTATGTCACTGGTCGCTGTGTAGGTGTAAGTTATTTTTAGATCAGTTTGTTCTGTGGGTTAGTCGGTTTAAACTATGCTTGAGTTCCACTTAAGTTATCATTAAGAATTTAGAGTTTTTAAATGTGTTATCAAATTTTATATGGTTATTGTGTGTTTCCGGTTTTTATGTGTTAAACTGTGTGTAAATTAAATAAAAGATTCAAGCCTTTATTCTCAGATGGGGTAGGCAGTGTAAATGAAATTATGAATGATGGACTGTAACTTTGAGTATAGTTTGGTGCAGTTTGCTGCGAAACGGTAAGTTTTTGATTTGTGTTTTATGGTTAATAGCAATAGAGTTTAGCTTTGATTGTGTGAAACATTATATTTTATTGTGTTAGTTTTTAAACTTTAACTTGAAGGGTTGATCTTGAATTTGAAAAGTTTATTTCGAATTTTGGATTATGGTTCCGTGTATACGGCGTTTGATTGCCTCTGTTTTCCCTTTTTTTTATATGAAATTTCTTATCCTACTGTAAATATAGTTTTTTTTTTTATTAAACTTATTTATGTTTTTTTTTTTATTATATGATTACTACTTCTACATGATTTAAATATTATATTAGTATTTTCCTTATTAAATGTAAAAAAAATTTGAATGGAACAAGATATCTATATATTAGTTCAATGCTTCTAAATAATAGCAAGTTTATGTTTTTGTGTTTTTTTGGTTCGTTTTTACGTTTTGACATTTTATTTATTTTTATTTTGACATATATATATATTTTTTTTTAATATAAGTTTTTTTTTAAATATTAAATACTCTTGTATTGAACACAACAGTATACACTTCCACGATGTGTCACAAAACTTATTATCTACAATACTTACAATATAACAAACTCAACATAGAAACTCAAAATTCATACTCAACTTTGGTATTTATAAGTTGTCTTTGGGTGACGATGTGGTAATTATTATTATTTTTGTTGGTGGTTAGGGATACGCATTTACTTGGTTGGCCAACCTTACATATTATCATTATTTGCTTAAAGGTACAAGATACTATTTATATTATTTAATTTATTAAGCGCGCATCACATATCAATGTATGTGTAAACAAGCAGTTCTTTTAACACTACTACGTGTCTAAGGGGCTCTCACGATTGATAACTCGATCGAATCATGATCAGCATCCAAAGATTTCCTTCCTGCCTTGTACCAGGCGCATCCCTTACCTAACCAACCGCAACCTATACTATTACATATATACGTTTTTAATATTCTTGTTTTTTGCATTTTTGCTTGTTTTGCTTTTTTATTCGTTAATGTTTTGTTGGTTAGTTATTTAATATTATTTAACTAATTTTTGTATTTAAGATTTACCTAAAGAAAAAGAATGATAGTTTATTAACTCCTTTTTTTTCAAAAAGCTATTTCGTGTACTGAAATAAAATGATTTTAATTGCTCTTTCTTCATTTAAAATTGTTTCTAGTTATTTTATTATTTTGGATATTTTTTCTTTTAAATTAATACTAGTATAATGTTAAATATTACCTTATTCTTCTATTTAAATATAATCTAATAATAAATCGAACATAATGAAAATAGTAGGTTATTTGTCTATATAAAATATAATCTACTGAATTGAATATAATGAAAATAATAGCTTATTCGTCTATGTGAAATATTATCTAGTGTCACTGTTCGTAAATATAAATATATTAATTTTTCCTTTTATTTTGTTTTATTTTAATGATTTCTACATCTTCCCTGGGATTTACCCTGGCTGTAGTTTGCTAATAAGATTACGATTTATTTATGATAATAAGAGAGATTACACACGTTCCTTGAAAAACATCGTCATATAAGAATTTCAGCTACTTTTAGGTGATCAGTCTAATCGTACTGTGATAAACTTATATGTCTTAGCCTTCTCGGATATATACTGATTTTAAAGAAATTGAATTTATTAAATCATAGCTATCTGCTAGAATAATTATACTGCGGTATGGTTAAAATTTGGTGGTTGTAGGTATTTGGATGTATAGGTACTAATTATAACGAATATTTGTGTTCTGTGAGAACAATTTCTACTTATATGGGTCATATAATAATATTGGTTCGTTAAAATAAAAATAATGTATTTGGAAAGTTGGACTCTAAAACAATGCACGAAGCTTTATATTATGTAACTCGGCTGTTATATCAGCTGTCGCGTGCCAGAAGGGCAAGTCGTACTTGAACTATTTTGAACTCAATCGAAGAAGCTATAAGACTTAAATTGCATATTGCAAAGTAATTATGATACCGTAATTTTAACCATATGAGTTCCTACTATTTATTTTTCTAATGTAGTAGTGTGGTTTGTTAAAAAGAAAATATTATGTATATATTATATACTATTACCGTGGACTAACATATGTCGCAGTAATTCCATCTTTTACACTAGATGAGTCACGCCATTGAGTACGTGACTTTTATATATCGATTAAAAAAAAATACTTATTTGAACTTGATGGGATTATTTTACTTATTATAGTCTGGTTAGAAAATAAAATGTATCTTTGCTCTATGTGTTAATCCGCGTTGTTATGTTATGCGCTTAGGCTGACGTTCATGTTTATAAACCATAAGTGTATAGTGCTGTTTGTATCAAATCGCACTTTATTCATATGACTATAAGTTAGAATATAGTTCTTAGTTACGAAAAGAAATGAAATGGTATTCGCTATCGCCGTTTTTACTTGATGTCGTGTCGAGGTGGTTCCGCTATTCGATTTTTTTTTGTACTTTAGTTAATCTGGTTTTGGTTATGAGTTTTATTAATAATTTTGAGTCTGATTTATCAACATAGAGGTATAATTTGGCGGTGTCTATAAGTCGTGATAAAATTTACTACCTATATATATATATTTGTCTCCCATTATTTTAAGTTGATTTTAACATTACATTATTTTTATTATTCTTTTTCTTTTCTTTTCACACTATTACTAGTGTATGGTTTTGATATATATACATATATATATTATTATTATTTTATTTATTTCAATATAACAAATATGAATGAAGCGAAATAAGGATTAAAACATTTCATTGTTATAAATGGGATTAACTCATTGTACTTTAGAGTAGTATTTTGTGATTTTCTTACTTTGAACTATATTCTTGTATGAAGTTATCTTCTAATTTCATCGTTATTATTTTAATTTTTAATCAATTAGACTTTTGCTAAGTTATCAGATGGCCAGTCCAATAACTAGCTAATGTATAATTGTCGATAAAGGAATGTCTGTAATGTTGCGATATTTAAATTTTCTCGGGCTTATTCAATTTTAGTGACACTAAATTTACACATTATTTATCTACAATATATGAAGTAATTTTCTATTAGTTATCTACTTTTCTAAAATATGGTAAGTAAAAAAAATAAATGGAATATAATGATTATATAAAAAAAAATACGATACGCTTTTGATGTCTTCATTGTTTGGTCTCGTCTCTTGTCCTCGAAGCTGGCTGGCTACAGTGTGTTCCTCTGGGTCGGCTGCTGCGTCGGTCGTTGATGCGGGCCGGGAAAACCCTGGACTCCCTCGAACTTGGGCCGGGATATCCCTGGACACCTCTTCCATCTTTGTTGTATTTGGCGTGGCGTGGCTCGGTGATTGACTTTTATCGGACCCCTTCTTCGTGGAACATAAGTTTTGCTCCGTGGTGATTTCTCCATGATTACCGTAGTGGTGTTTTTTTCTGATTTATTTTGGATCTTTGGATCGTGGATCTTTTCGGTCATCTTAGTCTTGATATTCTGTTCGGCACTGCGTGGGTTGTAGGTTGGCTGGTCTGCTGATGCTGATGGCTGCCATGAAGATTTAGGTTGAAACGCTGCGGTGGGTCGTTCGGCTGGCCTAGGCTGTGGCTAGGCTATGGGCTGCCTGGTGCAGCCCTCTGGCTAGGTCGCCATGAGACGTATGTCGTAGGGAGTAATTAATACAGCGAAACTCGGTGATATAATGAACATTTATTTCGGTAGAACATGGGTTTATATATGGTCTGTGTCGTTGTGTGGGTGAGGCTTACAGAGGTTTAACGATGTAGATTCTTATCTTTAATGTATTTTAATGGTGATGTGTTTACTTGTGCGTAAACCATTTGCTAGGGTATTGAATTACAAGGTTATTACAACAATGTTGCATTTCATTATTTATTTATTTATTTATTTATTTATTTATTGATAAATACATTTACGTGACATTACAGTAACAACCAATGCGTCACGAAACCAAAACAACAAATAATACTATTTATTAGGCGACGAAACGGCGTGGCCCCGTTGCATCGTCGTCTCCGGTGTAGGATTCGGCAGATTGCCCCGGAACCGTCGAAACACTACACCCTTCGGCCAGAAGTCAGCACATGCGACGGTCTCCTGCAGCGGCCGCGGCACGCGCACCACAAACGAGCTGAAGTGCACATAGTGGCGCGAACGCAGCTGGAACACCCTCAGCGAGAAGCCGATCTTCTGGCGAACGTACTCCGCCACATCATGAGCCGTGGCGGAGTAATGCAGGCGCGATACATATAGTGCCTTGCTCGGTGTGGCAACCCGAAGACCGGAACCAACCGGTTCTGCAGTACCACACTGACTCTTGCGCGGCTTGCGCTTCCTCGACACCGTTGTAAAACCCTCCTTATCCACATCGGTGCGCGGGGGCTTCTCCTTTGGAGGAACCCGAACTTCACGTGCTCTTGAGGGCGCGTCTCTCCGGTCGGCTGCGACAGATCGACCAGCTACGGCATCAGCATAGCGATGACGTGATTTAGAGGATAGGGCAGGGGGAGGCCCGGCGCGGAGGGGGCACGCGGGCCGTGCAACGGCATGCGCAGTGTCAGCAACATGCAAACTGACCGAGTCGACACTTGACGCCCGGTCATTACTCTTGAAATTTGACCCCGCTGGTGATTATATTATTAGATATTGCGTCATACACCACACCTATGTCTTTTATTTTTCGACTTAACACATATTTGAGTGAGATCTGTAAACTGTTCTCTGTTGCCCAAATATAGCTCAAACAGACCTATGATATCCCCTCCCCACATATGCCGTAGGCGCAAAGTTTTTTTAGAAGGATCGTGTGGTCTACGTCGTCAAATGCCTTTCTAATATTTATGAAAATATCATACATATGCTTACGATTGTCAATATTTGAGATAATGGGATGAATTAAGTCGAATATCGCCATATTGAGGGTCTTCTGTTTGCGGGAGCCATTTTGTTCGCTAGTAAGTAACTATGTAACTTTACTGATCTTCCTAGCAAATGGCTGCAATTAGTGTCGAAGGTGGTCGCGGCAATACATACGTATTCATACCTTTATTCCCAAAAGGGGTAGGCAGAGCACATGAAACGTATGTTCCAGCGCTACTTTTAGTATAAATGTGGGTATAAAAGATCGACTAAATGTGATATTGCAGTGATAGGTTGCTAGCCCATCGCCCACAACGCACTTCAACCCTGGTCCCTTAGTCGACTTTTACGACAGAAAGGGGGTGGTGAAATTCTAACCTGACACCACACGAGTAAAGGTCGCGGCAATATTTAACTAGTTACCCAGCATATGCGATTATATATGCATACGGACCCAATATTCATCTATATATTTATAAATGCCTTTATCCTGACTGACTCACTCATCAACGCACAGCCGAAACTAATGGGACTAGAAACTTTAAATTTACACCAGGACTGCCTTTTATGACGTAGGCAACCGATAAGACGGGATTTTTGGAAATTCCATCCCTAAGGGGGTTAAATGGGGGTGCAAAGTTTGTATGGGGGGAACTTTATTTTATGAACTAGAGACTTAAAACTTTGTAGAAAGATTACTTATTAAGATACAAAAAAAGTCATTTCAGCGTTTAAGAAAATTCCACCCCTAAGGGGTTTAAATAGGGGTGCAATGTTTGTATGGGGGAAACATTAATTTTTGAACTATGAACTTGAAACTTTGTAGAAAGATATAGAAAGATACTCATTAAAACACAGTAAAAGTGATTTCTGCGTTTGACAAAAAATCCACCCCTAAGGGGGTTAAATAGGGGTGCAATACTTGTATGGGGGAAACATTATTTTTTAAACTAGAGTTTTGTAACTTTAGGTTATTTTTATAACGTGGGCAAGGGACAAGAAGGGATTTTTGGAAATACCTCCCCTAAGGGGGTCAATAGGGGCGCAAAGTTTGTATGGGGGAATCTTTTTTAGGGTTCCGTACCAAAATTGGTAACAAAGGAACCCTTATGATGCGACTCCGTCCGTCTGTCTGTCTGTCACAAAGTGAAATATCTCACGAACTACTCAAGCTATCAACTTGAAACTTGGAATGGTTATAAATGAGAGTTATCCGCGTGCATGGAAAATGAAAAATTTAAATATACATTTATTTTTTTATAAAAACTTACGAATATGAGGAGGGGGAAAAAAAAGAAACAACTATAGGGTCAAGTGGGGTATCATTCGAAAGGGCTTGCGTTGCACTTTTTGAAGCAGTTTTTCTTTTTTTTTCTTCACTCGGAAAATTTTGATCTATGAAGGAAAATGTAAAAAAAAATACCATTCCCCCCCCCCCCCCTTTATCTCCGAAGTTATTCAAGCGAAAAATTTGAAATAATTACTTGTGATTAAGATAAACATATATATTACGGGAAAAGTTTTTTTTTCTCTATCTAGCATATTTTATGTTTTATTTTCAAAAATCATTTCCTAGTCAGATTTGCAATTTAATCAACTTTATAAGTTTTTTTTTGTTTTGAAATTCCTATAAAACTATAAATAGAAGTACTCTCTATCAAATAGAACAATAATAATCGAGATCAGTTCACGTGATAAACAATAATCGCTAAAAGACCAACATACATACTAAGCCGATTGCCCTTGCACGTTAGTACCAAATGGGGCCGATAGATGGCGCTGACCCCATTCGCGCTGTTAAGATTTTTCTAGAATTAATGGGGTTGGGATTGGGACGCGTATATTTATTTTCAACAGCAGGTCAAAAAAAGATCGCGATTCAATTGTCTTGGTGTAAAAGTTACTCGTTGTTTGAAATTGAATTCTATTGTGTTGGGTTAAAATAAGTAATTTAACAAATATATTGGGACTTTTACTTTACCTTGAGTTAATTGTTAGTTTGCACGGAACCCTCGGTGCGCGAGTCAGACTCGCACTTGACCGGTTTTTTTTTTGAGCTAGAGACTTGAAACTTTGTAGGAAGATTACTAATTAGAATACAAAAAAGCAACTTCTGCGTTTAAGAAAATTCCACCCTTAAGAGGGTTAAATATGGGTGCAAAGTTTGTATGGAGGGAACTTTATTTTTTGAGCTAGAAACTTGAAACTTTGTAAAAAACATTATTTACTAAAATACAAAAAAAGTAATTTCTGCGTTTTAGAAAATTCTACCCCTAAGGGCGTTAAATGATGGTGCAATATTTGTATGGGGGAATCATTATTTTGTAAGCTAGAGACTTAAAACTTTGTAGAAAGATTACTCATAAAGATACAAAAAAAGGGATTTCAGCGTTTTAGAAAATTCCGCCCCTAAGGGGGTTAAATGGGAGTGCAATGTTTGTATGGGGGAAACATTATTTTTGGAACTAGAGACTTGAAACTCTGTAGAAAGATTACTTATTAGAATACAAAAAAGTCATTTCTGCATTTAAGAAAATTGTACCCTTAAGAGGGTTAAATAGGGGTGCAAAGAGGGAACTTTATTTTTTGAGCTAAACTTGAAACTTTGTAGAATGATTACTTATTAGAATACAAAAAAACGGCAGGCAGCGTTTTAGAAAATTCTACCTCGAAGGGGGTTAAATAGGGGTGCAATGTTTGTATGAGGGAAACTTTTCCTTTTGAGCTAGAAACTTGAAACTTTGTAGAAAGATTACATATTAAGGTTACGAAAGAGCATTCAAAGCTCAAAAAAATGCATAAGGGCATTAAGTGGTATTTCAGCTAGAGAGTCATGTAAGCCTGTTTTTAAAAGGCTCAATATCCTCCCCTTGCCATGCATGTACATTATAATAAATAGATTTGCATGCCTACTTTTATAAGGTATTGACATTATATGGACATTATTTACCATACCATTTTTATACGTACATAATTTTAAGCAAATAAACAAATTTCACTTCATTTCATAAGATACAGAAAAGTAATTTCAGCGTTTTAGAAAATTCTACCCCTACGGGGGTTAAATGGGGGTGCAATGTTTGTATGGGGGAAACATTATTTTTTGAACTAGAGACTTGAAACTTTGTAGAAAGTTAACTTCTTAAAATACAAAAAAAGTTATTTCAGCGTTTAAGAAAATTCTATCCCAATTTCAAGTTAAAAAAGGTTGAAGGTTTGTACGGGGAACACTGGATTTTTTAAAGAGATGTACTCTTCATTAACCTGTCTCCATTTCTCGATTTCCAGTGCTGAGTTTAAGATTGTTTTAACAGCCTTACGATATATTTTTTTTTAATCTCACTCATTATAACTAAGATCCCTATTATCTATATCTTGCAGAGTCATTTTTGCCCAAGATTAAAATTAGATTAAAGCATCAGGTAACTGACGGAATAAGTATTACGTAAGCATTCTGCAAACAATTCCCGTAATCTGATTGGAAAATCTTTAAAAATTCTTTAACAATCGCATATCAGTGTCTGCCACTGTTTGAAATGTAATATGTCTAGACCATTTTTACTAAGAATAAAATTCACTTACCTATTTTATATCTTTGTCATCATCAAAAATCTACGCGGACGAAGTCGCGGGCGGCCGCTAGTATATTATACTTACCGCATTACCTTATTCGAAACAATTAAAATGCCTCTGATAAACATGTATTTTGTCCCTTTCGAAATTACGCAAATGTCAAAGTGATCGCTAAAGGCAAACCCATTTTAACAGCGTTTTAGCGAAAATAGGTTTGTTGAAAGATTATGAATACGGCCATTAAACTCTAAAGTGTGAAATAACTATAGTTTGAATTTAAATATTTACTTATTGTGTACATGTATGCTGTGCTTAATGTTTTAATACTCTCTTAACTTTCATCACGATAACCACATCCGTTTCTATTAATTAACTTATTCTGTTGTACCTACCTATCCAAAACTCTGAAAACTAGCTCGTAAAATGCATCAATCACGCCGTGATCACGCCGAATGAGTTTCTGGCACGAGCGCACATCGCTGACTTACAACGCTCCCGGACTAACTCCGAAAGAGTCGAATATTAAAGCACAACAAAATACGTGAAATCGTATCTGTCTTATATATACCTATATACCTACTAACCAAATCGGGAAAAGGGAGGAATTAAAACTAAAGATGATCTCTGGTACACCTACATCGTAACATCTAATACACCTCCAAGATCCAGCAGGAACACAATTAAGCAACGATACTTTGATGTTACTTTGTAAAACCTTCCATATATACTATTAACAATTACATATCATTCTATGGGACAGTCTACTCGTAATTTGTAGGGTTCTCTCGCGGCAAAGTACATATTTTGTCGTCTAGTTAGCCATCATCTTTAGGCTGTATATCCGTATTCAATATTTGACGATCATCTCAAAAGCACCCCAACCCTGTCAAGAGAGCGGGTGAACCGAACAGTAATGCCCGTTTCCACTTAATGCTTCAATGAATTGGGGAGCATTTCACGATAGGAATTCGCGGGGAAAACGTTCAATGGAAATTCGACCGATACATACATACATTTCTGTACGTCTTTTATCGCTACGGCCAATCAAATTCTTGTAAATCTTCGCGCTCCGATTCGCATGAAAATATTTGTACTCAATTTGAAATTGATTCTGTAACTTTGCTTTACAGTAACATTGCGTTAAAACCGGGGGAGAAGGGACAAAACAGAAATTTAAACCTCGTTAAAAATTTAGCTTTAGATGTGGCACGTTGATTTTTATAAGTACATTAAAAAACCGGGTTTTTCTCGAACGTTAATCACATAATAGGATTATGTCTTTGTACTCTCTCTCTATGACTTAGTTTTTTTCGTGTTAGTCCATTAAAGGATTATCTGTAATCTAAAGAATAAAAACAGTGGTCTTTTAAAATTACGTTGATTATTCACAATAAAATAGAAAATAAAAGCGGTTTTGTCCCTAGTTTTTACATCGTGGCTTTCAAACTTAGATATATTATTGTAAATCTCTTGTTGTATTTAAAAATCTGATATAAAACACATTTTATGTAAAATAAAGCCATACGATATAATAACATCGTGGAAAGACATTATCCGATATTTAAAAAGGTATTAGTATAACTATGTTAAATTTGTTTGTATGGTTCCGTAGTCGACTAGGAACCTTTATAGTTTCGCTTTGTCTGTCCGTCCGTCCGCGGATAATCTCAGTAACTAATATGTATATCAATCACGCCGACAAAGTGGTAAAATAAAAAGTTTGTGTTTTTTTGTTATTAGGGTACCTCCCCTATTCGTGACGTGGGGAGTGTTTTTTTTTCATTATTGTAGATGGTATTTAAAAATAAATAGGGGTTTGTTACAATATTCAATTGATACTGTTAATATTTTCGGAGATAATCGCTCCAGAAGTAAAAAAAATGACCCCCCCTCTAACTTTTGAACCATAAGTTTTAAAAATATGAAAAAAATCTCAAAGTAGAACTCTATAAAAACTTTCTAGGAAAATTATTTTGAACTTGATAGGTTGAATGGTTTTTGAAAAAAATCACAAAATAATTTCTAAACTAAGTTCTAAATTTAACCGTATAATTGTACCTGTAATTTCTACAACATTACAATGAATCGACGTGCTTTCAAATAAAGTAAAAACGGTGAAAATCGGTTAACGCAATAAAGAATTATCCCATAAAAATCATCTTCCATACTTTAAGCTCGCGCGCAATAGTTTACTTAATTTGCCGATAGATGTCGATGTACGCGGAACGCTCACATTGTACATGGCGCTGTTAAGATTTTTCCTGATTTAATGGGGTCGGAGCAGATGCGCCCATTCATTACGTCGAAAATTTGTCGTGCCCGAAAGGTCTTAGTTGTCTGAGGTCGTTCGTTGTCTAATAATAATATTGTTCGTATGTGTATGTATTGCTTGTATTGTTCGCTACGTACTAAGTATTGCTTGTTTAACGCTTAAGTGGGGACACTTACTGTGACGGACGGAAAACTACGGAACCCTACACTGAGCGTGGCCCGACACGCTCTTACCCGGTTTTTTAAAGTTAGGTATAACGATAAGTAAGTTATCTAATAAGTCGGTTTGTCGGATTTTAGTCATAATCGTCGCATCGTGGAACATGTAATACATAACCTCGTAAGTCCTGTGTTTTTTCAATAGCAGTATTCATATCTGTTGGATTTATGTACTATACCAAGGACAAACCAAGAATAGTGCTTCAGACCGAGATAAAAAAATACCCGGCACATGGGGAATGAAGAATTTGTACCTGGGTAAGTACATTAGGCAGGTATTCGTGCCATGCAGTTTCATTATCAGGTCTGAACTACTATGCTTAGTTTGTACTTGTAAAAGTACGTGGGGACTTACGAGGTTAAAGTTACATATTGTATCCAAATTCAAGCTATTTAAAGCGAGGAATATCTTTGCGTTCCTAGTTATTTTTTACAAAATACAGACTATAATCTTAATTTTGTTAAAACAAGTTTTTTTGGAGTTAACACGTTCGCTACGGGGCTCAACTTGAAGGAATTTTAGCTGGTGCGGTTGATATCTAATCAGCCCAAACCTGAACTCTTTTAAAGCTCGGGTGGGGTCGAAACGCTCTCAAATTTCAGTAGTTACTGACATCCTTCATAAATTTGCCAAGAATGTACAAAAAAATACAGGTGATTTTTTTGTGTTTTAGTCATTGGTCAGTAAATGTTTAAAATACACTTAGCTTCGCCCTTGGTTCTGACCTCTGGCTAGGAAGGAAAAAATTCTTGAAGGATTTTTGAGGTAGTTTAGCCCTCAAAACGCACTAAATTTTATCTGAGACTAGTGCAGGGAATGGCACTTATAGCTAAATTATCGATGAAAGAATCGTCATCTTCTCTACTAAGTTTTAGTATATCTCAGAAACTGTTTTAGTCAATCTAATGAATCATTATGTACCCGACGTATTATTTAGATTTGAGTTCCGGTAAGGGCGTAATTGTGTGTTATCACAAATATTTGTTCCTGGGTAATGTTCGCTTATCTATATAACTATTTATTTATCTTTTATCTTATGTCTTATTAGTCCGCCTAAACACAACACAAATATTTTTTGGTTAGGCTTTAGTACAATATAGTTAATATCATACCATTAATTAGGCAGTTATACAGTTAAGTTATAACTGCGACACTTACAGAACTTGGAGAATATTTTTTTATCCAGTAATGTAGAGTTAAGTAATCCACCTACAAATAGGATATCCATATTAATATTATAAATGTGAAAGCAACTCGATTGGTAAACGTACCAATATATGTATATGTAAGTGCAAAGGACCTGCCCGTTCCCTCTCATACATGAGAGGAGGCCTGTGCCTAGCAGTGGGACGTATATAGGCTGATGATGTGATGTGAAGTGCAAAGGAAACGTCCTTTGCACGCATAAACCACTGCATAAAATTTGCAATGGATATATAGTTTGAGACCCTCGAAAGCTCGAAAGTATAGCTATTATCCCGAAATCATTCCTCAAGGGGGTGAAAAGGTGAGTGGACGTTTAAGCCTACGCTTAATACTTATTTGTTATGCAAGGCTGCAACGTTGTTGTTTGGCGCAAGTGCTCGTATTGAAAGCCGACCTAGCGAAGGATTGTAAAATTGAACCATAAGCGAAGCGAATGGTTCAAAAGTACAATCCTGAGCATAGTGAGGCTTTCAAGGCACGAGACGCCAAACAATTTTGCTGCCGAGCGCAACACACAACTTTTCACCTCACCACCGCGAGGAAAATTGTAGGTAAATGTAGGTAATGGAAGTAATTTGGGCCTTATACTCATTTTCAATAAAGGTTTGTTTACATCTCATGAAGATCTATCATTTTATAATTATTAAATGTAACATATATATTTTTGCATCTTTAAATAAACCCCACGCTTACCTACACTAAAAAAGTCAAAGTATTGTTGGGTACTCACGGGTAAACTAAGGCTCAAATTCGCTTATGCTTTTAGCTATTAGCTAATAGCTGTATATCTTCTGCACTAAAATCTATAAATAACCACCATGGTTTTACTGTCTGTGGCTTTAGAACAAAACAAAATTAAATGTAGGTTGAGTTTTTTCTTAAAGTAACTATTCAAACGGTGCGTTCCTAATTTGGAAGAAGCGAAATTTTTTGAAACAAAACTACATTTTAAAATTATTTATTCGTATTTTATCCTTAAAAATCAGTCTAAATATTAATATTTCGTATGTACCTAGTTAATTAAGAAGGAAGAAGTATTATTAATTTTATTTTATCAAAATATTAACAATTAATTATTGGCATAACACCATCAGTTTCTGAACGCACCTCTCATTCTGTATAGAAAAAAGTTGGATCTCGAGATTGACCGTCACGTTCCAAATTCAAAAACTCTTTCCACGCTAGCGGATAAAATGGACTTTTGGGCGCAGATTTTGAGCGATAAAGCAAGCCTTTTCGAGCCGGTGAGGTGAAAAATACTTTAATGAAAACTATGATAGACGAAGATCTTAACCTTGAACAATTTAAAATTAATCCGATATTATGATCTGTTTTTTAGGACTAGAAATAGGGTAAACAAAGTAGCAGTCGTCGTCAACCTTTTCTGCTTGGGACAAATATTAGATGCTACCCGGAAATTCATCCTTGTTGCAAAGTTCACATACCAACTTGTAAATGTTGACCACCATATACAATTCAATTCAATTCAATTTTTTATTGATAACATAAGTTACAAGTCAGGTAATTTACATGTCACAGATATTGCATATTTCATTTTATCTCTAATGTCTTATTATGTACTTATATAAACTTAATTATTTTTGTTTAGGAATTCATCTACGGAGTAAAAAGCCTTATTTATTAAATATTCTTTTAACTTACTTATAAATATGTTTTCAGACATGTCAGGCTGCTTAATGTCTTTTGGCAACCTGTTATATATTTTGGGACCTATGTACCATATACACTGCTCCGATTTCTTTAATCTGTGCCTATTTGGGAGAAGGTCATTTCTATTACGACTGTTATGACCACGTCGCTTAAATTGATGCAAGTTCCTACGAACAACTTTTGCAATTTCTAGTATGTAAAAGGTTGTATACGTTTCTCATTTGTTGTTAAAATGGACTCTGTTTCTGTGTCTTTATTTTTGGTGAAGGCAAAACGTTCGGGGGAGAACGAGTCGGTCTTTTTTGCAAGCCACCTGGGCCTGCCGATCGCAGTCCGCACGCCACCACACACAGCGTAAATAAAATAAGATCATAAGTAATATCAAATAATAAATAGATACTCGCATAATAATCTCGTAATTTGAATTCAACAATTTGTTGATTACCTACCACGAAAACAAGAACAAGAACGTGATATTCTTTAGATTTTTATCATGCAACCTTACCTATTGATGCTTATATGCGTCTAAAGGTGTCCCCGGAATTCGACGCCCATAGCATTTAAAGCCGATATAAAGCCATAGCGAGGTGGACAGATAGTGACTGGGTAAACACAGACACAGATAAAGTTACCATTATTATTTACGTACAAAATTGCTAGTGTGTAGTTCACGATCAAAATATATTGAAACTTATTACTATTACCTACAAAAAACCTCGCGAGCCCTCACAAGCTCTCTTCTCATTCTTATGCAATTATTAAACTTACGCGCTGTCAATCGAAGGAATGGGTGAGTGAATAAACCGTGATAAATGGGCATCAGGCATGCCCTTGAGTTTGTTTACTACGTCGAGGCGACGCAAACAAAAACAATCTCAACTGATTTGACATCCGTACAATGGATAGGTATTTGGGATTGAATTTATATAAGTACATTATTTTCTCTTTTATTCCAACATAAATCAGTCAGATTGTTCAACAGTAATGGATACTGGATGAGCTAGAATCAAGGAATTGAATACCTATACCGTTAGGGAATTACGTTATCTCTTTTGTACATAAATACAAATATAAGCGACATAGGAATATATATGGCATCCGTCATTAAATAACTACAACTTAGAAAAGTTTATTTGCGTCGGGGGTTAAAAAATATACAGGATAGAGAAGAGGCCTTCATGGCCTAGAACTATATTTTGAACGCAGAACGCTGACCGCTTCAGCCTAGTTGGTAGTGACCCTGCCTACGAAGCAAGAGGTCCTGCGGGTGCAGCATGATCTCTGCTATTCTATCAGTTATCGCTGTACATAAGACATCCGTAACGAACAGACAAGTTTGTGAGTGCGAGAGTGACGGATGCCTTATCCATAACGACAAGTGATAAAATGGCAACCATCTTAGGCTGCCTGGGTTCGAATCCCGGTTGCAGCTTTTATTTGTGTTATGAGCACGAATATTTGTTATTCTCAGGAGTCATGGACGTTTTCTACGTATTTAAGTATCAATAATTCCGTTATAGTCATAATTTCTCTGTATAAGTATGTTTATCTTCGTCTAGTACCCATAGTCCAAGGTTTGCTTAGTTGGGACATTTGTGTAAGATGGTCCGCAAATATTTATTAATTTAATTAAAACGCACGGCCTCGCCGGGGCAAACGCAGCTTTGCTGCTATTCAGCGTGTTGCACGCCCGCGCCCGCGCCGCTGGTTCGTGCATAACGCGCGCTCCTGCAGACCGCGCAACGCGGCCTAGCACAGTGCCGAAACGCACCGTGTACTTCTTATACCTATATGTTGTGCCAGATGGCCAGACAAAAACCCGATTTACTACTTAGAAACATTTGCAATGTATCACAGTTGAGAACTCCCAAATATGACCGCGTGGCACTCGGCTGTGCCCGACCTCTACTTAGTATTGTAATAACTTAAGTAATTTTTTGCCCGCAACTCCGTCTGCGTGGAATTCGTTTATATTATCGTACCTCTATACGACTTTCCACTATATGGAAAGAAACCTATTTACCTAAGAAACCTATTTGGGGAAGGAACTCTCTCTTCTCAGGGACACAAACCGAATTTCATCTAAACCGGGTCAACGGTTTCAGTGTGAAGAGGTAACAGACAAGCATACATATACACTTTCGCATTTATAATATTAGTATGGATATTGGGTAACTAACTAATAAAAGCAGAATGCCCTTTAAGTGCCTAAACTATTCGCATAGTAACGCGCGGCCGCGTTGGCAGACGCCTTTTATTTGACACCTGCCTCGGAGAGCGCGGCGCAGTTTCGTCGCCGATAATTGTTTCCGGGCGACTGTTGTCGGCGATACCGCCCCGGTTTATTTACGATCGACCATATCACTCACTTTATACGTGGGACCACTTCCATTTAACATACTAAATGTTAATCGCTGAATATGCGTGTAGCTAGAATAAAAGCGGATTGTTTACGACTTTGGTAAACCAAGGTCACAAACAATAGACTATAGTCTAACTATTTAAACGGTAATCAGTGGGGTGAAGTGATCAAAATTAGACTATTTCTTGCGAGATGGACCAATATAATCATTCCAGAGACAATTTTAAACGGGCCACTTTTTGACATTTATATGAATACAATATAAGGGATCATTTAATTTGGTTAGTTAAGGTTACTTATTGATTTCGTTAAGGCCGTGAAATAGTATTTTATGCAATCATCATATAATGTATGCTTTTTCAGTCGAGTACCACGTTTAGGCCACGAAGCTTGCTGAGTGGCCTAATTAAGGTACGAGACTTAAAAAGCTAATTATATAACTATTGTATACAATACTTTTTCTACGAGTCAACTGAACTGATTAAACAAACTTGGTATCTTTTGAAAACGAAGTGCAACCAACGCCTTTTTCTTTTTTGTGCGTGGATGTCTATTTACCTTTTGACTTTCTCATGACGGCGTCCTATTGGTCAAACACATTATAGTTCAGTAAAGGCGCCACGTGATTGGCCAATTTCATTACATTTGTCTCAACAGTTATGAAATGTTGAGTTGGGAGCTCCATAGTAAAAATAAAGTATGTGATTTAAGTTTGGTGTAGGTACGATTCAAACATTAAGGTCGACGAGTATAAAATAGTAGTTTATGCGACTGATCCATAATGAGAGGCCTTAAAATACGAGTGTGGTTATATGAAACGAGCGTCAGCGAGTACCACAATAGGATCACACGAGTGTTTTAAGGCCTAATTATGTACAGTTGCATACACTACTTTATCTACACACATATCATAAGTAGTAGTAAGTAACAGCAAGAAACCAACAATAAAATGACAACATCAATTGCGGCAATTTGATCATCCGTCATAGCGTATGGTTTTTTTATAAATCATAGACAAACGAATAAAGTCCCTATACTCATATCACTCTAGATCAAATGTCGTGCGGTTTGTATTAAGAAACGTACTGAATTGACGTTTCGTATCGATAACTGTTTTAATATCTGGATACTAGAACATAGACCCACTTGAGTTTTGACAGCTGTTCCAAATTTAAACTCATAACGATACAAATTTATCAAAAATCTGTACTGTAATGACATTACAGTACAGATTTTACCTACTACCACAGACAAGAAAGTTCTCATAGTAAAATCGGTTGTAGTAATGCTGGTCATTTCCTACGGTTCCTGAACGCATTTTAGAGCACTAATGATATGTGCGTAGATAAAGGTATAGGTATTTTACAATACTAAAAAAGAAGTCCCAACCTTCATATTATTATGAAAAATTTAAAACGTAATAAAATGCGCGGGTGCACTTTAGCACTCTTTAGGGGAGGCCTATGTCCAGTAGTGGACGTCATTCGGCTGATATGATGATGATGAATAAAATATATAAAAGAAAACAAACATTACTTATACATTTTTACTAATAATATTTAGTCTGTTTGTTACGTTAAAAAATGCTTGCTTATTTAGACCAATGCAGCAAAGAGGTTTAAAGCTACGTTCTTTAAATGCACTGTGTATTACATGGTACGTATTTAATGCCTTTGTGCCAAGGCTTTTTTCTGCATAGGTATTTTGTTCCTGCAGGATTGTTCAGAAATATCGCGCAACATTAAACTATTACCTGTTATATACCCATTGGCACACATTGTTGTGTCAGCCGAGCGAACCCGCCAGATCATTTGACACCTCATTCGTCAAAGTCAGCCAGAGTTCAGTAGTTACAAAAATAATAGTCGAATGCGCAACGCGAGCGCCGACGGTAACGCGAGTGATATTTCCATGGAATTCGTCCGCAAAATATGATACAACGTACCTACTGTTTGCCTTTCATTAAGGCAGCTGATTAATTAATTAATTTATTAGAGAAATGGCAGCCTCTAGGGCCTTTGCCAAAAACAGTGTACAGAAATCAGAAATAAAAAAAACATTTCACATGCATGATGTACGGTGTAAGGCCTTCACGATGCACTGAGTGATAGCTGGAGCAGTACAAAGTATAATGGCGGCCGCGACCACGAACCGCTGAATGATGCCCAAGAATTGCTTATTCGCATTTCCAGGAAAATTCTTCATAAACTGTAGCCGTCATGTTTGCCATTTATTGCATAATATGCTATCAAAACTATACATTAAACAGCAGGATGCAGAAAATGAAAAAAAAAGTCTGGAGCACGATCCGCCATGTTCCAAGGATCATTCAAAAGCTTCGCAGCTGATTAAGGCGACTTCGGTACGATACCAGTAAGCTGTCAGTGTCAAACGGTCAGTCGGGCCAGTAACGATTGTTTACTGCGCATCTAAATAGAAATGCCCGCTTCCACGCATTACCAGCGAACGAAAAAAACAAAGAAGTCTAACTAGCGCCCTCAAATGGCACCACAAAATGGGTGCCATGGTAGGCGGGACGTCAGAACGATGCCAGGCAGCCGTTTAGTTCGGACATGGCAGTGTTGTCAAATTGTTGAAAAAACCAAAATGTATTACTTTAAAAAAAATATGGCTACTTAGTGCAGTAAAATGACGTGCGAGTTGTGCACGGCACGGCAGGCACACCAAACAAAAAGATGAAATCACTTTTCACAAGGAACTAAAGCAATACATACCTACACATAATATTTTCATTATATTGTTAGGATCACATTTTGTACAGGGATGGTATCATGCCAACTGACACGAATACTTTTTAATAAGTTTTTAGAGTGTTCCCGTTCGCTGGATTACTATTTACTACGCAAATGTAACACTGCCACAACATAGAGCATAGTGTATACAGTAACTAGTCTATGACATCAAAAGAACTATGAACTATTGTACTATGTGAATATTACGTCAGAGCCACGTTACCATACAATCATCATGAGTTCATATTTTTAGGGTACCGTAGTTAACAACGAACCCTTATTTGTGCGAAACCTTTATCTGCAATAAATAATTGAAGCAGAATGTAATTATCAGATATACGAGGATTATGACTCTAACCAAGATTTGGGCTTTGAAAAATCGTTCTAAGTAACCCATTATATTTTTGAACAAGCTATGCAATGATACCCCAGCACACTATGGGTTAAACGAGATAAAAAATTACATCCCCACTTTAGGTGTAAGGGAGGTACCCAAAAAAATTACCCGTTTTGTCGACGTGATTGATTTATACGAGTATATCCATGTCGAATTACAGTTCTCCAGTAGTAATGGTTACCGTTTACCGACTAATAGCCGAAGACGGACGGACGGCCAGACGAGTCAGCGAATATTAATTATAACAAATATGACGTTGTTCAAGTTAAAACATGAAATATACTCGTTTTTCATCTATTACGCTGAACGTACAATCAATAATTTTATTTTAAGATCTGTGTTCAATTGGCAAATTGCTAGCATTTTGATCCTTCTCGTCGTGGAGCAAAACTTACTTTTCCGAATGAAAGGTGTGAAATAATTATAAAAAGGTAAAGTTTGTATGTAGGGAGGATACTCCAAAACTACTCATCCAATTTTTAAAAATCTTACAACAGAATATATATAATTTCGGATTGGTAAAATAATGTTTAAGCTTGGATTAAAATATAGGATAGAGTTTATCCTGGGTCCACGCAGACGAAGTCGAGGGCGGAAGCTAGTTAGATTAATCCACTAGGTAGCGGCGCGGCTTTCCTGCGTATTATAAATAAGTCCAGGGCCTGTAATTTTCATGCTGTTGACGCAAAAATAACGTCACACTGCATAGAGCATGATTCCGATTAATTCGTCATAATTAATCATTGAACAACCTCTGCAGATACCGATATCGATACTTGAAATAATCAGTACCATGTCTAATTGACTTATATAGCTGTTGGCTTAAAATAATACATATTGTTGTGTTCTAATTATTGTTAATATATTTGTTAGGTATCGTTGGATAAATGTAAATAGGCACAATGTCATCTTTACACCAGTTTTGCTACTGATATCCGTTTTTAATCGTGCCTAAACGATGAAAACGTTTATTGTTCCGGTTGTGATCAATATATAACATGAAAAGTCAGCAATTATTTATTCCACGTGTAAATATACTACATTTGAAGTCATTTGTACATGATTAAACTATTTGGGATCACCCTATATGGAGCGTGACGTCAAATTGATGTCATCGGCATGAAAATTACGGGCCCTGTAAAATAACGCAAGAGGAGTACCATAATAAAATATGATACATTTTCATCCAAATCGGTTGAGCCGTTTAAGCGTGATTGAGTAACAAACATCTAAAGATCCCACCTTTCGCATTTATAATATTAGTAGGATAATATATAATATATATAGTAGGAAGTAGGATAGAAATATCACGCAAAAGAAGTTCCAAGTATAAGCTAGTTAAGTCCCCTTATCATTATATTAAAATCATCTGTGGATGCCAGAAACAAGTCACGTTTTAGAACAAACTTACTCAATTAGTTTCTTGCTAGGTTCTTGAAGGGCATTGTGTAATTCCACGCCACAGAAATACAATGCGGAAAATCACGTAAATAAATAAATAAATAAATAAATAAATATAAGGGGACAATCTTACACAAATCGACCTAGGCCCATAGTAAGCTCAGTAAGGCTTGTGTTATGGGTACTAGACGACGATATATATAATAGATATAAATACTTAAATACATAGAAAATATCCATGACTCAGAAACAAATATTCATGCTCATCACATAAATGTTTGCCCTTACCGGGATTCGAACCCAGGACCTCTTGCTTCGTAGGCAGGGTCACTACCAACTAGGCTAAAGCGGTCGAAATGTATTATTTCAACACAATTGCTCGTAACGTACCTCTTATTGTGTCGCTTTTAGGCTCATAATCCTGGATACACGCGTGGTTTACAACACTTTTGTGTTAGGTATGGTTATATCCCGATTAAGTCACGTTGGCAGCTTGCAGCAAGATGTATGCATGTAAACGGCGCATTCTTAAATCACCCGGGCTGTACAGAATGTACAACTTCTTTTTTAATTCTCGGCAAATGGATTCTTAGTCGACTAAACAAATTAAATCCTTTTTGTTAATTGATTATTTCTTTTTGGATATGATATAATTAATTTATTAATTAATTAAATTAAATAAAACTATTCACTTTTGATAACATTTTAGATGAATTAATAAAGATAACATTTTAAAACAAAAATATTTATTTAATTTTGTACGGGCTGTTTAGAGATTTCATTCAAGTCTGGCTTAACACATGAGAGCGCACTGCGCAAACTTCACGAAAAAACAACTGTTGCGCGCCATTATAGATTATTTTACAAATATTTGTAAACATTTTTAATTCGTGTTTGGATATTATCAAAAATATTGACTCGTGGTGATTAAAAAAGTTATATATAGAATGGACGCCACTGGATAAATTCTGTGCAATTGTGAGTAATAACCTGTTGTCATGATATGACAACAGGTTTTTAGTTAAGTAAAGAAAATAACTTGGTAGGAATATAAAATTTTCATCTTATGAAAACGATCTTTTCCTCGCAAAATGTGTTGGAAAACGTCGTATGAAACGCGTGAGCTCTGATAATTACATCAGAGGCGAAATTGTTCACGCGAACCGCAGGTGAGCGTGATAAGAAAGCCGAGGAAACATACCTCACTTGTATCACAATGTACTATACCTAGCCAATAGAACGTATCCCTAAACAATCAGAAACAATGAACGCTATTAGTTAAAACCATACAGAACTTTAGGTTTAGCTTAAATCCTCTTCGGTAATGTCAGAGCGCGTAGCAAATGACAGCGGTTTCCGGACGCGCAATGCACTGTATAATCTAGTTTTCGAGATTTATTCCTTCAATCTCCACTAGTTTAGCGGAGCGGCGTAGTCCCTCACTGTAATGGGGTAATAACTACTCTAGAACGTGGCAATTTGTAGTAGATTTTTTTCGCTAAAAACATTTTCCTGTTGCGACGCTTTGAAGCTGCGGCTGCAGTGTTCGAGGTAGGGACGCAATCTTTTAAAAGTTTCCTACTTTTTACAGAGTTACTCTGCTGCTTTTTTGGTTTCATTAACGTTATATTACTTATGGTCGGAAGTTCCAAAAGTGTATTGCTAAGTCATTTGGAAATGATTTAATAGGCGAGGAGGTCGCCTCTCCGTCGAACTTTCATGCGTTTCATATCTGTTTGTAACATAATATCCTTTAGCTCCTTGACATATCCTATCCTATATTTATCCTATACTATAAAAAGTTTTCTCTATCTTCACCCGAGCAGAGCTTGGTCGCCCAGGGTACCGATTTTTGACTTTCGGCCGCTCGACTCTTTCACTCGAAAACTGTCAAAAAATATGAAATGCTATTTTGAAATAGCGATAGAAAATTTTAAAACGAGTGGTAATGAACACTCGTTTTCGATTCTATTGGTAGAAAGTAAGTGCCGGCCATTTTGACACTACAAACGTATTTACTTTTATTTGATTTTCGAGCGCTCGAAAGTCAAAAATCGGTCCCCTGGGACTAATACTACTAGTGTTTAAACGACCAATATATGTTCCAAGATTATTATGATATACCTACATATTGGCTATCACGTTTTCGAACAGTTTCAACGTTTTATTATATTTAGGGCCCTATCGGGTTTATGGGGGCGTAAAATTAATATAGGTAGCCAAGTTCTCGTATCTGGGAAAAATCGTTTTCTCTATTTTCACCCGAGCAGACTCGTAAGTACCTCGGTTGCCGAGGTACTTTTACGTTAAGTAAATCATTAGGTACGTACGCGAACTGAAGAGTGTGTAGCAACATCATCCAATTGTTATAACTTGCGCCGGTCACATAATCTTGCTTCGCTACACTTCAAAATAATAAACGTACAAAATTACACTCGTTCGTTCGTTCGTTAAACTGAGCATCTTGAACACAATGTACGCGGATTTTTTGACATCGATTACGTCATTAAGCCTGCGTCAAAATAGCAACAGTACTTTTCTCACCAGCCAGTAAACAGGTCACAAATTATCAGAAGATTAGTTTAGTGATGTTGGCATTAAGTATTTTCATTTTAAAATTTTATTTCAACGTAGTAAATACTTCATGAATAATCTAATAAGCCTGCATCACTCTGGCGCGGCCTGGCCGCGGCGGACAATAGTAAAATTGACATTAGCTGTCAAATTTACTATTCTCCGCCACCGCAGTGTGTTGCAGGCCTTATTGACACTATCAACATCACATTGACATACCGAAATGAAGTCTCTCCCTTTGGTCTCTCTTTGACGTTGTCTTTATAGTAGCATGGGGTATGGTGTGGCTGTGGGTTGTCTATTGTTTGCCCGACATTCATATACTATAATAATCATTTGCCCGAACTTCACTTGCCCGAATTTCATTTTCCCGAATGTTTCGTTTACCATAATAGTTAATTGACATACTCTTGTTTACCCGAATATTGGATGTCATAATGATACGAATGCCATACGTATTGTTTTCTAGATTATTGTTTGCAATAATATTATTTAATATAATATTTAAACTCCATACTAAACATGTATTTAGATTAATCTTTGTTTATTTGTTAGTTTTTCCACTCTTTTATAAAAAAATGACCTCGAAGACGAAAGCGGGAGCAAAGCTCCCGCTTCCATCTTCTAACCTATCCGCGATCCGAGTCGGTTTTGCCACTAAGCCCCTGTTCCCTACTGCCTTCGATACACCACTATCTTGGCATTGGTTAATCTCAGAGAAAAGTTTATTTTTACTAAGTGGCAAAACCGACTCGGATCGCGGATAAGTTCGTAGGCAGTGCAATACGTACCGACTATATTACATAATCAATATTTTAACATAATTAATTTATATTCGTTGAGATTGATGGCAAATGTCATTATGGCATGTGATAGTTATGGATTACAATGATTATGGAAAATGAGATTATTGATATTGATATTATGGAAAACAAAGGTTCTGGCATATAATTAATATGGTAAACAACGAGTATGGCATACAAAATTATAGAAAACAACATTATGGCAGTTGAATATTATGGCAGATAAAATTCGGGCAAATGAAATTCTGGCAAGCAAGAGTATACCGTGGCTGTGGTGTGGCAGCTGTCAAATTTACTATTCTCCGCCACCGCAGTGTGTTGCAGGCCTTATTGACACTATCAACATCACATTGACATACCGAAATGAAGTCTCTCCCTTTGGTCTCTCTTTGACGTTGTCTTTATAGTAGTATGGGGTATGGTGTGGCTGTGGTGTGGTAGCTGTCAAATTTACTATTCTCCGCCACCGCAGTGTGTTGCAGGCACAGATTACAGAGAAAAGCAGATAGGCCCTAATAAATTGAACGTTTTCTATACATCCGATGTCTTCTCACTTACGTACTGAACGCCGAGTAAGAAAGGGATAGAACCATGTTATCTGACAGGTCTTCATACGTCATTGTCTCCGCTTTCTCGCTCGCACGATGTAATTCGCTCTCTCGCTCGCTCGACATTTAGTGCACAGAAAGATATTTTCTTACAAGTTATCGATATCGATATTTACTGTTAATAAATTCGTAATATGCGATACTCGTAAGTAAATTGTATTTCTATCCATACTATGCAAAAATTAATATGGTACTTACCAAATAGAAAACAAAAACCATTACACGACTACGAATATAATAAACTGCATTCATGTTTCATATGTTCGCTACAAATTAAATTATGCGAATACATAGGTAGTCAGACGAGTTACTTTTTATGTCTCACTATTTTGTGGATCTTTAGTGGAACACATTTATTTTTAACCGACTTCTGAAACTTATCAATTCCGCTGGCTATTTATTTTTTTATGTATGTTCCTCGATTACTCTTAGACGCCTGGACCGATAAGAATGGTGTTTTGTTAGAAAAGGTGGTCCTAGGCAGGTCAGGATCTGAAGATGGGATCCTGGAGAAATCCAGGGCAATCTTCAAATCTTATTTTGAAACGATTTGGGTACTTTGAAATCGTGCATTTGCTTTCAGAAAGCAGTTCATGCGGTAATATGGAATGTGGCTTCGTGAAGTATTGATTTGAAGTCGATTAAAACTTTGTTTTTAAAGTAGGCTAACACAAAATAACAACGCAATTATATTCCTGAAAATATCTCATTTTAATAAGAAAGTTACATCTAATGCTTTGAATAATAAATATCCAATTATATAGAACTTTTTGCAATCAGTAAACTTGCATCACCTGAAGAGGCAATGCAGATGTCTTAGGTATTGTATCTGGTAGCCTTTCATTACTGCTCAGCATCATTTTGTTGTAGTTGCCTTCTAATTGTTGATCCTGGTGAGATCCCTGCATTAAATACAGTAACGAAAACATTATTATACAATATCTATCAGTTGAGCTGCTTAAGTATGAACAGGTAAAATACAAACCGACACAGAGTTACTTTCCCATGTATAATACATATTATAGTAGTTATGGATATATAAAGAAAATCAATGTACTAATACAAATTCTTTGCATATACAAAACTTAAATGAAACGAACTCATCTGGAGGGACCTCAGAAATGTCAAGTAATAAAATAAATAAAACTCACTATACCAACTTACCTCAAGCGGCCTCTGAAAAACTGTAGGTATCGCCTCTGGCAGCAAGTGTTTTATATTTTTTTTCTACTCCTGTACCGTTATCTGTCACTAATATAGGCTTTAGCTCAAATACAATGACACCGATAATAAGTCGTCGAAAAACTCTATGCTCTATGGCCCATAAACGCACTCTTAAGTGTACTTTTATGGTTCATACATTTTCCATAAAAGCACTGTTTACTACGATGTCAAATCATGTAACTTTTGTTTAATCAGCCACTATATTGCAGTGGTACCAACTTCATAAGCAATTTTTTCGAAATAAAGTGTTTTTATTTACTATCAAATATTTGTAAAACATAAATTATTTAATAAAATAAAAATAAAGTATCATGTACTGTGTGTTAATATACATTATTTTAACAATTTTTGGTATTATTTATAAATATAAACCGATCCGATTCGGTTCGGATCCGGATTCAGTTTGATTCGGATGGCAAGTGCAAGGAAATTAAAAACAAAACAGACCATAAACAAGAGATGTCAATGTGTCATATTTCAATTTTCCCACTAAAGTGCCAGTTCAAAATTAAAACACGAAATATGATTAGGTACTATTCGTTATAAATAACTTATTAAGATTTTATTCGCGTTTGTGAAGTGAAGAAAAATGTGTACGTTCCTTTTAAAATGGACGAAGTAGAAAATAACTGCACCGCTGAAGAAATTGCGTGAGTAGTAATAGAACTTACGGAAAACTTACTGCTGAAAAGTCAAATGCTATTTATTTAAAATTTGTCGTAGAAAAAGTATTGTATGCAACGGTATATAACTTGGTCTTAAAACGCTCGTGCCGTCTTTAATTGCGATGCTCGCCAAGGCTCGCATCGCAACTTACGACACTCGCGTTTTAAGACCCTACTTATACAACAGTTGCATAAAATACTATAATAATAACGAAACAGTTAGTTTCGAAATGTTTCGAACATATTCTATGGTGTTTTTTCGGCGTCCAATTATTGCGCCCTACTGCGTCAATCCATTTTTTTCGAAGATTATTATTTACCGGAAACCTGAAGTTAACAGTTAAAACATGTAACATTAAAATATTTTGTCTAAACGCCTACATGAATAATTCATGTCGACGAAATATCGATATATACATGGTAACAACACTACCCATGTTTACGACAATTGTATTTTTACTAAAAATCCCAAAAATATCAAGTTTGATACATGTAAAAAGTACTTATCCGATAGTATCAAGCATCTGCTGTAATCCCAAACCATTATATTGCGTAATGTACATGAAATATTTGAAAAATAACCAACTGATGCTTACCGATGAAATCCGATTGTTTCTCCGGTCTTTTTTAACAATCTAGCGTAACTTCGGCAGTACGGAACTGCACAAGCCATTGTGCCACTTCATACAACTTAAATCATTAACTTATTACAGAAATATTTAGTTTTCCAACACAATATTCTTGAAATAACCAACTTTCCTCAAGATTCACAAGAGATTTGACGTTGACAGATTGTTTAGCATTTAACACCGTGCTTAACAGTTTTTGGAGACAAGTCGTCAATAGACTCAAAATACCATACTATTCGTCTCATTCTAACTCACATCAGCTGACCATAAGCAGTGAAAGAGACAACTATATGAAACATCCTCTTGCTTTATACTGCGCGTCTGTATTCTTATTAGTCTGTGGTTGCAGGCCTTATTGACACTATCAACATCACATTGACATACCGAAATGAAGTCTCTCCCTTTGGTCTCTCTTTGACGTTGTCTTTATAGTAGTATGGGGTATGGTGTGGTGTTATTGTTTATGTTTACTTTCTTCCATTTCTTAGCAAAATCAAAACTACCGGTTTTATAAAAAGAAAATACGAAAAATATTCGATGAACAGATAAAACTAAATAAATTAGTACTTGCAAAAATGCCTAATAAGCATACATATATATATTAATATCACTTCGTAAAGATAGGCCCAACGCCCACGAGCAATTCGTCCAATGCGGTGGCCCGCCACGGGCACTTGCCTTAGTCTTCAGCTGTCACAGTGTGTCACATTAGGTATGTCAATGTATCTTTACTTTCGATATCGTTGCTAATAAGTAATTGAAATATACATAGATTAACATTGTCCAGTGTATAATATGTATAGATATTAAGTAGTTAGCTCGCCGGCACAGTCCGAAATTGGTTCGACGCCGACGCTGGCATATTGAACTCGAAGGAGCAAGGTAGGTACACAGCAGAGTGAGATTTTTCATCTGGCTCAAATTTTAAACTAAGTGGGGGAATTGTTCCGCCTTTATACATCACGTAGTTTTAATCTAGTAAAAAATTAAATCTAATTGATAATAATTAATAATTATTCATTCGTGTACTTAGTTTGAAGTGAAATATTCTTTAGCGGCGCGGTGTACTTTTTGTTAGAGAAAAAATGTTAAACTCGCAACAGGTCATGTGACCGTAAGATTCGACAGATTGAAAATTCGTAAGACCGGACACGTGACCTGATCGAAAAACTGTTACAATGTCGTTGAGTTTTCACTTCTGCCGGCACTCCCGAAGCGCCACCCGGTCTTTTTTACCAAACTTGCGCTCCAACCATACTGCAACTCGCGGCGTTCTCTTGTCAAAAGTTATTTTTAACGTATCAGTGTTTTTTAACTTCGTTGATTATAAAGTGGGTAGCAGGTTAGATTGATAACTAAAACTGCAGGTACCTACATAAAAGTCCATGGTAAAGTCTTCAAACTAAAATTTTCCCATACAATAGGCTAAATATCGGTGTATATAGTTTTAATGTACCTACCTGCGGCGGATAAAAATGTGTTGCTCCCTGTGAAAATTGATGGGTGTCAATATTTCATTGGGACATAGAGCTGTGTTCACGTTCTTGGAACCATTTCTTTCCAACCCGATTAGTTTGTTATTCACTTGCGATTTTTTGTAACGATCATAATATGTAGAACTGTCCTATGTAATAAATTTTTTATTCGTAAAAATCTTGATTGTACAGCAAACAAATTAGTACCTATTAGCTTCTTTACTATTGTGGGTGCTAGAAATTAAGGAACGTAGTGGGTATCCTTTTTTCCAGTTTATTTTTAGAAGAGTATATTACTGTTTGATGCCACATTGTGAAACTCTAATTTAATAGTAGATTGTTTGACAAGGGTCTAAAATAAGCCATTTCACCACGAGATGGTTATTTATTTCGAGGGGTAATATGGCTTTTAGACCAGAATTATACACTCTACTTTTCACTTCAACTACGAGAAAATAGTAAAAACAAAGATTATCCATCCAAAATCAACAATAAATTCCACGGCTGCGAAGGGATTGTTCAATTTGGCCTTTGGCGGCATGATTTTTTAATAAACTGCTTTGCCACAGATTCAAAATATTGACACCACTAATTAAACGCCACTGACCATCTATAAGAGCATCCAAACAGCCGAGCGCGGCGGACAGCATACGGTGAATATGATAAAGCGAGATAGACTGCAGTCTATCCCGCTCAATCTCATAGCTTATGCCATGTATGCAGCAAACTACGCTTGAACGTTTGGACGCGGCCATAAACGGCCAAAGTCGTTTTTTTTACAAGCTTTGTATTAAAAAACTTACTGAATTGACGTCTCGTATCGATAACTGTTTTAATATCTATGGATACTAGAATAGAGACCCACTTGAGTTTTGACAGCTGTTCCAAATTTAAACTCATAACGATACAAATTTATCAAAAATCTGTACTGTAATGACATTACAGTACAGATTTTACCTACTACCGCAGACAAGAAAGTTCTCATAGTAAAATCGGTTGTAGTAGCTGCTGCAGCTGGTCATTTCCTACGGTTTCTGAACGCATTTTAGAGCACTAATGATACGAGTATGTGCGTAGATAAATATGTTTAAATATCTTCCCTAGGGGCTAAATGTACTACTTTAGCCCCGCTATCTAAGCCTAGACACACTTTTCGAGCATGAGAAGTGAAACAGAGTTTTTATCTTATTTCACGACCATCTACGTAGACATAAACACGCAAATATATAGTCTTCGTAATACATTCAGTGTCGGAGCTTTAAATTCATATGAAAACATTTCTTATTAAAATGATCAGATAGTTAGGATAAACAACTCAACTCAACTTCAGGCTTCACCTTTTTCAATGTTCGATTCCTCTAATTGCCACGAAGAGCAAAGCCATATTGAATTACAATCCGTATGCCCAACTTTAATTTATCGTATGAAATAGTTCCGAATATCGTACGGAATGATATATATATTACAGAAATATTTGCCTGTGTTATTCCCGCACATTAATGTTGAAGGGTGTTAAGACAAGTATTCCAATGAGAATGCAAATCGTGGCGCACTGCAGTCTGCGTTCCATTCGACACAGCAGCGTAATTTCGGCAAGTTGTTAGCTAATATTTGTTTGCGAAATGTTCAGCTAAATGAGGCACTAGAGAACATGGTGCGTGCTCATAAAGTCATAACGAAGTTTTACAAAACCAAATCTTCTTCATAATAATTTAAAACACCCGAGATTCATGTATAAATAAATCACTTTAGATACCGTCAAACCTTAGGACTTTGCCGTTCGGATATAGCTTTGCCCACCCCGTCACATTTCACAAAAACCGTAATATCCCAACACTAGCTGAAGATGTACACTTTGCGTTTTTTTGCGGGCCAAATAGTACTCGAAAACTTTAGTTGTATCTCGGTAACGGAAACTCGTACAGGTATGTGTTTTTGACTGTGATTATTATATAGTTAAATAACGTCATGGGTGGGAGCTTATCTCTGAATGTTTATTAGTTTTGTAATTATGGCGATGGGCAATGTCATAAGCAGATTTTCGGCTACTGAATATGACTTTGCCCGGCCAAATTGGACCCTTAGGGTTGTCACCCAAAAGTTATGTTAAACAAGTTGGTTTTTACATATGTTCGTATGACAGGTTGAACGTACGGACCGCTTCGACCCGAGTAGGGTCTATCTTAACTGCACGAGTAATTATTAGGTGCTTACCTATGAAATTGTCGTTTGTTATTATTTTTTTAATGATAACTGCGAAAAAAGTGATTCTAAAGCTAATTGATATTTTTTTACGTTTACCTTCTTAATGACAATAATTGTTACAGTACAAACATAATCACCATAATTATAATGCATTTATTTTTAGAATGGACAACTTGCACAAACTGTGCTAAACTCATAACTCTACCTTTTAACTTTGCGAAGTCGGGTAAAATCAAAACTGACAACCCTAGCACTATGAGATTTTAGTATGGAGAGTGCAGGATTTCTGTTTGTGACTTTGCCCAGTTCAATGTTGTGAGAGCTATTGTGCTTTAGGGAAATATTATCAGATGAAACTAAAATATAACTCTTCTGCATTATAGTCCTTAACTACACTAAGCATAAGTTTGAAAATGCCAGAGCAAGAAACACTTCCACAAAATGGGCAATGACGTAATTTTTTAATTTTTTTGGCCCGGCACTTAGATTGCGATTTTCCCTAATAAAGACGCTTGTTTTTGAACTAGAGTCCGGACGTATGTAAAAAAGGGCCTACAAAATTGTGTATGTTACTAATAAGTTTTATAAAATGACACAATAAACTAGTGAAAAATACAAAAATTTCCAAAAAGCGGGCAAAGTTATACGGTTTTACGGTACGGTTTCTTATATGTAATATGTAGTGCCTAGTTGAGGATTTCTGTCGATTCGTAACAAGCTTACGGGGCCTGCCTACTGGCATGCTAACAACTCTAGATGCACGAATATAGAATGATGAGTGCGTTGCCAACCATTTATTGTTTTCGGGATTCGCTGTTTTGGCAGCAAGATACATTTGATGCAAGTCCCTTATTCTCAACACACCGCATCGTCTAGAGAGATTAGGAGTTTGAATAATATTGGGATATTCATGGTTAATAAATGAATTACATTGTTGACACTGTCGAGGATAAACAGACTAAACAGGTGTTACTTACGAGTAGTTGAGGGTATACTATTAACGTTTTTTAGTCCTTCTATTCGAAAACAAGTTTGTTCCAACCCGTTGATAGGGAGCAAGACTTTTTTTTATTCCTCTGCATTTTTCTTTCCATCTGTATTTTTTGCCCAAGGGAGCACAATTCAGTTTTGCTCCCTGCACGCTTATCATAGACCACATCAAGAAGAAAGCTTTAAAAACATTATTCTAAAAACACTGTGGATCTGAGCGAGGCCAGAGACAACATTTAATTACCAGTATAGCGTGTTTAACGAGACACTAAACACGAGACATTGAGCGTTTTTGAAAGCCGTGCTTTTTTCTTCGTGTAACGCTTACGGTCTCGTAATAATGGTCATCCTTGAAATATTTTGAAAATTATTTCTAATAGCTACATGTTATTTTAAACAATGTTTATTTGATATAATATATACCTTACTGAAATATGTATGCCGCTATTAGGTATAGATTAAAACATTCATTTGTTATACAAATATGATAGAACTAAAACAAGAAAATAAAAACTTAACTAAATAATAACGAATTGCCGCGCTTGCGGTAGAAACATTGGGTCCCTGGTCAGCTGACATGAAATCATTTATGACGGCAATGACTAAGCGACTCGTCGACGCTTCAGGGGACCATAGGGCTGGCGCTTACCTCTCGCAACGTATTTCATTAGCAATACAGAGAGGTAACGCCGCCAGCGTTATGGGCTCAATGCCGCAGACGGAACTGCTGGACGGGGTATTTTTGCTATGACTGGGTTAGGTTAGTGTTTAATTTATTTTGTAATTAATTTATTGTTTATTTTATTGATTATGTTGTTATGATTATGATAATTGAAGAATATTTAAATAAAAGATTGTATTAGGTAAAAAATAACGAAGTAAAAATGCATATATTATACAAAGAACACCCCGTCGACGACCTCCTCTTATGGCATTGACCCCATTACGCTAGCGCTACGTTACCTCTCTGTATCGCGAGGGCGATTCTTTGAGAGAGGTAAGCGCCAGAGGTGTTGATGAGCCGCCTCAACAAAGCCCTCGTGAATGAATTCATATCAGCTGACCAGGGACCCAATGTCTGTACAGCAAGAGCCGCAAACTCGAAGTCTTGAATTAAGGAAAAATATTTTATATAATATGATTACTTATATTATATATTAGAAGTTTAAGACCATGGAACAGAAACATACATAGCTACATTTTTTTAAATAAAAATTTGGTGTCACTAATATGAAAAGCACTTAAAACAGTTCCTATACTAATATTTTGAATTAACAATGATGATTTCATCCAGTTCAAGTGAAAAAGATACGTTAACATCCGAGTTTGTTAAAAGTTGGGAGCAAAAACGTCATTAACAATATTCTGCCTGCAAAAAGCAAAGCAATAGTACATTATTGCCGTGACCGGGAAGGAGGCAGTTGCAGGCTGAGCATTTGTTCAAACGGACGAGCTTGCGAGTCCGTTTAATTATAATACGAAGCCTGCAATTGCCATTCCGGCTGAGGCTAATATAGTGCTTTTCTCAAAAATGGTTGAATGAATAAGTTTCCGTCAAAAATTACATTTTTGGTACAAGCATTTATTGCCGACTGTACTTTTCTGTAAACGATCATCAACTACTCATTGAGACGATTCTAACGAGCCCAAACTCAACGGGGTTACGTCGGTTAAGTACTGAATTCCCACGGCCACCTTCTGTCTCCATCATCAGATCAGCTCGATGGTACCATAATATTGAATTGTCATCCAAACTATACTTATACCCAAAATTTCAGCTCAAACGGTCACCAGGAAGTGGGTTAAATTTAACTCGCAAGATTTGTCCCATACTAACATACATAACATACCTATTAACTGGGCAAGTTAAATAAAAGCTTGTAAAATACTAAATTTATATAAGTAAACTTTAAATATCGTTGCTCAACGTGAAAATATTTACGATTACCCGCCGTTATTTTTTTTAAACAGAATCGCAAGTGTATTTTTCCACCAAAAAAACGCAAACTATTTGAGACACATACAAAAATGTCGTGTATGCAACAGAAAAATACGAGTTGAATTGGCTGATTACGAGCTGTGCCGTCTTTTCTATGCCAGTTTCTACTTTTTAAACAATTTGGTACTCGACAAATAAAGGAATTTATATATAACATTCCAGGCGGCCTGCAATGTTCTTTATTTTTTAATTTAGATCAGACCTTAAACTATACACTTTACTTTCCAATATGTAGCGAGTTATGTTCACTTTGCGGGCCATTTTTGAGGAAGAATAAAGGTGCAATATCGTTTTCAATAACTATTCTAAATATATAATTTCAAATAAATACCTTCTTAGGGGCCTAATCACAGTTTTCTCGCCGTGCAGCAGTAAGTAAATAAATACCTACCGATAAATTTAAATCCATTAAGTTGTAATATTTTGCTCTTTCTGAAGGTTCCGTAGTCTATTCCCTAGGAACTCTTATAGTGTCGCTGTCTGTATGACAAAGCCATCCTATTGAAATATGCTACATATTTTAAACCTAAAACATTGTTTTTTGCAGGTGGCATTAATCTTCGGAGTTGCGGGCTATTCAAAATTCAATATAGGTACCATTTTGCTCCCTCAGTAATACAATCGACTATTACGGTTTCGTTGTGATGCATTTGTGATGTGATTGTGATACGCGTTTTGTCTAGCTGAGGACGCGTGGATACGATGTGAAATAAATTTTTTTCCGGACCTGGTCGATTAAGTAAGGGATACATTTTAAGGTAGGTACTTATGTTTTTAACTGAGCTATGTACCCAAAATTCTCTGGGTAGTTGCAATAGGTACTATTAAACTAGAGATTATCGTCTTAATGCGATTGTGTTCAGTTTATTCCAATGTGTAGAAGTTGTTACAATTTGTAATACCTGACCACCACCTGAGAACCTACCTATGTAGCGATATCCCCAGACAGCGCAGTTCAGCTTAGCGGAATATTGATGCCCGTCCGCCAAAGAATAGTTTTAAGTACACTTGTATTTTCCGAACAGTGTTAGTTTCGAGTAGCTATAAATACTTAATCTGGTTGATTCCATGACCTAGCTCGCCGAGGCTTGCTACGTGGCAGTGCGGTCATAGTTTGGCAAAATTGGCATTTCGGTCAGCCTCAGAACTTTTTAATAATCATAGTCCCCTATACTAGTAAGAGCTAAGCTAGCTTACAGTTGCGTATTAATAATATAGGTACTAGTTAGTTGCTAGTTAGCACGTAATAGTTAGGCCAATTCGTTTGAATTAAGAAAGTTTCTTGTATTTCAAAGTATACCAAGTTCTTGAATATATTACATTTTGGTGGGGGATGGGTCGACTGAGTTCATACAGACGAGTCCGTTTTGGCCGAGACTATACACTTTATTTACTTAATAGTGATAGTAATATGAGCATTAAGGACAATTATTAAAGGACAACGAATAAGTATTCTTGCCATCATATTTGCATTTAGTTTTCTTATAGGTAACTTTTCCACAAGGTTAAATTTTCACCCCGCCACCTACATTGTCCAGGGTTTTCGCTAGCAAATTATTAATAACTAGCTGTACCTGCGACTTCGTTTGCATGGTAATGTGGTGGGAGTTAACGAATTTCTTATTTTGGACATAGGACGCATGCAGTTCTAATTTAACCTTTCAAGTAAAACGTTGAACAAACCTATTTTAGCTAAAATGCCGTTAAAATTCTTTTCTTTGATGTTTAAATTAGTAAGAAAGGGATAAAACTCGCTTTATGGGGTAATAGTTTAGTAGATATTTGTGGCCATAGATCCAACAGGTAGGACACAGGCTGCAGTATTAAATTTTTATGTATCTTCTTCTCTACATATTTATAATATAACACTTTTTTATATTAAATAAATACAAACGTGATGACTGAAATCATCTTGAGTCACTCCGACTCTCAGGTAAAGATGTGTATAGAATTCATAAATAGATTTAATAATCCTTTCGAGTACCCGGAGTAGGTACCCATTGACCGGTAAGTGTTTACGCGGAACAAAAGATCTCTTTTTTAACGTCTGAATTTATATTTTCCAAGCTATACCTAACCACTAACTAAGTTCTAGAACCATAACGTGAGTCCGAGTCCCTTTCTATTAAAGGTAATTAATGTAATTATTAAAAATATTAAAGTAATGTGTTTATTTTTTCATATTGCAATGTTTCAGATCGCTATCACATTCTGCCGATCTTCTGTATGTTCCCGCCATTGTCAACTTAAGGAATGTGTATTGCAGGCTTTATGATAAAAGTTTTAAGTATCTGTATGTTGGCCGATTCCTGTGTCTCTATATAGGCTGAATGTCAACTTGAAGGCGCGAAGTACGACGTAAAATACCGCCTTAATACCTACTGACGCACTTGATAATTAATGTTTTAAAAAAAGGGGCCCGTTCTTTACTGATTTTATATAGTTTTACTGTTTATTGCTGACAAATATAAATACTGACAAACCAGCACGGCTATCACAAGACGGCGCGCGAGCTCTCTCTATTTTTCTCGAACTATCCGTCTCTCTCGTAATATACAACTAAGAAAGTGACGTATAGTGCGAGAAAAATCGAGAGAGCTCCCGCGCCATCTTGTGATAGCCGTTAAGTATCGTGACAAATACTCAGCGTGTAATCTTGCAGAAACTCATAAACCTAGACGTTTTGGCTGAAAGCGAGAAAACGCTAGGCCATGCCATTAAAGAAAAAGGAAGAGTCAGACTTTTGACGTTATTTTGTTGAAATTTGTTGATACATTTATTGAAATTACGCCTCAATACGAATTTAGCGCGTATAAGTTTCCATATCCGAATCGATTATTTTTTTATGCTTTAGAATTTAATATGCGTTTTGTGAAGGTCTATCACAACACCGGATCGAAATTATTACGGTAGATATGGCAAGTCCGCCATTTGGACGTCACTGACAGTTGACGGATATGGCGGCTATGATTTCAAGAAGAAGAACTGAATAATTTAATGAGGTCAAATGTTTCCGAAAATTAATTAACTGCCGCAGTTGGATAAAAACTATCCTAAACGGAAGCTAGAGTAATAATGTACTTATGAAAAAATCTATATGTTTTTCCGTTCATGGGAAGCCGAGATCATTCGGGACACGTAAATTGCTTAGTTTGATACTGGCTGATTCCATTTTCAAATTAGAGATTTATTATAAGTGAGAGAAGACAGACTTTGCAGCCACTTGTAATTCGGTAGGCATAAACACGTCGATGTTACTGTCACTAGATGAATACGGGACAGTATATAAAAATACTAGCTTCTCCCCGAGACTTCGTCCGCGTGGAACTCTTTTATATCATAGCTCCTTACAAACTTTCGCCCCCTATTTCGCCACCTCCGACGATGCTTACCGGTATAAACCTTGTATGAGAAAAATTGACATTTTATTTTTGCAGCGGCCACTGATGTTTGTGTAAAAATCTTTTAGAGGACCTCTTAATACGCATATATATAAAAAAATAAACGCGTTACACAATATCGGAGCCGAGATGTTTTAGTTTGGTTTATAACTTTTCAATATGATCTGCGGAAATATGTATTGCAAATATCTCGGCTCCGATGCATTTTAGAGTATTACGTTTCAACCAAAATATGTTTGTTTAAAAAAGATCTATCATAATATACCAAATTAACGAGTGGCCGCTCATTTAAAAAATATGACAACACATTTACCCGAACCCCTTTGGTGGAGTGGAATCGATGATGAAGACCACAGATGACTTATGGAATTCCTCAATTTTGTACTTAAAAGTACAAAAGTATATCACAGATTCTGATGATTCTGTTGAAATACCAACTAATGAAGTGCCAAAGGTGATCCTTGTGGAATCGACGGAAGTCCTCAAATATTATCGGCCCACATGCAGTGATTCGGTTTTTTTCTCTAATAATCAACGCATTAGCTCTCGGAAATCAGTTCACGTGGTAAATTGGAAAATGAATAATTAAATAAATATTTGGGGAAAATCTTACACAAATCGACCTAGTCCCAAACTAACCAAAGCTTGTACTTTGGGTACTAGACGACGACATACATACTTATATATATAAATAAATACATAGAAAACATCCATGACTCGGGAACAAACATTCATGCTCATCACACAAATAAACCAGCCCATGCCCATACAAGGATTCGAACCCGGGACTCCGGCTTCGTAGGCAGGGTCACTACCAACTAGGCTACAGAGGTCGTCAAATAAATGTGGAAATGTTCTTGTGGCTTGGCGGAGTACTAAATTGAAGTCGGTTAAAACTTTGTTTTTAAAGTAAATTATAAAATTATCGATAAATAAGTACATTGGTAACATAGCAACTCTCTTCGTAATGGCAATCACCGTGACAAAGAAACAAGCGCGAATAGCGAGATACAACGCCCTGACATTACGGTCGCTTCTTATTTGCGGTAATCGCCAGCAAGCAATGTGAAGCATACATGTCGTTTTTATCTTAAAAACGGAGTGATCGTGAATATCATAATCAATCGCATTTGCGCATCGCATCCTTTGAGCCATTTATTATATTGCTTCTTACCCGGCCAGACAAAATTGCAGAACACTACCTCGTATTTATATTTTTAATAGGGCATAAATCGTCACCCGCATTCAAATGACAAAACTGAGCTGCGTTTTGACTTCGTTTGACAGTTTTATGCAGATCTAATCATGAACCCGGCTATGCGAACTTCGCCCATTACCGTTTTTATAGTAGGGTACTTACTTGTTTTTTTTATACGACAGTGGCAAACAAGCGTACGGCCCGCCTGATAGTAAGCGGACACCGACACCGCAGACTTTAGACGCATGCCACTCTAAAGGTAACATGGGCGTTGCCGACCCTTGATATGTTTGAGGAGTCGCCGTGTTGGCAGCTGAAGGAACAAATGCCCTCGCTCTCAACACAACGCATCCTCGGGAGCTCTGGCTACCTTGCTCACTTCCAGGAACACAACACTACTACAGAGCAAGCCGGTGACCGGCCGTCTTAGAGCCTAATGGGCTTGCCCGATATGACGGCAAGAGCCCCGACGGCATGACGCTCGTGCCCTGGAGCCTGGGGCGGGCACTGGTATGGGACACTACTTGCGTCGATACGCTTTCGCCGTCCCACCTTCCTGGAACCTCAATGAAGGCTGGTGTTGCTGCTGACTCAGCCGAGTCACACAAAAGGCTCTAATATACAGGTATTGTCAGTGGCTACCTACTTCTTTAAAACGTCGACGCATCTGGTCACCAGAAGGCTGGCTCATACGTAGCCCAATTTTTATTATTGCTTTATTTTTTAGCATTGATATACAATACAACGCGCGTGGCAATGCCGCCAGCATCCTGGCGCCGATCTGGGCCAAGTTTTTTATTTATAATCTTATTTTTGTTTTCTTTTATAGCCTGAGTTTATATTGTCTTGTTGTTATGTTAAATAATATCATAATAAATAAGTAGTTCTCTTTAATTTTGTTGACATAAGTTTTACCTTTCTCCGTTGAAATAAACCAATTGAACGGAAGTGAAAAGTTTTATGGATTTATCTCCAAAACTCCAAACTTACTTTTTGTCACTTATGGTTTTTCTCCTTGAGGCGGCAGAATTATACCATGTTACAATTGATGCTGAAGTACGTTTCTTACTGTGTTTATGAATAGATTAAGTGTCAAGAAATACTTTCCAAGTTTCGAATACTCGTTTTCAATTTAACGGAGATTCCGATTATAAATAAGGGCAAGCTGCGCGTGTGATAGCAGCCAGGTGCCGCGCTGCAAATTAAATTACTCAGACAAAAAGGAAGCGGCTGGTGTTTATGATTACTCGCGAAGTTATAGGAATGCGAGTTAAGATTTAACATAAAGGAAAATGTACGCGATTCTGACGGCAAATTTTTACAGAGGTAACATAATAACGTACGTTTGATAATGTTGGTAATAATTATAGAGACGTAACGAAGCTCAGAACCTGCCTTATCTAGGGTCAAGACTGGAGGTAATCATATATAGGTAATTATAGAAATAAGATTGATGTAATAGTGCTGACCTCGCTTAGCTCATGGTTCAATCTTACAATCCTTCGCTACCTCGGCTTTCAAATAACTATTTCACCTCAGCAGCTTAAAAATAGGTATTATATTAAATTGAAAGACGATTAAGAACATGGATTCATTCTGTAAAAAAAATCTGATACGCATAATTTTAATACACGAAATAAAAATGAAACAGCAACCAAAAAGTTTGGTGTTCCTAAAGTATACAAGTTTTTTTCGGGTCAATGTATCCATTTTTATAACAAAATATCTAATGTAATTTTGGTTCTACCCTTTCCAGCTCTTCAATTTTTTTGAAAAAAAACATTGATGTCGAAGGCTTAGTACAGGGTTGAGGACTATCTAAAGAAATGCATGGCTCAAATCAGAGCCCAAAATAGCTTAATAATTCATATAGCTCACTCTGACACGTGTTTTTGTAGAAGAACGCATTATGATGGATTTTTTTCTTTGTATTCATACATTAAGCTTTTTTGGGCAAAAAATTATGAGTTTGTTTCGGCGGTAGAATTTTGACTTGTAAAAGTCCCATTACGGCCTACTTGCAGAATAAAATTCATTTATATCATTTACTTCAGTTATTTCATTTATTTCCGTGCTTATCGTATAGATTAAAGTGGGGATGTATTTTTTTTCTCGTTAAACCCATGGTGGGGGGGTATTGTTGGATAGCTCATTCAAAAATATTATGGATTTCCTAAAACCATTTTTTCAAATCTTTTGCGAGATATTGGGCTTTCAGGCCCTCATTTTCATGTGTCATTCCCCCCCTGCCGGCTAAATGGCTATTACTGGGGATGTGAAATGAATTTAAAAGGAAAACTAGCACGGACAAGTAGGCATAACTAGTTGCCGAGTAATTGTCTACTAACTACTAACTTAATGTCGTACTTGGAAAGGCCAATTAAACTTTTTTTTTTTTTCGCTTTCTCTTGAAGTCCACGTCTCAGAACCTTAAAGAAATATAGGATCCCCGAACATGTAACATTCGCTAAATTTATGCCAACTTTGAAGGAGCTGTTGGTGGCTTTAATATTTGCACTGCTTTGAATTTAATAATTTAAACAGAAACAACACAGAGGCCACTAAAATGAAGTTGTAACTTCAAATTTAGCGAATGTTACATGTTCGGGGATCTCAAACGAAAATCTAGCGACAACATGCCCTGTACTTAATAGACATGAAAAACAATAAAATACGGTAGATAATTACAGCAAAGAAAAATTTACAGTCGATTGAAGCTGTCAACCCAAGCTTTTTATCAATCCATAGGCCGTTCTGATAAACAATTTTGTCTGAGCGTGCGGACACCGCTTAACATAAGACCGTTGGCAGCGCCGGACGGCGCGACGCCTCCCGCCCGCCCGGCCCAGAGAAAAATACAAAAAAGAAGTTTTTATTCGCTTGCGGCCAAGGGCTGCGCCCCAGAGTGACAGTGTCAAAATTGACATATGGTTTCGCAGTGCTTGTTTTGTAAATATTGTAAATAAGAAAATCAAGTGTTCAGTTACTCTCGCCGTACATATACAATACCGCTAAAGTGCAGTGTCGATCGTAGAACGCTTTCTTCTTTTGTGTGTTTATACCTACTAAGTGTTTAATTGTTTATATAATTTTATTTAGTTTAATCTAATGCAGACCGCGACCCAGTCTGGAGGTAGCTCGGTCAACTTTGTTTGTAATTTGTGTACCAAATCTTTTAAATCTACTAGAGGCCTTAATATCCACAAATCCAAATCCCACCGTAACTGCCTCAGTCAAGATGCGTCTCCTCTAAATTTAATCAATACACCAACTCTAAATCAGCCATTCCATTTTCGCCTCAGTCATCTTAAAAACAGCATCCAGATCGTCAAACGTATACCTCGCGGTGCCAGAATCACTGTAGCTACCCACCTCTCACACATCATACAAAAATGCTATGAATGTAACTCTCCCCAAGACTGGCACAACCTTCTCCTTTTTCCATATTTGATATTACATGCAAAAGAGGATGATACTAATAAGTCTCTTACACAAAAAATTAAGAATAACTGCACAGACCACTGCATCCCATTACCCACGCACATAAAGCCTGTCTCATTTCACAACCCTATCAAAACCATCGAGAATAAAATCAGTGACGGTGACCTCAAAGGCGCCGCTCGCCTACTTTTCTCGAGTGACGAGCTATCTCCAGACAACCCGGATACTCTTTCGGCCCTACTGACGAAACACCCTCCCGCACCTGCGTCACCTTATTTTTACGACCCTCCAACAGCAATCGAGTCATGCATGCAGATAAAAAATTTAGACGTATTCAATGCGATTCTAACATTTAAAACCGGTTCTGCTGCAGGGCTTGACGGCCTTTCACCGCAACACTTGAAAGATCTGACGTCCCAGTCCGTAGGTGATGCAGGTGAAAAACTCATCAATAGCATTACAAAACTTATAAATTTTATGTACTCTGGCAGTATTCACCCGGATATTGTACCAATCTTGTACGGTGCGAACCTAATCGCCCTGACAAAGAAAGATGGAGGGGTAAGGCCAATTGCTGTTGGGGCAACACTTCGCCGCCTGGCTTCCAAAATAGCAGTACGTTATATAATTGATAAATTGCAAAAACAATTTGAACCGGTTCAGTTAGGCTTTGGCGTTAGAGGGGGTTGCGAAGCCGCCGTACACGCGCTCCGCACTTACCTCAGCAACGGAGATTGCGAGGTGTTGCTTAAAATTGACGTAAAGAACGCTTTCAATTCTGTGAATAGAGATGCCTTGCTGACGGAAATCCAGTCGAACAACCCTGAATTATATAATTACCTTCTTCATTGCTACGCGGACCCAACAAAGTACCGGTCAAACGAGTTGTCATCCGAAGTTGGCTGTCAGCAAGGCGATCCTCTGGGGCCAGCAATTTTCAGTTTGGCTATAAATCCGATAATACAAAATTTGGCATCCAAATTTAATGCGTGGTACCTGGATGATGGGACCTTAGGAGGTGACGCTGACTCTGTACTTTCCGATCTTTCTACACTCATTGATAAATTTAAAACCATTGGCCTAGAACTTAATTTCAACAAATGCGAACTATACATTCCAAATTCTTTGAATGACTCGAATAACATAATACACAAGTTCAACCAACTTGCACCGAACATCAAAATACTCAATAAGAATACACTTTGCCTCTTAGGGTCCCCCCAATTTATGAGGATTCTTACGCTGATTACATTCAAAATTCCATATCTAAATTCCAAAATCACTCTCGTCGCCTCTTGGAAATTAGTCCTCATTATGCTCTTACTGTTATGAAATTTTGCCTCTTTGTCCCTAAATTAACTTATGTGCTTCGCTGCTGCCCTCTTTGGAAACATCGAAATCTTTTATCACAAATCGACATATTAATCAAAATTAATTTAGAATCCATCCTCAACATTCAGCTAAGCGAGCAGTCCTGGACCCAAGGAACCCTACCCATCCGGTACGGTGGTTTAGGGATTCGCAAAATTACTAGTGTCGCGTTACCGGCTTTTTTGTCGTCATGCCACAGCTCGTCTAGTCTCATAGGTAAGATCCTGCCTACACACTATGAGACATCGGGCTTGGAGGACGCGAAAAGTGCCTGGTTAACTGCTTGCCCCGGACAAAATTTCCCTGACCATCCAAACTCACAAAGGTGTTGGGACGACCCAATATGCCAATTGACCGCTAACTCACTATCTACCCAGTGCGCCACTGCAGAACGAGCCAGACTATTGGCGGTAAACACAAGAGAGGCTGGTTACTGGCTCCACGCACACCCTTCTGCAAGCACTGGGACATTCTTAGATCCAAATACTCTCCGTTTTTCAGTTTGCCTGCGTCTTGGGGTCCCGGTCTGCGCCCCACATCGATGCCCCTGCGGAAGCGAAGTAGATTGGCTTGGGCACCTGCTATGCACCATGCTGCCCTTAATGACATTATTCGTCGGTCTCTTGCATCGGCTAATGTGCCAGCTGTTTTAGAGCCGTCTGGCATTCTAAGAAACGATGGCAAGAGACCGGACGGAATGTCATTAGTCCCGTGGAGTATGGGACGGGTCCTGGTGTGGGATGCAACCTGTGTTGACACACTAGCCCCGTCGCATCTCCACCGTACCTCTACGAGGGCAGCAGCTGCAGCAGAGGCGGCCGAAGCTGCGAAGGTGGGAAAATATAGTGGTCTCGGCGCCGAATATAATTTCGTGCCTTTTGGCGTCGAGACCCTTGGTCCGTGGGGCCCTGGAGCTCTAAGCCTCTTCAAAGAGATATCGAAGAGGCTTACAGATGCCACCGGTGACCGAAGGGCTGGCAGTTATCTCGCACAAAGAATTAGCTTAGCTATTCAGCGAGGTAATGCTGCCAGCATCTTCGGCACAATGCCGCAGGGGCCATTTTTAGATTTAGTTTAGTTTTAATCTATTTTATTTTAATTTAGTTTTTTATTTATTACCTTTGTATATTAATCTTAGTTGAATGCAAAACAGATGTGTTATTTGAAAAATAAATACTATATATATATATATATATATATATACATATATATATATAGTTAGTTTATTCATCTACTTATGATCATAAAATACATGAAATTCGATGTTTGACAAGACATGAAGACAATAAACTGAATAATGCCTTCGCCGTTTGTATCGCAGGTTTCGCATGTAGGTAGGTACCTACGCGACACAAAGTACGATGAACTAACACCAATCACGGCACTCCCTGCAACTTTTCTGAAAACGTGTCCTAATAGCGTCCTTTTTACAAGCTTTTATTTAGTTTCACCTGTCCCTTTGTCTGTCTGTCTGTCTCTCTCTACAGACAGACAGGTTAAGTTAAATTAAATTTGACCCACTTCCCGGTGACCGATTGAGCTGAAATTTCGTGTATTAGTATACTTAGGATGACAATTTAATATAATGGTACCATCGATCTGACCTGATGATGGAGACAGAAGGTGGCCATGGGAATTCAGTACTTAACCGACGCTACCCCGTTGAGTTTGGGCTCGTTAGTATCGTCTCAATGAGTAGTTGATGATGGTACACAGAAAAGTACAGTTGGCAATAAAAGCTTGTACCAAAAATTAAATTTTTGACAGAAACTTGTTACTGATAAAATGTTCGGTGACAAGCGTAGTAAGTCGATATACTTTCAATATATATGATGCACCACATTAAACTTTTTATTTAGTTGAACTTTGTAAAGTTGTCCATTCGACCCTAGTTGGAACTTTACAAATAGTTTCGGTCAAACTTGCGTCTCTTCTCCCGTGCGGGTTATCGCAACTACTGACTACCCATAAACTTACTCGGATTCCCTCGACAAACACATCAACAACTTTTTACAACGCGTTATGTTATGCGTACAGCACTTCCACTCTACGAATTGTTTATAAATGGTGCTATCACTGTTTACGTGTTAACATTTTTCAAGCGTATTATGTAAGAACACGGGCCTTAGCTAAAGTAATATTTTCGTAACGTTAACCAAAGCATTTTTTCTTTAAAGTTACGATATTGTGCGAATATAAATCTGGTTTTAACGACGGGTTTACTAGCGTATCCCATACGGCCAGAGTATAGTAAGGTCTCTATAACAAACTGCGATGCAATCATATTGCGTATAAGTACTATGTATCCTCATGGCTTATATGACCGCAATACATATTACTTTGAACTTGTTTTGTTTTATGGTTCCGAAGAAGTTCTCAATTAAATATGCCAATGGATTTCCCTTTCCTCTGTTACTCCTGCGATAACATGGAACTCAATAATCATTCTTAAGAATAGCTCTTCAACTACAGGTAACGAACGGTTATTGGTTATTGGTGAATTATAGGTATTGTGTTTATCTGTGAAACTGTGGCGCTCGCATAGTTCGGTGATGATAGAAGTGGTGAAATCTCCCATTACGTCATGTAAACTTTGTAATAAGATCCGGAATACCCAAGGCCTGGTATCACAGTTTTTGTTTTAGTAATAATGGCAGCACCGAACCAGCCTTTGCGTCTATGGGTATTCTATACATAATGTGATAGATTACGCGCGTTTGACAAGGGTCAGCAATTCGGCAAACACCAGATAGCGACGGAGGCCGAGTTTAAAAGCCACAAACCACCTTTGTACATGCTTTTGTCTATTATTTTGCCGTTTTTTATACTTTTTGAATTCTGTATCTTGTTTCTTGAGTTTTCAATATATTGCTTTCGTAAACACAACTAGTCGACTTGGTTTGTGTTGGCAAAATTATCCACCACAGCTATCGAACTCCTTTTAGCGACTCTCCACTTCATAGGACTTCAATTAATTGTATTTTATTCAATGCATTACTTTCAGATAAAAACAAAAAGATACGTCACGCTTTGATTCGGGCGGGGATTTAAGTTGTTTATATAGATTATGTTATAGGTAATAATATAAACGTCAATTTAAAATGATTATATTCTAATATGCAATAATACATGGAAGTCTTTCGGTCCAGAAATAATTGATTGTAATTCCATAGTAAAGTGGATAACTTTGGGTTGAAGCATTTATTATTCTTTAACTTGTTGCGATAAATAAAGTAACTAAAATAACTTTAACTATGTAGTTATATCTAGAGTCCGGTATTGTTAATCGCTTGTATACATATAATTATTTATGTTTACTCTGACTTGCTTCGAATTTCGAAGTTCGTGGTAGTGCCGCAGTTGTCAGTTTTTTGTTGGTTTTTTGCTGTTACTTACCTACTTATGATATGTGTGTAGATAAAGTAGTGTATGCATCTGTACATAATTAGGCCTTAAAACACTCGTGTGATTCTGTTATGAAACTCGCTAACGCTCGTTTCATAAAACCACACTCCTATTTTAAGACCTCTCATTATGGATCAGTCGCATAAACTACTATTGTATACTAGTGTTGTCTAGATGCTATGTTATAATTTCATATTGAAAGGATGGCACAGCTTCCAGTCTATCGCCATAGAGCTGCAATAATAGCTTGATAGGAATTTGATTTCTCAGAAGTTCTTTGAGCTATTATTGTATTATTTGCCAATACGAATAAGATTTATATAGGTAGTCTGATCCGCCATCCGTGTCACTGGAAGGCAGCTGAGAGACTAATTCCATATATTTCTTTTCTTACATTCAACATTCGTTTTAGTATCAACATATGGAAGAGTTTGTATGTTCGGCTTTTCTACTACTGACACGGTTGGTGGACGGACTATGCAAGGTAGGTTCCTACTTTATGAATTCAAATTCCTAATTAAACTGTAAAAATATATATGTAGATTCTGGTAAAGTTATCAACATAAAATAGATTTATTATTCAACAATGTAGGTACAAGAATAAAATAATTATGTTTTAGACATGATTATTTTCTAATTGTTTAATACCTTATCCATTCTTACTATGATTTGGCGCCATCCTCGATATTTAAAAAAAGGGTGAAATTAAAAAGTAAAACTCAAAGATTTTAGAGAATAATTGTATGCAAGTCGTTGAGAGATCTTAATTTAAACCTATAGATATTATTTGTTTCTGTTAATCTAGTTACATTACATCGTTTTGTTCAGTTCTATCTCACTTGTTACTAATCACCCCTAACTGGATTATGGCTCCCCAAGATCCAGACTCCACAAGGAGACGCCAATCAACGCCGCAGCCACCTACCTCAAGAATATCGCCACCAAAGTAAACGAAAGTGTCGAGCCTTGAGTGACAGAAAAATAATGGAGTGATTGAGTGGGAGAGTTATCACGATTTTCGATTACTTGATAAAATACAATTTGAAACAGATTTATCGTAGATACAACGTTATATCGACATATTGGTATCGACATAAACCTATCACTATTTATTTTTTCCTATGTCTGACAACATTTTCAGCCTCGTTAGTTCGCCTAATTAAAAATCCGATTATAGAATTTAGCTAGCATAATAAAATTCATGTTTACCTATTTGTTATGAAAAACGGAGTTTATTCTGAGATCTTTTATTTAAATGTTCTTCAATTTATAATTCCTTTCTATAATTATTTTGGTAAATTAAACTTGATGTACAAATTAATTTGATAGTTATCGAACGTTGTTATCCGCTTTTTTGGGGGTCTACTTTGAAATTCGATGGTCGAACTATGCATCGACCTATGTCTGCCATTTTCTTTTTCGTAATGGAATGAAAGGGACAGTGCTAATAAAGTTCAAATATTCTTGTAATAGACCCCATACGACGAAATGTCAGTGCTCCGCACCAAAATTAAGAAGTTACTTTGTCTCACGGAGTGAGCAAAATCGCATTTTGCACACTGTTTTCACGCAGCAAAATATGCTTGTTCGAGCTGCTGAGGTGAAAAGATAATTATTATCAAGCTAACCCTGTACCTAAAACATGAAGTTCCTGCAAATTGGATGACAACCTAATTTCGTTATATCTTGCAGATGGTAGAAATAAAGACAAATTAATCAGCCAGCCCAATTTATTCTGAGTAGGAATTTTATAAAAGAGTCCTTTGAATCAATTAACACATTGATTTCGGTGAATTTAGTGATTTATACATACCTACAGGTAGGTACCTACAGGTGTAGGTACCGAGAATATGCTGGTAATGCCGATGTGCAATTGCCGTACCTATTTATTAAGCTCTGTTAGGCACAGCCGTAGGCTACCTACGAGCAATATTCCAGCTTTAAAGAGGCAAGTGGGATTATAAAAGGTGCTCACTTTTTTCAAACATTTCCCTGTATAAGGCAGAAAATTTAATTAAAACTCCAGATTGGCCGTTTAGATAATGGAAGGCACCATCAACTGGCTCGCCTCCGCTCAGATTACAAAATTATCGTTCAACCCTCTCTGTGGTGACAATTATATTAAACCGGCGGAATTAGGACCATTTAATTACGCTGAAGATGTTGCGAATTATGGCGATACTTATCTTCGTACTAAAAGTAAACAGACATAGAAAAAGTAGATGTACTTATATAGTGATACATTCCCCTTTTCAATTTGTTTGTGATTCAATCAAAATTATTTAATATTTATGAAGTCAAACATGTTCAATGTAAATCATAATTCTTGAGTTGATTTTTCCAAGATATGCTGCACTGTTCAACAGTAAATATTTTGTTTTGTTTAAAGTCTTTTTTCTCGTGGAACCAACAAACCTCGATAACTTCCTTCCTCTCTCCCGTAACATTTCGCTTGTTCGTGAAAAGAACCCAGGTAAGTTGGATTTTGGATTATTTCGTTAATTATTTCGTTAGTATAGATGTGTTAATACAAATGTACCTACGTTTCAATAATAATAACAATACGGGTCCCTTTTTTAACCGACTTAAAATAAGGAGGAAGTCCTATGTTCCATTGTTTGTATATTTTAAGTAAAGTTCTTCAAGGACTCTGTCAATTGGGGACCGATTTTCATGATATTTTTTTTATTCGAAAGGGTAGGTAGGTATACTCCTTAGGTGGTCACATTATCTGGTGACAATGGTACAGCTCAGGAGTATACTCTTGGGGACTTGGTAGTCAGAATCGGATGATGGGATTACAGAGAAACTGAGGGCAACCCTCTAATTGTATAGGCACGCTTGTAGTGATTTCGGTATATTTTAACTCGCGTATAATGTACCCTCGAAAATCGGAAGTTTTGCAGCCTCCTTTTTTTAATATCTATCGTGAAATTTAAATAATCACAATTATTTACCAGTGGCGCTAGTGTGCACGTGAAAGCAGTCTTAATGTTTTTTTTTTTTGTTTTGACGTTTAGAAACCGTACCTATCTCTAAGAACATTGTAATAATTATTATAAATTGTATCTGGACTAAAGATCTCATAGATCACTGGAAAATTAAATTAATTTCATAAACATCATAAACAAAGCGTAGGAAGAGTTCTAGTTTTATTTGGTTTGGCGGAGGAGTGGCGCATTAGCGCGTTCCGAGACTTCCAAATAACAGCCCTGTGCGTCGTCTTCCTTGGCTGCATAATCCAAATGTGCAAAGACGTCGGAAACTAAACATAATGCCTGTTTAATTCAGGTGCACATACAAATTTGTCGGCACGCGTAAGTTAGTTATTTTCGTAATTTGCAAAAAAAAAGAATTAGGGGTTTACGAAAATCGAAAATCACGGTCTTACTAACCCTTAAGAAACTACGACAGTATAGTTTGCCCATGCATGAAATTAAAAATATTCAGGGTGACTTCTGGGTCATGATCCGGAATGACTAAGAACGAATAAGACGATCATATTGAACAACTTTTAGTAGTAACTCTGAATTAACACACAGTTTACTTATATTGGCTATTATCTTTTTGCGATGTCGTGGTTGGTCCCATGATAAAATGTGTTCAGTATGATCATCATATTAGCTTTTGGTCATACTGGATCATGACCCCGAACTCACCCTGTATACATACGGGATGTATCAAAAATGGGGTGTGAACCGAGCAAGGGCATATTCGGCAGCGCATAGCGATTCCAAATATGCATTTGTTTAAGTATTTTTTTTTGTTTACATTGTAATTTTTGTTTTGTTGACATCGCTTGTGTATGACATTGATTCCTCCAGCTCCATTCTCAACCACTGCGCGCACATCAGTGTTGACAGCTTTTACGTTTTTGATGTCATGTCATACACAAGCAATGTCAACGAAAACAAAGACTGTAATGCAAACAAAAACAAATCAAAAATTAAACAAATGCATTTTTCCTAATCGCAATACGCTACCGAACATGGTGCCCTTGATCAGTTCACTTCAAACCCCATTTTTGATATATCCTGAATAAAATACCCTGAGTTCTTCACTGGACTCGGTACTAGGTACTACTAACAAAGAGTTTAATCCATAATATATGCTATTACAAATGCGAAAGTAACTCTGTCTGTCTGTCTGTATATCAGTTGCATTTTCACGCTCGAAGCGCTGTAAAAATTTGTATGGATCTACGATATAAACAAGTTTCACGTGTACGAAGGCAAAAGCTAGTTACATATATGTAGGTATATATACCTAGTATATGTAGGTATATACTCGTACTACTCGCTCAGTGTGGTAGCTACTTAGACATTAAAGCACAATTTTGCTAGAGGTAGTACTCGTATATCGAAAACTCACATTCCGCATAAAATTGACGTCAACGGGTTTCGCAAGCTCACTTTCACGCCTACCGAGCTACTAATTAGAGCGTGCGTCCAACGCATTATACAAATTGGAATGCAAAATGTGAGTGTTAAATCATTTCTGATTCAAGTTCAGTTCAGCATTATTAATTGCGGACGTTCCGCGGGCTGCCAGCTCAAATGACCCGGAGGGCCTGTCATAAGCAAGAGGGGCTTTTTTATTAACCCGCTTACAACATTTTCTATTTTAATGCATTTTCTTTTCGCATCGCTAATATCATTTAAGGATTAAAAGATTTGTTTTTGAAGCTTTGTTTGTGAAACTCTTTGTACATTTGTTATTTTATGACTAAACGAAATTTAAGTGGAAATGAATTGTATTGAAAAATTAATTATTTGAAAGTTAAGTTACATTGAACAATTCCGTAAGTACCCTTAGTAATTATATTTGAACAGCAGATCATAAAGGGTTAGAATAATAAATTATTTAGTCCCGGTTATATTCTTTCTTCCCATCCTGTACAAAACGTTGAATTCGTTAGCCTAACCCCAGTTTCTCAGTCTTCATAGCCTCAAGTGGCCCGTGAACTACGTCTGCCTGCGCCCATACCTACCTTAAGGAATTTGTCCTGGGTACCACGATACGATTCAGATGTTAACTTTTAGAAATTTATGGACAAAGCATCGACGGGTAACTCGACCCAGTAACCGCGGCTGTAAATCGAATCGAGCCGGCACATTTATCACGCTGCCTAGATTTACAAACCAGACAACTTATTCGTGGCTCGTCAACGTTCTTAACTCGTGACAAAAGTCCACTTTCGCTTAATTTTTATTGTAAGCAAATTGGTTGGCCAGTTGAAGCCCTTGGACAATTTACAATCCTTGGCTAAGTTAAAAGTCACCTTTATTTGGTTGTGGTGTACTAATTTAGTTGTTTTATTATTATCAGTAATAATTTTCAGCAATTATAGACGGCCGGTGAGCCTAGTGGGTGCCTACGAAGCTGGAGGTCCTGGGTTCGAATCCCAGTAAAGGCAAATATTTGTGTGATGAGCCTGAATATATGTTTCTGAGTCTTGGTTGTTTTCTATTTATTTAAGTATTTATTCGAAATCTATTTAATTCTCTCCTTATTGAGTTTACTATGGGACTATTTCGACTCTGTGTATAAGATTGTTCCCTAATAGTTATTTCTTATAAATAGACAGCAACAAACAAGTACCTATAGCTTCGAATGAATCTTTAGTTATATTATTTTCGTCAGGCTGAACTATAATATACCTAAGTACACGTTTTTAGTTTAGAACTCTGGAGAAAATATTCTTGTCACGCTTTGATACCTAACCCGCTTGAAAGAGACGGATCGTATTCAGTGTTAAAGAGAGTCTAGCCGCCAGACATTGTACCTACAACCAATGAATACCTTCCAGAGAACGTGTATTTACTGATGTTATTTAAATCGTACTTGGCACCTTGGTATGAACACATACGCGAAAGAGTTAGCAATCTTACAAAATACTACCTAATTGTACCAACGGATGATGAACGCAAGACCTTTTGGATGTTTTGTTTGATTTAGAAGTTCTGACATGCATGCATGCATGCATGCAGAACAATACGAATCATAAACTTAAGCTGAGATCAATATAACGTGCATGAACTAATCTTCGATTAAACCTTATATTCCTGTTTGGATGAATTGACACGAAATACCATTTGGACGTAGGTAATACGTATGCTTACGTATTCGTAACATTGAATTCGGCAGAAGACTAGCCGTGGCGCGGCAGCAATCATCCGGCGCTAATGTTTTTCTAGGCCTGCAATGTTAACGTCCCATCGTAAATCAGCGAGTCCTTGCCCGGTGCGACCCACACCCACCCTATACGATGGAATAATTTCCCTCTCCTCCCAAATAAATAAATTCCCCCTGCCGAGACCAGCGTTCAGTTCAGTATGAGAATTTAATTAAAAATTATGTCTTAAATTTCTTATTTGCTGCAAGCATTAAAAAGTTATATCAGGATCAGGTTTTAGTACATGGGCGATTCTCCGAGCGTTTGAACCGCTCGGGTTTAACGTCATTGTCGTCTCAAGATTATTTCATCAGAGGTTAAACGTACCGCAGAACCTTTAATCAAAAAAGATTCAGCACTAAAACTCATATAACTACGGTCCTCCTGATTATTTCGGAGACTCGCAGCGAGAGCATTATATTGGGATAATAATTTAAAATGCAGTCAGTACATAAAAATTTTACGTTGAAACTACACATGAGTTCCCTTACCATTTATTTTATTAATATGCGATGTTCATTGTCAACTTGAAACTTTTTCATCTATTGCGTCATATTAGGAACCTTACACAGTTCCCATTACGAGAAATGCTATTAATATTGCAAAGCAACCCTCAGCCTACGGTTTGTTCTACAATATTTCAGAAACAATGGTTTATGTCCGTAACTGGCTTAATAAACGACTTACATTTAATATTTAATTAAACGGCCACAATGCATGTTTGTGTAGGAACGTAAACGCGTACAACGTAAAATTCCGTTTGAGTCAGTACAGGCCGTGGTCCTCTTGTTTTATACTTATTCAGACCCAAATACTTACAAGACTTTTTTTAATGTTATTCTTTTTATAAAGCAGCCATAACTTTTGGTTTAAGGTCACTGTGGTGAAGAAGAGCCTAAAAATGAAGTGGTACTTCATTTTTAGGGTTCCGTACCAAAAATGGTAAAAAAGGAACCCTTATGGTGCGACTCCGTCCGTCTGTCTGTCTGTCTATCACAAAGTGAAATATCTCACGAACTATCAATTAGAAATTTGGAATGATTATAAATGAGAGTTATCCGCGTGCATGGAAAATGAAGAATTTAAATATACATTTAAATTTACTATGAAAAATTACGAATTTGAGGAGGGGGAAAAAAAACTTCAACTATAAGGTCAAGTGGGGTATCAATTGAAAGGGCTTGAGTTGCACTTTTCGAAGCAGTTTTGCTTTTTTTTCTACATTGGTAAAATTTCGATTTATGAAGGAAAATGCAAAAAAAAACCCCATTCCCCCCCTTATTACCCTTTATATATGTCGTCACCTACCACTGCCTGATAGTACAAGTTTTGCTTAGTTTGGGGCTAATACTTATTTAATAATCTATTTATTTAATTGGTATTTTTTTATTTATATTTTCGGTGACATAGTGCTAAGGGTGAGGAACATATTTCAGTACTAGTATCGAGATTAAAATTGTTAATAAACACAAACATCACGTGTCAATGTCGAAAGCATTTATCTATAGTAACCTTATGAAATCGTAATAATATTGAAGTCGTAAAAACAGTTGGTATCCTCTGATTCAAGGGATGAAATATGACGGAATTGCCATGTACGTAGTAGACGGACTTTCAAATTTAACGACATTTTAATGTGATAAATGTCGGAACTAGGTTTGTAATTATACGAATTACAAACCTAAGCCAATTTCTGATAATTTAAACACAGAATAAAGATAGCCGGTTCATATATTACCTACTTACGTAGTTACTTTCTCGTACAAAATCTTGTCATTATCTATTTTTACCAATTTTACTACCAGACACCGTCACACTAGCACTTCGAGTTCCATACACGTAATGGCGGCTTGTTTAAATAAGTAAATAGGCGGATTGCTCTGAAGTTCGTTGTCACAGCGCCATCTGTTTTAGCGTGAGGAAACTTGCGCGAAAAACTGCTTTAGCGACTGGACGCTAAAGCGGGAAACGCTTTCAAATTCAAAAGTTATAAGTGATAACGGACTTGCCTTGAAGACGGGCTTACCTACAGTGACCTTAGTTTAGTTTTATTTATCTCATTACACAATATCTCATATTTTATAACAATAACACTTTGTATAATGATCGGTAGGCACAATTTCGCAACAATAACAGAAAAAATATATAAAACAACAAATAGAATATTAAAAAAAAACAAAAATATCAAAGATAAATAATATTAAAAACAGTAATAAAAGTGCACTGAAAACTACCTTATCAATAATTGGCGTACCTACATAAGGCACATAGGCATACACAAGGCCAAGACAAAAAAATATATATAACAAAATAATAATGAGTACCGCTAGTAAGTAGTTATCCATCAAAATGTCGGTATATATTTAATATGTCAAATAAAATAATAAAAATAAATTAAATTGGTCCATCATACCGAATAATTATATTTTCTCCAATATGCTCGGAAATATTCGCCTTACTGTAGCAAAAATAGTACGTGAAGTTCCTCGTTACTGACAAACTCAGATTTAAAAAGTTAAAAGTCATTACTGTACAGTTTTAGCGGCCAGGAAAGTGTATGAAATTCCTTTACTGTATACTTTTTTACCTTTTAACTATATACTGTGACTAAGACAAATCACTACAAACAGCCAAGTGCTCGTATGTTTAAAGAAGACCTTGCAATTTGTCACAACAACTTGCGATAGTTACACTTGTTAGTAGTGTATGGCTGTCTCTTTCGAACGATTGCAAGTTGCTGTGACAAATCACGCCTGTTTGTAGCCTGCTTTAAGTTTTCTTTTTTTTAATGGTCATAGACAAAACGCGTACTTTTGAAAGTGATCGAAGTGACGTTTTTAAATATTTCTCAAATAGTTTTCAATTAAGAAATAATAATATTTATCGAAATAAAACTCACAACGGACTGAAATGCATTTAGATTGCAATCCCGTTTAATTGCATAAAACATTTAAAATTGTAACCGATTCTAATAATTTTAAAATTCGTATGTTATTAATTGAAACTGGCACTATGAGTCGTGCCGTATACATACTTTTTAAAAATAAGTCGGGCGGGAACTTGATAGGTTATTTACATACTCGCTATTTTAAGATTATTGTAAATATTATTTCCTCACATTTTTGGAGAAAAGCACTATATCTGCCTTGGCGGGAACGGCAATTCGTGGATTCGTCTCTATTGTCGGATTCAGCTTCGCTTCATCCGACAAAACCAACTTATCCACGAATTGCTACCTCCCGGCCGCTGCAATAATGTACTATTTAATAATGTCAATAATAATGTGTTGTAATGATGTGTATGTAATGTTGTTTTAATAATATATGTCTTATTAGGGTATGTCAATGGAAATTTAGAAATAATTCATAACAGCAGCTTTTTTGTGTGTAACTGATATATTATCATTTTAGTAATTACGTAGACTCAAAATCCACCAAAATATTAGTCATCAAAAAAATCGATATTTAACCAATTACTGAAAAAAGAGGAAAAATATTAATTGATGTTTTAATTTTTGTTTTTGTTAATATACAGAAGCTGTTCAAGAATAATAAATAAATCGCACAAAAAACATAATGGATGTGTCATTTATTTTCATATGCCTATTTACTTCCCGATGGAAATTTTGTAGGATTCTTGGATAAGGCATCTTACGTAGAATAACATTTGAAAACTAAACAAACAAAAAAAACGCTGTTATAAATTAATGTTTAAAAAAACGTAATTTTCCTGGGGTAGTTCTTTAGTCGGCGCTCAAACGTTTCCTGGGATATTTTTTTTAAGTTGTCGGGTAGATGTTCATAGAAGGTCGGTCCTATCACCCGCGCATTCTTAGCGTGTTATATATCTATATATATAACACGCTAAGAATGATTATGATTAGATTATCATCCAAAAAATCCTCTCCTAAATGGGGAATAAAATAATCGCATAAACGCACTTTATTTCAAAATATTCACTTTATTATTCTACGATTCTACAATGCCAGTACAAAGTGAAAACACCAAGAAATATTAATCACCTCTATATACCGTATATAAGAGAGTAAAATAAGAATAAGAGTTGGTAATTATCTGAAACAAAAACACACTGAGTATGCAAAATGCAAGAGGTATCTACCTTACTTTCACGATAGGGAGAAATATAAGTATAATAATAACAATAATAGATAATACAAGGTTTCCAATCAAAGGGATTTTTTAAATTGGTTTTATTCGAATCCAGATGAAACAAAAATAAAAGAAATCGCTGGCATAGGTTCTAGGTGCTGTAAGTACATAGTCGCCTACAAACTCGGTTGTTCATATTCAGCTATTTCACTAATATAAAATATCGATGTCGTTGTGCCAGGTATAATTAGATGAGCCGTAAGTTCTCTTATTTTCAACTTGGTGGATTTCTCAAAGGCAAGTCGGCATAGAAACGGTCTCTCATCGCCCTGCATAAAGAATTATGCCCACCCATTAAGATAAGGGCACGCACACGCAGCTCCTCATACATTTTCCCGCACACTTGACTGAAACTGACGAGGTTATTTTTATAATGGCATAATGCTCTTAAAGCATGGAGAATTTTACTCGTTTCCCTTCGCTCATATTACGTTAAGGTAATAAATAACATTAATAAACCGAAACGTTCACAAAGTTCGGATTAAGTCAAGGAGGCAAGGAAGACATTTTTTTATACTCACAGAACGATAAGTAGACATTGTGATAGGGCCAAACTTCAGGGCGGTGAAATATAGCGGCCTTTGGGACCTGAAATTAAAAAGTTAAATAATATGTAAGAGCCAGCAACGATAGGAGACCTAGATAGCCCATCCAGGGAAAACTGGAGTGAAGAACTCCTTATAGTAGATTGTATGACAAGGGTCTAAAGTAAGGCATATTACCACGAGATGGATATTTACCCGAACGAAGTGAGGGGAAATAGTTCGAGGGGTAATATGGCTTTTAGACCCTTTTATCTGTAATCTGTGTTTAGACCCACGACCAGAGTTATACATTCTACTTTTCACTTCGACTGCGAGAAAATAGTAAAAACAAAGATTATCCATCCACCAACACCAATTATACCAAGGCGAAAAGATTGTACCATTTGGCGCCATTCTTTTCAATAAACTGCTATGACACAGATACAAAATATTCACACCACGAATCAAACGCCTCTGACCGAATAGCGGCGTCTAAACGGCCGAGCGCGGCGGACAGCATACGCGGGGCATATGATAAGGCGACGAGATAGACAGCAGTCAATCACGCTTGAACGTTTGGACGGAGCTATAGTCGGTCAGAGGCGTTTAATTTTTAATTATTGTGAACTAGGGAATAAAAAACACCTAATGTTTGAATTCAATTCTGTTTCCTGATTGGTCGGTTTTAATGTCTAGCTGTATTCTGGTTAGTAGATAGCAAATACCAATGTTTTTTTAAGGAGTTGTGATTGGTGGATGTAACATTGAACTATTATTATTGGTCAAATTAAAATGTTTTATAAATCATAAATATGTATACATATTTTCCCTAGGGGCTAAATGTCGGCAACGTGCATGAGGCTGTTGTGGAGTTGCTGCCCCGTTTCTACTATTTGCTGTTTAAAAGAAGATTACAAGAAAATGCGTCTGCTGTTATTAATTGTTGTTGCATTCCTTACTTAATTAATTATTACGTGAAATTACATGACAAGTGTATTAAAAACAATTTTGCCCTCGATTTCACCGGTTGCCCAGCGGACGTAATAGTACATTGTGATATAAGTGAGGTATGTTGAGAATTACATCAGAGGCGAAATTGTTCACGCGAACCGCAGGTGAGCGTGATAAGGAAGCCGAGCATGTAATTATCAAAGCTCACGCATATCCCTTCAGCTGTGGCGAAAAAACATGGCCGCTTACCCACGTCTGTGGCACCCTCTTAGGGGCGCTCCACTAACAAGGTTTGTGGAGTGAAGTGATTTGGTAAAATTACATTTTTTTTAGTTTTTTACAAAATCACAGCCAGGATTTTGGATGAAACTCAATATTTATTAAATTATCTAACTGCAACGATATATCATCGTTACATTAAAGTCGTATTAAGGCTATCTACCTGACCTCGTCACCACCTCACCGAAGTTTACTACGTATTTTGGTTATTTTAAATATAATCAATTAGTTTTTTGGGGTGTTAAATGAGCTTAATTTGAAGAAATTTGTGTTATACTTATTCGAAAAACATAAAATGGCAGGCTCGTGAGAATTTTTTTTACACTAGACCATTTGAAATATTCTACCAAAATAATGCCTACACTCAGAAGTTGCTCGTGTAGGCTTCGATTTACATGCTTATATCTGAAGTGTTTTATACTGTATGTAATCAAATTCATGCCTGAACAATAAATATGGGTCATCAACTAGGTGTAACCGTAGCTTTTTTTATTGTAAGTGCAGCAGGTTTTATCTGAGAGTAAAATGAAAAAAGTATGTCTACTTTTATACAAAATAACCTCTTCCAAACGAGTGCAATTATCACAGCAACTATATGTTTTGAACCAAACAAATAAGGTTTCTTAAAATTCCCATTAAGTATACTTTTAGTTAAAACTATAATATAACCATCAGTTAAACAAAAATCACATCAAAACATGATTTGAAAACGGTATAAATCAAGGTCATGATTAGTATAGAGTGCGGATCGTAGTGACGTCACGAGGTATCATGTGGGCATCCCTCGGAGGGAAATTCCCGGTCGGTTAGGTCCCCCTCTGAGGGGTTTGTTGTGATCGTTACCAACTTCAATCGATTTATTTACTTTCGGGCCATTGATAATCCATTTAAGTTCATTTTAAACAAATGTATGATAACTAACGGTAATTTTAATAGCTAATAGTAATATTAAATTATTAGAGAAGCGCTAAAAAACGTGTTGCCAAATTTTGACCATGAGTAGGTATGTCATGTTAGTCACGGTTTTATTACAGTTAACCCGTTGAAATAACACTTGTTTCTATGTAATTCTAAAGATTACTTACATGTCTACAAAAACTGTCCTTCTGGCACTACAATTCAGCACTAAACCCACTAATTTTCACTCACGAACACCGACCGTGTCAAACGTGCCACTGACTATTTTAGACTAACGACTAAATTGATTTTTTCCTCCATTGGTCATTGAAGTTTTCGCTTGCTAGCTGCCTCACTGAATTGGCTATACGTTTCAATGGATTAAAGCGAGATAGATACACGAATGCCGGTTTTATTTCTAAGAAAGGAAGCAAAGCCATTGCGCCCCTCCGAGGGCCGCTCCACCGACCTGCAGGAATAAATATGAAGCCCACAGAGGGATGAACACAGCTGAAGGGATATCATACGACGTTTTTCAACACATTTTGCGAGGAAAAAAACATTTTCATGAGATGAAAATGAAATGAAATGAAAATGTTTTAGGCCTGCCAAATTATTTTCTTTACATTAAGTAAATCATTAAGATGACTGCAGGTTTTTACTCACAATTGCACATCGCCAAGATTTTCCAATGGCGTCCATTCTATTTATCACTTTTCTAGTCACCACGATTCAACATTGTTGATAATAACCAAACACGCATAAACAAATTACAAATATTTGTGAAATAACCTATAATGGCGTCAGTTTTTTTTTCGTGATATTTGTGCAGTGCGGGCACAGAAATCTCTAAACAGCCAATACAAAATAAAATAATATTTTGGTTTCAAAATGTTATCTGTATTAATTCATGTAAAATGTTACTAAAAGTGAATAGTTTTACTAAATTAAACGTTTATATTATATCATATGCAAAAAGAAATAGTCAATTAATTAACAAAAATGATTTAATTTGTTTAGTCGAGTAAGAATCCATTTGCCGAGACTTAAAAAAAAAACTATACATTCTGTACAACCCGGTTAATTTAAGAATGCTGCAAGGTGCCAACGTGACTTCATCGGGATATAACCATAACACACAAGTGTTGTAATGTTATGAAACACGCGTGTTTAATATCCAGGATTATGAGCCTAAAAGCGACACAATAATAGGTACGTTACGAGCAATTGTGTTGAAAAATAAATAAAATAAAATAAATATTTGGAGACTATCTTACACAAATCAACCTAGTCCCAAACTAAGCAAAGCTTGTAATATGGGTACTAGACGACCATATACCTACAAACTTATATAGATAAATAATACTTAAATACATATAAAACATCCATGACTCAGGAAGTCATGCTCATCGCACAAATAAATGCCCTTACCGAGATTCGAACTCGGGCCCTCCGGCTTCGTAGGCAGGGCCACTACCAACTAGGCTACAGAAGTCGCCCCCTATCCTGTCCACAAATGTCCCCCGATTTGTATGAAAACAGTGGTTTTGTCATCTGGATAACCTTTCTGCTAGAATACGTTTTTATGTAAGATGGAACATAATAATATGTGTTAAAATAGTGTTTATATATAAGAACTTCTAGAACTGATAATAAAGAAAAAACGAAAAGTTGATTGAACCATATGCTACGGTATCAGCTTGTATACGGCGGACTGTAAGCTTGTTTTCCACAATGCTGGTATGTGAAGTTAAAGGATACAAAGTATTGCCTAAGTATTTTTTTAGAAAAAAATGTTTAATAAAATTTTCACAGAAGCAAACCGAGAAAGTTATCAAACCTGCTCACAAATTTCATGAGAACCGGTTGAAAAATATGACGAATACGATATACGATTAATAACATTATAATAATCCAAGTTTATGCCCACCAGTAGCTACACAGACGATGTCATAGAGAATATATACAATCACATTGACTTCTCAATGCCTAGAGATATACAGGAAGATAGGTATCAATTAGATTTTATTATAAAAAACACCATCACCGGCAGTAAATCTAATGATGTAAAACAATGCTCGGTGCAGACATCAATACTATGTTCAACTTTGAAAGCAAGAGGCCTACTTAAATGAAAGAACACAAAGATGTCGATCTCAGCACTCATAAGCTTAAAGAAATATATAGCAATTATAAGGTTCAATATAGCAATAAGGTAGGATTTAAACTAGAAGTTCCCTCTCATACATGCGGAGGACTGTGTTTAGCAGTGGGACGTATATAGGCTGATTTATTATTATATTATATTATTTAAACTTGAACAGTATAAGAAAGATATATTAGATATCATAGAAATAGAAAGCTGTTGGAATAACCTTAGGTAAAGAAAATATCACACCACGAAATAAATGGTTAACCACAGATACATAGATATGATAATTGAAAGAAGAAGCGTAAGGAATAGAGTGAATGAATATAGTATAGAGAAATACAAGTACCTCACAAATAAAATAACATTAAAGTACAGAGGAGCAAAGGTTCAAGACATATCTGAGCCATGTAATCATGTAGAAAACTTTATTAAACAAGGAAAATTAGACAAAGCGTATATTATAGGCAGAGACAAAAATCACACAACAAAAAGTACTGAAATTTTATTTAATAACGGGGCAAAATGTTATTTAATTATGAAGATGTATTACAACGCTGGATACGACACATAGATCAATTATGCAACGAGAATGGTTTAACAGATAATGACATTGAGAAAGTTATGGAAGTAGATTTAAATAAAATAGGTCCTAATATCATTAGAGAATAGTTTGACAGATCATTAAATAGCATTCAATATCGTAAAACAGCAGGAGGCTTATCGTAGATAGGAGAATGGATCTAGGCCTGAACACTCATATAGCCTTCATAGATTTAGAGAAAGCCTTTGATAGCTAGACTGGATAAAGATGATGACCATTCTGCGTACAATAGGCATAGATTACAGAGACAGAAGAATTATACATGCTCTATAATATAAAGATCAAACCATAGTAGAAATAGGACAGGAGAAGAGAAAAGCCAATATAAAATAGGGTGTAAGGCAGAGGGTTGTCCGCTCTCGCCTTTGATTTTTAATATTTTATTGAAAACGCCCGCCATTCGAGAAATTTTGGGACCAGAAAAAGGCGGTGTAAAAATTAAGAGATAAAAGTTTCGCTTTATAAGATTTGCTGATGACATCGCAGCGGTAGCCAAAAATTCTGCACAACTTGAACAGCTCGTAACAGAAATGGACCTCATATTCACAGAATTTGGACTTAAAATAAATATGAAAAGACCAAAACATTAATTGTATCTAAGACAAACCAAATAATAGTAGATCCCATAAATATTTGAGGTTCAGCCATTGAATAAGTCAAAACATTTAAATACTTAGGCAGCATTAATATAACCTGTGACTCCAGATGCACTTCGGATATCATCGCTCGCATAGCCATGGCCATAAAAGCAAAAAACTCTCGAAATATCAGAACCGAAAACGATTTATTAAGACCTAGGTATGTCTGTAGGCGCAGCGTGGGTAGGCCCCCGACAAGGTGGACTGATGACCTGGTAAGGGTTGCGGGAGTCCGCTGGATGCGGGTGGCGCGGGATCGGTCACTTTGGCACTCTTTGGGGGAGGCCTATGTCCAGCAGTGGACGTCTTTCGGCTGATATGATGAGGTACGTTTGGAGCATAGCGCTGTACGGAAGCGAGACGTGAACTCTAACCCTGCGTGATAGAGAGAGACTGAACGCATATGAAATGTCAGTATGAAGAAGTATGGAAGTATTATTCGGACAGAAAGAAGACCAAACGAAGAGGTTCTAAATTTGATAGGAGTAAGAAGATGTCTACTAAAACGATTGAAAACCTGCTACGACATGACAATTACATAAAAACTATAATTGAATGAAAGATAGAAGGAAGGAGAGGCAGGGGAAGCCTAAGACGTGCGTTTATGGACCAAGATAAAGAGAAAGTTAATATAATGTCGTATCAAGAGCTTAATACAGTGGCAGAGAGAGGAACAGAGTGCCGATTACTCCACCGACAAGAGCCCGGCTCTTAAGTTTATGATGATGATGATGATACGATATACGAAATAATGTTTGGCCAAGCTGAAACGGAGAACTTCGTTCACTTGGCTCGCTTGTTCAATAATCGCCCATACTCTACGAGTGTTAATTTTGGAGGGTTGTGCCCTTATCCATCTGGTACACTAATTATCCAAAAAGCTCATTGTGGCATCTTGAAATTACCACCTCCGTTACCTACAATTTGACGAAAACCACGCAGATTAAATAATTCAATCGAGACTAAATAGCCGATTTGAATTTTGTTTCAGTATTAGCATTTTTCTCTAATCAGCCGAGAGCCTACAGTTGTATTTCTAAGCTTGCCCCCTTGGTTTACCGCCAACCTCCACCGCCGCCCACTGGTTCGATTTCTATCATTATAATTGGCTCCTTTTTACTGAACCCAAATAATATTACCATATTTTACAGAATACAGCAGAAAAGCAAATAAATAAGGTCGTTATTTTATAACGGTTGTTATTTTTGGAATGTTTTCGTTCGTGATTGGAGAGCATAGTACTAAGCGTGGTCGTACAAACAATACTTTTAAGTAAAAGAAGACAATTTACGATTATTTCTCTTTTTGTGCATGTTTAATTAGGAAGCGACGTTTGGAGGTACTATATTATTATTATTTAACATATCGCTATTCACAAAACACATGCAAAAGTAATTAAAAAAATACAACGACATCAAAGCGTGACTCAAATCGACTAAAAACGCGATTTCTAAAACACCTTTAAAATACAAACTATTTAATAAATGCGTGTTAAATTTGTGGAAAGGCTTATTTTACATTATTATATAATATTGACTACTTCTAACTTCATAATTATTATCTGACCGAAAACTTGGCTGAACATAAATATTTCCAGGGTCCAAATTGTGTTGATTGTGATGTGCATACAATTTGTCAGGACAACTCGTTTGGCAGTTGGATCAGCAGCGCAACATGCCTCCAGACGATAACAATTATGTAACAATTACTTAGTCAGATGGAAATTGGGGCTGACAGTGACAAATCATGACATGTACTTATACACCCCATTATCAGAACACGATACCTTGGTATGCCCTTAAACGGTTTTGCGTTATTTTTGTAACACGTATAATGTACTGGGGTGACGTATATCACCGTACCCAAGCACTCTGGGCTAAAATGATCGTCAATACAGCTTCTATGGGTGATACTGGGTCTGTTTTTGTAGGGATTGTGGCTGAAACCTTTGCATTAGCAGGAGCAGCGCACGGCGCGCGCGCACGTTAGCGGCGCACCACCCGCTGTCGTACACGGCGTCCGCTAACCCGACGCTCTGTCAACAACTCAATACAATTCAATTCGTGTGCCCCGCTAGCACGATAGGCTTATCGTCACGTTTTACGGTGAAAATGTGCTGGAACGTCACATGTATATTACGATAAAACCTGTCGTGATAGAGGGCCTCTGATGTGCCTTTATATTTAGGTTATGTTTATGACAGATGTCATTGTACCTACCAAATAATACGAGTAGTAGTGCATTTGACAGCTATTGACAAGTTTACTATTGAGCGCCGCGGCATGGCCGCGCCAGTGTGATGCGGGCTTTATTAGTCATATCGGCCACGGTCAGGCCAAGCCTGTAAAAAATATAAAGATTCGATGTCAACAAATAATTGACTATTAAGCCTGCAACACACTGGCGTGTCTGGTGAATTTAACAGCTAATGACAGGTTTAATATTGACCGCCGCGGCCAGGCCGCTCCAGTCTGTGAGAGGCCTTAAGCAAAAAAAGTCCGTCGAGACGTAGCTATAATATATATTTATATCCGCGTGTGTGGACTCTGTCAACTAGTACGGAAAATATATCGTAAGATACCTAGCTATAATATTATATTTTGGTATATTAATATATATTATAGCTATGTCTGTGACGGGCTTAAGCCTAAATCACAAAGGCGCGGCCTGGCCGGGGCGGACAATAGTAAATTTGTCATTAGCTGTCAAATTTACTATAGTCCGCCACCGCAGGCCGTGCCTGTGTGTTGCAGGTCTAACGCCGAACGACCTGTGTAGACATGGACCTATGATACTCCCGAAAGGCTATACGTGTTGCCACAGTGAGGGACGGAAAGGCTCCTATGCAACTAAATTAAAAACTGGTCTTAAAATGGCTGATGAGTTGCCATAAACAACCTAAGTTGGTACTTAATTTGGACGAGTAATGGTTTATGTGCCACAACTTCATACTAAATCAGTTGTGGCAAATAAAATGAAAACAGGTCAAGAGCGAGTCTGACTCGCGCACCGAGGGTTCCGTACAAACTATCAATTAACTCAAAGTAAAGTAAATGTCCCAATATCTGTTAAATTATTTATTTTAACCCAACACAACAGAATTCAATTGCAAACAACGAATAACTTTTACATCAAGACCATCGATCGAACTACCAAGACTATTCTACTAACTACTACTATATCGCGATCTTTTTTTAACCTGTAAATGAAATATACCCGTCCCAATCCCATTAATTCTAGAAAAATCTTAACAGCGCGAAGTAGGAATGGGGTCAGCGCCATCTATCGGCCCCATTTGGTACTAACGTGCAAGGTTAATTAGCTTAGTATGTATGTTGGTGTTTTAGCGATTATTATTTATCATGTGAACCGATATAGATTTTTTTATTTCAAAGAGAGTTTACTTCTATTATGGTCCTGTAGGAATCAAAACAAAAAAATACTTATAAAGTTGATTAAATTGCTAACTTAACTAGGAAGTGTTTTTTGAAAATACGCAATATACAGAAAAAGTAATACTTTTCGAGTTATATTTATGTTTATCTTAATCACAAGTAATTATTTCAAAATTTTCGCTCGGATAACTTCTGAGATAAGGGGGGGATGGTATTTTTTTTATATTCTCTTCATAGATCGGAGTTTTACCAGTGTAGATACCTTTCATATGATACTCCACTTGACCTAAAAGATGAATATTTTTTTGCCCCCTCCTCAAAAACAAAACATAACAAAAAATACGCTAGATACAGAAAAAGTTATTCTTTTCCAGTAATATTTATGTTTATCTTAATCACAAGTAATAATTTCAAATTTTTGTCTTGGATAACTTCGGAGATAAGGGGGGGTGGTATTTTTTTACATTTTCCTTCATAGATCGAAATTTTATCAATGTAGAAAAAAACTGTTTCAAAAAGTGCAACTCAAGCCCTTTCAAACGATACCCCACTTGACCTAATAGTTCAATTTTTTTTGCCCCCTCCTTATACATGTATTTTTCATAAAAAATTAAAATGTTTATTTAAATTTCTCATACACGTGGATTACTCTCATTTAAAACCATTCCAAATTTCAAATTGATAGCTTAAGTAGTTCGTGGGGAATATGAATAGGGTGAAATATCACTTTGTGACAGACAGACAAACAAACGGACGGAGTCGCATCATAAGGGTTCCTTTTTTACCTTTTTCAGTACGGAACCCTAAAAAAGTGGAACTATGACAAGGACAATGAATGATATTTCCCTTTCTGTCACACAAGATTTATGGTCTCGCACGTGGTATTATTATTAGTATTATTACCATAGCTTGTCCTGAGTATTATAGGTTCATGTTCTTACAGAATACTTGACTCAGTTGTTTTCCGGTTGGTGTTGGTTCCTGTTTATTCTGCATGCTAACACGCAGTTTGCATGACGAAGGTTAAAACTTTTCTAAATTTATGTTTTTTATGATTTTCTGGATATTATATAACTATAATTTTAATTTTAATACGTCACTACTCATTGAAAAGAGCCAACTTTGGAAAAGGTTATAACATGTAATTATATCATGCCTATTTTTTGGTGTGACAAAATGACTTACCGCACGATATATATCATCAGCGAACCAGCAAAGAATCCCGACCTGCGTCATCGCCGCTCCCAAAAAAAGTTTGTTACTCAGGTCCAGCCATGGCTCCAAAAGCTAAAAAAACAAATGAGGATATACAGGGTTAAACGATATTATACAGGTAATGAATATAATGGAAAAATAAATCTTCATCGTCGGAAGCCCAGGGCAAGACTCGAACTTGTGCCCTCTGTATTGCCGGTAAAATTGCATCAGAATCGTGAGTTAAGGGTATGAATGGTAAATTACACTTGTTATAATTTACCATACCGCCTGTACACTATATCTTGTAACAATAGATGATCACATCCCAACGTGGCAACAAATACACATACAAACCGCAACGCATATACATATACGCGTATAACAATTGATGGTATAACATTATTAATACTGTAACTTCCCGTAATGTAAGCAATTGCTCGCTGAAAACTTACAACGATGACAAATACGACGCAGCATATGTTAACGGAGCTCAAGAGAACGTTGACTAGATTGACAAATGAGAATGTGTTTTCCAAGTTGTTATGGTAACTGTAACATACAAATATTAAACCATTACTCTAATACAGCCGACGTCAAAGATAATGCGTCCTTATATTCAGAGCAATGACTCGTAGTTGCAGTTGCAAAGTCCAAGAGGCAACCGGGTGGCTCGCAGTATTTGAGCCGTCCTTTGCAATCCAAACCAAGCCAACTCGGACAGGGGTGGAAACAGAAAAAGACATGAAAAATGAAAAAAATTGCGGTTGCTTGAAAGTGTGTACGCTGTTTAAATAAATATATGCTGTTTCAATCGAATACCCGCCGAATATTTTTTCTTAAATTTCCGCCTCTGCTCTGTCCAAGTTGGCTCAGTTCGGGTTGCACAGGGCGGTTCCACAACTCTAAAATACCGCGAGCAATCCGGTTGCATCTTGTACACTGAAACTACTCGTCATTGCTTTAACTATTACTCTTTGGCACCTTATTCCGCTGTAATATGGTAAAAACTGTAAACGTCTCTTTAATGTCGGCTATAAGCTATAACTTACACAATTTAGGTATCGTTTATTTTAATTTAAATGGGTCGTGCGTTTGCACTTTTTAAGACTCTTATCGATATTTCAACCAAGTTATGTCTAACTGGTTTATAAATCTTGCATTATAATAATAAGTAAGTCTAAGTAATGCGTAAAGTCACCAGTTTTTGACATGCTTGGCTATGGCCCGCATTTCAAAGCAACCACCCTGTAAAAAGGAGAAATATATAAAAAAACTAATAATAATAATTGCCTTTATTCAGATACCCTACAGTACTGTAGAGTGTAGAGTATCTGCATTATAATAAGTCGCAATAAGTCCATAAACTGCACGTCTATCATGGGACGGCCGCGACATACTCTCGAAGTTTTTCGCACTATACATCTTTTCCTCCTCCTTTTTTTTGCATAATTAAAATTATTCAAGTATTTTTAAGCAATTCGCAAGTTGTCTGCTGGCACTCCCGGAGTTCAACCCGGTCTTTTTTTTTAAACCCCGAACAATTTCATAAAAGTTGTCGTAGTACCTGATGAGTGTTTGGTGCATCTTGACTAGTTTCACTATGCCGTCGTAGCGATCGACCGTGTCAAGAGGGCGCCTTTCGTCGGCGGCCACCCGGCGCACCTTCACCTGCAGCAGCCGCAGTAGCATGCTGATGTGGCTGGCCATCGTCGTGAACATCATGTCCGAGCTCAGCATTCCCCACACGCTACATGCGCCTGCCATAATTATTTTATTAATTTGCAACCAACTACAACAAGGCGAGGAGTCTCTGGCCCATGTCGCGCCCGGGTGCAATCATTACCGTAGCGCCCTCTAGCACCCCCCGCGCGCGTGAGTCGAGGCGAGTGGCGCACTGAGCGCAACGCACCCCCTGCACTATAGGTAAAGCCGCCTCTAACTTGTGAACACTATAGAATGCGAGCTCCTCACAAATTTCTACACATGCACGTGCCTAAAACCCGGTATGCGCATGTTCGAACTAAACGGCTGCCTGGCATCATTTTGACACCCCCCTGCATCCCGCATAATGGCAATGGCACCTATAATGTGGCGCCATTTTGACACCCCCCTGCAACCCGCTTAATGGCAATGGCACCTATAATGTGGCGCCATTTTGACACCCCCCTGCAACCCGCTTAATGGCAATGGCACCTATAATGTGGGGCCATTTTGACACCCCCCTGCATCCCGCGTAATGGCAATGGCACCTATAATGTGGGGCCAGTTTGCGGCGCTACTTAGACTTCTATGGTTCTTCGTTCGCTGTGAACACCCGATAAGTAATGAAATTGTATCGCTTGATGATTTTGTAACCCGTTTACTATTTGACCATTTCAAATTAGGAAGAAAAATTATAAGTTAATTGCTTTACAACGTGTTAAAAAAATAACGCAAAACCGTTTAAGAGTATAAGAGGCATCGTGTTTGCGTTATTTTTGGACACGTTGTATACTCTCAACAGAGCTATCGGAACTAGTTATTTATACTTAATTCCCTTATTTTTGGTCTTCATTTATTATCGAAACGAACACGAATTTTTAAACCTCTACGCACGCACCTACTCGAATAACATAGGCGGACGAGTAACAATTTGGGTTTATTTAAGCAACCCATGCATTTAGACTTTTAGAATCAGATCGATATCAGGGAATGTACACATTAGAAGCTTTTAAGAATACCTACTTTCCTCTCTTGTAGATTACTGAAACTTAAACAGCTTAATTAGCTTCAAACGCAAGAGAAGCAGTTACTTCTGAGTTTGCGCTTCCATTTCAGACTAACTTTTATCACTATCTTCCTTTGCAAACAAGGACTAACTCGGAACTAGATAGTTGAAACTACAAGTTGTAATATCATTGCTTTTGATAAACCTGTAAGGCAGGAGACAATAGCTTCTAAAATAATAGTACCTTTATTATTGTCGAGTTACTTATGGAAGCCGGCAATTCGCCAGCGTGCCTGCCGAGGATAACATATTTTTTTCTCAAAAATGCGGGCATATACTGGACAGATGATGGAATTTATATGTAAGATTTCAGCCACGTGAAACAAGCCTGCAATAGTAAATTACTACAGAGGCCGGGAAGTAAGGGGTTGCCGGCCGCGGACATATACATACTCGTATAGACAGTAGACGTCAATATTTCATTGCATATGATTGAGAAAAGCATATTTTTTAAATTTTTATTGATGACTGACCGTAAACTGTACAGTAAATTCCTTCCATATGTAGCTTATGTTATAACACTTATAACGTTCACTTTTCAGAATATTTACAGGAAAAAGCTTACCTGAAAAAACTTCAAACCCGTAAACAAATTCATGATAAATATCCTTGGTTTGGTCAAAGGGGTAGGCTGCGTGCCACACGTAGCCTAAGTCCGAAGGTTGCCCCCGACTCTTCCGGTAAAGATGAATGCCAATGGGCGTTATGTTGAACATAACCAGCCCCAATACGTTGAAAAACGTATACCCTAGTAAAAACAAATGGTATTCAATGCACTACTTGTTTATTAAAACAAAATATAGTTTACCTGTCTACTACTATGTCCGACTACTACTATTTTACTTAGCTATTAAATTAAAATTTATTTATTATTTCATTCAATAATCATTTATCCATAATTTGAACACTCTAGTGTTGCATTATGTGGGTAAATTTCGCACTTTTGTCTCAGCTCCTATTGAGCAGCCCAATGTTAACTTGGAATTGGTTCCAATCTTAACTAATCATTTAAATTAAACCTTAAGACAAAGGAGTACTCTGTCTCTGGCAATTTAGTTTTAAATAAATCAAATGAAAAATGCTGCAAGTATAAAAATTATATCCACCTGGTAGATAAAAACATTCAGTGTATTAGAGGAAAAGATTTACAAATTGAACTTTTTTTGAATGGTTGCAATATTGATATTCTATGTATAACTGAACATTGAACCAGTAATGAATTAATGCCTCAATTTAATAATCACCAGGTGGGTAGTTCGTTCACCAGACTTCATTCCGTACATGGTAGGTCGTTAATTATATTAAATAATAAATTAAAATTTAAGGAACGTAAGGACATTGCATCCTTGTCTGTTGAACGGACCATAGAACTGAGTGCAGTAGAATTAGAGCAATTTATCGTTTTTTGTGTATATAGGCCGCCAGTAAGTAATTTTGAACTCTTTGAAAACATAATGGAATCTGTGCTACTTAAAATATCGCGTTCTAGAAAGAAATTACTTAGATGTGTTGGAAATATTAAACATAGAGATGTCTTGATTTCTTTCTGTCAAGTGTGACACAGAGTTTTAGTTCTACGAACGCTTGTGTAGTCTTGAACATATTATTTATATTCAGATTTGAGTATGTTTTAATACACCTATCCCAACTCTAACTGGCATTTATTTTCACCTGGGATCCGAGGAAGATCATTGAATACGCAACCGACCCAATAGGACGAGGAGGCGTAATAGCGGGAGCCTTGCCCATGCTGGCACCCGCGCGCGCCCTTTAAACTTCTATACCTTGTATGAGGAACGGCGGTTTAATACGAGTGATGAATTTAAAGATTGATTGTCAAGTAGCCAAGCGTAATTATTTAGCTCAGAAAATAAAAAAAAGCTCTGACATTATTAAAACAACCTGGAAAGTAATTAATATGGAGACTGGTAGATCGAAAAACACACCGACTGATCTTAAATTAAAAATTGATGGCAGAATTGCAGATTCTATTTTGGAAGTAGCTACTGAATTTGAATATTTATTTACTGAGATACCAGTCCCCACAACTAAGTATTTAAATTTATCACCTTCCTCTGCCGTTACATTGTTGAAAGAAAACGCACCAGAATGTATTACAAACCTCCATTTTGAACACGTTAGTTTCTCAGATGTAGTAAAGGCGTTTAAATCGATTAATGTCAAAAAAACTAGTGACCTCTGGGGAGTTTATGTTCCTGCACTCAAATCCATTATAGAAATCATAGCGCCTGAGTTGGTAGTTACATTTGACAACAGTGTCGATTGCGGCGAGTTTCCTGATCTAATGAAACAGTAAAATCACTCCGTTATTCAAATCGAGTAGCACTACTGACCCCACTAACTTCAGACCAATATCTGTGCTCCCAACATTTAGCAAAATTTTTGAAAACTTAGTTTTGTCGCAATTAATAAAGCATTTTAATATAAACAATTTGATGCATAACATGCAATTTGGATTTACCCGGGGTCGCTCGACAACCGACGCTGGTGTCGAGCTGATTAAACACATTTTCGATGCCCAGGAGAAATCACAAGATGCTTTAGGTATCTTCTGTGATTTATTCAAGGCCTTCGACTGCGTTTGTCATGAAACATTGATCAGGAAACTGGACTACTATGCAGTCAGAGGATCAGCACTGAATTTACTAAAGTCGTGCTTACATGGTAGAATACAAAGGGTCGAAGTGAATGATCAGCGATCACCGGGGTCATTGGTCTGGATGGGTGTACCGCAGGGATCAGTATTGGGGCCTTTCCTGTTCCTTATCTACATTAATGACTTGCCATATCTCGTAAAGACCCACCATGATATAGTATTATTTGCTGATGACACCTCACTTATTTTCAAACTTATAAGACAGCAAAAAGCTTGCAATGACGTAAACAATGGTATTTCTAAAGTAGTAAATTGGTTTGATGTTAATAATTTATTGTTAAATAAGAATAAGACTAAATGTAAGTATTAAATTTGTTACGAATCACGTTGAACACGAGCAAGGGAGTGTCTTTGTGAAAGATGAGGAATTGGAACTAGTTGATAGTACAGTTTTTCTTGGTTTAACGTTAGATTCTAAGCTTCAATGGGGTCCCTATATTGCTAATCTCTCGAATAGACTGACTTCTGCAGCATTTGCAGTGAGTAAGATCCGTCAATTAACAGACGTGAAAACAGCTCGATTAGTATATTTTAGCTACTTCCATAGCATTATGTCACATGGTATTTTATTGTGGGGCAGTGCCTCGGATATTCATTCGACTTTTTTTTGCAGAAACGGGCTATTCTGGCGATATATAGATTGAAACATAGAGACTCACTTATAGATAAGTTTAAAGATATTAATATAATGACATTGCATTGTCAATATATCTATGAAAATATTGTGTATGTACATAAAAACATTGTCAATTGTAGGAAAAACTGTGACATACATAATATTAATACTAGAAATAAGCATAAGCTCCCGGTGCCCACCACTCGGCTCCAAAAAATAAAAAAATCATTCATGGGTAATTGTGTAAGGTTTTATAACAAACTTCCTGGAAACGTAACTGAGTTATCTATTAATAAATTGAAGAACTACTTATGTGAAACGTAAACTTATTTCGAAAGCTTTATAGCACACAAGACTACACGAATGATAAAACTTCTTGGGACTAATTTTGACTGGATTTATAATTTATTTATTTCTTTTGGAAAAAATTGACATTAGGTACTTACATTGTCTTTCTAGAAACATTCTAGACTAGTATTTTTTTTTATAAGAATGTTTAAATACTTCATATAAATTTTACTTTTTATGTTTTACTCTAAGTAATTAGCTTAAGATTATGTTTCTACTTGACGATTCGAAAGTGCTTGTTACTGGGTAGGTACTTGAATAAATATAATTTTGAGTTTGAGTTTGTTATTATTTTATGATGTTTGTTTCAAAGCCTTAATTAGGCATGTATCTAAATACCCACAGACGGGGACGCCGGTGGCGCCGCGCCGCCGGCCAGGCCTGGGCTGTTATTCGCTACGCGCTAATGCGTCTCACCCCGCCGGTCACCCGACACGAAACTAAACCTCTACCTACGCTTGGTTACTACGCATCGCGGTGTCAAGATATATTTGTTGGTGAGCGTTGAGGTGAGCTTAAAACAAGTTACAGAATAGGGGGACTGCTGTAGCGGCCGCCCGCTCGCACGCTCTACGCGAGCCACGTTCCCACTATACCGCCCGTGATTTGACATGGGTGCATATAATCTAATGCTCACTCAGCACGAAGACGCTGACATGTTCGCTGATCGTTTGACATACCTACTTGTGCAACATTGCTAGGATATTTCTGAATTGGCACTTAATTAATAGAATGACATTACCTATAATTAATATTTATGTCATTTTTACCTGTGCACATTTTTTTTTTGCGTGTAAGCGTTTTGGTGTCGAATAAATAAATAAATGTAGACCTTAAGTTCAAGTTCTTACAAGATTGGACCAACCGAAGAGCTTTTAGACTTTCCTGCTTAATGTTTTCCTCCTCCTCATCTTCGCAAGTTGCCGGCCATATCTCTGCCAAGTCAATCAGCAATTTCCTGAACGTATGTCGCTTAAACCATAGTGTAAGGAGTTTGATTGCACCTGTAACCAAAGAGTACTTAATTACTAGTAATATATTCAACGGCCAAAACCTGACTTACTATACTTACTTACTACTTACTACTATACTTACTTACTACTTGAATATTATATTACGCTTACGCCACATTAAAGGATGACTCACACATCACAGTCAGTCACATTACACTGTGCCAATCCCAGGGCATCCCCTCACACCCACACTCACATATTTTGTGTGTCACAATTCACATATTATGTCCATTAAGTAACTATTTATGTTCGGACATTTCGTTAACCGGGCGACACAGACACGGCGGACATGGACGAATGTACAAGTCGACACACGTAAAAAGACCTTTGCGCGCCATATTAAATGTATGGCTGCCAGAGCTCTTTTTATGTGTGTCGACCTGAAACTCGGTGTCCGAGCACCGCTCGGGCGCCCAAGCCGGGCTTAGCAAGTCTATGTACCTATATGAGACACGACACAAAATGAATTACAATCCAGCTACGCTACTCTAAGCTCCGGTGTGTCCGATCCTTAAACCACTTTTTAATTATATATTTCGAAGCTGAAACCATCTCTAAATATAACTTGGTTATGAATAAAGAGGGTTTTCCAGTGAAGCTGCGCCCTTAAATGAGAGTAATAGAGTCTCATCAGTATGACGTATTTTATTAATGTCTTTATAACACCCCCAGGGCCACTCTCCTGCCGTAAACTTAACGAGTTATCCTTTTGGCTCTGAAACGGTTAAAAATATACTTGGGCATGCATAATAAGAGCGTTTTTTCAAATATTTTGTAGTGGCTTTCTCTCTGTAAATTGCGGTTAAAGATTTATTTATCATTCTATTCATATTACACTATTCAAATTGAGTTAAAAATGCTTGAGATATTATAAACAGTTTTTCTTGAGACTATATAATTACGGGTACGGGAGAGTTACTTATTTGACTTTTTGATGTAGGTAATTTGGACGTGGGAGCCACCAAAAAGTGCAATCTGAATTGACGGTCTATCTCGCCTGCCACCAGCGCCTCTGCAGCGCCGACACACCGAACAGCATGAGGAACGAACAGATGTAGTTGAATGGTGGGGTTCACAATGTAAAGTGTGTAACGTACTCATAAAGCCGTATCCCACAATATGCAAGCTGGCCACAAACTCCGCCACTGAAGTGGTGTTGATGACGAGGCCGGTGACGTACGCTACCTCCCCCGCGAGCAGCAGCCCCAATGCCAACGCCGACACCGCGAACAGCGCGTACATCCCGCCTCGTCTCCACACGTTCGTCGGCGGCGCGTCCGAAAATGACAACCCTACCATACGGGTGCAGTAGTCGCACAACTCGAAAGTTTTATAAATCTCTTCAAGAGCACGCTCCTTCGCGTCCCTCATTATGAAAGTGCTGCGACTAAAACACGAGTAATGAGAAGCCATACATATCCGTATTTATATTATATTATGTCAACCCTTGCGCAGCCGGCCCTTTTCATTGAATATAAATATAATTATTAGTATTACACTGCAGACCGCGGGCTCTTTTAGGGGCACAACCGGGAATAACGCTAGGAGGATGATGATGAGTATGACACTGACCTTAAACTGTCCCGAATAGGATTAATTACGAAATAATTGCTTGAAAATACAATGGTAACGAGCTTAACCTCCTGGATCCTGGAGATATCGATTGTGCCAAAACAAATCAGTGCAAAAACCATGGAGTATTCCCCTCGCAAAACTGATCGCTGATTGGCCATTTGTGACTCGGTGTTTATTTTTCAGGTTGACAGTTTTGTTTGGAAACGTTCTGACGACTGGAGATTTTTTACAATGTTATGTGAGGACCGGGGGATCCAGGAGGTTAAAGCCGGTTTGCGAGGAAGTTAATTATTATTTTTAGAATTGCGGAAAGCCATCCATGGTTACTTATTGGTAATTAGAGGTATAATATCATACCCTACCCTTATATTCATACCCTTATAAATCTTATAATATACATACTCATATATTTATATCCTTCAAAACAGGAATAAGACAACATACTAGGCTAATTGAGATCCTTATGTCGTTGTTAAATCAAGGATACATATACAAATAGTACATTACGTAACTAGGGCGCTGAATTCGTAAAGCCCCAGAGCGCATATTTATGGCCCTCACCTTCGGTTCGGCCACAAACACCTGCGATCTGGGGCATTCACGAATTCACCGCCCTAGTTACGTAATGTACTATTATCTTATTAATGTACCTCTATTTGTACTTGGCACCACTCATCGAGGAGTATGTACGAAAATGGGACATTCCTAAATTACCTACCCGGTTTGTACCCAAACATTTTTTATAGCAAATATGGTGAAAAACCTCATATGATTACACGTGTGCCTTGAGACGTGTAACTTCTCGGCTCTACTCGTACTATCCTGCGGCTCACACAACGAATCCCGCCTTGCGTGTGGTGTACGAAATGCTACAGCACGCTTTTATAAATAAATCGACAAAAATATACGAAGACTATTTGAGGGTTAAGATTTCAATAATATTGTTAAAAAACCAATGTTGTAAAAGTATACAAGACTAATTACTACCTATTGAAAATTATGGGTTGGTTACCAGTTACCTACCGAATTCGTAAAAAGGACGTTTAGAAACTTTACTGATCGTCAAATCACCCGCTTTAACCCTTTTGAATATTTGTTTACGTCTGGGTTCCGTATTTCACTACTAAGATGAATTTCTTTGCGTCCTATATAATCCTATATATATATATACATATATATATATAGCACATACATAAGCAGTAAAACGAAAACAAGGCTATTGTATTTTTTTACCGTATCCTAAACGCATTTTCGGGCCCGCATGCGGGGAGCCATTTTCACTGGTCGATAGCGACCGACCGCGTTCGTGGTGCATTATTGCAGGGAGCCTTTTCACTGATCGACAGCGAGATTTTTTTTTATTTTTATTATTAATTTATTTCAGGTACCCATATACAATATAAAATTACAATAAAATTATAATTAAAATAAAATTACTCTTGGATCTGTTCTAGCATACCCTCTCCCTCTCGCACGCTTTTCATCGACCTGCACGGCTATCACGCGACGGCAATTCTCGATTTTCTTATTAGAACACTTAGAACAAGAGGTAAAGTGCAAGAAAAATCGAGAGTATGTCGCGGCCGTTCCATGATAGACGTGCAATAGCGTTCACCTAGTCGTTGACCACATGTCGTGAAACAAAGCTTTACAGAGCCGAAGTCTGACAACTCATTAAAATATCGCGTCTGCGGGAAGAAACAGCGTCCCGCCTTTAGGCCTGCAACACACTGGCGCGGCCTGCGGTGGCGGACAATAGAAAATTTGACAGCGGCGAACAAGTTTACTATTGTGTGGCAGGCTGGCAGGCCTAATGACGATTCGACAATTTGACGACTATGACGGTCAACAAGTTAAGGGGTCGATGAACAGACTGTGAAATAGGAGCCAACCATCTGCGATATATGATATAGGCTACGCTTACCGTGCATTCCTATCATTCTGTTTTAATTAGATTTAAATAAATATATAAGTGTATCTCCCACCTCCCATGCGAAGCGTTTTCGCTCCTCAGGCCAAGCAACTTAAGAGTCTGCAGTAAGCTCGATTCTCCATACAAACGTAGTTACACTCTCATTTTAAAACTACGTGTTAAATTGTAACGAAACTTTGCATATACAATGACATGAGGTATATCTATGTTTGTATGGGAAGGTGAAATTCGGTCGAGTTTCCTGCACAACTATTACGCTGCAAGAACGCTTGGATTGCCAGCAGTCTACGTACAGCAATTTGTGGGTACACTAGAATTATTTGGGGTTTACCACTGACAGATAGTTTGCCTTCATTTAATTTTCAACTTTAACCTCATAAAAATTAAGTAGTTATTTCAAAATCGGTAGACGTGGGTAACAGTATTCTGAAAATTGCTTTATTTGTATGACATTAAAGTTGAAAATTAAATGAAGGTAAACTATCTGTCAGTGGTTAACTAACAGTAATCGTACTGTATGTTAGTGCTGCAAAGTTACACATTATAATATTAGATATGATTTTTCAGTCCATAAAAATGTAACACACGCTCAAAACTTATAACGAATCGTCGAATAGCGACCATTTCTCAACTTGTCATTTATTACAGAGGAACCCTATAAAAAGTAGAACGTTCAAGGATAAAGTTTTATTCGAGGCCGAAATAAAAGCAAAATAAGAAAATTATTTATCATTCAATTGAATAATGTTGTGTGAAGTATAATTTGTTCACGGATCGAGAAGGAGGGGATTAAGGTAATTTTCAGGGCCTAGGGTAGGGGACATGTTTAATAGGGCAGGGTGTAGACAAGCGAACGAAAATACCATAGAAGTCTAAGTAAAGTCCGACCAGAAGGCGTAGCACGGTTGCCATTTTATCACTTATCGCTGTGGATTAGACATCCGTCACGTTCTGACAAGTATGCGAGTGCTAGAGTGACGGATGTCTTAATTCGTTATTCGTCACGAATTCATATGTCATTATGACAAGGTTCTACGCAGGTTTTTTATTTTCCTGGTCGGGCTTTAGCGCCGCAAAATGGCCCAACAGAATAGGCAATTTGCTAATCCCTGCGAAAAAGTATGAAGAATGATGAGGATGAGATAAACTTGTAAGTACCTTTACTTTGCGTCTTACTCGTATTAATAAGTTAAATTATTAATTTTAATGAACTCGTACAAAAAGTATTGTCCACAATAGTGTCATAATCAAGCTATTTAATCTCTCTTACCTAAGCTTCGTGGCCTAAACACGGTACTCGACTAAAAAGCTCTCTATTATAATACGATTGTGAAAAATACTATTATAGGTAGATTATTATTCTGGCTTCCGCTTAGGGTAGTTTTGATCCGGCTGCAACAGTTAATTGATTTTTCGAAACATTTGAGGTCATTGCATTAAAAAAAATATCTTCATGGAAATCGCTGTCAGTGACGTCAATCGCTGAAATCGCATCAATGGCGAAATCGCTTTGTCTTCTACCTATTAATAATTCGATCCGGTCGACGATAGATCTTTACAAAACGCATACCAAATAATAAAGCATAAAAAATAATCGATTCTGATATGAGTACTTATATGCGCATATTTCGTATTAATGTGTAATTACGTTAAATGTATCAACAATGAAACACGAATTTGTCATTATTTTAATGGCATCGTGCTCTTGGCGCTTTCGGCCAAAGTACGAGGAATGGGAGAAAAAGAAAATATGTTCATCGAAAATTTTATAAGTAAATACAGTAAGGCCTGAATCACACGGGCCCGGCCTGCGGTGGCAGTCAATAGTAATTTTTTCAACTAGACACAGGCTGCGCCAGTCTGTGAGAGCCGTAGGAGGCTTAAAGGGTAGCATAATATTCATTAAAGTTTGATATTACAGTGAAACCTGGATAACTGAGGTATCAAGGGTACTGCGATTCAATCTTACTTAAGCAGATATCCAGGTTGAAAAAAATACGTTTCTCATTTAGAGAGGGTCTCAGTAATAGAGTCCAGAATACAGGTCAGTTCAGTTATAGAGGTGAGATTATTAAATAAAACAACCGTTTTTTTGTAAATAGGTATTAAACATACAGTTATAATCTTTAGGTATGGTAGGTAATCACAATAAAGTAATACATATGTCAATAAACAAATATAACCATCAAGTTCGTGTTTTTGTACACAGAAGTGAATCACTTGATGGTCATTTTAGTTTGTCTTTTGAAACTATCAGCACTAAGATGTTTTTCAATGCAATTATATAATTGGAAATTCTTGGCGATGTGCAATTGTGAGTAAGAACCTGTTGTCATCTTAATGATTTAGAAAATAATTTGGCAGGCCTATAGATAACATTTTCATCTTATGAAAATGTTGAAAAACGTCGTATGAAACGCGTGAGCTTTGATAATTACATCCTCGGCTTCCTTATCACGCTTACCTGCGGTTCGCGTGAACAATTTCGCCTCTGATGTAATTATCAACATACCTCACTAGTATCACAATGTACTAATGTAATACACAATGCATTTAATGAACGTAGCTTTAAACCTCTTTGCTGTAGTGGTCTGTGAGATGCTTAAGGATTAACTGCAAAGAGTAAAATAATACATGTTAAGAACATTTGAAGATACCTTATGATGGTAATTTCGGGGCACTTTCGGGAATATTGAAAGTCTTTTAAAAGTGGGTAAAAAATATGTTTTTATCGCCATTTTGAAAACTGTAACATGTAACATTCGCTGAGTTAGTAAAATGTAACGTACGTTTTAATTTAGAATGCCACGAAATGTCATAAATTCGAAATATTTAAAAATTGCATGTGGCTGTAAATTTCAAATGTGACACGTGATCATACATCACAATCTCCTTTATGACTCTTGTAATATATGCGGCATACCACAATCAAGCGCAACCATCATAAGGTTAAGTTCCACCAGAGATCCGTATGCAAATAATACAATTAGTTCTCATCAGTCAATTTTTCCAGTTCAATTCGTTCATGATGCACCGAACCAGTTCTCAGATGATGCCGATTCGTACTCTAAGGACAGGGCGTCGGTTGACATGAGTTATCTTGACTTCATAGTGACATACTGTAGATTTTTTCTAATATATAACTTCTTCACAAAAATCCCTACAAGTATCTAGTAATTTTCGTGGACCTGCAGGTCGGTCACGTAACGCATTGGACGCGCGTCAAACGTCACTTTCAGTATGGAAAAAATACAGTTAGTTGGGACTAACGTACTTTGGGAAAGTTTCGTGATTACCCACCGATTACCCCTCTGAGAGTTAATCACGTAATGTTTCAAACGCGCGTTCAGACAATTTAACTGTATTTTTCCTATAATTATATTTCAGCCAGGCCCTTATGATTCATCCCATTACGATTTTAATAACTTAAACTTAGAAAAATCCGCATTCAAATCGGTCCATCCGTTAGGGAGCTACGATACCACAGACAGATACACAGACAGACACGTTAAACTTATAACACCCAGCGATAACACCCCTCTTTTTGCGCCGGGGATTATAAATGTATCAATTATACGTAGGTACCCACTGCAAATTTTACACAGTTGCTTTCGTAATGACCGTAAAAATACGATTTCTTACCATATGGTACACTATGATGGTCATATGGCCATGGTAGTGTTTATTTACATTCGAAACTAAGACTTACTATTGGTAGGTATTAATTTAGAACGAGTACATTCATGCGCAAAAATGGGCATTCAACTTTGAAGCATTCACTTGTTATATTATTCGCATCTGCCTAAGTAAGTAAATATAAAAGGACACAGACATTACCAGTTTCTTCTAGATCGGGCCGGTACGACCACACAAAGGTAGCAATCCTCTTTATGACAAACAAACTAAGCCACAAACAGAAGCTATAAGGATTTATTCAAGGTGGCCCGACCTCATAAATAAAAATGAGGAACAGCGTAGGAACAAAGCCTCGGAAAGTGTTCAAAGACGATTTTAAAATCTTATCTCGGGCGTGATTGACAAAAGTCGGGCGGGACTCAATAGCATCATGGATGTTGGTTGGGGTTTTTATTAGGGCGAGTCTGACGCGCCTTCCGCCGCGGAAGAGCACAAAGGGATGTGGCTTTTACCCGCTCGTAAAATCCGTCGTTATTCGCGCGTAACGACGGTGGTTGTCATTGGCGCGGCACAGCGCGGGCGGCCGCTGAGCGAAATTGGGCGCGCGCGAGCGAATAGCGGGACCAATATGCAGGCTAATTGCGAAACGGGACGACCGATGTATTTGACATTAGCTGTGTTGTCTTCGGGAAACGTGACGAGAGTCATGCGGCTCGTTCCTGTAGCAGCAGGGCAGAATTGATACTAAAGATATAATCCATACTAATATTATAAATGGGAAAGTGTATACGTGTGTGTTTGTTTGTAAGTATTTCACGGCAAAATGGAGCGACTTGTGGAGTGGAGTGAGTTGAAGCGATGGAGAGTGACATAGGATAGTTTTATCCCCGAATTCATCCGCTAAGGGGGCAAAATGGGCGGGTAAAAGTTTGTATGTAGCTGCGATATAAACGAGTTCCACGCGGACGGAGTCGCGGGCAGAAGCTAGTCTTACATAAATCCATCAAAGTAAGAAAAGTACAGTAGGGGAAGGTTGCTATCATTGGACCGGCGCTTTGATTGGACCACTTAAATATTTTAAAATCTGCACTTGCTAGACAGCCAAACAATGTACAAAGTGTCCTTAGGCGGCCCGGCTGGCCCCCCCGCAACCTCAGTCGCGCCGCGCTTCCCGGTGACGAGTGACGTGAGCGAGTATGTTTCGAGCGCTGCGCTGTTGATGTTAAATTATGCGGAGGAAAAAAATCACGAAAGTATCATTACATTTGCAATTGTTTTAGTGTGCTGATGCTTAAATGGCTAGAAATTTAATAATGATCAAATTTCTAGCAACTGTTTTTTACCATATGTTTTCTTTATTTTTTAGTATTTTAATTGTGATTTGATGCCTATTTGCTATCAATGGACCACATGCGTATTCTATCATTAGACCGGTCCAATCATGGCAACTTTTTTTTATTTTTTATTCTTCACCCAATAGTACATATTGTAAATAAACTATAATAAATTTATTACTCTCGATCTCGATTTTCATAAGTTTCCTTGAGCCATCGGTTTAAATTTCCTAAGTCCATTGATGACGACTCAGTGGTCCAATCGAGGTGACTCTGGTCCAAAGAAGGGGAAACTCTTTTCACGTTTTTTCTCTAAAATTATTATACTTTTTCCATTGTGTTTAAGGTAAATAAATAATTTTATTTCAAGAGTTAAAACTTATCAAAGTTGGTTTATTTTCTGACGTAAAATTTGTAGATTATAGGGCAGCGAAGTTAAGTGGTCCAATCATAGCAACCTTCCTCTAAATCCCCCACAAAGCAAGACTTGTGTTGAAAGCTCGATACTAGAAGACTATGAAGAACCATATTTGCATAACTAAAAAAAACCGGCCAAGATCATGTCGGGCCACGCTCAGTGTAGTGTTCCGTAGTTTTCCGTCCGTCACAGTAAGTGTCCCCACTTAAGCGTTAAACAAGCAATACTTACTTAGAGAACATTACAAGCAATACTTAGCGAACAATTTTATTATTAGACAACGAACGACCGAAGACAACTAAGACAATTCGAGCACGACAAATTTTCGACTTAATGTATAGGCGCACCTGCTCCGACCCCATTAAACCAGGAAAAATCTTAACACCGCCAGGTACGATATGAGCTTAAAGTATGGAAGATGATTTTTATGGGATAATTCTTTATTGCGTGAACCGATTTTCACCATTTTTACTTTATTACTAATTATTTTACTTTATTTAAAGCACGTCATTTCATTGTGATTTTGTAAAAATTACAGGTACAGTCGAGGTCAAAGATATCTTTACAATTGAGTGTTACAAAAATATCTTTACATTTATATAAGTTTACACAATACATGACAAAAACATACTTACATCGCACACGCCAGTTTCATCTTTTCACTTAATGCTCCAAAGTTCTGTTTACCATCTGACTTCCATAGAAACGTTTTCACACATTGTGACATAATAGGTTTACATTGCATGTTACAAAATAAGTTTTCCTGTCAATGTGCCCTAAATATGTTTACATTAGCAAAGGCACTTGAAACCTTACAGGTTGATTGAAATGTTCTTAATTTGAATATTGACATTGAATTGTCATATATTATTCAGTTCTTCCTTAATTTCATGATTTGCGTCTTATATTTGTTATCAATTTCGGCTCTTTAACCGACTTAAAAAAAGGAGGAATTTATTAAAGTCGTTTTTATATTAGGTCTCTTGTTAACAAGTAACCCTTATAGTTTTGCCATGTCTGACTGTCTTTTGGGGGGTTCTTTATACAGGGTGTACCAAAAATGGGGTGTGAAGCGATCAGGCGCATCAGGCGCATCAGGGCATAACAGGCATCGTGTTCTGATCAGAAAACAACTAAGTGAACAATTTGTTTGACGCGATTTTTTTTACAATTGTATTGAGCGTTGGCCGACTGGGGCGACCTGGGTCCTGTTTAATAAACATTATAATCCTGTATACAATTTTATATAAAAGTGACATATTTGTAAAGTCTTAGATAATAAGAAAATCTTTACAAATTTGTTACTTTTATACAAAATTGTAGGATTGTAATTTTTATTAAACAGGGCCTTGGTCCATACAAAAGTAACAAAAATCGCGTCAAAAAAAAATCTCTTCGTTTATTCTTATCAGAATACAATGCCTATTATGCTGTTTTAACAGGTTTATTCTAGGAAAGGGGGAATTTCGCGCAAATGGAAAGCCACTTTATGAAAGATTTTGTAACATACGTTTTTTAAAATATCACGCCATTGGTCTGCGAATGTCAAAGACGTTTTGTATTGTCGTCGAACCACCTAAACAATGTTTACAAATATTTGTGAAATAACCTATAATGGCGCGCAAGAATTTATCCTTCTTACACATAACATACAACAAAATACAGGATTTATCATTGTATAACGCATACGCTTCAATTACCCTTTTAATAAAGGCCATAATCTGTACGTATCCCGATTAGAAAACCAGTAAGACATTTTTTTTGATGCGTAATTTTTCACTTTTCTATGTCGGTCTAATCTTGGAAGACTTTCCCCATACAGGAAACACTGTCGTCGTTGACGTCACGCCCAAAATGAAAGGGATACAAATATTTGACAGTATGGTACTGTTTTCGGTGATTGTCATTATTTGAAATAAGAACCGAGGCTTGTGTCAAACTGCAAAGATATTATATGTAGCAATAGGTGTAAGTAAAAGAAAAGTACCTTTGAGGGTAAAGTTTCAAGTGCCACTGCTAATGTAAACATATTTAGGGCACATATACTGGCAATCTTATTTTGTAACATGCAATGTAAACCTATTATGTCACAATGTGTGAAAACGTTTCTATGGAAGACAGATGGTAAACAGAACTTTGGAGCATTAAGTGAAAAGATGAAACTGGCATGTGCGATGTAAGTATGTTTATGTCATGTAGTGTGTAAACTTATTTAAATGTAAAGATATTTTTGTAACACTCAATTGTAAAGATATCTTTGACCTCGACTGTACAATAAACACCTGCTTATACGGTTAAATTATAAACTTAGTTCAGAAAATATTTTGTAATTTTTTTCAAAAACTATTCAACCTTTCAAGTTCCAAATAATTTTACTAGAAAGTTTTTATAAAGTTCTACATTTGAGATTTTTTTCATATTTTTGAAACTTATGGTTCAAAAGTTAGAAGGGGGGACACATTTTTTTTACTTCTGGAGCGATTCTCTCTGAAAATATTAACATTATCAAAAAGTGTTTGTACTAAACCCCTATTCATTTTTAAATACCTATCCAACAATATATCACACGTTAGGGTTGAAATAAAAAAAAAAAATACTCCCCACTTTACGTTTATTTTTATTTTACCGGTTGGTCGGCGTGATTGATATACATATTAGTACCAAATTTCAGCTTTCTAGTGCTAACGGTTAAACCTAAAAATCCTATAGGTACTATCCAACGAGCAATATTTGTAGATAACATACATACATACATTCACGCCTTTATTCCCAAAAGGGGTAGGCAGGGCACATGAAACGTATGTTCCAGCGCCACTTTTAGCATAAATGTGGGTATAAAATATCGACAAAATGTGATATTGCAGTGATAGGTTGCTAGCCCATCGCCCACAACACACTTCAACCCTGGTACCTTAGTCGACTTTTACGACACCCACGACAAGAAAGGGGGTGATAAAATTGTAACGGGTAGTAGATAAATATATATTTAATTGGAATATAGTGTTTTGCGGGGTCGAAAAATCAATCTAGTTGGGTCTCATGTCTGGAAAAATTCGTGTTCTCCGTATTTTCATCCGAGCAGAGCTTGGTCGCCCAGGGACTAGATATTTAAATTTCTACATGAACAACATTCCGGACGTGGGAACAGCTGTTGTTCATCCACAACAGTGTTTTAGCTTTCTTTTGTTACTTTTCCTTGTCAACAAGTCATCCGTTGGTGATAAGCCATGTGTTCATCGCCTCACCATTACTACGAGAACCTAAAACTAACAATAGTTAACTGAACTAGAAAAATAGATATACAACTTGCCACGTGCGCTACTTCACGAATCTCACATAATCCGAAGAGAAAATGTATCAAGCATTTTCCAATGATTACTTGACCTAACCGCTTGTCCTTATGATTCGTAACAAGTTCTTCAAGCGAGAAACGCATTTTTGCCTGCCACTCTCACCCACACAACGACCTAGGCCCAGAAAGGCAATAAAACAAACAAAAACGAACCCCAGGCGTGAACACCACACTTCCGCCCTTCCAGCTTTGATTGATTACTGCTCAGTTTTTTCGATGACATATTCGTGTGATGAGATTGTGGAAATAATTCATTTGCGAGGAGGACCCAAGTAATAGCCGACAGATGGACTGACAATTTATAATGACATCTTTCTTTTAGTACCTTTATTGGCGCCCGATTGCGAGTTTCACACATCTATGCGACATGAAATAGCAGTTCTACGTGTGTGACAGAAACATATTGAAACTTGTTTCCTGTTTAACGATTGGACTCTCAACGTAGATGCATTCAGGTAACAAACTCTGAGTAACCATTTTGTTCATTCGGTGCAAAACTGCGGGCATGCAGGCAGGCTGCATGAAGCCGCACATTTTATTTTATAAGTAGTTAGGGAGCTGGCGAGCAAAATTTCGATATGATCAGCACACAAGGCAGACGTTATTAATAGTGATATTTATGCCCTAAGAAACATCAAGGACCTTGTTTGCCACCATGGTGGCACTGCGTTGTAAATTTACAGCGTTTCAAAAATGTAAAAAAAAGGTATGTCATCCTGGAAACACAAATAATCGAAAAGGCAGACATCCAGGGCTCTAACTTTTGTAGTATTCAATTTTTAAATTTATTTTTATGATTTAAAAAACTGTATATGTAGTGCACACTTGGCAGATTTGAATTGTTCGATCAAAAACAATGAGTAGAACCACGGAGAAATAGTCTGCTAACATGTTGCCTCTGCGTTGTCTGTCGACAGTGCTCCAAAAATGTAAAAAAGGTGTGCTTTATTATGCGCACACGTCTGCCTCTTGGACTCATGTTTGAATTCCTTATGAAAACCAAGAAAATCGATGAGGCAGACGTTCAGGCCTCTGATATTCCAAAGGCAGACCATTTGATTTTTTTTTAACCGACGCTCGCGCCAAACCAAGCAGGTATAAATTGAATTGATCAAAATGCTACAGACAAGACCAAATCCCGCCTTCATTCTTGTTTTGTTTTAAAACGAGGAAGGAGTCATGGATGAGACCGCTGACATGGATAATTGGCAAGGTTTCTCGGATACCAGCGATGACGACGCTTGTTAAATAGGATCGTTTTGTTTAAAAAAAAAACATTGCAAAAAGAAATGGACTCTTGGTTAAAAATCTACGTATTGTACACAAATAAAACGTGATTAAAAAAAGTTAAAGTAAAGATGGAAGTAAAGACTGTTCCTATGCAGATCCTAATCAGAAAAGATATTCAGATTACATTCAAGCATGCAATTTATACTTTCTAATAAAAGTTCCAAGCGCATTTCGTTTCTGGTTGACATGGAGAAAAATATGATTGCATAGATTTCAGCTCCAGAAGTTTAATCGTTACCGTGTGTTTAGAGGATAATATTAAACAAAATTATAAGAATAAAACTAAAAAATAACAATAATCCCATGCAATACCCACTGTCACTTGATTCCGTGAATGGGTAGTTCTACTCGCTATGAATTTTCCGCGGCTCATCTTATTTTGTATAGTTTTTGTTGGCAAATTATATTGATTAAGAACTGTACAACTAAATGGTTTCTAGTAGGAAACTAAAAAATTGCTCACTCCTAAATATATCTCTTACAAAAAAAAATACTTTAAAGTGCCAAATTCTCAGTCTCCTGGCATGTCTCTCGGATGCATCATAACTTTATTTTGAGTATTTACGTTATATCTCCCCTCCTCCGCCCCCCCGGGTGGTATTGGGTTAGAATTTCACCACCCCCTTTCTTCCCGTGGGTGTCGTAAAAGTCGAAGTTAAAGTGTGTTGTGGGCGATGGGCTAGCAACCTGTCACTGCAATATCACATTTTGTCGATCTTTTATACCCACATTTATGCTAAAAGTGGCGCTGGAACATACGTTTTATGTGCTCTGCCTACCCCTTTTAGGGATAAAGGCGTGAATGTATGTATGTACGTTATATCTGCACTTAAATAGAAATGTGTTACAATATATATTGTTTCAATGTGTTTGTCTAAATTTACCTTAAATGCGAAACTTATTTAAAGAAAAGTGCATTATATCTTGTCACTCGGTTTTTACCTCAGTCTCCTGCTATATCAAAACATTGTACAATCAGCTTGAATTACCGCGTCTAGCGCGTTTCTGTACGGTCTGAGGAAAAGATCAAAGTGAAGTTAGCTTACAACCACTCGCGTCCGTCTCGGCTCGCGGTTGGCTTAGTCGCTACGGCGAGTTGTGTGAGTGAGATTGTGCTGCGGCCAGTCAGCTTAACAGTATCCTGATACTTATTTATTTTAAATTCATTGTTTTCTTTATACTTTTTTTGCGTTCATAGGTTGTAAATTCGTTACATTAGAGTACATTGTACACTGCAGTTGCATTGATGTAGTTATCTAAAATAATCTCAGTATCCTGTCCTCAGTCTCCTGGAAAAATAATACCCAGGAGACTGAGAGTCATCAACAGCGACATCAAGGATCCGCACGAATAGTAACCTATTTCTTAATAGTGAGCCATTTAACTATTTTTATTACTAAAACATATATTTATTTAAATAATTACAACGGTTATTGATTACTTTTGTATCAATACTCAGTATACTGTGATTATTATTTTTAAATGGTCAAAAATGATTTTTTTGTTTGGCTAGTTTGAGATCAGCAAAAAATGACCTAAGCTAGACGTCAAGCTACTTTTCTGACCTTAGATGCCAAAAAAATGTTGTGCCCTTAAATCACTTCATTTTCGTCCCTACTGAGTAGAACTACCCGAATTACAAACTGTTATACAGCTGAAAATCAGTGAGCAAAGTGTCCGCTACATTTTTTTTCGAATCCACGGAGTCATAGTGAATCGAATGGGCGCAATGAGAACCGCGTGCAAATGACTTAGTAGAGCCTTTTTTTAATATTTTCACAACTCCGTCCCATGATAATGCAGAGTCCTGAATGTCTGCCTCTTCGATTTTCTTCGTTTCGAAGATGATTGTGACCATGAACTCCAGAGGCATACATGTGCAAATGATTTAATACCCCGATTTTTTTAAGCAACTTCAATCGCGTAACTTGTAACGCGAAAACGCAGCGAGATGGGACCTTAATTGATTGGATCAAATCAATTCGTAATGATTTAAACTGCAACCCACCTCGACGTGAAACGTGTGCAAATCATATACCGAAATGCTCGCCAGCTCCCTAACTATTAGTGCTGTTCAAAGTTCGAAGCTAGAGTTTCATGAGAAAGTGTATACAAAGGTGATTGGATTGGGATGGATACAAAAAAGACTTATATTATGCATCCTGTATTACCAGGATTTGGAACAATCTCATTCGCTTTAGAAAATACATACATACATACATTCACGCCTTTATTCCCAAAAGGGGTAGGCAGAGCACATGAAACGTATGTTTTAGAAAATAACCTTCAATTAATCACCGAGACTGATCTGCCTCGTGTTATACAATTTCATTTGTCATACAATACATACGAGCCTTGTTTCTTTCCCTGCGCGAGACACTAAATAATAGCTAGCTCCGATCCAAATGGTTATTGGAAAAAGATAAATGTGAACTTGTGATGTGGAATAATAAAATGTTGCCGATAAAAGTCTGTTCCTAAGTACTTCGTGAGAGATTAAATATGGCATATTCACATTGTTATAGCGGCTAAATACTTTTTTATAGGTATCTAAAATTTAGGATTGTTAATAGACTATTAAGTGCTTATATCAAAAAACTTTGGGCCAGTCCAATATAATTGAGACGAGCTGGGACGATGTTGTAAAAACGTATATTTTCTATCAAATCAAAACGGTGACTTGGAAACTTCTGTAAGTGGCTGCTCGTCCGTGAATGCAGTGGGGAAATCATTCCGGGCGGTAGACAAATTACGAATTCTAGCCGAGGAAAGCATTTCCTTAGAGAGCACTCGAATGTACTGCGGTGATGGTTACCCCTGTACGGATTACGGCCGGTTCGTGAGTGACCTACAAGTTAACGATATCCTACTCGGTCCGGCCTCCACACAAAACTACTAAGTACTTGAGGTTTTATTTATTTATTCGTATGGCATTAAGTCAGTCGTATACTATAACAACATTTTCAAATTTTGTATCCATGGGATTACGTCACTGTCGAGGGTGAACAAGTCTGCTGGGTTGCCGTCATATCTACTGAGCGGGCAGTTCTTGATGATGTGCTCAATGTCTTGCACCGCGGCCCCACAATCACACCTCGGAGACTCTCTCCAACCGCATTTGTGTAGGAATGCACGTGAGCGTCCGCAGCCAGTTCTCAACCTGTTCAGCTGGCACCATTCTTTTCTAGGCAGTGAGAAGCCGGGTGGTTTCACAGTAGGGTTGATTGTAACACCTATGCTTTTGGGAGGATCGTCTTTCCATTCCATTTCCCATTTTGCGGTTGGGTCGAAGTGCGTATCTATGAGGTTTCTTGCAGTCTGGTAAGGAGGGTGTCGAGATTTCATTCGGTGTGCCGGAGGGTTTACTTGAGGTAAAAAACAAAAATACATTCCTTGTTGAGAATACTTAGTTACTATTTATGATTTATCTCTGCTTATAATAAATCTCCCTTTTAAAATAAACATTCAGTATCATTTCATACATTGTTTAGTCACGAAGGATCTCAGCTTCCATGAACGGAAAAACATAAATAGGTTAATGGGAGTAATGGCACTCTATTATTCCGGCTTCCGCTTCGGATAGTTTTTCGACTGCGACAATCAATACATTATTCCAAACATTAGACCTCATTGATTTTTTTATTTATTTTTCTTGAAATCTGTGTTACATTTGGAACCTGATTAATGATTGATATGGTATGCTACTTATATATAGCTATTCGATTAGAGACTTAGCGCCGATTAGTCGGCTAGTTGGCAAAATCCATAGTCGGCACTATTAATGCATTGATGGACAGTAGACCCCTGTAGGCGTAATACTATTGTTATTTCTAATGTGTCTGGAATAGTGTCCATCAAAGTGTTAATGTTAATTATTCTATATGATAAATAAAAATTTAAGGATCCTATATCTATATGATGATATTGATGATTATTTTTTACATATCTGGGGGCACAGTAGTGCCCCCGCCAAGTCGAGCGCGAAGCAAACACTTTCCTTCCTTTACACGTACCATCCTTTACTTGAACCATTTCGCCGCATTTTCAGGCCCCTATTTGAGAACCTCTGGATAAGACCAGAACGCAGAAATTTTCGTCATCCAGTAAGCTATAATCACATTCTTAAAATCCAAAATTTCAAGTCTGTAGGTCATTTCGTTCCGAAGTTAAGCGAAAGCAAAGTTTCGCATTTTATGACACTCTCTCACTCACTCATGATCATCAAAATAGAACTAGTACTTCCCATACACTCAGAGAGCTGAAATTTGGTACAAAGTTAGGGTTTAATGGCCACAAAGGGAAAACTATAAAAATTAGGATAATCGAAGATCAGGAGTTACCTGGTGACCCTGATTAGAAAACACAAGAGCCCAACCAAACTATTAGAGATATATCTATACCGCCTTTACAAAAAATATTCAACTTGGTGGGCCGCTTCATTTCATGTCAAAAATCGAAGGTCTGAAGTATCTGATGAAGAACCCTCAGCTGGTCTCAGCCGTATTAGAAATATGGTAATGCCCCCTTCTACTATTGGTACATAAAAAAATCGATTGTCATTTGTCATTGCAAAAATCCAGCGTATAGTGGGACACATCTTCTAATTTAAATTAAATCTAGCCTATATTTCTGCATCTCAATACACAGAGCCTAAAATCAAAATCAGACGAAATTAAATTAATGCTACATGAGCAATGCATAGATATGTGTTGTTTTACTGAGACATATTTAAAAGATGAAGAAGTCTAAACATTACAGATCGAGGGATACAAAAACGTTGCTCACTTCTGTCGAAAGCGCAAAAAATGAGGCGGCGTTGCAATCTATGCGAAACACTCAGTAAAATGCCGTGAATTAGAATGGGTAGCCAAGATGTTAATAGAGGGTCACTTTGAGTGCTGCGGTGCCGAAGTATGTGACCTAAACTACATGGTAATTTGTGTGTATAGAACACCAAACAGTAATTTAGACATTTTTCTGGTAAATTTAGAATTCTTACTTAACAAGCTAGTACCAAGGCAAAGGAGAAGCTACAAAAACATATTTATCCTGGGAGATTTCAATGTAAATATACTTGAAAAAAACAATAAAAGTGAGCACTTCCTGAATACTCTCCGAACGTACAAACTCCATCCAAAAATATCAGTACCAACAAGAATTACAGCACATTCCCAAACATGTATAGACAACATCTTTACAAATGCACGGCGCTGTCAGGCTGAAGTATTAGACCTCGGTCTATCAGATCATAGATGCCAAATCCTTAAAATACAAACCGACCTCAGTTTCAAAGAACAATGCCGGTTCACATATAGCCGTAACTCAGATAAGTACTCAGATATTTTCTTAAAATATATCTCTAGAATTTGTTTTTCAGATGTTTATTCTTCGACAGATGCAAATAAAGCTTATAAAACGTTTATTGATACTTACAGACTTATATTCGACCTTTGTATACCGACTCAAAAGATTAAAGTTACACATAAAAAAAGACCAAACTGGAAGACTGAAGGTATTTTAAGATCTAGTAAAAAAAAGACTATTGTACACACGAACTATAAAGTCCAGTAATAAAATCGTTAAAAATGAGTACAAAAATTTCTGTCGGATAATGAAATCAGTGATAAAGCTGTCAAAACGCAAGACAAATATAAATTTCATTAACCAGAGCACCAACAACAGTAAAGCCACATGGCAAGTAATAAAGCAAAACACAACAAAATTGAACACGATAAAAGAGACAGTAGCATCAATAAAAATAAATGATAATATTATAGAAGACTCTCTTGACATTGCGGATACAATGAACGAATTCTTTATAAATTCAACTAAAACTCTTACCCCAAACAACTCCCCATATAAACTAATTTCCCAACCAGTCATAACAAGTATTTATATGGCTCCGGTCACAACTGCAGAAATAGTGAAAATTGTAAGTAGCCTCAAAAATAAGAAAAGTACTGGCCATGATCAAATACCTATGTCGTTACTACTAAATCTTTGGAAACTGGAGTTTTTCCAGACGACCTTAGTAAGACCTCACACATGACATGCATTAGTAAGACCTTTACATAAAAAAGGATCAAAGCAGGACATTAACAATTATAGACCCATTGCATTATTGTCTAACTTTTCAAAAATATTTGAGAAAGCCATATTGAGCCGCTTTGTTTCGTTTTTAGAGAAATATAAAGTTATAAATCATAATCAGTTTGGTTTCCAAAAGGGAAAAAACAACAACAGCTATATTTAAATTTTTACAGCAAGTCTGGGCTGACATGGATAAGAAAAAAACTACAATTGGACTATTCATAGACATTTCAAAAGCTTTTGACTGTGTGTCGCATTAAATCTTGCTAAAACAACTGGAACATGTAGGGATCCGAGGAGTAGCTTTAAAACTTGTCGAGACTTATCTTACTAACAGGACTCAAGCAACGATATTAGACACATATGACAGGGCGACAAAAACAATTTCCCAAGTCCAATCAAAATATAATAAAAATCTGCAAGGGGTTCCTCAAGGCAGTGTATTGGGCCCACTTTTGTTTCTGGTGTATATTAATGAGTTTCCTCTAATAATTAATCACCACTGCGTTATGTTTGCAGATGATGCCACTATCTTTGTGTCGGAAGAGAAAGGCTCTGATATAGCTAACGAGCTACGAAATACTTTGAAAACTTTAATAAACTGGTTGTCAATGTTAAATCTAAGAGTTCTTAACCATAAGCAGCACCACAAGCAAGTTTGAATATTGTCATAAACGATAAAACGGTTCAACAAGTAAATAATACAGACTTCCTAGGAGTTAAAATCGATGCTAATCTAAATTGGAAGTCCCACGTCAACAAAGTAAATAAGAAGCTAGCCAAATCCGTCTATGCAGTATCCATATTGACAAACATAGCTTCAACGGACGTTGCAATAAAGGCATATTATGGAATGGTTTACCCCATCCTTACGTATGGCATTATGTTTTGGGGAAACTCAGTAAATATTGAATCTACTTTCCGTCTTCAAAAAAAGTGTCTTCGAATCATATTTAAGCTTAGAAATATGAAAACCCTAAGAGATACTTTCAAAAATAATGGTATACTGACGCTGACATGTATCTATATACTGCAAATCTGTTTATTTGTAAAGGAACGACACGATACTTTTATAAGAAAAAGTGATACTAAGAACAATATCCGATCACAATATAAATATGATGTATGTACGGTAAGACCTTCTAGCTTTATACTCAGTAAGAGCGCATATCTGTCTGGTATCCAAATATTTAATCATTTGCCTGAATGTATTAAGTCGCAAGACAGGATGAAATTTAAAACAACGCTCAAGAAATGGCTAATAATGAAAAGTTTCTACAACTTAAATGAATATTTTAGATGTTTAAATACCTGAAATTGTTATTGTTAAGCTTATCTGTATTAAAATTGACATAATTATATATTTTTTTTAGCTACCTGTTGTACGCCCGAAATGGGCAAGCTGTTGGACTTTTTTATATGACATCATCTAATGTACACAGTTTCTGACAATAAATGATTCTTATTCTTATTCTATAGCGTCCCACTGCTGGGCGAATGCCTCCCCTTCTGCTTTTAATACGCATATAAATAAGATTAAAGGAAAACTCTGGATAAGACTAGACTGGCTTTTATACTTATACTTACAAGTTTACAAGAATAAATAGTCGAACGATTAACTTTATTTATATAAAAGGATTAGGAGGGATTATTTGCATTTCGTTGATTTCGCTTATTATTTCGTGAGGTGAATTAGCAGGTTGTTATTATAACAATTAGTGCTAGATAGGTAATGTTGTTAGTTATAAGTAAGTACTTTTCTTGTATTCTAGGTTTAGTTTATTTAGTTAGATATAATAAGAGCATGTTTCCACAAAAACTAGCGTAACGTAAAAAACTAGTCAAGTCTCGATGGAGCTGCTTGTTTATCTCTAAAAAGTAATGAAATCTAGACAAAGTCGTGCCAAGTCTAAGGTTCCTTGGTTGATGGAATCTAAATAATACGGGTTATTGGGTTGAAATGATGGACTAGTGGCTGGGCTATTGAGTGAAACATCGGACGCCTGCCTAATAAAACTGTTTCAATCTTTATCTCTGGCAGACGGTGACGCGCTAACTGCTAGATGGGCCCCTATTAATAGCGACATTAAAAATGGCCTAAGGGCAACACCGGTCAGAGAGCTGGGGGGTAGAGAGGTGGCACTGGACTTTAAACATTATAGCCAACTCGCCACTTAGGTGTCCACATCTACCCTCGAGCAACAGCTCTTGCGACTCCACTCTGGACGGCCAGTAAAGGCAAGACAGAGGCGGAGGGCCTGTCCAACCAACCACCCAATCGGCTCAGCCTGACCACAGGACACCCCCAGGAGCACTCAGGTACGTAGGGTCGCTACTCCCTAACAGCCCGCCACAAGCTGCCTTACGTTGACTGATTGCACCAGTAATCTGGTGGGCGATGGGGCCGTCACATCCCTACGCTCTTATAATATCTCGAATAATAAGAATGCCTGAGACTTGGTACTATAAAATATCTCACAAATATAAAGGTGAATGTTCAACACATTTGTAGCTAGTGTGGCTAGTTTTTTACAGAATGTTTTTGATCGGATTGATAGTTTATTTTTAATAAACATTATAGGTACTCAAGTAATATGTAATAATAATCATAAAAAGTTTGGTAGTAAACAGAAATAATGTTAGCACGTCATTTTATAAACAGTACAAAAATGCAAACTAAATGCAGCATTTCAAAAAAAAACTGTCATTTTAGTTTGTCTCTTGGAAGCAACTTGAAGTCACAATCAGCCGAGTGCGAAATTTGTGCGAAGACTAAGAATTTGTAAAAAAAATGGAGTCAGAAATAAAGTCCAAGTTAGAGAGGTAATAAATTGACGGCATTTAGTTATTAAAGAGGGTCAAAGACCATACCATACCTGCCAGCTGCATCAGCGATGGCGGGAGTAGGTACCACAAGCCTTACACTGTGGCCTCGGGGTAGCCGTATGTACAGCAACAGTCTATTTATTTGGTACTATTTTTTTTACTTTCTTAAATTGTGTAATTCTATTGTTATTTAACTTGATTTGATTCGTATAACGCACCTATGGACTTTGTCTGGAATGAATAATTTTCATTTCAATTTTCATTTCATTCATTTAATTTCAAAGAAAACAATTTGTCAAAAGTACCTATTCCTCAAAACAAGGTCTCAATAAAAGAGGTAAAATACAGTCGCTGTCTCAATACTCTCAATTATAGAGGTAATTATGTCGATAAAATCGAAAGCACTACTCCCACATAATATATAGAGGTTGGTTTTATGCCAGTACCGTAAAACGGGGTGAGTAGGGACAAAACTGTTATTCAAACCTCGATATCATTTTATATTTACATATATAATGCAAACTGAATGTTGTATATAATAGTTGTTCCGGACGTTTCTATTTTAGTTTTTTTTTATGATTTTGGGTAGTTCCATTTCACAACCTTAACGTTAAACACAAAATCCCCCCTCACCCCGTAGTGCCTCGCAGTTGGGGTGAGATGGGTTTTCATACAAAGGTGATTTTAGAATATTGTTGGATCGTTTTTTTTTTAATTAAGAATATTACTATAGCTCTATTTTAAATTGGAATACATTCTTTAGGTAGCAGAAGCCTTCAAATCCCATCTCACCCCCATTTCATTTTATGTAAAAAACAGGTTTGTGTGAAGTGGCCGCTACCTGTTAGCAAACCGGCGTTTTTGAAACTGCTGCTGTACCAGTACACACTCCAATAATTTATTTAGAAAATGGTCTTGTTTATTTACTGGAAATATATATTGGACGTGAAGCAAGGAATAGACTTACAAATACTTTCCCATTAGTAGGTACGTGAGGCTCAATCGTGCGATTTATAATTAAAAAAATACGACTTAATACTTAATCGGAATAGCAAAGGCAATCTAATAAATAGTCAACTAACAAACACACATAAACAGCCTTTTCATGTTGTGTTTAAAAAACGTTAAGATCCTATACATATATACTTAGTTGCTAAAATATACGAGTATATTTTACGGGATACGACAATGTGCCCCAAGGCTTCGAATGTAGGAACGACATCTCACTAATATGAGATTTTTCATAAAAAACGTTTTACGGATCCCACTATAAAAAAAATGTTTTGCTTAATTTACAATTTGATCATAAGTTATGTTTGCGTTCTTGTATCAAAACTTACATTCCCTCAATGCTTTTGAACGTCACATCACGTCCTATTCCCATGGCCTAGGTTGCTCCCTGGACCCAAGGGCCGGCCTCGTGCCATTGTAGAAAACACACTTAAATTCTCAACGTAATTAGTTCCACTACGTGTCGGGTGGAATTGGTAGAAATCAATCAATAAATAGTGACACGACAATCCAATAAACACCGCCAAGTCCCTAACACAATTGTTGTCGGCAGAAGTTAGCTATAATCTCAATAGGCTAGTTTCAGAAAACTTCGCTACCAATGTTTTTGTTCTTAATGGAGAGGGCAGCTAAGGATTATTGGAAAACTTTCTCCTCACTAATTTATATAGCACCAATTCACATTCAATATTTCAGTGTAATATTCGGTCGTCTTTAATTTATCACCACTCGTTTCGAATTACCTATTCGTACGTGTATCGTACAACGTTTTACTGTACATATGGCTCTTTATAGTTTTGACATATGCACGGAAAGTGCTCTTTTCCGCACTAGTGCGGGAAAGTAGCACCATATGTACTGTAAAAATTGATAACGAAGTGTTGCTAAATGTATAGTAAACCATCAACCATCATTGTAAAAAAATATACAATTAAATTAATTAAAATCATAAAAGATACGGACTTTGAAAGTTTAGAAAAAATATGGTATTTTTTTATTGTTAAAAATCATAAAAAAAAATATGTAAATTTTGAGCTACCCATAGAAGTCATAGAACACTTACGCTTTTATAGAAATAAAATTGTACGACAACTGAGGACCTACACGCAGTATTTCGCGACCGAAGCAGCAATTTACTTGATTTTCCAAACAAGGATTCCAAATAGCAAAAGATGTCGTCATAATGAGTATGAAATTTTGGCAGCCGGTAGCGAGGTCAATCTTTAAATCATTGTTTTGGGTATTTATGTTCTTTAATTGTTTTTGCTCCCTTTCGAACATTTGTTCCTCTTTAAAAACTGGGTCGAATGTCGAATGGCATCGTAAAAAAATCTTCGGACATAAGCCTAAAACTCAGACAAAAATTTATTGAAAGTGGCTACTACCTACGGCAATGACGCAAGGCTGCTGGTCAACATAGCCATTAAAACGTTTTTTGCCAAGCTTAAAATTTTAAACCGTTTGGAAATTTGAGAAAAAGCCTTTTACAGAATTTGCAGGTTGGGACGCGGATCAATAGTGGCCGGAGCACTATTCAAATAACTTTTTCACACCTTTCATTCGGAAAAGTAAGTTTTGCTCCACGACGAGAGGGACCAAAACGCTACTTTTCTGTTCAAGCTACTTTTTTAATTTATACATTGGCATTGGAACATTTGTACGCAATGTGCCAATTGAACAAAGATGTTAATAAAATAATCGATTGTAATTTCATCGTAGTCGATTCAAAACGAACATATTTCAAGTTTTAACTATAACTATGTTGTATAAAAATTTATAAATATTTCGTAATATTTAAAAATTAGTAATAAAAATGAAGATAATTTAGTTATATTTTAACAATAGCTTTTTTTAAATTTCCTCATAGTCGGTGTAAAAAATAGTATGTGTCACTCGGTAGCAAATTTATTTTCGTCTCGCGCGTAAACACTTGTATCCCTCACTACGCTCAGGATTCAATACACCGCCCTCGCCGTAAATATACTATTTTGCTCCCTTGTGACACAAATAACTATTAATGCAATCGGTATTCATGCTATTTCTGCCTCAATTTTTTGTTTCGTCAAGATTGCATCAGACCACGACTTCAACCATGAACTAGTGGGAAATGGTACAAGATCGCGATTGGGACAAGTGGCGACAACTCGTGTCGGAGGTTGATTGGTGAGCCATCGAAGTTAGTTAATTCAGTTAACATTGTTCACCATAAATCCGCACAAATCAATGAAGCATTTTTTGTTCATGTTTTTGTTCTAAGGAACAGACTTACTCGATAGTCCGATACGGCAGTAAAAATTGTGGAAGCATGTCATACTTAGGTATTAATAATTTTCCCCCTATTTCAACGCCCTATTCCGAATTTTCTGGTTAAAGCTGCTTTCACGTGCACACTAGCGCCGCTGGTAAATAATTGTGATTATTTAAATTTAACGATAGATATTTAAAAAGGGAAGCTGCTATGTACTGTCTTTTGTATTTAAGTACCTTGTGAATACATCAAACTAGTTTTTATGTTCCTGGAATCGTTGATCTCTGAACTCAAAGAAAAACGGCCGTTTTAACTTTGGACGCATAGATTGACGAATCCAGCAACATAAAAACTAGTTTCATGTATTCACATGGTACTTAAATACAAAATACAGTGCATAGCAACCTCCTTTTTAGGGTTCCGTCCGTACCAAAAATGGTAACAAAGGAACCCTTATGGCACAGATTATATAATAGTTCTACGAAAAGATACTCAAATCTGAATAAAAATGCCAATACCTACTGCTTTAAGTGCCTACGAAATTTAACAATGGAGCGACCTTGAACGCGCGGGTCGTTGCCCGCATGCGCCGGCCAATCGACGCTAGGGTTGACACCGCTTAGAAATAATTTTGTAAATAATAGTTGAGTGAAATAAAAAACGGTTTACTTTTTAAATTATTTTACTAAACAAATTCCTATTATAATGTGTAAGTACATTATGGTGAAGCAATTGTCCCATTTTTACCCTTTGGGTACGGAACCCTAACAAGTAAATAGGTATATATAAATATCTGGGGTTTCCCGAGATACTGCCAGTATCTGAACTGCATAGTCACTTACATACATACACACAAGCATATCAACCGCCATGTTACCTATCGCTCACCCTGTCTATGGTTACGTTACGACATACGACAGTTTGAATGTTATTAGGAGTTATTATAGGTACTTATTATTATTAATCTACCACCACATATTACAAAACGAAACCTTTTGTGTAGGTAAGTAATTTAAATATATCCGGACGACAGTACGAAATAAAATTTGTTAGGTAGCTACCTATCTTCGTTATTTATAGCGTAAGCATATGAATAACGTAATAGTTTAAAAGTATCATTACAAACATGAAAGTAGACACTAGGCATAATTAGTTTTAATGTATTGTTTTAAAATATTCTTATTACGTGTTTCATCCTTGCGAGTGAATTCCAGCCCTTCCAAAAAGTCATAAGTCCCTATAGCAATGACGATGACTTTCTTAAGCTGCAGTGCAAATCTTACTAAGTAAACTACGAGTATTATACCAATTGCTGTTATACAGGGATAAACGTAAACATTAAATCTACTAAAACAACTAAATAATTTGGACATCATGGCAGTGGCGGAGTAAACTTGTCTACAAATTAATTACGTATTTGAAATAGGTATTAAGCTGCAAACGCACAGAGAGCGGTGGCGGAGCGGCGCGGCGCGGTGCGGAGGCGGTACCGGTTGTAATGTTCGAGCTAATACGAAAGGGTCCTCACAGAAAACCGCGCCGCGCCGCGCCGCTCTGTGCGGATCATTTCATATTAGCTCGAACATTACAACCGGTACCGCCTCCGCGCCGCTCCGCCACCGCTGTCAGTGCGTTTCGGCCTTTAAAGATTCAATATTCCGTATTAATTAGTACTCAGGTAACTATATAAATTAAATAGGTAGGTAAGTTACTAATCTGTCATCGTCAGTCGGCAGAGAAAAAAGGATAAATGTCTATTTGTTTTATTGTTGTCACACCCCACAACGCTGCAGTGAACCGAATTTATTCGCAACGAAGTCATTTTCAATACCTAACTGTGCGCATAAGCAGCGTCCGGCCGTGAGCGCGTGTGCCAACCAACTGGCTGAATGAACCGACCTCGGTTTCCAAAGTGTAGGTATATATCTTAGTTCCCACGGTGCAGTTAGGTAGCACTGCTTATGGTGCGACTCCGTCCGTCTGTCTGTCTGTCACAAAGTGAAATATATCACGAACTGCTCGAGCTATCAACTTGAAACTTGGAATGGTTACAAATGAGAGTTATCCGCGTGCATGGAAAATGAAAAATTTAAATATACATTTAATTTTTCTATAAAAACTTACGAATATGAAGAGGGGGCAAAAAAAAATTCAACTATAGGGTCAAGTGGGGTATCATTCGAAAGGGCTCGAGTTGCACTTTTTGAAGCAGTTTTTTTTTTTTCTACACTCGGAAAATTTTGATTTATGAAGGAAAATGTAAAAAAAAATACCATTCCCCCCCCCCTTATCTCCGAAGTTATTAAAGCGAAAAATTTGAAATAATTACTTGTGATTAAGATAACATATATATTACGGGAAAAGTTTTTTTTCTGTATCTAGCATATTTTTTGTTTTATTTTCAAAAATCATTTCCTAGTTAGATTTGCAATTTAATCAACTTTATAAGGTTTTTTTTGTTTTGAAATTCCTATAAAACTATAAATAGAAGTACTCTCTATCAAATAAAACAATAATAATCGAGATCAGTTCACGTGATAAACAATAATCGCTAAAAGACCAACATACATACTAAGCCGATTGCCCTTGCACGTTAGTACCAAATGGGGCCGATAGATGGCGCTGACCCCATTCGCGCTGTTAAGATTTTTCTAGAATTAATGGGGGTTGGGATTGGGACGCGTGTATTTATTTTCAATAGCAGGTCAAAAAAAACGCGATTCAATTGTCTTGGTGTAAGAGTTACTCGTTGTTTGAAATTGAATTCTTATTGAAAATGTTGGGTTAAAATAAGTAATTTAACAATATATTGGGACTTTTACTTTACCTTGAGTTAATTGTTAGTTTGCACGGAACCCTCGGTGCGCGAGTCAGACTCGCACTTGACCGGTTTTTTTTTTAAATATCTATCGTGAAATTTAAATAATCACAATTATTTACCAGTGGCGCTAGTGTGCACGTGAAAGCAGTCCTCTGGAAGTCCCGGTCGCTAAATGTATAACATGGCTTGCCTTTATAATCAAGAAGGGCCTTTTCGTTTTTTAATTTTAATATCGGTTGTGAGTAGATGCTTGAGGTGGGATGCGAATCGTTCTATTCCATTTCACATGATTCGTAATTCAGCAAGTATATTATTAAGAGAAATGAGAAAACGGTAACCTGTCGAATGCAAAACGAATTCGACAATTTATTGCTGCGCTCTCGAACCGAGTCGCGAGTTGTTGACATCATATTAAATTGTCATTCCCAAATACGTGCTAACGTATCGTGTAGGGTAAAATAAACACTCTGGCGATACATTTTGAGAAAATTGTACCGTGTATTAGATTATAATGATGGAAGACCTTTAACGACAGAAAAATAACGTTTCTTTCTAATACGGATTGTTTCCTGTGCGTACTCTACTATTGTTACTGGTGACCAAAGAGCTGGCAGGTTCCTCGCATCAGCATTGCAATTCAGCGAATGCCGCCATCGTCCTCCCTCGGTGCAATGCCTCGATGACCTTTTAAGATTTAACTAAGTTATAATAAATGTTTATTATCATCTTGTACATACTTAATAATAGTATTAATAGTCGTTTCGGCGAACGGTTTGATAGCGAAGAGTCTCGACCGTCACCTAAAGAGACTCTCGCTAGATGGCTGGATCAAGGGTCAGATACAGAAGGCGGTACTCTTGGATACTGCGCGAATAGTCAGGAGGTTCCTGTCTCTGTCGCCCTGACCACCGGCAGCTTAGGCCCCGCCTCGCTGCCGGCGGTACCCTAGGTTAGGTTTTTATAATGGTTTTATGTTTTATATTTATAGTTTTATATTTTACTTTTTATATCATTATTGTAAAAACCTAGCCTAAGAAGAAGAATAAATGAAGAGAGTAATTATAAATCAGCCTATATACGTCCCACTGCCTATATACTTACCTACTTTAAAAAAAAACAATATTTATGCCTAATATCATATATTTGAGTTCTGTTAATGGGTTCTCTTTCATGCGATGTTAAAATGATCTTAGTTTTAATTTAGATTCGATTAAGATTTATTTATTTCAGAATCTACTATTGTGTGTTTGAATTTTGAATGTAGGTATACATGTGCTGAAATAAAATATAAACTTTAAATAATATCTATACATATGAAGCAGTAGGTAGAGAAGTTAAGTAAAACTTTGTAACGGCAAACTTAACTATTTACAGACAACAGCCCCAACCGCTGAAGACAGAAGCATGAAACTTGGAATAGTTGGAGTTGGAATACAAGTTATTCAATCTACATGCACTAAAGCTTCCCTTTCGCAATTTGCAAATTCGATTATTAAAACACCCAATTTCATAATTTCGATTACAAAATTTCATCGCTAATTCGATAATTTGACATTCGGCGAAATCGGAATATTATTTCTTAGGAATATGAAATTGGGATTTTTGAACCCCTGTGTAATATACGATTCCTATTTCCCGTAAAAAAAAATATAGAACGGCGTAAGGTTAGTCCGAAGAATAGTCACATAGGAGTTTTTAGTTAATATAAATATTTTTTATATCTTATTGTTTGTATCATAAATAAATAAATGTACCCATGGTGTAATGTTATTCGGAATTTTGCAAATCGATATTTCAGTAATCGGAATTCGTATTTAGGTATTTCGGTTTATTATTCCGTCGCACTTCTTATTGTTCGGTGTATTGAAATTCGGAATTTTCATCATCTTAATTGTAACATTGAGACAATTAAAATTTTGGATTTCTGAATAATCGAAATAGTTATATTAGGAGTTTTAACACCTTCGGAAGTATAAAAAATCGGTATTTAGAAATTTGTATTTACGTCTTTCGGAATTTCGTTTTACGTGTTTATATAGTGTATCCAATATCTTTAGCTCCTATAAAAATATCACATGGTTATTCGCCTATTCTAAGGATCGCCATACGTTTAAATAATAATTAAGAATGCAACGATATGTCTATTACGATACCGATACGAATAACGAATGCATCGTAATAGCGAATACGATAACGAATGCGATAACGAATGCATTACGATTTGTAGGGTTCCGTAGCCAAATGGCAAAAAACGGAACCCTTATGGATTCGTCATGTCTGTCTGTCTGCCATCCGTATGTCACAGGCATTTTACTCGAAAACTATAAGGTAAATTTGAAAAAAAAAATTACTATAGATGTATTTTGTTAGCCGCTTCATAGTTTTGTAATTAAATTCCAAAAAAACATAATTTAGGGGTGCACTCCATACATATACATATAAAACTGAAAAAAAACATTGTAAGTCCACATGTGGCAAATCAAACGATAGGCCTTTAAAAAAAAATATAAGGCTTCTAAGCATTTTTTTTGATTAAGTGAATAGAGTCGGAGATAATCGCCCCTAAAATTGTCCCCCCTTGTAATTTTTGAACCATGTATTTTAAAAATATGAAAAAAATCATGGACATAGGCCTTATTAAATTAAGGTTCAAAGATTTTCGAGATATTTCTAAAAAACTGCCTTCCTTAAAGAAAAGGACGTAAGTGCCATAAGATTTCAGTAACGATACGACCTTTTTAATAGGCACGGAACCCTTGTGCGTGGTCCGACACGCACTTGGCCGCTTTTTTTAATTTACATCTAATAAAACAAGACAATTGGGTAAAATCAACATTTATTCCGATTTTAGACAGTTTACCACCATTAACAATTGCTGCTATTTAAAAATATGAGATCTTAAAGTAGGTTAGATAGTAGGTATAGTAGATTAAAATCATTTTTTTTTAATATTAAGAAATATTTTTTTTTTTTAACTATCAGGTTTTAGTCTATTTCGTATATCCGTATGGACTAAACCAACTGTGGAAAACAATCTTTCTGAATCTTAGTTTGTCCATCAAACTAGCTACACAGTAGCTAGTTTGATGGACAAATAAATACTTATGGCCAATTTTTTCAAGTTAGGAAATAAAGTATTTTTTCTCCAATAATTTGAAATCGAACTAGTTTTAAGAATCGTTATTAATCGTTATACTTTTTACGATACGGATGTTCATCAAAAATAACGATAACCTGCGGTTTACGATTATCGGCATCGGTATCGTTGCATCCCTGAATCCAATATTTTGACTGCGTTCAGCCCGCGCCGTTCTCATTCTGACTAGATTAATGTACTAGTCCCGATAGTCGTTTCGGCGAACGGTTTAATAGCGAAGAGTCTCGACCATCACCTCAAGATACTCTCGTTAGATCGGCGGTACTCTAGGTTAGGTTTTTATAATGATTTTATGTTTGTATGTATAGTTTTATATTTTACTTTTATATAATTATTGTAATAACCTAGCCTAAGAAGAAAATTAAATAAAGATAATAAAAGTATACTATTTATGTAGACCGAGGGCTAGTGATTTAAATACTGTATTTTTTATAAAAATGTTTACTTCATATAAATTTTATTTATTATGTTTAATAAATTACTCTAAGTAATTAGCTTAAGATTATGCTTCTACCTAACGATTTGAAAGTGCTTGTTACTTGAATAAATATCATTTTGACTTTGAGGTTGAAAAAAGTACCAAGTTGGTTTTATATAAACGTAACCTGTAGGTAAATTGTAATATCTATATGTAAACAAGACGAAATTCATCAGTTTATTCAAGTATTCAATGTTGCATTTAAATGCTAATAAATCCGCGAATTTTCATAAATAAGGTACCTAAAGTACCAACACACATGACAATACGTCTACTAGCATATTATTATGACAAGTATAACGAAGTTACTAGCAGTGACTAGGGTCGAAAAAAAATCGTTCTGTTTGTAGGCTTTTGCCAAGCTGTAGCGTTTTGAACGCGGTGGGACAGTTATCTGTCATTTTCCCATATAAAAGTTGACATTTTGATTTATCTTAAGCCGTGTCCGTTGCGCCAAAAAAGGAACAAAACATGTTAGAAAAATATGTTACAAAACATTTTTAGGTACAAATGCCCGTCCACTGCAACTTTGGAGTGAACAATGTACTTAATGTTCGTCACAACTCATAACATTATTTTTTTCTTTTGATAGCTGTGATCCCAGTAGCTACAATTTGTCATATTTGATCATTGGATAAAATTCAGAATCGTTTCTTTATTCACACATTAATTTAATAATACCGTATGTGACAAGTTTTCTCACAAACTTAAGACTTTCAAAAACACAACATTAAACATTAAATTTAAAAAAATATATATTGGCCTTTTCTGTTCGAAAAACATGTTACATGTCTAAAAACATCCAAAACACGTCGCAGGGACGCGGCTTAACACGTACAAAGCGTTACGTGATCGACCTGTGAAAGTCATAGACAAATTTAAAGTCTCGTTATTCGGGCAGGCTGGGAAAGAAAGTGCTTGCTGCTTGAATTTCTCATTCTCAAACAGTTCTTTTTCTACACATTGGTTTTTTTAATGCACGAAGGTTGGAAAAAGTACCACCCGGGCTCGGTTCTTTTTTCGGTGTCCGTCCGCCTGTTTCCTCATTCAATCGAAGTACGAATAATTACGTTCGATGTCACTAAGGAATAGCAACGTAACATAGATTAAACGGGCTTTACTACTGTTACTGTGATCTCACCATAAATCAAACTTCATTTAGGAACCGGAACGAATCTCGACTGTATGCGTTGCCTGTCTTGCCTACGTAATGAACCGTACTAAAGGTCTCGTTAGTATCACTTGTCTACTGCTGAGCCAGCCAAAGGAGCAAAAGCTACTCCTAGTTACGGTAGTTGTATGCGTGTGCGTGCCAACCGCCGCATTGAAGCCGTATTTCGTCCTAGGCTCCGGTTCACATGTATCCAAAATCACTGTGATGCTGTCATGCCTGCAATGGGCAGGGTTCCCATAAGCTTGTAGCCCGAGTTAGGTAACCTAAAGCTACTCACTTTCAACGTCCTTCGCTCTGACATCATTGTGCTTTAAGTGATCTGAAAAAAGGAAACCTTAACTGAGACTTTTAAGTCTAATTTAAACTGCAAAGTTTCAATGATTATAAATGACTTTTAATACTATGACAGTGGGAAAATGGAGGAAAGCGAATAGGAAGGCGGATGCTGGCAAAGGCCGGGATAACGCTAGGTACCGTAAAATGGGGTGAGTAGGGATCGCGAGGAAAGTTGGGTTATGAATGGGGAGAGAAGGAATGAAAGGGGGGTGAGATGGGATTTTAAGGCGACTGCTGCCTAAATATTGTATTCCAATTTAAAATTATTCATGATTTCAAAAAAATCTTCCAAAATCACCTTTGTGTGAAAACCCATCTCATCCCAACTACGAGGGACTTTGTGTTTATGAAATGGAACAACCCAAAATCATAACTAAACTAAATAAATAATATCGAGGTTTGAAACACTAGTCGTTGTCAGTTAGGCCCCTACTCACCCCGTTTTACGGTAGAAGAAGAAGACTGACAGTGGCAAACAGGTGTACGGTCTGCCGGAGAAATCTAATCTATATATATAAATACCTTTGTCCTGACTGACTCACTCATCAACGCACAGCCGAAACTACTGGGACTAGAATCTTGAAATTTACACCAGGACTTAGGCAACCGATAAGACGGGATATTTGGAAATTCCATCCCTAAGGGGGTTAAATGGGGGTGCAAAGTTTGTATGGGGGAAACTTTATATTATGAACTAGAGATTTAAAACTTTGTAGAAAGATTACTTATTAAGATACAAAAAAAGTAATTTCAGCGTTTAAAAAAATTCCACCCCTAAGGGGGTTAAATAAGGGTGCAAAGTTTGTGTGAGGGAAACTTTCCCTTTTGAAAGAGAAACTTAAAACTTTGTAGTCAGATTACTTATTTGTATACAAAAAAAAGAATTTAAGCGTTTTGGAAAAATCCACCCCTAAGGGGTTTTAAAAAGGGTGACATGTTTGTATGGGGGAAACTTTGTTTTTTAGGTAGAGTAAAAATTTTGTAGAAAAATTACTTATTAAAATATAGAAAAAGTCGTTTCAGTGACTTAGAAAACTCCACCCCTAAGGGAGTGACATTGGGGTTTAGAGTGAATATGGGGGAAACTTAGTTTTTGAGCTAGAGACTTAAAACTTTGTAGAAATATTACTTATTAGATAACAAAAAAAGGACTTTTTGCGTTTTAGACTATTCCACCCCAAAGGGGGTTAAAAGGGGGTGCAAGGGTTGTATGGGAAACGCTTTTTTTTTGTAAGATACTTGAAACGTTGTAGAAAGATTACTTATCAAATAAAAAATATTGCCGCGAGCGTTGCCGCGAGCGGATCGTTCTTGGAAGCGCTCCGCAAAAGTTGGCGCCACTTATCGCCACGTCGCCAGAGCGGCCACAAGTTCGCCACCGGGCGCCACTACATCGCCACGTCACCACGGCGGCCACAAGTTCGCCACCTGTTGCCACTAAATCGCCACGTCGACACAGCGGCCACCAGATCGCCACCTGGCGCCAGGAAATCGCCAGGGGGCTAGTGCCATCGCCGCAGAAGGCCAGTAAAGCGCCTTGGTCTGCCAGCGCCATTTCCACCGAGCGCCACCAAAAGGCCAGCAGGGCGCCAGCAGCCAGCGAGTCGCCGGTGATCGCCTACGTAGAGTCTTGGGGCCGGCACGGGCCAGCGCCACTTTTCGCCACGTCGCCACTGCAGCCAGCAGAGCGCCACCGGCCGCCACCGAGCGCCAGGAAACCGCCAGTGGCCAGCGCCATCGCCACAGAACGCCAGTAAAGCGCCTTGGTCTGCCAGCGCCATCCCCACCGAGCGCCACCAAAAGGCCAGCAGAGCGCCAGCAGCCAGCAGAGTGCCATCGGTCGCCACAGAGCGCCAGGAAATCGCCAGTACTGACTAAGAAATAAAAAACTGTACAGTGTCGAAGGCAAGAAAACAGAAAAGAAAAGTAAATTACGCAAACCGCCAAGCGAAAAGGACCCTGTTCTGTGCAAATAGCACCACCCAGTGAGAAGAGAGAAGGAGTGCAGAGAAAAGGAGAGGGGAGAACAGAGGCCGGTTTTCGCGGCCTTCGGAGACAGGAAAGTAGAGACCGTAAGTCAAATAGATTTTAAGTTAGTATAAGGACACATTTTTGGCAATCTCTTTTTACACTTGATGAAATATTTAGTTAATGTTATTGTATGTTATTTTGTAGACGTTGGCATAATATAGGTACTTGCGACATTTTGTAGTCCACGGTTGTTTACTTTTTGAAAGTTTGTATTGGTTGTGAATGAAAGGTTTAATGTTTAATACGAACATATCATTTTTAAGCACAGTTTACTGTATTGTTAGATTTGTACGCTATAGCTTAATTTTTACATGTGGACGTTGTTACCTATTTTTATACATATATATATATTAATATTTTTTGACATTGGGCTTTTAGTTTGAATGAAGTGAAGGGGGGTTTTGTTTTTTGTTATTGTTTAATTCTTCCTCAGCCCCAGTTTTAATTAATGTTAAAATGAGCAGCCCCGCAAAAGTGCCGTGTCCGCATTGTCCTGGTTTATCAAAATTGTACGTAGCCCCAAGGGGTCTTAATGTGCATATCAGTCGAGTCCACAAGGGGAATGCTGTGACCTCAGGTTCCAGTTCCGGGTCGCCAGGTCCAGGTTCATCCACGAGTGGTGCAGGTCTTCATAAAAATAGCCGGCTTTGAAAAATAATGTGCGTGTGCTGAAGCACATTCCAAAGGGTGCGAGGTGCCTTGCTGCAGGCAAGTTAACTAACCTTGTCGAATCGTGTTTACGAACTAATGAGTTTGATGATTGGTTCGCTCTTCTTTCATTTTCTTTTACGGCGTTAAGAGTCCCTGTGGGTAGCTCGGGCAAATCTTTAACATCAAAAGTTAAGGATAATATTGAAAGCTTGAATTTATATTTTCCTGATGAATGTGAGCACAAACTTCGTTCATTATACCGTGCTATAGAGAGCAAAGTCCATGATGGAGATTTGAGAGGAGCAGTTCGCCTACTTTTGTCCGATTCTGCTCTTGCTCCGTCTGGTGCCGGTACGCTAGATGCTTTAAGATCTAAGCACCCTGGGCCGTCTAGACAGTTGATTTTCCCACCAGAGCCTGGCTTGTCGAATCCTTTCCTTACGGTGTCGGTTTCAGACGTGATTAGCGCGATAGGATCTTTTTATAATGGGTCTGCTGCTGGCTTGGATGGCATTCGTCCACAGCATTTAAAGGAACTCACTTCGCCAAGTGCTGGAGATAATGGATACAAACTTCTCGAGTCGCTCACTAAGCTGTGTAATTTTCTTTTACGGGGCATGCTTAACCCTCAAGTCTGTCCCCATTTGTATGGTGCGACTTTATGTGCATTGGAGAAGAAAGATGGAGGCATAAGGCACATTGCAATTGGTACAACCTTGCGCCGACTCGTTGCTAAATTGGGTTGCCATTCAGTAAGGGAGGAGATGGCCGCATATTTTCAGCCACGTCAGATAGGGTTTGGAACTCCATTGGGTTATGAAGCGGCAATCCATGCAACAAGGCATTTTGCTATGTCTCGTGAAGACAGTGACACAGTTATATTGAAACTGGATATCAGGAACGCCTTCAATTCTGTGGAAAGGGATGTACTTTTAGAACAGGTGAGAACCCGTACTCCTACATTATATCCCTTTCTTTACCAGTGCTATTCAACTCCTAGTAACCTGTTCTTTGGTGACAGCACGATCTCTTCGCAGGTAGGTGCTCAGCAGGGGGATCCATTGGGCCCTCTGGTGTTTTGTCTTGCGATGCAGAATTAGCGTCGTTGCAGTCACCATTGAATGTATGGTATTTGGATGATGGCACTATTGGGGGAAGCTCTGATACTGTTCTCGATGACATAAGCGGGCTGCTACCGGCTTTGAAATCAATTAGGTTGGAAGTGAATTCCTCAAAGTGTGAGCTGTATCTGTGTGGTTCCTTGGCGTTTGATTCTGTGCCCAATTTTGAATCAGTATTGCCAGGTGTTAGGCTGCTAGACAAGTCTTCGTTTTCTCTTCTGGGAGCGCCCATCTTTACGGAAGGGGTTAGTTCGGCGATTCAGGCTAAAACTCAGGCATTGGAGTCTGCTTTTTTGAATTTGGAACACTTGTCAGCGCACGTGTCACTAATTTTATTACGCAACTGCTTTGCAATGCCGCGCGTGACATATATCCTGAGGACGTCGCCTATTTGGATGTTTGGACAGGATGTAGAGAACTTTGATCGTATGCTTGAGCGTGGCCTTGAAACTATTTTAAACGTCAGTTTCAACGAGACACAGTGGCGCCAGGCAACTCTCCCTGTTCGTTATGGGGGGTTAGGGGTCCGTTGCATGCATGACGTCGGTATAGTAGCTTTCCTTGCATCATCTCATGCGGCGTCAGATCTTGTCACTAGAATCCTTTCTTTTGATGGTGCCAATGTCTGTATTACGTTTTTACAGGAAGCTCTGTCCGAATGGTCATCTCGTTTTGCTGGAGTTGTAGGGCCGGATAACTCCTCGTCACAAAGGTTGTGGGACGATATTTTGTGTCGAGATGTACATAATAGTCTGCTGCATAACGCTGTTGGAAGTGATGTGGCCCGGCTGAAAGCTGTCGCGGAACCTGAGTCCGGTGCATGGTTGCATGCTTTGCCGTCGCCACATTTAGGGACTTTATTGGACAACGACACGTTGCGAGTGGCGGTGGCCCTGAGACTCGGAAGTAAGGTTTGCGAGCCACACCGGTGTAAATGTGGGGTGATGGTCGAGACAGATGGACACCACGGCCTAAGTTGCGTGCGATGTGCCGGCAGGATTCCCAGGCACTGCGCTATCAATGAGTTGATAAGGCGCGCTTTAGTCTCGGCGAACGTGCCATGTGTTATGGAACCCCAAGGCCTGAGTCGTACGGATGGTAAGAGGCCGAACGGTCTTACACTGGTTCCATGGGCAAAGGGTCGTAGTTTGCTTTGGGATGCTACGTGTGTGAGTACTTTTGCTCCTAGTCACCTCGCCCACACGGTTAGAAAGGCGGGTGCAGCGGCTGAAAATGCGTCTAAATGTAAGCACGATAAATACAGTGTATGATTTTGTCCCGGTTGCTGTCGAGACAGCTGGGCCGTGGTGTACCGAGGCCAAGAAGTTCATCAAAGACATAGGGTGGCGCTTGAGAGAAAGGGGCTGCGACCCTCGCTCTGGTTCTTACGTGGTCCAACGAATATCATTGGCTATTCAGCGTGGTAATGCGGCCGGTATTTTTGGCACGTTTGGTCCGGGTGAGTATCGGAGTGGGATGTGAACTGGTGGTAATGTTTAACTATAGGTGACGAAACCTGCGGTAGATTTGTAATTTGTAGATGAATGACGAAGCATGTTGCGGATGTTTGCTGTTTGGATTTATTGACGAAACCTGCGTTGTGAAAAATTTAATAAGTTAAATGAAATGTATGAATTATAGTTATTTAATAATATAGTTTAAGCAAATTTTTATGTATAATAAATTAGAAGTAATTTTAATCTTAAACACAATTCTGTATTGTTTCTTAATTTAATTTATTTGTAATTATAATTTCGATTGTTTTTCAATATGAATTTTATATGAATGTAACATGTAACTATGGATATTTATCAGAAATAAATGATTATTACAAATCAATAAAAAAGCACTTCCAGCGTTTTAGAATATTCTATCCCTAAGGGGGGTGCAAGGTTTGGATTAGCAAAACTCTTTATTGAGCTGGAGACTTAAAACGTTGTATAAACAATTATTATCAGAATAAAAAAGATCTTTCAGCGTGTTGGAAAAAATCCTCCCCTAAAGGGTTTAAAACAGCATTCAAGGGATGGAGACCAAGAAAATATTATAGTAAGAGATTTGTAACTTCGGCTTAGCCTTTATGTTAAAAGACCACAAAACTGATTTTTTTGAAATTCATCCCCTATGGGGGCAAGATAATCTAAATATCACATCATCACATCATCAGCCTATATACGTCCCACTGCTGGGCACAGGCCTCCTCTCATGTATGAGAGGGAACGGGCAGTAGTCCCCACGCTGGCCCAGTGCGGATCGGGGACTTCACATACACCTTTGAATTTCTTCGCAGATGTATGCAGGTTTCCTCACGATGTTTTTCCTTCACCGAAAAGCTAACGGTAAATATGAAATCATATTCCGTACATAAGTTCCGAAAAACTCATTGGTACGAGCCGGGATTCGAACCCACGACCGCCGTTTGACAGCCGCATGCCTAAACCACTGGGCTACCGTAGCTTAACTGGGGTAGCTATCTAATCTATCTAAATATATAAACGTGAAAGTCCTGACTGACTGACTGACTCACTCACTTAAATCAACGCCCAGCCCAAACCGTTGATCCTAGAGAGCTGTTTTTTTCACAACAGGTGGGGTATATCACGAAAGTACCCACTAAGAAGGGATTTTTGAAAATTCCACTCTCAAGGGGGTAAAAAGGGGGTTGAAATTTTGTATGGGGATGGAGTAAAATTTTAAGTGAGAGACTTGAAACTTTGTAGAAAGATTACTTATTAAGAAACAAAAGAAGTGCTTTCAGCATTTTAGAAAATTCCACCCCTAAGTGGGTTAACTAGGGGTGCAATGTTTGTATAGGGGAAACATTATTTTTTGAACTAGAGACTTGAAACTTTGTAGAAAGATTACTTATTAAAATACAAAAAAAGCAGTTTCAGCGTTTTAGAAAATTCCACCCCTAGAGGGGTTAAATAGGGGTGCAAAGTTTGTATGAAGGGAAGTTATCCTTTTGAGCTAGAGACTTGAAACTGTATAGACAGATTACTTATTTGTATACAAAAAAAACCCTCAAAGTGCAAGACTGACTCGCGCACCGAGGGTTCCGTACAAACCTGTTATTACCTATTTTAAGTGAGAGACTTGAAACTCTGTGTGGACTGCTAAAATAACAATACGAGAGAAGTAATTTCAGGGTATTAAACCCACCCCTAAGCGGCTTAACCAGGGGTGCAATGTTTGTATGGGGAAAACATTATTTTTTGTCTAGAGACTTGTAGAAACTTTGTAGAAAGATTACTTATTAGAGTACAAAAAAGTACTTTCTGCGTTTTAGAAAATTTCACCCCTAAGGGGGTTCAATAGGGGTGCAAAATTTGTATGAAGGGAACTTTATTTCTTGAGCTAGAAACTTGATACTTTGTAAAAAACCTACTTATTAGGATACAAAAAAAGAACGGTCAGCGTTTTACAAAATTCTACCCTAGGGGGGTTAAGTAGGAAACTTTTCCTTTTGAGCTTAACATTTGAAAAGTTGTAGACATATTAGTTATTTGAATACAAAAAAAGCACTTTAAACATTTTGGAAAAATCCACGTTCAAAAGGGAAGAAAAGTTTGTATGGAAAGCAAGAAAATTTTAAAGTAAGAGATGTGTAAGTTGTATTTTACCCTAAGAGGGTTAAAAGGGGCTTCGTAGTTTGTATAGAGAGCAAGACATTTTTAAAGTAAGAGATTTGTAACTTCGATTTCAGACTGTTTCTTTGAATACTTAGAAAAGTTGAAAAACCCTCGACATTTTCATTTCAAATTCTAATATCTCAAAAACGGCTGAACGGATTTTCATGAAACATGGCTAAGAAGTAAGGGAGCTACGATACCACAGACAGATACACAGCTACACAGATACTCAGACAGACACGTTAAACTTATAACAGTTATAACACCCCTCTTTTTGCGACAGGGGTAAAAATACTGCAACTACTTCAATTAAAACTACTAAACGGATTTAGGCAAAAAAACGGTAGGTCATATAGCTTAGTAGACATAAAAAAATCCTTTAATACATTATGAAAATAAACAACTTAAGTACTTAGTTAGAAACGTGAGATAACTGATACTTGTATATTGGTATTTTTAAAAACAGACATTTCAATGAAGGTTTTGCAATTTAAGCCTTTTACGCTTAGGGGGGTTTAGACCCAGAATGGAATTACATGAACATAGGCATAGAGATAATTTGAGACCCTTGGAAGGATTAAGGATAGTTTTTATCTCGAAAATCATCCCTTAAGATGGTAGAAGTTTGTTTGGGACAGCGTTAATTAAGGTTACGCCTAAAATAATTTAATAGCATTTTTTTCTCAAGTTCTACGCGGACGAAGTCGCGGGTAACAGCTAGTATACTAATAATTAGCTTTCTTAGTGCTTCATGACTCATGAAGTCTCTACAAATCAATTCTGCATTACGGTGTTACCTACAATTCTTTTTACCGAAGTGAAAAAGAGGGATGTTATAAGATAACATGTATACATGTCTGTGCATAGGTGGCATCGTAACTCCGACGTGAACCGGTTTAATATAGTCGAAAGTCTCGTTTAACAAGAAGTGCCTCTAGGTATAGCCATACGTTGAAGTCAATGTTTAAAGCCTGCACGGTGTGTGTGATCTGCGCCCTCGCCGTGCCCAAGCAAACTGCCTGAGGTTACGTGTCTTCAAAATAGGACAATTAATTTTATGCTACATTACACTTCGTTCGTTAGTTCGATCGTTAGGAGCGGCCGCTCGCTGGTGACATTTGACGTAAAGTGTATTGACGGCGTCAAACGGAGTAGTCAAATATTGGATAAACAGTCGGCAAGTGTAGCTGTAAGGATCATTTGATATTTAACAGCGGTTTTTCGGTGAAGGAAAACATCGTGTAGAAACCGGTCTTATCCCAACAAGGTCTAGTTCTCCCGCTGGATTGAGGTCAGACCCCGTATCATGGTCGGCCTTATCACACGATATGGCAGTCCATTCCTAGAACTGGTGCGCCACGCCAAATCTTGGGATAACGCGGACCCCTCTAGAAAGCTCCTTAGTAGGTAATATACAGTGTAGATATTTAAGACACTACTAATATTAAGTATATTTAAGAGAAATGTGTCTGTAATTTTTGACTCCACAGTCTAAAATTACAGACACATTGTAGTTGTAGTGTTGTAGTTTTGTGGAGCAATGTACTTTATATTCATGTCTAATTTTAGTTTTTAATAAATACCTAAATAAATAAAATAATAAACGCTAGGAATACGTACATCAAAAAGAGACTTATTGAACTGAAGATTTAGAAAACAAAACTTATTAAGAAGTCCCGTTAATAGACAATATAGAATGAAATTTAAGACGTGATCATCACGTAACGTTCCGAACGCGCGTTAGGACGATTTACTGTAATTTTCCCATATAAAAAGTGACATATAGATCTACCTGACGCGCGTATATTGCGTTACGTGATCGACCTGCAGCCTGCAGATGAAAAGATTACCGAAAGAGTGAAACAGAAAGTCAATTAAGTTGGTGTCAAAGTTTCACGGTACAATTAATGATAATTTGTATGTGTTACATTTACACCAATATCATTAAAGGGAAACGATTTGTGTATCATAGGTAATCGCTAAATATACAGAGTGCCTTTGATCGTGAACCTATGAATTGAATGCAAAGATCCTACTGATAGATCCGCCTTTTGAAACCTTAATAATACTTACAAAAATAATTGAGTCCACCGGGGACCGAAAATCTGGCAGCTTCCTCGCCCAGCGCATTAGCATTGCGATCCAGCGAGGAGACGCTGCCAGCATCTTGAGGCCACTGCCCAGTTGTTTTTTTTTACTTTTATTGTTTATATTTTTTTGTTTGTTGTTATTTAGAGCTACGGTAGCCTAGCGGTTTAGGCATGTGGCTGTCAAACGGCGGTCGTGGGTTCGAATCCCGGCTCGTACCAATGACTTTTTCGGAACTATATAATCTCTCACTTATAATAAATCTCTAATTTGAAAATGGAATCAGCCAGTATCGAACTAAGCAATTTACGTGTCCCGAATGATCTCGGCTTCCCATGAACGGAAAAACATATAGATTTTTTCATAAGTGCATTATTACTCTAGCTTCCGTTTAGGATAGTTTTTATCCAACTGCGACAGTTAATTAATTTTCGGAAACATTTGACCTCATTAAATTATTCAGTTCTTCTTCTTGAAATCATAGCCGCCATATCCGTCAACTGTCAGTGACGTTAAAATGGCGGACTTGCCATATCTAACTAACAGTAATAATTCCGATCCGGTGTTGTGATAGACCTTCACAAAACGCATATTAAATTCTAAAGCATAAAAAATAATCGATTCTGATATGGAAACTTATACGCGCTAAATTCGTATTGAGGCGTAATTTCAATAAATGTATCAACCAATTTCAACAAAATAACGTCAAAAGTCTGACTCTTCCTTTTTTTTTATGGCATGGCCTAGCGTTGTCTCGCGTTCAGCCAAAACGTCTAGGTTTATGAGTTTCTGCAAGATTACACGCTGAGTATTTGTCACGATACTTAACGGCTATCACAAGATGGCGCGGGAGCTCTCTCGATTTTTCTCGCATTATACGTCTCTTTCTAAGTTGTATATTACGAGAGAGATGGATAGTTCGAGAAAAATAGAGAGAGCTCGCGCGCCGTCTTGTGATAGCCGTGCTGGTTTGTCAGTATTTATATTTATCAGCAATAAACAGTAAAACTATATTAAATCAGTAAAGAACGGCCCCTTTTTTTTAAAACATTAATTATCAAGCGCGTCAGTAGGTATTAAGGCGGTATTTTATTTCGTACTTCGCGCCTTCAAGTTGACATTCAGCCTATATAGAGACACAGGAATCGGCTAACATACAGATAAAACGTTTATCATAAAGCCTGCAATACACATTCCTTAAGTTGACAATGGCGGGAACATACAGAAGATCGGCAGAATGTGATGGTGCGATCTGAAACATTGCAATATGAAAAAATAAACATTTTACTTTATTATTTTTAATAATTACATTAATTACCTTTAATAGAAAGGGACTCGGACTCACGTTATGGTTCTAGAACTTAGTTAGTGGTTAGGTATAGCTTGGAAAATATAAATTCAGACGTTAAAAAAGAGATCTTTTGTTCCGCGTAAACACTTACCGGTCAATGGGTACCTACTCCGGGTACTCGAAAGGATTATTATCTAAATCTATTTATTAATTCTATACACATCTTTACCTGAGAGTCGGAGTGACTCAAGATGATTTCAGTCATCACGTTTGTATTTATTTAATATAAAACAGTGATATATTATAAATATAACACTGCGACCGACGACCGCCCGCCGACCGACCGCTTTAGCCTAGTTGGTAGTGACCCTGCCTACGAAGCAAGAGGTCCCGGGTTCGAATCCCGGTAAGGGCATTTATTTGTGTGATGAGCACGAACATTTGTTCCTGAATCATGGATGTCTATGTATTTAAGTATTTATTTATCTATATAAGTATGTTTATCGTCGTCTAGTACCCATAGTACAAGCTTTGCTTAGTTTGGGACTAGGTCGATTTGTGTAAGATTGTCCCCTGATATTTTTTATTTATTTTTATTTATATGTAAAGAAGAAGATATATAAAAAATTTAATGCTGCAGCCTGTGTCCTACCTGTTGGATCTATGGCCACAAACATCTACTAAACTATTACCCCATAAAACGAGTTTTGTCCTTTTCTTACCAATTTACACATCAAAGAATAGAATTTTAACGGCATTTTAGCTAAAATAGGTTTGTTCAACGTTTTACTTGAAAGGTTAAATTAGAACTGCATTTGTCCTATGTCCAAAATAAGAAATTCGTTAACTCCCACCACATTACCATGCAAACGAAGTCGCAGGTACAGCTAGTGTATACATATTTCTCCCAAATCGCTGCCACTAGGCAGACCGCCCATATATAATACTGGCTGCGTTGCCTCGCTGAATAGCATTGCTAAATAAACATACCTACTTATGTATATATAAAAAATATGTTAACCCTCAAGGAAAAGCCGCAAGTATTCCCTCCGGATTCCGGCTAGCTTTACATGAAAGTTTTCCCGGTTGCCTAATGCAAATGAGTGATGCAGCATTGGTCTCCATTAGCGATCGGCGCGATATCATCTGAGTGATCAAGGCCCGGCTCCTCCACTTCACTTTGCGCCAGGCGCACTCCGCCGAATTCAATTACGGCTACATGAATATATGTACATACTTTTACTCGGTGCAGCTTCGCTGGGACTGCCCTTAGGTCCGTTGGGCATTGCACGATTTTTGCTAATTTCTATACTTTCTATACAGCCGTAGTTACGGCGACGTTCTGCCTATTCATACATCTAATGTTGTAAAGAGGAAAAGTCTGAGATATTGTAGTTTTGTAGTTTTATTTGTGGAGATTGAAGTGAAGAAGATTGTCCCCTAATATATATTCTCTAAACAATGAAAGCCAAGCAGATACGTAGTTACGGCGATTACCCTATACTTATATTATGTGAAGTTTTACGCACTTTACTGTGAACTTACTTCGCGTAAACTCAAACGGAGATATATAATAATCTATTTAAACGCTCTTTCATTGTTAAGGCGCCGTAGGTTCATGGTCTTCTCTCCCTCTCACTGAGCTTAAGCGTGAGCGAGATGGAAGTGCGTGCTCGGAAGCGCGGAAATCATGTTTTTTAATTTTATGTTTTTTGGAGTTTAAATAAATAAAAAAGTAAACACTGATTTCCCTCAAACATGATATTGCCGATTTTTAGAAGCCATTTTAATATTTTTAGCTTTAGTTCATAAATTGTAAGAAATATTTTAAGTGTATTTTAGACCCTTTTAGACCTATGTTCGTGATTTTTTTCTATCGAGCGAAAATTGCTTAATCATGTTTCTAAACACTGATTTCCCTGCAGAAAAGCCTCAAGATTACTATTCGTATTTTTTTAAAACCATGTTATTATAAACAGACGCATTATATTGTTTCAAAAACTCTGTTCGCTTAACTTCGCTGAACCTACGGGGCCTTAATACAACATTTATTATTTTCTCAAATCACAAGACAGATGTATCAATAAGATATTGCTTAGCAACGAAGTCCAACGAAGTCCAATACGGATGTCTGTCTTCACATCCATAATACTTTTTAGAACTTGGACAGATCTTGTAGTCCAATTCTTCGACTTAGCATAGTTTTTTGCCTGCGGCGCGGTGCGCGAGCGCACCGCGGTTTTAATGGTTTTTTTTCTCTTTTTTTCGGGATTTTCAACTTTTTTTTTTGTATTATCGAGGGAAAGGAAAGTGAAAATCCGCCATGGGAAAGGAAAAGCATTTTGAGATTAGTCCTGGCGCGTTGAACTCGCTCGTGTTGCTTGTGAAACTGTGCGGCGGCGGCGGGTGTGTCCGCGTGGGCTCGCCCGTCGGGCCTTTGGCCCTCGGGCTCGCGTAGAGAGCGCGCTCTGAAGGGACGCTTCGTGCCTTCGGCCCTACGCGGACCTCGGCCTGCAGCCTCGCGTGCCTCGCCGCTCACCTTCGGGCCTTCGGCCCTCAGGTTCGCTTGTAAGACAGTCGGGAGTGGGGTGTCTGAGAGCGCGCACTGAAGGGACGCTTCGGGCCTTCGGCCCTACGCGGAGCTCGGCCTTTGGCCTCGCGTGCCTCGAAGCTCACCTTCGGGCCTTCGGCCCTCAGGTTTCGCTTGTAAGATGCTCGGGTGTAGAGATTGACCGCGTGGGTTCGCCCTTCGGGCCTTTGGCCCTCGGGCTCACGTGGAGAGCGCGCTCTGAAGGGACGCTTCTTGCCTTCGGCCCTACGCGGAGCTCGGCCTTCGGCCTCGCGTGCCTCGCCGCTCACCTTCGGGCCTCCGGCCCTCAGGTTCACTTGTAAGATACACGGGGCAAAGGAATAGTTGCACAACCCTAATCTCTCGAAGCTCGGCCTCCGGCCTCGCAAAATTTATGGGGGGGGACTCGCCTGGACGCTCGGCGTGAGGCTCAGGGCCTTTGGACCTTCGCCGGGCTCGGCCTGCGGCCTCGCAGCCTGAAGCTCGCCCTTCGGGCTCGCCTAAAGTGGTCATTCTATTGGATTTTGGGTGGTTTCTACCTCCCGTGCCTCGCCCAAAATTAGTGGAGGGGGGGAACGCTTTGACGCTCGATACGAAGGCTCCGGGCCTTTGGCCCTCCGCCGAGCTCGGCCTGCAGCCTCGCGGCCTGAAGCTCGCCCTCCGGGCTCGCAAAAAGTACTCTAAGTTTGTTTTGCATATGGCGGCCGCCATTTTGGACTTTTTTAATTTTTTTTTCTTTTTATATTTCTTGGGCCCCCCAAGTAACCGCATGCCAAATCTGAGCGCGCTCGGACCAATTTGAAATTTTCCAAAAAAAAAAGTTGATTTTTTTCCAAAAGAAAAATATTTTTGAAATCTCCTTGGGAACCCCTATGACATTTGGTCGAGATCGCTATTCAAAAGTAACACGGTTTGGCCACAAAAAAATTCCAAAAAAACGGCCATACAAAAAAAAACTTGAAGCTAGAAAAAAATTTTTTTGGTTTTCAGAATCTAGGAGCCAATAGAAACCTCCATGCAAAATCTCAGCTCGCTAGGACCATTTTCAATTTTTTTCGAAAAAAAAACTTCGTTTTTTTTAATTTTTTTTCCGGCATTAGAAACTGCACGCGGTTCCCTATGACATTTGGTTGAACACCCCTGACCTAAGTCTAACCGTGGAGGCAGGCTCTACTTAAACTTTTTTCCAGAAGGCAAATCTTGAAATGTCAGATTTTTCTGGGGGTCACATGGCCAGACCGAGTATTTTCTCCATACATTACCAGGCAGTAGCTCAACTCTTTCCCGGAGAACAACTCTATGTATATGAAATGAGTCGTATTGCAGCTTCGTCCAAACAACGGTTTGGTAAACATATCTGCTAATTGGAGATCAGTGGAAACTTGCTTCAGTGTGACATCACCGTTTTGCAGGCACTCTCGAATGAAGAAGTGTTTTATTATATGCTTCGTTCTCTTATGGAACTCGTAGGGAGGATTCTCTGATAGCTCAATTGCCGACTCATTATCGAAATAAATCGTCGGTTTTTCAGTCACACTTATTATTTCCTCTAGGAGTTCCTTTAGCCATAAGGCTTCTTTGGCGGTTTCAGTTAGGGCTACTTATTACGCTTCCGTAGAAGAGATAGCAATCGTTGGTTGCTTCTGGCTTTTCCACATAATGGGACCGGAAAACAGGAAAACCATTCCTGGCGTTGAATGTCCCGTAAATAAGTCGCCGCCAAAATCTGCGAAATATGTAACAAACCAAAGTCAAGTGAATTTGGTGACACTCCCCCTTATCAAAATAAAAAAGTGGCCTCACGTAGGCTCCCTATCTTGTAGCAGAAGAACATGAAGTTAATCATAACATAATATCTTTTTCACTTCAGCAGCTCGAACAAGCATATTTTGCTACGTGAAAACAGTGAGCGAAATGCGATTTTGCTCACAGCGTGACACAAAGTAGCTTTTTTGTATTTTCATAGTGTGGGGTCTATTGTAATATTAGTGCGTCCTTGGCTTGTGTAAAGGATTTGACTTGGTGGCATATGATTTGCTGTGGGACAAAGGTGTTCTGTGGGGTGCCAACTAAAGTCCCTATTTATTTTATTCATGAACATAACTAATATCTCGCGTGCTTTACATCTACTACTTGCTTACTTGAGGGGGTCAACGGGGTCGCCAATGGTAGGTATTTGTGGCGGAGGCTACAGCACTTAGGTGTGTACCCCAGAGAAGGCGATGGGGATGCCCAGAACGAGCTAGACCAGAGTCCTCCGAATTACTTACGCAGATGGCGGTTGACGTCGAGCTTTTTAGGTGTCAAATATATGAATACACAGCTTCACACATCTCTAGTAGGTATTTACCCTATTAAGGGTTCCTTTGTTAGCTTTTTGGCACGGAGCCCTAAAAAAGTTGACTATTGAGGCGTGAGGCCTTTGTGCGTTCGTCAGAGCTGTGCGCGCATTTTGTTAGTGAACACAATACCGGCACAACCACTGAGATGCGTATTCGATGAAAGTTCAGTTTTCAATACTAATACACCCATGTTCTCTGTGCAAGCCGTCAAAGTTTGAATAAAGTGCTCTTGTATCCGTAAATTCAAAGTTAAAATGTAAATCTAGTTAGTCGGCGTGAAGCTCCTTAAGTGCGCTAGTAATTATGAGGGCAATCAGGAGCAGCACGTGGGAGCGCTGCGAAACCAACCTCCACTTCATTAAGAGCGGGCTTGCGTCGGGCGTGCTGCTGCCGTTATTGAACGCACACTACCTGCCTGTTTATTTTCCAATCGTTGTTTTATTACTGCGAACGGTCAATTTTATGAAAAGAAAATCAGATTCAGATCAGAGGAGAATGTTTCCATTTCACATTGAACTTACGAAGGAAATAAAAATCGTGTTTAAGAACATTTTCAAGTACTTATTTAATGTCATTTTGCAAGCGTTTGTCTTTGTAGAATTTTTATTTTATTTTAGCCATTTTCCACAAGCACAGAGATGTAAGTTATTTCAACACTAATTTAAAGTATTTGTTTATTACGTATAGGTCGGCTGTTTAAAAAACTTCCTCACAAAGTTTCGCATAGTACAACTACTAGTACTGATCTGTTATTCAGATCGCAAACATGTTTAAAACTCGATTCGGCTCGGCCGAAATTAGTTAGACATGTTTAACTTGGTGCCCTTTAGGAAAGTATCAAATTAACATTCATTACTCACGAGCGTTTAGGGCCGCTCGAGACGATGGTGGAAAGTGAATAAGTACGCTGGAGTAGGTACTCCTCACTAACGAAGGCTATTAGAGACGGTGTCGAATGGCGGGGCATTAGGCCAAAGAACTAGCTTAAAATCACATGGATATAATATTTCATTTTAACTTAGCGGGACTTGAGCGCGTTGTGCATAATTATGCACATCGGCTTTGCAAACGTGGCGCAACTCGCAATACTCACCTTAAGGCTCCTTAAATACAGTCGGACATCATGACCCATCAATCATCATACAGGAGGAAAAGACATACATACTTCCATCACATTCTAACGCATAACTTCCACTTATCATAACTATTAGTCTGTTCTCACACAGCCTGGATTCACACACTAAATTCAGTATGTGGCTGACCACATACTGAATTTAGTGTATGAATCCTTTTTTGCTCCTGAGTGGCTAGAACACTCAGGAGCAAAAAAGGAGCCTTTAGAGACCGAGGAGAGTTGACAGAAAATTTACATTTCTGGAGAACTACGTAATAGTATTTTATGCAACTGTTGTATAAGTAGGGTCTTAAAACTCGAGTGTCGTGAGTTGCGATGCGAGCCTTGGCGAGCATCGCAATTAAAGACGCCACGAGCGTTTTAAAACCAAGTTATACACCGTTGCATACAATATTTTTTCTACGACTATTTAAAATAAATAGCATAATTTGACTTTTCAGGCAGTAAGTTTTCCGTTAGTTCTATTACTACTCACGCAATTTCATCAGCGGTGCAGTTATTTTCTTCTTCGTCCATTTTAAAAGGAACGTACACATTTTTCTTCACTTCACAAACACGAATCAAATCTTAAGAAGTTATTAATAACGAATAGTTATCATATTTGACATATTTCGTCTTTTAATTTTGAACTGGAACTTTGGTGGGAAATTGGAAACATGACACATTGACACCTCTTGTTTATGGTCTGTTTTGTTCTTAATTCAACTTGCCAGTACTGTCATATTAAGACCAAGGTTTTTCTTAAGTTGGCAGCAATGCCTTTAGTACAATAATTTATTTGAAGTAAATACATTCAGTGGTTTGTTAAGTTGGTAGTACCTAATGTATTTTATGTTTCGGCATGGCCCTCTAGATTAGTCGCGTCGCGGCCTATTCGATCGTGTCTAGTAGGCCGTGGCACAATGTAGCACTACCCAGGTTTAGAAGCGTATGGCTGCTAAGCGTATCGTTTTGGCGACAAAACAGCACGGTTGTGCCGTACTGTTATGGGGAATAGAGTATAGACTTTTCTGCAGACTTATTTTGTATGTCTTTATATTAGTGTTCGGGACTATGTAAATGACAGATAAAAGTACAGGAGTAGAAAAAATATATAATTAGAACGCAAACATGCGTCATTAGTCAATCAAAATGGTAATTCGAAATTAAAACTACAGAAAAAAACTCGTTTTTCTAAATTAAGTCACGCTGTTTCAAGTTGAAATAGGTACCTAGGTGAGTTGACTGACACACAATGAAAGACTATGATTATGAGAACAATAAACACCGTAAAATGGGGTGCATTGGGATCGCGAGGAGAGTTGGGTTATGAATGGGGGGAGGAGAGATGAAAGGGGGGAATTTTAAACTAAAGAATGTATTCCAATTTAAAAAGTAACAATGGTAATTCATAATAATAAAGAATCGATCCAACTGTAATCTTCTAAAATCACCTTTACATGAAAACCCATCTCACCCCAACTACGAGGGACTACGGGGTGAGGTGCCATTTCGTATTTATCGTTAAAGTTATGAAATGTAACTGCCCAAAATCATAAAAAAATTAAAATACAAAAGTCCGGAACACTTATTATTTACAAAATTCAGTTTGCATATGTAAAAACAAAATACTATCGAGGTTTGAATGTCAGTTTTGTCCCTACTCACCCCGTTTTATTTCTAAGAGTAATCAATTTCATTGAACTTAAATGTACATTTTTGATATTGCAGAAAAGTTTCCCTAGGATCAATCTGCAAGAATGTCTTTATAGCAAAAGCATAATCACTTTATAAAATTATTTCTTATTTATTGAAATTAGTAAAACACATTTTAAGTAGGTTTATCAATAATATCTACTTGATATCCGTATTATTCAATGAGTACTAAAGTTTCATATTTCTAATTTAGGATGTGTATTATAAACATGCCCATTTTACTAATATGACTTTTAGTCTGTAAAGTCACTATAATAAAACTTGAATACAACTTTCCCCGTGTGGTGTCGGGTTAGAATTTCACCACCCCCTTTCTTCCCGTGGGTGTCGTAAAAGTCGGCTAAGGGAGCAGGGTTAAAGTGCGTTGTGGGCGATGGGCTAGCAACCTGTCACTGCAATATCACATTTTGTCGATCTTCTATACCCAAATTTATGCTAAAAGTGGCGCTGGAACATAAGTTTCATGTGCTCTGCCTACCCCTTTTAGGGATAAAGGCGTGAATGTATGTATGTATGTATGTATGTATGTATGAATACAACTTCTTTGAGATCAACGAATCAATTACTTTTGTGACTAATCCTACTTACCTAAAATTGTTTTCTTTTCTTTATTCAAAAGAGTAGGGCACTTTCATTGTATGACAATAATTGCGTTTTTAATGAACAGGAATAACTTGAGTCATAACACTTTGCTAAATCCCCAATATTTTTTAGTCGTGTCGTTAAAGTAACGGTAGGTAAGTTCTGTGGCCATTTCGTATATCTGAGCACTGCCTTCGCCTAAATTCGTCTTCATTCCTTTATCTATGTCGACATTCAAAAAAATATATTCCAAATTGATATTAGAACATTGAAACTTTTGAAATCGAGGCCAGTTGCAACAAGGGAGATAGGTTGAAACAAGGTGTTTCACTTTCAACTTACCTCTGCCTCAAAATTAACTATATTTTATATATCATCGCAATTCTTAGCTACAATAATCCATTATTTTATTAATAAAATGAAATAGCTGCGTAAAACTTAATTAAGTACATACATTAAAAATTAACTGTGCGCAACACAATAACCAGCGTAGAAAAAATGATAAAAAATCCTAATTATTTGTCGTGAAATATTGAGCATTAGAATAGAATAGAATAGAATAGAATAGAATCATATTTATTCATGGCAACAGCACATACATGTACATAAATCAAAAAAACAGAATGGTAGACAAATTGCCACGAAATGGTTCCATCTCAGCGTTGTGCTGGCCTGGTGGCCAGCGCTGGTCTTCCGATGGAACCATCCGGTGATTCCACGGCGTAACACATATTTTACACTCGTACAAAATAGTTATAATAATAGTAATATAAAACAAAACAAACCGTAAAGACAAATAATAAACTTTTTTATGAACGCAACATTTATAACCGCGCCAACCGACCCACTAGCGCCATTATGACAGGTGGATGCTCCCAGCAATTAAAACGTCAAACAAGACAGACATGTGACGGTGACGCGGGCGCAATGCCGATTTGACATAATTGAGGAGAAACAAGACAAATATGTTTCAAGCTAATTGGCACAAAAACAAAGCCAAACTGATAGCAGCACATGAGCACAATAACTTGATGCTTTAGCTCCACAATCATTCTAATCATGAGACAGCCCGCGAGCTTTGTCGATTTTTCTCGCACTATTCATCTCTCTTTTATTAGAACACTTAGAACAAGAGATATAGTGCGAGAAAATCGAGAGTATGTCGCGGCCGTCTCATGATAGACGTGCTGCTAACTATAGGTGAGCATTGAAGAGTTGGTCAACGGGAAAGCGCGGTTTAGAACTGCGTTGTTGCTAGATTTCTAAAGCCTAAAGTGTCAACTCTCCTCGGTCAGCCCTATTAGAATAATAATATCGGTGGTTACATATTAAATCAAATGTGACGAGGAAAATATAATGAAAAACAAGCGGCGTCGGAGCTTCATTCATTCCGTTCCAACAAAGCAGAAGACACAAACAAATTGCTTCAGATTAAATCTGGCGTTGCTGCTTGCGACACCGCCTGCTTTTTATTTATTTAGGCATAATATTTATCATTTCCCTGTCTCATTTGATTGCATATGGTATACACCTCTAGCTCGCTGGGTCCCTGTCGGACGTCTGTATGATTCTTGTGTAAACTGTTTCCAGCTGTTTGACCTCGACTCGCCGGACCTTCGTCGAATGTGTCACGTGCAGGTACACAAACAGGTGTTTCGTATTGAATGGATTTTGTGAGCCCCCCCACCCCCCTCTCCCCCCCTGAAATCTTAGTCGTAAATTAAAAACGCCCGTTCCATTTCGACATTTTATTAACAGAGCCACAGAGCTCTCTATACATGAAAATACTTCATAGTACAAAGTAACTAAACTATGGTGGCAGCACTGTATATGTATGTTAATGTTGGTCAACCTGAACAGTCTATTATTATAATCTCAACACAGCCCCTCAAATGTAGAACGAACGAAATTTAAGTTATACAACTTGAAATAAGAGATTAAGTAAAAACATAGCTAAGTAACTAACCGCGCCAACATTACCTATAGAGAGCTGCTGTAGATTACTATGCTTCCAGCTCGCAGGGGACCGAGTTGATGGTGTTCTGGAAGACAGACACGACTAAAAATATAAAATAGGTAGTTGCCATGAAAGAGGTACTATCTGCCATAATAGTAGATTGTATGACAAGGGTCTAAAGTAAGCCATATTACCACGAGATGGATATTTTCCCGAACGAAGTGAGGGGAAATAGTTCGAGGGGTAATATGGCTTTTAGACCAGAGTTATACACTCTACTTTTCACTTCGACTGCGAGAAAATGGTAAAAACAAAGATTATCCATCCACAATCAACAATTCTACCAAGGCGAAAAGATTGTTCAATTTGGCGCCATTCTTTTTAATAAACTGTTTTGACATAGATACAAAATATTCACAAGATGAATAAACGCCTCTGACCGTCTAATAGCGGCGTAGTCTATCCCGTTCCCGCTCAATCTTCATAGCTTATGTCATGTAATTACATCCACCAATCACAACTCTTTAAAATAACATTAGTATTTGCTGTCTACTAACCAGAATACAGTTAGACATTAAAATCGACCAATCAGGAAACAGAATTCAATTTAAACATTAGGAGTTTTTCATTCCCTAATTTACAATAATTACAAAAATAAACGCCTCTGACCGACTATAGCTCCACCCAAACGTTCAAGCGTGGTTAACTGCATACATGACTCATGTATGCAGTTAACCACGCTTGAAAAACCCAATGTTTGAATTGAATTCTGTTTCCTGATTGGTCGATTTTAATGTCTAGCTGTATTCTGGTTCGTAGATAGCAAATACTAATGTATTTTTAAAGAGTTGTGATTGGTGGATGTAATATTGAACTGTTGTGAGTGGTCAAATTAAAATGTTTTATAAATCATAAATATGTATACATATTTTCCCTAGGAGCTAAATGTACTACTTTAGCCCCGCTTGCCAAGTCTAATATGATGCACTTTTTGAGCATGAGAAGTGAAAAATAAATTCAACGAGTATAGACATCATTTCATATCTCCACCTTAGACTTTTCATGACAACGCCAGTGTACTAAACCTCTCCCTAAATAGGAGTATTAGGTACACCAGGTTCAACTTATTTGTGAAGTACAAGTGTTTAATTGCGGGTAGTGATTTAGTCAGATTATCAGAGACATTTTCTTCTGTCGGTACATAAGAGATGGATACAAGCTTCTTATTAATTATGTCTTTTATGTAATGGTATTTAATGGATATGTGTTTAGAGGCTTTGGAAGCGTACTGAAATCTTAGTCGTAAATTAAAAACGCCCGTTCCATTTCGACATTTTATTTGCAGAGCCACAGAGCTCTAGTCACATGAACATACTTTAAGTTTTTACTTCGCATTTTTCCCGAACTCCATTATACTTTTTTTAATTGCGAATAAAATAAATGGAGAAAAAATCGATAATATAGTGCGGAAGGTAACCGGTTGGGAAACCGATCTAACAAGTCTAAAGTTTGTTAATTTGTACGATGTACCTAATCTCCGAAACTCCCAATCAAATAAAATAAAAACTTTCACCTGTTTATAGAACGCTGGCTGTATTTTACCTCGGGAATTCACATGTGCACGAGGGGCAGAGCATCGCGGGCAGCTATGTAGTTTGATATAAGAAAAGGCGAATACGTAGGTACGTTCTACGGGCAGCAGCTAAATTACGAATCGATTCCATGATCCCGCTCTTGCCGAATGAAACGGTCCTCGTATTCAAATGTACACAAATCCCACATGCCTACATGTAAATCATACAAAATAGAACGTGCGCGCAACGCTCAACGCTGCCAGCTTTGGGCGGTAGGTAAATATTGATAATTCGGCCTAATATAGAACTGAAAAGACTGCGGATGTCGTAACGCAAAACCTACACGGATGCCTCTTAGCCGGTGATATGCCGTTGAAGGGTGGGTGCACCTTCTTAAAAGTACAGACCGTTCAACGCTAAATATGACGCCAGTAGCTGTCATTCCATAGAAATTTGTAAAACTTTCCATACATTCAGATTTTAACGAACACTGTTTACGATTACAAACGGTTTGGTGCAACCCACCCTAAAGAATGAGGACTTCTTGATCGGCGCGGGATGCGGAAGGGGGGTGGCAAAGCGGTCATAATAGGTTCTACTGCGCAAATAAGAAAATGGACGAAATTCAGTAGGTAAGTGCTCGCAGTAAGTACATTACCGCATACCAATTCACCCTGCCAAATGCGAATGTGGTCTTACTTGCCCAACCAATCGATCAAGCCATTGCAAGTTTTGCATCAATGAGCAATGACCGCCTCCTTTCGATTCACTTTGATTATAAGCAGGAACCTACGTAGATACATAGAGGACAAGCTATCCTTTGGATCGCTAATGCCTATTTGCGTCACACACGTATTCTATATTTATTATACATCTGAACATAATATTACAAAGCGCCCACGAAAGTTATTATAATCTGAAGAGCCATTGAAATGAAAGCTGGCCTCCCGGGATCGAGGGCGAATAAAGGCGAAACGCAGGCCCGCCCGGGGGACGGATTGAGTGGCTGTCCTTCCTTACGTTACGCGTCTGATTTAGGGCACAATGCGGATTTTATTATGAAACACTTCTCCACGTCCATTAGTTGACCCAAAACCATTTGGTTTGATAGCAGGTGTACCTACCTTCCTATTTTCGTGTTTAATGAAGTTCCGTCGACAGCCCCCCTGTAACTTTACGTCTAAGGACCGTGTACAACGTTGTTTACAATATCCTCCTTAAATATTTCTGAAAGTCTAATAATTTATTCATAAAACCTGCACCTGCAAATGTGTATCTGAATGCAGTTGTAGTCATTAGCAATTGCCAACGAATGGCTAGCAGATTATCGATTCGCAAACATCCGAACGCCTATGATTGAGGCTCATTCGTTATGCGTGACCGTTTCTGTGTTGTTCCTGTCGAATTCTGGGTTGCCGTGTACGGAGTCTAAAATTGCCGTGTTGTAAAGAGAAAACCTTTTCAGGTTAATAATTGCCGTGTTCTATATATTTGAAAAATAAGCACCGGAATACTTAAACAAACGCAAAATTCCTTCTAATTTGGCAATTGAAACGCGGCGACACTGCGCCTCGTCAAGCAGTGACCAGACGCGACCCAGCATGGCAGGCCGCCTCGTCCCGCGGGAACCACGGTAATAGAGCGAGATAGGTTGATGAACCTCGGTTTTCTCGCTCTCTTTTATGGCGAATGGACGTGTCACGTGTTAGGCGCATTACATACGAAGCAATTTGGCAGACGGTCCGTGGCGCTTGATGGCGATATCTATCGCTAGCTGCAACGTCGTGAAATTGCCGTGTATTATGATACGGTAATGGATTTGCTGCCGTGTGCCGTGTTTAAGGTCCCACGATACCTGAATTGCCGTATATCACGGCAATTGCCGTATCAGGAACAACACTTTGACTAGCCAACTTACCATTGAATTATTTTCGCGTTTCACCGGCAGCTGCAGGCTGGCTGGGCGTTGCGGTGGGGATACTCGCTCTACTAGGGAGTAGGCTCGGCTAGTGGTCACAACACCGCGAAAGCGCTAACCAAGTGGTTGAGGCGTGCGACATTTTAATGTTAATACCTATGGAGATTGTGGGCTCTCGTATCCACATACATATTATTTTCCACTACACGCCAACTCACCTACTTCACATGCCATCATGTACGAAAATATCTTCATACTTAATCCGCAATAATATAAGGACATTGTTTTTTTCAAATTTTTATTAAATACTTTGTTTTTATGTCTAGGTATACTGTCCTAATAAAAAAGGTGAAGTTTGCGAGTGTGTAGCTTTGCAGGTTTTTAACTGGTAGTTATCCCCGAAAATACTGATCTTATTTGAAAAACACCTTTCATCGGTATATACGATGGACCTTTAGTTATGATCCTATATATCGCAGCATTTATCCCGAAGTTTCGTCGTTACTAGTTTTATATATAGGTATTACCCAAGCGAAGCCGAGTGGGCAGCTAGTGCTATACATATAATATTAATAGTTTCTTAGAACCCAGTCCAAATAAATCAGCCTGATCATCTTATCGTTGGTTTCTCTAGATTCGAAGTTAATCGATAACAAAGTAGTTTTTTTTGTAAAAGGGCGAGTCAACGTTGCAGTAGCGTTTGATATGAACGAAAAGTTTTTCGACTAATGTTCATTTCCCAAATGATGAAACGTTACCTAGTAAGTATAGGTCTTTTTTTAAATTCAAATTCAAATAATTTATTTCAGGCTTGCACCCTTTTTAAAGTCACAGCAGAGATTTTATTAGAACCGGGATATCGGCGGAAGAGGAACACTACAAAAGAAGGGCGTGGGAAATAAAATAAGAGAAATAGTTATTTGTGCGACATGAGAGCAAAGTTTGTTTTTGCTGCGAGTGCTTATTTTGAGTCCTGAGGAAGCGAAAGATTCTAAAATTGAATCACAAGCGTAGCGAGTGATTCAAAGTTTGGATCTTGAGCGCAGCGAAGGACTCAAAAGCACGAGATGCAAATACTTTGCTCTCGAGTAACACATACAACTTTTTACCTCAGCAGTGAGAACATTTTCACATCAAAAAATATATCATAGTATCACGTACCTATTCGTCTCAAGATTATTCAGGAAGAAAACTTAATCAAGCGTTAGTTACTGCCATTATATAATATGTCCTCTATGGTTACTGCTTCTTTTAACTCCTCAGCGCCGGCCGCGCCGTTAGTCAATACTGGAAAGGTGAGACAAGGCGCGAGAAACCAAAGGATATTTTAGTCGCGTGACACTAACACATCACTAAAAACTAACCATGTTATTGTTAAAATTCACAGATTTTACTCACATCTTCGAGATATGTTTGAAACATTTATCATTATCACAAGGGCCTGTACCTATCTCGCGTGCACACCAAAAACTAGCCGTACTGTTGTTAAAATATTGCCTTCGTCACGTCACTGACTTCACTGTATTTCCTAGTTAGATAGAGAATTGATTTATCCTAGTAGTTTTTATATTTAAAACCAATATCAAAAACGCAAGAATGACGGAGGATATACAAATAGACAATAAAACAAAAAAATCAAACAAATTTAACAGCTCGCAAGTTTTTAAAAGGGGCGGGGCCTCGCACTTGCGTTCGGAAACTGCATCTGTGGTATACGCTCATGGAATTTAAGATTGTTTAAACTCATACCTTTTTGTTATAAAAAACAGAGTTTGTTCTGAGATCTTTTATTGAAATGTTCTTCAGTTACAATTTTCTTTGAAAAATTATTTTGGTAATTTAAACTTGTTAATTTGATAGTTTTCGAATGTGTTACTTGTTATCCGCTTTTGTGGGGGTCTACTTTGAAATTCGATGGTCGAACTATGGATCGACCTATGTCTGCCATTTTCTTTTTTGGTAATGGAATGAAAGGGACAGTGCTAATAAAGTTCTAATATTCTGAACTTGTAATAGACCCCATACGACGAAATGTCAGTGCTCTGCACCAAAATTAAAAAGCTACTTTGTCTCACGTAGTGAGCTAAAATCGCATTTTGTACACTTTTTTCACGCAGCAAAATATGCTTGTTCGAGCTGCTGAGGTGGAAAAGTTATTGTCCTGATTTATGAAAATAACCTCAGTAAGTAAACTAGATAAGTAATCTATCTAATTACGGAAATTACAACAGTTATTATTTCGAATCGAACTTCCAATTAATGCCAACTGTCATGAGTAATATCTTAATAAATTATCTGCTTTAGAATATCATTCAACCCAATGAAGATATTAACATGAACATTATTCGTTTATGATAGATAAGTTCCTGCATATACCTACTAAGTCAGTACCTACTCGTATAATATGGTACAATGTGAACATTTTGGTAACCATTTTAAGCCTTTTGTTATAAAGTGATGGGCTTCAATCGTTTCGTTGCCCACATTTTTACCAACGGGGATAGGTAGAAAAATAACGCGTGCGAGATACAGTTTCTGGCTGTGAATAAACACCCGCCTGTCACTCTTGGACGCCTACTTATACACCTACTATTCAGAACGTGACAGGTGGTGCTTTATCCGGAAGAAATATAATATTGAAAATACAAAATACTTACGTAGATACGTATTTGATTTTTCACCTCTGCAGCTCGACCAAGCATATTTTGCTGCGTGGAAACAGTGAGCAAAACGCGATTTTGCTCACTCCGTCAGTCATAGTAGCTTTTTAGTTTTGATGTTGAGCACTGATTTTTCATACAGTGGGGTGTATGTATACAAATTCAGAATACTTGAATATTATAAGCTCTTTCCCTTTCATTTCGTTATGAAAAAAGAACATGACCGGAATAGGTCGATTCATAGTTCGACATTCGAATTTCAAAGTAGATCCCCAATGTATTGGCGTTGTAACGCGAATCAAGTATCACGTTCGAAAACACACAGATTACCATAATTATAAGGTAAAATTAATTATAAGTATAAATGCGATTGATCTTTCTTTAGCTCTTCTTTTGCTAGTGGGTAGTTTGGCCAATATAGTGTCTAAAAGTTCGTTATTTATTTATTTATTTATACTTAAGGAGTACCAACAGCTACAAAAAACATTGCATAAGTCTTACATAGCAATACAAAGCCAATTACAGGAACTCACAGATAGAATTGGCATAGAAAAAATAAAAATGTTTGACACACTTAGCGCACAATATCGCACTAGGTAAATGTACACTGCTAATATAGAATAGTGCACCCGAAAAAAAAGAGAAAACAAAAATACATAAAACTACATACCAACTAATTAACAAAGAAGAAACACATGAGCAAAGTCACACGCACCCGAACAAAACACCACCTGCAACATCTATCTTGAAATATAGGTTGGAGAATTTTTATCATGAAAAAAACGACACGCTAGCTTTCGCCTCACAGAAGGAATTGAGCAGTTGAATACATCAATATCCATCTCTCTTGATAAACTATTCAAAGAGCGACTAGCGCGACTCAAAAAACTATTCTGCCTGTAATTAGATGAGTTACATTTAAGTGAGATAGGGGGAAAGTGTCTTTTACATCGAGTAGGCGTATTAAATGAAAGTTTATTGAGTAAATCCAGACAGTCAATATTCCCACTCTAGTGATATCACGAGCTTCTTTCATCATTCGGCATTCTTTACGTGCGTCAATCAGCGATTTATTGTGTTGGGCTAGGTCAACACGTTGTGTCCCGAGGATTGAACAGCCTTTTTATATCTCCACTTTATTAAAGAAAAAGGGATCCCATATTCTATACATAGACACACATCTTAATCAGTATAGGTACTCATAGTATTTCATATACTTGCTCATTATCCTCCTAGCGTAATTCTCGGTTGTGCCCATGAAGGAGCCTGAGGTCCGCTTTGAATCCTAATCCCACGGTTCGGCATAGGCTCTACTAGTTTTTACGAAAGCGACTGCCATCTGACCTTCCAACCCAGATGGAAAACTAGATCTTGATTAGACCGGTTCCCTCACGATGGTTTCCTTCACCGAAAAGCTAATGGTAAATCTTCCGTTCATAAGTTCCGAAAAACTCATACGTACGACCCGGGATTAGAACCCACGACCGCTGCTTGACAGCCGCATGCCTGAACCACTAAACAGGCTACCGTACTTAGCTCTATTCGTAAAAATAGAACTGAAGTTATGTGTATATGTAACGCTGATTTTAACATTTCAGATTTCCATTAACTTTAATGACAAACTACAACTAATTACACCACCAAATACAGACATCTCCGGAGAATTATTTTATTATATATGCCGACTAAATTAGGAAGGTAACGCTAAACCCTCTAATTAAAACTTAGTTCGCGATTGCGTAATTGTTTTAATTATAGGATTGTAAAATGTTCTCTTGCTGTTTTCATTAATATATAAAGTGATATTTAACATCTGATGAAAGCGCCCTTGGAAGCGATAAAAGTCACAAGGTGTACCGAGTTAACCGAGTACCTACTTCTTTTTAATCAGCCCGTATTAGTGTGACCTGATAATTGGATGAGTGAGCGATGCGAAGGAAGTTCTCCGTCAGCTTGGGTAAAAATGCTCTCGTATGCCTGTCCGACGTCTGGCGGAAGTCCGGCTCCTCTCCGTCTCTTCTACAAGTCGCATTTCTCGACTGATTCTCGTGAAATTTGTGCAAGCAGATTCGATAATTGTGTTTTTATTTTACGATTTAGTTTTTGAAATAAATCATCAGTGAAATAGATGGGTGCGTAACGATGGCTATAAATATTTTTTATATAATATTACTCGCAATAGCGCTCATCTGATATAATTCTCAAGTTGTATAACAACACTTAATATATTTTCATATGACATAATTATCATTTATGTAACGATCATTTGATATAATAATATTTAGTATAACATACATTAAGTATAATGCATATTTAATATATTGAACATTGGATATAATGCTCCTTCCGTCTAATGTACAGTTTATATAATCAAGCCAGGGCAGCCAGAAAAGGGGGGCTCTGGGGGCGGAGCCCCCCGCAGTAAAAAAACACTCGCAACAAGTACTATTAGTGGGTTAGGTTAGGGTTCACTTGTGTCCCTTAGAGCGGAAATAGGCACCCCGCGGGGTGACGTCGACACGCTGGAGGTTATGTTAGGTTTACGTTAGGTTAGGTTAGGTTAGGTTTGTAGTTTAGTTTAGGTAAGTAAAGTGCAATTTGCATATATATATTATTACATATACGGAACATCATTTAATTTTAAGGTTTCTTAAGGTTACAGTTTTAATAAAATTATACCGCTTGATCATTATACAATATGACATTTTAATATATGACAAAAGAATTACATCTATCCATCATCTCTCAGTACCTTAAGCAGAACTTTGACGAAAGGAGAGTTTTTGCGCGCTATGGTTCGCGCATCTGGAGGAGCTAGCAGTAGCCGGGTACGCGGGTGATAATGTATCCTCGACAGGGAGGGGGGAGGGGACTAGCAGACGCACCGTCTGACCCACCAGCTCAGGGCAATCTGAACCACCTCGCAAGATTTACAATGTCCGCATACATTGGCTTTCCATAATAAAAGCATATTGAAAGTACTGAAATAGTAGTATAAATACTGACTTTACGGAAAGTTAGGAAACATCAAAAATAGGTTTTGAAGTCGTGACAGATAAATTGTGTAAAGGTAGACATTCCGCAGCTGCTAAAATATAAACAATTTAATAAAATAATTTAATGGACAGGGGCAGCCAGACAGAAATAATTAGCAAAAATTTTCTTTCCTCCTCTTTAAAGCCCGCTAAGTGTTTTCTTAATTCAAAGAGACCCTTTGAATACTTAAAATTTCCTTAAAATATTTTATAAAAACTCCTCCATCTAAAAGTACCTAAGTAGGTAAAAGGTACTTTTGAAGTCTATATTTTCCGCATAACAATATAAACCCATTCCTTTGTGTGGTCGTCGCTTTCAACCGAACAAAGTGCGCCTCCAACAGAGCTGTTTCAACCTGAGGCTTATCATTCCCTTATCCCCGAACCTTAGTTTCAAGTTTTGGTTAAATCTATCTACTTATGGATCTTTTGGGTATATTTTGGTGTAAAAATTGCACATATGTACACATACGTAATCCTGATATCTACTCGCTTAAGGGTAAGCTGAGTAAAGCTGGGCAGAAGGGTGCAAACAAAGATGTAATATAAAGTTTTATATTACCTACGTCATTGGGTGCAACCTTCGGCGCCGGCGGGGCGCGACGCGCTGGAAGGCTGGGGCTGTCAGGCAAGTATGGACACGCTCATGACATGTCTGTATTGTATACTCGTAGGTAGTCGAGGAATGAGAAGGACCGCCACTTTCCGACTTTAATCCAAAGCTGTTAGAAATGACGAGCCTTTTAACTCCGCGACTCCACGTAGACGCTCCTATGTAGGCACATATATTTATGATTGCGAGTGACCCGACACGGGTTCACGCCGCCGATCGCTCCTCTTGTCCATACACACGGACGTATAGCTCAGCCACTTCTCTTTTGACCGTAATGAAAACCGCAAACTAAACGTAAATAGCACTCCGTAGGCGGTTTTTACGGAATATTCAATGGATGCTCCCAAACCGCGAGTTAACTCACACTCGTCCGAATTCATTTTGAGTAGCGACTTCCTGAATATCTAATAAGACATTTATCTATTCAACTGATCAGTAAGTACAAAATATTGATGAATGAAGGCCATACAAAGATTGTTACAGTGAAAGTTACAGCTTAGTACAAGAGATCGGAGTGATAGAGCACACCGAACCGGCGCTGAGTACTTGTTCCTCGAGCTCGCCCTTCGACATTTTTTGTTATTCTTAATTTAAATAACACTTCACCTTTTCCCATGTATTCTCATCCGAAACTTTTATGGAGAACCAATTCGTTAGAATCTAAACTGATCCCAGTGTGAAAACAAACGTCATCGTGAACATCGTATTTACTTTCATCAAGGGACTCTGCCTTGCCAATTCCTCAAGTGTCTAGGTCTAATTGTAAAAAAAAACGAACCAATTGACAGGAACCTATTGATTGTGTAATATTATTCTCGGAGATATAATTTTTATAATTTTCAACTTACCAGGTTAACTTAGTTAGGTTAGGCAGGTTGTGGGTGCGGCCGCCAGCTAAAAAGAGTCGTCATCCTCCTAGCGTTATTCCCAGCTGTGCCCCTAAAGGAGCCCAGGGTCCCCTTTGACACCTAATCCCAAGATTTGGCAAAGGCACTAGTTTTACGAAAGCGACTGCCATCTGACCTTCCAACCCAGAGGGAAAACTAGACCTTGTCGCCAGCTAAAAAGAGTAATCATCATTAAAAATAAAAGAGGTACCTGATATGAATACAAAACATGTCTCGTTAGTTTATGGGCATTACTAGGATTGGCATCCTTCGCTGATGACATTGTCCTTGTCGGTAAAGATGGACTCGGGGTTGAGAGCAGACTAGAGCTGTGGCGGCAAAAATTGGAGAATGGGGGCTTGAAAATCAGCAGATCAAAAACTGAACACATGTTTTGCGATTTCGGCGGTCTCTCCAATTTTACGCCCATAGAGCTCCTGGTGTAACGATGCCCGGTCTGCTCCGATTTCCGATACCTCGGGTCGATTTTGCAATGTGATGGCGATATCAATATCGTGGCGATGTCGTGACGTTAGAAACCGAATAGCCGATTCTGCTGTGTAAACGTGTAAATAGGAGCGGGTTCTTCCGTATTTTGCGTATTGTATTATTCAATACGAGGAGGTACATCCCAATCTCAATCAAATCTACTATTTATAATCAACAACTTCGAATAGTTACAAAGCCCCCGACGAAAGTCCAATATCTCAAAAACGGCTGTACAGATTTTCATGAAACATGGCTGTTAGGGAGCTACGATACCACAGACATATACGCAGATACACAGACAGACACGTTAAACTTATAACATAACACCCCTCTTTTTGCGTCGGGGGTTCAAAATACGTTTTATATTACAACATTGTATACACATATTGTATGTACGTTGCGTGTGACGGGTGTGACGCCTTGACCAAGCCTTGACGACATCAAGGACCACCACATCAAAGATAACCACTATGCCAGTCTTGACAGAATGACAGAAGGAGAAAGTACGGAACATGTACGGAAGTAAGAGATAGAATGTGTCCGCCGTTGGTCCGCCCACGGTCCGCCAGTGGTCCGCCATGATAATTTGACAGCTAATGACAAGTTTTTTTTTTCAATCTTATATTTTAAAGAGGCTTTTGAACGCTCGTGGTGACAATGCCAGCCTCATAGGAGAACACTCCTTCAATGCCTTTCAGTTAGGACTTATATCAAGGCATTTATTATAGAACATATAGGTTTTCATGGCAACATCAGACAATGACAAATTTACTACTGTCCGCCGCGGCCAGGCCGCGCCAGTGTGATGCAGGCTTTCACACTGGCGCGGCCTAGCCGCGGCGGACAATAGTAAACTTGTCCGCCGCTGTCAAATTTACTATTGACCGCCACCGCAGGCTGCACCACTCTGTGGGAGGTCTCATAAAGTAACTTGTCAAGCTTTATCAATTATCACTAATTATGAAAATTAGTCTTCTTAACAAACCTATGCCAACACGAAACTTTCTCAAGTACTGGTGACTTATTGTCTAAACTGCTATTGTCAATGGTTATTGTCAGATAGTGTAATAATGTCACTAGTCGCGTATTATGTGGCATAAGTTTGCAAATTTCTATGAGTTTTACATGGCATATCGGTATCCAAATTATAATGATAATGTCCTTTTGGACCGTCACATACTCATATCCTTCGACTTTAAGTCACTGGAAAGAAGTAGAAAAATTGGCAGAGGATCACTCGTATCTAGTGGCACTGTTAGATGTTAGATATGAATACATATGCACGGGAACTTCTATAGACCACCAAACAGTTCTCACGTCCGGCAGTTGTGCCGCCGCGCGGCCAGCCTTCGTCGCGATTTCCGCACTGCTGGGCGATGGCGTCGTCGGCAAAAACATACTAAAAGTGTCTGGCACGAAGATACACAGCTCTTTCGATTACTATGTAAGTCAAACACAACCGAGTGAAACTGTAATGAATAGTAACATAGCTCTCGTTTACATCGCTAACAATAAATTGGACTATTTCGTCAATCTGGCCGTAATCGGAGACGTTGGCCCGTTAGAATTGCGGAAGAAGGAGCTAGCTGTCTTCGGCTACGGCGAACTTGATGTGGGCACGATAGTGTTGCAGCAACAGGTTTACGTGCAAAAAACGTGTGTGAATCCTCAGTGGTTTTACTGTGTATGCGGAGTGGAGTCTACAAAGGAATCCACCTACGAGAATCAATTCGGAGAAGGCGCGCCGGCTATATTGCAGAGTAAAGTAGTAGCCGTCGTGGCGGCGCCTTGCGGAGCACTGATCATGCCGAACACCGAAGTAAAGTACAATATTTTTACAGTGATCATACATTATCACTCGTGGGTATGGAACAACCGGCCCAACATAACGACATTTCAACACGAGTTGAAATCTCTGACTAATAAGGGTATTCTTAATACCAAAGTTTTCATAACCCACGTTGTTACCATGTTAATTATGAATAACTTAATAAACTAATTATCAATAATTGTGGTGTAATTATTAATTAATGGGTATAATATAATTCCTATGAACGAATATTGTTATACTTGTAGGTGAAACCAGTAACCGATAATTGGACGGAAATTAACATTCGTGGTTACTGAAGCTAATTATTGAGCGCGAACGGAGCCGCGTCGGTAATAACTGAACACGGTCGCATTGTTGACGTATCCAATTGCGAATTTAAACCAAAATACATGTAGGTAACAGTGCAGGAATTCATGTTAACGATATAGCAAACTGTACAAACGCAACGTACAATTCAAAATGTAGGTAGATAGTAAATACGAAACCACATGCCTTCAACAGTTTTTCACAATGCTTAGGTAAAAGGAATAATTTATAGATAACTAAATTTATAGATACTATCGACTAGCTTCTGCCCGCGACTCCGTCCGCGTGGAACTCGTTATATCGCAGATCCATACAAACTTTCACGCCCCCATTTCACCCCTTTAGGGGGTGATTTCGGGGATAAAAACTATACTATGTCTCTATACCAAATTTCACCTAAATCGGTTCAGCGGTTTAAGCGTGAAGAGGTAACAGACAGATAGACAGATACACTTTCGCATTTATAATGTTATAGTATGGATTTAAGTATGTATCGATTCGGTTCCTGGAACCATTTTCGTCTTGGAAAACACGTGGCCTTGGAGATGAAAGTTGCGTTTTTTGTCCTTGACTTAGCTGCTTGGATCTCTGCCAATTGTTGCAATAGTGCGAATGGCGATACTCCGACGGAGAATTGGGCACCCCACCGCTACATTCTAGTTAGAATTACGTCGTTACCTGTTTAGCCTAGTGGGTCACTTCACTTCCCACTGCAGTCTACCTACGAAACTGACGGACCTGGACCCCGCTAATTACAAATATGTATTCGTGTGATGAACAGGAATACTTGTTTCTGATTCTAGGACATTTTCTATGCGTTTCAGTGTTTTTCACACGACAGACATGGTCAGGTACGAAAGAAATTTAGCCCAAGCAGAAACTTCCATCGCTTCACTCGGTCGTACAATACCTAACACTAGTCTGTCCCACACCTACGTGGCAGCTTGTAGCAATACGTCTCAGTGCATTTCACTCATCCTGCGGTAAGCCCCTACGCCAAATGTCTATCTCGTATACGCTACGACGCACGCAACACTTCGCGCGTAGTAATAATAGTTCATTATCATAGGCGCGCAATGCGTCACGCTCACTGAGAGCTTTAATCTTCTGTGTGACAAAACAAATTGCGGAGTTTAGCCCTGCCTAGGAAGCATGATCGCGTTTATGTCGGACACAAAGCATGTCCCCGTGTGGTGTCGAGTTAGAATAGCACCACCCCCTTTCTTCATGTGGGTGTCGTAAGAGTCGACTAACGAGAACAGCCCGGGTTGAAGTGTGTTGTTGGGCGATGGGCTAGCAACCTTTAACTGCGATATCACATTTTGATATATCTTTTATACCCACATTTATGCTAAAAGTAGAACTGGAACACAAGTTTTCGGTGCTGTGCCTACCCCTTTTAGGGATAAAGGCGTGAATGTATGTATGTATGTAAAGCATCGTCTCGTCTCCCCCGCACTTACATATTTGCTAGCAAGGGACGTATGCCATTCTAGCTAGGCTGAAAACAAAGATTCTAATGACGAGGAAGCGCTTAAAAGTCAGTCACCAGAAAACATATTTTTGTAGGTACTGGTCGATTGAAATCTGTGTATTAAGATTTCATAGAGAATACTGCAACGTCACTCTTTTCATCGTTGAATAGTCTCAGTTACTTCCGAAACAACCGAAATATGTAACTGTTTCGATACGCTCTAGACAACTGAAAAAAAAATGAAAATAGAACTTCGTATTTCAATAATATGTGTCCTTGTTTAAGGAGACTCGATCCGATATAAAATTGCCAATCTATGGCGTTTCGGAACGTAGCGGCGTCACGTCATCTGTCAAAAATCTACTTATACTTGCTGCTGTATCCAGGGCATAAAAAAAAGAAAAATTCGCTTTAGATTGGCTAGTATTTATCACCCCAACATTACGGACGCCGGTCGTGTGATAACTTTTCTTTTCAAAGCTAAACTTAAACAGTTAAAATAAAAACTGAGAAAATGAGTAGTGACAGTGACGAAACGTCTTTACTCCTCAAGAAATAACTAATATGGAAGAGGAAGCCACACTTACCTTGCTACCTGAAAAGTCAAAAAGCCTTTACAATAGTAGTAGAACTAGATAATATAGTACTTACGATATTTAGTTTTAGAACTCGTACAAAAAGTATTGTTCACAATACTGTCATAATCAAGCTTATTAATCTCGTACCTTTACTTTAGCTAAAAAGCTCTCTATAATAACACGATTGTGAAAAATACTATTTCACTTGTTATAGTCGATAAAGCGTTAATGTTATTATCATCATGGCCATGGTGATTCTTAGATGCAGCAACGTGCTCAAAGCGAAGAAGCACACCTAGTCGTAGTTCCAGAGCCAAACATAATACTGTTACATATGATCCTCCTAGCGTTATTCCCGACCGTGCTAATATATAAATAAATAGCCTAATCCCAAGATTTGGTAGGCAGTAGTTTTACGAAAGCGACTGCCATCTGACCATCCAACCTAGCGGAAAAAATAGACCGGGAATAGACCGGTTTCCTCCTATTTCCGGATTTATGACGTATTAAAAAGAAGTACTTACTAAATCTCGTTCAAACCGATTTTCAGTGGAAGTTTACATAGTAATGTACATCATATATTTATTTTCATCATCATCATCATATCAGCCGAAACACGTCCACTGCTGGACATAGGCCTCCCCCAAAGAGTGCCAAAGTGACCGGTCCTGCGCCACCCGCATCCAGCGGACTCCCGCAACCTTTACCAGGTCATCAGGTCCACCTTGCCGGGGGCCTACCCATGCCGCGCGGGAACACCCAAATACTCCGAACTATTTAATTCCGAATTTGCCAATTCCGATTTTCAAATCTCCGAAATTCATAATTCCTAAGACTTATAATTACGATTACTAAAGTCACGAATTTCATTTTACTGAATTTCATAATGTCGATAGTTTGTTTTTCTGATTTTTGTAACTCCGAACAATCAAAAGCGCGAAGTGTCATTGGCCCGAAAAACAGTACTCCGATTATCAAATTTCCGAAATTTCATTACTAATTCGGAAATCTGATATTCGGGATAATGAACTTCGTGTTTTCAATAATTGGAATTTTATTTCTTAGGAATTACGGATTTTTGAAACTACTTACATGGGGAATAAAAAATCCGAAAATTACGATTCTTATTTCCCGTAGAGAATAGAGTTCTGCCTTTTCTTCGAAGCCCCCCGCAGGAAAAAGAACAACAAATAGTCGTTACAATGGTATTATTAGTAGGTTAGGTTAGGGTTAGCTTGTGTCCCTAGAGCGGAAATAGGCACCCCGCGAAGCGGGGTGACGTCGAACCGCCAAGGTTAGGTTGCATTATTGCATTAAGTCTGCCTTTATACGCCCAACATTCTATTTTTTATAATCTTCTTATTCTTAATCTTCTGTTTATTATATATTTACAAGGATAATGTGTTGTACACAATTTGCTCACAATATTCTGTATAGGAAATGCTTGTAATTCGTTTTCCATGTACCCATCTTCCTATAAATAGTTCCTATTAATTTGATAGTTATTAGTAACACGAATTCGTTATTCAGATTTTCCGGATTTTAGTTTATTTGGGTTTATAATTGGTCGGTGTAGTGATATTCGGATTTTTAAAAATCGGTATTTTAATAATCTGAATTCGGATTTTTCATATTTCGGATTATTATTCCATAGGACTTTTTATTATTCGGTGTATTGAAATTCGGAATTTTAATAATCGGAGTTATAACCGTTAGACCTATTGAAATTTCGGATTAATGGAAATCGAATTTATGACGAATCGGAATACTTATATTAGGAGTTTAAAAACATTCGGAATCATGAAAAACGGAATTATGAAATTCGTGATTTAGTTTTTCGCATTTATGTAGTGTACCCACGCCGCGCCTTCCGGTACGTGGTCGCCACTCGAGAACCTTTCCGCCCCAACGGCCATCGGTTCTACGTGCTATGTGCCCCGCCCACTTATTTATTTTAGTTTTATCATTTTCTTATTATAGAAGTTACAAGGGGGCGGGGGAACACACATTTTACCACTTTGGAAGTGTCTCTCGAAATTGAGTTTCAGTTCTAAGTATGGGGAACTCCCAAAATGTATTGTTTTTTTTTACATCTACTTACCAAGTTTCAACAGTAGGTATAGTTCTTATAGTTTCAGAAAAGAGTCGCTGTGACCTACGGACGGACAGACAGACAGATATGACGGATCCATAAGGGTTTCGTTTTTGCCTTTTGAAAAGATAAATAAAGGTTACATGTATAAATGTAACATGTCAAATAGAAGTCGGGATTGTTATTTAAAAAGTTTAGTGTTTATTTGCTATCAAAAATCCAGATAACCTTCATTGTTTGTAATACAAAAGACCTACAAGTGTGATATCAATCTTATCAGCTATTCTAAATTAATGAACGGTAAACTGCGGAATACAATCTACTGGAATGTACAATGTAGGCTAATAAGAGGACTATTTTAAGGTTCTGTACTCGAAGGTTTAAACTAAAAACATAGTAGGTAGGTACTTACACTTAAAACAACGACACATATAATCCCGACTTCCCGAGCGTAGTAAAGCATCAGAATCATCCACAGCATATTAAGTACTAGATAAAAATAAATCTGCTACTAAGTGACAAACTCTTCACCCGATAGCGGACAAAGAAATTGAACAATGTACCTAATAATAATACAAAGTTTATATTTCCTAGTGAGGTACAAATTAATAATACCTATCGGGTCCCACTGCGCAAGGTACAGCACGAACTTGTTTGTACACGCTTTTACTCGTATTGAATTGCAAAACAGGCGATAAAAAAGTAATAATTTCCAGCATAATGTAACGACATTAGGGTGTTATAAAACGACAGAAAAGTGATAAACTCCGATTTCTTGTTGTAGTTTCGCCTTCAAATACAGTGAGTATAATCGACGTTCGTACTTTCCTAAAAAAATAACCTAATAATGATTATAAATACTGTAATAGTGATGTTTATTTTGTTCCTTTTTTATTGTCTGTGTCTATTGGCCAGTCTCCTTACTTTATATTTGTCATAGCTGTACGATATCTAAAAAATCTCTTCATTATATCATTATCATAACGTCCATGGATAACGTCTCTTAAACAAAATATCTTCAACTTTGACCTCTTTAACAGAAAGAAGATAACGGTGTTCTTGTCATATTATCCCCGCGTCAGTTGTTATGCTCTGCTGGGAGGAGAGATCGTGTAAAAATTGTTTTAAGATAGCTAGGTTTATTAATTGCAATGAATTTTGTTAAAGTTTTCGTACGGAACATGAGTCAGATGAAGCCGTTAAAGAAGGTGGGCATTGTTGGAGTTCCTTTCGAAAAGGGACAGAAGAAGTATGGCGTGAGCGTGGCCCCCGCGGCCATGAGGTCGGCTGGATTACTCGATCGACTCCAAGAAATTGGTAAGAATGTAGTGGTTAACCGTATGTAATATGTATATATATACAGTATTTCTATTTTATTTATCGCGCTATCTTTTACTGGATTTTGCTAAATAAATGGTTTCAACTTCGGGGCACGGAGGCTTTAAAGTTCGATCGCAGAGCGTTGCCAAGCTTTTAGCGTTTTATCAAACAAGTTACAAATGTTAGCGAAGTTAGACCAACATTCGGCCGAGGCAACATTTTCCAAAGCCGAGCTCGGCGTGTAGTTCTGGGGCTTGCAACATGGTATATGATAAAAATAGTACACTTCGCTAAAATGACGCAATAATTAAATACGCACCAACCTGTACGAAGACGAATAATCCGACTTGTATTATTTTGTTATACTTTTTGCATATTATAAATAGGTGAATGCCATACGATTCAATAAATGTACAATTTACCTACGTTTATTTTTGTCAGATGGCCTACATGTTAAAGACTACGGTGACGTCGACACCCACACCTACCTTGAAGAAAACCAGACAGATGTGGAAAATGTAGAGAACATGTCGGATCTAGCGCTGGTGTCGGCATGCAACAAACGACTCTCTGAGAAGGTCTCACAAGTGATCCGAGATGGCAGGATAGCTGTTACAGTCGGTGGAGATCATTCTATTGGATTGGGTAAGATAACTTCTTTGATACAAGTATATTACCCCTACCCGGGTTCGAATCCCAAAGAGCGCAATTATTTGTGTGATGGGTAGGAGTTTTTGTTCCTGATTTTGTCTTAGATGTCTACTATACAGGGTGACATTTTAATCAGTGTCCAAATTTTTTGTAGGCATTTGGTATCAATAATAGACTCCATTTAAAAAAAAAACTGGTAGGTATATTTAAATTTATAATTTGTCTATCCCAAAAGAATTATCCGTACTGCGTGGTTACTGGGCATTCAGTACCGCGCGGAGCGGGGCGGGGCCGAGGGAGGGGAGGCGTGCCGTGCGCAAACCTTACTACCCGCTGAGGTGCCCGCGCGGTAAAGTTTTTTTTGGGGTAACTTTAATCAGCAATTGCTAAAATGTTTTGTACTGAATGATATGAAACAAAAAAAAGGTATTTTATAATTTTGCTGAAGAATCTTATACTTCAATTTGGACACTGAATAAAATGTCACCCTGTATATTTAGGTGTTTAAGTATATATTTATCTATTTAAGCATGCGTTTTCTTGCACCCTCATTGATCTTACCGTGGATCAATACTGTGGGACTATATCAATATGACTGTGTAAATTTATTACTTTGTATCTCCATTTCACTGGTCCGAATTATTACCGTACTTCATAATAGAATCAAACTTTTCTTAGCCATCTATATCTCGGGCAGTTTATAATGGGTCGCAGGTTATGCATACTTGACGAGATTCAACAATGGTATAGGTAATGATAGGCTGTGACCGGGTTATATCATTGTCAAATCTTGCAGTGTCCTAAGACTTAACTGCTTAGCTATAATGTTTATGCTAGCCCTGGTTTCTAGGAACTGTCGATGGTCACTATAAAGTGCACGAGGACATGATTCTGATATGGGTGGACGCGCACGCCGACTTAAATACCAACAAGACCTCGGGCTCAGGTTCTGTCCACGGCATGCCGGTGGCTCTTCTCGTCAAGGAGCTCTCCGACTACTGGCCCTATCTCCCTACGATGGACTGGCAGGTGCCCAAGTAATATTATACTTCATTTTAAAGCAATTTTGCACAGTCCCTAGCTCTAGGGGTCACCATAATGCCGGTGACAGTTATAGGGACTGGCGATTTATACTCCAAAGTGTAAAAAAGGGATGAGTCCCGTTTCGATGCAATGCTTCCATTCTGAAGGTTATTAATCAAAAAAGTATAATTTTAATTTTGCTCGGTATACCTAAGTATTTATCTCGGGTAACATTTTGAGAGTACAAGTAAGTAGTTAGATATAATCTTATCCTTTTTCCTCCTTTTTCCACAACGTGGCATTCATTGGTTCGTTTGATTACCCGATATTTTTTATCGTCTCCGTACCGGAGCTTAGTTAGGGGGAAGATTGGGAGCATTCGTAGTTCTACACATTTGTTAAAAATTGTTGAAAACTGTAAAACAATACGAAAACAATTTTGGCCATGCTGAAACGGAGAAGTTCGTTCACTTCACCCGCTCGTTCAATAAGTACTAGTGTTATTTTTGATAGACAAGCTTTTTGTAACTACCGCGGGGTGCATTCGCACAGCACAAATATACGTAGGATAGTACGGCGACTCCCTGAAAAAAATATCCGAAAACTCAATAAAAACAAAGACCCACCAACAAAAGAAACAATAGGCATATACTATTTCCACCCGGGTACAATTGTTCGTTGCCTTGTGACTCTTAGCGTGGTAAGTAGAAACCCCGATTAATTTGTCAAATATAATAAAGCCAATTTGATAAAACACGAACAATAAAACATTATCCACGGAATCGTTACGTCGAGATGATAATTGCAAGTATACCAATAATTGGGAATCATTGATTTGTTAAACAATTACAAAAGCGAAATCATAAATGACCAGCTGTAGGACTTCGAAGTGAAGTGTCGGACAAACTTAATAGCTATAATAATAACTCAATAGTAACTATGCCATAATGAAAAAAGGACAAAAAATAACAGTATTTTAGATGGGTAACCAGCAACCTCAAAAATGCTCTTTGTAAGGAAACCAGCAGCCTTACTGCCACGCTTCTTGTGGGATATTCTATGCGTGGGTGGGAGCATACCACGCGATTGCGAATGTGTCAGCATTATTTATAAGATAAGATAAGATAAATCTTTATTTATTCTAGAAGTAGAGGTTGTGGCAGGTAATTATTTCTAATTGTTTTCTTAATTAACGGTGAGCGGATATAAAATGAATTATATCTTCTTACAATAACTGTATCATTACGGTAAGTAAGTACCTATAACCCATTTATGGTAATCAAAAACTGCAGTTGTCAGTGCAGTGAGGCTGTGCTCAGACTGATGGTGCTTGTACTAGTAGAAGCGTACTCGTAGAAAGAGAAAAAGGCACTCGAGATTATGCGCCATGTCGAGTACTGTCTGGTTTGCAAAACCTACTGAATTAATTCTGCACAGAGGGAATAATCCTCCGTAGGGTGATTTATAAGGGTTGTTATTCTGCAAGAATATAGTTAACTTTTAGTAAATAACATAAACCGCCGCTGCTGACCACTAAGCTAATCACTTTATATAAATGTCGCAGTGGAATAGTATCATCCGCCGTTTTACATAACAGCTAGCTGTTTTACAAAACAGCGTTGTTATGTAAAACGGTGGAAAATATGCCTGCGACATAAATAACGGTACCGGATGAATAAGAAATTGTAATTATTGTCGTGCCCTAATGGCCATGCACGCATTTTCTTAATATGAAAAGTCAATGACGCGTCTGGTTACTTTATTTGTTTCAGATTTCAGTTATTTACAATCTACCGATGTCTTTTTATTCCCCAATTAAATTCCTAACCATTATTCAAGCAATGACGCATAGTTGCAGTGTCAAAGAGGCAACCGGATGGCTCGTTAACTACATAAATTTGTTATATTTATAAACATGCATCTAGATTAAGCCTAGAATGTAACTAAGCTTAGCAAATAATCTTAAATAATTGAGATTGTGCCAAGTAATTAGTAGGAAAAAAAACTTTTACTAATTAAATCAGAAATAAACATTTGTTTTAATTATTTTTTACACAGATTTTACATTTTCAGATTTTCGATTAAAAGCCTCGGTTACCTCGGCTTACGCTCAGTGGACAGCTATGAACGATTGGCGATAGAAAAATACAACGTCCCTGCATTCGCAATGGAAGATATAGACAAGTGAGTTAATTCACTAATAGTTAAATTAAGTTAGTTAGCTAATAAAATGTTAGTCACGTATGCTCCTTCGGAAACGTTATTCTTGAGATGCGTTATAAAGTGAACACGCTCGAGGGATATAAACCTATTTCTATTCAAAATACGTAGTATACTATTACTTATTCGTTGTCAATATATGTCCAGTTCAATAGAGGCCCGGGCTTGGTTACGCCCCTCGGGTAAGTAACGCGATACTAACTACAGCGTAGATAATGGAGACTGGGTGACGTTTCCTGAGCACAGTCTATATATTATGTACTACCCTTTGCCCGCGACTTCATCCGCGTGGAACATTTTAACATCCTGCGTGATTTGCGATTTTAAAAAGCAATGACGCGTAGTTTCAGTGTCCGAGAGGCAACCGGATGGCTCGCGATATTTGAGCTCCCGAAGCGTTGTGGAACCTCCCTGGGCGACCCGAACTGAGCCAACTTCGACTGGGGCGGAAATTGACGCCAGGTATTCGATTTAGAGCAGCATTTATTTAAACAGCGTACACACCCTAAGGCAACCGCTATTTCAATCGGCTGCCTCGCGTCATACAATTTTTTAAATACTTTTTTTCTATTGCCGTTCCAGTCTACGTTGGCTCAGTTCGGGTTGCACAAATACCGCGAGTCATCCGCTCTGAATATTAGACATTTGTTCAAATCTCTGTTTCGGCCATTTCCCTGCGACAGATACATTTATTAAAATAACGCCTTAATACGGAATGTGCGCATATAAGTTCTCAGATGAGAATAGTTTTTTTTTTATTTGACAGAAACTTTTACGTTGACACTCGCTGACGTTGAACGCAGACATAGTGAAAGCTACCACTAAGGCCAAAGCGTTTTTGATTTGTTCGCTACGAATGTGTGTGTTTGATGATCGCGTGATATCATAACATGGACTTTGTTAATTATATTTTTAGTGACCCCAAAATCCGCATCGGCATCCGTATCCGCGGATGTGCCGCCCCCAAATATCCACATCCGCGGATGTCAAAAAATAACGTCCGCGGCATCCCCGAGTCCAACCTTCCAGTCACAACTGTTAGGGTGCAGGGGACCGATTTTTGACTTTCGAGCGGTCGACTCTTTCACTCGAAAACTGACAAAAATTATGAAACGCTATTTTGAAATAGCGATAGAAAATTTAAAAACCAGAGGTATTGACCACTCGTATTCAATTCTATTGGTAGAGAGTACGGGTCTGCCATTTTGACACTAAAAACGTATTTACTTTTGTTTGATTTTCGAGCGCTAGAAAATCAAAAATCGGTCCCCTGATCGCTTGGTATGGGTGGATTTAACCAAACCGTCTGTAATCGTAAGCAGTGTTCGTTAAAAATCTGAGTACAGTAAGTTTATAGGGCGTAGACTTAAATTGTATTATTACTTCAAAAGAAAGAATATAGTCCAGTTCCAAAAATATAGTCATAGTCGGCCAGTGTCGTGTCGGTCTGTCAGCACGGAGGTTGGACGCCCCGACACCCGTTGAGTTTGGGTTCGTTAGAATCGTCTTAATGAGTAGTTGATGATGGTATACAGGAAAGTACAGTCGGCAATAAAAGCTTCTACCAAAAATTAAAATTTTCCTACAAACTTATTTAAATTCAGAGATTGATTAAAAGTGTAGATGATGTCGTCACTAACTTTGAATGTAGCGGACTTCTTTACTAAACAGCTTGTGGATTGTTACAGACACGGGATAGTGAACTCCGTAAAGCACGTGCTGCAGAAATTAGATCCGCAACAGATCCGGCCCATCCACGTCAGTTTCGACATAGACGCGCTCGACGCGCTCGAGGCGCCGAGCACGGGCACACCAGGTAAACCACCAGAGACAATAGGTACTTCTCGCCGGATAACATGGACCTATAATACTCAGGACAGGCTATACGTGATGCCACAACGAGGGACGGAAAAGCATTAAGAAATGGTCTTAAAGTTAAAATGGCTGATGACTGATGACTTGCCATAAACAACCTACTTAATTTGGACGGGTAATGGTTTATGTGCCACAACTTCATACTAAATCAGTTGAGGCAAATTAAAAAGAGTGAAACTACCTATATGAGAAGGATAACGAAAGATATTTCTCTCTGTCAACACTTATCGAGATTTGTATGCTACCAGCTCGCTCGCACGTACCACACCATTCTATCGAGCTGGCGGTAACACGTTAGATGCACCATGTGTAAAGAGTTCCTTTTAATTTAATTTTACTACAAAAACGGGTTACATAGATACCTAACTACCTAAATTAAAATTAAACTTATTGACTATTTGTGGGCAGGAAACATGAACCCTCAATTATTACACGACGAAAGGTATCCTCCAGTTATATACTTATCACAACTCCCGCTGCATGGTATCTTAATAATACCTAAATCCTATTTAATTAGCAAAATTTTGTATGTTTATTTATTTGTTTGTAAAGTGGCTTTAACGATTTAGGTGAGACTTATAGTTTAGCGAAAACCGATCTCGGTCGGTCTTCTTTCCGGGAAGAATCATTTCCTACATGTCTTGACTGAACAAGGTGTAGCCTCCCAAGTACTCCTCTTATAACTTAGGTACATAAGTTTGCCTTACATTCCAATTGGACTCTGAGAAGTTGGTCAAAGACATCCTACTAATATTATAAATGCGAAAGTTTGGATGTTTAGATGTTTGTTACTCAATCACGCTCAACCGATTTGGATGACATTTTGCACGAAAATGCACGGAGACGAAGTCGCGGACGGATGCTAGTTATCCATACTAATATTATAAATGGGAAAGTGTATGTGTGTGTTTGTTTGTTTGTCCGTCTTTCACGGCAAAACGGAGCGACGAATTCACGTGATTTTTTTAAGTGGAGATAGTTGAAGGGATGGAACGTGACATAGGATAGTTTTTATCCCCAAAATCATCCCCTAACGGGGTGAAATGGGGGGGTAGAAGTTTTTATGGAGATGCGATATAAACGAGTTCCACGCGGACGGAGTCGCGGGCAGAAGCTGGTAAATAATATCTACGCAATCGACAACACTTACCTAAGCTCATCGCATAATATTTTGTCAGGGTTGTGCCCGTTATTATATAATCTGTGCCGTTGTGCCAACTCCCAGTACTCATGATAAATAGGTATATAAAAACCAATAAGTAGTTATCAGCGTCGAATGGTTGTGTTATAGGTGTCATGTGGTAGGTGTTTAAACTCCAATCATGAGTTCGGCTTTTTATGGGGGATGAAATTTCAATGAGTTTCACACGCTTCTTTTGAGACGTTAACTCGGCGCGGTTTGGTCAAGCAAACGAAACGCATTAAAATCTACTTAAGGGGCTACCCGAGGTTTTCATCGATTATTGACAAGTTTTGAATCTTTCTGAATACTTTTGCACTACAGATAGAATTAGAAGTCAAACGGTTATTGGTTCTTCAATCTTTTATCTCCATTTTTGCCTACCGGGTTTTGAAAGAAATGAATACTGAATTTTGTATGATTTTTTTAAACATTGTCTAAAACAACACTTATTTAATTAAGTATAATTAATTAACTTGAGATCTAACATATACGAAATCTACATATTTGGTTTTGTTTATGACGTGTCTAAAAACGTATCAGTTCGGTTTTCATTGTAAACTAATTAACATAAAAGTTATGGCCAGAAAACCAGTTTTTGGGCTAAAATTGTTAAACTTTGATGCCAAATATCTCGAAAACAATGAACTGTGAAGTAAATTTGGGATACTATATTGCTTAAAGTCGTTGTTAGTAATATAATAAGCTAAAAAAACATTAGGAAACTAAGGGATTCAGATCGAAGGTCATTGGCGTATGGGAGCCCCTTAATTAGAATCCCGAAAATGTATCTCAGAACCTGACCTAATTATCGAATTATTTCTGTTAGGTATACTTAATATTCAAACCCGCATACTATTCCGTAGGCTACAATGTATGCATCCCACAAAGGTATATCCTTTAACAAATTTAATACTTAAAGTATTTATACACAAGTAATTAAAGCCATAAAAAACATATAAATGCGACTTACCGTCGTAAAAAGGATCACTTTTAACACCGGTTGCGCAGCAACAGCACACCAGACCCGCTAGCACAAAGCACACTAAGTTTTATGTCGGACATTCAAGCATTCGTCCCATTTTGGAAAATATGCGAGTGCAAGAGGGACAAATGCTTTATGCCGACATAAAACTTAGTGTGCTGGGGTTCAGCACGTCTACCTGACTCGACATATTGGTATGAGATGTGACTTTATGTCGTACTCGTTCTCGTGTCTGTCTGTCACGTAAGGCTCGGTGCGAGTGAAAGAGAGAACCCACAATTAATAACATGTCAAATCTAGTACCAACATTGTCAAGTCAAATAGGATCTAAATCCTACAGTAGGTATTACCACGCCAATATTGTTAATATAACGACACAGGCGTGGATTTGTGTTCGCACTCTAACGTGTACGTATAGTGTTGATCATGGAACTGATGCATTCTTATTACACTAATAAACCTACTTACATTCTGATTATATCTCAATATTCTTCTTCTTCGTCGCATCATCATGACTAAAGGCCGTAACTACACGAGGTCGTCGGTTTGCGCACTAAGGGTGAGTCGCACCCAGAGTTGGGCATTATTCGAATAATATTTTATTTAAATAAGTATTCGAATAAACAATCATTCGTTAAAAAAATATTCGCGAATAAATCATTCGGTAGCATTTTCAAATAATAAATGATTCATTCGTTATTTTATTCGAATAAATACCACGAATGATCCATTACACAAATGTTCAGTTCATCGTTTCCAAAATTTTTATAATTATTTCATCAATTTTTTAAGGTGAATATGTTTTGTTGAATGTAGTGGTAATACACACCGCCGACACGTCACTTAAGTTTTTCGAACTTTTCTGAGATACCAAATATATGTATCTATAAAGACAGATTTAAAATGATTGGGATAGATTTTTTTTTGTAAATACATGTAACGAGGCACGAAGGTAGTTTTTTTATTAGCTAATTATTCGACAATATTATCCGCGAATAAATTATTCGTGGAGTATTTTATTCGCGAATAAATCATTCGTAGAATAATTAATTCGCGAATAATTTATTTGCCTAATTTCGAATAAGAATAATCATTCGATAAATGTATTCGTCATTCGCGAATGATTCTGTTATTCTCAATCGTTATTCGTCATTCGAATAAAATTTGCCCATCTCTGGTTGCACCAAACCGTCTGTATCGTCTGTCGTGTAATCGTAAGCGGTGTCCGTTAAAATCTGAATGTATGGAACGTTTGACAAGTTTCTATGGACCGACAGCTGTCAGCGCCATATTTAACGTTGATCGGTCTGTAATCGTAAGTCGATGCAACCCACCCTAATACTCTCCATCAGGCCAATCGGAGCCATCCGGAGCACACGTCTGCAAGGTTCCTTTGCAGATTACCTTCACTGCGTCAGTGTAACGGGATGTTGGTAGATCGTGGCTCCTTTTCCCTTCCACGTGTCCCATTGTTATCTCATTAAGTACCTACCTAAATGCAAAAAACTTCAAACACTGTACTCTGCCATGATTTTTTCCATATACCCCGTAGTAACCATTTAGCCGGCAGAGGGCATACAATGACCTAATAATTTCTAGTAGTGAGGGTCACTGAGCTAAGCCGCAGACGAACGGACATACGAACATAACGCAACTAAAACTATAAGGATTCCTGGTTGACTACGGAACCCTAAAAAGAAATCCTCTTGTGCGACTCTGCCCGTTTGTCTATCTGTCACAACGTTAAATATCTCAGGAACTAGGTATGCAATCAATTTGAATTTGAGTAAATAGCATTATACAAATTAGCAGAACGGCTTGTAGGGAAAATGAAAAATTTAAACGTTGATTTTTATTTTTTATAAAATTACCATATATTAATGAGGAGGGGCAAATATCATTTTAAGTCTATCATAAGACTAAGCTAAAAGAGTGGTATCAAATGAAAGGGCTTTTATAACCTACAAAAGATTAACATCCTTAAATTTTACTCACTAAACAACAAAATACTAATCATACAATTACAATATAAATTAGGCACCGATTTGTCACTAAAATTTGAATAAATAAAACAGAATAGATAAGATTAACTTTATATAAATATTGAAATAGATTCATGTGATAAAGAATTGTCGCTAAAAACCAACAGTTCCTCGGCCGCGCAAGTCCGCCGAAATATTGCGCTTGGCCGTATGCGTTGGTAAGATATTTCCAGAATTAATGGAAGGGGAACGACTTGTATGTTGTATACAATTTTGCACGGGACCCTCGCGAAACGAGTTAGACTCGCACTTCACATCACATCACACATCATCAGCCTATAAACGTCCCACTGCTGGGCACAGGCCTCCTCTCATGTATGAGAAAACAATACCCAACTGCCGCGCGAAATTTTAACGCTCACTCAATTTTCCAGGTCACTAGTGATTGACAAATAAACCTTTTCACGTACGGTCAGCACGCACCTATTAATCACGCCATAGTATAGTTTACGTCCCAGTCAATAAAGTCGCCTTCCGACCGATGTGGCGATCGCTCTGACCGCTTCGTTATGTTTGACACTGCCTGTACATTGCTGCAGGGGTCGGGTACGGACACCGTTACCAGCGGAATTATGTGGAGCCTCGAATATGTGTGTAGATTTTGTGCTTTTTGTACACTGTTCTGTCTTACTCTAGTGGCCGAGCCGTCAATAGTTCATTATATGTGTGTAAAAAAAACCCAGATAGAGATACGATTTGTATCTCTTTTTCACTTTCAACTTTTCATAATAGATACATTTAAAATTCGGTAACCATCGTCTCTACATATTATAAAGCTTGTTGCTCGTGATGAAATCGGAACTACGGGCAGATTTTTATGAGTATTTGCCACAGACACTGCGCTACTGTAGAACAGAACATAAGACACGAAACATGTAATGTTAATTTAGGTGCCGCCATACCTACATTTCGGTGATCAGATAGCTGTCTTGAACTCTTGACCTACATTTGTGATCGAAGTCTTTTATTGAGCTTCATTGTTCTCCGGAAACAAAAACACACTTTTTGCGCTTAAATTGAGCGATATCACGGCTACGACTACGTACTTTGAATAATCTGCACCTCAATACAATTTCCATTGTTATTTTAATGTAGGTACGAGTATTTGACGCCCACGAATCACATTGAAATCACCTTGTCACCCCAATTGACGAGCAACATGTTTACCTCCACGTTAGATTAAAGTCAGTGCCTACGGTGCATGAAATATGAATGTAATAATACTCTTAAACCGTTTGACGCCAAGCAACGCTACGACATGCTACGCCGCGCCGTAGCGACGTAGTAGGTAACGTTTTACAGCGAGCCTTTAGGGAAAATCGCTCGTAGAACTGGAGTCCCAAACATATCATCACTGGCCTTGAATGGATTATCAGACTATCGGTAGCTGCAATAAAGGTTTTGTCGAGGATGTACCTACTACTGAAGAGTCAATCTGCGTAGAAGCAACCTACGCTATGTTTGAACAAAACAAAAACGAATACGCTATAAGGCGCATATACCCGCCCCGCTCTCGTGGTTTGAACCGTCTATAAAATGATTGACCTAAGCAAATTATATATTATAATATATAATACATATACATAATAATATACATAATTATAACAATATATAATAATATATATACATAATTATGTATAATAAAATAAAAATATGTAATACATGGTTTAGGGTACATCATCACTAATTTACATACATATGTATATGTAGTGTTGATGCAGTTTATGTCAAGTATGTAAATACTCAGGTGGTCGGCGCATGCAGCGCATCGTAAAAATTCGAACATGATGTACCCGCTTTTGTAGTCGCAAGTTAACAAAGTTATACAATGAAATTACACTGGTTGCTGCTAGTGCTAAGCTATGTTCAACCCGAAAACCGGCAAGTGACCAAGCAGCAGGGTTCAATTTCAATTTTATCTATTAAGGCTATGGAAGCATTTTTTTGTATTGACACAAAATGCATGCATTTTGTTGTAATTTTTTCATCTAAGTGAAGTTGTAATAACTTTTTGGAGAAATGTACGTTCTTATACCCGTATATTGTGCAGTGCGCGGCGGGCTGACGCTGCGCGAGGGTATCACGCTGATGGAGCTCGTGCACGACACCGGGCGGCTGCGCGCAGTGGACCTGGTGGAGATCAACCCAGCCGTGGGCAGCGGCACCGACCGCAGCCGCACGCTCGACGCGGGAGTTGCGCTGCTGCAAGCCGCGCTCGGCTTCTCCCGCCGCGGCACAGCCCCTCGCGGCCAACTCGACCTACCCATACAAACCCACCACAAGCACTAGACATCGTCAGCCGCATACTTGCCAAACCAGTGTACCCAGCACCATTATTTCCAAAATGACGGCCCGCAGCCCGTTCCGCTCGCGCGGGTTTGCGAGCCGCTGCTGCTAGGAGGACCCACCCAAATATTAGTGGTGAGGGAGTAGCCACAACTTCGTGGTCAAACCGTTGAATGAGCGAATCCACTGAAACCGTGGCTTATTTTTTTCTCCGACAACTTCTGGTATTCATTTCCGATTCCAACCACATTGCGGCGTAACAATTTTATTTGTTGCCTAACCAAGCGCCCAACCAACGTAATAAGGAATTTAATAAAATCTCCGTTCAATTTCGACATTGTTATTGGATTTTACGATAAATATTTGTTGGGACGTCGTACCTACGCAATTTTCTCGACTAGGTGGTCATCGCTAATTGATGCATATTCAATTTGAAATTTGTTGATTTAGTAGGCTCTGTTTATTTTTAAATCATGCAAAAAAGGTACCGAAGCAGCCGAAAAGAATGTAATTCAGACAAAATCATTTTCCTATTCCAAGCACAAGACTGATAAAAACTCCATAGATGTATAATAAGTTACTTACCCTGCCTATACCTATGTTTTGCTACATTACCTATTAAATGTCGGACACTGGCCCTTCCTTAACGTGTTTTATTTGATTAAATATTAAGGCAGTCTTTTTATGTACTTAATAATCATATTATCCAATCCCATATAAATAACGAACCTCCATACGTTCTTTAAATTAGCGTAACGGCCGGAATAGCAGTGGGTAATAGAATTTCCTTGATTGAATAGGGCACTGTAGCGACTTATCGTATTCCAATTATACTGCACAAACAGGTGCTTCGTGCAAACTCCTTTAACCTTATGTGTATTAATGTGGTGATGAAGTACACATGTAGGTACATATTTCTGGTAAGTATGTATTTGAATCGTTCGAGAATACACATAATTACGAGTACTTAGGTGCTAACTAACTTTAACTAAAATTAACCACCATCTAATCAACTTCCACAGATATTTTCTTTAATAATCTGTACTGATGCCTTGGAAGCACGAAATGAAACTGAAACAGTAGCTCAAAGAATACTTCAGAAATACCTCGATAAAATTCCAGACATTGAATCCAAATACGTCCTCAACGAAGGATTGTCGAAATCGATATCGAGGCATTTCAAAGACAAATTAAGCGTGCTGCCTTTATTTAAAATGTCTGTGAAAATAGATCGCAATAACCCTGTGAAGATACCGTGGACACTTCAGCAAGATCCAGTGAACAAAGTTGCAAAATCTTCCAATATCGCTAAAATTGAGTACAAGTACATGAAGCCATCCGCTGCCTCCTAATCGTAATCTCACGTGAGACGCTCAATAAAATGGTCGCAATATAACTACTCCAGTAAAAATACGGTTTTGTAAAAAACCTTAATTTATAATAGCGTTATTTTTATTTAGTTACGTTTTAAACCTTATCCTGAGGTGGTTTATTCAAGAATCCTACAAACTTTCCACCCGGAAGAAATTATACATAGGTATATGGTACATTTATACATAACGTTTTCGCTGTCTTTATATGTATAATTTGGCTTCAATCAGTATCCGCGCATATATAAATTACCAAAAATAATTCAAGACTGATCACTGATCAGGTTATGATATTATTATTGATGTCTATATTTAATTCGAATTTGTGTCCGCGTGGTGATTTAAATGATATTTGATATGTTTATCCGTTTTACCGTTAAAATAAAATTATTGGACTAATATATCATGATTGTAATTTATTTCCTGGATCAATTCTCGGGGAATCTCTACGTTTGAAGTATTACTTAGTCAACATTTCAATTGCGACATGTTAAGTCGGGGCTTAAGCATCAGATTAATCTACGTTACGTAGGTACAAAAAGTACTTAATGACTATAAGGTAATATTTAAACGTAGGTACTGGGTACAGACAGGGGAACTAATATACGGATATAAATTACTATATGTTAATTAATGTAAAAAAGTATATTGGTACACAATTAAGAATGATAATATAGATAATATAAAATAAAATCCTTAACTAATATTACACTTATTTGCGATTCGGGTGCCGATGCGCAGATAGCCAAAGCAGGAAAATTGCATTTCGGTAAAAGTTGTTAATGACCGTCTTAATTAACACATTATTAGAAATGCGTATTCTGTGCCAAAACGACGCTATTCTATTTCTAATAATGGCAAAGAAATCGGGTACCCTGGCGTCAGCAAACATTACCGATGCACGACGGTATCGAGGCTGTTTGGTGATAATACGTAAGGCATCATTGTATTGTACTCTAAGGGTGTTGTAAGCTTTCCGTGTATATTTTGTCCACAGCTGACAGGTATAAAAACTTTGACAATATGCTCTAAACAGGACAAGCTTAACATCCCTATAGCACTTTGCGAATCTGCGTGCCAGCATATTGCTGCGTATAGCCAGGGCCCTTCGTTCACGCTCGATGTCCAGGTCGTCTTGCATGTTCTCAAATAGTATGTGACCTGGGTACTTAAATTGCTTTACAACCCGAACTGACTCACCATTCAGAAACACCGGCGGCACCCTCTCCGGACCTTTACCATACTTAAAAATAACCATTTCAGTCTAAGCGATATTGTACTTCATGCCATTTCTTAAAGCGAAGTCCTCACAAACTGCTAAAAGTTCACGTAAGGCACTAATCGATGGACTGAGGAGAACCATGTCATCCGCGTAGCTTAAGTTATTATAACAGACGCCATCAATATGGCAACCAACACGAGTTCTCCTCAGTTCATCGATCAGATCGTTGACATAGATGTTGAATAGGTCCGGAGAGGTGAGCCCTCCTTGACGGACTCCACATTCTAGTCTATATTCACTAGACTGCGAGTCACCCCATCTTACGCTATTAGTTTGGCCTCCGTACCAACGACCATACTGTGTGGCACACCCGCATTCTGTAGTTTGCCCCAAAGCACCTTGTAGTTGACAAGGTCAAATGCCCGGCTCAAATCAAGAAACCAGGCGTAGGTGGACGTTTCTCTCTGCACGTAATAGTTAACCGGGTTCTTTAGACACAGTATGGCAGAGTCAGTTGAAACACTTTGGCGGAAACCAAACTGAGCATCGTTAATACGTTAATGACTACATCCCTCATCAGTTCAGGTTGCAAAAGCCGCTCCAAAATTTTACTAATTACGGTACCTATTACCTAAGGATATCGGCTATACAAGCTATAAAACTAGCTAGCAAACTATAAAAGTATATCACACATTCTGATGCGATTACGTTGAAATAGCAACTAATTAAGTGACAAAGGTGATTCTGAGGAATCGACGGAACTCCTCAAATATTATAAGCCCTCATACAGCCATTTAGTTATTTTTGTAACCATAATAATCAACGCATTTGGTCTCGGAAGGCGGTTCATGTGATAAAGTGGAAAGGAAATGTGGAAATATTGCAACAGCGCTGTTAAGTTACAGTGTTCGAGATTTGGAACTGGTCTTTTGACACATCGCGACACCCATATAACGTAAATTGGCACTGTTCATCGAAATAATAAAAAAGTTTCAATAGCTTCCGAGTTACAAAACAAAGTTTAATCTCCATGCACGCTCTTTTTAGCACTTATAAAATTATTGTCATATTTTTTACGGCTTATTTGTATAGAAATTAGCATTGAAAACTCGGTATGCAAACCATTACGTCCTACGACTTTTTATTTTTAAATTTAGTGATATACTGCTTTAATCGTTTGGAGTCTGTCAATTTAGAAATAAATCGATATGAATCAAATAATTGTGAATAGGAAAATAACAATGTATTATTTAATTACTGTTACGATAGTACGAAATAAAATCACATTGATCGAAACCGACATATTTGATTGTGCAAAATGTTGCCTTAGAAAATATGGCATTGATTTCTGCACGGCGCGCGAGCTCTCTCAATTTTTCTCGCACTATCAGTCTCTCTCTTTACTTACAGGTCACTTGTGTTAGCAGACGATAGTGTATAGGCTCTCTATTTGATTTCCTAAAAATAATTATTACACAGTACTCAATCGATACCTTTTATTAGCCATCATCAATCGTAATCGGATTTTATGACAATCGATTTACTCTAGCCACATCACTCTTTACATCATATTGGAACTGTCCAAAGACCAGTCCCAAATCTCGTACACTGTAGTAACATTTTGAGCTGGGTCCATTTCGTGACAAAACGTAATGTTTTATTTTAATCTGTATTGTTTCAATTGTTATTCACGAATAAAAGTTTGAACTTGAATTCATGTGGCTTAGCGTAGTACTGAATTAAAGTCGGTTAAAACTTTGTTTTTAATGGAAATTATCTACTACAGAACCCTGAGTCAGCACAGTACTAAATACGTGTGCTATAAATTCGTCGTTTAGTTATGAAAATGATTTCGGATGTCCCGGTTTCCCGCTGTTCGCCTCTAAATGTCTGTTTGTTAATTATAAGTTATAAGTGAGCCTTTGCGTCTATTTCAGACGATTGAAACATTGCTATGCATACATATTGCTATGGAGACATATTTTTATATAATATACACATAATACATACACTAACTGTGGCCCACGACTTATATCAAGATTTTATTCTACTGTTTTGTCCGCGTGATTGATTTATATACCCTTGCCGAATTTCAGTAGTTAGGGTTACTCAGCTAAGCCGAAGACGGACAGACGGCCGGACACGGTGAAACTGTTCCTTGTTGACTACGGAACCCTTAAAATTATAATAAAAAATACAACTAAATTGAGAACCACCTCCTTTTTTAGGGTTATGTAGTCGACTAGGAACCCTTATAGTTTCGCCATGTCTGTCCGCCCCTCCGCGGATAATCTCAGTAATTGTTAGCACTAGAAAGCTGTTTGGTACATTAGTACCATGTATATCAATCACGCCGACAAAGTGGTAAAATAAAAAGTGGAAAAAAATGTGTTATTAGGGTACCTCCCCTGTAAGTAAAGTGGTGTGTTTTTTTTTTATTTCAACCCTAACGTGTGATATATTTTTGGATAGGTATTTAAAATTGAATATGGGTTTGATAAAATCATTTTTTGAGATATTTTTTTAATTTATAGTAAGTATAGTGATAGTTAATATTTTCGGAGATAATCGCTCCAGAAGTAAAAAATACGCTCCAGAAGTAAATGATGTAATGGGGTCGGAGCAGGTGCGCCCATACATTAGGTCGAAAATATGTCGTGCTCGAATTGTCTTAGTTGTCTTTGGTCGTTCGTTGTCTAATAATAAAGTTGTTCGCTAAGTATTGCTTGTATTGTTTGCTAAGTATTGCTTGTTTAACGCTTAAGTGGGGATACTTACTGTGACGGACGGAAAACTACGGAACCCTACACTGAGCGTGGCCCGACACGCTCTTGGCCGGTTTTTTAAAGTTGGTTAATAATTAGGAGGTCAGAATGTACCGTGTACAGTACACTGCGAAAATGTGAAGTAGCGCGCTCAATGTTTAGATACCGACTCTTAACCATTTAGATAGGTAGGATATGTAGGTACATTGCGTTCGTGTCAACCAGTGCATATATTATTACTGCACTTTTATTTCTTTGTTAACAATAGTTCTCTTGTCATCCTTCTTGTACGAAACGAAGACGTGATATATCTTCTTCTTATTTCCCTACAGGCCGTGCGGCCAGCGGAACGTGAAGTAAAACAGCGCATATAGGATCAAAAGAATATCCTAGTGTCGGTTATATTGTCTAGGGGCTTTATTTGATTTTGTATTTCTTGCAAGTACTCAGAAAACTAAACCTAACCGTATAGAGGGCGCGACTACTACGAATACCAAACTTGAACCAATCGGGGATGGAAGTTTATACGGTTCGCGGACAAATGCTACTCTATACTAATGTTACGAGTAAGTAATGGAGGAAAAGTCTGTAAGAGTTGTCATCTCCGGAACTAGGTAAACATCCGAATTCGAAAAACCTTCCACCAGTAAGTACATGGATCTTCAGGTTGGGCATCCATACTATCCATACTAATACTAATATTATAAATGCGAAAGTGAGTCTGTCTCTCTTTTACCTCTTCACACTTAAACAGCTGAACAATTGTGGCATACAGATAGTTTGAGTACTGGGGAAGGACATAAGGAGGATAGGTCTTAACCCGGGTGATGATTGCATCAATCAGCTAAGGGGGTCAAAATATGAATGGAGCAACGATATAACCGAGTTACATGCGGACGGAGTCGCGAGCAGAAGCTACTAGACTAGACTATACTTTGTTCCGCGGCTCCGCCTGGGTCCTCTGTAATGCAAGGCCTAAGCCGCGCGGACAGCTAGTTTAGTGATAAAGTCGAACCTCTTTTGAAACCGATTTCAATGGTAGGTACTTACACACACTAACCTATACTTATTTTCATCAAAGATTGTTATACTTATATGTTTTACGTCACACCTGGCCATAATGGAGTTTTACTGCACGCTGCGCGTACGGGAAAACTCGCATTGTGGCCAGTACGCTTACCATGAGTTTGACAATGACGGCTTACGCTAACGAGTATCGAGTTTTCTATCTGTGCATCCCGCTCGTACTGTCAAAGTGCAATAGAGATGCACAGATAGAAAACTCGATACTCGTTAGCGTAAGCCGACATTGTCAAACTCATGGCAAGCGTACAGGTGAAGACGTAAAATTTTGTACTCAACACGGGATGTACCACAATTATCCAACACTAGCTGTACCTGCGACTTCGTTTGCATGGTAATGTGGCAGGAGTTAACGGATTTCTTCTCTTGGACATAGGACACATGCAGTTCTCATTTAGCCTATCAAGTAAAACGTTGAATAAACCCATTTTAGCTGAAATGCCGTTAAAATTTGTTTGTCTTTATCTGTCACTTGTCTTTATTTGAATTAGTAACAAAGGGACAAAACTCGTTTTATTTAACAGAGGTATTTTAAATTTTATGAATACCGGGGGAAAAGTTTAGTAGATGTTGGTGGCAATAGATCCAACAGGTAGGACAGAGGCTGCAGCATTAAATGTTTATTGATCTTCATCTGTACATATTAACACTTATATTAAATAAATAAAAACGTGATGACCGAAATGATCTTGAGTCACTCTGATGTTTATTTTTTTTTTAAAAATTCATACTACAATGTTTCAGATCACATTCTGCCGAATCTTGTGTATGTTCCCGATATTGCCAACTTAATGAAATGTGTGTTGCAACACGTCTATCATGCGACGGCCGCCACATACTTACTCTCGATTTTTCTCGCACTACTTATATCTTTTTTTCTAAATGTTCTAACAAGAAAGAGACGGATAGTGCGAGAAATATCGAGAGAGCTCGCTCGCCGTCGATTATAAAAGTATGTTCCTGTACGTTGGCTAATTTCTGTGTCTCTATATTGGCTGAATGTCAACTTGAAGGCGCGAAGTATGAAGTTATAATACCGCCTTAATACTGACGCGCTCGATAATTTAATGTTTATAAAAGGCCCGTTCTGTACCTACTTATTTAATACATACCACTGTTTATTGCTGATAAATATAAATACTGACAAACCAGCTAGCATGGCTGTCACAAGACGGCGCGCAAGCTCTTTCGATTTTCTTGAACTATCCGTCTCTCTCTTATGAGACAACTTAGAAAGAGACGTATAATGCGACAAAAATCGAGAGAGCTCGCGCGCCGTCTTGTGATAGCCGTGCAGTATCGTGACAAAATATTTACTCCGCGTGTAATCTTGCAGAAACTCAAATAGATTTGATGGCTGAACGATCGCGATGGCAGCGCTATACCATGACATTAAAAAAAAGGAAAGCGGTCAGACTTTTGACGTTATTTTGATGAAATTTGTTGATACATTTATTGAAATTACACCACAATACGAATTTAGCGCATAAAAGTTTCCATATCAGAATCGATTAAATTTTAAAGCTTTAGAATTTAATATGCGTATTGTGAAGGTCTATCACAACACCGGATCGAAATTATTACTGTTGGATAGTTAAGGCAAGGCCGCCATTTTGACGTCACTGACAGTTGACAGATATGGCGGCTATTTCAAGCAGAAGAAATGAATAATTTAATGAGGTCAAATGTTTCGGAAAATTAATTAATCGTCGCAGTCGGATAAAATCAATTCTAAACGGAAGCTAGAATAATGTACTTGTAAAAAAAGTTTCACGTATTTCCGTTCGTGGGAAGCTGAGATCATTCGTGACACACAATGCATGCAAAATGCTTAGTTTAATACAGGGGACCGATTTTTGACTTTCGAGCGCTCGACTCTTTCACTCGAAAACTGGCAAAAATTATGAAATGCTGTTTTGAAATAGCGATAGAAAATTCCAAAACGAGTGGTATTGATTGACCAATACCAATCGTATTCAATTCTATTGGTAGGAAGTAAGTGCTGGCCATTTTGACACTACAAACGTATTTACTTTTATTTGATTTTCGAGCGCTCGAAAGTCAAAAATCGGTCCCCTGGCTGATTCTTTTTTTAATTTAGAGATTTATTATAAGTGAGAGACGAAGAGCGACGGTAGCCTAGTGGTTCAGGCATGCGGCTGTCAAGCGGCGGTCGTGGGTTCGAGTCCCGGCTCGTACCAATGAGTTTTTCGAAACTTGTGTACGGAATATTTACCGTTAGCTTTTCGGTGAAGGAAAACATCGTGAGGACACCGGTAGGTCTAGTTTTCCCTCTGGGTTGGAAGGTCAGATGGCAGTCACTTTCGTAAAACTAGTGCCCATGCAAAATCTTGGGATTAGGTGTCAAAGCGGACTCCGGGCTCCTTTAGGGGCATTACCGGGAATAACGCTAGAAGGATGATGATGATTATAAGTGAGAGACAAGGCATTGTAGGTGTAAGTAGGTACCTAGACACACGGCACGTTTTGCCAAGGACGGCTTTTTGTTTAGAACGAACAGAAGCTGGCTTTATGAAATACTGTCTCAATTTGCCTTTCTTTTGTCAAGGAAACAACAATAATATCGATTTGAATTTGGCGGTGCAAAACGGTCTCAAATTAACAAAAAGTAAATCTTTAGTCGGGCGTAAATCGTTTTCCTGACGAGTGTACGGTAATAGAATAAATAATAGCACTGACATGCGTACACACAAAACATGGACCTAGACAATGGTCAATGGCAAATGGCCAATGGACAATGGACAAATATTAGAAATTTTCAGCAATAATATACACGGTGTTTTTTTAACCGTCTTAGAGCCGAAGCCCAGTTACATTACAATGAACTTAAAAAATGTTTTTTGTTTAGTTTTTATTTTTTTTAGAGTTTTTTTAATGCATAAAATATTGTTTTTTTTTGTATTAATATTAATTTTAATCATCCAGCTGAGTGACCGCAGTGTCCGCTAGCCGCCATCTTATGTAGATAGGTACGAACTCTAACCGGGTGAATGAACTTCGCTCCGTGCGCCATAGAGAATTTTTCAAACTTAATTACCTTTTATTACTAAAGACTTAACTAAAAAAATATTTTTTTTCACGAATGTATAGTACCTTTTGGATACTTTCAGTGTGCTTCGGCTCTAAGACGGTTAAAAAAACACGTTGTATAAGTCTAGCTGCCCGCGCGGTTTCGTCCGCAGAGAAGAACGCAGGCAAACCCGCGAAATAAATATAGCCTGCGTAAGCGAATTGAAAGAGTTTTAAGAAGGTAAGGTGGATGTAGATGGAAAGTTAGCTACGTCTTTTAGCATTAGATACTTAAGTTTGCTTTCAAAACTATACAGTTAGCCCGGACTGACGTGAGTAAAACTACTGGAAGAATTTAGGCAAAAATTTCCAGTAACGTAGCTTTCTTTAATACATTAGGTATGAAAAAACCTACTAATACATATTATAAATGCGAAAGTTTGGATGTATGGATGGATGGATGTCCAATTAATCTCAAAAACTACTGGACGATTTTTCATGAATCTTTCTCGTTAGGTACTATGTATGTATATATGTAAATTCTTTATTGTACATGAAACAGAACACAATAACAATACAATTATTACAGGAACAGAAGATACATGTATAGAGGCGAGGTTATCCCTGAGAGGGATTTCTTCCAGCTAACCTTACACCACCTACCTTACCTTACCTTTTTTATGTACCTTATATTTATCAGAATAGGACATATAGGCTAAATTTATTAAATGAAATATATCTTTTAGTCACTAGATGGCGCCAGATGTACTGACCGATCTAGTTTGGTCTTATTTTCTAGTTTTTAAACGACTTCGAAAAAAAGGAGGAGGTTCGCAATTCGGTAGTATTCTTGTATTCTTTTTTTTTTTCAATGTTTTTTACCTCAGAACTCCGTCATTGATGAAGCCGATTCGTATTTTTTTTTTGATTGTCAGTAGGGCAGATACTCCGGTTCTGGCCACTGTGTCGGTTTTGGCCATTTTCAACTTTAAATCGAATTAACTAAGGAACAGAAAACTTTACAAGTCTATGGTTTATAGTAGATACAAGAGTAAATCATAGCAAAACAGATGACGCTGTCATTTTTCATGTGTTACTTGTCATTCAGTTCACAGGAGCAATGTTTTGTCGCGCCACGTGTATATTGCTAAATTGTTAATTAAAACACTAAGGTTGGAAGGCGAGTAATTCGTCATAATTTTTGGAATCCTTCTATATTATCTTTGAGTTTATTGTTTAACATACATGTCAAAAGTATTGTCTAAGGATATTTAAAGTTATTTTCTTGACGTGCATATGAGAAATTGCGCAATGACTAGTGGCCAAAACTGGCGACTTGATTTTGTGATTTCTCCTTTTGTGGCCATGTACATGGCCATAACTGGCACACATACTAACCTAGTTCTGGCCACTTAGGTATCTGTCCCAAAAATCGTACAAAATTAAATGTTTTTCACGCAGAGACTAGAAATTGAAAAGAATTTGGAGTTTTCTACCTGAGTTAGTACAAAATACCTACTAGAAAATCTCACTAGGAACTACTTATACCTAACATTGATTAAGATTCTGAGTGAATAGGCACTATTTAGGTATGCATGTAACACCCTCGACCTCATCATCACTTACCATCAGGTGAGATAGCATGGTCAAATGCGTACCTATACGTAACAAAAAAACTAGCCTATGACAAATTATATATGTCGCAGGGAAATGACCAAAATGGAGATTTGATCAAATCTCTAAGGGATATGATCAAATCACGCAGGATGTTAAAATGGCCAATCCATTTTGTCATTTGCCTAGAAAATATCAGTTATTTGATCAAATCCCTGAATCGGTTTAGTGAAATGACGAAATCGGACAAAAGAGGCAACTCGTTTTTTCATTTCACTAGATTTGTTTAGTGATTTGATCGATCCCTGAAACGCGTCAGTGAATTGACGAAACTAACTCGCAGATATTGGCTCCTAAATCATTAGTCATTTAAACGGTTCTGGGACTTAGACTCGGATGGCGGATAGGTTAGAAGATGGTGGCGGGAGCTCTGCTCCCGCCACCGTCTTCGTGGTTATTTTTTTTATAAAAGAGCGGAAAAATCATTATCGCGTTAGTTTCGTCAACTCACTGACGCGTTTCAGGGATTTAATCAAAACACTAAACAAGTCTAGTGAAATGAAAAAACGAGTTGCCTTTTTTGTCCGATTTCGTCATTTCACTAAACAGATTCAGAGATTTGATCAAATTACTGATTTGTATTAGGCAAATGATAAAATGGATTGGCCATTTTAACATCCTGCGTGATTTGATCATATCCCTTAGAGATTTGATCAAATCTCTGTTTTGACCATTTCCCTGCAACATACTCGTATATATTGGCAGAGATGAGTTTCAATGTCCAAAATGTAACTTACCTACAAATAAATATGTCAATAAAACTGTAACTGATGTTTGTTTTTTGGTCCATTTTAATGTGGCCAAAACTGGCACATTATGTGTGGCCACAAATGGGTAAAAAGTGGCCAAAAGTGGCTGGCGGGCTCTTTTCTGACATTTAATTGTATATAAAAAAACGAATGTCAGAATATTGAAAGCGAAGATATGTATGACTACAGTAATATATTCCCAATGACCTAGAACATAAAGAGTGTCATAGTTCCATATTGAGACAGAATTACGGACGCCTGAAAAGACAATCAGTCTTAAAGTGGCCAGAACTGGGGCATCTGCCCTATATGCTTCCAGGCGGGTCCCGTTTTTTCAAGAATTCAGTTGGACGATGGGATCCATGACGAATTGAGGGAACTCCTCAATTATATAAGGCAAGCGTGTAGTGTAGTGATTTTGGTATTGTCTTTTATAACATTTATAACTCGTGTATTTACCTACACCCGGAAATCATAAATTTGGTGGAGTGGAATTGATGATGAAGACCACGAATGACTTATGGAATTTTCAATTATGTACTTAAAAGTACAAAAGTACGTCACATATACTGATAAGATTCCGTTGAGATAGCAACTAATCAAGTGCTAAAGGTGCATGATCCTTGTGGAATCGACGGAAGTCCTCAAATATTATCGGGCCACATATAGCGATTGGGTTTTTTTCTCTTTTGTCGTCAATGCGTTGCTTGCATTTGCTCTCGAAAATCAGTTCATGTGGCAAATTGGAAAATAAATGTGGAAATGTTCTCGTGGCTTGGCGGAGTACTGAATTGCAATCGGTTAAAACTTTGTTTTTTTTAAGTTAATTATTTCCGTATTTACCTACTCGCAAAAGGCAGGCTTAGGTACTCTTAGATGACGACCAATGGTTAATCTTCTTTAATGATAGCTGCGAGTTGGAACCCCAGCGATGAGATTTTTTGTTCTCTTTTTAACAGTTTATTTCGTTTTTTTTTTGGCAAACAATAAGTTATTGGTTTTTGTTTCATATTGTATAGAAATCGATCTTTCGTAGTATTAAAGCCGACAAAACGGTCCCAGGTAGAAACAAAGCTTCAGCATTAACTAAGAACAACACCGACGGTTGTGGATTTGAATCGATTATGCAGTCTTAGCGTTTTTAATTTATGCCGATATTAGTCCAACACGACCCCAACCTGGGGCCCGTTTCATGAAGCAACAAGTAACAAATTACAAGCGGAAGTCTCTTTCTATCAAAGGTTTTGAAAAGGGACTTCCGCTTGTAATTTGTAACTTGTTGCTTCATGAAACGGGCCCCTGGGCCAAACTTAATTACAATATGAACTGATAGTTACAATGTTCTGTTTGCGAAGTTACGGTAATATTGTATGACATTATTTACTAATCGTAATTTTAATATCAAAGAAAACCCATTTAATGCTGTTTTAGTATATTATTTTTATTAGTCTAAATGAAATCAAAAACATAATATTTATAAGCGGCATCTATCGAGCTGAAGGTTAGTTCAATAAAACAATTGAAGTGTGTCTGTATAAAACGTGTTATAAATCGAGTTGTATAGTCTCGTTTTGCGTCATGTCACAAAACATTTTTTTTGCTGTCAAAATATAATTGATTTTTTTCAGTAATAAATAAAACTTCACAGTAGAGGGCTAAAACATATTCAAAAAATAAAATTATACATATACTCAAACGTATTATTAATAGGCAACCTATTACAATGTTTCCAGGTCGATTAGACAACTTTATTTTCCCCATACATCGACGTTCCTTTCGTCCAAACCGTCACTCCTAGCGCCATCTAATGGGAACCAACGGAACCGGTATAAATCGCCTCGGGACAGATTGTCTTCATTCCAGCCACAGAGGTCATGCATAGAGGCATGCACGGCGGTGGCAAAAATATCCACTTACTGACGAATTGATTGACAAAGTCATGTTTTTTGGGCATGAACATGGATGAACCAGGATCCTATAAATGCCTTTCATAATTTTTGAAGAATGGCTTACGTGTGGGGAACGTATACTTGCGTGAGTAATCTTAATCTCTGAATGACAGTTCATGGTTGGCGGTCCCATTCTTTATAATGACGCAATTTAACCTGTCTTATTAATTAACTGTCAGTAGTCGGGTACAGGGTGCTAACACTGCTATTGAAATGAACAGATATCCGCACCGAACATAATTGGTCGCTGACTTCATTAGAATGGCGATCAAATACTATATTATACCGTATTATTTGCTTTCTCGTACCCAGGCACTATAAACTGTATAGTGAAACTCAGTATTATTTGAAAACCTTGGTCGCACTGCATTTTTAATACAAATAGCATTATGACATGCAATGTACCACGAAGTTTTTACAAGGGTAATAATATCGGGTCTATGGAAGTGGCATAAACATATTAAAACAAGTACAGATGGTTATGATTTATTCGGAATACTCCATGTTACATGTTTATCTGCAAAGTGCTATATTTAATTACAAAATATTACATAGACACCACAAATCATTGTTTCGAGGTAGATGCATTGGTCTATATTCCATTATGCTTTTATCAATTTTAAGGCACGCGACGATAATCGATACAAATGTCGATATTGTGGTTAGACCGAAGCTACGTTACCATCGAATATAGTTTTATTTTGGTCGATTCGGTCACATAGCGCGCACCACATGGACAGGAATATCGCTAGTGAAGGTCATACATGTAAGAATCGCTAACGCCGACTTTTTGCAGCAATACCTCGTGATGATAGCTATAACATGAACACCAAATTTCTAATTACAACGGCAGGTTTGTGTGCGTGTAGTATAGATTTGTACACAGATTAGTGGTTCATGCAAATATAAGGGGAAAGGGTAGGTAAGCTAAATATACAAACGAAATGTACATATGTTTCTGCCACGTAAATTGTGTACAGTGTAAAAATTTGTGTACATGAGAATCCCCAATATATTAAAGATTATCGGCCTTGTTGCAAAAGTATAAATTACAGTGTTACCATATGTTGAGATATTGGGCCCAACCATATACATATTTTAACGATCGACTGCAATTGGGCTCTGTCAGCTTGTACTCCGCTTGTTTAGTTGTCGAGCGAAACAAATGAACACGATACGCGAGAGTTGTAGTCGAGTTCGCACCACGTTTCAAGCATTCATTAAACCTTAGCGCGAAGTTCGTAGATCAAGGTTCTGATATATCCATTTATAACGCTTTAATAAGGCATCTGCAATAGAGATGGAAATATCCGAACTTGGGAATCCGCGGTGTTGGCCAGTGCACAGTGCGTAATATTGGTAAAGTAACGTAACAGTGATGTGGATGCATTGGATGTCGGAGCTTAGAAGTTGACTTGTGGTCGGTAATGTTTCTGGAACTTGTTGGCCCTGACCGACAGCTTCATTTGCCACTTGGCCTGCACGCGCTTCATGAAGTGGATGTCTCGCGCATTCCTGAAACAAAACAACGTACCCGTAAAGTAATACTTATCCTATTTAATATACACTATGAATGTGAAGGTTTGGATGTTTAGATGTTAGGATGTTTGAATCTCAATCAGGCAAAAACGGCTGAACGGATTTAGAGGCACATACATAGTTTATAACAGGGATCAATCCAGGCTTCAGGGATTATTTTTTATCCCTAAAATCAGGAAATTAAATGCGAGATGGAACTTGATATGGATCCAACTCGCACTGGGCCATCATGCGGATTACAGCGCATTCCCTCTAATTCATGCATGTTGTGCCTAGCAATGGGACGTACGAGGCACGTTCAATATATTAAAAACAGAAGTCATTCGTATCGTATCATTTTTAATTATTAAATACACTCTTTCTTGTTTTACGTGTTGTAGGTGTTTAAATTAAGTTAATTTTGCATCATTTATAAATAAAAACTTTTGTTGGACGAAATGTGGCTCATTTTTTTGTCAACGCGATGGTCTAGAGAGGGTAGTTAATTAATTGTATAGAATTTACGTCCCTGAATAGCACCCCTGGTAATTTGCAATCTCTTCCAAACAAAAACGCCATAAACATGTCATTTATTTATTTTTATATTTTTCTTAGTCTATCTACTTTAATTGCAGTACGATTATCTTGTATCACTCTTCCTTGGTATTTACATCCATATATTTTTCATTCATAATGGCTCAATTTCTAAAAATTAAAATAAATTATTGATGGCCTATAAAACCCACCTTTAACTTTGTTAAGGAAGCTGTGGTTTAAAAATATGATTAATGAGATCATTTTTTTTTTCCTGGCAAATATTTCCCTTGAAAATCAATATTTTTGATTACCACACGAGAGTTTTACCATTTATTTACCATAACTTAAAATTAAAATTGTCTATAAATATAATATATTTAAATACAATGACTTCCATACAGTCTGTCTGTACCGTAAGAGTCAGATCAAGCATCATGTTGTTATAAAAAAAATGTTTCTTTTACTCTAGTGATGTTGTTGTTTCGATGTATAATAAACAAAGTTGCTTCCCACTGTCTTTTTTACTGATAATTAAAGCAATACGTTCAAAATTATTCCCTAACCATTCCAAAATATCAAAAATACATAACATTCATATTCAAGTTTTCACTTCTGCCTGCACTCCCGGAGTGCAACCCGGTTTTTTTTTATAGATAGTGATTCAAGGAGAAGGTCTGTGTATAATATAGTACCCGTGCGAAGCCGGGTCGGGTCGGTAGTCATATATAATACGAAGAGGATGATGAATGTGTTAAGGTGAGGTTCCCTTACTTGGCAGCGAGCGCCTGGTCACGGGGCGCCCAACCGAGCGCGCGGTACACGCCCAGGAGCCTGTGCAATTTGCGGTCAGACTTCTTCACCAGCGCTTGACTGCTGTGCGTCACATTCTGTTTGTAGTACCTGCAAATAAACTTATGATATGACACTCGATGACAACTTGGTATCAACTACTATACCCTAAGATTAGAAAAGTTGTGCGTTAGGGTGTAATTCCGTGTATCGGAATATGATGCGCCAAAAGTCAGTGTATGTAAAGCTATGGCGCCGCTTTCGGAGTCTGCGGCAGACGCGTGCGGCATTTTACAAGCTTTATATTAACTTGCCCTGTTAGTATGTATGTATGGGACAAATCTTGCAAGTTAAATTTGACCCATTTCCCGGTAACCGAGTGAGCTGAAATTTTGGGTACAATTATAGTTTGGATGACAATTCAATATTATGGTACTGAGCTGAGAGTATGAGCTGATCATCAGATGGAGACGGAAGGTGGCCATGGGAATTCAGTACTTAACCGACGTAACCCAGTTGAGTTTGGGTTCGTTAGAATCGTCTCAATGAGTAGTTGATGGTATACAGAAAAGTGCAGTCGGCAATAAAAGCTTGAACCAAAAATGAACTTTTTGACAGAAACTTATCATACACTGACTAGTGTCGCGAGACGCGCGCGCCAGTCGCACGCGATCAATCGCGCGCGGCTGCGATCGGCCGAAATGAACGGAATCACACCTTTAATTGTCATGCAATTAACGCACGAAGACTATTTTGAATCGCAAAATTATTTATATTGTAATTTTTAAAAATCACTTCATGTTCGAAATAAGTAACACTTGTACAATATGTTCCTTTGATATCCTAGAGGTAGATTAACGGAGAAACTTAGACGAATTTATCGGTATTTTGATTCGTAAGTTTGTATGTCGGGGATTAATCATGAACTTTCGGGATGGGCATATGCTACATTGTATTCGGCGGCTTTGCTTGCGTTCTTTGTAATACGTGGGCGAAGTCGCGGGAGCAGCTAGTAAATTATAAATGCTTAATTGTGCAACAGTGTTTCTCTTCAACCTTTTTAATAATTTTGCTTTTCCTTGTACACAGGGACTGCTTTCGGTTGCGGTTATACCAGTATGAAACCGGTACTTCATTACAATACCTTAATGCTGTCAATTAAGCACATACGCAGACGCGAACAGAAACTCTTCTATAAAAATACACACCGCGGGTAGTAAAAAGAAACGCCTAGCTCTTCCTTCTCATATACCGCCTTAAGTGCCAGTACATCTAAACAGCCTAGCCAGCAATACATTCGTAAAAATAAAAATGTCGCTATTATTCATAAAATTCGCTGCAAACACACACAAATACTACAAAATACGCCAATATTTGATAAATAAACGATCGCTCAACAAAACCCATGGACCTACGATACTCAGGACAAGCTATGGTAATAATAATACCACGTGCGAGCGAGCTGGTAGCATACAAATCTCGATAAGTGTGACAGAAAGTGAAATATCATTCTTTGTCCTTCTCATAGTTCCACATCTGATTTAGTATAGTTGTGGCACATAAACCATTACCCGTCCAAATTGAATAGGTTGTTTATGGCAAGTCATCATCCATTTTAAGACCAGTTCTTAATTTAGCTGCATAGGAGCTTTTCCGTCCCTCGCTGTGGCATCACCTCAACCCCTCAAGCCGTTTGGACTGTAGCCTGTGAGAGTTTTTTTTTGTTTACTTACAATTACATACGCTCTAATAACTACAACTTAAAAAAGTTGAAAAACCCCCGACATTTTCATTTCAAAGTCCAATATCTCAAAAACGGCTAAACAGATTTTCATGAAACATGGCTAAGAACATTCGGGATAAAGTTATCTATGACACAAAATAAACCGCATTCAAATCGGTCCATCCGTTAGGGAGCTACTCTACCACAGACAGATAAGATCTAAACCTATGGAATTTGCTAACTGCATTAATTTAAACAAACAATGTATTGAAATTGACATTTAATGTCAATTTCAGTGTGACGGTTTGTTCACATAGTTAGCAAATTCCATTGATTTAGATCTTACACAGATACACAGACACGTTAAACTTATAACACACCTCTTTTTGCGTCGGGGGTTAAAAACATAACCCTCATGGGCAGGCGAGTAACTATAGCAACACTGGGCAGAAGGCCCGTCGTTACTTATCAATAAAAAATTCACTTTTTTTTCTAATTAACCCAGTTTAGACTGGTAAAATTGTAGTTTCGTGAAATGAGCCAATTTAGAAAATTCGCCCTAACATGTTCACAAAATACCAGTTCATATTAACAGCAACTTAATAATCATGCAACATTTAAGATGTTTTATCTAATATTTGCTTGTTAAAATATATTTATATTATTAAATGAGTTGTAAAATAGATAAGAATTGAGTCGTGTGTCGAGCCAACGTTACAATGTATTATGCAATATGGACGCGACATTGCGCGATAAAAATACATACATACATTCATTAAACATCAAAGTCGAAGATGGCCCCCTTAAGATTTTATTTGCACTTAAACAATATAGTATTCCGACCATCACCATCCAAGGCGTTGGTCTCAGACGGTCCTAAACGCAATTTGCCTAGTTGGAGTTTTGCCCACATTGCAGTTTGACCACCGAGCATTATGCCTAAAACGCAAAGTGACCATTTATAGGTAGGTTAGGTTCGTTAGGTTTCTTCAGATGACCGACGGGCAAACAGACCAGAAATAGGAGCCCCGCTCCGCGGGGCTCTGTCAATATCGCTAACGTAGCCTCAAAACGACTAAAATGTGATATAGGCATTTTGCGTTTTAGGCATAATGCTCGGTGGTCAAACTGCAATGTGGGCAAAACTCCAACTAGGCAAATTGCGTTCAGGACCGTCTGAGACCAGCCTTAATAGAAAGAAAATACAGCACAACAAGGCATATTTATTGAAATTGAACATTTGGTTTGTTTAACAGTTTGTCACGGCAGCCAAGTTCGAAATAAACGGCTGCCTGGCATCGTTCTGACCCGCCTACCATTGCACCCTTACTGTGGGGCCATTTTAAGGCGCTAGTTAGATGTGTGTGTTTATTTCGTTCGCTGGCTTAATTAGTGTAAATAATGTTAATCGAAGTGCTTAAAATAAACTACGGTAGACTACGACACTCATCACGTTCACTGTGTGGCGACCAACGCCTAATTGTCACAACTTGCTCACATATGCTGTGCATATGTATAGTTGGGAAGAATCAAAAATCTAAACAGTATATAAAAAAATGTGTAGCAAGCGATTTTCATAAAAACAAATGAAGTCTTAACGACTTCAGTAGTAAATTGAAAGGAAATAATGTATTGTGTGACATTTGTAATCACTGATCTGAGATCTCTACCTGATAAACTACAAATTTCAAAATCAGTAAACTGGGGGCCTCGCACACATTGATGTTTACGCACATATTTACGGCACGGACACTAAAAATTCGCGTGCAGCGCGATGGAAACAGTTTTTATAGTACATATGGTGCTACTTTCCCGCACTAGTGCGGAAAAGAGCACTTTTCGTGCATATGTCGAAACTTTAAAGAGCCATATGTACAGTAAAACGTTGTACGATACACGTGCGAATAGGTAATTCGCAACTCGTGTCGATTTAAAACACTCCCTTCGGTCGTGTTTTAATTTATCACCACTCGTTGCGAATTTCCTATTTTCGGCACTTGTATCGTAAATAACTATTCTAATACTTAATTTTCAAAAAGCTCTCTGTACCGCATTTCTTTTTAAGCTTCAGCAGTGGCAATTATAAAATAGTACTATATAAAACATACAATAATAGCGTAGCAACTCAGATAGTCAAATACTACTTGAATAGGATCTCAGACTGACGCAACCGGCGTAAAAGACGGGTAAAAGTAAAAAGTAAACCATTCATCAACAAGTTTGTACATGTCTATTCCTATACTTAGTTTCAAAACATTCGCTCGGCTAGCTTTTTAGTTCAATTAAGTGATAATTGGCCTCGCGTTTGCACAAAAGCAAACACTGCACAAAATATGTTGAAAGAAGTAATGGCCCAATTGTGTGCATTTCACATAAATAGATTGTACAGATTAATATGTATGGATTAAAACAACTGAAACTGAAACTGCTACTTTCATTTCATCAACTCCTAATTCAATTTTAATGATCTAGAGGTTTCCGTTATAATCAACAAACATTAAATGATACGTACGGGCCTAAGTGCGGTTACACATAGCGATACAAGCCCGATAGCAAATCACTGCAAAACGTTGACGTGTGTATGCCCTGTAAGTTACTATGCTTTAACTTAACCCATCCGGCATTGGTTGAATCCTGAAAGAACGCAAACCTAGGAACAAAATATAGTACCTCATGAGAGACCGATGACCAACAGTCACACCGGATGGCAGCACCAACTGGAAGTCATCACCTTCCAGCGCAGACGGGCCTTCCACCTCCTCGTCAACGTCCATGTCTTCATCCCCATCCTTTTGATCGGGGTAAGAGGTACTGAAAATAACGCACATACACATAAATAATAAATAATATTAGGGGACAAACCTACACAAATCGATCTAGTCCCAAACTAAGCAAAGCTTAGTACTATAGGTACTAGACGAAGATAAAAATACTTATATAGATAAATAAATACTTAAATACACAGAAAACACCCATGACTCAGGAACAAATATTCATGCTCACCACACAAATAAATGCCCTCACCGGGATTGTTACAGTGCAAGTGACAATCCATACTGGACAACCTTACTCCTCATACGAGGAGTAGTGGAACTTAAGTCAATTGAAATAACAATATATAAAAAGAGTTTTTGAATATTATACTTGTAACACAAAATATATATATTGATGGAGGTGTGAATTAACGATCCTCATAACATGAGATGTAATATTATTATCGTATTCCCCATGCAATCATGTCTATTTGTTCATATTGGTTAATGCAAGTGATTTGCGGCTACGAAGGTGCACACATTTTTGCACTGTGATGCGGGCACTTTTCACTTTGCGGTATTTGCCCGAGTCTTTTTCATTCCTACGGCAAATAGAAGAGAGGCAGCCACGGCACGCAAACACGCAACTCTAAGTAAAGTGCCAACATGATTGCTAGAGATGCGCCGAATATTCGGTTATTATTCGGTAATCGGCATATTCGGTACGTTTTATAGTTACATTTTCGTAATATTAATACTCTTAGGGTCTCCCCTCAAACATCAACGCGGAATATGCTTTCGCTGAGTGGTTTGTACCACATTCTTCGTGTTTTTTTCGTAATCCCGTCGATGGACGTCGCTTCGCGTCGGCCGAGCCGATCGTCGTCTTTTTCGCTATTTTTGCATGGACATAGAGTTTTTTGATCGGCTAACGCCAATTCCGCGTCGGTAGGTGTGGGGAGACCCTTAACCCATTGTAATTGTTTTAAACTCGCTTTATTGACAATATTTCGCTTTAATAATGACCAAAAATTTTACCATTTAATTAGTCTGTTGTAGAGCCCATTACGTTGAACCAAATATTCAGCCAAATATTTGTATTTGGTGAAACCCTCATTAGGCGCATCTCATGATTACACTTGGCTTGAAGTTTACCTGTAATCATAATAGTCTGCATATTCAGCCAAAGCCACACCCTCATGAAGCATCTTGCAGTGTCCCTTGTCCACCATGTGCCCTCGAGCTGCTTCCATTGAGTAGAATGTACGACCAGTCTCATTACACCAAAGGCACATGAAACCTTGGGAAATCTGAAAATAAATAATCCATAATTTACCTGCAAACTTCTCAACTAGATACATATATATTAAACTACATGTATATGACCTATGTTTGGAACTTAACAAAGTACTCACAAACATCTGAAAACAATCTCATTTTCAATTTTCAGATAGTTTTGACCACACATTATACAAAACAAATATTTGTTGCAGTTTTAAGAGCTGGGATCAATGGCCCCGCGCCAGTGACAAATTAGAAACGCTTCTAGCCCGAGTTTCGAGTGGACCGAACCCGATTTTATAAAATATCTCATAGAAAATATGTATCACAAAATATATATATTTTTTTTTATTTTTTTTTATATATTACTTTTTTTTTTACTTTTCTTTTATTTTACTTGCAGGCTTTTCTGCACAATCAAATGGGCCATTGTGACCCATCTTACTGGACGCAACTATTTGTTAGGGGGAGAAAGACCTACTTCCATCGCATTCGAACATATAACGGCGTAGCGTTTCGCGCTTGACTAGATAGATAGAAGCAAAAACGAGTGGTACTCCCAAATTAAGTAGTATTATAATCAATACTACTTAAGTAGGTCTTTCTACCACCACTATTTATTAGATGATTACAGTGCTCATCGCAACTCTTTTATTAAGTTTCTTCTTTTCTTGGTTAATCGGTGATCAGTTGTGAGACCATAAGCTCATTTGTTAACAACAAGTGATTTAGTGAGTAGTATTGTAACCATGATGACAAGTGAAAAAAGGAAATATATTTTTTACTAAAGATTGCATTACACTATTTGTTGGCTACATATAATTTACGCCAGGCCATAAATATATGTCACGTCATTACTACCGTGCTAGCTAACCAATGTAAAAATTGACACATAAATAAGATTAAAAATCATACCTAATGTTGAGTTAATCTTATTGGATTGTAAATTGTATATTTAATATGCTGCAATAAAATAGTACCTTTTCTCCTAAATACAGCAACAGACCCCTAACATCAACACAGTACTCCACATCGGGAATGAAGAATGAGTGTGTCTCGGACATGTGTTTCACGTTCTTCATCATGCTCTTGCTGTGGTGGCTGCAAAACAGACAATCCTGCGGCTTGATGAGTGAATCACTGCCCTTGATGCGGCATTCATCCCACTCATCTGAATCAAGCTAGAATTTTTAAAATAGTCAGATTTAGGGTTCACTGAACACACTTGACTGCCAACTTGTGGTGCAGCTAAACATTTAATTTAGGGCCGATTTTTCAATCTCTAGATAAAGTTGTCCGTCAGTTAAAATTATCACCATCTTTTTCTTAAGTCATATAAAAGAAAAGGACAGAGCTAACATTTATCTGACAGATAGTTTTATGAAAAATCGGCTCTTAATTTCATTTATTAAACCCTTTACTTCCCAAACAAATAAAAAAGTGAGTTCAAACCTCAGCAAAAAAGTCTACAAAGACAAATGGAAAAAGAGGATCAAAAATTGTATAGTTTATACTTTACACTGCGAATTAAAGGGTTAAAACATCAAGCAATCAAGTAGGAATGTTCTCAGTATACCTCCTCTATTTCCGATTCCGTTTCAGCATCCTCATCTCCTGATCCATGGGTGTTCACAAGTGTGAATTTAATTCTTTCCTCTGTGCTCTTGGCTGCCTCCGCGGCTTTGGGCGCGTCTACCTTCACGAAGCTGTCGGTGTCCGAAGGGTTACTGTGCTCCTCCTCATGCACCTTCTCCTGCGCTTGCTTGTGCTTCTTGCTGTTCAGATGGTTATTATACGCGTTGGTCGTGTTGAACACCTTCGAGCAACACTTGCAATAATGTGAATCATCGCGGTTCTCATCCTGAGCCTGCTCCCTGTGCTCCTTCACTCGGTTTTCGAACTCCTCCAACGTTACAGAAGGAATAGCGGCCACCTTCCTCTTTAAATTATATCGGTGCCAATCTGATTTGTAATGCTCCCTCTGCAATTCGGGACTATTGAACAGCACCTGGCAGGTGATGCACGAAAAAGAATCAGGCATAGCTATCGCTGTTCGAAGGCTCACAGCTTCTGAACACCTTTGGACTACCAACGTACGTGTTATTAAGCGAAATGAAAAGGCTATTAAACTAAACTATTTTCCTAGGTGGTTGATTATATGATTTGAAAGAACCTAACAAAAGCCCTCGCTTATCGTATTGAATGATAAGGTCAACGTGGTTCTAATAAAATTCTCTTTGGTGCAATATCGTAGTAATACCACAGATTACTAATATGTAGCTAGTAATACACCACACTTCGATAACAACCACAGACTATTACATTATACACCCTTAGAGTATTACACACCCAGCAATTTGTCACAACAACCTAGAGACGAAGCTATAAGAAGGAAAAAGAGCAAACGTTTCAACCCTTTGACAGAGCTGTGTGTGTGTGTGGTGGCTTGGTGTATACAAAGCTTCACATTAAATCGTTCCCTTCGTTTTATTGCACTCAAGTAGCAGATTCATAACGGCCATAAGCTACATGTCACGAAATTAGCGGAGTGCAAGCAGCACTAGTATAAACAAAACCAAAGCTTTAATAAATTAAAAAAAAAAACTTTGTGACAGTGACAACATGACAATGACATTGACAATTTGCAATAATTAATTAATTAATAATTGTGGGTGGACGCCGGCTCATCTTGCCAGACTACATATTGTGGAGTCAAACTTGTGTGAATGTGGAGAAATTGGAGACTTGAATCATATTTTTCTTTCTTGTACTTTTTTCAGCCATGTCTCTTTTTACAATGATCTCTCCTCACTTAAAATCCCCTTTCCTACATCCATCCCTGTCTTGTTAGCCTCAAATGATCCTTCTGTATATAATGCTTTATCCTCTTTCATTTTATTTAATGATATTCATATTTAGTTGTTTTTGTTAATTATATATATATATATATATATATATATATATATTTTTATTAGCTCCTGAACTGATCCTATCTTTCCAAATTCCTTATCTCGTATTCGTATTTTTCATTTTCCCGTTTCCCTCCTTTGTCGGGGGGGCACAGTCGGTGGCAATGCGCAAACCGCGTCAGGCCAAGAAAAAAAAAAAAAAAAAAAAAAAATTGTGGGTGGTTCCTTTGGCGAAATCATTAATCATCAACAGCTTACGGACTTTGCCATTTTCAACAGAACATCTTCCACAGATCTTAATTGTCTTCTTCATATATAGATTATTTAAACATAACTAGAAAAAAAGCGAATGCCATGTTGGAGCCTGAGGATGTAGATGATGGGTACTTTACTCCAGTCGCCAGGTAATAACTAATGGTTCGGGTCATAAATAAGTCTTTAAATTGCTCTTGTAACGAAATACTTGCAACTGATTAGTTTTGCCCGTTGTTTCAGTACTACCCTGGCGAGCATATTTAAGGACGATACCAGCAATGATGCAGCAGTGAACCCTTCTCTAAAGTATAAACCTCCTAAATTAAAAAAGACCGAAGAGACTAACAGGCCTGACGATGCTGGTGCTTCACAATGCGTGTTTTCTTGTTCTGTGATAGCCTATGAATGGTGGGTGGTAGTCTCATAAACCATGATGTTGCATGACATCAATGTTATTGAATATCTTTACATTCTATGGCTAGTTACTAGTAGCGAATTCTAGTTATGAAATGCTCTAAATTCCAGCCAACTATTTTAATTTCTATGTGTTATCTTCATAATGATAATGAACACATTTGTTTTTACGCAGGGTACAGGGATCCCACAAATGGAAAGGGAAGGCTGGTTTTGCCATAATGCGAACAATCAAATCTGGCTTGTGCAGAATCATACTTTACAGTTGTGATAAATCTACTTTATCATGCACTTCACTCCTGCCGCAGCTAGAAGTGACCGTGAAAGGTGCCATGATATCACTGTATGATGATCATAAAAAATATTGGGGATTGTGTTTTACTGACAAAACTATTGAACAAGTCAAGGATATATTAAAATATGAGAATATTATTATAAAACATTATGTGAATCCTGAATTTACTAAATATAGAAATGATATAGAAATTTTTGATAGTGATGAAGCTACTGATGAGACTGATAGTAGTCTTGGTGAAGATGGTGCTGCAACACCAAGAAACACAAAAGAATCAATTTTAAACAGAATGGCCAACCTTGGTCATGCTATATTACCCACATTACCTGGAAGTCAAGGTAAAAAAATAACTCCAGTAGATATAACAAACTCATTAGACATATTTGAGTCTCCAGCGGAGTTAAAGGTGTTGCCAGGTGAAGAAAAATCCAGCAGTTTAAAGAAAAATCAGGATATTACAACATTGCAAGATCAAGAACCCACTAAAAGTATTGCAATTCAAACACGTAAAACAAATGTTGAAGGAAACAACATGATAACAAATAAATTAACAGGAAGTGCTCAAACATCTGTAACAAGCTTACCTTTAGTCAATAATCAAATATTCACTTATGTAAATGGATATATGGTACCATTGCACATGCAAGTGCCTGTTATGGATAATGTCATCAGTGCAGACACTTGTGCCGAAATTGAACTGGTGATACATAAGCTTACTCAACTTAAGGGTGTAGTTAGATCAATGGAATCAAAACATTTACAGAGTAAAGAAGAAATACACCCATGTAAATGTAAGGACCAAGAGCAATATAACGATTGCACCGGTAAAAATAAAGAGGTTCAAACAGACCTAAGTCAAAAACATAAATCTGACTTGGAACAGTCAATCAGTGAAAAAGATAAAATTATCAAGGATCAGCATCAGCAGATACATAATTTAAATGAACGAATAGAAAAAAATACCCAAGATTTGAAAATGACACATGAAGAAATGAAACAAATGATTCCAAAAGAGGAGGCAGATATACTTCTTGCAAGCACAGTCAAAAACCTTATGAATAATACGTTCCGCTCACTTGCTAGTAATTTTGATAATGACATTACTTATTCTGGAAATAGTATAAAAGGAATATTAGCAGCAGTTATTAAGAAAAAGACTGTTGAGTCATTAAGCACTTTGTTAAGCAATCAGGATGCAAAAAATTCTACACAATCAACCAATAGCTAATTTAGCAAGCATTTTGGTCTTGAGAGTCCAGTCTGAAACCATTACATATTAGTTGATTCCATTATATTATTATTTAAGTGCTTATCTTCCATTGCTTTTAAATGAAGACACATGAAAGGGTAAATTTTCTCAAAAAACATGTATTCAAATGGAATTCCAATATAAATTAATAAATGTGGTGTGAAAAGTGCATGCATGTGACCCGGAAATGTATTAAAAGCAATAAGTAAGTTTAGGTACTGTAGTTTAGGAAAAGTGTAAAGCAATTTAAGTACCTATATTTGTGCAGTATACCTGCTAAGTGTAACTTGGAAATCTTGATTATGTGTAGAACTGAACCTAATAAAATGTATTATACGGAAAGACCATTCTTTCCCTCCCATCGTGTACCGTGGTCGGTGGCGGGATTACTAGAACTTGTATAAACGAAAATTTGAAAAATCAAAGTTGTGATTGTTCCCTAATATTAAAAAAGGAACCACTGTTTTTCTTACGCAAAGAGTAAAACGGGACCCCATTACTAAGACTTTGCTGTCTGTCCGTCTGTCTGTCACCAGGCTGTATCTCCAGAACCGCGATAGCTAGACAGTTGAAATTTTCACGAATTATGTATTTCTGTTGCCGCTATAGCAACAAATACTAAAAACAAAATAAAATAAATTATTGAGGCCTCCCATACAACAAACGTGATTTTTTTTGCTGTTTTTACAGATAATCGTATGGAACACGTCATGCGCGAGTCCGGCTCGCACTTGGCCGGTTTTTTTAAATTGTATTGTGGTATGACAAAATAGCTAAATTATGATGAGTTATCATGTCATAACAAAATGACAATGTTACCGTCGTCCAAAGCTCAGTTCGTAGTCCCGTTTCTTAGAATCACCAACGTAGTGGTTATTTTCTCTTTGCAGGGGCTACCCTCCCTGACGCTCGAACTAGCAACGAACGAACGGCAGCGGCGCTACCACGAAGTTCGTAATACATGCATCCCTGTCACTCGAGTGCGGGAGTGCGATAGAGATGGAAATACCCGAACTTCGACATCGGACAATGTGAACACGCTTATAGAGGTGTTACCATATGTGATCAAATGTGACAAGGAAAAAATAAATATGGAAAGAATAGAAACGGGAGCCAATAATGCACGGCCCAATAATGTCAGCCTGATAAACCGCGTCCACTTTTTGTGGACTCGGATAAGGCGTGCCACACATTGACGCGGCCTGCGGTGGCGGACAATAGTAAATTTGACAGCAGCGGACAAGTTTACTATTGTCTACTGCGGCCAGGCCGCGCCAGTGTGATGCAGGCCTTAGTTAGTTAGTTTTACTGGGCGTTTCCGCAAGTCGACATCCAATGTGCCTATTTTGATGATTGATGCAGGCCTTATCGGGTCGTGCATTATCAGCCCGGACAAACATTATTTGGCCGTGCATTATCATGACTGTATATAACCGGCACCATAGAAACGCTGTCAGCTGTCAGTCAGATGGAGGATTGTCATAAATTGTGTTTTACTGAAGACTAGGCAGTATGGCCCATGGTCTTAGCCTGTCCGAATGGACGAATTTTAAAAAAAAAAAAGTCATAAATTGTAATGTCAAAACAGAACAGATTTAGGTTCCTATAATATAATTGGTTTGGTCGTCTATCGTATCAATCATATTAATTGCAAATGCTACAATTGTTTGTCTTTAATTAAAAGATCACGAGAGAATAACAGCAGTGCCTCATTCTGATAACTTTAATAGGAAGAAACCATGGAAGACTTGAAAAATTCTTTAACCCAATACAATGAGCAAGTAGGTATCGTATTATAATGCATTTCAAACTGTTTGATGTTACTTCGATGTCGTCAATGTAAAACAAAATGATCTGAATCAATTATTACAGTACTTAGCAGTTATTTCAAAGAAATAGGTCCCCTTTTTCAGTCTCACTAATACTAAATCAGAGAAAGGGCCAGCATGAATTTATTTTTATTTCTATAATATTTCACAAATAAAGTATGTCCAATGTTAATAATTTTATTTTTTCAGTTATCAATGGTCAATACAGCTTTGCTAGAATCTACGGAGGGTGAGAAAGAATCACTACTAGCTTTGCAGTGTGACTTGAATCAACTAATACAGCTTACCCAGGAAAGCTTGGATGCACTTGCTGCTAAGGATATTAGTGTCACAACGCAGCCTGAACTGCAAAATGAATGTGAATCAGTAAAAACGGACTTAGATGATGAATATTCCCTTTTCATGGTAAAATTTATCATTATTTTCCTTCAATTCAAACATGACTTTTCAAATTAGAAAGATAATACAGCCATGAGTGAGAGGCTAACAAAAATTGTATGTTAACAACACCTTAAAAGTTTTAATTTTATTTTGCCTAACTTTTGTTTTGATGAGTGAATGTTGTTCTTCATTAGATTTTACCATATGTAGCTATGCAAAAACAACCAAACATCAGGCACTAGTCCCAATGCGAGCGAGTGAGTGATGAGCTATAAAAACGTACAAAAGATAAGGGGGTCGTTCTTCTTTTTAACCATAACATTAAAACCATAATTATCAATAGTTGAAAAATGCAAAAAACAGAAAAAAGACGATTTATTGTCGGTTAAAAAGAAGAACGACCCAAGGACTCCCGTGTAAATAAAAGAGACACTGGGATGTTTATAGTTACTCGCCCAGCGGTGAACTATCAATATCGCCGTGTCTCTTTACTCGCTCGCGGTGGGACTAGTGCCTCAACCAGAGTATATTTTCTTTCAAAGTCAGTTTATATGACATTGGTCACTTTGTGGACGACTACTGTCAAATTATATTCACTTTATCATCATCATGGATTGCATTACCCATTATGTGTTTCTGGTAGTAATTGAGGGTGAGGTGAGTGCTTCTATTAATGAGTTTTGATATGGTTTATAGAGAGAAATGGCAGCTAGTGGGGCCTATGAAGAAGGCCACTCGCAGGATAATGCAGGAAGCTCTAAGGATCCTGCTACTTTGAAAGACAGTGACGATGAAAGTGACATTGAGGTAGGTACAGTCAGATGTGGAGAAATGAAAACACACTGTAAGGCTGACCACTTGACAGACTACACAGGCAGCAAGTACCTTGTATTTACTTATGCTAAGAATTGTCTAGATGGGTTCTCTGTCAAGCTAGTGTTGATTTGGAGGTTGGACGGGCTCATGAATACATCATCATCATATCAGCTGAAAGACTTCCACTGCTGGACATAGGCCTCCCCCAAAGAGTGCCACAATGACTGGTCCTGCACCACCTGCATCCAGAGGACAGACTCCCACGACCTTTACCAGGTCATTAGTACATCTTATGAGGGGGCCTACCCACGCTGGGCCTTCCGGTACGTGGTCGCCACTCGTGAACCTTTCCGCCCCAACGGCCATCGGTTCTCCGTGCATTGTACCCCGCCCATGCGGGCGGGCTCATGAATTGTCACTACACATTTGCTACAATAAGGTTGGCAGTGACTGTGTTCCAATCAATGTTGTCCATACATATTATCCCACAAGCACATATATGTGATAATTAAAACAGATAGTTATTAATTATGTTTTTGAACAGGATGAATTAGCAACCCTACTTGGGATGAAGTGTGCGGTGTACCACACTCACCGGTGGGGAGGGCAGCCTAGCCTTCACAATGCAATGGTCAGCTCTATAGTGCCAAGGCAGGGTGGAGACCAGTTCAACGATCTTCAGGTTTGTACATATTATAATACGTTTGTTGCGTTTATAATTCACATCTTTCATTCACTTGACTATTATAGTATTTTATGCAACTGTTGTATAAGTAGGGTGTTGTAAAGACGGCACGAGCGTTTTAAGACCAAGTTATACACCGTTGCATACAATACTTTTTCTACGACTAACTTTAAATAAATAGCATTTGACTTTTCAGCAGTAAGTTTTCCGTTAGTTCTATTACTACTCACGCCATTTCTTCAGCGGTGCAGTTATTTTCTACTTCGTCCATTTTAAAAGGAACGTACACATTTTTCTTCACTTCACAAACACGAATAGTAATCATATTTCATCTTTTAATTTTGAACTGGCACTTTGGTGGGAAATTAGAAATATGACACAGTGACATCTCTTGTGAATCGGATCGGTTTATATTTATAAATAATACCAAAAATTGGTAAAATATGTATATTACACAAATATGTACACACAATACATGATAATTGATTTTTATTTTATTAAATAATTTGTGTTTTACAAATATTTGATAGTAAATAAAAACTCTATTTCGAAAAAAATTCTTATGAAGTTGGTACCACTGCAATATAGCCGCTGATTAAAAAAAAGTTAGAAGATTTGACATCCGAGTAAACAGTGCTTTTATGGAAAATGTATGAACCATAAAAGTACACTTAAGAGTGCGTTTATGGGCCATAGAGCATAGAGTTTGTCGACGACTTATTATCGGTGTCATTGTATTTGAGCTAAAGCGTATACAAGTGACAGATAACGGTACAGGAGTAGAAAAACAAATGTAAATAGCCTTTATTCACTGACTGTCCACAATTGACAATATTTCAAAATATGTAATGACGCCTAAATCGAAAAGCATTTCGGTAATTATGTTATCTGAACGTAATAAAGTAGTTTTCTCTGTTTTTTTCCTGCTCGATTTTAAGAAAATCGCGAAAACGTATAAAAGTGGTTTGCACCGTGTGTGACGTCAGTATTATGGCTGCCATATGAAAGGTGTCCAAACTGCCATACAGAGTCGTAGTATTGACGTCATAATTTACTTACAACCTTCAGGAATTCGCTACTTTTCAATTTTATAGTTTTGAATGAAAATTACAATAAAGGGAGAAATAAAAAAACACGTGTCGCTTAAAAAAACATTTTCTAGCGAACTAAATCATAAAATGGGCTACATGAAAATATGAAATGTTGTCAATTAAATATGATTTTGTATGTTTATTTATTATATTGCATCAGCTTGTCAGTTTTCACTGACATAGGCCTTCTTAAAAGTTTTCCAAGTATCTCAGTCTTGTGCCAATCTTGTCCGGAAGGCTTTGGCGGGAAGTCAACCTCCCATCTTCTGTGTTGCCTTCTCCTTCCTCTTTTCATGTATATTGGAAACCATTTTGTAATATGTCTGGTCCTTTTTAGGGTTCCGTACCCAAAGGGTAAAACGGAACCTATTACTAAGACTTCACTGTCGTCCGTCCGTCTGTCTGTCACCAGGCTGTATCTTAAGGACCGCCACAAATTATGTATTTCTGTTGCTGCTATATTAAATACTAAAAACAAAATAAAATAGATATTTAAAGGGGGCTCCCATACAAAGAACGCGATTTGTTTGCCGTTTTTATAGATAATGGTACGGAACCCTTCGTGCCCGAGTCCGACTCGCACTTGGCCGGTTTTTCAATTTTATTTCTAGCTATGGGACTAGACCATTACCACTCTCTCTTTCTAATGTTTCTAACAACATCTCTCACCATGGTTTTTGATCGTATTATGTTGCCATCTTTGTGCAAGTCCCAGTTTCACAGCCATATGTCAAACATGGTAATAAGCAGGCGCTATAAAGTTTGGCTTTGATTTCCATTGGTACACTTTTATTCTTCATTTAACTATTACAAAAAACTTAATAACTATATGGTTCGGGCGGCATCAACCGTTTCATATTTTTTAAAAGTATTTAGGCGATGGCGCCAGCGTATCATGTGTTTTGTCGCAAAACATATCAGATAGGTAGAAGTACATTTCCTGCCTGTGTCTGGTAAGACACACCACAGTTTGGTAACTCTTTAACAGGACTGGCACTTCTCTGTTAATTGTAGTTCCTCATAAATATGTTCAAACACCTTCGACAGGTGCGCGTGTTGTTTACGCATCCCACTCACACCGAGATGCTGCCGTGCCCGTTTTTCCTTGATGGGGAATGCCGATTTGACGATGAACAATGTAGGTGAGTCTAGTTAAAAAAAACACAGTAGGTAATGATGCTTTTTGTTTGACATGTTATAAAATGGTATCTAATTTGCTATTCTATTTCCAGATATTCCCATGGATTAATTGTACCATTATCTAATTTAAAAGAAGCAATTGAACCAGACTTTAATGGGATAAAGGTTGGCAGCAGGATCTTACTTAAAGTAAAACCACCGGATGATGAGGCCAGTATATAATTTTTGTTTTGTTATTAGCCGTGTCAACACCGGACGCATGCCTCGGTCAGTGTAGTGTAGTTAAACCATTGGCGCGTAGTTTCAGTGTCTGAGAGGCAACCGGATGGCTCGCGGTATTTGATCTCCCGAAGCGTTGTGGAATCTCCCTATGCAACTTGGACTGGGGCGGAAATTGGAGGGGGGTTGAACAAAAAATGGTAAATGGTCGCCAGGTATTCGATTTCCATTTAGATTTCATTATATAAACAGCGTACACACTTACAGGCACCCGCTGTTTCAATCGGCAGCCTTGTGACTTTGTTTTTTTTACTATTATTTCCCCAGTTGATTTTGACTCAGTTCGGGTTGCACAGGGCGGTTCCACAACACTTCGAGAGCTCATATACCGCGAGCCATCCGGTTGCCTTTTGGACACTGTACTGTACTGTACTGTACATATACGCGAGGCATGCGGCCGAGCATGCGTCCGGTGTAGACACAGCTACCTACTCATATTTATTGCACTTAGGCAGACTCATGCCACGGTTATATTCCACTTTTCTTGTTTTTGTTATACAAGGTCAAAACACGTCATTCTGAATTTTAAAGTCAGTGACCTGACAATGGACATATCTCCCGGTCTAGTTTAATGTCAAACAGTGTCTCATTTGTTTAAAGTCATTACAGGACGTGAGTTTAACGAAGAAATCAAGTGAGAAATACCACTTATGGCACAGAGCCGTTGTAAAAAGCGTTGACGAGGAGAATAGTACCTGCATGGTTAAACTGGAAAGCGGCGTCAAAACGGGGGAGAAGAGGAAGGGTAGCGACGAGTGCTTCGTGACTTTCGAAGAGATCTTCCCCTTGACTGGTAATCACCACACGTTTTTCGTAAGTATAGAAGTAATTGAACCACCCTCCAGTTACTGCCCAAGCATGCTTTTATGCATACCAAGCAAGAGGACAACAGAAGGATTCAATTTTGAATGAACACTTCGTGGAAATGTTTGCCTTCAGAAGCACACCCGTTAAACATAAATAAGATGTAGTAAGCATATTCACAAAAAAACTAATATTATTTCAGTTTCGAATAGGGTATCCTGTTTCCTCTCACAAGACAATCCCTTGTTATTTTTTGGAAAAAAAATGCAAATTTCTAACACTTTGTTTATCAAGTACGTAATTAATATTACCGAAGTGTTTAATTTAATGTTTTAAAATATGACCAGAAATAGATAGTCCGATTAGTTCAACGGAGTCCTTTTTTTTTCAATATTTTGCGCGTCGTCCGCACGTACGAAAGAGACCAGTTTTCAAAGATATTTATATATATATTCTCAGTGGATGACGATGATTCCGAGTCCGATGGCAGTCTGAGCGACACGGAGTACCCCGAGAGCAAGGCGGCGCGCCCCGACGGCGGCGTTAGAACGCTTGTCGTGGAAAAGTCCCTCGAGACCAACGTCCCGCCGATGGGCGAATGGGAACGCCATACTAGAGTGAGTGAACACGATTTGGGAACAATATACTACCCTGTGTGGTGTCGGATTAGAAAAGCACCACCCCCTTTCTACCTGTGGGTGTCGTAAGACTCGACTGGGCTAGCAACCTGTCACTGCGATATGACATTTTGTCGATCTTTCATACACACATTTATGATTCAAAGATTCAAAGATTTCAAAGATTCAAAGATTCAAAGATTCAAAGATTCAAAGATTTGAATCTTTGAATCTTTGAATCTTTGAAACACATTTATGCTAAAAGTAGTACTGGAACACAAGTTTCAAGTGCTCTGCCTACCCCTTTTAGAGATAAGGATGTGAATGTATGTATGCATGTATACTGGCCATATTGGCCTCTTCTTTCTATCTTATTCTAGAATACGATTACGAGATACCAACCAGAAATCACACTTAAAGAAATACAGATGTCGTCAAGCACGTTTATCACAAGACGACAGCGACATACTCTCGATTTTTCTCGCACTATATCTCTTGCTCTAAGTGTGAGACGGATATTACGAGAAAAATCGAGAGAGCTCGCGCGCCGTCACGTGATAGCCGTGCTGATATTGAGTGCAAGTGCCCCACCATTAGTTCGATTCGAGCGTGTACCTACGGGTGGTATTCCACTAGTCCAAGATCTTTGTCCAATGTGTATTTGCGTCTCAAATTTTACTTAAAGAGTGAGTGCGACGCAATGTTCATTGGACAAAGATGTTGGACAAGTGTAATACCACCCTAAGCAGCAGGAACTTGGGATTTTGTTGATAGGTATACATCGAACATGTATCTGCACGGGGACGTAGGATGTATAAGAAGCAAAACTGTTGCACCTCCGACCACACAATCGTAGTAATAAAACTCGCGCGATTCGTGTCGAATAATTGACATTTCATAATATGTAATAAGTTTGATTTTGGGTACAAGCTTTTATTGCCATGCCGGTAAAGTACTGAATTCCCATGGCCTTCTTCTATCTCCATCATCAGAGCAGCTCGATTGTACTATAATATTGAATTGTCATCCTAACTATACTTATACCCCAAATTTCAATTCAACCGGTTCAATCGTAGCAATAAAGGTTTCGCGCGATCAGTGTCGAATAATTGACATTTCAAAATATCGTCGGTGAGATTGCCAAATCCGTTATGTGCACGGTTTGAATTAAGAGACATACCATATGTGTAATTACTAAAGCTATGCCAGTCAATATCGACATCAGACCTGACCAAACGCGCATGTATCTACGATTTTTTTATATGTTGTTAGGTTAATTGAGTAGTTTACACCCAAGTTTACACTTGGGTGTAAACTACTCTCAATACAAGTGTTTTCAGGGTTGCAAACTTGGGTTTGCAACCCTGAAAACCCTGTGCTACTCGCGTGGTGCTCGAAAACTGGGAAATTTTGGCACTTGTTTCAGGTCATTCTAAAAAACTACTCTAAAGAAGCGTTTTTCAAGTATGCTTGCTTCTAATCTAATAAAGTTAACTGAATTTGCTATATTTTGAGCTTAACCCTAGAGCACTCTAGGTTAATTGGTTGCAGAGATACAACTAGTCAAAGATGGGCAATTATTTTAAAAAAGTGCGCTCATTGTGACAGGCATAAGACCTTGTTCACTGGTCGCCCATCCCCAGTCACACGGGTTTTTGTCAACCCCTAACCATTTTTGCACTTGGTGGTAGGTCTTTCCAAAAATGATATTCTGCAGCCTCTGTAGCTGGGAGGAGGCGAGCAAGGTTGACTTTGACCATTACTGTCGATTTTGCAAATGCTGAGTATCGCAGGCATGCATGTATTCAGTGTTCCCTCATCTCCTCCGTAGAGTTTCATAAAGATCTTCTCGCCAGCACCACTTCTTCCTTGTTGGAGTTTGGATCAAGGAAAATGCTGACGAGGTCTATCCAGTCGGGTTTTTATTTAAGGACGTTGCACCACTTCATCTTGCCTTGCCAGAAAAGGGCCGAGGTTGTGTCACACCCACTGATGGCATGCAGAAATAAAAAACTTTTTATCAAAAAAATTAAACCGCCGAAAAAAAACTGAAAAGCAAAAAATAATAAACCTTTCTTATTTAGTTTAATAACTAAGTTCTTAAATGAATCTAAGTGTACCTAAATAATTTTGAGCCGGCTCCAAACAATCATATAAATATGAAACCTTTTTTATTAACATTAATAACTAAGTTCTTAAATTAATCTAAGTGTACCTAAGTAATTTTGATATGGCGCCGACTCAAAATTAATTAGGTACACTTAGATTCATTTAAGAACTTAGTTATTAAACTAAATAAGAAAGGTTTATTATTTTTTGGTTTAAGTTTTTTTTCAGAGGTTTAATTTTTTTGTTAAAAAGTTTTTATTTTTCAATTTTCTGTGACTTACTTTAGTTAATTACTAACTAAATTACTAGTTACTTACATGCAATATTTGTGATTACTCTCTGCATATGTAATCATACATTTCTACTACTCTACTACTACATACTCTCCAGAGCTTAAGCCGTTAAGAAGGACAAGTACGTCCCGTCCTCCCCAATGATCAAAACTTGATCGAAATATGAGCTCTTGGAAAGGGCACTCCTCACTATATCGGCATATCGGCGTCTTCTTAAGATTGATGGATCTCAATACCCAGCTTCTCAAATTCAGTACGCATCATGGTGATCAGTAATGGGCGGCCGACAGATGCAAATTATGTCAAAATCATGTCAAACGATATACGTAATATGGATATGACTATAATTGGTTTCACAAAGAGAACATAATTCCAAAATAGTTGTATAATTTTATTGTTGTAGTAAATAATCATATTATTTTTATATTACATATTTTCAGTCCATTCCTTTTATGGTTCACTATCCACTTATATAGGGAAAATTAACTCTCTCCATCTACTGATGTAAGAGGTGCGTAAAGTGATATTTCACCATCATCAGGAACATTATCACCACCACTCAAATTTCTTATAAAATCATACTGTGGAAATTTTATAAAAGTCTTACCCATATTATATTTCGTCACTACGAGTACATTGCATCCATCGTCCGCCCTTTAGTGATCAGTAGGTGTTTGTTGGATTAATTTAAAAGTAGTTTTGCTTGGGGCACTTTGATGGATGTTGATTCATCAAACAAAATTTCACTGCAGGAGAGAGAAGCAGAGCGTCGCAGGCATTCAGCTGATTTAGTGCTCCTCATAGCTGCATTTTCTGGGTATCCATCAAAAACCACAGCTGCGTTTTTACCAAAGTAGTTAAAAAACATAGCTGACTTATCCCGCTACAATAGCTCTGACTTTTTTTTATACCGCGTCTGTGGCATGCTTACGGTCCACCTGGTGGTAAGTTGTTACCGTAGCCTATGGACGCTTGCAACTCCAGGGATGTTACATGCGCGTTGCCGACCCTTTAAGAATTTATACACCTCTTTTGAAGAACCCCATACTTTAGTACCTCGGGAAAACCTCGGCAACATCAACCAGAGCGTCCAAAAAAGTGAAGGTGATACAGAGGTGCACATTTTAGTAATTATAATTACGCCATAAAATATCGTTGAAAATATGACATACGTGGACCCGTGTAAAATCGATAAAGTAGGGTTGCTATTGGGATTAAACCATCGAATTATTGTAATGAAGTATTAATACAAAATATAATTAATCGTAATAGTAGGTAATTTATGCGACGGATCCATAATGAGAGGCCTTAAAATACGAGTGTGGTTTTATGAAACGAGCGTCAGCGAGTTTCATAATAGGATCACACGAGTGTTTTAAGGCCTAATTATGTACAGTTGCATACACACTTTATCTACACACATATCATAAGCAGTAGTAAGCAACAGCAAAAAAGTCAAAAAAACAATAATAAAATGACTAAATGACAACAGCAATGGCGCCAATTCGATCATCCCTCAACGTCATGACGAATGGTTTTTTTTAAATCATAGACAAACGAATGAAGTCCCTATACTCATATCACTCGAGATCAAATGTCGTACGGTTTGTATTAAAAAACGTACTGAATTGACGTTTCGTATCGATAACTGTTTTAATATCTATGGATACTAGAATAGAGACCCACTTGAGTTTTGACAGCTGTTCCAAATTTAAACTCAAAATGGGCCATCCACATTAAGTGATTTTACCCCAATTTGTCAGTACAACATGTCGAAGTCAGAATTGGGTGTAGCGTACAGACGTAACAACTGCAACTACAATTTCATTCAGTGTGGCCAGTTAACAGAAGGATAGCAAAAATTGGCGCATTCAAACGGTCCTGCGAAGCGGACTGCAAGATTGTTACTAACCGATGAGATAGGGCAAGAAAGCACGTCTAACACACAGCCGCGACACTCTAGATTTCTCTCGCATGTCCTAATAAGAGAGAGACGGATAGTGCGAGAAAAATTGAGAGAGCTCGCGCGCCGTCGCGTAATAGCCGTGCAGCACACAAAAATCGAGAGTATGTCACGGCCACCTCATGATCGACGTGCTGTCTCGCCCTATCTCATCGGTTAGTAACAATCTTGCAGTCCGCTTCGCAGGACCGTTTGAATGCGGCAATTTTAGCTTTCCTACTGTTAACTGGCCACACTGAATGAAATTGTAGTTGCAAAACACCGGTTTAAAAAAAATTACAAAATTACAGTGTAAAATATTAATACAATGTTCTTTAGCATATATTTTTTAATTATCATTAAAATTTATTTGTATGAAATTTATGAGAAAAAAAAAACTTGGCAGATCATGCAAATTCCATGGTCCTAATTGTGATTTTCATGCAATTAGTCCGTACAACTCGTTTGACGGTTGGAACATGCATCCACACTATAGCAATTAGTCAGATTCTGATGAATTGGGCCTGACAAATCACTTAATGTGGATGGCCCATAACGATACAAATTTATCAAAATTCTGTACTGTAATTACATTATAGTTTATAGTACAGATTTTACCTACTACCACAGACAAGAAAGTTGTCATAGTAAAATCGGTCGTAGTAATGCTGGTCATTTCCTACGGTTTCTGAACGCATTTTAGAGCACTAATGATACTGCTATGTGCGTAGATAATAGTTATTTAAGATACAAGTGCGGAAAGTTGGTGATTCCCAATTCCCTATCCACACGTGTATCATACAAAACTTTACAATGCATCATGCGAGGAAATGAAAAATTATAGTAAAAAGGTGAAATTTGAATTGTCATGAAATCTCATTCCCGCACGCGTGTTGAAATATTGGCCCGAAATCCATTCCTGCTCGGCGCTCCCCCCCCCCCCCGCGCCGCGCCGTGCCGGCATGGAGGGCTTCCCGTGTTCATGTTGACCCATGTAAAGGCGCACTTTCAGAGCAAGTGCATTGTAAAAGTTTTATTTCATTGTCCGAGAGTAAATTTAAAGCTACCCATGGAATCCTTACGCTTTTATAGAAACAAAATTGTAAAACAACTATTGACCTCAACGCAGTATTTCGCGACCGAAACAGTAATTTATGTACTTGATTTTCCATACGATTATTACAAATAGCAGACTGTGACATCTTTGTTTTATGTCAAATAGTATGAAGGGTTTGGGCCGCCGTCAGCGTGGTCAATCTATAACTGAAACATTTTGGGTAGGTATTTATTATTCTATAATAGGGAACATGCTATATTTTCATTTTGGCTTTAATTTGAAAGAATCACATGTAGAATGGACCACGAAAGTATAAAAAAAATTAAACACTAAAATTTATAGTATTGTTACAAACTGTCAATTTAAACTTTCGCGCCTAAACGGCTATACAGTTCCTCTGACTTGACTCACGTTTTTCACTCGCTATATTTGTTTGTCCGTGGTTCGTCCCTAGATGTCATAGAGTAGAGTTGCCTGAGTTTGACTTTTGACAGGAGTGACGTCACCAGACGCCGACTGTTGGAAACACGTTCCGTTTCACCATATCTACATATAATAAATGTGAAAGTTCGTAGAGGTTGTCAGTGAGACATAATAAGTAGAGCCTGAAGGAAATTGTATTTATTCAACGAACATTAAAAACTTCAATAGCGCGATGCAGAACTTCACCAACTTCCATGCATTTAGAAGGTCATTCTCCAGATTTTTGTCGGCGTCTTAACTCCATCAAACCATATTAAACGTATAAAAAGTTTGGAGTTACGGTGACCCACAGGCCAAATTTGAGAATATTTGGATAAAGTCGTCTTTACTTTACGCAACAGCGCCATCTATCTGTTTATTAATACGACAGCCCAATGAAAAGGAGTGTTATGTTTTCTGTTTTCCGGGTATCACGGGAAAACTATAGAATGGATTAATATGCAACTTTCACTAAAACGTTCAATGGATCTTCGGCCACGCAATAGGCTATAAAAATTATACAGATAAGGGTGCAAAAGGGTTAAAAAATGGGGTTGAATTCAGTAAGTATGTTTTTGTACATAGATAGTTTTTTTAATGTAAAGTACATACTCACACGTTTATTTTATTATAATATAAGTCTAAATAAAATCAAAAACATAATATAAGCGGCATCTATCGAGCTGAAATTGGACTACAATTAAGTTCGCTAGATGGCGCAAATCGGCAACGACCTCTATCAAACTGAAATTGTATCAAAATTATGCTCGCTAGATGGTGCTATCATTATATATACATCAAGCATTAATAATGTTTCTTTTAAATTGAATTTGTGACTCTTAAATCTCATAATCATGAATATTATAATATTGTTAATATCCGTTGTAACAAAGATCTGAATTTGCATTAGCTTTAACACGTTCAAAGGCACCGGCGCGTTTCACCGCTTCGAAAGTCCGAGTCCGAGTCGACCCGGGATAAAGCTATCCTATATTTTAATCCAGCCTATAAACTAACTTCGTATATCATCTAATTCGTTTGAGCCGTTTGAGCGTCATTGAGTAACAAACATCCAAATATCTAAACATCCAAATATCTAAACATCCAAAAATCCAACCATCCAAACTGTCGCATTTACTTTACTTTATTACTTTATTATACTAATTTTATCAATTAAATTTTGACTTTGTTGTTACACTTCAGCACAATTCTATCACCGTATCGAAAATCATGAATAAACCTCATTCATTAAACTATTTAATCATATGGCACATATTATTTTTGACCTTTAAAGTTTATCACTCTTTAGTACGACCCAGGGGACACGTGCAGGGTTATGTAGTGTGTAGTCGAGTAACAGTTGTCCCCCCTTTGTCAAGTGAGTGGGCAACTCGACTGATAGGAGTTCTTAAGCCGCCCGGCCTCTAACTCGGCTTAACGACTACTGTCATAGAAAGCAGCCGGGATCAACTGCTTAGCGTGCCTTCCAAAAGCACGGAAGCGCTCATTTATATATTAACCACCCACTCAAACATCAGGCGGTCACCCATCCAAAGACTGACCGCTGCCATCTTTGCTTAACATGCGATATCGTTTCCGACTGGCTGGCAGTTGCCGCCAGGCTAAGATGCTAAAGTTTGGACCGCAATCACGCAAACGGAATAAAATGAATTTTGGTATACATAAAGTCTATAACCTGGATTAACATACGAATATATAATACTTTTAGTTCCGGGAATCATCGTCTAAGGGGGCGAAATAGGGGGCGCAAGTTTGTAAGGAGCTACGATATAAAAGAGTTTCACGCGGACGAAGTCGCGGGCAGAAGCTAGTATACCTATATGAAGAATGAAGAAGAATATTTTTACTGACCATAAGTTTAAATAACAATTTTCTTTAGACACAGTGACTTCCACACTAGGCACAGCCTGTATCGTGGTAGTCAGATCGAACACGTGAGTTACGAAAATCATGCGGCTATTAGAATAGATTTAAAAAGGGTTTTTTTTATACAAAGCGGACAAAAACATGCAGGTGTGAATGCGTAATGTAGTGTGAGTATTGAGTGAATGAATGTGGGAGTGTGTGTAGTGTTAATGTAGGAAAGGGAAGGATGCAAATAGCTCTTTACTTCAGGGCTTCTTCAGCCTGTTCGTAAGTCCAGGACAATAATAGCTCCCGTATTAATGTCTTAGCCGCTGCAAGTCGGCAGAGTTTTATATCACAGACTTTCACGATGTGATTATAAACACGATGCAAATGCAGTCTTAGTAGTAGGTATCGAAACTTTAAAAACTCTTTTGTTTAGCAGGTCAGGATATGATGGTAGTTGCACAATTGTCTTATGAGTGAAGATGGTGGCTCGATACAAATTTACGAACGCTTAACACTTCAGCTTCCTTGTAAAGATCTATGGTATGATAGCGTCGGGGTCTACGAAGGGCCACCTTCAAAACTGCTCTCTGCGCTCTTTCCAAGAATATCAGTAATGATTTACCGCAGCCACCCCAAACTAGAATATGTCGCAGGGAATTAGCCAAAAAAGAGATTTGAACAAATCTAAGGGATATGATCAAATCACGTGTAAAATGGCGAATCCATTTTATCATTTGCCCAGAAAAAACAGTCAGTTGATCAAATCTCTGAATCTGTTTAGAGAAATGACGAAATCGGACAAAAAAGGCAACTCGTTTTTTCATTTCACTAAATTTGTTTAGTGATTTGATAAAATCCCTGAAACGCGTCAGTGAGTTGACGAAACTAACTCGCAAAGTCAACTTGTTTCATCATTTCACTAGACACGTTTAGTGAAATGATAGTCTCTACTTTACAGTAGATGTTACCATGGTATAGGTGATTTGATCAAATGTCTAAACTGGTTCAGTGTTACTCTAAAAAAAATTCTAGGCAAATAATAAAATGGATTCGCCATTTTAACATCCTGCGTGATTTGATCATACCGCTTAGAAATTTGTGCGACATATACATACTTCAAATCGGAATTATTGTTTGAAATTAGTAAAAACGTTTCAGTGGCTGTTATTTTGTTTTTTCAACATTTTGGTCACAATAGAATGGTTACTATAGCTGCATCTACCCTGTTGTAATTGCTGCCATACAAACATTTGTTCCTCTCCAAAAACTGGTTCGAATGGCATCGTAAAAAAATCTTAGATTAGAACCCGATTTGCTTTCTCTGTCCACCAGGGTATAGGTTCAAAGCTGATGCTAGCGATGGGCTACGTGCCGGGCGCGGGGCTGGGCGCGGCGGGCGAGGGCCGCGTGTGCCCCGTGGAGGCGCGCGCCGTGCCGCGCGGCCGCAGCCTCGACCACTGCATGGCACTCTCCGAGAAGCAAGCTGCACAGGATCCTCTTAAGGTGATCCATACTAGTGTGCCTACTAGCTGCCCCCTCGGCAGTTCGATATACTGTTACGCAAATTGGCTACTCGATTATATGAAACTACCCAAATATGACAATATTTGTGAATATTTTATCTCTTTTATATTCATTTATAATGGATTGTATCTTTCTAATTAATAAATAACTTTGAATCATTCATGCTAGTCGAGCAATCCAAATTTCAGCCAAGATATTGTTTTACATGATTACATCTACGAATTCGCTTTCAATTAATCAATCTAGGCCTTGGCATCGTAGTGCTTGTATCATAGTTACCTCATGTGTACTACGCAGGTGGAGCAAAGATTAAAGAAGTTGCAGAAAAAAGAAGAGGAACGCAATAAAAGAGCCTATGAACGAGAGAAAGAGAAAGAAAGAAGAAATGTGTTTAATTTTATCAACCAAACCCTTGGTGATAAATCTAAACTTGAGGAGGCAGCACCAGCTGTATTCGACATTAAGCAATCTTCAAGCAAAGATTTAAACATAGAACAATTCAAAACAACCGAAGACGCGAAAAAAGTTGAAAAAGAAATAATTAAATTAAATAGTTCCATGGCCAGGCATTCAGCAGGTTCCGAAGGTTACCAGCGGATCAATTCTCAGATCATTGAGAAGAATGTAGAACTGAAAATACTTAAAAAAAAGGAGCAACAATTAACGAAGGAACAAAACCACAGGAAAGATAAAAGGAAAATGACAGTTTTTTAACAGCTATGTAGAATTATAAGGCTGCTGGTTAAATCATGCTATGAAAGAGTACAGAATGTACGTTACAAAATAAATTATTTGACTTATACTCTGATCTTTTGATCTCACAAAAAGTCCGTATGCGTATAAGGCATATTTTTGTCATACCACGTTGGAGGCTAACAAACATGGTATGGCCCTGGCCCATCTGATGGTAAGCAGTCAATAGACGATTGCAAACATGCATGTTGCCGACCCCTTAAAACGGTATTTACTCCTTGAAGAACCCCATACTGTAGCCCCTCGGGAAAACCTCAGCAGGGAGCTCATTCCACAATCCGGGCGTTATCCGAAGGATGTTCAATGAATAGTGAGAATGGGCTTGATTACGTCATTTTGATAATTTCTAAGTATTGATCATACTGTGAAGAAGTAAAAATGATAGTATTCATTTGCTTTATAATAGCTAAATAAATATGATGAATGGGAGAATATTTTGTTAAATGCGGCGCCGCCGCCAAAGTTCTGGTGCGGTAATCAAAGAAATTGATTAAGTTTACCTATTTTTATACAACTATCACAGTTCACCTTACAAAGTTCAAGGTAGGTTTTTCTGGCCATCAGTTTTTTTTTTTCATTTCTTTTATACCATGAACGTAGGTGACAAATATATGAATATAATAAACACGAATTCACCGTGTGGTGTCGGGTTAGAATTTCACCACCCCCTTTCTTCCCGTGGGTGTCGTAAAAGTCGACTAAGGGGCCAGGGTTGAAGTGTGTTGTGGGCGATGGGCTAGCAACCTATCATTGCAATATCACATTTTGTCGATCTGTTATACCCAAATTTATGCTAAAAGTGGCGCTGGAACTTAAGTTTCATGTGCTCTGCCTACCCCTTTTTGGGAATAAAGGCGTGAATGTATGTATGTATGTAATAAACACGAAGGGAGAGTGATTCAAGATAATTCTATACAAATTAAACGAAAAGAAGAAGAAAATGTGGTATCAGCGTTATTCGCCCCATTCGTTTTTCGTTCAATTCTTATGTCGTGTCATTCTGGATTCATCACACATTCTTTATTCGTCTTGTTCGCTATATGTCTGAATCTTCCGAAGTCTAATTCTGTAACTTGTCTCGTTCTTAATAAATCTCAATCGTAATTCGTCACTTCTTCCTAGGACTCATTCTTCATTCTTCCTTTTCGATTTTGGTCTCATTCAATTATTCGCCTAAATTTTTTGGACACCTTCGATGTTGGTCACATTCGTAATTAGTCTCATTCGTTTTCAGTCCTATTCTAAGTTCTTTTCATTCGTTTTGCGTCTTGTTAGCTATTTGTAACTGTCTTTTCCCGTCAATCTTAAATTATCATTTTTTAATATTTTTTTAGCATAAGAGTGTTAAAAATAGCGGTCGTATCTTGGTAGAGGTCACGGGTATGTCCTAAAACTACGTCTACTCCCAGTGTAGGCACATGGCAACCCCCTCAAAAGCTGTAAATTACTAAATTTTAATTTGTTAATAAACTATGAATAGACGATCTGGCAAAAAAGATATGAATATAGCGACTAAGACGTACGTCGTACGGGACGAGTAGCGAACGTGCCCAAAAAAGAACGAGACGAGTTGCCAATAACGAGTGTGTCGAAAGATAAAGTGCGAATGATACTAAAAACGAGAGAGACATATGAAGAATGAGTCCTAGGAAGACCGTGACTAAATACGATTAGGATTTATTAAGAAAGAGACAAGTTACAGAATTAGACTTACGAAGATTAAGACATATAGCGAACAAGACGAATAAAGAATGTGTGACGAAGCCAGAATGACAAGACATACGAATTGAACGAAAAACGAATGGGGCGAATAACGCTGATACCGAAAATAATTTCGTTTAAAAACAAAGTTTAAACAGACTTCAATTCAGTACTTCGCCTAGGAACTAAACATTTCCTTTCCACTTCACCGCATAAAGAGATTGATTGAAGAGCATTGATTATTGCAGAAATAACCCAAGTCGGAATATGTAGGGCGATAATATTTGAGGAGTTCCTCAAGGGTTCAGAATCACATTTGGCACGCCACGCAAAATGTATGACGTACTTTATCATTTAGGAGTTCCATAAGTCAGCTGAGGTCTTCATCATCAATTCATCTTCTCCAAATTGTTGGTTCCCGGTGTAAATTCACGAGATATAGTAGAAAATACCGAACTGACTACACGCGTGTCTAATAAAATTGAGGAGTTCCCACAATAGGCATGATGACACATTTTGAAAAACTGTTCTATAATGTTTAGAAACATTTATTATGTACTACGAATAAGATTTTTCAAGAGAATATCACAGTTAAGTAGGAAAAAAATACATTTTAGTTTTTAAATTTCAAATTGGCGCTAAAGCGCTTTTTAGTGTCATGGCGACCCGAGTGACGTCGCGTTTGTATAAACAGAACGCAGACCTTTGACGTTTGCTACCTAGATCGCTCAATTGCTCATTGAATGAACATAAATTCAAAAGTTTACAAGTCTTGCGCGGCCGTGCGAGCGAGAAAGCGGGACAATGACGTATGAAGATCTGACAGATAACATGGTTCTATCCCTGTCTTACTATTCGTTCAGTACGTAAGTTTTCTCTGTTATCTGTGGTAATGGCCGTTATGGGTATTTGTTTATACAAACGTGACGTCATGAGCTCTGATTGGTGTTTAACATATCATGGCGGGCGTCCGTATTTTTCAGTTTAATTTTATCAAAATAAATAATAATCTCTTACTTAATAAAAAAATAAGAGCATTTCTCGAATTCTATGATTAAAATTTCACTAAGAAAATACCATATTTTAGTGATTTTCAATTACTGTCATCATGCCTATTCCTCATGGACCCCATCACCCAACTGGCTTTTAGAAAACAATGGTACCAATCTGGAAGCATATACTTTCAAATATAAAATAATTGTACGAATCTGTTAGAAAAGTTGAGTTATTACTGAGATTTGACTGGTTGGGCCGAAAGTGTACCTCACACAATAGAGTCTGGCAAACGAAAGCGTGACCTGGGAAAACGCGGCGAATTGAAAAAAATTACATATGGTATTACTAATTTTTTGTTTTTTTACGGATTCCTTGAATATTTTCAAGATTATTTGTAAACATAAGAAACGTATCATCATTATCGTCAATATTATTATAACAAATAATCAGCCGACAAGGATTAAGGATTATCTCAAAGAATTACGAAGCTACAACCGTTATAATATTGCTTGTTAGAGAGAGAAAATGCATAGTGTGACGTCACATTACGGGATGCTGCCGGGGGGCCGCTTCGAACACGATGAGGCGCGGCACGTTGCCGTTTATTAGTGTCACGTCACAATCTTCCAGCGTCATCGTTTCATATGAAGTTGCGTTTTGCGAAAAAGGGACAGAACATACCCGTTCTTTAAACTTTGGACACTTATAACTTTTCTCCATTGATTTTTTCTCCATTTGACATTTTTCTAACAAATATGACATTATTGATTATTTTATTTAGTGTTGATGTCGGCGGCCGATCGTAAAATCCGACAGATCACGAAATTCCTAGACATATCGTGAAACGCCGCCATTTCATGATTGGCTAAGGGAAATACTCTATATCGTTCAAAATTCACCATTTAACGATTTGCCTAGTGACGTTTAGGTAGATCATGAACTTCCTAGGAATGTCATGAAACGCCGGCATTTCATGATTTGGCCAAGCCAGTTACGTTTAGGCTGATCATGAAATTCCTAGGCATATCATGAAATGCCGCCATATCGTTCAATACTCACCGTTATAAATAGTGTCCAAAATTGAGTAGGTAAATGAAAAAAAAAAGGAGTGCGGACTGATAATCTCCAGCGAGACGACGCCACCCCGCTGCGCGGGGTGTCTATTTCTGGTCTGAAGCACACAAGTTAACCCTAACCTAACCGGCCTAAAACAGAGTTCGCTTACGACAAGCTATTTTTGTCCGCCCTGATTATTGGCTCCCAACAAACACGGCCGCCATCGCATTCGCAGCGCCACCAGTGGCCAAGAAAGAAACTATTTTTAGATGTGCCTGATATAGAGCTAGGAATATCGACGAATGCGTTGCTCTAATCGATCTGCCGTATTATTTATCAGGCACATCGTGATAAGCCTGTGTCAGCTTTTAGGCATATCATGAAATGGCGGTGTTTCACGATATGCCTAGGAATTTCGTGATCTGGCGGATTTTACAATCGGCCGCCGACATCTACACCCCTATTCCAACCATACCGAGATGATGGGGGCGGGGTCTTCGATAAGAAGCTGAAACGGAAAGCTATAAAACACGGTAGTGATTACAAATTCCTCTATTTACATAATAATTAGTTTAAAATAAGCGTACATGGCATAAAATTATATTTAATTAACATATATATGTATACTTTTCCTCTTCTATAAATTAGATATTTGTACTATCAGATAATGTTATAAAGTACTGATACGCTTGTTATGGGTAGAGTGACGAACAAAATATTTTTTGCTGAGTTATATCGAATTGTATTAGATTTAGTGACATGACAGTGGGTCAAAAATTTAAAACTTAATTTCTTAATAATTATACTTTATATATACTAGATTAGGCTTAGAAACGAAGCTTCAAAAGCCTGGTGTTGTGATGATCAAATTACAAGCATTAAATAATCATTTTGTATTAAATATTATCCATGTTGAATTCTAAAAACACAATAATCTAAAGTGTAACAAAAAATGAGTATAAGGTGTTACCGTTAATCGATATCGCTTAATTCCCCACTTGAAAATTTACAACATTTATTTTGCTACGTGAGCAAGACGATTTGTACTTTTATTACCGCTTTTCCAAATAGATTCCTACGATGCGGTGCGACCGCAAACCTTAAGCACAACGTCAGCACGCGCTCCAAGCACGCCGACCGACCGAGCGGCGGCGGGGCCGCATTGCCGGCACACAGATAAAATTCGGCCGCGAGACCTTTCGCGCAACAAACAAACAATCTTACATTATCACTAAGCTAAGCTTATGCATTGAAAATTGATAATAATCTTATATTTTTCTAAACAAATTAATCACAGAGATTTGTTGTATCCTTGTATCCTCACTACATCTTTAAAACCGTCACCATTCATACTCGCTCATATGTTCTTAGTACAATTGCATTAAAAATTTAGTGCCTATTCCTATGCATTAGAAAATAATATAATACAATACAATAGAGAGTGCCTATATTAAAGAGAGACAATCTTTGTACTAAACTAAAGTAATTAATAAGTACACGCAGCGTGAGACTCTTCGTCGCGGGCGACGCCGTTCCGTGATGGACACTATTTGTGATGTGTTGGATTACATAATTTGTGATAGAAGCTGCTTCATGTAGCGTGACAATCGGACATTAACGAATAACACAAACGTCACTTGCTAATAAATAGGACAAAACAATACATGAGATTCCAATTGTTTCAAATTGTTAACATATAATCATAGTTGCTATACATAGTTATAACTATTACAAGTTCAAATTGTAAAATTACCTGTAGAATTTATTAAGTGTAGCAGACATGAAGCGGCCGGATTACTGTATTCTGGATTAACACCGCATTACGGTTGGTATCCACAGCGCGCTCCAGCTTTGTTTACTCGTAAATAACTCGTACATAGCTGTGAGTTGCGGTTAATTACCCTTACGTGCGAATCCACTGATCGACACCGGACTGTGACGCTGCTGGATGTTCTGATGCGATACGACCGAGTGGTCCAGCTTTAAACACGCGGCCGGCACTCACGTGCACCCGCCAGGCCCGGTAAAGCATCGAAATCAATTCGTTTCAGAGCTCAAATACAGTAAGCATTGCAACAGGCGATTGTAATCACGTTGTAAAATCAGTTTAGTCAGCCTATTTTTCCTAAAATTAAAACCTGTGCGGTTATTATTAAAAACTAAAATGTGATGAATACCGAAGTCTGTGCAAAGTACAGACAAACACAGTCTGCGTATTCACGTATACGATCTCGTGTCGAAGTAAGTATCAACGGTCGAGTCACCCGTATAATTTCCACCTATGTCGCCGGGGGGTTATCAATGTTATCACCAGGTATGATTCCGGTTTAGCAGGCTAACATCATATCGCCGGTCACACGTGGAGCCGCGCGAGCACGCACTCCATGGCGGCCTGCACGTCGTCGAACACGGGGATGCCCTCGCGCTTCGCCAGGTCCGAGAGATACGTCCGCCCCCGATTGTAATCCTGCACTGCCACTTCGCTGTACTGTAACAAACAATATCAGGCTCGTTAGCCTTACATACCTTGCCTTAAAATAGCAATTAACGCACGCCACGGAAATTACACTTTCTGTTGTACTCGCCAGGGTCGGTAATAAAGAATGCCTCAGACCGCATATGTATCGTCCGAGCCAAGTTTGTAAGGTGATAGAATTTATGAAATCGGATGAGTAGTTCCGGAGATTACCCGTTCCACACAAACTTACTTTTCCTTGTTATAATACATATTAGCATTGACAAGAGTCAATTACAGTGCATGCATATTAGTTATACTTTTATTAGTAATATTTTTATTACTATCAAATAAATAAATCACTCGCTCCCTTCGAGAGGGGTGGCCTTTGGCCAGCAGTGGGACACTATATAGGTACCTATAAAAAAAAGTTTCATTTTTATACAAGATTTTATTGCCGACTGTACTTTTCTGCACACCGTCATCAACTGTACATTGAGAAGATTCTAACGAGCCCAAACTCAACGGGGTTAAGTACTGCATTCTCATGGCCACCTTCTGTCTCCATCATCAGATCAGCTCGATGGTATAATAATATTGAATTGTCATTCAAACTCTACAGTTTGATGACAAATGACTTTACCCAAAATTTCAGCTCAATCCGTTCCACCCGGACAAACATACATTGCAAGTTAATGCTTTTAGCTTTAAAAAAAATAGTAAGTAACAAGATGATAAATAAATTATTGACCGGATGCGAGGCAGCGGGGTCCATGGGCTGGACGATGAGCACTGTCTTGGAGGTCTGCAGGCCCATGTAGTGCGCCGCCAGCACCATGGTCGCGAAGCAGGGCGCCTCCGCGCTGATCGAGAACACCAGCACGCGGGACCCCAGCAACTGGTCCTCGTCGAACGTCCCTGCGCAAACCGACGGCGTTTACTAATTACCTTCCAACGAGCCTTCAACACTTTTTTAACCGACTCCAAAGAAAAGGAGGAGGTTCTCAATTCGGTTGTATTTTTTTTCTAATTTCTTATTTAATAATTTACAGTAGTAGTACCAAAGCGCCTATGTTAAGACTTAATAACTACATCTTAGGGCCGATTTTTTAATCTCTAGATAAAGTTATCCGTCAGTTAAAATAATCACCATCTTTTTCTTAAGTCATATGAAAGAAAAGAACAGAGCTAACATTTATCAGACAGATAGTTTTATCTGGGAATTGAAAAATCGGCCCTTAGAAAAGTTGAAAAACCCCCGACATTTTCATTTCTAAGTCCAATATCTCAAAAACGGCCGAACAGATTTTCATGAAACATGGCTAAGAACACTCGGGATAAAATTATGAGTATTATGACACAAAAAAACCGCATTCAAATCGGTCCATCCGTTAGGGAGCTACGCTACCACAGACAGATACACAGACAGACACATTAAACTTGTATAACCCAACCCCCTCTTTTTGCATCGGGGGTTAAAAATAACATAAATCAACAAATAAATAGTAGCACTAAACTAGATGTATTGCACATAGCACTTATTTTAGAAAGCAGGCTCTGCCAATTCTCTGCAAACACGTCGGCGTCCTGCCTCAACACCAGCTCATTAAGCATTATATCATATCCGAGACTAAATGTGGCCTTTAATTCATGCGATTCTTTGTAGAGTCACCAGCAATAAGATCTGCCACAACATAGCACGCATAAATAACTGACACGACTCTATGTCTAATGCCATAAGGACGTGTCAGATATTTTTGCCGGCTTTGTTTCGGCAGATATTGATGCCGGTGACTGTACAGTCGAAGTGACGTTACTAAAGGGCATGAAACTAGATTTGCGTCAAATTCGCCATCATCCTATACATCTATTGCCAGGCAACGGACTCCTCTCATAAATGAGATGAAATACGCCGAAGTCATTCGCTGGCCCGAGAAGCGCAAGAACTTAAGGTTGAAAAGAACACTAATTCCGAATTAAACCACGGAGAGAAAATGTTTTTTTATGTGAACTCAAATGTTCAAAATTACGTGGCATGTTCCTTCCGTGTCCCCATCAAATTGCGATTTATGTCATAGACAAACCAGATCAATAAACTGATCAACATAATTAACGCGCAACTATTGTAATTTAAAGTGCTTTTTACGTGAACTATAAAGTACGGAGCGCCGCCGCTATGATGTGTATAGTCATAACATTTCACGTATACGACATACGTCGATAATAATAATCGAATAAGGAATTATTACTTATATAAGCGTAATGTCATCAACTCTAGATACTTCCTAAGCAAGTTTCATACTAAGTAAATCGGTTTTGCGTGACTCAATAATGACTAATGGGATACTTTAATTAATAATTATGTGAGCGGAAAACGGATGAAAGTAAGTAGATCGTTGCGGAGGTTGGACGTATAGATGTGATGTAATCGCATATGTTTATAATATAAGAAAGAAAGAAAAAACTATTTATTCTATAAAGGACACATAACAGGACAAGATTAATAATAATAACATAAACGTAAAAAAGGCGTGCACACCGCACAAAGGGTTCAGCAATATATTTGAACTAGTGGCTCGGTGAGGCTTAGAACTCGCGACCCGTCCAAGGTCAACTCAGGATCAACACGGAACTGATATTTTCAGTCAACATACGTGATGTCCATGGATTGGACGATGAGCACTGTCTTGGAGGTTTGCAGCAGTGGTGCAACACTCATAGAAGAAGGCAAATCGGTGAATTTGCCTATTTTTTATTTTATTTATTTAGTTTAAGAAACAGATAGTCGTTTTCAAAAAAAAATACCGTACCTTAAATTTAGACCTGGTTTCAGTAATGTATTTTAAAAAGTGAAATAGCAGAGTGTATCTCGAAAATCACGAAAGAACATTTTATGATCACTGGCACTCTTTGGGGGAGGAAGTGGACGTCCTCGGCTGGTATGATGATAATGATGCTATATTATTCTGCTCATGAAGAAAAAAATTAGACAAATCAGTGCTGAGGGTGCTTCACACATTCGTAACCGGACTAAAAATGGAACAATACACCAGAAACCGACAGAACTCGCTAGGCGTGCAGGTTCATACTACTGCCATACGGGCTGAGCCGGCATCTGAGCAAACATTAGTAACATTACGAGTGCCTACCAGGCGGGTTGTTGTTTGCGAATGTGTTAGGCTGGGTTCACACGGCATTGTCCTGCACGTTTTCTGCACGTTCATTCGGTTTAAGTCCGGTGAGTATTCGTTTAAACGTATAAACATCATTTATCACTTCTCATGCTCAAAAAGTGCCTCTTTATGCTGTGTGTAGGCGACATAAACTCGCTTTTTATGCTCTAGTGCCAAAAGTAAAATCTTCGTTGAAGACCAAGGCAATTACAACACGAGCAGCTTAAACTTCATAGAATAAACTCTATACTTTATTTTTTTACGTTTCGTTAGTATTCTAAGACCAAGGCAAGGATACCAACAGCCAAAGTACACAATAAAACTTCATGAAATAAACTTATAGTTGTCATTCGAAGTGAAAAGTAGAGTGTCCAATTCGTCCATAAAACCCATTTTACACTCGATTTTATAAACACTTGTACAATCTACTATTATTTGTGCCACTATGTATACGTTCAGGTGTATACTGCAAAAAAAACGTGCAGGACAATGCCGTGTGAACGAAGCCTTAAGCTAGGCCACTGATCTGCAGCGTGTGTATGTATACCTTTGAAGGGCTGCGGCGTGACGTCATCGGTGACGGAGTAGAAGTCGCTCGCGCTGAGCCGGTCCGCGGCGGGCGCGGGCGTGGGCTCGCCCCGGCCGCGCAGCGTCACGTCCTCGCCGGGCGGCGGCGTCGCGGGCCGCGGCTTCTTGTCGCGCCGCGGCGACTCGGGGTGCGCGGGCGCCGAGCGCCGCGCGGGCGCCGAGTACATGCGCGCGTAGTCGTTCGGCCGCGGCATTATGTACGTGTAGCCCTCGCGGCGGAGCGTCTCGTCGGGCCGGGGGCCGGTGGACTGGCACATACATCATCGTTAATACATTGCTGTTTATGCTAAACTGACAAAACGACGGACGACCGCTTTAGCCTAGTTGGTAGTGACCCTGCCTACGAAGCATGAGGTCCTGGGTTCGAATCCCGGTAAGGGCATTTATTTGTGTGATGAGCACGAATATTTGTTCCTGAGTCACGGATGTTTTCTACGTATTTAAGTATTTATTTATCTATATAAGTATGTTTATCGTTGTCTAGTACCCATAGTACAAGCTTTGCTTAGTTTGGGACTAGGTCGATTTGTGTAAGATTGTCCCCTAATATTTATTTATTATTTATTTATTTAAATAAATGGTCGAGCGCTTAGGAGGCCGCAGTAAAGCTCTGGTTTCCTAGGATAGCGGTGCCGTCGTATGGCGGCGAGAAAAACTATCTTTCTCTTTCTAATTAGACCACTTGGACAGAGACGGATAGCCTATCTCACATTTTAAAATTACGTGTCGAATTGTAACAAAACTTTGCATGTACAATGACATGTATATCCAGGTCTGTAATTAGTATTGCGAATTTAAGTATTTCATACAAAACTTGCTTTTGCTGTATTTAGTTTGTTTTTTTAAACTTAAATCCATATAAACTAATTACAGACATAGATATACCTCATGTCCTTGTATAGTTAAAATTATTTAAACTAAGCTCATGAATGGCCATTGTCCTGAGCTCATGAATAGCCTTTGTTTGCGGCAGAAGACCACTGACTTCTTATATTCAGAACAATAGCATTCAAGTCTAACAATACGACTGTGGTCGGACGCGTGCCATTTTTTGCAAGAAAAAGGTTAGCGCCACATAAAATGTGCATTGTATTTGCAAGTGTCGACCGCAAACAAAGGCTATTCATGAGCTCAGGACAATGGCCATTCATGAGCTTAGTTTAAATAATTTTAACTATATATGCAGTTTCGTGACACTCCAACACGTAGTTTTAAAATGAGAGCGTAACTACGTTTATTTGAGAAGGTGAAATTCGGGCAAGCTTACTGCAGACTCTTAAGATACGATACCATTTCACTTTCAGCCGAGACATTGCGTAGGTAGTACTAACTATTCTAGTACTGCGAGCAAATTTGCAAGGAACGCAGGCAAAACCGCGGGAGAAAATATAGCTAACGTCCACCCAGCATGTTCTTCATATATACACAGGTGAAAGTTATTTTAAAGGCACATAAGTGGTTTACCCCTACGTACAAAAACTCACTAAGTTATAAAGAGCTACAATTTTCAGACATTTCGTCTTTACAATACAATACAAATATTCTTTATCTACGCACATATCATAAGTGCTCTAAAATGCGTTCAGAAACCGTAGGAAATGACCAGCATTACTACAACCGATTTTACTATGAGAACTTTCTTGTCTGTGGTAGTAGGTAAAATCTGTACTGTAATGTCATTACAGTACAGATTTTTGATAAATTTGTATCGTTATGAGTTTAAATTTGGAACAGCTGTCAAAACTCAAGTGGGTCTCTATTCTAGTATCCATAGATATTAAAACAGTTATCGATACGAAACGTCAACTCAGTACGTTTTTTAATACAAACCGTACGACATTTGATCTCTAGTGATATGAGTATAGGGACTTCATTCGTTTGTCTATGATTATAAAAAAACCCATTCGTCATGACGGATGATCGAATTGCCGCCGTAGATAAACTACTATTATTGCACACCTCAAAGTATACATCAAATATAGGACATAAAAACTTGAAAATAGAGGTTCACAACAGGGTCCAATCAACCTTCGGGTAGCGAAGAAATTGCAAAAAAGAAATACAAGTTGGTAGGTGGCAAAATAATTTAATTTCCCGTCCTTTGCAGTGATACATACTCGTGTGACAGTCTAACGTATTTACAATTTGTATGTCAATGAACAACACTTGCCAGTAGGAAATGTCGTTAACTGAATAAACTTTAAGCTATCAACACAAAACTATTGCGTAGAACTACGGAAGTCGTATTGAAACATCAGGTCTAAAATAAGAAGTGAGTAATATTCCATTACTACAGAGGCCGTGAGGCAAGGGTAAAGGATTGCGTGATGACCATCTAATTTCTAATTATCCACGGCTTTTAGATGATCTAGGTGACTGGTCGACTCTAAATATGGGTGTTGATGTTATATGTAGGATGGGAGCCATTGTGACTGTACAATATACGTCACAAGTCCTCCCAACCGGATATGGGCCGGTTTTAATTATATTTTTTGCGAACTCGGCGACCGAAAGCTACTCTAGGGCTCGGACGCATACTCCTTTCCGACTGTTAACGACAGAAAGTTCGTCTAATCGAAATGTGTTTTCACATTTGAAATGGAAAATATATTATGTCTTTTGTAAAGTCTGCATCATACATATCGTTATACGCATAGGTGCTAACTCATTAACAATAGGGTCGTGTTCAGAATATTGCGAGCAACGTCGTTGGCACGAAGTTTGTAATGGCGAGTGTAGGAAGACGGCAAATATATATGCTAAAGCGGTATTTCAACTAGCGTCGCTTAAGACCTGTTAACACCTGCGCTCCTTTTAAAACCAGTTCCACGAGGCGCACGGGCGGCACGCGGACTGACGCACAGTCAAGTGTAGAAATATGGGTGCATACAACTCACTCATAAATATGTCCCATAACTCTTATGTCAGCGGGTTAAGGTTTTGGTACTTATTTATGAGGATGTTATCGATACATATTTTTGCACGTGACTGTACCGCAGAATACCCCAACTTGACTTAAGTTTACTAAATCGACGCGTATCTGGGTTTGTGCCGAATTATGTAAGTGTATCGTCTTCCTTATAGTTAAGTTGTTTATATTCTTTCTTTTTCGTCTTGTCAATTCTTGCATCGTCTCCACCACCCAAAGGTTTTCTGGAAGAGATTTTTAGCGACCTTTTTCCGTTTGATATCCTTTGGGAACTAGACTCTAAAAAATGACTAGTTGAATTCCTTGACCCCGAATATGTACATTAGGACACTAAATTTGTGATTCTACGTTATTTAGAACTCGATATATCAATGATATAAGTATAATTCAAAATGACCGCCATAAAATTAAAGATGGCCGACGGAGGAGTTGGTTCCAATCAAAAACTTAAAGCTATGGACCTAACAAGTGCCTGAAAATTTGTTCGAGCACTCTGCCCCACTATTAGGCCCTTTCTACTGTGGTGGTAATGAGATGAGTATGTATGTTTACCGGGAAGGTCCCGCCAAGGTAGACGTCGTACGCGGGCGCGCCCAGCATGGCCGGCAGTGCCTCCAGCCGGCGCTCCGTGCCCGGCGTCAACACCGACTCAGCGCCGCTGTCCGCCTCGCTCCTGTTCCCGCCATTCTGTACCATCAACACATACCAAAATATATACATTGTGTGGCCTGTAACGGGACAAATATTTAAAAGGACGCTTCCTTAGAGCATTTGCAGTCTCTAATTTTATAAATGTTTTTTTTTTAATTTGGAGATATGTTGATGTAAAATGTATGACCTCCGAGTAATGTATCTTGGCACCACGAGATCATAGCACAGCAGTCAATGCAGATTTTGAGGTAACATCATGGTAATGACTCATAATAATTTTTGATATCTTTTTATTGAGTTTCTTTTTGTAGTTTTTTAAGGTTTTTTAAATTAGAAAAACTACTTGTGTCGCCCCAGAAGAGTAAAAAATACACGGAAACTTACTTAAAATAAGAATTAAATAGTTTTTTTTCATTTAAAAACACACTGCTAATAATTGCACACAAGCTCAATAATCTACGGTAGACTTTTTTGCTCCTATTCCAGGTCACACCCTGTACAAATATTTGGGGATAATCCGACACATATCGACGAGTGAGAAAGGTTTTCCCTGTCGGACTTACAATGCGCATTGACATAAGATTCAATTGCATTTTATAGACAGTTTACTAGTTCGAAGCTGGTGTGTGTAGAATTGATAAGCCTGGCGTCTCACGTCTAATAAGCATTGCCTTTAGACATAACATGCGTGTAACCAACTGGCTCTAGGAACGGTTGTTATTCTAACATGTGTTTTGTAAGTACCTAAGTAATTACGCTCGAATAACGTCCCTATTTACGTAGTCATTCCTTTATAACCTACCTTCGCAGATAAACAAACCAAATTAATATGAACCCCTTCATATAATTTTCCCGCACATTATGTAAACTTTTCATGTAATCCAGAGGTTTCGAAATTGAATCAAATGATGAAAAAATGCTACTTTCTGTTCAAGCTTCTTTTTTTAATTTGTTAATTAGCATGTAGAATTTACGCAATGTGCCAATTGAACACAGATCTTAATAAAATAATCGCTTGTAATTACATCGTAATCGATTGAAAACTAAAAACGAAAATATTTCAAGTTTTAATTTTAACGTTATAAGAAAATTTCTGAATTTTTCGTAATATTTAACAATTAGGAATAAACAACGAAGAAAATTTGTTAAAACTCATTCAGTAATTTTAAAAGCATCTTTAAAAATAATAACTTTTTGTCGGTGTGAAAAATGGTATGTGTCACTCGGTAGCAAAATTACTTTCGTCTCGGCCGTTAACACTTGTAACCCTCACTACGCTCAGGATTCAATACACCGCCCTAGCCGTAAATATACTATTTTGCTCCCTTGAGACACAATAGCTATTTGTGTCACAAGGGAGCAAAATAGTATATTTACGGCGATGGCGGTGTATTGAATCCTGAACGTAGCGAGGGATCCTACAATAGAATCCTGAGCGTAGCGAGGGATTCTAACGTAGGATCCTGAGCGTAGTGAGGGATAAAAGTGTTTACGCCCGAGACGAAAATAATTTTGTTACCGAGTGACACATACTATTTTTCACACCGACTATGAGGAAATTTAAAAAAAGCTATTGTTAAAATATATCTAAATTATCTTAATTTTCATTACTAATTTTTAAATATTACGAAATATTTATAAATTTTTATACAACATTGTTATAGTTAAAACAGTTTTGAATCGACTACGATGAAATTACAATCGATTATTTTATTAACATCTGTGTTCAATTGGCACATTGCGTACAAATGTTCCAATGCCAATGTATAAATTAAAAAAGTAGCTTGAACAGAAAAGTAGCGTTTTAGTCCCTCTCGTTGTGGAGCAAAACTTACTTTTCCGAATGAAAGGTGTGAAAATAACTATTGATCAGTTTCGCCATACCTTGGGAATGAGGAGAGGGAGTTTCCGCCCGCAGGAGCGGAGCCGCGCGTTGTGCACCCGCAGGCCCGCGCCCGCAGGCGGCGAACTGTCCGCGCGCCGCTCCGCTTCCGCGCCCGCCGCCGCTCCCGCTTCCTCTCGGCCGTTGCGGCTTTGACTCTCTGCAGACAAATACGATCATTTACTAGGTAAGCTACTGTATTCTTCCACGAGTGCCCAACGTTGTGCCATTAGTACGCATAATGCAAGTTTAACTCCTGGAGTTGCAGGAGCGATGTAGGTATGTATAGCATCACTAGGTGCTAGACAACAGAACACTTGCTGGTTGTGTAGCGCCTTAGTATGTATATATGCAAAGATCAGGATGGTAACCAAATGAAGCACTACACAGCACTGTCGTCTGATGTAGACCCTCCATACAAACGTAGTCTGGTCGCATTTTAAGGGACTTCCCCTTAATCTAAGTCCGGTGACAGCTGTCATCTTAGTACAGTTTAAGCCATATTTGACCTTTAATGACAAACTGTACTGACATGACAGCTGTCACCGGACTCTTCCAATCTGAAATAGATTATAGGGGGGCGCAATGCCCCGTGGTCGTTTTAGCTCTGCACCTATTTAGGGAAGCACTGCTTTCCCCGCTGGGCCGGGCCGGGAGAACGCTAGAAAAGGTGCCTTAAAAAAGCTCACTCCATCAAGGGGAGGGTATCGGCAGTCGGGTAGCCCCGTAGTTACAAGAACCGAGGTCCAAAAAAAATGGGGGAGAGTAGTAACCGCGGCTGCCTCCGCATCACTTAGTTCGTGGTCGACGACACAAAAAAAGTAAAATTAAAGAACTTGATGTTAAACGGGACGAGCTGAAAGTCACCTGCGGTGATCAGCTATGATTTTGTGAATGGTGTGTGCTCAAGTGCCCGTTGTGTACTCGGGTCTTCATAAATAAGAACGACTACGTGAGCCAAACCAAAGCACACGAACGAGATCAACGCCTGAGGTGAAGCAGTCGCAATGGCCGAAATCGGTCATGACAGTATATAATTATAATAGTATATAGTCATAGCTATCTTGATCTGTATAACTATGTGTTCACCTGTAATTGGGGTACATAAGCTCCTACACATTTTATGCCAAAGACAACTGTAACCTTATCTTGTGTACTCTGTTGGTGTCCCGTATAATGAATATAATAAAAATAAAATAAAAAATAGTAGAAATATAATTTAAAAAAATACGCGGGTATTAATGAATTTGTGTAAGGTTCTACGCGCTCTATTCTTTTTCTTATTTTAATTTGTAACAAGAGTAATTCGTTTCAGATCTAGATATGGCAGATTATGTGCATATACAAAGATTCATGTTATTCCAGCATCTCGTTTTAAAATGAGAATTAAACTACGTTGGTATGGAGAGTCAAGCGTCCTGGCGGCTACTAAGATCCTAATATTCCATTAGGAATATTAAAAAAAATGTGTATTAACACATTTTTGCTATTTCATGCAAGCCTTTTAGCGAACCTACTTATTATCAAATCTACACATGCTTAAAAATTGGAAGTGTATGAGTTTATTTAATGTAAGGCGTCATTTATGGAAGCGCGTCGCGTACAGCGATGTGTCTCACAGGCAGATATTTGTGTAAATATACTTGCACAATTGCAGATACGTGCATAGAAGTTCGTGTGCATTGCCACGTTTGTCCATAAACGAGCCCTCGAGTCGAATGCGTCGATATGAAATAAAACACTGCACACATATATAAACACCATGTATAATTGCAGTCATGCATGCCATTTCATTTATAGAAAATGTCAAACTTAAACAACAAATGCATGAAAGATACAAAAATAAACACGAAAGACCCTCCAGCGATAACACAGAGTTTTTAGAATAGATAATCAACATTCGTTCAGGAATATGGATGATAAAATGTTTTGTTTAAAAAGTGATTAATGAAGACGTGTGAATATTGAATAATGTTCCAAACGATATGTCGTAATCGTGTGAGAGAGAAACTCCCGTGTGTACTTTTCGATGAAACGTATGGGCACAATGATAAGATAAGCGATTAAGCATAACTGATACCGTGATGAATGAGAACATCGCGATCAACTGCGACATCAGTCTTATCTTGAAGAGAGAGTCTTTTTAAATAACTATACAAATCCCTACAGTGGAGACAACTACAAGTATATTTCCTATTATATTATATTCATTATTCAGTGACCCGTTTAACCACGTGTCACGCATGAATCTTGAATATCATGATTCTCATTGAGCGCATGTTCTGGGCGGTTGCCGTCTCTTAGTTCAGGTAACCTGTCAAACTCGGCACATGTCAGGCAATTTTTGGAATACTGATGTAGCAGGTATTCCATAGTACTCGGATCTGAGTTCCGTTATTAGTAATATTTCCCAATGTTCGCTTCTCGTTGGATTTTATGTTAACGTAAGAAGAAAAATTTCGTTAATTAATTACAATTAATGATTTCATAACATACTCAAGGAAATTTTGCATATTGTATACTAGCACTTTTCATTTGACATTGGCAAAAAAAAACACAAATATTTAAGTGAGTATTACTATCATTAGTTTGCCCAATGGAAATACATTATTAACTTCATCTAGCTGTTTTTGTAACCATGTAATTAAATGAATTGTCAGTCCATTTTATATACCCTCAATTAAAGGAAAAAATAGAAACAATATAATGGTGTAGCGATAACTGCAAATAAACACTTACTCGGATTAAGCACAGCAATAACGAATTAGTGCTTTCGAATGAAATCAATCAATGTCATATGTTCTACAATAATCAAAAAGCTGATTAAGCGTAGTTACATACTTAACTACAGTTTATTGTCGCCTCGAGAAGCCGCTTTGGGTAGCAGTTTTGATCAAAGTACCTACAACATGATTAGAATTGGCAATTGTCTGACAAGCGAATGGTTTTTAGCAGACAGTGCAATGAAAAACCAGAAATCCATGAGTGGAGGCCGTAGCCGAATTGCTGCAAATCCGTGTGCCCGTATCTGGGCCCTTTTGAGTGTTTAAAATGGTAGCGAAAATGTGCTGAAAATATCTGAGTGAACAAGCAAAAGCTTTGTGTACAGCATTGTACACGCACCGGCCGCGAGCGGGGAAAACCTGTCGCAGAAGGAGCGAAATGCACGCCGCAGGCGAGCGGCCACGCCCTCCACCCGCGGCGACTGCCTTGGCCCTTGAAAAAACACGTTGCTACTCACTCTCAAGTTCCAAAATCAACTATACCCACTTGATTCATTCATTGATATTTAGAAAGGTTCTTTGTGGATATAAAGTGTTATACCGCACGATGATTATAGCAAATTATAGTAGGTACGTATAAAACTTAACGTTAATAAGTAGGTATTAATAACAACAAGGTTCCACTCCGTTCGCGGAAAGTGTGGAGCGTATTTCACAGACATAGTACCAGACTAAATTACTAAACGAACTTACTAAACGATTTAAAAAGGTGCATATACTAAAATAGTCTTTGATTTCGTCGATTCCTAGCTAAAGTGTATTATGCATACCTAAAAACTATGAGCTATAACATCTACGACGTTTGGTCTGTGTAAGAAAAATGTTGAGGAGCAATCAAGATAGGTTAGCAATAGTGATCTAAACTGAAATATATACATATATTTGTATGCCATAGCGTTCGTGAGAATACCGCTTGGGAATGAGCTAAGCAATGCATCATCCAAATGAGTTCTAAGAAACATTGTACAAGTTGTCGTAGTACGCACGATGTTACATATATGACAATAATGCAGTGAGACGGTGATGTCTAGTGACTATGGCAACTATGTATACCAGGCAGTATAAATACTTCTTTTAACACCTTAAAAAAAAGTGTGACAAAGTGGAATTAGGTTAGGTTTACCACTCTGTCACGGCGTTCTACGCAAAGCAAACGTTTAAAAAAATGCTGGTGAAAACAGTGAAATATTAAATAATATTGACCAATAATAGACTACGTAAACTATTATGCGACTGTAATGATGCTAAAATCGGTCGTAATAATGCTGGTCATTTCCAACGGTTTCTGAACGCATTTTAGAGCACTAATGATATGTGCGTAGATAATATAATATGGTCGTTCATACGAACATTATATAACCGTTAAAATCAATAATCAAATGACCGTACAAAGGGCAGACTGTTGTCGGTAGAAAAGACGAACGGCCCAATTAAGTTTTCGTATGCCATTCTAATAATGTTTTCTGATTTCCAAAGAAAATGTGACTTGTCGTGTATGAATACCAATGACGTCACGGACTGGTACAGTAACACCGAGGTATTAACAAGAACTGTCACGTGATACCGATGGGATCCTCTCTCATTTCACAGTAATAGACCACCCACGACGTTTGTTTAAATACGATAGGTTACGGCACAGCAAACCTATCTCTATTTCGACCAGATGCGAGCTCGGCTAAACATGATTCATCGACAAGGAACCATTTTAAAGTCTCGCATTTAGAGCATTATGAAATTTAACGAAAAGTTACAATAAACCTTTGAAGTGAGTGACAGCTCTTGCGTATTAAGAAGACAGTTTGACGTACGTACTACTAAAAGAGAACACAGAAAACAGAAAACATTATTCCACTTCAAATTATCTACACCAATTCCGTTAACAACACTACGCTGCACCAAAAATGCTACAAAAGTTACGATCACTCCTTATAAGTTTGAATTTAATGCAACATTTGAAAAAGTTGTCTTTCATTGTGTCAATAACGTACTAAAAATTCATTGACATTGGAAAATATTTTGAAGTGGAATAATGTTTTCTGTTTTCTCTTTTTGTATGGACGAGTACGTAGTATTCCAAACGTATTCTTCCCTCTTAACCAGGGAAAGCGACAACTGTTTTACTCAATCTCTATCACCCACGTATATTAAAGCGGTGTTCTCACTAACGTACTTTCTCAGCTTCTGTCACTTTGGGCAATATTTACATTTCAGACGTGCAATGTAACTACAAGGCGGCACGTCCTAGGCGCCGTTTACGGCTTAGCACGATAATCATCAAATCTTATCTTATATTTAAGATAAGCACAGTTTTATTCATTATGTAATGTATTTTATATATTGCGTAGTCGAACGCTGCACGCTGTATGGTATAGGGACGTAAAATTACAGATAATAAAACAAAACAGTACAGTACTGTCAATTATGCCAAACTGAAATGCTTTGTTACCATACTAATATTATAAATGGGAAAGTGTATGTATGTGTTTGTCCGTCTGTCACGGCAAAACGGAGCGACGAATTGACGTGATTTTATAAGTGGAGATAGTGAAAGGGATGGAGAGTAACATATGATAGTTTTTTTCCCCGACATCATCACGTAAGCAGGTGAAAAGGGGGGGGGGCAAAAATTTGTATGGAGCTGCGATATAAACGAGTTCCACGCGGACGGAGTCGCGGGCAGAAGCTAGTGGGTATATAAGTGACAATGACCTTTTTCCAGCCATTTCAAATGTAGTACTAACCTGCGTCAGCGGCTATTTCAGCAACGGCCGCACAGAAGGTGTCAAAGTCGACGGCGTCGAGGGCAGGGGGGAGGCTCCGGTCGGCGAGGTCCCGCGGCACGCGCGTGGCCTCGCGCAGCGCGTCCACGGCCCGCGGGCGGGACAGCTGCGCGGCGCGCCCCCCCGCCGCGTCGTACAGCCGCCTCAGGCGGTGGATGTAGTTCCCGATGTTGTGCCGCGGGTGCGTCAGGCTCCTGCCGCGCAGCACCTCACCGGCGCTGTCCAGCGCAGACGAAATGTCATGGAAAGTGGGCAAACCTCTGCGCTCTACCGCCTCTTTTAACGTCGCGCGCGCCCGCGATAACTCAATGTACTCTCTGTAAATAACGACGTACATATATTAAGTTCACCTAGCGTCGCTCGGATTCATGCCCACATTTCGCTCTGTACATTTCATACGAAAAAACAATACGTAACATATTTGTTAAAAAATCGCATTGCAATTCCGCTAGCGCAAAGAAAAATGATTGTTGGTTTAATTTAAATAGAATAATCGCACAGCATTGTAAGTAGAAACGCATCGATGACCAATCTGTTAAATAAAACAAAATAACAAGGAATCAGTATTAGTACAGTCATCTGCGAAAATATGGGTGCCACAGGTCCCAGCTCTTATATCGGCGGATTAAGGTTTCGATTCATATTTATGAGAGGACTATAATATTGCACACGTATTTTTGCACTAGACTGCACTTACAGGTAAAAAAACCGTGTTACTGAAAATTAAGGATAGCAATATATTTCCCTATAGTATCCAAGTGGCGAGTCAGGCAGTAAAAGTCAGTAGGTACTTTTGTTGCACGCTCCATAAGGCATTGCAGGTGCGAAAGAGATACCATGATCCAATGATTTATCACCTGACTCGCCACTTGGTTTTGCGGATACTATAGTCATATAGATTATTAATTTATTATCAATCCGCGATTAGCATGGGATTTGAATAGCCGTCGGCTCATAACTCAACTGCGGTGTATTTATATGAAAAACTGTCACCTCGAATCCTATTCTAACTGTGGTTTGATAATGAAAAATAAAATAACAAGAATTATGGATGTTTACATTGAGGGAGGTGTACAGTATTTTGTAGGTGACAGGTAAGAATAGCAAACTGACTCGTCAGTGATAGGCTCCTGGGTGATCTTCTGGTGGCGCGAGTAGGGCCGCATGACGAGCAGCAGCAGCTTGGGCGTGGCGGCGATGAGCGCCGCCTCGACGCTGGCCGCGATGGCGCGCGTCTCGCTGTCCAGCACGAACAGCAGCGCGCGCGCGTCCGACTTGGCGCGGTGCTCGCGCTCCATCAGCTCCGTCGACCAGTTCTCCACTTGCTGGTGGGCAAAGGCAAACGATCGTCTACAGCGGTCACACCCACGACAACCTTATCTCGAGTACAGGTCACAGCTCATTAGAGCCACCCGGCGCCCGAGCCGCACCGCCTCGCCTCGAGCGGTTACTATTCTACATGCATGCGCTCACTGCATCAACTCTGTAGTTACTACATTTACGAGGAGGAGGAATGAGCTGTGACCTTAACCCCTCGTATGCGGATGTCAAAAATTGCTTATCAAAATATGTACTTGAGATTGAAAACTGTAGGTTCAAATGGTTGGCACGGATCCGTGTCTAAGCATAAGGGTGGGTTGCACCAAACGGCCTTAAAATTTCAATGGAAACTTTGACAAATTTCTATGAAATGACAGCTTTTGGCGCACTATTTAACGTTAATCGTTAAGCGCAAATTGCACATGCAAGATATTGCATGCAAGCTTAATTACATTGCGGGGATTCACAGATAAAACGCAGTATAAATACCTCGGTACCCGCAATGTAATGAAACTTGCATGCAATATCTTGCATGTGTAAATTGCGCTTTAAATTGGTCCAAGTCGCCCTATTAGTAACCGCAATTCTGACGTTTTAGTTAAGACCTTAATCATGTTTGGGGGAATCAGTCCTAAAGAAGATATTGATATTGAAGAGATAGACACAATATTTAATCCATAATGTAATGGCACGAAGGCACCTTGCTCCTCCCATTCAGGGTGTTGGTAACAGTGTAAAGAAAACTGAAACTATGCATTTCGACCATTATCTTGAAATGAAATGTTTCGGAAACTAGATTAAAAGTCACATAATTTGTTTTTTCGTTTTTGAGGTAAATGATTAATATTTTTCAGTTCAGGTCTGAAACCATGGTATAATTTTTCGTAACGCTGCTACTTCCTGAGTTTTCTGACGGTATGTATAAAAAGCTACTGACAAACATTATGACTATTATAAACCTAATAGGATTTTTTTTATATAGTAAAAACTTTAACTGGTTTAGGGGCTCCCGTCAATAGTCAACGAAATTTAGTAGTTTTCATTTCGACACTCGTCCTCGGTTTATTGAAGCTAGCTTTCCAGGTGCAGATATGGGAAATTTTGATTCCTGTTTAACATTATTGATATTGAATAACTTGAAAAATGTTAATACAGAATTAATTATCCCTTTTTAAAGAAAGGTCCGTAAAAATACAAAACCCGACACCTCATCCTCATTAAAACTTTTATAAACCCGAAACTTATATCTACTCATACATACCTATAATTTTGATATGCGTTTTTATAATCTTACTTATTAACACTAAAGTTATGGCCAGAAAACCAGTTTTATGGTCTAAAATTGTTCAACTTTGATGTCAAATATCTCGAAAACAATGAACTTTGAAGTAAATATGGGATACTATATTGCTTAAAGCCATTGTTGTTAATATAATAAGCTACAAAAAACATTAGATAACTCAGGGGTTCAGATCGAAGGTCATTGGCGTATGGGAGCCCCTTAATGGAATCGGTTAGCAGAACCAACGCCGCTACCTATAAAATTTACTTTTGTTTTCTCTTTTCAAATAATTAAGTTCAATTTAAGTATTTGATACGTAATATGGCTATTCCGGCCATCCCTCGTCTAAGGTTCTCGCAATAAGTCAAAATTACATTTGGGTGAGGACCAAATTCTTGGCCAGCAATTGGTAGTAGTTAAAAAAATCCGTTGTGACACGAAAATTAACCATAGAATTTTATGGCAAATTTTCGTGTCACAACGGAACTTTAATGTACTTATATAAGATTACTGATGTACCTATGTAGGTTGTCTGGAAGAGATCGCTCTTCAGCGATAAGACCGCCTGTTGTACATTTTATTGTATTGTTTCTCTTTTTAACTGTCTCTACTTTGTTTGTGTGTTGTGGGTGTGCAATAAATAGTATTTGCGTATTGTATCATATTACTGATATCATGCGTATTTTATAATATCAAAGGCAACGATAAAAAATCGCCAAGGTAAGTGAGCTTCGTATAAATGGTATAGGTTCCTGTCCTTATACCTAATAAGGTGCCTAGCAGAATTGGGCGTAATATCGTAATACGCAGTTCTGTTTGTGAAAAACAACTCATAGAACCATGGGCGTAAAGGTCAATGAAATCGATCAAGGGAATTGATTAAACTTGCCTTATTTGATTTTACTAGAATAGGCTTAGGACTAATTATAATTTAAAACAAATTTCTGCAACTCAATTTGGTACACCCACCGCTAGGAGATCCTGGCTTAGCAAGAGGGAGTTGCCCCAATCTCAGAGTGGGTCGCTCTTGCACAAGACTGGATTAATGAGGCAGATTTGAGAATACGTTACGTACGTTAGTAATCCAGGATCAAGACAAACAGGAAAAGCGATGAAAAAAGTAAATTGCTTATCAATACCCATATTATGAAAGCGATCTGGCCATCCGTTTGTTACATGTCAAGCTTAAACCCCGGAACCGAGACAGATGATGAATAATTAAAAACTTGCCGATGGACATACGATATTTTCCTATTGTGTAGGGTTTCTAATATCGGGGTACAAGTTTGGTAAAGAGTTTTATGCGTGACATATTAGCGAGACTTGCACAGCAAATTTTCCCATACTGAAAAAACCGGACAAGTGCGAGTCGTGCAAGTTTGATTTTTTCACAGCTGTAAGGGACTGTAGACTTGATTATATGGTTTTAATTTCAATTCGATGCCTCCAGGCGTTCCCGAAATAAAGGATCTTGACAGACCGGAAGACGGACCGGTTCCGTTCTTTCCTTTTGAGGTACGGAACCCTAAAAAGGACCCGATGGAATGTTTAATAACTGATTGTTATGAAAAATTTATAGTTCTAATGATGGTTTTGTTTTATAATTTTTCATTTTATGGCTGTACCTACTCGTATATCCACACAACTGGTTCAACACTTTGGTCAGATGTGTGTTCATGATAATTACGGGTTGGTACTGGAAATATTATGAGCAGTATGTAATAAATATGTATGTATTCATATTATATTTCATTATAGTATGAATATTTTTACATTTATTATAAGATTTTTAAGTATTGAAAATATACGTATGTCGAATTGTGATAGCGGCGCCAACAGTTAGCAACGATGTTTATAATTTTAAAGTGGGTAATCTTATGTAAACAATCGGTTGTTGTTTGATCGCTGTCAACTGGTAGTGACTCCATTTGACAGTTAACGTAATTCATTCGATTTTATTTGCTGGTAACACCCTGCTGGTAAATTGTGATTTAAACGGCAATGTTATGTTTAGAGTTAAGTTGGCCAACCTGTAGACTAATGTCCGGTGGTTCTTTTTCTGATTGGCTGTCGATTGTTATTTTATGTTGGTACACTGGAAACCCAAGCGTTGGGCTAATATCTTGACGCTGATTGGTTAAACAACTTTGTCCCTCGCTTGGACATGGCTCTTGGCGGGAATCGGTATCTAGCTGGCGGGAATAAACCGCCATTGCGGGACATTCTGTATTGAGCGCTTGTACGAATTAGACGTTCTCGCCAAGAGACTTGTCGGTTTCCGATGTAGTGCATACCTAGGTACCCTAGTATAATGTTAAGGTCTATGGCAAATAAATAGCTTACCGTTAATAGTTGTGTGAATCCGATTCGATATTTAGTTTAGTGTTACTATTAACTATCTTTTAACTATGTGAATGCGAATAAAGCATAAGTGGTATATTTCGTCTGATTTTTATTTGCAAACGTGATAGGAAGTCCGTCGCCATGCCCGATATCCCAGAAGAAGCCCAATTACCCGCTCCGGTCAACCTTTCTCCAACACGTATATATGTAAATCGATAAAATTCATTTTGATTATAATATTATGTACCTATATACATCATTCCAAGTTAGCAGAATAAATAACTATTAATAAGTATTCACATCAAATAAAATACAGAGTGAGAAAGATAATAGGATGACGTTTTATTGTGGAAATTGATAGTGCGTATGTAGGTTGTTAGTGTAGAGCTGGTGCAACCCACCCTTAGCTGTCCAGCAAATATATAAAAGCACAGCTCTGCTAGATAATCTTAAGCTATAAATGTACAGACTTCAGATGTTAAAATATCCTTTGATTTTTCAATTAAATTAGATTCGTTACTCGATAGCCTTAAATTATGTTAGGAATTTCGTAAACAAGGATGACCGATATTCTGCTGGCTGCTGTCTCATATCTAGGTAATAAAAGGTAAATGGAACTTACGGGATTGAAGTACGTGATGCCCATCTTTTTCAGTTTAGGTATAGCGATTTCTTTCCGCCAGGTGGTAGGGTTGCAGGAGCCTCCGAGGAACACTTCGCAGTCCAGCGACGACGCCTCGCTGCCTGCGCAACACACCGCATCAGTTAACACCAATCACAACACAACAGTTACAATAACTGGCCCAAAACTGTATACACTTCTCGACTAATCACATTCTTACATTCATTACTAACACCACATCACAGTTCCTTTATTAAATACATGCATATATACATCAAAGTAAAGACAAACATCTGACCCTATTTCTAGCGATGGGTATTGGGTACGAGGCACGCAAAAGAACTACAGTTAATTGTTAACAATTGTAGCGCGGTCCGACACGCTATCGCGCGTGAGTACCAACCGCAGCAGTTAGTAACAAATACGTAAGAAACGCTTCGCACGACACGGACAACCTTAAACGAGACCCATTACTGTTTAGTATTTGATCAATGCTGAATAGTTGAATGACAATATTGTGATTTACAGAACGGGCAAGTTGATAGGAAGAGAATGAGGGGCTGTGTACGATGATTTAAAAACATCGCGGTCAGGTCAGGTGAGCGGTGTGTGGTTCATTCAACCTGCCGACTCATCGGTCATGATTGATGAGCATCGACTGCGTGGGCTGCGCCTCGACGGCAGATCCTCGTACCAACACAAGCCTACTTTCCAATTGATGACTCGATATGCTCTCGAACTATGATAGCGGTTTTCTTAACTTCTAAATTAGGTCACGGTCAAAATTAAGATAATAATGATGACGGGATATTGTGTTGTTGCCAGTACAGATCTGAAGAGATTAAAATAGACACCCATGGCACAGACCACGTGTGGAATGAAACACCTACTGAGTTATGGCATGAAATCTGTCAGCATATGAAAGATAAAAAATACAATCGATCCAACTAGATAAATATTTCGACCGCATGATGAAGAACTGACTTTGGTTATTAGATAGAAATATAATTATAAAGCAACAAGATGACAGATTATTAGATTTTAATTGATTAATGGAATTGGATGCTGTCCGTACGTATTGTTTGATTGTTTATCTTTATATCTCACTTGCACGTGTAAATAAACAGCAATAATCACATGTTCGTAGGGTACGTAATATGATTTAAGTCTAACTGAATACTTTCAGGATTTCTTCTAATGTTTGATAATTTCTGCCGAGAAGCGTAACATATCACATTGTTCACATATGACGATTAGCGCCACTACCAAAATAAAAACAAACATCGACCTTAGCTCATTTTGCGTAGATTATAAAATGAACCAACAAAACTTCACTAGGAATTAACGCGTTTCAACACAAGATCTGACAAGATGCATCGTATCAAACAAGAGATGGAAGAAAGTATCAAAAGTATGAGAAAATGTATGTTTTGTTTATTTTTGAAACGAGGGAGAGGTTTATTTACGCGCGGACCGGAAGAAAGTGTCAGCTGTCGTAGTGCACTAGGACTTTTATGTTACAATAAATGAAGAACCAAAACGCACAAGGCACGATCATGGTGGTCGGCGGCATGGCTGCGGATGTACGTCGCGGTCGGGCGGGTGCGGCGTTCGCGCCGTGCGCGCTCTCCGCCGTCGGACGGTCGGCGGCCAACTGAACTGGCGTCTACGGCGTTTCTACACACAACTACTAGCCAATTCCGCATTTTAAAATATTCCGTTATATCTAAATCTCCGCAAACACAATCATTATACTGATTAAATTCAAGCTCATCTATTAAAAACCAGTTATTATCTACCTTGTCTTAACGACACTAGGTAGGTATGCATGCATAAGGGCGATGCGATGGCGATGAGTAAACTTTTCATGCAAATGCGGTGAATAAATTTCCCTTTTGTTAATGGGCAGAAAGGCGACGAAAAGTACACATATAAATTCTGATATTTTTTATATTCCTGTTATTGAAGATATATTATTTTAACTTAATAACGGTAATACCTTATTTTGGGAAAGTGCTGAAGTTATGGTCGCTCATAAACACATGCTGGTTGTGTTTGAGAGTCAGATATCATAATAACAAGTAGAAATAAGGGCACACATACGGCATTGTTTTAAGTCATATAGCGCATTCTTCCGGGTGATAAGGAAGCTTGTGCGCGTTGTTGTCGCATTATTTCTATGTGTAGCGTAAACGGCAATGAACGTTTGTTTTGCGATGGTCAACGTCCAAAAACGTGGGCGCACGACGCCGGGAGCGCGGCGACGGCGCATCGCGACGACACTTCCGTACCTACTCCGATTCCGATTATAGTCCGTGCGGAAGAGCCTAGAGGCCACGCCGACTCTCAAACCTTTAGCGATACATCGTGTTGCGATACTCATAGTCATACGACAATTATATTCGTTCCTTTTTCTTAACACGACAGATTTTGTTTCCTTCCTTCAAAAGTTCGTTAGAACGCCTAAGTCACCCAGTTGTAATGTTCCTGTTATGTTTGTTTTGAAAAGGAGCCCTAATCTCGTTTGATATAAAAAAAGTAAACAGGTTTGCCAGAGCTCCCTCATGCGGGATGCCAGCAATTATTCAATATGCAATATTACTCGTGCGAAGAGATGCAAACATAGCATTCTCATCCACATTTATGTTAGAAGCTAAATTAACTCGATACGGAGCATTGGTATCCAACACGTATGTATATTCAGTTATTTTATTGAAAGGAAAGCATTCATGATTGGCAACAAAATTATCACTTTTAATTAAGTATATACATGTATACTTCGTACTATTTTATATATCTTAAATGGACACTATAAAATACATATTTAAATGTTATATTTTAAATTTGATCCTGCATTATCACAAAAATATCGAATACCATGAAACATTTATCGTAAAGCAATCATTTAAGCGTAGAAGTAAGAACGTACCGTACGACCTATCCCGTAATTGAGACTGCATGTACACTTCCGAAATGAATGAAAACAGAAATTGTAAAACATAAACACCCACATGGACCTATAACTTATTACTCAGATGCTATGCGAGATTGACGCAAATCGGACAAATCATCATAGTCGCGAGTGCAAAATACGAACGGACGTAGAGCGGTTGCATAAGTAGTAAAAACAATAAAACAGATACGTAACAGGCGATGATCGTATGCCCTTAGAATGTATTGTTGTTATGATTGGCGTGCGCTGTTGCGGAATATTTCGACATCCCCGATCGATAGTGCTCACTTGTCGAGAGGACGCGATGCGGCCCGAGCTCCACTACACGTCTGACGATTAGGCACGTTTTATTTCCAACTTACGCAGTACAACTGATACATCATAGTACTGATAATCAAGAAATAAAAACTAATATACACTAATGTAAACTACAAACTACAAAGCTGAATGCCTGCACCAAATGTTTCTGTTTAGCCCAATGGCTGATTGGTAGAGAATGCCTTATGTCATTAAGTCCGTCAATTGTACTTAAAGCAATCAAGTTCGTGCAGTAAAGTTTAAATTATTAAATAAATAATGTTATGGGCTTTGGGGATTAGCCGGTCATTTTTTATGTTCTATGACAGATCTATAAATTGCATTACTAGGGAGAATACGAGTACAATCCAGGTATGGTTGACTATTGGTTTCTTCAACGAGTATCTCATCCTCATGCCCATAGTCTTTACTACTTAAGAATGGATCGTAAAAACACCTGCTTACTTCCTGTGGTTTCGTACCAGTCGTAAGAATCGTAAGAGCTTGATTTTTTTAGTCTACAGATTAAAACATTAGAAACCGCATAATAAGTGAGTGAAAAGTTTAGAATGCATTGTTTTGAACTGAGTCAGTAAATTAGGTTTAACATAAATAAGAAATCATTGCGAAGACCACTTGCACGCTATCACACGCAAGTGTATTATATGTGCATTTTGATTCTTGCCCAACGTCCTCTATAACGAACACGCACATCTTAAACTTAGATGAAACGAATCCATAAAACGAATGTCTAAGGAGCTATTGTTGCATTGGGCTCGGCATAAAGTTCGTTATGAGGAGGGGGGGGGGTTTTGAATGCGTACGATAAACTAGTCGGTACGGAGAATCCGATAGTCGTGGACGACAGACGAGGCGTGGGCCGGCGACGACGTCCCGCCGTACTTGCTGCGCCGTGGCCGGCCACATGCCGAGGCCGCACCACTGGGACTGCCGTGTATTTCTGGATTGGTACCGTGCGGAAAGTTTACTCACTGCATGTCTGACTTCGAGACGCTGTCTCCAATCGACCTTACAGAACAAAGTACTTTACGTACCTTACGGAACAAACCAATATATGTCGAGGAAGTGCAACAACGACAGAGTATGAAGTCATTCAATGTTCGATAAAATGTTTACGACCAATTTGCAACTCGAATTCTCCTTCTCGTAAATACTTGTAAGGAAGGAAGTTCAACGGAGTGCAGGCACGTAAATCATGACTGGAATGCAACGTAGCCTGTCTATAGGCAACATCATGCAATTAAGGAATTAACGAGAGAATGGATCAATAACTTAGTTATAAAGAATCGAGTACTACACCTGCAACGGAACAACGAACGATACACAACGGTACCCGAAGACAATTTATATTTTATATAGGTGCTTTATATTTTCTTACCGATATTGGGTTTGCATATGGGCTCCTTCTCCCTAATAAAGTCGCTCTCTACGTTCCACTGCGGAGACTCCGGTTTGTTTGGACTCCTGCGAATGAAAACTGAAATTAGAAACAAAAACCGTGTACAGTTCATGGAAAACTAACACGTCTATGCATAAGAGAATTTAATACTAAAATTGAAAGCAGTAACATTAGTGAGTACTAGCTTTGTAAGTTTGTATATAGGCGGTAAAATACGGAACTGTCGACCGATTTTAAAAGAAATTTCACTAGTATAATATACAGGAAGAGTAACATAGGCTATATTTCATCCCGAGACTTACTTGCGTTCTTTGTAATATGGACCCGCGCGCGGGCACCTAGTTCTTAAATAAAGTTATTTTCTTACTACCTACTACGTCACTTGGGGTGTGAATGGATGGAGTCGCTCGACACAATGTTTGAAGAGTGAGTGTACTCACTTACTCATTAGGTTGTAAGAGTTCTGCTAAAAATGACTAGTCTTTAAAAGAGGTCAGTAACTTCTTATCCCAGTAAATACAAACGGCCCATTCAAGAAAGTATAAAAACTCCTCTAGCTTTGAGTAAAATTGTCATATCATTCAATGTATTCTAGTCTATACAAATCTTAGTTAATATTAGTCAGGACAGCTGAATGTGTTTTCTTCTTGGTTTGGCCTCATACATATGTGCACAAACGGGCGGAAAACTAGGATCGTTGGAGTAGCGGCCAACGGAATATCAGCCGTAGATTTGAAAAGGCTAACTTTTTTAAAGAAAGCTCATCGTTTGTTTTCTTTTGTTTACAATTTTGTTTCGTAAAACTTCGTAACTTGATAAGATATCCACATTCTTTTTGTACATACGTGTTACAACCGTCGTCCAAAATTTAATAACACAAATTCATCGAGTTAAAACATACCTAATGAATGAGGGATATGTTAAGTAGTACACGGGTGAAATCATTTAAGGATGTATATCCAAATATGTTATTATATAGCGATAGTATCAAACAAGCACACGGCTTGCCAATGGGAAGCAGACTTCGTAGTTGCCGACCCCTATTGATATGAGGATTCGTGGTGTCGATAGCTAGGGAAATGCAGGACAATAATAATTACGAAGGATAGCGAAGAGTCCAACAGTTAACGGACTCTCGCTAGATGGCTGGGTTAAGGGTCAGATACAGAAGGTGGTACTCGGGCACTGCGCCGATGCCCGGTAATCAGGAGTTCCCCTCTCTCTGTCGCCCTGAAGATCGCAATCTTAGGCCTCGCCTCGCCGCCGGTGGCACCCTAGGTTAGGTTTTTATAATGATTTTTTATTTTATATGTACCTATACTTTTACATTTTACTTTTTACATCATTGTTTTAAAAAACTAACTTAAGATAAAACTTAAACAAAAGGTGATATTAATTGATAATATACAAGTAAATATTGTGAATCAGGCTTACCGGAAGTACAGGTTTAAACGAAAATCTAATTTATTTGAGGTTGAAATCGAGCTGTGGCGCGGTAAAGACATTACTGCCGGCGATGTATTTGGTAACCCTAGTCAAAGTCAGCCGTGGTTCAAGAACGGCCAAGCGGGCGGGTTTTAACGTCATCGACGAAATAATACTGATTCATGCCCACTGAGGACAAATGGGGCAGCATTTACGACTTTATGGCATGCAATTTGTATACAGTCTTAACCTTATTGTACATGCGCACGTTGTCACGTTATAAATACCACTGAATTGCGTGGGCAATGTAGGTAGTATATGAACTTGAGAGCCGATTTAAACACAATACAGGTAGCGAAGCCCTTTTTTTCTCACTTATTTTTTTTTATCCAATTACGCTACGCGGTGGGTTTGTTGACTGAACTATTACTATTTGGTAAATTACTCATTCCTCTGACCAACATATCTGAAGAAATTCTGTACTCAAAAAGATATGAATGAATAAGTCATTGGGGCTAGCAAACGATCTAACAAAAGATCATGAGGTGTGTGCAAATATTGCCAGTAAATACAGCCCACTACAGAATTCTCTTCTCAGGAACTCATCTGATTTAAACAATGCACGGGTACTCACTCTCACTATGTATTGATTATTTCCCGCCGACACAGAACTTTGAAGTTTGATATGGAAAGTATGAACTTTAGAGTAATTGGAAAGTAAGTAGGTACTAATATTATTAATTAAGTCCTCATCTGAATATAGTTATATCTCCTTATCTGTACAAACACCTCGTGCAAACTCCGCTGTTTTCACTTGGTAAATTAGTTTAATTACACACAATTCACTCGAGTATATTCCATAATGGAAACTTGAACTTGTAAGCAAGTACTTGTAAGTAACACTAATTAAAATCGGGTATACACCAAATACGTGCTAGCAACCTGTATATATAAACTAGCTTCTGCCCGCGACTACGTCCGCGTGGAACGCAGCTCCCCCTCCTTTATATCGCAGCTCCTTACAAACTTTAACCCCTCCATTTCACCCCCTTAGGGGATAATTTCGGGGATAAAACTATCCTATGTCACTCTCCATCCCTTCAACTATCCCCACTTAAAAAATCACTCCAATTCGTCGCTCCGTCTTGCTGTGAAAGACGGACAAACAAACACACATACACTTTCCCATTATAATATTAGTATGGATATGTAAATATTACTCACTGTCTGACCTGCCTCGAGTGCCGGCGTAGCTCTGCGGCAAACACGCAGAACTCTCCGAACGTGAGTATGAGCGACTTGCGCCGTGCACACTGTTTAGCGCAGACCAGCATTTCGAACACTGGAACATTAAGATTTGTTAAAAAAATGGAAATGGAATCCTACTCTAATGGATCAGTGACGATATCGGATCTTATTAGTGGTTACAAATAGAATATTAATGTGGCTATAGTCTGTTTATGACGATGGAGAAATGACTAGTCCCCATTATTATGGACGTTGTACGAAGTGGCAGCTTAAGTGTACCTAATCATTAACCTAAGCTATTCGTGATTGCCAACCAATCATTAAGTTGATAAATAATTCGTGGTGTAAAGAAGTAAGCAACACGTTTAATACGACGCCAGAAAATAATTTAAAATCGATATTACCGAGCTCTCGCTTGCATCGCAGTACGAACGCTGTAACTGAATTACGTTTGGCTGACGCTGTAGATGATAGAATACTATATAAATCGAATACGCGCAATAAGCTAACGTTTTCAAGCGGTCTTCCGGTTCAGCCGGTCGGTATAGTTACAATGAGCGGATCACGGCGGTCGTGACCGAAGTCGGCTATTGGTCATCAACTACAGTGAGCAATTGGTGAGATCATTGTAACAACACCTGTCGCGATACGTTTCTAATATTTATATTAGGAAAATATAGATAAGTTTAACTATCTGAATCGAGTATTCTTTGAATACTAGTACAGTCAGCATCAGTAGTAGCTAAGCGAAATAACACGCTCAAATTGACCTACACAGATTCTTATTCCCTTGATATTAGAGTTCGTGTGTAGATCATTTTGAGCACTAGGACTGCTTAGCAACTTCTGCTACTTACTGTACCTACCTATACATGCATGGTATTTTTATATAAGAAACAAACCTACATAATACCTTTGAGTATAAATAAAAACATTAAAAACACCTACATAATGCAGTCAACAACAATCAACAAGGTGCTGTCGCCATGAGCGCCCAGCTTTACAGGATTTCCTTAAAAAAACCATTCCAGTGCGAGTCTACTCGCGCACCCAGGGCTCCGTACAAACTTTCATACTGTACCATACCATACCCGTTTGGACTCCATTAAATTGAGGAAAAATCTTAACAGATCATAAGAAGTTACCGTGATGCAGCGCCATCGCCATTTCGGATACTACCTAATATCTTGTCACTTGGTGTGTTTGTTATTCAGCGATAATTATTTTCCACGTGCACTGATTTCGATTATTATTTTAATTTGAAAGAAGGTACTTTTAATATAATCGCGTAGGAATTTGAAGACAAAACATGCAATAGTAGTTTATGCGACTGATCCATAATGAGAGGCCTTAAAATACGAGTGTGGTTTTATGAAACGAGCGTCAGCGAGTTTCATAATAGGATCACACGAGTGTTTTAAGGCCTAATTATGTACAGTTGCATACACTACTTTATCAACACACATATCATAAGTGTAAGTAACAGCAAAAAACCAACAATAAAATGACAACAGCAATGGCGGCAATTCGATCATCATCCGTCATGACGAATGTTTTTTTTAAATCATAGACAAACGAATGTAGTCCTTATACTCGTATCACTCGAGATCAAATGTCGTATGGTTTGTATTAAAAAACGTACTGAATTGACGTTTCGTATCGATAACTCTTTTAAATCTATGGATACTAGAATAGAGACCCACTTGAGTTTTGACAGCTGTTCCAAATTTAAACTCATAGCGATACAAATTTATCAAAAATCTGTACTGTAATGACATTACAGTACAGATTTTACCTACTACCACAGACAAGAAAGTTCTCATAGTAAAATCGGTTGTAGTAATGCTGGTCATTTCCTACGGTTTATGAACGCATTTTAGAGAACTAATGATATGTGCGTAGATAAAAGTAATTAAATTACAAATTTAGTGAAGAACCGTTTTTTGTTGCATAAATAAAATAAGCTAGAGGTATCGTTATATTTTACCTGATGTAATGTTTTGCTGACCTATGATTAAGGTCATATAAATACAAAATTTCATTACTCTCTTGGTAAACGTCGGTAATAACTAATAACAATAAGCCGAGGTATGGTATTTTTATCAAAATTTCGTTGAATAAATCGAAATTCAACCAAAATAGACAAATTGAAAAAACGGTTTCAAATTGTGCAACTCAAGCCCTTTCCAAAGATACCAAGACTTGATCTAGGAACGAAACTTTAAATTTTTACTCCCCGACATCATAGAAAACAAAAAGTTCACATCATTTTTCACTTTCCATAAAATTATTAAAAGTTTTGTATTGATACCGTAAGAAGGTCTTGGTAATTAATCTATAAACGCACTTATTTTACTTATAAAAGCTATATGCCTAATTAAAAGTAACCTTTCCGCTGTTATCATTACTGATAAAATATGTCGTGCGGCAGATAATGAATATGAGTTCCAGTTGAAAGCATGGAGGTTACTTTGACAACGAATACGGTCGTCATTGATGCTATTTAGGCATCCTTTGAGTTGAAGGGGGTGAAGCACCCATGAAAGCGCACCCAACTATATTGAGCAATCAATCATAGTTGCGCCATATAATTAGCATCTACGGAGCACAGGTCATAGAGGTATGTTCATCTGATATTTAAAGTGACATAAAAGCCAAGACGATGTGTGTCAAGAGACATTAACAGTGAACTGTGAATTGATGGCTCGCTCGTGAGATTCATGGGCAATAAATATACAATAGGGGCGTGTTTTAATAATCGCACAGAACCGTAAATTGCTTTATATGACAGCCGCGTTCAACAATTTGCATTTTGAGATAGAATCACCGCCGCCGGCACGCTTGAAGTTTGCCGGGCCGATGGTGACACTAGTATAATTATAATTAAGTATGTAGGTAAGCGAGGTAAGCTCAACCGAAAAAAAACTAGTAAACTAATACATAGTCTCCTAATATGTTATAGTACGTTCCTGACGCCTATTATTAGGGAAGAAACGGCAAATCAATAGTTTCCCCGCCCGCAATAAATTGACGACGTCTAACTGTCGTTAATTCATGACACATGTTTATACCTACAAATGAATTTAAATTGTTGACAAACTTACCTTAGAACAGGCTATTACAAATAGATTTTGCCAAAGTATGAATCACTATCGCGTATCTACAAATCTTTTAAACACTACGTAGAAACAAGTTACTCACTATAGCCATTACTGTTCAAATCGGTGTTGTTGGGTTCTCCAATTTACTCATGCGCGTTAATAAATAAGATATCCGTTATCAATCTACTCATAATAAGTAATAACCGAAGTGAGGTAGCACAGGCACAGTGGCCACCCCCTCATTATTAGTTATTGCGTACACGTTACAAGCGAAATGATAGACGATATCATAAATTGAATACATTAGGTACTTAATTTGTTATGGAAGATTTCGCAGCAATACGATATTGCTATACCGCCGGGTCGGTGCGTAATGTTTAATACCAGCAGCAGCAGCTGCAGCAGCTAGCTCCGGTTCTACCACGAAAAACGGAAGTCGAGGTTCGTATACATGCATCCCATGTGACTCAAGTACTGTGAGACGGTATAAGTTCGATAGAGATAGATATGATATACCCGAACTTCGAATTTCGGAGTTCGTGGTTATAGCTCTGGCTTAGCCCGCCGTATTGGAAAATAAGAATAAGAATAAGAAATATTTATTGCATAACATATATGGCGGTGCAAATTCAAATATCACAGTACTAACGGTATTAAATAAATAAAAGCTGGTAAGAAGACATTCGCACGTTAGTGACGCAGCCTTCTGGGCAGTCTACGTATTGCCGAACTCCGAAGTAGAACCCTTGTTCTATTTCAGAAGTGAAAACTTGAATAATTTTAATTTTGCAAAAAACACCCCTTTTATCCTCCCCCCGCCTCCGCCCCCAAGCCGCGTACGTCTTACATCAAAAAAACCTATAAACGTATTCCGCCTATCCGCATTTTCATTTAAAATCCGCGTTTTGACGCGCAGCTCCCGCTTTTTGTATTCCATCTGGCAACACTAAAACCTACAATCACGTGACGTCCTACGCTCCTACACCTGTGGCGAGTTTAACAATTTTTCCCCATCCAAAAAAGTGCACAGCGCCGCTAAAGAAGGTTTCTCTTCAAAAACATTTAGGCCAAGTGATTCGACAAAAAATACCATATACTCGTAATTAACGAACAACCGCACCACACATATCACTCGAGATCAAATGTCGTACGGTTTGTATTAAAAAACGTACTGAATTGACGTTTCGTATCGATAACTGTTTTAATATCTATGGATACTAGAATAGAGACCCACTTGAGTTTTGACAGCTGTTCCAAATTTAAACTCATAACGATACAAATTTATCAAAAATCTGTACTGTAATGACATTACAGTACAGATTTACCTACTACCGCAGACAAGAAAGTTCTCATAGTAAAATCGGTTGTAGTAATGCAATGACCAGCATACGGTTTCTGAACGCATTTTAGAGCAGTTATGATATGTGCGTAGATAAAACAAGTTACAGAATAGCAAGGTGACCATGTTACATACTATCGTGTCCATACGCGCTGTGGTATATTTATTTTCAAAGAACCATGCATTCTTGTTGTTGCTCTGTCGAGCGACACTAATGCATGATTCCCACCGAACGGACCGGGCCGGGTCGTACGGCGCCGCATCGCAACATAGCCTCGCCTTTTAAAGGCATAAATTGGAAACTATTGCATTCTTTGCATTCTAGTTTTGACTAGAATAGGAAACAATAAGGCCTGATTTTTAGATATACTTATGATTCTTGACTATATGATAGTTTAACTGATTTAATCGATACATGATTACAATCAAATTTTACAGAAAAGTTTACAGACACAAAAAAACGCTCTTTATCTTCCTTTTTTCACTCAGCCTACTCAAATAAAACATTCTTTAACGACACAATTAAGCTTATACTATGATTTTTTACTTCATCTTAAATCTCACTCTCATTTCATGAAATATGAATAAAACTTCTCTAAGTTAGGTATTTATCGAAATGTTACCAAAAAAACCATTCCCGAAGAGTACTTATTGCATCTCCTTTTTCTCGTGCGCGAAAGGCACAACCGTGTCTCTCACAAGGGACCGTGGTTTTCGCGAATCGACTCGAATCAAGGCATCCTCTTAATAGAGTGCAGCAGGCAAAAGCCGGACGGAGCCGATCAGATGCGACAACATACAAGCACAGCCGTCCACTTCAGCGAGGAGCCGACCGGCCGCAAATCCATTCAAATATGAAATGTAACTTCTATGGGTTCAAATTCCTTTGGCAACTTGTAAAAAACGTTCAAGCGCGCTCCGGCCCGGCATGGTCTATGAGAATCGTACATAACGCGACACCCCTGGGTTTCTCGCTTGGCTACAAACGTGTCGGTTGCAATGCTCGGCTCTATTCGTTAAATGGCAAATGGCGACGTGCGGCATGCGGAACAGGCATGCGTAATTTTTTAATGGCATATAAACTGTCGTGTTGATTCAGCTCACTAGTATCAATATCATGGCGATGACGTCAAATTATCGCCCTATCGATCTACGGTCGGCATCGCGAGGCTCTGATTAGTTATGCGTGTCATAATTGTTCATATAATTATTCCAGTCATTATGATACACGGTTATGTAGATTCACTAGATGATTGACTTTCAGTGCCTACCAGGGCATTCAAGTTTTCTATATTTGAATGATAACATACATATAACATATAATATATAAACATATTATAAATACTACATAAACAGGCGCAATGCAATTGAGAAATTACTAAATAATAGTGACCCTGCTCACAGAGCTTGCTTAAATTTACCAACTTTTAAGACTATGTATATGTATCGATGCCATGCTCGTCTAGAACTCTTTAAACACCTGGTCTTATTTATTACACCAGGAACATTTAAAATACATCTAAAGAGAAAATGTATATAACGTCATAAGTAGGTACTTACCCTGGGGATCGGTTGGATATAGCTGAATATCGTAGAAAAGACTTTTGACACGATTGGCGGGCGCCGGCTGGTCTGGTTTGCCCACCTTTCTCTCCCAAGCATTCGCTACCTCTCTGAAACAAAGTTTAATCTATGAACATTACGAAAAACTGACACTAAAGTGTTATTTCAATGATTTAACATTCATGGGCATTTTTAATCTGAAGTGAATCCACGGCTTATATTAAACTTAATAAGAGAGCTCTAAAGTCAATATGAGTAACAAGATAAGACGTCTGGCGTAGATACTTGAATGAAAAATAACTAACTGCGCGTAGTTTTGTAACGTCCTTATTATAAATAGATTTATCTCTTTCCAGGTAAACCGACTTTTCCATAAGTTAGATAGCTTGAAAGATAGTTTCTTGGAGTAAGAAAATGCAAGTAGTTAGTAGCGTATTAAATTTGTTTAAAAACCTTCCCCAAACTTTTTTTCTGTAATGTAATAATACAGCGCCAGCGTACTGTATTCAACGATGTTTTAATGACTACTGTCGTTTATTCACACGCTTACAGGTCACGCTGCTGAAAATCATCAAAAGTACACGTCATCATCATCATCAAATCCGCCGACGAGAACTCATTTGAAACGTAAAGATAAAAATCTTATTTGGAAAAATCTGAAACGATGATCACTTAAACATTTTTTTTTAACTTTTTTGGAGGCATTTTGACTTGCTATAGTTATCTGGATATATCAAATCCGACCCGACTATCTATTTATATCTCTGGATGTATGTTAAGAGTTAAAATCAACCAGGGCAAAAAAGCGGGACTGGCATTCGACGTACAAAGAGACACCAAAATGGAGATATGTTCCATACTCTCATACATCGTGAATGGGATCCCGGCCAAAGATTGCTGATATTGATATACCAGCACGAAATAACAGGTTCCGTTAAAACGAACACTTACAAATATAAATATTGAAGGCACGTTGATTTACAAGCGCAATTAAACAACAATACACTTGTCACTAAGATACAACTACACCATATTATAATAAAAGCGAACTTGTTATTCAACATCATTAATAAAATGGTTAACTGTAAACTGTAATATAGTCTTTACATTTGAACTTGTGCGCTCCTACTAGCTAGCTGCTCGGTTTTTATCAGTTAAGTATGCTATGTATATTTCCATTAGTCTAGTTAGTTATACTGGGCGTTTCCGCAAGTCGACATACAGTGTGCCTATTTTGCATGAAATCGGTGGGGTAGGCTACTCTAACCACCCCAGCTCCTCCAGAAAGTTTGTGAGTGCCTTGGCATTGCTGACTGCGTCCCATAGTGTGTCCGGAGACCCTAGGTGTTTTTTCCTGTATACAGTCTACCTGTTAGTCCATCAGTAGAATGTGTTTGGTTGTTTCTTCTGCTTCCATACACGCTCTGCACATGGGGCTGTCTGTGATGCCTAAGTTGTAGATGTGTTGTAGTTCAGAGTGTTGTGTCCTGTTATTATTCCAACTATCTTTGCGTAATTGGCTTCTCTGTGTCCTCAGTAGTGCGGTTGTGAGTTTGTTGTCGCGCTTCGACAAAATCTCTTTAGTCTGTCTACATGTGTCAATCTCCTCGAAGCATCTTTGGTGTAGGTCTTTGGTGCATAAGTCCAATTGATTATATATGTATGTAGCTTTGTGGCAGGGGTAAAATTGGCTCCGGTCCGTATACCGTTGTTTCTAAGCCTTTTCTGGCCAGTCGTCGTTTTCATCGGCTGCATCGTTTCCTCTTGAGCCACTGTGCCCCTTGATCCATTGTATAGTAACGTTGTTTTTGTCTGCGCACACCTCTGTGAGGCTTTGGTGGCATTCGTATCCTTTCTCTCGCTCAGTGACCGATTACCGATACCGAGTACCGATTTACTGTCTGAGAGTATCCGTATGTTTATATTCTCGACTTGTCGTCTCTTTATGGCATTGCAGGCTTCAATTATCCCTACGCATTCAGCCTGGAATACCGAGTTATGTTCACCTAGTGGTTTGGATATGTGTATGTTTAAGAACACACCACATCCCGTTCCCGTGTTCGTTTATGACCCAACAGTATAAAAATTTGAGGATAGGTGTATTTTGGTAGCCGCTACATAGTTTTGTAATTAAATTACAAAAAAAATAAAAAAATGAGGTGCACTCCATACATAAAACTAAAAGTCAATATTTTTTTGTCACTGCCTTCCCACGTGTGGCACGTCAATCGATAGGCCTTTCAAAATAAATACAAGTTTCTCAGCATTTTTTTGATTAAGTGAATAGAGTCGGAGATAATTGCCCCGAAAGACACTAAAATTGTGTCCCTCCCCCCCCCCTCTATTTCTTGAACCGTATATTTTAAAAATATGAAAATAATCAAGTCATAGGGCTTATTAAATTCTTTCAGCGAAAATTGTTTTGAACAACATTGGTTCAAAGGTTCTCGAGATATTTCAAAAAACCTGCCTACGTTAAACAAAAGGAAGTAAGTGCCATAAGATTTCAGTAACGATACGACCTTTTTAATAGGCACGGAATACTTTGTTGTGCGTGGTCCGACACACACTTGGCGGCTTTTTTTGTACCAGTTAATCATTGTGGTATTCAATACTTTTTCTACGACTACGTTTAAATAAACTAGAGACTATAAACTTTATAGAAAAGATTATATTTATGGCCCTACCGCGACCGAGTTCATGGTGGTCGCATTCTTCATAATTTATTTGACAAGTTTTTTTTATTTATTTATTTCCAAATATATGTTACATGATTAATTACAAATATATACTCGCCAAACTTTATAAATAATAAGTATTTTTAGAAAAAATATTAAGTTTGATGACGAGACGCGCTCATTTACTATAACTATTGTAACTTAACCTGATTTGCTTTTATTTCTATTACCTAATCTCTTCTCTAAACTTTTGTACGTACTTAATTGAGATTAGAGTAAGGACCAAATTATTGACCAGCTCAACTCAACCAATTAAATTTTATATGAAAGTTTTCCGTTGCGACAGGAAAATTAATATACTATGGGTAATTTTTGTGTTACAGTCACAACGGAACTTTCTTCACTTCTTCAGGTTGTATGGCTAACTACCGACTAGCCAGGCTAACTACTAGCCAAGAATTTGGTTCTTAAGTACTCATTATTTGAGTTCGCCGCACTGCATGTAGTCCATTCAAAAACATAACTCTCCTCTCTTTCGGCAATCATGTTAAAAGCAACTCTACCATCCAAGACAGAAGATTGCCATTCCAATTGACGTATTATAAAAAGTCGGGCACATTCAACCATAAATGATAGTGTTTGACGGTATGTCTACATTAATAGACGTAACTTTACTAAACATTATAAGTAATATAGTTTGGCAGTAAAACCTTCACCCCCCAAATCTCGCTTCTCCTACAATTACTTTAATCAGCGGCTAGTTCACTTCACTACATAATTAACAAGTTATTAATTATGAAGTGAAGTGAATTCCAGACCTGTATAACGTTATGAAAAAGCGATATCATAACGTTATATTTCGTTTGTGTTGAAAATTTACGTTACAAAAAAATCAGTATGCGCCATAACGATGTAAATATCCCAACAGAATGAATATCATAAGTGAATCATAACATTATAAAATACGGTCGAATTACCTATGTTATAATATCGTTTTAAAATACGAGCCGCGCTGTCGAAACCACAAGTGCGAAATAGACATAATATAAGCCCTATAACGATATTAAGCTATAATATCGCGCAAGTATCGTTATACATAATATTGGTTTAGATTGTAACGTTAACGTTAATGGATACCGCTACGCAGCGCGCAAAATATCGCTTTCGAGTATAACGCTTTTTTTTGTAATAACGTCACGTATATAAACATTAGCGCTATGCGAAAATAGCGGTATTTAAAGGCCTGTTAACAACTTATCATAAAACAAGCGGGATTTAGGAAACTACCAAAGAATGGCTTAGAAAACCCCCAGGTCGACGTAACTTTAAACAATAGGTACACGGTTATTATTTTGCGTTGTACAGGTTGTACTGATGTTGGCTCAGATCATCAATGAAACGTAAATATTTCTATCTATGTACATTCAGACCTTTATCGCACCGCTTTGAATCATTAGTTTAAAAAATATTGAGTCATCACTCAAAATAGTCCGTACTACGTTGTACGCTCGATACGATGACGATGTGGCCTTCCGAGGGCGGGGATACTACACAGCAATTATTGTCCCGCGTGTGGACGACGGCGACAAACGAATAAACCTATAGTCTGACCCTAGTAAATCGCGCATCTTATCTGAATATTAATCATGAGCATGACTTAGAAAGGTTATCTATAGCTTGGATGTGTGATCTTTACTTATAATTCGAAAGGTCACTAAAATCTTGACAATGACCATAAACGTGTCGTATTAGGGACATGAAAAGTGAACCCGGCAACTGAAAGCGTTAAAAATACTAGTCCGTTTTTTTTAGGATTAGAAATCCGGTAAACAAAGAAGCAGTCGTCGTCAATCTTTTCTGCTTGGGACAAATATTAGATGTTACCCGGAAATTCATCCTTGTTGCAAAGTTCACACCAACTTGTAAATGTTGGCCACCATACGTTTCTCATTTGCTGTTTATGGACTCTGTTTCTGTCTCTTTGCTTTTGGGGGAGAACCAGTCGGTCTTTTTTGCAAGCCACTTGGGCCTGCCTCTGGTTGGTTCATCGCAGTCCGCAAGCCACCACACACAGCGAAATATAAAATCTTAATATTAATTAACAAATAGGTACTCGTATAATAATCTCGTAATCTGAATTCAACAATTTGTTGATTACCAAGCAAACAAGAAAAATAATGTGATACGATTGACACTTTTGCCAATATCGACAGCAAAAAAACGAACCGATCGTTTCAAACCTCTTCTTCTTCAGGTTTTTTATTATGCAACCTTTCCAGAACTGAATAACGAGATTTAAAATAACACGGTCAAAAAATAAACACTTCCAACATAAATATATTGTTGTAAGTATTATTTAGATATAAATAATGAAAATACTTCTATCATTTTAGGGTCGACAACAATAAGTACTTAAGTCTTTTTTAATGGCTGTTTTAGATACATTGACAGTTGTGTGGCATAAAGTCTGTTATATAAAAGACCTCGTGCTTCGTGTTTTATCCTTCTATCTTATGCTAAAAAAAACGCACTATAAGAAACTACTTGAAAAAGAGTACAATTAAGGCGCCGTAGGTTCATGGTCTTCTCTCCCTTTCACTGAGCATAAGCGTGAGCGAGATGGAAGTGCGTGCTCGGAAGCGCGGAAATCATGATTTTTAATTTTAATTTTTTGGCCGTTGAATTTAATAAAAAAGTAATCACAGATGAAATTGCCGATTTTTGGAAGATATTTTAATATTTTAGGCTTTCATGCATAATTCGTTACGAATATTTTAAGTGTACTTTAGACCCTTAATAGATCTATGTTCGTGATTTTTTACTATAGAGCGAACATTTATTAAGTAATCATGTTTCGAATCACTGCTCTCCCTGCAGAAAAACCTCAAGATTACTATTCATATTTTTTTGAAACCATTTTATCTATCACAGACGCATTATATTGTTTCAAAAACTCTGTTCACTTAATTTCGCTGAACCTACGACGCCTTAATTAGTCTCTCAAGTTACAAAAAGTGCTGCGGAGAAGTGCCCCTGCCAAGAAAAGCCCAATGACCTATCCACCTCTTTTCAAAATTTCGTTGTTTCGTTGTATAATATACAGTGTTTCAAAAGGGTCATACGCAGATTTAGTTCGCATTTTTCCTGTGAACAGTATTCATAGTTAAGAGTGCTATTGAAAAAAGCGCTCGCTCAAGATTCGGTATTTTGAGACGCGTAGTGCGTAGAGTGTGTGTAAATACTACTAGCACGCACACAAGCTTACTGTAGCTGTATAGCGAACCGTTGGAGCGAATGCGCGACCGATATTAATACTTGCACTAAAAGATGGTAAGTACTCGTATTACTTCGCTAACGTGGTGCCCTAACTTGAACAATGCAAGTATTTGCATTTTGTGCACATATTTTCTATACATATTAAAATACTCTGACAAAGTATAATATTTAAGTAGTTACGTCTTTTTTGATATAAAATGCTTTTTTTAAAGTGGTCCGGCTGTCCTCTCTATATGTAGGTCGCATCTCTCAACAGATTCTCGTGAAATTTTGTGAGCGAGTTCGATGTGTAACTATATAGGGCAAAAGTGCTTTCGCATGTCCAGCTGTCCGGCTATCCGGCTGTCCCCTCTACAGGTTGCATCTCTGAACCAAGTCTTCTGAAATTTTATGAACGAGTTCGATATTTAACTAAAGGGCAAAAATGCTTTCGTATGTCCGGCTATCCGGCTGTCCCCTCTATAGGTTGCATCTCTAAACAGATTCACGTGAAATTTTGTGAGCGAGTTCGATATTCAACTATAGGGCAATAATGCTTTCGTTTGTCCGGCTATCCGGCTGTCCCCTCTATAGGTTGCTCTAGGGAATGCAAAAAGGTTAACCGGAACTTTTTGAGTTCGGTAAATAACCGGGTTTGGACACTATAAACCGGTTACTAACCGAAATGAGTTACATTTATAAAATACTTGAAATTGTGAGCCGAGACCGTTATTTAGCAAAAAAACTAGTAAATTGTAACTTATTAATTTTTAGTAAGTTTCATTAAAGTTAGTATGATAGCGATAAAATACGTATCGGCCTTACGAGTCATGTACAGCACTACCATGACATAGACTTTGAATTAATCATCTTATCGTAGATTATATTAACGTAATTAATTTCGGACCAGCCTCCGAACTTTCACGTTATCAATCGTCGTTGTCAACACTTTCGCTTGCTGAAGCGAATATAAACCTTAAGATATGTCCATCTCTCAAGCAATAATTCAGCGAAACGGTAAGCGAATCATTTTCCTAGACTGTAAAAGGACAATTATGATGATGTATAAAAAGTTTTAAAAAAGTTAGTTACTTATTGAACTACACATCGCCTACTAATAAACCAGAACTAACATTCTTACAGTAAAATTATCCTCCAATACAATTCTTTTAGCTTTTAGTAAAAACCGGTTAATAACCCGTTTTGAAATATGACCGGTTTTTGCACTCTCTAGTTGGATCACTCAACTGATTTTCGTGAAATTCGTATTTTACATCCTTAAGGACTGCTCCAGGAGGAGGAGAATGGATCTCTCCATTAGCCTGGTCTCTTCATCACCAGTTCAACTTCACCAAAATTACGATTTCCAAGGATAATTACACGAATCATAATAGAAAATACCGATGTCAACTACACGCGTGCCTATAAAATTTGAGGGTTACCCTCAATTTCCCTGGGATCCCATCATCAGATCTGGTTACCAAGTACTCGTCAAGACGAATTAATGGAGCCCAAACTCGATGGGGTTGCGTCGTTTAATTACGGAGTTCCTATGGCTACCTTCCAGCTCCATCATCAGACCTTGGTTACCATATAGTACCAGAGTACTCATTAAGACGAATTAAACGAGCCCAAACTCGATGGGGTTGCGTGCGTCGTTTAATTACAGAATTCCTATGACCACCTTCCAGCTCCATCATCAGACCCTGGTTACCAAGTACTCGTCAAGAGGAATTAAACGAGCCCAAACTCGATGGGGTTGCGTCGTTTAATTACGGAATTCCTATGACCACCTACCAGCTCCATCATCAGACCCTGGTTACCAAATACTCGTCAAGACGAATTAAACGAGCCCAAACTCGATGGGGTTGCGTCGTTTAATTACGGAATTCCTATGACCACCTTCCAGCTCCATCATCAGACCCTGGTTACCAGGTACTCGTCAAGACGAATTAATGGAGCCCAAACTCGATGGGGTTGCGTCGTTTAATTACGTAGTTCCTATGGCCACCTTCCAGCTCCATCATCAGATCAGCTTTATGTCATAATAATATTGCATTGTCATCCAATTTATACATGCATGAAAAATTTCAGCTCAATCGGAAACCAGGAAGTGGATCAAATTTAACTTGAAAGATTAAATTACGTGCAACTTATAGGTGAACTAAATAAAAGCTTATAAAAAATCACCAAGTATCACGATCACTCGTAAAATAATTGACATGGCAGTTATGCAATTCGTAAGTTGTCTCGATTAGCCTCACGAATGACTCACTAGTATAGTTTGACCCCGACGTTGATAACAACTATGCCTAGTCGGAGATCAAAATAATATTTTAGTTGACGGTTAGCCTTCGTGAATAGCCACAATTACACGACGTACAGGTCCAACCCGGACAACGGCTAAGCCGGTACTGGCAAGAGATCGCGCGCGACGGTAAATTTATACTATGTTTGAAAGATTATTTAAAAATATAAATGTTGGAAAAAGTTGTATTTTTTTTACTGTATTGTGTTGGTAAAAGTATGAACTTTAATGTTATTTAAAATTCAATTTACTAATAATTCAACAATAATGAGAAAATCCTTGTGTTTTCAGTACGATATTGTTGCAAAATATGGTGTAATTGAGATCAATTTACATATACATACGTGGAAAAAAAGGAAAATTCGAGGCCGCTACGCACAATACGGACATATTACAATAGTGAAAAGAAAAAAAAACAACTAGGTTCTCATGTAACATCATGGAGAATTAGGCGGTCAAACTTATGGCTCGGCGCTCTTTTCCGAAAACTACTGTCGGTAATCGGGTATATTCGGTCAACATATTCAGTTTTTCTTAAATCAGAGGCCGCTACGCACAATAAAAGGAGTTGAGCTATGCAAATAAGTAATCGGAATCTATAAAAATCTTTCCGTTTCTTAGATTTAGACCGTCAAAAATCGGTAATTGTCGCTTATTCCTGACGAATTTTTGAACGCCCTCTTAAGGGCTACGAAGCCTAATTTTTGTTTGGACTTTTAAGGCGCCGTAGGTTCATGGTCTTCTCTCCCTCTCACTGAGCATAAGCGTGAGCGAGATGGAAGTGCGTGCTCGGAAGCGCAGATATCATGTTTTTTAATTTAAATTTTTTGGCCGTTTAAATAAAAATGTAATCACTGAGTTCTCTCGAACATGATATTGCCGATTTTTAGAAGCAATTCAAATATTTTTAGCTTATGTAAATAATTTGTTACGAATATTTTAAGTGTATTTTACACCTATGTTCGTGATTTTTTACTATCGAGCGAAAATTGCTTAACTACTCATATTTCGAATCACTGATCTCGCTGCAGAAAAGCCTCAAGATTACTATTCGTATTTTTATGAAACCATATTATTATATTGTTTCAATAACTCTGTTCGCTTGACTTCGCTGAACCTACGGCGCCATAATCAGCATAAACGGCGTCTCTTCAAGTATGGAAGCGTCGTCGTCTTAGCGTGTTATTGTGCTACTTATAAGTTTTGTATATTGATATGTATAGCCTGACAAGTTCCTATTTAGCCCTGATATAGTGTCGCTACCAACAGCTTACATATGGCAATAATACGTGTACGTCATGAATAGTGTGGACAATGTGTATTGGCATCGTGCAAGAACGAGTGAGATATACAATTATGTACTTGGAGATTGTGAAACTATGTTTTCAGGTAATCGGAGGAGCATGTCTAGTTGATAGTTAAATATACTTATACCTTTTTATCAAAATCCGATTCTAATTATTCCACATCCATATATTTATCAGATTCTGGCTCCGATGTATCTTCACTTAGTATATATTTTTGATAGTAGCACTAGCACTACAGACGCCTCGAATGAGAAAAAAAATATTAATTATAAATGACTATACATATTTAGTACCAAGCTAACTAGTTCATTACAATTACAACCGCACTATGCATATCAGTACCCGTCATGTCAACAACTAATTTCAAAACATTGTTTATTGGAAAGCTGCTGAATCCTTCGTCCTTTTTCTGCTTTAAATGTATTTAAAATGATTTTTTTGTACTCGTCGATTAAAATCTGTGTATTAAGATTTCATAGAGAATACTGCAACGTCATTCTTTTCGTCATTGAATAGTCTATGTTAGTTCCGAAACAACCGAAATAACTTTTTCGATACGCTCTAGACAATCGAAAAAAATTTGAAAATAGAACTTCGTATTTCAATAATATGTGTCCTTGATCCGATACAAAATTGCCAATCTATGGCGTTTCGGTACGATGCATCGTCGCGTCGTCTGTCAAAAATCTACTTAAACTGGCTGCTGTATCCAGGGCATGAAAACAATAAAAATAAACTACGCCTTGTGATTGGCCAATCACAGCACAGTACTGCAACATTACGGACGCCGGTGGTGTGATTATGTATGGATTATCTTGTGTAAAAGAAGTCGGATATTAGAACTAGACGATATAGTAGGGTAAACTGTCGATCAATGAAACACCTAAATTTCAAGCCGGGATATCTCTGCAGTTTCTACAGATACAAGTCTGATATTTTGCACCATGATAGACAATTTATTTAGCTATCGTTTGGCATTTAAAATCAGAGCTTTACTTTAATTATTTCAGAGTTATTATAACTTTTTAAAAAAATGATATTTTTTTCATTGTGTCCATGTATATGTATTCAATAAAACACCTTAATTTTTACAATGAAACTGGGGGTTTCACATTGAAACAGTGTAAGAAGTACTTTGCTTTTACCTGTCCATCAATGGAACACCTAAATTTCAAGCTGGGATATCTCAGTAGTTTCTAAAGATACAAGTCTGATATTTCACACCATGATAGACAATTTATTTAGTAATCGCATGGTATTTCAAATCATTGCTTCACTTTTACGATGTCCGAGTTATTATATATATTTTTTTAAAGAGCTTTGTTTCATTGTGTCCATATAATAACCCCTGATTTGTCCATCAATGGAGCACCTAAATTTCTTCACCTAAAAGTCGCCCTACCTCTGCAGTTTGGAAAGATACACGTCTGATATTTTGCACCACGATAGACAATTTATTGAGTAATCGCATGGTACTTCAAATCATAGCTTCACTTTTACGATGTCTGAGTAAATTTTTTTTTTTTTATAAATTTGATTTGTTTCATTGTGTCCATATAATGAATCCCTGTTTTTTTACAATGAAACAGGGGTGGATGGCACAATAAATCAGGTTTTCACATTGATTTATACCAATTAGGTGGGTAGGAAAGCTAAAAATAAAGAAATTTTTAAATCAATGTCTTTTATTTTAATAAAAACAACAAAAGAATTAAGTTTCAAAACAAAAAACGGGTATGTCCCCCCTAAAATCTAACAGGTAATCTTCTCTTCTTAAAAATCTAATCTGTGTGTACCTATGGCACCTACATACGACCTGCAGTCTCATTATTACGAATATCACAATCATCATTATTATTTATTTAGGTAACCTTTATTTTAATAAAAACTTCAAAATAATAAAATTTCAAAACAAAAAGCGGGTAGGTATGTCCCTCCAAAAATCTAAATGGTAATTTTCTCCTCTTAAAAATCTAAGCAGTGCGTGGGTAGGTACATACGTCCTGCAGTCTCATTATTACGAATATCACAATCAGCATTATTATTTGACATAGGTAACTTTTATTTTAATAAAAACTTCAAAAGAATAAAGTTTCAAAACAAAAAACGGGTATGTCCCCCCTAAAATCTAACAGGTAATCTTCTCTTCTTAAAAATCTAATCTGTGTGCACCTATGGTACCTACGTACGACCTGCAGTCTCATTATTACGAATATCACAATCAGCATTATTATTTGACATAGGTAACCTTTATTTTAATAAAAACTTCAAAAGAATAAAGTTTCAAAACAAAAAACGGGTATGTCCCCCCTAAAATCTAACAGGTAATCTTCTCTTCTTAAAAATCTAATCTGTGTGTACCTATGGTACCTACATACTACCTGCAGTCTCATTATTACGAATCACAATCATCATTATTATTTGGCATAGGTAAACTTACCTAACTTAAAACGTACCTTTTATTTAACCTACCTTTTATTCAGACTTTGATATGAATGTTCATTCATACCTATAGGTAGCAAAAACGCGAATAATAAAAATTTGCTTGATTAGAGCTACAAACCGAAACTCATTAAGAATTAACGCAAATTTAGCTTCGGTGACAGACGAACTGGGAAAACATAGAAAGAATTTCGGTTTTTGGTGCCAGTAATTGTTGGCTTAGGCAAGTACATCTTTATATCCGTCGGTCTTATTTCTGAAAGATCTGGCTCCAGAGGCATATAAAATTTCATTTCAGTCTTGTTTTTCATTCTCATGAAGGAAACAATATATGCATTAGCACTTACTTTTTCAGTAATCAACGCGACGTAGCATATTTCAAGTTTTTTAGTTTCAAAACCCACCAAAACGTAATCGCCTACTTTCGGTTTTCTATTAATTGGTTTGAAATTTTCTTTCACTAATGGTAAATTATCTTTGGAGTTTTCATCTTCGTCATCCAAGTCAGAAAATTCTGTTTCACTTTGGCATAACACCATATCTACTTCTTCGCTAGTTTCTTCATCTGATTGTTTGACGTCATGTTTAGTCTTTTTGCGTCTTTGCTTTTCTTTTTTGTCACTCAGAACTGTCCGCTTTGTTTTCATGCTTGCGGATTTTCTTGCTTTAGCTTTGTTTCTTTCTACAGAGATTTCATTTTTTTCCGGCGTGTCCGTTGCAATCATGCTTCTACCCAACTTCCTTGGCTTGCGCCCTTCAGTTCGTGGGCCAGCTTTTAAAGGTGCCATAAAATCTTTGGGTGACTTGAATTTCATTAGGGTACCAGAAGAGGTGCTTGCGGCACCAAGAGTGTCGCAAGGCGGCGTCATTCCCCTAACCCTTTCTTCGACAGCAAAAGGCGGTGTTATTTCTCTTGGAGTAAGTAAATTCAAGTCCTGTGATGGTATGAACGCGTCATGCAAAAGGGATTCAGCAAAAACCCCATCTGTTTCCATTATGGATGGACTTTCACCTAGTGGTGGTGGAGAACTGACCCCATCTGTTTCCACCATGAATGCCATGAATGGACTTTCAGCTTGTGGTAGTGGAGAACTTCCAGCTTGTGATGATTGAGGACTTTCAACGAACGTTATATCTGACGAGGGACTGCCAGGACATATTGACTCGCAGCGCAGGTGGTCAGAGAAAGCAGATGTATGCAATTCTGTGGATGGTCCAGGCTGTTCCCTGTTGGTGATTGCTTTAGCAGCTGTGGTAGACGATCTTGAGGATGGTCCAGGCTGTTCCCTGTTGGTGATTGCTTTAGCAGCTGTGGTGGACGATCTTGAGGATGGTCCAGGCTGTTCCCTGTTGGTGATTGCTTTAGCAACTGTGGTGGACGATCTTGAGGATGGTCCAGGCTGTTCCCTGTTGGTGATTGCTTTAGCAGCTGTGGTGGACGATCTTGAGGATGGTCCAGGGTGACCTCTGTCAGCGATTACTGAGGAAGCCGGTGTGGGCAATCCCGAGAAAGCTTCAGGCTGCTCTCTGTTAGTAACTTCTGATGGCAGAAAATGAACATCTTCAAAAATGTCTGCGTTATATGGAAAGATTCCACATTTTTTGAACGCTGCTGCTATATTCAATGGCGTCATTGCCTTTGGGTAAGCTTGACCCACACAGTCGGCGACATTGTAGATTGTCATTTGTTTGCCGGGGTTTCGTCGCAACCACGAATCTACGGCACCGTTATAATAGGTTTTAAATGGTCCGTTTAAGCCAACATCAAGTGGCTGCATTTTAGCTGTTGTGTGTGGGTGCAGAGTAAGAATACAGACCCCAGACTTTTTGGCCAAATCTAAAGCCTCAATACTTAAATGGGACTCATGATTGTCCATGATCAATAATGCGGGGTTTTCTGGAGACGCACATGTATGTGTTATGAAATGCTGCATCACTTGGACAAATAGCTCGGCATTCATCCACCCACTGGCGGCAGCCAGTCCAAGGGACCCTGGAGGTGCACCGGTCAACATATAATCCTTGTAATTTTTTCTCGGGAAAACAAGCACTGGAGGTAAAGCTTGCCCTGAAGCGCATACAATAGCACACGTCGTGACTAGTGTCCCTCTTTCGCCGCTTGTTATCTGCCCTAGATTGTGCCGGCCCTTCGGAGCCATGACTTTTTTTGTTTTTTGTACGGTACCCGTTGCAGTTTCATCTAAGATGTATACTCTACAGCCAGTTCCGAAAGTCGGGTGTCTGTCCATGGCATTTTGCAAATTGGTAAAAAAATTACCGACCGTGTGTCTATTAAAGGCAGTAGCCCGCGCTAGACTGCACGCTTCAGGCTTTTTTAATGATAAATCAGGGTGCCTACCCCTAAAAGATCGAAACCACTCGATACCTGCCAATTGGTCAGCCTCCCAGCAAGCAGGATATTTAATTTTATTTATACGTGCCATCTGGAACGCAACGCTTCGGACATCTTTACTAGAAAGGCCATAAAACTTTGCCGCGCAATCTATTACGTATTCTTTTAGTTCAGCTTCTTGTTCTTCCGAAAAGGTTCTGTTGACGTCGTAATTCGGAATTAATCTTTGATTTATTAAGTTAGCATCATTTACAGCTGCAAACTTCTTTGCATAGCGATATAGCGTCGGATAATGAACATCACCTTCCTTTGCCGCCTTTCTCAAACTCATCCTATATATTTTTCCTATATATTTGGATGGCACGTAACATATTTTCGGCCGTATGGTCTCCTTTTTTCCTCTTCAATACTTTTGTACGTCCCATCTGAATCAAAAAGATATACCAAATAGGTAAGCTTTTGTGTTTTACTAAGAATAGGTAGGTTACCTACCTAAGGTATTGTGTGTTTATTGTAGACAAGGACCAACATTATATAAATATAGGTAGGTACCTATATTGGTCTTTGTCTACAAGAAACACACAAACAAACAACAAAAATCTTGTTTACCTACCTACGAGTAATTTTTTTAAAACAGGATTTTTATAAGGTTCATCAGTATTCCTAGGTTCACCCTGTTTAAAAAAAATAAAAAATATGTATTTATCGCCAGAAAAACCTACCTTGAACTTTTTTACGTGATCTGTGCTTAAAAAATGATGACTTGAGTTTAATTTATTAATTTCGTGGCATCTACATAAATAAACTTTAAATTTTATTATACCTATATATATTTTATTACCGCACCAGAATTTTGGCAACACCGCCCCAAACATGTAACAAAATATCCTCCCATTTTACTGACGTCAGAATATATTCCATACCATTATATTTATTGAGCTATTAAAAAAAACATTTAAGTGTATTATTGAATAGTGGCACAATAGGAATGACAATCACAAATTATCATCACGAGGCCAAATCATGCTCATTCTCAAAACTTATTAAACACCCCTCGTATTATATAATTTCCTAAATAAACTACAATGAAACTAGCTAGTGCAACAATGAAACATGTTTCATTGCCCACCCCACTGGAATGTTTCAACGTGAGACAACCAGGTGGTTTTTTATTTCCGTTAAAAATACTGTGACAAAGAGTGAACGATTTCCAATAATCTTTAGGTCTAAATATAGGTAAGAATATACTGAATGCATAAGAATATTGAACGGTAAGAACTCTTTATCAGTAGCATGCTAAAAAATCACCAAATATGGAAAAAAAATCTTACTTTGCCGTCGCGAAATCACAACTGTGCTCCTGGAGACGTGTTGCTTCGACGCGGCGCGTTCCCGAACTGGGCAGGCGGGGGGGTGTACTGGCTTGTCCTTGCGTGATATACTGCACTGTTTGGCAACGTCGCGTTTTCGAGATATCGCAAAGTTTCAACGTGTACAATTGTTTCAATGTTCGACAGTTGACCCTACTTACGAAGCGATATTTAGTTTTCGTATTAATGACTTAAATTATTAATTTTAATGAACTCGTACGAAAAGTATTGTTCACAATACTGTCATAATCAAGCCTTTTAATCTCGTACCTTACTTAGGCCACTCAGCAAGCTTCGTGGCCTAAACACGGTACTTGACTAAAAAGCTCTCTATTATAACACGATTGTGAAAAATACTAATTTGCATCGGGGTGAACTTTTTAGGCATTTTGATTGCGAAATCGTTTATTATTCTGAATTATGAAGAATTATTTTCGTTTTGTTTACATCCGTGACATTCAATGACTTCCAACGTCAGGTTGTCAAAAAAAAAACATTGCCACTCAAATAAATTAGTTCCAGTGAAAATCCGCAACCTAGCGAGGGCTAAATAGGAACTTGTCAGGCTTTATTTATTTATACAGGATCGTCCAAACAGCGACGTCCAATTTTTTTTTTTTGATTCCTGCCACCCATCGGTACCTGAAAATACCCCATGTATTTTCCGTGATTTTTAGTAGTTTTCAAGTCGTTTTTTTATTAATTAATGAATTAATTATTTTTTGTTTTTTGTGGTTTTATTTACTGAAACATAATCTTCATAAATAGCTCTTTCACATGCACTGCAATTAACTTCCTAGCATTACTGCATCATGAATATAAGTAAGCCTATTAAAATATTAGTTGGTCGATGTTAGAAATCAATGGGTTGCCAATTCAGAACGTACAGGGGTCGAAACGCATTAACTATTTCGCGATTATTTTAACGAATCTAAGGGTTTTGTCGCTAATATCATCAAAACTTAAGAGTTCACGTATCAGGAGGACACGTTTTCGATGACTGTGATAGTTGTAGGTACTAAATAACTTTTTCCCTCCTCATGCTCGCAAAGCTGGCTTTTTTTAGGTCTTAGCTGTATAAAGTTTATTGGGCCGTTATGCTGTTAAGCCACAAGCAGAAACCAGATAAAATATAAATCAATTATTATTTAAAAAGGTATCGAAACATTTCTAACGCTTGGCAGTATGAAGTATAAGTCTAATATCACAGATCGAATTCAAACAAAAAAGCATTACAAAGTTAAGGGGCGGGAATGATTTTTTTTTGCACAAGTATAGTGCAAGATTGCACAACTTTTTACGAGGTTTATATTAACTTGACCTGTTCGTATGTAAGTATGATAACTTACATAGTTGTTAGTCAAAATTAGATCCATTTTTCAGTCACTTGCCGTTATTCGATTGAGCTTGATTTTGGGTATAAGTATAGTTTGGATGACAATTCAATATTATGGTACCATCGCGCTGATCTGATGCTGGAGACAGCAGGTGACCATGGGTTTGGTCTACTAATACGAAATAATAGCCAATATTAGCATTTATGACTTATAACCAAATTATATTTTGTTTTCAATTTGACATTGAGACAACTACATATAGATAATATTTACTAGAAATTAAATAAAAACATAAAGAAAAACAGGTTATTACTGTCGTGCACATCCTCCCTCTTTTACAAAAGGACAACTTTTCTTAAGGGGCGACGTGACGTCCCTGCGGCAGTCCTTATGACAACCACTCTTAGCACTCCATCTCGGCCTGGGAACGTACGTGAAACTATGCCTCGTGGCCACGTGCCCCTTGGTAGATTTCCATCAGCAATGAGGACAGGGTCTCCGATCGAAATGGTTGGAGTCGGAAGACCTCTGACACGGCGCGGGGCAAGGGTTGGTAAGTATTCAATCATCCAGCGTCGCCAGAGATGATCTGAAAGCCTAAGAGCTCTGCGCCATCCGCTCCTGCTGCAGAGGTCTGAATCCGTGAGCTGGGCTGGTATCGGGCGACCAGAGGAGAATCCTAGTAGTAGATGACTTGGTGTTAGGGCCTCAGAGTCAGCAGCATCGGGCGACACATGTGAGCGGACGCGCGTTTACGAGTGCTTCTGCTTCGGCCAAGAGTGTGGCAAGCACTTCGTCGATCAGACCTCTTTCTCGGAGGGTGACCATTAAGGCCGATTTGACACTTTTTACTAAGCGCTCCCATAAATGGTGCGGAGGGGGAAATGAAAATCCACTCAATTTTTTCATTAGCGGCATAGTCGGTGAGAGTTTCATTATAAAGTGCACGCAACTGTCGGTTGGCGCCAATGAAAGCAGTTCCGTTATCGGCGTATATCTGACTCGGTGTTCCTCTTTTCGCGATAAACTGGCGAAGGCACATAATAGCAGCATCGGCAGACAGGCTGTGAACCACTTCAAGGTGTAATGCCCGCGAAGTCAGGCAAGTGAATAATGCGACCCACCTCTTCTCTCGTCTACGGCCAATTTTTACTTGAAGGGAGCCAAAGTAATCGACGCCAGTGAACGTGAAGGCGCGATGATGGTGTGCGTGTGTGTGTGTGTGTGTGTCTTGGTAAATTTCCCATAGGTGGTTGCAGTGGTCTTCCCCGCAATAACTTGCACAGCTGACATTAAATTTATGCACAAGTGATCTTACACTATTTCTTATATCCAGTACCCAATATTATTGCTGACGAAGCTCATTAATAACGGTTTCGGAGTAGGCGCGGGCAAACTTCTTATGATAGTGTGTTATCAGCAGGCGTACGGCAGGGTCCTTGCCTTCGAGCAGAAAAGGGCAGATGGTTTGATTAGGAACGCCTTCAACGGCAGATGTGTTCGTTTATAGCCGGTGACAGTCTTGCTAGACGACTTTTCGGTGATATGGGCCGGCCACGTAGTAGGCATTGCAATTCGTCGTTGAACGTGTTCTTTTGATTATGACGTCTTAGATGGGTTTCTGCCAATTCTAAATGCTTGAACATTTAATGGCCGCAGGGTAGTCTGAGATGTGACCGCCGAAGAGTTATATTGGGGTAGTCAACAAGGAACCCTTATAGTTTCGCCATGTCCGTCCGTCTGTCTGTCTGTCCGTCTTCCGCTTAGCTCAGTAACCCTTACAACTAGAAAACTGCAATTCAGCGTGGGTATATAAACTAATCACGCCGACAAAACAGTAGAATATATCCTGAAAAAAAATTTTTTTTTTAATGTACCTCCCCTACATGTAAATTGGTGATGTTTTTTTTTCTCGTTAAACCGTCGTAGTGGTATCGTTGGATAACTTGTTCAAAAATATTATGGGTTTTCTAAAACTATTTTTCAACTCAGTTATGCGTTTGCGAGATAATAGGATTTAAAGCCCTAATTTTTGTTCGAGTCATGTGTCCCAACCCCCACCCCTGCCGGCTATTGCTACTACTGGGGATGTGAAATCGTGGCAGTAGTTCATATAATTAATTTAAAAGGAAAACTATCACAGTTAAGTAGACATAACTAGTTAACGAGTAGTAGACATAACTAGTTAACTGGTAAGAAATGCACTTAATCGACCCTATACATTGGTGTGTTATAAAAATAATCATATTTAAGATTATTTACGAGGGTAAGCTATAATAACAACCCCAAAAGCCCCTTTTAAGTCCGCATTCTGTGACAGACGGGCAACTACGGAACCCTACCCGTGGCCCGACACGCACTTGGCCGCTTTTGTACATATTGTACACCACAAATTTCGTTGCAAGAATCAAGCGTTCTTGCTTTTGTCATAATTAACCAACTAACATTGGGCCTTCTTGGCTACTAGGCAATTCTAGCAGACGAATTTCAAATAAAAACCGAAATTTTTATTACTACAGTTTGAGATTGCGGTATCATTAACCGTCAAAACGCTGGAGGTTTTTTTCCGGTAGTGCCCTAAACGATCCCGGGGTCCGCTTGGGCACTTAAACACAAGATTTGACATCTCAGGCACCAGTTTTACGAAAGCATGTTATCTGACACATTCACTCTCGTTTCCGATCTGGGAGGATGTTAATAAACACACATTAGTGTTCATGTGAATTCCAAGAAAGTAATTTAGTGACGGATGACTTGTACAAACCAAGTTCAAACGACGATGACCGACAGATGAGACCACGCCCTGGCAGTAATTCAAATCGAACAAAGATGGTTAATTAAGGTTAGCATGCCACACATCCTGAAACGTACTCTTTGACCTGGGAACTCATTCTACTTAACTGGCTATAAATCATACGACCGTGTAAAAGGAATATTATCACGGGTTTCTTTTTTTAACCTATGTGTAAAATCTTCGCAGGTCCGTAGGTGTTAAATAAAATAGTGGACTGTTGAACTAAGGCAGGTATAATCCAAAATAGCAAAATACAGAAAAGTGAGTGTGTTACAGTCGCTGGGAATCGCTGACTAACGGTAAGTTTAACGTCAGTCATTATTGAATGCTAATCATTGCCATATGAAAATTATACATAATTAATTCGACTACTTGTGAAATTTATATTATACATTGAATATATAACTTAAAAAATATGCAATTAAATTGGAATTAATATAAGTGATTTTTATTACATAGAATTGAATTAAACCTTTAACATATGTATGTATGTATGTATGTACATACATACATACCTTCACGCCTTTATTCCCAAAAGGGGTAGGCAGAGCACATGAAACGTATGTTCCAGCGCCACTTTTAGCATAAATGTGGGTATAAAAGATCGACTAAATGTGACATTGCAGTGATAGGTTGCTAGCCCATCGCCCACAACACACTTCAACCCTGGTCCCATAGTCGACTTTTACGACACCCACGGGAAGAAAGGGGGTGGTGAAATTCTAACCCCTTCTAAAAATCTGACATTTCAAAATTTGCCTCGGGGTAAACAGTTGGAGTACAGCCTGGCTAAATGGTCAGACCTAGGTCAGGAGTGTTCGACCAAATGTCATAGGGAACCGCGTGCAGTTTATGATGACCAAAAAAAAAATTAAAAAACGATACGACATCTAAATCATTTTAATAGGATATTTTATGTAGAAACTTTTGTCTGAAGTTATCATAACGCTTTTCGTACAGATATTCGAGATATGTACGAAAATCTGAAAAAGGTACCTTCAACCCCCCCTACACCCTCAGCACAGCTCCCACCCTCGAGGACTTTTAGTATGTCTATCTGGACATTCTGGACACCGCAAGGTATAATTGTACCAATTTACAAAACTACACGAATTACTTCCCCTGATTGCCCATATTCGGCTTAATTTTCTTAGATTAGTAAGTCATTTGAATGTTAACGGGATCAAAAGTTAGATTTTACTGTACATCTTCATTATCAATTATCATACAAACACTTCGTCAATTTACATTGTCATTTGTACGCTAGGCAAAAGCTACCAATATGTACGCCATATTTTCTGGGAGCATTATAATGGGAATCGTTGACCTTAATTGCGCCCGAGAAATTGAAAAACAAAAACAGCATTAACTGTAAAACTGATACCGATAATAGGATTCGAAACATCGTGCTACCCAGGCGGTCGAGCATCTATAAAAATACACCATGACATCATGGTGTGCGAGCGAGAGATCCCGTAGCCTTTTTCGCTCTAGTGTTTATTATAAATACACGACGGCATGTATTCGATTCGTGTTATACCACTACGTACGCGAGGCCGTTCGGACGTATACGATTGATATGTTATTATGAACTGACTGAATAATTGTACAGCACGTTGTAATGTTTTTGTTTTTACTCGGCGTCGCTTTTTTCTGTCGACCTTAGGAATTATAGTAGTGTGTCAATGAGAACATCGGAAGTACAATTGGATTAACTTTTTTTTTTCGTACCAGTAATTAAGTCGTGCCAGCTTAAACTTTAACTTGCCCATATTTAAACCTTACTACATTTAGGAATACCATTACTGTTTTGTTCTACTTTGCGATCTCATAATAAAACAATATTATGATAGCGTAAACTAATTTTAACTGTATGATGGCTAGTAGCTAATTTGAGTTTGTAAATAATTTGATATCATCTCCACTTGGCACAAACTTGATTTACATCTGTCGTTTCATGCGCTCTTCGTACAAGATTGTCGTTTTATGAATAAATAAACAAAGGAATATTTAGCGGATGAAAACGCATGCTAGTTAAGTTGTTACTAGTTTCACACATGTGCGCAATAATTATAATGTCAAGTCGTGATTGTTTACCTCACCAACATCACGATCCATCGCACCTTTTGTTCATGTTTGTGATGTGATGAAGGATCATTATTTTACTTCCCTCTAGAGTCCAGATCAGTTACAAATAAAATCGTCATATTACCACAAAACAATTGGTCTGGTTGCATCGACCATACCTTAGTGACCGGTAAACGTTATTACATTAAGCAGCGTACAGCTTCGACTATGTTATCTCATAGAGAACTCTCAAACTTCCCGATATTCATATTCAATAACCAACTTCGAAAAAGGAGTATGGTCTCAATTCGTCGGAAACTTTTATTTTTTTACGGTCCCTGATGAATGACTCGCAGAAGCCTGGGCCGATTTGGAAAGTTCCTATTTTGAAAGAGTACCTATCCTTCCCACGTGTCGTGGTCGTCAGGGAACCTGGACAAATCGAGGGGAAGTCTTCCAATGTTATAGGCCCACATACAGCTATTTGGGTATTATCTTTAATAATCAACGCATTTTCAATTTCAATGCAGTTTACGTAGTGTGGAATGTTCATGTTTGCGGCTTGGTGGACTAGTGAATTGACATCGGTTAAAAGTTTGTTTTTTAAGTTAATTATTTATTCATTGTAATGTCATGCTTATTAACATGGTTGTTACTTTATAAGTGTTTATTTTGAAATTATAAGTCATTTCATAACAGCCTTTAAAGGGACACATTAGTACATTACTACAGAGGCCGCGAAGCATTGGGTTGCCGAACGAGTACATATAAGACCCGGATAATTATGTTATGAGACAGGCAACCCCTTTTCACACCGAGGTATGATAGTGCTTTTCTCAAGCATGCAATGAAATAAATGAAAAATTTCTAAAGAAACGAAAAGTAAAATAGACAAAAAATATAATCAATACATAAATCGAGTATTAATCGTTTTTTATGCAATCGTTATACAAATGTATGCTTTTTCAGTAGAGTTCCAGATTTAGGCCACGGAGATTGCTGAGTGAAGAGGCCGCAGTAAGCTCGGCCGAATTTCACCTTCCCATACAAACGTAGTTACGCTCTCATTTTAAAACTACGTCTTGGATTGTGACGAAACTTTGCATATACAATGACATGAGGTATATCTATGTCTGTAATTAGTTTATATGGTTCCAATTTATAAAACAAAGTAAATACAGCAAAAACTAGTTTTGTATGAAAAACTTAAATTCGCTGTATTTTTTTTATTATGGTATCTTAAGCTACGTAAACTAATTTCAGACATAGATATACCTCATTTTATTGAACATGCAAAGTTTCGTTACAATCCAACACGTATTTTTAAAATGAGAGCGTAACTACGTTTGTATGGAGAATCGAGCTTACTGCGGACTCTTAAGGTACGAGATTTAAAAGCCAATTATATAATTATTGTATAAAATACTTTTTCTGCGAGTCGACTGAACTAATTAAACAAACTTCGTATTTATTGAAAATCTAAGCCCTGCTGAAACGAAGTGCAGCCAACGGCTTTTTTTTTGGCCGTTGATGTCTTCTACTTTTCTTCTGTACTTGACGGCGTCCGTCCTATTGGTCAAATTCAGTAAAGGAGCCACGTGATTGGTCGAATTTATTTTAGTTGTCTAAACAGTTGTAAAATGTTGAGATGGGGACCTCCATACTAAAATGTATGTGGTTTTAGTTAGGTGTACGAAGTCTTAAGAGTCCGCAGTAAGCTCGACCGAATTTCACCTTCCCATACAAACGTAGTTACGCTCTCATTTTAAAACTACGTGTTGGATTGTGACGATACTTTGAATACACAATGTCATGAGGTATATATCTATGTCTGTAATTAGTTTATATGGTCCCAGTTTATAGAACAAACGAAATACAGCAAAAACAATTTTTGTATGAAAAACCTAAATTCGCTCTACTTTTTTACTATGGTATCTTAAGCTACATACACTAATTACAGACATATCATTGTATTTTCAAAGTTTCGTTACAATCCAACACGCAGTTTTGAAATGAGAGCGTAACTATGTTCGTATGGAGAATCGAGCTTACTGCAGACTCTTAACTCAAACATTAAAGTCGACGAGTATAAAAAATTACTATTTCTTCGTCGGAACTCACATTATAAAACACGAACACGCAAAATAAATACCATAAAATTGAATAACAGAAAGAATTTTTTTTTGTCTCCAATATGATTAACAAAATATCTACGCGGTCTGAGTAGACATTTTTACCGGTAATATTTACTTACTTACTTACTGCTGTGTCGCAACGACCCAAAGTGGATCTTTGGCCTCCGACACTAAAGGCCTCCAGGGTCTATCCAATGTCGATTTTATATAAATAAAACTGCAAAATATAGCAAACATCGTGTTTTTTTTAAATAAATGTACTAAGATAATCGTAGTGACAGAATGTCCTAAGGAACTAAAAAGCGCATATTGCTTAGTTTTTTAATGGCCTAACGCCTAACTAGATGCTGAATTAAAAAGGCCATCTTGTAGGGCTCAAATTTTGCATGAAATTTAATTAATATGTGTCTCTCGTCTCTATCTGAAACGCGATATTTCGCTGCCTCTTATAAGGAACGTAATGTCAATATTTCATTGCATGTTTGAGAAATAAAATATTATTTCTAGATTTGAGTGAACCGAAACTTAACCCACTTGCTTATTTTTATCCACTGAATTTAAGTTGTGTAAATTAGGTTAGGCTATTACAATTATTCTATGTCTGGGTACCTAGTTCTCGTAAAACTACGTACAATGTTATGACCTTGTGTTATTCTAGTTTGTATACTCGTAATACTAAACTTTTGTCGTCAAGGAATTCGTCTACCGAGTAATAACAATTCTCTATTAATAGATTCTTTAATTTAGTCTTACTCGTAAATACCTCGTCATTAGGTAGCAATTTGATAACATCCGGAATATCGTTAAAGAGTAGTACGTATTATGCATTTATAGTGTCTATTGCGGTTCATTTTTGTACAATGGCTAAGTTAGATTCAGGTTATTATAATTTATTTCTGTATGACATCCCAGTTTTAAAAAAGTAAGGTGTTTTTGAAAATATTGTTTCTCAAACATGCTCTGAAATGTATGCGTTAATATCACGAAATGAAGACAAGAAGTTTCTTGTTTAGTATGGCTCCCTACATTACTTCTTGGCCTTAAGCCAAGAAATATTAATGTATGACAACCCTAACTAAAAACATTATTGTCCGCTACTCTAACTTTTTAAATTTGCTTACTAATATTAAACTGACAAAGGAAAAAATACATACTGCCAACCACCACTAGACTCTGTAAGCAGACTTGCGACGTAAAAAAAAACAAAATCTATGGTACCATACTTATGTGCGGTTAAACATGGTGCTTGAACGGCTAGTTGAAATGGCATGTTTAAAAAATAAAAAAGGCGACAAATTACACAATTGTTTTCTGAACTTTCGTTCCGATTGTAATTTCAACAAACTAGTATTTAATTGATTACCTTGCAGGTATTTATTTTAATTTTAATATTTCCTCACATCGTTTGAGAAAAGCACTATACAATCGTCGGCCGGAACAGGGATTGCTGGACTCGTTGTGTCCGGCCTCGTCTACGACTCGGCCGTCTACCCCAATGCTCGTCCAGCAATCCCGTACTTCAGGGCCTCTGCAATAATGTACTATTAAATATTTTCGATCACATATCGCAGCTTCTACGGAAATAGGGTCAAAAAACTATCGAATATAAAAAAAAACATTTTACGTCACACCTGGCCATAATGCGAGTTTTACTGCACGCTGCGCGTACGGGAAAACTCGCATTGTGGCCAGGTGAAGACGTAAAATTTTGTACTCAACACGGGCGGTAATTCGTAAAGCCCCAGAGCGCATATTTATGGCCCTCACCTTCGGTTCGGGCCACAAACACCTGCGATCTGGGGCATTCACGAATTCACCGCCCTAGTTACGTAATGTACTATTATCTACGCACATATCATTAGTGCTTTAGAATGCGTTCAGAAACCGTAGGAAATGACCAGCATTATTACAAACGATTTTACTATGAGAGCTTTCTTGTCTGTGGTAGTAGGTAACAGTACTGTAATGTAATTACAGTACAGATTTTTGTATCGTTATGAGTTTAAATTTGGAACAGCTGTCAAAATTCAAGCGGGTCTCTATTCTAGTATCCATAGATATTAAAACATTTATTGATACGAATCGTCACTTCAGTATGGTTTTTTTTAATATAAAGCTCACGACTTTTGATCTCGAGTGATATGAGTATAGGTATACTGCATTCGTTTGTCTATGATTTTAAAAATCCATTCGTCATGACGAATTGCTGCCATTGCTGTTGTCATTTTTTTGTCGGTTTTTTGCTGTTACTTGCCTACTTATGATATGTGTGTAGATAAAGTAGTGTATGCAACTGTACATAATTAGGCCTTAAAACCCTCGTGTGATCCTATTATGAAACTCGCCGACGCTCGTTTCCATAAAACCACACACTTATTTTAAGGCCTCTCATTATGAATCGGTCGCATAAACTACTATTATTTTTCTACATAATTTCCTTCTTGTTCCACACATTTAGTATATTGATTTTCAAGTTTCTTTTATTCCAAAAAAAAAACTCGGGTCCCGAAAAATTCCTCAACAGTACGCATATATAACCGCGTTTTCTTCGTCAAATTTAGTTCCGCGAATGTACCTACTCCTTTAATTTTGGAAATAAGTGGAAATCACTCGGAGCTAAGTCCGGCGAGTAGGGCGGATGGTCAAAGTTCTCAAAACTCACCCTGGCGGATAGCAGTCAGAGCCATCTGTGACCGATGGGCCGGAGCATTGTCGTGGTGGAAAAGCACGCCAGCAAGTAAGTTTCCTCGGCCTTTTTCTTTTATTGCCTGACGCAGTTTCGGGAACAATTTCGTGTAGTAGGTGCCAGTAATGGTTCTCTCTTTTGGCAGATAATCAATGAAAATCCATCCATCCACATACCAGAAAACTGAGGCCATGACTTTCCCTGCCGTCGGAAAAACTCGTTGTTTTTATTGGTGGAGAAGGTGGACGTTTCCAGGATGCTTTGTTATTTCGTTTCAGGATCGAAATGGTGAACCCATGTTTCATCCACAGTAACGAAACGGCGATAAAAAGTGTCCGCTGACAGTACTACTGATATCAAGAGACGTAACGTATGATTATGAAACAATCTGCCCTAAGTAAGTAATATTTTCGGTTATCCATGCTCTGTTTTTTTTTAGAAGAATCATCGCGACTATAACGATAGTTTCGTGTGTACTTAGACTTTTTTTGTTGACGCAGAGGGAATGCATTTATGCATCCCCAGGGGAAGGGCCAGGAGGTATGTGGGCTTCGCCCTTGTGAGAGAATACCCCAAACGCTCTAAGACGTCAACCCTCACTGCCGTTAAGGGGGGCATTATGGCATTATGAGAGCGCTTAGCATTCTACCACGACGTACCTCGCCTGCCTCGCGTGAGCACCCTTGCACCAAATGGAGGGAAGGGTCGGAACGCTTCCACCCTTCTCCAAGACGTTTAGGTGTATCTGGTGGTTAGCAGCGGCATATTCTCTACGCCTTCTCCCTCGCCGTCTGCGCCGAAGCGGGTGCGCATTGGCATTGTCTCCGCTCATCCGCTCGGCAGCCTCCTTCTGCCACAGAACTGTGTCAGAATGAGGCCACCGCCCGTTACAATGCCCATTACAATGTTTCGCAGTATGGCCGATACTATTCCATGCAGAGAAATAGGAGTCCTGATGAGCCTCTTCAGAGAGTGACGCTCGCTCTGTTGATGCCCACCTAGCGGCCACCTCGAGACGTGCGGTAGGTGGGCAGCTGGGTGGGTGGTGATTTTTGATAGGAAGTTTAGTACCGCCTGGATTTTTTTTATATTTATGCAAGTAGTAGGCTAATGGACGGTATATTCAGAGAAATACACCTAGTGGTGTCAGTACTTCACAACTTATTTTATTTGGTCTTTTTTTATACGATAATATTAGTGTTTTGGGTGGTGACGCAAATCTAGATAACGCCGATTTACGTACTATGGAAACTGGTATGAAGATAATTTTAATCTCTGAGGACATAGATAGGATACTTTTTACCTCGGAAGGTTCTCTAAGATGGTGAAATTGGGGGGTCATTCCCATCTTCCAACCTATCCACCCCAGGTTCATACAACAGGTTCTATGCAACAGGGGTGGATAGGTTGGAAGATGGGAATGACCCAAATTGGGGCCGGAAGTTTGTAACGAAATACGATATAAACGAGTTTCACGCGGACGATGTCGCGGGTAAAAGCTAGTATAATATAAATCTGAAAATCTTGTATCCTCTAATTAATTATTCGAGCTTGGGCATTGAGTCATCAGCGCGTGACGATATGTAAAGCTTTTGACTATGACGTCATTGCATGTTATTGACCAGGGGTGGATAGGTTGGAAGATGGGAATGACCCAAATTGGGGCCGGAAGTTTGTAACGAAATACGATATAAACGAGTTTCACGCGGACTATGTCGCGGGTAAAAGCTAGTATAATATAAATCTGAAAATCTTGTATCCTCTAATTAATTATTCGAGCTTGGGCATTGAGTCATCAGCGCGTGACGATATGTAAAGCTTTTGACTATGACGTCATTGCATGTTATTGACCTGGTGCTTACCTGCCCCGACAACCTTGTATCACGATTGTGCTCCAATATTCTACAAATGCAAAAGAGAACCCAATGCTAAGAAGATTTATACAAATATCAACCATTGATTCTTGTAAGAAAGGCGCATACGACACACTTCACTGTTGAAACCAATGCCAGCTCTTAGTGCTGTTTTAATGTATCCTTACAATGGTTTAAGAATATCCTTACAAACTTAGATGTTTATAAAATAAAGTTACTTAGTTGTATTAAAACCAACAAGTATTTTCTTTAGTAAGAAAGCTATACGTCGGCGTGGGTATATAAATCGATCACGCCGACAAATGATAGAATGAAAGATTAAAAAGAAAATAAGGTATCTCCCCTGGACATAAAGTGGGGAAGTTTTTTTTTCTCGGTAAACCCATTGTGTGGTGCTTCATTGGATATCTTGTTTTAGGTTCTTAATAACCATTTTTAACTTCAAGGATCCGTTTTCGTGATATTGGGTTTTAAAGCTCTAATTTTAGTTGTCAAGTGTCATTAAATATATGGTTATTTATAACACTTATTACTGGGTATGTGCAAAAATTCATGACTTAATAAGTTTCTGTCAAATTTCATTTTTGGTACAAGCTTTTATTGCCGACTGTATATTTCTGTATATTGAGACGATTCTAACGAACGCGAACTCAACGGGGTTACGTCGGTTAAGTACTGAATTCCCACGGCCACCTTCTGTCTCCATCATCAGATCAGCTCGATGGTACCATAATATTGAATTGTCATCCAAACTATACTTATACCCAAAATTTCAGCTCAAACGGTCACCGGGAAGTGGGCCAAATTTAACTTGCAAAATTTGTCCCATACATACTAACAGGGCAAGTTGATATAAAGCTTGTAATATATACGCAAAATCTCGAGTGTTGCTTCCTCAGCTTTTTTGTCGTCCACCCATAGCACGTCACGTCTCATAGGTAATATCCTAAGGGCTTTGCCCACAGACTATGAGACTGCGGGCTTGGAGGATGCCAAGAATGCTTTTAAAATTGCTTGCCCGGGTAAAGATTTTCCAGACAACCCAAAATCTCAAAGGAGCTGGGACGATATTTATTGCGATTTAACGTTCAAATCGAGTCTGTTCAGGTCCAGAACGCGCGAGGCTTTTGGCGGTTGGAGCCAGAGAGGCTGGTCACTGGCTGCATGCCCATCCTTCACCAAATACCGGTACCTTTCTGGATCCGACCTCTCTTCGTCTGGCGACTGGTTTACGGCTTGGGGTCACAGTATGCACTCCACACATATGCCCTTGTGGCACAGACGTGGACCGACTGGGTCACCACGGACTATGTTGTCAAAAAAGTGCAGGCCGCTTTGCAAGACATGCGACTCTTAATGACCGGAATCCGCCGGTCTCTTGCCACCATCAATGTGCCTGCTCTTCTTGAGCCGCCTGGCATTGTCAGAGATGATGGCAAAAGACCTGATGGAGTGTCTCTGGTTCCGTGGAGTTTGGGACGGATGCTTGTGTGGGACGCTACCTGTGTAGACACACTGGCACCATCCCACCTCCAACGGACTACTTCTAAAGCGGGTGCAGCGGCGGAAAATGCCGAAAATCTGAAACGCATTAAATATAGTGGACTCGGCAGAGAGTACAATTTTGTACCTTTTGGCGTCGAGACCCTCGGTCCATGGGGTCCCAGTGCGCAAAAGTTATTTGCGGAAATCTCGAAACGTCTGGTTGACGTAACTGGTGACCGAAGAGCTGGCGGTTTTCTCGCGCAACGCATCAGCATTGCAATTCAGCGAGGAAATGCCGCCAGCATCCTCGGTACAATGCCTCGAGGGCCTTTTTTAGATTTAACTTAGCTTTAATTTAATTTAGTTAATGTTATAGTTATCATCTTGTATATACTTTAGAAAATAAAAGCTTGTAAAAAGGAAAACTGTCACAGATTAGTAGGCATAACTAGTTGACGAGTAATACTCGAACAACTCTAAAAACTTTCGTACAGATTCGGGCGACACAACCGCAACGTTTAGTTGTCGCGCGCGTGTTGATATAATATAACAAATACTGACAGGCAACTACGGAACCCTACACTGCGCGTGGCCCCACACGCACTTTGCCGGTTTTTTTTTTCAAATTCTTTATATGGCAACTATTTCACCTCTAAATTTAGCTGTCAGTTATAACACTTATAACTGTTATAAGAACCTATTACGACGCTACGCATTTCTTAGGTACATGTGTTTTTAAGACTACAATTCAGATGGCGCGCACCGATAAAAGCCCTTATTATCATTGCAATAATGTATTTAACCGTATACAACCCCCCGGACTGACCCGGTAGAGAGTTCTTACTACATAAAATCTCCTTTTCTACGATAAGGTCTTCTTTTGTGCAATAAAGATTAAATAAATAAAATTCTATGGTTTCTTTTTTCATTCACTGATTATAAAACGGTGTACTTATTCGCGACGGTGAAAAAATACTCTCTTACGCTTACGTTTCTCATACACCGCCACTCATTGATTCCCTTAACTACTTTCAGAACTTGTGTCATATATAGTTATCTATTGTGGCAATTAGGCTGTACGTACACAATCACAATTTTCGGTTTTCCGTAATAACATATGACAGGAAGCATGAGTGACATTCCTTATTCATTCATTCATTCAATTCTATTTTACTTTGCCACCTAATTATGCAAAATAGTGTGTTGTTTTCATTACCACTTGATAACAAATCTTATCGCGTAAAAATATTGACCAACCCATTCTAGTCATTCATAAAATCAGGAGAGGACTACGTGATCAGTATTACTCAGTGTGTAAGTAACACGGTATATTATTTACCCAACGATGGAACGGAGAACGTACCTATATATACAACGTGTTTTTTTAACCGTCTAAGAGCCGAATCCCACTTAAAGTATCCAAAGGGCTAATCATTCGTGAAAAATTTTTTTTTTTGTTAAGGTTTTAGTAATAAAAAGTAAGTATCTAATTTGAAAAATTCTCTATGGCGCGCGGAGCGAAGTTCATTCACCCGGTTAGAGTTCGTACCTATCTACATAAGATGGCGGCTAGCGGACACTGCGGTCACTTGACTGTATGATTAAAATTAATGTTAATACAAAAAAAACTAAATATATTAAATATTAATGCATTTTAATAAAAAAACTTTTTATAAGTTCTTTGCAATGTACTAATGTAATTAACTGGGCTTCGGCTCTTAGACGGTTAAAAAAACACCGTGTATAATACTAGCTTCTTTTTAAATAGGAGTTCGTAGTTATTTTTCTCGTTTAGTACGCTGCCGGGCCGCGTGCTTTTGAACGTATTAATACTTACGAAATTTCAGATCTTTTTGACAACGGATATTAACAATAATACAATTTTCTCAAACGTGCTCTGAAATGTATGCGTTAATATCACGAAATGAAGACAAGAAGTTTCTTGTTTATGGCTCCCTACATTACTTGTTGGCCTTAGGCCAAGAAGTAATGTATAAAAACCCTAACTAAAAACATTATTGTCCGCTACTCTAAATTTTTAAATTAGCTTACTAATATTAAACTGACAAAGGAAAAATTACATACTGCCTACCACCACTAGACTCTGTAAGCAGACTTGCGACGTAAAAAAAAACAAAATCTATGGTACTATAATTATGTGCGGTTAAACATGGTGCTCGAACGGCTTGTTGAAATGGCATGTTTAAAAAATAAAAAAGGCGACATAAAACACAATTGTTTTCTGAACTTTCGTTCCGATTGTAATTTCAACAAACTAGTATTTAATTGATTACCTTGTAGGTATTTATTTTAATTTAAATATTTCCTCACATCTCTCCCAACGTCCCCTAGGCCGGCTTGTCCCCGGACAGAAAATGGAGGACATAGACAAAAACCCCCCAAATAATAATAAACCGAACAGAGATAAGTCATGCTATCTATATATTACAAACTTAAATGTACGAACACTGTTGGCTGACTCTAGAAGAGTAGAGCTAGATTACGCTACACAGAAATTAAAGTGGGACATCATAGGGATGTGTGAAACAAGAAAAGGAAGTGAAGAAGTAAACGAGTTCCCAGAATACATATTATACCATACAAAAAGCATAAAAGGCTTACATGGAGTCGGATTTTTAGTAAAAAAACACCTTAAAAAGAACATTATCGGTTTCAAAAGTTATTCCGACAGAGTAGCGACTTTAGACATAAGTCTGCCGAACAAAAATATATTATCTATAGTGCAAGCATATGCACCCACCGAAAAATGCAAAGATGACGAGCTGGATTGCTTCTACGAAGTACTAGAAATAGCCCTAGAAGCAGCACATTCTAGTAATCTTGTACTTATGGGCGATTTCAATGCACAGATTGGTAAAGCTCTACAAGGAGAAGAGCTAGCGTTTGGGAAATACTCAAGTGGTAAAAGATCAAAACACGGTCAGAGACTAGTAGAGTTTGCTCTTGAGAATAACCTTAAATTCAACAACAGTATGTTTAACATAAGAAACAGCAGGAAATGGACATGGCAGTCACCGAATGGCTTATACCGCACAGAAATCGACTATATACTCACAAGCCCCAGCGTCACCGTACATAACTTTGATATAATTCAAAAACTTAATTTTAACACAGACCACAGGATGATAAGGTGTAAAATCTATATAAAAACAAAAAACAAGAGAAAGTACATAAAACCGAATCAAGACTATACCAAGGATCTTCCAATCTTAACAAGAGAGAGTGGAATGTACCTGGAAGAAAGTTTCAAAACTGCAGTTGAACAATCAAATGACATACAAACACAATACAAAAACTTCGAAAAGGAAGTTACTAACATAATGGCACAAATACCTAAAGATAAGAAAAATCACAAAAAAGAAATGGAAATTCGAATCAAACAATTACTAGAAGAACGGAAACTACTATATAAAATAAAAAGAACTAAAGAAATCAAAAATAAAATCACACAAATAAGCAAGGAAATAAATAGAGAGATTTCAGGAAATAGCAAAGCTCGCAGGAAAAAAACTTTCGAAAAATATATCATCAAGACAGGAGCCGTGAAAAAGGCCTACAAAGAGCTACAGGCTTCCTCGAAATGGACGACTGATATTGTGGACAAAACGGGAAGAAAAATCACAAAACGTTCAGACATAATACAAGAAGCCACTACATTCTATCGTGAACTCTACAGAGGCAACCTCGAATTTAGAAAAAATACTTTCGGAAAATAAAGTCAATCTCGAGACAACACCACCAATACTGCTCTCCGAGATAGAGTTCGCAATTAAAACCCAAAAAAATGACAAGGCGCCGGGAGAAGACCAAATTAAAAACGAATTATTGAAATCTATATCCGAACCTCTAAAAAGACCTCTACAAATAATATTTAACAACATATTAGAAAAAACCACAGCTCCAAATCAGTGGTCCAAGTCTACAACGACTCTACTTCATAAAAAAGGCGATAGAGCGAACCTAAACAATTATAGACCTATAAGCCTAATGAGTAACGTCTACAAAATATTTTCAAAAATCATCTTGAACAGACTATCCAGGACTTTGGATGAGAACCAACCATGCGAACAGGCGGGCTTTCGAAAAAACTTTTCTACAATTGACCATATTTACGTCATGACTCAAGTAATAGAAAAATGTAAAGAATACCAGAAGACTCTATATATATGTTTCATAGACTTCGCCAAAGCCTTCGACTCCTTAGATCATGAAGCGATATGGAGGGCACTATTACAACAAGGCACAAACAAGAAGTACGTTGAACTCCTTTACAACATTTATTCAAAATGCTCCTCTAAGATACGGTTGGAGAGAGATGGCCCAGAATTCCCTATAAATAAAGGTGTAAGGCAAGGAGACCCGTTATCACCCAAAATATTCTCGGCTGTACTGGAAATGGTTTTTAGAAATATTAATTGGGAGAGCCAAGGTATAAGAATAGATGGTGAATACTTAAGCCACTTGCGATTCGCGGACGACATAGCAATATTTGCAGAGGAGAGTACGCAGTTAGAAAAAATGGTAAACGAACTAGCCAGGGAGAGCAAAAAAGTTGGATTGTCTCTAAACGCAACAAAAACAAAAATAATAACTAATGGCAGAGATCAAATTATAGCAGTAGATGGAGAAACCATAGAGTATGTCTCGGAATATATTTATTTGGGCCAATCTATTTCGTTCACGGACCAGACTGAAAAAGAAATCAATAGAAGGATAGCGATTGCATGGAAAAAGTATTGGAGCCTAAAGGAGATCATGAAAAATAAAGATACAGACATAAGAATAAAAAGCAAACTATATGACATTACGATCTTACCCAGTTTGACGTATGGATGCCAAACATGGACTCTACGTAAAAAAGATGAAAATAAACTAGCCGTACATCAACGCAGAATGGAAAGGAGCATGCTGAGCATAAAAATATCAGATAAAATTAAAAACTGTGCAACAAGAAAAAAAACCAAAGTGACTGATATTCTGAAAAAAATAAGAAACTTAAAATGGAAATGGGCTGGCCATATATGTAGAATGCCATGCGATAGATGGGCTAGAAAACTCGTAGAGTGGGTGCCTAGAAATGGAAAAAGATACAAAGGTAGACCAAAGAAAAGATGGGAGGATATATTTAAGGAAAAATGTGGACCAGAATGGAGAAGACAAGCTAGAGACAGAGAAAGATGGCGTAAACTGGGGGAGGCCTACGCCGCCGAGGCGACTTACACATGTTGATAGATAATTAAGCAATGAATAAATAGGAATGGAATTAAAATAAATTAAAATTATAATGTAATGTAATTGAAAAGTATATAACCAATTAAATATATATAAATATGTATAATTAAGAAAATGAAGCATATAATTGAAATAATAAATGAGAAAAAATGTATAATAATACTAACAAGATATTTTGCTATTGTTTTGCGATAGGAAATTAAAATCACTATGAAATTGTTGCATGTGTTAGAATAAAGGCTATTTTTATTTTATTTTTATTTTATTTATTTCCTCACATCGTTTGAGAAAAGCACTATACAATCCTCGGCCGGAACAGGGATTGCTGGACTCGTTGTATCCGACCTCGTCTACGACTCGGCCGTCTACCCCAAAGCTCGTCCAGCAATCCCTTACTTCACGGCCTCTGCAGTAATGTACTATTCCTTCAGATTCTCCTTATTATGTCTCTAGCTCTCTGACAACATCAACGAATTTTCACATTAATAATATCTGTGTGATGTTACGCGGTCGGGGTGGCAGGTGGCTACGATCCCTGCTGATAGGCTAAGGCTACGCTACGTAGTCTACTGCTACTTACCATCAGCCAGACCGTATTCGCGTTTGCCACCTAGCATAAACTACCTAGCACAAAAATAGGAATTGAACAAAGCAGCTATCAAACAAAACCGACAATGACATGCAAATATTGCAATAGCAAAATTGAATCAACAATTGGCGTGGCAGCGTAATTAATTACTCGATCACCTCTACCCTGGCGGGTAAACAATTCGCCGCCATAGTGATGTCATATATGTGTTGTTGACCCAAGCGCAGTACGAGCACGCCATTTATTTCCTACATGTCGTGCTTATAACACTCATAATGACAAATCGACATAGACACCTACGCCTATATCATCAGACCAGACCGTGCTCTATGACTTATAATACACCTTTGTCACTTATAAGATTCTTTTTAAACAAAACGGTGTGTCATATATACAAGCTCACCTTTTCGCTCTATACATGGTATTTTATTATTGCTTTATCTAGACATAATAAAATCATAAGGTAAATGAACTTCAACTGGCCATTGAAACTCAAAAACAGTCCTTTACAGGCGTTAAAATCTGACGACCCATCTGATGTTCCAATTAGATATTTTACTGCTAAAGAGCCTAATACGACTGACGTGACTCCTGTGATCATGTTTAAGGTACTGAATCATTTGTAAATCACAGTGTCATCCTTCCTCAAGCGGCAGTTTAAATGACCTTTATTGTATTAGTACACACGAGTCCGTAAGTACAAGCAGGAATGACAAAATATAACCAAATATCTTACCTCGCCAAAGCGCCTTTAAAAACTCCATTTGATTTCGTAGCGAAGACGTGTATGACGTCAGCTATGAACGGTTCACTGGTCTCTAACGCGATAGTCTGCTGTTCGCGTACAAGGGGCTCTATGCCGCATGATAAGGCGGACCGTTTGGTCGATGTCGCCCGAGGATAAGTGTGAGGGCGAGCGGCACTAAACACCGTGGCAGACATGTCTTCGCTTCTCCTGTGCTTTCTAGAGCACAAGGCACTTGCAGCATTCTTCAGTTGTGTTTGGAATCTGTTGCGCGGGGTGCTCAGGATACCACCATCCATCTTAGAACACAGCCTTATCGCACTTAGTGTATATTTGAATCCATATTTGTTGTGTCACACTGCACTTGATGGTTAAATGTCTGACACCTTCGTAGTACTTCCATTCGCGTTGGATAGGTCACTGGTAATAGGTTGAACTTTATTTTACAGCCTTACGCATAAAATAAGTATTTATGACGGAAACGAGTCTAAAAGCCACGCTCAAGTAACAGATCGGCTGCATTAAGCTAAATTCAAGTAAGTCTATTTTGGCAAATTTTACAGGACAGCGAATAAACGTTTAGCTTAAAATTCGGTTATCTCCTATATTAACAGTCCGAAGAATGTAATTTTTTGACATGTTATAGATAATAATAAAGCTTTAAAATGTAATTCAGCGTTTTTCGCATCCTAATCCCAGGAACAGAAGATCTATAACAATCTAGCGTAGCGTGTCACCACCCATACTAATATTATAAATGGGAAAGTGTATGTGTGTGTTTGTTTATTTGTTTGTCCGTCTTTCACGGCAAAACGGAGCGACGAATTGACGTGATTTTTAAGTGGAGATAGTTAAGGGGATGGAGAGTAAAATTCAAAAGTCTGCTTTAAAAATTGTAGACTTATTGCTACCTGTCATACACACAATTAGACTAAAATACCAATATACTTACTAATACATGAACAGATTTGAATTTATAGTGAAGAAGGTCAATTAGGGAATATATTCGCTTGGCAGGCAGATGTATATTATTGTCAACTTTAATAACATGACCACCTCTGAAACACCACTCACGACATGCATTCTACGGACTCTACCCATCACCAACCCTTATCCATGCAATGAGGAAATCTATAAATCTATGGATTCGCTTGCGCAATTGGAAAAAAATGTTATACACTTACACTTATAATTAAATTATAATATTTAGTGCTAATAGCTTACGATGTTTAGTACAGGTGTTTAGGTACAATTCAAAAGCTGTAAAATATATGTATGGAGATATATTTCTAACGTTTCTTATAAGCGTAACCTTTGAGGGAATATGTTTATTTAGCTTTCGTACGAAACAACTTATAACCAATCAGTATTTTTTAACATACATTCTCATTATACTTTTTTGTAACGATAGTGTATCTTTCAATCAGCAAAACAAAAAGATAACATAGGTAAACCCCTTTTTATTTTATCCGCAAGGCTGGGAACTACGTTTAGGTAAGTTATGCTAAAAATATATTTGTAATTATATCCGCATAAAACGATTTTTTTTCTACAACATAATTTAGTGTAGCATTTACAGTTATTGTCTTATTGTACAAGGGTTCACGACCAGAAAGTACATAAAATAAAAAAAAAATACCGCCGAGTCAGTTCGTGCCTAATATCGAACGAACTCACGTTGTAAACCTTTTCGTAGTGTATGAGGAACCTTACAAAATTTAAAAAGCTGTTATGTCATCACAGTTAAGATCCATTGACACTGGTTAAATCTGCAAAACTGATTAAATTAAAATATTGAATATCTTGATGACAGAAAGGGTTAAGATACTACTGTCTTGGAGACATTAACATTATTTGATCGAAACTATCCCCCTTGCAATTAACGGAGACTAAAACACGTAGTACAAAACAATTTTAATTAAAGTTTACCTAGAGCATGTACATAATTGAATCAATCAACCGAATATCGTTGTCATTGTGTTCAGTTATATTATATATGTCGTACAATTTTACTCTTTGCCAATTCGACTTATTCCTACAACCTAGCTTCATAGACGTGCATGTAAATATGTTACCTGTCGTGTTGTACCTATGTTATCATGTCAGTTCTGGGAGCATAATTTTTTTTAGCTAGTGACGAATAACAAATTAGGATCAATGTTCATATTCCTTTCCTATTACTTTGGCCACGGTTTAGCTTGCCGCCCGGCTACTGCATCGCTGCACCCAGTAACAGTATCTCATCCTTATTGCCTCAAGCTATTAATATGATACTTAAACACACACTGAACTGTGGTACTTTATTGAACACTTTTTACACTAACCTTGAGTCTTGACGTAGCATTGTTATTATTTTATTTGCAATAGTGAGTAGGCAAATAATTATATGTTGACTATCTAGAACCTTGACTATGTTGACATGATCATGACAAAGGACGTCGAAAAAATTGCATGTGATGCTTAAAATTTACAATATTGTTTAGAACATAATCATACATATAGATAAGTATTTTTCTCCAATATGCTCGGAAATGTTTGCCTTACTGTAGCAAAAATAGCACGCGAAGTTCCTCGTTAGTACAGAACGCAAATTTAAAAAGTTAAAAGTCATTACTGTACAGTTTTAGCGGCCGGGAAAATGTATGAAATTCCTTTACTGTATACTTTTTTACCTTTTAACTAGGTATATGTTTTGACTAAGAAAAATCACTTCAAACAGCCAAGTGCTGGAACGTTTAAAGACCTTGCAATTTGTCATAACAACTTGCTATAGTTAGATTGGTTAGTAGTCTATGGCTGTCTCTTTCCAAATTTGCAAGTTGCTGTTACAAATTACGCCCGTTTGTAGCAGCCTGCACGGCTATCACGCGACGGCGCGCATTTTCTGTCGATTTTTCTCGCAATATACCTCTTTTTCTAAATGTTCTAATAAGGGAGAGAAGGACAGTGCGAGAAAAATCGAGAGAGCTCGCGCGCCGTCGCGTGATAACCGTGCTGCTTAAGGCCTGCAACACACTGGCGCGGCCTGCGGTGGCGATCAATAGAAAATTTGACAGCTATTGTCAAGTTTACCATTAACCGCCACCGCAGGCCGCGCCTGAGTGTGAGAGGCCTTACTATTGTTCGCCGCGGCTAGGCCGCGCCTGTCTGTGAGAAGCCTAAAGTTTTCTCGAGTTTTCTTTTTTTTAATGGTCATAGACAAATCGCGTATTTTCAAATTGATCGAAGTGACGTTTTCAAAAATGTCTCAAATAGTTTTAAATGAATAAATACAAATATTTATCGAAATAACACCCACAACGAACTGAAATGCATTTCGATTGCAATCCCTTTTAATATTTAATAATTTAAATTGCATAAAACATTTAAAATTGTGACCAATTCTAATGATTAATTTTTTTTATGTATGCCAATTGAAACTGGCACTACAAGTCATGTCAGTGTACATACTTTAAAAAATAAGTTGGCTGGGAGCTTGATAGGTTAATTCGTGGATTCGTCTCTATTGAGGGATTCAGCTTTGCTTCATCCGACAATATCAACTCATCCACGAATTGCTACTTCCCGGCCGCTGCAATAATGAACTATTATGCATACGATACAATATTCATATATTGTTATTTTAAAGTTACCTTGTATTCTAAATTAGTACTATTGAGTCACTCGTATGTTGAATGACATTCTCATTTAATTTTAACCGTACATAACTAAAAAGCAGTTTACTGAATATTAGTACCCTGATAGAGACCAAATCATAAGCAACGTGCTTGTTCACATAAAATTAGTTTATAAAAGCGTTATGTTTGCGTGTGTCTCGAATAGGCTTGCGGAAGGCTTCGCGGGCTGCGGGGTCAGTGGCAGGGGCGCGGGGGCGAGGTGTGGGCGCGCTGACATCACCGCCCGAGCCAGCCGATCTTACATCACCGGCTGTCTCCCACCGGCTGCGAGCCGCCACCGTCACTCAACATAGACCGATTATCGGAAACCGATCGACATTATGTATACATTTTAGCGGTTCGGCTAGTATATTTTGTTCTTCAGACTAACGCGTGCAGATTTTATAATCTTATACTTGGCATTACGGTTATAAAGAATAAATATACAAATGAAACATGAATATTAAAACAACAAGAAAGCAAAATATTTCAGTTTCCTTAATAAAATATTTATTCGCATTGTACTTCGTGAACTGGTCTGTTATGATAATCTGTATCTGTATCTTAATATGGATATTAAAACCAACTGCACGTTGGACGGAACTGTCAGTTATTTCGCGAATCCATGTAGTTCTTAGTTTACCGTCATTATTGTACTGTGGGGCATGATGGAATGGAAATCAATATCCTTTAGTGAGCTGAGTCCTGGTTAAAGATATCCATTTGACACGACTGAAAACTGTTAAATGATTTGTGTTTGATTTGTTTCTGGTGCAACGTATACGCCTCGTCCTGTATTTTTGTTACTACGGTTAGCAGGTACAGGTATTATTACTTCGAATATCAGACACTCAAACCTGATTCATGACCGAGTTATTTACTAACGCAAATGACGACATGATTTTTTCAAATCATTCACGGCAATTCTGTTCGTGATAATAGACCGCAAAACTTTATGTTTCCGGCACAAGCATTGTAGAGATAGATTGATTCAAATTCTAATGTAACGGCAACGATTTTTTACAACTTTGGAGGCCTATGCCAACAATGTTAGTCATTTGTTTTTGCTCATTGCGTGGTTCTGTCACGGAACCAGTTTCGCGCGAAAAATTGACCGACTGCGCACAAATGGTTCTACAATACAATTGATGCTGTACAGTCGAGATCGAAATGATATGTGCACGGACAAAGTGATCAAAAATATGTGAACACGACTTAATTCTTATGGATATTTTTGAACCTTTGGGAACAACGTGCATAGTATATGTATGAACTCGACTCTACATTTAATTAAATAATTATTTAATGCGTTGCGTTCCAGAACTCGCCATATATAAAGAAGAATACTCTGTGAGGTTGTAAGTTTGTATGCCGGGGGTCATCTCCGGAACAATTCTTCAGACAAAAAAAAATAGTTCATCCATTATAGACTGAACCTACGGGATGGACATACATGTAGGCTATATTTATCCCGTTGCCCCACCTTTATTCTTTGTAATACGATAGGGCCGCTAATATTTCCGTCTCATACTTTTCATTACGGTTTTTAGATAAAGTTTATTGCCTAGTTTTACGATATAATTCTCAAAAATATACGCCGTAAGCATAGTCGATAACAGTGTGTATTTTAAGGCGGTGCATTGGAAATTATCGCGTGCTTTGAAACGCCGTTCTGCCTAAATTAAGAAACAATAAGGTCTGATTTTCAGATATAATTATGATTCTTGACTATATGATTGTTCATCTGATTTTATCGATACATGATTGCTTAAAATTTCCTCGATAGAAAGAAAAAATAAAGTTGGGTCTATACTTTCCTTTTTTACTCAGCCTACTCAAACGATACATTATTTTACAACACAATAAAGTTAATACTATAGTATTTTATCTCATCTACAATCTCACTTTATGAAATTTTGATAAAAAATCACTAAGTTAGGTATTTATCGAAATTTGTCCAAATCAGCGATTCCCGAAGAGTGTTACATCTGTTTTTCTCGTGGGCGGAAGGCATCAGCGTGTCTCTGTCTAGGGGGCGTGTACGACTCAAATCAAGGCATCCCCTTAACAAGATTTGAGAAATAGTAATAACAATAGGTAAAATTGGGTAGTTTCCTTAACGCCAATTAGCCATATATTTATATGGCTAATTGGCGTAACACACTGGAAGTGATTAAAAAGTGGACATTTTAAACTGCTTTATCAGGTACAAGAAATAACGGCCTTACCCTTATGTTAATATTTACAAAATAATGTTGCAATGTGGTTAGCAATCAGCAAAGACTGCAGTAAAGTGTACATTACTAAATACTTACAACGAAAATCATAAAAAGATATGACATATGAAAGTTTCTAAGTACTTAGTATGTATTTTTCCTAACTGTCCAGGAAATTAAAATGTACCAATTTGATAAATGAATAACAACTATGTAATAGCTTTCCGAACAACGATTGGTTACAACGGAGCTCAAAGTTGTGAAGTCAGAATTACCTGTCAATCAGTAGAAACCGATTTCAGCTATTGCCAGCGAGGTCAAACTTACTATCATTTTTGAGTTTTGATGTTAGGAAACTAGCTTATTTATTGATTCTATAATTATTTAAACTCCGATTAATATAGTATAAGGGACAAAAAACGTAAGCATAATTCCCACGGCAATGATGTCAATTGGTTTATCAATCACGGCGGGACGGATGCCGGAGTACTTCGCCGGGCTGCGGACTGTGGGCGTACCAACCGTTCACTTCTGCTGTTATTCACAACGCTTCACCTAGCCACCGAAGAATTAGCGTGAGAGCTCCGAACACATGCAGTTGTAACTAATCTCGGTGTCACGATAAACTAGTTGCGAGTGATATGGTGAGTCGGAAGAGGTTGTGAATAACACCTGTTTCACAAGCTGTCTCGGCTCACCTCACCACCCGCCCCTAGTATAACCTGACCCCGAGCTTCGTAACAAGAAATGCTACTTATAGTGGTTCGACAGATGTGAGTTGTGTGTAAGCGTCGCGAATACCAGTCCTGCAGTTAATCGACCGGCGGGATGTGCGGAACAATTCAATATAAACCTCCACACGTTCTAAGACGTACATTGTTTGGCCTGTTAGCATGAAAGAGCTATTTATCCGCGTGAATCCTGTTGTTCCGAAAACGTACTATACGTTTTAAATAGGATTGACACATTATCTGACAATGGTGTTGTCTTTTATAGAGTGGAGCAAAGCCTATACATTTGTCGAACACCTATCAACTGTCACTGGGGCAGGAAATGTTAAGTTAAAAATATGTAAATAAATCAACCTACATACGTCTCACTATTGCGCACAGGCCTCCTGTCATGGATGAGAGGGAACAGGCAATAGGCCCCAAGCTAGCTCAGTGCGGGTTGGGGACTTCACATACAATTTTGAATTACTTCGCAGTGTTAAGTTAAGATCACGTATATTCCGAATTGAATAAATGATTGAAAAACATCGAAGTGCATACTACATAGATAAGTTAAAACGATATCGACGATTAAGAACTTCTTTTTTTAGGTTTGTTAGAAAACTACATTATCGATATGAGTTTAGCGTGGTCATCGTATTTATCATTAAATTTAGTTAGTAGGAAGTTGACAAATTTTTGTTGAGTTATACACTCGGCATTTGCAGGAAGCGGCTCCAATTACTCATCTTCCAAAAGTTAGTGATCAGTCACCAAAACGGATGAAGCGACCATTTATGGCGGGGATGCCGAAACTAGTCCAAAAATATAGGATAGCTTTTTCTAGTGCTCCGAAGTAAAAAGGGAGCGTTATATGACTTGTATACAAAACCACTTGGCCGATTATTTAACGAAATGCCTCTTCCGGCATATTTGAGGAAAAAAAACATGGTCCTCTTTTGCATGTCCGTTTTTTTAATGGCCACAATTCGTTAATGTAACAGTAGGTAATCCTAATCAAGTCCCACTTTTAAGAAGTGGCTGATACTGATGAGCTAACAAGTAAATGATCCGGAAAAGCTGTGATTGAAGAGGAGGATTCCTCTAAGTTATCCAGTTTTATAATACTGCTCACAATGGACGAGGTCATGCTTTGTGGCATATTGCAAGCTATTGTGCTCTACAGAACGGGTTCAAGACATCCTGGCAATAAAGCTAGTTGACAACAATACCTGCATTTGACAATGACCAGACATAAATTTTAATAAAATTAAATTGTGATATTTGAATAGCGTTCCAATTTTACCACATAAACGGCTCTAACACACTTTTTCTATTGTACGGTGTGCATACGGGGTGCCTGATGATAAGCAGGGGACCGATTTTTGACTTTCGAGCGCTCGAAAATCAAATAAAAGTAAATACTTTTGTAGTGTCAAAATGACCGGCACTTACTTTCAACCAATAGAATTGAATACGAGTGGTCAATACCACGAGTGAAAGAGTTGAGCGCTCGAAAGTCAAAAATCGGTCCCCAGATATCGTAGCTTACGATTGCGATTCCAAAAGAATCACAAGCGCATTGGCGACGCGACGTTTATTTTGTTTGTAGACTCGTTGTGTTGACGGCAAAAATAAAATGCAATTCCCGCACTATGCAGCTCACCCTCGAGACTTCCACCGACCTCGATATGATACGGAAGGATGTTATACAGGTCAAAAAAAGTAATACCTCCGAAGACTCATCCCTCATCCAATAGCCAAACCATCCATCATCGTCAATATAGAATTCATCAACCAGCAATAGTCCCTATACACACTAGCGAGTCCTCTCTTGTGTCATGCGCTCGGTGTACACCTTGCTTTGTCTAAAGGGCCACTGCGTGTTGGCTATGAGGTATGTACTTGTTTTGTAGGTTCTTTGGCTCCACGCACGCCTCTCAAAGGTCCGAACACACCATTTTACTCTTTCACCATCATGGAATACTATGCAGCAGCATGGAATGTTGCGCTTGACTTCACAATTTATAAAGCACATCAAAAACTTGAACGCGTCCATTCCTCGTGATGTGTTTATGTCGCTCCTCTATATTCACTATGGTTTTTTGTGCCAAAAAGACTTCACGTCGTTCCTTTATTTTTGTCTCAAAATCCAGATTTTATCGCGGATTTATCAAAGAAAATGGGATACAAGACATCCTATTTTGTGCATAATGCGTTTAAAATAATACATACGCTGGAAAACTACAAGATCGGTAAGAATAGCTGTCAACGCCAACTTCGATAGCCGGTTTGTTTTGTTGATGTTTAAGTAAATAATAATGCTAGCGACCCAACAGGTATGTTTCTTCGATGTTTTTAATATGTTGAACATGTGTTATAAGTGATGCTTAAGTATTTCAGTACCTAATACTATAGGTTATATTATTTATTTACTTTTCGACTGTTTTAGTCGCGCGTAAAAGTGTCGGGACAAGATAGATTCTTGTCTATGAAACCTTTATTTTTTATTTAACCGGTGTTTCCGCGCTCTTTCTCAAACACTTGAAAATTTTCTTTCTAACGACTCTTTCGATCCAATCGGGCTAAAAGTTATCTAGAAGTGAAAAGTGATCATATAAATCGTCGAGCTATGGGAAAAACGAAGAGAAAAGAAGATCGCGTGGAAATGGAAGAGAAGATAAGAGAACTGGAGGCTAGAATATCCAAGAAAAGGAGAAAATTGGCGAAGATGACAGACATGAGCGTCACTCCATCACAACCGCTTCCTTGCCAGCAACAACATCAGGATCGTTCACTTACTTCTGAACTTACTGCTGAACAATTGACTGCAGAGGCTACATCTGAACCTGAGTCAGAGCCCGCAGCCATAGAACTCCAACCTGGTGGCAGCAATTTAGAATCGCCAGGCACAGAATTACAACCTGAGTGCAGCAATTTAGAATCAGGTGGGTTATGTAATACTGTCTTTATGATGTTCACCAACATTTTTAGAGTTGTCACGCGAGGGCAAACAGAACAAGTGTGTTTTTAAATATTTCACAACAATAATGGTCCATACTTTTATAGAGCTGTCACGAGAGGACAGACAGAGACCCCGATGCATAGTGTCTTTAGCACACAAACGGTTCATGTTCACTAAAAATTCACCATAATATGGTCCATATTTTATAGAGCTGTCACAAGAGGGCAGACAGAGACCCTGGTTTGAATTATAGAAATACCTAAATTATTCTCTATCTTGAGATATACACTAAACAGACATTTCCATAATATTATTGCCATTATAGTTTTTATCTAAAAATTATTTTAATGCTAAATTACAGAGGCTTTACCCGAAGAGTTCCTGTTAGCACTGGGGGAAGAAGGCATTGAGCAAGAGGAGAAAGGGAAGGACATCCGAAAGGAGATTGCTGACAGATGGACACATATGATTATTAACGGTATAAAGAAAGAGACCCTGACAACACTGCTTAAGAAGTATCAAACACCAGGTAACTTCCCTATGGCCACAGCCCCTAAACTAAACACAGAGATTGTAGCGGCAATCTCGGAAAATGTTTTGAAGCGAGACAAGAAGTTTGAATATCGCCAGAATCTAACAGGTAAAGTCCTCTCATGTCTCGGAGCCATGCTAACAGAGGTTATGAAGGGCAATATTAATAGCATTAAATTAATTGAAAGCATCAATGATTCAGGAAAGGTCTTATGCAACATGAACCATTACGATGCACTCACACGAAGACATTTCATCCTGACTTCACTCCAAAATTGTGTGAAACAGGCTGTCATAGATGTACCGATTGGTACATATTTATTTGGAGAAAATCTAGGCGAACGCCTTAAGACAGCAAAAGCAGTAGAGAGATCTAGTTCTCAACTAAAAATTAATATTCCTAAGAAACCACCTGTAAAATTTACACCACAAACAAAGAATTTAAACTGGAAAAGCCCGTCTCAGCGATCACCTCATCAGGACAACAGACCCAGAGGCGGGCCGAAGAACCAGACCAAGAAGAACTGGAACTACAAGCACCAACCACGCCCAACGCGTCGTCGTTAACTAGCGAGGTACAGACAGGTAGAATCTTCTACTTTTATAATAACTGGCAGTGCTTAACAAATGACAAAACTATACTTTCTTGGATTTTAGGTTATAAAATCCCATTCACAGACTCAATACCTGTGAGATGTGAAATTGAATCCAGAAAACATTCTAAAGATGAAACAAAGAATTTGAAAAAGGAAATACAGAAATTACTAGACATAGGTGCAATCTCTGAATGCGATTCCCAAAATGATCAATATCTCTCCTCAATATTTCTCACACCGAAACAAAATGGAACCTTTAGATTCATCCTAAATTTACAAAGTCTTAACAAATTTATTAAAACAGAACACTTTAAAATGGAAGATATCCGTACTGTATGTAAACTCATAAATCAGGATTGTTATATGGCAACAATCGATTTAAAAGAAGCATATTTCTCGGTTAGAATATCTGAGGAGGATAGAAAGTTTCTGAGATTCACCTTTCAAGGAAAGCTATATTCCTTTAATGTACTCCCATATGGATTATGTACCGCCCCATATGTCTTTACTAAAATACTAAAGCCAGTAGTATCATACCTCAGAGAACGTAATATTACAATCTCTATATATCTAGATGACATCATATGTATTAGTGACAGCACCTGCCAAAAAAATGTGCAGACTATTTGTGAACTTCTAGAATCCCTAGGATTCACCATTAACCAAGAAAAAAGTTGTCTTAAGCCTAGCAAACAATGTAAATATTTAGGATTCTTGCTAAATTCTACCAATATGACACTGTCCCTACCACCAAATAAGGTTGATATTCTCAAAAAATCCCTACTGCTCTTTAAAAGTAAAAAAGTATGTAAAATAAGAGAATTTGCTCAGCTACCAGGTCTTCTAAATTCGGCATGCCCGGGAATGAAATACGGTATCCTATACACAAAACTGCTAGAAAGGGAAAGATTCCTGGCTCTGAATTTACATAACGAAAATTATGATGCCTCAATGAAAATCTCAAAGAGTATACAACCAGATATAGATTGGTGGCTCCACAAGCTAGACAGTCCCGGTAACCCTATTAGACAGCAAAATTACTCCCTAGAGCTTTTTACAGACGCCTCCCGTTCCGGGTGGGGGGGGGTCAGTAATGATAATAAGGTGTCGGGGTCATGGACTTTAGATGAACAAAAATATCATATAAATTACTTGGAATTAAAAGCTGCATATTTTGGGCTTAAATGCTTAGCAAATAAATACCAAAATTGCGAGATTCTAATAAGAATTGATAACACCACTGCCATATCATATATAAACAGATTAGGAGGAGTCCAATACCCTCATTTAAACAGTATCACGCGCGACATTTGGCAGTGGTGTGAACAGAGAAATATTTTCATTTTCGCGTCTTATATCAATACTAAGGAAAATATATATGCTGACTATGAATCACGCAAATCAAACATAGAATGGGAATTATCTCACAAAGCATTCCAAAAAATAGTTGACACTTTCGGTGATCCAGATATTGACCTATTTGCTTCACGATTGAACAACAAATGTGAACAATTTATCAGTTGGAAAAAAGACCCAGATTCATTTGGAATTGATGCTTTTACAATGAACTGGTTAGGACTATTTTTTTACGCATTCCCCCCTTTTAACTTGGTACTGAAAGCCTTGCATAAAATAAGGATTGACAAGGCTACGGGTATTTTAGTTGTCCCATATTGGACCAGCCAACCATGGTTCCCCTTGTTTAACTCATTATTGGTTACACAACCAATATTATTTCAACCAAATAAAACATTATTATTGTCAAATTTCAGGGAACCTCATCCTATGCACCAAACGCTTACCCTGGCTGCAGGACTGCTCTCTGCGAAGGCCTAAAGAAAAGAAATGTCCCGCAATCATCTCTTGATATAATGATCTCATCCTTATCGACAAATACTTTAAAACAATATAATACCGGACTTAAATTATGGTGGACCTTCTGCAATAAGCATAACCTAGATCCTTACTTGTGCTCAGTTCCAAATATTTTGACTTTCCTGACAGATCGCTTTATTCTGGGTGCTTCTTATGGAACATTAAACAGCTTCAGATCAGCATTGTCCTTACTAATAGATCCCAAAATAGGGTCAGACGACAGCCTTAAAAGATTCTTTAAAGGGGTTTTTAAGATTAAGCCTATGACACCCAAGTACAGTACTACATGGGACCCTAGTATTATACTAAGTATGCTCTCACAATGGTTTCCCAACGAAACGCTAGGAATTGAGAATTTAACTCGTAAACTAGTAACACTACTAGCGCTTACGACAGGTCATAGAATACAAACTCTATCATTGATTAAGTTAGATAATATAATCCTTAATAATGTAGGCATAACCATACACATAACAGATATTATTAAGACTTCAAGACCTGGAACTGAGCAACCTGTCTTAAGATTACCTTATTACAATGCTAAGCCTGAGATCTGTCCAGTAAGAACTATTATATCTTATATCAATGCGACTAAAGATGAAAGAAATAACATACCAAATCTTATCCTAACTTATAAAAGACCATATAAAAAAGCCTCATCCCAAAGCATAGGGCGATGGATAAAGTGTACCCTACATGAAGGTGGGGTGGATACCAATGTGTACTCTGCTCATAGTACTAGACACTCGTCCACTTCTGCAGCCTTTCGAGCAGGTGTAACTATAGAGGTCATAAGAAAATGTGCCGGATGGGGACCAAATTCAGCTGTATTTGCCCAGTATTATAATAGACCATTGTTACAAGATAATAACTTTAGTTACGCTGTTCTAGAGAACTGCTAAATGTTTGTTAATTCATAAGATGATTATTCGAAGTTGATTATTGTTTCAGTCTATCCTTGAATTGTTTTTTCCTTTACTATTTGAATAAACATGTTTTTAAATTCCTGTACATATAACTGTTTATTTTACATACACTCACAACCTTGGCTTTAAACATCTGCATAGTATTCCATGATGGTGAAAGAGTAAAATTGTAAAATTAAACGAACTTACCTGAAGTGAAGTTCTATTTCAATTTTACGAATTTCACCATCATGGAACAACCCACCCTTTCCCCAAAAACAAGTGTTTGCCCAAGCTTTGTTTAAGGTTGTTCGTGTTTTGGCTTTAAACTGATAGTGAATATAGAGGAGCGACATAAACACATCACGAGGAATGGACGCGTTCAAGTTTTTGATGTGCTTTATAAATTGTGAAGTCAAGCGCAACATTCCATGCTGCTGCATAGTATTCCATGATGGTGAAATTCGTAAAATTGAAATAGAACTTCACTTCAGGTAAGTTCGTTTAATTTTACAATTATCCCGCTAACGGGAGGGAGAACGACATATATGGAATAATAAAACTACTAAGTACTAAATATATCCTTACATATACCCTATTAAGTATCTTTGAATTACTACGGTTACAAGATCATTTCAAGCGTGGTAGTTGCATACTTAGATATTTTTGCAAATGACAGTAAGCAACAATAAAGAACAAATGAAAAAAAAAACAATAAACGTTTATCTGTAACATCCGGGATCATTCGGTCATCTCTTTTACTGATGAGATGTTATAATAGCGTAACATCCTCAATGTGATGCCGTCATCTGAGGAAAATGCCTAGCACGGTTGCGGTGCTCGAAATCAGATGAACTCACCACACCGAGCATCGACCTGAGAAGCTCCAGTTCAGCTGTAATTATGTTCAAATTGAGCTATTATGAAACTAGATAGACAATTTAACAGCATTTTTATTGCATTACTATCAGAAGTGGGGCGACGTGAGAAAACTTCGTAAAAAGGAATATTTTAATGTGAGCTTATGCCTAGTCGCGCTTATCAGAAGGCTTATAAAAGAAGCTTGACTTGGAATATTTGATACCAGTATATATATAACTAGCAGAATTAGGACTCAAACTCTGTACCAAATTGCATCTAAATCGGTCCAGCGGTTTTAGCACTATAAAAGGTAACAGACAGACAGACACACCTTCGCATTTATAATATTAGTATGGATGAATTGCACTCAACAAATTAGCATGTCCTACAAACGATCAGTGTGTGTGGCAATTTTACATTTTGCAAAAGCTCATTCATTCGTCAGTCTAGCTTTGTTAACAATTTGACTAATAGACATGCCACTAGTCAAGATTCATGTCTTCGGTCAATGTCAAGATTTACTGTAGGTATCAAAGATTAATTATTTACATACATACATACATTCACGCCTTTATCCCTAAAAGGGGTACGCAGAGCACATGAAACTTATGTTCCAGCGCCACTTTTAGCATAAATGGGGGTATATAAAAGATTGACAAAATGTGATATTGCAGTGACAGGTTGCTAGCCCATCGCCCACAACACCTTAGTCGACTTTTACGACACCCACGGGAAGAAAGGGGGTGGTGAAATTCCAACCCGACACCACACGGGGATTAATTATTTAATTATACAATATGTTCATGTTCATATAATGCTCAATACATTAGAAGTTACTCTATCAGTCTGTATGTATTGCAGATGTATTTGGTGTTATAGAAAATTTAGCTAAAGCAGAGAATTATGAATCTAATATTGTTCTGCCATATATAAAACCGGCATCCGATAAATGAGGTCATTATTTTATTCCACGGATGTGGTAAATCAAGCTTCCGGTCCGCCTAATGGTAAAGTGATGGTCTACAGACGATTGCAATTCCAGAGGAGTCGCATTTCCGTTGTCGATCTTATATTGATTTGAGGATCCGAAGTCCGAACACATGCACCGTATTCCATTGTTATTATTATTAAATGAAATGTGCGGCAAATGGCATGCGGGCATTTATTAAAACTGATAATAATGTGTTCTATTAGCAATTATTTGCATGTATTTGCAAATCATAATAATGTAAATTAACTGCGCAATTATTTTTCCAAAATACAAACCTTCAATGGACTAGGTGTATGACGCCGTAATAAACAAAGTATGAAGAGCTGTCATTTACACTTACTTGTCAATTTACTTTGCTGTACATTGCTGGCAATTTAAATTTTGTTAGAAAATGTATGATTTTGGAATTATAGTTAAATATTTGAATTAAGGTCATGATTAAGTTAAAGAACTAAGTTTATTTACCCTACAAAAAGAAAGCCCGCTTACCGGTAACACACTGTATATATTTGTCGTAATAGACTGTACCTTACCTACTCCCAACACAGGGTTGCCTCGGGACTCGGGTATAAATATATCCTCTCTCCTTAATACTAACGCTTTTCCCTTTGGATGTGTCCAGTAATCACTTAATCACATTCCATTCGTGTGTGACCTTCGAATACGTACTCGTATTTTTATTATTATTAATTACTATTAGATATCATAATTGGCGAAGTGTCGAACGTGTTTGAGATAATGATATTCCCGTGCTAAATAACCAACATTGCTGTAGATAATAAGATACATGATTAAGCATTTAGCAGATAAGTATATTTATTACTATGAAAACAAAATACTTTTTGTATTAAGCAGTGACGCTGCTAACGAAATTTATAAATCACACGTTGTTAGAATAAACTAATTGAAAGATTTAGTATCCAGACAGATTGTTCCGCTAGCTCGGTCGGTTAGTAGCGAAGGGTTATGTATGCCTGCGGTCGCCGGTCCAAATCCGGCTCATTTTTCCTTTAATTTGAAACTTGCTATACTCGTATAAATTCCTTATCCACACATCAATCGCCGCGTTAAGTGATACGATTATGGCCCGTAACTTTGAACGAGCCGAGATATTTACAAGTTTTACAACTATGACTCGACCGAGGACATATTCACGGGGTTTAAATCACGGTCCGTGAGACCGGGGCCACATGGCCGGTTTGTGGCATCTCGATGACATCACGAAACTGAAGCTAGGGATTTATCAGGGGTAACCTGTATCGCCAGCGACGTCAGACGATATAGCACGACTTCACCTGACATGGCTAGCGACACGTGGAAGTATGAAATCTGTATAAAATGTGGGGCCTAGTGAAACCCTAGCTTTACCCCCTCGGACGCGGATGTCAAAATCATCCAATCATATGTGGACTTTGAGGTATAAAACAATGGCTTCAAATGTTTGGCACGGCGTACCTAAGCGTACGAGTGCTTAAGGCCTTTAAGGGTGAATATCCATCAGTATCGTGCGAAGCTGAGTTTTTATAAACTTGACACCTAGCTGTCTCTGGTGGATCCACCCTTACATATCTACTACATTGTCTCTTTTAATGCACTTCTAAACTAATTTTGTCAGTCGATGATATTCCCGCCATGGTACGAGCTGTCATTAATAATTAAAAATACGTCCCTAGTCCTAGTGAACTATTTGACTTTGCAATAGTAAATAAGTCAATTTTCTTTTTCCTTTTTTGAATCGGTGCAAATTATATTTCCTCAACTATACCTCGTAGACCAATTTTTAAATTTGTTTAGCATAAGTAATTATGTCATTAGTTGATAAGAATTTGCATAAAGAATTATCTTATCGATATTGCGATGGAGGGGGTAAAACGACATCTTAATGGATGATTGGATAAGGAGTAATTTACCATTTTAAAACGCCTACTACCTTAAGCCCTGTACTTAAAGCCTTGGACCTATATTCTTATATTATTTACTTTGCCTTGTATGAAATAGTTTAGGGGATGAAATGATTTGTAGGTTTTTAACTAACCTCCGTAAAGGAAACCAATTCAGGTGAGATCTAAGGCGCACTTAAAAACTTAATTGGATAACATCACCCAAGGTACAAAACTAAGTGATAATTATAAGGCTGTGTTTCACTAAAATTATGCCTAGCCCAACTATATAGCTAAGTTATGAGTTAGGCCTAAACAATTTGTATGAACCATAGCTTAGTTAGCTTTGGTGGAATAGTACCCTAAAGCAACAAGTGTCGATGAACTAGGGTCGGCAACGCGCATATAGGGTCGGCAGCGCGCATGTAACCACCCCTGGAGTTACAAGCGTCCATAGGGTACGGTAACCACTTACCATCAGGTGGGCCGTAAGCTTGTTTGCCATCAACGTGGTATTAAAAAAAACATATTTTACCTATTTCATAGGCTCAATAGACTATTCCTAACGCGTGTCAAATCAATTACAAAACGTAAACAGGCATACAAATTTTTATAACTGCAACCAGACTACAGAATACTAACAGAAAAAAAAAGTTGTTTTTTCATGCAAAAGTTAGCACCCGGACCTGTAGCATAATTAATAATTACATTAATTACGAATCGATTAACACATCATTTATCAAACTCGGTTCAGTATCTGACACGTTACGGTGGGACATTACTTTTGCCTCTGCCGTAGACAGACAAAAAGTTTTGCTACTACGAAGTTTTATAGATATACACTATGAATACTATGGCGTCAACGTTTGCCACGATCGTACCGCTTTCTTCGTGTGATATATGGTATGAGTATTTGCTACTTTAAACCTTTGAACGCGATAAAGCAAGCGTTATTATTACAATACTTCATATAGGATATATTTATTGTAATAAAACGGAGCCTGGGATTGTACGTGTCTCGGCAAGTGGCTCATGCCCAGGTATTTGCTTGTTTACTGTTGCTGTGCATTCATGTCACTTAATAAAATCATTGTAATTGTATTTATCTACGCACATATCATTATGGATCATTATTCCTATATGGACCACATAAGGTCTGAAATAAACGATTTTAATTTTTTTATTTTATTATTAGTGTTCTAAAATGCGTTCAGAAACCGTAGGAAATGACCAGCATTACTACAACCGATTTTACTATGAGAACTTTCTTGTCTGTGGTAGTAGGTAAAATCTGTACTGTAATGTCATTACAGTACAGATTTTTGATAAATTTGTTTCGTTATGAGTTTAAATTTGGAACAGCTGTCAAAACTCAAGTGGGTCTCTATTCTAGTATCCATAGATATTAAAACAGTTATCGATACGAAACGTCAATTCAGTACGTTTTTTAATACAAACCGTACGACATTTGATCTCGAGTGATAAGAGTATAGGGACTTCATTCGTTTGTCTATGATTTAAAAAAAACCATTCGTCATGACGGATGATCGAATAGCCGCCATTGCTGTTGTCATTTTATTAGTGGTTTTTTGCTGTTACTTGCTACTACTTATGATATGTGTGTAGATAAAGTAGTGTATGCAACTGTACATAATTAGGCCTTAAAACACTCGTGTGATCCTATTATGAAACTCGCTGACGCTTGTTTCATAAAACCACACTCGTATTTTAAGGCCTCTCATTATGGATCAGTCGCATAAACTACTATTGTAAGCGATGACCGATGACCTAAAAGATCAAAGATTCTTGCGGGGGTTATTTATTTTTACAAGTAATAGCATATTTTTTTTAAAGTAATGCATTGTAAATTAACCTAATATTTGGGTAATAATATAAATATACTTATTCTAATGGCATTCGATCAAAAATATCATTCATATCTCCTCGACCGTGATTGCAAATAGGTATGTACACAGTGATAACTAGGTAAGGAATAAAATTGTAGTCAACAATAATTTTGCAGCAATTTGTTATAAGTATTATAAGTAAATTAAGGACGAGTAACTTAACGCGGGATGAACCGCACGATCTCGCCAACATTTGCCTAATCCTTCCATGTTTTAAATAGTGGCTTTATGTACAACACAATAAGTATTGTAAAGAATTTGTACTAAATAAAAAAAGCTCTATTTTCTAACTCTAGTTTTCTAATGTCCTCAAAATATCAGATACAGCAGTCTTAGTAGAGTCGTTAGAGCGTGACATTTTCGGGAGCTTTTCCGGTCTATCGTATATAGTATTATTACAATGTTAGCATATAGTCACCAAAAGTCAAGCCTTCAGTTCTACAATTATTAGGAGTATTGGGATTACGGATTAACTTAAATGCCGACTTCACGCTCTATTACGACCGTAATGTACACCATGAAATTAGTAAATTGCCACAATCACGTCATGTTTAAATTTAAGTTATTTATATGTTTTCGGCCTAACATGATTATTATTAGGTACAATACACCTGCTTTTTAACGAAGGTTTAAAATTAATTAGTAATATGGTATTTCTACTGACATATGCGTTTAATGTGACAGTGAACAAGCTCCTTTCAAGAACGTCAGAAAGAAACGTTAGGATTCCGCGCGGTTTCTATACGTTTCGTTGTCGGGGTAAGCTTTTTTTGCGTTGATACCATCAACATAAGATTACGTAATCACCTAACTATTTATTTAGTAGAACGATTTATACAAATACTTCAAGTGTCATATTTTCATGTAGTTGCCAATCCTTTATGAGCCGCCTTCCTAATACGCCGACATACGCTGAGTAAATAACAAATTGACGAGTTAGTTCTCAGTAAATCAATCATAAATGAATAAATAACATACCTATATCTTACGTTTAACGCATACATAACGGAACACAATTTGGTTAGGTATTAGCTAATAATACAAGTTTCAACTACAGCCACGATACTGAATTTCCCGCTACAGAACGTAGGTATTACTTGTACAAAAGGCCGAGTCGGCGTACCGTCACGATCGATATGCCCAACCTATTACCTATAAGAGTACGTTTAGAAATTAGATTCACACACGTCACTGTAAACAAACGGGCGGGTTTGTTGAATTGGCGCGACTAAAACTTATTGATATATAGTAGAACCGCGCTATACCAAGCAGCGGAACCGTTCGCGCAGCACTGGTGGGCGCCGAACGATAGCGACCGCCCGACCCGTCGCCTCCTACCACGACACCTCTCCACTACTAACGGTACCCTTTTGCCATCGCTATTACACCAGCGTTTTACCGATAAACGCGATTCTGGTACGACTTGAATAGTCGCTTAAATTCCTCGGTATGAGGCGTCGAGCATTGTTACCTCGTTGCTGATAACAGCTAGCATGCCTATACAACTTCATCCGCACACAAAGTATACAGTCAACAAACAAAAAATAGCAAACGGTTTCGAAATGAACACGTGTATGTATGTGTGTGTGTACAGTTCAATCACAAATTTGAATCCTAATTATGTATTTGTCACATACTTATCACTAGAGATCAACCGTTAGACCAGAGGGCCTACCGCGAAACGAAAACGAACTTCGTTCGTGTATCTCCTTCTCTGTCGCACTTGCCAGTTGAGCGACAAAAACGGAGATACACGAACGAAGTTCGTTTTCGTTTTGCGGTAGCCCCTCAGGTCGTGTTGGGTCAGAGCGTTCCGTCCTGCCCCCCTATTCTGTAACTTTTTCAAGCTCACCTCAGCGCTCACCCACAAATATACCTTGACACCGCAATGTGTAGTAACTAAGCGCAGGTAGAGGACTAGTTTTTAGACGGGTGAATGGCGGGGTGAGCTAATTTAGCGCGTAGCGAATAACAGCACTGTTTAATCCGTCGTACTCGTTTGGGTATTCAGCACTGGCGGGATGCGTGGTTGCATTTAAGCGTTTTAAAAATAACATATTAAATTATAAGAAACAATAAAAACATTAGAAGGTTGTTTTTTACTATAAACGTAAGTACAAACGCCCTTAGGTACCTTCCTTTTCTACTCGCACTGTTGGCGCAAAGAACTGTGATTACTGATTAGTTTATATAAGTAAATTTAAAACAGAAGTACAAAAACGCGATTACTTTTAATCTTATGATATTTTTGTAGCAATGTATTGAAAAAAAAACCATCGAAGTAGAGACACATATTTGTTTTTTGAACTGCATCTAAAACATTACAGTCGACCAAAAATGTAGGTATATAATAAAAATACGCTACTTCGTTCGCGTTGACCCTTTGTTGGACTTTTAATGGGATTATAAGTATCCATATTTTAATCAAGGCTATACTCTATTTGTACACTGAAATTCATTTTAATCAGTTCAACTGTTTTTGCGTGATTAGCCACAAACATCCAAACTTGCGCATTTTTAATATTAGTTCGGTCAGAAGTTATCAAATGGTCTTAACTGAGCCTTGACTGAGCTTTAGAATCTTAATGGTTTCTTAAAGATTTATCCATGTTCGACAATACTATCTGTTTGTTAAACTGTTATTTACCAGGCCACTGCATATGGTACAACGTAACATGTTTAATACAGCTGAGCACATCTGAAATGTGTCACTTAACAATAACCAAAATAAAGTAGATGGCAAGTAGCCTGCAGTGATATTTTGGCAAAAGCGGCAACTGATGCGTGTCGCGCTCGCTCGATGGCATCATCGCCGCGGAGGACTGTGACGTCACCGGGCCTTTTTCCAAACGTGGCCGCCAGACGAAAATAGTCCCCCGCCCGCCTCGCCGCCGGCCCCTCCCACCGTCACCGCCGGATTTAGTAAGAGGGCCGAACCGAGCACTGCCCGCGCACCCGGCGTCGGCCCGTGCGCCTCGCCTGCCAGTGCCAGCCAGCCGCAGCCAGATGTGCAGCCCTACCCTACCCATACCCACTCTGTGAAGCGCAGCCCGACCCCGTCTGAACTTAATGATAATGAACCAGTTGCATACAAAAACGCACATTGCATCGCCTCTCTATTTTTATGTCAAGTTACTACTACTGATAAAAAACATAACATACACATTCCAATTCATAAGAATGGAAAATAATAAAAATCGTAACCACCATGATATGTAAGGGAGCATTTAGTGATTGCGCTAATTAAATAGCATCGACTCACGTGAACACATATGAACATCAACAGGTACAGAAATTAAATGACATTTAAAATTGATTAAACCTCCGCTATGCTAATAGCAGGTGCGATCCGTTTAAAATATTGAAATGTGGTGATAATCGTCACATCGGCTGACCTGGTGTTCATCCGACACGGGCCCGTCTATGCAAGCAGAGCCTTCCGCCCACTACCGCTAAACTAGCCTTATATATTTTTTAAAAGGTTTGCCTCTCGGGCCAGCCGTTTTGGCATTCACGAAGCCAGGAACCCAAGCTTCGAGCTTCGAGCCTGTGCACCTCACTTCTTCCATTTCATAAAGGTATATGAAAGAAAGAGATTATTATTAAAGGTAACTACTTTATGGGGCTCCCATACGCCAATGACCTTCGATCTGAATCCCTTAGTTTTCTAATGTTTTTTGTAGCTTTTAAATTTTTATATTAACAACGGCTTTAAGCAAAATATTTAGTATCCCATATTTACTTCAGAGTTCATTGAAATCGAGATATTTGGCATCAAAGTTAAACGATTTTAGGACAAAAAACTGGTTTTCCGGCCACAACTTTTGTGTTAGTTAAATTTAAAATGAAAACCGTTTTTAGAGACCATCATAGACGAACCCAAATATGTAGAAATAAGTGTTTATTTTTTTGCCAATGTTTAAAAAAATCATACAGAATTAATTATTCATTTCTTTCAAAATCCGATAGACAAAAATAGAGATTAGAGATTGAAGAACCTATAGCCGTTTGACTTATAATTCTATCTGTAGAGCAAAAGTAGGAGATACGATTCAAAATTGTCAAAAATCGATGGAACCCTCGGGTAGCCCCGCGTAACCCGTGGAAAATACACTATGCGTAAGTACTTGGACATCCCCTACAGTTTCATTATTTCGATTACTATATAAAAGTACCCATTTAATTTTCATACACAACACAATACAGGATGTTTAGAAGCTTCGATCAAAAGCGTTTACGACTGGTATTGGTCTAACTAATACTTGGTCTTATTCTTATGCAAAGTCCCATAATTTTGAAGAAAAGTGCCATGTTATCTTGTATCCTTTTGAAAAATCTTGTTTCAAAATATCGTTGTTTTCAGTATTATCAATATTATCATAGCTTTTCAGTATCGGAAGGAGCTGAGGAAGTTTTTAATATCATTTGCAAGCTGCAGTGCACTATAGGGACCGCAAGGAAGGTTGACTTTTGGAAACAAACACAAAGGTTTTAATTTGGCTGTTTGCATACAAATCTGTGTAGTAGATTCCAGAATTTTCTTTTATGAGTTCGTATGCTACAATAATAATTATACTCTGAAACGGATATATTTACAAACATACGATAAGAGTAAATGACTGTTATTCTATTTAACCGGCTTTCATCACAAACGTGTATGTGCATTAACTACAAAGTATGGGTGCAATTTGCATGTTCTTTAATATAGGGGCAGGTAATTACGTACTGTAGTGCTACAATCCTCCATGTCAAATAGCGCACTAATTAGTGAAAGAAAACGCGCTACACCCGTGGATCGGTTGCGAGAAATCTACTCGCGTTTCCTGGAAGCGCTACTATAAGTGCTCACATACGCAACGTGTGTGATAGATACTGTGTCTCACACATCCTCGCCTCGATATCGGGCCACAACACAACTATTGTTATCAGCACCTTGGCTACACACCTACAAGCATCTGAAATGAGCACACGCACACAGCACGTACGTCATCGCCGTTGAGATAATAAAATATTGCTTAGATCATACACAACTGCGCATTTGCAAACATACATTAACAAGCCAAGAAAGGGGATGAAGGCGCTGCCGTGCAGTTACAGTGCAGAAAATAATACTTGTACTGTGACAAGGCCGTGATGAGCATCGGTGCTCTCATTAACCGAGGCAAATTGCGTGCCCAGCTCGCCTTACACCTAATCAAACAATTGTTGCAAGACTTACGACAGCAGAGTCAACAAAACAGCCCACTACTACTATTACACCGGCGCTGATACTTGTATACGTCACAACGTGAATGTGTCATACCTAAATACATGTTTTTCCTAATTTAGTTACCGTAGCAGTTGCACTAAATGAACTTCGTGGTTAAGAATATAGAGGAAGTCATAAAAGAATTTTGCCAATGTAGCCCGTGCGCGGATGGGAGCTTCCTGCCAATGAGACTCAATAGAATGATCGCTGATCATATTAGGTTAACGGTAAAATGCCAACGGTCAATAGTGAAGACTTGACATGTGAACTATAGCAATGAATATAAATTATAGTCTGTTTAGTGACTTCGAATTGCTTCTGCCGCCAATGAAACCTTCACGCCGATGATGGATCGTTTAAATTTAAATTAAGAGAGTTAGCCTGCTGCTCTATCTGTTTTGAGAGCGATAACAACTATTTACGGATTAATGGGTATTGACATTCGTCAAATAGACCTTCAGTTCCTGTACAGATAATACATACTCAGCGCGGTTAAGAAGAATATGCGTGTATGTATACTTTCATATCAAGCAGGACGGAAAGAAGCCGCTCAAATGCGAGTCGGACTCGCGCGCAAAGTACAAATTAGTAAGTATTTAAATAAATCCATCACTCGATACTTTCGAAGAACTTCGCTGACCCCATAACACAAAATAATATTGACTACGATGACTGATGAGTTAGGTACTACACCGACACTTATGTTACACATCACATGAATATAAGGACTTAATCAAAGATGTAGGGCAACCGACTTCGATCGATGCGAACTCAGTTTTTAATTTACTTTTAAAACTTGGTTTAAACCGACTTCAATTCAGTTCTTCGCCTAGCCACATACATGAACATTATCACATTTACTGTTCACTTTATGTTTGTTGGTGGTCACTTATATTTGGGGAGTTCCGTCGATTTCTCAAGGATCTTAGAATCATCTTTGACGCTTCATTTGTTATATTAGGCACTATAACGGAATCATTCCAGAATCTTTGAAGGTTGGTTTCAATCCGCGGGATCCCATCATTAGACGATGACTTAAGACAATGGGACCACCTCAATAGTATCCTCTTTCGAATAAAAACGAATTTTAAAAATCAGAGACCGAAAAGTCGGTGAACATACATTAAAAAAATGCATGATGTGGAACCTCCTTCTTTTTTTAAAGTAGGTTAAAAAGGTTAATTCTGAGGTGAGTACATATATCGTTGATAATGAATGTAATAAATATATCGTCGAATCTTTGCTTAGTTTGGGACTAGGTCGATTACAAACAAACTATGAGTATTAAGACTACGATATAACATACTTATACAGGGTGTCCCGTAAACTGAGGACAAAACGTGGACAGCAGATGGGGCTAAATACCTTCGGAAAATTCATTTTAGGTTTAGCTAAATGACTTCGTTTTATAGAAATTGGCATTTTTGTAAAACTATATTTATTTTCTCCCTTCGTAATTTTTTTGATAGCAAAAGGTTCAAAATGTATTTTTTTTCATTTCCTTTTTATCACATATTCCCTAAAAGCAACGGTATATTTTTTTGTCTAATATTTAATCCTACTTAGCAGAAAAACGACATACGAGCCAATTGGATTTTTTTCAGTCTCATTCCCCGAATTTGGCCATTTCGCCGTGAAAAAAGAAATACTACTCTAAAGTAGCATTATGTAATATCTGACGTTTCAAACGAGGTCAACAAACAAACATGACTTATTAAAAGGTCCAACCCTTCATAAGATTTTTGCTATTCAACTACAAAAACCCTTTAACAGGCTTAAAGGCATCTGGTTTTTCATAGAATGAACCCTATCACATAGAAATAAGGTTCATTCATGGTGGGATTATAGTTCCCTTTGCCTTATAAAGGGTTAAAATGTGAGCAGTATTCTAGCAAGACTAATGGTAATGAATTAAAATATAATATAAAAGTGAACAAGTGGTGTTTAACTACCAAAATAATTAAATGAAATGCTCAATTTGAATACCGCCTGCAGAAATGCAAGCAGGACATCTTTTCAGGAATGCTCGATTAATTCGAAGCGTTAGTTCGAATTACAAAAATGCCCATATCGTGAAAACGGGTCCATATTGGCTGCCATAAAATTCGTTGTCCTATTTTTTTGTATACTAACGTATTGTAGTCATAATCATCGCTAGTCCTAATTTATTTCGTCCTAACTTGTTTGTTCCTAAATTTGTGTAAGTATCAATGGAAGTCATAATGATCGGTTGTCCTAAAATTTTTCTTCATAATTTCAGTACTAAGAATTGTCTTGTAGTCATAATTTTGTTAGTCATAACAGTTTTCTTCATAACGGACATAAATCATAATTTTGTTAGTCCTAATATCGTAACTAAGAACATATGAATAAGCGCTTTCGCTAAGTAAATTAAAAAAAAGTAGGTTCGCGGTACACCTAACACTCCTCCTCGCTTCGCTCGTCGTCGTACCTACACGGACCTGCCATAGACAGGCGGCTTGCTTAGCGTCTAGCTAGAGCCTTGTGGCTTCGCCTCGCGCCTTGCGACAAGATCAAACACGTTTAATTACTTCAATAACGACAAGTAACATTATTGATGAAAAAAATTATGAAAACAAAAATTTAGGATTTAAAAATGTAGGTATGACTAATGTCATTTTGAATTTAAATAAAACGGACAAGTGAGTGATGATGAAAAAAATATGGAAAGAAATATTAGGATATGAGAAATTTATGATTATTGTCATTATGACTTCGAGTGGTTATGACTTACGATCGTTAGGAATAAGAATTATTACGACAAACGATTATTATGGCGTAAAATTTTATGAAGAACATTTTCGGACTTCCTGTAATAGGTAATAGGACTTAAAAAATTAGGTGAACAAAAGCGCCCCCCGTGAAAACTAGTTAAAGCAGTTTTACTGAACGTAAAATTAATATGTACCAGCCCTATTTAGCTGGCCCAGAAACAAACGCGGTATTTGAGCTCCCGATGTGTTGTGGAACCGCCCTGTGCAACCCGAACTGAGATCTGACCAAACTCTGACTGGTTCGGAAATAGGAGGGGGGTGACAAAATATAATTGTCGCGAGACAACCAATTGGAACGCGGTAGCCTGAAAGTGTGTACGCTGTTTATATAATGATTTTTTAATGCCATCCCTCCTAGTGCGACCGGAGCCGAGTAAGCGAGCCATATATAATAATATAATAAATCAGCCTTTATACGTCCCACTGCTGGGCACAGGCCTCCCCCCTCATGGATGAGCGGGAACGGGCAGTAGTCCCCATGCCGGCCCAGTGGGGGTTGGGGACTTCACATACACCTTTGATTACACATACATACACATTTCTTCGTGGATGTATGCAGGTTTCCTCACGATGTTTTTCCTTCGCCGAAAAGCTAACGGTAAATATCAAATGATATTCCGTACATAAGTTCCGAAAAACTCATTGGTACGAGCCGGGATTCGAACCCACGACCGCCGTTTCACAGCCGCATGCCTGAACCACTAGGCTACCGTAGCTCTCAAAGCGAGCAAAGAAAAAAAAATATTTGCAGGCAACCGCTTGAAAACTGGCATGCTTGTTCTTCATCACATACAGACACTGTAAAAAAAATGCCATCCGTCCCGGCCGGTCGGTTATCGGGTATACTCTTGCTTGCCAGAATTTCATTTGCCCGAATTTTATCTGCCATAATATACAACTGCCATAATGTTGTTTTCTATAATTTTGTATGCCATACTCATTGTTTACCATAATAATTATATGCCAGAATCTTTGTTTTCCATAATATCAATATCAATAATCTCATTTTCCATAATCATTGTAATCCATAACTATCACATGCCATAATAGCATTTGCCATCCATCTCAACATCCATAATATTCTTATGTGATACCTAAAGTGGGTACGTATTGCAGTGTCTAATATTTTAAAAAAATACCTCGAACCTATCCGCGATCCAAGTCGGTTTTGCCACTAAGTAAAAATGAACTTTTCTCTGAGATTACCTAATGCCAAGATAGTGTTGTATCGTAGGCAGTAGGGAACAGGGGCTTAGTGGTAAAACCGACTCGGATCGCGGATAGGTTAGAGGACGGAAGCGGGAGCTTTGCTCCCGCTTTCGTCTTCGAGGTTATTTTTTTTATAAAAGAGCGGAAAAACCAGCAAATTAACAAAGATGAATCCGAATGCATGTTTAGTATGGCATTTAAATATTCTATTAAATAATATTATTGCAAACAATAATCTGGAATACAATACGTATGGAATTCGTATCATTATGACATCCAATATTTGGGTAAACAAGAGTATGTCAATTAACTATTATGGTAAACGAAACATTCGGGCAAATGAAATTCGAGCAAGCGAAGTTCGGGCAAATGATTATTATAGTATATGAATGTCGGGCTAACAATAGACAACCCGGTTATCGAGCCGTCAGAGTTGGAATCCGGAAAAAAATGGTGGTGGACGAGAACTTAGGAAAATTGGATGGCATTTGTTCTTCGAGTCTTGTATGATGTGATAAATGATATGCACAAATGCCATCCCTCTCCCATGAAATTTCATCCCGCTGTGGCCACCCTTACAAACGCGAAATTCGTCAAATTGGAAAACGTTTTGCAATCAATTGCCATGGAAAATTTTCGCGTGGGAGGCACGGTGCGGAGTCTCTAGTTGCTGTACTATTCACCGGTATTTAAGACTTCATAAAGTTTCCTATCTTCAACATTTAAGGTACTTTCAATCCGTGTTGCAAAGTTGTGGGATACCTTGTATACATATGTATGAAGACACGATGTCTACAGAGGCGGGGAAGTAAGGGGTTCCCGGTCGAGTAAAAAAAGACGGCCGAGCGTAGCGAGACCTGATAGTTATGAGGCTGGCAACCCCTTTTCACGCCGAGGTATGTATAATGCTTTTCTCAAACATGAAATGAAATAAATAAAAAACCTCCACCCAATCAAACTTTAATTTTCACTGCTGAGGGCCGTGATCCTGTGCCACAAATTGTAGAATGGAAATGAAAAAAGACCATCTTCTTTGCCTCCAATTTTGTCTGAAACGCCGTCACGGGTCAAAAATCGGCTAAACGCTACGGTGGAACACACTTAAATACAAATATAGACTGCTTAAATCATATCCCTTCCTTTCGGCTCTGCCGCTGTCGGGCAAAAAGATAGATTTTTCTACCGTCCGTATGACAGAGTTTAAGGTTAATTGTAGGGCTGTAAAATGTGAGCGACTTACTTGGTGAGACTGTGGGCCCGGCGCTCCGCAGCCACGTCCACCATTCCTCCGCATCACAGCGACTGGCATCACTTGCACCCCCCCACGTCGACTACAACATCACACATACACAACCCTCCGACACCTGATCAGTGATCACACGCCATGCGAGACCGACATATCTAGTTACTGACTCGGGTTTCTCGTTGCATTCATTGGTTTCATATTTATTATGCGAAGTTAGTCTGAAACAATTGAAACAGTATTTTATTATCACCTACCAACAAAGCAGATCTGTGTTCTCCCGAGAATATTGTTGTTATCTTTAGTTATTACCTAGATGAAGATGCGACATTTCTAGCGCCTTTCGTTTGAAAATCATGTCGTCAGTAGAGATGTAATATGGTCGGATAACAACCAAACCTCAAAATGCAGGAACTAATTAAAGAAATATCAATTGCGTTAAAGTAGTAATCAGGTTCGGTTTTACTTTACCTATTACATAAAATTAAATATTAGGGGACAATCTTACACAAATCGACCTAGTCCCAAACTAACGAAACCTTGCACTATGGGGACTAGACGACGATAAACATACTTATATAGATACATAATAACTTAAATACATAATCCATGACTAAGGAACAAATATTCGTGCTCATCACACAAATAAATTCCCTTACCGGGATTCGAACCCGGTACCTCTTTCTTAATGTGCAGGGTCACTACCAATTAGGCTGAAGCGGTCGCCAATACGTGTAACTACAGTGTACGAGATTTGGGACTGGTCTTTGGACAGTTCCATTATGATGTAAAGAGTGATGTGGCTAGAGTAAATCGATTGTCATAATATCCGATTACGATTGATGATGGCTAATAAAAGGTATCAATTGATTACTGTGTAATAATTATTTTTAGGAAATCAAAAAGAGAGCATATACACTATCGTCTGCTAACACAAGTGACATGTAAGTAAAGAGAGAGACTGATAGTGCGAGAAAAATTGAGAGAGCTCGCGCGCCGTGCAGAAATCAATGCCATATTTTCTAAGGCAACATTTTGCACAATCAAATATGTCGGTTTCGATCAATGTGATTTTATTTCGTATTATCGTAACAGTAATTAAATAATACATTGTTATTTTCCTATTCACAATTATTTGATTCATATCGATTTATTTCTAAATTGACAGGCTCCAAACTATTAAAGCAGTATATCACTAAATTTAAAAATAAAAAGTCGTAGGACGTAATGGATTGCATACCGAGTTTTCAATGCTAATTTCTATACAAATAAGCCGTAAAAAAATATGACAATAATTTTATAAGTGCTAAAAAGAGCGAGCATGGAGATTGCACTTTGTTTTTTAACTCGGAAGCTATTGAAACTTTTTTTATTATTTCGATGAGCAGTGCCAATTTAAGTTATATGGCTGTCGCGATGTGTCAAAAGACCAGTTCCAAATCTCGAACACTGTAGTGGGTTTTGGTTGTCACCCGACGATATTTATAGACCTAAGGTCCTTTGAAGAAATATTTACCTTCATCTGTATACGTTGACAAAGCTTTTTCTAATTATTTTATTAATTACTTACGTAACTAGTACAAAATAAGTAAAAAATTTAAACTACAGTCTTTTTTATGCACCAAAAATTAATGGTCTTCAAAATAGACTTCTTCCGCTTTGATACACAAACGCAAACGTTTGTTATAATTTTTAAAGATATGCCGCAGCTCCTCCAAGGATATTTCTTCCCATTATTTGGTAAGTGTTGTAGAGCGTTTACACTGTTGTGTTTATTAGCACAGGCCCTTGTCTCTAAGATTGACCACAAACTATAATCCATTGGATTTAAATCAGGCGAGTAGGGTGGCCACTCTTTTGAACTTATGAATCCGGGAAAATTATCTTTGCACCACTGCTGCACACTACGGGCGGCCCTGTGAGATGGAGCAGAAGCAGAGCGCTGCTGGAATATCCACCGCTGGTTGCTAATATGTTGTTGACGCCAAGGTAGAACTACGGCTTCAAGAATATCTCTTCTGTATATTGCTTGATTTGTTTTGATACCTTTCAATTCAATAAAAACAAGAGGATCTTTGCCTGTGGAGCACATACCACCCCAAACCATAACTGAATACGGCTTTTGGCGATAAGGAATGACTGCGGCTTCACCAAGGCGACGAGAAGAGTAAATTCTGTCATTTTGGTGTTTTGGGTTCAATATAAAAAAAGGTTTTCATCAGTAAATGTTATATGTTAGATGATATAATATATAGGTATTTATTTATGAATCGCACATTGGTTGCCTACCAAAATCCTGGACCGAACCTTTTAAATAAAATAAGTACCAATCAACTTTTTTTATGAGGGTATATATATTTCGTCAACGAATTTCTGCATATAAGAGAAGTAGCCGCCTGTTTCAGCTACGTTTAAAATGTATCTGAAGTATGTATCTAAAATGTATGAGAAGATTCTAAGGCTGTTGACAACGCCATATTAAATTTTAACGGGTCGTCCAATTGTGTAGAGGCTAAATGCATTTAGTAATAACACTAACAACACAAAACAGTTTTCGATCAGCTGGTACCATAATATTGTATTATCATCCAAACTATACTTGCTTAAACCCTAAATTTCAGCTCAATCAGTTGAAGAAATCTGCTTCAAAATTGAGTTGCAAAATTCCACCCCAACAAACATAGTTACATACATACATTGCAAGTTAAAAGAAAATACGTTGCATAGTTATATACATATATACATTCTGCAAATAAGATTACTGATAAATATTTTGTACCCTTGAAAATAAGATATATGTATAAAAATAATTATGAAAGTCTATTTAAATACTGCCAGTTTATGACAAGGTTGACCTCGCTCGTGGCCCTATAATGGATAAGTAGAGTCACATTTTGTTATTTTGTATTACGAATTAATAACACCCTGTATAGTATCCCTGAAGTAACTGTCAAACATAGGCCAAAAAATTGCGTAAACTAACATACCCCTCACCATTCGCTTTTCCATCTACTAACAATGAATATGGCGCATAAGAGTCAAGACGAACGCATTGGCACGCTCTTTAAATATGTAGACTTCCATATGACTTGATACCCAAAAAGTCTGATACCCAAATAGTAAAAATACATAAGAAAATGTTAAAATATAACTTCACTCAGAACTCCTTAAGTTAATCTTTGTTCTCATTATGTAATAATATACTAAGTCTTATAATAAAAATCGATTAGGCAATTTAAAATCTTAAAATAAGATTAAGTCTTATCGCTTGAAATGTAACACACTTTTTCAAAGACATAAACATTTCAATTTTTTTTATTGCGCCTAGAAGCCCGATTTTCGTCGTTCTTGTACCCATAACAAGAGCCTTAATGAGCTTACTACGGGACTAGTTCGATTTGTGTAAGATTTTCTCCTATATTTATTTATTTATTCTCGGAAAAATGGAACCGATAATGAAGAGTATGACGACCACAGGTGACTACTGGAACTCTTCATTGATGTATGTATTTCACAGATCATAATGGAATTCCGTTGGCGTAGCAACTATCACAAAAGATCCTAGATACCTACTATAAGTACCTTCTAGTAAGTAACTTCATAGTATAATGGTAATCAATAGTACCTACATCAATCACGTAGGGCGGGAACACAAAGAAAGTCTCAGATCTCTCACTCAGTCTGGTGTGACGTAAAAAGTGTTATCACAGCATGTATTCACAAAGGCGAGCTCTGAATTTCAGCAGCGTTTTAACTCAGACACAAATGATTCTTTGAAACAATAGAGTACTACCAAAATTGCCAACATATCCGAAATCCACTATCTATTCGGTTTGCAATATGTTCCTCGGGAATCTCTGGCATTAGAATGGAGGTATGTAGTCTTGCAGCTTTTTACAGCAAATGTGAAGTTATGCAATGTAAATTCGCGAATAAGTTACAAAGGTATTATACGGAAAGTTAAGTCAAGGGCCGGATTAAGATCTTACAACGCTCAAGCTGCACTCGATCGCTTCTTAACAAAAATGTTAAACGTTGTATTGTATGTCGAAGCGTACATAAAAGCAGACTTGAAACAGATACCAGGGAAAGAATTTTACACTTGGATAGTCGCACATGCTCCTGAAGATTGTAATATGACAAAACGATCAAAGTTTCCTAAAGAGTTATTTGTAGCTGTGGTAAACGAAGTCGTGTGATCATTCATCACAGCAGGGACAGATCTGAACAATTAAATCTACATAAAATTAAGACTACAAATGAGAATTTAACTCTTTTAGAGAAGTCATAGTTCACAGCCATTGTTCTGGCCTGATGCCGCGAGTTATATAACTCCGCTAGAGCACTGTTCAGAGTGAATGGTATGGACAGGGTGGTGTTGCTGCGGCAAATCCTATCCGAATCGTCCAGAACTCAGGCTGATCTAAGGATATTGACGACGACAAAACGACCAACGAAACCCTATTAAGAGTGCTATTGAAAAATGCGCTCGCTCAGGATTCGGTATTTTGAGACGCGTAGTGCGTAGTGTGTGTGTAAATACTACTAGCACGCACACAAGCTTACTGTAGCTGTATAGCGCACCGTTGGAGCGAATGCGCGACCGATATTAATACTTGCACTAAAAGATGGTAAGTATTACTTCGCTAACGTGGTGCCCTAACTTGAACAATGCAAGTATTTGCTTTTTGTGCACATATTTTCTATACATATTAAAATACTCTGACAAAGTATAATAGGTATTTAAGTAGTTACGTCTTTTTTTGATATAAAATGCTTTTTTTTAAGTGGTCCGGCTGTCCTCTCTATATGTAGGTCGCATCTCTCAACAGATTCTCGTGAAATTTTGTGAGCGAGTTCGATATGTAACTATAGGGCAAAAGTGCTTTCGTATGTCCAGCTGTCCGGCTATCCGGCTGTCCCCTCTACAGGTTGCATCTCTGAACCAAGTCTCGTGAAATTTTATGAACGAGTTCGATATTTAACTAAAGGGCAAAAATGCTTTCGTATGTCCGGCTGTCCGGCTATCCGGCTGTCCCCTCTATAGGTTGCATCTCTAAACAGATTCACGTGAAATTTTGTGAGCGAGTTCGATATTCAACTATAGGGCAATAATGCTTTCGTTTGTCCGGCTATCCGGCTGTCCCCTCTATAGGTTGCTCTAGGGAATGCAAACAGGTTAACCGGAACTTTTTGAGTTCGGTAAATAACCGGGTTTGGACACTATAAAGGAACCGGTTACTAACCGAAATGAGTTGCATTTATAAAATACTTGAAATTGTGAGCCGAGACCGTTATTTAGCAAAAAAACTAGTAAATTGTAACTTATTAATTTTTAGTAAGTTTAATTAAAGTTAGTAATGATAGCGATAAAATACGTATCGGCCTTACGAGTCATGTACAGCACTACCATGACATAGACTTTGAATTAATCATCTTATCGTAGATGATATTAACGTCAATAATTTCGGACCAGCCTCCGAACTTTCACGTTATCAATCGTCGTTGTCAACACTTTCGCTTGCTGAAGCGAATATAAACCTTAAGATATGTCCATCTCTCAAGCAATAATTCAGCGAAACGGTAAGCGAATCATTTTCCTTGACTGTAAAAGGACAATTATGATGATGTATAAAAAGTTTTAAAAAAGTTAGTTACTTATTGAACTACACATCGCCTACTAATAAACCAGAACTAACATTCTTACAGTAAAATTATCCTCCAATACAATTCTTTTAGCTTTTAAAAAAACCGGTTAATAACCCGTTTTGAAATTTGACCGGTTTTTGCACTCTCTAGTTGGATCACTCAACTGATTTTCGTGAAATTCGTATTTTACATCCTTAGGACTGCTCCAGGAGGAGGAGAATGGATCTCTCCATTAGCCTGGTCTCTTCATCACCAGTTAAACTTCACCAAAATTACGATTTCCAAGGATAAATACACGAGTCATAATAGAAAATACCGATGTCAACTACACGCGTGCCTATAAAATTTGAGGGTTACCCTCAAATTCCCTGGGATCCCATCATCAGATCCTGACGTGTGCTCACCTGAATAACTTGAAAGAATATGATGAACGGTGTATAAGATTTAAAAAAACTCCTCCAACTCCTAAACGTTGAGGAGTTGTACCTTCCATCATCAGCCCACCAACATGAACTGATGACTACCAGACGCAAATTCATACCTGAAAAGCTTTAGAGAATTCATGAAACACGTAATAAGTACGTAATATTTGAGGGTTGCCCTCGATTTCCCTGGGATCCCATCATCAGATCCTGACTTGGTGACGATGGGTCCATCTCGAAGTATACATGTTTTAAATATATTTTTTTGATCGGGCCACAACTGACGGAGAAATCGGCGAACGTGCGTACATAAAAAAAATAGTGAAACATATAACCTCCTCCTTTTTTGAAGTCGGTTAAAAAGTTTTTTATTCATATTGTTATTTTCAACAACCCTGCATATTATGTCGGTGGTTTGTAGTTTCTTGTACAGAGAAATGAAATACTTTAAAGCCGTTGGGGCGGAAAGGTTCTCGAGCGGAGACCACGTACCAGATGGCGCAGCGGACCCCCCACAAAGTGGACTGATGAAATGGGGTTGCGTCTTTTAATTACGGAGTTCCTATGGCTACCTTCCAGCTCCATCATCAGACCTTGGTTACCATATAGTACCAGAGTAATCACCAAGTATCACGATCACTCGTAAAATAATTGACATGGCAGTTATGCAATTCGTAAGTTGTCTCGATTAGCCTCACGAATGACTCACTAGTATAGTTTGACCCCGACGTTGATAACAACTATGCCTAGTCGGAGATCAAAATAATATTTTAGTTGACGGTTAGCCTTCGTGAATAGCCACAATTACACGACGTACAGGTCCAACCCGGACAACGGCTAAGCCGGTACTGGCAAGAGATCGCGCGCGACGGTAAATTTATACTATGTTTGAAAGATTATTTAAAAATATAAATGTTGGAAAAAGTTGTATTTTTTTTACTGTATTGTGTTGGTAAAAGAATGAACTTTAATTTTATTTAAGATTCAATTTACTAATAATTCAACAATAATGAGAAAATCCTTGTGTTTTTAGTACGATATTGTTGCAAAATATGGTGTAATTGAGATCAATTTACATATACATACGTGAAAAAAAGGAAAATTCGAGGCCGCTACGCACAATACGGACATATTACAATAGTGAAAAGAAAAAAAAACAACTAGGTTCTCATGTAACATCATGGAGAATTAGGCGGTCAAACTTATGGCTCGGCGCTCTTTTCCGAAAACTACTGTCGGTAATCGGGCATATTCGGTCAACATATTCAGTTTTTCTTAAATCAGAGGCCGCTACGCACAATAAAAGGAGTTGAGCTATGCAAATAAGTAATCGGAATCTATAAAAATCTTTCCGTTTCTTAGATTTAGACCGTCAAAAATCGGTAATTGTCGCTTATTCCTGACGAAATTTTGAACGCCCTCTTAAGAAGACCCCGTTAGGGGTACACTGATAGTCTGCTGCAGCGCTATAACATTGTTTATACCGTAATTAATAGGTACACTTGAAACGGTCTCAGTGTGTAATAACAGCCGCTATATGTATGTATGCCTAAAAATCAATAATAAGTTTTTAAAAAAAACTAAAAACAAAACGGCAATCCTGAACAAGAAATACTGGTAGTTTTTGCTTGTTTGGAACAGTGGCAATACATACCTATTTAATACATATAAAGCTCAAGGTTACAGTCTTATACAAATATACTAGCAGCCGCCCGCGACTTCGTCCGCGTAGATTTTTGATGACAAAGATATAAAATAGGTAAGTGAATTTTAGTCTTAGTTAAAATGGTCTAGACATATTACATTTCAAACAGTGGCAGACAATGATATGCGATTATATTTGATGATTATAATAAGTAATGTTTCTACAAAGTTTCAAGTTTCTAGCTCAAAAAATAAAGTTCCCTCCATACAAACTTTGCACCCATATTTAACCCTCTTAAGGGTGGAATTTTCTTAAACGCAGAAATTGCTTTTTTTATATTCTAATTAGTAATCTTCCTACAAAGTTTCAAGTCTCTAGATCAAAAAAAAAACTTTGCACCCCTATTTCACCCCCTTAGGAAAGGTATATCAAAAAATCCTTTCTTATCCCTATCCCACGTTATAAAAATAACCTAAAGTTACAAAACTCTCGTTTAAAAAAAAAAGTTTCCCCCATACAAATATTGCACCCTTATTTAACCCCCTTAGGGGTGGAATTTTCTTAAATGCTGAAATCGCTTTTTTTGTATTCTAATGAGTAATCTTTCTACAAAGTTTCAAGTTCATAGTTCAAAAATTAATGTTTCCCCCATACAAACATTGCACCCCTATTTAACCTCCTTAGGGGTGGAATTTACTAAAACTTTGAAATAACTTTTTTTGTATCTTAATAAGTAATCTTCCCACAAAGTTTCAAGTCTCTAGTTAAAAAAAAAAAAATCCCCCTTACAAACTTTGCACCCCCATTTAACCCCCTTAGGGATGGAATTTCCAAAAATCCCGTCTTATCCGTTGCCTACGTCATAAAAGGAAGTCCTGGCGTATTCTAGTCCCAGTAGTTTCGGCTGTGCGTTGATGACGATGAGTGAGTCAGTCAGGACATAGGCATTTATATATATAGATGTTCAGTTAGGTTCAGTGGTATTTCTACTTTGAAAATACACTGAAAACATTTTTTTTTAAATACTATGTCACAATAGGAACTTATTAAAGGGGAAAAAATTTGTGTAAGAACTTTGACATAAAAAAGTTTACCTTTTAACTTTTCAAAATTGGATTATTTATTTATTAACTTACACTTAACAGGGAAGGCCAGAGTAGCAACAATTATAAGATTATAACACAAGAAAAGTAAGAAAAATTGTTTGTCACAGTATTGCATACCTACATTACCTACTCAATGCCATAAAGTATACTAAATTGTAACTTAGTCTCTGCTATTGATTAGCTCATGCTGTATTATGCAGGTCAACTAAGTTATGATACACTGGAAATGAATGCAAGAAAGAGATAGGTATTAAATAGTGTTCCAATAGAATAAGAAGTAATTTCATTGCATAAATAATAAAAATACAGTTCGAAAAAAAAGGTTGGTAAAGTGCATAAGAATTAACAATGCCAAAGTGACAGAGGTTCGCGGGAAACCAGGATTCTATTTGGTGTCATGCTTGTATTTATATATATATACTAAGTAACTTAACATGAAAATTAAAAGAAAATTAACGTATGTTAAAATACTAGTCATATTATTCTAATTAAATAAAATTTGTTTTTATTGTCTTCAATGTACATAAGTATCTTCTCAGTATAAGTTGTACTTTATTCACCCACGATCCAAGAAATTAAATTGCTATTCCTTCGGAATTTTAATTTATCAGGAATGTTGAAATCAAACATATATCAACTTTAGGCCTTAATCTAATCTACGCTTTTGCTAATTGCAATTTTTTTTTTCACCCTTTAGTTGAATCTATTCTCAAGAACAGATATCCAACTTTCCTTCTTTGTCAGTTCAAAAAGTACTGATTTGATCTCCATGAGCAAGTATGTAATCTCTTCCATACATACATATTTATTTTAATCCAATGTCAAGTAGCTCCATCAAATCTCAGTAAATGCTCCAAAGAATTACTACAATATCATATAAGTGGAAGGAATAGCCATAGGCAGTACAATAATATATTGCTGAATGTAAAATAATGGGCATTTAGCAAGCAGTGTAAGAATACAAATATATTTCAGATATACCTATGTAAGTTAACCATTATTTAATTTATATTTTATCTAGCTCAAAATTAGTAAGTCTGTTGTATGACAAGAATTTATTCATGTAGGAAAATACTGGAGGGCTGACAAAGGGAAATTCACAGGGTAAATCAGAGCCCATGTCACCTTAACACCTACATTATAAGATTTATAACTTAACTTTAGGTATTATTCTTAATCAGGCCCAAAGGAGCAATTGTTGCCATTGTCTGTTATGATTATTTTATGAACATTGATACACGCACTAATGTTTAATCGCATGATGGGGTAATTAAGAAACAAGAACAAATAACCCGATTTAAATAAAAATTCACACTCGAGGCATCAAAGCATACCTAGTAATGCAACGAATGCCTACAATACTAACATACCTACAATTTCATGAGATCATCGATACAGCAAAATGTAATAAATATAAATGTGACTCACCCGTTTAAGTACTTGGCTACACAGAGACCGTGTAGGTTATCATCATTATGTATCAACTATAGTGATAAACGTCGTACACAGCACATGCGTATTGCTATTGTTACAAAGAATATCCATGTTATTATTATCTATACTACATAAAGTTATAACCCTTATTTATACTCTTAGTTGCTTTGTTATTTTTATAAATTTTCACTGACATTACGGTTGAGATTTCATTTTCATACAGCAGAATGGATCAAAACAGAAAGATATTGAATTTCGTACTTGTGCTGCCCTCTATGCGAAACAGCCGGTTACACGACGCCAGCCAGTGATCGTAATCATATTGTTTGACATTAGGCGGTAATAACATTGTGATGGAGTCTATTTGCATATTTAAATGTTCATAAATATTATATACTCTCGCAATATTGCAAGATAATGCAATGTTTGCAAGTTTTATATGCTTGGATGTGATAAATAAATATTAAACATGAAAATTTTGGTCAGTTGAATATTTAATATATTGTTTCAATAGACGTGCATACAATGTTGCTACGGATAACTCATGAATAACTTTTTTTGTGACACAGGTTTCACTCTCTCAACAACGCGTTTGTGCTGCTATAGAGTTCGAATACTGTGATTAATAATTCATGCTAAAATGGTTTTTGTGTATTACAGATAAGGATGAAAGTGGCAAGAACGTTTTTGACATTTGACAGTCTCGGACTACGTGCGCAATGGTACCGTCGTTTGGGTAGCAGGAATGCCCCCCTCTGTTGATTAAAATTTGAAACATTATTATATGCTTCTATCTAAACAAGGTCAACAGTTTTCATCAACTCTGCAACGAAAATAATTAAGAATCAGTGTATATTATGCCTTTATCTTTGAAGAAAGTGCTTTTTGTTCGTCATTATCTAAGATACATGCGCGAGTGTCCGCGAAAATGATCTGTACTTTGTTTTTCGCAATCACATCGTTACATGAACATGGATGACCTAAAATGCGAATACGTGAAGAAGAAAAGATGCTTTGGGCTGTCACGAGTAACGATATCAACGACAACTATAATGTCCTTTATATCGGCTATTACCAATCGAAAACATATCTACGCATAACGATCGTTGAATTTCCTATGTACAAAAGTGAAAATGTGATGTGTCAAACTGATTGTTTACGTCGCGGCGCACAGGTGAGCGAGAGCGGTTTGTAGTAGTGGCACGCAAGGCGGCTCGGCTGCCTCGGCCAGGGGCCAGGTGCGCGGGCATGGCGGGCCGGGAGAGCCCCGCCAACGGCGGGTACGAGGCGTCGGAGCCCGCGCTCCGCGTGCGCAAGGACCTGTTCCCGTCATTGCGCCTGCCCAAGCTGGCCGGCGACGTGGAGGCGGACACCGACGCGGAGGACTCGCAGCCCGACCTGCTGGAGAGCGTGTCGTGCGTCAACCTCGAGACAGACTTCGAGAAGAGCATCGACGACATCGCCAACCAGAAGCTGCAGGGCAACGGCGTCCTGTCGCCGCCCGAACGGTCGCACCCGCGTTCTCGCCATCGCAAACACAAGCAGCACTCTCGGCACAACTCCCACTCCCATGGAGACCAGTCGCCCCCTAATGGCTGCCTCCCGCAGAAGAAGAAGAAGAAGAGGTCTCGCCACAATCACTCACCTGCTAACAATGCGGTGACATTACATGTGAAAGGTGGGAAGAACTTAAATTTAGTCAGTAGTAGCGAGTGTCAGGCTGAGGAGCAGGATGGAGAGGAGGACAGTTCGGAGGATGAAGTGCTCAAGTTTAGTGTGAAGTTACCTTTAATTAATGTAATGCGGCAGAGTGGCAAACCATACAGTCACGAACTTAGTCAATTATCAACTAAAAAGAGCAAATCAAAGGACTCTGTGAAAGAAAGAAGGACTCATGCTGTTACACCGTGTAGTGGAAAGCCCAGGTCTATGTTAGACATATGTAGCTCCAAGAGCAAGAAGAAATCTAAGAAATCTGATAGTGCTCCCACATACCACAGTCAGATTGTGGACACAAATACCATTAAAATCAAAATCAGAAGAAGTGTCCATGAAACGGTAAGTTAAAAATCAGTATGTTAGATACTGTGTTGAGGAATTTCGCCTGTAAAGATTCATCTGTCAAATGTTATTAACGCGTTCGGGCGAGCACCGTCTATAGACGTCACATATGTAGGCTTAACAACGACTTAATTGACGTTGCGGGTCCGAAAGTGTTAATTTTATTAATAAGGTAGACAATTGAAACGATAGTCATTAGCAGATGTAGCTACACATTCCAAGAGGTGATGATATGATCTACACACATCTTAACATATGGCAACAAGAGCTTGTGTAGATCTTAATATATTGAACACTTGGTAGTGCATAGTGCTGCTTCTATATTTGATTGTATACATTGTATAATATCTTACAATATAATCTTATGGAAATGTTAGTGATTGTGATCTTCCAAGATCATTTTCAGACATTTCTAGTGATCTGAATTGCCATGCTAAACATTCTCAACCTAATAGTAGGAACCTTCACTAAAAATACTTTAGTAAATTTGATTTCAACCTTTCACAGCAGAATATTTTTTAAATCGCAATGTTATCTGTGACCTCTTATAACTTATACTGCATAATGATCATAATTACCAGGTAATTGCATATTTGATATAACACTTTTTCAACATTCTTATATTTTTTTGTTGAGGTAGGTAATTCATTTTGATTGTTAGGATAATGTTACAGTACAGAGAGGAAACAATTAACAAACTTAAAAAATACAGGAATTTATTATAACTGCCACATTTTTCTAGTTCATCAGACATCTGTTAATATTTAGACAGTGAAAGAAAGATGCATCAGTGTTGGGATTTTGTTACAATGCAATCATTGTTTTCTCGAAACATACAATTAGTTTTAATTAAAAAATATATAGGTACATCAAAATCATACATGACAAAACAATTATAATTACTCTAAAAGAAAGAAGGCAAAAAAATATGCCTGGAGACGAAAATCCCATTTGAATAGGTCAAAGAATAACAAAGCTACAACCATTTTGATATTGCTTGTTAGGGAGAGAAAACGCGTCATAAAGTGACATACTCGTAGTAAATGACAATTGTTTCATATGAACTGTATGAAGGTTCATTTTGTGGAAAAGGTACAGAATATACCCCCTTTTAAAACTTTGGACACTTATAACTTTGTGATTAATGAATCCCCTGCTGTACTTTTTTCTTCATTTGACAATATTTTTTTCAATCCTTTTTCGGGGAAATTCAATATTATTGGTTATTTTATTTTGTGTCTACACCCTTATTATTTGTATATTGTCCTCAATCATTACATTCATTACTCAAAGAGTACATCTGAATGTTTGTCAACCACAGATTATTAAGACAAGCTTGACAGGACTGGCTTCCTACAACATGCTTGACATCTTAACAAATGTAATGATTTTATTGGGATATGGTTAAAGGTGACGCCTACACCAACGTCGACAGCTGACCTTGGTCAGAGGAAGTCAAAGAAGAAGCGGGCAGCGTCGCCCGTGGCCAGCGTGAGCTCGGGCGAGGAGTACGACCCGGCGCACCCCGACACCTTCGACACCAGCATCGCCGCGCCCAAGCCGCGCCACCCGCCCACCAAGACCAGGAAATCTAACTCTAAAAGTAAGCATTTCCCTAATATGTTGCCTGATCTGATCATACATAGCAAGTATAGCAGGGCACTGTTGATGATGTAGGGTATTCAAACCAATTCCGTTTAGTTGGAGCTGAAGGTTATATAGCCTAGTGTAGTTCTCACATCACATTCTTCTTTGAATTTTCTTGCATTCCTGCCGAATATAAGGACGACTTTGTTTAATTTTTTACTAGTTTTTGCCTCATATTTTCAATTGACAACATTTCAAAATATGTAATGATGGCTAAATCGAAAACCATTTCGGTAATTATCTTATCTGAACGTAATAAAGTGGTTTTCCCATTTTTATTCTTACTCGTTTACGTGAAAATCACTAGTCTTTAAAACGCAGTATACCCCGTGCGTGACGTCATTCTTACGTCTGTTGAGTGAAAGATGTAGACAGGTGCCATAGAGAGCCATAGAGAGCCATAATAATGACGTCTTATTTTACTTACGACCTATTGGAATTCACTACTTTAAATTTTGATATGTTTGGATGAAAATAAACATTTAGGGAGAAATAAAAAAACATGTATACCTTAACATTTCATTTTCTATCGAACTAAATCATATAATGGCCCACTTAAAAAAATGAAATGTGCTTAGTGACTCTTTTCTGCTTAGCAATTCTCTAGTCTTACTACTACACGGACAGTCTCCACTCGTTAAGTGAAACATAGGAATGTCACTCCATCATCCATTCATACTATCCTAAGAAAGGAAGAAAACCCAGGTCACACTTCTTTGGAAGTGAAAGACTTTCTTGATTTGTTGCACTTGGGACTGTATTATCATTTACCTTCCATTGAAAGGTAAGTCATGGGTGTAATTGAAAATGTAATGCAAGGTGGCCATGGATTTTAAAGTCACATTCAGAACAATGAAATTCACAGAATTATCTACACATTTATATGACACATCATATACACTGCATAAGCTAGTGTCTTATATCCAGGAGAAAACAAAGAGTAAGCTTACTTAGTCCGTGTTGGCCTCTACCTACTCAGCTCGCAGCCCTGGGTCAAATATTCTTGTTATTTGTGTGAGTGCCCATAGCTTGCTCGGACGTGATTCTTGCATTGAAATAAGATTGTAACCACCCGTATATTTAAAATATTAAAAGAGGAAAATAACTGTTATCAGTCAAATTTGTTAATCAAACAGTAGTTTAATTTTTAATGTATGTACACTGAATAATACATAGTAAATACTAATTTATACATATTTGAAGCTGCTATATATTTTATTACTTGGTTGTAATTTATAATCCATATGTGCTACAAAGCGGTTTCATGTAACATTGTATATTTAAATAAATAAAATAATAATGCAGTGCGAATTTTTACCATCTTGGATCATTATTTTACATTATTGAACTTACTTAATGGAGAGAATCATGTAAAAACATGGGAGCTTACATTTTACATGACATGTAGGGTCCCTTCAACATGCCGAGGATGCCATGCTAATGTTAACTTATCAATATAATTTAAAAATACTGTTTTTTAAGGGTCTGTAACCAAGTACTGTATTCACCTAGCCTAGTCATACCGAAAAGAGAGGTAACTTTGAAATTGCATTTTTTTAATATTATTATTTTATTTATTAAAAACTAAAATTAAACATTAACATAAGGTACATTATTTGTGATCGTCACAGAACATTAGTATCGTCACAGACATAACGTCTGCAACCTCCTCATTGGTGGCATTACTTCTGTAAAACTGGGCGCCAAATAAAATAAAATAAACGGTAGTATGGAAGCCTTAATTTTTTATTGGATTCTGTGTCATTATATGGCAACTCATAGACATGTTAAGCTGAGTCAAACTACATTACTACACAATGTATTTTTAAGTCTGCATATGCGATTGCTCCAGCTACAAATGTGTGTGAATTATAGGTAGACAATTGATGCTGATTTCCAAAAAGCCTATGGTTCATTTTCAGTTACTGCTCACAGTTTTTTTTTTCCAAGTAGAAAACAAGATCTCATCAGCAGGGGTTATAATGATTTGTGGAAATGAGGACCTTAGGGTTGTTTCATATTTATTAATTTTACCAGACACATTAATATATCTCAAAAACATGTTTTACAACTCTTTTACAATATGGAAATTATATCTCTTGACAGAAAATCATTTAACCTATTATTTTTAATGAAAAGCTCTTCTTCCGGTCATTGTGGCACTCTTTGGGGGAGGACCATGTCTATCGGCTGATATGACGATGATGATGATAAAAGCTCTTAAATATTTATAGTTTCTTGAATACTCTGGATATGAAAATAGAGTGGTTGTAAATATCTTGTGATTGCTTACCGGGGGAAAAGGTGCTTTTAGATTTAATTTTCTCTTGGTAAGTGGTAGTAATTGTCGTGCCCACAGCAAAAAAATACATGTATTAATTGACGCTTTTATAAAATAATATTGTATCATGACGTGCGTATAAAAGTTAATTACGATACAGTAAGGGCAAATGTCTTCACCCTACAATTTTTAACCTACTTATTTTAACACAAAGAACTCGTACAAAGTTTGAAAAGGTTCTCCGTGAGGCTTCATGCCTATTTCTGTAGCCTGTACCTAGTGCCCTTACTTACCATAAACATTATTTTACCTATTTTAGCCTATATCAAGGTATATTTCAAATTTCATGCAATTTTTACTGGTAGTTTAAGAATTATAACTAGTCAAAAGTTTCTTGATTTTGTCACTCACTCACTGACTGACCGATCATCATAACTCTAAGGTACAGTAAGGTAGGTAAAGAAGCATCAAATTTGGAATATAATTAGTGTTTAGTGTATAAATCAAGGAAAAAATATATAATTAATATTTGTTTTTTTTAAGCAGTAACGCTGCTAACGAAAATTATAAATTTTTAAATGAAAGGAAAAATTGAAAAATTTAATGCTCCGAGCCGGATTCGAACCGGCGACCACAGGCATTCATGGCCCGTCGCTACTACCAACTGAGCTATCGGAACAATCTGGTTCGGGCACCAAATCCTTCAATCAGTTCCTTCATATAACGCCTTAGGGAGGCGTATGTAGCGACATCTACCAGAAGACTTAGGCTTCTTTACGGCACCAACGTCTCAAATTATGTTGAGAAATCGTCAGTAACGATGCGCCACCCCATACTAAATTAATATTTGTTTTTTTAAGCAGTAACGCTGCTAAAGAAAATTTTAAATTTTTAAATGAAAGGAAAAATTGAAAAATTTAATGCTCCGAGCCGGATTCGAACCGGCGACCACAGGCATTCATGGCCCGTCGCTACTACCAACTGAGCTATCGGAACAATCTGGTTCGGGCACCAAATCCTTCAATCAGTTCCTTCATATAACGCCTTAGGGAGACGTATGTAGCGACATCTACCAGAAGACTTAGGCTTCTTTACGGCACCAACGTCTCAAATTATGTTGAGAAATCGTCAGTAACGATGCGCCACCCCATACTAAATTAATATTTGTTTTTTTTAAGCAGTAACGCTGCTAAAGAAAATTATAAATTTTTAAATGAAAGGAAAAATTGAAAAATTTAATGCTCCGAGCCGGATTCGAACCGGCGACCACAGGCATTCATGGCCCGTCGCTACTACCAACTGAGTACGTGAGTAAGTGAGTGAGTGAGTGCTACTGACTGAAAATTTATAATTTTCTTTAGCAGCGTTACTGCTTAAAAAAAAAACAAATATTAATTTAGTATGGGGTGGCGCATCGTTACTGACGATTTCTCAACATAATTTGAGACGTTGGTGCCGTAAAGAAGCCTAAGTCTTCTGGTAGATGTCGCTACATACGCCTCCCTAAGGCGTTATATGAAGGAACTGATTGAAGGATTTGGTGCCCGAACCAGATTGTTCCGATAGCTCAGTTGGTAGTAGCGACGGGCCATGAATGCCTGTGGTCGCCGGTTCGAATCCGGCTCGGAGCATTAAATTTTTCAATTTTTCCTTTCATTTAAAAATTTATAATTTTCTTTAGCAGCGTTACTGCTTAAAAAAACAAATATTAATTTAGTATGGGGTGGCGCATCGTTACTGACGATTTCTCAACATAATTTGAGACGTTGGTGCCGTAAAGAAGCCTAAGTCTTCTGGTAGATGTCGCTACATACGCCTCCCTAAGGCGTTATATGAAGGAACTGATTGAAGGATTTGGTGCCCGAACCAGATTGTTCCGATAGCTCAGTTGGTAGTAGCGACGGGCCATGAATGCCTGTGGTCGCCGGTTCGAATCCGGCTCGGAGCATTAAATTTTTAAATTTTTCCTTTCATTTAAAAATTTATAATTTTCTTTAGCAGCGTTACTGCTTAAAAAAACAAATATTAATTTAGTATGGGGTGGCGCATCGTTACTGATGATTTCTCAACATAATTTGAGACGTTGGTGCCGTAAAGAAGCCTAAGTCTTCTGGTAGATGTCGCTACATACGCCTCCCTAAGGCGTTATATGAAGGAACTGATTGAAGGATTTGGTGCCCGAACCAGATTGTTCCGATAGCTCAGTTGGTAGTAGCGACGGGCCATGAATGCCTGTGGTCGCCGGTTCGAATCCGGCTCGGAGCATTAAATTTTTCAATTTTTCCTTTCATTTAAAAATTTAAAAAATATATATTTTGTAATTTTGGACCAGTTTTCTAGATACACCAATTGCATAAATAAAGATTAATAAGAATGCCTGAGGCTTGGCTCTACAAAATATCTCACAACTGTTTACGGTGAAAGAGTTTCGAGACTTGGCTTCTTTTTTGCATGCAATGTTTTTTATGGGATTATATTACTGCTTTTGCGTTAGTTAATTAATATTCTTCATCTCTCTTTGACTTGTTTTTTGTGAAACACAAATCCTTGCATTGCCGTCATTTTGGGACGCTGTGAATAACGATAACAATATACTCTTTGAAGGCACGGCTTGTTGTTCGGTTCCGAGGACGCGGTGTTGACAGTGGTGACGTGACCTACACAGATGAAAACCTTTATTGGCACATGCCTTGTCGTCTACGGGGATATATATCACCTGCCTACCTTGCAGTGGCGGATACAAGCCCATACAAGCCGGTTCCCACCGGCGCGGCTTGCCTAAAAACTGTTTTAGGCAAGCCTATAAGTAGTTGTTTACAATGAACATTTCATAACTTATATAGTTACGGGTCGCCCATCGATAATGATCGCGCGCCGCCACTGCTACTTTGTTACCAATTTCAAAAGAAGGAACAAGTTCTCAAATAAAACATGGGAGCCACGAGGAATCTACGGAATTATTCATATTTAATACGGCGATTAGGGTATGTTCTGTAGAAACTAATGCATTTGCTCTTATAAGTGATGAACTGATGACGAAGACCTGCTTTGATTTTGATTTCGAGCCATAGATCCATAGAGCTCTTTAGTGATAAGTAGGTGCCTCACAAATTAACTACACTACAACTAACAAAGTAGGTAGTAACTTATAACTTGCATTCATAAAACTGCACATTAAGAAGAGGAACTGATGAAGGAGACGATGAAATAAAATACCAATTTGTTTTTGCCATTGTCAAATATTTTTCACAACTATGCAGAGACTTTATTGTGACTGACATAAGACACATGTGTAGATATTTTTGAAAGGTTCTCTGTATAGATATTGGAGAACTCGACTGTACTACGGGTACTAGACGACGATATACATACTTAGGGTGAATCGCCAATAACTGGCCACCCTTCAATAATCTGGCTGGCCCTCTAATACTTATTAAAAATGAATTCTATTGTAGGAGAAAAGAGTTAATTTTTAGTATGAGGTGGCGATTTATGGAACGGTGGCCAGTTATTGGCGATTTTCCCTATATAGATAAATAAATAGTTTAATACGTAGAAAACATCCATCATCCATCAACTCTGCTCATCACACAAATAAATGACCATATCGTGATTTGAAACCAGTACCTCTAGCTTCTCAGGCAAGGAACCTACCAAACTAGACTAAAGTGGTGTTAAAAAAATAAGTATCTATCAGAAATTTCATTTTTGATACAAGCTTTTATTGCCGACTACTTTTTTTGTCATCAACTACTCATTGAGTCGATTCTAACGAGCCCAAACTCAACGGGGTTACGTCGGAGTACTGAATTCTCCACCATCAGACGGCCACCTTCTGTCTCCGTCAAGGGCTTCCGTCAGGCTTTACCCGAAATTTCAGCTCAATCGGTTGATGATATCTGCTTCAAGATTCAATTGCAAAATTCCACCCGGACAAACATACGTAGGTACATTGCAAATTAATTAGAAGCTTGTGAATATAAGGCCCTTCTCTAATATTTTTAAAGACAGCGGTTTAGATATTCGCTATATAAATATAACGTATAACAAAGAAAGCAGGCTAAGCTAACCCGCGGAATAAAACATTTTAGTCTGTGATCACCCGGAAAGTATATTCTACACACCAATCCAGTCTACCCATTACATACAAACTTACAAAGCTACAACCTCACATACACTTCCTATTTATTATATTAGTATAGATAACCCATGCTTCTGCTTTAAGTTGGAACTATGGTGGTGAAATGGAAAAACGCTAACATTATGATAGCGTATCGAACGATGATGCCATGTGATTTATTACTTGAAATATTTTTTGTTATAAATTATTTGCCATTCTTATTGCGTTGCGTTGTTTTAAGTTGATTGCACTTATTCACCTAGGTATATGTTATGTATATCAAAATAATTGATTATGTGAATTGCGTATTTTTTTGATGCGTCGGAGAATGATATCTTAAGCTAAAGCAATATTTAATGCATTGTTACTTCTTAATTATTTATTATTTTCATCAAGTTCATTCATCATGTATTGTGTAGCAGAAAAAGATTATGCAGCGCGAAGCGAAAGTGTAATTAACCTCTTGTCGGAGTTTGTTTACGAACCTGCACACATTTCTTACTTTTTTTAAGATCATTTTTTTCTTGCTGTTGCTGAAAGAAACAAACTGGCCCATGTATGTAGATATTCTACGTGTACTTTCGTGTAACCTACGTTTCGTGTTGTTTATCATCCCTTGAGTCTTAGCATGATTCATTCATTATGAAGACTTCTTCAAGGGTGCTGATTAATAGTTTGGCGGGCAAACATTAATATGATAGAAATTATAGATCTATTGTTCTTGATTCCAACGCGAATATGTATGTACGGTCGCGTTCATTAATTGAGGACCCTTTCCGCAAAGATATTCTATGTCTTCCTATACAACTTGACAGGATTGTCAGCCTTAAATGGGTCCCAAATTATTTTCGTGACTGAAATGTTATCAAAAATACTAAATGCACGTAACGGTAACTCTTTTGGTTTGTACAGGAGCATTTGTAGGGCCTTACCAACGATATTATTTATATGTATTTATCTACACCCATGAGCAACGAAAGTTTGTACTAATGTCTATTTATGTTATAGGTAAATCCGAAAAGACTGACAAAAATAAGGGTAGTGCCTCAAGCAGTAAAGCCAGTGGCCCGCAGAGCGTGTGGGCAAGTGCCATGCCAGAAGAAATTCTCGTCAAGATATTCGAGTACGTGGTGGCGGCACAGGGGACCCTACCCTCAGTCATCAGGTGCGTACCTACAGCATCTTCACTGAAGCTGTATGTTTTTCTTTTTAGGGTTCCGTACGTCAAAAGGAAAAACGGAACCCTTATAGGATCACTTTGTTGTCCGCCCGCCTGTCCGTTCGTCTGTCAAGACCCTTTTTCTCTGGAACTCGTGGAGGTATCAAGCTAAAATGTATTCCAAATACTCAGGTCTACTGTCCCTTGGAGCTGTGAAAAAATCAAACTTCTAAGCCAACACAATCAGAAGATACAGCCGTTTATGCTGCAAATTTTCGGAACTCGCAAGGGAATCAAAACCTACAGGGTACTTCCTGTGAACACAGGATCTTGAAATTTGGTACGAAGCAGCGTCTTATAGCACAAATCAAGGAAAAATTGCGAAAACCGTAAATTTTTGTACGGAACCATCGGTGCGCGAGTCCGATTCGCGCTTGGCCGGTTTTTTTATACAATAACTAGCCTGCCCGCGACGAACTCGTTTATATCGTAGCTCCATACAAACTTTCACCTCCGATTTCACCCCCTTAGGGGATGATTTCCGGGATAAAAACTATCTTATGTCCTTCCCCGGGGTTCAAGCTATCTTCATACCAAATTTCATCTCAATCGGATCAGCGGTTTAAGCGTGAAGAGGTAACAGACAGACAGACATACTTTCGTATTTATTATATACTAGCTTCTGCCCGCGACTCCGTCCGCGTGGAACTCGTTTTTTGTTATGACGTGCGGAGATCCTTAGTACCTTTAGAAATTAAAGTCACATGCGTTGTCTTGATAGTTTATCAATAAAAAACAAAGTTGCAGAAAACAGTCCTTGCATTTACAAAATCTCTTCAATTTCCATTCTCCCAGAAAGTTCCCAGAACCGCCACGCGGCGCTAATCGTCGCTAACCATCCGGCCGACTATACGAGTATTACTTAGTTATTTAACATTCCGTTCAGACGCTGTAATTTAGTTAACAAACCAAGTTTTAAATATTATTCAATTAATTAATAATCATTGCTTACAGTTTGACACTTCTTAACTTAACTTGAAACTTAGTAAGTACCTTGTTTGACTGACACAAAACAACCAGTCTAGATAATAATTATATGAAACCAAAATCTGACTCTAAAGCTACTTCTAAAATGAGAACTGAGTAATGATGCTAAAAATTACGTAATAGTACATTACGTAACTAGGGCGGTGAATTCGTAAATGCCCCAGATCGCAGGTGTTTGTGGCCCGAACCGAAGGTGAGGGCCATAAATATGCGCTCTGGGGCTTTACGAATTACCGCCCGTGTTGCGTACAAAATTTTACGTCTTCACCTGGCCACAATGCAAGTTTTCCCGTACGCGCAGCGTGCAGTAAAACTCGCATTATGGCCAGGTGTGACGTAAAGAAATATTAAAATAGAATAAAATAATTAATGTAAGTACCTATTTAGGGTCTTCGTTCCGCTGTCTGAACGCCGGTCGTTGTAACATTATATCGTAGCTCCATACAAACTTTCACCCCCATTTCACCCCCTTAGAGGATGATTTCCGGGATAAAAGCTATCCTAAGTCCTTCCCCGGGATTCAAGCTATCTCCATACCAAATTTCATCTCAATTGGTTCAGCGGTTTAAGCGTAAAGAGGTAACAGACAGACAGACAGACAGACACATTTTCGCTTTTATAATATTAGTATGTATATAATATGGTTACCTATCATAAGCTCGAAAATCGTTATTCTGAATATTAAAATCCCGAAAACGTTTCCCTTTTTATTAGTTGGGCGAATTTTTGTTTGCCCTAAAGCACATTTCCCATATTATGATTTTCCCAATTCGCAGGTCGTTGCAATTTTGTTTCGCTTGAGATTCGAATAGACACTTAATAAAATTCCGAAGGATCCTTTGCCAACAAGTTTTTAGTACCGAAAAGTATTAAGTCCGAAATGTTAATATCCCGCTATATCAAAAAATCAAAATTGTAGCATGTAACCTAACCTAACCGCCAGCGTGTCGACGTCACGTCACGTCGTCGACGTGCCTACTTTCGCTCTAAGGGACACAAGTGTCTAACCTAACCTACAAATAATCCCATTGACGATCATTTGTTGTTTTTTTTAGTGTGGGGGCTAGCCCCGAGCCCTTTATGGGCTTTTTAAGAACTTGTGCAGCACTCGAGTTGCTTAAATGTTTTGACCTAATCTAATCCCCTTTTCTATCAATTGTTTATTTTGTAAGGTCACAGTTTTAAATCTAACCTAACCCAACTTACTAGCGAAAGTTTATTTTCGCATCGCAATATTAAAGGGCGCATCTGTAGGGTTTTTAGCATATCTAAATGTTTTTTAATCGTTGCAGTAAAATGAAATTAGGGAAAATGATATTTCGATTTTAGGTAGCATCGGAAATATAAAAAGGTGGTTAACAATTCGGTTGTAAAATAATAAAGTTGGCAATCGTTCTTCTGGTTATTGAGTTTTGGGAAAACGATAATGTGGGAAAACAAACCAGCGACATTTCATAAGTATGGTGAACGAAGTATATGGATTATGAGAATTCGGTTTACCGTTTTCGGACAAGTGAAAATCGGGCAAGTGTTTTTCGAAACTTCGATAGGTTACCATATAATATATATAATAAATATAATAATAGCAGCTTACAGGCATCGGTGCTTAAAACCAGACAGGGTCGAAGTAGGGTGAATCATCTTAATTTACTCCCTGTTTTCCGACTAGTCTCACTAAATATATATATATTTTTTATAGAAACTCCATATTTGTTTATTAAAGCCACCTAGGGGTTATTAAGTCAGTCTAGAAGGCCAATTTTCAGTCATGATAGTTCAAAATTAAATAATATTATTACAATAATTTACGCAACGTATAACGGTAGCGCAGTAGACGCCGTTTTCCAGGAATGTAAAAGGATTTCATGCGTGTCACATGTGTGATTCATAAATTTGGACGTCTATTTAGTTATAATATGAACGACTTTTTGTTACCATTTACCTATTTTCCTCATGTTTTAGTCAAGAGGTAAATGTTAATGTGGCTTACTCGTATAAAAGGAGTCCCTTAAAAGTTGATTCACCCGCAATAGGGTATATTCATGTATTTTTTTTATATTTTTAAACGATTCTATAAGTAATTATAAAACCGGAAAAAAATATAACACTTTCACACTATCATTAAATGAGCTAAAAAAAATTAATTAAAACTACTATCATTTTCGGACGATTGAAACGCCGCCATTTTGGCGCGCTCATTTTGTGACGTCACCGTGCACTTAGAATAAATTAACAACGAAGTGTTTGATTCACAGTTTTAATAAAAGTGAGTGATTAAAGCTTGTAATATCAACTTATTGTAACGGAAGAGCACACAAAAGCTTATTATAAATATTGTATTGCCCCTATGTGTGAAAATAACATTAAAACTGTACCTGACGTGATATATTTTCATATGCCCAAAGATGCAAATATAAGAAAAAAGCGGTGTAAGGCTATGAGGAGAGATAATGTATCGTGCTTGAGTAGTTTATATTGTTGTGAAGATCATTTCGAAGTGAGTATTAAATATGTTTGTACCTAAAATCTTTTTTATTAGGACTCGCGAACAATATTAACAATAACCTAACCTAAAAATGACTTTACAAGTAGGTATACTTATTCATAAAACTATTCTGATTCCCAATTTTTTAGTTATTAATGTTACAAATATTATGATTGTTATTGATCAACCGTTGGCTACGTGTGTTGATTTTGATCACGAAACGTTTTAGCTAAGTTTCTTTGTTTTTACTGAGTGCCCTACACAAATTTGTTTTATTTATAACTCTTGACGAAAACAACCTAAGTTTGTTATATCCATAAAGATGTTCTCAACATGCAACATACCTAATACCTACATATCTTTGATTATATAATATAGATATGTACTAGTTTGTTATTACACTTATTTAAGAAAGACACCTCTACGAGGTACCTACGTACTTAGTCATCATAAACACATTAATTTTAGGTAGATTATCCGACTGTGCCTTGACAAAACCGCTTCCAGTCATTGTAGCGAGTCTTTTTTCACAAGGAGTCACTGCTTTCAGTTAATAATTCCCAATAAACACTGATTATTTATCATAAACAACGGCTAAACATTGCGAATAACTTTCAATAATCATACAAACGACCTGTTGACAGTAGACACCGAGTGTACGGTGACGTCACGATTCGCTCCGCCAATAGCGTTGCGTTTTGGAAATTTGCGAGAGAATTTGAAAATTACTACTTTTAAATAATTAAATTTGTTAATAGAAACATGATTATTTGTAAAAATAATCATGTGTGTATATTTACTAAGCAATAAAGATTACTCATGATTTTTTTCGTCCATTTCTGAATCACATGCATATTCCCTATTGTCCATAAAGATCAGTGAGAGTGACGTGCCAATGTTCTACAAAATATATTGTATGATTGGTTTCAGGCTGGGTAAAGTGTGCAAGTTATGGAACGCCGTAAGCTGCCGGCCGGAGCTCTGGAAGCAGGTGGACCTGGCGCAGTACACTGGCGAAAAATTTAAAACCGATTATAAGCTAGTATTGCTCCTAGAAAGTCGGTTATCACAGTGCCAGATTCTCAATATCGGTAAATATTCATTTATTTATGGAACAATCTTACACAAATCGATCTAGTCCCAAACTAAGCAAAGCTTGTACTGTGGGTACTAGACGACGATAAACATACTTATATAGATAAATAAATACTGAAATACATAGAAAACATCCATGACTCAGGAAGAAATATTCGTGCTTATCACACAAATAAATGCCCTTACCGGGGCACTACCAACTAGGCTAAAGCGGTCATCGAATATACTTACTTTGTTTGGTACAAGTGGCCTGAACCACTTTATTTAAAATGTAAATTCTTGTGTACCAGTACAGTCTTAAATTGTATTCTGAATGGTGTATCATTGAAATATTTTTCCTCATGTTTTAATCAATGTTATATGCTTTGCATGAGTTTGCCCGATGTGGATATTTGAATATATTTTTAAATTTTATTATATATTTCACTTATATCATATGTATCTTCTAAGGTCAATTTCATGTTGATGCCCTTTTCGTCTGAAAGTATATTCACTGCATATATGCAAAAGCTGGTGCATATATGTGCCAGCTCTGCTGTTCTTGTTGCTCGTTGCTACGGTAACGTCGCCTCGAAGACGCATTGGAACGATGGTTTTACAAGGTTTATATCAACGTATCATACATATACATGACTATCGTAAACCAAGCTCGTACGAACGCAGACGCATATATGCATCGATGGAAGTTATGTCTTAAGCTAGTTGCACGTCGTGCCCGCAGGCCGGCTTTAGTTTGGGGCGTGCGCGGCGCCGAGGTGTACAGCGCTACGCTCCGAGATGTATAGGGTGCCGTAAAATATAAAAGGGCTCCTGAGACATGACTAGCCCGGTGCCGCCTGCTTGCCCATGTCCTCGGGCAAAGGATACTAAATTAAACGCAATTTTCAGCCCAGTGGAAGGTGAGCAACTTGTCGTGGGTGCTGGCGGTCCTGGTGGAGTGCTGCCCGCACCTGGTAGAGCTCAGCGTGGCGGGCTGGAGCCGGCTCACCCCCGAGCAGCTGTACGACGTGGCGCAAGGGCTACCCAAGCTACAGCGATTGGATCTCTCACTCACGGTACCTTTTCTCACCTTTTTACAAGCTTTTGTTTAACTCCACATGTATCAGTCTTTATTGATGTTTTGATTTTTGATATGATACACCTGTCGTGTTCGGGCTTTGTTAGAATCGTCTGGAGTCTAACGCTCATATTCATAAATCCTATTTTAATTAAAAAGCCCCTGAAATTCTTGACTATCATTTGTATTTGTGGGAAAGGACACATTTTAATAAGCGTAGGTTTGTTAAACTTTATGAAAATAGAATGACTGCAAGACAATGTCAGTAATTAAAAAAAAACATTACTATTCTTTTCGTCGAGCAGTCCTGTAACAAATGACATGTGCTGTTAGAGTTAGAGTATCAGGTACAATTTTTTTAGGCTACTGTAATTTAACGCCTAACTTTAGATTATCAATCGTATTTTTTTCTGTATGTCTTCATACGAACTATTTATCATAGACACATAATGAAAAAAGTCAAAGTCTAAGCGGGGGGAACGGCTACTCACTTCGCCGTGTTTGTCTCCCTCGTATATTAAAGGCCGAGCCACACCGGCTGCGTGTGCAGCACGTATGCGTCGACGTCAGCGTAGACGTGCACGGCACCCCTGTCACACCGGGTGACGCGCTCGTCTACGCGCGTGTCTACGGCGTACCTGCTGCAGAGAGCTGCACACGCAACGCGTATGCACGCTGCAGCTCCGTGGCGTACCAGCCGCCATTTGCATTCAATTACTTATAATATTAGCATCATGTTCGATAGCAGTTAGTCTGACGAAGAAGAAGCACTGCTCTTACTGTTATTTAAAGATACTCATGCTACATCCAAAAGGGTTTGGGTTTATAAAATTGACGGAAGAAAAGCAGAACACAGTGAATAACACAACTTATGTCGTAAACTTGAATCACTCGTAGATATTCGATGTTTTGTATGTCCACATGTCAAGAGATTCTTTTGAATGTTATAAATACACTCATATTGTCGAACAACGTCAATTAGTTTTCCTTTGGTCTCCACATTCATGATGGAAACCATTACGCGTACCAGCGAATTTGTAAATAAATAAAGCTGCGCGTACACACGCGCAGCACCGAGCTGTGCGTGTCCGAACCGGTCCGGTGTTTCATCTCATAGGGAACGTCGACCAATACAACGTCATCACTTCACGCGAAGCGACGTTGCCGCTCCGCTCCGTGTACGCATGCACGCAGCACGCAGCCTGTTTGTCTGCCTGCAGCTGCACTGCGTGCGCACGCGTTGCGTGTGCGTGCACGTCGACGCACACGCATCCGGTGTGTCATGTCGTATGGGGATTCATACATTACAACGCAGTGGTGTACGTGCTGCACACGCACACGTGCTGCACACGTAGTCGGTGTGACTCGGCCTTAAGTAGCATCGGTCATTCATAAGGAGTGCCCGCTCATCACGGCACGGATCTCTCTCTCTCACACTCGCGGGGATGAAAATCATGTTTAATCTGCATAGCGTGCATCTTTGTAGAACCCGTCATATAAAAAGCGGCCAAGTGCGTGTCGGACCACGCACAACGAAGGGCTCCGTACCTATTAAATAAGTCGTGTCGTTACTGAAATCTTACGACACTCACGTCCCTTTCTTTAAGGAAGGCAGTTTTTTAGAAATATCTCGAAAACTGATCGATCTTTTCCAAAACAATTTTCGCTGAAAGAATTTGATAAGCCCTATGTCCATAATTTTTTTCATGTTTTTAAAATACACGGTTCAAAAATTAGAGGGGGGGGGGGGGTCAGGCCTATCGATTGATGTGCCACACTTGAGCTAGCAATGAAAAAAAATTGACTTTCACATGAATGTATTGAGTGCACCCCTAATTTTCTTTTTGTAATTTAATTACAAAATATGTAGCGGCTAACAAAATACACCTATCGTCAGAATTTTATTCAAATACACCTTATAGTTTTCAAGTAAAATGCCTGTGACATACGGACGGACAGACAGACATGACGAATCCATACGGGTTCCGTTTTTTACCGTTTGGCTACGGAACCCTAAAAATTACCCTCACTTACACAAATTACCTCACCTTGTCCGCATTTTCGTTACAAAGAAACCGTACAGAATGGAGGACAGAGTTCATGAATTATTTTCGAATACGACAAGGTTTTAAGAGCATGCGCATGCAAATCAATGAATTCGATTTAAATTCTCGTGATTTTGTTTGCCACGTTTTACAACCCGTCTGGCAGTGAAAGACGAGGTCACCAAAACTCTAAATTACGAAGTCTAATGGACATTCATTCCCTTTTTTCCGCCAGTTACTATGTTAGGTAACGCTGGCATTCGAAAAATGTTGAGACTAATGTACTCGTATTCTCTCCGTCCAGGACACATAGTAAAAAGCTAGAGGCTTTTGAGGAGTTTAAAAAAGCCCGGGTTACACTCCGGGAGTGCCGGCAGAAGTGAAAACTTGCGAATTGCTTTAATTATCAGTTTTTAAAAAACTTGCGAATTGCTTAAAAAAACTGGAATCATTTTAATTTTGCAAAAAAAAAATTACAAAATTCCGCTTTTTGTATTTTGGAAATTGGCAACACTAAATCCTACGCTCCCAAAAAGTGCACAGCGCCGCTAAAGAAGTTTTCACTTCAAAAAAATGCTAGGTTAAGGTGAACTAGTTAACGTGATGTTTAAGTCACGTCTTACCTGTCGGTTTTGTTACTAAACGTTTGCGATTTGACATTGACAGTCGGTTTTGTTACTATTCGTAATAAATTAATGTATATGCCCTTTTACTATGCGTCCTACTCCTACTCGACTGTGTGTGCACAAAAAAAAAGTTAAGGACCACGAGGGGTTCGATCAGTTCACCAAACGCGTTAGTTCCGCATAGCAGAGTTTCCATTCGCGTTTTTCCCCACTCGAATTTGTTTTCGTTCATGAATGTCACCATTGGCATAGTTCCCCAAACGCGTTAGTTCCGCTTAACACCATTTCCAGTCGCATTTTTCCCCACTTCTTATTTGTCTTAGTCGATTTAATTCATATACGCAATTCGTCTCTAAGGCAGGTCGGTGTAGGTACGACGACGAGCGAAGCGAGGAGGAGTGTTAGTTGTACCGCGACCCTAAGCGCGCGAGCCGAGCGAGCGAAGCGAGCGAGCCGCGGCAGCGGCCGGCGAAGCGCCAGAACCGAAAATGTGTTTTTTTACTTCCTCATATTAAATGTTCGTCATTGTCGTCGTACCGACACCGACCTGCCTTGGAGACGAATTGCGTATATGAATTAAATCGACTAAGAAAAATAAGAAGTGGGGAAAAATGCGACTGGAAATGGTGTTAAGCGGAACTAACGCGTTTGGGGAACTATGCCAATGGTGACATAAATGAACGAAAACAAACTCGAGTGGGGGCAAACGCGAATGGAAATTCTGCTACGCGGAACTAACGCGTTTGGGGAACTGATCTAATCACTCAGGACCACTGATCCATCAGGACGCCAGAAGTAGTCGGCTTAAATTTATAAAAATAGAAATATAAAACATTTATTCGTGACAACACAACACAACAGAAATAAAAAACAGTAAAAGTAGACATGAAAAAAATGGGTGTTGCACGAAATGGTCCCATCTCAGCGTTATGCTGGCGCGAATGCCAGCGCTGATCTTCCGATGGAACCATCAAGTGATTTCCCAGCCGGTAACACATAATTAAACAAAAGAGAATTAAATAAAAAAATAAAAATAAAAAGTCAGGAAATTTTATTTACTCGTAGGCTTACATTTTGTATCACATTGTGTAACATACATTTTGTGTTATAGATAACACAAAAGTATCACAAAAATAACAAACACTAAACCAAACGTAACACAAAAGCCGACATACATAAAATAAATACATGCGAGTTCTAATTGGAAAAAGACGCGGTGGCCTTTATGTATAACTAGCTTCTGCCCGCGACTACGTCCGCGTGAAACTAGTTTATATCGCAGCTCCATACAAAGTTTTACCCCCCCATTTCACGGATGATTTCGGGGATAAAAATTATCCTATGTCACTCTCCATCCCTCCAACTATCCAACCAGTAAAAAAATCACAAATTTGTCGCTCCGTTTTGCCGTGAAAGACCGACAAACAAACACACACACTTTCCCATTTAATGTTGTTTGTCTGCAGTCGGAGACGGGCGGGTCAAGCACGTGCCTGTCGGCGGCTTCGATGGCGCGGGTCGCCTCCAACTTCGGCGAGCGGTTCACGCACCTCACGCTCGCGAACAACAAGTTCACGGCGCTACCTCAGATACTCTCCTCCATTGCGGTAACTATGCCATCTTTGCATCATGCAGCTAACGAGTCTAAATGCTTAGACATCCTATATGGAAAAGATTGCAGTATTAGTAGCTGTAAATTTTGACAGAGCGTCGGTTCCAAACCAGCACGGCTATCACAAGACGGCGCGCGAGCTCTCTTGATTTTTCTTGCACTATTCGTCTCTATCTTATTAGAAAACTTAGACAGAGAGGTATAGTGCGAGAATTATCGAGAGATGCTGGGGTTAAATACCCCAGCATCTCTAAATAGGAAAAACTGCTATTCTTTGGGGGTAACAGAGTTGGTATCTAAATTTTTATCCAATCATCCAATACACAAGGGGTATTAGTGGTTATTAAAATTAGGAGTACAATCAGTTTCTGTAATAGGTCCTGGGGTAACGATATTGAAATGGGCAGGAACCACTAATAAAAATGGTATTGGCCAGGTCGCAGCCACATTACTTTAAAAGGCATGTCGATTACGTAAAGTGTATCTTCTAATACTTCTGAAAATGCTAGGAGGCCGATTTTTGATCTGATAATATATCAAGATTCGGTTTATAAATAGATGGTATTATATCGGAGCTTAATTTCTATAAAAGTAGCAGCCATACCGTATATTCTCGTGGAATGCCCCTATAAGAACTTTGAGCTACTAGTGGCCGCCGCAAGAGTTATTTCTTACATTTTGTAGATGTAGAGCATCGGAGAACCCCGAGCGTATAGTGGCCGAGTCCTAGCCACAAGCTGCGGGTATGGCTCGCGCTTGCTACTATAACTTGGCGAATTCGTTGGTGACACTCCCATGGTCCGCGGGCGACGGGGGACGAAAGATAGCGGGGTGGTTTGAAGTGTGACCACACTTTAGTGGCGGCCACTGGCCGTAATGAGTGGCAGAGGGGTCGGGTTTAGTAGCTTACTAGTGACTCTTGTAATAATAATATAATTTCTTTATAAGACAGGCAAGACACCTATAAAATGTAAAACAAAACAAAAATAAAAAATATGAAAAATAAATACAGTATAAAACACTTAGTACTTACTACGCTATACTTGGCCGTTCTCAGACCAGTGCAGTTGGCGCCAGTATTTATTAAATTCGTCATTTTTGGTGGCCAAGAGTCTCGCCCTGAAGGCAGCAGTCCCGGTTCTTAAAATGGCGAAGAATCAGGAACTCTCGCATCGGTGAACATACGTAAAATACGAAAGGCATTACTGTACCGCACCCTTAGGTCAGGCGCGCACTAAGATTTATTGTTGTGCGATAATCGCGTCGCAAAAATGCAACGTATGTGTTTAAATGTCAGAGCGCGCATATGGCATGTGCATTTTTGCGACGCGATTATCGCACGACAATAAATCGTAGTGCGCGCCTGGCCTTAGCGCGTTATATGCGAGGGCTCTAAATGATTGTATTGATGCGCAGGCGCACTGTCCGAACCTGGAGGTGCTGGACATATCGGGCGCGCGCGCCACCTCGCACCCCGCGGCCGTGCCGCTCGAGGCGCTGCAGAAGGGCTGCCCCAAGCTGCGCGTGTTCCGCGCGGCCAACTCGCAGCTCGTGCTGGCCTCGGCCACCACGTCGCAACAGGTTAGTTGCGATCCAAAACTTGTATAACATATTATAATAGAGGTGTACACTTGAAAATTGTTATTACTCCAAAAGAAAGTGCCTAGTGCCGAAAATCCCATTCAGATATCTCAAAGAATTACGAAGCTACAACCGTTTCAATATTGCTTGTTAGAGAGAGAAAACGCAAACAGTGTGTGACGTCACAATATGCAAGGCTGCCGTAGAGCGAGCCGCGTCGAGCGGCGCCGAACACGGTGGGGCACGGCACGCTGCCGTCTATTAGTGACGTCACAATCTACAAGCGTCATTGTTTCATGTGAAGTTGTTATTGTATAAAATATATCCTAATTATTTAACCTCTTGCCTTGATTTTTTCTCCATTTGACTGCATTTTCAATCCTTTTTCGAGAAAATATGACACTATTGATTATTATATTTAGTGTCTACACCCCTATTAGAGAAATTAGTTTGGGACGTGATACTTTGGGAAACCCGTTTTCTCAAATTAATATAGTTTATTCTAGGACGGGGGGAATTCTGCGTCGGTGAAAAGCCAATTTATGAAAGTTTCTTAACACATTCACTGCCAAGAATCGCTACGCGCGTAGCCGACCCCGACGTAGGCGCCCGTTAGGCGGGTTCCTGGCAGCGAAAGTGTTAAAATATCACGCCGTTAGCCTGCGAATTCAAATAATGTTATTTTTGGAAGCTGAACCACCTTAAGTGAGGCACCTCTTTTATGTAGTTGAGCCCTCTGTTCGAAAAGACATTACACATTTCAAATGTGCAAAACAATTACCTTTTCGAAAATTTCACATTTAATAGCAAAAGGGGCTATTGTTAAGTTTTTCACCTTCACCTATATAAGGGCAAAAAATCTGAGAATGCCACCGCAAGCTTGTCACCTTCTATGAAGAAAATCTTCCTTGTGATTATATCAGTCTTGGCCGTAAACACGTCAAATGTATTCGTTACGCTGAAGATTCAACTTTAGAACATCCTCGGCATCTATACTAGTATTATAAATGCGAAAGTGTGTCTGTATGTCTGTCTGTCTGTTACCTCTTCACGCTTAAACCGCTGAACCGATTTAGGTGAAATTTGGTATAGAGATAGTTAGAGTCCCGGGGAAGGACATAGGATAGTTTTTCCTCGAAATCATTCCCTAAGGGGGTGAAAGTTTGTATGGAGCTGCAATATAAACGAGTTCCAGGCGGACGGAGTCGCGGGAAGAAGCTAGTAAGTATATAATACTAGCTTCTACCCGCGCTTATATCGTAGCTCCATACAAACTTTCACTCCCCATTTCATCCCCTTTGGGGATGATTTCCGGGATAATAACTATCCTATGCCCTTCCCCAGGACTCACACTATCTCTATACCAAATTTCACCCAAATCGGTTTAGCGGTTTAAGCGTGAATAGGTACAGACAGACACACTTTCGCATTTATAATACCGGGTGGAAAGGCACGACGATCCTTTCCGCAAAAGGGGAATTGTTTAGATTTAGTACTGTATTTCCTCCAAAGAAACTAGGCTTGAATTCGTAAGCGTTTTGAAGTTATAGGCAGTGACAACTACTCATTTGGTTCAGTAACATTTTAACAATAACACAAGGGTCAGTGACCTTTATCAATACGCATATACATTTTTTTGTACGTAGCAATAGTAGGGTTGTCACTAAGAAGAACATTAATTAATTTTAATATTTTTACTAATTGTTCGTAAAAAAATCTAAACATTACGAATCGATTCTCCATCACTTAAAGTTTAAGTTTAAGTCTTAAACTTACCCCCCCTTTGCGGAAAGGATCGTTGTGCCTTTCCACCCGGTATTAGTATGGATTGCTGTCACAACACGACTCATGCACGTGCTCGTACAGATGGAGTGCGGCGGCTGGACGCTGCTGGAGGAGCTGTCTATCGCTGCGGAGGCGGCGACGGAGCGCGTCGCCGTGGGCGAGTACCGGCTGGGCGACGAGGCGCTCGCGCGGCTCGTGCGCGCCGCCACTCGGCTGCGGCTGCTAGACCTGCGCGGGCTGCACCGCCTCTCCGACTCGGGGCTCGTGCGCGTGCCCGCGTGGGACCTGCAGCACCTGTTCCTGGGAGGTCGGTATCTAGAAATATCGTACGTGCGGCTGCTGGATCTGCGCGGGCTGCCACGCATCTCCGACCCAAGACCCCGACACTTGGGTCGGAGAGACTCGGCTGTCACTACACAGGGACATCCTACTAGAGCGGACAGTCACCGGTACAAATAATGGGTGCATACAACTTACTCTAAAATGTGCCCTATGGCTCTTTATGTTGTCGAATTAAGTATACATATTTTTGCACTTGACTTAAGTCGGGCCCTATACTAATAAAGTTGTTGTTCATCCAATGGCCTGCTAGTTTGATAACGCCGAGATTTTGGTACCCTTTCTAAAAAACAATGAATTATAGGTAGACCATTTAACTCAGTCCTCGCCTGCTTGCGCGGGGGTGTATAGCGGGGGAGCAAGCGTCTTGCGGCAGGCTAGGACTACAGTTGAGCAACCAGTGGAGCATACCGATCCACAGTAACGTTTACTTTCGTGTCCAGGTTGCAACGTGACCCGCAAGAGCAACTCGTGCCTGGAGTTGATCTGCGAGAAGTGGTCGCACAGCCTGCTCGAGCTGGACCTGTCGTGGGCATCCGCCGAGCGCGTGCTCGACACCGCCGTGTGCGCTCTCGCCGACGCACAACACAGCAGGCTCAGGTATTTATAACCGACTTGAAAAGAACAACGCGCGACAGAAGAGACGCAGTAGCGCTACAAACGCGCGACTGTCGCGATACAGTCGCGCTGTTTTAATTTAGCTTCGATGCAAACGCGCGACTATATTGATTCAGTATTGCTACTAATATCCTTCTCGCGGGCCATGTCTTTGTACGGGTACGATGTAAATAATAACCGTCTCTATTTTCTCCCCAGAATTTTGAACTTATGTGGGTCAGCGGTGTCGCTGGAGCCAGTCAAAAAGATCCTAATGCGGTGTCCGCATCTCGAGTCGCTGAACCTGGCGGCGTGCCGCGCCTTGCCGCGCGGCATGAAGCGTCTCTACACCGGCAAGGAGCTGCAGGACCTCAAAGACAGCTTCGATCCCAAAAAGGCAAAAACCAAAGAAGACTCCGACAAAGAAGACGGAGATACAGCAAACAAAACAAAAGATAAAAAGTGTCAAGACGATTCAAAAGCGGAAAAGACGCCTAAACACGACGAACCCGAAACTTCGGGTGCCAAAGCTGAAGCCAAGTCGCCAGACAAGTCTTCCACAAGCGTTTTCCAGGAACCTAAAAGTGTTTCCGATTATACTACAGTCATATCTGATAAGAAGCCTTCCGAAGTAGCGACAAAATATTCACCAGATTCTAAAGCGGAGTCGTCCACTGGCAAAGATGCCGCAGATACTCCCATTCGCACTCCCGAAGGTAAATGTCCAACGAGGGAGCCGACTCCGAAACTACTCAGTCCCATCGTACAGTCCAAGCCCGATTCTTCTTCCACTCCGAGGTCTGACTCAGCCAAGACAGACCTTGGAAGTCCCCACTTCAGTCCTGTGCCAAAACCCGATAGTCAAGTGCAAAACAGTCCCGAAGTACTATCAGAATCTTTTAAAAGTAATTCTTGGAACCTGGGACAGTTTAAAACAACCCCAACTCACAGATCTGAAGCTAGTCCTCTCAACCGGTTGGACAGCCACAACAGAGTAAAAGCAAGTAAAGTTATAGAACAATGTAGTCCAACAACTTCCTTAGAAAATAAACTTAGTCCCGAAGTTGTGGGAGCCAAGCCGGACATAAAGAACCCAAATAGTTGGAATTATGGTAATTACAGTCCAATGACCAGGCAGGATAGTCAGTTTTCTAATCAGAAAAGTCCGTATTCCGCACAGCCGAGTCCGGCGCAACCCAGCCCCTACTCCGCGCAGCCCAGCCCTTACTCTACTCAACAAAGTCCATACTCCTCCCAACCTAGTCCTTATTCCGCCCAGCCTAGTCCTGACACCAGTCAAATCGTTAAATCAGATATCCCTAAGTCGGGAGCTTGGAACGCTGGCAACTATAGCCCCATGCCGAAGCACCATGCGCCATTTTCGCCTCATCCATCGACACACACGAGCCCGGATCCCGGATTAGGAGTTAAAAGTGACTCAATAAGAAGTAATCCCAACAAAACTCCGGGTCAATACAGCCCTATGTCGCGGCAAGATCGTCTGCATCAAAGTCCATATTCCCCGCGTCCCAGCGCAGAAAATGTCGCTTACAATAATAATAAAAAGAGTCCCGGAGTCGGCGGTTACAGTCCAATGATGCGACCCGACTGCCATCTACCCAGCCCAGACGGCGGTCAGAGTTGTCGACCGGTAGCGGGGATGGGCGGGCGGACACAGGACATGTACGGGCGGGCCCCGACGAAGCCGCCCGACATGATGGCGAGTGGCAGCGTGGAGCTGCCCGCGGCGTGGGGCCTGGACAGGTTCGGCCAGCTGAGCAGCCCGAGCGTGGAGTCGTTGGTGTGGGGCGCGGGCGGCGCCTACTCCACGGAGCCGGCGCACGCCGTCCCGCCCATGCTGACCACGCCGCCCCCGCAGGCCTGGCCCGGCCTACCTGCTTTCAGTTCTAGTGCGCGGAGACCCAATATCGACATGAGTGACCCGTGGACCTTAGGTCAGTTTCGTGTGGAACCACCCCACCAAGTGCACAACACGTTCGTGGAGCAGAACGTCTCGTTCGACTCGCTGAGCGCGCCGCACCTGCCGCACTTGCCGCAGAGCTACCTGGGCGACAGCTTCTCGGGCTCGCGCCTCGAATGACGCCCGTCCGCGGCCGCGCAACTCACCGCGATCACATTGTATGTATACACGTTGAACAATTATCTTGTAGAGATTGTATATAAGATTATCTTTTTTAGATGTAGGATTAACATACGTAGGATTGCATTGAAATTAATTTGCAGCCTATGATAGGAAGATGAGAGCTGAATATAATATAGTTAATTCATCCATCTTAGAAGTTGGATTATACACTGAGCTAGATTTTAGAGTGATTCTTTGTTACGATACCAAACAATTTTCATACCATTAAGAGACCAAGATGATATTCTGCTTTCCCCATGCAACAATAATGTTTTGGCGGGGGCGATGTTTTTTACAATCTGCTGGTACAGATATTTTGCCTTTGTTTAAATATATCGGCAAATCTTACAGGAGTCATGTGTATGTATTCATAAATGTTATATTGACGTATATATTGTCAAGGCGTTATTATTCGAGGAGCCGCATGTCTTACAAATATACCTCAGTAGATTATGTAATGTAATAGTGCCTCAGGATCTCGATAGGGAGTATTTTATAACAAACAAACGATCGTAAAAAGGCTCAATGGGAGGGTTGTTCGAAGCCGTTGCTAATTTTAACTAGCGGTTGTATTACGAGTAAATGACAGTATGGAACCAATGCCCTGTTTGTTGAAGTAAAGTTCGACTTCATTTCAAGGCCAATTGGCCTGTTTTATTGACAGAGAATCATTGGGTGTATTACCCTACCACTTGTCTCCCTTGTCAATTGCAAATAAGCTCGTTAAGTGTGGTTGAGACAACCCGTCCCTTCGATGTATCAACTTATCAAGATAGTAAGCCTTGAATACACAGAGCTAACTCAGAAGCATGCCTAGATGCTCTCATTTGTGTCTTGGCAAAAATAGTATGACTTATTTCGTAAACAGGCTAAGATTACTGTGTGTCATAAATAAAATGGTTTGATTCTAATTGGTTCCATCTGCGTGTGATAAACAATATACTTTCGCAGTGACCTCAGAAGTACAGCTTTTTTCTATGGTATAAATGCCCTAGACCAGAATGGGAGTTGCTGGATGGTACAGTTTGATCTGACCAATAAGAATGGTTGAAAGACTTCATACTCTTCATAGTGCCACGGAACAAATGAGTACATCTCGTTACAGCTTACATGGGCTTCCTATATTCATCAACTTGGTCTTACAATTACATGTTATATTTATGTTACTCTGTGTCAGTATGTATACACGCAATAATCATGAACATTCCTTTTGTATAAAATTTATATTTACCATTTGTTATCATACCAGGTTGCAAAAATATTGCATAGCATTTTCATTTTAAAATGTACTTTCTTGCACGACTCAAGTTACGTACATATAAGTCACGTAACATCAAACCTGTCCTTTTTATGATTAAAGGTATGCGTTTAACATTAACCATCAGTTTTGTGACGGACATCGTGACCATCCGTTAACCCTTTCAGGGCGAACGCTGTCAGCGCTTTGCGCATCGCTATGGCGCAGAACTAACAAAAAGCTCGGTAAACCCGATGCGCCGAGCCGGCGTCATGCCGGCCTACGGGTGCGAATCGTGAAAAGGATGGGTTGATGCGTTATTTCCACTAACCAAACACTTGAAATGATGCATTATTTTTTTATTTTAATGATACGGTTCTCGAACATGGAATTTACTAGTATTTATTATTAAATACACTATAGTGGGTTAGTTAGGTATCAGGTTCAAACATGGAATGCAGAGATATCGGGTCCGGTGGGCAAGCAGGGTCATTCATGTTGAGTGTGGCTGTGGTTATCATTGAATGATAAGGAGACCCAAGTCGTTATTAAAATCACCAAACACAAAAAAAAAACACAAAACCGACAGCATAGTAACAACGTCAAACCAAGACTGTGCATCGCTCTATCATAGTGCAACTTATTTTTCAACACCCCTAGTTGTCCTATTGTTCAGGGAAACATGGAGAAATGGTAAAACCTAATAATGTCTTTTGTTTTACCGCTGATCTTTGCGCGAAAAGGGTCACAGATGCCATAAATCACACAATGACTACCTACTTATGTCCTTATCGGGTTTTTTTTCATTCCACGCAGGCCACCTGCGTGCTATCAGTAGCAGGACGATGATTGATGATTTATGCTAGTTCATAAAAATTTATAACACAAACCTTTGTTACGTTACGTAGCTGTTATGGTTAATACAGCAGCGGCTTTTCATCACAATAAATCGTTGGAACTACCCAAACCCCACTATAGAGACGTCAACCTACTATATTTTGGCCATAGAATAGTAATAAAATATTTATTTACCTAAAATCTATTTATTTATCCACAAACATTGATATGCTTGGTTAAAACGGCCATAGCATTAAACCATTCTTCCCGACTAAAACGACGTGATTTATGAAAAGTAGCATTACCACTATGAAAATAAAGCTGCTTATGATCTGGCAATGACAACACTTACGACTCTTTTGAAATGAGTCGTTATGCGTTGTCCACCCGCAAGCCGCAAGCCTGAATGACGCCGACCTCGGCGCAAAAGGTTTTAAACCTATTAAACTTAAACATATTTTCTTCAAAATTACTTTTTCTTACCTATATTATCTATTCTATGTTTTGTTAAAGGACTTCGGAAATGTTTTCAAGCCATTATATACAGAAAAAGTGAAATGAAAGTTTGGAGTTAAATATTACAATATATCCAGATAATTTTGTGTTTTAGTCATATTGAATATTACAGCTCAGTCTGTAAATTATACAAAGAGAAAAGAAAAAGTAACCCCACTTAATCAATTTAATGATATAAACGCAAAAATGTTATGGCGCCGATCCGGCGTCATCAGTACGGCGGACTTGCAAATGGCATGGCGCCGACGCGGCGTCATGCGCACTGAAAGGGTTAATGGTATATATTTAAATGAAAGTGCCCATCTGTATGCAAATACTTGTACTATATATATTAGTTGCTTTAGATTGAATTGTTTAGGTTGATTTGTGTTACTTCTTCAAAACACCATATCAGATATTTTATAATTACTTATTTATGTAGGAACATCATTCTGATCATCAGAAATATCAATAAAACTCACATTAGTGATTTAAATGTTTATGCCATTTCTTACACGTAACAGAAATTTGTCTGTTTAACCTGTCGAACATTTTTATGATGGTTTTAGACCCAATGAAAAAACGATTCATACACTCAATAAACAATTTGCAGAACTTTCTTAAGTATGTGTTCTTTCGCTCGGTCTAAAGCCACCGATAAATAAACAAAAATGTCGGAACAACTGGTGTCCTCTAATCTCGTGCAGAACTCGGAAATTCATCAAGAAACTTTAAATGTTTTATAAAACGGTATGCATAAAATGGCCCTACAATAAATAAAATGTTGGCAATGCTTTAGTGTTGCACAAAACGTAGAGTTAGTTAAGATTGAGCCGGGCATCGTTAGAGCAGCTATTAGTTATCGTAAGGTTTATGTCACGGATTTATGAGAGAAACGATTGGACATTATCTGCAGTAAATCAGGCGGGGTGAGTGATGGCTTGTGAAGACTGTCGAGCTTTTTATGTTGAGCGTTCTCATAACAAATAACCGATAAGGAACCTAGCCACTCATTGAACCGAAATCCCGAAATCGGTCGAATAGAGACGTGTATACAACACTAAAAAAATGGTTTCAAATTGTAATAGTTGCTATTTAAAGCTCTGGGCGTTTAATATTTTAGTATATTACTGGTGTCTTTCGTTTATTAGATATTACAAAATGAATCAGTGGAAGACTCACGTTCGCGAGAACTAAACGTATTTTGCCTGGTCACAAGTCATCAGTCCCCTGAGGCATAACGCAGGCGGACGATTTTAATCGGTCATGAATTAATGCCGATGTTTTATACGCAAGTCCAATCCATACTGAGCTAATATATCCCACGCGAATTGTGACTCATACAATTATTATCACGTGGCAGCTATAAGCGAAGGCCCACACGCTGGTTGAAAGTCCGCTGACAAAATAAATGCTCAAGACGTATCCTGGGCAGTCATGAATTCGTTTTGAAGAATGAAATATTTTCTGTCCGAATACCTACTATTTGTCGTTAAGTCTGCGTTAGGCCTGCGTGCCTGACGATGTTGACAGTGTTGATTAGGGCCTTAACTCTTGGGCTCGGTTTGTTACAATTGCTATATTCATTGTATATATCCTACAATAAGCAATAACCGCACACGTGGAAATTAGGTAGATACGGTTAGTATATTAAGATTCGCTAGGACTCGTCTCTTAGTCACCTGTCCCTCGGCCGATGAGTAACCGATTAACTATCGACTGGTTGAACCCCTGTAAATAAATAGGCAGGTATTGATAGTTGGTCGTAGACTGCCGGCAAGAACTCTCCCCACTAGATTGTCACAGGCACAAGAGCTATCATCGCCCAGCGAGCAGAGACACTCGTGAGTGAGCTCGTCGCGATGGGTGCGACTAATAGCGAGCAGAGACACTCGTGAGTGAGCTCGTCGCGATGGGTGCGACTAATCACCCGTCGCACTCGCACTTACAGCCCAGCCACAAAACTATGGGTGTCTTCTCGTTACTCACCAACTCGTTTCTCGCTGGTCGTGGGACAGCTGCCTTAGGCTAACTAAAGTAATTCACAACGTAACTGCCATGCGCCTTTTGCTGGCCTACCTACAAACCTAGCCATTTGTCACTCCACCTGCACGGCTATCACGCGACGGCGCGCGAGCTCTGTCGATTTTTCTCGCCCTATCCGTCTCTATCTTATTAGAACACGTAGAACAAGAGGTATAGTGCGAGAAAAATCAATAGTATGTTGCGGCCGTCCCATGATAGACGTGTTGCTGTAGTTAAAGTGAAAGGTATGGTATTGCTGTATCATTCCAACTATTGACAAATTATTAGGTGTGTACTGGCCTAAACAAATAAAAGACTTCGATTCTCACCGCTAGGCACGTATCGATGCACGACGCGACATCTGCCTAGCCCCACGCCTTATGAACGCGCGGCGATTGCGCTGAATAGAAGCATAGAAATTACAATAGATAGACGTAGTTAATTGTAAGAACTGCCATTACACTAATAATCTATCGCGATAATATAGATTTTTGTTTTTTCAGAACAATAAAGGTTGCCTTATACGATTTAGCAATGCCATTAGAAACATTACCGTACATAGATCGTTTCGATTGACGCTTAAGGCGCTTTATTTCGCCCTTTGACAAGAAAAGAACTTTACTCGCAGATAAAATGACACAACACATTACACAGACATTTAAATTATCTTTATGTGCACTGTGATTGTATGGCCTGCACACACTTATGTACCGGTTCAAATTTATTTTGGAATGTATTTTAATTTTACTTTACGTATCTAATAAATCTAACAATCAATTACTTTATGAATTTGCGACGCTCTTATACTATGATTTTTATTTTTTACTGTATCGGTTATCGGTTTATATTATTATTTATCAAGAAAGAAGAAACATGGGTAAGACTCAACCGCCCATGTTTTACCGCAACAAATAATTAATTTTATACATAAATAATGGTTTCCGTTTTACAGGAGACAATACCACCAGGCCTCTATTTAACCAACTTGGAATTTGCCATCTGACAGTAACAATTTGCTGTACATTTCCTGGTCGATAAGTAACAATTGTATCTAACGACTATCTTTGCTTGTAAACCCAGAAGTGTTAGTCTAATTGACCTAGTCACATACGCACACAATTGCCAGGGTGGTAAAATGGGTCCAGGTACTGACGTATTATAGTTTATTATTATTGAAGGTAGAATGTACACACCCTTATAGAAATAAAGGCACAATGCCTACGACTGCACCTACCTAAAGTTTTATTTCTGTCTTAATGTTCAATTGTTAGTTTTTCCAGAACTCGGCCTAACGGAGTTTATGCCCACGTCACAAAGGTGTAGCCTGCATAAGTACTCTTACATTTCCTACATATCTGCAGGTGCACAATCTTATACACAGTACAGTCGCTTGTAAAAGTATGGGTGCATATAACATAAACCCTGACCAATTTTATATTAGCCCTACGTAGAACCTTGCCGTAACAAGCCGACGTATTTACGTCACTATATGATCGAATTCATGTCATTATGACAAGGTTCCACGTAGGGCTAATGTCAGGGTTTACTGATAAATATGTCCCATCGCTCTTATGTCAGCGTATTAAGGTTTCGGTACATATTTATGGGAGGATTAAATCGATACATAATTTGATACTAAACTTGACTGTACAGTCAGCGTCATATAGTTAGCAACAGCCAAGGTAGCCAAATATTTCGGTACACGTCTTTAGTAGGTACTGTAAGAATAATAAGGGTGTGTTATGAAATATTTGGCTACTCTGGCTGCAACGAACTATATGACGCTGACTGTACAAAGAGTTGTTACATTATTCCTTATACAAAGCCTTCTTTGACGTGCTAAATAGGCGTCGGCCATTAACCATTATATTATTAAGGGTTCAAAATTGCTCGAATATAAGGCAGATTAGACCCAATTCGACCAAACTGGAATAAAGACCTGAGTTTTATTGTTAAATTTGTTTTTTATAATAAATAACAAACTATATTCTTATTTGGACAAATTGACGCTGAACATTACTATTGTTTAATTTTACCAACATGTCCGTACCGCTGAAAATACGCTCTTAGAGGAAAGCAGTGCATTGTAAAGCGAATCTTAACGTCATAGCAATAAGAAACCACTTATTTTTGTACCGAGGTCTCGCTCGTTTAATGAAACATAAACTACTAAATTTAGTTTAACTAGAATTAGGATCTAGGCTTAATGTGAGCAGCGGGTATTCTACTACCGCGTCATTTCACTTGACATCTGCATGCGTTCGGACCGATATTATCAAACAAAATGACTAATGTCGGCCACTTAACTTAGTTGGTACGATATCATATTAATTACGTGGAATCACACCCGACGGCTTGTCGCCGTTATCGAGCAATCGCGTCGTTAACAATTCAAATTGAATTGGAATTCCATTTGATTTTAGCGTTAGCGTTATTTTAAAGTTTGCAATCGATGAAAGTGAAAGAGAAGTAGCATTTACAAGTAGCCAGATGCTCGCTGCGAGTCGGGATCTTCGCGTATGTTTTGTACCTATTTTTTATATTTATTTATACTCATGAAGCAATACGATAATTTTATATTGTACGGGCAAATCGTTTAGGTGTATTGTTATTGTCGAATTAAAGATCAATTCATAAAGTTTACAATTGAATAATGATGCAAGCCAAGTACAAAGTGCTTTTATAAGTTATATTATGGTACATTGTAAGGTAAGGAGCGCCCGGGCCCCTGATGATCCGGGAGTCGGGGAGCGCTTCTCTTAGTATGTAATGTAATTCCGCATATTGTATCATGTATTTAAAATCCTGACAACCACCAAATATTATTTCCACTACCCACATTAGCCTTATAAATGCCTAATGAGTAACTGAAAAAATATTTTATAAATAGTTTTATTAACTTATTACAAAATGAAGAATATTACCTATTATACATAGAATGTATAAAATATAATATTAGGTAAATTTTAATGTTAAATAATCGTGTAGGTACAATAGTACCTATGTATAAAGTTGACTAATATTGTTTACTTGTAAGTTCTGTTATGTAGAGATTTTTGTTTGTAATATTGTTAAACTACTGCGTGGACTTCTTCCCAGGTGGTCCAATTTTTATAACCTAACCAATAAAATATCGATGTGGTTGTACATTTACATTTTGAATAGAATGTACTCTATTTACTGAACTTGTTTTGTTGCAACCCCTTCCCGTCCTTTTACTGAGCCGAGCCTACTTTTTATTTTTCCCCTCACTACCTCGGAAAGCCGTCTTTTATCCTTTAAAACCAGTGGGCAAAAACGCATTTTATCCACTATTGGGTACCTTGGAGCGTCCTTAAGTAACTTTTGACAGATAATACAAAATTCGCCATAGTAACTTAAATAATTTCAAACAAATCAAGTCTTATCGATAACTATTATTTTACGACTACGACGCACTATACATGGCCGTCGGGGCGGAAAGGTTGTCGAGTTGCGGCCACAATGATCGGTCCTGCAAGAACATGGTACAAAGTGTTTAGGACCTAAAGAAATTTCACAGCAATCCTGTGCACAGGCGCTCCAACGCAAAATGTTTGATGTACGTAAAAATATTTTTATGACCATTTTTTAAATAAAAAGATGGTTTATTATTTGGTACATAAAATGTACATTTATCTGCTATTTTAATTATATCTCGAAGTTGCGTATATTAGCAGAACGGTAGTAGGTACACTTCTCAGCCCGGTCACATTGGATGACCTGTGAGTCCTGTAACTGGCAAACTATGGAGGTACAATTAATTTCTGACTTGGTACATAATAATAATAATAATAAATTTCATTCATAAAACCTTATTGCTAATGTTAACAATGTGCTTGCGTATTAAGACATAGTACATACAATATTACATGCGTCTGAACTAGGATGATCCTGTGTTTCAGACAACGATAATAATTACAAAATTAGTGCAATTTGTGCACAAGGAAGGTATAGTATCGTAGTAAGGTATATAATAGTATCGTACAATCAGAAACAATTTGAATATAGAACAAAGTAACGTATATCTATTTAAAGTACATTCATATCAATAAATCGCCTATTCATATTACTTTAGGTATACATAATTACAGTGTCAGCATCTGCAATAGGCATGATGACAGTAATTGAAAATCACTAAAATATGGTATTTTCTTAGTGAAATTTTAACCGTAGAATTCGAAAATTGCTTATATTTTTTTATTAAGTAGGAGATTATTATTTATTTTGATAAAAATTAAACTGAAAAATACGGACGCCCGCCATGATATGTTAAGAGGCCGCAGTAAGCTCGGCCGAATTTCACCTTCCCATACAAACGTCGTTACGCTCTCATTTAAAAACTACGTCTTGGATAGTGACTAAACTTTGTATATACAATGACATGAGGTATATCTATGTCTGTAATTAGATTATATGGTTCCAATTTATAAAACAAAGTAAATACAGCAAAAACTAGTTTTGTATGAAAAACTTAAATTCGCTGTATTTTTTAACCGACTTTCAAAAAAAGGAGGAGGTTCTCAATTCGGTTGTATTTTTTTTTTTTTTTTTTTTTCAATGTTTGTTACCTCAGATCTCCGTCATTGATGAACCGATTCGGAAATATTTTTTTTTGTTCGTATGTATATACTTCCAGGTGGGTCCCATTTTTTTCAAAATTCAGTTAGATGATGGGATCCATGAGGAATTGAGGGGACTCCTCAATTTTATAAGGCACGCGTGTAGTGATTTTGGTATTTTCTGTTATAACTCGTGTATTTACATCCGGAATTATAAATTTGGTTGCGAGGAATTGATGATGAAGACCACAGATGACTTATCGAATTCCTCAATTATGTACTTAAAAGTGCAAAAGTACGTCACAGGTTCTGATAAGATTCCGTTGAAATAGGAACTAATGAAGTGCCATTGGTGATGATCGTTCTACCTACCTTCCTCTCAATTGCTCAAAGGTTAGCTGGAAGAGATCCCTTATAGGGATAAGTTCGCCTTTGTACTTTGATCTATTGTGTGACATGTATATTCCTTAACCTGTTATTGTGTACAATAAAGTGCTTACATACATACATACATGATCTTGGGGAATCGATGGAAGTCCTCAAATATTATCGGCCCACATACAGCGATTCGGTTTTTTTCTATAGTAATCAACGCATTTGCTATCGGAAATCAGTTCATGTGGTAAATTGTAAAAAATAGGAAATGTGCTCGTGGCTTGGCGGAGTACTAAATTGAAGTCGGTTAAAACTTTGTTTTTAAAGTAAATTATTTTATTATGGTATCTGAAGCTACGTAAACTAAATTCAGACATAGATATACCTCATTTCATTGAACATGCAAAGTTTAGTTACAATCCAACACGTAGTTTTAAAATGAGAGCGTAACTACGTTTGTATGGAGAATCGAGCTTACTGCGGACTCTTAAACACCAATCAGAGCGCATGACGTCACGTTTGTAGAAATACATACCCATAACGGCCATTACCACATAATAGTACATAATGGGTACATTTTATCACTGTTATCACAGCCTCGTACGAGCATGTGGCCGGGTCAGGACAGGGAACACACACTAGGGAGTTACCCTAACAAAAAAACCACACCATACTTATTATACTCTGCCTACACCTAAAGTGGGGATGTAATTTTGGTGTGGGGTATCGTTGGATAGCTTGTTATAGTACATACATTAAGTAACTAGGGCGGTGAATTCGTGAATGCCCCAGATAATGAATTTAAAAGGAAAACTATCACGGACAAGTAGGCATAAGTAGTTACCGAGTAATGACCAACTTAATGTGTACTTGGAAAGGCCAATTTTCGTACAAATCCAGCCGACGCAACCGCACTGCACGTCGATGGAACTAAGACAGACAGGCAACTACGGAACCCTACACTGCGCGTGTCCCGACACGCACTTGGCCGGTTTTAATGCTTTTTCGAGAAAATATAGAATTATTGATTATTTTATTTATATTTATTGAAAATGCCCATTAAGTAATTAAAGTAAAACATGGAACAAGCAGTTTCAAGTCTAGATCTGGAGCTGTAGAGCATATTATTATGTGGATAATTCGTGAATGGGCCCTCGCTGACGACGGGTGCGTCATTGTCGCCGCAGAAAGTCACGCCCAGCTGATAATCAAACTCACCAAAGTAATGGATCAAGTGGCTTCATGGTTCATCGCCAATGGAATGACACTAAATGTAGAGAAAACTAACATAATTACAATTTGGTCTCCGCGGCAAGAAAAGCATCACCTAGAAATAGTCTGTGATGGGCAGCCGGTTCCACAGGTCGACGAGGTAAGGTACTTAGGCCTGAGAATAGACTCTGGTCTTACATGGGGTCCTCATATTCACGGACTATGTGATAGACTCTCATCTGCGTGTTTTGCGCTGGGTAGACTGCGCCCTAGTTTATTTTTTATTTTATTTTACTTCCACTATCTATCTTCCACTCGCTCCTCGCTTATGGAGTTGACCTCTGGGGTGACGCTGCAGAGCGAGGAAGGGCGTTCAAGCTGCAAAAACGAGCCAGTAATCTGTTCATAGAACATAAAATACTAACCCTACCTAGTCTATATATACTCGAAATAGCTAAATATGTAAGAAAAAACCTTGAACAGTTTTCCACATACGCTGACGCTCATGACCGCAACACCAGGAGGCGTCACGACTTGCGACCACCTCTGACTCGACTGGCCAAGTCAAAAAAGCTCCTGAACACCATTGGTCCAAAAGTATACAATGCCGTACCAAATAACATAAAAAATGAATCAACTGACAAGTCGTTTATAGTCAAACTGAAAACAAAACTGATTTCTGACGCGTTATACACGGTTGACGATTTCTTCAAATCGTCCAGTAGATGATGCCTGATCGCTTGCCCACATTGAAACAAATATACACAAAACAAAAAACATTTTGTTAATTATGCTAAAAAAAAGACTGTAATTATAATTATCTCACGCATGACATTCCATAGCATAAGTACATATACATTCATATAAAGACTGACATGTAAAATACTTGTATTTTATCAATAAATGATTGAATTGAATTGATATTACAGAAGGGGAAGTTTAGCCGCAGCGGGATATTGCTAAATAAAACCTGAAGTCATAAGCCATAATCTTTACTCTTCGTAATATACAGTTACACAATCATATACTTTATCCATAACAAAAAATACAGGTACATAAAAATTTCATGAAAAACAACTACGCGTAAGTAAATTCCTATAATATTATTCGTTTCCCTCTTACGTCAACATTGAATCGTCACTTGAAACAATAACATTTAAATGTAGACTAGACATAATTTAAATAACGTGATTCTGATTACCTAACGAGGAATCACAATACAGTAAATTGAAATATTTTAACCCTTTTTCAGCCAGAGGCGGTTTATCGACCACATACCTACTACTATTAACTGAAGTTCTCTAGGTACATAAACAGTAATGTGTTTTGGGTATTATCCCTATCTGAATCCGTCCCTTTTGGTCTCGAGAATGACTACCTATCAGTATCCGTCCCTTTGACTCGAGAATGACTACCTATCTGTATACATCCGTTCCTTTTTGTCCCGGGAATTACTCTACTTGGTGACCGCACTGTAAGATTATGAGTATATGAAATTAAACTAAACTGTGGGCCTGAAAAAGGGTTATTTTATTATAAGGGAATCGATCTGCGAGTCAATGGCAGTCGCTTTACTCTGGCTCACAGGAAGTGGAGCGACGGTTTTCTCGTTATACAAAATTCCGTCTGGCGAATTTTTCTCGCGGCTCCAGCACCAGGATGCAGCGGCTGTGTCATAACCACCTTAGTCGAGGCACACTTATATTTTATTCCCTCTTATTCCAAATAACCAAATAGGATAAGGGAATAGTCCAGCTTATTACAACGTACTTAGAATGAATATGGCGAAAGAGTAGACATGAGTGACGCGAGTACGATAGTCGTATTGTGTAGGTACTTAGAGCCTCTACGCATTGATTAGCTAGTGTTTGGTGAGAGTCCGTACAAAAAATAGAAGTAAAAAATAGAACACGCTCCTATTTATATGAACTCCCACTAAACACTAATATTCGTGTATAGGCATAAGACAGGTAAAGTTTATTTCATACTTTTCAGAAGGACTACCTTCTGAAAAGTATGAAATAAACTTTACCTGTAGTTACCTTACCTGTTTACCTGTACACAGTTATCAAATAAGGCTTTCAGAGAAAATGTCGGTATTCATCTAGCAAGCATATAAGTAGATAATATGTTTTTGGCCCGCGATAGCGTAAGTTTCATGAATAGAGTTACCTACTGCATATGCATAAACCAAGCTACATAGACAAACAATAATAATTTCCACGGGCCAGATGAAATCCGGTCTAATGTAAATTTTCTGAAAAAACTTGTAAGGCCTTGTCGCATTCTCGCTCGCACTTACGAGTACACACCTACTTGCTAGTAAGGGACCAATGCTAGGAACGGCATCCTGATACGATTGGCACTTATTGATACGCTGTGGAGCCACTATTCAAGGATGGCATAACGTCAGCATGATTTAGTTATTGTGGTGGCGGGGTTTCAAAGTGGCTCAACTATGTCGAAAGCGTATTAGAACATGAAATATTTGTTAACAAGCATGGGTCATTCATTCATTAACAGTAAAGGTACATTCAGCATTTTAAAGATTGTAGCAGCAGCAGCCAAAGTAGTCAAATACTAATATCGTAACACGTCCTTACTCTTATTGTATTTGTTACGACATATTTGGCGAATACTACCACTACCAACATACATGTACATGTCGCCAATAGTGAAAATTATTACGCGTTTCAACCGTACTATTATTAAGACTGAAACAGCTTTAGCGCTTTACTTAATTAAATTGGTACTAATAATTTTCACTAGATTTGAATAACAATACTTATAAGTATATACCCACAAGATACAATTGGTGCACTTTAAGCGAGAGGGTTTACACACAGCGACTTAAAATGATTCGAAATACACATGACACAATACCAATGTAAATTTTATAGTAATAAATAAAACTGTTAGTCTCCATATGATATATTTGAAAAAGTAGAAAGTTAGTAAATTCCAGCGTAGAATAATTATGTCCACAATGAGCAATAATAGTACATTACTGCAGAGGCCGTGAAGTAAGGGAAGGGATTGCTGGACAAGCTTGGGGTAGACGGCCGAGTCGTAGACGAGGCCGGATACAACGAGTCCAGCAATCCCTGTTCCGGCCGAGGATTGTATAGTGCTGTTCTCAAACGATGTGAAGAAATATTAAAATTAAAATAAATCAACTAAATAATAGTTTTTTGAAATTACAATCGGAACGAGTTCAGAAAACAATAGGGAATATGCATGTGATTCAGAAATGGACAAAAAAAATCATGAGTAATCTTTATTGCTTAGTAAATATACACACATGATTATTTTTACAAATAATCATGTTTCTATTAACAAATTTAATTATTTAAAAGTAGTAATTTTCAAATTCTCTCGCAAATTTCCAAAACGCAACGCTATTGGCGGAGCGAATCGTGACGTCACCGTACACTCGGTGTCTACTGTCAACAGGTCGTTTGTATGATTATTGAAAATTATTCGCAATGTTTAGCCGTTGTTTATGATAAATAACCAGTGTTTTTTGGGAATTATTAACTGAAAGCAGTGACACCTTGTGAAAAAAGATTCGCTACAATGACTGGAAGCGGTTTTGTCAAGGCACAGTCGGATAATCTGCCTAAAATTAATGTGTTCATGATGACTAAGTACGTAGGTACCTCGTAGAGGTGTAATAACAAACTAGTACATATCTATATTATATAATCAAAGATATATAGGTATTAGGTATGTTACATGTTGAGAACATCTTTATGAACATAACAAACTTAGGTTGTTTTCATCAAGAGTTATAAATAAAACAAATTTGTGTAGGGCACTCAGTAAAAACAAAGAAACTTAGCTAAAACGTTTCGTGATCAAAATCAACACACGTTGACAACAACTGTTGATCAACAACAATCATAATATTTGTAACATTAATAACTAAAAAATTGGGACACAGAATAGTTTTATGAATAAGTACCGTACCTATATAATTACATTTTTAGGTTAGGTTATTGTTTATATTGTTCGCGAGTCGTAATAAAAAAGATTTTAGGTACAAACATATTTAATACTCACTTCGAAATGATCTTATCAACAATATAAACTATTCAAGCATGATACATTATCTCTCCTCATCGCCTTAGACCGTTTTTTTCTTATATTTGCATCTTTGGGCATATGAAAATATATCACGTCAGGTGCAGTTTTAATTTATTCCAAGTGCACGGTGACGTCACAAAATGAGCGCGCCAAAATGGCGGCGTTTCAATCGTCCGAAAATAATAGTAGTTTTCATTAATTTTTTTAGCTCATTTTTAGAAAGTCTTATATTTTTTCCGGTTTTATAATTACTTATAGAATCGTTTAAAAATATAAAAAAAATACATGAATATACCCTATTTAGGTGTTCGAGCCTTCGCTTGAACCACTTATGAGAATAGCCTTTCTATATTCCTATGTATATATACGTCATACCTGTACGTTAGAGGAGCTCCAACCGATGACGTCACTATACTTGTCTCTGTCTAGCCCCGCATGAGCGGCGCGCGGTGGCTTGCTGCTTCAGTACGCTTTTCTATGTTCGAGTGAGCGCACGCGTCACTAGTATTTCTACCAAGTTTACTTCGATGAGCTGCCGTCTCTATCTACATCAGGCGTCGACTGAAATATATACGGCCTATCGGAATAACATTCAGCGTTGCCTCAAAGCATCAACAGTAGTCGAGATTGCTACTAGTAAGTACCGAGTTCTGTACTCCTACTCGACGACACTAGCCAGACCAAGCTTTCCGCTCGGCGCCCAGAGCCCCAGCGACGAGTCAAACACGATGCGCCTAAGCACGTTGTATTGACAAGGCACAGAAATGTCGCCTCAAATCACAGCTACTCATGGCAGAGCGAGACGACCCTCGATCACCCACGTCGTCTCAAAGTCGTAGGGTCTGTAGTCTCAAGCACGTGAGCTCTGTCGCCTCGAATGTCATCGAGCGTCGTCTCGAATGACGTCTAGCGTCAAGGCCACGTATTTGCTTTAAACGTAGTCTCAAAAGCAATCTGGCTGTCGTCTCAAACAGCACTAACCGTAGTCCAAAAATCATTCCGCCTGTCGCCTCACACCACAGCGCACATTTATGAAGTAGCCTAGAACGGCGCTTCAAATCGTTAGGCATTTGGCTTACTCAGCCTGCTTTACTTAGCCCATGCGCTTTTTCCAGATTATGTCGACGATGATTACGATGGGGGAGCTGGCAGCGAGACCGCCGGAAGAAAACAAAAACGCTTTCTACGCTATCGTCGATGTCATAGATCATATTTTTCCGAATAACTGGCGAGAGTGGGAAATTTATGACTATTCGTTTCAAGATCTATTTGGCGAGGACCATCTCTCGCCGGCAATGGAAGTTAAGCTCAGATTTGCCATCCCTACCCTGGACCTGGCCCGGGCTTTTAATCCAACGGCAACATCCTTGCCGGAGCGAGTGTATAGGGCGATCCGAAGCACACTAGTCAGCTGGCCCTTGGGACGGGCCCTCATATATGCCCCACACAGAATAATGGAAAGGGTCCACGAGCCGTCGTACGACGATTTTATCGATACAGTACAAAGGATCAAGCCGACCATGCTGAGACGAAGGGCAGCATCAGTGGAGTTATCAGAGTCCGCACCCCCTCCGGCTGGCACGAGCAAGAAAAGGCCTTACGACTCACCTACATCACAGAAAATCCCTGCGACTAGCACGAGCAGGAAAAGGCTTGACGACCCTCCAACACTCCAGGCAAGCGAACAAATGGGTATTAGGGAAACCACGCCCAACATAACCGAAGGTAGCAGCGCACACCTATTGGCTTCCGTTCTGGGGCAACAAACTGAACTCTTTAATAAAATGATCAACATGCAAGCGGAGCAGAATGAGAACATTAAAAATTTAATCCGGAGTGCTGCAGGCAACACAACTCCCAGATTAGTACAGCAAGAGGATCTGGACAGCTCCTTTGAGTCTCAACCAGATAGCACAGACTCTAGGACCGAAGGAGAAGCGACATCCCCCGTGAACACCCCAGACTCAGACAAACCGAGTGACCGAGAAGAAGCACTTCGGGCAAAAATAGCAGAAGCACAGCGGGAATTAGCAGAGATGCAAGGTGCGGCACTCTCCTTCGATTTCACTCCCACTACAACCGAACGAGAGCCCAAAATCGCAAAGGCAGATCCAAAGGCAGTAGAAATCGGAAGAGACTGCCAGAGACTTGGCCAGAGTGGTTGGTACAATGTACGCTTCGCTGACATCCAGAAGCAATTCCAAGCCACTCCGGTGTTCACATCACTAAAGCCGAATAACCTGCTTGCGAGCGTCACACCAAAGTACAACAGAGTTGGGGAGACTCTGGAAAGATTCGACCTAACACTAGGTGCCGTCACACATGGCCTCATACAACACCGACTAATCTTCCAAAAGCTCCTAGACAGTCTGCCAAACGACATACGAAGGCGAGTAGGCAAAGACTTTGTTGAAGCCGATTCTGATTTCAGGAAAAGCACTGATGCACTAATTCAGTACACGTGTGGACGTCGTGCAGAAGTTCTAAGAGAAAGGAGGGAATTATACAAACCTCGAAACTCCGCACTAAGGGGCATACTACGAGACATCCCTCCTTCGGATACACACCTTTTTGAAGAAAAAGCCTTTATAGATGCTGTCAAGGAACAAGGAGGGATCCACAAATTCTTCCCCCCGAATCGAGTAAAACCTGTATCTAGGCCTACAACAGGAAACCAGCAGGAAACGAGGGATCACCCCCGTAGGCATTACCCCAAGGCGCGCCATAACCATAAAGATGCACGTAAACCTCCAAGGATGAACAGGCCATTTCGCCCGCCAAGGGATGAAAAACGTCAAAAACCGTTCAACAGGGGCAACAAGCAATGGAAAGAGGAGGGGAAATGACTCCTTCGCAGCGGGTCGCCTCTCCGACTACGTAACCAAATGGAGGGGAGCACCCGAATCCGTCTTGAAGATTCTAAAAGGTTACAGAATTCCATTCAAAAATATTCCTCCATTGGTAAAACTCTCCACGTCAGTCTCCTGGAAATTTCAAACCAAGGTATCTTCCGCAATGTCATCGGAAATAAAGAAACTTGTGAAAACGGGCGCTATACAACACAGCATGAAAGAATCCGGTTTCCTTTCCACTATGTTTCTCAGAACAAAGTCAAACGGAGAATATCGACCGATTTTCAACCTCAAGAAGTTAAACGACTTTGTATCAACCCCGAAATTTCGACTAATAAATCACCTGCAGATTCCACGACACATACGGCAGGGCGACTTCATGATGAAACTAGACATCACGCAAGCTTATTTTCACATCCCAATCTGCGAGAACCATCGTCGATACCTGCCTCTATCCTACCAGGGGATGATCTACGAGATGACCTGCCTCCCTTTCGGACTGGCCAGCGCACCGGCGGCATTTGTGAAAATCACAAACTGGGTTGCGCAACAACTTCGGAAAAAGGGCCTCAGAGTCCTGGTTTACCTGGACGACTTCCTGATTATTCACCAAGAACATTCAATCTTGGAGGAGCAAATGGAGATGGCAACTCCGTTCCTGAAAGATCTAGGGTGGCAAGTCAACCAGGAAAAATCCTCCTTGAGAGCATCTACCGAACTGGAGTACTTGGGCATTACCTGGAACACGAGGAAAAATACAAAATATCTATCGAAAGAAAAAGTAACTCAGCTACAAGGTTCCATTCAGAAGCTATTAAGGAGGGGGAGGTGGAGTTGGCACGATGCCAAGGTAATACTGGGCAAGCTAAATTTCGCTTCTTTCACAGTCCCCCTAGGTCGCCTTCATTGTCGCCCTGTGCAGAGAGCATCACGGGAGCTACCGAGAGAGGCTCCACATCAGAAGTTCCCTATACGAGAAACCGTGAGAACGGAGCTGATCTGGTGGATGGAAAACGTTTACAAGGGCTCTCCAATTCACCACGACAGTCCCTCTGTATTCATTGCCACGGATGCAGCCGACTTGGGATGGGGTGCCATCGTCAACAGTCAACGCCTAGAAGGCAGGTGGTCAGCAGATCAGAGGGTATGGCACAGCAATATGAAAGAGCTTTGGACAGTGCACAAAGTTCTTCGACGTCTAGGATCGGACCTACAGGGCAAGACCGTTATGCTACAGTCAGACAACCGAACGACGGTAGCTTACTTAAACAAGCAGGGAGGTACGAAATCAACGAAACTCCTGGTAGGCGCAACAAGAATACTTCTGTTTTGCGAGAAAATACAATGCCATCTAATCGCCCGACATATCCCGGGCATTTGCAACGGAATAGCAGACAGCTTATCGAGAGACAAAACATTACCAGAATGGCATCTTATGGCGACAGCCCGAGCACGGATATTCAAGGAATTCGGGAGACCGGAGATCGATCTTTTTGCCTCAGCGAGGTCAGCAGTCGTACCAATGTATGTGGGCGAAAACGCCAACGACGAGAACAGCCAGTTCACGGACGCTTTCAGCAAGGCATGGCACTACAACCTTGGATGGATATTTCCACCGCCAGCACTGATTCCGAGGGTACTGAATCACCTGGAAAGCTCGTCAGGACGTTACATCATCATAGCTCCGATTTGGGACAGAGCGTTCTGGATCCCAGACCTGAACAGGAGGCTAATAAGACCAATCCTTCGGATCCCAGAAATGTCCAGAAAAATCCAGCGAAATGTGATAGACCTTCGCACAAGGCTTCCTCCGCCAGGGATAGATCAGTTGCAATTGGGGGCCTGGTTGGTTCGGGCTGGTCTGATCATGTCACAAACTGGAACCAAGAGGATTTAAATATATTGGAGTCATCATGGAGAGGGTCAACTCTCAAGACGTACAAACCTGCCTGGAAAAGATGGTTAATATGGACAGCAGAAAAGAACATATCGCCAAATAACCCCTCTCCAGAAAGTTTAGCCAGATATCTATGCTATCTCCATAAAACCATACGGTTAGCCCCAAGGACAATAGCTCTGCACAAATCAGTAGTCGCGAATTTTGGAAACCCGGGCAGATCACACAAGCTCAGCTCCCACAGCTTGGTAAGACAAGTCCTAAAGGGCATATTCGCGAGCAATCCTCCAGTCCGAAAATGCTTATCATGGAGAATGGAAGACCTTTTAGATTTTCTAAGAACTTATCAGTTGGACGAGAAAAATCTCTTTGCTATATCCAGACACACTGCGATCCTACTTCTATTAGCGTCAGGCAGAAGGGTCCATGATCTAACCCTATTAACTATCGATAGCGAAGGCTTTGAAGATAAAGGTGACGAATTAATTTTCTGGCCGAAATACGGGTCCAAGACCGACTCAAACACCTATCGCCAATCAGGTTGGCTCCTTAAAAGTGGATCAGGAGACTCGGATGTTCGATTTGATTTAACCTGGTGTATACACCAGTTGATCTCATCGTCAAGGAATCGAAGGGGTTCGAACAACCTCATCAATTTATTTGTTTCCACAAGAGGTCCAATCAGAAACGCTTCCCGTACTATAATAGCTGGATGGATCAAAACAGTATTCAAGGAAGCGAGTATCTCTGCAACAGCTGGTAGCCTTAGAGCGGCCGTTGCAACATACAACTGGACTAGTAACTTATACAGGATTGATGAGATCCTACAAAGAGGTAATTGGAGATCAAAAAATACTTTTTATCACCACTATTTCAGGGAGGTAAGACCTCCTCCTGGACGCAATGAAAATATCTTAAGAGATAACTTTGCGGCATTGTAATCATTTATAATTAGTTTACTTCTGGCGCAGATTAGTATCGATTATGGCGCAGGTTATTGTTGATTATCACCACGATCACTGGAAATAAACACATAATAATCCAATTTATATTTTATTTTGACTATGTTTTCACTCCTTTCACAGTACGCTTTTTAATACACTAGCCCCTCATAAGGATCTAGCGGCGCCGGCAGATAATAAACACGTCTCATAAGTGGTTCAAGCGAAGGCTCGAACACCTAAATAGAACCGTTTTTCCCCCGAAGGGTATAAAACGGATATTTAGGTTTCAGCCGAAGCTTGAACCACCCCTTAAGGGCCTGCCGGCTTAATGTACTAAAGCAGCAAGCCACCGCGCGCCGCTCATGCGGGGCTAGACAGAGACAAGTATAGTGACGTCATCGGTTGAAGCTCCTCTAACGTACAGGTATGACAGGTATGATATACATAGGAATATAGAAAGGCTATTCTCATAAGTGGTTCAAGCTTCGGCTGAAACCTAAATATCCGTTTTATACCCTTCGGGGGAAAAACGGTTCTATTGTGTAATTTGCCGCCTTTTTTTATTTTTCAATGCCATTTCAACAAGCCGTTCGAGCACCATGTTTAACCGCGCATAAGTATGGTATCATGGATTTTGTTTTTTTTTAATGTCGCAAGTATGCTTACAGAGTCTAGTGGTGGTTGGCAGTATGTAATTTTTCCTTTGTCAGTGTACTATTAGTCAACAAATTTAAAAAGTTAGAGTAGCGGACAATAATGTTTTTAGTTAGGGTTTAGAAACTTCTTGTCTTCATTTCGTGATATTAAAGCATACATTTCAGAGCATGTTTGAGAAAACTATATTTAATAATATAACAATAACAATTTTCCATTAATAGTCATAATGCTCATACCTACAAAACACCGAATCTTGTCATTGCATGGTGAAGCGTATAATTACAAGCCAAAAAATTTTTACTAATCTGTTCATCAATTCAATTAATGACGGAGTTCTGAGGTAACAAACATTGAAAAAAATATATACAACCGAATTGAGAACCTCTTCCTTTTTTTGAAGTGGGTTAAAAATACTTCACTTTCTGATACTAGCGCTATCATTTAGTATGTTGTTAGGCATATTTCCTGGATTCCAAAACTGCCGGGAGACAATCTCTAAGGAGTCAGTCTCCCCAGTAATGACGTCATCAAAACCACCGCAACCACTTTTGGAAAAGTGTATATAACAATATACTCAAACCATGCAACGTAGGTACATACTCATGTGCGGTATCAAAAGAAAGTTGAATAAATTGTCTATAAATATTTCAATACATACGCTAGTTTAAGTACTATTAGCAATAGTATAAAAAATTCAAAGAAAAATCCTAGGACTTTCAGACTTTACGGCAAAACTTAAAACATCAATTTCATTTATTTCCAACTAATTAAATACACGAAGAAAAATATACAATACCCAATACTACTAAACTTGAAAAGATACACAAAAGTAATGTAAATCACAAATGACATCTAGTATTCAGCTTTACATTCCAGTTTGTTATTTTAAGACAAGAGCAAAATTGGGAAAATTATGCGCAAAAACCCAACAACGCAAAGCGACTTACAGGTAAAAAGAGCCCTGGCGGCCATATAAAAAGTATGGCCGCCAGGGTTCTTTTTACATGAGTCGACCTGTACCTATATCCGATGGCGCGATTTGTTAGGTGGACTTCCCGATATTTTTATTTTCTTGTAGAAAAATATCCGTTCGACTTTTTTGCTAATCGAAATCTTTACTAGTCTATAGTATTACTAGACGGAAAAAATGCAAATCTGTTTTTTACCCAATCGTAATATTTACTGAATTACTGATGTATAATTTTACTTCTAGAAGAAAATCCTAATCTGCTTTATAACCGATCTTAACTTTTGCTCATATTTATTTTTGCTTGCATAAACTAATCCGAAATGCCTTTTTATTCGATCAAAATATTTACTGCTATGTATTTTTATTGAAGGTCCGATATCTATTTTATTTAAGTAATTAATGGTTTTTCCCAAGCTTTAGAACTTTTTCGTACTGAAATAAGTATTTGCATTTATCTGTATCTCTGTACACTCTACCATTGACATTGTCATTTCATGTATTCATTCAAAGTGTTCAAAAATTACATAAACGCTCAATCGTATTCTAATCGCGGTTTGATAATAATCATGGATAGTTGGAACTGGAATAATGCTTTCGACATTAATACGGGTAATTAAGTACCTCCTACAGCAATATCAATATTACACTTGTTATTTCAAGTGATTTTACTCTTTATCTTTTAAGAGGTTCTTGTTGTGATAATTTTGAATAATGTTTTTCATGTTGTTTGTCATTTTTGATAGGCCTTGTCATTTATTTTCTTCGCATGGACGACAATTTTGTACGTCGAATATTATATTTATTGAATAAAGATTATTTATCAAAAACATTAATAATGGAGCTTGCATGCTCCAGTATAAGAAGTGTTCAGCTTGAGTTCATAGAAAGTACTTACGGCCAGGGTTGGGCAGTATTTCAATTACATGTATTTGAAATACGTATTTGAAATACAAATACGTATTTTGTATTTGTATTTCAACTACAGGTTGGAGAAGTATTTTGTATTTGGTATTTGAAATACCGCACTCACATGTATTTCGTATTTTGTATTTCAAATACTTTAAGTTTTAAAATACATTTGCACAAAAATACATGTTATTTATTTCTATAACCGTATAATGGAACGTTTTTAATATAGTTACGGGCTTAGGGCACTGTGCTGTGGCAACACTTTACTGTAAGTGTCAACGACAAACGTCAGGTGCCAATTTATGAATTTAGTTCGTTACGCGGTTTTTTATTACGTAGCATAACCCAAACTCAACGGGGTTACGTCGGTTAAGTACTGAATTCCCATGGCCACCTTCTGTCTCCATCATCAGATCAGCTGTACTGTATGGTACCGTACCATAATATTGAATTGTCATCCAAACTATACTTATACCCAAAATTTCAGCTCAATTGGTCACCGGGAAGTGGGTCAAGTTAAATACCTATAACATGACAAGTTAAATACCTATAAGCTTGTAAAAATGTGTAAAAAGTGTTGTGAAATAAGTATTTTGTATTTTGTATTTGAAATACATTATTTTGAATACTGTATTCTGTATTTTGTATTTCAAATACCTGTCACCAAAGTAGTTTCTAGTTTGTATTTCAAATACATTTTTACATGTATTTTGTAATTTGTATTTCAAATACAATGAAGCCAGTATTTTGCCCAACCCTGCTTACGGCGGGCAAATTTTGATACGCGGCGGTTATCGACACTGCTTAAAAAGGGAAAATAAAAGTTCATCGGTGTGGACATGTGCACAAACCTTTTGCAAAGGATCTATTAAGGTAAATAGCGACATAACCAGCATTTTACAAGAATCTCATCATACTTGCGTACCCGACTTTGAAAGCATCAAAATTGAAAAGAGCATAATTAATTTAAAGCACCGGGTTGCTACTGATTACCGCCCGATACCACAACTTTACAAAGAAGAAATGGCTAAATTCATGTCCGAACCATATGCTGATAAACTACCATCTTTTCATAAACTCAGAGATATGCTATATAAGCACCGGAATGCCAAGTTGAGTTTAAAATCTTGCGATGAAATCGTAATACCTGAACACCTAGACGAAAACTTCTTATGTGCTAAAGTTGATGAAATGCTCATCTTTATGACACCGGATTTTAAGAAGAATATAAAAAAGTTGATACATTTTTCATGGATCGAACCTTCAAAATTGTACCAAAACCCTTCATCCAGTTATATGTATAGTATCCATGGAGACATAGGTAGAAATCACGATTTCACAAAAGTAATGCCATTCATGTACATATTATTACCGGACAAAAAACAGCAAACATATGAACTTATGTTCAATGCTATTAAACGGTTAGCGTCTAATTTTGTGCTGGAGTTTATGAATTAGCGGCTATAAATGCTTTAAAGCGTACGTTTTCTTCGGCAAATATTAATGGTTGTTTTTTTCACTTCTCACAAGCTATTTGGAAGAATGGTGACAAAATGGAAATTTGTGATACCCAGGAAGGATGCAATTACGTCAAAAAATGTGTACAAGTAGCTCATCTGCCCGATTCAAAGATTTTAGAGCCTTTTATGAGAGATTTTTATGGTGTACCTTACAGGGGAATGCACCAAGTGTCAAGAATATAGAAAAGTTTCATAATTATTTAGCCACTCAATGGTTCAAAACAAAAAATACAGATTTAATCTCGTGTTATAACCATCGCCACCGGACGACTAATGTTGTTGAGGGATGGCACAGTACCAACACCACCAGTTCATAAGGTCTGACTTAAATTTGTTCTTTTTTGTGTCATTGCTTAAAGAAGAAGCAATTGAACAGGATATTACGTTCAACCAAAATGCATTACAGGTCGATATTTATAGAAAGAGAAGTAAAAAAACTATTGATATATGCTTCGAGAAATTGTCATACTTGAAATATTAACCCATTACTTCTTAAAGATGAACTGGAGATAAGTGCATAAGTGCTGAAATAATAAATGGTTTTTTTTAAAGTTTAACATGAGCTTAGTTAAACGTAGATATGATTATTTAAATAATTTTTTACAATACTTTACACACATTTCATTACGAAATTTATGTATATTTTCTTATAGTCGGCTAGCCTTACCTATTTAATAGTAGATTGTATTATAAGGGTCTAAAGTAAGCCATATTACCAAGAGATGGATATTTTCCCGAACGAAGTGAGGGGAAATAGTTCGAGGGGTAATATGGCTTTTAGACCAGAGTTATACACTCTACTTTTCACTTCGACTGCGAGAAAATAGTAAAAACAAAGATTATCCATCCACAATCAAAAATTATTATACCAAGGCGAAAAGATTGTTCAATTTGGCGCCATTCTTTTTAATAAACTGTTTTGACACAGATACAAAATATTCACGAGACGAATAAACGCCTCTGACCGTCTAATAGCGGCGTAGTCTATCCCGCTCAATCTTCATAGTTTATGTCATGTCACCAATCACAACTCTTTAAAATAACATTAGTATTTGCTGTCTACTAACCAGAATACAGCTAGATATTAAAATCGACCAATCAGGAAACAGAAATCAATTCAAACAATAGGAGTTTTTCATTCCCTAATTTACAATAATTAAAAAAATAAACGCCTCTGACCGACTATAGCTCCATCCAAACGTGCAAGCGTGGTTAACTGCATACATGACTCATGTATACATTTAAGAGTCCGCAGTAAGCTCGATTCTCCATACAAACGTAGTTACGCTCTCATTTTAAAACTACGTGTTGGATTGTAACGAAACTTTGCATGTTCAATGAAATGAGGTATATCTATGTCTGAAATTAGTTTACGTAGCTTCAGATACCATAATAAAAAAGATACAGCGAATTTAAGTTTTTCATACAAAACTAGTTTTTGCTGTATTTACTTTTTTTTATAAATTGGAACCATATAAACTAATTACAGACATAGATATACCTCATGTCAATGTATATGCAAAGTTTCGTCACAATCCAACACGTAGTTTTAAAATGAGAGCGTAACTACGTTTGTATGGGAAGGTGAAATTCGGCCGAGCTTACTGCGGCCTTTTAACCACGCTTGAAAAACACCCAATGTTTGAATTGAATTCCGTTTCCTGATTGGTCGATTTTAATGTCTAGCTGTATTCTGGTTAGTAGATAGCAAATGTGTGTCTAACCCGTGTGGTGTCGGGTTAGAATTTCACCACCCCCTTTCTTCCCGTGGGTGTCGTAAAAGTCGACTAAGGGACCAGGGTTGAAGTGTGTTGTGGGCGATAGGCTAGCAACCTATCACTGCAATATCACATTTTGTCGATATTTTATACCCACATTTATGCTAAAAGTGGCGCTGGAACATACGTTTCATGTGCTCTGCCTACCCCTTTTGGGAATAAGGGCGTGAATGTATGTATGTATGTAGATAGCAAATACTAATGTTTTTTTTAAGTGTTGTGATTAGTGGATGTTTGTGTGACAGTTCAATACAGTTGTGAGTGGTCAAATTAAAATGTTTTATAAATCATAAATATGTATATGTCGCATCCTGGTCATGAGTACGGAAGTTTTCTTGAGTCCGTACTAATGACTCGTCTGAAGCAGCAGCGGAACGCAAGCGCCATCTGTGGCGCTGTACGGAGTCTAGGAGTGGTAGCGTGGACCTGGACTCCTGGAGGTCGAGCATTCTATGTCTGACCGTGGCAAAGTGCGCTAGTCTCTTGGGAACTGTATCGCGTTTCGTTCATAACGTTGATTATTCTGTTGTGTACCTAATTGTAATTACTTGAAGAGTAAATCGAATATTGAGTTGAGTTCTTGAGTTCAATTTCTACATTACAACTACTTATGTCCGATCATGAGTTCAAACCATCCTTGATCCTACATATAGATATTTTCCCTAGGGGCTAAATGTACTACTTTAGCCCCGCTTGCCAAGTCTAATATGATGCACTTTTTGAGCATGAGAAGTGAAAAAATATTAACATACCTACCTATTAGAAGACCAATTTGAATTTGAATATGTCCCTTTAACCGCTTACAATGCTCGTGTCGCCGTCGATACGAAGATGCACCACGCAAAGTAGGGCTTGAATAATCCATGATGCGATAGTGTAGGTAGGTAATTGCAATGTATCGAGTCGCTCACCGACTAAACTAAACTGAATAAACTTTTGGTAGAATAATAAATAATATGGTAGATAAAATAGACATCGGACCTTCAATAATAGTACATTACTGCAGAGGCCGTGAAATAAGGGATTGCTGGACGAGCTTTGGGGTAGACGGCCGAGTCGTAGACGAGGCCGGATAGAACGAGTCCAGCAATCCCTGTTCCGGCCGAGGATTGTATAGTGCTTTTCTCAAACGATGTGAGGAAATATTAAAATAAAAATAAATACCTACAAGGTAATCAATTAAATACTAGTTTGTTGAAATTACAATCGGAACGAAAGTTCAGAAAACAATTGTGTAATTTGCCGCCTTTTTTATTTTTTAAACATGACATTTCAACAAGCCGTTCAAGCACAATGTTTAACCGCACATAAGTAAAGTACCATAGATTTTTTTTTATGTCGCAAGTCTGCTTACAGAGTCTAGTGGTGGTTGGCAGTATGTAATTTTTCCTTTGTCAGTTTAATATTAGTAAGCAAATTTAAAAAGTTAGAGTAGCGGACAATAATGTTTTTAGTTAGAGGAGAGGAGAGAGAGGGAGCCATAAACAAGAAACTTCTTGTCTTCATTTCGTGATATTAACGCATACATTTCAGAGCATGTTTGAGAAAAAATACATAGCAGTAAATATTTTGATCGGATAAAAAGGCATCTCGGATTAGTTTATGCAAGCAAAAATTAATATGAGCAAAAGTTAAGATCGGTTATAAAGCAGATTAGGATTTTCTTCTACAAGTAAAATTATACATCAGTAAATATTAAGATTGGGTAAAAAACAGATTTGCATTTTTTCCGTCTAGTAATACTATTAGACTAGTAAAGATTTCGATTAGAAAAAAGTCGAACGGATATTTTCTACAAGAAAATAAAAATTTCGGGAAGTCCACCTAACAAATCGATGGCGCTGGTATCCGAAAGTGAAGTATTAGTTTAGCGAAATCCCGTAACAACACGCACTAATCTACACTATTATTATAAAGAGGAAAGATTTGATTGTTTGTTTGTTTATGTGTTTGTATTGAATTTGCTCCGAAATTACTGGACCGATTTGAAAAATTATTGTATCATTAGAAGTCGACATTATACCTGATGGTGATGAACATATAAGTAGTAGGGCAGTTTCAGGTGATAATGTGGACACGCTGGACAAAAGCAGCAAATTTTTTTCAGGTACTTGTTAGGTTCATAGCTTTAGGTTTTTGATGGGAACCAACTCCTCCGTCGGCCATCTTTAGTTTTATGGCGGCCATTTTGAATTTTAGTTTATTTATCAATATCCTGAGTTCTATTTAACGTAGAATGACAAACTTAGTGTCTAAATATACATATTTAGAGTCAAGGAATTCAACTAGATAGACTAGAACGCCCATAAATCAAAGAAAACATTTTCCATATAGTTAGTATGGAACATTATTATATTTTTATTACTCGTTATTATAGAGGCTATAGTGACACATAATCTCCGGAAATTTCAAGTAGCTACATATTACGGTTCTAGAGATATACCGATAATTATGGGCGGGCAAAATAACGCCATAAAATTACGTTTCATGTATGAGAGCACTGTTCAAATTTTTTATTTTTTTGAATGTATGTTAAAGCAGCAATAGAAACACTACTTCTGTGAAAATTTGAATAGTCTAGCTATTGCTGATACGCAGACAGCCGGATGGACAGCGGAAGCTCAAGAACAGGGTTCCGTTTGATATCCTTTGGGAACTCGACTCTAAAAACTATCTAGTTGAATTCCTTGACTCCAAATATGTATATTTAGACACTAAGTTTGTCATTCTACGTTAAATAGAACTCAGGATATTGATAAATTAACTAAAATTCAAAATGGCCACCATAAAATTAAAGATGGCCGACGGAGGAGATGGTTCCCATCAAAAACTTAAAGCTATGAACCTAACAAGTACCTGAAAAAAATTTGGTACTTTTGCCCAGCGTGTCCACATTTTCGACAATTTGTTCGAGAACTCTGCCCCACTAATAGGCTTCTTTTTACCGCGGGAAAATGCTTCATTTCTACGGGAAAACGTGTAATCCGTGCGAAGCCGGGCCGGACAGCTAGTATAATATAATCAGGAAAGCGGTTTGATCGTGGGTGTGTGCGTAAGCTCAGAAACGAAGAAACGTCAGAGGTCGAATTACAACAAACTTACTGCCCGTGAACAGTATGTTATTAGTTTAGTAGATAATATTAACCGGGCGGTTTTATAAAGATGCGTTAGACCAAATGTTAGATCAAATTTAAGTAACCTATTTTTTTTGCGTGTGGTGTCGGGTTAGAATTTCACCACCCCCTTTCTTCCCGTGGGTGTCGTAAAAGTCGACTAAGGGACCAGGGTTGAAGTGTGTTGTTGGCGATGGGCTAGCAACCTATCACTGCAATATCACATTTAGTTGATCTTTTATACTTACCCACATGTATGCTAAAAGTGGCGCTGGAACATACGTTTCATGTGCTCTGCCTACCCCTTTTGGGAATAAAGGCGTGAATGTATGTATGTATGTATTTTTTTTGCGAACATGTTGATAGGTGTATGTGAAGTCCCCATCCCGCACTGGGTCAGCGTGGGGACTAATGGTTAGGTTAGTCACTTAATCGTCAAGTTAGTCAGCAGAGCGCCAGACTCGCAAGCGTTGGTTTTATATGTCTTTGGAATGTACCGCTGGTACTAGGCACGATTTTATACATAAAGGGCGCTTAATAGCGAAGACAAAACTTCCTCTTGGGTTAAGAGTTGTCAAAAAGTGAAAAGGGTCAATACATTATACTAATCATTATTATGCAAACTTATTTGGTGTTTCACTAACGAAACTACTTGAAAATGAGCTACGCGCTGAATGTAATCTTATCATGGTAATAGTATTGCATGAGCAACAAACTGTCACTTGTCTCCAAAGGTTTATACAAATGTAGCGGTTTGTCACAACAACCGACAGACACAGCTATAGTTATAATATACATACCTTCTCGTCTCTCATAACTCTCATTCCATTGTGCTTGCGTTACATATTTAACTAATTTATTATATTAATTATTTATTAACTATGTGTAGGTATATACGTTTGTAGAGGTAGTATGTTGTGTTGCGTTCCGTGGGTCACGTACGGTGCTGTCTGAAAATCAGCGCTGTAGGTGTCTGTCTGACACCTTGGCATAATGCTGAGACAGCGACCGATTCACTGCCGCGAAGACACACACATTATGTGTCAATTGTATTGTATTTTTTGTCTCTGTGTGTCTTTTGTGTAGTGAATAAATGTCTTCTTGTTTTATTTCTCTTTCTTACCTTTCATTCTAACTATAGTTGCACCTCTATCGGTTGTTGCGATAAATTTCTACGTTTGTCAAGGCCCGGGGTAAAAGCCTGCTCATAGAGAATCGTATTCGCCATCGTCATAGAAAATACCTATGGGTGTGGGGTCCAGCAACGCCGCCTGTGGGTTTACACTTTTCTTGTCACTCTTAGATTTCTTGTGCTTCTTTCTCTCTTTCTTCTCCGATTTTTCACTTAAATCGCCTTTGTCTTTGTCTTTAGACTTCTTCTTTTTGTGTTTTTTCTCACTCTGAAACGACAAAGTTCTTAATAAAGAGTCTTTCACAACTACACTCGAGATGAATGACACAGGGTACATTTTTTGTGCTGATATTACAATGTGTATCGTTTTAGCTATTGTTGTATCTAATATCTGTAACTCACCTTCACTTCCGATTCCTTCGCAAAGTCGGGATCCTCCCCTCCTAAAATGATACAATATTATTTACATTAATAACTACAACTTAGAAAAGTTGAAAAACCCCCGACATTTTCATTTAAAAGTTCAATATCTCAAAAACGGCTGAACAGATTTTCATGAAACATGGCTAAGAACACTAGGGATAAAATTATGTATGAGACGAAAAAAACCGCATTCAAATCGGTCCATCCGTTTGCGAGCTACGATACCATAGACAGATACACAGACAGACACGTTAAACTTATAACACCCCTCTTTTTGAGTCGGGGGTTAAAAATTGCATTAACTGACCCTCCGGTGACCTCCTCGCGCTTGCATCTCCGGCCCAGAGGGGGAACTCGTTCTCCATAGACATTTGCACAGATTCGCTCGTGGGGTAATCCTTCACGGTGAGTTGAGAGAGTCGGTCCTGGGGTTCGCCCTTGGCTTGCTCCGCTGCGATGTCTTGTATCATCGAGGCGTAGTCGATGTCCACGTCGTCTTGTTCGACGGTCACCTTCGGGTTCGTCGCCTCGTCATCACTAGAAATACGAGTCTGTTATCCGCGGGCTATCGTGAATATTACCAATTTACGGCCCGGCCTCGCGACAAATGGTGTCATTATTAAACGTCCAACAAACCTATTTTAGCAAAAATGTCGTTAAAATTGGTTTGTCTCTATCTGCATTTTGACAGCACATTTTATTTCATAACGAGACATAATAAGTCAGTAGGTATAGTTTCTGAACGAAACAAATTATTTATTAAATATTTTTGTTTCGTGTTATTTTTAAAAGCACTCTATCGGCAATAGAGGGATGGCAGGTTCGAGTCCTGTCGGAGGCTACAGACGAAGATGGTTAATGGTTGACGACCTCTGTAGCCTAGTTGGTAGTGACCCTGCCTACGAAGCCGGAGATCCCGGGTTCGATTCCCGGAAAGGGTATTTATTTGTGTGATGAGCATGAATATTTGTTCCTGAGTTATGGATGCTTTCTATGTATTTAAGTGTTTATTTATCTATATAAGTATGTATATCGTCGTCTAGTACCCATAGTACAAGCTGTGCTTAGTTTGGGACTACGTCGATTTGTGTAAGATTGTGTCCCCAAATATATATTTTTCCATTATATTATTTCTCTCTGTATCATATAGTTTATAATAAGTCAGGTTGTGTTTAGCTTGCGTACCTCTCGCTCTCATAGGGCACGTCCTGGTTGGACGCGGGCGCGAGGTCGTCCAGGAAGCTGCTGTCCAGCGCGCCCGCGTAGAACTCGTCCAGCGTGCCCGACGGCGACTTGGCGGACGGCGTGCTTTGCTCGCTGCACAACACAGTGTTGAACATTATAAATTACAACATAGGGTTAAACATTATACGTTACAACACAGTGTTGTTTAACAACACAGCGTTAAACGTTATACGTTACAACACAGGGTTAAACATTATACGTTACAACACATGGTTAAACTTTATACGTTACAACACATTGTTAAATATGCATTACTACACAGTGTTAAACATTATAAGTTACAACACAGGGTTAAACATTATACGTTACAACACAGTGTTAAATATTATACGTAACAACACAGCGTTAAACGTTATACGTTACAACACAGGGTTAAACATTATACGTTACAACACAGTGTTAAACATTATACTGAACAACACAGAGTTAATTATACATTATAACTAGTGCACTATTAATTACCCTAATAATACCTAATACATGGGTTATTTTTAATCAAAAGTGTGCACTCTCATTTAGTCAGTCAGCTTTACATTAGTACACAGTGTTAAACGACATTATACGTACGTTACAACACAGTGTTAAGCAGTATACATTACAAGACTGCCTCAACACCAATACTATGTGAAGGTAACGACCGCTATTCCTCTTTTATATTGACTACTATCTTTTTTTGTATTAGGACTCGCTAATCGCATTCCCATAAATCCTTTTGATATAAATACATTCCCTTACATTATTCCTGCGATAAGAAGTATACGTACCAAAACGAAAAGCATACACATCTAAGCATTTTTAATATCAGCACGCACTGACTAGATATACAAAATTAAACTTGTAATACGCATCATTACTGCCGACTGTCCAGACGATTTTTTATTACATGACTTCTTTATTAAACCCTCCCTTTTCTACCCCTTTAGTCAAAATTATTGCTTAACTCACGAGTAAACGTTTTCTTTTCTTTCAATACACACCTTTCTGGAAGGCTGGGTCGGGGCGGCTTAGTGGCTGTGCCGAGAGGGGGCCCTTGTCTCATCAGCACAGGGCTCACGTATTGATTCTGCATCGGCGTTCCGTGCTGCGCCTTGATGCCTAACGGATTCAGTGACTGCGCCAGCTTTGAAAATAAACAAAACGTATGTATGTACGAAAGATCGAAAAGTGGCATCCCTAAATTATGAGCGCCCGCACATTACGGCCACTAGACGCGTCCACTTGGCCGCGAACCCGCCTGGTACTCCTCGTAGGCACTCTCGTAATGTTTGCTTAGATGCCGGCTCAGCGCGTTAGGCGGGCAGTAGTATAAACCTACACGCCTAGCGAGTTCTGTCATGTCGGTTTCTGGTGTAATGTTCAATTTATAGTCCGTTTTATGTATTTGTATAATTTATTTTAAAAAACTCTTCTGTAGGTTGTGACTAGTGGCTCTATTCGCGGGCGACCTATATCGGCTATTCATACTATCCTGATAGCAATTGGGTCAACCAAATTTTACCTGGGGTTCGGTGCCTAAATCTTGATGAGATACGTTTGATTCCATGCTCAATGATTTAGATGTGTATTAATTAACATATTTGTAAAATTTTGTTAAAGATCGTCGGCTCACTGTCAACTGTTAGTGTCAACCCACTCAGGCATATAGAGTGGCAGGCATATTACGGTGGGTCCGAACGGTTCCATTATGGAGGCTTGCATCAGCCGCACTACACTGGCCAAATAACGTAAAATATGGCGCTGGCTGCTGTCTAACTTCCCATACAATCAGATTTAACGGACGTAAATTACGATTACCGACTGAATGAATGAACGATCCATAAATATCGGAGAACTGACCGTGGCTAACTAAAGATAGTTCGTAACAAAGAGTGGACTTGACTGTTCGAAATACTCGATTACGGTCAAACCGGGCGTTCGGCACTGCGGCTCACGCGGCAAACGAAGCACAGGATTTATTATGTACAAACTTGCATTGCTCGTCCGTCCGTAAACGACACTAAAAACGTTGACGACAAAACGACACTAAAAGTGTTAATGTCAAGCCTTGTTGTTGAACAAGTATGGACAGACTGCTAGTCGAGACTGTACTCACCAGCGGGTTGACGTCGGGCGGGACGATGGGCTTGCCGGCGCCGAGCACGATGCTCGGCGAGCGCTCGTTGCTCGCCCGCTGCTCGGGCACGCTCTGGCTCTGACGCCGCTTGTTCGCCAGCCGGTCCACGAACAAGTCGTAGTGAGACTCCTCAGAATTCTGAGACCGCAAGGTAGTTTTGAAACCAGCGTTTGACAACACGCAATGCGCATAGGGAAATTATATGGGAAATCCAAAAGGGGCCAAAAATTCAATATCAAGATAGCTATTACACATAGTAGCATTAACGACTACTCATCTATACTATAAAGGCCTGCACACAGCGGTCGCGGTTGCGGATAGGGCGCGGGCCCGCGCAAGTTGTAAAATATTGAAACTACACTTCAAACACACATCGAACGCGGGCTTGTTTCTCTAAGGTACTAGTTACAAATTAAGGTACATGCCTAAATAGGCAACACTGAGTCGTTTGACCAAAAACGACTGGCCATTTGAGCTATGTTGCATGATTAGCTTCGCAAAATTGGGTAGTTGCCACATGTTAAGAGGCCGCAGTAAGCTCGGCCGAATTTCACCTTCCCATACAAACGTAGTTACGCTCTCATTTTAAAACTACGTGTTGGATTGTAACGAAACTTTGCATATACAATGACATGAGGTATATCTATGTCTGTAATTAGTTTATATGGTTCCAATTTATAAAACAAAGTAAATACAGCAAAAACTAGTTTTGTATGAAAAACTTAAATTCGCTGTATTTTTTTTACTATGGTATCTGAAGCTACGTAAACTAATTTCAGACATAGATATACCTCATTTCATTGAACATGCAAAGTTTCGTTACAATCCAACACGTAGTTTTAAAATGAGAGCGTAACTACGTTTGTATGGAGAATCGAGCTTACTGCGGACTCTTAAAATTAATAACGAAGTGTTGCTAAATGGACAGTAAACCATCATATTATTGTAAAAAGTATAAATTACAAAATATAATTAATAGGTATCATAAAAAGATATGGACCTTTTCTATTCTACAAGTGAATATTTAGAGCTAACAATAGAATCCGTACGCTCTTATAGAAACATAATTGTATGACTATGGATATTACACAATATTTCGCGACGGAAACAGCAATTTACTTGATTATAGAAATAGAAATAGAAATAGTTTATTCGTGACACATATACATAACTAAACAAACAAAAAAAAATCAAATAAAACATCAATATTATTAGTGTCACGAAACGGCCGCAACTCAGCATTGTTGCTAGCGTAGCCAGCGCTGGTCTTCCGTTGCGACCATTCGGTGAAAAGTGCACGGCGATAACGACCCGGTTACACGCACGGATCACAATCACAATTACATAAATCCTTACATAACGTACAACTTTAAAAAAAAAAAAATAAACAAAGAGAAAGAATAAAAAAAGAGAGAAATAAACAAAAGTAATAAAAAATTTTAAATTACACATTTAAAATTAATCTTAACATTGCACAACGAGCAAATAACAGAAATATGTAAGAAACAAACAAAATGAGAAAAATGACGTAAGAAACAGACAAATTGCGAAAAATTTCGTCCTTACTACAAAAAAAGCAGACAAGAAAATATGATTCTCCATACGATTAGTACATATAGCAAAATGTGACGCCATAATATAATGTAATGTCAATTAGTATGAAGCAATTCGCCAGCGAAATCAGTCTTTGAATAACATTTTTGGGTATTTATGTTCTTTCATTGTAGTTGCTCCCCTAAAAAGCATTTGTCCTCCAAAAACTGGTTTGAATGGCATCGTAAAATAATGTTAGGACACAAGCCTAATGTAGCTTCTGGAAACAGGTCACAGCCAAACAAAACTCGACCTTGGCAGGGCACTGGCGAAATTATTTGACGACATTAGGAGTGCATCATCCCTGTAGACTGTACCTGTATAAAAATATGCTTACTTGAAAGTCATCAAGTTCCTTCTCAGTTTCCTCCATATCCTTCTGATTTCTCTGCAATTGCTCAAGCAGACTAGTCCTCTGTAACCTCAGGAACGGTACACTAAGGAACTTGTGCAGCAGACGTAGACCGAAGCCGTTTCTCATGGAAGACTCCGCATAACGCACTGGCGCAGTCCTGTTCAAGTAAAACGATCATAAAAACTGGAAACCCAATGTAGATTTACCTGACATAGTCAATATGTGCCTCATACACACGCTCAATGAGATGACCAATATTGACTATGTCGTTTTATAAAATTTATTTCGATTTATGTACACTCTTCATAGTCCGTTTGTTTCGCAAATGCACAAATGCGGATAATGTGACAGCCTCATGTTACTCAAACCCGCGGTGTCCGGTCCGGTAGCAGACCACACACAGAAACAACCACGAAACATGACACTTACAGAGATGAAAACTGCGGCGCTACCACGAAAATCGAAACTTTGAAGTTCGTAATACATGCATCCCTGCCATTTGAATAATGTAAGTGCGATAGAGATGGAGATACCTGAACTCCGAAGTTCGTGGTTATAGCTCTGTGCATGGATTTTCAATCTCAACACGTGAAAGTTATGTAATGTTGGTACTGCTTAGCCTTATGATTTATGTGAAAACTAGATATGTTGATATATATCAACATATCCAACATATCCGTTCCATATGGAAGGTTGGCTCATGCAGTCGTCTCAGCAATTGTACCATAATTAAGAAGGGGAGGAAAGAAGTCACTCCATTCAAAATATTATTCAACTGATCACTTTATTTTATTAGTACTATTTAAATTTCGAAGAACGAAAAAATACTTTTTCTTGGTCTGGGATTTTGAATGGAGTAACTGCTCTTATCGTAATTGAGAAATATACGTGTATTACGCTGTAGATCCTTTATAGTTCAGTTTATTCTTTGATTATTAATACCTGGCTTTAAACATAAGTTATACGCTGCAGACATTCCAAGTCTTGAAAACAAGCCACACTCAAGTTACCTGGTGAGTTTAGCCTGTTCGAGCGCTTGCTCAATGTGGTGCGGATGCACTTGCCGGTGGTGCTGCATGTCGCAGTGGTTCCCGAGCACCACGACAGGAATGTCGGCGGGCACGCGAGACAACTCCTTCACCACATACTCAAATGTCCTGAGAATTTTGTTAAATATTCGTTGGAGGAAATTGTCAAATAGATGAACTAGTCTTGAAGCACTAGTTAAGTAAATGATCTTGACAAAATAGTATACTCACTAGGGTTCCAATTTTTATTTTGTGTAAGTTTTTTTAGTATGTGCATTCAATATTTAAAAAATCATGTACACTACATCATTACTTCAAACCAAGAAATGATGCTCTATACATATTTAACTATGGGTCATTATTTCTGAGAGATGAGACATTATAATCTTAGATACATCATTATAAATAGTAGTAGTCATGAAGGGTTCAAGAACTTTTCCAGTCAGAATATCATGGGATTCTAGTACTGTTTTAGTTAATACTGCTGCACATGCCAATAGAAGCACTTGGAAATTCCCTCTTGTAAAAAATGGAACTAACCCATTGAAAAATATAGACCCACAGCCATAGTAAGAGGGACTTACCAAGGTTTGGTGATATCAAGCATCAATATAACTCCAGTTGCATTCTTGTACACATCTAAGAATGTAGCATCCAGCACTGGGGTCTCACAGCCCTCATCCTGAGCTACAGAAGCTTGGTTCTCTAATTTTAAGCCCAGGGGAGACTTCTTCTTTGTTCTGCCTTTATCCACTACCTCCCACACTTCAACCTGTTACCATAAAATAATGTTATAAATCTGTAAGTTTAACTACTACTAATTTTTATTGGAACAGACTTTAGTTAGCAAAGTTTTAATTTCAGTAGCATACTTACTTTGACTATATGTTCAGTATTTTTATAAGTCCAGTGGATGGGAGCTACTTGGATTTGATCGGTGGGAACATATTCCTCTATAAATGGTCCGCCTTGCAATCTTTGGAGCAGACATGACTTGCCAACATTCCTGTCTCCTTTAATCAATATTTTCACTGCAAACAAGGGAAGGATTAAGATGAAGTGCCAACCAAATATAGGACTACATTTAACTCATACCCACCTCATATTCATTATCTAGGCAGAAATTATAATCTAACAAACCTTTTCATAATACTGTTCGCGACTAGGTGGCAGAATAATACCAAGCAACAGTGATTGAAAACGGATCTTTACTTACTGTTAAAGTGAACTCCTCTAGAAAACTTTTTCTGCAAAGAGGAGGACATGGGCACAGGTGCGATGCAGCGTTCATCATTGCCTTTTGCAAATTTCTTGAGTGCAGAGAACATGTTCAAAGTTTCTAACTTAAAACTAAGACTTTGCTCGGTATACTAATTAATAAACGATAATTACAAGACAAATCATGCGTATGAAAAAACTAGTTCTTCAAACGAATTTATTAACTACTTCAACAATCAAGCTAAAATACGGGACACATTAACCAGCAAGAAACATTAAATCGAACACATCGTACACTATTATTATACACAAAACCAACACGAAACAGACGGAACGAACGAACGACACAAGAAAGTTTTTTTTTTAAATTCGTCCATTCGGACAGGCTAAGACCATGGGCCATACTGCCTAGACACAAGAAAGAAATTAACTATACAACACAGGTAGAGTTCCAAAACAACCACTTTTCGCAACAATTTGGTAGTCTCATTATATTTTTTGTTCTCTTTATATATTATTGAAAGGATTATCTTGTACTTCAGATTATATGCCAAAAACATAAAAATCTTGGTATGCTCAACTATGTTCTCCTCATCATATTTTTCTCTCGACGTTATTTCCCTTACATTTGATCAATGATTTGGACCAGTAAAACTATTGACAATTTTGACTTGACATATATATGATGGGCCATCCACATTAAGTGATTTGTCAGCCCCAATTCATCAGAATCTGACTAATTGCTATAGTGTGGATGCATGTTCCAACCGTCAAACGAGTTGTACGGACTAATTGCATGAAAATCACAATTTGGACCATGGAATTTGCATGATCTGCCAAGTTTTTTTTTCTCACAAATTTCATACAAATAAATTTAAAAGATAATTTAAAAATATATGCTAAAGAAGATTGTATTAATATTTTACACTGTAATTTTGTATTTTTTTTAAACGGTGTTTTGCAACTACAATTTCATTCAGTGTGGCCAGTTAACAGTAAGTAAGCGAAAATTGCCGCATTCAAACGGTCCTGCGAAGCGGACTGCAAGATTGTTACTAACCGATGAGATAGGGCGAGACAGCACGTCGATCATGAGGTGGCCGTGACATACTTTCGATTTTTGTGTGCTGCACGGCTATTACGCGACGGCGCGCGAGCTCTCTCAATTTTTCTCGCACTATCCGTCTCTCTCTTATTAGGACATGCGAGAGAAATCGAGAGTATGTCGCGGCTGTGTGTTAGACGTGCTGTCTTGATCTATCTCATCGGTTAGGAACAATCTTGCAGTCCGCTTCGCAGGACCGTTTGAATGCGCCAATTTTCGCTTTCCTTCTGTTAAATGGCCACACTGAATGAAATTGTAGTTGCAGTTGTTACGTCTGTACGCTACACCCAATTCTGACTTCGACATGTTGTACTGACAAATTGGGGTAAATAATCACATAATGTGGATGGCCCATGGAGCTAAATTTAAATGTAGCCAGTAACAAAAAAATATAAAATGAAAGCCGACTCCAGACGTGCAGCTGAAGACATAAGGAAAGCGGTACGATGTTAAATAAGCGAGATAAGCTGACGCGAAATGATAAGATAGAGCGAGATAGGAATATAAATTTGCAGGACGCCGACTATGACTACATGCAGTCCGCCAATATCGAACGTGTGACGGCACCTTTACGGTACAACACGCCCGCCAAGGAGAATAATAATCACTAGCTCGCTACTCTTCCTCTTAGTCACACTTGTAAATTCGAGCGAAAGAGAGATAAGTACACAAGTACTCTAAGTTTCATAAAGGATGATTTAGGTAGGTACTTTCGATGAATTATTGTGGTTCTAAACACATAATACTTAAATAATATTACTACGTACAGAAGGTGTTCAGTTAAGTAATCCCCTGTTTAGGTATGCGGAACGAGCCTAAACCCCTTCCTATGGCATGGAACGCGCTGCCATAGGACGCGTGCGTCATGCACTATAACACCTTTTTACTTTAGGTATCACAGACAGTCCTCTCAACTCCTCTCTGCAGAACCTGCATGGAAGAGGAAGAGACAGCCGCCCACGTCATCCTGACGTGCCCTGGGGTGGCAGAATACCAGGCAAAGCACCTCGGAACACCGGTGTCACTACCGGAGGCCGTCGGCAACATAAAGGGTTTGCTACGCTTCCTGGTGGTACTGGGTTGGCACGAATAACAGTAGTGCCAATAACCCATACGCAAAATAGGCGCTATTACGACGTCGAGTTGCGGAAACCCAGCCCGCGTACACCTATAACCTATAGGACGCGTGCGTGCCGTGGCAGCGCTAACATACAGGCCGCTGTACTTGTAGCGGCGCGACGAAATCACGGGGTGAGCGGGCCCTGTTCTAAATTTAAATCCATTTCAAATATGTCGCTAGCATAGTAGCGTAGTGTTACAGTGTTGGATTGCTAGGCAGGTTGGTAGTACAAGAAAACTAGATCAGAATGTATGGAAAATTTGTGTTACACACGGATGCAAATGTATTTTACTTCTCGTGTGTTGAAACACTCGCTACGCTCAACAACAACATATGTTTTGTGGGGATTCATAGTTTCCAACCTCAGAGCACATAATACTATTTACTATATCTGTGTTTACAACGCATGGGGTGTGGCTCGGCCGTTCATTAGCGGTTATGGTGTACTCGTATGGCCAGGAAGTACGGTTGTCCGTTGTGAGGACTAGTCCCTCAACGTTAAGTTTTGTGTCGGACATAAACATTCGTCCCATTCTGGCAAATATGCGAGTGCAAAAGGGACAAATGCTTTAAGTCAGAAATAAAACCTAGCATGCTACGGGAGCTGGTGGGCTGGACGATAGTCAGGAACTGGCTGGAACTCTTCTTTATCACAAATCATCTCGACGAGCACTGTTATTTCTTTTTTTTTTAAAACAGTAAACGGGCGTTTCCACTTTTAAGTGTACCCTCCGGGTTTTGGCATGTCCCTCGGGTTTGACTTGACACACAGCCCCTCAGTAGCTTGCAGGCAGTAGGGATGTAGTAAGACTTGCCTATTATTATTCACTAGTTTTAAGTGTATTTGTCCCCTCAAGTTACTGGAACTTTTTTGTTATATTATGTCTTTTGTCGTATTATTTCATAAACCTTTTTTTATAATCTGAACAATAACAACGTCGTCCCTTAAAATAACGGTTATTATTCACAGTATGCTAGAAAATATGAGTGGTTTTGTCCCTAGTCTTCACATAGGTAGTGGAAGTACATTACTCATCCGATTTTTAAAATAGTTATTTGTTAAACAAGAAGGGTGCAAAGTTGTATTTTAACCGCGTCTGTGGAATTGAAGCACGAGCAAGCAAAAAAAGTTGAGTTCTAAATTAGAATCCTGAGCGTAGCGAGTGTTTCAACACACGACAAGTAAAATACATTTGTTCCCGTGTGTAAACCGCTAATTACACTGCGTCGTTCACCTAAAGCGGTCGCCGAATTCTAGCGCACATGATAAAAGACGGCTTTCCGAGGCAGTGAGGGGAAATAGTACATTACGTACCTAGGGCGGTGAATTCGTGAATGCCCCAGATCGCAGGTGATTGTGGCCCGAACCGAATGTGAGGGCCATAAATATGCGCTCTGGGGCCTTACGAATTACCGCCCATGATGAGTACACAATTTTACGTTACTTAGTTTTCTATCGCTCGCATTATGGCCAGGTGTGACGTAATAGTACATTACGTAACTAGGGTGGTGAATTCGTGAATGCCCCAGATCGCAGGTGTTTGTGGCCCGAACCGAAGGTGAGGGCCATAAATATGCGCTCTGGGGCTTTACGAATTACCGCCCGTGTTGAGTACAAAATTTTACATCTTCACCTGGCCATAATGCGAGTTTTCCCGTACGCGCAGCGTGCAGTAAAACTCGCATTATGGCCAGGTGTGACGTAAAAATATTTACAGGTTGGTTAGTATGACAAATAGTCAATGCTATCTATAAGTAATTGCACAGTAAGTGACTCCAGCGACTTGGACGACTGTCGAAAGGAAAGACCGATACGCCAGTAGTAGGTACCCACTGGGCACTGGGTTGAAGTCTACTATCGCACAACACAGTGCGATATTTATAGCTGTAAAGATCCAATACCAGTAACGAAGCTATTGAAGCTATCTAGAGATATTTTCCAATACAGGATAGATGGCTGCTCGTTATTGGTTTAACGCCTCGGTGTTCCTACATTATAGTGGATCGCATGAAAAATTCAAATCATATTGTGGGAAAGTACCTATTGATCAAAAAAGCCATAAATGCAAAGTTCGTTTTTGCTTGTGAGCGAAAATGACAGACAAACTTACTGTAACTTAATAACTTAACTAAGTAGAAACAGAACTTGGCATAAACGACGTTTTTGTGTCAATCGATTGAGATGGATAGAAATGAAATAACACATTGATCTTCTTATAATAGGTATATTAGATTTATTATTATTGTATATACAGTTGATTATTTCAGATTACCATGATTATTATTAGTAAAAAGCCACTAGAAAGGCTGTTCTACTGTGGGCGGTGTGTGGCCAGGAAGTACGGGACGCCGCCGACTTGAATGACCGTCAGGAATGGACGATCGGCTTTGAATACTGTCACTGGGTCGAAATCTACCATCGCACAACACATTACCATAGTCATTACTGTAAAGATAAGACAAAACAATTAAAGAAGGCATCAATTAACATACAGAAATTGGAACAAAGGTGCAAACACTGACACTGACATGTATATTATCTTACAAAAGGTAGAAAGCTCTAGACAGCATCACTGTTTCAAAATGAACACATTCTCATACCGGTTGTTAAGTTTACATACAGGCTCTCTATTAGTTTTATGAAATTGAGGCCCGAACCCGACACATTGTTTATTTAAATGAATCTAATGGCGTTAAGCCCGGTTGAAGCTACTATTGCTCCGGTATTCCATTTTGTCTGTAAATCTCTCAAAATCTCTCAATCAGCTAATCGATTTTTAATAAATTATTTTCAAGTGTATAACTCGAGTATATATGGTGCGATATTAGCGGTAAATCTATTAACAGCTGGTGTCTTACAAGGTGTCTACACTGTACGACTAGAATGGCACGGTTGGCACTACGGGGAGCTACTAAGAATAGAAGCACTAATTAAAACAAAACGTTTTAGTGTGATTTAACTTTTATAATTCGTTTTTATAACATTATGTTATATATGAAACATACTCTAAAACTAACAATGTATGTGCCAATAATTTGAATTGCATAAATATTAAGCAGGTTACACTAACAAATAATTACTAGCAATAATTCGCCTGCCCTACGCAAAATTCAAGTAGGTATCTAACCTTTTTTAGGCTTTTGTTTTTTTTTTGGATATTTAGAAAAAGGAAGGCAACTTCGACCAACTAGAATAGTACATTTTACAACTAGTGTGAAAAGAATGTCTTTCTCGCTTTCAGCTCGTGGCAAGATACCTCGGTACTAGTGGTAAAAGACATTTCACACGTGTTGTAAACGACGTTTTTAAATACAATTGCGAAAAATAATAAATTAATATATCATTGCGATAAAATATGCTTGCTTCGAAGTTATTTTTGAACGAACCCATACTTTACAAATGACACTGACAGTGAAAACATACTGGAATCAGCGCCATCGGGTAAAAAATCTAATATAAAATTACTGCGTTTCGAAAGTATAGTTTGGAACTAAAAAGTAAAAAGCACTAGTTCGAGAAATTGAGCTTCTCGTACGCTACGCAGCCACAAAAAGTACCACTTTTTGAGCAACTGTATTAAAAAAAGGATTTTTTTGTTCTGTAATGCGTGCTATATCTGAATAAACATTTTTTCTATTCTATTCTATTCTTGTGGAGGCATCTACCCTCATAACAAATTTTCTTTAAAGCTTCGTATTTTACGAGTTATTGATAATTTTAATCTAAGCAGAATTCAAGTATCTTGGCCAAATCTACGCTATAAACAAGCAATTCAATGTGAGATATATGAACATCTAATGGTTTTGGTACATCTTGGTTTCATTGTTGACAAGACACTGTAAAGGACGTTAACGCGAGTATACGCGTTCTCAGGTAACTGAGAACCCAGGGTCGGTACAGTGATGTAGAGGATGGAGACAAAATGATTAGACATAAGTTATTTGAAATTAAGTGTCTCAATTTACTGCTTAGTAACTGCACTGTGCACGTACAAGTATGTTAGGTACGTATGTACAATACGTATTATGTACAGGTCTCAAAGTCTCTCGACAATTCCTTAATCATGTATCATGTGGCACCTACTTGTATATTATATATATTTAAATAATATATTATTAATTTAAACAGGCATTAAAATTATGACAGGTTTGTTCGAAAATATATTAAAGTGGCACCAAAAAGGTTCCTTCCCCCTTCGGGGTCCAAAACTTAGCACTGAATAAAAAAATCGGATGGCACAGACACGAGTGAGATGTGCTGTGCGTGCGTTAATGAAGTTAATAAGATCATTAACATACAGATTCGCTCTCAAAAAGCCGCATGGCAAATGTCATTACACAGGATCACAACACGGTCAGTTTATTCCGTTGAAGACTCCGACGAATAGCGCGGTCTTCTCGCCGCTCGCGAGGACATACAGGAAGGGCCGGTCGGCCTCGAAGCGGAAGTTCATCACGAAGCCGCAACGCGCCATAAGGACCATGCCTGCACCAACACACTCCTTTAGCACACTCATATTCAACCGACTAACTATACCTAGTCACCTGGGTGCGTTCAAGCTAGCAAGACACACACCACCGGCCATTTGTCGAGTCACTCAGTTAATATGCGCGTAATGAAAAAATTGTGGATGTGATGAAGCCGATAAGTATAGCCCGAAAAGTTACGTTACGATTAGGTACGATTTCGCGGATATTAGTCATTGATGTCTAAAGTTAGTCTTTGATGTCAAGGGAACCAAATTTAAAAAAACCTACTAAGTGCGTGTCGGGCCACGCGCAGTGTATGGTTCCGTAGTTGCCTGTACATATTTGTTACATCATCGACACGCACGTACCTACTTATTAAATGGTTCGGTTGCGTCGGCCGAATTTGTACAAAAGTTGGACTTTTTAAGTACATTTTAAGTTGGTCGACTATTACTCGGTAACTAGTAATGTCTACTTAGCCGTGATAGTTTTCCTTTTAAATTAATTATAAATAAATAAATAAAAATAAATATAAGGGGACAATCTTACACAAATCGACCTAGTCCCATAGTAAGCTCAGTAAGGCTTGTGTTATGGGTACTAGACGACGATATACATAATAGACGTAAATACTTAAATACATAGAAAACATCCATGACTCAGAAACAAATATTCATGCTCATCACACAAATTTTTGCCCTTACCGGGATTCGAACCCAGGACCTCTTGCTTCGTAGGCAGGGTCACTACCAACTAGGCTAAGGCGGTCGTCAAATGTACAATTATATGTACTATTGTCACGATTTTTTTCACATTTCCAGTAGCAGCCAAAGTCCATGTTGACTACGGAACCCTAATAAAAACGAATGAGTGCTCACTTAGCGAACACTGAAAATCAAGATGGGGAACAGCTTATAAAACCAACAAGTGTACCTATTTAGGCCGCGGAATGGGCGGCAGCGGGGCGACGAGCGGCAGTTCATACATTCGAGCGACTTCCTAGCAAGGGCAGCCGCTCGCCGCCCCGCTGCCTGCTGGCTTCCAGACTGCGACCTTAAGGGCACATTAGAGCGCAAAACAGCGAATCATAAGTACAGCTCGATGGTACCATAATAGGAAGTGTCATCCAAACTATAGTTATACCCACAATTTCAGCTGAATCGGTTGTCAACAGGTTTAAAATTCAGCTCCTTGACGAAGTGTGGGGACACTTAAGAATCTAACAAACAAATGTACAGGTCAATTTAAATAAAAGTTTGCAATAATATAAGTTTGATTCTGAGAATAAAATAAAAACCATCAGATTATGGCATTTGTATTATTTAAACAACAATATTCATCAATATTTAATAGAGTCTTGAAGTGTGCAATTTATAAAATATTATGGGTAACTAAGTAAATTTTCTTTCACACTTTCAAATCAATTTGTAAATCCACTTTTAATTAATTTAGTTTTTCATAAGTTTTTGTACTGAGATGTACCTTTAAGGTTTAGAACGCAAAAATAAAGCGTCATTCATTATTAACATACTTGCAAATGAACATTTTTATACGAAACAAAATAGAATATAGCAATATTGTAAAACGTATCAAATGTCTATAAGTCATGATTATGAGATATGCTATAGAAATGAAACGACATTGGTTTCAAATTCATCAAAACAACATTACTCTAACGTCACTTTCCCAAAATCGCTCTACAACTCCTCAGGCTATATAATCAATTGCTATTGCTATTTACTCTAACTACACCTGCAATTTACGTTTAGCTTTCAAAAGGAGTACCACATGAAGAAAACTTAGCGCACTCATACCACCTCACCTTCTCGTAAGTGTTAGCCGCCTAAAGATCGGTGCGCGGGCGCCGCGCGGGCGGCTGGTACCAGACCGTGAACGCCACGCAGTCGCCCAGCTTCAGGAGCCAGAGCGCCGGCCGGTCGGCGGTGAACACGGGCAGGGCACGCGGGGCCGAGCGTCTCAAGCGGATGACTCCAGCTGCGCCCCACACAATTACCGCTCAGAGGCTCTAGTACATGTTTTACCCAAACAGAACTTTACGATTGCGTTTGCGTTTTACACTCAATTTGTATGGGATTTGACAGATAAACGCGAACGCGGTCTTAACGTTTTGTTTCGGTAAAACTTATACTAGAGCTTCTGAACCACACGGACCACGTCATTTATCCCTAAATATCTCTGTAACCGGCGGGAAAGCCGCGAACGGGAATAAGGCGCCGTAGGTTCAGCGAAGTTAAGCCAACGGAGTTTTTGAAAGATGCGACTGTTTATAATGATATGGTTTCAAAAAAATACGAATAGTAGTCTTGAGGCTTTTCTGCAACGAGATCAGTGATTCAAAACATGATTAAGCAATTTTCGCTCGATAGAAAAGAATTAGGAACATACGTTGAATTACAGACATAGATATACCACATTTCATTGTTCTTGCAAAGTTTCGTCTACAATCCAACAAGTAGTTTTAAAATGAGAACAAAATTCCGTTTGTATGGGGAGGTGAAAAAAAAAGGCCGAGCTTACTGCGAACTCTTAAAATATTCGTAACAAATTATGCACAAATCTAAAATATTAAAATGCCTTCTAAAAATCGGCAATATCATGTATGAGAGATCTCAATGATAACTTTTTTATTTATTTAAACGGCCAAAATAATAAAATTAAACAACATGATATGCTGCGCTTCCGAGCACGCACTTCCATCTCGCTCAAGCTTATGCTCAGTGAGAGGGAGAGAATGAACATGCGGCGCCTTAAGTTATCAACCGATTGTACACCGAATCTGTCCCACCGATATTACCGCGACAGTCTCCCGAAAGCCGCACCACCGTTCATGATAAGTTAGTATTAGGCATGCATTTATTTTTAGCTTCTTTCCTATTATGTAGTGGCGTCGTGTCGTAACGACGTGAGTGTTAGATCTACTCCCAAATAAATACAAATCGGAAACGTAAATGGGCTTCATCACTCCAGCGTTATCGAGACCAGTCCTAAGTTTTTGACATGCAATTAAACCCAGAAATGGAGAACAGAACGCCGTGAAACAATTAAGGGGGTGCACTGGAAATTACAGCGTGCATTGAAATGTCGTTCTGACTAGATTAAGAAACAATAAGGTCTGATTTACAGATATATGATTCTTGACTATATGATTGTTTATCTGATTTAATCGATACATAATTGCCCAAAGTATCCTCGATAGAAAAAAAATACCAAAGTTGGGTCTTTAGTTTCGATTTTTTACTCAGCCTATTCAAACAATATAATATTTTACGACACAAATCAAGCTAATACTGTAATACTTTATCTCATCCAAAATCTCACTTAAATATAAATAAAACTTCATGAAGTCACTAAGGTATTTAAGTATCTAAATATGTCTAAAAAAGCCATTCCCGGAGAGTGTTGCATCTATTTTTCTCGTGCGCGGAAGGCATAAGCGCGTCTTTGTCAAGGGGGCGTGGTCGACTCAATTCAAGGCATCCCCTTAAGTAATTGTATTACTAGGCCATATTAATCATAAATCTGTTCCAATTTCCCTGACTACATATTAAATATTCATGTTGCAACTTGCAAGTCACAGTAGACAGTTTCGATATAATTTGACTCCGATTGTGCGACATAACCATGTTCACGAGAATCATTTGCGACTCGCACACCTAAATCATTAAACGACCCAGTTCAGCGGCAAGAAAATGATATTATGACAACAAAAACACGCAGTACATAAAAAAAAGTAATAAAGAAGAAAAACGAGTAAGGCATAGGTAGCGGATTATTGTTCTGAAGTAACTGATCCCAGAGGAAGATATAAAGTCTCTTTAAGCTATCAAAGAACCATCGGTCTGTCTGGATGGCTTGAAAATAAATTGAACGTGGCATGAAGTGACATTTAAATATAAAAAAATATCATATTATGTTTTAAGTCATATTTCATTTACCTATTTGACGTTAATCATTGTAATTATAATGTCATGTGCCTATTAGTCATAAAACATTAGTCATGGAAACTATTTCACAATCATGAAAAATACTCTGATGTTATAAATGGAACGAAAGATTATAATATTGTTATCGTAACACGCGGGGCCAATTATCTGCACAGAAAATGCATATTGAATGTCAATTGTATGTAACCGGTAACGAAGGCATCTGTGTTTTATCTGTAACCTATCAATCGGTTAAAAAACCTTACCTTAATAGCATTCAAAGTGGTCAAACACAAGTAGCGGAAATAATCATTTAAGTAAGATAAGGCACATAGGAAAACCGATTTTACTTTACGAGGTAGATAAGCGAATATTAGGGATAGGTCTTAATTGCTATTATATGTATTGGTAGGCAGTAGGAATACGAGAAAAAGCAGCGGGTTGTATCGGCGATACAAAGAAACGTTAATGACAAGTTTACCAGGGGATACTACTTCTTACGTTGCCTCTTTATTTTCATTGTCGTAAATAATTCCAGATAAATTTAAGGGTTAGGGCGGGTTGCATCGACTTACGATTACAGACCGATCAACGTTAAATATGGCGCTGACAGCTGTCAGTCCATAGAAACTTGTTAAACGTTCCATACATTCAGATTTTAACGAACACCGCTTACGATTACAGACGGTTTGGTGCAACTCACCCTTAGTGTTAAGCTGCTTAGGTTCGGGTGCGGGGGTCCGTTATTGAAAAATATAGTACGCCTATGCAAATTTGCAAACAAAGAAGTACCTATTCACACGAGAAGGGCGAGTTGTAATAGGTATGTATGTCTGTATATTCGTTTCTGTTCAGACAGTCCATGCATGTCGCGATAGCGAGTAGGCAGTAATACTAGTAATGTCTGTTGTATAAGGTCATTACTGATGCATTATTTTAATTACCACGCAACGCGCTGATTGCAAACAATGTTTCAAATGTATAGATAAATGACACACAGTTGCATTTGTTCGAAGGTATATTTTGGAGGTCACGGTAGGTAAACTATTATTTACTTATTTTGAAGATATATGCCCCTTTCTGTTCCTCGTTTTAGCTGTTATTACTCCGTGGATTCACAGTCAGTTGTGCAAGCTCTTCTATGCAGTTAGTTATAACACTAATAACTCTAACCGAACATTAGATTTGTCAATTTTGTCATCATTGTAGTGTAATGCGGCAATTACACTGCGTCGTTCACCTAATGCGGTCGTCGAATTCATTTTAAACTACTTAGGCCAACAAACGTCGACTTACGCCGACGTTCACATTAGTCTGTCCGCTTACTACTAAGCGTTGGCAGCTGTCGATCGCCGAATGCGGCCCACAAACATGTTCTTTACACTTTTGCGGTCGCCGCATGCAGCATGCGGCGAACGACGAAGTGTAATTGCCGCTTTAGAAAACCGGCCGATATGGTATGGTCATGTGAATAAGAGGCCAGCAACTTTACTACACTACCTAACCTAACCCAGAACTAGATGGAAGGATGCAGTTTCAAGAGACACGAGAGACAGCAAGTTATCCGAAACCGATGTCCAGGACAGAGTGAAGTGGAGAAGTAAGACGAGCAAAGCAGACCCATCACCATGTGGGTTAGCTAGGAAGAGAGAGAGAGAGGAAGAGACAGAGATCATCATTGTAGTGTATATAGCACGGCTCTTACCGGACCAGTCCAGATCTAGATGTATATATATTTGAAAGTCTAGTCTCGTATACTTTCAGACTAATGGGAAGATAAGAAAAACGTGTGGAAAGTGCAAGTTCTCTGAGAAAACTTTCAATACGTCATAGTCATAATAATCAATCGTCCAGCTTTTACAGTTTTTTTTTAATCCGTGTGAGAAAAAAGGATGGATACATAAAAATTTAATGCGCATTCAAGAGCTCATCGCAGAATGAAACACGTTGAAAATATTAAATAAACACATTAAGCAAAGCATAAGCAAACCACGAGCCAAAATTAACAAATTCCATGCAGACTCAAACTGTTTCCACGGAAATAGCTCTGGATATTCTATACATATTCATTGTGCCATCATTCCAGTGACGGCCGAGCCATTAATTTTGAAGATAAGTAAAAGAAGTATAATTATGTAACTGACTAGTTTACACTCAATTAAATACTATCTTTAAGTTGAAATCTGGTTGAGTGTAAAATAAATTGTTGGAAAAATTATAGACAAGAAATTTGTATCAGTTGTAGATCGATTACACTCGGCGACGTTTTGCTGCCCTCCAACGAGATACAGTATCGTACACGTGATAGTGTCGCGCGACAGTTGTTGTGAAGCGCGCGTTTGTATTGCTGCAAACGTCGCCGTGTATAAGAGTCATTGGAAGTAGGTTGCCGTTACTTCTATTATCTGTTCTATTGATGGAACTAGTTGGAATTTTATGTAACTACATGGAAGAAAAATCCAACTAGTTCCATAAACAGAACAGATAATAGAACTAGTGGGAATATAACTTAACTTTAGGACGCGCTAGTACTTTATCCTTGGTAGAATGATTTTGCCTTTTGATTACTCATACAAGTTATAAGATATAGCTACATACACAGACGTGGTGCGTCTCGCGTCCACAGGAAAAATAAATAATACATGGACAGGGAATGTACCAGTGCATCACGCAAAACGTCGCTCAAATAACGCCGTTCTACCCCATTCTGAACGTCACAAAATCATTCTACTGGGACGTTTCTGAAAGCGTCCATATAATTAATAAACTGCACTGAAGTAAAATGCTGCCCGAAAATCGTTGTATGAGTCGTCTTGAGCGCAGTTTATTAATATAGTTCAGTGTAAATATATGGTGGGACTAGTATCGTACACATATTAGATGTGTTTGAATGCGGCCATATATTTACACTTCACTGAACCAGGATACACGAGAGACGTGTACTGACCAGTGGCAGCGGCCGCCTCGGCTCCCTCCTCGTTGACTTCGATGAAAGCTTTCTGAATCGCCTTCGACACGTACAGGGGTTCACTGCTGTTCAAGATTTTGGTCAGACCAGAGTTCTTCTCGTCGAAGATGGCGTTGATGCCCAGCTGTAAACACGATGTCAAAGACGTAAGGCATGGCTTTTTCTGAATAAGACAAACAGTATAAAGAATGTTTCTATAAAAAACTGACTTAGTACTGACTTTCTTCAATTGAGATTTTCGTTATGAATGAGGATTAAAAGAATGTGTAAGGTGCACAAGTATTGCAACCGGGTAGTAACACAATACTACATTCTATTCGAGATTCTGAACCCTTACGTCTAGCACAACTTGCTGACAAGCCGCTTGTCGCACGACTGAGCATCCCCTGTCACACTCGCACCGTGCAAATTAGAAAGAGGAGGGTAGATCCTACTCGACTCGCGTCGCGGCGCGGCGTCAGTTGTGCTAGCCCCTTCTGGTGACCTTAACACATTAACTGCCAACGAATTCGTAGTGCTGACGCTCGTAACCGTGGTTTTCCCGCTAAATAGAGTCGAGATTGGAGTACCGACCGCTCCCGCTAGGCGGATTTCTGTCACTGAAAGAGTTAAACGAATACCTACCTTGGGCAGGAGCTCTTTAAGGTCGATCTCCGTCTCGATCTTGAACTTGGGAAGCGTGACTTGCACTTTAGTGGAGATCATAGTGGCCAGCTCCTGGATGAGGTCGACGCCGGTCGCGAGCTTGTCCACGACCGCGGCGAGGCCCTCCACGTCCTTCGGGAGCACCACCACCATACTCGCGTCGCCGCCTTCGTAGGGCATTTCCAATAACTAAATAATCACAAAAATATGATTGGCATTAAATTTTTTGGAAGTCTGTGGGATATATGTACATTCCAGCTGCAGAAAAACAATCGCAGTGAAGGCCAGTCGTCTCCGCAAGATTAGCAGGTCGTTCGTGGGGAACTTACTTTATACCTTTTTAAAATAAAATGCCCTTCAAAATTGTTAATTTGCCGTCGAGTAAATTTAAATCTCATGTTAAAAGTAATTTGCTAAGCAAGGCTTATTCTACTGTCAACGATTTCTTAAATGAAAAAAACGCCTTTAAGTCAGTAGTAGTCTAAATCTATTAGGAATATACTCGTACCTACGAGAATGATTGTATTTGCGTATTATCTTTGTAATCATTGTAGGTTACCTCTAATAACTGTTCCGTTTTATATAAGAAGAGAGCACGTAATGCTGTTTCTCGCCGAACAAGTCGCTTTTAATCTTTGCTATTATCAACGTCCGGTGGCTGGCTTGAATATGTCATGCTCGCTTTAAGGACTTTGCTATGCGTCGTTGATCGGGTCGCCACCTTCCCTAACATATGGTTGAGGGAGGCGATGGCTGAGATGTGCGGTATACTCGTGATCGGGTGCTGTTTGTGGAGTCCGGACTGTTCATGCTTGCAGGGGCATTGTACCTAACTACTTAAATACTAGTTTTATTATTATTATTATCGTATTGACGAGAGACATCATTCTGATCATGACACGTTTTATTGTTATTGACCCCGTACATCTGCGATAATATTACATTAATGTTCCTTCTTTTTTGTTTTGTTTTGACGCTTAGAGACCGTATACATCTCTAAGAACATAAGAATAATTATTCATTGTATTTGGATGCTCAGAGACCTTGTACTTCTCTGGAATACTGAATTCATATCATTAACTTCTTGTTTGCTGATACAGACCTTATAACGAATGTAACGGTCATATTTTACAAATTTGTTTTTTTTTTATTTACTTAGTGACATTTAGTTTGTTAACAGTTTATATCTGTACTTAATCTGCGTCTTTTAAATTATTGTGTAAGATTATTATTATTTTATTGTAAATTACCGGTTGACATGTAAAAGTGCCCTTGTGGCCTATTTGCAGAAGAATTTTTTTTTGGTAAAGTATATTCCCGCCGCCTCGCGTGAGGGCGTGAAATCAAACGCGGCTAACAGAGATAGGGGTGAGCCAGTTTCTCACACCCTAATTCTTATCCGAAATTTAATAATTAGAGTTAGAGACCCTTTTAACCATATATTACCTCAAATAGGTTATTAATTATTGATACTTAAAACATTTTCAATAGCATCTAATTAAACATACCTGCGCATTTAATGTTTCACTCTCTCCGTATCTGAAGTGCTCCTCAATATACATCATAGGAATATCCACAGTTGTGTCTTTGTTAAGGTAGAATGGCTTGTTCAAGGTGTTCTGGGGCTTGAACTGATGTTTCCAGTTACCCTGTAGATATGAAAATATGTCATCATGGTAGTGGTTATTAGTTGTTATATCTCTTGAAAGGAAACATGTATGGTCAAGGAAAATAAAGGTTTTGCATGTGTCAACTCTATTTTTTAAATGACACAATTTCCTCGACTACACTTACTTGTGTAGGATTATATGTATAAACACTTTGTCATTGCATTTGTATATTCTAAAGTGCTGACATATACCACACAAAGGCAATGTACCATGGCATGACAACCCACCTTGTTAAGATAAATAACAGTACAGTAGCTTGTTACTCAATTGTTTACTAACCTTTCAAAAGATAAAGTATTTGATAATTACCTTGAAGTACAGAGCATTGACCAGTACCAGTCGTGTCATGGCATTGACAGAGTCTTCTGATATGAGATCCTTGATTCTGTTGTTAGTCTTGCTCTCCACCTGTGAATTGCCTCGATCATTAATACACATACCTTCAAGAAACCTGCAAAATTCAAAGATATGTCCAGTACATATGTAGAATTAACTTACAAGTTGCTTGGACATACAACAATTTTAGTACATAATTGTATAGATGGTGAAAAAAGATTAGATTTTAATTAAAACCTTTGATTTATATCAACTAATTCACCAGACTGTAGAGTCTGAGTCATCTAGTGTACTATGCCGAGAATGTGTCGGAATGTTACCCAGTCATTAATAGCTTTAGCTGCAGCTGCACTGTTAGAGAAATCCATAGGCTCCAGGCCAGCATCAAATATTTTAACAGCATCATCCTTAAGCTTAGCCTCCAGTTCATGGCCCTGTTGTAAATACACCTTGTTGGCTACATCCAGGGTAACTCCCTTCACTGATTTTATCGTAGATGTAAGTGATGAAAAAGACGAACGGATCTGCAAAAACAGTTTGACTTAAAATTTACATGTATAATGTCCTTATAGCTATTCACTACTATTATACCTTCATTAATCTTATCAAATTTTTCAGATAACATGGACTGATATTCATATTTAGTGTTAATTGACTAAAGGATTAAGTATGTTACTTTTTGGAATGAAAATAGGTAAGGTGGAGTCTTGTAATTGTAACTTGGTATATCTGTCTGGTAATTGCAACTAAATTTAATAATGCCCTCTATATGATAGTGATCGTACAGTTAAGAGCCTTTACACTGGTTAAATCTGCAAATCTGATTAAATTAAAATATAGAATAATATATCTTGATAACAATAAGAGTTAAGATACTACTGTCTTGGAGAAATTAACTTTATTAATAACTTAATTACAAGAACTTAACGGAAATTGCCAAAAACATGTAGTATTTAGCCAATAGCGGCCACTCAAAAAATGCTATATATCAAAGAAAAATACTTATTTGACCAAAGAAGAGCAGATAGGGAGCTCAATACATACTGTATCATCATCTTGAATGCCAATGGCTGCCAGAAGTTCTCCATGAGCTGGGTCAGAGGAACCAAGGGAAAGGAGTGCCAACAAGATTTCAGCAGACAGTGGTGAGGATACCACACTCTTGCTCTTGTCCAGCTCCTGAAATCATAAACAAATGTATGGTTTTCCAGTGCCTAGAAGGTCAATAAAAAAAACTAGTAGCCATTACATTAACATTTGACAAATGAGTCACCTAAGACCATTTGCCTTATCAATACAATAATGACATTGAAATCCAAATAGACTTACATTACAGAACTGTAAGGAGAACTTGGCGATGGCAGACGACATAGCAGCAGAATCCATGTTTGTTGAACTGGTTTGGTTTGATATAAGTATTACAAAGAGAAAAGCTGAAACAAACGCGTTCAATACACAAAATTAACCAACGCAATAGCACACGCTATGAGCAAATGGATGCCTTCACTGGTGAGTCGTTCAATAAATACACCGTAGGCTGTGGCCGGCCCGCAAACTATGACTCATCACTCACGGACTTGCGTTGCGCGAATCCAAGGTTACTACCTATGTTTTTTATATACGTACTTTTGTGGGTTATAAGTGTTAATGAGTATTAATTTGAACTACAATGCTTTTACAAAACACGCAAGCAGTATGGGAAATGAAAAATATAAATAAATAATGATAATTACTAACTTAGTAAACACGTCGAAACCATCAGTTGAAGAGCAGGCCAAGAAGAAAAGTGATTATCAGTACGATAAGTAGGGTACTTATCTGTAATCCCTGTAGTTCATATCGTTTATCGATTACAGCAACTTGATTGAATAAACTACCCTTTATTTAGTAAATAACAATATTCACCATGGGCGCTCGCCAAATGTATGGAGCTGTCAAGGTAGTAAGTAGTAACAAGCAAATAAAACCTCTATTTTGCTTGACATTAAGTACTAAATATGTAGATTTATGGGCCATCCACATTAAGTGATTTTACCCCAATTTGTCAGTACAACATGTCGAAGTCAGAATTGGGTGTAGCGTACAGACGCAACAACTGCAACTACAATTTCATTCAGTGTGGCCAGTTAACATTAGGAAAGCGAAAATTGCCGCATTCAAACGGTCCTGCGAAGCGGACTGCAAGATTGTTACAAACCGATGAGATAGGGCAAGACAGCACGTCTAACACACAGCCGCGACATACTCTCGATTTCTCTCGCATAAGAGATAACAATCTTGCAGTCCGCTTCGCAGGACCGTTTGAATGCGGCAATTTTCGCTTTCTTACTGTTTTACAACACTGAATTAAATTGTAGTTGCAAAACACCGTTTTAAAAAAAATACCATATCACTACATCATTTCGAACTCCTAATGCCTCGTTTATACGCTTGCGATGGCTTGGCGCGTGAGCAGGACGCAGCTATGCGTTAGAGGGAGAGGGCTATAATTCGATCTCATTCGTTTACATAGCTGCGTCCTGCTCACGCGCCAAGCCATCGCAAGCGTATAAACGCGGCGAAATTAGTTGTGGCGTACAGACGTAACAATCCGACCATATGTGCATGTGTGTAACTGAAATATACGGAATATTCGCAGCTCCTTCATGTTGCGTAAGCCTAGCAATTTTTTAAACACTATATTCGTATAGACAACTTACTACCTCTTCAGTAATATTATTAAAAGCGGGCAAGTGCGTGTCGGATCAAGCACAACAAGGGTTCCGTGCCTATTAAAAAGGTCGTATCGTTACTGAAATATTATGGCACTTACGTCCTTTTCTTTAAGGAAGACGGTTTTTTAGTAATATCTTGAAAACATTTGAACAGTTTGAACCGATCTTGTTGAAAACAATTTTTTCAAAAGAATTTAATAAGCCCTTTGTCCATGTTTTTTTTTTATATTTTTTAAATACACGGTTCAAAAATTAGAGGGGATAGGAATGGGGATGGGACATAATTTTAGTGACTTTCGGGGCGATTATCTACGACTCTATTCACTTAATCAAAAAATTGCTGAGAAACCTTATATTTATTTTGAAAGGCCTATCGATTGATGTGCCACACGTGAGATTGCAATGAAAAAAAAAATTGACTTTCAGTTTTATGTATTGAGTACGACCTGTAAATCCTTCGCGTTCGTTTGCTCGGTATGTACCCACCATTAATTGAATTCTAAAATACCGCAATGTACTTCAACACTTGGGCCTAGAGTTGCCAACCGTACTATATTATATAGTATTGTACTATATTTCGACTCTTTGTACTATACTTATACCGTGAATGTTGCGAACTGTCGCTCCGCACGCCGCATTAGTAGGTATGCGGTGGCATTGTAATGAGGACGCAGCTATGCGTTAGAGGGAGAGGGCTATAATTCGATCTCATTCGTTTACATAGCTGCGTCCTGCTCACGCGCCAAGCCATCGCAAGCGTATAAACGCGGCGAAATTAGTTGTGGCGTACAGACGTAACAATCCGACCATATGTGCATGTGTGTAACTGAAATATACGGAATATTCGCAGCTCCTTCATGTTGCGTAAGCCTAGCAATTTTTTAAACACTATATTCGTATAGACAACTTACTACCTCTTCAGTAATATTATTAAAAGCGGGCAAGTGCGTGTCGGATCAAGCACAACAAGGGTTCCGTGCCTATTAAAAAGGTCGTATCGTTACTGAAATATTATGGCACTTACGTCCTTTTCTTTAAGGAAGACGGTTTTTTAGTAATATCTTGAAAACATTTGAACAGTTTGAACCGATCTTGTTGAAAACAATTTTTTCAAAAGAATTTAATAAGCCCTTTGTCCATGTTTTTTTTTATATTTTTTAAATACACGGTTCAAAAATTAGAGGGGATAGGAATGGGGATGGGACATAATTTTAGTGACTTTCGGGGCGATTATCTACGACTCTATTCACTTAATCAAAAAATTGCTGAGAAACCTTATATTTATTTTGAAAGGCCTATCGATTGATGTGCCACACGTGAGATTGCAATGAAAAAAAAAATTGACTTTCAGTTTTATGTATTGAGTACGACCTGTAAATCCTTCGCGTTCGTTTGCTCGGTATGTACCCACCATTAATTGAATTCTAAAATACCGCAATGTACTTCAACACTTGGGCCTAGAGTTGCCAACCGTACTATATTATATAGTATTGTACTATATTTCGACTCTTTGTACTATACTTATACCGTGAATGTTGCGAACTGTCGCTCCGCACGCCGCATTAGTAGGTATGCGGTGGCATTGTAATGAGCATATTAATAAAGTGTGGCTAATAAACATGGGCTTGGCCAAGAGGTTTTGGGGGGCATGTTTTAAATTTCTTGAATAACCTCGAAATTAAAACCTCACTACACCACCCATGCTTATTACCCATAATAAAGCACAAACTATGATATTACACACACGGCACCCTGGGCGGGTTTGTATTGGGCACCCCTGACCCCTACTCAAAATAAAACAGCAAACACTCAGAAACTCCCCAATATGTAGGCAGTGCAGTGTGTAAGGCCGCTATTAGACTATCATAGAAATATGATCATAGACATAGGACTCATATTAATTTGATAAACCAATGACGGTGTAATAACAACCTATGATTCACCTATGATCATAGGTTGTTATTACACCGTCATAGGTTTATCAAATTAATATGAGTCCTATTTCTATGATAGTCTAACTAAAAGCGGCCTAACAGCTGTACTAGCTGTAGTGACGTCATGGACTTTCACTATGACACACCTGCTAAATTTACGGCCTCTGTTATTAAGTTTGCTGTAAACCAATAGATTATGGAGACTGAGCTTAACAAAATATTAACTGATTCTATTGTTATAAGTTATTTTTAATCCTTTTTTTTGTCATTGTTTACTTTCATACTTTTAAGCATGTGGTTTTTACCTGTAAATTATTGTGATAAAAATCCCAACATTGTATTTGCTTGTAGGTTTTGTGTGTATCGTTGTCAACAATTGTTGGTAGACCATAAAAAAATAACACTCATTATACCTAGGAGGCTTTATTTTACTAAAATAATCTAGGTACTTACTTATTATATAGTCAAAATTGACTTCCATGTCTCTTTCAATTGATAAAATGGCTATACGAGTGAGTTGTCTTTCAGGTCATTACCTTGTGCCCCCTATGAGTTGAGAGTGGTCCCCTTCATTGGTTTCTAGCTGTCAACACAACAAACCCTCAAATCAAAAAAGTCTCAGGTACAGCAAGACCCAAGTAATAAGGCGCGCGAGAACCCTTTATAAGGCAGAGGGAAGTATATTCCCACCATGAATGAATCTTATTTCTATGTGATAGGGTTCAATTCTATTAAAAACCAGATGCCTTTATGCCTGTTAAAGGGTTAAGCAATAATAGCCAATGTGGTCAACTACTTAAGCGCCTTGAATCTTGATGCATGCTATATGTATTGTGTGTTTCTTTTGGAGTTGTAACTGTCTATATGCTACAGTGTCTGCTTACCATGAGTCAGGCTTACTTGCCACCATCATAGTGTTAAAAAGGAATATAGGAAAACAAGATTCAATAAGAATGACAAACATCTTTACTATCAACCAAATTCTCTATGTTACACTTACAGAACATTGCATTTTAAAGCTAACTATAGTCAATCCCATTTAGATTTCTTCTTTTCAAATATTTCTTTGCCATCCTTGTCCACCGCTGCATAGTATCCCAGACCTTCATACTTAGTTCTCATGTATGCAATGTAACCTAGCGTAAGCCCAAAGCATGCAAGGCCTAAGCTCATGATAACAATATTCTGCAAAAAAAACAAGATACATTTTCTATTTAATTACTCTTAGAACAGATATCTAGTTCTTTGAGCATCATACATACAAAGACTATTTAGATATGTACCTACATCCACAGCTAGTAAAAAACCTCCAGCATTTCATTGCTGACCATGATATGGTGGAATACCCCAAGTTCTTAAGCCATGGCCAAATGCTTGAAGCAATTCATTTGAGGAGAGAGAAAGGGTAGACATTAAGATGTGTAGTAGATGGATAGTCAGGATAAAATCCTATACTATTAAACAAGCTATAAACCACGCTCTCGAAAACGGCTCTAACGATTTCGATGAGATTTGTAGTATAGGGGGCGAAAAATTGATCTAGCTAGGTTTCCTATCTTTGACAACTTGTTTTCTCCATATTTTTACCCGGTCAGCACGGGTTATATCGATTTTTCTCGCACCATCCGTCTCTGTCTTATTAGAACAAGAGGTATACTGCGAGAAAAATCGAGAATATGTCGCGGCCGACCGGCATGATAGATGTGCAGAGCTCGGTCGTCCGACTGTTTATTGAAGTACATGAATTGTGTAATTGCAGAATTATTTAAGGTATTAGGAATATCGGTAATGCTTACCGGTTTCGCGTAAAGCTCAAAATTAACAACTCTAAATGCTGTAGTAGATCTCATAGAGCGGATTCCATCTCCAGGTTTATCCATATTTGGTTTTTCCTGGCTTGACATAATGAGGATAATATGTATACTATATAAAGAAAAAACTGGTGATCTTTTCTTATAGAAACAGCAATAATTACAGTTTCTTAGAGACTCTTAAGGATGATTATATCATTTTATTATTCAATAACATCGAAACCAATTTGGCGTTTGACACTTTTCGCAGATTAAATTGAAACACTGACATCACTGACTGACATGACATGTCTGACATTGACATTTACCGGTATTATCAGATTTAAAAACGGATGTCCTCAGACCTTGTTCAAATTGTCTATAAGCCGCATCCTCACGCTCCAGCGCGTCAGACGACATACGGTAAAGAGCTATAACTAAGATAATCAGCCTCTAAATGAGCTAAATGGCGTCCGGCCAAACCAAGGTCACTCGGCTTGGATATAGGAGACGCTTCATCGGGGCTAAATTGGGGGACAGCCAAGCAAGGTCGCAGAAAATTAGTATGGAGTGACCTTGATTTGGCAGCACGCCGTGCTTCTGGCACGTATCCACATGTGCCGAAATCACGCTTGCAGTCCTGCTAATTACCTACGTGTAGCTTGTCCTTATCACAAGACGGCGCGCCGGGTGCGTGAGCTGTGTCCACGTGTCGCGGCGACATAAGGATACGCCACGCTACACATACAAAATTAGCGACGGCCATTCAAGGTCACAGTAAAACTGATATGGAGTAACCCTATCTCGCCGCGAAACAGCTCTCGCGCTGTATTCAATAGTCAATAGGGTCTTGCGATAAGATAACCGGGCCGTACTGCACTACAGTTCTGAGGGGCTACCGCGAAGTGAAAACGATCCTCGTTCGAATATCTCCACTCTGTCGCTCGAACTAGCAAGTGCGACAGAGACGGAGATACAAGAATGAAATCGAACTTAGTTCTTGTATCTCCCTCTCTGTCGCACTTGCTAGTTCGAGCGACAGAGAGGGAGATACACCATCGAAAATCGTTTTCGTTCGCGGTAGCCCCTCGAGACCTTCCTCGGCCGTCCGCCGCGCTCGGACGTCTGAACGCGCGCTTACTCTCTCTATCTGTCTATGGTGCTTTTGAAATGACGCCAAGATGGCAGACAAGCGAAGCGAATGTAGCACTATGGTCATTAAGGCTTGTCAAGAAATATTCAGATTTCAATATTAATGCTATAAAATGTTATATATCGTTGCTTAATCTCGATTAAAATTCTATATTTATTGCTTTAGAGTCAATTTAAATTAAAGGTTTAGTTAATATGGAGTCTGATTCGGCGCCGCACGATGAGGTTCACGATGGCGCGGAAGAGTCTCCTTTGGAAGAAGCTCAACCGACCAATGCGAATGCCGACTACTCTGAAGATAATGTTACTAGCCAAGATTCAGAAGCAGCAACCACCGAGGAATCGGGTACGTGTTTACGTATGTTTATTGTCAACAATTGGCGTTAGCTTCGCAGTCGCAATCCCATCAGGAGTAACTTTCGGCTCAATACTTGGTCATAATTCTACTGAAATACGATGACCTCTTCTCTTGTCATAGGTATCATTGTTTAGTAATAACTTAACAGAAAAGTAACTTCATAGGTTCATTGAAAGTTCATATCTTATTTTCTTATTTATTAGTATTACCCTATTTCTCTCTCCTTTCAAATAGCTCTAACCCTTAAAGCTTTCCTGTCACATTTTTAGTACAGTTAGTGAATGCTGCGTAAAATTTGAACACTGAAATATTGAATAGAAAAGTAAATAGGCCAAACAAAAGGGTGAGAATATTACATTATCTTACTCAAAGCAAGTGTCAATAGACATCAAGAATCTGGCCCCATAAAATAAAAACGAATTGACCTTTGGTGCGGCTGCCGGAGTTACATTTAGTGGTTTAATGTATGGAAAGTAGTTACATCTCTGGCGAAGCAGACCCATATATTTAATGTTGCTGACAAAAAATAGAAATAGATGTCAGTCCCATAGACCCATGACAAAATTTTTTTTTTCTTGATACAAAATTACGATTTATTTGAGAGAAAATCAAAGCAATACATAATTTACAACAAATTACACAAATTACAAATTTAATTGCAATTCCCTTAATCGTGATTTGCGCCAATTGAATACAAGCTATTGAAGAGGCCATCTAGTGAAATAAGGGCGCTAAAGTGTTTTCAAGAGATTTGCATATTGGGCAGAGCCAGCTCGCCAACTTGAGAACTGAAGATGGTACTACCTGGGTGCGATAACTTGACACCTGGCTCGAAACTCAACCCTCCTCCCGCTACCCCGCGTGAGACCCCGCTGTTGTCCTTCAGTAGCGTTAGCATCGCTGTTACCGTTGCATATAATCTTCCTTGAGTTTCGGAGTCAATCGTTTGCTGTTTTAATTATTTTGCAAACTTCATTTGAGCCAGGTGTCAAGTTATCGCGCCTGGGTTATAGTATTGTTTCCTCGTTGTACCCGACTCTGTTCCAACAACATCCCGGAAATCAGCCTGTACGAGATTGTAATGGCTCTTAAACACTTCAAGAACAACAAGGCACCAAAGTCGGAATAACAGCCGAACTCCTCAAGGCGGGTGGAAAACTGGTCCTTATGGCCCTTCAGCATCTGTTCGATTAAGTTATGTCTCACTGGAACTGAAAACAGGACATGGAACAGTGGTATGGTGGTGCTGTTCTTCAAAAGGTGACAACACCCTGCTGAAGAACTATCAACCCACTTCACATGTCATCCAATATTCTGCACTGTCGCAAGATTAGAGTATTTGACCAGTGTGTGTTGCCAGTGATGACATAGCACGGAAACATGGTTGCATACTATATAGCCTCATAAGAAGGCTCAAAGTCAACCAAAGGACAATTGAGGCCCATGCTGGGAGTAAATCTGCGTGATTGGCTGATTGCATCAGCAATAAGGCTATCTGCAGCAGAACAAATGTAACCAATATATCCCTCTGAATCGTTAAACTTGAGTTGAAGTGGTTGGAAGGGCACGTTGCACGTAGAACCGATGGCTGTTAGGGTGGAGAGGTTCTTGAGTGGCAACCACAACAGTGTACGTCTTTCGGCTGATGATGCTGATGATGATTTTTTAGTTTACAACACTTTTTTAACTTTATTTTCGTGAACTGCATGACAGCATTATAGTCCGTTTTTTAGGATAACATCGATGGCAATCAATTTTTACGATGCGTGGCAAAGCCCGTTCTAACAGATGTCCTGGAAAGCTAACTTTCAGAATGTTATTCTTTTTTTTTCTCAACTATAGCTCTTTTTATCCAATAACTATCACAAAAAACATTCTGAGTGATAACTGGCTACATTCCTTCATGTCTTTCCATGTTAAGGGTTAATACTCTAAACTAGTAGTGATTTATAGAAAAGCTGGTAACTAGAATTATTTTTGATTTATTTTCGATTACATTGGTGGTGGGCAGGTACAAATGGAGCAGCTCCAACTAGCAGTAGTGATGCCCTGGAGGAACCCGAGTCTGCTGCTGGTGAAGCTGATGATGAAATCCCAGACAATGAAGGGAATGATGAAGGTAATCAGGTCAATTCTTACCCATCTATTAAATCAGACTGTTATGCTATGGTCAACATCAAAGGTATACACTTTTAGACCTTTCACCTTTGTGAGGCGATTAAAGCATACATTTCTTTCATTCATGTCCTTGAAGTTGACTGTACAACTGTACCTGTCAGTATTATTTAGTTCCATACACTTACCAGTTATTCCAACTTTATTGATATGTACAGCGAGTGCTGAGGCAGAACCGGAGGAAATGGATATTGATGACACAGCCACTGGTACTGTGACTGATGGCCCAGTATACATCGGAGACAATTGCTTATCTACACCTGTAAGTACTGCATCCTCTAGTATTTTTTTCATCATATGGATTTATTTCATCATGTTTGTTTTGTTTTAAAAGACATTGCATGTGAATTAAATTAAGTTTCTGTCAATAATTTCATTTTTTAGTACAAGCTTTTATTGCCGACTGTACTTTTCTGTAAAGTCGCCATCAATAGAATTTGCTAACTGTGTAAACAAACCGCCATAGTGAAAGACAATTTCAGTATGGCGATTTGTTTACATAATTAGCAAATTCTATTGACGAACACTTTATACCATCATCAACTACTCATTGAGACGATTCTAACGAACCCAAACTCAACGGGTTTACGTCGGTTATGTACGGAAGTCCCATGGCCACCTTCTGTCTCCATCATCAGATCAGCTCGATGATACCATAATATTACACCATGGATGGTACCATATTATTATTATTATATTGATTACTGTACTTATGACCAAAATTTCAGCTCAATCAATCACTGGGAAGTAGGTCAAATTTAATTTGCTAGATTTGTCCCATACATACTAACAGGGGCCATGGCCACCTTCTGTCTCCATCATCATATCAGCTTGATGGTACCATAATATTGTATTGTCATCCAAATGATACTTATACCCAAAATTTCAGCTCAATCGTTCACCGGGAAGCGAGTTAAATTTAACTTGCAAGATTTGTCCCATACTAACAGGTTAAATAAAAGCTTGTAAAAATAGATGTTCTAAATGTCCCTTATACATGTGCACAAGTTGTGTGGTCCATATATCTGACTGACTCACTGACTGGTATTGAAGAACAACTAATAGAATTTTTGTCTGACATTCCTATGGATATAAAAAATATATTTTAACAGGCACCAACTGAGGATGGGTCTCCCCAAGATGAAGCACATCAGACAGATACCCTAAAAGATCAAGGCAGTGACGAGCTTGCAGGTCCCGAGGCCCAGGAGGAATCCCCTGATCAGTCAATAAGCTCCGCCACTCCTTTGGATGGTGGTGGAGATGGAGATGGTGATGGTGGACAAATGGTGCAAGATGGTTAGTATGGAGATAATCAGAATCTATAAGAATCCACAAGGTGGGCACTCTGCTTGTAGGCTCTTACCTCTACATAACCTATGTATGGTTCTGGCCGTGTTATCGGCGATGAGCGTAAGGCCGCGGACTAGACGCCAGTAGGCAATGGCTGCCCATACATCGAAGTCGAATACATCGAATGTATGAACTGCCTCTCGTCCCGCTGCCCGCTCGCGTCCAGTCCGCTGCCTTACACTATGAAATTATTGGCAGTGAGTTTGTTAGTAGATGCTGTTATTACAAGCCTCATGTTAACTTCACCTGTAAGCTAAGTATGTGTGTATGCATCTGGTGGTGTTCGAAAAATTTCGATGGGCAACCGGGAACAAAAAAAGTGAATGAAAGATTTGAGCGTATAATAACTATATCAAATCAAAAATATTTATTTCGGACAACTTGATCCATAAATTACAATAATAACTTAAGCCTAGGGTTAGTATTTATAAAATAATACAAATTAAGAGCGGCGCGTCGGAGCGGCGACAGGCGCGTGCAGTTGTGCGTGCCGCCACACCAGCAGCGAAGCCCAGCGCTGGGCTAGCGTGCTCAACATGCTGTTTGAGCTGCCGCAGCTGCGGTTGAGGAGCGAGCGGAGGAGCGTTTCCTCACGATAGCGTAAAAGCAGTCTGTCTGAGCATCAGCGAACATAGCCGAAGCACTACAATACCGCGGAAGCCCAAACAGCATCCTGAGTGCATCATTATACTGGATTTGCAGAGCGCCATACGCCCGCTTGGTAAAGCTAGTCCACAGACCGCACGTGGTCAGCCAAAAGGCTTTAAATAGAGTTTATCTACGCACATATCATTAATGCTCTAAAATGCGTTCAGAAAGCGTAGGAAATGACCAGCATTACTACAACCGATTTTACTATGAGAACTTTCTTGTCTGTGGTAGTAGGTAAAATCTGTACTGTAATGTCATTACAGTACAGATTTTTGATAAATTTGTCAAAACTCAAGTGGGTCTCTATTCTAGTATCCATAGATATTAAAACAGTTATCGATACGAAACGTCAATTCAGTACGTTTTTTAATACAAACCGTACGACATTTGATCTCGAGTGATATGAGTATAGGGACTTCATTCGTTTGTCTATGATGTTTTTTAAACCATTCGACATGACGGATGATCGAATTGCCGCCATTGCTGTTGTCATTTTATTATTGTTTTTTTGCTGTTACTTACTACTACTTATATATGTGTGTAGATAAAGTAGTGTATGCAACTGTACATAATTAGGCCTTAAAACACTCGTGTGATCCTATTATGAAACTCGCTGGCGCTCGTTTCATACAACCACACTCGTATTTTAAGGCCTCTCATTATGGATCAGTCGCATAAACTACTATAATTTCACCTCTTTACTAGCACGCTACAGCGGGCGCGTAGCGCCCGGCGCTCCCGCTCGATGTCCACATCATCAGTCATTGTTTCGGTGACCGAGTGACCTAGCTATTTAAAACTTGTCAGCTCTCTTCAAAGTTGTCCCACAAAGAGTAACAGTTTGCATCTGATTAGATATGTTACCTGCTTTAAATTGCAAGAGCTTACTTTTAGATGCAATGTACTTAAGTCCATGGGTCTCGGCGTATCGTTTACAAGTCTTTATCATTTTTACCATACTACTAAGTCGTGGGAATCGGCTTCAATGGGCACTCTGCCACTGGCATGGCATGCATATGCAACAATGTAATCAAATCTAGCAATTCTATTTTCACACACTTGTATTCGTCATATTGATTTAATATCGCAAGTATTTTATAGATGATAATACAATAATATGCTGGAATTATTCAATAAGCTTTCAAGTAAGGACTTGATTATGCACAGATTGACAAAACACATTAACCCATTTGTTACCAAGGTGCAACTATTCCATATAATTAGCGACATAATATCGCGACAACAGCAATCAATATCTCTTCTCATAGCCCAAGCACTTTATTTTCATTAGTATGGAAAAAATGGAAATTTGGAAATAATTCATAACAGCAGCTTTTTTGTGTGTAACTGATATATTATCATTTAAGTAATAACGTAGACTCAAAATCCACCAAAATATTAGTCACCAAAATCGATCGATATTTAACCAATTCCTGAAAAAAGAGGAAAAATATTAATAGATATTTTATTTTTTGTTTTGGTTGATTTACAGGAGCTCTTCAAATATAATAAATAAATCACACAAAAAACATAATGGATGTGTCATTTATTTTTATATATTTACTTCCCGATGGAAATTTTGGTGGATTCTTGGATAAGGCATCTTAGAATAACATTTGAAAATTAAACAAACAAAAAAAACATGTTATAAATTAATGTTTGAAAAAAACGTAATTTTCCTGGGGTATCATGTTAACGCATGCAGAGAGTCTTTATGCGTTTCACAACTCAAGGCTTATCATATCAACTATATAGTTCTAAAATAGATATTACATTTTATCTAATATAGCAAGCGTTGCACTGTCTGATCTAGTTACTTTCCTACTCGCTATTTAACTCGAACAGAAGGTTGCAGGCGTCTGAAGAAAACACGTAGGCGTCAGAAACAATTTAAATTATAATATAGAAAGATATTGGTCGTTACAGAAGTTATAGGGGAAAACGGAAACGATACAACATTAAAACCGTTAATTTGCGTAAGCTATGACGCGGCTGCGCTAGAGCAAAGTAGTACGTGTGTGCGCTGATACGGTCTGGGTCGCTCTGCCGGCCGCCGCTCGCTGTCTGGGCTCGCGCCACGCTGGACCGGTTGGTAACGGGCGGCGCACACTGCAGGCGTCGTGCGCGCACACCGCGCACGAGTTTATTTATTTGGTATGCGCCCATACTACTCCCCTGCCGAGACCGGTGCTACGGTCGACAGTGGTAATAGTCCGGGAAGTTGACTCGTCTTCCACTGCGTGTTGTCCTTGGCTGGCTCGTTGACGTGCTCGGCAGCGCCGGTGGCGGCGCCGAAGGTGAGGGCGAGGATGCCTCCTCGCTGATGGAGAAAGCCGGCTTGAGCCGGTCGATGGACACGGTGATGACCTTGCCCTGGACCTCGATGTCAAAGGTCTTGTCTCCCCGGCTGATGACCTTGTGTGGCCCGGTGTAGGGAGGCTCAAGGGACCTCAGAGCCTGCCCCTTGCGCAGGAACACATGAGGTGAAGTGGCAAGTGTCCTGGGAACAAAGAAAGTTTTGGTAATGTGCCACCTGGGTTGACATGGCGAGAGTTTGCTGATATGCGCACGAAGTCTTTGCGCAAAATCTGTAACGTCAACTGGTGCTGAGTGATCTGTGGGGCTTAGGAACTGGCCTGGCAAGCGTAGTGGCTCGCCGTATACTAACTCGGCTGCTGTGGCCTGTATGTCCTCTTTCCAGGCCGTGCGTATGCCAAGCAGTACCATAGGTAGTGTCTCTGACCAACTGCTGTTGCCGTGGCACATGATGGCTGCCTTAAGCTGTCGGTGTAGCCTCTCAATCATACCATTACTAACTGGGTGATATGCGGTGGTGTGGTGTTGTTTGGTGCCCATGATGTTTGCGATGGCTTGGAACAGACGGGACTCAAATTGTCTTCCGCGATCTGTTGTTATATGCTCTGGGCATCCAAATCTGGCAATCCAGCCGGATACGAAAGCCATGGCACAGGCTTCAGCAGTGATGTCTGCTAAGGGGTATGCCTCAGGCCAACGAGTGAATCTATCGATTGCTGTGAGACAATACCTGTATCCGTGAGAGTGTGGCAATGGACCAATCAGGTCTATGTGCACGTGCTGGAATCGTGATGAGGGAGTGGTGATTGATGAGAATGGTGCTGATGTGTGACGTGTGACCTTGCTGCTCTGGCACTGGGTGCATTGGTTAGCCCATCGGCGGCAATCCTTGCGTATGCCGGGCCAGACGAAACGTTGAGTCACTAACCTGACCGTTGCTGATGCACCTGGGTGACTCAGGTTGTGGAGTGCATCAAATACTTGACGACGAAACCTGGTGGTCACGTAGGGTCGCTGGATACCAGTGGATACGTCACAATATAGCTGTTGGTTACTACCTGGGATTCTGATCTTCTCTACATTCAAGTTAGTACCCTTCTGTAGTAGAACCTGCAGCTCGGTGTCGCCTTCTTGATCGTGCGCTAGTGCTGTGAAGTCGACAGCAGACACTATCTCCTCCACACGAGACATTGTGTCGGCGACGACGTTCTCCTGCCCTGGAACATATTTGATGTCCGTTGTGAACTGCGCAATAAAATCAAGATATCTGTATTGGCGTGGTGAACATTTGTCTCGAGATGTGCTGAAGGCATGAGTCAGTGGTTTATGGTCGGTGTGTACTGTGAAGTGTCTTGCTTCAACCATGTAGCGGAAGTATTTTATGGCTTCGTAAACAGCTAGGAGTTCTCGATCGTAAGGACTGTACTTAGATTGTGCAGTGTTGAGCTTACGAGAAAAGAAAGCTAGTGGCTGCCACGAGTCGCCTTTGCGCTGTTGGAGCACGGCTCCGATGCCTGCGTCTGATGCGTCTGTGTAAATTGACAGTTCAGCTTCCATGTCGGGATGAGCAAGTAAGGTAGCTCGTGAAAGACTTGCCTTGCATTCCTCAAAGCCTTGAAGTGGCTCTGCTGTGAGTGTGACGGATTGAGAACCTCTCGTCTTGGGTCCGGACAGTAGGGAGTTGAGTGAAGCCTGGATTCGTGCAGCACCTGGTAAGAAACGACGGTAAAAGTTCGTCATACCCAGGAATCGTCGCAGCTCCTTTACTGTCTTAGGCGCTGGGAACTCCTTTATCGCTTGCACCTTCTCTGGTATAGTCTGTATTCCGGCGGAAGAGACTTTGTAGCCTAGGAATGTGACTTCTTTTTGTCCGAATGTACACTTTGCTGAGTTGACAAGTACCCCAAACTCACTTAGACGCTTAAATACAGTTTCCAGGTGTTCCAGGTGTTCGTCCTCAGTTCGTGAGAACACGAGTATGTCATCGATATAGCCAAAACAGAAGTCCAAACCCTTGAGTACCTCGTCTATGAACCTCTGGAACGTCTGTCCAGCATTTCGGAGTCCGAAGGTCATATAGGGGAACTCGAAAATGCCGAAGGGAGTGGTGATGGCTGACTTCGGGATGTCGTCTTCGAATATCGGGATCTGATTGTAGGCCTTTATGAGATCGATCTTTGAATAGACCTGGGTACCTGCTAGCTGGTAAGAAAAGTCTTGGATGTGTCGCAGTGGGTAGCAGTCAGGAATCGTTCTTGCGTTCAGGGCTCTATAGTCGCCGCATGGCCTCCATCCAACGTCTTTCTTGGGAGCCAGGTGAAGGGCAGAAGACCATGGGCTCTCGGATCTACGAGCAGTACCGCACTGGAGCATCGCTTCAAACTCCTTCTTAGCTATCTGCAGGCGATCAGGTGCTAGACGTCGAGGACGAGCGGTGACAGGTGGACCAGGTGTAGTCCTGATGTGATGGACAGTTGTGTGCTTAGGCTGTACAGGTTTACCTGCGGGTCTGGTGATGTCAGGGTACAGCTTCAATGCGTCATGATACCTCGTGTCACCTGAAACAGCTTTGACGGACGATATGGCTTCCGTCGACTTGGACCTGGATGGAGAGAGTGGTGAGACCATCAATGAGTCGATGATGTCGGCAGTCCACTAAAAGGTTGTAGAAGCTCAGGAAGTCTACGCCTACTATGGGTTTGGTGACGTCAGCGATGACGAAATTCCAGGAGTACGCGCGACGAAGTCCTAAGTTCAGTTCCAGGTGTATGGTTCCATAGGTAGATATGGTAGACCCATTTGCAGCACACAATACGTACTGTGTCTTTTTACGGCGTTCTCTGACGGCGGACCTAGGATATACGCACAGGTCTGATCCTGTATCGATCAGGAACTGCACCTTTGACTGAAGGTCGGTGACGAAGAGACGGCCTGATGATCGTGGACAGTCGTTTACCGCCATTAGCGACTGCCGTTGGTGTTTTCCTTCTTGTAGGTGCAGGGATCTTCGCATTTCCTCGCATTGCTGCCAAAATTGTTGTGGTACCAGCAATGGTCCAGATTTCCCTTGCTAGAGCGGGAGCGAGAACGAGAGTGACTGCGGTACCTTCTACGTTGGTTGCTGCGGGAGCGACTGTGCTGTCTGGAATGCTGGCCTGCCATCAATGATGCTACTTGCCGGGTCAGTTCTGCTACTTGCCTTTCAAGTGCGCTGCTACCTTGCGTCATTATTGCGCTTTGTGTCGTCATCCGGCTGCTGGCTGCTGCAACTTGAGGCGTTGGAGCCAATGGAGTCACGACCTCGTGCACCCTGTCCGCTAAAGTCGCAAGCGCGTCCAGCGGAATATCCTCCTGAAAAGCAAGTACAGTTTGTATGTTAGTGGGTATAGTCTGCCAATCCACATAGTGCGCACGAAATCATTAGGATCGCTCGCGGTGCCTGCTAGCGATTGCATATGACGCAATAATTGCGAGGGTTTCCTATCGCCAAGCTCCTCATGCATCAACAGCTGCTTTAGCCTCTGGTCACGTGATTGCGATAAGCGATTTATCAGCGTAGTTTTAAGCTTAAGATATTTATCGGAAGCTGGCGGTGACACAATAATATCTTTAACCTCCGCAGCAATATTGTAATCTAAGTGAGAAACTACGTGGTGGAATTTGGTAGCATCGGCAGTAATATTAGAGACGTGGAACTGACCTTCAATTTGGGCAAACCATAAAGAAGCATCCTCCGGCCAAAATGGGGGTATCTTCACACCAAGTCGAAATACCGTTTTCGCCTCGTCATCTGCTGCGTTAATTTCTGCGCGCGGTAGCGATCCACTCGCCGCCTCATTATCCTTAGTCGCCATCTTCGATGTTCTTATTCGGGGTCACCAGTATAGCAAGCGTTGCACTGTCTGATCTAGTTACTTTCCTACTCGCTATTTAACTCGAACAGAAGGTTGCAGGCGTCTGAAGAAAACACGTAGGCGTCAGAAACAATTTAAATTATAATATAGAAAGATATTGGTCGTTACAGAAGTTATAGGGGAAAACGGAAACGATACAACATTAAAACCGTTAATTCGCGTAAGCTATGACGCGGCTGCGCTAGAGCAAAGTAGTACGTGTGTGCGCTGATACGGTCTGGGTCGCTCTGCCGGCCGCCGCTCGCTGTCTGGGCTCGCGCCACGCTGGACCGGTTGGTAACGGGCGGCGCACACTGCAGGCGTCGTGCGCGCACACCGCGCACGAGTTTATTTATTTGGTATGCGCCCATACTAACACTAGCTTTTGCCCGCGACTCCGCCCGCGTGGAACTCGTTTACATCGCAGCTCCATACAAACTTTTACCCCCCCCCCCATTTCAACCCCCTTAGGGGATAATTTCGGGGATAAAAACTATCCTATGTCAATCTCCAACCTTTCAACTATCTCCACTTAAAAAATCAGGTCATTTCGTCGCTCCGTTTTGCCGTGAAAGAAGGACAAACAAACAAACAAACACACACATACACTTTCCCATTTATAATATTAGTAAGGATTTTAAGAATAACAATAGCTCGCGGGGGCAGCTTGTGGCTAGCTGACGGTGAGTGTCGACACCGCGGACCCCTAATCTCCAGAAGTCCATTTGATCTGGACCTCGCCTCTGTGCTTGTCTTAACCGGCCGGCCGGGTGGATTGCAAGAGCGGAAACTATGCTCCAAAGTGTAAAATGTCATAACGCCGGCGCCCTTGAACAGAACACCGGGATCTGGCGCACCGCACACTCACCTCTCGACAACCTCACAGCCGCACAGACTTTTGTGCGGCCCACTTAACGAGTTGACGAGTCACCGCCTATCTGTTCACAATTTTGAGAATAATTGTCACGGCGGGTGTCCGCTAGTCGCTAGTAGTTTTCCTGACAACCACCATTCAACCCAATGCCTTAGTTTTCGTCGCAGCACAGTGTTGCACTGCAATAGTCTTTGCACCTGGCGGGTACCATCACCGGGTGTATCATTTTGTGCCCTCGGAGATGCTATCCGACAGGTGTTTCCCACGCTTTATATTATTTTTGTTTTAACGGGCCTCTGCGCTGTTGGCTTCGGCCCCACGCATGCCTCCCAGAAGTCGGGAACCCATGGTCCCGAGATTTGGCAAAGACCTAATGATAATAATAAATTAGGCTATATACGTCCCACTGCTGGGCACAAGCCTACTCTCATGGATGAGAGGGAACATGCAGTGGTCCTCACGCTGGCCCAGTGCTGGTTGAGGACTTCACATGCACTGTTGAATTTCTTCGCAGATGTATGGAGGGTTCCACACTATGTTTTCTTTCACCGAAAAGCTAATGGTAATCATCAAATGACATTCCGTACATAAGTTCCAAAAACTCATTGGTACGAGCCGGGATTCCAACTCACGACCGCCGCTCGACAGCCGCATGCCTGAACCGCTAGGCTACCGTAGCTTTTAGGTTTAGCTCTTCTTATATTTTTCCTATTTACCTGTAACTTAACATTATAATAAAGGTGTATATAATAAAAAGTTTAGAAGGGCATAGTCTTGGCAAGAATTTCTAATATGAAAAATAACAATCTAGTTTTCTGTTGTTTTAGATGAGTCCAGCACTATGGACGAAGATATGGGAGGTTGTGAAGGTGTTGCCAGCAGTGATGATGTCAATGACATCAGCAGTGCTGCTCAGGATGCTTTGAGTACAGGAATAAGGCAAGTCAAAGCATTCCTAAAATGTATAGTTTCTTTATGTGTATTGTTTTTAATAAACCGATATCGTATTTATCAGTTCAAGCACTGCTGAAGGCGGATCGGATATAACAAGCAGTGGCCAGACGGAGGCAGCATTGATATCTTCCACCGCCAATGGGCCGGCTGGTCTACTTCACTCTTTCTCCATTGCGGCTCAACAAGCTCATGCTAATGAGTATGTATTCAATTGTTTATGTCCCAAATCTCTCAGTTATGCTTATGCAATTGGTGATCTGAAGGATGCTGAGTTTTGTGCTATGAATACCTACAGTAATAATACGATCATTCGACTTTTTGATTACCAGTGAAGACATTGATAGTGTAGTTAGTAAAGCCTTAATAAACTCAGCTAAAGGGACAAGTTGATCATTGTGCATGTATGCTATCTACCACCGTATACAGTCTACGCGCTATACAGTTCTGAATGACGGCTTCAGTTGCACCTAATCATTCAATTACTTAATTAAAATTTTGATACATCCAAAGCTGCGTTCGAATTTGAGCGGCTCAGCCTGAGGCATGCTCGCCCCGCGCGGCGAGCAGGGGCCTATTTCTCGTACGTTACAAGTTCACAAGTCTACAAGCTTACATTTAAAATTTCATTGTACAAGTGTGTTTTAATTCTGTTTCTCGTAGGAATGATTACTACAAGTGCTACAAGGCGGCTGTCTAAAGTTAGAAAATAGGTTTGTTTACTATGCAAAAAGGAAATGCAATGGCCATTATAAATGTTATCTTAATGTCAATGTCGCTAGACCACATTACCACCAAATTGAATATACGACACTTTATTGAATTTAAGTGACAATCAACCTCATCAACTCGTCCTCAACAAAATGGCTGACTTGTGTTTTCGGAATATACAAGCGTATAATAATACAAGTAGTAATGAAAAGCGTTTCTCAAAATTATCAATTACAAGTGTAAAATCAAACTCAGTTTCGTCAGTCACTCTATGAATATTTACAAGCTTCAGGGTGGGTCAGTTTTTTTTTATAATACGGGTGAATTCGTTACAAAATTATTATGTTATTGGTCATTTACTGGTTCTTTCCCAATTATAATAATTTCATAGGAATGAGTTTACTGTTTTTTTTTGGAGAATAAAAGCTAAATTTAAATAATATTTCTGATTTTAACGAAGTGCATTCAAAACTTACACGTTTGAGATCTTAAAAATGCAAAATCTTTATTTATTTATTAATCGATTTTTACCAAAAACACATATTAGCAGTTTATAGAGACTCCTCATTATTTCGTGATAAGTCACAAGCTACAAGTATAAAGTAGGCTTTTGAGAAACGAAATTACTATTTTAGTATGTAATATCTACTAGTGTTTGTCAACTTGTGAAACAACAACACATGTGAAAACTCTTTTATCCCCGCTCTTGTAACAATTATACATTTACGTGAAACGGAAACTTGTAAAAAATATTGAAATACAAGCGTTACCATAGATACACACTTGTATTACAAGACTTGTAACGTACGAGAAGTAGGCCCCTGGTCGTTTTACGCGACGCACGCCCACTGAGCGCCTTTGAGCACGGGGAAAAGACCGCACCTGCTCATGGGTGGCTCGCTTCAATTGTCTTGGTGGTTCGATGGTCTTGGTGTAAAAGTTATTCGTTGTATGAAATTGTATTCGGTTGTGTTGGGTTAAAATAAGTACCTAATTTAACAAATATTCGGACATTTACTTTACCTAGAGTTAATTGCTAGTTTGTACGGAACCCTCGGTGCGCGAGTCAGACTCGCACTTGACTGGTTTTTTATTTTGAATATTGCATGATATTACTAGCTTAGATTTTTCGCAACCCCTGGCACCTAACTTAATTTTATGAACACATAACAAACCCTGACATCATCCCTTAGCAGCAGTTAAACAGGATATTGAATGATAGTTCGGAAGCTACCGTCTGGAAGTGGGTCATGACATGTTGTCATGAACTACTTCAGGTTAAAATTGAATTTCCGGTGTCAAAGTTACGCATATTGATTTAGACTAAATTTAGACGAGAGCATGAGTCTCGGCGTCAAAGCCATAATTAACGATATTTAGGCTTCACATTTGTAGTGTTATATATTTTGAAATATTTGTATATTATTCTATTCATGATGCATACAAAACAAAACTTGTGGCATGTAATCTATCGAACCATAGTGAAATGAAAAAGATTGTCTCATTTGTGATAGTTAATCACAACTGTCGTAAACACACACAATCGACAATCGATTTTAATGTATCTACCGCCTGGGACACCGAGTTTTGCTTGATGTTTTTCGAGTTTTTTTCTCGAAATGTGCCCTGTTAGTTAGATATACTTTTATGTGACGTCTAGGCACTTTCAAATTTTGGTGTTGGCAATTGGTTATAATGTAATATTATTATTCCTATAATGTTATTATAACATGCAAAGCGATTACGATCGAAGGATCTTACGAACTATGCGCCAGCAGCGAAATGATCCATGTTTGTACAGTTCGTTTATTATTTATTGCTTATTTTTGTTTTAGAATGCATTGCATTAGATTAGCTGAACTCTATTTACATAACTCTGCTTAAACACTGTTTTAATAATTAGAGATTACATGACTCCTTGGTTAAGGTAACTTTAACAATTCCACGTGTACAATTAAACTGCAATGTATTAAAAAGTCTTAATAAATAATCATATTCCCTATAGTTGCCAGAGTTCTACATCAGTACCAGTTTCCCAATATGCACTCATCAGACATTTTCTTATTTCCCTGCCTTTGTTGTAATATACTATTGTATTACCCTTTTTTAATATTATATTGCTTAAGCGAATTATTATCACATGCTTCTAGCAAATGCAAATGTTTGTACATAGGAGGTTCTTAGCCCACCGCCGCCGACGTCATACGAAGTCCAAAAATAATAGACTTGGAAGTAGCGTGGCGGGGGGTGCCCCCTCGCATTTTGCCTGTGCCTGCCCTGTGGCGGCGAATAGGTTAATTAACAAATACGCTGCGTTGTTTCTACTGGTAGTTTTGTTTTGCAATACAAGAAGACCCGTAAGTCCTGTTTATTCTTAAACTATTCAAATCGGGATATACAACAGAAATTTTCATTTTCTATGGGACCACTTTTTTAACGTCCTCATTTAAGGTCTTGGCCATATTTCACAAACTTAACAATTGTCACTTCACGACGACAATTCTCCGTACAAACGACAACACTGTTAACTGACCATCCTGTGTTTATATAGAACCTTATTACAATGCACTTATGGTCAGTTAGCTGTGTTGTCGACAGTACATTGCTGGATCCACAAGTAACCTAGCTACCAGTGGCGGTACTGCCATACAAGCCCAAAAGCCGGGCTTACCTTTCAAAACTCATTATCGATCAAAAATCAAAGGTAATGAGAGCACGAACTATTTCCATTCACACTGTTTCGCGCTCTCACGCATTTTTCAAATTTTTTACCTACATCGTGGTACAAAATTCGACCGCGAACCGCCGCGGCGCGGCTGGCCGGCAGCACTATCGCTGTGACGACGAGCCGAAATTGCTTGAGACAGGCACAGGGCTAGTCATCTCACTCGCACGCGTTGGCTTGCAAGCGGGCTTCTATTCTAGCTATCTAAGTCTCTTTCTTACTCATGAAGACTGCCTAATAATGAGACATAAGTGTTTATAGGTTCATATAGCAAATAGTACGAGATTTTAAGCCCTGCATGCGTATGAAGTTGTACACAAGTCTAGTAAAATGCGAAATTCGCGCGTGCGCCGTGATGAGGCCGACTTGCAGTTTCAAATTTAATTAAGTACTTTTGTTTGTTGTTAATTTTAGCGATCAGTGCGGTCATTAAGTATTGTGTTTGCTGTGTTGCTGTTTAATCGGATTTACAATGGAGGAAGTAGTTCCTTGTGATTGTGATAATTTAAAGTGTGTGCAAATTTCGCTTGGCGAGGGAAAGGTAAACTCTTTAAACTTTGCTCAGAAGAAACAACTAATTTGTTCGTCAGGTTTTGCCTGATTTGTGTATTTCTCAGAGTAGTAAATCACATAAAAGACATATTTAGTAGTAGCATGCCTTCAGTGTGTTTTGGTGAGCTCGTCCTCGCTAGCAAGTGCATATATGCAACTAAAGATTGATCAATAATGAGGCAAGAAGATGGATTTATCCACAATAACCGTAAAAACTACAAAAACATGTCTCGGCTTGCCCTATTCTGAATTTCCGAAACCCTAGGCACGCCACTGCTCGCTACCACCTTAACTTCTAGAAAAAGCAATGTATGGGAAATTGTCAGTGTCAGGTGACAATTCTCCGTACATTGCTGGATCCACATGTAACCTAGCAACCACCATAACTTCTAGAACATGCAATGTATGGCGAATTGCCAGTCTTAGGTGAAAATTGTCAAGTTGGTGAAATAGGGGCCTGATGGTGAGATTTAAGCAGAACTTTCGCGAATATACAGTACGCGGTTAATGTATGGCCCAATAGTCCGCGGCCACTATATATCTTGTCACTTTTTGAGAGAGAGAGAGAGACAGATAGAGATACGTGGACGCGTTATTCGGCCGTACATTGGACTCTCGAAAATTTGCACACATATAATACTTAAAGTATGTTAATATGCCACCAACAGAGCATCATGTCCGTATCGGATATATGGAAATTGACTGTAATTTTATTTTGATAATGAAGGCGTACGCTTTTAACTGACCGATAGATTACACTGGTCAACGCCGCATGCCACACCTAACGACAGTTGACTTCCTTTAGCCAAACTACTGCGATATATGAATGCGTGCCTAATATAAGTGAGGAGTTCCCTCAAATCCGCATGGAACCCAATATCCAAATGATTTTTTGAAAAAAATGGGACCCACCTGGAAGCATACAAAGAAAAAATGGTTAAAAAATGTCCTATTCTGTGGTCTCAACTACGAAATTGGAAAGTTTCATCAAAACTGGTTCAGTAGTTTTTGCTAAAATTGGGAACCAAACTTGCCACTAACTATACACACTATTGTATACTGGTTTTCATACATCGTTGGCACTTGACAACAAACATGTTACGGTACTACAAATTTTACTCCCAACTTTGGTTTGTTATTATGTCTCTCTGATCACATATCCGAACTTTAACATTTATAATATCAGTGTGATAAATACACGGTACGCTACGGTAGCCTAGTGGTTAAGGCATGCGGCTGTCAAGCGGCGGTCGTGGGTTCGAATCCCGGCTCGTACCAATGAGTTTTTTGGAACTTATGTACGGAATATTTACCGTTAGCTTTTCGGTGATGGAAAACATCGTGAGGAAACCAGTCTAATCCCAATAAGGTCTAGTCTTCTCTCTGGGTTGGAAGGTCAGTCGCTTTCGTAAAACTAGTGCCTATGCCAAATCTTGGGATTTGACACCTAATCCCAAGATTTGGCATAGGCACTAGTTTAAGCGGACCCCGGGCTCCTTTAGGGGCATTACCGAGAATAACGCTAGGAGGATGATGAGTGTGATAAATACAAAAAATGACAGATCTGACACAATTTCTATTCCTACATCTGTTTCTCTGCACAACGCGAAATCTGCTGATAAATCATAATCTGCAGGTATCTCTAATTAATGCATTTATAGATAGTTTAACCCACGAAGACGAGGCACCAGTAGGAGGGGGGCGCAGTTTCGTGAATGATTTAAATGTTGCTTGTGCTAGTTATTATTATTATTAAAAACTTGCCCTGCGTCGTAAGTTGCGTGCTAAACTAAGTGTCACAAAAGGCGGAGCATGAAGCTCACTTCCTTTGTATTTCCTCTTGATTGACTTAGGAAAAAAGCTGAAACACTAACATCTTTGCATGGCAAGAATTTTTGTTATTTTAATATTTTAATTGTGCTCTGTGTTATATTAATTAATTAATTTATTATAATATTTATTAAGGGGCTCCACGCGCTATTTGGCTAGTTTTAACAAGTTTTGAGTTGATATTCCTCGGTCAAAACTATAGATACTTATGGCACGAACATTTATCGGTTCTTCAGTCCTTTACTACATTTGCAAAAGAGTTTTTTTTTAAATAACGAATATTTTTATTTTTACGATTTATTCAAACATGGTCCAAAAAAGCTGTGTTTTTGGTAGTAGTATGTTGTTTATGCACTTGTATACAGGGTGACTCCTAAGTGGTGAACAGAAACATTTTTTTCTTACTCTGTACCTTTAGTTTGAACACTTTAACGCAACAATATGCAAAAATCTGTAACCTTTTTTATTTAATTAATAATTAAGTTTAAATTTACCTGATCTCGTGGTTATCCTACTTCTTACATTGAACTGTCACAGACGCATAGCATGTTTTTAATCAACCTCTTTGTATTTACTGGCTGGAAACGTAGGGTGGTTCACGGTTGGTCATTTTCACTGATTAAAATTAGTTAACGTTGATTAACTTAAGTTCAATTGTTTGCTTTTAGAGATAATGCACTGAATTTGCCTTGAAATTCTGAGTTAGAAATGATGATTTCTGTTTCCACTTAGGAGTCGCCCTGTAAATGAAATCTACATATAACTGTTCCTCATAAACGTCTCTAACAACCCACGAGAGATTTTTATTTTTAACTAATTTTCACAAGAGTTTCGTCCAAAAACTGGTTTATTGGTTTGAAATTGCCAAATTTTAGTGTCATATACCCCAAAAACGATGGGTTTTGAAGTAAATATGGGATACTATTTCGGTAAACCTCGTTGTTGTAATACGATAAGCCATGAAAAAAACACGAAAAAACCGACGGTTACAGATCGAAGGTCATTGGGAGCTAGGAGCCCCTTAATAGCGTACGTCAATTAGGATATTTAGGGTGAGTTGCACCAAACCGTCTATAATCGTAAGCGGTTTTCGTTTAAATCTGAATGTATGGAGTGTTTGACAAGTTTCTTTGGACTTACAGCTGTCAGCGCCATATTTAACGTTCATCGGTCTGTAATCGTAAGTCGGTGCAACCCGTCCTTAATGGTTTAATAGTTAGCGTGCGAAAACTTTTGCCGGCAATCTCAACTAACTTTATGAGCAACATGTATCGTGGTTCAGGTTCGGCGACGCGGACACGTCCGAGGGTGCTGCGGACACCGTGCCCTCGGTCAGCGAGTCGATGCCGCTGCTGACTATGGCCTCCAACGGCGCCGCTTTGCTCTCTCCGGGCTTAATGCAAGGTAACTTCACTGATGACCTGTTCGCGCGACTGCTATTCTCTAAGATATAATATCAAGAAAGTAGTCCGTTCAGAGGAACTGATTTTTATTGCCAGACTGGCCTCTGGAGCTACGGTAGCTTAGTGGTTCAGAGAGCTACGGTAGCCTAGTGGTTCAGGCATGCGGCTGTCAAGCGGCGGCCGTGGGTTCGAATCCCGGCTCGTACCAATGAGTTTTTCGGAACTTATGTACGGAATATTTACCGTTATGTTTTCGGTGAAGGGAAACATCGTGAGGAAACCGGTCTAATCCCAATAAGGTCTGGTTTTCCCTCTGGATTGGAAGTGTAGCGGAGAATCACACTTAGGGGGATGTAATAATAACCTCGCTACATGGATCTATACATATACATAAGCACAGCATATGACAGCTACTGCAGCGACCATGAATCAACACTCGATGGGTCTACTCTCAAACTCGTATCTCTTGTTATGAATGTAACCTCAACTCTCTCGGGGTAAATTAGAAGGGCCCCGAGTCCCGTGGCTCATATCGGTGGATGCACGGCACAACTGAATCTCCATGGGAGAACTCATCGTGCTTCCCGCACCTCATATACTCTCTTATCTCTCAACTCAACTCATATAGGTATGCGATGAGTACTGAGGTGGGGACCAGCTGGTCCCCGACGAGCCTTCACAACAACCCCTACAGCTCATTCATCAGCCTCCATAAAGAACCTCCAGTAACTCAAACCGATAACCTTCAAGCCACCTCACTTGTTACATTCATACTCGAGCTACTCACAAAGAATATCAATGTATTCTTCAACTCAGCTCTATCTCAAGGTAGACGTTAATTCAAAGTCACTGCAATATCCATATATATATCTCAAGTTAATTATAGACATGTTTCGTTTACCAAGGGTCTCGTGTACGTGATTACACGCGCCACGCCGCGTATATCTTACCAGCATTCAGACTATCTTTCCTGGCTCGTCTCAACTCGTACCCGCCATTTTCTCCGCTTTCACATATAACACTCGCCGACCTCCATCGCCAGTGTTACCAGTGAAAAATACGCTAAGAGTCACAGATAGGATACATACCACAATAACAGACTTCGCGATCTCCGCGACACTCCCGAAAGGCGAGGACTACATGAGTAGCGTCATTAGCTGACGCGTCCATTCGGCTATTCGTTCTCTGGCCCAAATGGCAGCGTTCCGCCTTACTCTCGTCGCTTCCTCAGGCCGTTCTTCCATAACACTTGACTCTCTCACTTCTGCCTCGTGCGTATCAGCAGCGGGAGCTTGCTTAGTTTGCGTAGGACTATCTTCAGAATCTAACACAGAAACGTCTTTCTCTGTTGCAGATTCAGTAGGGATTGTTAGCTCATCAATTTCCATCTCGGGCTCGGGTGACACTACCGTTTCCGACGCTTTTATAGGTTCCAAAGCTTCAGCTATCTTCATGTGTTCAGTTGGTGTCTCTGCCATCTCGTTGTCATGTGATGGTAGTTGTGCATAATTCGTAGGGCCGTACGTATCAGACTCTAACGGATACAGATGGGCTATGGATCTCGTAAACTCTGTATTCCCGACTACCACTTTGGCTGCTCGGCATTCACCATCCCGGCTTCGGATTAAACTTGAAATTTTACCAACCTTCCAATTGATTCTATTCTTGGAATCATTCTTAATCTGTACAATGTCACCGACTTCTGGAGACTTCTTTGACATCACTCGCGGTTGTTTATAAGAGTGACTGAATCTGTCCCGCAGAGTTGGTAGATATTGATTGGTGAACATCTCTTTATATTCGTTAAGAATCCTCTGACCTCTCTTCCAGCCTTCAACCAAATCGACTTCAGTATTTGTGCCTTGTGAGGTTCCCTCGCCAAGTTCTGGGTTTATGTCTAGACACTGACCTAGAGACAGAAAATCAGCTGGTCGCAGCACTCCCCCTGGGTCGGAACCCACTGCAGTCAAAGGTCTTGTGTTCAATACAGCCTCAATCTCCTTCACTACTGTATGCATTTGACCGTCTGTCAATAAATGCTTGTCGAGTGTGCGCTTTAAGCAGTGCTTTACTAGTGCAACTAATCTTTCGTAAAAGCCGCCTTGCCAGGGTGCAAGCTGCGTGATGAATTTCCACTTGATATGTTTCTCCTGGCAGTATGAATGGATTAGTACTTCACTTGTCAACTTGTACTGTAGTGCATTGTCCGATATCAATACTTTAGGTGGTCCTCTGGCCGCCACGAATCGCCGTATCACTAGCAAGCACTCCTCAGCTGTCAAGGCCTTGACCAACTCCAAATGTACAGCACGAACTGCTAGACACGTCATAAGACAAATCCACCTTTTTTCTCTGCCAGTATTTGTCTCCACTAATACAGGACCCAGATAGTCTAATCCAGTAAAAGTAAATGGAGAACTATAATTAACTCTTTCACTGGGCAGTGCAGGTGGTGGTGGCAGTTTGTAAGGACCTCCAGAATACTTATCACACTGCGGACATCTCTTCAGAGCTTTCTGTACTTGGGCTCGCCCATGTGGGATCCAATACTTTTCGCGCAATATACTTAGCGTGTGTGGGACCCCGACGTGGTAGTTGTCTCTATGCGTCTTTAGTATTATCTCGGTTGTGAAGGATGATTTATTCGGAATCAGAATGGGATATCTCTTATCATACGATAAATTAGCATTCGCGAACCTTCCTTTACATCTTAACACTTTCGCAACCAGGCAAAATTTCGAACAATACCCCAGAAACCGCCAGTACTCGCTAGTCGGGCAACGACGTGCAACTCAATGCCGCACGCCGCGAACCCGCTAGTCGGGCAAGCGGCGAACGCTCAGGGCTGTGTTAACGTAACCAATTAATAAGAATTTTTATTTTAATCGCATTAGGTAAAGTAAATAAAAATACAAAGTGAAGTAATAAAATATAATAATCAACTGTGCCAACTTTTCGACCACATAAATACATAATAATCAGACGACTTACAAATTTTCCTGTTAGTGGCAGTGGCAGCTCTGAGGTAGCGAAGATGCAATGCTTGCCCGCCTGTCGGGTACTTCGGCGTCGCGTGTAGGTTTATAGCTCTTGCCCGACTACCGGGTACGCCGGCATCTGAGTAAAGTTTACGAGTGCCCGAGTGTCGGGTACGCGGTGTCGAATGTGTTAAGATCCCATCTTCATCTACAGAGAGACCTAAGTTTCGTGACAAACTGGTCACCTTTCCTGAAACTTCTTCTGAAAAGTATTTTCCTTGTAACTTCTTAATCTCAGTCACTGTCTCTTCAAACTTTTCTTCATCTGACGGGTTTTGCATAGATTCCAAACTTTCATGAAGTGCAGTGGCTGCAGGGTTATTCTCCATTTCAGAAAGGTTAATATCACTGTCTTGGTCTTCATAACCTTTCATTGTCATCTCAGGACCATCTATCGTGTCCAGAGCCCTCCCGGCCAAGCACATTTCTTCCTTTCCCTGCACCTTAGGCCAATCACTTTGGTCTTGTAGAAGAAAATCTGGACCATGGAACCATAGATCCTGTTTGGGATGCCACAATTCTGGTCTGGTAGCTATGTCTGCAGGGTTTTCTTTTGAGTTGACATAGCGCAGCTCTGCACCTAAGCTGTCTTTAATTTGCTTGATCTCATTGACTCGTCTCAAAACAAATGGTGGAAGTAGTCTACTTGATTTGATCCAAGCTATGACAACTTGGCTATCTGTCCACAAATATATCTTACATATATTTAGGTCTATGTGGCTTTTAACATACCTCAGAAGTCTACTTCCTATCAGATACCCTAGCAATTCAAGTCTAGGAATTATGAGATCACTTTTGTCTTCTGCTGGGGTTACCCTGGATTTTGACATGAGGAACGAAGTTGATACTTGTTTCCCAGCTATGACGCGCAGATAAATCACTGCTGCATATGCATTCATAGATGCGTCAGTGAAGCAATGTAGTTCGTACTTCACACATTCCGACATTGATCTATTTGCGACATATCTGGGACCAACCTTCTCAACAGTTTTTAAAGTCTCAATTATGTCCCTCCATGAAGTCGACAGGTCTTCAGGCAGAATATCGTCCCATTTTAACTTTCTAGTGCAGATCTCCTGGAATAAGAGTTTTCCTGGTAGCATGAGTGGTGACACAAAACCGCATGGATCATACAGACGTGCTAGCACTCTCAAGACTCGTTTCTTTGTTATGCCTTTATCTATGATCTCACTCTCAAAAGTTTCGTTATTCAGTTTGAGCCGTAAAGTGTCATTTTCCAAATTCCATACCAAACCGAGGATCTTCATTTCATTTTCCTGTTTAGCTCTTTTTTGCTTGGGAATGTTGTCTACAAAATCTTTGTCATTAGACATCCAGTCTCGTATATTCATTCCTAATTCTTTAAATGAGTTTGTTGTTTGAGCATACAAATTGCAAGCCTCTTCTCTTGATTGAACTGACGTCACTAAATTGTCTACATAACATTTATCTGCTATCACTCGAAGAAGACTTTTGTTAGTCTTTGAAAGGTGATATCGAATTGTTGCCGCTAAGAGGAAGGGACTTGATATTACTCCAAAAGGCACCCTGCAGAACCTATATTGCGTGATATTGTCTTCAGTGAGTTCCCTTTCCAAATCATTAACCCAGGGAAACCTGGTCACATCCCTGTCTTCTTCTTGTAGGCCAACCTGTAGAAAAGCCTTTTCAACATCAGCGGTGATAGCAATCTCTCCAATTCTAAATTTCAGTATCAACCCCGTAAGGTCTTCCAGCATGTTCGGACCTCTGTATAAGCATTCATTCAAGCTTTTCTCATTTTTCAATTTAGCCGATGCATCATAGACCAAACGACCTCCTTTTCCGTTCTGTTGAACCATATGAAAAGGTAGATAATGAACTGGATGGTTAGCAGGAATGGCAGGATCCACAACTTCTATTATGTTAGCTTTAAGCTGTTCCTTTAAGATTTTCTCATACTCTGTAATGACTTCTTTATTTGATCTTCGTAACACGCCCTTTAATCTTCCAAAGGCAAGTCCAAAATTAGTAGGCAATTTTGGTGGATAATCTATCCACGGCCACTTCACCTGGTACCTTCCTTCACTGTATTTGACAGTCTTGTTGAAGTGCTGAACTGCTTCTTCCTCACATGTAGTTTTTGGAGAATCACATATTCCGATGCTCTCAAGTGACCACAAAAATTTGACATGTATGGTACGCAGAGGAAGATCTGGTTCTGTAAAGTCTTGATTGATATCATGGCACTGGCAATATGTAGCCACTGATAGAGTGTCCCCTTTCTTGTAGTTAGTAGCACTTCCTGCGAGGAGCCACCCAAAATCAGAATCTACTAGAAAGGTATTATTTCCTAAATCAACACTCTTCCTGATAAATGAGAAAAATAAGTCATTTCCAATCAACAAATCGATTCCTTCACCAGTAGAAGCATCGTCCGCTAAGATATCTATCATTGGTGACTCTATCTTAGCCACTGGTACCTCTGCAGTGATGTATGGAACTATATTCACTCTAATCAGTCTTTCAACATTACGTTTACTCACTAAAGTTATTGTTGCATATGGGCATAACATTTCTCTAGGCTTTTCTGATCCAAATGTATAAATCATCAAACAATCTTCTCCTTCAGGTTTGATTCGTAATAATTTTGCTATTCTGTTTGTTATGTAAGTTCGTTGACTTCCAGAATCAAGTAAAAGTCTAATGCTCAGACTTCTCCCCTCCGCTGTCCTTACTTGGGTTACTGCTGTCTGTAAGGAATTAGATGGCTTATTCAACTGCGTATTAACTGAAGTTGTGTTTGAAAGTATTGTATCCTTACCTTTCTGCACCTTCTGTCGGCAAAGCGCTCTATTATGCATCCTAGAGCAATGTACACATTTCCTCCTTCTTGTACACTTGGAGGCACGGTGTCCTATTTGAAAGCACACATAGCATCTATCTTTCAGCTTCCCGATCTTCTCCTTATATGTGTTAAATTTGGCACAGTCCTCACTGTAATGCTCTTCATTGCAAAATATGCACATTCTCTTAGGGCGTTTTCTGTTAGGTTGAGTTGAAATTGCTTCCCTCTTCTGTTGCCATTTCCTTTTCCTTACAGCTCCAATTTGCAGTGTTGCTGTTGAAGCAGGTGCACTCATCTCCGTTGTGTCACTAGACTTTACTGGAATCACAGAACTCTCTATGTTTGTAACAACTGAACTCTCCATGGCTGCTATTACGGCATCCACAGCTTTCCGGATTGCAGCGAAGGAATCATCAGTTGACATAAGCCGCACTTGGTATACCACTCTTGATGGACATTTATTAAGTATAATAACTCTAAGGTGACTAGCATCAGCTTTCTCCCCTAGAGCCTCTAATACCCTCAAATGCTTCTCTATAATATTTAGAGTGCGTCAATCTTCAGGTGTATCCTTCGCTACAGCAAGATTTTGCAAAGCCTCGTTGTGAGCATCGATGACCTTCGTGGGTTTTCCAAAACGGCTATTGAGAATGTCTACCGCAATCGGATAGTTTATGTTAGTAGTTTCCAGACCCTCAACTGCCTGAAGGGCTGGTCCCTCTAATAACGCCAGCAAATATGTCAATTTCTCAACATTGCCAATGTCCTTACTATCAACATTGGCCGCGAACTTATCCCAAAAAGTGTTCCATTTTAGGATGTCACCGTTATACTTCCCTAACTCTAACTTAGGTAGACGCGTTCTTTGATTGTTCTCGCCTTCATGGCAGTATAGTTTTATCGCGATTTCTAATTCGGTCAGCGTGTCCTCCGCCTTTACTTGCGTATCTCGACATTTAATGCAGAAATCTTCTTTTATGTCCGTCGCCCCAGACAAATATTTATCTAAATCTGATGTCAGCAATAACAATCTGTTATTAACGTTAATTCTCACGGCAATAACCCTGTCCCTTGCTACGCCAGTCTCAATGCTGTTAAGGGCCTCTGCGGCTCCCTTTAACGCTTCTTCTAGCCGTTCTAGGCGCAATTGTAATGTGGAAAATAGAAAGTCCATTTTGTACGCAATGCAAGCTACCGATATACTTCATATGCTTCTAAATCTTACGTAAATCTTGCATTTTGTTTGATGCTAATCTGCAATGAAATGCATTCACTTGAAACCGGGTTTATGTACTATAAAAGTTTGTTAGATTTACATGAAAATATAACTACTTAATTACTTCATAATGAAGTCGCCTTAAGCTATTACTTACGACGGTTTATTTAGCAGTCTGCCTCCACACTTTGGTACCCTTTAATTAAGTAATTGCACACTTTTATTAGTTATTTTCTTCTATAACAAACTTTTCTCACAACACGAAAGTACAAAAAACGGGTAAGTTGCAAAAGAACAAACCATAGATTAAGTAGACTAATTTCTTAAACTTCACTCTTAAACCTCCTCTACACGACGTGACCAATCGATCTGTCGTATCCGAACCGTTCCGTTCCAAACACAAACAACATTTCGTAACGTAAATAATGTCCGTAGGGAAAATAAAACAACAAGTAAATGTTTTAATACATATTTCTTTTTGTCTTTACACAATAAAATAAAATTGTTATAATAAAACTTACGAGAAAACGAGCGCAAAATGACGAATAAATTTGCACTTGAATTGGACCAAACATAAACCTTGGCGTGTTTCTGAACGTGGTCAGAGACTTGATTCAGTGTAGCTAGAGTAAAAAGTAACCGCCGCTCCTAAGCAAATGCTGATTTATGGAAAAGAAGCCGAAACAAAAGAAAAAAAAAAACAAGGAATCGTCTGTCGGCCGGTTCACCGGGTACCTAATCGAATTCTACCTTCTAGTATTGAACTCGAAACATGCACATTTCTCTTCATGGCTGGGCAATATTACTTACTATCTATGTGAACGCACCACAATGCGTCAAACCATCCCATGTGTACGCACCATCATGGGCATACCCAAACCAAAAAAAAAAAGAGTTGAATAAAGAGATATTTCAACACTAAGTACAACTCTTTTATCTTTCCAAACGCATGAACCACCGCCGACAGATTATTAAGCATCTCCACCAAAACATGTAGCGGAGAATCACACTTAGGGGGATTTAATAATAACCTCGCTACATGGATCTATACATATACATAAGCACAGCATATGACAGCTACTGCAGCGACCATGAATCAACACTCGATGGGTGCTCAATTCCATCTACTCTCAAACTCGTATCTCTTGTTATGAATGTAACCTCAACTCTCTCGGGGTAAATTAGAAGGGCCCCGAGTCCCGTGGCTCATATCGGTGGATGCACGGCACAACTGAATCTCCATGGGAGAACTCATCGTGCATCCCGCACCTCATATACTCTCTTATCTCTCAACTCAACTCATATAGGTATGCGATGAGTACTGAGGTGGGGACCAGGTGGTCCCCGACGAGCCTCCACAACAACCCCTACAGCTCATCCATCAGCCTCCATAAAGAACCTCCAGTAACTCAAACCGATAACCTTCAAGCCACCTCACTTGTTACATTCATACTCGAGCTACTCACAAAGAATATCAATGTATTCTTCAACTCAGCTCTATCTCAAGGTAGACGTTAATTCAAAGTCACTGCAATATCCATATATATATATATCTCAAGTTAATGATAGACATGTTTCGCTTACCAAGGGTCTCGTGTACGTGATTACACGCGCCACGCCGCGTATATCTTACCAGCATTCAGACTATCTCTCCTGGCTCGTCTCAACTCGTACCCGCCACTTTCTCCGCTTTCACATATAACCAGAGAGCGGATTTGCTCATGGCAAAAATCAAACGTCAATAGAGTTGGAACGTTGAATTTTATCGACTGTCGAATTAACTGAAATTATATTTACGTAGCGTATCTTTATTTATTTATTAACAAAACTAAACCTCAAATCCATAAGCAAACAATAATAGACTTCATATAAATATTACGGAATAACATTTAAATAAAAGACAATATACCTAAGACGATAATTTTAAGAACTACTTAGTACTGCTTATCAAAACTAAGTACCTAAGTTTCTATAATACAACCTAAGGATTCAAATCACCTGTGAACTAATTTTCATCGTATAAAACAGTATCGTAATCTAAGTCTGTGCTAATGACGTTTCCCTCGTCTTCTCTGTAATAATACATGATAGTCATAATTTTTTCCATATTATCAGCCTGCATACTGGTTCTTTTTTCATCGTAAATCCATTTATACGTAGAAAAGGAGCGTTCTACTTCAGATGATGTAACAGGTGCATATTTATAGAACTCAATTACGCTATCTTCGTATTTATTTGTTTTTATTAAATCGGCGTAGTCACGAAGGATGTCATAATCAGGAATCCTGTCCAGTACTTTTTCCAGTTTTAGTTTGACTGTGTTGGATCCACTCCAATCTATAATAGTTCGCACATGGTCTAGAATGTCAAATGATTCTACCAAAGATAAATAAGATGTTTGTAACTTTACTATTGCGTCACATAAACAGCTGTACTTGTCTTTAATATAAATTAAATCATTTTTCAAATGTTTGTCCTTAAGTATTTTTTTTGCTTCTCTAATTGCCGCTGACTCGCTTGGGTTTAACTGTGAAATCACTTCAGCAATATGGTCGAAATGTTGTGCATAATATAGAACTGCATTCAGCCATGTACCCCATCTTGTTATAACGGGTCTCGGGGGCAGTGCTATTGACGGACATATTTGTTTGAATAGCTTTACTCTCTGTGGTGATTTTAAAAATAATTTTTTTTACATTGGCAATTAACGAATCTACGTTTTTATGTTGAGATCTCAAATGCTCTGTGACTCGATGTAAACCATGGGCAAGGCATGTACCTAACGTGCAGTAAATTTGGAAATACACCTTTTAAAATTTTACCAGCCTTCAACATATACGGCATTGTCAGTACGTATAAATGGATTTACGATGAAAAAAGAACCAGTATGCAGGCTGATAATATGGAAAAAATTATGACTATCATGTATTATTACAGAGAAGACGAGGGAAACGTCATTAGCACAGACTTACATTACGATACTGTTTTATACGATGAAAATTAGTTCACAGGTGATTTGAATCCTTAGGTTGTATTATAGAAACTTAGGTACTTAGTTTTGATAATGCAGTACTAAGTAGTTTTTAAAATTATCGTTTTAGGTATATTATCTTTTATTTAAATGTTATTCCGTAATGTTTATATGAAGTCTATTATTGTTTGCTTATGGATTTGAGGTTTAGTTTTGTTAATAAATAAATAAAGATACGCTACGTAAATATAATTTCAGTTAATTCGACAGTCGATAAAATTCAACGTTCCAACTCTATTGACGTTTGATTTTTGCCATGAGCAAATCCGCTCTCTGCATATAACACTCGCCGACCTCCATCGCCAGTGTTGCCAGTGAAAAATATGCTAAGAGTCACAGATAGGATACATACCACAATAACAGACTTCGCGATCTCCGCGACAGGAAGGTCAGATGGCAGTCGCTTTCGTAAAAGTAGTGCCTTTGCCAAATTTTATGATTAGGTGTCAAAGCGGACCCCGGGCTCCTTTAGGGGCATTACCGGGAATAACGCTAGGAATTTGCAATTGCCGAACAAAGGTGTACCTACATAAACATCTGTTAAACGCAACGACCTCATAAATGCTTGGGTCGGTAAAAAGACCAGAGGTTTAGTTGTTTTTTCGCAGCGAACCGAGTTTGCAAATACCAGACGACGGCGGGTGCCAAACGTGCATCCCTTACCCACGTTAGCTTGGCCTAAAGCTATGCGTATTGTGTATAGGGGAGGAGGGCGGTGCTGGCGTGTCGTCGTCCGTGGCGGCGGAGAGCGCGCCGCTGGGCGTGGCGAGCGAGGGCGAGGGCGCCGTGAGCAGCTCGGTGGCCGGCAACAGCGGCACGCCGCCGCTGCGGCCCACGGACGCGGCGCACGCGCTCGCCACGCTCGCGAGTGCCGCGCTGCATCACCATGAACAGGTATCATACATACATACATTCACGCCTTTATTCCCAAAAGGGGTAGGCAGAGCACATGAAACGTATGTTCCAGCGCCACTTTTAGCATAAATGTGGGTATAAAAGATCGACTAAATGTGATATTGCAGTGATAGGTTGCTAGCCCATCGCCCACAACACACTTCAACCCTGGTCCCTTAGTCGACTTTTACGACACCCACGGGAAGAAAGGGGGTGGTGAAATTCTTACCAGACACCACACGGGGACATCACCACACCACAGGTATCATTCCTTTCGAAAATATATTTTTACAAATATGGCTCGCAAGTGAACATTACTCGCTACATATTGGAAGGTGTATAGTTTAAGGTCAAAGAAAATAAAAAAAACTGCTGCCGCCTGGAATGTAAGAGTCGAGTACCAAAATTTAGAAAAGAAGAAAGTCTACTCGCAAGTACGCCCGTGTAAACAAATACTCAGCTTGCAATTGCTTCCTTCCCGGCCACGGCAATAAGGTACTATTACTCAAACATGCTCCCAAATGAAGACCTCATGTTCGCGAAAATAAACAGCGAACACAGCGTTTTACGACTGTCACGACTTTATAAAATTAGAGAAATTGAAAAAAAAATTAGTAATATTCAAGTCTGTAACAAAACTGCTGGTGGCCCGGTGGCCCGGCGTCACTGCGCGCTGCTTCCGGCCCCCGGGGCCCGGTTGGGCGACGAGCGCGTCGGCAATGTACAAACAAATCGGCAATATCCTATAGAAATCCCATTACCGACCTGTAAATTCGTGACACCCGTAACACTGTGTTTCGCAGTGTATTAACGTGAACATAAGGTCTACATTTCTGACCATGTGAAAAGAATATTCATACCACACATCACATACTATAATACCATCACGGCTAGCGGCATGCGCTGGACATAAGCCCTTTAGCATAGAAAATAACTCGACAACGGAAACTAAACATGGCGCGGAACTTTTGTTACGCGAAAGTTTTATTGACGCAGTGCGCGTCTTGACTAAGGGCATGGGATGGTGACACCAAATAAAATAATCAAAAATGCTGAATTTTCCCGAAAAAGATTAAAATATAGTCACATGGAGAAAAAAGCAACACAAAACAATACATATTCACAAAGTTATAAAGATTCCGGTTCGTTACAATCAAAAATCATAATGGCCTTTTACATATTTTACTAAATCTCGAATTGTCTTAGTTCCAAAATGCCTAAATTCCTAAATTGACTTATTTTCAATACAACAAAATGTCATAATAACATTAATAACATTTACATTTTACACATCACATCCGATATCCAAAATGTATCAGTTTCATAACTACCAAAATTCAAAAATGCCTTTTGTTGACAGGCCCAAAGATCAAAATGACACAGTCTCATAATACCTAAAATTTTAACCACGCAGTATTTTTAGCGTTATGTATTTATAAAAATAGTAACAAGACGAAAGATGGGATGCCGTTGACGATTAATTTAATTACTCATTCCTTAAAAACTGTAAACTTCAACATAATTTTAGATATTTTGGCAATGTGACGTTCTGTATCTAGTTAGTTTTAGACATTTTGGTAATTGGTATGATTGAAAATTTATCAAAACGCGATAGAGTCTAAATGAATAATAGTCATTATGAGAAAAATCTGTTTTGACATTCTGATATTCTAGGACCACGTTATTATGGATATTTGGCTGTAACGAACCGGAATCGTTATAAGTGGCCAAAGTTTTGTGACGGGCTCTGTCCCTTTTCTGCATAACGCACCTTCACATACATCGATTGTCACTTGCTGACGCTTACCGTGACGTCACGGTGTTTTCGTTTTTTCTCTCTCTCTCTATCAAGAAATATTAAAATGGTTGTATCTTCGAAAGTATTTGAAACTAGCTTCCGCACGCGACTTCGTCTGCGTGGACCCGGGATAAAAACTATCATATATATTAATCCAGGCTATAAACTATATTCGTGCAAAATTTGATTAAAATCGTTTCAGCCGTTTAAGCGTGATTGAATAACAAACATCCAAACAACCAAACATCTAAACTTTCGCATTTATAATATTAGTAGGATTAGTAGGATATTTAAATAAGATTTTCGTGGCATATTTTATTGCCTTCAATAATGTTAGGGCCCCCAACCCTATTATATCACTGGTTGTGGCCTGAATAGAAGTAAAAGTAAATAAGTTGATATCATTGTCTATTGAGCTACTAGTATGTTTTTTATTTCAGAATGAAGTTGATGAGCCTAAACACCATAACGATGAGGATGCTTGGTTCACTGTGGGAATCGTGAAAGGAACCACGTTTACGGTAATCTTTTCTTTACAACCACTTATAGATTGATAAATAGTGTGTCTCATTTAATATAATTGTTCTTTTTTTGTTTTTAGGTTCAAAACTATTTGTCGGATCCAAACGTGGACTTGTCGAACTTGTCGTTGGACAATTTGCCCGATTTGTCGTTGTTGCCGACGACGCCACTCGAGCACGGCACCGCTTACAAGTTCCGCCTGGCGGCCATCAACTCTTGCGGCAGGGGCGACTACAGTGAGGTAAGCAACCCGTTTATTATTGCTATCAGTGTGCTTGTTGATGGGCCGCGAGATACATAATATTGTTCATGTTTAAGTACGAATTAATAATACCATTAAATAAATGTTCAATATAGAACGTTTGTTTCTCCAGCTTTCAGTTATTTATTTCTCTAAATAGGCACGTGTCACTTTAACACGTGTCAATTATTATTTTTTACGTCACTCCTGGCCATAATGCGAGTTTTACTGCAGTCTGCGCGTAATGGAAAACTCGCATTGTGGCCAGGTGAAGACGTAAAATTTTGTACGCAACACGGGCGGTAATACGTAAAGCCCCAGAGCGCATATTTATGGATCTCACCTTTGGTTCGGGCCACAAACACCGGTGATCTGGGGCATTCACGAATTCACCGCCCTAGTTACGTTATGTACTATTGACGACTGCTTTAGCCTAGTTGGTATAGCTTGGCAAATTCGTTCGAGACACTCCCATGGTTCGCGGGGGATAAGGGACGAAGGACACCCGGGGCGGTATGAAGTGTGCGGGCTGCGGGGCTGTCAGTCAGGAGCGTCAGACGCCCGCCGTCGCGGTTGGCGGTAACATGTGTTCATGAGCACGGCCGCTCGTAACAAAACGCACATGAGATTGCTACGCAACGATGAATCCGCCGATAGGCAAAGTTATTGGTCGTCAAGCCAAACAAATTGTATATAATGTATTTAGCCACTTAAACAAACTTAAGGACGATCCGACTTCAATGGCGACGATAAATATACTTATACAGATAAATACGTACATAAATAAGTAGAAAACGTCCATGTCTCATGACCAAATATTCGTGCTCAACACACAAATAACTAACCCTTACCAGAATTCGAATCCGGGACGTCCAGCTTCGAAGGCAGTGTAGTGCTACCCACTCGGCTAAACGGCCGACAAAGATGTAAATTACTTACATAAATCAACTAATCATTTATGCCTAATCGTCACTCGGTATCACAACTACGCAATATTCTTATAAACGAATTGAATATTGTTAGGGATATCCACAGACATATTCGTTACGTAAATCATATCGTGTGTAGCGGCGAGTAACACGTCAACGTCCCCTGCCCCCCGGGCGGACCATGGGAGTGTCACGAACGAAATTGCTAAGCTATAGTGACCCTGCCTACGAAGCAAGAGGTTCTGGGTTCGATTCCCGGTAAGGGCATTTATTTGTGTGATGACCACGAAATCCACGAATATTAGTTCCTGAGTCTATTTTCTATGTATTTAAGTATTTATTTATCTATATAAGTATGTTTATCGTCGTCTAGTACCCATAGTACAAGCTTTGCTTAGTTTGGGAGTAGTCCCCTAATATTTATTTAATTTTATTTACTTTAGGAAAGTGCATTCAAGACATGTTTGCCTGGTTACCCTGGGGCCCCTTCAGCTATAAAGATCTCCAAGTCCGTGGAGGGAGCTCACTTGTCTTGGGAACCTCCCCAAGTGGCCGCCGAGGGCATATTCGAGTACTCCGTCTATCTGGCAGTGCGGTCTAATACCCAACCGAAGGTATGTTCTAATAATAGACTGCTTTTTGATGTGAGTGCTCTTAAGTACCCGTTTACATTACCGGTGTAGCACTAGTCTTAACAACTGCTTGTGATTTGGACAAATGTTTATAAAGGTGTGTACGAATTTGAGCAGCCTTGGGTTGAAGGCACGCACGACTCACGTATTTTGATCAAATTCGTACTCGCTCACGCGCTGTGCGCGAGAAGCGAGCCGCCCAAAGTCGGTATTTTGACTGTTCCTCGCGTAATTTGTACAGTCGACTACAAAGAGCTGGATAGGGCTAAACTTAAAGAAATATGTATACACGTCCTCGTTGCCTTTAAGGTCGTGTATACTTATTTTTGTAACGTTGACCGAATCGATTTCTTTGTAGTCGACTGTACATGTATCTGAGCGAACCGCAGACAGCGACAGGATCTGACTTGTTTGTTCGCGAGTACGAATTTGAGCAAGTGGCTGAGCGAGCCGTGCGTGTGTAATCGTTTGTTAGTAAAGGAATAATCATTGACATAAATACAAGAACGGGAAAAGATGTTGTGGGACCAGAAACGAATCGGCCGTAAACGTGTCCTATGCCGTTTTGAATGATGAGCAATGTCGGCTCGCCGCGAGCACGCTGCCTCACCCGTGCATGTTTATGTGCAACTATTTGGCTCGCGAGCAGCTCGTCACTCGGGGCGAGCATGCATGCCTTAGGCCGAGGTGCTCAAATTCATACGCACCTTAATATTCTTACGACCACATAGTCTAGATAAAAGGGTTCTGCGAAGATATTGATCCTGGATTCAAGTTCCGGTAAGCAGGCCTTATTGGACTTTTAACCCAAGACCTTTAATGTGGCAAGGAACATCACTTTGAGTGATGCGTATGGATATTATACACCCGCTAGATGGACGCCCTGCACGGCTATCAAGCGACAGCGCGCGAGCTCTCTAGATTTTTCTCGCACTATCCTTCTGTTGCTTATCAGAACACTTAGAACAAGAGGTATAGTGCGAGAAAAATCGAGAGTATGTCGCGGCCGACCCATGATAGACGTGCTGTTTGTAGGCGCTTGCCTCTTCTCACGGGTTTTCCCGTGTTATCTGCTACAAGTGTAGGGCTACGAAATCATTGGCAGTGTATGTGTTATAGTGCTTCTCAACTTGCTTGGGTACCATGACGTTTGTGACTCTTTAATGATTTAAGGTTATAAATCATACTGGGATGACAGCTTACCCAAGCTATCTGAAAAGCATTATAATGTAGTATTGACGTGCAGGAGGCGTCCAAGTCGCAGTTGGCGTTCGTGCGCGTGTACTGCGGCAAGGCGAACACGTGTGTGGTGCCGCAGTCGTCGCTGAGCGCGGCGCACGTCGACTCCTCCACCAAGCCGGCCATCATCTTCCGCATCGCCGCGCGCAACGAGAAGGGCTACGGGCCCGCCACGCAAGTCAGGTGGCTGCAAGGTTAGTGCTATTACGCAATGTCACACATTAGGGTCTCCCCACACCTATCGACGCGGAATGGGCTTTCGCCGAGTGTTTTGTACCACAACCCTCGTGTTTTGATCGTTATCCAGTTGATGGACGTCGATTCGCGTCGGCCGAACCGATTGACGTCTTTTTCGCTCTTATTGCGTGGACATAAAATAATTTTTCGATTCCGCGTCGATAGGTGTGGGGAGACCCTTACTCTAACAGGCCCCATTGACACTGCGACCTTGCTCCGGACGGACCGGCTAGACAGTTGTTTCCAGTACAATTTGGTTTGACCTTTGGACGTTCTTGATCGTCAAGCGCGCTTGTACTGTAGTGTAGTCGGCCGACCGTATAGCCGGAATACTCACGACGAGCCAGTGACGTAGGTCGCGCCGTCGGAGGCCTGTTGGCGATAATCTGGCAGGCACTTCAGAGATAAGTATAGTGCTAGCGGTACGCCAAAAAAAGCTGCATGGGTCTGTTTCAACGAACGGGGTGTTAGAAGCATGAAATTCGGCCCGATTGATCTTTAGGCCATACGAATCAATTATACCCGTAGCACGAAATAAAAAACATTTTTTTTTGTATGTGCGAAAAAAGTTGTTCTGAAACCTATCGTGTGTGGTATCTAATGAAAGGGCTACTAAGCCGATTCTATAAATATATCAAAACATACCAAGTTTGGGCACCTCCAGATATGATACGGTTGAATCAGTATTTATAAAATATACCTAAAATAACATGTAATATATTATATCCAACCCCAAGAAAGCAATTTTGTAAATATTTACATTTAGTTTTTTTTATATTACAAAATTTTATACCTATAAAGTGTATAACAGAAAATGTATAAAAAGTAAAATTTGAGACACTGAGGATTATTAATACTGATGCGATTGGAGTTTTCAATCATATTTATATTATTTATTACTACATATCAAGATGTTTATTTTTCTAAATCCAATTTCTCTTATCAAGCCCGAGGCCAGTATATTCGCCATAATCGGGTGCTCCCACTATAAACCCCTCTTTAAACAGGATGATATAGTAAATGATATTTAATTATGTTAAAAAACATTAAAAGGTATGTTCCATTACAACATTATTAAATGAATTTGTGATAACATTAGCTATAAGAAGCTTTGTATGGAGAGTAAGGGAATGACTAGAATAACAGAAAATGTGAAGTGATGTGATAATATTTATTTTGTTCCAGATATGAAATCGACGGGAGTAAAACGGTCAGGCGAGGGCCGGTTACCTGGCGCGTCGCCGTCCAAACAGGCCAAGCAAATAATGCACTAATGACCTCTAGTGACCCAATCAAACTATCTTTAGATTTAAGTAGTTATATGTACAGATGACTGAGTGATTATTGTTCGAACCTATGTTTTACCAATATCAATAGGATTTTTCCCATAATGAAATCTCGTTTTAATAATCATAACGCTTGAGGTATTGATTTCTTTTGTAATTGGTACTCCATTCCTTTCATTTATGTTAGAGTCTTCATGGGAAGGCGTAATAAGTTAATGTAATCGATTCTTTTCTTTAGATTAGTGTTTGTCTGTGTGATCTGCAATACAAGTGTCTTGATTGTACGCAACAGGGGGGGCACTTTGCGGGACGCCTGCATACCTGTTTATGGTTATGGTTCAAACATCCATATTTACATTGAACTTTATTAAGCTTGCTTTCAAACATTGTGTTTAAGAACTGTCATAATACTTTATATAAACTATGTAAACAACCATAAGTCGGAGTCACACTTATCTGAGATGATGCTCTCTGATGCGCTCTGATGCCTACACAACAAAAGCCGTCAAGTCAGAGCGCATCGGATGTGTGTGAATGTTTCAAACTGATATCGTTTTGTCGGCTCACGACGCGACACGTCAGAGGCTCTAGTATAAGTTTTAGCGAAGTTATAGCTGTCAAATCCCATACAAATTGAGGGTTAAACGCAAACGCAATCATAAAGTTTTGTTTCGGTAAAACGTATACTAGGGTTGAAGTGTGTTGTGGGCGATGGGTTAGCAACCTATCACTGCAATATCACATTTTGTCGATATTTTATACCCACATTTATGCTAAAAGTGGCGCTGGAACGTACCGTTTTATGTGCTCGGCCTACCCCTTTTGGGAATAAAGGCGTGAATGTATGTATGTATGTTATACTAGAGCCTCTGATAAGTATGAATCCGATTTTATGCACGTTGGCTACATCTGATTGTCAATAAGTGCCGTGCCTCTCTGGGACTCTATGGCGACGTCGCCGGCCACCGTATCCAAACGTATCATATAGAAATGTATGGAGGTTACCTTACATGGCGACGCTTGGCGACCTACATTTTAATTTTATCAAAAATATTGACTGCTGTAAAAACATGGAAGAGCATGTGTCGAATAACAACTACTATGCACTATTAGACATTCAGACGGAGAACATGCAGCTCATGTGCCCCATGTTTGATCCCTTAATACTTTGCGATATCCACTATGTACAAATTCGATGTATTGATATTTTAAATAGAATATACTTACACGAAAATAATGTAGAATATTTCACTCTTTTTTTTTACTGCAGATAATAAAAAAATATTTTTTCCAAGCTATTTATTTGTTTTTATCCCATTTGTTTTGATAAATTTGCCTATCAACTGTTCTGATATAGACTTTGACACTCAAATATTTCTAGTTCTAGAACCGATTTCATATTATTACACTGAACACTGAGGCACATGTCCCTATCGATGGAGTACCATGGCACTCCGGAACTACCTCCAAGCTATGTAAAGTTATATGTTCTTAAGAGTGTTAACATAATCCAGAGGTAGGGGAGTAGAGTACTGACCGGCGTTACGGAGTGTAACGTTATATGTTACAAAGCGAGCGTTCGTGCTGACAACACGTCAGTAAGGGGAAACAAGTGGCGAGCAACGACACTTCACCCTAAATGTCGGTTTGTTAGTGGATCCCTTTGATTGTCACGCGATTCAGTCAGTGCGCCGCGGCGAGTCGTTACGAGCTTTGTTATTATCGACAAACTACCAGAAACGTTTCTGCTTTTTTTCGAACTTTAAGTAGGTAAAGATCTATTGAGTAAAATCAAAGAACCCAAAACAACTTCGTTGTCAGCCATCTTGAATGTGACTGGCAACGAATCTGGAGAGCGGATGAGAACTAAAATTGAAAAGGAGTATGACGCCGGTTATAGCACACGGCGCGGCGTAACGACAGGCTCGCTGCGAAATTTATACGCCCCGCAGCGCCTGTCAGTACCTTAAGAAATAATTCCTCACCCAGCTAGACAACTTCCAGTTTTGTGCCTAGTTTAAGTTCATTAAAGCCAGTAAGCATAAGGTTATTGCTAATCCTATTAAATTTTATTTCGGAATTATTATAACGTAAGTTGAAGTCTCCAAGGGCCAAAACCTCCTCTGGTTTATGTATTTGGAGCGTGTGTATGTCTTCTTCTTTGGCACGCCCTGCAGCCTAAACCGTTCGACGGATTTCCACATATGAGGATTCCTCTAAATGGTAGGAGTGACACTTTTCGAAAAATCTTTTGTTTTCACTTGTTACTTGTCAGTTTCAGTCCACGCTGGACAAAAGCGCCAATTTTTTTTCAGGTACTTGTTAGGTCCATAGCTTTAAGTTTTTGAAAGGAACCAACTCCTCCGTCGGCCATCTTTCTGAATCACAAACTTAGTGTCTAAATATACATATTAGGGGTCAAGGTATTCAACTAGATATTAGAGTCGAGTTCCCAAAGGATATCAAGATCAAGTTCAAAATGGACTGTTCCTAAGCTTCCGCTGTCCATCCGGCTGTCTGCGTATCAGCAATAGCTAGATTGTAAAATAAAACACAGAAGTGGTTTTACTATTGCTGCTTTATGACACATTCATAAAAATAAATTATAGTATTTTATGCAACTGTTGTATAAGTAGGGTCTTAAAACGCGAGTGTCGTGAGTTGCGATGCGAGCCTTGGCGAGCATCGCAATTAAAGACGCCACGAGCGTTGTAAGACCAAGTTATACACCGTTGCATACAATAATTTTTCTACGACTAATTTTAAATAAATAGCATTTGAATTTTCAGGCAGTAAGTTTTCCGTTAGTTCTATTACTACTCACGCAATTTCTTCAGCGGTGCAGTTATTTTCTTCTTCGTCCATTTTAAAAGGAACGTACACATTTTTCTTCACTTCACAAACACGAATCAAATCTTAAAAAGTTGTTAATAACGAATAGTAATCATATTTCGTCTTTTAATTTTGAACTGGAACTTTGGTGGGAAATTGGAAACATGAATCATTGACACCTCTTGTTTATGGTCTGTTTTGTTCTTAATTCAACTTGCCAGTACTGTCATATTAAGAATAAGGTTTTTCTTAAGTTGGCAGCAATGCCTTTAGTACAATAATTTCTTTGAAGTAAAAACATTCAGTGGTTTGTTAAGTTGGTAGTACCTAATGTATTTTGTTGTTAAATTAGTGTTGATCACGTAATACTACCCAGGTTTAAGGTGCGTACACACCAAGCCAACGAACGGCTATGTATCTCACTCTAACAAATAGCTGTCACATAAATGCTTCGCGTTCGTTGGTCGTTCGTTTGCTCAGTGTCTACCCACCATTAGAAGCGTATGGCTGCTAAGCGTATCGTTTTGGCGACAAAACAGCACGGTTGTGCCGTACTGTTATGGGGAATAGAGTATAGACTTTCCTGCAGACTTATTTTGTATGTCTTTATATTAGTGTTCGGGACTATGTAAATGACAGATAAAAGTACAGGAGTAGAAAAAAATTTAAACAGTGCTCTCATACATGAAACGTATTTTAAGGCGTTTTTTTGCCCGCCCATAACAATCGGTATATCTATAGAACCGTAATATGTAGTAATATAGTATTTTTCACAATCGTGTTATAAGTAAGGTACGAGATTAAAGGGCTTGATTATGACACTATTGTGAACAATACTTTTTCTACGAGTCAACTGACCAAATTAAACAAACTTGGTATCTATTGAAAACGAAGTGCAACCAACGGCTTTTTCATTTTTGTGCGTTGATGTCTATTTACCTTTTGAGAGTCATGACGGCGTCCTATTGGTCAAATACATTATAGTTCAGTAAAGGCGCCACGTGATTCGTCAATTTCATTTTAGTTGTCTCAACAGTTATGAAATGTTGAGTTGGGAGCTCCATAGTAAAAAGTATGTGATTTAAGTTTGGTGTACAAAGTCTTAATTCTAACATTAAGGTCGACGAGTATAAAAAAATATAATAACGTTAATAATTGTTCTTTTTAGCATAACTTAAACCAACTCAAAGATGTTTTACATGTATATGCATTGTTGTATCGGTAAAATACTTATCTATAGTTCGTTTTTTTAGGATTAGAAAAACGGTAAACAAAGAAGCAGTCGTCGTCAACCTTTTCTACTTGTGACATATATTAGATGTTATGAAGGCCTTAACCGAACCAGAACTTAACAGGCCTATGTTAGTTATTTTGTATTCCTATTATTATATCCTTATTATAAATAATAAGTGCGTATTTCCACATCAATGTATTATGTAAATAAAACTATGTAAGTACTATAAAATAGAACATGTTTTTATTTTGATAGCCTTAATGAGCCTACTTATCACAGAGCTATGCTATGCTTTTAAGTACGATACCTACAACCTACATGGTGATAACGCGCTTTTGGTGCTTTTGGTGAAGGCAAAACGTTCGGGGGAGAACGAGTCCAAGCCACTTGAGCCTGCCTCTGGTTGGTCCATCGCAGTCCGCACGCCACCACACATAGCGAAAAATAAAATCTTAATTGTTTTTAACAAATAGATACTCGTATAATAATCTCGTAATCTGAATTCAACAATTTGTTGATTACCAAGAAAACAAGAAAAAGAACGTGATAGGATTGACAATTTTGACAGTGTCGTACCCATCGTTTCAAACCTCTTCTTTAGGTTTTTTATTATGCAACCTTTTTCAGAACGGAATAACGAAATTTAAAATAACAGAGTTAAAAAATAAATACTTTCAAAATATTGTAGTTAGTATTATTCAGATATAAATAATGAAAACACTTCTATTCATTTTAGGGTCGACAACAATAATGTAAGTTTTTTTAATGGCTGTTTGAGAACTTTGAGATACTTTAACAGTTGTGTGGCAGCATGAAGTGTCTTATACATATAAAAGACCTCGTGCTTCGTGCTTTATCCTTCTTTGAAATGCTAAAAAAAACGCACTATAGTCGAATTCCCTGACCCCAAATATGTACATTTAGACACCAACTTTGTGATTCTAAGTACCTTAGTTCTTGAGATATTAATAATTAACTGTAATTAAAATGGCCGCCATAAAATTAAATATGGCCCACGGAGGAGTTGGTACCTATCAAAAACTTAAAGCTACGGACCCAATCAAGTGCCTGAAAAATTTGGTGATTTAGTCCAACGTGTCCACATTTACGACAATTTGTTCGAGCACTCTGCCCAACTAACATTCTCAGGAAATAACTGAAATTGGGAAAAAAGAAACAACTCCGACTTGCAATTTGGCTTTTATTTTAATACTTAATTACATGTTATTGAGTACACTATACATTTGTTTCATTGCTATAAAATGCTATCTATTCAAAACTCCGGTAGGCATTTCACAAGAAAAATTATAATATAAATTAATTTAACTTCGTTTTATAGAAAATTTCCTATATTCAAGATATTTTTGCGTTTTATCATGATATTAAAGCAGTATCACTAAATTTATTATTTGGACAATTTAATTTTTATTCAGATGATATAGGTTCTTCAAACGTTTTAAAGGTGATGGTATACCTCCGTTACTGCAAAGAACACATAAACATGTTAGTCATCTTGCTCACAACTTGTACGTGAATAAGGGCACGCGACACTTACCAAAGATACGGTCCCGAAGAGCTTGTACCATCCTATAACAATATTGGAGAGGTTTAGGTCGTCTAACATGATCTGCGCCACGCCCATGAATACCTTCTTGCCCTCGATGCGCCCGTAGTCGCCCCACACGGTCACCTGCAACGAGCCCCATTACTATGCATCTCGCAAAATCTCACTTATCAACGGCACTTTACCTAGATACTCACTTGCAATACACATGCTTTAAAGTTTTCCCTAAACGTGAGCGTCTGCTGGTAGAGGGGATCGAGAGTTCTGCGAGCGGTGCTGGTTTTCGCTTTAGCGACGCAGCGCTTGCCGCTGACGAGGTAGACCTTTATATAAGGCGCTGGAAGAGTGCGGTAGCCCTGCCGGGCTTGGAGACCTCGCGCTCGAATCACCTCCACCTGTACATACAGATAACATGTAGGTAAACTCGATAATACTTTAGTATCAACTTAATGTATCATACGCAAGTGACGACGCCGTACCTCAAGGAAGCCTTTTTGGTAGCACATGGAAAGTTGGACATCGCCCAATGTAGGAGCTCCGAGCAACTGTCGTCCCACCAGCTGTCCTGGCCCTAGGCCGTCGATGAAGTCAGACAGGCCGCCGCCGTCAGAGGAACCCGAGCCACGCATGCCGGGAGACCATCTGTCAAATCGTATATTCCATAATACATATGTTAGCTCGAGCTCATTTTTTTACTTGGGGTGCTATACATATTTGGTGGATAAGGAAACGTTACGACAGCAATTTGAAATGTTAATTCGTTATTGGATGTAGGTACCTACCCACTAACATACATCTTGCATGCAAAGGATTACAATAGTAGACGATTGAAAATATAAATGAAGGGCGAAGCTAAAAAGCCTCAGCAATCGGCCACCGCTGCTACCGCAGCGCAATGGTTACTCACTGTGGTTTCATTTTTTAGCAGCATTATGGAAAATATACCAGTTCGCCCCATAGGTAGGTACTTTCAATTTCTAATAATTTGTTAGTGCTTAGCTTCCGCTCATAGTGTTGCTGAAGATAATACGGGAAATGTATATACGTGTACGTACGTTATTCCTTATACAATGTTCGCCATGCATTGGTATCTTATTTTGGTGGGGTTTTTCACCACCAGCTACTTAAATTGATTTCAGAAGGTACCTAATATCTATATGGAAGTTACACTGTCTATTAATTCAAGAGTTGAAAGGCCATCCACGTTACAATAAGAAACAATATCAACCTAATTTCAACCTGTAGCTTATTGCTTCACGATTTTGTAATAGAAGATTCATGTGATTGTGAGCTTAATAAGATGTCCCGAATAACAAAGTGTTTTTACATGTTGGACTTGGAACTTTACATGAGTTTTATTTCTATGGTGATTGCTAAGTGGAATGGGGTAAAAAACTGCTCACTCGTCGCTACTATTTCGTTTGTATGGTTTGCTTGGAGTAGGCAAATCTGTGTATCCATCTGAAACGAGTTTTTAGTTTTTAACCTCATTACTATATCATGAAAGTGCAAATAATCTATGTAGGTACTTTATTACTTAGGTACATACATAGGTATACTCGTATAACGTTGGAAGTCCTAAATACTTTAGGTACTTACTTTACCAATGCATAACAAATAGAACATCAAGGCCCAGTGGTTAACTTTGTAGTGTTTTATTCAATTCGCTGCGCCGTGTTTTCGATGTAAACATCTAACATGTTTTGCCAATCAAAACAATACCCTATTCGTTTGCCGAAACCGACGGATGACAATTTAGATGTTTAAAAAATCGAAAACACGGCGCAGCGGACCCGGCTTTACAGAGACATTTTTAATTCTTGCTGTTGTAGTGACGCATAATATGATATGATTACGATTAATAAATGTTTGGTATTAATTATAATCTTTAGCCTTATTTCACCGGTTTTAAATATTATTTATAAATGAAATGTTAACTTTAAGTATATTAAAAAACATCTCTCACTTTACTCCAGCGAATTAAAAATACCACTTTATCACATTACTTTGTATTTTACTTCAGATATCGGATCTTAAATAAAATAAAAACCTACTTTTTATTCCACCAGTCCTCGATTTTCAAAAACTACCACAGGATCAGAATAATCATAAAAATGACAACAAACAATGACAACATTGATACAATAGTGAAGAAAAGGGCGGTAGTCTTTCAGATGCATCGAGTGGTAAGTCAAGGTTGTTCCTATGTGGAAAGTACGGTAGAAAATTGAAGGAATCTAGGAGAGATACTGAGCAGGTGCTATAGAGTAACTAAAGCATGGTTCCATAAAGAATACTACAAAGTCGCCTTAATTGTGCGTTACGAATATGTTAAACAAAGGCGCTAAGATTCAATTACTAATGGTAAAGTTGTTTACATTACTAAGTGACAGTTAACTATACATTATATTATATTATTAATAAAGGGCCTACCTACTGTTACGTATCGGTACTGGATAAAACTTATTTAGATACTTTAAGTGATATTACATTTTTATACGTGTATACTAACTAGTATAGAGCATCCGAATGGTAAAGTGGAGACTATAAAACCGGCCTAAATGTTATTAAATATCAATAATAGTTAAGTAAAACAAAGGTTGGGTTACCATTATTTTAGGTACAGCTTTGCCACCGCGCCCTACAGTTATTAATATATGTAGTGTCAGTATGAATTATGTATCAAACGTATTGATTATAATCATAGTGAAACATGCATGGAAATCAAGTACTTAAAAGGTGTGTGGTGTGATGTGAGTGGCGGTTAATGTACATCGATCAGACATAAATATAAGATTTCTCAAATAAATAAAAATAATAGATTAGTGCAAACATCATAGGCGTTCAGTTCAGGCAACATTTAAATTCCAACGACAGTCGTGCATCTTACAGGTAGGAAGAACTCCCTCATCTCAGGAAACAGAGCTGTGTCTCGCTATCGACTCGGAAACAGAGCCACCAAGCTTGTGACACGAGGGATTATTGGGATTAATAAAAGTTATAGGTAAGTATCACATTATTGAAAGTGTGCGTTGCCTAAGCGAGAGAAGACTGATTCGTGCTGAACGTGAACAAAAATAATGAAGTGAGGAACACCAACATAGTCCGATATCATGCGCTTACAAGACGAGAGGCATAACAGAGAGGGGTAGAATAGAAGACGCGAGCAACATCAATGCGCACATAGACGAGTCGAGGTCGGCGGGTAGTCAGCGGATGGCGGCTCGGGTCGGAGCGTGTGGCGAGCGACTTACGAGGATCCCTCCGAGCTAGATATGGAGGCGAGGCTGGCGGCGTACACTTCGTGCGAGCGCTGGAAGGTGGTGGTGGTGGGCTGGTTGCGCTTGCGGCGCGCGCCGCCGCCTTCTACGCGAACAAGCGCGGCGTTAGCGACCGGCGGCGAGTCGCGGGCGGCCCGGGCGCGCGGCTGCGGCGCCGCCGTCGCCCCGCCGGCCCCGGTGCGGGCCTCGCCACGCGCCTCTTTGCCGCCCACGCCGCCGCCACCGGCACAACACAACGTCACAACACATTCAGTACCCACCCATACCCACAACGTAGTACATACATACATTCGTTTAACGGCCTCATTAACTAAGATATTCTAAATAGGTATGTTAGTAAGAATATAGCGCACAATGGTAGTGAATCTTATATTATAAAATGAACTACCTGATATTATATGAGTGTCGTGGTATTATATACCTATGAAGCGGTATTAATTTTATTTACTTTCTCGTATATAATTACGAAATAACGTAACTGATTCGCTAATTGTTAGATAGTTATGTCTGTTCGGATCACATGTGAAGAACCTGACCAGCATCAAGGTGAATGCAACTTATCTAACTGGAAAACAACCTACTTCGAGGTAGTCAGCCTCTCCTGTTATAATGGCCTTGATGTTCAATGATAATGGCAGGCAACATACGGCATTACTTTAATTTTAATAGAATACAAGAGTCAAAATCGCAGAAAATGAATATCGAAATTAAGGATCATTTGTCCGAAACGCGGCTAATTTTTGCGAATTCCCATTGTTTTAATATGATGCTAAAACCTAGGCGTAATACTCATTATACCCTCAGGTTCTATTTTATTTATTCTTTTCTGTTAGATAAATAGTATAAATACAAGTTTTTCAGGCTTTTTTACATAACATAACTATAAAACACTTTTATTGTGTTTTTTTTATTCAGTTAGTTAAAGCATTTAATTTCCGCGTAATACACCGACTTATATCCAATGGGTTACCGAAAAGTGCTTCATAATTCATAAAACATGTCATCAAATGATGACGTATGACACGAGCTGTTCTAGATCATTTTGGTAACATTCAAACAGACTCAGTCGCTTATCATTAGTGTCAAAGACTACTGCGGTCTGCACTTATTATTATGCAGGTAAACATCATTTTATTTAAGATTAATTTGTATTGAGAGACACTATAAGGGGATAAACTTAGGTACTCAGTGCCTAGGTAAGTGTTTTTGTTAGTTCGCATGAAACTAATAGGTACCTACTTAGCCGTCCAGTCCAGTGAAAGCTCTAAACATAGTTGGCTGGTTTATATACAAAAGCGACATCGCACATTAAACTAAGGTCTTTGTGAACTGATTTGGCATGCTGTGTTGTCTGAAGACCTAACCGAGATTCCGACATTATTTTAGAATGGCAAGTGAAAGACGTCGCGGTGGGTTAGTCAGTCGCGTCAGGGAGCCGCCCGGGACCGCACTATTGTGTCAATGCCGCCGGCGCGACGGCCGCCAACCTGTCCTCGTCGTTCTCGCTGGACGCGGAGGAGGCCCGCGACACTCCCGACGCGCCTCCCCGCATTTCTCCTGGCACCACTTCTTCACTGCGTTGTACCGTGAACGAATTTTTCCCACGTTTACCGAACCCTAACCTCCGTTTTCGTCCTGCCGATCATTGCATTATACACTTGAATTATTATAGTTACATTGACACGTTAGCCTTTGCGCATTGTTAACGTGATTAGCTGTTATGTTAAGAAATGAATGCAGAAAGGCCAGCATGTAGCTAGGTAGGTATGCCGCGGTGGAGATGCGTGTCTAGTGGTGTAAGCGAGATGCGGTAGGGTTCACCTGTTGCGGACAGTTGCGAAGTGGAGTTGCTCTTCTTGCCCATGCCGGGACCGAAGTAGTCGCGGGGTTCCGCTTTCAATAGCACGTCGTCACTACTAGGTTCCATTTCGCTGGCGCCGCCCAGCGCCGTGTCGCTCAGGCTGCCGTCTTCGCAAAGTTTTACGTTATAGTGGAAATCTTAAAAAGTAGGTATAATACTCTCAGTATGGCATTCGTAATATAAATTTAAGAAGATATATATATATACGTACCTGCTTTTTCGTCGGGTGGGACGTCCGCGTTACTGAGACTTCGTGTGAATTGCCCTCGGCGCGACTCTCTTCTCTCCAGCGGCTGCGTCTGATTGCCGCTGCGTCCGTTATCGCGGCCTCCGTACTCATTACTGCGTTTGGATCCCCGCCGCGACGATGTTTTACCGCGTTGAGTTTTTCCACATTTTGTCGATGATTTTTTGTGTTGATTTGCACGTCGAGTTGCAGACGGCGCCATCGATTGTATAGTATGGAATTCAGAGCGAGGTGGTTCGTCGTCGACGTCGGGGTCCGGCCGAGGCAGCAGGTCGGCAGTGGTTTGATGTTGCATGTCGACGGATGGCAGACGTGAGGCGACAGGAGGGAGCACGCGACGGGGCGAGCCGAGGTTCGTGGGAGAAAGAGCAATACACAAAGAATTAGCCATCATACTAATTTCTCGATCTAAATGATTTGCTGATGCTAAAGAATACGAACGGGTACGAGCCTTTTTGATTATAGATGGTAACGGGTCTCTGAATGACAAATCTAAGTCAGATGGAGGGGATAGGGAGTTTGGCGAGCGATATTCTTGGAAGGTAGGGATATCATTAATACTGACAGTGCCTTGCTTCTTCGTGTTTATGCCATTTGATTCTCTCTCGTAATCCTTATGTGAATACTTTGCAGCTACCGTTTTAATCGCCTCGTTATCTTTTGACGTGATGCTCATCTTCTTAAATATATTGTTAATATTTTCCGGATTTGTAACTTCGTGGTTGTTGATGGAGTCAACAGGCCCTTTCATTATGACCAGTGAATCTGAATGACGTCTTCGAAATCTCTTGTGATTGTTTTGCTTGTCATGTTGACCTTTCTCATCTTGTTTACTTTCTGCTAAAACGAATGAACTAGTCTGATCACTAGATTTGCTCTCGCACACATTTTTTAAGTCGAGCGACATTTCTTTCTTTTCATTTGATATCATATCCGACTCACAGAGTTCGTCTAGGGAGTCACCCGACTTGAATTTAGCAGTATCGCTATTTTCTAGACTATTTTGTTTATCTATGCTTACGTGAATAGTTGTTTCTGCTATGCTTCCATCACTGTCATACCCATGGTATTGAGAACAATTTTCACTGTTCTGCGTTAGGTCTGTACTTGAACGTTTTTGCAAAGATGCATTGGATGCTCTTCGTTCCTGTCTGCTAGAGTGATCAATTAGGTTTAAACTAGATGTCTCACTGCACTCATTAGACGGCATTAGATCCCCTACGGTCACTTGTGTTGATATAGTATTTTCTGTTTTTACAAACTGTTCTATACTGGGTAATTTTCTTCTCATGGGCTCTTTCGATCTCAGAGGACAACCAACAACGTCTATTGTTGCCGAACGTCGAGGATACCACGAAGAGTTTTCAGTCTTAGGTAACGGTTTTCTTCTATACGTCACAGTTCGTTGAAAACAGTAGTCAGGAGGAGGACCATGATATTTATTGGAAGTCAAAGTGCGTGGTTCTCCGTTGGAAGGCAGTTGTTTGATATTATGAATCTGTCTTGGTGATCGCAAGTCAAAATTATATACATATCCATTGTAGCCCTCAGCTGCAATGTAAGCATTGGTCAGCTCCTGCGTCTCCGTGCTCTCTCCGGCGTACTCGGGACAACTTTGACTCCTCTCGTATGAGCGGCGAGGGGAATATTGTCTGGCGTGTGAACCGGCTGAGCCGCTACGTGCTATGAGCCGACGGAGGCGACGTGTAGGGCGTGCCCGGTGCACCTTTGACGGACCATTCTGACCAGGGTCGGGGCGCGAGCGAGAGCGCGGACGCAACCCGCGCTCTGGGTCAGGCACAAACACGTGAGGCAATAATCGATGAGGAAGTTCGCAATGGCGAGAGAGGCTGGGCAAGGGGGTAGCGCTATCACAAGAGGATGACGTACTGTGTACAGGAAGGACGCGTTTCCTGCTGTAAAGTTGTTTGTATCAGTAAACGTGTTCCTTGTTCGTAATAAAGTGATGATGTTTCGGTAAACCGTTAGTACCTGAGCATGCGCGTGGGGCGAGGTCGCTCGGACTGCGTGCTGAAGGCGCTGGAGGTGACGGAGGCGACGGACTCGAGGTCGGAGTCGGCGGCGGCCGCGTCGGGCGACAGGCGGCGCCGCGGCCAGCCGCCACCGCGCGCCGCCAGCTCCGAGTCCGACAGCCCCGCGTAGTGTCGCTCCCAACCTAGTGCACACATCAACTCTCGTACCGACTGTCGTATCACACGCATACGCGGTTATAATACATAGACCGGCTGCAATCATCTGCTTACTCTATCACATTTACAACAAAGTACTGCGAACATCATTAATATATATTTATTGGTTTATTTAATACTTCAATTTTATGATATCTGTGCAAAATGAAATCACTTGCGCTAAGTGAATTTCACTACAAATCATTTCTAAAAATGCAACTAAAAGTGATGGAGGCAATTCTACAACCCACTTTTTATTTTAATTTCTTCATAATTGACGAGGTTTGGTAGGTACGATCTATATAAAACTAAGCGACGCATTCTAATTGCTACAGCTACGTGATTATTCCTGTAGGTCAAATGTTTAGGTCATATAGTATATTGAGGGCATTACCGCACTAGCTAGCATCTTGCTACCCGGGTAGAATGGGGCGATTGCTCAATCGAAATCCGATCATAAAACGCAAACGTGACAAAGCCCTAAAATTTGGTATCCGATAGATATGAATCATATTAGGTAACAACCACTTTTTAGTGGTGTCTCAGAGCTGGATTTTCGTTTTATTGACCTTGTGGCGTGCTTCGGTAGGTGAGTGTGGCGCCAATGTGATGCGGGGCGATCCACTTACGTTCCTCGAGGTCCGCTGACATCTGCGCGCGCACTGCTCGTTGCGCGCTCTGCAGTAAAAAAATCTCATTAGCAATTTAGGGTGCAACAGTTTAAATTGACACATTTAGCTTGTATATATTTGAGCGGCATTGTGTATGTGATTGTGTGATACCTGGTGGGGTATTTGTGGCAGCTGTCGTTTCTTGGGGCTGGTGGTGGGCGTGGCCGTGGCGGACCGCGACTGGAAGCGCGGCGCGTACGCGTGCGTCGGCAGCCGCGACCCTTCCCGCTCCTCGCACACTGCAACACACACGACGTCAGTACATGCCCCGGCCCGGCTCAGCGCTTCTCGGCCGAGACCACCCGTGCACAGTACAAGTTTCTAGCAGTAAAAGATCATGCAGTTGTAAGAGTTCATGATGGAGGTTAATCACATAGGTGCGGTGTGCGCACGACTATTATCGTCATTCCGCGTGCACAACGCACTCTAGAAAGTATATAATAGTCAGCGTGCTCGTAGTCAAGAACAGGACGAGGGCATTGGAAGATGCGTGAAAACAAAAATAAAGAGGAACAGAGCGAGGAAGTCGATAGTAAGTGGTAGTAAAGTGATAATGAGCGGACGCGGCGAGAAGGTTGTCCCGGTTGTGTTCCGTGCGGGGTGGGCCCGCGGCCGGGAGCCGTATGAGTGAGGTGTCGGCACCTGGGACACCCGGGCCACCTGTGTAGCGCCACGCGCCCTCGCGGTCGGGCGGCGGGGACAGCGAGCGGCGCGGCGACTTGCTGCGCGCGCGCGCCGGCCGTGCGCCCGCCGCCGCCGACTGCGACCGCCCCACGCTGTAGCCGCCGCTCTGTGTGCGACGACAAACAACACTCACTACTACTCCAATCAATCAATCAATCAAACAAGCCTACAGCGGGAATTACTCGTACATACTTTGCGTATTAACATTACCCGAATATCGTTTGTACCGAAAGTGTATAGGTAACCACTGGCTAAATTCTTATGATCCTTGAACCCTTTTATTGACACATCCTTTAATAAGTAGTAATTATGTACTAAAGGAAGTGTTAATACAAGGGTTATTTCACGTCAATTTCAGTCAATCCGGCTAACTTTAAATCCTCGGGGAAAAATTTATGAGTCACACACTATTTATTAATTAATAACCGACTACAAAAAAAGGAGGAGGTTCTCAATTCGGGTGTAATTTTTTTTAAATATTTTTATAATTTTTTTTGTCTATGTTTATTACCTCAGAACTCCGTCATTGATGAGCCGATTCGTATTTTTTTGGTTTGTGAATATGCTCAGAGATGGGTCCCATTTTTTTCAAAAAAATATATGTATGATGGGATCCATGATCCTAGGGATGCGTGTAGTGATTTTTTCCATCAATTATTAGTAGATATACTTAGATATTGATTAATAGTTTAATATTATTAAAAGGATCATTCAATGTTACACAAAAATTCAAAGTTACTCGTACCAGGCTAATCTGAACATTTCTGCAAATGATATAGGTCCTACACTTTATTTAAAAAGCTAATAGATTAAAACGCGTCATGTGAAGATTGAGAAGACGAAAGGTATACCGTGTTTTAGATCATCTAAAGACGACGGGATTAGGTACAGAACATGCATGCAACTGGGAACGTCCAGACTTTGAAAAGTCTATGTATGGAGAAGCTCGTGACTTACCCTCTCCCTGGACACGCCGGCGGCGCGCGCGCAGCCCGCGGGCGACATGTCCCGCCGGCTGCACCGCGCCCCGTCCGTCTCCATACGCTGTCACCAATAAAATAAAGCTCAAACAACGTTACCTAGCTATATTCGGATGAACCTTACCCTTTTAGACATAAAAAAGGGAGCGGTAACCTCAAGTATTTTCAGAAATCGGAGACATTGAGCGCGTTGCGTTGTGCCAACAAATACTTTTGGCTGGAGGACGTTGAAAACGAGTGACCAAATCCAAGCAGCCAATATTAAGCAACCTGTCTAATTTGTGGGCTCGGTGCAATTTACACAAGTCTGATAACTAAGGCGTAGCTAAACAACATCAGCGAAATCATCTTTGCACCTTTTAGAGGCACGGTTTGGAAACGCGTTTCTTAATATGGTTTTTTTGGGTCGCGATGCGATACATTGGGTTCGTCGGCCGATCCCACGGATTCACCTCGTGGGGCGGCGGGGGGCTGGAGCTGGACGCCAGGCTGGACAGCGAGTGGTGGCGCCGCAGGTCGCACTCGCTGGGCGTGTCGGAGTCGGACAGCCGAGACGTAGACGTGGACGGCGGCGAGAGGTGCTCGCCATCCGCTTCCTCTTCCCGGTAACGCTGCACCAATATCCTCATTTATATTTCAAAAGTTCACTTTATTGTATTTTAACTGTTATTTTTCGAGGAGTTTTACGAATTGTTTGAACGTAAATGTTTAGCCCATGACGACGCATATGCGTCAGACCGCCGTAGTCGCTTTCCGCTACATACGAGGATAACCACGGGATCGGCTACGAGCGTAGCGGCCCTGAATGGGTAAAATACCTTTATTATAAAACCCCAATGAATTGTAACCACTAACATGTTATAAGGAAAAGCAGGTCTTTATCATATTTCAGAATCATCATAGCAAATAGGTAACTACTAACAAATCCTAGGCGTTACATTTGATACTCAGATGCTCTAGTATGTTTTACCGAAACAAAACTTTATGATCGCGTTTGTGTTTCACCCTCAATTTGTATGGGATTTGACAGGTAAACGCGAACGCGGTCGTAACGTTTTGTTTCGGTAAAACTTATACTAGAGCCTCAGAAATTAGCAACTCATACGATGTTCGTAGCATTATATCGTAGCCCTGCTACGTAAGACTTTTCGGGATAATACGGGATTGGACAACACATTCTCTGCCGACAATTTCGTAGCGCTCGCTACGCTCGTAGCCGATACCATAAAAACCGCTCGTAGAGGAAAGCACCTAATACGCGCAGAGCGCCCACCTAGCGGGATTTTGCCTCCGAATGAAAGTGAATGAAATATAAAATGAAATAAAGTGCTAAATTCTGATACAAAATTTGGATAGGTAGAGATATAGAAAACTCTGTGTGTTGTGTCACAACTAAAAAGAGCGACCATAGTATGAATAACATATATTTGATTTAAATAAATGAAACTTACGCTAAAGTTGGTAGTTTCTTGGTGAGGCTTTAATGGGTACCAGCAAGGCTCGTTGTTCATCACGACTGTGTCTAGGTCCAATAGCGCTTCGCCAAGAAAATCGTTTGGGCCATAACGATTCAAATCCCACACCGTTACCTGAAGGAAAATATGAAAATTTACAAGAATCTATTAAGCACAAAAATTGTATAGAAAATAATTCTTGTTACAATAACTCAATCGTCTTGCATTCTTGGTCAATTTAAGACGGAACTTGGACATTCGTGCAAGTTAATATTAGCTTATTAAAAAGCTAAGCTATATATGCGCATCCGGTCCTCTGGTGACCGTAGGGCAGGGTCGTTCCACTCGTTCCTCGCACAACGTACTGGATTGGCATTGTCATTCTGCGAGGCAACGCAGCCAGCCTTATGGGCACTCTGCCTAGTGGCAGCGAATTGGGGAAAATATGTATAGGTAGTTTAGGTTCACACAGTCAAACACAGTTTAAGTTTGTACTGCTGTAAGATTTTTTTATCTTTCCGTTTGATGTGGTTTTTTGAAGTGGATACTTCTTTGCTCGCGTTCTTGTATAGGGGTACAGTTCAAAATGTATCACGTGACTTCCGGAATTACTTTTTGTAGAGAAGCCTAATCTGATTTCAAATAATTGTTTGTAAACATGTTTTAATCCTTCTTTATTTGCCATTAGTTGTTAATCACAAAATGTTATTTAGTGTATGTGGCGGACATGAAAATAATGCTGAAATGACCGCCATTTTCAATGTATCACTGTACATTAAACTACTGATACATTAAACTTGGTTCACGTGTTATTACAACGAATTATCGATGATAAACAAACCTTTAAATTAAATAGGTAGGTGCCGACAGAGGTCGCTTTACTTATTTACGATTTTCTAAGTAGTTTGTTCAGTACGGAACCCTCGGTACGCGAGTCAGACTCGCACTTGGCCGGTTTTTTTTTTATTAGGGTTCCATAGCCAACAAAGAATTATCCACTTAAACTTAATTAACGGTTGTATCTCCGACACAACCCGCTTCTTTTTCTATACTTAATATTACCTTAAAAACTCGTAAATTATTCCGGTCCCACAAATCTTCAACTGACCAGGGTTGAAAATACAGTATCACCAGCTGCCTTACCTCCAATATCCGTTTCTTTATGTCCGTTATCCGGATGCCGCAGTACACGAAGGTCTGGTTCCAGCGGGGCTCCAGCGTGCTGGCGATCGTCTTCGTCCGGCGCTTGCTTTTCTCGCTCTTGTCGGGTAGCAGGAAGATTTTCGCATACGGGCATCGGGTGGTGCCGTCCGGCCGCGGACACAGTCCGCTTCCAGACACGACCGTGAGGACCAACTGGAGGGCGCTGATGTCGAAGTATAATTTTAACTGGACAGAAACAAATACAACTATGACTAAACACTTGACGGACACCAACCATGCGTGTTTTGTGAAACCAAGTTGAATAAATAAGTAGTAAATTATTATCGTAACGCTTGCTTTCAAAAATTAATACGCCGAAATTTCAACAGAGTCAACAATTAATACTTACTGTTCAGTGTTCACAATAAACTTGTGAAAAATATTCGTAGGTATGGGGGACTGGGGTCAATAGAAACTAGAAACACGGGTCAGTAGAAAGTAGAAACAAGTGCAATAACTACGAAACAAGAAGCGATAGCGGGGCGGTCCCTGAGGGGGGATGGATCTGCGTTCGTGTCAGAACCTGTGGAACAGTGCTATATAGCCGCGGCTCTGTGACCGTCGGACGTTATTACGCGAGTGTTTTGCTTTTCCGCCACCAAAAGTAAGTATTTTTGATGTTATTGTTTTGCATATTAGTCAATATCCATTGGTAGTATTTTAATACTATTTAACTTTCTGTTTGTATGGTTATTCTTGTTGAATTTGTAGTGGTTTATGTATACTTTACCTTCTACCGTACTTACCTACCGTCTACCCGTTATTTTTCTACGATTTCAAATATTCACCATGACGTTGCTGGATCAATTGAAACATGTTCCAATTGGCCTTTGTATGTGGTATTAAGCTTTTTTTTTGCAGTAAGTAACACTTCTTTTTTGTTTTTAGATGACGCGAAACCGTTCATAAACTACTAATCGCGGTAAGTGCGGTATAGATTTATATATAAAAGCTTACGAAGAGACCAAATCCAAGGGAATAATACTTAGACAAGCTGCCGAAATGTATGACGTTAATTTAACATCATTGTTCAGATACAAGAAAAAACGGGACAGTTGCAATGAAGAATCCTCAGAATCTGTAAAGATGGGTTTACTCTCTCCACAATAAAGTGTTCTCTGAAGCCCAAGAAAAGGAGTTATCGAAATATTTAATACGATGTGCTGATAACGTGGGATTTTACAAAGAGTTGACTACGTCAATCACCTTAACCCTAGTTCAGATGTATAATAATGGTTGCTCTTCCTTTATTAAATGTTGATTACATTTCTAGATTAGTAATAGTTGATCTTATTACTTATAAATATTTAATTAAGCAAGAAGTACTTACCATATGAAAATTTGGTTAAGTTAATAGTAATAAATGCTAGTTTTTGTCGTTAAGTTGATGGTAGAAACTACCTCTTACTATTCTAATCAAAGACTGAGATTATGTGATTTAATTATGACTAAAAAAAAAACACCCAAAAAAATTCATTGTTTCAATTGACCCGCAACCAGGGTCAAATGAAACAATTTTCGAAGATTTCTAAAGCACTTGTGATTCCGTATCTGATAACTATGGATAAAAATCAACATAACAGCATAAAACCAGATAATCTAGCTATAGTCGAAACCTTTCACAAACCAATATTAATAGAAAATGTAGGCACTATTTAAAACGTTTCAATTGACCCCGGTCTCCGCTATAAGAACCCATTTTCCATTTGCCTGCTGCTACATGAGAACTTTAAAAACCAGCCAAGAGCGTGTCGGGCCACGCTCAGTGTAGGGTTCCGTAGTTTTCCGTCCGTCACAGTAAGTGTCCCCACTTAAGCGTTAAAAAAATGGGCTATTTGTTAACATTGAGTTCACATATTAAGTACAGAACCCTAAAACCCTACAAGCAATACTTAGCGAACAATTTTATTATTAGACAAAGAACGATCAAAGACAACTAAGACAATTCGAGCACGACAAATATTCGACCTAATGTATGGGCACCACCTGCGGGCTAGCACACTAACAAAATGACGTCTTTTATGCCCACAACCGACGTATAAAATTTTACCGTCATGAGCTAACATGGTATACCGTCATCTACGTAAAATGTGACCATTTATTTGTCTTGCACATAAAAATATTTTTTTTACGTCAAATTCTAACATGCTCTTGACTTTGGCACATAAAACGTGACGATATTGTATACTAATATTATAAGAGGACAAAGTCTGTGAGATTGAAGCTTTGCAAGTCTGTGTGTTTCAAAAAATCTTTGAATGCGTATAGATTGGGGTTTCTGGGTGGTGGTAGGCTATATTTTATCCCACGGGTTTGCCTATGGGAAAAACGATAAGTAAATAAATAAAAACGAAAAACGATTATAATACACGAGTAATACAACTATTTAGTAGCAGGGCAGTGCTTATTATTTAATTAAGTATTTAATTATTACTGTTTAATTAAGTAGTATTATATTATAATAGTACCTAGTATAGGGTCTCTAACCATAGACTGCGATTGAACGAATGAAAAGAATGCAATAATTGGTAGACATTCAGTTGTATATATTGGCAACACTACAATTCTTTTTGCTACATATATTTTACGCTTTGGCATAAATATATGTTGCGAGATTATCATGTTAACTAAGTAACTTAAAAATTGACACAATCGTAAAGTTATACGTCCGAACGTAAATATATGGCCGATTAGTGTGCTAGCCGCTGCTCCGACCCCATTAAATCAGGACAAATCTTAACACCGCCATGTACGATATGAGCATTCCGCGTACAGCGACATCTATCGGCAAATTAAGTAAACTATTGCGCGTGAGCTTAAAATATGGAAGATGATTTTTATGGGATAATTCTTTATTGCGTGAACCGATTTTCACCGTTTTTTCTTTATTTGAAAGCACGTCATTTCATTGTGATTTTGTAGAAATTACAGTTACAATAAACACCTGCTTATACGGTTCAATTACAAACTTATAGTTCAGAAATTATTTTGTAATTTTTTTCAAAAACAATTCAACCTATCTAGTTAAAAATATTTTTCCTAGAAAGTTTTTATAAAGTTCTACTTTCGAGATTTTTTTCTTATTTAGAAAACTTATGGTTCAATAGTTAGAGGGGGGGGGGGGGGCGGGACACATTTTTTTTAACTTCTGGAGCGATTATCTCCGAAAATATTAACATTATCAAAAAATGATTTTACTGAACCACTGGGTTTTGGGTTCAAATCCCGCTCGTGGCGAGTAATTTTTCAATTTTCCACTATGATCGTTTGGAATTTCGTTAGCGGACGTTTCTGCTTCGTAAACATTTAACACTATTAATATTTGTTTTTAAGCAGTAACGCTGCTAAGAAAATTATAAAATTAAATTATTATTAATTTTTTTTTTTCAATTTTTCCTTTCATTAAAAAATTTATAATTTAACACTATTCATTTTATATGCCTATCGAACAATATATCACACATTAGGGTTGAAATGAAAAAAAAAACACTCCTCACTTTACGTATAGGGGAGGTACCCTAATAAAACATTTTTTTCCACTTTTTATTTTACCACTTTGTCGGCGTGATTGATATACATATCAATACCAAATTTCAGTTTTCTAGTGCTAACGGTTACTGAGATTATCCGCGGTTGGACGGACAGACATGGCGAAACTATAAGGGTTCCTAGTCGACTACGGAACCCTAAAAATCATGTGACGTAGGTACCTACTTATAAAATTGAACGATCAAAGGTAAAGTGGCAATCAATCAAACAAACGAATTATTGTAGTCGTATAAGATTTATTTTCCTACTATTAAGTTGTTAACAAAAATTTGAGTGTTTAGGTTTGTTGCCGGTAAAGAGAGTTAATTCAAGGTTTAATTCGCTTGAAAATTGATTGATTGATCTTATTAAAAATGGCGCTACGTATACCTGTACTCGGCCAGCGACGTGGGCGGTGTGGTGGTGGCGCGGCCGCCGGCGCGCGTGCACGTCGGGCGAGCCGGGGGACGTCACCAGCACGCTCGGGTTTTCGCACCCGCCCATCACCTCCGTGTACACTTCTGCACGGTACAACAATCTCGCTAAAACAAAGTGTACCGCAGCTCGGTAGGCAGCCGACTGTTGCCCTTGTTGCGTTTCAGCCATACGCTTTCAAGTGGGCAACAGTTTCAACGTTATCGTTCGTTTCTCGGAACCAGAGCGTACCTACTTCAAGATTTTCTTGAAGTAGGTACGCTCTGAGATACTAATTTCTTGTTCTATAAGTTTTAGTCACAATTCTCAGGGTGCAAGATGTATCTAAGCATGACAAATAATACCTTTGTGTGTCCTCCACTGTGCGGCGGGCGGGCGCGCGGCGGTGAGCTGGCGAGACACAAGCAGCTCCACGTGCGAGTCGTGCTTGCTGTCCGCTACCACCGCCGCCACCTCCTCGGCGCTGCGGTTCTGCAGTGGCACCATGTTCCATTGCAGCACCTCGTCGCCTGTTCACGGAGCCCACGTTTTACACATTTAGTTTTTTTTATCACATACGGATCACGTCTGTCTTTTAATTACCTGTCCTCAGCTGGCCCTCCACGTCTGCGATTGAGCCCTTCTTGACCTTCTCGACGATGGCGCCTCGCGTGCCGTCGTGCAGCAGTTTGCCGCCAACGACCTTTAGGCCCAAGATGGCGGCAGAGGAGTGCCCGCTGCCCTCCACCACGCTCTTGCGCAACACCATGTGTCCGATCATACGAGTGCCGTCTGTCGACACCTGCCAGCTCAGCGGGAACTGCCGTAATGCACGCAAACGTTACAATGAAACCTTCCAATCACATTTAATTTAAATATTTTACTTTTAAGCTGTAATTTACTTTCAATTTTATATTGAATTTACTAGAGCCATGCTCACATAGATAGTACTTAAGAAACTTTACTTAGAAGTGGAAAATAGATAATTTAGTTAAGTTATGACTTTAAAATAAGCTCGATATTTGCATTAAAAGCGAGCGGGCTTAGAACAAAAGCTGGTAAAACGAATATATATAAATTTGCAACGAAATGGATGTGCAGCGTATAACACGTAGGTGCACATTTAGTTTGCAACGTGCATGCCAGGCAATGCGACTGTGCTACAGCCAAACATAAACGAAAAACAACCACTCACAAATCTTGGGCGCACAATAATCCCTACTACCATTTAGTAATTGTATTCAAAAACTACAAAGTTAGATCATCAATACATTGAATAATAACCTTTCTTTCTATAGCATGACTAAATGTTCTGAGCGAAGAAGGCAAAATCATGGTCACTATTTTACAACGACGCTAGACACTATTTAATTAAATTGTACCTTACGGGTAAATCATAAAAAAGCAACGAAACGTTGCAAACTCTGGATTGACTCATAATCAGGCCGTGGATCGGCAATGACGGAAAACAAAATGTGAAGCGGCTATGGGAGTATGAATCAGGTACAATGTAAAAGATGGATTCACAAAGTACCTTAGGGCAGTCGCCCCTGTTTGAGTCTTCGCTGGAGGTAAAGGTGCTAGAGGTATCGATGCCAGAGTCTTTAGTGGCGGAGTCCTGGCTGGTCTGGCGCTCAGACTCCCAGCGCAGCGAGGCCCAGTCGTGTGGCGCGCCTGACGCGTCGCGACCGCCTCTCGGGAATGTCGCAGCGCCCTCGTGTCCGTCAAATCGGACTGTTTTTTTTCTCCTCTCGGTAAAGCGTCGATTGTCCGAGGAGTCTTCCCACAGATAGGCACTCTTATAGACGGCTCGGTCGGGGCGCGGGCCCTCGCCGAGCGCGAGTGGGCGCAGGTAAGAGCCCTCGCCGTCGTCGCGCGCGCGCCAGCGGCAGTCGGTCACCGAGTCGAAGCTGCGGCCACCGGTGGGCGCCGCCCGCGCCTCGAACATACCGCGCGCTTCCGCCTCGTAAGTGCTGGCACCGTGATTACTCAAATTGTAATAATTGTTGGCTACTACGCTGGCGCTGCGCAGGTGTGGGTGCCGTAGCGTCGCACACGCCTCTAGTTGTCCTAAGGATAATATCGTATAAATAGTAAAGGTACAATTAAGTTACTAACTTGCGTCCGCTTAACGAGTAGTACTGCGCGCCCGTACGCGCCCGGACCCGTTGCTACTACTGCGATCTGACTTTTCAATTCACGACCTGACTAATCGCATGATCAACTTATCGATGGAGAATGAAATTTTGAATGAGTGCAGTCCTCTGCCGAAAAATAAATCAATTGAAAGCGGTGATCACGCACAAGCGGAAAGAATGTGTGTTTACCGGTCATACATAAAACAACAATCAAAAATAAAACACACGTTCACACAATCTAACGCAGGTATTGAAAATGTACACTTCTTTTCGCTCAAGCATGCGATTTTATTTGAACCATAAATTACATGTGGAAAAATCAATAACCTACTGAGCCGTTTTGAGCAAGTAGAATACATCTTTAAGGGAGTGATGAAACGATTGAATTAAAAACACCTGTTCCCAAATATTATCTAAAGAAGGACTTTCGTTATAACTTATAATCAAAAAGATGTTTGTGGAACATATAGTATTTAACATTATACATATATAACCTTTGATCAAAGCACATTTTTAATAGAGTTGTTTTCACTAGCGACCCAGATTTAAAATGGACTCAACTACTCGACTACCGGCAAAGCTACCTAGGTATACTTGTTAGTCCTAGTTGCTAGTAGGGGAGACTGGGGATGGTTGGTTATAGGGGTTGGTAGACTAAGAGTCAAAAACTCGAGCAACGCGAAAGCCTTGCGTCGATCAACTAGGTGCGAGAATCCGTTATCCCCTTCCGCTAGCTCACAGGGAGTGCTGCGTCACCACCGCACGTCGTTTGCGACAAGCAGCGTAATATTGAAAACAACACTTATTATTTTTATAATAACGCCTATTAATTCCTTATCGTCAGAGTGATTCAATCAAATGTTTGATTTTTGCCTTTGTATGCTGTGCCATTCCTTTTTATTTTATTGCAATTTAAAGAGTATGGCACTTGTTTAAAAATTCCTAGTGTGGGTTGGGGCTGATAGACTAATTTTACAAGGGGCTGGTTTACCTATAGTCAACCCATACCATGCTATTTGAACATGCCATATAAAATATAAGAAATCCAGTATTTATGATTTTTTACACCAAATTTGTTATTTCAGAACCGTGCGGATATATAAAATAAAGATTAATCGAGGAAGTATACACAAAATTGAGCAATTATAATTATGTTACAACGTCTAATTTCATGTTAAATATGTTGAAATCAGCCGTCGGAGGAACAACAAGAAAGTTGTATCATGAAGCCTCGTGGACGTCAGCTGCGGCTCCGTTGGTGGGTTGACAAGAAGCAGCCAGACAAACGTCCACGGGGCTTCATGATACAACATTCTGAACCTTCTCACAAGTTATCGTACGGGGGTCGATTGGTCACGAAAGTCTGTTGCTAGCTCGCGGGCTATTTGTCTTAATAAATGCATTATTTCTGTTTTTTTTAACCTCACTCGTATTTCTTCGTTTACACTAATTCCTTCCTCTTCGCTATTAAACACAGAAAGTACAATAATACATTAGGGCGTGCGTCTGACTCCGGTTTTCAGGTGATATAGATTATGAAATTTTTGGTTTAATTTTCAATGGAACATATTTATGTAATCGTGTAACCTTTAGATAGTTTCAATGTTTAGGAAGTTTAACTAGTGAAAGTGAAACTACGTAACGGTCAGACAATTATGTGTAGTTCTAAGTTTGGTCCGCTAGTGAATACAAATAAAAAATATATATTATAGGTACCCACGTTGCTCATTGGATCAATATGGTTTAATAGAAAATGTTAATTATAGCACTAATGTTTACTTTCATATTCGTTCAAAAAGATACAAGTTAGTAGGGGACTTACATAAACAACCATTTGTTGTTGTAGGTATTTGTATTGTTTCAAACATTTGCAATTTATATTTATAGTACTGAGAAGTAAATTATTTTTGGTTCAAATAAAAAGAAACAGAAGAATGAAATGAACCCATCCATGCTTATGAAGCTTTGATCGGTTCAAGAAAGAATGAAATGTTTTCATTTAGCTAGTGATCAAAACGTTGTTTGCATTTACACATAAGCACGCTTAGGTGACTTCAAACGAAGTGACAGTCTTTTATTTATTATAGGATAGGGTTTACAAAGTTTAACAGCCATCACAGTTGATTGATCAGAGGAGGAAGTATTTAAGACTTTGCGCTTAAGAACAATACGAGTACGGAGACATCTATGTAAGAACCAGCAATATAGTACAACGCATATGTTCCCAAAAACGCCCTCACCGAAAAGAACGTATTCGTTTTCTCGTTTAACATCACCCGTCGCTGGCTCGTGGAGCTCTCGGAGCCGCTCCTATCTCTATTACCTGCGAACAGTGGGAGGTGAGGTGAGGCGGGGCGGCGCCTCGCTCCGGGCGCGCACGGGTCGCACACACTCGCCCGCGGCACGCATTACTATTGGCTTTAAGCAGTTCACTACACACACCATGCATGCGTGTGTGCAATAACACACCCAACAGCACCTGACTACTTCTGAAAAGAAACCTATGGTACCTACTGAGTAGAGTTGGAGGACCTCAAACTCGGGGTGATGCCGACATGATACCGACATGAGTCAATGAGTTTACAAATGACTACAAGGACAGTCGTGATGATGACAATGGATACTTGTGTACGTAGATAAGTTTAGGTGCTCTACACTAGCCGTTTCTGTAAAAATATATCAAAATATAATTAGCCTTAAAAATAGTTACCTGAAGCTACCATACTTAAACATAAATATTTGAGTACCTCGCACGGAACACCTTAACTTTATCATTGCGAAATGAAATGACGGATTAGTTCATGTGCATACGCAGTTATGTCAGAAAGTACTGTGGGCCGATATTAGTGTACCGAATGGTGGTCGTAACTGTTATCGTATCAGTAGCATATATGTAGTGTCGTGTTGAAGGTATGTGGGGTGATATATAAATAAAATTAGCTCAGGTTGTCGGGATCAGTGGTGAGACGGGTGGGATCGGGTGGTGGAACTTAGCTTAGCGAGCGATGACTCACCACGGTCGCGGTACTCGTCGTTCTCGTCGGAGATGCATTCTGGGGCTTCGTCGTCGGAGGAGGAGGAGCGCGGCGGCAGCGGGTGCGAGTGCGGCCCGAGGTGCGAGCCCGAGGGCAGCTCCTCCACGCCGTAGGCCGCCTTCTGGCGCGGGTGCACCAGGTGCGGGTGCGTGCGCGCCAGCCCCTCCAGCTCGCCGTAACAGCGCGGCTCCTGCTGGCTGTACTGCCGCCTCAGAGCGCTCCCCGACCTCTGCAGTGGCAGATTCTCCTTCTCGGCCGCACTATGGGCTCTTTCGAGTTTCGGTCGTTTGTCGATGGTCGAATCAGCGGGAGACACGAGCCCTTGCATCTCTGATTCCATATGCCACAACATGGCATCCTGACCGGCGCTTTTGTGTATCCATTGTCCGGTTTTAGATAACAGTTCTTGTTTTTTGCGACATAATATACATACCCAAATTACCTGTCGAAGCAAGAAGTACACTAAGCCAAGTATTTTTCATGATAAGCAACGATTTTCGCATTGAAATTTACAATCACCGATTCATTGAACATTCCAGCGATTGTAAGGAATTAAGAAGTAGGTACCACCAGGAGCGGTTGTGTGGTAAGGTAACGTACCTTATTAGAGCGTAAGGTAACTTTGCCACCGCAGCGAGCGCAGCACCTGACGCGACAGTAGTGGCAGGAGTGGCCCACGCCGTCCGCGAACTTGGTCTTCAGGCAGATATGGCAGGTGGCCGCCAGCTCGACTCCCGCCGCGCGCTGCATCTCGTTCCTTGTGCGGATCGTTTGTTCCAGCACGGCCACTTCGTCCTGTTTTCGTCTGTCGTTGTAAAACGATAATTAATTAGCTAACGATACCTACTCGTGCAAATTTACCTAACATCGAACGGTTGAGATGAATGCATGATTGACTTGGCAGTGTTTCAACCAATAAATTATAACATACCGGAGCAGTTTTTGAAGTGAAAACTTCTTTAGCGGCGCTGAGCACTTTTTGGGATGCGCAAAAATTGTTAAACTCGCGACAGATTTTGTGAGATCTCAGGAGGTCACGTGACCGTAGAATTGGGAGAGATTCGGGACGAGGCTTGGGGGCGGGGGGGAAAACGAGGGTTTGACTAGGGGCACATAGTTCTAATTTGTACTTTATTGTTAACAGTATAAGGTCGTAACACATTTTCCGTAAATGCAAATTTATACATACATATACATACATTCACGCCTTTATTCCCAAAAGGGGTAGGCAGAGCACATGAAACGTATGTTCCAGCGCCACTTTTAGCATAAATGTGGGTATAAAAGATCGACTACATGTGATATTGCAGTGATAGGTTGCTAGCCCATCGCCCACAACACACTTCAACCCTGGTCCCTTAGTCGACTTTTACGACACCCACGGGAAGAAAGGGGGTGGTGAAATTCTAACCCGACACGGGTCAAATGCAAATTCCATTTTGTTTTATCAAACTTTTATATTTTGCTGTTAGCCGGTTCGACTTCATTCAACACTGAACACTATTCGTAAGAGTATAAAGCCGTTAAACACTTTTTGCAATTGCATATTCTGCAAATAAATTTGTAATTTTGTCCACGCGTCCTTTACCGTTTTGCTATTGAGTAAATTCGAATAGTTCGAATTTGGACGCTATTCCTAAATGGATAAAGCTTGAAATAGTTATTTCTGCAACAAGAGAGCAAAGTTTGTTTTTGCTGCGAGTGCTAATTTGGAGTCCTGAGGAAGCGAAAGATTCTAAAATTGAATCACGAGCGTAGCGAGTGATTCAAAGTTTGAATCTTGAGCGCAGCGAAGGACTCAAAAGCACGAGATGCAAATACTTTGCTCTCGAGAAACACATACAACTTTTCACCTCAGCAGTGAGAACATATTCACATCAAAAAATATATCATAGTATCACGTACCTATTCGTCTCAAGATTATTCAGGAAGAAAACTTAAGTAGGTAGGCGTTAGTTAACTGCTTTTTTTAACTCCTCAGCGCCGGCCGCGCCGTTATTCAATACTAGAAAGGCGAGACAAGGCACGAGAAACCAAAGGATATTTCAGTATCTAAGTATAATACGAGTGTCGCGTGACACTAACACATCACTAAAAACTAACCGTGTTATTGTTAAAATTCACAGATTTTACTAATATCTTCGAGATAATTTTGAAATGTTTATCATTACAGCACACATTAGCAAATTACGTGTATCTCGCGTGCACACCAAAAACTAGCCGTACTGCCTTCGTCACGTCACTGACTTCACGATATTTCCTATTTAGATAGAGAATTGATTTATTCTAGTAGTTTTTATATTTAAAACCAATATCAATAAAGCAAGAATGACGAATAAATTCTACATAATAAAATCTCAAACAAATTTACAGCGCGCAACTTTTTAAAAGGGGCGCGGGGCGGGGCCGCGCGCTTGCGTTCGGAAACTGCATCTGTGGTATACGTTCATAGAATTTAAATTTTTGAAACTAGAATTTTTAATTAGCTAGCTTAATATTAAACATGTTTGCCTATTTGTTATGAAAAATGGAGTTTATTCTGAGATCTTTTATTTAAATATTCTTCAATTTAAAATTCCTTTCTATAATTATTTTGGTAATTTAAACTTGTTAATTTGATAGTTTTCGAACGTGTTAGTTGTATCCGTTTTTTTTTGGGAACTACCTACTTTGAAATTCGATGGTCGAACTATGCATCGACCTACTCGTATGTCTGCCATTTTCTTTTTTCGTAAAGGAATGAAAGGGACAGTGCTAATAAAGTTTAAATATTCTGAACTTGTAACAGACCCCATACGACGAAATGTCAGTGCTCTGCACCAAAATTAAAAAGTTACTTTGTCTCACGGAGTGAGCAAAATCGCATTTTGCACACTGTTTTCACGCAGCAAAATATGCTTGTTCGAGCTGCTGAGGTGAAAAATATTTTGCAATGGCAAAAACAGATTGGTATTTTATTTCATCGTCTCCATCGTCAATTTTGCCGAGTTAAGTAAATTCGAATAGTTCGAATTTAGATGTTATTCCTAAAAAGATAAAGCTTGGAAAAATATTTGGCAATGGCAAAAACAAAATTGGTATTTTATTTCATCGTCTCCTTCATCAATATTGCTGAGTTAAGTTGAACTATAGTATACTACTAATAAGGTTGTTATTAGATTTATTGGCACGCAGGGTTAGGGCGGGGGGAGGAAGGGTTTTTTTGGTAAATTAAAATTATTCAAGTTTTCACTTCTGCCGCCACTCCCGGAGTGCAACCCGGTCTTTTTTTCTCAACTTAAGCTATAGGTCTATTTGCGCTCTAGCGACAGTGTTCGAGATTTGGAACTGGTCTTTTGACACATCGCGACACCCATATAACGTAAATTGGCACTGCTCATCGAAATAATAAAAAAGTTTCAATCGCTTCCGAGTTACAAAACAAAGTTCAATCTCCATGCACGCTCTTTTTAGCACTTATAAAATTATTGACATATTTTTTTACGGCTTATTTGTATAGAAATTAGCATTGAAAACTCGGTATGCAAACCATTACGTCCTACGACTTTTTATTTTTAAATTTAGTGATATACTGCTTTAATCGTTTGGAGTCTGTCAATTTAGAAATAAATCGATATGAATCAAATAATTGTGAATAGGGAAATAACAATGTATTATTTAATTACTGTTACGATAATACGAAATAAAATCACATCGATCGAAACCGACATATTTGATTGTGCAAAATGTTGCCTTTGAAAATATGGCATTGATTTCTGCACGGCGCGCGAGCTCTCTCAATTTTTCTCGCACTATCAGTCTCTCCCTTTACTTACAGGACACTTGTGTTAGCAGACGACAGTGTATAGGCTCTCTATTTGATTTCCTAAAAATAATTATTACACAGTACTCAATCGATTCCTTTTATTAGCCATCATCAATCGTAATCGGATATTATGACAATCGATTTACTCTAGCCACATCACTCTTTACATCATATTGGAACTGTCCAAAGACCAGTCCCAAATCTCGTACACTGTAGTATGTATGTTTATCACGTGAACCGATGTCTATTATTTTTGTTTTATTTGGAAGAGAGTATTTCTATTATAGTCTTATAGGAATTTCAAAACAAAAAAGACCTTATAAAGTTGATTAAATTGCAAACTTAACTAGGAAATGACTTTTGTAAATAACAGAAAAAATATGCTAGATACAGAAAAAAAATTAAGTGCAACTCAAGCCCTTTCGAATGATACCCCACTTGACCTAATAGTTGAATATTTTTTTGCCCCCTCCTCAAATTCGTAATTTTTCATAGTAAATTTAAATGTATATTTAAATTTTTCATTTTCCATGCACGCGGATAACTCATTTATAACCATTCCAAATTTCAAATTGATAGCTTAAGTAGTTCGTGACATATTTCACTTTGTGACAGACAGACAGACAGACGGACGGAGTCGCACCATATGGGTTCCTTTTTTACCTTTTTCGGTACGGAACCCTAAAATTCAAACCTATTATTTGTATTTAAAACCCTTGTTACATCTAATGTCTAATATTGAAATAAAATAATAATTTGGAAGTTGTAATAGAAATGAATAAATTACGTACAAAATAATATCTGTGAAAAAAACGCCAATTTCATAGATAAGAACCGAATAAAAAAGTTTAAATAGCTTACGAGTTACGAAACAAAGTTCAATCTCCATGCACGCTCTTTTTAACCCCCGACGAAAAAAGAGGGATGTTATAATTAACGTGTCTGTCTGTGTATCTGTCTGTGGTATCGTAGCTGCCAAACGGATGGACCGATTTGAATGCGGTTTTTTGTGTCATAGATAATTTTACCCCGAGTGTTCTTAGCCATGTTTCATCAAAATCTGTTCAGCCGCTTTTGAGATACTGGACTTTGAAATGAAAATGTGTGGGGTTTTCAACTTTTCTAAGTTGTAGTTATTAGCACTTATAAAATGATTGTAATATTTGTTTACGGCATATTTGTGCAGAAATAAGCATTGATAACTCGGTATGCGAACAATTACGTCCTACGACGATTTTTAAACCCCCGACGCAAAAAGAGGGGTGTTATTACTTGTTATAAGTTTATCGTGTCTTGGTTGTGGTTGCGTAGCTCCCTAACGGGTGGACTGATTTGGGTGTGGTTTTTTTGTGTCATAGATAATTTTATCCCGACTATTCTTAGTCATGTTTCATGAAAATCTGTTCAGCCGTTTTTGAAATATTGGACTTTGAAATGAAAATATCGGGGGTTTTTCAACTTTTCTAAGTTGTAGTTATTAAATTTAGTGTTTTACTGCCTGGAGTCTGTCAATTTAGAAATAAATCGGTATATTTTTTTATGCGATAGTAGGCAAACGAGCAGACTGATCACCTGATGGTAAGCGATTACCGCCGCCCATGGACACCTGCAACACCAGAGGTGTTGTGACTTGTGAGTGCGTTGCCGGCCTTTAAGATGGGAGTACGCTCTTTTCTTGAAGGTTTGAACAATCCATTCCACAGATTAGCTGTGCGAGGCAGGAAGTTTCTGGAGAAGCGCACAGTTGAGGACTGCCAACCATCTGTGGTGAGGATGGTAATGTTGTCGCGTTGGACGATGGCGAAAAGAAGCGGTAGGAATTAATCCGAACAATTCCTCGGAGCACTCCCCGTTATACATGCGATAGAAAATGCAGAGCGAAGCCGTACATCTCTACGCAGCGCCAAGGAGTCAAGCCGATCCGAAATATGCTGGCAGTCGACAATTCGAGTTGCTCGTCGTTGGAATCAAAGAATTGTGAATAGGAAAATAACACTGTATAGGGCGATTCTCAGCAGAGGTGCGTGACTTCGGTGCAGATTTTTTTACTTTATAGACATATGACGTTAAATTAAGATTTAGGCTTTAATATTAAAAATAATGTGGTGAAGGCCTCCTTATAAACGTAAGGGTCCGCGAGATATTTAAAGTTTTCAAAACACTGAAATCAAACACACTCACCGAAATCAAAATTCATAAAAAAGTGCTATTGAATTCAAAATCTACTATTATTGTAAAAACTATATTAACATTAAAGTCCACAATTTATTAAATTAACTGCTTTTTGTACGCATGTTCATATTAGATTGCAGATAGTTCTTTAAATAAATAAATACAATGAATGTGGCACCAGCTTAACAATCAAAATTATATATTTATTCAGACATGCATAATATGCACATACTAGTAGCATATATTAACATAAACAAATTAAAATATCTTTGTGTACTGTAAAGTACAAAAAAACGAACATTTTTATAGTAAAGATTGACGACGGTGGATTTTTTTTTGATTTCGGTGGTCGAAAAACCCGCCGAATCCGCGGTAATCACACCCAATTAATTCAATTCTAAATCGCTATTAAATAATTACAGACATAATAATCATAGTATGAAAAAGAGTTTCTAATATCCAAATCACATACCTCTGAGGGTGGCTTACACACTAATTAAACCGAAAAAATCACAAGCACTTACATAATTAGAATTTATACGGTGTTGGGCGTGCAACTACGGTTTAAAAGTTAATGCGAAGAAATCGCAAGCAATTGTTATTGGTAGTCCTTACTATATAAGTATACTCTCGGAAATGGTGATTCCAGACGTATTTTTTGATGGGACTGTCATTCCTTTTACCTCTACCGTCAGGAATCTGGGTATCACCATAGATCAGACACTCTCTTGGTCTACCCATGTTGCTGAGGTAAGTCAAAAGATATTTGCCTCCGACCACTCCCTAAGGCGTTTGCAGAATTTTCTCCCTTTCCACACTAAGGTGACCCTTGCCCAATCTCTTTTACTTCCTCTTTTAGACTATGGTGACATTGCATTTTTAGATCTCAAAGAGGAACTGCTTGGAAAACTTGAGCGGTTACAAAATGCCTGTGTAAGATATATATTTGGCCTGCGCAAATACGACCACATCTCTGAATCTCGTTCTCAGCTCGGCTGGTTACCGATCCGTCGGCGCAGAGACGTGCACATCCTCTCCTTGCTTTTTAACGTACTCTTCAATCCTGCTTCTCCACATTATTTGTCTGAACGTTTTACTTATATGGCTGATGGCAGTAATCACCTCTTGCGGTCTAACGCTAACCTCACCCTTGCATTACCGTCTAATAAGACGCGCGCAAATTCTACAGTGTACGAGATTTGGGACTGGTCTTTGGGACAGTTCCAATATGATGTAAAGAGTGATGTGGCTAGAGTAAATCGATTGTCATAATATCCGATTACGATTGATGATGGCTAATAAAGGAATCGATTGATTACTGTGTAATAATTATTTTTAGGAAATCAAATAGAGAGCCTATACACTGTCGTCTGCTAACACAAGTGTCCTGTAAGTAAAGGGACAGACTGATAGTGCGAGAAAAATTGAGAGAGCTCGCGCGCCGTGCAGAAATCAATGCCATATTTTCAAAGGCAACATTTTGCACAATCAAATATGTCGGTTTCGATCGATGTGATTTTATTTCGTATTATCGTAACGGTAATTAAATAATAAATTGTTATTTTCCTATTCACAATTATTTGATTCATATCGATTTATTTCTAAATTGACAGACTCCAAACGATTAAAGCAGTATATCACTTAAAAAATAAAAAGTTGTAGGACGTAATGGTTTGCATACCGAGTTTTCAATGCTAATTTCTATACAAATAAGCCGTAAAAAAATATTACAATCATTTTATAAGTGCTAAAAAGAGCGTGCATGGAGATTGAACTTTGTTTTGTAACTCGGAAGCTATTGAAACTTTTTATATTATTTCGATGAGCAGTGCCAATTTACGTTATATGGGTGTCGCGATGTGTCAAAAGACCAGTTCCAAATCTCGAACACTGTAAGTCTTTCACAGTGCGCGCTGTGAAGTTGTGGAATGGCTTGCCGTTTTCCTAGACAGTCCCAGTCTGTGGCATCAGTTAAAGAAAAGTTGAAAAAGTTGTGGCTCTCCAACGACTTGTGATTTAATAGGACTGTTTAAGTATATTGTGTAAACATGTTTATTTGTGTATATAATTATATATAGTTTAAGCATGTGTATACTATTTATTTACTTATATTTGTACTTGCATGTATTATAATATATATATATATATATAAATATATATATATATATATATATATATATATGTATTACATACGTCTGTACACGTGTTAGTTTGTCTAGCTTTCTGTTCCTGATCTCAACTCAATTGCTCAAAGGTTAACTGGAAGAGATCCCTTACAGGGATAAGTTCGCCTTTGTACCGATTACACTTTTTTGTCTGTATTTTTACCTGCGTCTTGTGTACAATAAAGTATTTACGTACATACATACAATTAATTGCTTCACCGAATTCAAAAAATCACGTAACCAAACCCACCGAATGCCGAAAACACCTTTACGAAATCCGCTTGCAGACATATAGCTCACGTCCGCTCTCGCCGGTAAACGTGGCGCGACTGAAGCTACCTGCGCCCGCGGCGCGGTGTTATATTCAATTGTGAAATGCCGACAATTGCAGTGAAATCACGTGTTCACGTCGGGAGTCGGGACAAGTCGTATAATCGAATTTATTAGATAATATTAATACGTGAAATATTTTGAGTCAAATAATATAAACAATAGACTATTGTAGAATACGTGAACCAATATTAAAAATTCAAATAAAATGATTTTTTGTTTCACCAAACCTGGGCGTGGGACATACCCACTGTTCGTCAATTTTAGCACTTAAGGCGCCGTAGGTTCATGGACTTCTCTCCCTCTCACTGAGCATAAGCGTGAGCGACATGGAAGTGCGTGCTCGGAAGCGCGGAAATCATATACTAGATATAATGTTTTACTATTTGTCCAGGTGTATCAGAGCATTTCAATTAAGCATTCAGTTTATATAAAACTAACTTTTTCTGTTTGATTATTGAATAATATGCCTATACACGTTAATTAAATGTGAAACAAGTTAATTTTGACATGATTTGTATGCTTAATTTTCGTTACAAAACTGACACCGAGTTAATTTTTGTTTAACAACTCACGCTAATTGGGTGCACGAATTATTGAAAATGCCCATCAGATGCTGATGGATTTGTGTGATTTAATTCAGATTTTTTTAGCAATAAATTCACGTGTTTATGCCCCCGTACGTACACGTAAAAACGCCACCTCTGAGAAATGCCCAATTATTTAATAAGTTTCCGTCAAAAATTTCAATTTTGACAAGCTTTTATTGCCGACTGTACTTTTCTGTATACCGTCATCAACTACTTATTGAGACGATTCTAACGAACCCTAATTCAACGGGGTTACGTCGGTTAAGTACTGAATTCTCATGGCCACCTTCTGTCTCCATAATCAGATCAGCTCGATGGTACCATAATATTGAACTGTCATCCAAACTATACTTATACCCAAAATTTCAGCTTAATCGGTCACCGGGAAGTGGATCAAATTTAACTTGCAAGATTTGTCCCATACATATAGGGCTACCAGATACAAATTTCAAAAGTCCTGACAAAATTCCTGATTTTCGGCCGAAATTCCTGACGCGAGCTTGACGCGCTAGCGGCGTATTGTTATTACGCCGTGGGCCGTATTTTTATGTTTATATCGTAAAAAGATAACAACGAAAATTTATAAGTTACAATTTATGAAACTCCAAAGTACTTGTGGCTTTACCTTTTTTGTTATTGTGATTAAAATAAAAGTTAACAGTGTGTAAAATTTTATTGTTTCATTTATTTGCCGAAAATTCCTGACATTTCCCATTTCCGGCCGCATTCCTGACATATGTCTTTAATTCCTGACATGTCAGGAAAATTCCTGACATCTGGTCACCCTACATACATACTAACATCAACTCCTATGTATTTGTTTTCGCAAAAATAATAATTACACAGTAATCAATCGATTCCTTTTTAACCGACTTCAAAAAAAAATTGTTTTCGCAAAAATAATAATTACACAGTAATCAATCGATTGCTTTTTAACCGACTTCAAAAAAAAGGAGGAGGTTCTCAATTCGGTTGTATTTTTTTTTTTTTTTTTTTCAATGTTTGTTACCTCAGAACTCCGTCATTGATGAACCGATTCGAAAAATTTTTTTTTTGTTCGTATGTATATACTTCCAGGTGGGTCCCATTTTTTTCAAAATTCAGTTAGATGATGGGATCCATGAGGAATTGAGGGGACTCCTCAATTTTATAAGGCACGCGTGTAGTGATTTTGGTATTTTCTGTTATAACTCGTGTATTTACATCCGGCATCATAAATTTGGTGGCGAGGAATTGATGATGAAGACCACAGATGACTTATCGAATTCCTCAATTATGTACTTAAAAGTGCAAAAGTACGTCACAGGTTCTGATAAGATTCCGTTGAAATAGGAACTAATGAAGTGCCATTGGTGATGATCTTGGGGAATCGATGGAAGTCCTCAAATATTATCGGCCCACAAACAGCGATTGGGTTTTTTTCTATAAGTAGTAATCAACGCATTTGCTATCAGAAATCAGTTCGTGGTAAATTGTAAAAAAAAAATAGGAAATGTTCTCGTGGCTTGGCGGAGTACTAAATTGAAGTCGGTTAAAACTTTGTTTTTAAAGTAAATTATATTAGCCACCATCAATCGATGGCCACCTTATGTCTCCATCATCAGATCAGCTTGGTTGGGCAACAATATTGAGTTTTCACCAAAAATCTAAGTTTACGGGCTCTATCAGATACCACGGCAGGTGGCTGAAGATTCAGCTGCAAGATTTGTCGCGCACAATGAAATACACAAAAACAAATCATTGAACACCTAGTTACCAACATTAAGGTTGCTAGGCAGATTTATTACAGTTGGCGATAATTTTCGACCCTCAACGTCACTTCACTACAAAGACATTACACTCATTTTACGCAGTTCGCGTTCACTACTCTATATGAACTTGCGTTTATGACCACACTAAACAAAACTGTTAATTAGGAAGGACTCCCTATATAAAAAAAGTTTGAGTTTGACACTCTTGACAAAATAAGGATGTCTGCAACTCGACCGGACAGTGCGTATCGAGTTGAAGGGTTCCTTACTCATAATTCAATTATCTTATTATTTTCTTCACGTAATGTAGGTACCACGTAGGTACGTCAGCAATACGTAAGTACTTACAATGAAAGACGCTCCTCCATATTTCAAATTAGGGAAATGAATCAAGATCAAGACGTCTGATAAGCTAGTTCATGTTTTGTGCACCTCTAACGTGCTAAATATTACTTTTATACGAGCTGGTAGTACCTACTCTTAAAACAAAACCCATTTATTCCATCAGTCCGAGACACGTACGCGCCTAGCGCAGCGGTAATCGATTATTGTATCATAATAAATTATTTCAGAGCGCAAGCTTAGGCGACCTAAAAAGCAAAAATCAGCAAAGATATATTCTGGGTGGGTAGAAGAAATGAAAAGAGGGCGGGGGCAGGAAAACGCTGGGGTCAAGTCTTGGCTGCGCACCTCATGATCTCGTGCTCGCGTTGCTCCTCCTGTCGCTGGCGCAGCATGACGCCCTCGATGATGGCGCGCTCCTCGGGCGTGAGGTGCGACAGGTCCGGCATGTCGGCCATGGCGTGCGGTCGCGGGAGACCGCGAGCGCTGCGCGGGTGCGCGGGCCCGCCGCGATGCGGTGCTGTGCCCGCGGCGCGACGTTCGAGCGCGGAGGTTTATTTAATAATGCCGGACGGGCCAATGGCGCGCGCCCGGCTACTGACGTCAGCGCACTTATTGATCGCACCGCTTGCCGCCCGCCCTGCCCGCACCGCGCGCCCCTCGCTAGCGCCCCAGCATGTCGCGGTCGCGGCCGCGGCACCCGCTTCGACGGCCCGCGTGCGCGCGCACTCCGCTCTAAACCTGGATGTTGCCATGTCAAAAGAAACAATATTTACCATTTGTCGTTAACAAGTTACTTCGAAGTTACTTCAGTAAAAATCAATACTTTTACTTTATTTAAACATTCAGGTTCTATTTAATTGGAATACTACAATTTACCCGGGGTCACATACTTATCACACGTATAGTTCGTTTCTCAATTTTTTTAAAAGGAATGAATTCAAAGAGAAAATCACGTACTTCATTTAGTCATCCAAACGGGAAAAAATAATATTCTATTCAATGGACTACGGTCCTAGGACTACGGTATAATTTAAGTAGTTAAAACTAGGTTATTTTATATTTTCCAAGATCAAGATGATAAACTAAGGATGACGGTAACTGAGGATATATAATGGATACTGGAACTGCAACTGAGAATACGACATAGGACATTCGTTTGTTGACTATATAAAGTTTGGGATGAGTTTCGAAAACAGGCGCGGAAGTGCGCCAATCCTGGAGTGCTGACAGACGTCTGGGCGGTATTAGTCGACTTCAATCGCAATCCAGCGGCGCGGGCGTGCACTCCCCGGGCAGGTGGTTCACTTCATCGTTATGGTAGAGGCTCTTGACGCCCTCACCCCAAGGAAACCGTTTACTGCGTATTCGCATGTACTCGTAGTCGCGGCATTCGCCTTTAGGGTGGGGACAATGACTCAAGCAGTTGATCGAGTGAATGGCAATCACTGGCAAAAGCAAGAAAAGGGCGAGGAACTTGAATTTCTTCCAGGTGTCATGTCCATGAGGGTATACGGGGCAGCAGGGGTTCGGTGGGATCCTCGTGGGGCGACAGTCCTGCGGCGGCGCCGGCTTGCGGCCGCCGCAGCCGCAGCCGCCGGGCGGCGGGCGCGGCGGACAGCTCAGCGTATAGCACCGGATGTTGCTTCCGAGAAACAAAAACCGGCGTACATTTTGGGCTGGGATCATTGCTTGTAAATTTTGCGTTTTTTTTGCCTAAATATTATTTTAAAAAGTTACATACTTTGTTGCCAATTGTTTATGCTATAATGCGAATGACGGATTTATTTATAAAGTACGCAGAATGTCAGTTAGATGAACTACCAGTATTATAGAACTAAAAAGGTAAAGGTTTCATGGCGGGTTTTTTGTTCGTTATTAAGCCGGGTCCGCTGCGCCGTGTTTTCGATGTTTTTAAACATCTAACATATTTTTCCAATGACAACAGTACCCGAAATTTCATAAAACGTTGAACGGTTATTGAGATATTAACGTCAAATATATGCTATTGGGATAGAATTTTCTTAAACGCTGAAATTTCTTTCTGTATTTTAATGAGTTAACTTTCTACAAAGTTTCAAGTCGCTAGTTCGAAAAATAATGTTTCCCCCATACAAACATTGCACCCCCATTTAACCCCCTTGGGTAGAATTTTTTAAAACGCTGAAATTGCTTTTTTGTATCTTATGAAATGAAATGAATTTTGTTTATTTGCTTAAAATTATGTACGTATAAAGATGGTATGGTGAATGGTAAATAATGTCCACATAATGTCAATACCTTATGAAAGTAGGCATGCAAATCTATTTATTATAATGTACATGCATGGCAAGGGGAGGATATTTAGCCTTTTAAGACAGGCTTACATCACTCTCTAGCTGAAATACCACTTAATACCCTTATGAATTTTTTTAAAGCTTTGAGTGCTCTTTCAATTTCTCGTAACCTTAAGTAAATAAGTAATCTTTCTACAAAGTTTAAAGTTTCTAGCTCAAAAGGAAAAGTTACCCTCATACAAACTTTGCACCCCTATTTAACTCCCTTCGAGGTAGAATTTTCTAAAACGCTGCCGGCCGCTTTTTGTATTCTAATAAGTAATCTTTCTACAGAGTTCTCAAAAAATAAAGTTCCCTCTTTGCACCCCTATTTAACCCTCTTAAGGGTAGAATTTTCTGAAATGCAGGAATAGCTTTTTTTATATTCTAATAAGTAATCTTCCTACAGAGTTTCAAGTCTCTAGTTCAAAAAATAATGTTTCCCCCATACAAACATTGCACCCCCATTTAACCCCCTTGGGCGTGGAATTTTCTAAAACGCTGAAATCACTTTTTTTGTACTTTTATAAGTAAATCATTTAACGCTCTTAAGGGTAGAATTTTCTAAAACGCAGAAATTACTTTTTTTGTATTTTAATAAGTAATGTTTCTACAAAGTTACAAGTTTCTAGCTCAAAAAATAAAGTTCCCTTCATACAAACTTTTCACCCATATTTAACCCTCTTAAGGGTGGAATTTTCCTAAACGCAGAAATTGCTTTTTTTGTATTCTAATTAGTAATCTTTTTACAAAGTTTCAAGTCTAGCTCAAAAAAAAAGATTCCCCCATACAAATTTTGCACCCCTATTTGACCCCCTTAGGGGAGGTATCCCTTCTTAGCCCACTTTATAAAAATAACCTAAAGTTACAAAACTCTAGTTTAAAAAATAATGTTTCCCTCATAAAAATATTGCAACCCTTATATAACCCCCTTAGAAATTACTTTTTTTGTATTCCAATGAGTAATCTTTCTACAAAGTTTCAAGTTCATAGTTCAAAGATTAATGTTTCCCCTATACAAACATTGCACCCCTATTTAACCTCCTTAGGGGTGGAATTTACTAAAACGCTGAAATTACTTTTTTTGTATCTTAATAAGTAATCTTTCTACAAAGTTTCAAGTCTCTAGTAAAATAAATGATTCCCCATACAAATTTTGCACCCCCATTTAACCCCATTAGGGATGGAATTTCCAAAAATCCCGTCTAATCCGTTGCCTACGTCATAAAAGGAAGTCCTGGTGTAAATTTCAAGTTTCTAGGCCCAGTAGTTTCGGCTGTGCGTTGATGAGTGAGTCAGTCACACAGGACATAGGCATTTATATGTATAGATTAAAGCGATACCTTTAATTTTTTAAGACAAATCAATATAATTATATGGGGTACCGTTTATTGATACTTAACTTTCTTATAGAGGAAAATACTCAGTGGGTACAGTTATTAAAATTTAAATCACCGAAAATAAAAAATAAATCACAGAGTGATATAACTAATTATAGTTAAGATTATTTGAACTGAGCTCAGGAATGGTCATTGTACTGAGGTCATGAATAGCATTTGTTTGCGGTCAGCGCGTGCCAATTTTGCAAAAAAATGTTACCGCCACGTAAAATGTTCATTGAATAATGAACTCTATAATCTTTACAGTAGATTCGAAACTGCTAAGAGATAAAATACCACACACAGTACCTGGCTTTTAGTCCATTTTGAATCTATTGAATAAGACATTAATTTTATTAGGTATACATGAACATTTTATGTGGCGCTAACCTTTTTCTTGCAAAAAATGGCACACTTCCGACCACACACAATCGTATTGTTAGAATGCTTATTGTTCTGCACGTCTATCACGCGATGGCGCGCGAGCTTTCTCGATTTTTCTCGCACTATCCGTATTTTTCTTACTAGAACACTTAGAACAAGAGGTAACGTGCGATTAAAATCGAGAGTATGTCGCGGCCGTCCTATGACAGCCGTGCAGAAGACAAGAAGATCAGTCCAGTTCAGAAAATCTGAACTATAACTACAAACTCACCGTGTTTGCCGAATGATACCAAAAAACCGTTGCACTCCAGGAGTGCTGGCAGAACTGAAAACTTGCGAATTACCCACTTAAAAAAAACAAATAATTTAAATTTTGCAAAAAAAGAACTCTTGCTTTTTGTCCACACAAAACACTAAATCCTACGCATCTACACGTCTCGTGACCTCCTACACCTGTCGCGAGTTTAACAATTTTTCTCCATCCCAAAAACTGCACAGCACCGCTAAAGAAGTTTTAACTTCAAAAAATTTTTTAGAAAGAAAGAAAGAAAGAAAACATTTATTCGTGGACTGACAAAACAATGGGTATAAAAAACAAAACACAGTAACTTAAAAGTAGCAGGGTCCACGAAAAGGCCCCGACTCAGCATGGTGGTGGTTTTACATATAGAGGTTCCCTTTTATCCAGATCCCTGTATTTGTCTTCAGCTATTTCTTGATAAACGATAACAAAAATACTGAGAGTGGTCTCCTTATTGCCCTGAGCAGTAACCTAATTACAAAAAACCGGTCAAGTGCGTATCGACCCACAATGAAAAGTTCCGTAGGCAACACTACCTACTCCTAGGATTAAAGTTGCATTCGTTTTCAAACTGAAAAGTCAAAGTGAAGTTTTTGAAGTGAACTTCTTTAGCGGCGCTGAACACTTTTTGGGATGGGCAAAAATTTTTGAACCCGCGACAGATTTTGTGTGAGAGATTCGGGACGAGGCTTGGGGGCGGGGGGGAAAATGGGGGTTTGACCAGAGGCACATAGTTCTAATTTGTACTTTATTGTTAACAGTATAAGGTGGTAACACATTTTCCGTAAATGCAAATTCCATTTTGTTTTATCAAATTTTATATTTTGCTGTTAGCCGATTCGACTTTATTCAAAACTGAACACTCTTCGTAAGAGTATAAAGCCGTTAAACACTTTTTGCAATTGCATATACTGCAAATAAATTTGTAATTTTGTCCAGGCGTCCTTTACCGTTTTGCTATTGAGAAAATTCGAATAGTTCGAATTTGGACGTCATTCCTAAAGAGATAAAGCTTTGAAAAGTATTTGACAATGGCAAAAACAAATTGGTATTTTATTTCATCGTCTCCTTCATCAATTTTGCTGAGTTAAATTGAACTATAGCGTACTACTAATGAAGTTGTTATTAGATTTATTGGCACGCAGGGGGAGGGAGGGCGAGGAAGGGATTTTTTTTTGCATAATTAAAATTATTTAAGTTTTCACTTCTGCCGGCAGTCCCGTCTATTTTTTAGTTCTACCTTTTTGTCGGCTGAACATGTGTATGTAATGGTAATCTCCGGAACAGGATTAGTTATTTATGATACAAGTGTGGAAAGTAGGTAATCGAGGGCCTTTTTTAGATTTAACTTACTCGTAGTTTTAAGTTGTTGGGAAGGTTGAGTTAAATACTTATCTCGAAGTATCAGAGAATTGAGCAGGTATGTACGAGTTGGTACCAATTTTTTGTTATGTAGATAACTCCCGTGACATTCTGAAATATTATTTCCTCCCTGGGGCCGTAGACAAAGTTACGTAGTTAAGGGAATGACAGATGCCGAAGAAACACTTTTCGTTAACATCTGTCATTCCCATACATTTTATTAGTTTTCTACTCGTATTGGCGTTAGCGCTTGTCGATTGGAACCTTGTCTAGGCCCCCTGTTTATCTTCAGGATTTCGGCCCACAAGATTCGCTTGCAAGATACCGGAAGATATTGAGTGTCCTTAGGGGGCATTCCTCGAATTGAGATTGCTCTCAGAAGGGTTGCTTTGGGCCTTTCATTCCAACGAAATGCCCTTGCTTGCCTCGCCGCTCACCTTCGGAACTTTCGCCTGGGATTTCGCTTGCAAGACACCTGGAAATAGTAAGTATACGTGGGGGTTCGCCTTTAGGTTTCGCTTGCAAGACACCGGGAGAAAATGAGCCTCCGTCCATGGGCGCATTTAGAGCGCTTTTGTGAAGGAATGCTTCGAGATTTTCATTCCAACGAAAAGCACGGCCTTTGGCCTCGCTTGCCTCGCCTCTCAACTACAGGATAGTAGGTAAGTGTTAGATTTTTCGTGATACAGTCTTTTCGTGATAAAGTCGTTCGTGAAAAAGTTTTCGTGATAATGTCTTTCGTGGTAAAGTTTTCGTGAAAAAGTCTTGCGTGATAAAGTTTTTCGTGATAAAGTCGTTCGTGAAAAAGTTTTCGTGATAAAGTTTTTCGTGATTTAGTACGGACACGTCTAAAATAATACTTTGGGCTATATTAGACGACCAAGTTTATGACGGTGTTTATTTGGATTCGAAGAGAATTTGAACTGTTACACGCACATTTCACGGTCACAGTCTATACAAATGAAATCTTTATTTTAAATTTGTCAGATGTATGGTTAAACAGAAGAATATATCATGTAGGTACCTACTTAAGTAAACCATAACTAATTTATACGCGTACGAAGTCGCGGGCAGAAGCAAGTTTAATATATTTGTTATCTTTACAGATATTACTTACTACTTAGAATTACTTGTAATTCGGCATGGGTATATAAATTAGTCACGCCGACAAAACAAAAAAATAAAACCTTGATTAATAAAAAAATGAGGTACCTCCCCTACAACTAAATTGTGTTACGTACCTAGCTCGTAGAACTCATTGGGTTTGGTATCGTTGGATAGCTCGTTAAAAATACTATCACGGCTAAGTAGGCATAACTAGTTACCGAGTAATAGTTGACCAACTTAAGATGTACTTAGAAAGGCCAACTATCGTACAAATTCGGCCGACGCAACCATATTTAGGTACTTGGCGCGCGCGTGTCGATGTAACAAAGAAAGACAGGCAACTACGGAACCCTACACTGCGCATGGCCTGAAGCGCACTTGGCCGTTTTTTTATATATAGATTTATTTATTTATTAGGGAAACAAACAGCTTAATCTAATACATAATATTTAAACATACAGTTTGCACAGCAGCCAAAACAGTTTCCACTTTTAAGTAAAGAGATATTAAGTATCTTTTGCACGGATCTTATTTTTACGTAGGTTAAACCTACAAACTAAAGTTACTACTACTACAGACATTTATTTTACAGGGATATAACAAGAAAAAGAAACGAATAAGTAGTAATTTAGACAATATACACTAAAATTAATAAATGAGTACCTTTGCACGAATCTTATGTTTATGTAGACAAGGAAAAGAGAAAAAAAAACCGGTGAAGTGCGAGTCTGACTCGCGCACCGAGGGTTCCGTACAAACTAACAATTAACTCAAGGTAAAGTAAATGTCCCAATATTTGTTAAATTACTTATTTTAACTCAACACAATAGAATTCAATTTCAAACACCGAGTAACTTTTACGCCTTCGATCTTTTTATGACCTTCTATTGAAAATATATATACGCGTCCCAATCCCAACCCCATTAACAGCGCGAATGGGGTCAGCGCCATCTATCGGCCCCATTTGGTACTAACGTGCAAGAGCAATCGGAAGAGTATGTATGTTGGTCTTTTAGCGATTATTGTTTATCACGTGAACCGATCTCTATTATTTTTGTTTCATTTGAAAGAGAGTATTTCTATTAAAGTCTTATAGGAATTTCAAAACGAAAAAATACTTATAAAGTTGATTAAATTGCAAACTTAACTAGGAAATGTTTTTTTTTAATAAAACAAAAAATATGCTAGACAGAGAAAAAATACTTTTCCAGTAATATTTATGTTTATCTTAATCACAAGTAATTATTTAAAAATTTTCGCTTTGATAACTTCGGAGATAAGGAGGGAGGAATGGTATTTTTTTTTACATTTTCCTCCATAAATCGAAATTTTACCAATGTAGAAAAAAAGAAAAACTGCTTCGAAAAGTGCAACTCAAGCCCTTTCAAATGATACCCCACTTGACCTTATAGTTGTTTTTTTTTGCCCCCTCTTCAAATTCGTAATTTTTCAGATTTAAATGTATATTAAAATTTTTCGTTTTCCATGCACGCGAATAACTCTCATTTATAATCATTCCAAATTTCAAATTGATAGCTTTAGTAGTTCGTGAGATATTTCACATTGTGACAGACAGACAGACTGACGGACGGAGTCGCACCATAAGGGTTCCTTTTTTACCATTTTTGGTACGGAACCCTAAAAAGGGTACTACTATTCATAACAACGAAAATATATACACTAAAATTAATCTTCTTTAATTTTCCTTATTGCGGTCACAAATTGATGCATTTTACTATGGAACACATCTACAGATGAGTACTTAGCATTATTATTGGAGCATGTTCGTATCAAAAATGAATTTTTCGCATAAAGAGTACGACACAGTCGAACAGTGAACAAACTCGTGGATCGCGTGCGGGAGCTGGGGCATCTTAAACAGATCTTATTAAGGAGATCAGGGGAGTCAATATGATTATTTAGGAACTAGTACTCGTATAAAAATACTTGATCCTTTACATCTCTTCGTAACTGTAGGGTATCGAGGGAATCAGTATCGAATGTCAAGAATTTATATTTCATTTTTCTGATAAATTTCTTTTGAATTCTTTCAATACTGTTAATATGTATTTGATAATATGGACTCCAAACGACGGACGCATATTCTAAATGGGGTCTAACGAAAGCATTATATAAGAGTAGTCAGGTCTTAGGTTCTTTAAAGTCTTTACTTGGCGAAATATAAAACCCAACATTTGATAAGCTTTCGATGTAATCTTGTTAATATGTGTAGTAAACTGCATTTCACTCAAAGTTTTCACTTTATACAATAAAGTAAGAGATATATTTACCATAACTATTTAGAGTGGATTTCATGTTAGACATAGATTATATATTAGGTATATCCCGTGGTTCTCTGTCTGGTTCTTTGTAAAAAGCGTACGTAAATAGTAATTATTCGAATGCTCCCGTGGTCGTTTCCGCGTTAAATATTTAAATTTCATGCTTCGTCATCAGTTTTTCCTTTACTGGAAACCTAACCTAACCTAACCTGAAGTAAATAAACATGTAATCAAACACGCACTTGAACTCTGAACACCCACGTCACGTAATTGTGCTTTGAAGAATTCTTAGGAGACAATATAATTTATTTTTTTAAACAGTAACGCTGATTCTTAGAGGTTTTTGTTAAATATAATAACATTTTCAAATGCGGTAACTGCACGGCTAACACGCGACGGCGCGACGTGCGAGCTCTCTCGATTTTTCTCGCACTATTTGAAGTGTTTGGTTTTTCCGCGTTGTAGCGATAACCCCGCCGTGTGGGTAAAACAATTGACTTCCTGGAGGTAATTGATTAATTAATATAGTTAGTGCGTTTTTACATTTTGAGTATATTAAATAATGTAATGTGTAAGTACCTACTGCTAATTTCGAATACATATGTTTCCGTTTTAAATTAGTTCGCGCTTCGCTTTTATCCGGTGTTTTAAATCAATAGAATGATTTCTAGAACTATATGTAGTTATCTACACAACACTCTTGACTAAATTGTCAACTCTACCCCGGAGCAGGTACACAGTGGAACTGAACACTGCAACTACTTCAACGAAATGAGGACGCGGGGTTGATGCATGGTCGATTTTTATTTATACCTAACCCGATGCCAAGAGTGAAGAAGAACTAGGAGCGTCTTTTTTTCTGAAGTGCACTTTGTATTTTAGATTCATTGCAAATTATTTACGCATCAACAAAGGCAAATAGTACATTTTACAACTAGTGTGAAAAGAATGTCTATTTACCACTAGTACCGAGGTATCTTGCCACGAGCTGAAAGCGAGTGGCAAGACTCGGTACGAATGGTAAAAGACATTTCACACGTGTTGTAAACGACGTTTTTTAATACAATTGCGAAAAAAACTTTACGAAATTTACAACTTCACTTTCATATCAGTGCGAGTGAAGCGCGCAGCTTCAATATTTCAACCAGTCACAGAGCAGTATACAGTAGTATTCTTGGGGCGCGTGGCCATCTAGATTTTTTTCAACCAATCACAGAGCAGAATTCTAGTGGCGCGCGGCCAACTAGATTTGCTTAAACCAATCAAATCACACACAAGCTGAATAAAAAGTAAAAAGCACTAGTTCGAGAAATTGCGCTTCTCGTACGCTACGCAGCCACAAAAAGTACCACTTTTTGAGCAACTGTATTAAAAAAGTCTTTTCATATCTCATGCTCTAAAAGTGGGTCGTTGTTATTCTAAAAACTGTGCTGAAAGTGATACGTTTCTGCTCTAGTGCAGAAAAGTAGTGTATTCCAATTAGTCCTCGCCTTAATAAGCACTATGCGGGAACTAATTCTAATAAATATCAATCCTTACCCCGCCACTGACAAAGGGGGATAATTTTATTCTTACTAGTTCATGGAATTTATTTTATTAAATATAAAATAAGTTTATGTTGTAATTTATTACTTTTATTTAAGCTCAAATATTCACTAGGGTCTATACGGTGGTGACAAATGGAATACACCCACAAACCTTTTTAGGGTTCCGTAGTCGACTAGGAACCCTTATAGTTTCGCCATGTCTGTCCGTCCGTCCGCGGATAATCTCAGTAACCGTTAGCACTAGAAAACTGAAACATGGTACTAATATGTATATCAATCACGCCGACAAAGTGGTAAAATAAAAAGTGGAAAAAAATGTTTTATTAGGGTACCTCCACGTTGTTGGATAGGTATTTAAAAATGAATAGGGGTTTAGTGAAATCATTTTTTGATAATGTTAATATTTGAGGAGATAATCGCTCCAGATGTAAAAAGAAATGTGTCCCCCTCCTCTAACTTTTTAACCATAAGTTTTAAAAATATTAAAAAAATCTCTTAATTAGAACTTAATAAAAACTTTCTAGGAAAATTATTTTGAACTTGGTACGTTGAATAGTTTTCGAAAAAAAATACAAAATAATTTCTGAACTATAAGTTTGTAATTGAACCGTATAAGCAGGTGTTTATTGTAACTGTAATTTCTACAAAATCACAATGAAATGACGTGCTTTCAAATAAAGTAAAAACGGTGAAAATCGGTTCACGCAATAAAAAATAATCCCATAAAAATCATCTTCCATACTTTAAGACTGCGTTCACGTGCACACTAGCGCCACTGGTAAATAATTGTGATTATTTAAATTTAACGATAGATATTTAAAAAAGCTTGTAAAAAGGAGGCTGCTATGCACTGTATTTTGTATTTAAGTACCTTGTGAATACATCAAACTAGTTTTTCTGTTGCTGGATTCGTCAATCTATGCGTCCGAAGTTAAAACGGCCGTTTTTCTTTTGAGTTCAGAGATCAACGATACGAAATAAAATTGTATTGCCGATTATCAGTTCGCAACCAGCTTTTCGCATAATTTCATTTCCCGAATGATCATGTGTCAACTTATCAAAAGGTTTAGTTTTATTTCCCAACCTAAGGCCTGCAACACACTGGAGCGGCCTGCGGTGGCAGACAATAAAAAAAATTGACAGCGGCGGACAAGTTTACTATCGTCCGCCGGGGCCACGCCCCTATTTCACCGACTCGACAATTTTTGTCACCTGACAACGACAATTCTCCGTACATTGCTGGAACCACATGTAACCTAGCAACCACCTTAACTTCTAGAACAAGCAATGTATGGCGAATTGTCAGTGTTAGGTGACAATTGTCAAGTTGGTGAAATAGGGGCCAGGCCGCGCCAGTCTGTGAGAGGCCTCACGGTTACCAACTGTATGCTTGGACTTTATTTATAGTCACTTTTCAAAATGCCGCCTTTCGAGTAGCAGAATGGAACAGTTTGACTAAAATACATTTCGTAGTATATAACGCTTACCAAATGTTTAATTTAGTAACTAGCTTTTGCCCGCGGCTTCGCCCGCGTAGTAAAAGTAATTTTCCAATAATTGTTGAATTGCTACGCCGCCTACTAACCTCCTACTACTAACTTCCCCTACGAATAACCCTTCGTCATAACCCATTATGGTAAATTAATTTTTATTAACTATTATTTTTATGCCCGTGTGGTGGCGGGTTAGAATTTCACCACCCTCTTTCTTCCCGTGTGTGTCGTAAAAGTCGATTAAGAGAGCAGGGTTGAAGTGTGTTGTGGGTGATGGGCCAACAACCTAAGCAATATCACTTTTTCTCGATCTTTTATACCCACATTTATGCTAAAAGTGGCGCTGGAACATAAAGTTCATGTGCTCTGCCTGCCCCTTTTGGGAATAAAGGCGTGAATGTAAGTATGTATGTACGTATTTCTGAAAAAATATGCTAGACAGAGAAAAAATACTTTTCCAGTAATATTTATGTTTATCTTAATCACAAGTAATTATTTAAAAATTTTCGCTTTGATAACTTCGGAGATAAGGAGGGAGGAATGGTATTTTTTTTTACATTTTCCTCCATAAATCGAAATTTTACCAATGTAGAAAAAAAGAAAAACTGCTTCGAAAAGTGCAACTCAAGCCCTTTCAAATGATACCCCACTTGACCTTATAGTTGTTTTTTTTTGCCCCCTCTTCAAATTCGTAATTTTTCAGATTTAAATGTATATTAAAATTTTTCGTTTTCCATGCACGCGAATAACTCTCATTTATAATCATTCCAAATTTCAAATTGATAGCTTTAGTAGTTCGTGAGATATTTCACATTGTGACAGACAGACAGACTGACGGACGGAGTCGCACCATAAGGGTTCCTTTTTTACCATTTTTGGTACGGAACCCTAAAAAGGGTACTACTATTCATAACAACGAAAATATATACACTAAAATTAATCTTCTTTAATTTTCCTTATTGCGGTCACAAATTGATGCATTTTACTATGGAACACATCTACAGATGAGTACTTAGCATTATTATTGGAGCATGTTCGTATCAAAAATGAATTTTTCGCATAAAGAGTACGACACAGTCGAACAGTGAACAAACTCGTGGATCGCGTGCGGGAGCTGGGGCATCTTAAACAGATCTTATTGAGGAGATCAGGGGAGTCAATATGATTATTTAGGAACTAGTACTCGTATAAAAATACTTGATCCTTTACATCTCTTCGTAACTGTAGGGTATCGAGGGAATCAGTATCGAATGTCAAGAATTTATATTTCATTTTTCTGATAAATTTCTTTTGAATTCTTTCAATACTGTTAATATGTATTTGATAATATGGACTCCAAACGACGGACGCATATTCTAAATGGGGTCTAACGAAAGCATTATATAAGAGGTCTTAGGTTCTTTAAAGTCTTTACTTGGCGAAATATAAAACCCAACATTTGATAAGCTTTCGATGTAATCTTGTTAATATGTGTAGTAAACTGCATTTCACTCAAAGTTTTCACTTTATACAATAAAGTAAGAGATATATTTACCATAACTATTTAGAGTGGATTTCATGTTAGACATAGATTATATATTAGGTATATCCCGTGGTTCTCTGTCTGGTTCTTTGTAAAAAGCGTACGTAAATAGTAATTATTCGAATGCTCCCGTGGTCGTTTCCGCGTTAAATATTTAAATTTCATGCTTCGTCATCAGTTTTTCCTTTACTGGAAACCTAACTTAACCTAACCTGAAGTAAATAAACATGTAATCAAACACGCACTTGAACTCTGAACACCCACGTCACGTAATTGTGCTTTGAAGAATTCTTAGGAGACAATATAATTTATTTTTTTAAACAGTAACGCTGATTCTTAGAGGTTTTTGTTAAATATAATAACATTTTCAAATGCGGTAACTGCACGGCTAACACGCGACGGCGCGACGTGCGAGCTCTCTCGATTTTTCTCGCACTATTTGAAGTGTTTGGTTTTTCCGCGTTGTAGCGATAACCCCGCCGTGTGGGTAAAACAATTGACTTCCTGGAGATAATTGATTAATTAATATAGTTAGTGACTTGAGTGAATTGATTAATTAGTATAGCTCAACTGACTGCCCCAATCTCTCGCCACGAACTCCAAAACAATATTAAAAAGAAAGACACAGCACCAGGATGTGACGAAATATCATTTACTATGATTTACAATCTGCCGGAGAGGGGTAAATCAATACTACTGGAACTATATAACAAAATTCTGCTGCTAGGGGCTGTACCTCGACAGTGGCGTGACATCAGGATTGTCCCTATTCCTAAGCCTGGGCGGAATCCCAACACTGAATCTTCACTTAGACCAATCTCTCTCATGTCATGTTTGTGTAAGATCTTCCATAGTATTATTAACAAACGACTAGAATGGTATATCGAAAAGAACTCCTTATTGTCTGGACACACTACAGGTTTTAGGAAAACTTGGTCTTGTTTGGACAACCTGTGCCGCTTAGTATCAAAGATACAACTGGGAATGCAAAAAAATCAAACTACTATAAGTTGTTTTATCGACATAGAAAACGCGTATGCGACATAGTATACGCGTGTGGATATAGGTTATTTAGTGTTATTTTTGGATAAAATTGGGATAGGATCAAAATTATGTGAATATTTGTGGAATTTCTTAAAAGACCGTGTACTGTCAGCAGAAGTAAAAGATACTATCATATACAGGCGCACAGGCAGGGGATTAGCTCAAGGAGATCCACTTTCTCCCTTGTTATTTAATATAGTAACCTCAAATATTTGTAAAGATATCTCAACTGTTAATGTATCACAGTATGCGGATGATTTTGTGTTGTTCAAAACGGTAAAAAATGTGACTGAGGGTGCTATCGACATACAACTAGCAGTAGACAAACTAGTCAATTTACTCTCAAGCTGTGGCCTAACCATCTCCGCTACTAAGAGTAAGATTTGTATATTTAAAAGAGGTCGTAGCATACAAAATCTTAGCGTGACTGTAAACGGAAACAGCAGTATAGAAATTGTTGACCATGTTAAGTATCTCGGCATGTGGCTGGACCGTTCTTTGAGATGGACAAAGCATATTAACGAAACGGCACAAAAAATTTCAAAATATTTGAATATATTTAAAGTGCTGGCAGGGTCCGGGTGGGGCGTCCACCAAAAACATTTAAGACGGTTATATATAGCGATTATTCGAAGTAGACTAGATTATGGGAGTTTCTTGTACGAGACTAGTGCTAAAACAAATCTTTATAAATTAGAAAAAGTTCAAAATCAGGCTATGCGCAGTATCGGGGGGTTTATAAAAAGTACGCCTATACATAGTATGCAAAGTGAACTGTTTTTACAACCATTATCCATACGAAGACGATACCTAGCATGCAAATTTTGGCTTAAATCTAGAGCTTTACTCAATAATCATTCGGTCACAGTAGTCCAAGATCTAGCCGCAGCTACTCAGAGTCGTCAACTAAGATCGAGAGAACCGCTGTTAATGACTGTATATAGCATCTTTAAAGAGGTACAGATTCATGAAAGCGCGCAATTGCATATGTTTTCCTTAGATACCTGGATTAGCAATGTAAATGTAGCAGCCTGTATTAACTTGAATTTAGATTTTATGTCTGATCCTAAGAAATCGTATAATTCCACCTATTTAAAATATGAATGCCTTAAGTACTTGGAGACAAATTACAGCACCTTTTATCAGATATATACCGACGGATCGAAAGACGAAAATGGCGCGGGAGCTGCACTGTATGACCCTCAAACGTATTCATCCATGAGGTTTCGAATAGATACAGATATTTCAATTATGCAAGTAGAACTGATTGCAATTGCCGAGGCTTTATCTCTTGTCCTGTCGATGCGGGGCAATAATTTTGTGATCCTGACAGATTCACGTAGTTCGCTCCAACATCTGGCTCGATGCTCCTCGAGTTTTCGAGGAGCACCGATAGCCTACGCAATTTTGAAATCAATAATGGCGCTGAGCACAGAGTCAAAGAACGTCAAGCTACAGTGGATACCATCTCATGTCGGCATTCCTGGGAATGAAAAAGTGGATAAACTCGCGAAAGAAGCTTATAGTGATGGTGGGCTTCAATTATTTACCCACTTTTTCGGACCGCCTTAGTATGGCAAAAGTTCACTGCCGTGAGTTGTGGCGCGAATTTTTTGATCTAAGATCAAAGGAAAAGGGGATATGGTACAGAACGGTTCAGCCACAGCTCCCGCGGTCTCCATGGTTTGATGAATGCGGCCTAAACCGCATAGACACAGTACTCGCTATGAGACTTCGTTGTGGACACATACCATTAAACAAATTTGCTTATCTAATGAGAAAAGTTCCATCACCGAATTGTACCGCGTGTGATGTCGAGGAGGATGTCTACCATATCTTAATGGAATGTGTCCGCAACGAATCGGTTCGTGGACAGATCGTGGATGAAGCTTTTTATGAAATTGGTGGATGTAATTACATTCTGGCTCACCCGATGTCAGACTCAGCACTCCTTATTTATAAGTTAGTAAGAATAGGCTTAAGTAGAAGATAATGTTTAGTATAGGTAGCTATGTATGGGTGTATCATACAGAGCGACATCGTCACCCAGTGACAAAGCTCTTTAAATAAAGAAAAAAAAAAAAAAAAAAGGTAGCTAAATGAATCGCATCATTGGAGATAAGTGTTTACATCATTACTTTTGGACTATTGCTTGGTGGAATGCATGCATGTATATATATTTTCACCTCACCGGCTCGAAAAGGCTTGCTTTATCGCTCAAAATCTGCGCCCAAAAGTCCATTTTATCCGCTAGCGTGGAAAGAGTTTTTGAATTTGGAACGTGACGGTCGATCGCGAGACCCAACTTTTTTCTATACAGAATGAGAGGTGCGTTCAGAAACTGATGGTGTTATGCCAATAATAAATTGTTATTATTTTGATAAAATAAAATTAATAATACTTATTCTCTCTTAATTAAGTAGGTACATACGAAATATTAACAATTTAGACTGACTTATAAGGATAAAGTACGAATAAATAATTTTAAAATGTCGTTTTATTTTTCTAAAAATTTTGCTTTTTCCAAATTTGGAACGCACCGTTTGAAAAGTTAATTTAAGAAAAAAAAATGTATATGAGACATTTAATTTTGTTTTGTTCTAAAGCCACATACAGTAAAACCAAAATAATGGTGGTTATTTATAAATTTTAGTGCAGAAGATATATATAGATATGTATATGAATGCTGATGCCTGCTAAGTTAGCGGAAAAAGTGAAATAAGCGTATTTGAGTCTTAGTTTAAACCGTGATTACCCAACAATACTTTGACTTTTTTGTGTAGGTAAGCGTGAGGTTATTTAAAGATGCAAAAATATTTATGTTACATTTAATTATTATGAAATGCTAGATCTCGATGAGATGTAAACAAACTTTTATTGAAAATGAGTATAAGGTCCAAATTACTTTACATTTACTTACCTACAATTTTCCTCGCGGTGGTGAGGTGAAAAATTGTGTTTCGCTCGGCAGCAAAATTGTTTGGCGTCTCGTGCCTTGAAAGCCTCGCTATGCTCAGGATTGTACTTTTGAACCATTCGCTTCGCTCATGGTTCAATTTTACAATCCTTCGCTAGCTCGGCTTTCAATACTAAGCACTTGCGCCAAACAACAACTTTGCAGCCTTGCATAACAAATAACTATTTTTTGACCAAACTCCCGCCAATTACTTTATCCTAACCTAAACCTAACCGCCAGCGTGTCGACCCTATTTTCGCTCTAAGGGACACCAGCTAACCCAAACCGAACCGACAAAGAATACCACTGTTACGTTTATTAGTTGTTTTTTTTTACTGTGGGGAGCTTTGCCCCCCATTACCCATTCCATCCAATAAAAGTTGGCTAATGTAAGAAAAGGGAACTGTTGCACTGACGAAACGTTATTCGGATAATACTCGTACTCGTAGTTGTTTGTCCAATTTAAAGAATTGCCAAATGATAGGTACTTATGCCAAAAATGTTAAGTCATTATAATAATCGACTTCACAATAATTCTACTAAATGAAACATTGTCATACAAAAATTAGCCATTAGTTGTCACAGTGAATCATCGGCGAAAAGTTGGTTGGCAAGTGAAATTCGGGCATAACAAATTCGGAGAAAAGGCAGAACCGCGTTACCCATACAAAACCCATTATTTCCCGCTGCGTTAAACTTTTTTAAATCTTGGTAGCGCCATACTAAATCGAGAAGACTAAGGAAAAATCACATTCAGCCAAAGAAAATCAACCGCGAGCCCCGCGGTTTCCATGGAGATATTTTTTTAATTATTATTTTTCGGTTTATTGTTTATGGTTAGAAGAAAATGAAATTAAAAAGTATCAAAGCATAAATAAATTCATTTATTTGAGATAAATGAAACGAAATGAATAATGTAATGTGTTATACTTAATTACTTGAAATACCGCATTGAGTGTAAAATATAGTGTGAAGTGAATACCGCCTTTGAAAGAATTCGTAGAAAGAATGCTTATATATACAATGCTTATATTACATATAGAACCTACAAGTATCACCGCGTTATTAGGAATGTCACAATGTTTTTTTGTAATTTCATTGTATTATTTCCTCACATGTTTGAGAAAAGCACTATACGAGTATATACCTTGGCGAAAACTGGGGTTGCCTGACTCGTCTCTTGGCAGGCAACCCCTTTCTTTCCGGTTCTCGGCAAAAATGTACTATTATACCTCTAGAAATCTTTTTTTTTTCGTCGATCACATTTCTCTACAATTATTAAACAAAATACTTACTGGAAGTCATCTAAACAGAAATATTTCAGTAAGGAAATAATGTAAAGTATTATAATTCAAAAAATACCTACCAGTTTTTTTCAAAAATGGAGTCGATTAGTGATACCAAATGCCTACAATAAAATTGTTAAAATTTCACCCTGTATACCTAAGTAACACTCAAAACAAAAGTTCACATGGGACGAATTGTAGGTACATACTGTAGGCTGTAGCTGGCTAGGAGAACCTTATTCCTATTGAGATCGGTCGAAAAGCATGTGTTTAATGTGAATCATATTCGCAGCCGGGAACGTACCTGTAGCTGTCGTATGTTATCCGACCTGACCCCCTAGCACACTAAGTTTTATGTCGGACATGAAGCATTCGTCCCATTCTGGCAAATATGCGAGTGCAAGAGGGACAAATGCTTTATGTCCGACATAAAACTTAGTGTGCTCGGGGGTCTGACCGCATGACATGCCGTGTGCTTTGGTTAAGACGGTGCATTGGAAATTATCGCGCGCTTTGATACGCCGTTCTGACTAGATCAAGAAACAATACGGTCTGATTTTCAGATATATGATTCTTGAATATATGATTGATTAACTGATTATATGGATACATGATTGCTTAAAATTTCCTCTAGAAAGAAATTGCAAAGTTGGGTCTGTATTTTCCTTTTTTTACTCAGCCTAATCAAACGATACATTATTTTATGACACAATCAAGTACCTAAATAAATAATGTTGTATTTTATCTCATCTAAAATCTCACATTATGAAATTGAAATAAACTTCACTAAGTTGGGTACCTATTTATCAAAATTTGGCCAAATAAGCCATTCCCGAAGAGTGTTACATCTCTTTTTTTCGTGCGCAGAAGGAATCAGCGTGTCTCTGTCTAGGGGGCGTGTTCGACTCAAATCAAGGCATCCCCTTAAAGACTACTCAGCCTAGGGATGTTGATAAGACATTTGTAGTATGCATAGAATGTGCATTGGACTATTGTAATGAAATGAACGGAGCAGTTACCGGTATACTTAGGTCAGGTGCGCAAACAACACCGCGACAAAAAATGGCTTGCCTTCTCTCTGCAGCGCCACGCTCGTCGATCGTATTGCCACGTAATGCCAAGTAAAGTACTCCGCGTAGCATTCACTTTCACGGGGGATCGAGATGCATTAATTGAACTAGTCGATTGAAGCCTGTATTTGCAGGGAAACATAAAAATGTTATTTGTACTTAAGATTGACTGCCTGCATGTACAGTCAGCTTTTTTCGCATACTTTCGCAATCGAAGACGTCAAAAGATCTTATTCCCTTTTAATAAAGAGTTTTGTCGTTTCGTTTGCGCAGTTACTTTTGATGCTGACTGTATACCGTAAAATGGGGTGAGCTGGGTCAAAATGGAGATTTCATAATATTTACGATAAACACAAAAAGTGTGGGAAATCCCTCCTCACCCCCTAGTGCAGTTAGCGGGGATAACAATTTATTTATTTCAATATCAGCACTTACAGTTAAACCTTACGTGCGTATTGGTATTACATGTCAAAACAAATTAGGTACATAGGTAATGTATAACAAATTACAATTAAAATTTATATAAATTACAACAGAAATTAAGAAAGTTATATAAACATACGTCGAATGAAATATGGAAAAGTCATGAAACAATATAAAATTACAATACAATTAAATTATTAGACTATAATAATACTAAGTCGGCAATTATGGAATCATGGTATGGTACTAGGAGTTACTGTTGATTCCGAATATCTAGATGAATATAGCCATGAACCTGGATTCCGAAGTCCAAAAGACATCGAGTACATCGAGATGGCTGTCACTGTGCAGGATATCATTAACTAGCGTCAGTGCTTGGTGGCTTGGGGATTTGGTTACTAAGCCTCGCGTTAGTTGAAAAAAATATTTTATTAGATATATTTTCCTGCGGGTCTCAAGTGACGTGTAGTTTACAATGGGGTGAGCTGGGACAATGTATGGGGAAAACCTTTCGGATTCTTAATCTCAGATTAGATTGCCTCGATCCGAGTTCAGATCCGATCAGACCTCGTTTCGTTCCACTCTCCGCTTATATTTATCGCTCGTCTTCCGCATGATCGCTCTCCACAACCCTGGCACAGATTATATAGTAGTTCTACGAACAGATACTCAGGTCTGAATAAAAATGCCAATACCTACTGCTTTACGTGCATACGAAATTTTACAATGGAGCGACCTTTAACGCGCGGGTCGTTGCCCGCATGCGCCGGCCAATCGACGCTAGGGTTGACACCGCTTAGAAATGCAGCTTAGAAATAAAAAGCGGTTTACTTTTTAAAACGAAACCTTTTGTGTAGGTAAGTAACTTAATTTAAATATATCCCGACGAAAGTACGAAATAAAGTTTGTTAGGTACCTACCTATCTCCGTTATTTATAGCGTAAGTATATAAATAACGTAATAGTTTAAAAGTAGCATTACAAACATGAAAGTAAACACAAGGCATGATTTGTTTTAATGTAAATATTGTTTTAAAATATTCTGATTACGTGTTTCATCCTCGCGAGTGAATTCCAGCCCTTCCAAAAAGTCAAAAGTCTCTTCAGCAACGACGATGTATACGCCCTTTCTTAAGCTGCCGTGCGAATCTTACTAAGTAAACTATTATACTAATTGACTGTTCCACAGGAATAAACATAAACATGAAATCTACGAAAACAATTTAATAATTTGGACATCATGGCAGTGGCGGAGTAAACTTGTCTGAGGCTCGGGGTAGGTATACCTACTAAATTACCGAAACTCAAGCAGGCCTTACAAATTAATTACGTATTAGAAATAGGTTTTAAAGATTCAATGTTCCGTAATAGTTATTTTCAACACAATTGCTCGTAACGTACCTCTTATTGTGTGGCTTTTAGGCTCATAATCCTGGATATTAAAAACGCGTGTTTTATAACATTACAACACTTGTGTGTTATGGTTATATCCCGATTAAGTCACGTTGGCACCTTGCAGCAAGATATATGCATGAACACGATGCATTCTTAAATTAACCGGGTTGTACAGAATGTACAGCTATTTTCTTAATTTTCGGCAAATGGATTCTTACTCGAATAAACAAATTAAATCCTTTTTGTTAATTAATTGACTATTTCTTTTTGTATATGATATGGAAACGTTTAATTTAGTAAAACTATTCACTTTTCATAACATTTTACATGAATTAAATACAGATAACATTTTAAAACGAAAATATAATTTTATTTTGTATTGGCTGTTTAGAGATTTCTGTTCTGTGCCCACACTGCGCAAACTTCACGAAAAAAAAACTGTTGGGCGCCCTTATAGGTTATTTATTTCACAAATATTTCTAAAATTTGTTTATGGGTGTTTGGTTATTATCAAAAATGTTGAGTCGTGGTGACTAGAAAAGTGATAAATAGAATGGACGCCACTGGAAATTCTTGGCGATGTGCAATTGTGAGTAAAAACCTGTTGTCATCTTAATGATTTGCTTAATGTAAAATAAATAATTTGGCAGGCCTATAACATTTTCATCTTATGAAAATGATTTTTTCCTCGCAAAATGTGTTGAAAAACGTCGTATGATACGCGTGAGCTTTGATAATTACATCCTCGGCTTCCTTATCACACTCACCTGCGGTTCGCGTGAACAATTTCGCCTCTGATGTAATTATCAACCTACCTCACTTGTATCACAATGTACTATTACGATACAAGTGCCGAAAATAGGAAATTCGCAACGAGGTGTGATAAATTAAAACACGACGGAAGGGACTGTTTTAAATCGACACGAGTTGCGAATTACCCATTCGCACGTGTATCGTACAACGTTTTACAGTACATATGGCTCTTTAAAGTTTTGACATATGCACGAAAAGTGCTCTTTTCCGCACTAGTGCGGGAAAGTAGCACCATATGTACTGTAAAAATCATTACGTCCTTGTTAAAACTCACTAGGTAGTTCGTACCTGTCACGGTATTAATTGGTACTTAGGTAACTATATAAAGTAGCTAGGTCAGTTACAGAGAAAAAGGCAGAGAAAAAAGGATAAATGTCTATTTGTTTTAAGGCCGAAACGCACTGACAGCGGTGGCGGAGCGTTTCGGCCTTTACCGCCTGGCCACGACTTTGCGCGACCTGCTTCGGCGGCGGCGACTAGCGGATCGCGCATAATACAAAAACAGCGCGGAAAAGAAGAGATGCCACGAACTTCCGCACCGGCGACCAAGCGCGCGGATTTACTCGAGCGACCGGCGACTGCGGGCAGCGGGTCGGCGGGCGGAACGAACAAAGACAAGGCGCGCGAACGCGCGGCCACGACTATGAGCGGTGCGACCGGTCTTAGCGGCGGCACGGATCGGGCGGTGATTTTAAGAACAAAGTTTATTGTATTATCCGCTCTCTTTGACGTGAGTTTGGGTTTCTGTATATGATCGTCCAAGTGTTGTAACAAGTTATCAAAAGTTTCCACACTCATTCGTGTGTATTCATAAAACTTTTGGGGATGCTGTCGGTATTCTTCATACAATGGTCGGAGTTCGCCCAACGTATGACGTCGTCTATTTGTCACGTGCACACCTTCTCTCATATTTAAAATGTCTCCCAGGAAATAGGAGCTGCTTTCGAGGCACTGAAGGGCCACTTCTGCCATAGACATTTTGAGTCACCCGAGTACGTCCCATCCGCTCGAAGTCGCCGCGGCTACTGCGGCGTACGTGGCCTGCTCGCCGCCCCGCTCTAAATTCCGCACCGCTGGACGCACCGCAGGTCGATTAAGACCAAAGTCGTGGCCAAGGCGTTATTGTTGTCACACCCTACAACACAACACTGCAGTGAACCGAATTTAATCGCAACGAAGTCATTTTCAATACCTAACTGTGCGCATTAGCATCGTCCGGCCGTGAGCGCGTGTGCCAACCAACTGGCTGAATGAACCGACCTCGGTTCCCATAGTGTAGGTATCTAGATCTTAGTTCCCACGGTGCAGCTAGATAGCACTGACCCTGGTTCCACTCCAGGCCACATATCTTTCAGTTTTCACCTCTTACTTCTAGAGCACTTCTAGAGACTGAACTCTTTTTTAATGTTCTAATTTGGCTACTCCGTGTTGCCGCAAGTACCTATAAGTAAATGTTATAAAATTACTTTTAGAGCAACCTGAGCCAGGAAATCAAACTGAAAATATTCGCGTTCCATCTGCACCCTGAATCCCTTCGTAAGTATCCCATTTTACGGTACGTACATACAAATAGGTATTATTCACTGTAGCAGAGGCGTGACTTAATTAACATGTCACCGCTTTTGGGACGACCTAGTCTGTCCTCCATATTACAAGAGCTGGCATTGAAACAAGTCTAATTCCGGCTCTGGGATTTTTGGACACTTGGACACAACTAACAAAGTCTGCATATTTGATATCGCTCCAATATGACGATTCCCCTCCCAAACCTCGTCCCGAATATCTCACCTTTCAAATCTTACGGTCACGTGAGATATCGAAATCTGTGGCGAGTTTAACAATTGTTCCCCATCCCAAAAAGTGCACAGCGCCGCTAAAGAAGTTTTCACTTCAATAATAATACACAATATCAATCACTAAATCACGTCGATGAACCAAGACCCAGTTTTCCCCGTACCGTTCGACCTCAACATTCCGTATAATTTACTTTGAAAACAAAGTTTTAACCGACTTCAATTTCGTACTCCGCCAAGCCACGAGAACATTTTCTATTTTTTTTTTTACAATTTATCACATGAACTGATTTCCGATAGCAAATGCGTCAACGCGTTAGGTACTATAGAAAAAAACCCAATCGCTGTTTGTGGGCCGATAATATTTGAGGACTTCCATCGATTCCCCAAGATCATCACCAATGGCACTTCATTAGTTCCTATTTCAACGGAATCTTATATCAGAACCTGTGACGTACTTTTGCACTTTTAAGTACATAATTGAGGAATTCGATAAGTCATCTGTGGTCTTCATCAATTCCTCGCCACCAAATTTATGATTCCGGATGTAAATTATACACGAGTTATAACAGAAAATACCAAAATCACTACACACGTGCCTTATAAAATTGAGGAGTCCCCTCAATTCCTCATGGATCCCATCATCTAACTGAATTTTGAAAAAAATGGGATCCACCTGGAAGTATATACATACAAACAAAAAAAAAATTTCGAATCGGCTCATCAATGACGGAGTTCTGAGGTAACAAACATTGAAAATAATAATAGTAAAAAAAAAATACAGCCGAATTGAGAACCTCCTCCTTTTTTTGAAGTCGGTTAAAAAACAATTCGTTGTATGTGGACCGATAATATTGAATAAATAAATAATTAAATATATTTATATTTCAGATTATTGCAATGCAATATGCATATAATGTTAGTAAGTCTTAATCTAAGTTGGTTAGTATGTGCATATGTCGCAGTGAAATGGTCAAAACAGAGATTTGAACAAATCCCTAAGGGATATAATCAAATCACGCAGGATGTTAAAATGGAGAATCCATTTTATCATTTACCTGATACAAATCAGTCATTTGATCAAATCTCTGAATCTGTTTAGTGAAATGACGAAATCGGACAAAAAAGGCAACTCGTTTTTTCATTTCACTAGATTTGTTTAGTGATTTGATAAATCCCTGAAACGCGTCAGTGAAAAATAAGGTACCTACATTATAATAAATCTCTGAATTAAAAAAGGAATCAAACTAAACATTGTTCTGTCACGTATATGATCTCAGCTTCCCATGAACGGAAAAACTTGTAACTTTTTTTATTAGGTACCTTACTATTATAGCTTCCGCTTAGGATAGTTTTTATCCGACTGCGACGATTGATTTTCCGAAACATTTTACCTCATTTTGTTTCATTTCTTCTTCTTGAAATCCTAGCTGCCATATCTGTCAACTTTCAGTTTCTTCGACCCGGTGTGAGTGATAGACCTTCACAAAACGCATGCCGTTCAATATCTATGAAGCATAGAAAAATAATAGATTTGTAATATGGGAACATTTATGTTTCCCAGCAATGATGTAATAAATAAATATTATTATATTACATCATTGTTTCCCAGTGCGCAAAAGTTATTTGTGGAAATCGCGAAACGTCTGGTTGATGTAATGATGTAAGTAACTTTCTCCTTTCTCGCGCAACGCATCGCATTGCAATTCAGCGAAGAAAGCACTACTTACTTTACGTTTTTGTTAAGTTACTACTACGTTTTTGTTAGGTCCATAGCTAAGTTTTTGATAGGAACCAACTCCTCCTTCGGCCATCTTTAATTTTATGGCGGCAATTTTGAATTATACGGATATATATCTCGAGTTCTAAATAACGTAGAATCATAAACTTAGTGTCTACATATACATATTTGGGGTCAAGGAATTCAACTACTTAGATATGTTTTAGAGTCGAGTTTCTAAAGGATAACAATTGAAATTTCCGCAGATTATGTATTAAATACTTACTATAAAGCCTCTATAATAACAAGTAATAAAATATAATAATTTAATAATTGTTTTAACATAACTTAAACCAATTTTAAGAACAAAGATACATGAATAAGCAGTGTTATATAAGTATGCGGTTCAGCATATACCTACTTAGCATAAACAATATGTATATTTAGAAACCAAGTTTGTGATTGTAAGTGACTTAGAACTCGAGATATTAATAATTAACTATAATTCAAAATGGCCGTATTAAAATTAAATATGGCCGACGGAGGAGTTAGTTCCTATCAAAAATCTAAAGCTATATGGACCTAATATGTGCCTGAAATAGTAGATTGTTAACCAAGGGCTGAAAGGCACCTATTTCTGACGAGATATTTTGGCGCTCGAACGAAGTGAGAGCGCCAATGGTTCGAGTCAGAAATGGGTGAATTTCACCCGAGTTAAACACTCTGCTTTTCATATCGAATACGAGGAAAGTAAAAATTATCTATTATCAGAGCAAAAAGAATACTTGGTCCTATCTCACCTGTTCTAAAGAAAGAGGCAAATATCTGTCTCGCTCGCGCTTAGGGTTATATAGTGTAATGACGTCACTCACCAGAAAAAAACGGTGGTCGGAGTTTTCGGCCACTTGGCATATAAGTAGATGACAAAACCTACGACTTTAATTTTGAAATTTGATCATACATGAGAGGAGGCCTGTGCCCAGCAGTGGGACGTATATAGGCTGATGATGTGATGTGATGATGTGATTTATGTTTTTATAACCAAATATTATATTCGTATAGCCTAAAGTCAAAACTATATAAATAACATAATTTCATAATTTAATTGTGATAGACGAAAATGGCCTATTCAAATATTTTCATAATATTTGTATTTATTATTAGTATTAGTTGAAGAGTGGCTGTATGCGTTTCTGCCTTAGCTCACATGCACAACTTTGAGTTAAAAAAAGCATTATGGGTGTATTCCGTTTGTCACCACCTCATAAACCCTAGTGGATATTTAAGCTAAAATAAAAGTAATGAATTTACAACATAAACTTATTATAAATTAAGTAAAATAAATTCTATGAATTAGTACCTAAGTATAAAAGTATTTCCCTTTATCGGTGGCGGGGTAAGTATTGATATTTATTAGAATTAGTTCCCGGATAATGTTTATAAGGCGAGAGGACTAACTGGAATACACTACTTTTCTGCACTAGAGCAGAAACGTATCACTTACAGCACACTTTTTAGAACAACAACGACCCACTTTCAGAGCATGAGATATGAAAAATATTTTTCTTTCAGTTTTTTTTACGATGTCTCGGAAATCTTCGCCTGCTAATGCATCTCGTAGGTACCTAGTTACCTACGTATTGGCAGATCTAATACCCCTACCAATTTTGAACGCTTAAACGTACCGAAATCTGGAAGATTAGTTTATGAAATCCCATGCACACAAGTTAAGTAAAAAAAATAATATACGAGTAGGTACCTATTCTGCCGAGTCTCTCGTGACAATTATCATAATGTGTGAATGAACAGAATTATAATAACACATGTATATTATTATCAGTGGGGGCAAGTTGTTTACCATCTCTCCGCCGATCTCCGCCCGCCCGTCAGGAAAATTTAGCACACGTGCACAAAAGCATTACATACCTGAACGCGCTTGTCTGGGCCCACTTTGCATAGGTATACGGCCCATCTCAGTATAATTGCTCGTGCTCATATGCCAACACTTAACTATGCCCTTTCTCAAGAAGGAGCCCATGAACGAAGATCGAACACGAGTTTCGGATATCAACCCCTTTCGGACCATATTTTTCATGCCTTCATGAAAATAGATACATACTTAATTTAATCATTGGGGGTTCCAGGAGACATCTGTGGTCTTCATCATCAGTTCCACTTTTAATATGAAATACCTAAATTACTAAATGCGTGCCTAAAATTACTATTTGCGAGTTCCCTCCATTCCTCATGGATCCCATCATCAATCTGGAAGCATAGTGGTGGAACCAAAAGATGAACATCTATCAACTTTGGTTTTTTTTTGTGGGAATTGTAACCTATAGTTTATCATCATCATCATCATCACCATCATCATCATCATTACTTCGCTGTCAGTCCGTCAGTCCATCCGTCTGTCTGTCACCAGGCTGTATCTCAAGAACCGCGATAGTTGTTGCCGGTATAACAACAAATACTAAAAACATAATATTTTTTTAATTTAAGGGGCTCCCATACAACATACGTGTTTTTTTTCGCCGTTTCCATAGATAATGGTACGGAACCCTCCATGCGCGAGTCTGACTCACACTTGGCCGGTTTTTATATAGGCTCGTACCTGCAGACAAACTGTTAAAATAGTTTGCCGGAAAATGTAATAGATCAAGTTTTGTATCCCATTGTTTAGTAATCTCTCACTTATAATAAATATCTAAATTTATCTCTCATCTCTCACTTAAAATAAATCTCTAAATTAAAAAAAGAATCAGCCAGTATCAAACTAACCATTTTTGTGTCGCCCGATGATGTCAGCTTAACAAGAACGGAAAAACATGTAACTTTTTTTATAAGCACATTATTACTCTAGCTTCCGTTTAGGATAGTTTTTATCCGACTGCGACGATTAATTAATTTTCGGAAACATTTGACCTCATTTAAATTATTCATTTCTTCTGCTTGAAATCGTAGCCGCCATATCTGTCAACTCTCAGTGACGTTAAAATGGCGGGCTTGCCATATCTATCCAATATTAATAATTTCGATCCGGTGTTGTGATGATAGACCTTCACAAAACGCATATTAAATTCTAAAGAGTAAAAAAATAATCGATTTGATATGGAAACTTAAATGCGATAAATTCGTATTGAGGCGTAGGTAATTTCAATAAATGTATCAAGAAATTTCAACAAAATAACGTCAGTCTGATGGGCAATCCACATTACGTGATTTGCCAGCCTCAATTCAGAATTGCTATCGTCTGGATGCATGTGGGCAATCCACCTTAAGTGATTTTACCCCAATTTGTCAGGACAACCTGTCGACAGACGTAACTACTGCAACCACAATTTCATTCAGTGTGGCCAGTTAACAGTAAGAAAGCGAAAATTGCCGCATTCAAACGGTCCTGCGAAGCGCAAGATTGTTGTTCAGTTTTGTTATTGTTAATTTTAGGGTATATTTTAATTATATTGTGGCAACACACAATTATTGGACGACGTTTTAGCTGTTGTGTTGGTCACCCTATTACCCCCACTCCTAACCGTTAATCGGTCTGTTAGCTTTCGAATTCCGAACAGCGAACAACCCTTTTTCGTAGCTGCCGTCGCTATAGTAAAATTTAAGGTCACCACTAGCTGTAGCGTTATTAGTAGTCTGTGTATCATCAGTGAAGTGAGTTTGGAGGCTGCCGAAGGCTTTTGGACGTAATCTGAGGCTAAGTAGCTGACACCGGAGGTAAGAGTTAAAAGTAAGCTTGGTTCAGGTGAACTGGAGACTTCAACCGACGGTGCTCTGCTTGCGACGCCGAAGATCCTGTGTTCCACAGCCCAACAGACCAGGTATAACCGACGAACCACTGTTCTATTACTAATTTTAGCACACGTCAAACATTTAGACTCTTCAAATACCAATATTCTTGTTTCTCCCGCGACCCCCGTATTTCTCGTCCTCATTTACAGTCCACTATTGTCGTTAATTCACATTTTGGCCCTTCGAGCCGAATATTTTGATAAGTGACCTTTGGTTTTGTCGTTTCGCAAGTCACTTGTTGAAAGTTCGGGTCTTTGTTTTCGTTCGAACTTATAAAATAATTGAGGGTAACTTTTGTGAAAGTAATTTAGGGTAAGCAAAAATATTGGTAAAATCTAGTGGTCCCCTTAAAGTTATTCGTTCATTTCATTCGTTTAAGTGACACTTCTACTGGCAACATTGAAAGTTGCATCAGTCAGCTGTCATTTGTCAAATTGACATTGGTCAAATTATTTGTTGTTGAATATACCGGTGTGCGTTTTTTAAATAGTTTTCGTGTTCAAACATTGTTTTGTTAAGTGATTTAATTAAAATGGTTGGTGGTAAAAGTCAGTTGCCGGAAGAGTGCGCAGACCCGTTGTTAGTGGCTCGGGATTACGCAATTATGCGTCTGGAATGTATTTTTATGCTATCGGACACTGACATAGGATTAGTTGAAGAAGCAGAAATCGGTGCAATTGCGCAAAGTTTTCACGAGACGCAAGTGAAGATCATCACGAGTGCTCCGCGAGGTGAGCATAGAGACATTTTCAGCCATACAGCGATGTTCGATTCAAAGCTGCGCGAGGTTAAAGCTCGGATGAGTTCCGTTACTAAGCCTAAGGTTAGTGCTATGCAACAAATGCAAACCGTTCTGCCAAAGTTGCCTAAAATAAACATTCCTGCATTCGATTCTAGAATCGAAAATTGGATTACTTTTATTCAATTATTCAACTCGTTGGTACATAAGCGAACAGATTTGGCTCCAGTGGAAAAATTGCATTATTTGCTATCTAGTTTGCAAGGAGAAGCATATAATGTAATTAAAAATTATCCAGTGACCAACGAAAACTATAAGGTAGCTTATGAGGCACTATATAAACAGTACAATAAGACTCGACTTATCGCTACCACTTACTATGAGAAACTTGTTGCATGTGAGTCGGTTAAATCTTCTCGAGCAAGCGATCTTGAACGTGTTAATAGGACATTCAAAGAAAATCTTGCGATTCTAAATAGTTTTAATTTACCGGACAAGAATTTTATGTTGTTCCAACTGTTGTGGTCCAAATTAGATAGGAACACTAAGGAACAGTTTGAACTGGAACACAATTCAGATGATGTTCCAGATTTTAATCGGCTGCAAAGTTTTATTGAGAAACGGTTTAGGGCCTTAGATGCTGCTGGTTTTAATGTGCCAAGTGTCAACATATCTCAACCGAGTACCAGCAGGGGTGTGAACAAGCCTAAGACAGTATTATCGGTGTCTATCCCACCATGTGTATTGTGTAGGGAGGCTCATGGTCTCACATCTTGTCCAATTTTTTTGAAATTTGACCCGAACACCCGTTTCAAATGTGTGAAGGAGAACAAGTTGTGTATATTGTGTCTGTCTGGTTCGCACTCAGTGAAGTCTTGCAAATCTAGGCAGCGGTGTGAACAGTGTAAGTTTTCACACAACACATTATTACATTTTAATAACACAAATGTACATGTTCCGGTGACAGATTCAGGGAACATTCAAAATTCTGTGGACATCTCCAATCCCTCGGCCATGGTAGCAAGTAAGACTATTTCTTCTACATTATTTTCGACAGCCAGGGTTATAGTCAAGGATGCCCATGATAATCTCGTTCCGGTGAGGGTTTTGTTGGACTGTGCGGCTGGATGCAGTTTTGTAACGGAACGCTGTGCTAAGCGACTTGGTCTTAGCGTCAAGCAGGGGAGACATGCTGTTAATGGCATAGGCCAGGCAGTTGCTGAACCTGCCGGCACCCTATCGTGTGTCCTTTCACCTAGTAATGGTGGATCAAAAAACACCTTTTCGTTCGAGGCTTACATATTGCCTACAATATGTTCGGACATGCCATCCGAGCCTTTGGATATTTCGTCGTGGCAACATATTAAGGACCTGGACTTAGCTGACCCGAGTCTACACATACCAGGACCTGTCGACATGCTCTTGAGTGTCGACATTTTCGCATCTTCGTTGCGTCCAGGGTTGATCCATGGTGACCCAGGCCAACCAACTGCCGTCAACACTATTTTCGGTTGGATTTTGATGGGTGGTTGCGCCACGGACATTTGTCGTTCTCGTCTTCGTCGTAACAGCTGCCATGTGGTTGCGGATTCATTTTCGTTAGACGACTCAATTAAGAGATTCTGGGAGTTGGAAAATGTCAACTCTCCGAATACCGTCGTATTGTCGAAGGAGGATCAACTGTGCGAAAACTATTTTGTCGATAATTTTCGTCGCACAGAGGAGGGTAGATTTGTCGTGCCTCTACCCTTCGCTGATCCGTCCAATAAACCTACCTTTTCGGGCTCTAGAGCTATTGCTCTCAAAAGGTTTTCGTCGTTGGAAAGGAAGTTGCAGAGTAACTCCGAATTTTCGAAAAATTACATAGCCTTCATGGAAGACTATGAAAATTGTCGCCATCTCGAAAGATGTGATCCTCCAGAAGTTGACGAGGGACACTTCTTCTATATTCCCCATCATGGAGTATTGAGACCGTTGTCGACTAGCACGCCTCTACGCGTCGTGTTTGATGCTAGTGCCCGGGACGGTCAAGGTACCTCGCTGAACGACACTCTGTTGCCAGGACAAAAGCTGCAAAACAACATCTTCCACCTGCTCCTTCGTTTTCGTTGGCATATGGTCGTGTTTACAGCAGATGTGAAGCAAATGTACCGGCAGATTTTGGTGACTCCTGAAGATGCAGAATACCAGCGCATTCTGTGGCGGCCTTCTGTCAATGAACCTGTCAGTGACTACCGGCTGCTCACTGTCACATATGGGGTTTCCTCGGCTCCTTACCAGGCTCTGCGTACCATTGCTCAGTTGGCAAGGGAATCCGCATCCAAGTGTCCCTCAGGTTCAGGAGTTTTGGATCGCGACATTTACGTTGACGATGTTGTGTCTGGTGCTCCATCTGTCGAGCAAGCTCGTGGTCTTCGGGCGGAACTATCCGCAATACTAGCGTCGGGTGGTTTCCATCTGCGGAAGTGGACGTCAAACTGTCAAGACTTCTTTGTCGACATACCATCGACTGATTTGTACTCTGAGGACTTTCGGGAGTTCAACTCCATTGGTGACGTCTCTCTTAAGATTCTTGGTCTGTCGTGGTTGCCTCGGACGGACTATTTTACCTTTAAAGTGGTTGTTGAGGGTCGTCGTTGTACCAAGCGAACCATTCTCTCGGAGATTGCTCGAATCTTCGATCCGCTGGGCCTTCTCTCTCCCGTCACGTTCTTTGCGAAATACCTTATGCAGCTGCTCTGGGTTTCAGGAACCGCGTGGGATGACGAGGCACCAGATACTATCGCAATCGAATGGCAAGCTTTTAAGGTTCAGCTGCCTTCCCTAAGCTCGGTCTTGGTCCCTCGTCGCATGGTCCGAGAGTTCACTACGCTCGAGCTGCACGGATTCTGTGACGCTTCAGAACGTGGTTTCTGCGCAGTAATATACTTGCGAACCTTGGAGGACAATGGAGCTTGCAGTGTCCAGTTGGTCTGTGCCAAGTCGAAGGTGGCACCTCTTCGCAAACTCTCGGTGCCGCGTTTGGAGTTATTGGCAGCGGTTTTGCTCGCAGATTTGGTGGCGTCTGTCGTAGATGCCTTTCCAGGTGATAGATCAAATCTTCGCGTGGTCCGACTCCAGTGTTGCGTTGGCGTGGATCAAGTCTTGCCCTTCCAGGTGGAAGACCTTCGTGGCTAACCGCGTAAGCCACATTCAGGACACAATCCCTCCCGATTGCTGGCGACATGTGAGGACGGCTGACAATCCCGCGGATTGTGGGTCTCGAGGTCTCCTGCCTAACGACTTGGTCAATCAGATCAGTTGGTGGGAAGGTCCTTCATGGCTTGTCTTGGACAAAGCTGATTGGCCAAGATCAACGTTGTCGATCGACGCTGATATCCTTCAAGAGGAACACAGGGTGACTGTTCTTGTGACGGCTGTCGAAGAACCACTTGTCGTGAAACTGCTTGACCAATTTTCGTCATTAACGACTCTCCAACGAGTCCTGGCATATTGTTTCCGATTCACGCACAACGCCAAGAACCGAAAGACTCCCAGTAAACTGTGCATCGGTCCTCTGACACCCCTCGAGATAAAACAAGCGCTTATGTTTCTCGTTCGTTTCGTTCAAGAGCGCCACTTCTCTCAAGAAATTGAGAAAATCAAAAACAACCTTTCGAACTCTCTACCTAAAGGTCTTAGGAAATTGGCTCCGTTCGTCGATGATGCGGGTCATTTGAGGGTGGGCGGACGCCTATCACGAGCTTCTCTCGAGTTTGATGTAAAACATCCCCTGCTTTTACCTCGTGATGATCGTCTGACCTTTTTGCTCATAGATGAGTACCATCGTCGGTTTATGCACCCCGGCGTGCAAACATTGCATAACTTGCTGTCACAGCATTTCTGGGTGCTGTCTCCGAAGCGGGCCATCCATTCAGTGACGTCCAAGTGTGTGAAGTGCTTTCGCTCTCGGCCACTGGGTGCTCCTGCCCCGTTCATGGGTGACTTACCGTCGTATCGGATAAGCCAACTAAAATCGTTTTCGAGTGCCGCCGTCGACTTTGGCGGGCCTTTCGACATATCTCTTGGGCGCGGCCGAGGTAACAAAACTTACAAGGGTTACATCTGCGTCTTCGTTTGTACCTCGACCAAAGCTGTCCACACCGAGCTTGTGACCGAACTGTCTTCGGAGGCGTATATAGCCGCTCTCCGGCGTTTTGTCGCGCGTCGTGGTCGTTGTAGCCGCCTAGTCTCTGACCAAGGAAAAAATTTCGTTGGCGCTAACAACATTTTACAGCGCCTCCTGAAGGATGCTGCCGAGCAGCACCATCAAATTAAATTTGAATTTAACCCCCCGGGTAGTCCACACTTCTCAGGTCTGGCAGAGGCTGGAATCAAGGCTGTAAAGACTCACTTGTCGCGTGTTATCGGCTCGCAAAGACTAACTTACGAAGAGTTCTCTACAGTCTTGACGCAGGTCGAAGCTCTTCTAAATTCGAGACCACTCACCCCTCTCAGTGCTGATCCCAACGACCTGTCGGTCCTGACTCCTGGTCATTTCCTGACCATGGAGCCTTTGTCGGTTGTGCCAGACGAAGACTTGGCTGACACCAAAGTCAGTGTTGTCCAGCGTTGGAAGCTCCTACAAAAAATGCACCAAGACTTCTGGAGCAAATGGTCGAAGGAATATATGCATACCCTCCAGCAGCGCATGAAGTGGCATGACAAGCAGCCCAGCATTGTGAAGGGTGCGCTCGTGCTCATTCTCAATGAGCAGACTGGTCCTATGAAGTGGCCTCTAGGTCGCATTGTCGATACACACCCGGGGTCTGACGGAATCTGCCGTGTTGTCACGGTGCGGACGTCCACTGGACTGTACAAGCGGCCAGTGGTCAAGTTGTGCCCTCTGCCCGTTCAATAATATATCGTTGTTATCGTCCCTTTTCTTGTTTTGTGTATTTTCGTTCGTTTCGTCTAGGCAAAATACTAGTGTATTTTGGTGGGCGGAATGTTCAGTTTTGTTATTGTTAATTTTAGGGTATATTTTAATTATATTGTGGCAACACACAATTATTGGACGACGTTTTAGCTGTTGTGTTGGTCACACTATTACCCCCACTCCTAACCGTTAATCGGTCTGTTAGCTTTCGAATTCCGAACAGCGAACAACCCTTTTTCGTAGCTGCCGTCGCTATAGTAAAATTTAAGGTCACCACTAGCTGTAGCGTTATTAGTAGTCTGTGTATCATCAGTGAAGTGAGTTTGGAGGCTGCCGAAGGCTTTTGGACGTAATCTGAGGCTAAGTAGCTGACACCGGAGGTAAGAGTTAAAAGTAAGCTTGGTTCAGGTGAACTGGAGACTTCAACCGACGGTGCTCTGCTTGCGACGCCGAAGATCCTGTGTTCCACAGCCCAACAGACCAGGTATAACCGACGAACCACTGTTCTATTACTAATTTTAGCACACGTCAAACATTTAGACTCTTCAAATACCAATATTCTTGTTTCTCCCGCGACCCCCGTATTTCTCGTCCTCATTTACAGTCCACTATTGTCGTTAATTCACAATTGTTAATAACCGATGAGATAGGGCAAGACAGCACGTCTAACACACGGCCGCGACATATTCTCGATTTCTCTCGCACTATACCTCTTGTTCTAATAAGAGAGAGACAGATAGTGCGAGAAAAATCGAGAGAGCTCGCGCGCCGTCGCATGGTAGCCATGCAGCACACAAAAATCGAGAGTATGTCACGGCCGTCTCATGATAGACGTGCTGTCTCGCCCTATCTCATCGGTTAGTAATAATCTTGCAGTCCGCTTCGCTTCAATCGTCGAATCCGACTCGGCTGGCCAGCGTTCGGGAAGCTACGGCACATCTTTTCGTCCAATATTCCGCAGTGTCTCAAGACGAGAGTCTTTGACCAGTGTGTGTTGCCAGTGATGATATATGACACTGAAACGTGGTCGCTTACTATGGGCCTGATAAGAAAGCTCAAAGTCACCCAAAGGGCAATGGAGAGGGCCATGTTGGGAGTTTCTCTGCGTGATCGCATCAGAAATGAGGCTATCCGCAGCAGAACCAAGGTAACCGATATAGCCCTCCGAATCGCTAAGCTTAAGTGGCAGTGGGCAGGGCACATAGCACGTAGAACCGATGGCCGTTGGGCCGTACCAGAAGGCGCGGCGTAGGTAGGCCCCCCCACAGGGTGGACTGATGACCTGGTAAAGGTTGCGGGAGTCCACTGGATGCGCAGGACCGGTCACTTTGGCACTCTTTGGGGGAGGCCTATGTCCAGCAGTGGACGTCTTTCGGCTGATATGATGATGATGATGATGAGTCCGCCTCGCAGGATCGTTAAAATGCGGCAATTTTCGCTTTCTTACTGTTAACTGGCCACACTGAATGAAATTATAGTTGCAAAACACCGGTTTAAAAAAAATACAAAATTACAGTGTAAAATATTAATTCTTCAGTATAATGTTTTAATTTTCGTTTAAATTTATTTGAATGAAATTTGTGAGTGAAAAACACTTGGCAGATCATGCAAATTCCATGGTCCAAATTGTGATTTTCATGCAATTAGTCCGGACAACTCGTTTGACGGTTGGAACATGCATCCAGACGATAGCAATTAGTCAGATTCTGATGAATTGGGGCTGACAAATCACGTAATGTGGATTGCCCATTCCAACCGTCAAACGAGTTGTCCTGACTAATTGCATGATAATCACAATTTGGACCATGGAATTGGCATGATCTGCTAAGTGTTTTTTCTCTCACAAATTTTATTGAAAGAGAAGATAACTCCTACATTAACATGCAAACGAAGTCGCGGGTACAGCTAGTAATAAATAATATAAATAAATAAATAAATAATAGTAGGGACGGATTTCCCTAACTCATGCATTTGCTCCCGGAAAGCATTTCATGTGGTAAACTGGAAAGGAAACGTGAACGGCGAAATATAAAATTGAAGTAGGTATCAAATTTATTCATTTAATTAATTACTATCGTTATGCTTAAGTGTTTCTACTACATATTGTCGCAAAAATTAATGCGAAACAATGCGAATGCGACGCAAACAAACGGTGGGCGCGGGGGCTGCACACTGTGCAGCGTTTTGCATACCATACAAGCGTAACGCTCGCCGCGCCGGTCGCGTCACCCTGCTCTACTATTAATACATGTGCACATGGCCAACTGCTTGTAAACCTTGATTCTTCGTTGCCTATTCATAAACGCTTATTACATTTTAACCCACTAAGTGGCTTCTTTCACAGAAAATTACATTTCCGGCAAGTAGGGGATATTTTTTTTTCTAATCATTCATGCTTTCAGATTGGGAGTAACACATTAGGTACGATCTAAAGTCTCATTCTATTACGTCACACCTGGCCATAATAACAGTTTTACCGCACGCTGCGCGTTCCTACGGTAAAAGTCGCATTGTGGCCAGGTGATGACGTAAAATTGTGTACTCACCACGGGCGGTAATTCGGAAAGCCCCAGATCGCATATTTATGGCCCGGCAAACACCTGCGATCTGGGCCATTCACGAATTCAGCACCCTACGGTACTACCACTAGGTACGTAATGTACTATTTTTTTTTGCTAATAGCGGCAGGTGGTAGTGGTAGCCAACAAACCATTGACATTTAATTGGCTTGAATGTTCTCATGTTTAATAGAATCAGTTATGTCTGACTTTTGTTTAAGTAGTCGGCCCTTTACCTAAGCTAAATTTTCCATTCGCTACTGCGTATAATTTATATAGGTAAAGATGAAAAAAAAGCATTGGGAGGATTTTAAATATGTTATTACATAAATGTTTGCTAAACAATATTCTTTTGCTTATTTAGGTACAAGCTAAGCTGTTGTCGGTGTAGCTCAAAGTAGGCTATCCATTTACTCTGCTGATCCCGGGCAATCTATTTGACAACTCGATATGACCTAAAAACAACTCTTTTTTTGAGCTGCTCTATGTAGTTTATTTTAGGTCTTGCTCATCCTCTCTTCCCCTGTCTCACTCTATTCAGCACTTCTTCATTGGTTACTTACCTACCCTCTCTCCAGCAAATTTTCTACATTCGCCTCCAACACCAGTACACCACATCTCGAACGTTTCTAACACGTTTTTAATATCTCAGTATCGTTCTGGGTCAAGGTCTATGGTTCACTTCCGTACAATGCAAAGGTGCACCCGCCAACACAGTTAAATGACCATCCTGTATTTATATTGAACCTTATTACAAGGTATATAAAGTACACGGATGGTCAGTTAACTGTGTTGGCGATGGTACAATGCTAAGCTGCATATATGTATGATTTATAATAAATTTTATCTTCGTTTCTTACGATATTTTCGAAAGCGAAAATTGAAATCGTATAGGACTTACTACCTATTTCCACCTCGCAAGATTAACCGAAAATAATAAAATCAAAACACAACGGAAACCTACGATTGATTGGTCTCCTTAAACAATTAAACAAGCCGCGAGTTTGACGTTTAAACCCTGATTTTTAATTCCGCGGAATTCTGACGTTTAATGGTCTTGCCAAAAAAATCTCCTTTGAATTGTGATGTGAAAAGGAAAGAAAAAAAAATCAAGGGACGTAAACTACAGTTCTTGTATTATAATTTTCAATTATAACCTTTTTTTATTTAACAAAACATTAACCTTTTAAATTTTGATTGCGTAATTTAAGTAAAATAAATTATAAAATATTTTTGCGAGGTAAAAGAAATTTAAGGCTGGTGTCATTTTTATAATTATCATATATTGCAAACCATCGATTCAAAATTATAAGTTTTGCACAAACTATACAACTTTGACCATTTAATTGACAGTGTTTGACAAATTTATAAAAAAAATTGACATGACAGTACACAGAGAGCTCTGAATAACAGATTTAAGTACATAACTGATGTTTTATTATTTTATTTATTTCTAGTATTCTAATACCTTCCCAAAGTAACGTAGTTTATCTCCCACTCCAAAATGGCAAGTATTTGCGGATTAATACGACAATTGGTTCAGAACACCAGAACTATGGCGTAAATATATCTAGATATTGCTTATTTAACATTTCTTAAAATCCTAGTAATATTATAAATCGTTAAATTCCAGAAAATATCCTATTAATGTATGGGACTGAGGTCATGATTCCAAGAAAAATCTTAATAGCGTGTTGTAACATATATTCAGAGCCATTTATCGAACGACTCATAACTCTCATAAGGGATGTTTGGATGTTCGTTTCTCAATCACACACAGGTAGAGATCAGATTACTCGGCTAAAAAAATAATGTACTAGTATTACGTTAGTAAAAATGTTGCGGACTCCTGAAACGTCAAATTTTGACAGCCGTCAGAATTCCGCGGAATTAAAAATCAGGGTTTAAGGCCTGCAACACACTGGCGCGGCCTGTGGTGGCGGACAATAGAACATTTGACAGCTCATGACAAGTTTTCTGGGTTATAAATGCACAGTACAGTCAAAATCAGAAGTAGCTACGGAAACGAGAGACGTCAAAAGTCTTTATTCAAAATCAAATCAAATTGAAAATATTTATTTCGGACGACTTGATCCATATTTTGTTAGAAATTACAGTAATAACTTATGCCTGGGGTAAGTGTTTATAAAATAATACAAACTAAAATTAAAAACTAAAAGCGGCGCGTTGAAGCGGCGACAAGCGCGTGCAGCTGCGCATGCCGCCACACCAGCGGCGAATCCCAGCGCTGGGCTAACGTGCTCAAGATGTTGTTTGAGCTGCCGCGGCTGCGGTTGAGGAGCGAGGTACTTCGTTTCCTCACGATAGCGTAATAAAAAATACGCCCGCTTGGTAAAGCTAGTCCACAGACCGCACGTGTAGAAGGTTTGACAAAAGGCTTTGAATAGAGTTAATTTCACCTCTCTACTAGCACGTGCGAATCTGCGGGCCAACATGTTACAGCGGAAGCATGGCGCCCGGCGCTCCCGCTCGATGTCCACATCATCAGTCATTGTTTCCGTGACCCAGTGACCTAGGTATTTGAATTTGTCATCTCTCTTCAAAGGAGTCCCACCGAGAGTAACAGTTTGCATCTGATAGGATTTGTTACCTGCTTTAAATTGCAAGAGCTCACTTTTAGATGCATTATACCTTAGTCCATGGGTCTCAGCGTATCGTTCACAAATCTTTATCATTTTTATGAGTCCTCCCATCGAGGGGCACAGCAGCACCATGTCATCAGCATAACTTAGATTATTAACACATAAATCTTCTATATGGCATCCGACATGTGCGCTGCTGAGCTCCTCGATCAGGCCATTCATATAAATATTTAAAAAAATAGGTGAGCTTAATCCCCCTTAGTCCATTGAATGAGTCCCTCCAACGGGGGTCTAGAGTGCGTGAGTTAGTAACGTAAGATGTTTCTTCGGAAACATGTCGAGAGTCCCTAGGTAATAAACATACTAAAACCCCGGACACTAGGAGGAGCCCCGGAGTGGGGGGAGGGGGAAAGGGTCCATTTTTTCATTTTTCGCTTAAATCTCAAAAACGGTACATGTTAGAGAAAAACTTTCAAGCAAAAGTTGAAAGGCCATAAAATTATCTACAAGTTGTACTCAAATATTTTTTTTCTGTTCGCAGCCGTTTTCGAGCTACATCCCATGAAAGGTGAAAAATTCGAAAACTTTTTATTTTACCAACTTAGGGTGCCCGCAGACGACCGTTTTTTTCTCCGTTTTTGTTGTGGATTGTAAGAAATGACGACGATGATGATGATGATGATGATGATTATGATGATGATGATGATGACTACTTTTTCATCCTTTTGGGTTGGGACGGTCCTGTTAAGAGTTCTTCTTCAATTATTTGTTCATCCTCAGATGTAGGTGATTCGTGGTGAAGCTCTTCGTCATTCAATTCCTCCTAAACGCCTCCATGGTGGAATCTGGTTTTTTTATCAATGATAGACCTAATTATGAGCAATCTATCAGTACCGGTCACAAGTTGCACTTTTGAGTTTTTTGGAAGAAAAAAATAAAAAGATCAAGTTCAGTAACTCAAACTACCCTTATATAATATTTTGACAATCGATTCCTCCTAAAGGCTTCCATGGAGGAATGTGTTTTTTTTACCAATTATAGACCCAATTAAGAGCAATCTATCAGTACCGGTCACAAGTTGCACTTTTGAGCTTTTTGGAAGAAAAAAAATAAAAAGGTCAAGTTGCGTAACTACCCTAATATAATATTTTGACAATCAATTCCTCCTAAAGGCTTCCATGGAGGAATGTGTTTTTTTTACCAATGATAGACCTAATTAAGAGCAATCTATCAGTACCGGTCACAAGTTGCACTTTTGAGTTTTTTGGAAGAAAAAAATAAAAAGATCAAGTTCAGTAACTCAAACTACCCTTATATAATATTTTGACAATCGATTCCTCCTAAAGGCTTCCATGGAGGAATGTGTTTTTTTTACCAATTATAGACCTAATTAAGAGCAATCTATCAGTACCGGTCACAAGTTGCACTTTTGAGCTTTTTGGAAGAAAAAAAATAAAAAGGTCAAGTTGCGTAACTACCCTAATATAATATTTTGACAATCAATTCCTCCTAAAGGCTTCCATGGAGGAATGTGTTTTTTTTACCAATGATAGACCTAATTAAGAGCAATCTATCAGTACCGGTCACAAGTTGCACTTTTGAGCTTTTTGGAAGAAAAAAAATAAAGAGTTCAAGTATCGTAACTACCCTAATAAAATTCAATTCCCCGTAAACGCCTCCTTGGTGGAATCTGGTATTTTTATCAATGATAGACCTAATTATGAGCAATCTATCTGTACCGGTCACAAGTTGCACTTTTGAGTTTTTTTGGAAGAAAAAATAAAAAGATCAAGTTCAGTAACTCAAACTACCCTAATATAATATTTTGACAATCGATTCCTCCTAAAGGCTTCCATGGAGGAATGTGTTTACTTTACCAATTATAGACCTAATTAAGAGCAATCTATCAGTACCGGTCACAAGTTGCACATTTGAGTTTTTTGGAAGAAAGAAAAATTTTTTGATCGATTGATGTGATAATCATGGGTATGTAGTATGGGGAAATTGTTCGAGCCAAAATCATTTTTTACTGCGTGTAACTCAGAAACGGATATAGGAAAAAATTATGTAGGTACAACTTGTAGATAATTTTATGGCCTTTCAACTTTTCCTTGAAAGTTTTTCTCTAACATGTACCGTTTTTGAGATTTAAGCGAAAAATGAAAAAATTGACCCTTTCCCCCCCTCCCCCCACGCCGGGGCTCCTCCTAGTGTCCCGGGGTTTTAGTATGTTTATTACCTAGGGACTCTTGACATGTTTCCGAAGAAACATCTTACGTTACTAACTCACGCACTCTAGAACTTTTTATTCAATGGACTACCTGTCTAACTCCACATTGCGTGACGTATGCATCCGAGAATGCACCCGTCCATCGTACACAGTTTCTCTGGCTGCCGTACCAATATTTAAACAAAGAAGTTACGTCATGCGGCACGGATGAGTCCTGCAGTTTTCGCCACAACAAGTCATATGACACCATATCGAAGGCCTTGGACAAGTCCAAAAAACATGCAAATACCGGCGTTTCACGAGACGTGTAGTATTGGACAGTTTGCTTGAGACAATTGATTGCGCTTTCTGTAGATAAACCCGGTCTAAAACCGGATTGAACGTCATGTGGTTTTATGTTTTTTCCTAATATATCATCAAGCAAACTATCCAAAACCTTTGCTACTATCATATATATATATATATATAATACAAGCGATATTGGCCTATAGTTGGACAAGTCTGATGGTGTGTACACACCAAGCCAAAGAACGCCAACTAATGGGTTTCGCCGGCCTTCGTTGGCCCTATCTGGACGATTCAACAAACGCCAACGACCGTTCTATGATCGTTCGTTAGCGTGTGCCGGCAATCCGCTGCGTGGCAGTATCATTGACGCAGGCAAAGCCTGCGTACACACCAGACCAACGAACGCCAACGAAAGATATTCGGCGTTGGCTACCGCACGCTCCCGCACGTTCGTTGGTTCTTGAAGATGCGTCCAGAACGAACATGCGTCGTACGGTAGTCAACGTTAGTAGTCGAAGGTTTATAACCGCATATTGATCATGGACGACGACACAGTGATTATAATTGCTAGTTTTCTATATCCACACGAGTTAACAAAAGGCAAAAACCAGAAATGAAGGCGGAAATGGTGGACAGCGACATATTTTAAAACCAGAAACGTTTACAGTGGAAGTAAAATAATTGCAAAAAAAGATTAACGTTTAATTGACAACTTATCAGAATATCTTCTGAAGATTTTGAATGGTTGTGAATACAATTGGACCATTCGTTTGTTGGCCTTCGGCATCCAATCCACACCACGTTGGGCCGATTGCTTCAAATCCTTTGATGTTGCCGCCTCGCTGCGGATCGCCGGCACAGGCCAACAAACAATCGTTGGCGTTTGTTAATCCGTCCAGACACAGCCAACGAAGGCCAGCGAAGGCCAGCGAAACCCATTTGGTGTCGTTCGTTGGCCTGGTGTGTACGCACCTGAACGAGAACCAACGAGCGTGCGACAGCCAACACCGAAAATCGTTCGTTGGCTTGGTGTGTACGAACCATGAGGCATCCCCGGTTTTATTTTTCGTCTAGCAAATAACTAAAGAAAAAAACTATTAAAGGGAATAATAACTTATGACATCTTCGATTGCGTAGTTACTTTTGATACTGACTGTACCTTCAGGTCGTCGTAAGCACGTCAAATTGCTGCCACGCCACGCCGCGTGCTGCCCTGGCCGGATCGTGCGTACACCGCCTTTGGATCGATCGGCTGTATCATGAACGAAGAAAACTCTGGACAGGCTATGGTGTTAATAATACCACGTGCGAGCGAGCTGGTAGCATACAAATCTCGATAAGTGTGACAGAAAGGGAAATCATTCATTGTTCTTGTCATAGTTCCACTTTTTTTTGTTTGCCGCAACTGATTTAGTATGAAGTTGTGGCCCACAATACATTACTCGTTCATATTTAGTAGGTAGGTAGGGTTTAGTAGGTTGTTTATGGCAAGTCATCAGCCATTTTAAGACGAAGTCTTAATTTAGTGAGCTGCATAAGAGCTTTTCCGTCCCTCATTGTGATAACATGTACAGCCCGTCCTTAGTATTTTAGTTCATGGGCTGTATGTATAACCAACTTAACCGGACTATAAACGTCAAACTTGTCAATTTTGACATAACGCCATGTTTACACACTTGCTTTGCTTGCTTTAGCACGTGCTATTTCAGGTTGGGGCTGTTTCATGTTGTATTTCTTCCAAACTCGTTCACATGGATTCATTAAAAGGAGAAAAGCAGAAAATGAAATTGAACGCAAAGAAGTTGGCTAAAAATCCTTCCCTGGCCTACACAAGTCATCCTGACTATAGGAAACCGCCGCAAATAGCTAATCCGGTAAGTTTGCAGGTTAACCATTTATAAACAATATAATTTTCTTGCAGCTTTATGCTTCGTTACTAATATAAATGTCATATTTTCAGTATTTACAATGTCTCGGCGCGCCACATATAGACTCGTTCAATTTTATGGTGACAGAGGGCTTGAAAGCAGTAATCGATAATATCCTGCCGCTTGAGTTTGAAATGGCATCTACAGGGCAGCGCGTCAAGGTGCGGATCGTAGACGCTGCGTTTATGAAGCCCTCGGTGCCCTTGGACGTGGTGGGTGTGAAGACCCAGCATGTGTATCCCACAGAGTGTAGACAGAGAGCTGCCACTTATAAGGGTGAATTCAAGGTGCGAGTAACGATAACCATTGATGGAGTGGAAACTACGGTAGACAAGTCACTTGGAAATTTGCCGATTATGGTTAAGGTATGTTGTACTGTTCATTGACCGTTAAACCGTTGATCCTTACTTAGATATTCTACAGCATAGCAAGTAACACATTAACATACAAACAACCACTCTGTTTATGAAGGTAGATTGTTTTATACTATACTCTTTATATCACCATTGCATTGCACATGTGCTATTGGCCTACCTATAGGTTTTGCTAAATTGTAGAAAAAGTTAGCCTGTGTTTGATATAATATTATATGTCTATTTGACAACCTTTTGTTTAGCCTAGTGGTTAGTGGCCCTGCCTACACAGCTGCTGGTCCTGGGTTTGAAACCCGATGAGAGCAAATATTTGTGCTGTATTGGATTTTTTCCAAGTATTTATATCAAATTAAATATAACTATATGTCTACACAGGCCTTATTGTGCGTACCATGAGGCTAGTTTACATACATACATATGAACTGATTTAATCTATGTAGATTCATACCTTCATCCCTAAAAGAGGAAGGCAGAGAATCAAAAAAATATAAAAGGTCAACAAAATGTGATATCACAGTGACACATTGCTAGCCCATCGCCCACAACACACTTCAACCCCGCTTTATATTAATTTATTCTCATTGTCTATATTTTTTCCCTGTAGCATAATATCAGGCTAGGTAGGTTTTGAATTGAAAGCAGAAAACTCAGTACTTTCCTTTTTAATTTTGTTATAACAAATATTATGCACTTGTGGGAAAAATATTATGTTAGATTAGATTATAGCATAGAGAGAGTGGCTGGGATTTTTATGTGTTAAGCATTTGAAAAATATCTCAACTAAACCCAATACGACCTCGGCACACTCCGACGAAGAGGTGGAGGCTATGTATGAAGATATATCGAAGGCCATGCATAGTTCCAAAACCTACTTCACCGTTGTTATGGGGGACTTCAACGCAAAACTGGGCAAGAAAGATGGTGAAGAGCTGAGAGTGGGGCAATTTGGAGTTGGAAGTCTGAACCACCGGGGCCAACTACTGGCTGGCTTCTTGGAGAAGGAGGGACTCTACATGATGAATTCCTTCTTCAAGAAACTCGAGCGCAGAAAGTGGACCTGGATGAGTCCCGACGGTGCAACTAAAAACGAGATTGACTTCATCATGTTGACGAGGAAGCATATATTCAACGATGTCTCTGTGATCAATACGGTCAAAACCAGGAACGATCACCGTCTGGTAAGAGGCACATTGAATATATGCGTCAAGCAAGAGCGCTCTCGATTGATGAAGTCTACGCTCCGTCCAGCATCAATCCAAATTCAAAACCCCGAGAGCTTCCAGCTGGAACTCCAAAACCGTTTTGATTGCCTAGGCGGCGATGTGGACGAATTGAACGACGGGTATGTGGAAGCTGTCCGTGTCACTGGGTCTAAGTTCTTCAAGGCCCAAGGCACTAACGGAACTAAAAGGCTATCTAGCTCCACTCAGAAGCTCATGAAGGAAAGGAGTGAAATGATTCTACAGTCTTCAGCCGACGCGACCTTATACCGGCAGCTCAATAAACAGATCTCCAAGTCCCTTACCCGCGATCTGCGCCAATTCAATACAAATCGTATTGAAGAGGCCATACAGCGTAATAAGGGCTCTAAAGTATTCTCGAGAGATCTGTCTATAGGGCAGAGCCAGCTCGCGAAGTTAAAAACTGAAGATGGTAGAATCGTTTCCTCTAAACCTGAGATTCTGGGTGAGATAGAGCGCTTTTACGGACAGCTATACACATCAACGCGCAGACCCGAAGTTAGTCAGGCGGAAGACCCTAGAGCAAGACTAACCCGACACTATACCGACGACATCCCGGACATCAGCCTGTACGAGATTGTAATGGCTCTTAAACAGCTCAAGAACAACAAAGCACCCGGTGAAGACGGAATAACAGCCGAACTTCTGAAGGCGGGTGGAAAACCGGTCCTTACGGCCCTTCAGAAGTTGTTCAATTCCGTCTTACTGGAAGGGAGAACTCCAAAGGCATGGAACAGAGGTGTGGTGGTGCTGTTCTTCAAAAAGGGTGACAACACTCTGCTGAAGAACTACAGACCCATCTCACTTCTGAGCCATGTCTATAAGCTGTTTTCGAGGGTCATTACAAACCGTCTCGTACGCAGGCTAGATGACTTCCAGCCTCCCGAACAAGCCGGTTTCCGAAGAGGCTTTAGTACCGTAGACCACATCCACACGCTTCGTCAGGTTATACAGAAGACCGAGGAGTATAACCTGCCTCTCTGCTTAGCGTTCGTGGACTACGAAAAAGCCTTCGATTCGATAGAAACCTGGGCTGTACTACAGTCTCTCCAGCGGTGCCAAGTTGACTATCGCTATATCGAAGTGCTGAAGTGTTTGTACGAGAGCGCCACTATGTCAGTCCGACTCCAGGACCAGAACTCGAAACCTATTCCGCTGCAGCGGGGAGTCAGGCAAGGAGATGTTATTTCTCCAAAACTGTTCACCGCTGCACTGGAGGACGTTTTCAAGACTCTGGACTAGAGAAGGCTAGGCATCAACATCAACGGCGAGTACATCACTCACCTTCGGTTTGCTGACGATATAGTAGTCTTGGCTGAGACCATGGAGGACTTAAGTACGATGCTCGATGACCTCAGTAAAGCATCCGAGCGAGTTGGTCTAAGAATGAACATGGATAAGACGAAGATCATGTCAAATGCCCATGTAGTACCAACTCCCATTACAATCGGACACTTTACGCTCGAAATTGTAAACGATTATGTATACCTAGGACAGACGATCCAGTTAGGTAGGTCCAACTTCGAGAAAGAGGTCAATCGTCGAATCCGACTCGGCTGGGCAGCGTTCGGGAAGCTACGGCAAATCTTTTCGTCCAATATTCCGCAGTGTCTCAAGACGAAAGTCTTTGACCAGTGTGTGTTGCCAGTGATAACATATGGCACTGAAACGTGGTCGCTTAATATGGGCCTCATAAGAAGGCTCAAAGTCACCCAAAGGGCAATGGAGAGGGCCATGTTGGGAGTTTCGCTGCGTGACCGCATCAGAAATGAGGCTATCCGCAGCAGAACCAAGGTAACCGATATAGCCCTCCGGATCGCTAAACTTAAGTGGCAGTGGGCGGGGCACATAACACGTAGAACCGATGGCCGTTGGGGCGGAAAGGTTCTCGAGTGGCGACCACGTACCGGAAGGCGCAGCGTGGGTAGGCCCCCGACAAGGTGGATTGATGACCTGGTAAAGGTTGCGGGAGTCCGCTGGATGCGGGTGGCGCGGGATCGGTCACTTTGGCACTCTTTGGGGGAGGCCTATGTCCAGCAGTGGACGTCTTTCGGCTTATATGATGAAACCCAATATATGTTGTCTTGCGTGACATCCTTATTTCTTATAAAGATGATCTGAATGCGAATGTCTACTCACATGAATGCAATTTTTTATTGTCTATAGCCTGAATCTTGAAGTGTCTGGCAGTGCAATTGTAAATTTTAAAAAATGTGAACACACATTCTGATGCTCTGAATGTAAATGACTACTCACATTAATGCAATTACTTATTGTATAAACCCTGAATCATGAAGTATGTAAAGTCTGGCAGTGTAATGGTAAATTTAAAAAAAGCATGTACCTACACACATTATTATAGCCTAATCACTCATAAGTTCCAGATATATTTTTTGTATTAGGGGCTTGTGTTAACTGCAATTGTCATATATGTAATTATATTATAATCAGCAACTTCGATTGTAGTTACAATCTTTATGTTCAGGCTCATAGTACAAAAGGACTTACAAAAAATATTATTTTGATAAAATAAATGCTAATTTGTATCTTTGTTATACACTGGTGACAAATATAAAACGAGATGGAAGGAAATGTTGTTGCCTTTTGAAAAGATGCCCTGCATTTGCGATTGTGTGCAGTATTTAGTTATCATTATCACTGCTAAATTTATCTTACTAGCATGCAGTAAGAATGCATACTATGCATTAGCAAATGTTGAACAATGCTTAGCAATCTGTCTCTCTTGCGTCTAATGTTTTGGGCTAAGGTTTGCATAATTTAGGTTTACGAAGTTGCTTAATATTACAAAAAGGATTCAAATCTACATGTACATACATTTTTTTACCTTGGGCAGTAGCTTGAACCATTGATCAGTGTAGGCTAGTACCCGTGAAATAACAAATAAATCGCGAAAGGGACCTCCCTTTCGCGATTAATTTGTTCAAGGCTCATGATTCATATTTAGACCAATTTATGGAATACATTTGCATGGCAGGGTGTGCAGATGTTTATTGCTCTGGCAATTGCTTTGAGTTGACAGGGTCTTGGTTGGAAAGTCATGTTGGTTCAACTTTTTCATGTTTTAAAACTATCTCCTTTTAAGTAATTAGGATTATATTTAAGTACTTATATTTTTACTTCTTTTTATCTGATTTCAGTCAATGTCTATCTGCACTAAATTTGAAAGAGTGAAATTATAACCAGCTAAACTTAAATTTCAAACAACTTCGACAAAGTACAACATATTTCTATTTGTTGTTATTTGTTCTTTGCCAGTGATTTATTTCTGTTGTTTGTTTTCAGTCAAAAATGTGCCATCTTGCTGATATGTCACCAGAAGAGTTAGTAGCACACAATGAACATGCAGATGAATGGGGCGGCTACTTTATAATCAAGGTATTTTGCAAACCCGTTCTCCTATTAAAAGTCAGGATTATGGACCTGACTAATAGCTACCACGATCGTGTTTATGTTGGAAATAAGTATTTATTCCTTTCCATCCCATATTAGTTAGTGAAGAACGAATATTTTACGCCGAACATAACGTAATTATGGTAGGCTGGTGCTCTATTTTATATGTAATATGTATATTGTTGAGAAAAGAAAACCAAAGATGGTGAGAGAATGATATGGTTAAGACAGCCGGTAAAACCTGGACTAAACTGGCATTGAAGAAACATACATTATATTTTTTTATTTAAAAAGTAACTAAGATGAAAGTCGAGATCAAAAATGTAAACAAACAACTGTCAATTTCAAAGTGACATTCCAGGGGTTTAAAATCTTTTTTGTCCAATGTATTCACCAAACATAAATTACGCATGATTGTAACTGACATACAACTATAGGCCGAAGTAATTTCGGATATCATTAATATTTTGACAGGAATCACATCATCAGCCTATATACGTCCCACTGCTGGGCACAGGCCTCCTCTCATGTATGACAGGAATACATGGAGGAAATAAAACACGTAATATATTTTTTATTCACTTGAAGACTTAATGAAATCAGCATCAGAATTTACATTTGTAATAAATCTATCGTTGACATTGTCAATCAGGCATCAGGTGGTCGAGTCGGCACATTTTTTCTTCTACTTTAATGACGTGTTTTACACTCCATTATTGAGACGTCACCATTTGCAAACATTCCTCAAATAAGGTCTTAATTTCATTCATTTCTAATGTCTTGTTATTCGTGGCGACGTGCCCCTTTACCTGCGTCCAAACTTATTCTATGGGATTTAGTTCACAATAGTAGCTAAGATATTTTGTATGTTCCGAAATATTTAATGATTTATCAATCACTATGAATATTTGCCAATGAAACTAATAGGAAACCGGTAATTGTTTTAATTACTAACCAAATGTTTAAAACTCCACATATTTTATTTAAACAACGGCAATACGTAATTAAAAAATATATTTTAGCTTTTTAATATAGTAAAATATTTTTGACATACGATGTTATTTAAGTCTGAATATAATAATATTTATGAGTATTTCAATGATTTTAGAGTAACCACTGCTTGCGTTTATTTTTTTATGGTGGCAACCCATCTGTTTACATTTTTGATCTCGAATATCATCTCAGACCTTATGTACATATTTTTGTATACTATTCATTCTGAGGCAATCAAATTAATGCATATGACTATCTAGTCTAGTTAAATGAAGAATACAAATTACAAAAAAAAAATGTATTCTGTTTCACTATTAGATATTGGTATGCAGGGTGACATTTTAATCAGTGTCCAAATTTTTGTAGGCATTTGGTATCACTAATAGACTCCATTTTTGAAAAAAAACTGGTAGGTATTTTTTAAATACAAATACAATACAATACAAATACTCTTTATTGCACACCTCAAAACATGAATCAAATAAACATAATAACTTATTAAAAAATAGATGTTGACAACAGGCGGTCTTATCGCTAAAGAGCGACAAATTGTCTAACCCAAAAGAATTATCCGTACAGCGTGGCTACTGGGCATTCAGTACCGCGCGGAACGGGGCGGGGCCGAGGGAGGGGAGGCGTCCCGTGCGCAAACCTTACTACCCGCTAAGGTGCCCGCGCGGTAAGGTTTTTTTGGGATAACTATAAGCAGCAATTACTATTTTTTTTGTACTGAATGATATGAAACAAAAAAAAAACGTAATTTATAATTTTGCTGAAGAATCATATACTTGAATTTGGACACTGAAATGTCACCCTGTATATGTTCTCGTTCATAGCATTGTCTTGTCTGTCTGTCCGATACAGGGTCACGAGCGGCTCGCTCGGATGCTTCTAGTGACGCGACGGAACTTTCCCGTGGCCATCAAGCGGTCAGGCTGGAAGATGAGGGGGAACCTGTTCTCCGACTATGGTATTCTGATTCGGTGTGTTACTTTTGACCAGACTGCGACAGTAAGTATATCGTAATGAGTAACTAGTACGTAACAGTGCTTGTGATTTGTTTAATAACGATATTATGTATACCTATCCTATAAGTACTTATATAGTTTCTATATATCAGTACCAACAGTATTAACAGGAAATGTCTGTGAGGTTGTAGCTTTGTAAGTGTATAAGCTTGTATGTAATGAGTCATTCCGGGACTCCTCAACCGATTTCAAAAATTCTTTCACCTGCATAAGTATAGAATGAAGTTTCCGGATGGTTATAGGTTATATTTCCGCGGGTTCACCTGCATTCATCGGGCGCACAGCACGGAGACAGCCGCGCGGATAGCTCCTAATATTAGAAATGTGAAAGTAACCGTTGTCTTGTCTGTTACCTTTTCACTGCAAAACTACCGAATTTCTCTCAAACTTACCGAAACAACGCTTGAGCCCTAGACATAAGCTACTTTTTTAAAAATCAACCCTTGAGTTTAATAGAAAAACTATGTGGTTGTAGGAGGGAATCTCCGATTGCAAAAATGATTTTACTAGTGTATAGAAGGGACATAACCTGTATTTATCCCGCGGCTCCGCCTGTCTGTGCCTGACGCTGGCAGCTAGAACTGAATATGATTGCTATTCAGTTACATTTGTAATTAAAGGATACTAACTGAGAATTTGGTTTCAGAACAATGTCTTACATTTTCTCCAAAATGGAACCTGCAAGCTTATGTTCTCCTACCAAAAAACTATGTACTATGCGCCATTGCTGCTCATCATGAAGTGCCTAGTGGACTGGCCGGACCATGCCATCTACAGGGTGCTGCTCAGTGGCAAGAAAAATGATTTATACTATGTCAAGTGAGTATTGTGCCCATGAATGCTGTGGTGTTGTTTAACACCAACACATCTTAACATTAAGTTGCTTATCTTGTATGATTAAAAGAGTTACAGGAGGCATAGTCAGAATTTTCTTTACACAGGGGGGCAAGAGCAGAAAACTTTGTGCAAGAATGAAACTCTTCGGGAACTCTGGCCAGGCACTCCAAGCTTTATACTAGGGATGGGAAAAATGTTTTCTGTGGTGAACAATGCTCGAACGTTTCTAGTTGCATCCTTTCTCACCGGGCAGTCTAAGCTTTCGGCAGAGATAGGAAACGTCTTTTCTGTTGTGATCAATGTTTGATCGTTTCCAGTTGCATCCAAAACATGCTCCGCGAACTCCATGAAGAGGGCCTGCACACGGGCGCAGAGTGCCGCGCGTACCTCGGGCGCATGTTCCGCCCGCGGCTACTCTCCGTGCCGCCGTGGGCCTCCGACGACGACGCCGCCAACTTTCTGCTCAAGCGCTGCCTTCTCATACACCTCCGCGACCCCAAGGACAAGTTCAATACTCTGGTCTACATGATTCAAAAGTTGTTTGACCTCGTGCAGAACAAATGTAAGGTAAGCTATGGTGTAACAACCTTACCAAATTTTCATATTTGAAAATGGCATAGTGTAATAAAAGGCTTGGTCATAGCTGGGGTATTCAGTTATTACGCCAGGAGTTGGTACGTACTGAGGCCTGAGTCAGTGTTATAAAGTGTGACCAGAGTCTTACTGCGCTTACGAGCCCATCTCTTTCCGAGCCCGCATGTTTTAAGGAGTAGCCTTTTTTCTGTAATATACTGTTCACTGATAAAGTTCAGCTTGCTATCAGTAATAACTCTCAAATATGTGATTATATTCCCTACTCAAGATTATGTTCTTTTTACTCGTGAATTTTATATGTTAGTATTTAGAAGCATTAAGGACCATGATCATAGCACACTACTGCGTAAGGTTATTTAAATCTCTTAGTAGACTTCTGCCGCACACTTAATTTCAATGTAAAGTTTCTAATCATTGGCTTTGACTAAGCAACGCGTAAGTAAGTAGAGTAAGAGCGCCCTGTTCGTAGGCATTTTCCTCTACTTAGCGAGAAAACCACGGCATCAGCGTATCGTCAGTATCGTATCAGGGTAGCGCTATGAATTTGTTGTCAGTGAATTTGTTAATATTTATAGAGCAGTATAGATGTATGCAGACCAGGTCAAGCTCGGGGTTTGCCAACGTGCAATGGAACGCAGCATATTGGGTGTGAAATTACTGGATCGTGTCCGGAACACCACGCTGCGCTCACAGACTCAAATTGTAGACGTGGCTCGAAAAGCGGCCAAGTTAAAGTGGGACTGGGCTGGTCACGTCTGGCGCATGCCCGGTGAGTTATGGCCAAATAGCGCCAGGAAGTGGAAACCTCAGAACTCGAAAAGGAGACACGGCAGACCTCCTTTTTAAAGGACTGACCAGATCAAGCTAAAAACCGCGATCAGTGGAAGAACACTGGACACATGAATCTCTATATAATAATATAATAGATGTATGTTGTGTCAGGTGGAGGGCGCGGACGCGGTGATGTGTCAGGAGCTGCAGCTGGGCGGGCACCTGTACCTGCAGGTGCTGAAGGAGCGGCTGGAGATGCTGCAGGTCGCCGTGCGCGCGCAGATCACAAAGCGCATGAACAACTCCACCGGCACTCTCAGCCTCAATGCGGTATGTTGGTACACCCTGCGCTAGTAGCACAACTGCGTGCTACTTACCAACATAAAAGTTCCATTCACACTTACGTAAAGTGGCCGTCAATAGAATTTGCTATGTAAACAAACCGCCATATTGAAATTGTCTTTCACTATGGCGGTTTGTTTACATAGTTTGCAAACTCTATTGACGGCGGCTTTAGTTGCTAGTGAGGGAAGAATGCTTTATGACCATTATATATATCACTTACTTCGTAAAGGTAGGCCCAACGCGCACGAGTAATTCGTCCAATGCGGTGACCCGACACAGGCAATTGCGGGCCACCGTGACTTCAAAAACTTCTTCAGCTGTCACAGTGTGTCACAGTATGTCAAGCGAATATTGTTCGGACAGGCGTATCTTTACTTTCGATATCATTGTTTATGACCGATATAAACACCACCATGCTAGCATGTTCCCTATAAAAAATATGATAATTTTGTGTTATGTGAAATATAAAATCTTCGATGAAAGCCAAAATGGTTTCCGCAAAAAACTTCAACTAAGAAATTGTTGTACTTTACATCTTATTTCATGGGATTTGAATCTGGTACAATGAGTACCGAGACCCGAGTTTTACAGTGACTATTTAGGTTAACAAGTCGTTGATATCGATAAAATTTGACCTAGGTTACGGCACATCACATCTTCCTTATTTTTTTAAATTTTTGAAACATGGATATATATAACTTTCGCCTTCCGTTTTACTCCGTAAGAGGGTTCTTTCCGGGATAAAAAGTAATCTAATCTAATCTAATCTCAACACCTCATCAAATTTTTTTAAGCGTGAACAGACAGAGTTACTTTCGCATTTGTAATACTAGGTATGGATTTTGGTTGTAGAGGGAGATACAAGGGATCCTGCGCGCAGCGGGCTCGCTCGAGCAGCGCATGGAAACATTCCTGGCGACGGGCAACGCGCCATCCAACCACGTGTCGCTGCCGCAGTACAAGGGGCTCACCATCGTAGCCGAGAATATCAACCGCATGCGATACATGTCGCACTTTAAGTAAGAACTCGTGCTATACATATATTGGGGGCAACACAAACATTACAGGGCTCCTAGCTTGGTAATCGAATCTGTGAAAGAGTTCCCAGTCTCAGTGCTTGTCAGAGGAGACAAGTATAGTTGAAGTTAACAAAGCGTTGTTTTTGCATAACTTGGTGAACACCGTGAAAGTATCTAGGCTCCCATCATTTTAGTAGTTAAAGTAGGAAATGGTTGTTTCGTAAATTTAAAGGAACGCTACGCAAGTGAATCCGTGTATGTACAATAATTTTCGAGTATGTTGACGGCAGCGTTTTCAAAGAAACTCTTTACTATACCCGTGGCCAGAGCGATTTCTACCATCGCTCACAACTTGGAGTTTCACTATATCATATGCAATTAATAGTCTGGTAGGTACATCGAGTGCTCCCGATCTTACATACCTGTAAAATTTGGCGCGCGACGCCGGCTGCTCCGGCGCCCGCCATCTTGTCTGGCGCCATGAGCGGGACAGCGCCTGTCATTGCATATTGTACCTTACGTTCAGTGCAACAATGTCTTTATTAAAAAGGTCATACCTATGCGTTCGATTTGATTTAGTCTTGCCAGCACTAGTCGGCGTTGACGAAAATTGCCGATGTAACTTATATTTGTGGTATAGTTTCAATTATTTAAACTGAGCTCATGAATGGCCATTGTACTGAGCTCATGAATAGCCTTTGTTAGCCTTCAGCACGTGCCAATTTTGCTTGAAAAAGGTAAGCGCCACATAAAATGTTCATTCTATAATGAATTCTATCGTCTTATTCAATAGTTTGAAATTAACTAAAATATAAAAAACCTGCTCTCAGCGACGCAGGTACAAGGCGCTGTGTGTGGTATTTTATCTCGTAGCTAACTTGGAATCTATAGTAAACAATGAACATTTTACGTGGCGGTAACATTTTTTTGCAAAATTGGCTCTTGCTGAACGCAAACAGGCTATTCATGAGTTCTGTACAATGGACATTCATGAGCGCAGTTCAAATAATTTAAACTATACTTTATGTTGACTGTAGGGCGATCCACCGTGGGTCGTTCTTCATGGAGATGCGCACGACGGAGGCGCGGCAGTTGCTGCCGGACGCGTGGGGCTTCGTGTGCCCCGTGCACACGCCCGACGGCGCGCCCTGCGGCCTGCTCAACCACCTCACCATGTCCGCGCAGGTCCGTGCCGTCAGAGCCACTAGCGATATAGCTTCAGCCACTGCTCCCACCGTGCACCGCCGGCGAGTAAGCGAGTGTTACTACGTGCTGCTCGCTAAAAATTACTATGAAAGTACTCGCTACTCGCCGGCGGTGGGACCAGTGCCTTAAGATGTAAAACTACATTAAGTACAACTTAGAGAAGTTGAATATCCCCCGACATTTTCATTTCAAAGTCCAATATCACAAAAAGGGCTGTCTAGATTTTCGTGAAACATGGTTAAGAATACTCGGGATAAAATTATGTATGACACAAAAAAAACCGCATTCAAATCGGTCCATCCGTTTGGGAGCTACGATGCCATACAGATACACAGGCACGTTAAACTTATAACACCCCTCTCTTTGGGTCGGGAGTTAAAAACCAAATCCGTACAAACGTCCGATGTGACGCACTACGTTACGACTAATATACATGCATGTTAAATGCCGCAACGTTTGGCATATTGTGCACTTTAACCTATCGTCATATCCCTGTACTGGCTTCCGCCCGTGACTTCGTCTGCGTGGGCCCGGGATATTAACTATCCTAAGGACACATACGTATTTAAATCCAGGCTACTTATAAACTTTCTTCGTGCAAAATTTCATTCAAATCTGTTAAGCCGTTTAGTTTAAGCGTGATTGAGTAACAAACATCCAATCTTTCGCATTTATAATATAAGTAGAATTTCATTCAATATTAAATAGCGTTGTTCTGCTGATTCAGGTAGAAGAAAATAATCTTGACTCGAAAATACTTTTTTTTTTTTTTTTTTTTAAATTCGTCCATTCGGACAGGCTAAGACCATGGGCCATACTGCCTAGTCTTCAGTAAGTATAATTTCATTTGATTGAATCCAGTAATAACGTCTTCAGTAGTTTCAAATCAGAAGTCTCTAGTCCAATAAATATGTCTTCAGTTATTTCCAATTCATATGAACAAATCTAGATATTAAGTCATCAGTATTATCAACATATGTGTCAAATCCAAAAAATAAGTCTTCAGTTATTCCAATCCAATTCATGAAGTCAAATCCAGTAATAAAGTCTTGAGTATGTTCCAATAAAAACGCCAAATCCAATATTCAGCTCTTCAAAAAAGCTTACACCTCATCCAGACATTCCAAAAAGTCATTTGACCAACAAAATATAGGTACAATGCTTCAATAAAAATATATACAATTTTAAGCAAGTTTTAAATTTAGCATCATATTTACAGCATACACACAGTATTATGTACAAAATTAAACAAAGGTAAATAAGTAGACGACTCCTTCAACAAATCAGTTACTGAAAGCGGGATTCGATTAGAAGCTCCATAAATCTCAAGCAACTCATCCATCAGCACTAGGCGCTGAATGCCAAAGGATGAGCAACTAAACAGAATGTGATCTATAGACTGAACCTCTTGCTTTTGACAATGATCGCAATAAGGGGAAGAGACAAAGTTTTTACGATGGAGATGAAAATTTAAACGACAATGACCAATGCGCATACGAGTAATTATGGTGTAAAACCTACGATGCATGTAAGTTTTAAACTTACAAAACCAAGGCTTACTATTAACTTGGTTATCTAACAAAGCATACAAATGAGCCTTATTCTCAACTTCTGTAAAATGATACCAATGTCTTCCCCAAAGAACAGTCATACGCTGTTTTAGATTACTTATAATATCAGAATATGGCAAGGTCACAGCTAAGTCCCTGCTGTCGGGAACCAGGGACAAGTCAGATGCATTAGCAATAGTTCTAGCTAGGTAGTCGGCGTTTTCATTACCAGAAACTCCTTTATGAGACGGAACCCATACAAAATCTATTTTAATACCAATTAAAGATAGTTCTAACCATAATTCTTTAATGGAAAAAATTAGATAGCAAGTGCTAGCATTCATTTTGTTACTCGATAAACTTATTAATACACTCATACTATCGCTTACTATGACCCATTCTTTACTATATTGATTATGTTCTTTAACATGTTTCAAAGCAAATAAGATGGCAGTTGCTTCAGCAGTAAAGATACTTGCATTTTTATTGATATTAAACCCAATACCTTTATTAATTTCAGGTTGATAAATTGCAAAGGAAACAGCATTATTATTTTTGGCACCATCCGTATAAATAAATTTACAATTAGACCATTCTGACAACAATAAATAAGCCTCCTCTTTGGAAGTTAGCTTTGAATCTATTACAATTTTTATATCGGGATATTTACTCTTAAAAGAGCCTGTGTAACAGGGAAGAAGGTCATTATCAAGATGTATATTTAACTCCTGCAAAGAGTGAAAGAAAGAAGTAAAATCCTGAAGAACATACATGTGCCTTTGAAAAGGCGCTGATTGGAAAGAAATCAAGTTGTGAAGAAGATCGTTCTTAGGCAAGCTGTATAACTTTAAAATAAATCTTTCTTTTAAATAACGAAATCTAATATGAATAGGAGGAAGATTCGATTCAATTTGCATAGCAGCGATAGGACTAGTTTTAAATGCACCCAGTATTGTCCGCATACATTTGTTTTGTATTTTATCTAATAAATTTACAATTTTATCATCTCCAGCAAAACATAGAGAACCATATTCAAAATGACTTCGAACTAGAGACTTATACAAGATTAACAAAATTTTGGGGTCTGCACCCCATGAAGTGGCGCACAGCGATTTTAACACATTGTATGCTTTGTTAGCTTTGGTTATAATACTGTCAGCATATTTTATCCAGGAAAGTTTTGAAGTAAATATAACACCTAAAGACTCGAAAATACTTACGCGTTACGCTTTTAAAGGAATCCATTTAAGGCGCCGTAGGTTCAGCAAAGTTAAGCGGACAGAGTTTTTGAAACAGGAATACGTTTATTATAATATGGTTTCAAAAAATACGAATAGTAGTCTTGTGGCTATTCTGCAGCGAGATCAGTGATTCGAAACCTGATTAAGCTATTTTCGCTCTATAGAAAAAAATCACGAACATAGGTCTAAAATACACTTAAAATATTCGTAACAAATTATGCACACAAGCTAAAAATATTAAAATTGCTTCTAAAAAGCGGCAATGTCATGTTTGGGAGAAATCAGTGGTTACTTTTTTATTAATATAAACGGCCAAAAAACTAAAATTGAAAAACATGATATCCGCGCTTCCGAGCACGCACTTCCATTTCGCTCACGCTTATGCTCAGTGAGAGGGAGAGAAGACCATGAACCTACGGCGCCTTAAGCAAATTAACAGAAGCTTCACAAAACCTGGACAGAGTCTGGCATCATTTATGTACAATATTGATATTACAGGTGACACAAAATCCAGATCCAAAGAAAGTCGAACAATTGCCAGCAGTGCTCGAGAGATGCGGTAAGATTGAAGCCCAATTGATTCGTAGTTTCATACAGTAAATTATGCATAAGCTTTTTGTGTTGTTATTCGTTTCATGCATGATATTTCCATGAGTGAATATAGAACGCTTAGGATAATTGAATGAAACAGAACGAAAATAACTAGTTCGTCAATCACGATCTAAATCGGGCTTCGGTCTTTAGTTCAGCAGCAGAGCGGGAGTGGAACGGAACGAGATGCGGGTGACGTGACCGGGTAATGGCGCGCGCACAGGTGCGAGCGAGATAAACGGTTGTAAGTTGTTCCGTTGTCGGTTTTGTTTGAGTCGTAAAATTGGCTAAAATTATAGCTTAATATTCTAATTAAGTAGTTTCTTATTCGTTCCGACGGATATCGAATTATCGATCCAGCCATAAAACGCTTATCAAAAGATCATAAATTCTGCATTTAGAGCGTCATGACATGGCAGTCAATCTAGCAATTCTTAACTAACGGCCATTCCCACGCCTAACAGAGCGAAGGAACTAAAAGGCCGAACTAGTTCCTCAATCTGATTGAACGAGATCGGTGCACTCCCGTAAAAGAACGAGCAAGCACAAGCCTGAAGCCAAATCACGGCATCCCGCTCAAGCGCGTAGCACGTGCTCTTTCTCCTCGTTAGTGTCGTCACGTTTGCGTTTCATTGTCCCGGTAAATGCAGACCTCGGTGCGATGAGTTTCACTGTCAACCGCGTTTGAGTGGTATAGGTGGCGAAGCAGCAAGAGGGATGGGCCTGCCAGCTGTAGATTGGCTGCCTGTTTTTACATGACTGCCCAACGAAAACGAGTGTAATGTTTTTTACGTCACACCTGGCCATAATGCGAGTTTAACTGTGGCCAGGTGAAGACGTAAAATTCTGTACGCAACACGGGCGGTATTTCGTAAAGCCCCAGAGCGCACATTTATGGCCCTCACCTTCGGTTCGGGCCACAAACACCTGCGATCTGGGGCATTCACGAATTCACCGCCCTAGTTACGTGATGTACTATTACAATGCATGTGCTCGAAAAGAGCGTTACCCAAGAAGCGAGATCGTGCGGAAAGTGCCACTTTTTCGCACTAGTGCTTTTTACCCGACTGTCGAAGGAGAGGAGGGTTATTTACTATTACAAAAAATAAGTTTGACGTCAGCCGCCGCAAAGAGTTTTTATTACTTGAGAAAAGTCTAATAAATATTTCAATTATACTTTTTCTTTCATATACTTAAAGTACATAAATACTAATAATTTATAAAATACTTTCACTTAATGTGATTGGCTGAACACATATCTTACTTATGCCTTTTGCGATACGACGGTATGGCGGTGGTATGGCGATTTCCACATGCGGATGCGCAGTAGCAAATATGTTGAGCGCGCCTGTATTTAAAACACAAAAGCCCGCCATTGTTGTTTTAATTAGAGTTGTTCTGTGTAAATTTGTTTGAGTGAAAGTGACAAATAAAACAATAATGAATAGTGAATAGTGTCTAGTTTGTTTCTTACAACTACGACGGCACCTACAGTGTCTTTGCTGTGGAAGATAATAAGTCAAAATTAATTGTGGTCTAAAACCACAATGATTTTAACTGAATATAACCTTGACAGCAAAATACGTGAAGTTGCTAAATGCAGCTCCATAAAATAAGTACTTGACAACCTAGGTAAATTCAATTTTAAGGGCACGTTATCCGAAATCGAGCTATTTTACATTCAATAATAAACAATGAAATCTTGAGTTTAATTATGGGATATTGAGATATGTTATAGTTTAATAATCGCCCTTGTTACTTTTACGGACCGAAATACGAAATTTTAAACTTCGCTCGGTCATATCATGCCAAGAAAAAAGGGAATATTCTGATCTTATTTCGAGTCATACATAAAATGGGCGCAAAATTGATTCACGTGAATAATGCCAAAAAATAGGCAATGATGTAAAGAAGATCTTTTTACGGACACTTTCTTTAAAAATGGCTTTAAATTTTTCTATACACAATTTATCTGGGAAAGTGATCTGCGCGTCTCGTTTTAGTAGGCAGATGGCCGCGCGGCCTCGGGCTGGACGGACGTCTGTAGCGATTTTTTCATTTTGACAACCGTGATTTTCGCAAATTTAATACCAGCCACCAGATAATAATATGATTTTAGAGAAAAAATATAAGATGTGATGTGGTTGGATAAGCACTCAAACTAGATGATATTGTATTTTTACAAAAACAATAATATAAAAGTTCAAAAAACATGCCATTAAAACGCAATTTTCCACATTTTTCTTCTTCGAGCCCTTTCTTAGTGTAAAAAGTTTCAATTAGTTTCTTTAGTATCAGGAGTATTTTTTTATTACACAGGCCACATTGTCTTTTACGCCGTATAGGCGTATGTGTGTGTATTTGTGATAGATTTATCGTGACATATTTTAGTACGTCTGACATTTGACATACATCTTACGCAATTATTGATTTTGCAAAGCTAATATTCTAAATAAATATTATGAAGTACAAGGAGCACCGTATCTTGTACCTACGAGAAATGCAGATTTTGCCATTTATGATGCTGTAATTGTCATCCTGCCATTATGTTTACGCCACCCTGTGAAGTGCAGTGCTGCAATGCCAACGACTTGGATCCTAATCGATCTAATTATTGTGACTATGTCTAGTCACAATAATTAGATCAACTCGTAATCCTCTACAGTCGGACGTTCCACTGGTCTCCCGCTAATACTTCTGCTGCTGCAAAAACTATCGATGACATAGTATAGCAGGCCCCGTCAGGATGCTATTGAACAAATTGTGAACAACGCGACTATTGTATACCAATTTTCAAAATACTAATCTAGCTACAGCACACTTCAACCTCTGGATGTTTTTTAATCTGAAAGTGAATTGAAGACCCCAACAATCACTTAAAACTGTATGGCGTATACATCTGTTTAATATTTTGTTACCTATGATAACATTGATAACTCATAAACCAAAAAATAAAGCTATTTTATTCTCGAATTTAAATGTGCCATTATAAGGTGTAATTTACTTGAAGGCAGTTACGTAGGTACCTATGTACTGTGTATACTTTTTGTATAAGTATAATATGATAAGGCAAGTAATTGTTTCATTTTATTTACTCTGAGGCTAAGGAATTCTCTAAATTCTAGAACATTATAACATATGCTGGTTATATACTGTGGATGGACTATTTTATGTATGTGTCGAAAGCACGGCGTGGTACAATATTCTATGCCTATCTCGCTCTATCTTATAACTTCGTATCACTGTTTGAATTTACACAGCTTCGAGGGATTGCAGACTTGTATTTGATTTTTAATTCAACTTGATACGTGTACGCATTCCTGACGAAAAGGATATTCGCAGATTGACAGAGAGACAACAAATATATACTATAAGGGTACCATAGTCAACAAAGAATCTTAGTGTCACCATGTTCGTCTGTCCGTCTGCGGCTCCGTGCCCCGTACTATATTTGTTTATTAGTGCATCAAGCTCTCACACGTTATGTTATTGGATGAGCGAGTGCACCAACACGATTTCAATACCTACAGATCCAAAACGACAAATTAATTGCGGATTGAAGCTCCGGTATAATATCCGATACGATGTCATATATACAGGATGTTTGTTTATTTTAATCCATTATATATTATACTTTTTTCTTACGCGACTGAGGCAAAACCAAGGGAAGGGTTTTAATTATGAGTCAAATAGTTTTTGATCATTTCTCGCGCTATCGGCGCCGTTGCCAGATCAAAGGACACTCTCACAAAGACGGTGGCTGAAACGTCGCCATATTGGCAGTCAGTATATAGTACGGTTCGGCATTGAGGGCGGTAAAGATGTGTTCGCAATGTTCGCATGTTGAAAGTTGAAAAAACATATCTTTACATTCGAAAGCTATTTAAGGTAAGAACTGTTTTCTTATCAAATTGTATTGATAACTTAATATAGTTATAGTGTGTGTAAACATTCAAGTAAAATGAATCATATCTTTTATTAAAATAGCCCAACCTTGGAAGTAGGGTTGCAACGATATGTCTATTACGATACCGACACGAATGACGAATGCATCGTAATAGCGAATACGATAACGAATGCATTACGATTTTTTAATTTACGTCTAATAAAACAAGACAATTGAGTAAAATCAACATTTATTTAAATTTTAGACAGTTTACCATCACAATGTCATAATTAAAATCAATTTCTTAGAAATCCTTATTAAGAAAACATATAATTTTTAAATTATCAGATTTAAGTCTATTTCATATATCCGTATGGACTAAACCAGCTGTCGAAAACAATCTTTCTGAATCTACAGTAGCAGCTGGTTTGATGGACAAATACTTATGGCCAATTTTTCATGTTAGGAAATACAGTATTTTTTCCTCCAATAATTTGAAAATAAACTAGTTTTAAGAATCGTTATTAATCGTAATACTTTTTACGATACCGATGATCGTCAAAAATAACGATAACCCGCGGTTTACGATTATCGGCATCGGTATCGTTGTATCCCTACTTGGAAGTTAAGAAATACCAAAATATTTAAAAATAAAGATATATATTTGTTCGGATATCACAATTCCATTTCTCATCGCCGATCTTACACACATCCTGTAGGTATATTTTATGACATTTCTTTAGATTCCGTAATAATGATGATGATGTGGTGTAGCAATTAATTTTGTAGGACCGTGGATAGTCGGGTTGTAAAAGACAGCGCACACTTGTGCAAGATAAATTTTAAAGTCATTAACATTTTTATTTTGGGAATGTGATTTATTGAAATCAGTTGCATTTTTCTTGGATTCTCTTGAAATTAAGTTATACGATAGGAAGATCCGTATTTTCGGTAGAAGTTGGCAAAATCATAGGAAAATTTCATCAATGTTCTCCTGCTTATATTCATGCGATTTTGCACCTTAGAGGAAAACACATAGAGTTACTATAACGTTGTCAATCTAACGTAGGTACTATTGCCTTTTTAATTGTATATCACCTACCGAAATGTATCTAAGAAACATACTTGGAATCTTGCTTGGAATAAAATACGAAATGTCAACAGGTCTCTGTTATTTTCCAGTAAGATGTTTTGACAATTTCAGTTTCTCTAAGGAGGTTGGTTGGTTTAAATTCTTAATGTCACCAAAAAAAAAAATCAATCCTAGGTCAGTGACCTGTCTCATTAAAGTGAGATAGTGTGCGTGAAATGTAATGGTGTGCATCACTAGGGAGAATTACGATAACGTTGCGCCGACTAGCGGATATATTGTGTCGCGTATGTAGCTTTACTCGAATAAGAAAGCCTTAACCTATCCATTTTAAACTGTCATTTCAATATTTATTTCATTTCCTCATATAAGGCACAGTAAAACGTTGTTTTAAAAATGACACTCATCGGAAATCACTTACTTTCCGTACTTGTAGCATAAATAACTATAGAAGCTTTATATTAGCTAATAATAGCTTTGTGTTTGTATGTATGGGTCAAATCTTGCAAGTGAAATTTGACCAACTTACCGAAGTACAATCTAGTTGAGTTTTTGTACGATTATATAACTCGGGTGACAGTACAATACTATGTTACAACAAAGATGGTCTGATGATGGAGACGGAAGGTGGCCATAGGAACTGTTCAATTACACAATAGGGGCGTAGACACTAAACAAAATAATCAATAATGTCACATTTTCTCGAAAAAATATTTTAAAATTTAGTCAAATAGAGAAAAAATCAACGCAAGAGGTTAAATAATCACGCAGTTATAAGTGTCCAAAGTTAAAAGAAGGGGTATATTTAGTCCCTTTTTCGTATAACGCAACTTCATATGAAACGATGACGTTAGCAGCTTGTGACATCACTAGAAGACGGCAAAGTGCCCCATCGTGTTCGGTGCCGCCATCGACGCGGCCCGCCGCGCGCGCGGCTCGCTCTGCGGCATTCACGCATATTATGACGTCACCCACTGTTTGCGTTTTCTCTCTCTAACAAGCAATATTATAACAGTTGTAGCTTCGTAATTCTTTGAGATATCTGAATAGGATTTTCGTCACTAGGCATAATTTTTTGCCTTCTTTCTTTTGGAGTAACAGTAATTTTCGAGTCTACACCCGTATTTATACCGTGTTTGGTCTCATTAGAATTCTCTCAATGAGTAGTTGATGAATGATGACTTTGCAATAAGAGCTTGTATCAATAGTATATTTTATGACCTTATAGTCCGTTAATTAAAGTTATCATCATCATCATATCAGCCGAAAGACGTCCTCTGCTGGATATAGGCCTGCCCCAAAGAGTGCTAAAGTGACCGGTCCTGCGCCACCCGCATCCAGCGGACTCCCGCAACCTTTACCAGATCATCAGTCCACCTTGCGGGGGGCCTACCCACACCGCCATCATACCTTCCGATACGTGGTCGCCACTCGAGAACCTTTCCGCCCTAACGGCCATCGGTTCTACGTGCTATGTGCCCCGCCCACTGCCACTTAAGTTTAGCGATTCGGAGGGCTGTATCGGTTACCTTGGTTCTGCTGCGGATAGCCTCATTTCTGATGCGATCACATTCATTAAAGCAGCCGCTCTATTTATAGGCATGGAACCAATCAGCACAATATCGCAGACGCCGCTCTCTTCGGACGAGTACAAGTACCCGGTGTTCCTTGACGGGCGGCTGGTGGGCTACCTGGCGGAGGAGACGGTGCACAAGTCCACCGCCTATCTGCGCACGCTCAAGATAAAGGGCGACGAGGTCCCCATCAGTACGGAGGTCGTCGTGATACCTAAGAACCAGGTACTTGCTTACGAAATAAAATATTTTTTTAGAGAGAGTGACGAATCCACGTCAGTGGCGAATTGTTTAAGATAGAAAATTCGTAAATACTTAAATTGTATGGAGGCTGTTGCTTTGTTGTTTGCCTTCCTGTGGCTTGGTACAATTTAGCAGTTCAACTGCCGACTCGCTTGACAAATCCTAACCTCCTAGTTTTCTATCTCACTTGGATGGCTTTGGCTGGGGGCTGATTTACTTTTCGATGAGAGAATTGTTGTTTGTAATCAGATCAGCGGCCAGTACCCGGGCGTGTTCCTGATGACGACGGAGGCGCGCATGATGCGGCCCGTCATCAACCTGGCCACGGGCCAGCTCGAGCTCATCGGCACCATGGAACAGGTCTATCTTGACATCGCCGTCACGCAACACGAAGTATACAAAGGTATCTACATCATCCTCTTGACGGGTTTCCCAGTAGTGCCCTGTGTACACTAGTACCACAAATATAAGAAAGCATTTTTTGAAAACATTTTAACCAATCATAAGGTATCGCATTTGCGCGGGTAAAATCGTCAATGACCATTGGCCGAAATTTTGCGCGCGACGCGGGCAGCTTCGACGCCCACCATTTTGTCTGGCGGCATGAGCGCCATGGCGGATGATGATTTCCAGCATGAGTTCACCTGACATTGAATAGTGTACCTTACGTATAAATAGTGCAACAAGGTCTTTATTGAAATGATCATATCATATGTTCGATTACATTCGGTACTTTTCAGCACTCGTCGGCGTGGAGGAAGATTGCCGATGTAAATTATATTTGTGGTACCACTGTACAAAGGTATTACCACTATTATTTTCAGCAGTAATTATATTTTGTCCAATATGCTCGGAAATGTTCGCCTTACTGTAGCAAAATTAGGACGTGAAGTTCTTCGTTAATGTAGAACGCAAATTTAAAACGTTTTACTGTACAGTTTGAGCGGCCAGGAAAGTGTATGAAATTCCTTTACTATAAATAAATAAAAATAAAATAAAAATTGTTTAATTCAGACCGAGATCCATAATAGTGTTAGTAACAATTGGGACTTACAAAACTATGTTAGAATTACACGTTACATTACAGTAAAAAAAAAATTGATTATAGAAGAAAAACGGCAGGAGCAAGTAGAGATATATTACTCCCTACTTGGCCCTACCAATGACTACCTCAACCCAATACTTGGTGAGCGGGCAATCAAGGCGCTCTGCCAACACCCTCAGCATACTGTTGCTGCTGCCTCGCATCCGCTTCAGCAGTGAGGCTATTCTTTTTCGCCGAACGGCATAAAAGTCGTCCGCATGGGCCTCTGCAAACATGCCCGAAGCACTGCAGTGCTTCGGCAGCTTCAACAGCATCCTAAGGATGTTGTTGTACTGAATACGCAGGATGTTGTAGGCCCTCTGAGTAAATCTCGCCCACAGGCTACACGTGTAAAATGTTTGACAGTATGCTTTAAACAGCGTCAACTTGACTTGTTTGTTACAACGTGTGAACCTGCGGGCGAGCATATTGCCTCGTACAGCCAACGCTCTTCTCTCCCTCTCCATATCCAAATCGTCATTCAGGTCCGCTGTGAGCATGTGACCTAAATACTTAAAATTATCCACTACTTTAAGAAGCTCGCCCCCCAGCATGATCTTGGGCAATGTGTTCGAGTTATATTTTCGTGCTTTAAAAATGAGCACCTCGCTTTTGTTCACATTGTATTTAAGACCATGCTGTAGAGCGTAGTCCTCGCACAGTCTAAGTAAGTCCCTAATGGAGTCGACCGACGGCCCCAGCAGGACCATGTCGTCCGCATAGCTTATGTTGTTGAAGCATACTTCGCCAATATGGCAGCCGACATGCGTACTGCTGAGCCTCCCTATCAAATCGTTTATATATAGGTTAAAAAGGATAGGGGATGACAACCCTCCCTGTCTTACTCCACATTTTAACCCATACACTTCACTTCTTACTATATATACTCGTACCTATTTACCTTTTTTTACCTTTTAACTATTTACTTTGACTAAGGGTGAGTTGCACCAAACCGTCTGTAATCGTAAGCGGTGTTCGTTAAAATCTGAATGTATGAAACGTTTGACAAGTTTCTATGGACTGACAGCTGTCAGCGCCATATTTAACGTTGATCGGTCTGTAATCGTAAGTCGGTGCAACCCGCCCTAAGACAAATCACTACAAACAGCCAAGTGCTCGTACGTTTAAAGACCTTGCAATTCATCACAACAACTTGCGATTGTTAGACTCGTTAGTAGTGTATGGCTGTCTCTTTCCAACTATTGCAATTTGCTGTGACTAATCACGCCCGTTTGTAGCCTAGTTTTCTTTTTTTTAATGGTCATAGACTAAACGCGTTCTTAGGCATGCCACACACTGGCGCGGCCTGCGGTGGCGGACAATAGTAAAATTTGACAGCGGCGGACAAGTTTACTATTGTCCGCCGCGGCCAGGCCGCGCCAGTGTGTGGCAGGCCTTAAGTGGTCGAAGTGACGTTTTTAAATATTTCTCAAATAGTTTTAAATGCGGAAATTAATTCTATTATCGAAATAAAACTCACAACGAACTGAAATGCCTTTAAATTGCAATCCCGTTTAAATCTTTATAGTACATTCAGGGTGTCCACTTTCTGGAAAGTCAGGGAAAGTCAGGGAAAAGTCAGGGAAGCTCATGGTGGTCAGGGAAAGTCAGGGAAAGTCAGGGAAGCTTTAGCCAGGTCAGGGAAAATATTCCAGGAGGAAAAAAAAACAAGATATATAGATATAACACCCAACATATACTCAGTAAATATTTTAAGTCTGAAGCAAATGTATTATGTACTTACAAGAAAAAAAAGTGGTTTTAATGTTTCTCTAAACAATCAGTACTTACGCGTTACGTTTAATGTACGTATATAACACTTTTTACCCGCTTAATATTACTAGCTTCTGCCCGCGTCTTCGTACGTGCATAAATTATGGTTTACATGGTATTCTTACGTTTAATCATACTACATACTGAAAATAAAGATTTCATTTCCATAGATTGTGCGTCCAACAGTTCAAATTCGAATCTATAAACACCCTCATAAACTTGGTCGTCAATACTGTTTGTAGATGCCCAAAGTATCCTTTTAAAGAGCGCTCCCTATGCGAGCCCCAGGTCCAGAGACAGGGCGTTCCCGACGGACACTCACTATCCTAAGGTGTCTTGAGACCTGAGGCCAAAGTGCCGAGTGGTGAGGACCGAAGTTCTGGAGGTAAACGGGGATTCAAGCGGAACCGAAGGCTGAGTTTTTCGTAGGAGTGCCCTAAGCATACTTTTAGAGAGCGGTCGCTATGTGAGCTCGGGGGCTGAAGGCCAGTGGGTGAGCCCCCACGGACACTTACTATCCCCAGGTGTCTTCGTATCCGGAGTATCCCGCGCACTTGGGGGATAAATGCCACTTATATTATACTATCCCCAGGTGGCAGGGAGGGTATCAACCAGTTTTAGTTAATATGTGGTGTTTAGCTGCCTACCACTATTTTACATCCCGGGTTTTTTCACATCTTATCTATATTTTGCTAAAAGTTTGAATGGGGTTCTTTTTTCTTTCTAGTCAAGTATATGCTTGTCAATTTTCAAGTCTTTAACGCATAAATTTAAGAACTTCCCATACAAAGTTCAATCTCATTTTTTAACCCCTTTGTACCATTATCTTAATATTTTTTATAGCCTATAGGTTGGCCGGGAACTTTCTCGACCGATTAATAAAGTTTGCATCAAAATCTGTTCAGTCGTTTTGACGTGATGTGCGTACAAATAAACAGACAAAAATTCTAAAAACTTTGATCGTGTTCTGTTATCGATTCAAAGTATCCCCAGCAAACTATTTTTCGAATATCTTCCATGTACAGACTTTCGACCGTCTTCAGCTTTATTATATGTATAGATAGATAGATATGTTGGCCGGGAACTTTCTCGACGGATTAGTAAAGTTTGCATCAAAATCAGTTCAGCCGTTTTCACGCGATGCGCGTACAAATAAACAGACAAAAATTCTAAAAACTTTTGGATCGTGTTCTGTTATCGATTCTAAGTATCCCCAGCAAACTTTTTTTCGAATATCTTCCATGTAAGTACAGACTTTCTACCGTCTTCAGCTTTATTATATGTACAGATTAAAATACATCGGGTGTCCAAATAATTAAAATGGGCGAGGAACTAGTAAGATGCTTCAAAATCATACACTTAGTTAATTGATTTTTTTATTTATTTATTTGCTGGAAAAAAACAAAACGGGTTAAACGATTCGCAATTGTTAGTTTGTTGAAGCAATGAATTTGAAGTGTATGATTTGGAAGCACCTTACTAGTTCCTCGCCCATTTTAATTATTTGGACACCCGATGAATTTTAATGATAAATAAAGCTAAGCTAAGGTAAAAAGTGTTACCTATTAATTACGTACATTAAACTCTCTTATGAGTATGTTACGTTACGGGCAAGATATGTGCGTAACTACTTCATTGTTTAGAGAAACATTAAAACCAAAAAAATCATTGTAGTGCATAACACATTTGCTTCAGACTTAAAATATTTACTGAGGTCAGGTGAAGAGGAGGCCGCATCTATGAGTATATGTTGGGTGTTATATCTATATATATATTTTTTTTATAGCGTTTAACTGTTGTTCTCTTTCCGTGCCACCAATACCTACCTAAGGCGTTAGTGCTAACAATGCCAATGCAACCGAGTAGGTCTGGCTTTCAGGTGAATTATGCTTCCGCTGGCCTTGCAAACGTCTAAAAGGCTGCGGTGACACAGCACCTGACAGACCGTGCGCTTGTTTGTCACCATCGTAGTTTATGAAAAAAGGTTTATTTTCTCTTTGGAGGGTGACGTGCGTACTTTGAGATGGCGTGAAATGTTAATCACTTGAAACATTTTGACTAATCTGGTCAGGGAAATTTGAAAAAATGGTCAGGGAAAGTCAGGGAAAAGTCAGGGAAATATTTTCAGGCTTTGCAGTGGACACCCTGTACATTGTCTAACGAGGGGCGTAAATGGAATATTGCGAACAAGAGTCTTTTGATGACGCGAGTTTGCAATATTCTTACGCCCGTGTTATACACAATGTTTTTCATCACATTTGCGAGGAAACAAATAAATTTTAGATGAAATTAATACAAATCGTAATAAAAACTGCAACATGTCAGTCGTCCATTTTGTTGAATTTGACGTGAGGCGCGTATGGCAAAGACCCTTCGGTATACAGCCACAGTTTGAAAACATTTAAAAACATTTAAAATTATTTGTAATAAATACTAAACATTAAATTGCAGTTAAATTTAATATAAAGATATGTTTTATACGTATTAAAAGTTGGTTGTAGCAAACCTTTGAAGATATGAAATACACCTTGGCTGATTGGAAACATCCTCAGTCCGAAGTGAAGTATGAGTGGGTTCTATATTTTAAAACTAAACTTAACAACCCGTGGGAGGTAAAACGGCTATAACTGCTCTGTACACTCGCAAGTAATAACGCCATTGACGAGCAAGTGTGATGAAAATAATTATAATTGCATAAAACATTTTTTGTATGGTTTAAACATTTGTATGTAAGTACTTATGCCAATTGAAACTGGCACTATGAGTAGTGACTCGTGCCGTGCCGTATACATACTTTAAAAAATAAGTTGGGCGGGAACATACTCGCTATTTTAAGATTATTGAAAATATTATTTGATTTCCTCACATTTTTGGAGAAAAGCACTATATATCTGCCTTGGTGGGAACGCCAATTCGTGGATTCGTCTCTATTGTCGTCAAGTCAAATCAACTCGTCTACGAATTGATACTTCCCGGCCGCTGCAATAATGTACTATTAATGTTTGTTACAGGCAAAACTACACACCTGGAGTTATCGAAGTCGGCCTTCATGAGCAACCTAGCCCAGTTGGTGCCTATGCCCGACTGTAATCAGTCTCCACGGTAAGCACACTAACGTCAGGGCTGGTTACCAATTCGCTTAGATTCCTACATCAATAAACAGAATGGTTCAGTGGAATGTAATTCAAATTTTAAGGAACAGAGATTCATTTGTGTAGTTTCGTTTTATTTTAGGTCAAATTATTTTTTCTCAAACATGCAATGAAATATTGACCTCGTGTTCTTTATAATGGTCCTCGAAGTTTCGGTCGGGCGCAGCCAGACGAGAGACCCGTAATGGCATTTCATACAAAATTGGAGAAAAAACCCTCTTGGAGGGGCCTAGCCCTGCAAGAGGGTTTTTTTCATGTTTGAGAAAAGCACATACCTTGGCGTGAAAAGGGGTTGCCAGCCTCAACTATCCGCCCTTTTTTTTGTGACTCGTGTCCGATTGCCGAAGCCCGGAGGCTGTATCGGCTAGTCTTTACTGGCATGTGGATAGGCGCCACTATGGGGCTATCCGACTGCCGAGAAAACCGACCTCGCTACGCTCAGCCGTCTAGTACTCGGCCGGCAAACCCTTAAGGCTTGGCCAGACACAGGGCGCGACGTAGCGCGACGTCCGCGCCCCGTGTAGCCGGCGCGATGACTGTTCAAACAGGGCGCGCGTGGATCGCGCCCGCCTCGCGCTCTCAACACGCCCACATAGCGCGCGCGAACGCGGTGCGATGCGGGCGTGACTCGCGCCCGGATACAGCATGCGCGCGCGGAGGGTCGCTCATTCCTTGATGTGACCCAGCCCGGCGCAATGTGCCGCCGCGTCCGCGCCGCGCTGCGCTGCGCTCGCGCCGAGTGGACGCAAGGTGCAGCGCGGCGCGGGGCGCGACAGAAGCGGGGCGCGATGCCGGCGGGACGCAGTTTGTTTGACGTCGGTAACCTGTTAGCATGTATTTAATGCCGCCGCGGTCGCGCCCTGTGTTTGCCCAAGCCTTTACTTCCCGGCCTCTGTAGTAATGTACTATTTATATCTTTTATCCGAATAGCTTCCAGATAAGATGGAGAATAATAAGAAAGAGAAGTATGAGGGAATAATTTATGAACAGGAATAAATCAAATGAGAAAACGGCAAACTTTCTAGAGCAAGGTCTAACCGTGAATTTTGCGACCTATTACTATGCAGACTACAATAGCTTGGCAAATTCGTTCGTGACACTCCCATGGTATGCGGGCGACAGGGGACGAAGGACAGCCGGGGTGGTATGAAGTGTGCGGGTGGCGGGGCTGCCAGTCAGGAGCGTCAGTCGCCCGCCGTCGCGGTTGGCGGTAACATGTGTTCATGAGCACGGCCGCTCGTAACAAAACGCACACGAGATTGCTACGCAACGATGAGTCCGCCGATAGTCAAAGTTATTGGACCGTCAAGCCAAAAAAATTGTATATAATGTATATATAGTCATTTTAAAAAACTTAAGGAAGATCCACCTTCAATGGCAATACAGATAAATACGTAGAAAACATCCATGTCACATGATCAAATATTCGTGATCAACACACAAATTCTTATGGTTACTCGGTATCACAACTACACAATATTCTTATAAACAAATTAGAATATTCTTAGGGATATCCGCAGACATAAGTATTCGTTACGTAAATCATATCGTGTGTAGCGGCGAGTAACACGTCAACGTCCCCTGCCCCCCGCGCGGACCATGGGAGTGTCACGAACGAAATTGCCAAGCTATTCCACACTTAAGTATTGTTTTATGGTATTTTTCTAATCCCAAACAATCTCATATTGTATGCGTTTATGTGGCTGTACAGTGTACACGTCTTCATAATAATCAAGGTAGCCCAACTTGCGCGCGTGACTTAAGAAATAATGTTCCAGTAACATGTACCAGTGCCAGATGGGTAAGCAGACGATGGGTACACCGATCCACACGTGGCTCACCAACGCGGAGACCAAGTTGTACCGGCTGCAGACGCCCGCCACGCCGCTGTTCCGGCCCACGCACTACGACCACATCGGCCTCGACGACTACCCCTGCGGCACGAACGCAATTGTCGCCGTTATCTCTTACACGGTAACGTCAGCAATCCCTTGCTCACATTGACTTCGTAGCAGAGGTCACAGCTGGTTTATGTACTCTTCGAGTTGACCGTGGATTATAGCGAAAACAGAAATAAATTAAATAAACGAATTTTATTCTGCAAGTAGGCCGTAACGGCACTTTACAATTCAAAATTCTACCAGCGTTTCTGAAAAAGAATACCACTGTTAAGAAGAAACTTGAAACAAACTCAACAGTCAGTATTGTTTTGTCAAACAAGCTTATTACAGTGATAGTTCTTAACCTACTTAAAATAAGTCAAACTGAATACGAATACACCGAAAAAAGAATCATCATAATGCGTTGTTCTACAAGAACACATGTCCGATTAAGCTATATGAATAATTAAGCTATTTTGGGTTCTGGTTTGGGCCATGCATTTCTTTCAGTGAGATAGTCCTCAACCCTGTAATAAGCCTTCAAGATCAATGTTATTTCAAGTAATTTTAAGAGCTAGAAAAAGTAGAGTAAAATGTTCACTAGGTAATTTATTATAAAAATACATATACATACATAACCATACCTGTGGAGAAGCACTTGGGTATGACCAAGTTATTCCAAGTCGACCCCGACTGTCTTCTAGTGTCTCATCTTGTTTTGTTTAAATAGTATCTGCATCAAATTGACAAGTCAATGGCGTAGCAACCAGTTTTTATGCATGTACATCACTGAACAGTGCAGTGAACTCGACTGTACACCGGCTGGAACTAGGGAACGTATTAACTACCTGGCTCCACTATGCTCGGCATTCGGCCGTCTATATCACACTCCGCTGTCAATACCTTCCTTCGCGGCCTCTGCAGTAATGTAATATTGTGTGTTGTGCAGGGATACGACATGGAGGACGCTATGATAATCAACAAGTCCGCGTACGAGCGCGGTTTCGCCGCGGGCACCGTGTACAAGTCGGAGATAGTGGAGCTGCCGAACTCGGCGTGCTACTTCTGCCGCGAGGACAGCAAGCCGGCGCTGCGCGACCACCTCGACGACGACGGCCTGCCGCCGGTCGGCGCGCGCATCATGCCCGATGACCCCATCTACTCGTGAGTATTAATTACCACAGTCTATAAACCATTACAGTCATTCGACGAAGCCGTCTAGACAGGGCAATCGTGCGGGGGACGAGGGGCGAGGGGCGGGCGGGGCGAGCCCGAGCTGCATACGTCGCCATTGTAAGTAGCTCGGGACATGACTTTCAGGGCTAACGAGCGTCTTGTTTTAAATGTTTTGATTTGTACACATTTTAAATGGTGCATACGACATGTGCTGTACGACATTCTAGTAATTCTAAATACCAAAAATATCTGTCAAGTTAAGTAGCCAATTTGTAGATTAATATGAATTAATGAATGATTAATGAGAAAAAGGAAACTGGTTCAATAGGTAAAGTAATAAACACTGTATAAAAAAAATGTATTTTATTGACATTGTATTTTATTTATTTATTTATTTATTGTTAACAAGCTCTTATTCCCAAATAAAATACAAGATTGCCGTGAAAAAAAAAATACCAGCGTCACTCGGGACGATGTAAAAAACGATACCCCATATGTTCAAACTGTTGAGGCTATGGCGGAACAAAGAAACGTACATACATACATACATGCGTACATATCCTACGTACGTCCATGAAACCTAAAATCATTATCTTCCTTTTCGGGTAGTTGTGTAAGTACTGTGGCCTTGTGCGGTGTCGGCATTTGAGTAAACATCAAAGGCGTCGGTCCACTGTTACTCTTTACACTGTGGTATTACTAAGGCTCTAGTATAAGTTTTACCGAAACAAAAACTTTAAAATCGCGTTTGCGTTAGATACTAGAGCCTAAGTTGAGGGTATAAAACGCAAAAGCGATCGTAAAGTTTTGCTTCGGCAAAAGTTACACGAGAGCCTCGGAAGCTAGTCAGAGGCTCTAGTATAAGTTTTACCGATACAAAACGTTACGACCGCGTTCGCGTTTAGCTGCCAAATCCCATAAAAATTTAGGGTAAAACGCAAACGCGATTATAAAGTTTCTGTTTTGGTAAAACTTATACTGGAGCCTCTTGTATGACATTTGGCAGCTAAACGCGAACGCGGTCGTAACGTTTAGTTTCGGTAAAACTTATACTAGAGCCTCTGTCTCCGTCCGCGTGGAACTCGTTTATATCGCAGCTCCATGTAAATTTTCACACCCTGTTTCACCCGATTAGGGGATGATTTCCGGGATGAGAACTTTCCTAGGTCCTTCCCCGGGACTCTATCTCTATTCACTATACCAAATGTCATCTAAATCGGTTTAGCTGTTTAAGCGTGAAGAGGTAACAAACAGACACAATTTCGCATTTATTATATTAGTATGGATAAAGTAATGCTCCTTTTTTTCTTTCTTATGTATTTTTTTCTTCCATGTTCCTTGTTATAATTTGTGTTACGCCACTGCAGATGCAGTTATAAATAACTGGCAGTCGGGCCCAGCTTCGCACGGATTACCCGTTATCCCATAGGAATCATCAGGGATAATTCTTCTTATGGTAAAATATTTTTTCAAATCGGTCCAGTAGTTTCGGAGCTTATTCAATAGAAACACCTGAACAAACAATCAAATCTTTCCTCTTTATAATATTATTATATGGGGACAATATTACACAAATCAACCTAGACCCAAACGAAGCAAATCTTGTACTATGGGTACCGGACGACGATGTACATACCTATATAGATAAATAAATACTTAAATACATAGAAAACATCCATAACTCAGGAATAAATAAATGCCCTCACCGGGATTCGCACCCGAGCCCGAGACCTCCGGCTGCGGCTCACCACCAACTGGGCTACAAAGGTCGTCAAATGTTCATAACTTATTGATTTAGCACTGCGATTTTTGTCGTGCCAAATACGCGTAAAACGAAACAAATAAGCGCGACGAATGCGTCGCGAAACATGGCCTTCAGTAGCGCGCAGGGAGTTGAAGCAGTATTTAATAAAGATTCAGATTTGATGAAACAATCAAAGAGTTAAAAACACACACTGGGGGCAATGGATACACTACCAAGAGCATTTTGATTACATGAGTACAAGAAAAGGAACTTATAGATGACAAAGAGGCATTTATATGTGAGATAGCTAAGTTAAGTAGTTAGGTGTGTAAGCCCTAAGGGTACATGACGTGTAAAAGAGCTACCTTAAGCCTATTTACAAAATAAATATTTGGATTTGATTCAATTTTGACTACTATTTCGACCATGGCACGGCGGGCACGGCTATCACAAGACGGCGCGCGAGCTCTCTCGATTTCTCTCGCACTATAAGTCTCTGTCTAAGTTTTCTTATATGAGAGAGAGGGATAGTGCGAGAAAAATCGAGACAGTTCGCGCGCGGTCTTGTGATAGCCGTGCAGTTGTTACACCGTGCCAGATGCCAGCTATAAATAGTTACTATATAGATTTATAGTAACTACTACTATAGTCTGGACGTTTAGGTATTTAAAAGAATGTAAACAAACAAAACCGCGTGACTTGGTCATTCAAGATAATACCATAAATACAAAAGGTTGCTATTCACAGCAATCTTATTGGCTGAATGACCAAGTCACGTGGTTTTGTTTGTTTACATTCTTTTAAATACCTAAAAGTCTAGGCTATAGGTACGGTCACGGACTTTAATTGTTGAACCATTTACAGCTCACTTTATACTGGACACTGCAAAGCTTAACTATTAAAAGACCAATAATTGTTGACACCTAAAAGGTCTAAACAATTAAATTCCTTGACCGTACTAATATCCGCTGCCCGCGCGGTTGCGCCCGCGTTCAACACGGAACCCATGTGAAGGCTCGGGATTAAATATGTCCACCCTGAAAGTCCATTCTATATACGTACCGTCTCGCCACCGGCACCGTATGTACTCGTCCCATATAATCAAAGCGTAATACGGTTCTCATACCAAGTAGATGATGGGACTAAAATATATGAGACGCGCTCCAAAATACCGCGCAAAAGCGAGCAAAACAGCGGCACGGCCGTACCATCCTTTTCTCGAAGCAGTTCAGGCCATTTTCGACCACTCCGTTGTGGATAAAACTAGAAGCCTGAATTTTCAGTAACCAAGCAGGCATTATATAAACACGGTATATTTCAAATTTCATTTAATTTGGACCAGTAGTTTAAGAATTATAACTAGTCAAAGTTTCTTAACCCTTAAATGCATAGTATTGCCAAATGTCTACAAAAAATCTCAATAAAAAAGGCTTACGTTCTTGAACGCACTTTTATACCAAACGTCAAGTAGCAGTGTAAAATAAAAAATCATGCATTTAAGGCCGCTCATAGAGCCAGATATGCGAAAATACCCCAAGAATTATGCTATTTTTCTACGAAACGATGATGTTTCTAGATCTGTGAAAAATATATATCATTCTTGATTATATTATCTTCAATAGCACAGCTTTCGATATTCGATTCGTAACACTTCGCTCGATACAATTCTTTCCCAAAGTAACCTCCAATTTGAAAGTTTATTTCAACTTTACTTGTTTATTTACTACGTGACACTATGAAACAAAACAAGGAACAAAATCAGTCATAATCAAAATAATAATTTGACAGCTTCCGAATTTCAATAATTTGAGGCAATATTTTTATAATACACAAACATCGTAAAATTCAATCGTATAAAGATATCGACTTACGGCCTCCAATGTCTTTCTCCGTCACTCTTTCGAAATGTGACAGTGATCGCTGAGCGGTCGTGCCAGACGGACCTGTACTACTTTTTCCCAAAAAAATGTAATTTAAGATATTTATTAGATTCCAAAAAGCAATGGTTCTAACGTAAGTAAAAATTTATGTTTACTAAACAGTGAAAAGAGTATTTGGTTAGCTTCATAATTACTAAGTATAAACATTACAATCCTCAATACGCATATACTTGTGAATTTCACCCGCTTAAGGTAAGCATTGGCAGCGCATTGGTTTCAGTGATAGGGATAAAGGCGACCTTCAGTTGTGCCGAGAGTTCGAATCTCAGCGAGTTTATACTTTTTGTATTTTTTATTCTTCGGACTACATCGAGTGAGTATAATTATTTGATTTATATGCTCTTTTACCCCTACCTACGTAAAACAATACAATTTATCTTTATTTAGGTACAGACTGCAAATGGAATCTCCGATTTTATCAACCGCTGACACTTAAAGTAGGTAACGAATAAGTTCAAATAGACTTTATTTATCTTTATAAATATAAAAATTCCTACCTATGTCGCGCGTAACTTCGTGCGTTGTGATAAATATATATACCTCCCTACCCATAGCGGCGGCGCGCCGTACGAAGCTTGGTTAGATACCTAAATGATTTTCCATCGGCGCGGATGCTTATTTCTTTATGTTTCGAACTTCGAATTGATCTTCTCAAATATTTGGGCATATTTTGTACTTATTTTCTTAAATTGCTACAAGTACACCTACTTAGTAAATGATTGCCGAAACGAAATAAAATGTCATCAATGATATCATACGAGATACCTACCTACATTATAAGGAATAAAGGCCCCTCATCAGTCATTTCATATTGACCAAGATTATTGAAGAGGTAAATGTACACTGATAAAATGCAATAGGGTTGCCTGTGTACGTCCCGGAAATAAAATCCCGGGACTTACCTTATATCCATACTATCGTCATTTTTTATAAACTGATAGGTAGTTTATATATTATTATACCCTACACAAAAGTGAAGGATTTCCTTTTCTTGAGAGTGTTGACTAGTTTTCTATTTTAACAATAAAATAAAACTGATCCCAACTGAAAAGACAACCCAGTGTCAATAATCCCTTAAGGTACTTGTAGTTCATTTTCGTCATTTTAAGGATATTACTACTACTTAGAACAGTATTAAGGGATCACCTGGAGAAATTCGGCATTTCTCTTTATGAAGATATTGTCAGTTGGCTAGCACCATAAAAATGAAAAAGATGCGTCATGGGGACATTACTTTAATTAGAAAGGAAATTCTGTTGATTATTGAACATATGTGATGGGGCCTACGCCTACCCTATATGAAAAACTACTGAAGGGATGGAAAGACGGGGCCTGTGTCTCGGAATTCCAGTCCCAACAAAAAAAACTTTTGGAAAGTATAATATATTCTTCTTCGTGTCGAGGTTCCTCAAATAAGAGTGCCCAGCGTTGTGGACAGCTCTGCCAGTCGCGTCTCTCAGGTCGTGTTCCAAGCAGGAGTGTGGGCATGTGGGGCACGCCATCAGGTGCACCATGGTTTGCGCCGTTGATTGGCCACGATGCAGTCCCCATCTGGCCATGTCTTCCTTATAGCGGCCTACATGCGATCTGAGCCTATTTAGCGCCCTCCAGATGGGCCATGGCTCCTTGTGGCCGGGTGGCAGTTGTTCCGAAGCTAGCACGTAGACGTCGGGCGGTGGGCATCGAGTCCGCCATAACAGGCAGCGAGCATCTGAGAGGTCGCTTTGCAGGGGGCTAGTGTTCCGCATGAAACTCCTGCGGCTCTTGAGACGGGCAGATGGCGGATTATAACCGCACAGTGATCGCCTGTCAGTCTCCTGTTTCCCCTTTTCCACGGCACTTGCCTAGTCTCTACGGATTTCAGGGGGGGCGATGCCCTCGAGTGGGTACAGCTTGTTGAGTGGAGTAGGCTTGAGGCATCCGGTGATGGTGCGGCAGGTATCATCATAACAATATATTGCATGGACGAATTCATGAAGCCGTAAGGCTGAGAAGTCATGCAGTGCTATTAATTTGTATGATTTTATTTTTTATTATCAATTATGACGATCGTAGTAATAATTCCTATAGATTTACCTCTTAGCGTTATTCCCGGTAATGCCCCTGTAGGAGCACGGGGTCCGCTTTGACACCTAATCCCAAGATTTGGCATAGGCACTAGTTTTTACGCAAACGACTGCCATCTGACCTTCCAACCAGGAGGGAAAACTAGACCTTATTGGGATTAGACCGGTGTCCTGACGATGTTTTCCTTCACCGAAAAGCTAACGGTAAATATTCCGTACATACGTTCCGAAAAACTCATTGGTACGAGCCGGGATTCGAATGTAAATTATGATATAAATAAATATCAATGTCATATTTTCCAGCGGTTTTTTAATGAAAAATTTTCAATATCGAAATCCCGGGATGGAAATCTCATATCGGATTTCAATCCCGGGATTGAGAATGCTCCGATATTGCATGCTCTAACTCTAACACATCCAGTGGTGCTAGTGTGCACGTGGAAGCAGCCCTAAAGCGTCACACATACAATAGGAACATGTAAAAACTAACTATTTAGGCGACGACACAGCGTAGCTCCGTCAAGTCCGGTGTAAAATTAGGTAGGTTACCCCGGAACCGCCGAAACACGACACCCTTCGGCCAGAAGTCAGCACACGCGATGGTCTCCTGCAGCGGCCGCGGCACGCGCACCACAAACGAGGTGAAGTGCACGTAGTGGCGCAAATGCAGCTGGAAATCCCCCAGCGAGTAGTCAGTCTTCTGGTGAATATGTCCACCATGTCATCAGCCGTGGCGGAGTAATGCAGGCGCGAAGAGTACTAGGTGTGGCAACCCGCTGACCAAAACCAACTGGCTCTGCTGTAGGTACCCTCAGAACATAAAATACTAAATTTCCTGTATCTGTGGCTGTACCACACTGAGTCTTTCGCGGCTTGCGCTTTCTTGACTTGAAAAATAAATAGTACTTATAATTTCATTCGCTGTAACAATATTTGATATTTTTTCATGGTATATAAAAAAATAAATATAAATTAAAATCACTCATCATCAAATCCCGGTATTTATTATTTGTTGTTAGGTTAAAACATGGGCAGGGCGAGCAAGGATAGGACATTTCTCAATCCCGGGATTGATTTCCGATATTGATTGCCAATCCCGGGATATCGATATTAATGTGCATTTATGCTTAAAAGCTAATACCTTTGACAAATTATGTTGAATTATTAACAGAATCTCCTTTATAAACAAAACTAAATTAAATAATACGGGATATAAAGAACTCATATTTATCAAAACATACATATCAACATATCAAAACTCAATATTTACCTGATATTACACTTCGTTGGAAGGGCCACAATAAATAAGTAGAATGTAATTAACTGTGTTATTTGAACCGACAAATAGACAGACAACAAAGTGATCCTACGATCCTTAGGAACCGTAAAAAATACTAGATTTTATTGATGCCCACTGATGAACTTTTTATAAATATCGTCGATATACCTGCAGAGGTTACCTATAGTTTTTATATCATTATTAGGTGTACCTAATAATGATATTATATAAAACTTGCCGATTTGTTTAAATGAAAACTGTACCAACTTATAGAAGTTTCATTTTTGTTATTATTTACCCTTTAAAAACTTTAATGTTCTTGAAATAAGAGTTGTTTTGAATAAAATAATATAATTATATAATTTTATACACTTGGTTTTATTTTATTATTCCAATTTAACTTTAACGCCATCTATAACAACCACTATGCTTTTTTTCGCTCTTTAGTACTACGTTTTACAAATCAGTGTCCTGTTAGTTCATTAAGTCGTCACTTCTTACGTGGCGCTGTTGTATCGTCACTGTATCGAGGGGCGGGACGGGTGGCGTGTGGAGGGGCTCGATTTTAGATTTCATTTGGGTAGTGTAACAGCCTTAAGGGTTAATTTTGTCACTCACTCACTGACCGGTCATCAAAACTCTTAAGGCACTTCTAGCTTCAAATTTAGAATACACTTAGTGTTTAGTGTATAAATCAAGGAAAAACTAAAATATTTAACAATTTCGGTCCAGTTTTCAAGATACACCAGCTGCATAGATAAATATATAGTATTACAAATTTAGCAAGCAAGTAAAGATTAATAAGAATGCCTGAGACTTGGCTCTACAAAATATCCCACAACTTTTTACGGTAGAAGAGTTTCGAGATTTAGCCTCTTTTTTCATGGAATGTTTTTTATGGGTCTCTTTGTTATCAGATATTACGACGGTGACAAGAGCCAATACGTGGTGTCTCGGTTCCACGGCAAAGAGGAGGTGTTTGTCGACAGCGTGCGGCTGTGCGGCGAGTTCAGCCCTCAAGCGCCAAAGAAGGCTTGCATCATGCTTCGGATACAGGTACACTTGAGATTGGCCGAAGTCGATCCAAAAAGCAACTCTACCGACCAGGATAGAAGAATCCAATTCCAATAACACAATATTAGAACATTACAGCCACGCCGATGATGATATTTCGTCAATGCCAGCGAGACAGAAATTGCTGAGCTACGCGCGTCATGTTCGTAACTTATAAATACAAAAAAAAACTTAAAACTGGAGCACTTACGGCCGTACTCATAAACCTTCTACAAACCTATTTTGACTGAAATGGCGTTGAAATTTGTTTGTGTATCTGTCACTATGACCTTTGTGTTCGTAAGAAAGGGGCAACGCACATTCAACTTAGTAGAGGCATTTTAAGTTTTATGAATAAGGGGGTTAATCTATTACAATAATGCTGACCCCCACACTACGCATCGCCTGTCCCGTGGACAGCTAGTTGTGCTGTGGTACGAGTATGCGGTGGGTTTTCCGAAACTTTTTTGAAATAAGTATGTGGAGTAGTGCGTCATAATTTTGTGCTTTACGAAGAGTTCCCTGCATGAGTCACGAGGTTTCACACCAGCCAGCGTCCGTAATGCCCGTTTTTGCATTATGAAGACTCGATTGGCATCCGTTGGGTTTCCCCAGATGAGTACTCCATATGTCATTAATGAATGGAAATGAGCATAGTACACCGGGGTTTTAACTAGTGTTACTGGAATGGCACATTAGGACTTGTTTCTTTTTTGCAGCGTAACCCGACGGTCGGCGACAAGTTCGCGTCCCGCGCCGGCCAGAAGGGCATCTGCTCGCAGAAGTGGGTGGCCGAGGACCTGCCCTTTACCGAGTCGGGCCTCATGCCTGACATCCTGTTCAACCCGCACGGCTTCCCCTCGCGTATGACCATCGCCATGATGATCGAGTGTATGGCCGGCAAGGCGGCAAGCGCGCACGGACATGTAACTATTCACTTTTCTCACTTCATGTTTCATAATCTTCAATAGGGAACATATATTTCAGTCACGCTGACGTGGGTGGGAACGTGCGTAAGCGCGATAAGGACAACTATAGATTCGACTTAAAATCTTATGTATAGATCGAGGTTTAGGTCACTGTTTCCTAACCTAACCAAAAGTAACGACATTTTGGAAACTGTATAGAAAGATGATCTGTGTCAGACTGTTTTGATGTTTAGATTGTTGTTGAGCTTCTAGTTTGCCTTCGTCCTTCGTGGTATTCAGATATATTGGGTGTGATTAGCATATTACTTCGCTTCTGTTAATTTAAAAAAAAAACGAATTTTGGTGAATCAATTACTCTGACTGTAACAAATATGCATCATCGCGTCATTATCATGCATGGGTTTAAAAGAGAGATATAGTGGACGCGAATTATCGCACATTTACCGGAACCGCTTCATCTTATATACTCGAGATAATTTGTTAAATTGACCGAATAGGGAATATGCATGTGATTTAGAAATGGACAAAAAAAATCATGAGTAGTCTTTATTGCTTAATAAATATACAAATAATCATGTTTCTATTAACAAATTTAATTATTTAAAAGTAGTAATTTTCAAATTCTCTCGCAAATTTCCAAAACGCAACGCTATTGGCGGAGCGAATCGTGACGTCACCGTGCACTCGGGTGTCTACTGTCAACAGGTCGTCTGTATGATTATTGAAAGTTATTCGCAATGTTTAGCCGTTGTTTATGATAAATAATCAGTGTTTTTTGGGAATTATTAACTGAAAGCAGTGACTCCTTGTGAAAAAAGACTCGCCACAATGACTGGAAGCGGTTTTGTCAAGGCACAGTCGGATAATCTGCCTAAAATTAATGTGTTCATGATGACTAAGTACGTAGGTACCTCGTAGAGGTGCCTTTCTTAAATAAGTGTAATAACAAACCAGTACATATGTATATTATATAATCAAAGATATGTAGGTATTAGGTATGTTACATGTTGAGAACATCTTTATGAACATAACAAACTTAGGTTGTTTTCGTCAAGAGTTATAAATAAAACAAATTTGTGTAGGGCACTCAGTAAAAACAAAGAAACTTAGCTAAAACGTTTCGTGATAAAAATCAACACACGTAGTCAACTGTTGATCAACAACAATCATAATATTTGTAACATTAATAACTAAAAAATTGGGATTCCGAATAGTTTTATGAATAAGTACCTATATAATTAAATTTTTAGGTTAGGTTATTGTTTATATTGTTCGCGATTCGTAATAAAAAAGATTTTAGGTACAAACATATTTAATACTCACTTCGAAATGATCTTCACAGCAATATAAACTATTCAAGCACGATACATTATCTCTCCTCATCGCCTTACACCGCTTTTTTCTTATATTTGCATCTTTGGGCATATGAAAATATATCACGCGAGGTGCAGTTTTAATGTTATTTTCACACATGGGGGCAATACAATATTTATAATAAGCTTTTGTGTGCGCTTCCGTTACAATAAGTTGATCTTACAAGCTTTAATCACTCACTTTTATTAAAACTGTGTAAAAACTTCGTTGTTAAATTATTCTAAGTGCACGGTGACGTCACAAAATGAGCGCGCCAAAATGGCGGCTTTTCAATCGTCCGAAAATGATAGTAGTTTTAATTAATTTTTTTTAGCTCATTTAATAATAGTGTGAAAGTGTTATATTTTTTTCCGGTTTTATAATTACTTATAGAATAGTTTAAAAAAATACATGAATTTACCCTATTGTATACATATGTATCACTAGCTTCTGCCCGCGACTCCGTCCGCGTGGAACTCGTTTATATCCCAGCTCCATACAAACTTTTACCCCCCATTTCACCCCCTTAGGGGATGATTTCGGGGATAAAACTATCCTAGGTCACTCTCCATCCCTTCAACTACGAGTATCTCCACTTAAAAAATCACGTCAACTCGTCGCTCCGTTTTGCCGTGAAAGACGGACAAACAAACGCACACATACACTTTTATAATACTAGTATGGATTTATCCATGATGGACTGACTGAAGCCCTGGTAAAGGTCGCTGTATGCGGGTGGCGCAGGACCGGTCAATTTAGCACTATTTGGGGAGGCCTATGTCCAGCAGTGGACATCTTTCGCCTGATACGACCATGATGATATGTATCAACACCCAGGTGCACGACGCGACCCCGTTCCGCTTCAACGAGAAGGACACGGCCATCGAATACTTCGGTCGGCTGCTGGAGTCCGCGGGCTACAACCACTACGGCACGGAGCGCATGTACAGCGGCGTGGACGGCCGCGAGATGCAGGCGGACATCTTCTTCGGCGTCATCCACTACCAGCGGCTCAGGCACATGGTCTCCGACAAGTGGCAGGTAAGTGTTGGTTATATGTGACACGAGTGGTCCAGGCCTGCGGCTGTCAAGCGGCGGTCGTGGGTTCGAATCCCGGCTCGTACCAATGAGTTTTTCGGAACTTATGTACGGAATATTTACCGTTAGCTTTTCGGTGAAGGAAAACATCGTAAGGAAACCGGTCTAATCCCAATATGGTCTAGTTTTCCTTCTGGGTTGGAAGGTCAGATGGCAGTCGCTTTCGTAAAACTAGTGCCTATGCCAAATCTTGGGATTAGGTGTCAAAGCGGACCCCGGGCTCCTTTAGGGCCACAACCGGGAATAACGCTAGGAGAATGATGACTTATTACTGATAGGCGTTAGATTACATTAGAATTTATTTCATGATAAAAGATTACATTACAGATTTGCACACATGTAAAAAAAATGGTTTATCACGATCGTCAAAAACAGAGAAAAAAGATGTAATAATAATTCAATGTCAAATCCAGACTCGTATATCCTTCAAATTAGTATACAATAAAAGGTATTTATAGGTCACAGCTCATTAGAGCCACCCGGCGCCCGACCTGCACCGCCTCGCCTCGTAAATGTACTAACTACAGAGTTGATGCAGTGAGCGCATGCCTGTACAAATCCATATAAAGAATGCTAACCGCTTGAGGCGAGGCGGTACGGGTCGGGCGCCGGGTAGCTCTAATGAGCTGTGACCGTTATAGGTGGCACACTTAATACTGATAGGCGTTAGATTAGATTACATTAGAATTTGTTTCATGATATAAATTGCATTACAATATTGCATACATGTCAAAAAAAATAGAATTTTTACCACGATAATATAGGTGCCGGTTAATGTACAACCATGATAATGCACGACCAAAATAATGTACAGCCCATTAATCCGCGACCATACTGTACATGGATTATCAGGCCGTCCATTATTACCTTGAACAAACTTGGTCCGGGGCAGTAATTGGAAGCCAATTTTGTACGAGCTGATAATGCACGGCCCAATAATCCGAGTCCCTGTGGCTTCGGATTATCGGGCTGTACATTATCTGTGCGGACTAATAATCTCCAGCGAATCATAAATGGTCCACAAAAACTGGACGCGGATTATCAGGCTGTACATTATTGGGCCGTGCATTGGTTATTAGCTCCCGATAATACATTTACGTTTTGCCTTGAATACTTTTTTAGGGTTCCGTACCCGAAGGGTAAAAATGGGATTTTTGATGATTGATTGCCTGATTGATTTTGCCGTTTTGTTTGTCACCAGGCAAACTAGCTATCTCAAGAACCGCGATAGTTAGACAGTTGAAATTTTCACAGATGATTATTAGATGGGTATTTCTGTTGCCGCTATAACATCAAGTACTAAAAACAAAATAAAATAAATATTAAAGGGGGCTCCCATACAATAAACGTGATTTTTTTGGCATTTTTATAGATAATGGTACGGAACCCTCCGTGCGCGAGTCCAACTAGCACTTGGCCGGTTTTTTTGTATGAAAGTATCATGTAGCGTATCATGTGGTAGGTGAGAACGACGGGCGTGGTGGACAGGCTGACGCGGCAGCCGGTGAAGGGGCGCCGGCGCGGCGGCGGCGTGCGGCTCGGCGAGATGGAGCGCGACGCGCTCCTCTCGCACGGGGCCGCCTTCCTGCTGCAGGACCGGCTGCTCGAGTGCTCCGACAAGTGCCAGGTACCTTTTTTTTAATATTTAATAACTTAAAAACACCTATAAAAAAAATGTAGAACCATTGATTTAGAGGACGAGTTAAACAAACAATGTAATGTGTGTGTGTGTGTGGTTATGATTTCCCTCAAATTCGACCCGGATCGACTTTAGGACTTCAAGCATTTTCTCAAACAAATAATGGGCTTCGAAGTGTCACGTTTCGGGGGCAGCGAGACGAGAGATCCGTAATGACATTTCAATGGCAAGATGGTCTTTTTTAATTTCCATTCCACAATTTGTGGCACAGCATCACGGCGTTCAGCCATGAAAATTAAAGTTTGATTTCTTGGAGTTTTTTAATTTATTTCATTGCATTTTTTAGAAAAGCACTATACATACCTCGGCGTGAAAAGGGTTGCCACAGCAATGTATCGCGTTATTCGCGTTTGTCATTTTTAACCGACTTCAAAAAAAGGAGGAGGTTCTCAATTCGGCTGTATTTATTTATTTTTATTATTATTATTATTTTCAATGTTTGTTACCTCAGAACTCCGTCATTGATGAGCCGATTCGAAAACTTTTTTTTTGTTGGTATGTATATACTTCCAGGTGGGTCCCATTTTTTTTTAAATTCAGTTAGATGATGGGATCCATGAGGAATTGAGGGGACTCCTCAATTTTATTTGGAACGCGTGTAGTGATTTTGGTATTTTCTGTTATAACTCGTGTATTTACATCCGGAATCATAAATTTGGTGGCGAGGAATTCCTCAATTATGAACTTAAAAGTGCAAAAGTACGTCACAGGTTCTGATAAGATTCCGTTGAAATAGGAACTAATGAAGTGCCATTGGTGATGATCTTGGGGAATCGATAGAAGTCAAATATTATCGGCCCACATACAGCGATTCGGTTTTTTTCTATAGTAGGTAATCAACGCATTTGCTATCGGAAATCAGTTCATGTGGTAAATTGTAAAAAAAATAGGAAATGTTCTCGTGGCTTGGCGGAGTACTAAATTGAAGTCGGTTAAAACTTTGTTTTTAAAGTAAATTTTAACGGGGCGATTGCAAACATGACTTAGAGTTGTACCATGCCTAGTGTATGTACTTATCGACAATTATAGTACTTTATTTGTATCTCGGATGGAGTTCGATCTCAATAAAATAATTTCCTCATTTACCTAGCTGATTGTAGTCCATTCGTTATTTGTCATCCAGTAAACATATTTTTTATTAGAATTACTAACGAGCTATAAGTATCTAATTTAATTAGATGCAAAGTGTTTTAATTCACGTCTCGAGTTGAATTATATTTGGTTCGAATAGGTCGATTTGTGCTAGGCTGTCCCCGAGTATTTATTTATTCATTGAAATAAAAATGTTAATTTAATGTAACTTTCACCAAACGCCGGGTGCCGTTTCCCACCGGATCGACCTATAAATGAAAAATGTATGGAAGCAACTGAAGGAAAAGCAGATTCCGACAAAATCAAGCATGATTTGCTCAAAGCATTTTTTTTAATCTAACTACATACCAATGAATAGTAACAGAAAAAATCTAAAACCAGGGGCTATTCCAACTCTAGAAGTACACTGTTTAATGGAACAGGTTAAAATCTTTATTATAATTATATTAATATAAAAACTTACACAGAGTATGATGGGTCGTGGATCTGGAATACTTTGCGCAATACTAACTCGAACTGAATTCTTTGTGATGGGGTATACCGCCCCATTAAATAAGCCCATGAGATGACCTAATAGAAGCACTAAAGACAAGGAATATTTATCTCATGAAGGTGCTTTAAAAAGGTATATTTTTAAATGCACACCTGTATAATTTTTCAGCACACTAGGTAACTCCACTAATTAACTGAATGCATACCAGTAAAAAGAATGCTTTGCAAAAAAAAAACAATTGCAAACTAAACATGTCCTACAAAAAAAACCAAAAAAGCACTTAAAACGAAATGACCTGTTTTATCGAATTCACACCAAAAATGTGATTCGTACATTGGATATATGATTTATAAAACCAAAATACTAATTGTTTATCAAAAATACTAACTTGCACTCTAAATTGTAAAACGTTACTAGGGAATTGCTTTTTGTTGCTCTGTTTTACGCTCGCTCCTTCGCGCTCGCTCTTTAGCTTCTAACGCGAGTGCGAGGGAGATCGAGGGGCAGCTATAAAAAGGGGGGCCGGGGGGGCTAATACCCCCACGAGGGGGTCTCGGAGGGCGAACCCCCCGCAGTGAAAAAACTCCATATACTTGTAACAATGGTTTGATTTGCAGGTTAGGTTATGGTTAGCTTCTGTCCCTTAGAGCGAAAATAGGCACCCCGCCAAGCGGGGGGACGTCGACACGCTGGCGGTTAGGTTAGGTTAAAATAATTGCCATAGACGCTTCTTGACGTGATCTGACACATTTGTGTGCCAGTGGTTAGTGCATGTTATGTTAGCATTTGATTATTTTTTTGTGTACAGTCAGCGTCATATAGTTAGTAGCCCCCAAGGTAGCCAAATATTTCGTAACACACCCTTATTCTTACAGTAATAAAGACGTGTACCGAAATATTTGGCTGCCTTGGCTGCTACTAACTATATGACGCTGACTGTACTTAATTACACAAACATGACTGATTAAATTGGGTTTTATTAAGAATACACGATGTTCCTAAAGTGATGTTGTACTATGGAATTGTTAGATAATATACCCTTTTTATATAACTTCAGTAAAATAGTTCTGCAAATACCATTAAACAGTAGCTGAATTTGGTTTATTTAGTGTGCATAATTAGTGTGCAAGTCAGTATTTTTGGTTTAACTTTGGAATATTTTGTTCGAAAAAAGGGAATATACAGATATTGATTTAAATACATGCCCTTTAAAAATGTATTAATGTCAAATATATATAATATTTGTTATTGAAACAAATGGCATGGTATATTAGATGACTTTAGTGCAATTTTATTACTATACTGATCAGAGTATGTCATATCCTTTGTCTCCCTGTCACATACTCCTTGTATATGTATATATTAAAATGTCTCAACACTACTACAGAGCAAGTAGCAGTGTTATTATGGCTGTGGTTTTCTGCAAGGCGGAGGGTACTTCCTCTTTTGGGCTGCTCCAAATTCGAGCGGGATGACATTTCGCTGTGCCCTACCTCACCAGTGTGCCCTACCTCACTACTGTACTGTACGTATTTTGTTAAAAAATTGTGAGGATGTTTTCGTGAGCTACACGATTTCTCTGACAGTTGCTTTCAGTACCAACTCCATTTAAAGCACTTGCAAACTGCGTGGATGAGGTCGCGCACTAGATCAGCCCTTGGTACCCGATTACTTCGGGTGAAACTCACAGAAATAGCACTACTGCTATGACTAGACTGATATTTATCAGGTTCGGATCGGCCGCAGTACGCAAACGCTCTTACTCTAAAGAAGTAAAGAGAAAGAGAAAAAGAAAGAAAAATACCTAGGCCTAATATTAGATAAAAACCTGAATTGGAAACCGCACATAGAAAAAATTAAGTTAAAAATTACCTCATTAATAGGAGCACTACGAGGTATTGCTAGATTTCTTCCACACCAAGTGAAGTACACGATATATAACGCCTTGGTTAAACCCCATCTCGACTACCTAATTGAAGTTTGGGGCACGGCGGCTAAAACTAATCTTAAAGCAATACAAATAACTCAAAATAAATTAATCAAAACTCTATTTCAATACAACTACCTAACACCGTCCAACAAAATATATAAAGAAACTAAATTACTTAACATAATGGAATCGTACATATACAATACATGTGTTTTAGTTCGTAAAGTTTTAAATAAAAACATACTTACTCAAATAAACTTTACAAAAAAGAAAACCAAGCAAAAAATCCGGCTTCGAAATGCGAACGATCTAATTTTGCTTTCACCACGAACAAACTATGGGAAAAAATGCTTGTTGTATGAAGGTGCTCAGCTGTACAACAAGCTCCCCAAACATATAAAGAACACAAAGTCAGTATATCGTTTCAAAAAAATGCTCAAAAAACATATAATAAATATGAACACACAAGGAAATGTATATTGATTTAAACTTTCACGAACACATTTTCTAAACAAAACGAAACTTGATCGCCTAATATTATATCGTAATTTATATATTAACACCGATGTTTAGAACGTGTCGTAACTTAATAACAATTATTAATATATATATATATATATATATATATATATATATATATATAATAGTACTTATAATAATAATAAAAAAAAAAAAAACTACCGTTTATACCAGACTTTCACATACCTACATATAAACAAATACAAAACACACAGAAATAATGTATAGCAAATTAACAAAATAAATACAAAAACTATATAATAATGGTATCATATATGTATATCTATCACCTAGTGACAAAACGAAATACCTACAAAACAAATACGCTATGCCACTTCCAGTTTGCGTAACTCAATGATTTCGTTATCTTACAACTCGGCGCACGGATCTTCTAGCTGTGTTGACAATATGTACCGGCAGAATACTGTCGGAGTGTTGTGCAAAATTACCCACTTTTATGTATTGAATTACCCTCTTTTTATACTTACTACCATATTTTATGTTTAATTTTAAGTTCTCATAATAAGTGAATTGTAAAATTCTTCATGAGAATAAATGATCTTTAAACCTAAACCTAAGTAGGACCCTTTCACATAAATGTATTTAACTATAAACATACTTAATAACACCATACCATACTATATTCCAAGAATATAAAATATCGATAGTTATGATTTTAGCCTCACCTCTTTTTCGTATTCTAAATTTCCAAATAGTTGTATCACCATAGAGAATAGATAACATAGATAGATAGAGATAGTAACATGGGACCTTTGGTTTTGGACGTAATCAAACGTCAAGTTCATTTGAACAGGTCCCTTCATTTTGCAATAAATAATATAATGTCAATTTCCGTCATAATGCGTCACGCTCACACACGTTAAGATATGCTTTTACGCGAGAAGGAGAGCATGTATCAAGACTATTCACATTATTATTTTCATACTTGAAAACCCCTTTCGAAATTGGCTCCTATATTGATAAAGAATTGACGGCCATTTGACATTTTTTTGGCATTGGATATTAGACCGCAAGTCATGCAGTTTTGAGTTAGTTTTCGTTCTAATAATTACAACTGTTGAAATCATAATGGAATTAAAAGTTTTTACCAATAAGATGCGTTTTGCAGTAGTGTTAACATGTATAAATTCAGTTATGGTTGTGTTGGGGTGGCTACGCAGGATCCCATAGTAACTAGCTAACGGGCCGTTTCCATCTTATTTAAGTATTCCGTGGTCATTGTCAAAAATTTGGCATAAATCAAACTAGAGGGCGCAGAACTAAATCTACAGCAGCGCCTCTATTAGGTCCACACCAAAATGTAGTAAGAACTATTCAGATTTTTTTTAGTGCGCGAGCTACACAAAACTCTTGAAAACTACGGTCATATTTAATTACTCTCAAATTTCGACTGGGCTCGGCTACGACTCCATTTAAAATATTAAAACCCTTTTCGATCTAACGTGTCGTCGTCGCACACCGTGTCGGAAGCAGCTCTTTCGTTATCCCCGTTGCATTAAGCCTGCAACACACTGGCGCGGCCTGCGGTAGCGGACAATAGTTAATTTGACAGCTACTGACAAGTTTACCAGCGCCAGTCTGTGAGAGGCATTATAAAGGAGCCCGGGATCCGCTTGCCACCTAATAGCAAGGATTTGACCTTTCAACAATTTTTTAATGTCTCCAATAGGGGATGATTGGTGTTGAATTTTCCCAAAAAGGATTATAAATATTGTGATATGGAGAAAAAAGTAAAGCAGGGGATTCAATAATCACAAAGTTATGTGTCCAAAGTTTCAAGAAGGGCTGCATACTGTCCCTTTTCCGCAAACGCATCTTTATATGAAACTATAGTCATTTACTCTCTCACTCTAAACGGTTGTAGCTTCGTAATTATTTGAGTAACTGAATGGAATTTTCGTTCTAGGCATATTTTTGCATTCTTTCTTTTGGAGTAATAATATATTCTGAGTGTACACCCGTATTGCAATAGCATCGCGGATGTCTTCAGATTCACTAATACATGAATCATCCGCCCGGCGTTTGGGGCCCTAGCTCTGGTCAGATAAGCAACCGCAAGGCACGCAATAAAACGCGTTCATTGCCATGTACACGTCCAACCATATTATAATATATAAGTATGTTACTTAACATTATTTTGTATGTTCAGTTTAATTTGTTTCGCATTGGTAATAAAAATAAATAATATATATTTTTATGGACAAAACACGTGATCGAATTCCATCGTTGCCGACACGTTTTCCATTTAGTTTAATAGAGTTTAGAAGTCATAAACCGTTTCGATATAATTCCACATCTCATTATTTATTTATACGTAAACCTAAATGACGGCAACTAAAGAGGAATTCAGTAGAAATGGCAAAAAATGTTAACGAACCAATGTACAAAATTACCGTTTAATGAATCCTATTAACGATTGATACACTTGATCATTATGTTCATGTGAAATTTAAGTTGTAATAACGATCCATTTACATTATTTTAATGACGTACAACATATGAGCGTATGTGTAAAATAGTAAAATGTTGTTTACGTGTTTTGCCATTTCTATTGAACTCCACTTAAGGGTGAAGTTCCGATGATGATATGATATGACAGATAAGTAGTAATTATAACACGGTATTTTTGGATACTTTCTTAATGCATACAAATTTGTAAGAACGTATGCTACTCTTAGAAAGGGTTAACGTAACGTTGGTACATACAGTCTACGATGGTTTTTAAAACTAAAGGGTATCATTTTATTAAATGTCTTTTTTCTTGTTACGCGGCAAATGGACCTAAATTTACGACCTAGATCCAAATCATGCGATTTGATCCACTACTCAAAACAAATGTAGTTCATTTTTAATTCGTATTTTTTTGTGCGTTTTATCCTTTTCGTTAAACTACCTCACTGGAAATATACATGTGGCATTATTAGCCATAAGGGTGAGTATTCACCAGAACTGTGAGAGGTGCGAGCGAAGAGCGAGGAAAAATTCCACCCATAGCGTTGGTAGCGTTGCTCACGCATCTCTTCCTATTGTTGGAGGTTTTCCTCGCACACCGCTCCGCCACTCTCACAGCTCTGCGGCCCTACTTGCTATATCCTCCTCTCTGTCGGTTAAATATGTAAGTGCGAAACAGAGCTAGACGATCGAACGTAGTTGGCGTTTTATAGTAGCCGCTCTAGTGGATACTCACTCTTAGCCAGTGAACTGCGGCGCATGAGGCTATAGCCGCGTATCCATTTGAGCAGCCTCAGGCCGAGCAGCCGCAACTTGAGGCAAACAGCCTCAAGTCGAGGCTGCTCGGCCTGAGGCATAGGCTCGAGGCACGTTGCGGATCAAGCTGAGGCAACACGCCTCATCGTGATCCGCGACTTCCGAGCCAGTTTAAAACAACACGCAAGGCAACACGCCCGTGTCCATCGAATGCACGCCTCAGACTGAGCACGGCAAAAAAACCGACAAAACATGGGTCGGCTCGCGACGCCGAATTTGCCTCGTGTCGCGGCGCGCCTCACGTTGAGGCAGCGGCTCCACTTGCGCAGCCTCGGAGCGAGACAGCCGCTCGGCCCGAGGCTGCCTCTAGTGTATACGCGGCTTAAAAGCTCGATGTTGTCCGACAGGCGATAATGTGCGCCAAGTGCGGGTCGCTGCTGGGCCCGATCGTGGGCGATGCGCTCGGCCGCCGGGACTCGTGCCGGCTCTGCGGCGAGGGCCACCTCGTCGCGCTCGACATCCCCTACATCTTCAAGTTCTTCGCCACGCAGCTCGCCTCCGTCAACATCAATGTCAAGCTTAATTGTGACATAAACCGCGCCGTTAAGAGAGAAAAGATTTAGATGTATACTATTAGGAAAATAAATGTGATAATCTCCTTCATTTTGTTGTGATTTACTCCAGTATATGTACTTCTTTTTGCATAGTCAGATGCAAAAATATCGACACTGCTATAATATATCGATCGCTTAACTGTGACGATGTCAGAGGTCCCGTCCGCCCCCGCTCCCGTAAGACGGGACTCACAAGCACCGGCTCAGTCAATCGGTAAGCCTATAAATGTCTAGATGCCTACTCTATTTCATTGAAGATATACCTGAAACGTAGGTATTTTTGCATTGAATTGTACCAGCTGCCTAGTTTTCATTCCCATTTCATACGAATTTTAATTTTATCAGAAGTGGGTTCATTGTAAATCGGATAATATATTTCCTGGTAAGGTAAAACTTTACCGGAGAAGAACTAGGTAGAGTCTGCTGGCAAACGTCATACGCGTATCTTCATAATAAGAATTGATTCATTTAGCACACAAAACACGGAAAAAATAAATCTATTCAAAGAATTACGGGAATTGAACATGTGAAAAGTTAATACATTTCTATTAGTTTACCGGCAACGCCTCTCCTTTCCCCGCAGCCGATTCGGTCGTACATACCTACCCATATGGCATCTGAAATGCATTTGCACCGATAATTGCATTTACTTGATAATTTGTAATTACAAATTAATGTAGTCAATCTGTCATATGTCGTTAAGTTCGTTTTATTAAGCATATCAAAACGAGCGATTGCTTCAGCCAATTTCTCGGCAAAGCGAATGCAGTCATATTAGCTATGCGGACGCGCGCGGCGGCGACCAGCGCTCTTGCGTTAAACGTGCCACTATGCATTCCTATTCTTCCTGTAGTCGCACAGGCATGAGTCGGGGGAACGTATCTGCTTACATTGTGGCATATGTTATATCAATCGTGATCGTCGCAGGAGAACAAAGTCTAAGGCACAGTGTTAACCCTTTATCACGGGCTCTAGCCCCCATCAGAATGCACCAGTACCAGCTAATATGGAACTACTATTGCTTGTATGTTGCGTGCCGCGGGTGTTGCAAATATTTATACGTTCCTAGGATCTCGCCGGACTCCATTACATTTGAGTTGTTCCCTACATGGAATTTCGCCGCGACGCAGCAAGGACAGCTACAGACCACCAGGCCGCTGAAAAACTATTCAGTGTTAGCCGAGAACAATTTGTCAGTACTTTTACAGCGAATGGACTATTACAAACGTTTGTTACTAATTACGTCCCTTCAAGAAAGTGGCCTTTTACCTGTTGACAATACACTAACTAAAAGTACTTTACAGAGCTCTAATAACCTAAATAAGCCTCTTAACAAATTTAATGGTACAACAAAAACTATTAAAACCAGTGCTACAAAGGTGGGTATAATCCAAAAAAATGATTACAAAAGTGGAAGAAGAACTAATGAAGTGAGCAGTACAGCCAGCGCGCAGAGTGACATCCAACCATCCGTGTTTCTGCCAAATATGACAGATGATAAACTAGATACCACTGATCGTAAAACCGCGATCGTGCTAAATACTGGGAATGTATCTATCGTTAATTCGCCCTCGGACGCAGTGATTAAGGAATCTATTCCAAAAGTAAACAACGAGCCAATACAGTTAAAAACTATTACCAACGACTCTTCCAGCAGCAGAAGTGCAACGGATCCAACAAACCAATCAAATGATGACGCAAAAAGAGACCTTCTTTTCAGAAAATTTCGGAATCAACTTGATCAAGTCGAACGTAAGTTTCTGTTGGTGAGTAATTTGTCCCACCAATACTTTTTCTATCTCTGACCCTAACGTGGCACCAACGTGATCTCTAATATGTAGGGTACGGTCAGGGGGTGGGCAGGGGTATTCATCTAAGTACATAAATAAGGACATCTGTACTATTTACGTACGTAAGCGTAGGTACCGTAAGTGTAGGTACCTACACTTACGGCACTTACGACATACTTTCACCGCTATACTCACTGCTCCTACTACCCACTCATAAAGAACGTATGGTGGAACATATCTAGGTTTAGCAATGCACCCAAAAATATTCATAAGTCAAAGCACGTCGATAGGCAGATACCTGAAGCTTAATACAAGTGTATTAAGTAGGTATAAGATAAAACACACATGATATTTCGCTTTGCCTTATAGCTACTTAACAATAGGCATCCGTTTTACCTACCTACTTATTTATAATGTGTAACATTCATTTATTTTAATTTGCAGTCAGTTTTCAAAAAGTTGAGTGCTATCAGTCCAGAAGATCGCAAAGAAAACGGTATCAGCTTTTTACAGTCTGGATTCTTCTTGTATCAGCTGCTGTTGTCGTTGTCTATGACATTGGATCGGAATGTGGTCCGGGAAATAGAAGTGTTTTTGGGTTCAAATATGCCTGAAGCTGTAAGTATCATATAAAACCCTAAGGTAAACGCCCACCATGCTTAACACCTATTGTTTTGACATAATTAGTATTAGGCCGCTGTTGTCCGTCCGTCCCTGTACCACGTTTGAAAATGAATATAGTTTATTTTGGTTTAACATTAGTTTAACTCAAAGGTTTTGATATTATATTGAGCTGTACATTTTGTAGGAAAAAATAGAGATCTTAGAACGGACCACAAAATGGCTGCCAAAATCCGACGACGTGCTAAAATTCCGATGGTCATCGCGGCTGGTTCTGCGGCGTCAGTCGGACGACGCGGGCGGGCTGGCGCGCGCCGCCGCGCGCGGCTCGCTACAGCTGAGTTGGCTCGACGGCAACGAGACCGCCTCTAATCTCACCGAAACCCTCAACAATATGGTAAACTTTAGCCACATTTGCGTAGTCTCTTATTAACCCATCCAACACAAAGAAAACATTCGGAGATATTAGTATCGGCTACAGTAATTTTTGCCTTATAAGTGATGGCTTGTAAACTATTACCTACTCATAGCTACATAACGTCACTATTGAGTTAAATATGCTAGATTATCTAATTAGTGGTACAAATAACTATTTTCTATAGACGACCCCTCTATAGAAAAGTGCGATTAGTACTTATCGAGAGGCAAATCATAGATGGTATGTTCGATTTAATTTTCACCTTCATAATTCATACTCACCAACTGAACTTTCAACGTTAGTTAAGCTATATCCCGTTCCCGAAAGCTAAATAAAGCTAATGATTGTTAATGAACACTACGTACAACATTGTCCAGCACGTCTATCATGGTACGGCCGCGACATACTCTCGATTTTTCTCGCACTATACCGCGAAGTGTTCTAATAAGAGAGAGACGGAAGTGCGAGAAAAATCGAGAGAGCTCGCGCGCCGTCGCATGATAGCCGTGCAGTTTGGATTGATATGGGTGGTGTTAAAGGTGTTGTCAGACTCCGAGGGCAGCATGCACGACACCTTCGAGGAGGACGAGGTGGCCGGTGGCGTGTGCGCCGCGGTGCTGGGCACGGCGTGCGTGCGCGGCGCGTGGCGCGCGGCGCCCACGCTGCTCAACGACTCGCTGCTCTTCCGCGACGCGCCCGCCGCGCCCAGCCGCACCTCGCGCTTCTTCCGCCTCAACGACATCATGGCCTACTCACACTTGCACGAATGGGACGCAGAGGTCAATATTCAATACTTTATTTAATAAATGTTACACACGTGTTACATTGGAGGTAAGGTCTATTGCAATAAGTAGGTACGTTACGTAGTATATATTTGCTGAATGTTTTGAGATACCTATTGCACAAAATTAATAAGGATCGCGCGGAATGTAAACGGCTATCAAGACCGCGTAAGTTATGAAAGAAATAATAAACACGGCGCTGTTGAGAATGTTGGAAAGCTGAAGCCAGACCGACACCTGTTTCGGCTCCTCGACCGTGGTTCCGGCGTCGTCTTCCGCGAGCGTGACCTTCTCGTCGGAGGCGGCGCGGTCCGGGTCGAACTCGGTGAAGACGGCGTACTTGACGGGGCCCGTCGCGACCAGGCGCGTCAGCCGCAGGACCCACGCCGGCGCCGGCGCCACGCGCTTTCGGAACGACATCAGCAACAGCGTTAGCAGCACCGCAGACAGTGTCACTATCATGGAGTCTCGTATGAATAGTAGAATAATGGGCGTATCCGCACTCTCCTTGGGAATTTCGTATCCGATTTCTGTTAGGAATATGAAGTGGCAGAAAAGACTAAAACACGCCATAATCAACCTTGTATTATCTTTGATATCTAACATCAACGATATCAATGTCAACATGACGATCGCGACAGAAGGCACGACTACGATTGCGGCCGGCCCAGCCGCTTCACGTTGCATCACGAACGTATATTTCAGCATTGGATAGGTATCGTTTGGGCAACAGGAATATTTACCGGCGAACCTCTTTTTGCCGACGGTCAGCAGTCTCCAGCCGGGTCCATCCTGGTATTCGTCGGTATTCACAGGGTGGGCTGCGTTGAAAGTAAAGTTAATCTGCTCCCCTGTATGCATCCAGGATCCAAAATATAAGGTGCAGTTCTGCGCATCGTAGGGCCAGCGGGTCAGAGTCGTGCGACAGATGCCGGAGTGCGCCATGTGGGGCACGCACTTCACCGTCCCGTTGGCCCACACTTTACAGGTCGTGTAGAACGAGTCTGACTGGTACCTGCTCGCGTCCGCGTTGAACAGCGCCAGGCGCGGAGTCCATATCTCGTGGCTCTCTAGTAAAGTCATATTTATACCCCCGTAATCACCGGGCTTCCATTTTAAAAATTCATCTTTCCACTCCATGGATACCCAGCTGTGAACCGTGAAAGATTCTTCTAAAGAATCGAAGCTAATATACTTGAGCAGGATGCCGACCTCTACGTTGACGGCGTCCTGGTGGTTCAGAACGGGGCGGTATTCAGCGTTGTAGGCGCACTTGAGGTCTTTCTGGAGGCGTGCGTCGTCGGAGATGTGCGTGTTCGAGGGGCAGTCCTGGGGCTCCTGGGCCCGGGCGAGCAGCGCGAGCACGAGGGCGGACAAGGCTCGCGGGAACATTCTGCAGCGCGCTCGGCTCTACGACTGCCGCCCGGCGCCGCAACTCCGACCTGCCATTACCGAAATATGATAGGGTCCTACGCCCCCACGATAAGCGTGTAATGGTGATAGCTTTCGTGAGGCGTACCACAATCATTTATCTACCAGTCATTTCGAATATCAAACCAAACCATCGGCAAGACAACGTTCTTATTGTTCAAAAAAAGTTTATCTATACGTAGGTATCAAAAAGGAATCATTTCATTAATCACGTTTAAAAATATTATGAATTCCATTCACGCTACCAATCTTGCCTCACTCGCATTTAATCTTCAGTCTTAATTAGTGGTTACGGCTGACAAAAGCTATTTTTCACACTGGAAACCAATTTGTTTACACGTGTTTTGGTACGGATAAGAAAATATGGTAGCCAGAGTCATGTATGTACACGAGTGTTAATCTTAAAGAAAACGATATGCCATGAAAATGGTGTTGTCACAGTCACACCTTAACGCCTTCTAGTAACCGCTATTTTAATGGAAGAAGGTAGGTACATTTTTTTTCTTTTTCTTTGTAAGTTTTATACTTGTACACCAGTACAGTAGGTATAGGATACCTACTGTATAGTCAGCAGCAAATGGACCTACGCAAATTAAAATTATCTTGTAATTAGAATCGTACGTGTGTTGGTAATTTTGAGTAGGTAGTTGGCACGCGTAAGTACTTCTACTTTTTCACCCACAATATTACATAGAATGCAAGCGAAGCCGCAGTATAAAATATGGCATTTCCAATTGTTCACCTCGAAGGTAACCATGTCATATTTAAAAATATATACCTAACTATATATATATTTACTTTTGTGACCTTCAGAATTTTTACTTTTCAAGCGTCTTGAAGTGTGTTGTGTGACCAAATTGTTTTTTTTTTTGCTCGTGAATAGGTAGGTAGGTAGATACTTCTGTCTGTATCGGCACAACGTACTAGGACTGGATTTTGTATAGCCAATACACGGTAGGAACGTCAACATATTTATATATATTTCAAATTGAGAGTTATCGTTTAAAATGTCGGCGGGATCAAAACGCCACCTTCGTACCGAACTTCGCCCCCCTAGGGAGGTCACTTCAGTAATAGAAATAAATATATTTTATTGTGTTATTTTGATTAAGTTTCAATTGCGGTTGATTTAATAAATAAACATAACTACAACTTAGAAAAGTTCAAAAACCCCCGGCATTTTCATTTCAAAGTCCAATATCTCAAACACGGCTGAACAGATTTTCATGAAACATGGCTAAGAACGCTTGGGATAAAATTATCTATGACACGAAAAAAACCGCATTAAAATCGGTCCATCCGTTAGGGAGCTACGCTACCACAGACAGATACACAGACAGACACGTTAAACTTATAACACCCCTCTTTTTACGTCGGGGGTTAAAAACCGTCATAACAAGAGCTATAAAAATGCAATGTCATATGCTACAACGACTAGAACAGGTAAATTATTTATGTTTACATGAGGAGTTTATTGTTTTTAGGGTTCCGTACCCACAGGGTAAAACGGGACTCTATCACTAAGACTTCGCTGTCTGTCCGTCCGTTGACCGTAGATAGTTGAAATTTTCACAAATTATGTATTTCTGTTGCCGCTATAACAACAAACACTAAAAACAAAATAAAATACGTATATAAGGTGGGCTCCCATATAACAAACGCGATTTTTTTGCCGTTTATATAGATAATGTACGTAACCCTTCGTGCGCGACTCTGACTCGCACTTGGCCGGTTTTTTAGAATACATTATGTAGTCGGTTTTTTTTTTCCATACGTGTGTAAGTCCTTTTAGATATGAAATCCTGAACCCTTCTTTATTTGTAACAGTCGGGTAAACATGGTTTTTTGACAACCCTAAATCATCGTTGTCAAGTCTATGAAAACTCACTAAAGCTCGTCCTACCTTCGCGTATGACCAAAAAAATGTGCGGAACATAGGAGTTCGATTCAATATACATTTTACCTATATAATACACCGTACAGGTGGTGGTATAGCTTAATTTCAATGGTGTGTGCCTATATTCACTCATGTAAGATGAAATTGGCGAAGTGCCAAATATATATATGTATATCAAAAAGCAGGCGAAGTACTACGGGTAGTGGGGCAGAGTGCTCGAACAAATTGTCGTAAATGGGCGTTTTCACTAAATTGTGAATGTTCTAATCTATTATGAAGTTTATTTTCTAAAGTTACTAAAACTGTGATGAGTCCCACCTAAATACGCTTAGTTTTTGAATTATTGATAAACGAACCTGACAGTGTAGTCCAGACCGGTCAGTTCTGTAACAATGTTAATTTCGTTGACAAGCTTTAACTACAAAATTAATCCACAATATTTTGCATTTGTTTTGCTGCAAATTACTTGTTTTTATATAAACAGGTCGTTTAGTAAAACAAACAGTTATTATTGCCTGAAAATAAAACTTTAATGTCAGTTTTGTAACTATTGATACCATTATGTTATTTATTTTGTTTATTTCGATCAATATTTTGTAAAAATCGTTTATAGATGCATTTGTTTTGATGTATATCTTTAGGTAGTTCTCTATAAAAAAGAAACCTTGGGTTAAAAGCGTATATAAAACGAAACAGAGACCAAACAAAGCAACTGAGCAAGTGGGACAGTTACGAAACTGACAAACTCAAAATTCTTAGGCTGGGGTTACATGATGCGCTAAGGTAATGAGAAAACTGTATACATATATATTAATTCGTTTTATTATAATAGAACAATGCGGTAATTATTTAAGATAATAATCAGTCTTGTACGTACTTAATAGTTACAACTGAATACACTTGCATAATAATCGTCAATACTTTGATAAAATCTCGTATTCATGACCAAAAGATCGAACCCTTACATAAAATTTTAAGTTAAAACGCCCTAAGTATGTATTCAACTCACGCGTTGTTAATACATTTTCTTTCGTTTTTTTTCAAATTACTGACGATATCGAGATTTCGAATGGAACGCCCATGTAATACCACCCTATTGACGTCAGTTTTGCAACATTGTCGGTCAGCCTATACGTAACGGAGCGATTTGTTACAAACCTGACGTTACGTTTTTCTACTCAACTACAATCAGAATTTAACACTGAACTCATCTTATGTACATAATAAAACTATTATTTTTGTGAAAAACAGTTGCAGGCTTATCAATTTCCATCTATAATAAATGAACATTATGTAAAAGCTAATATTATTAAAGAAAATTAATCACAAACCTGACTGACGAAACGTGTACGGTCTGTAGTCCACTGACAAAAATTCCCTTCACAACTTCCTGTCGCGTATTGGCGGTTTAAAATTGTTTGCCGACCGATCACGTGTTATTAATGTTGCCATTTCCAAAGTTTAATGTGGATTGGTAGAAATTTCAATGTAGTTGTAGTTTCAAACCTGACTTGTCAGGTGGCATCAGTTTCAATCAATGTTATTTAAATTCAGTTTTTAATTCAAAAGCAGCGAGGTTAAATTCAAAACTTTGTTCATGTCCCCCGTAAGACTCTTTAGATTCTAGTAACATCTTAAACTCGACAGCTATAGTAGAAAAAAAATGCACGTTGTGACTTGCAAAACCATAAAGTTAGGGTGGGACTCGTGAAAAACCGGTATCTTGGCTGTTTGAAAAATATATTATAATTACATTATGCTTATCTTAACTAAAACTATTGACGAAACCATTAGTTAAGTATGTTTTCCATGGGTATAAATTATTAAACTCGGGATAAAGTAATGCTTAACGGAGTAAAAAAATGTTGAACACGCGGGACATCAAAAAACGGGGGATGTCCCTAAAAGTGAAAGTGCCCAAATGTGGACACGCTGGACCAAAGCACCAATTTTTTTTCAGGCACTTGTTAGGTCAATAGCTTTAAGTTTTTGATAGGAACCAACTCCTCCGCGGCAATTATATTTAATTATTAATATCTCGAGTGCTAAGAAACTTAGAATCACAAAGTTGGCGTCTAAATATAGATATTTGGGGTCAGGGAATTCAACTAGATAAGTATTTTACCCATATAACACTGCTGCATGTATGTAAACAGCTTTTTCTTAGAGTTGGGTTAAGTTGTGTTAAAAAAACAATTATTAACATTATTATACTTTTATTACTTGTTATTATAGAAGTAATATATAATCTGCGGAAATTTCAAGTGTCTACACATTACGGTTCTAGAGATATACCGATTGTTATGGGCGGGAAGTCAAATTACGTTTCATGTATGAGAGACCTGTTTAATTTATAATGTATTTTTTATTTTTATGAATGTACGTATATTAAAGCAGCAATAGAAAAACAACTTCTGTGGAAATTTGAACAGTCTAGTGATTGCTGATACGCAGACAGCCGGATGGACAGCGGAAGCTTAGGAACAGGGTTCCGTTTGATATCCTTTGGGAACTCGACTCTAAAAATATCTAGTTGTATTCCTTGACCCCAATTATGTATATTTAGATACTAAGTTTGTGATTCTACGCTATTTAGAAGTCAAAATGTTAATGATATACGTAGGTTATTCAAAATGACCGCCATAAAATTAAAGATGGCCAACGGAGGAGGTGGTTATTCCTATCAAAAACTTAAAGCTATGGACCTAACAAGTACCTGAAAAAAATTTAGTGCTTTTGTCCAGCGTGTCCACATTATCACCTGAAACTGCCCTACTAGGGTGTTTTACGGAAACTTATTAATTGTGACGGGAAGGGCTTACATTTCAGGCGATAGAAATATCGTACGCGTCGCCCGGCCTCACCCTGCTCATCTTGGTGCCGAAGGAGCCTTCGCTGCGTCCGCTCGTGGAGCGGGTGGCCGGCACGGGCCTCGACCACGTCGCCGGGTTCATGCGCCCCATGCGGCTGGCGGTCACGCTGCCGCTCTACACGCTGCGGATGACACTGTTGCTGCCCAACAAACTAGAAGATGTAAGTAGGAGCTAGTGTTGGGTTACTCACTCGTGAGGCACCTCATTTGTCATACTCATTTCGTTAATTTGTCGCATCACATCACGCTTGAAAAATGTACTTCATTCCTCACGAGGCAATGACTCGCGCCTCACTCGCTCTTCATTTATCCATCAAACCTCAAAGCCTCGCCCCTCGAGCTCCGGACTCGCCACCCGCGCCTAACTTTCTCCCATCTACGATACAATATTGTTTGTAGAGGAGGAAGGTAATTATTGAACATGAAAGTAATTGGTCGTCTATTTGTATGTACTATCGGCTGCATTAATGCATGGACACCTTACGGTCTAGTTTCGCTTGCACCGTTTGACATCTACAGCTGATATGATTGCATGCGTTGCGCACAAAATAAACTAGATGGCGCTGCTGGCCAAAAATATTGATATATAGACGAATATAACTTAATTCACTGATAATAATTGACTCCTGTAATCACCAAAAAATTTTCTTGCGATGCGAGTACAATTGACAAGTTTAGCAAGGTTTAATCTACTGTAACCGTATTTGAGTGTGACTGAACTGTCATCCTACCTACTCGTTTATCAAAGGTATATATTTCACAGTTGAAATATGTATACCCGTGATAAACTACTGACCAGTGTCAACAAGAAGATTGGATGGGCTTGTGGATTAGCCTATTAAGTGCAAATGACACGGTGCTGACTGCCTTTTTAGTGTTTTTATGATTTCTGTTTTTTACACTATTTTGCACAGCCAAAAGAAGTTTTTTTTAATATAAATAACAGTAATTAAATACAATTAAATAACTCAAAGAACTTTTCATTTTAAAATAATATTTATTCAGTAGTAGTATTAGTGAATTAGCCACTTTTTAACATGTTATCGAGGTTATAGCTTAAGTTTCATTTCCGAAAATCGGAAAAAGATTGAAGCTTTACCTCAATAAAAATAATACCTATTGTCAATTTTATTAATAATTTCAGACCGGGTTATGATAACATATATATCAGGCGAACGCATTCTGGTGTTTATTGGCATTTTCTATTTAAGTGAGATTTGAAATAAGTAATTAAACCCGCCATTTAAAATAATAAAAAAATACGAAACAATCTTACAGTTCACTAAGGCTTTTATTATTGATACTAGTATTTCATAGATTATAATGGTAGGCTTCTACGGTTATCTATCTCACTCGATCTCGTTAATTGACAAAATGATTATATTCTATTATGATAATTTTCCTTAACGTAACACATCTATTACTAATAGTGTCTACAGGGATAAAAAAGCACGATGAAAACAATATTCTACTCATATTTTACTTTTGTCATTTGTTTATATATAACCCGGTCTGTCTTTCTTCAAACCCTACATGTTCACAGTTAGATATACCACCAGATTCCGCGTTAGGCACTACGTGATCACTGAACGTGAACTCATATGTCCTTATGAATAGATTTAAACACTTCTCACTTCTCATCACTAAACATGACAAAAATCCAGTAGTCCAGTGTCCAAATTGCGACAATTTGCTGTATTATGTGCTTCTCTGTAAGTATGGGTTTAACAGCATGCCCATGATAATTATAAACCCTTCTCGTTATGGAGACACGACGAACTCCTCACTTGTGCAATAAATCGACGTAATGACTTGTCGATTCAAAATCATTTTCTTTATAGTCCATTGTCAATGGCTGGTGGCCGTTCTTTGTCGGTGTAGCAGAGACGTTTCCTTTTGCTCAACCTTTTTTTAGCTGTAACGATATTATTTGAAAATAAATCATCAGAAAAATGTATGATAGTTCAGTAGTAGTTACTAAATAATTATATCACAAACGTGTAAAATAACTACTTACGTTTAGATCAGTTTCTGTAGCTTGTAGCTTCGTTACATATCGCAAATATCTGCGACCTTTTAACTAGATCAATATTACGTCGAAAACTAGTTTTAATATTCATGTTATCCAGAAAAAAATATGAATAACAAAGCTGAGTAGACCTACGAACGAACACGTAACATCTTTGTGATTAAAACGAATAAGTATGGTAGTTTTGATTCATTCGTCTACCCTCATCGATTATTATATTAATCGTAGTAGTAATGGATTAATATCTGAGCAGCAAATTAAACTTATGATAAATTTCAACTGCCTAGTCAATTACCTTCAAGTTACCTTTGGACATTTTTGGAAATGAGCACCTCATTTCCAAAAATGAGGTGCTCATACAAACTCAATTATTTTCCTGTCCTACCCATCGCTAGTAGGAGCCTTTGTAGCCGAGCGGCAACGCGTGACTTCCCATCCGGAGGTCGTGGGGTCGATTCCGGCTGTTCTTGTTCGACCGCGATGAGTTTGGGAATGGAATAGCTGACAGTTCATATTATACTATAAACTTTAAGGCTCACACATCCTGATTCAGTGCATGCAATTCAGTAGGTATCTGGACCGATCAAGAGCAAAAAAAGATACATGCTTTGGTAGAAATGGTATTTCAAATACTTGAAATTTTACGAAATATTATTTGATATTGAGCGGTAGCTTTCCAGTCAAGAAAAATGTCGTGAGTAAACCGGTCCAACCTGAATAAAATCTAGTATTTCCTTTTGACTGGTGTCTACGCCAAATTAGATTAGTTAGGTGCCAATGCCAACCCCGGACCATACGACCGGGAACCTCTACGATGATGATGATGATGATGGTATATTTAACAGTTTCGCAACCGAACTAAAAATGGAAAAATTCACCAGAAACCGACAGGGTCTGCTTAGGCGTGTAACTTCATACCTACTACTAACTCAGCATAAAAAAATCGCATTAGAATGGTCCATTAGTTTAGGAACTACGATGCCACAGAGAGACACACAGACACTTCAAACTTATAACACCCCTCTTTAGTAGTCCTGACATTCAACATTGTGTAGATGTGTACTAACTAACATAGCGTATAAGTTTTTCAAATGTACTACTAACAATATATGGACCAAGGTCTGAAATAAATCATTTTTATTTTATTTTTTATTTTTATTTTTTATGCGTGATTTTTAATTGATTTATATGTTAGACGTACCTACATATAACTTATGAATAATTATTAATTAAGCGTCTTGAGATCTTGATTCTATATGAATGTATCATCCTATCAAAGCCTTGATACATTGTGCGCATCATTTTTTAAAGAACCCTTCGAATGTATCTAAGCAAATTAATTTGTGTGATTTCTGATTTCAAAACTGTAATAAAATGTAAGATTTCCGCGATCTCTAGATGGGCATGCCGAGTTTACTAACTAACGGCACAAATTGCCAACCGGCGAAGCTCTCCCATGCGGTGCAGCGGCTAATGTTCTGGGCAGAGGCTGGCCGAAATGCATTCAAAGACGATGGTAATATACATGTTTATTTATCTTATTAATATTTAACATACTTACGTTTTGGGCTTTCGTACCTCAAAAGGAACCCTTTCAGGACCACTTCCTTGTCTGTCTTATCGACAGTTTAGCACAAATATTCTCAGGAATGCGTGGAGATTTGATATTGAAATAAAATTAAAACAAGTAGGTAGGTGGGGTAGATACTCAGATCTACAGTTAATCAGAGCTGTGAAAAAATGAACGCAATCAAATGACATGACCGTTGACCGCAAGGTAATCTAAACCCATAGGGTTCCGTTGACGTTCATAAAGTTAGGTAAGTATGTTTTTAATTACATATCAATACCTACCTAATTATTTTTACGAAGCAGATTCGTTATATGACAAAAAATTAAAACAAAAATCCGGTGTTTAAAAAAATTTCGTGGTTTAAAAAGCTAAAAACACCGCCGTTTACCTTTTTAGGGTTTCGTAGTGAATAGTATCGCCATGTCCGTCTGGCCGTCCGTCTTTGGCTTAGCTCAGTTACCATAGTACTAGAAAACTGTAATTCGGCATGGGTATATAGATCAATTACGCCGACAAAACAATAAAACTAGGTACTTAAATCTTGAATTAAAAAAAATCTGGGATACCTTCCCTATAGCTAAAGTGGGGATGTCATTTTTTCTCGTTAAACCCATAGTGTGGGCTATCGTTGGATAGCTTGTTTGTAGTACATTACGTAGCTAGGGCGGTGAATTCGTAAATGCCCCAGATCGCAGGTGTTTGTGGCCCGAACCGAAGGTGAGGGCCATAAATATGCGCTCTGGGGCTTTACGAATTACCGCTCGTGTTGAGTACAAAATTTTACGTATTCACCTGGCCACAATGCGAGTTTTCCCGTACGCGCAGCCTGCAGTAAAACTCGCATTATGGCCAGGTGTGACGTAAAAAATATAGGTTTCTTAAAACACTATTTTTCAATTTAGTGATTCGTCTCCGAGATATTGAGCTTAAAAGCCCTAATATTTGTTCGAGTAATGTCGTCGTCTAACTAAGACAGACAGACAACTACGGACCCTACACTGCACGTGGCCCGATACGCACTTGGCCGATTTTTAAGTTTGAACGGGACGCTCGGTGCGCTAGTCCTATTAGCACTTTGTTGTATTTCGTATACTTAATTACCTATGTATCTTGTAGTTTTACAGTATCAACTTACGTACAGTCATCAAGTATGAATATTTGTATGTACATGTTAGGTATTACTTACCTGCCTACTTTCACACTAAGACGCAACTTAGCAGCACCTAATTAAATTAATGTAGTCAAACTGTGAAAATGCTGTCTATGCTACGACTGGAGAAAACAGAACTACTGTAGGTAGGAATCTATACTATCTTTTTAATTACAGCAATTAGTTAAGAGTCCGCAGTAAGCTCGATTCTCCATACAAACGTAGTTACGCTCTCATTTTAAAACTACGTGTTGGATTGTAACGAAACTTTGCATGTTCAATCAAATGAGGTATATCTATGTCTGTAATTAGTTTATGTAGCTTCAGATACCATAATAAAAAAAATACTGCGAATTTAAGTTTTTCATACAAAACTAGTTTTTGCTGTATTTAGTTTGTTTTATTAATTGGAACCGTATCAACTAATTACAGACATAGATATGCCTCATGTCATTGTATATGCAAAGTTTCGTCACAATCCAACACGTGGTTTTAAAATGAGAGCGTAACTAATAATATTTAGGGCTTAGTATCGATAATAAGTTGACATGGAAAAATCAAACTGACATTATATGTAAATAATTAAGTAAATTTTCCTATGCGCTATACAATCTGCATAGAAACGCAAATCAGTCATCGGTTTTAACTGCCTATCATGCATTTGTAACATCCACTTTAAGGTATGGGATACTTTTCTGGGGAAATTCAACAAAAGGAAAACGTATTTAAGGCTCAAAAAAAGTGTTTAAGATCGTTATGTGGCATTAAGCTAGCCATCAGTTTAATAAATTCAAAAGTATGCGTCTCCAAAACAAATTAAAATCGCAGTCAAGTAACACAGCGCTACTACAAAAGAGCATACTAGGGATGTCGTACAAAACATACAATAAGCTTCCACAGCACATCCTTGCAAACAGTGGAAATGATGTAGATTTTAACAGGAGTTTGAAGTTATTTCTTACGGAAAAAGCATATTATACGGTAACAGAATTTTTTACTGATGTATCTGATAAATATTGACATATCCTACACTCTTTACTTAATCTTAATGTTATATCTGTATTGACCTATTCAATTTAATTTCATTAATCAATTTATTAACAAATATAATGACATGTATTAAAATTACTACTTGCGATATCAACACAATACATGTTGTGACCAATATATTTGTAGGTATGCCAACAGGCATCACATAGTGATACGAAATCCAATGTAACACCTTGTACATACCTATGTTGAACAAATAAAATCTTTGAATCTTTGAACTACGTTTGTATGGGAAGGTGAGATTCGGCCGAGCTTACTGCGGCCTCTTAAGTATTCCATAAGCAGAGAATAGTCCCACGTTTGTCGCCCGAATGATAAAGGAAATGTACCTAATTCTATCAAGACATCAACTATTTGTTATTATGACTTCGCAGGTATTGAATGGGATCCGCGGCCAGAGTTAGAGATTGTGGTGGACCGACCGTACCTGTTCTTCGTTCGTTGGCACAACATAACGATCATGAATGGAGTTTTCGCACTGTGACGAGCGTTCAGCGCTGTAGGCCTTAGGCAATTACAGCCAATGTACAGAGGTCTTTGTAGGGACCTCATACTTCAAAATAATGAACGGAGCACGCGGGCAGAAGCTATTAACCTTAGAAATGAAAATGCTGTTCAGATTTTTTTTATCTCAGATTGAGCTAAATATTTCGTAGAGTTTGAAAGGAAAGATGAAAATTATTCAGTCCTGAGATTTCAAGTGCGGGCTTGAAAATGCATCATACTACTTAGCAATATGGCTTTACCTACCCATAATTGTTTGAGATGCGTCTCTTTTAGATGTACCTAAACGACGATGGTGTCGATACTTAAGCATACACAAGGAAGTTAAGGATTTAGGAACGTGGTTTGATACTCAGCTCACATTTAATCAGCACATTACAAAAACCAGTAACGAAGCCCATAGATGCCTGGGATTCGTCATACGCCAAGCGAAACTATTTATTTAATAATAAGCATGCTATAACTGTACTTTATAACGCTTTCGTTCGAAGTAAACTCGAAACAAACGCAGTTATCTGGAGTCCCCACGAAAAGCACTATACGACTTTAATAGAAAAAGGTTCCTTTATACGTAGAAATATGTACTTGGTTAAATAATTTATTCAATTAATTCGAGGACAAGTACTGATCCACCATTACTACTACAAATGACACTGCGGGTCCCCCGTCTCTCCCCGAAACAACTTCGGCCCCGTAGCCATGGTCTCTTCGTTGTACCCCCAGGCCGGACACGCCTGCTTGCTGCGTCCCCTCTTCGCCAGGCACTAACGTTACTTAACAAAATCCTAGACAGTGAAAACAAAGTAGACATTTTTTTAACGACAGAAACTAAATTCCTAGCTGAATCAAATCGCTACATTAAATCAATCGTTACCACTAGCTCCATTACCTAAAACGCGCAATAGTACCTTGTAAAAATGTATAATGCTATAATAATTAACTACTTACTCGACATTGCTTATCTTGTATCAACATAATCTTTATAATTTGCCTTTTTAATTGCCTATATTTAATTATTATCAGAATGTTTTGACTTTATCCTAAATTATATTATTATGACTTTAAACAATTATTGTAATTCCTCGATTTATTTATCTTTACATGACATTTAATCAATTTTTTTGTTCTCTCAATCTCTTTTATGTAATTAATTAGCTTCTAAATTCGAATGTAATGTGTAAATTGAATGTACCTACCTATAATAATAATTTCACTGCACCTGACATTAAATAATGCATGTTAGCTATTAATAAATGTAACGCTGATTAGCACGTAAGGCTTCTGTTAGTGTTAATTGTATGCGATAAATAAATAAATACAATAAAATGAATAAAACATACTTACGTAACTTACCCTTACTTTATTCCAACATACCGACCCGAATATTTTTCAACGTTGATGTATTAACTCAAAGAATGTTCCAGCCTTTGGATACCTCAGAATAATAAAAGAATTGTGTAAGTACCCAAATCCAATTAGCGTAAGTTGTTAAAGAAAAATTGACTCGCTGTTTGTGCTTTTGTAAGTATTCAGTTAGTATAAAAGTTGACTTTTTCTTCTCAATTTATACCTAGTATACACGGAGTTCCCGGGAATTTCCGTTAACTTCGGCATATTGCAGAATACATTCACAGAAGCAAATTAGCATTATAATTTGTAAAAAAAATTTTTTTTCTTTTTTTGTACAAAATAATTTATTGTAGCATTAACAGTTATTGTTTTATTGTTCAAGGGTTCAAGACCAGAAGGTCAAACAAGACAAATTAAATAAAAAAATGTACTTTGTTTACTTACAATTACATACGCTCGAATAACTACAACTTAGAAAAGTTGAAAAACCCCCGACATTTTCATTTCAAAGTCCACAACATCTCAAAAACGGCTGAACAGATTTTCATGAAACATGGCTAAGAACACTGGATAAAATCATCAAAAAAAACGCATTGAAATCGGTCCATCCATTAGGAAGCTACGCTACCACAGACAGATACACAGACAGACACGTTAAACTTATAACACCCCTCTTTTTGCGTCGGGGGTTAAAAACGGCCACGTTAAGCCCACAAAAAAGTGCTGTTTCCCCAGTATAATGCTCCGGCAATCAATTGGGTTACAAAATACTGCCGCACGCTCCTTACTCCCCGGATTTGGCCCCATGCGATTTCTTCTTGTTCCCAAATACGAAATCTTGGCTCGGAGGCAAACGCTTCATGTCAAACGAAGAGGTCAAAGAGGCCACGGGTGAGTAATTTGCAGTTTCCGAAGACATATTTTTTGGAGGGCTTAAAGAGGTTGGAGACGCGTTGGGATAAGTGAATAAGTTTGAAATTTGAAAAACAAAAATAAAAATAGTTTTTATTTCATCGTTAGGCTCACTTAGTCACTACTTATCATACCACCCCATATGTAAACTGGATAGTTTTTGCTTCGCGCCTTTTTTATGTTAAAAAAATAGTAGTGCATTTTTCTTCTCAAGATATAGTGCGAGAAAAATCGATGCCGCGGCCGTCGCATGATAGACTTGCAGATTTAGAAGCATCAGTCAACTTTGCCGGACATTTTTGAGAAAAATACCTTGCGTAAGTGGTCTAAAATTTAAGAAATGGCAAGACAATAAATTAACAATACTAATGATAATACTTTATTGACTTAACTTTAAATAATAAAATTTTGGAACAATTTAAATGAGGTTTGATTTCCAACGATACCTACACCGTGTCCAATAAGTTCGCATACAGTTTCAAACTCTCATTAAAACAAAGTACTAATAACAATTGCAATAAAAACTATATTTCATGAAAGATATTCTTATCTACAACATTCATAAAACATGATTTGGGATAACTCCGCCATTAAACTTGATCACCAGCTTCAAACGTTTTCGAATCTGCCGCACGCGGCACGCACTGCCTCCATCGGCATTTCGTCCCTTTGTACGATAACTTTTTTGAAATGCTCCAAATTCTTGTAGTTATTAAGTTTCAAGAGCATATATGACCATACAAAAAATCCAGTACATTTAAATCCGGAGAACTCGGGGGCCATTCATTTATTGGCAAGAAATCCGTTAAATTGGCCAGACACCACGCTTGAACTGAGTTTGCCGTGTGGGATGGATCTTGTTGGAAACAATACCTAGTAATCGTTTCCATGCAACATTTTTAAGTTTGGAGCAATTTTTTTCCAAAGCCTCTGTTTTGCAGTAATCAATCAGCATTGATCTTTACCCCTTTGTCGATAAATACCAAAGGAAGTTTACCCGACTTACAAACTGCTCCCCAAACCATCACTGCTGGTGCACTCCGGAATTTTGGCACATTCCTGAGTGCACCATCTTGAATATCTTGATTATCTGGAATATCTTGGATGTTAGATACCCAACAAACAATGATTTTGAACATTGAGAGATTTGCTCTAATACGAAGAGTTTTTCGTCGGAAAATACGAATTCATCCCCCGCGTGCCAGGAAAGTATAGTGTTTGAGCTATCTAATCGATATATTTCTATCTAATCGAGCTAATGTTATTTTCGTTATAGCGTTGGAAATGCCGTGTACTTTTCTTTTCTTGTAAGCGTGACACCCGAGGTCTGCTCTCAAGATGTTGTGTACTGATCCTCTTGAAATATTTAAGTCTGCAGCTAATTTTCGGATCGAACGGTGTTTTCTCCGGCGGAGACGCTCTCTCGCGAGTTTCACGACCCTGGTCTCCTCGCTTTCGCCCTTAAGAAATTTTGAGATAATAGGTTACCGCAATTGCTTCATCATGGATTAAAAGTTAACGACGATAAATATTTTTTAAATATTGTTATTTATTCATGACCATACAAACTTCAAATTAACATGACAAAAATTTATGAAAGTTGTCTATTTTTTTTTAAACCAGTGCTAGAAAAAGTGTATTCGAACTTATTGGACACGGTGTACATATTTTACCTACTTTATTATTTATGCAATGATAAGCAAGGAAAGAAACAACTAACTAACACTTGGTTGCTGTTTATTACCTACTCCATACAATAAATATTTTTTTTATATTTCGTAAGCCTGTGCTGACCCCTGCCCGCATCTCTTAACCATTAATAGTAACAATGGAACGAGCAGAGGAAAAGTCGCAGTTTCATAAAAGGGTCAATCAACATTTTTTTTGTGGTTTTCCGTCCCGTTACTAGCCAAGAGACTTTTACACAGTTTCTTAAAAAAATACAAAACGGACTTCTACAACGCTAAGATGGTTCATAAAAAAGCGGTTAAAAAACTAAAATTTATCCAGTAACCATGGCCATTAGCGACAGGAAAGTTGATTTACCCATAAATACCTTTGCGTTGTATTAAAAGACCCTCATCTCTGTCTGTAGGCAATGTGTCATGTAATGTAATTAAACTTGCTATACCTACCGTCAAAAAAAATCGTGCAGTGAATATTAGCATTTTCAAAGAATAGTGGCTAAGAAAGCAACGGTTTTTTGGATGAATTTCGAGTATATCGACGCCACATGAAACGGTATGTAAGGAAACGGCGTGTCGTAACAATAGTGTTACGACACGTTTTTTTCTTTTTTCTATTTGAACTCCGGACTGTGGTACCACATTACAATACTAAACTAGCATCCAATAATAACGGAAACAGTGTTTAGCATTGACATATATTATAAACATCGTCACATAGATTAGCCACAGGCAGGAAAGTAATATAAGAATATATTGTTGAAAAAATAAGTATACAAAATTAAAAATATAAACTTACAGTTAATAATGAAATGCTCGAATTTTATCAGCAACAGTGCGCAATGATGGTTAATTTATTTCTTCATTACTCTTAAATATACGTTAGACTAGCCGAGAATAGGTACTTCACGTGTACTTTGGAATACTGCTTCCTGAAAATAAGAAAAATAAAAAACGGTTATGAGCAGGTAAAACTAGGGAACGAATGGAACTAAATAAGAACAGAGGGATCTCAATAATTGTAAATGAGAGAAATTGATTTCATAATGCAGTAATTTATTAAATCCAAATACGTTATTACATATAAGAAACCTTATTAGGTACCTACTATTTAATATAGTCGTTGACTAGTACAATGTTAAATACTTTAATTAACAGCAGGCGCGGGAGCCCTGCCGCTTTCCAACGTCAGCCCAACGCAACTACGTCGTTTCTCAGTCGTAAAACCGAACAATGTTTTAGGTACCTAACGATTTTGGAATACCATCTAATAAGCTAGATACAGAAGAACCCATCGAGGCAGCCGCTTGAGGGGCGCGCCGCGAGCCAGCGGGCGCCGCCGCCGCCCCGCGAGTAACATTATACTTCACACAAAATTGATACAATTGGACTATTAATATTTAAAGAGTTTTTAAAGTCATAACAGTGTATTAGGTTCATAGAAATGTGAATGCGGACATTATGGTTAAGCGACTGAATAAAATATCGATATTCCATTCCTTATAATTATTATACATAACATAGTGATCAACAATCTCATTCCGCTCTGAATAATAGATCTAATGTCTTATTAAACTAGATTAATCTTAACTATACGTGAATACATAATAAGTTAAGGACACGAATATAATATTCTGAAGTTGCAATTCTGAACTACCTACACAGACTCGAGACTCGTATCGTATTCGTATATCAGTAGTCAACATCCGAAACTAAATGGACACGGTCAGAATGCCATCCCCTAGCTGTCTAGGCAACAAGTTGACACTTGTATTCATTACATCATAATCATAAGTTCAAGTTTGGTCATTAACAATTTGTATAAAGTTATGCTAATTTCGTAGCGAAAGAAGCCCACTTGAAGTCGACAGCTGTTATTTGATAGGTTATAAAGCAGATACCTACAACAAGACGTGTAAACTAGAGATGCAACGGATAGTTTTTTGGCCGAATACCGGATACCGGATATTCGGCCTGATCACCGGCCGAATATCCGGTGTCCGGCCGCCAAATATTCGGCCGGCCAAACGATACCTACATTTTAGTTTGGCGGCGGGCGCGTCGTGCAGAGCGGCTACCACGAACTTCGAAAGTCGAAGTTCGTAATATATGCATCCCTGTCACTCGAGTAAGGGAGTGCGATAGAGATGGAAATACCCGAAATTCGACTTTCGAAGTTCGTGGTAGCGCCGCAGGTATCAACCTGTTACGTATTGTAGGTTCGCGCGGACCGTTCTCTAGGCAAGAAACGACTTTTATTAGGTCAGTGTAAACGATTGGTTGAATGGATACCAATTCTGATCATAGGAATTCTCAACTACTTTAAATGAGGCTTTTTGATAAGTTTGAATTTTACGTTAAAGGTAATACTAATAAACGAATATTGATAATTTGTTGTTGTTTTCTTGTATACTAACAATTTTTCAAAGTTAAACTTCAAACAGAATCACTATTTCACTATTCGGTATCCGGCCGGATAGTGCGCAACTATCCGGTATTCGGCCGGATACCGGATAGCAACCGGATATCCGTTGCATCTCTAGCATAAATTATACAACAGGAGACGCCGTTCAGGCAGATAAAGAGCCCAACCACAAATCAGGGGGGCTAGCACAACTGTCGCCGCGCCGCGACGCGAGTCGAGAAGGATCTACCGTCCTCGTTCTAATTTGCACGGTGCGAGAGTGACAGGGGACACTCAGTCGCGCGACAAGCGGCTTGTCAGCAAGTTGTGCTAGACGTAGGCTTTATAGCCCTTAACTTTGGCAATGTCTACAGGGGAGACGCGAACTTTAATCTCTACAAGACCATTTCAAATGATCTACACGATGTAAAAAGGTATCCACAATATTAATAACACTGCATATTTAAGAAATAATCTCGCATGAAAGTTTAATTGAGACAATGTCAAGGCGAGTTTTTAAGAAATGCTTAATGATCTTGGGGATCTGTCCCCAACGAAACACAGTGACCATTTAAATATAATTCTTTTGCATAACTGATGTAATCACTAATTACACAAAACCAAAGACTAGACTACATTTATAAAACTAACAGAACGTAATGTCAGATTGCTACAGCCATCCCGCATTCCGTACAATAAGAAGCGAGCTAGCCAAAGAACACGATTCCATGCCGTTATATTTTAAGATATTTCTGACATTTGAAAAGTATATTCCAACCGTAGGATTTTTTTGCATAAAGGCGGGATCGGTATTCGGGTTTTATGTATACTTTGAGTGAAATAACTGATACCGTACAGCTTTCCATACATGTCGGTGTACTCTCAGTATTCTATTTGCGCAGTAGTAATACCATGCGCAGAAGGCGCGCAGTAATGAGTCGGAACTGACTACTGACAGGTGGCACTGGCAGCTGACAGCTTACTGATGTCGTACCGCCTCCTCACCGACAAATCAGGAAGTCGCGTTATTTGATTCGGATTATCCATGAATATGTTTGGCGTCATGCCACTGGTACGCAGATGTCCATTCGCATGGATCGGTAACATCGTTAGTCGGAGCCAGTCCGCTGTCCCCATGCATTATGCAACTCCAACGTTCGTATAAAGTCGTGCAACATAACACCTACCATTATCTCATCTCTAAGTAATTACTAGGATCGAATGTAAAATTACACTGTACATAGTTAGATACATAACACGAAGTGTGTTTTATCATTATATTCATATTATACGTTTCTTTAGTTACATATTTTTTCAAGTTAGGAAGAGATCAATGGATCGGGTGTCTGTCAGAGAGCGATACACGATGATTCTTAATTCGTGATCAGGAGTAAATTCTTCTAATTCTGTAATTGATACCAAACACGATTAACTCGAAGTTACCTAAAACAGACGTTCTTTTTTTCTGAATAAAACTGAACAAGGAGTTCTTTTTTTCTGAATAAAACTGAACAAGGAGTTCTTTTTTTCTGAATAAAACTGAACAAGGAATCACTTTATAATTCAAAATCATTGTCACCCTAAAACGGTAGTTTGCAAAAAATTTACGTTTTGACGTACTTAACTCAACTCTCACAACTCAACTCAAGAAATGAAGGGTGACCAAACATTCAGTGAATATTAGTGTTAACATTATCATAGAGTTTAATTAACCAAACAGTGATTTAATTGCATGAGACCTCATCCATTGAAATCCGTTTTGGCTGTTTATCAATATTTTTCGACTCCTGATCACGGATTAAGAATATATACTCAAACTACTATTTTAACTAGAAATTTACCTCCTCGTTCCTGATCAATCATCTCCCTTCTCCCGCTACCAAACGCATAGGCATAGGTACATATAAATGATAATATTACATTTTAAACAATTTAAAATAAGATGTTAGTGATTAAATAAATATTGATTGAAGAATACACATCAACATCGATATCCAATAATAAAAAACTTTGGGTAATACTGAGTGGCGTGAGATGCTTTGTGTAGTAGACTTAGCTACACATGCAAAGAGATTTAACATAATTACACATGCCACTTGTTATTGGCCACCGCGAGGCAGAAGCAAATCCTCCGTCGGCTTCTTTACTTTCTTTTACTCACGTTCGTCAATGGGAACAATAAGAACATTAATAAACCATCGCGAAAGGTTTCATGCCGTGCCGCGACCGACGGTTTTTGCAAAGCCATCTCTGCCAGAAGATGCTACGTCATTACATTATTTAAGACTTCCAGTAATGTCTCACGATTAAATTAAATAACTAATACTTCATATTTAACTGTATCTTAAAGCCACATATGTACGCTCCTACTGAGCGAGTACGGCTACAAACAATTTGTTAATGTGGAAAACGTTTCGCAAATTTTTGCGTATGTTATTACAGTAGGCATTTTGGCATATCTACTATGTACAGTCAGCGTCAAAAGTAACTGGGCAAACGAAAACGTCAAAACGTCGAAAATGTTATTTTAATATTATTAGTTGCGTTTGTTGCGGTTTCAATTCAAATATACTTGTATATTATAATTTTATATTATACGATGCGTTTTACGACGAGATTTTAACACAACGTAGAGGGTCCTATCCGTACTTCTTGAACTAGACGATCACAAGTATTTTATTTATGGCCAGTATTTCATTAAACTTATTAAATAGTATATTATTTAAAGGAGGCTAGTTTAGTCTTTCTACACCATGTGGACCTTCTGTCTCTATCATCAGATCAGCTTGATGGTACCATAATATTGAGTTGACATCCAACCTATACTTAAACCCAAAATTAAGTTGTAAGATTCCACCCGAACACACATAGTTACATACATTGCAATTTAAATAAAATATTGTAAAAAAATGGTGCCGCGGACTATCTCACATTGTTGGACTTAACATTCAGATGGTTTTGGGTAACAATAATACTTAAATAAATAAAAAGACGAAAAAACTTAGTAGAGAAGCCAAATTACTGTAAAAACTGTAGAAAGTAAAGAGATGTACCGCTTTTGTGAAAAGAAAGAAGAAAAGTGTGTGGTATGTGGCTATCTAATGTTAGAGGCTTTTCGTCTAGAGAGGACCCGTATAGTCTTATAACATAACATTTTACTATGAATCTTAATTTCCACACGCGTTAAATAGATTAAAAACATGAAACTAGTTAGTATGGAACAGATATCAGACATATCTGGATACCTGTTTGATAAAATAAATATGGATCACCGACGCGCTATGCAAGCCGGATAAGATAAAAAAAATGAGTTCCCTACAGATAAGTTAACAGTCCTAGTCATGGCTGTGTAGATCAATCTAAATATCTACAACTGAAAGACGGGCTTGTGTCTACACTTGGTAGAAGAGGCGAAATGCAAGCACAAATATCCAATTGCGATTAAATTAAAATAGTTACGTTCAATAGCTTAATAGTAATTCTTCATGTCATTTAACAGTTGTATAATGGCATCACATCATACTTGAAAGAAATGACATCAGCACGGCTATCACGCGACGGCGCGCGAGCTCTCTAGACTTTTCTCGCACTATCCGTCTCTTTCTTAATAGAACACTTAAAACCAGAGGTATAATGCGAGAAAAATCTAGAGCTCGCGCCGTCTTGTGATAGCCGTGCAGTGCATATACATAGGCACAAAAGGTTTTGTACCATTCATTCATTTCTTGTCAGCAGAGTAAATCATGTTCATACAAAATATAACTTTCTATGTAAAAATATACTGTGTAATTCTATTTTCGGTAGTTACTATTACTAAGCAAAAAATATACACAACATATTTTTTGCTGAGGCGTAAAAATATTGATTACTTTTTTTCAACCTGGAATCTATCTATAAGACCACGTATGACTTACGAGTACCAAAGGAAAAACGAATGCAGCATCAATTAAAGTAAACCAACTTCTCATTAATGTCAAGGGGACCACATTTATACATATAGGACTCTACATATACAGAGATACGCGGTATTAAAAAAGTATCGGATTTCATTACACACTTAATTAACCAACTCAAATATAAAGAAAATACACACTTGCTCGGCTTCGGCAGGACATAAACACATTTTAAGAGTTACAACATGTTCGATTGACGGCAGACGAAATATTTAAGCTATTCCAGTACTTACTCCGCACCCCTTATGCCGCGTTTATAGTGGTAGCCGTACGTACAAGCCTAATTTCAAAGAAAAACCGCTAATCGAAGTACAGTTTAGCCATTTGGCACACGCATACTAGAGAGGCGAAAGATTTTTTTTGACCAGCAGTTCCTAAAAAAATCCCTTAGACCCCCAAAGACCCCCTTAGATTCCCAATTCCATTTGACCCACTGATGAAAAGGCGCAGTTACAGGGTTAAAGATGTAATTCCCGTTGGATATATATGGAAACTATGTATCATTTTATGATTAATATGTACCGTATCTGGACTACAGTTCCATAACCATAAGTCACGTAAAATGGGTATTGAAGTGGAACTGTGTCACTTTGCAATATTGAAAAAAAAAACCTAATGGAATTCTTTTCAATATTGCTTTTTTGAGGTTAGGTATGGGGATATCCGGTAGCATCTGTGGTATATTGTATAAAAAACAATCAGCCATATCTGGAGAAGCCCGAAGTGGGTATGTTACGAAAATTATTTCTGTTTTAATTTTCAAAAAATCGCTGAAATGGATGTGGTATATTTTTAGAATCGCCTCAAAAAGGCCTTTCATAAGATACTACAACTACACACGATGGGTTTCTGTTTTTTCATACAAAAAAAAATGTCTCAGCACTCCCCCCCTAAGGGAAATTTATTCAGGAACTGCGGGTCAAAAATATGGTTTACACCTCAAGTATGCGTGTGCCAAACGGCTAAACTGTACATCGATTTGCGTTTTTTTTTAATCGTACGGCTTACACTATTACGCAAACGCGTAATTTCTCGAGACACGCCGCGTGTGCTTTCATTTGACTATGCTGAAACGCCATTGTCACCTGACAGGTCGCGCGGCGTAAACGCGGTGTTGGTCCGCACTGCGAACAGATGGGACAGCAAATAATCACTAGTCCGCACTGCGAACAGATGGGACAGCAAATAATCACTAGTCCGCACTGCGAACAGATGGGACAGCAAATAATCACTAGTCCGCACTGCGAACAGATGGGACAGCAAATAATCACTAGTCCGCACTCGCGCACTGACAAACAAAACTTAAGGCGCCGTAGGTTCAGCGAAGTTAAGCGGACAGAGTTCTTGAAACAATATAATGCGTCTGTTTATAATAATATGGTTTTAAAAAAATGCTAATAGTAATCTTGAGTCTTTTCTGCAGGGAGATCAGTGTTTCGAAACATGACTAAGCGATTTTCGCTCGACAGAAAAAAATCACGAACACAGGTCTAAAAGGGTCCAAAATACACTTAAAATATTCGTAACAAATTATGCACAAAAGCTAAAAATATTAAAATGGCTTCTAAAAATCGGCAATATCATGTTTGAGGGAACTCGGTGATTACTTTTTTATTTAATTAAACAGCCAAAAAATTAAAATGAAGAAACATGATATCTGCGCTTCCGAGCACGCAATTCTATCTCGCTCACGCTTATGCTCAGTGAGAGGGAGAGAAGACCATGAACCTACGGCGCCTTAATTGTTCGCAGCGGGGAAAACTAAAGCTTCTCCACAGGCTACGGGGCGCCGACTACTGGGAATAGCCCACATATTTATAAATAAAATTAACAAGGCTCGTTAATGTTACTATATATACTTAAACAAACAGTAAAATTGCGAAAGCTACTAATACTAAACTACTAATTATATTATAAAGAGACTCCAGCTTGTTTTACAAATAGTTAGATATGCAACAGGCCCCGAGGGTGTGACCGCAAACCCTAAACATAGTTAAGTCTTTCAGTTAGCTAAAAAATAAACAAATAATAGTTTCAAAATTATGCTTAGGTACGGGTATTATTTATTGAGTAACTTTAAGTATCGGTGTCGTTTTAATCCTTGCCATAAACGAATGATTAGTTCACTAACAACCACTAGCGCATCTGCTGAAATTGACCATGAGAAATTAACTATTAATCATCATTATTCTTCTTATTCTTATTCTATTTTCATACTTGGTAATAACCATTAAAGTAAGAGTGAGATGACACAATTTGACAAATGAACGTTTGCATATTGGAATTTGCTTTACGAACGGGGTTCAAATACCGGTATTTTCAGGTAGTTGAGACCTCGGTGCGGAACCGGCTAACGCGGCACGGATCAGATTGATTTACCTGTATTAGTCATCGATTATTGAATAGGTACGATTATTTTTACTAAACGGGACTTAATGTGTATATATAATTCACTTCTACACTGTCTGAAAAATCGTTACTAGCTAAAATAGCCTTAGGGCCTTTAGGTACTAGAAGTCCGAGTGAAATGCAAAGCATAATGAGCGAGTATGTAGCTCAAACAGCGCAGTAGCGCGTGCCAGTCTTAGTATTAGCACGGAAAGTTCGAGTTTCGGAGAATTGCCACTAAGGTCAAAATGCACCAAACGTGCAGTTATAATAGTAATAAGTAGGGGCAGATATTTGTACCAATACCGGTTCTCACTTTATAAGGTACTTCGTAACCGGTTTCATACATACTTGTACGGGTCCTTGGTACTTTGGGTACTTGTAGAGCTGGCCCGGAACATATATGAAACTGTCACCCATTCCATAGACATTACCTGTACCTATATTTAATCTAAAATCTATTCAACAATACCGGCCTTTTTGAAATCGGTTATAATATAATTTATACCCGATTTCAAAAAGGCCGGTATTTTAAGCCCTGTTAACGAATTGGGACAAGCGACTTGGCAACGGAGGAAGACTGAGAAAAGCTAAAATTGGTTTAGTAGACACTGTGTCAAATTATTAATGTAAGTTGTTAAGCAGACACTTATCACATGTAATATACCTTGGAATTCAAACTACTTCAGAAAAATACTACGTATGCGCGATAAATAGGGTGTACCAAAAGTCAACGTCAAGCCGCAAATAGTTACAAAAATATAGAAAAGGAACCAAATCATATTTTAAAAAAAACCGTGAGTACTCATATCATACATATCGAACATTAAAGTTTTGATTTTGTTTATGTTGTTACCGTACCGTATATCGGAGCTTGCAGCTTCGAAAGACCTGTGCTAATTTTGCAGCAGTCGAAAAACCGCGAATTTTCGCATCTTTTTTGGTATTGTAAATATGAATCCTAAACTATGCGGTTTTTTTTATAAAAATGTATGTTTGTTTAAGAAAACTAAAATTGTTACAATACGAGAACAGAACCAGCTCTGTAAGGTTCAATACTTACCGAGATAAAGCTCTCCAAACATTTGTTGTTTAGCCTCTAAATAGTCTAAATCGTTAGAAATCCTAAACTAATATTATAACTACAATATTTATACCCAACATGACATAGTTCATATACTTATTATTATTTTCTTATTTACAATATGGCGTCTGGTGGCCGCCGTTGTCTTCAATGACATTTGCGAGACCAACCAATCGAACCAGCGTTTGATCTCTAGAGCACCACAAAGGAACAAACATACATAAATTACATTTATGCTTTTGTGGCACTCTAGAATCGCTAAAATCGCAAGGTAAAGGCTAGATTTTATTTTAAATGATTCGATCGATTTCTTATCAATCAATTCGTATTAATCTTGCTAATTTAGCTGAGGACATAACAGTAATCAAAATTCAAAATGGCGGCCACCAGAGGCCATATAGTAAGAAAAAAAAACAAGTCGATGAACTATGTCGTGTTCGGTATCGTTAAAGAGGTATTTCAAAATCATTATTGGGTTTCTGTAATATTTTTTTAGTTAAAATAGCAGTAGGATTTATAACGATTTAGAGTTGGCTAATCAACACATTTTTGGAGAGCTCGTAGAATGCTGTAGAACATTAAACATTAAAAAAAATACCCTGCATTACTTTTTATATGTAACTTGGTTTTCTTATTTTTGTTAATTGTAATGATTTGACCCTATCAACCTCCATTTGGTTGACATTGACTTTTGTAACACGTTACACCACAATAAAGCAACAGCAATTCACTTTTTGCACACCACTAAGTTGCAGTTGCACCAAACCGTCTGTAATCGTAAGCGGTGTTCGTTAAAATCTGAATGTATGGAATGTTTGACAAGTTTCTGTGCACTGACAGCTGTCAGCGCCATATTTAACGTCGATCGGTCTATAATCGTAAGTCGATGCAACCCATCATGACATGATGCTGACATGAGACATGCAATTGTAATATTCCCTTGACACCCTTCTAACTGAAGGAATTAAATAAATTCTCATTTATCATAGGTTAAATGGACTTTGAGCTTTGGGAGAAATAACAGTACTTAATAGGTTGTAAAACTGCACAAGCAGCCTTCTTATTTGAACAGAAACTCGGGTCCTGAATATCTATTATGTCGTTTTAAATTATTTCAAATTCAACATTAATTTGCCAAGCAGGTTTACGGACCAAGGTGCAATGAGTATGCATTTCCTTGATGTAGCCACCCATGACTACAGGGTTGATCACGTAACGTTTCGAACGCGCGTTAGGACAACTTAACTGTCATTCTCTCATGCCAAAAGTGACATTTAGATGTACCGGACGCGCGTACAATGCGTTACGAGATCGACCTGCAGGAGCACTCCATCCTGGTTATGCCTGGAGTGGTCAAAGATCTAACTGTCGCATTGCACTGCTAAGGTCTCTTCAATTGGTAGCTGGGTGCTTAGGAAACTCTGGTCAGAAAACTAAATTTTTGCTATTACTTTACGACCCAGTTTGCCAGCAAGCAGCACATGCAAATATGCCGTCAAGGATATGTTCACACTTTATTCCATTTTAATAAGACGAAAAATGTATACATCTCTTTGACATTGACTCTACATTATCAGAAACTTTTCATAACAACATTTTTCTAACAATATTACTAACAACAATGGTATTTAAATTATTATTGTTATATTAAGTCAATCAAGCAGTTTTGTTGAAATAACTAATATGAAATGTCTGTTTAGTATAAGAATTTAAAAAAACATAAAAAGAGAATCTTTTTAAATTTTATATATTTTTAACTACTTTGTAATTTCGTGATATGATTGAATTAATAAAACAATAATAACATTTGATTGTACTGTAATTGCATCTTTTGTATGGAAAAGAGAATCACAGTAACAAATTTACCCTTAAAGAATATATTTTTGAATTTTGAATAATGCTTGATTAAAGTTGGCTTCTATAGTTTTCTGCAAACTATTGTAACCAAAAACATTAAAATAACCCCACAACAAGTCAACAATAACTTCCATATAAAGTAGCAAAAAAAGCCCAAGCTAGCATTTCCAACTTCATTTGCTACCATTTAGGATAAATATAGACCATTCCATTTATATTTGATATCTATCAACTAGTCAATTTATTTTTAAAATATACCCGAAAATGCTTAATCTGTCTGGTAATTCTAAATCTAATTTAGAGGGAGAGGGAGAAGGTCAAGAATTGATATCCCAACCCAACCTTACAGGTTGGTCTTGGGGGACAGCAAACCAACAAGGAACTTCTAATTGTGTAGGAGCAAAGAGCCAGTGCATAACTTGCAGTCTCTTCACTTCTGCTCATTAATACATGACAAATGCAACTATCCACATTGTGTCAAACATTTTGATTTGGTTCTATGTGTGTGAGTCAAATAGCATCAAATGACTGTTCACTGCCAGTCAGACTAACATACATTCGCTCATTTGCTGCATCCAGCTCTGCATTACACATGTCTAAACAGGTGCGGCCTTTGGGAGTGGTGAGTAGGGCAACCGCCTAGGGCTTTGCTCTGCACAGTCATGCAACAAAAAATTGATTTGCAGGGCTTCGCAAAGATCTACCCACACAGAGCCTCACAATGGCTAATGCCACCCCTTTCTCTAACATATTACAATTGCATAGACAACAATAGTATTCTGTGGAAATAAACGTAACTGTAGGCATTACATTAATAATTGGGGTTATTAATGTGTTAACAACATTTCGTAAGCAAAATATTCTGAATGGTTCATGTAAATAGTACATCTATCATGTAAAAAGGAGAGCATTCTTCACAACAGACATATGTATATGTATCTGAAACTAGACTTGAGAATAAACATCTAACATGATGCATGGAACATGAACTAATTGACTAATTATCAATTTAATTTCATCAATAATTAAATAATGCACTTGGGGGAAGTGTGGTGTGAAGCTTCACATTGAATGTCTTGATAGTGATAAGTTGTACTGCTGGAATATGAATTTTAAAAATCCTATGTAACCTTGTAGAAAAGCATCATAAACATAAAGGCTACAAAAAGTAAATCTTACTGCGGAGATCATTGTAGTAACCAATTAGAAATATTATTATGAATGGGTTGCACTTAAATGTGTTAATGTGAAATTCCATAATTGACCCCACCTGTGTTGAGGCCAGTGTTTTCCGAAGCGCCGTAGGCGGCGGGCGCTGCCTCGGAAGCGCTGGCATCAGGCGGCGCGGGCATGGCGATCGGCGGCGCCTGCTTGCCGGACGGGCGGCCCTCGCCGCCGGGCTGCACCGTCACGGCCGCCACGCCGTCAGAGTCGTCACGCTCCAGCGTGTGGTAGTCGCCGGACTCTTCTGGCGGGCGCGGCTTGCACTTCCCGCAGCAGCAGTTGCAGCAGCAGCACAGGCAGCAGCAGAAGTAGCAGCCCGTGAGGACGCCGCACACGATGAAAAGCGCCTTGCACCAGGTGCTCGTCACCACGAAGTACGCGTTCACGTTCTCTTCACCGAACTGTTCCGCTATGTATAGCCCCAGCGACCCGTAATTGTCATAAATGTTTCTCTTCGTTGCATCGCTCAATATTGTGTGAGCGCGATTTACTTCTTTAAACTTTTCCGACGCATCTGGATTATTGGGATTTTTATCAGGGTGATATTTTAACGCCAATTTTCGGTAACTTTTCTTGACATCGTCGGCCGTTGCAGTTTTGGGTACTTCCAGTATTTGGTAGAGACTGTCTCCGGCTGTTGATAGCTTCCTTTTATCCATTGCCTCACTTTTGTGGACACCAGTCTGACGATGTAATTAGTATATTTGTGTTAGCTAATAATATGCAAGAACCAGAAGATTCTGAATTTTCTACAAAGCGGTTATCAAGTAGATAGTAATAAAAATTAGCCCCAGCCCAATCTACGTTTCACAGTGACACAGACTATTACAGACAGCAAAGGCTGGTAATCTTCGTCTAAACCACAAACATAAAGATATTGTCGATGGTGTAACTGATAGCCGACGTCGGTACAAGACGTAGAAAGCGTGTTCACATTATCCAGTACGATATCGTTGCAGAGAAAAGGGCCTACCGCGAAACGAAAACGAAATTCGTTCGTGTATCTCTATCTCTGTCGCACTGTCATGGACCATCCACATTATGTGATTATACCCCAATTTGTCAGTACAACATGTCGAAGTCAGAATTGGGTGTAGCGTACAGACCTTGTACAGACGCAACAACTGCAACTACAATTTCATTCAGTGTGGCCAGTTAACAGAAGGAAAGCGAAAAATGGCACATTCAAACGGTCCGGCGAAGCGGACTGCAAGATTGTTACTAACCGATGAGATAGGGCAAGACAGCGCGTCTAACACACAGCCGCGACATTCTTTCGATTTCTCTCGCATGTCCTAATAAGAGAGAGACGGATAGTGCGAGAAAAATTGAGAGCTCGCGCGCCGTTGCGTAATAGCCGTGCAGCACACAAAAATCGAGAGTATGTCACGGCCACCTCATGATCGACGTGCTGTCTCGCCCTATCTCATCGGTTAGTAACAATGTTGCAGTCCGCTTCGCAGGACCGTTTGAATGCGGCAATTTTCGCTTTCTTACTGTAACTGGCCACACTGAATGAAATTGTAGTTGCAAAACTCCGGTTTAAAAAAAATACAAAATTACAGGGTAAAATATTAATACAATGTTCTTTAGCATTTATTTTTTAATTATCGTTTAATTTTATTTGTATGAAATTTGTGAGAAAAAGAAACTTGGCAGATCATGCAAATTCCATGGTCCAAATTGTGATTTTCATGCAATTAGTCCGTACAACTCGTTTGACGGTTGTAACATGCATCCACACTATAGCAATTAGTCAGATTCTGATGAATTGGGGCTGACAAATCACTTAATGTGGATGGCCCATCAAACAAATCAAGGTCACTCTATACAAGATATTTCTGTGACTTTGCTTAGCCGTCCTGCGATATCGGCCCGTGTAGCGTCTCATATAGTTCCACTTATTTTATTTGCCGCAACTGAGCTAGTATGCCTCGTTTACATGTACAATCACGTACAAGGGATACGGCCGATATCAGCCCGTGTAGCGTCTCCTTATTACCATCTCGCTCCACATCAGGCCTGCAATACACTAGCGCGGCCTGCGGTGGCGGACAATAGTAAATTTGACTGCTAATGACAAGTTTAGGCCTCTCGCAGACTGGCGCGGCCTGGCCACGGCGGACAATAGTAAACTTGTCCGCCACTGTCAAACTTTCTATTGTCCGCCACCGCAGGCCGCACCAGTGTGTGAAATTGGCTCTGAGGGCCTACCGCGAAACGAAAACGAACTTCGTTTGTGTCTCTCCGTCTCTGTCGCACTTGCTAGTTCAAGCGACAGAGTAGGAGATACTCGAACGAAGTTCGTTTTCACTTCGCGGTAGCACCTCTCAAGTTACTTTCTCTTTAGTCCACATTATCGTTGTCGGGTTTTTTTTTTCTTTCTAAGGCCGCTATTAGACTATCATAAAAAAATAAAAAAAAATAAAAATCAAATATATAAATATGATCATAGACATAGGACTCATATTAATTTGAAAAACCTATGACGGTGTAATAACAACCTATGATTCACCTATGGTTGTTATTACACCGTCATAGGTTTATCAAATTAATATGAGTCCTATGTCTATGATCATATTTCTATGATAGTCTAATAGCGGCCTAAGTTGGGCCCCGAAGGGGCCCTTAACTAATTGCCAACATGCCAACGACACATAAAAGAGTATGACTAAAACAGAAAACGAATAACATATATAGAATTACAAAAACCTAACGGCCCAACACCGAGAGACGGGTGGGGAACTAAACTAAACTCAAATATTAAAACAAGATTAAAACATAGAAAAACACCCTATCCGCAAACACACGCCACGTGCCGCCCGCTTGCGCCTTTTTCATGTGGGAAAAAAGTGCAAACAGGCAAAAATAACTAAAATATACAACAGACAGAGTACGTTGTCGGGTCCAACACCGATATCGTACTGAATAATGTAAACACACTTTAGGAAAGCTACAAGCATTGCCATTTTTCACACCAACCTAATCACTCCTCAAAGCCGGGTCCGCTGCGCCATGTTTTCGATGTTTTTAAACATAATGGTGGTACTACACTTGGCGTTGCGTGTTCGCGTATTTGCTGTATTTGGCCAAAAACAACTATGTGTGGAGGATTCATTTGTCTCTATTTGCTATATTTGCACGAATATGCCAAACACCCAAATACGCAAACACGCGTATCCGCCCGCTTGTCGGTTTTTGGTCACACATCAAAGGACGCAAATATGGCGAATATTTGTGTACACCGTCCACACTTGGCTCGCTCAGTTGTGTTAGCGACGGCGACGAGTCAAGACGTGTTTTGCAGTATGGATTTTGACTGGAAAAATGATGTTGTGTTGCGATTTCTGGAATTGTACCAAATGCATCGGTGTATTTGGGACCCGAAAAATGCATTCCATAAAAATAAAACAAAAGTTAACGACGCATGGTGGGACATAAAAAACGAATTGTCCTTTCCAGGCACAATAAAAGAACTCAAAAAGAAGCGAGAATCATTAATGTCTGCATATAGAACCTATAAGGTTAAAATTAAGAAATCAGAAAAGTCGGGATCAGGCATTGCTGATATATATAAACCGACCTGGTTCGCTTTTGAACTCATGGATAGTTTCCTTGGGTCAGTGTACACATGCAAGGAATCGGTGAATACTGAGGTATGTATTAAAAATTAAAACATATTTTTTACAAGCTTAGCTTTAATTTATTTTTTTTTTGAACTGCAAACATGTTCGCGTATTTGATATAATTTTTGTTGGCATCCCAAGTGTGGATGTCGTGTTTGTGATATTTGGACTTCACACGAATATTTAGACAAACACGGCGAACACGCTACGCGAACACGCAATCCCAAGTGTAGTGCCACCATTATGCGCCTGTATTCGACGAAGTGTGGACGGTTTATTCGTCTATGTTTGCCTTATTCGCACGCATAACGCATAAGCGCGAATAACGAATACGCCTATCCGTCGACTTGTCGGTTTTTTGGTACACATCAAAGGAGGCGAATAAGCCGAATAGCGCGTCGACTGACCACACTTCGTTCACACTTTGTTCGTTTTCTATGACTTGTGATCATCCACCAGCGCTTACTTTTCGGTCTATCAGCAATTTTGTACTTACACAACAGGTATTGGTAAGTTGCATTTAAGTAAAAATAATAAGCTGCTGCTGTCAACTCCATCGCCGCTTTTGATATTTGCAACGCAAACAACACACATATTTGGCATGTTCGGCACAGCGGCACGAAGTGTGGTGGGCATGTTCGTTGTTCGCGCACATAACATTTATTTTCGCAAATAGTCACATAACGAATAGCGCATAGCGAAGTGTGGTCTCGGCATAACAATACCCTATTTGTTTGCCGAAACTGACGGATGACTAAACTTATGTTACGCCGCGTTTATACGCTTGCGATGGCTTGGCGCGTGAGCAGGACGCAGCTATGCGTTAGAGGGAGAGGGCTATAATTCGATCTCATTCGTTTACATAGCTGCGTCCTGCTCACGCGCCAAGCCATCGCAAGCGTATAAACGCGGCATTAGATGTTTAAAAACATCAAAAACACGGCGCTGCGGACCCGGCTTAATATCTGTCTCATTCCAACTACAGCAAGTTGTGATAAATTGCTAGGTGTGTAAAGGGTTAAAGGCACATATGAAACGTCAACGTCATTGTCATTGCCTGGCATGCCTGTACCGCACTAGATTTGAGTGACAGGTATAGGTTAACTTAACCTAACTTGATGTTTATATTGTTTATTTATTGAACCAAGATACTGTGGGTGGGGTAATAAACATATTATTATTCCTGATAAATTAAAGAAGCTATAAGGATTAATAACACGATCATGTTTTGAGATTCGTGTTCAACATGCAGGTTTTGAAGTTTCGCGGTATGATCAAACTATATCAAAATGCTCTTAACCGACGGCCGTATTTAATGCAAGCTATCCAAAGTGGAGCTTTAATGGGCGCCGGAGACTTGATATCCCAGACTCTAATAGAGAAAAAATCACTGAACGACCTCGACTACAAGAGAACATGCCAATTTGCATCTATAGGCCTCTTTGTCGGTGTAAGTATATTCACTATACCTTTTATATAGGACCGTTAGAATATTAGTAACTTGATGCGTTTCTTAAATTCTTAATTAACTCATATAAATTCTAACAGATTTTTGGCCTAACATTTGTGTTTTACATATTATATTCCCTACCAATTGCCTATTATAGGATGTTTTAGTATGTGTAGTAATCAACTTTAAAGGCTCTACACAATGGGGCATCATGGTCGCAGAACATGATGCGTTGGAATGCAGTGGACCCATGTCTTTCCCCGCATCATTGTGTCATGGAACCTTACAAGATTTAGTCTATGAGATTTGGGACTGGTCTTTTGACACATCGCGACACCCATATAACGTAAATTTGCACTGCTCATCGAAATAATAAAAAAAGTTTTGAATATCTTACGAGTTACGAAACAAAGTTCAATATTTATTCAAGCTCTTTTTAGCATGTATAAAATGATTGTAATATTTTTTTACGCTTTATTTGTGCAGAAATTAGCATTGAGAACTCGGTAAATGCGCACAATTACGTACTACAACTTTTTTTTATATTTTGTGTTACTCTGCTTCAATCGATTAAAATCTGTCAATTTAGAAATAAATCTGTATGAATCAAATAATTGTGAATAGGAAAATAACAATGTATTATTGAATTACTGTCACAATAATACGAAGTAAAATCACATCAATCCACGAATCGATTGAAACCGACATATTTGATTGTGCAAAATGATCCGTTTGAAAATATGGCATTGATTTCTGCACGGCTATCATGAGACGGCGCCCGAGCTCTCTCGATTTTTCTTGCACTATCCATCTCTCTCTTATTAGAAGACATAGAACAAAATACATCTAGAGTATGTCGCGGCCGTCTCATGATAAACGTTTTTTCGTTCTTTCGACGTTATTTAACGCAATATTGTCAAGAAAACACGACAAATGCCAATGTCACTTTGCAGCTTGATTTTATTGAACTTCAACTCGAAACTGAACTTTTTCTCGGATGGGTTACAGAGGCTCTTTTGATTTCACTTGTTCATGAATTTACTTAGGAATACTCATATCAAAATAATTTTGCATGTAGATCCAAACACATATTCTTAAGCATCTAGAGGTCTTTGCATTCATAACGCCTTTACGGGGACACTTTTGTTAGCAGACAACTGTGTAACGGCTCTCTATTTGATTTCCTAAAAATATTATTACACAGTAATCAATCGATTCCTTTTATTAGCAACTATAAATCGTAATCGGGTACGGATTTACTCTAGATACACTCTTATACTCTCTAGATCTCTCTAGATTTACTCTTTACGTCATATTGGAACTGTCAAAAGACCAGTTCCAAATCTCGTAGACTTGTAAGACTTAAACAGCAGCACTGTCTGTGGTTTCTTTTACTTGCAAGAGCTAAATATATTCATGATCATTTTTATGATTGTTATTATCAATCCTCGTTGAGTTGGTATTAGACTTTTAATAGTTAATAGTCACAATTTATTTCTATTTCGTTATACATATATTATATTCATCAAAAAAAATATTTTATTAAAGAAATGCAGTAGTATGAATAAAAAAAAACGACCGGGTTGCACTCCGGGAGTGCCGGCAGAAGTGAAAATTTAATCATTTTAATTTTGCAAAAAAACAATACCTTCCTCCCCCTTCTCACCCCCTGCACCCTTATCAGTAGTTCGCTATAGTTCAACTTAACTCAGCAAAATTGATGAAGGAGATGATGAAATAAAATACCAATTTGTTTTAGCCATTGCCAAATATTTCTCAAAGCTGTATCTCTTTAGGAATAACGTCCACTATAACTACTAATAACTATTCGAATTTACTCAATAGCAAAACGGTAAATAAAGGACGCGTGGACAAAATTACAAATTTATTTGCAGAATATGCAATTGCATAAAGTGTTTAACGGCTTTATACAATTACGAATAGTGTTCAATATTGAATTAAGTCGAATCGGCTAACAGTTTGATAAAACAAAATGGAATTTGCATTTACGGAAAATGTGTTACGACCTTATACTGTTAACAAAAAAGTACAAATTAGAACTATGTGCCCCTAGTCAACCCCCCCCCCCCCCAAGCCTCGTCCCGTATATATTATTTGGTAAGCATGATATAACAGGGTTATCCATTGCATAGCTATCATAGGTTTTCTGAGCCTATTTATAAATATTACCAATTATATCAACTGGTCACATGCACTGGTACCTTAGCATGTTTTTTTTTTTTAGGGTCCTGCACTGCGGGTCTGGTATGGAGTGCTACAACAGTACATAGGGACACAGGGCAAGATGGTTGCCGTTAAAAAAGTATTTGTGGATCAATTTGTATTTGCACCATCCTTCCTGTTCATGATACTTGCTACAGTCGGTACCATGCAAGGCAAGAACTGGAATACTGTGCAAACCGAGGTTAAGGCCAACTATTTTGATGTGTTGAAGACTAATTATTTAATTTGGCCATGGGTGCAACTTGTTAATTTTTATTATGTACCACTGCAATACCAAGTTCTAATAGTGCAATCTGTCGCATTGTTTTGGAATACATACTTATCTTGGAAAACTAACAGGCAACTATAAACAGGATAATGGAATTAATTGGTTAGTTTAGTAGTACACTTTTTATCACAGCCATGGTGATTACTGATTCAGATTCATAAAACCTATTCCTACTTTTGGTTAATGTACATTTTTATGTTTTATTTACTGTGTTGTATTGGTTAATGTAGAAGGTATTAGTAAAATTGAAATGATTGGGTTTTTTTAGCTCTACTTAATACAATAGCGCCATGTATGAAGTCAATGAAAAACTGAACTCCTAATTAATTTATTTATTTTTTCCAAACATATGCAATTTTAATGTGAAAGACCACAACAGGATATTACAATAAGTCATACATTCACTACATTACACAATAAATTAGAAGGTCATTCATTAGGTACATTATAAATAATTGTAGGCTCATCGCACACACGCATCACGCAGAACATAAAAACTCTCTGCGCGGCTACCGTGACGCGCCGCGTGCTGTGTCGCGGTGAATAGACTATCCGACTCTTTCCCAGCGCTCTAATTAGAAAGAGACATATAGTCTAAGTAGCCGTGCTGGTATTATTGTATCAAGATGACAGTGAGCTATAAGCAGATATGTAAATAGCACGACAAATTGCCGTTTATCTCATATATAAGAAAAACGCGAAACGATATTTGTATTCTATATAAATAAAAAATACGCGTGTATATAATGTCTCTCCGACACGGCTGGGTATCATGGGACGGCGCGCGAGCTATCTCGATTTTTCTCGCACTATCCGTCACTCTCTTACCTATTAGAACACTTAGTACAAGAGGTATAGTGCGAGAAAAATCGAGAGTATGTCGCGGCCGTCTCATGATAGCCTTGCAGCACGGCTATCACGCGACAGCGCGCGAGCACTTTTTCTCGCACTATCCGTCTCTCCCTTATTAGAACACTTAGAACAAGAGGAATAGTGCGAGAAAAATCGGGAGTATGTCGCGGCCTTCCCATGATAGACGTGTACCTTATACCATATTTTATAGCTCCTCCACATGATGACCCATCCTATGGCCCAGCGCTATGGCCATGCGATGGTTGAACGCCACTACACGATGGCGACATTCAGTTGTGATCGAATCGCTTGGCCCACTCCCTTTGATGTGCGGCCGAAAAACCGACACCGCGGCCATCCCATCGTCATCCCGCCGCGCCATAAGCCATCCGACACCACTACCGTCTCTACTAGAGATGCAACGGATAGTTGTTTGGCCGGATACCGGATACCGGATATTCGGCCTGATCACCGGCCGAATATTCGGTATCCGGCCGCCGAATATTCGGCCGGCCAAACGATACCTTCATTTTAGTTTGGGGGCGGGAGCGTCATGCAGGTTTCAACCTGTTACGTATTGTAGGTTCGCGCGGACCGTTTTCTAGGCAAGAAACGAGTTTTATTAGATCAATACTCAGTGTACGGAACTATTTCGTATGCAGTAGGTACAGTACACGTGCGCACGACTATTTTGCTGAATAAATAAGTTTTTTTTTGGGTTTTAAATGTGTTGTTGTTGTTTTCTTGTATACTAACTATTTTTCAAAGTTAAATACAAAACAGAATCACTATTCGGTATCCGGCCGGATAGTGTGCAACTATCCGGTATTCTGCCGGATAGTAAAATAATGGCCGGATAGGCCGGATACCGGATAGCAACCGGATATCCGTTGCATCTCTAGTCTCTACACACTGGTGCCCATCCTAGTGGGCCAGCAGGATGGGACATCATGTAGAGGAGCCATTAGGTTACTGTTCAATCCGAAATCAAGCCTATAAGTAGGTAAGTGAAAAATAAGTGTGAACTACGGTATCGATATATAATAATCTTAGCATATCAGAGCCAAAACAAAACACTATCACAATTACGTGTAATGCAGAACATAAAACGTAAAAATAGAGTTAAACCACTGGCTGCTGAAGAGCGATGTCTTCCAGAAAACCTTCGAAGAGAGAGCCGATGCTTGTTGAAAACAATAAAAAATAGAAGAGGCTAAATGATTGGACATCTGATAGTGATAAGGCACGACAGCTTCGTTTTTAAACATCTTGGAGGGCAAGATCGAAGGAAGGAGAGGGAGAGGAAGGCCCAGACATACTTACACCAGCCGAATAAAAAAAAAAGTGACTGTCGAGTCATATGAAGACGTGAAGAGGCTAGCAGAGGACAAAAATCAGTGGCGGTTACTCCACCGACAAGAGCGTAGCTCTTAAATAGATGATGATGAGCAGATATGCAGTGTACAGTTAATGAATGAATTATATACTAGTACTTGTCATTAGTGTTGGTGCTTAGGGACTTACATGCACAGTGGCAACCGTACTGTATCTTCCAAGATCTCACGGTTCTAAATACTGATTTGCCATACGATAACTAAAGTCTTGTCCGTGACTTCGCTTGATTAGAACAGTTTTGCGCTCCTTCCATTACATTGTGAGTCATAAAATATTTGACAACAGAAAAGTATCAATATTTCATTTATGTTTGCTATTGTAAGATTGTTTAATTAATAAAAAGTAACAATAAGGACGTTGTTTGAATGTGATGTCACAAGCACACTATCTAAACTTAATGGAGCGTTTTTGACGATTCAATAAAAGAAGCTGAGGGGCTACCGCGAAGTGAAAACGAACTTCGTTCGAATATCTCCGTCTCCGTCGCTCGAACTAGCAAGTGCGACAGAGACGGAGATACACAAACGAAGTTCGTTTTAATTTCCCGGTAGACCCTCAGAGCCAATTTTAGCCAAATACCGTAACTTAGGCGGGGCGGGATTTTGGAACATTTTGTGTAAAATTTTGTTTGCGCTTAATATCTGCCTATAGTTTTCAAACTCATATTCCCCAAAAAAAGGTGAATCACGGTCACCAAAGCAAGATATTTAAATAAATGTAAGTTGGTGATGTATTTTATTTCTCTCGTCAAACCTATCGTGTGGGATATCGTTGGATAGCTTGTTCAAAAATATTATGGGTTATCTAAAACTATTTTTCAACTCAGTTATGCGTTTGCGAGATAATGGGATTTAAAACCCTAATTTTTGTTCGAGTCATGGGCCCCCCCCCCCCCCCCCCCCCCTGCCGTCTAAATGGCTAATACTGGGGACGTGTAAAAATTCGTGGCAGTAGTACATATAATGAATTTAAAAGGAAAACAGTCAAGTAGACATAACTAGTTAACGAGTAGTAGACATAACTAGTTACCTGGTAAGAAATGCACTTAATTTCGGGTGCATATACATTGTCATTGGAATTTGAACCTTTTACCGTGGACGGTAGAGTTGCCCCTTTTAAGTCCGCATTCTGTGACAGACGGGCAACTACGGAACCCTACCCTGCGCGTGGCCCGACACGCACTTGGCCGCTTTTTTATTGTAATACAAAGATTGTCTATATATATCAACTGCTTTACCACAAAACAGAATACTGTACGACATTATATTATGAAAATAACTATGATAAACTAGGCGAGCTGTTTCAACATTGGTCAGTCAGAATATGATTACATATTTACCGTTAGCTTTTCGGTGAAGGAAAAACATCGTGAGGAAACCTGCATACATCTGCGAAGAAGTTGATGTGTGATAATAGCTACGGCTGAACTTAGTTTACGCGCCAAAACGGCTATATAGGCCCTCCATTGTTGATTTTTGTGTAATTTTGTTGAATATTGTTTTATTGACTATTTATAAACACTCGTCATTTACAAGTCATTATGACTTCGAATGGTTATAACTTACAATCGTTATGAATAATAATAATTAAGACTAATGATTATTATGGCGTAAAGTTTTGAGAGCTTTTCCAAATTGAAACTCATTACAAAAATCTGTACAGCACGTTTATTATGGGACCTCATATGGGACGGCCGCGACATACTCTCGATTTTTCTCGCACTAAGTATACCTACTGCCTGGCACACACGTTACAACAAATCTTTACGATCGCACTGTACCTACAGTTTAAACTGCACCGCACTGCACTGTAGTTTAAAAGGTTGGTACAGTGCGACAGAGAGAGATACACGAGCGAAGTTCGTTTTCACTACCCGGTAGCCCCTCTGACTAATTGCTATCGTTTGAGGGGCTACTACGAAGTGAAAACGAACTTCGTTCGAGTATCTCTCTCCCTGTCGCTCGAACTAGTAAGTGCAACAGAGAGGGAGATACACGAACCACCACGAACGAAATTCGTTTTCGTTTCGCGGTACGGCCTCTGGGAGGCATGTCGCGCTGCTGATCCAACTGTCAAACGAGATGTACTGAGAAATTGCATGCACATGTGGTTGGATTGTTACATCTGTACGCTACACCCAATTATGACTTCGACATGTTGTGCTGACAAATTGGGGTAAAATCACTTAATCTGTATACCCCATTCGTAAAATCGGTTGTAATAATGGGATATACCTAATTGATTAGTGCGAGTCCATACAAAAGCAACCCGCACTCGCAGCAAATATGTATGAACTCGCACTCTCTCGCACTAATCACTAACTAAAGTGTAAACTGAGGGTCTACTGCGAAATGAAAACGAAATTCGTTTGTGTATTTCCGTCTCTGTCGCACTTGCATGTTCGAGCGATAGAGAGAGAATTGCCCATTCGATTAAGCAAAAAGAATTAACCACTACGTCCGATAGTTTTTATAGTTTAATTGGTTTAGTTTTCTCTTCTATTATATGTCTCAGGGGGGGCACACTGGGCACACTTAAAAAGGCCTACTTACATTTTGACAGTTTGCAGCGCCTCTTCGCGGCCGGATGAAGAACTAGAAATTAAAAAAAAGACTAGCTGTCAACCGCCAAGGCGCCTTCGGTCACGGTCACCATTGTTAACTCTGGCTATCTCTCTCTCTGGGTTTTGACTTTTTATTGATGCATGGAACATGGCGGATCGTGCTCCAGACATTTTATTTTTATTTTCTGCATCCTGCTGTTTAATGTATAATTGGATAGCGTATTATGCAGTGAATAGCAAACGTGACGGCTACAGTTAATGAAGAATTTTCCTGGAAATGCGAATAACCAAATCTTGGGTATCATTCAGCGGATCGTGGTCGCGGCCGCCATTGTGCTTTGTACTGCTCCAGCTATCACCCAGTGAATCGTGAAGGCCTTCCACCGTATACCATGCTAATTATACTGTGCATTGTGAAATGTTTTTATTATTCTGTCTTTGGCAAAGGCCTTAGAGGCTGCGATTTCTCTAATAAATAAATACTCTGGCTTTCGTTCACTCGGATCGGATGTTGATACGCTCTTGGTTTCCTCTTGTTATTGTAAAAAAAACCTTGAATTCAGTCAATGATGTAATATAAAAAATAGTTCATCATTGCGTTCAGTTCTTTATATTGCCATACGTAATCTATACACACATATCACAGGTACGCATACGTATGCATAAATATAAGGTATACACACGCACAGGTATACATGTATACTTCTATGTATATAGCTATAGCTATGCGAGTAAACTGCGTTAGTTCATTTCCTTGACACTGGCAGCAGCACCTTCCATACATGCTAGTTAAAAGTCAGAGTTGCCGTTGCCACAGTGGTTATATTCTCTTTGCTCTTCTCCTTAATACTTACCTGATCTGTCTGTGCAACTACTAGCAAAAAAAAGCTGTTGTGTCGGGTTTTTCAATGTTATCTTTTTTATTATCTTGAAAAGGTGTGTTATCTATTTTAATCTCCTTTGTATATCTATTAACGTAATCAATACCAATCGTAGGATCAATACTTTCGTTAAAGTCGTCGTAATATTCTGTTGTTTAAGGTTTAGTAAGGTCGTCGGCGTGACCAACCAACTGAACAAATCTAAATTGTGCAGTACCCTATAAGATAATTAATTAATTACATAGTTTACCCGGCATTTTATAGGTAAGCAGGATAGTTAAGTACTTACATATATTTTAAGAAAAGCCTACCTATTATTATGACTGTAGCTTTGCCATTGTATTGTAACCTACAATCACGTCATTAAATTTCATGTGATTTTGCCAGTTTGCCTGTTAGTTGGTTATCAGGGGTCAACCGTCATTATCTGAATAATATATTTATGCTACTATAAATTCATGGTTAACCATTACATAAGTTCAGTTGAATTTGGGATCCAGCCGGCACCAAGCCGCATCGTCATTGCCTTTGAACCTTACTACCTACCTTTTGTAAAAATTACATTTATCGAAATGCAAGTAAGTTACAGGGATTATAATAGTTACTTAAATTGATAGCTTGAATTGATAATTTACATTCAAGGTCAAATACAAAAAGTGATAAGTATGGAAGCTCTGCGAAACTAGTGACGTTTAATCCATGTTAATGAAGTCGTTTTTATTAGCATTCTTGTGGTGGTATTACTTGCGATTTATTTGCATAAGAGTATTAGTTTAATTTAATTTATTTATTTAATGCCACTTCTCAGAAAATTCTGTGTGCCTACTGGCAAAGGCCTCTCCCAGTCTTCTTTATTTTTCCCTGTCTGTGACCACTCTGTTCCATGTCTTGCCGGCCATTTCTATTATTTCTCACTCCCATCTTTTAAATTGTCTGCCTCTCTTCCGACATCCTCTTGTGTACCATTTTGTTAAAACATTGTTCCATTTCTCAGTTCCTCTTATTGCATGTCCTGCTGCCTGCTTCCATTCAAGGGGTTTAACTCTCTATGCAACCTCTTCAAATTTTGTCTTGTCTCTCAGTTCTGAATTCTATATTTTACCCAATCTTCTCTCCTTGAATATGCTTCTTTCCGTTCAATTACTAACCAATAATTTTGTTACTTTCAGAAACTAAAAATGGACAACCTAGAGCAAGTGTCATGTAACAAGTCATTTGGTGGTTATCAAAAGGTATACTCACATGAGTCGGCAGAACTAAAATGTAAAATGAACTTTTCAATTTACCTGCCTCCGCAAGCCGAGGGTGGTGATGTGAAGCTCCCAGTCATCTTCTACCTGGCCGGTTTGACATGCAACGAACAAAACTTCATCACCAAATCTGGCTTCCAAAGGTAACCAAAATAAATATTAACAAAAATTTTTAGTATTGCAATTTCTGAATCCACATTATATCACTACAGACTTTGGGGACACGGAATATCAATGTAAAGTTGTGTCAACCCAGATTGGAGGCAAGGACTTGTCGACGTGAATATTGACTTGTGATTCCTAACGTCGTGGCCCCACTGTGGGGCCATTTGAAGTTGAGAACCCATAGTGGAAGCATGGACTTGTGAAAAAAAGCTTCATGTCCCCACATTGGGGGCCTTCGGACAGGAAACGTGTTAAGGGTGATGTCTGTTAACTAAAGTTACTGAATGCAAGTGAGTGAGTATTGTTTAGTTTAGTTATATCATTTCCTTGTACAATTTTCACATGATACAGTTCATTTGACTTATATTACTTATCGTACAGCAATCAAGGAATGCAATAATAATGAAAAAAAATTGTGAAAAGTAATTGTGAAATCTATACCCTAGAGAGGATATTACATTATTATCACACCCGTGAACTGCTTCCAACTGGCATTGGGGCTACTGTGGGTGGATCCAGGTGATGAGATTTGGGTGGATTATGAATTATGAAATTGGGCTATTGCAAAGAAGTCAGTCCGTCATTGCATGTAGGGGGTAATTTATGGAACTACTTGTCCACATACAAAAAATCTTTCACCAGAATATAAAAAGGATCTTCAGGATGGACATAGTCTATGTTTTATCATGCGGTTGCATCCAAGTTCTCCAATACTGTCATCAAGCTAGTAAATAATATTTCTGACAGGTATGCTGCTGAGCATGGGATTGTTGTTGTGGGCCCTGACACATCTCCCAGAGGAGTGAAGGTGCCGGGTGATGATGAATCATGGGACTTTGGTGTATCGGCTGGATTTTACTTGGATGCTACTCAACAACAATGGTCCACGAACTACAGGATGGGCAGTTACGTGAACAAAGAATTGTATGAATTGATTCTGCAAGCTTTTAGCAACATTGTTGACCCCAAGAGATTTGGCATAATGGGCCACAGGTAAAACTTCAAATTAAATTAATATTGCATTTTTAATTATTATTTTTTATATATCCAAAAAATAGGGATCTAAGCTGTATGTCTGTATGTCACGGTATTCTATTTTAACTTGTGCATTAAACTGAGCGATATGGTAAAGCTAAAACTAAGTAAGCCAAGATTGCAAGATGCAGGATGACATAGTTAGGCCAGCAGGTGCAACTTGGATGAGTAAAGCACATGAGCAAATTACGGAACTCTCTAGGGGAGACCTATGCTGCGGAGTAAGTCCCAATAGAAACAGAAGAATAGTTAAATACATATAATTATAAAATGTGATTGATCATGTATATATATGTACAGTCAAGGAATTTAATTTCTTATCCATTTTGTTGAAATGTTGTTAGGCATTCACGATGCATTAAGGTCGAAATTTTCATTTTAGTATTGATATGTCAATTCAATACCTATTATTTGTCACTGCACGTTACAGATAACCTCTTTGCGAAGTCATTTACTTATCTAATAAATAATTAAACACATGTCAGTTGATGTCAATGTCAATCGAGAAAATTGTGAAATAATTTTCAAATACGAAATTAATTTGAAAAATAATAAAATGCTTGCCGCAAACCGTGAAGTATTAACAATTCAACGTTTTTTCCGAATGTTCCTTATCTGCGTTCCTTTCATTCGAATATTGCAAGAGTGAAAGCGAAATATATGTCATATTTTGTTAGATTTTCGATTACTGTCATCCATTTTTAGCAGTGCCTTGACGTTTTACAGTTCACCATGTCAACGTAATTTAATTAATCATATCAGTTGCCTAGTAACACAAACAAATGCATCTGATATGTCAAGTAACGTTTGTAAGATAGCTCTTATGATGACTGTTTGCCATACAATATTGAACCTTAGGTGGGTAGGAATTTAAATTCCTCGACTGTATATGTATATCATATCAGCCAAAAGACGTTCACTGCTGGACATAGGCCTCCCCCAAAGAGTGCCAAAGTGACCGGTACTGCGCCACCCGCATTCAGCGGACTCCCGCAACCTTTACCAGGTCATCAGTCCACCTTATCGGGGGCCTACATGGTCGCCACTCGAGAACCTTTCGGCCCCAACGGCCATCGGTTCTACGTGCTATGTGCATATATGTATAATTTTGATTAAAATAAGTTATATTATTTTTATTATTATAACATGTGACATTGTGACTTTTTATTTCAGTATGGGAGGCCATGGAGCTTTGGTATCGACTCTGCGAAACCCTGGCTTATACAAGTCTGTGAGTGCATTTGCCCCCATCTGCAACCCAACTGCCTGCCCATGGGGTGTAAAAGCCTTCACTGGATATTTGGGTGAAGACAAGAGCAAATGGGTGGAGTGGGATGCAACTGAGCTTGTCAAGAAATATGACGGTCCGCCGCTGACACTTCTTATTGATCAGGTATGGTTTGATACCTGAATACTACATTCATATGTAGTTGTGAGTGTGCCATACCTTGCTGTAATCTATCATAAAGAATTAAAAATGTTTCAAACCACCTGCAACCGTAATTTAACTAGACATTTTATGGACTTCTTGTGACTTTGCTCTAAGCCCTATGAAATCTCTTCAGCCAATTCAGTAAACATAAACATTGTCTAACAATTCAGGCTGATAAATGATGGGTATTAATAGTGAAACATTTTCTTTCAGGGACTTGATGATAAATTTTATTCTGAAAAGCAACTACTTCCTGAAAATTTAGTGCAGGCCTGCCGCTCAGCAGGCGTGCCCGTCATCCTTAACCTGCGAGAGGGATATGACCACTCTTATTTCTATATCATGTCCTACATCGGTGAACATTTTGAATTCCATGCGAAGATACTCAAGGCCTAGTCATAAACATTGTCTGACAGTGTTTTTCAAGAGTGTATATTATAATACTTCAGTGCATTTAATAAGATTAAATATTACTGTTCTATTATTTTGCAAAAATTTGGGCAGAGGAATTATTTTCAAAATGCCTAGTGGTATAAGGGTACTATTATAAAATAAAAAAACTGAAACCGGTGTTTAACATCTTTGTTTTATTTGCTATTATATTTCATAGATAAATCTATTAAGTTTGTTTCTACCTTCCGTCTGATTTGCGTAGGTTATGGTAATACTGCAGGAATTTGTCTCGATTTCCCCAGATGTGATAATGGCCCCATTGGCACCAAGCTCTGGAAAGTTTCATATTTAAGTTTGTTTGTCAACCAATTCTATATCTATAATTTGATCAACCCTTGAATAAGTAATTTTCATATTGGAGCGTTATTTTCTACTTACATTCCGAAAAGAGCTCCACCAAGATGAGCAGCGTGGTCGAACACTTTCCAGCCCATAATAACCCCCGCCAAGTCTACACTCATTATAACTTTTATTGCCTGGAACAAAGACAGAATTAAATATCCAAAGAAAAACAACGAATACTCTAAATCCATGAATAAATCGGACTATAAACGTCCCACTAGGGCAGTGATTCTTAAACTTTTGTTAGGCTTCGACCACTTTCAGAATTTCTAAAATACCGGGATTCGCTGTAGAAGAAAATGTTTATCAAAAATCTCATGTTTCATGTGACTATACCTATTTACCTACCTACGTTAAATGTAAAAGAACTGGCCGCGGACCCCTAGCAATCATGTCACGGACCGGTCAGGCGTGTCGGGGGCCCATGGACCACACTTTAAGAACCCCTGTACTGGGGCTTCACTCGTGAATGAGAGGGAAAGGGCAGTAGTCCCCACTGGCCCGGTGCGGGTTGGGGATTTCATGTACTGAATTTCTTCGCAAATGAATGCAGGTTTCCTCACTCAGCGTGTAAATGCACCATCAAAAGAAGAATATTTTAATGCAAGCGTGGTTGTGGGGACCGGACCAAATTGTTTGTTATAAAGGTGTGTTCCTACTAGTTCTCCAAAGGTTCCATTACATTAATAACATTCTCTTTCTTGAAAAACATAATGCGAAAGTGACAAATACAGGCAAACGAATCTTAACTACCACCGTTTTGATGCAAGTTTACGATAAAGGGTATTCATAGATCTCTTACTGTGCCAGCAGCGAATGTGTACATAGGTAGGAAAATGATGCTCAGCCTTGTGTCAGGATACTGCATACACACATAGGCCAGTACTGCCATTATGGCTCCGGACTGAAAACATGGAAACGTAATAAAAAAAAATCGTTAGAGCTAATAAAAACAGAATTAATTGTTTATACTCCCAGGCATAGTCAAAGGAGAACAAGTGCAGTAGTCGATGTTCGGGTGTTCTGAGGTGAACCAGCGGCGCTGAAAGTCGAAGTTCGTATACATACATGCATCCCTGTCACTTGAGTAATGTAAGTGCGATAGAGATGGAGATACCCGAACTTCGATGTTCGTGGTTATAGCTCAGGGTGAGGTGTCACAAACCAAAGCAACAGCCGTGTGCATGGTGCTGAATTCTAGTTATTGCCGGGGATTGTACAGTGTTTTCAATTTCAATTTCAAATCCTCACTATATTATATTTATATCAGATCAGCGTGTCCTTTTGACACAAAGGCCTACTCTGTTTCCTTCCATCTGAGCCTGTCTCTTGCTAGCCTGACCCACAGTGGGCCAGCCAGAGGCGTATTTAAAAATTTGGCGCCCCGGGCCAGTTAGTTTTGCCGCCCCATTAAGTGACGACAAAGATGTGGTGTGAAATAATAACTGAAAAAAAAAGTCTTAAAAATGAACAATTTATTCACTAGATTTTTTTTCTGTGAACAAATTGGTCGCCAAAGGCGTCAACGACGCTGTCATAATTTATGGCGTTTGTCAACTCTGCTTCTATATTCAGAACAGCTAAGCTGTTTAAGGTGCAACATCACTGACGAATTCCATACAATTTTCGTTCGGACTAGACGTCTAATCTATCGATGTCAGGAACTTGAAATTGTTATATTTAGATAATATATGACCCTCTTCTCCCGCAGTTTGAATAAATACACGTACAAACCAGTAATATTCAAAATATAGCCATTTGAAATTCATAAAATTTTACTCCGAGCCTTGTATGTGTGCGTGAGTTAGACACTGTCCGTGTAAATGACATGGCCGCGTCACATGACAGCACGTGGCCCAAAACCTTCACTAGATGTCTTTGATATCAAATCAAAATTAGTTAGACAGCGGGGTCAATAGTAGTAATTATATTCACCAGACGGCGACACCATCGTACAATCCCGTTTTTTTCTGGTGAAAGAGACGGCATTCATTTTATATTGCTACGCTACTCATTTTGGTAATGACGTAAGAGCTATGTCATTTGTTTATTGATAGAACGAATTTCTAAGAACAATGTATGAAGTTCAATGGTTTGCCTTTATTCGTGATTATTTATTGAGATTGCCATGAACAATAACCTAAAGTCCACACAACGATAATTATGCATACATTTTGCGTCTTATTAGAAAGGAGTAAGATACAATATGGAAAAGTAATCTGTGCCACCGGCCGTATACATATGTATATAGGATTTGATCACATGAATTTGCAACTTGGATTGATTAGTTTCGATTGAGTGAATGTTAATTAATGTAGCATTAAATATAACAGACAAATAAATGTTTTCTTTCTTTCTTTCTTTCAATTGTGCATTTGGAGTGAACTTGTTAAATTTAAAACGTTTGCTTTAGTCGACTACACAGTTGACAGTAAAATAACTAACTACTGCAACCTATATATGAATCGACTGTTCAAGTGTTCTACTACCGGAGATTAGATTACCGGACATGTCAATTAACTAATGCCTGTTCCCAATAATCAGTCCACGGATAGTTTTCCTTGCAAGCATTTTGACAGATTATTAAAATGTGTCAAATGTCGGTAAGGAAAACTATCAGTGGATTGATAATTGGGAACCGGCCTAAGTCACAAGTAGTCTTCTTTATAAAATGTTGTGAGGGTAGAATTATATACTCGTAGGCATTCTTCGGTGCAGGGACTGATGTCAGTTACGACCGGTGGCTAGGCAGATACGAGACCGGTATTCCATTAATTGGGTACGGCACTGTTATATTGTAAGGTTTAGCCGCGCAGCGACAACACAACGGTGCCCCCGCCACCAGTTAGAAATATTGGTTACCGGTATTTATTGCCTAGTGATACCTTATAATACCGGTTCCAAACAGGTATTACTCCAAAACAGTTTTTTTTTGTTCTTATGCGGGTCGAATTCGCACCTTTACATCTTTTATGAAACCGTTTACGGTACCGGAAAAATTAACCGTAACCGTAGTTTTATGGTAGTAAAATATAAAGGTGCAGCTAACTATCGAAATGGCCCGGAGAAAACTGATGTACGTATTTAATTATTTTTTTTAACGTTCATATAGGGAATACAAACCGCCATCTTGGAATCCCGAAATACCGGAATCCCGGACCGATTTTTCCACTAGTCTAATACCGGAACTGAAAAGGACCAATATCGAATTACTTTTTAAACCTACTAATATTATAAATGCAAAATTTTGGATGTTTCTATATATAGATGTTTGAATGTTTGTAACTCGATCACGGCTCAACCGATTTAGATGAAATTTTGCACGAAGATAGTTTAACCTCCTAAGGCCCATAAATTATACCGATTCAACTGGAATAGAGCTGAATTTGTTTTGTTTCGGGCAATTTTTAAAACAAACGAATGCCAACTCTATTTCCGACACAACACAATTCCAATGCCATTTTGTATTGTATGCTGGGTTTTAAGAGAAGCCGAGATTAAAATAAATGATAGTTTTTATCCCGGGTCCATGGAGGCGGAAACTGGTTTTTAATAAAAAATATAATAACTTCATGCAATTGTAAAAAAAGGAACGCATAATCAAGTTAAGTATTTACATTTATTTGAATAATTTTATTTGTAATGTCTGTGCTCCATTCTTTTTCTACCGAAGAATAATCACTTTTACGCTCTAATGATGATAGTGGTAGGAGCATAATTTGAAATGTTCGAAGGTAAAATAGGCTTCCGCTAAAACGGTCAACTTTTATGAATGAACGTAGAACACCGTGCTCGTAAATAGGGAATTTAGGTAATAATAAATACCTCGTCTTTTTTACTGGTAAGTTTGTTATTTTTTTCACAAAAACGTAGTTTTTCGGGTTGTTAACCCATTATAAAAACGTTAGTTGACATAAAACTTTCTTAAACTTTGGGTTTTTTAAATAAATGTAAAAAAGAAATGTTATTCATTTACTCTTACTACAACAGGTTCAGGGAGGGAAGGTGTATTTGGGTTTCACATGCCGTATCACATACGCGCTGTTTCTATTGTATAGACAGTTTCCAAATACACCATCGCTCCCTGAACAGATAAAAGCAGTGTTCGCAAACAGCTCAATACTTTTTTTTAAGTAAGAAGGTTGGTTTTGCTTTTGGAGATGAGTTTTTTTATTTTACTGTCGAGGCATAAGAGACGTGTTCAGATATTTGTGAGCACTCAAATATATCTGATGGCGACTGTACTTTTTGACGAACAAACTAAAAAAGCTGCAAAACTTCCAATAATGTAAATTCAAGTAATGCAGACGAAGTACACGAACCAAAATTTGCGAATACGTAAAATAACAAATTATTATCCTATCCTCCTATTCCTCTATTCTCCTATCCTATCTTATCCTATTATACTATTAAACGAGGAATACACACGATGATTCTTAATTCGTGATCAAGACAAGTTACATATTACAAGCGGCAGTCTCTTTCTATCAAAAGGTATTGAAAAGAGACTTCCGCTTGTAATTCGTTACTTGTAGCTTCGTGAAACGAGCCCCAGGAGTCAATTTTTCTAATTCTGTAAATGATACCAAACACGATTAACTCGAAGTTACCTAATAAATATAAATAAATAAATAAATATAAGTTGACAATCTTACACAAATCGACCTAGTCCCATAGTAAGCTCAGTAAGGCTTGTGTTATGGGTACTAGAGGACGATATATATAATAGATATAAATACTTAAATACATAGAAAATATCCATGACTCAGAAACAAATATTCATGCTCATCACATAAATGTTTGCCCTTACCGGGATTCGAACCCAGGACCTCTTGCTTCGTAGGCAGGGTCACTACCAACTACAACGTTCTTTCTTTTTCTGAATAAACCTGAACAAGGAATCACTTTATAATTCAAAATCATCGTCACCCTAACGGTATTTTGCAAAAATTTGACGTATGTGTGTTTGACGTATCTACTTAACTTCAAGAAATGTAGGGTGACCAAACATTCAGTGGATATTAGTGTTTACATTATCATTTAATTGAAGTAACTAAACAGTGATTTAATTGCATGAGACCTCATCCATTGAAATCCGTTTTGGCTGTTTATCAATATTTTTCGACTCCTGATCACGGATTAAGAATCATCGTGTATATACATTTTCGATAGGTATTAATATTAAAGTCCCGAAATTCCGGTATTGTGGTCCAATATCACATTTCAGTACCGGTATTGAGAATCATCCGATATTTAATGCCTTATACATATGTACATATATCTTTTTCGTTTTTGAGGATTATAATAATGACTTAATGAAAATTGGCATAGTCATAGATCAGCCTATATTACGTTCGACTGCTGGGCACAGACCTCCTCTCATGGACGAGAAGAAAAGCTTAAGAAAAAAAACGGTATCATAAGTATACCGGTTTGGAAAAGGCATTATAAAAGTGTAAGTAAATACAGTAAAAAAACCGGTAACGATATGTATATCTACACGGTTCTGGTTCCGGTACCGTTATCTTGGCGGCGCGGCTAACTTTTACAATATAACGCTATCGTAATGGAATACCGGTCCCATACCGGTATACCGTAACCGAAATGAGTACATGCTCGTGAATCTGCCTTTAAAAAATATATTTTCGGACAATTATTAAAAACTGAATCGATAACAAATATCCATTACTTATACTTGATTGAACGAGCGAGTGAGGCGAACGAAGTTTTTCATTTAAGCTTGGGCAAATATTCTTTCGTATGTCCGGCTGTCCAGACTTCTCCTCTACATGTTCTCAACCGGTTCTCGTGAAATCTTGTGACCTCGAAACTACCAGAGACGCGGAAATTTGCTCTTAGGAGTCACCAGACCGATTTTAGAACAAATATAAACTGCATTTAATAAATTAACGGTCAAATCTCTCTAAAAACCAGAGTAACTTTTTTGCATATAAAATTTACTAAGCCTAAGTATATCGCCATGAACTCCCAGGGCCCTATTTAATAAACATTACAATCCTACAATTTTGTATAAAGGTGACATAGGTATTTGTAAAGATTTACTAAGAAAATCTTTACAAATATGTCACTTTTATACAAAATTGTAGGATTCTAATGTTTATTAAATAGGGCCCTGAAAGTTCATTCATCCATCACCACAGAAATATTTTTTTATCGGATGTGGTTCCGGAAATTATACCCTACATACAAACACGCAAAAAAATCACAGATTTCTCCTCTATATAGGAATCGTTCCGGTAGCCTAGCGGTTCAGGCATGCGACTGTCAAACGACGGCGACGGTCGTGGGTTCGACAGATAAGTTTCATCTCATATTTACCTAAACAAGATATTCAATAATTTTGTAAGGAAATGTCCACCTCTGAACATTAGTACTGATGAATCTTTCATATAACTGTGAAAGCATCAAGCACACGATACATAAACGCGTGTTCAAACCAAAAAAGTAGAATTCTAATTTTGAATTTTGACAATCATCGAAAACAGTACCATATTGTCAAATGGTATATTTCTCTCTTTCCGACGCGCTCTCGGACGGGACTCGAGAGACTGGCCACTAACAGTTTTGATATACCTAAGAAGGATATAACAAACTCGCCCGTTATTCACAAAGCTCACCATATTCGTCCGGTGACGCAAAGTTATTACCAATTTTGAGGTCTAATTATTTTAGTCGGAGTTTACGGGCGAATACAAAACATTTTGTGAATAATATTTAGCCTTTCTAATAATTAGTCCTGCAAGTCAATATGGATATAACAGATCAAAGTAATATACTAAGTATCTTACTTTACGTACCTTATTCCGTATAACATTAGATTTTCTAGGGAACATATCTTCGTTTATGATCCTTTTAAAATACTGTACTAGTGTTACTTATTTCGATTATTTAATGTGTCTCAAATTAAACAATTACGTTGTTGTCAATCAAAATGGTTTTCATTCAAATAACATGAAGATTTATGCACGATTCGTCTAATGTCAATGGAATTGGGTTTAATAGATAAAGGTTGGGCTTTGATTTGTCAATTGTAAACCTATGGATAGTCATGACTTTCCAATTAAATCAAAGGCGTAACATCTTTGTAAAGGATATGCCTATCCAAAATAGTATATATGTAGTAGGTATGTAACATGTAAGAATATGTCCGCCAAAAATATAGGGGATATTTGTGGATAATCTAGATACAAACATACATACATACATATAATCACGCCTCTTTCCCAGAGGGGTAGGCAGAGATCACGGATCTCCATTTGCTACGATCCTGGCAAACCACTTTCGCTTCACTCACTTTCATAATATTTCTCATACATGCTCGTCGGTTTAGGGTACTTTTGACCTGGCCTTTTGTTAAGATTTCTCCAATTTGATCGGAGAGATACAAACATGATTATCAAAAAAAATTAAACATATTGAAAAAAAATTTTTACACGTTACAAGTCAATCTAATTAGTTGAGACGGTCATATTCGTTAGAAAATCCAAAAAGAAAAACAAAAAAGAAGTACTTTCGTCGGGATTTGAACCCGGTTCAATGATGGCGTTACGGACAGATTTAAGCAAAAGACAGATTTACTCAGGGACCCGCCCGGTATCCCCTTCGAGGGTTTTTGAAAGGGTTTTTCGTAATGCTTTGCTTACCAAAGCCGATGCTCCTCTTAACCCATTCATTTGGCTATTAAAGCGCTCCAAATATGGTATCCCCTTTAAAGGGTTTTTGAAAGGGTTTGCTTACCAAAGCCAATGCTCCTCAATACTCATTCATTTGGCTTTTAAAGCACAATGAATGGGTATTCAACACGAGGAAGCGCTTCAACCCTTTAAAAAGCGCTTAAAAAGCCTTTCGAAAGGGTTTTTCTATCAGCAGCGGTAGCGCCCCGTAAGGGAAACTCCTTCATACGGGCTAAGTTAACTGAATGAGTTGAAGGACAGCAAGTGATTTGGGTTATTAAACTAACGACTAACCCATTCAAAGGCTTTTTTCTGGGAAGGGGTTGGCGGGTCCCTGGATTTACTGCGCTACCGTATGACATTAGGCGACGAGTGAAAAAGTCAGGTGGGTTCATATTGCATTCTAGAGTGCCAGCCACAAGAACATTTAGTTTCACTATTTCCTAATAGAGGCGCTACTATATATTTAGTTTTGCGCCCTCTAGTTTGATTTATGAAAAAGGTTTGACAATGACTGACTTTGAAGTGACATTTAGTTACGTTAGTCTGCGTAAATTCACGAAAAAGCACTTTTATGCATATTTTCGGACTACATTTTAAAAAGAAGCACTGATTAGTGCAGATTGATTGCGATTCATACGTAGCACGCTCTTCGGCTTCCGCAGTTTGAAACACATGTTGGTACTGGTCACGGTTTTGCGTAAAATGATGAGCAACCATCGAAATTATATATCGCGACATCTGTTAGCAACAGCTCGACAGGAACCAGTGATGTTTAACCTTAAGCGTTCTTCGCTTTTGTGTTAATAGCGGTTTTTTTTTCAATTTCATTTTAAAACTCCCTTTAGTAAAACTTCTTCGCGACTCTCATCATCACGTTTCTTTCTTTTTACAACTCTTTTTTGGTTGTGCTAATCTTCGGGTGTTTTTAGTGTTCCGTACCAAAAAAGGTAAAAAAGGAACCCTTATGGTGCGACTCCGTCCGTCTGTCTGTCTGTCTGTCTATCTGTCTGTCTCAAAGTGAAATATCTCACGCACTACTTAAGATATAAATTTGAAATTTGGAATGGTTTTCCTAATTGAAAAGTATAACTTATTCTGTATCGTCATTTGTTTTATTTTCAAAAATCATTTCCTACTTAAATTTGCAATATACTCAACTTTAAGTATAGGTATTTTTAGTACCAAATTGGGCCGATAGATGGCGCTGAACCCATTCCTACTTCGCGCTGTTAAGATTTTTCTATAATTAATGGGGTTGGGACGGGTAGGTATATTATATTTCAACTGCAGGTAAAAAAAAATCGTGTTTCAATTGTCTCGGTAGTTCGATGGTCTTGGTGTAAAAGGTGTTCGTTGTTTGAAATTGAATTCGGTTGTGTTGGGTTAAAAACTTAAAACTAATTTAGCAGGTTAATTGATAGTTTGTAAGGAACCCTCGGTGCGCGAGTCAGACTCGTACTTGACCGGGTTTTTTACCCACCTCTTCGAAATCGTCGAAACATTCTCTTATAGTTTGATTAAATTAATTCTATCTATCTATCTAGATAAGCCTTTTATCCTGAACTCCGCATTGAATGTATCATATTTAATATTGAAGTACTTATAGCTTTTTTTCTTTTTCAATTATTATACTTTTTTTTGTTAATATATATATATATTTTGCTTGTTTGTTTTTTTTTATATATTATGTCCCTGAGTTCAGTATGCCCCCTGGCAAAGGCCTCCTCTAACCCCTTCCATTGCTCTCTATCATTTGCGACTCTTCTCCAGTTTGGACCAGCTGTCAGTTTGAGCTCGTCCTCCCATCTCTTGTATTGCCTTCCTCTACTCCTCTTACCATCTCTAGGGTACCAGTGCGTGACAATTTTACTCCATTTTTCATGAATGAATTAAATTAATTAAAGTGTCTTAAAGGCTAGAAACGACCTCCAAGTCCGAGTCAACCACTTGCAGATTTTTTAAAAATAATTATTTAATATACTTAGATTTGCTTCAAAATAGCTCCCCTAAATCCTGACAAGATGGCCCTCTCCATGGAATTTAACTGTTCAATCAACCCTGCCGTTTCATTTTTGACCACAGCGGTTTGGTTGCCAGATTCACCTTTTATGACTTCAAGGGTCGCTATTACTTGATTCCAGTCTTCCACTTCCAGACTGGAACAAGCATCGTTCCTAGCTGAATATCTCGTCTGGGCTAAACTTTTTAAAGCTACATTTTCGGATTTTTCAGGCGCCGTCAAGAAATCTTGCAGTACTTAGTTTTGCGCGCTCCGTTGACGCTGTAAAAAATACGCAACGATTCTGCAGCAACCAGAAATACTTTGTAGCTTCTAGGCAACATTCAGCAGCCGACGAGGTTTTAAGAAAGTGTCGCGCACGGCACGTATGTCGCTCATTTGCCTTTTTCTTTTATGGCCTAGAGACCATTATTATACAACTACTGGTTACATTTTTAATTTGAGTGGCAGTAAAAAAAATGTAGACAAAATTGTCAATAAAAGGCGCCCAGAGAAAGCCAAGAGGGGCGGCTGAAGCCGCCCCTCGCAGCCTGCCGCCCCGGGCCATGGCCCCCTTGGCCCTATGGTAAATACGGCCCTGGGGCCAGCCACCCCTTTGAGGTCATCTGACCATCTCATTCGCGGTCTCCCTCTTTTTCTTTTCGCATTGTGTCGCGGTATCCATTCTGTCGTTCTGTTTGGACAAACAGACAAACAAACAGAACGACAGAATGTACAGTGTTTACTTTATAATAAATAATTTATTTACTTATTTATTTAGAAAATATATTAACACAGCATTACAGATTACTTCAGTTCTAATACACTGCGAAACGAAACAAATTTATAGGGACAAAGCAAAAATAATAAAAATCAAATACATATACTAGAAAGCCTATCATCCTTCATCTCACAAAACTTCAGAAACTCCCTACTCACAGCTGTCCATCGCCACGCTAGAAGATCACACTCGGGTATTGATACCAACAAGGCATTCAGCAGCGTCAGGACCCGGAGGTGCGGGGAGTTCCTGTGCGACACAGTGCGAGCCGGAGGCACTGCTAAAAGCGGGCGCGTACGAGGTCTCAGAGCCATTCGTGGGACCTCTGGAACATGGAGCCTCACAAATTGTTCCACCAGTTCTAGGCAATCTGACTCTCCTCGTAACACATGGCAAACAAAATTGAGCAGACTAAAATTGCGCCTCACTTTCAACGAGTTGAGTGCCAAGAAGTAATTATATATATAAAAGCAACTTACAGCACCAAGACTGAGACCTGGCTGGTTTGCTATAACCTTGTACAGGATGCTGGAAAAGCTACTCAGCACTCCTCCAGAAAGGTACATGGCAACAAATTGCTCCTTTCCCAATGATGCCAGGGCAGCTGTTGAAATTTCATTTTATTAGGACCTCTTAAAACCATCTCACTCATACAAATATTACGTCATTCAATACAATTTCGTTACCTGGCATAAAACTATGAAGGACATACATATTTGCTGCCAAGTGTATGGCTGAATAATGGCTGAAAGTAGACAAGATCATTGGGATGCATACACTACCTGAAAAATAAACATTAAAACACAACACATTAAAATCACGCATTAAACCAAATTGTATTTATAAGGTAGCACACAATGAATCATGGTATGGCCAGGAACCATCAACATCTTCATCATTAATTAAAGAGGCACTTGTTGGTGCAGCATGACGCAATTGTCTCTATCTTTGTCAGCCCCATCCCAGCTTATTAAACTTCAGCAAACCATGATGGTAGCATAAGAGCTGAGCAATCACTCATCTCTTTACAAACTAGCAGTACTTGTATAATGACAGGAGTGTGTGTTTTCACTCAAATGTGTGTCCTTTACTTTTTGGTTTTTCCTGTTCACATAACTCGCAGGCTGTCCCATGATAGCTGTGCTGTTACATAATAGTGAGACTCTAAAGCTCTTACCACCAGATGGATTTGAACAGAAGTACTTGACCATGGTTGGTTGTAAAGCCCGTATTCTCCAGGCCCCAAAAACGAGAAGATTTGCTCCAAGAATAGGGTAAAAGACTTTTTCACTATCACTTAGGGATTTCCACCACCTTGCAATGGGTCCTGGTTCAGATTTCTGCAAGTAGTTAACAAAAACGGAGTTAGATGGATATTGCTACTGACATATATGTACATCAACAAAAGATATTACTTACGCAAATGAAGCCCCACTTCAACAGATTCTGTTGTTGACACATTCTCATTTTATATATTTAATTCTAGTTAGGTTAATTATTTCTTAAGAAATGTGGAATATCATCTGTCTGGTATTTTATCAAATTCAGTGATTGTCAATGCTAATTTTTGCATCATATTTGCTAAGTGCAATTTGCAATTATTCCACCTTTACATACTGCTGTGGTGCAACAATGCACTAAACAAGACCTGATTATATTTAGTTATCTGTTTTTGGCACTTGTTTTTTTTCAAGTTACCACCTAACTTGTTACCAACTTTTTCATTATGTTTGGAATGATTGCACTAATTATGAGTAAGTTGTAAATAAAGGACAAATTAACCCACAAGGTATCCTGACACAATTAAAATGAGAAAACACAAAACAAGAAATAAAATCTTTGCCATTAATCGAACAAAGTACTAAATAGTTATATGTATCATAGTCATGATAATAGTCATATCACAAGTCTCTAAAAGGAAATGGCAAACAGCTAATCAGTTCAAATAAGAATCTTCCTAAAACAGAATCAATCAAATGAGAATGTAGACTGAAGAATCTGTTGAGGGTATTCCTTACATTTTGTGCCATTACTTTTCTCTGGTGAGAACTGAGCCAGGCACCAGGCTTTCGCAGATACTTGGCCGCATGCTGACGTAATGTTTCATACTCCCAGATGACACAGCCCGCTAGACTAGCCATTGACACCTTTAAAATAAACGGACATGTCATTTATAAATCCAGTCTCTACAACAGCTTGTAGTCAAGAATGAGTTAGTTGGAAACAATATTCCAAATTAAAGATAATGTACCAATATGTTATAAATATGACTTATTTCAAATATCATCATCATCATCATCAGCCTATATACGTCCCACTGCTGGGCACAGGCCTCCTCTCATGTATGAGAGGGAACGGGCAGTAGTCCCCACGCTGGCCCAGTGCGGATTGGGGACTTCACATTTGAAAATAATTTGAAATATTACACAAGCATAACGCAACATTTATTTACTTTTATTTCACATGTTTCAACACAGTTCACACTGGCCATGTGGTATCAGATGACTCCAGTATAAAGTAATCTTTTAAACATGTGTGTAAAATGAGTTAAGGTGTTACTTTTATCATGAGAGGATATTATTATGATACATACCCCTACAGTAAATGCAAGTGGCCGCAGTAGAGTTCCTGCATTGAGAGGCCCCGACTCTATTTGAATGTTTTCAAGAGGGTCATTTCTGAAGCTAGGCCTTCGCACGCTCCTCCGTGAGTTGTGGATTGAGTGACGGAAACCAACTTGTCCATAGCTATTCGGGCGGTTACAAAATTGCAGTAACCCAGATTTACTGAAACAAAAAAAACTTAAATCAATTGCTCAATAGAATATTATAACCTGTATAACTGCCGCAACGGAGAAGAGTTTAGTTTTAGTTTAAGATATGAAGATACATGCACTTAAATAATTTTGTTATCCTTTCTTAGCCAACCGGGTAGAAACAACGATGACTAGGGGGAAAAAAGCTATTGCATTACAAACTTACCAACTATTTGTCAACTCGGCTGCATACCGAACATTTCTAAAAAACATGTTACTTTTTCTGATTTTGAGTGCAGGATTGGATTACATTATTTTAAGGGGGTGTGATCGGCCATATAATTTAATTGAAAGCGAGTCAAAATGACTTTGACAAATTGACACAGAGATCCGACACTCGATCAGAATCACGCATTCCCCAAGAAAAAGTTACTACTACGCCACAGGCCCAAAATTTGGTTTGACTCTTGCTGTCAATTTGACGTATGTGACATGTTGACTAAATGTTGTCGAAAAGAAACCCAAAGCTTATACTTCAATTTATTTGTAAAACCAAACATAACAATTGTTTTTACTTTTAATTGTGATTGAAATGAATACATGGTCATTCAAGTTTTTTATTTATTTACTTCTCGGGACCCCTTGGTATTTGGAAAAAAGATAACTCAGGGTTTGTACCAGTGTTATTATTATTAAGGCACCCATATACACAACAGTACACAAAGGACGACGACGACGACATGGTAGCGACACTAGCGAGTGAGAGCGAGCGAACGCGGCAACGGCGCGGCCGCGGCCCCGACTGAAGCATTCTCCATCATCCCCGAAGGCTATGTGTGCGTGCGTACTGAACACGCGCGCATGTGTTCAGCCGTGCGATGTACCTTTGTTCGAAGTTTATTTACTGTCTTCTATAGGTACTGTGGTATTGTTTACTATTTTATCCTCGTAAGTCCTGTGTTTTTTTAACATCAGTAGTCATATCTGCCGGCTGTACTATACCAAGTACGAATCAAGAATAGTGTTTAGGGCCCAAGATTAAAACATTAAAGAAATGCAATTCGTATTTATTTCTAGCCAAGAATGAAAGACAGTTCGCGCAGACGTTTTATATCTCGCGCCGACAAGCATTCGCGGAGAGGTGCGCAGTAGCTACATGGCTCCCCCCCTAGCGAAACGTACCGTAATCTGATAGAGCGACCAGACCGGGTACACTTCGCGAGAGGATCTCTACTATATTCTTCGCGAGGTTCTTCGCGAGGTTCTTCGCGACGTTCTTCGCGAGGTTCTTCACGAGGTCCTTCACGAGGTTCTTCAGTTCCTTCGACGTTCATCGTAAAGGCAGGCTTCAAGCGATCTATTGATACAGCGACAATTCGTCCCGTTAATTTGAATAGTGAAAACTTTATCGTTACGTTTCAATACTGGATAGGGCCCTTTATATGGAGCTTGTAGCGGTTTGCGCACTGCGTCTTCGCGCAAAAAACATATTTACAAGTCTGTAAATCTGAATGCACAAAAATATTTTTCCTGCTCTTATGCACTTTCTCCACAGGTTTATGTTGATTGATAATTTGGCGTAGCTGTTGGACGAAACCGAAATGTATGGTTGGATCTGACGTCAGAGCTGAAGGTGCAATGAAATCTCCTGGTAATCGCAGAGAACAACCATATGTCAGTTGCGCTGCACTGACGCCTGAGTCACTGCGCAGCGCCGAGCGAAGTCCAAGCAGCACGGTGGGAAGTTCCTCGACCCACTTATCTCGACCGCAGAGGCGGGCTGTAAGTGCCGCCTTTAAACATCGATGCCAACGCTCAACTTTCCCATTGCTCTGAGGATGGTACGGAGTGGTACGGACTCTATCTATCCCGAGCAATTAAGTCAATGATGAAAAAAGCTCACTTTCAAATTGACGGCCTTGATCCGTCGTAATAGTAGTCGGGCATCCAAAACGTACAATCCACGCTTCATTCATATATAGTTCTAGCAACGGTTTCCGCTGTTATATCCTGAATAGGGATTGCCTCGGCGATGCGTAGTTCTGTCAATTATTGTGAGCAGATAACGGTGTCCACTTGTTTGAATACTTAGAGGCCCAACGATATCAGCGTGAATGTGTTGGAAACGAGCACGAGGTATTATAAACGTACCGATGTTGCTTGCGGTATGGCGATGTACTTTAGATTGCTGACATTGAATGCAAGTTTTAGCCCATAAACCGACGTCTTTATTCATAGATGGCCAAAAATACCGGCTTTGTACCATTTTCCTCGAAGTTCTGATACCAGGGTGGCTTATATTATGTACAGCTTCGAACGCGTGCGACGAAAAACTTCTGGTATGTATGGTCTTATGTTTGATGTCGAAATTTCACAGTATAATTGGCAGTTGTAAATTGGCTGTGATGAATTTGGATAAATGTTCTTCTTTAAATGTATATTCTTTTTAAGTAGTAAATGCTTGATAGACGTGTCTGTTTGTTGAACTTCTGCGAGTTTTTCATAGTCAAGCAGTGAGGGCGTGGTGATCGTCTCGATCCGTGACAGAGCGTCTGCAACCACATTGTTTTGACCACTCACATGCCGGATATCATTTGTGAACTCACTGATAAAAAGCAGTTGTCTAGTGCGGCGAGGTGTTTCAGTTTCGGATGACGTTTTCATATGTGCGTATGTCAGCGGCTTATGATCCGTGAAAATAATTAATTCACGACCCTCAAATATCTTCCTGAAATGCTTCACGGACATGTAAATAGATAAAAGTTCTCTATCGAAAGTACTGTATTTTTGTTGAGCACTGGAAAATCTTTTAGAAAAGTATCCCAACGGCTGCCATTTATGGTCAACGCGTTGTTGTAGAACGCTCTCTGCACTCTGGTCACTAGCATCGCAAAAGAGAGCTATCGGAGCGTCTTGGGAAGGATGAGCAAGCATTACGGGGCTATTCATGCATTTTTTACATGCCTCAAATGCGTCTTCAGCTTCTGCGGACCATTCTATGACTGTTTTGTCGCGTTTCTTGCAGTTATGTAAATATGTATTTAGTGGCGCCTGAATCTGGGCTGCGTTAGGAATACTGTCATGGTAGAAATTAACCATCCCGAGAAATCTTCTTAATTGTTCAACGTTTTCAGGTTTGGGGTATTTATTAATAATTTCAATTTTGTCGTCAGGTGTAACAATATAACCAAGGAACTTCACGCGTTCTTGGCCCAGCACACATTTTGAAGGATTGATCGTGACACCGTATTCGTTCAGTCGTTGCAGGACTGTCCGGAGGTGTTCCTCGTGGGTACTTTCATCCTTCGATGCAATGATGATGTCATCGATGAATGGGAAAACATAATCCAAACCAGCGAGGACTTGGTGAATAAATCTTTGAAATGTCTGGCCAGCATTTTTCAAAGCTTCTCTCATTATGGGAAATTCGAAGAGACCGAACGGTGTAATAATCGCACTTTTCTCGATGTGGTTTTCATGCATAGGTTTTGCTGATATGCACGATTCAAGTCGATAGTACTAAACATCTTCATACCGTGTAGTCGAGGCACAGGGTAGCCATCAGGTTTTGTTACCGCGTTTAGGCGTCGATAATCTCCGCAGACCCGTATGTCACCATTTTTCTTAGGTACGACGTGGAGTGGGCTTGCCCAAGGACTCTTACTAGGTCGACATAGCTGTTGTTCGATCATATGGTCAAACTCCTTCTTGACTGCGAGGTACCGGTGGGGAGGCAGCGGGCGCGGTCGCGAATGTACAGGGGCTCCAGTGGTTTCAATGTAATGCTCGACGTTGTGTCTTGGAGCGTTATTTACCGTGGATAGCCGAGTAATGTCAGGGAATTCACTAAGGATACGGTGATATTTCTGTTCCAGATCTATAGAGCGAACGGTTGGCTCAGAGGTTTTGCAAACTGGTGTTCTGATGGCCAAGTTAGTTTTCTTGTCGATCAGGCATCGCCCAGAAAGGTCGACGAGCAACTGGTGGTGTTTGAGAAAATCAGCGCCGATGATTGGCTTACTGACCGCTGCAATGATAAACCTCCATCTAAATGACCGTTTTAAACCAAACTCTAAATCTAAAGTCTTCTCGCCGAAAGTAGGTATGGTGCTGTTATTTGCTTCATAAAGGTTAAATGTGGTCGCTTGTCCACGGAAACCTCTAGGTTTTGGGATTACAGAAATATTTGCACCAGTGTCGATAAGGTATTATACTTGGTATATTGCAATTCGTATTTATTTCTAGCCAAGAATGACAGACAGTTCACGCAGACGTTTTATATCTCGCGCCGACAAGCATGCGCGGAGAGGTGCGCAGTAGCTACAAGTGCTTCAGACTGAGACAAAGAGATGTCGGTTTTAGGCAAGTTTGGAAGTGAATTAATGTTGTCTGTATTTTTGAAAATATTTTGTACTTGTGTAAGTACATTAGGTTTGTACGCAGTTAGTTTATGTAGCTACAGATACCATAGTCAAAAAATTACGGCAAATGCAAGTTTTTCATACAAAACCAATTTTTTGCTGTATTTCGTTTGTTTTATAAACTGGAACCATATAAACTAATTAAAGACATAGATATACCTCATGTCATTGTATGTGCAAAGTTTCGTCACAATCCAACAAGTAGTTTTAAAATGAGAGCATAACTTACGTTTGTATGGGAAGGTGAAATTCGGCCGCGCTTACTGCAGCCTATTTAAGTAATAAACGCCTAACGTACCACGTCAAGTACAAATTACTTTGACCAGTCACGAATCACCTTAAATATATAGTTTCAAATATTGATTATTTTACAATGTTCAATATTTATAGGCACAAATTCAGGCATAAAACAATAGAAAAAACACATGATTACATGGATATAAGCAGATATTCTTACCTCTTGCCGGCCGGAGAGAGACCCGACCGCGTAGCCATCTTGCGAAAAAGTGACACAGACGCTGACAGTTGACGTAACCTGTCTTACATGGCTGAATCGACCTTAGAATAAAGAATGATAATGGCCGTATCAGTGTTGCCGTTGGTTGTAAAAAAAACTATTATACGGTAAATGGGGAATATAAAATTTGTACTTGGGTAAGTACATTAGGTAGTTACTCTACCTATGTTGTTAAAATGTCAGGTCTGAACTGCTATCATTAATTTGTACTTGTATAAGTACGCGGGGACTTACGAAGTTAACTTGATTTACGGCGTTACCAATGCAAGCAGTGTTGCCAGGTTACTTCACCTAAAAGTTTCGTTACCATTCTTGAAAAGTTCCATTTTAGGTTGAAAAATTCCGTTTTGTTTTTTAATGGCGAAATACTTATAAATAATGCAATTTAAATAGATATACATACCGTTTATCGAATATTTTTAACCTCTAGCCTAGCCGCCCAAAGGTCTATTAAAAGGCATCCTTCTCTTCAATGGAATTTATATCATTATAAATTATAAGAGAATAAAAAAAAATGTTTTATTTCCTGTCATAAAATATTGATTTGATTTTAATCTGAAAATAAATATATGCGTCAGAGTTGAAACAAAGTTCGACCAATCAGCGGCCACGACCACGTCTCAAGCCTTCATGTGTATGCTCGCGTGATTAGCCGGTTTGGATCAGCTGTGTTATTGTGATAGGAACATAAAACATGATTATTTAGTTTTAACAGAAAAATGAGTTTAATTTTTTGAACAATATTTTCTGTGTGTTATTAAATATATTAAATAAATTGATGCCGGGACCTCAAAAGTTTCGAAAATTGTCCTAAAATCTAAAGTTCCTTCCAAGTTCCGCGGGGGTGTCCAAAGTTCCGAAAAACGGAACAAACGGAACCAAACGGCAACACTGAATGCAAGGGTGGACGGGTCGCATAATTATCGTTGTCATAACTTGATATTTGTCATAATTGAAACGTGATATTTGTCATAACATAAGTAATTGATTAAGTTTTAAAATTATGTCCCCACTTTACTATTACTATTGAAAATATTTATTTTTCTACACAGAAAAACATCCGACTGCACATAGTTAAATAAGAACGTGTTGCTCCAGTCCGTATAAATATACTTATTATACTCTTTGCAGTCCGTTTCGTTCTGTCCGGTAAGTGTCCGGTCCGTACGACACAGTGACGTTTTACACGGAAACTACATGAATGAAATTTTGAAAGAAGGCGTAGGCGGCTAAATACTCGTATTTCTGTAGTATAATCTTTACCATTTAGGTTCGGAACCCTAAAAAAAGGAATGGATATTTTTTATTTTTTTATTTTTGCGTCTAGGATTTTATTATAGCTAAACAGCAAGCATTTTTTTATAATAGCTTATACTGTGTCCCAAGGCTGGGCAAGATAAGATAAGATAAGATAAGCTTTATTTCCTTACACAGAGTTTGTAAATATATTTTATGCACTTATTTAATTAATAAAGTTTTTTTATATTTTTGTTTTTTCTTATTTCACTAATATATCACTATTTAACATCACTGTTTTTAAAATATTACTCTTCTCCTTCTGCATAAGGACCGCCTATAGCGGTGAAAGCCTCCTCCAAAGCTTTCCAGGTTTCCCTGTCTTTAGCTTTCCTTCCCCAACAGCATCCCGCTGTCTTTTTGATATCATCACTCCATCTTGAGAGTGTTCTTCCTTTTCTTCGTGTGCTGTCCATGGGGTACCATTTCGTTACGATCTTTGTCCACCTTGTGTCTTTAATTATTTGTGTGTGCCCTGCCCACTTCCATTTGAGTCGTACGTAGCGCTTGTTTTGCTGCGTCTGTGGCTTTGGTTGCTTTCCTGAGTGACCTGTTTTTTACCTTATCTCTAAGTTTCAGTCCTAGATAACTTCTCTCCATTCCTTGCTGACATATTTTAAGTTTTGACAACGTTTTTTTTGGTTTGGGGCCAGGTTTGGCATGCATAAGTGAGACATGGAAGTAGGCAGATGTTCATGGTTTTCGTTTTCAATTTAATAGACATTTTACTTTTGAAAATTTCCTTTAGGGACCAATACTTACTCCATGTGAGTTTTATTCTTCCTTCAACTTCTTTTTCAGTGCCTGATTTGAAGGAAATTAAATGACCTAAATAAATGTAGTCTTCGACATACTCTAGTGGTGAAGAATCTAGCATGATCTGTATAGGCTGCCTGTTTGTCATAACTTTGGTTTTGTCTTCATTTACATGTATCTCATTCAACGCAAAACTGGGCAAGAGAGATGGTGAAGAGCTGAGAGTGGGGCAATTTGGAGTTGGAAGTCGGAACTATCGGGGACAACTACTGGCTGGCTTCTTGGAGAAGGAGGGACTCTACATGATGAATTCCTTCTTCAAGAAACGAGAGCACAGATAGTGGACCTGGATGAGTCCCGACGGTGCAACTAAAAACGAGATTGACTTCATCATGTCGACGAGGAAGCATATATTCAACGATGTCTCTGTGATCAATACGGTCAAAACCGGGAGCGATCACCGTCTGGTAAGAGGCACATTGAATATATGCGTCAAGCAAGAGCGCTCTCGATTGATGAAGTCTACGCTCCGTCCAGCATCAATCCAAATTCAAAACCCCGAGAGCTTCCAGCTGGAACTCCAAAACCGTTTTGATTGCCTAGGCGGCGATGTGGACGAATTGAACGACGGGTTTGTGGCAGCTGTCCGTGTCACTGGGTCTAAGTTCTTCAAGGCCCAAGGCACTAACGGAACTAAAAGGCTATCTAGCTCCACTCAGAAGCTCATGAAGGAAAGGAGTAAAATGATTCTACAGTCTTCAGCCGACCGACCTTATGGCTTATACCGGCAGCTCAATAAACAGATCTCCAAGTCCCTTACCCGCGATCTGCGCCAATTCAATACAAATCGTATTGAAGAGGCCATAGAGCGTAATAAGGGCTCTAGAGTATTCTCGAGAGATCTGTCTATAGGGCAGAGCCAGCTCGCGAAGTTAAAAACTGAAGATGGTAGAATCGTTTCCTCTAAACCTGAGATTCTGGGTGAGATAGAGCGCTTTTACGGACAGCTATACACATCAACGCGCAGACCCGAAGTTGGTCAGGCGGAAGACCTTAGAGCTAGACTAACCCGACACTATACCGACGACATCCCGGACATCAGCCTGTACGAGATTGTAATGGCTCTTAAACAGCTCAAGAACAACAAAGCACCCGGTGAAGACGGAATAACAGCCGAACTTCTGAAGGCGGGTGGAAAACCGGTCATTACGGCCCTTCAGAAGTTGTTCGATTCCGTCTTACTGGAAGGGAGAACTCCAAAGGCATGGAACAGAGGTGTGGTGGTGCTGTTCTTCAAAAAGGGTGACAACACTGCTGAAGAACTACAGACCCATCCCCAGCCATGTCTATAAGCTGTTTTCGAGGGTCATTACAAACCGTCTCGTACGCAGGCTAGATGACTTCCAGCCTCCCGAACAAGCCGGTTTCCGAAGAGGCTTTAGTACCGTAGACCACATCCACACGCTTCGTCAGGTTATTCAGAAGACCGAGGAGTATAACCTGCCTCTGCTTAGCGTTCGTGGACTACGAAAAAGCCTTCGATTCGATTGAAACCTGGGCTGTACTACAGTCTCTCCAGCGGTGCCAAGTTGACTATCGCTATATCGAAGTGCTGAAGTGTTTGTACGAGAACGCCACTATGTCAGTCCGACTCCAGGACCAGAACTCGAAACCTATTCCGCTGCAGCGGGGAGTCAGGCAAGGAGATGTTATTTCTCCAAAACTGTTCACCGCTGCACTGGAGGACGTTTTCAAGACTCTGGACTGGAGAAGGCTAGGCATCAGCATCAACGGCGAGAACATCACTCATTGACGCTTGCTGATTGCCTGATTTATCATCAAAGTTATAAAGGAAATATTAATTTATCAAAACAAAGAAGAAAAAAATTGTTATTTTTTTTTTTACCGAATTTACAGGAATTTATAAATTTTCAATTATTTATTAAAATATCTAAATGAGTAATATTTTGCCGGATTTAGTCTCGTCGTTATTACTACAATTATAATTTATCGGTTAAGCAAAAAGAAAAAGCTATTATAAATTATTTCCATTTCGCCATACTAGCGGACCGTATAATGACTGGAGTACAAGGGCATCGAGTGGCGTCGTATCAGGCTGTCCGGCGAGTACAGTCTGGATACCATGTGGAAGACGGTTAATCCACATTGTCTTCATAAAATCGTCGTCCACGCTCATGCCTGCCAGGCTCTGTAGGTGACGGAGGAAGTCTGACGGTTTCCGTTCTCCAAGTTCCTCGTGCATCATTAGTTGCTTGATCCGCTTCTCTTTCGAGTCACTGAGGCGCTTAATCAGTTCGTATTTGAGCTTGTCATATCTGTTTGTGGACGGCGGTTTGATAATAATATGGCCCACGGCCCTGGCGTGATGGGTGTCCAAATTACTAATTACGTAATTGAATTTAGTTAGGTCGCTTGTTATGCCAGCTATTGTAAACTGGCCTTCGATTTGGGCGAACCATATATCCGGCTCTTCTGGCCAAAACGGTGGTATTTTAACACCTACCTTAAAAACATCGTTATGTTTTATCGACATGGCCCCATCACTAGTACCGGGCGTCTGCACGGGTTGTGTTTGCCCGGAATTTGAGCCTGTTGATTCCTCCTTGCTCTTGGTGTCTTTGTCGTCCACGGGATCCGGTGTCGGTGTCATGTTCTAGTCGCGGTCACCAGTATAGTTGTTGTTGCAGACAGACAGTGCGGACGTGACTGTCTTTCGTAACGGCAGAAAGGGGCTTCTGCCTGTGGAGTAGTTTGCTGGTTGGAGACGTAAATAACACACTCTTATACAACAAGTCTATAATTCTGCACACAACAATAGCTAGAACATTACAAGGCGCTAGGTTAGTCACCGGGATTAGTCCGAAGCCAAACGAACACCAAATAACACCACTCGTAATTTATCGTAATAATCTCGATTAGCACAGGCGCGAGCACTTAGTCTAGTTAGATATTAGTACACACAGAAAGTCTTTAGGATAGTAATAACGTTATAACATCACAAACTGAGAGCGTAATTCAAAGTACATACCTATTCACAGCATGGCGATCTAGTAGCGACTGGTTGACTCTCTCATCTCACTCACACTACCGCGCGCGCGCCGCTGTCGTGACCTCGGCGGCCATTTCTCTTGCGCGCGAGCTGAGCCGAGAGGCGGCTCCGCGTTCGATATACAATATCGATGTATTTAGTTGATAAATATATACCCTATATGTTTAGTTGATAAATATATACCCGATATATTCCCTACAGTAGTGAAACGCCTTTGATGTCGGGCGACGCCGCCTCTCGTGTAAGTACTTACGCTGTCCCGTGCCGCCCGTGCGGATGTGCCAGGTTTGTCACAAAATGGAAAATACATAAAATAAACGTTGTTATTATGAAATGATTTATTTACATGCATTGCACAGCCAATGTTTACGTGAGATTTTCCTATAAAGATTTACATTCACGCTGAATATAACTAAACTGTATTTAATTAATAAATAACTACTTAAATATCCCGCGGTAGGTTTAATAGACGTAATTACTGGATTTGACCAAATGAAATTATATTTACTGAAGACGAGGCAGTATGGCCTACGGTCCCAGCCTCTCCGAATGGACGAATAAAAAATGATAAAAAGTTAATGCCTACCTACAACACAACTCATGCGACATCGTAATAGGTAGGTACTTTAAACGTTACGAAGTATAAACATAAGAATCATAAGTACCCCAATTGTTTGTGAGAGTTGTAGGTATATAGTTGACCCCCCGACATTCCGCGTGGTGTCGGGTTAGAATTTCACCACCACCTTTCTTCCCGAGGGTGTCGTAAAAGTCGACTAAGGGACCAGGCTTGAAGTGTGTTGTGGGCGATGGTCTAGCAACCTATCACTGCAATATCACATTTTGTCGACATTTAATACCCACATTTATGCTAAAAGTGGCAGGAACATACGTTTCATGTGCTCTGCCTACCCCTTTTGGGAATAATGGTGTAAATGTATGTATTTACGTATAAAGTTGACGTCCTATTAAAATAACGATAGCAACAAGGGTTAGAACTTAGGCCCATGTGAACAAACCACACTAAAGTTCATATGAACATCTCCCATATGAACATTCACTCTATCACTCTTTCATATGAACATTCCATAGCCACTGATTAATAAAAAATGTGAATAGATACATAACTCGCTATAATATTAATAACTCTATAGGCTGTAGCTATACCCAAAGAGAACATAGCCATGTTATCCCTATATAAAAAAGGCAGTACCCGGAGCGCGATCCACAACTATATACGGTTAAATACGGTTTCCACAGCAATTCGACGGTGTGCCATCGCAATTTCATTAATTCATTATCGAACCGACGTAGGTACTAGACTATATTATTTCCAACATAGGTTGCAGTTAGGTACCTACGTAATTAACCAAATTAGGTATACAAACTTACCTATCATCACGGTCTGTCTATGAAATCTTAAATCCTTATTTAATGTTGTTGTTGAGGTACATCCGTACAGGGAACAGTGCGCGCCATTGTACCTAATACTCGTAACATCATTCGCATTCGCTCGTCGTCGACTCGTCGTACCTGCACCGACCCGCTTGTCTCCGTAAGACTACTTTGAATTTCAATCAAAATGATCATTTGACTAAACGAATGAAATGCGGAAAGTAATGCTGGATAAGTAAAAAATTGCCTGGGAAACAAAAGTTGTAACAAGCCAAAGCTCTAATGACTGTAGCGGTAAAACTCGGACAACTGAAACATTTGAATAACATCAAATGGTAAATGAAAAAAGCGGCCAAGTGCGTGTCGGCTGACGATTGCCCTTCATCCACAACTGGCCGCCTGTTCGTGACCGACCGGGCCTCGAAGATGCAGTTCCTGGTCGACACCGGTAGCGACCTCTGCGTCTTCCCACGGTCAGCGCTTCGTGGTCGTCGTTCAAAAACGGACTATAATTTGTGTGCTGCAAATGGTTCTAGTATAAGTACGTACGGGTATGTTAATTTAGAGCTAGACCTTAGTTTACGTAGAACCTTTTCATGGCGTTTTGTCGTAGCCGACGTGACGAAACCGATTATTGGTGTAGATTTTTTAAATTTTTATAATCTAATCGTAGATTGTCGCAATAAACGCTTAATTGATAATCTCACATCAATCGCTGCCGTCGCAACGACAGCAAACTGCCACGTTTCATCGGTTAAAGTAGTGACTGGCGACTCTCACTTTCACAAAATTCTTAACGAATTTCCTGAGATTACTCGCCCATCCGGTAAATACTACTCTACAGCTACACCACACAACACCGTACACCATATACGAACGACACCAGGCCCTCCAATTTCTTCGCCACCGCGCCGCTTAGCCCCCGACAAGCTCAAGATCGCGAAGCAAGAGTTCCAGTCTAAGCTGGCCAATGGCACAGCTAGACCATCGGAAAGCCCGTGGTCTTCACCGCTTCACTTAGCTCCAAAAAAGAACAACGGGTGGCGGCCTTGCGGCGATTACCGTAAGTTGAATGCTCGTACAGTGCCCGACAGGTATCCGATTAAGCACATCCATGACTTTACTCACAACCTTGCAGTTTGCTGCATATTCAGCACAATAGATCTAGAGAAAGCTTATAATCAGATACCTGTCGCCCCAGAAGACATCCCGAAGACCGCAGTAACCAGTCCTTTCGGCTTATATGAATTTCCCTTCATGAGCTTCGGTCTTCGGAATGCCGGGCAAACCTTTCAACGGTTTGTAGACGAGATAACCAGATGTCTCGATTTCGTTTACGCGTACTTGGATGATTTCGTCATATACTCACGCAGTGAATCTTAGCATGAGGAACATCTACGTCAAGTTTTCCAGAAGCTGAAGGACTACGGCATGCTGGTTAACACCGCCAAGTGTGTCTTCGGTGAGAAAGAGGTAACTTTTCTAGGATACCGTATCTCCGAGAGCGGCTGCAAGCCGCTCGACTTCAAGGTGCAGGCAGTCAAGGAGTTTCCACCTCCCACAACCGTCCGTCAACTTAGAGGCTTTCTGGGTATGCTAAATTTTTATAGGAGATTCCTCCCGCGAGCAGCCCAGATCCAAGCTCCTCTTCACGCCCTACTAACGGGGTCGGTAAAGGGTTCCCAACCTATCACTCTATCGGGAGACACTCTAGCAGCTTTTGAAGCCTGCAAGGAGAGCTTATCTAACGCTGCTCTGCTGGCTCACCCTGACTGCTCAGCTAAACTCGCGGTTGTGACAGACGCCTCTGACAAAGCTCTTGGTGCAGTCCTGCAGCAGCTCAAAGAAGACGCATGGGAACCACTCGCGTTCTTCTCGAGGAAGCTCACACACGCACAAGCTAAGTACTCACCTTATGACAGGGTACCTCCTTGCCATTTACGAGGCAATCAAGTACTTTCAGTATATGCTCGAGGCCAGGCATTTTGTAGTCTACACTGACCACAAGCCGATCAGTTTTGGATTTCACGAACGAAAGACAAACTGTTCGCCCAGGCAGTACAGACATCTCGACTACATCTCCCAGTTCACAACTGACATCCGGCACATATCCGGCAAGGATAACGTTGTTGCCGACACGTTGTCACGTATCAAAGAACTGGGAGCGCCGGTCAGCCTCGAAGCATTAGCCGAAGGTCAAACTTCCGACCCTGAGCTGCAAAAACTTAAACGAAGGCTCTTCCTTGCAGCTGCGGAAGCTACATGTACCCGGTAGTCGCGCGCCACTGTACTGCGACGTCCAGGCCTTATGTGACGAAGTACTTTCGCAATCAAATTTTCGACAGTTTACACTCCCTCAGTCACCCTGGATCCAACGCATCGGCTAATTTAGTTGCCGAGAGGTTTGTATGGCCTGGCGTACAGAAGGACTGCAGAGAGAGCACTCGCTCATGCATCCAGTGCCAACGAGCTAAAATCAATCGACATGTGACAGCCCCTCTTGGCACCTACAACCTACCACGCGCTAGATTTAAGCAGGTTCTTATTGATTTGGACGGACCTCTTCCTCTTTCGCATGGTTATCGGTACTGCCTTACAGCCGTGGACCGGTTCACGCGATGGCCGGAAGCAGTACCGATCCAAGACATTACTGCGGAAACCGTCGCGAAAACTCTGCTGGCAACCTGGATAGCCCGATTCGGATCCCCGACAGACATTGTAACTGATCGGGGTACACAATTCGAATCCGACCTGTTCCAATGTTTGTCGAAGCTAGCTGGCTTCGAGCATAAAAGGACAACGGCTTACCATCCTGCATGCAATGGTTTAGTTGAAAGATTTCATCGACAACTCAAGGCCGCAATAGTATGCCATGCGAACGATAAATGGACCGAGTCTTTGCCTTGGGTCTTACTTGGCATTAGAACTGCCTTCAAGGAGGATTTACAGTCATCAGCGGCAGAATTGGTGTACGGAGAACCGCTAAGACTTCCCGGCGAGTTCTTCGAATCAACCATGAGGGGTACAACAGACATGTCTGTATTTACCGCCCGGCTCAGGAGCTTCGCAGAAAAACTGAAGCCTACACCAGCTGGCCGCCATAATAAGCCTAAGGTATTCGTATATAAGGAACTTCCAACCTGCGAATACGTATTTCTTCGAGAGCACCCGTCACGAGGCCCCCTGCAAGCCGCATACTCCGGGCCCCATAAGGTAATATCTCGCAACGATAAAGTGTTTAAGATTCTTCTTCACAACAGAGAGAAGACAGTGTCCATAGGCCGGCTCAAGCCAGCCTTCACACTGTCCCCTGACGTAGGACACGACGATACCATTCTCGCTACTCCTACCATTACGCCTCATCCCTCGCAACAGCAGGTAACTCCTGCTACGTTGCCTCACCAGCAATTCACTCGTTCTGGTCGTCAGGTAAGGTTTCCAGATCAGTATCGGGATTATTACCGCCCTTGACGGTCTCTGGAAGGGAGTGGTGTGGCGTGGCCTAACATTTATCAACTAAACACATCACAGTCGATACATCGATATTGTATATCGAACGCGGAGCCGCCTCTCGGCTCAGCTCGCGCGCAAGAGAAATGGCCGCCGAGGTCACGACAGCGGCGCGCGCGCGGTAGTGTGAGTGAGATGAGAGAGTCAACCAGTCGCTACTAGATCGCCATGCTGTGAATAGGTATGTACTTTGAATTACGCTCTCAGTTTGTGATGTTATAACGTTATTACTATCCTAAAGACTTTCTGTGTGTACTAATATCTAACTAGACTAAGTGCTCGCGCCTGTGCTAATCGAGATTATTACGATAAATTACGAGTGGTGTTATTTGATGTTCGTTTGGCTTCGGACTAATCCCGGTGACTAACCTAGCGCCTTCTAATGTTCTAGCTATTGTTGTGTGCAGAATTATAGACTTGTTGTGATAAGAGTGTGTTATTTACGTCTCCAACCAGCAAACTACTCCACTGGCAGAAGCCCCTTTCTGCCGTTACGAAAGACAGTCACGTCCGCACTGTCTGTCTGCAACCACAACTATAAACTCATGTATATACATCCGGAAATCCTAAATTTGGTGGCGAGGAATTGATGATGAAGACCACAGATGACTTATCGAATTCCTCAATTATGTACTTAAAAGTGCAAAAGTACGTCACAGGTTCTGATAAGATTCCGTTGAAAATTGAAATAGGAACTAATGAAGTGCCATTAGTGATGATCTTGGGGAATCGACGGAAGTCCTCAAATATTATCGGCCCACATACAGCGATTCGGTTTTTTCTATAGTAATCAACGCATTTCCTATCGGAATTCAGTTCATGTGGTAAATTGTAAAAAAAATGTGAAAATGTTCTTGTGGCTTGGCGGAGTTCTAAACTGAAGTCGTTTAAAACATTGTTTTTAAAGTAAATTATGTCTTATAAGTACCAACCGACTATGTGAAGCTTTAAAGATCTTAATTTTTGCCCCTAAATAACAGCTACCATTTACTTTAGTTCATTCAACTAATAGTTATCATGAATAGTCGACGTAAAGTGGTATTTAGATCTTCATTTAAATCCTGGGCCAATTCTTTTAATATACAGTTAAACCTGGATAACTGGGACTTCAAGGGACTGGCAAATTTGTCTCGTTTAGGTATTCCACTTACACAGGGTCGTATAAATAAAAATCTGTCTCATTCAAATCTTATCCAGATGAGCCCTTTCGAGTACACTTCGACCCAGTGGGATCTTCTGCATAGTATTACCTATTTCTAATTTAATATAAGGTTGTTATTAACTACAATTTCAATCGAAATTTTTACCCTCGAAGTTATATAAATAGACGATTATACATACTTACGTATATACCTACTTAGTAGGACAGACTGTCCAGTCAGCTAGGCCCAGCTTTGAGAAAGAGGTCAATCGTCGAATCCGACTCGGTTGGGCAGCGTTCGGGAAGCTACGGCATCGGCACATCTTTTCGTCCAATATTGTGTGTGCCAGTGATGACGCATGGCACCGAAACGTGGTCGCTTACTAAGGGCCTCATAAGAAGTCTTAAACTCATCCAAAGGGCCATGGAGAGGTCTATGCTTGGAGATTCTCAGCGAGATCGCATCAGAAATAAGGCTATCCGCAGCAGACCAGAACCAATGGTAACCGATATAGCCCTCCGAATAGCTAAACTTAAGTGATGGACGTTCGGGCGGAAAGGTTTCGAGTGGCGACCACGTACCGAAAGTCGCAGCCTGGGTAGACCCTCATCAAGGTGGACAGATGACCTGGTAAAGGTCGCCGGAGTCCGCTGGATGAGGGTGGCGCAGGATCGGTCTTTGTGGTAATCTTTGGGGGAGGCCTGTGTCCAGCAGTAGACGCGTTTCGGCTGATATAATGATGATTATGATGAGGTACCTACATTCTTTCGTCACTTTCTTGTGAGTTCCGCTAATGTGCCTACTGCTAGAGTAATCGTGTCAATAAATCATAACAATATTAACAATAAATCGGAAACTGAGTTACTTACTCAGTTCAACAAAAGTAAAGTTGCATTTATTTCAGCACTTAGTATAACATATTTTGGTGTCGAGATATTCACGGAAGAATTCTGCGACATCTTTTAAATTGTACATAAAAACAGTGTTCAACACGGCGCCGGTATCGTCGTATTCTATGTACTTGAGGCTTGTGGGAGTTTTGTCACGTGAGTATCTCAGAGCTTGTGTTCCATTTTCGTGTTCTAGGATGAGTACCGCCCGGCGGCGCGGCGTCAGCATGTAGTGTGCTGCAACTGAGCGCTCAGTGGTGTTGGACCTGTGTATAAACGGGTTTTTATTTATTCATTGTAAACATGACGACCGGTTAGCCTAGTGGGTAGTGACGCTGCCTACGGGGCTGAGGGTCCTGGGTTCGAGTCCCGGTCAGGGCAAATATTTATGTGATGAGCATGATTATTTGTTTCTGAGTCATGGATATTTTCTATGTATTTAAGTATTTATATCTATTATATATATCGTTGTCTTGTACCCATAACACAAGCCTTACTGAGCTTACTATGGGACTAGGTCAATTTGTGTAAGATTGTCCCCTTATATTTATAAAAAAAAAACATTTAAATCTATCATTACAGGTGGTACCTAACGCGATAAATAAGCAACATTGAACATACACAACATCAGTAATACTTAACCACACATTGACAAATAATATATAGTTTTAAATTAATTATTTAATTGTACACACCTAACCTATACAAGTAACACAATATGAACATTGTGACCTTAGCGAGATCATTCAAGGAGCACGTGAAAATGTCCAGGTCGAGCGTAACTTTATTAATAGGTAGTTCGAAAAACCCTCGGTAGCGGGGTTTCTTTCAGCAGCTTTGTGCGAGAGACGGGCACGGCCAGCAGCGGCGGCCGGCGGCGGCGCCCCGCGTGCCGATCCGGCACGAACAGTGCCACGGCGTGCAGGACCCCGGGGTTGCACAACTCGCTTTTCAGTACTCTCACTACATATGAAACAAGGACCAGGGGACCGATTTTTGAATCTCACCAAGTGACTAATTCTCACCGATGTGAGTGATTTCCGAAAGTTCGTATTTTTGAAACTCATCGGTGACTTACATTTGTCATACCATACCCATGGACGTACACTAATCTGGACTGAGTACTGCGATTAAAAAAGCGTAGCCGACAGAGAAGTCATACTAGAGAATTGCATCTCGTTCTAATTAGGGTGACCAAGTACCTATGCGGATATTAGGATTTATAAAAATTCTTGTTTAGAGAGTGATGAACTGGTAAACGTGCCGGGAATCCTCTGGATGCGCGTGGTGCAGAACCGTTCGCTTTGGCAAGTAATACAGTCCAAATAAATTATTCTTGTATTACAAATAAACAAAACTCACGAATAAACTCCTAATAAAAACATCATGTTCCTACATATATATTTTATTTAAACATAAATACATGTTTACTAACGTCCGTTTGACACTTAGCGGACTTCGGTCTCGTTTAGGGCACAACTGGGATTACCGAGAATAACGGTAGGGGAGGAGGACGATGATGATGACATTTTTACTAAATGTTTCGTCGCTTCGTTTTGCCATGAAAGACGGACAAACAAACAAACACACACACTTTCCCATTTATAACATTAGTATGAACACAGTATAGAAGAATATGGAAGTATGGATAGTACATTTTAAAAATATTAAATGAAATAATTTAACATAATTGCTCTGCCGACTTATCTACGACATTGCATTCTCACACCGGCCCAAATCATAGTCACCCTAATAAGTTTGGCATATGGTTTTGTCGTTTTATCGTAAAATAAAGCAAAATGTTCCTTACCTATGAAATGATATTCCACATGACGGCGCATCCAGAGAATTGGCTTGAGGGCGCTAGTGTTGCCTATTTGATTGCTGAACGAACTGTAAAGAGGACGTAACACCGAGCGCTGGGGTGGTGGCCAGGATACGTGGTATCGACTAGGTAGTCTGTGGACGGAACTGACAGAGCTGTCATTGAAGGACATGGTGGCCGATGTTGCGCTCGCACCTCACGTGTTGCGGTGGAACTCCATATTCATTGTTTTATTATCATCCACTCCAGATATTGTAGTTTATGTCTGATTTATTCTGTGGTCTGATTAAACCATTAACGAAGCTTATCCGGACTACTCTTATTTCTACAAAAACGCCCAACTACCCACCGGTATGAATTCTGCGGATAAAGACCGTGCACACAGTGATTATATTAACGTGTCTTCATCAGAAGTGGGATGCGAGGGCCAGAAAATCAGGGGACCAGTAATGACACCGCCGGCCCCCCCCCCAACGACGGACAGCGGGTGGAAACGCAACTTTTTTGGCAGCATGGAGACATCCCTATCCCGTTTGCTTGCGGCAACACAAAACACACCTTCATGTCATGCCCAGGCAAGTCTGATCAAAAGTTGACCGCGCGGGATGTAGCTGACGTAGATTACAAGAAGCACCTGCATGTTGGAACCTTAGCGAGCGTATTCTACAGGTTGACAAACCTGTCACTTTTGTGGAAATCGCGGACATAACATTGAAGATTGCCGAAAGCGTCGTGATACATTGAGAACTAAGCGCGTCTCGAAACAACCAGACGAATAAAAGGAAAGGACCTGCTTCACCGGCGGGAAATCGGTACACTTCAGTGCCAGCTGCTCTGACAAAGCGAACAAAAAACAGCAAGTATGCCGACCACGCGTAAGGACGTCCACATAGTCTGCGAGCGGCGGTTAACGGTAGTACCCTGATGACGTCGTCTGGTGAGGTTGTTACGTTCCTTTTTAACCACGATTCTGCCTGTCAATTCGTCAAATGTAGTTTTCCCGATTAGCTACCGGGCTCAAAGCGTATTAAAGTAATGATCTGTCTGCCTAGTGGGAATAGGAGGGGACAATGGTAGGTGTAACTGATGTAAGTACTGAGCAAATCTTTAGCACAGCCACAGAATAGTAATAGTATTACGTACAGATGGTTCCCTGTTTAGGTATGCCGGGCGTGCCTAAATGTGGCCGTCTCTTTCTATCGCATGCAACACGCTCTTTCGGGGGCGGAGTTTATTAGAATTAGGGTTGCCAGCTGCGCACGTATACAGTATGCTTTAGCTTTCTTTTTGGTTGAGGCATATTTACGAGGCGAATGATGATGCAAAGCCAGAGCGTGCGTTCCGTAGCGGAGCGCGGCAACCACTAATAGACCGTCTAAAGACGGCCGGCCGGCATGTACCTACTTGTAGCGCCGCGACGAAATCACATGGGTCTATACATGTCATAATTTGTCAGCCCTAATTTATCAGAAGCCTACTAATTGCTATTGTATGGAGGCATGTTGCGCTGCCGATCCAATTGTCAAACGAGTTGTCTGAAAACAACCGAGTTTTAAAATCACGTAACTTTTAGAACCCAACAGAGTGAACCGCCCCCGGCACAGCGGTGATTTAAGATATCTCCTTACCTATTCTGTTTCTCGTAGTGCCTGACAACACCATTTCGGAAGCGATTATTACTCATAGGTAGAAATACATTCGAATTAGGTATTCGTGTAGAGATCGTGGAAGCAAATCTTTGCGATTAATGCGCGGAGTTTTAATTAAATTTACCTACTCAGATTTAGGTAGTACTCGTGGATAATGAAGCCTTACTAGACGTTATTAAAAAGTACAGTGAATACTTTATAAAAGGTATGCTAACACGACGCGTTACGACAGGTAGTTTTTAAAATTGTACCAATGATCCCAAAAAATCGTAGATAGAGGATCTAAAATTGATTGGAGAGAGAGAGATATGGATAGGAAGTCCTGGCGAGTGCCCGGGGAGGACGGAGGTGGATTATCCTGGCTGAATTGAGGGGGATCGGAGGACAGATGCAACCTTGTCTATGTACTTTGGTCTTGTTATATCCGTGACATCTGTTTCTGTACCATATCTTGACAGGTGGTGACAAACAAGCTGATGACAAACAGGAGGGGCCTGAGGGGCAAGAGATTTGACATTGTGTCTCGTTCCCGCTCGTGGTATTGTATGTGCTTACATCTTTGTCACACATGTGCATCGTGTGTGTGAGTGAGTCCCTCTATTCTATACTTTCTCTATGCACAAAACTTCAACGTCGGCCGGTTGCGGAGAAAGACATTGTATGTGACATTGTCAAAGGTATGAATTGAAATCTAGCACTAGGGGCAATCGCGTCTATAAATATTCACACGTAAATCTGTGCGCAGTACCGTATAATTTTGAGGGTTCGGTAGAAGCCGCTACTAGTTAATTAGACAGTGAGGAGGCCAAGACGGCGGTTAGTGGGGAACAAGTAGACCAATATATTTAGTGATCGCTGGCTCTGACACCCTTTCCAGTTCCGATGACGAAGAACGATTAGTCGTCTTAGAGGAAAGGCGCGCAAATGAAAGTGAGTAAAGCCAAATGCAGTCGTTCTTATTAGGATCCTTTAACATGCAATAGAAACATTTGAGCAACTGCGCAGAAGTTTAGTGCCACTTGTGCCTTGAACCTTGGTGATGGTCCGTGTCACGTCACGATGGTCGAAAGGGCCGCATGCGCCCGGTCCACGCTTTATGAGGGAGTGTGTATTGGAAAGCTGGTCGAAAGGGCCGGATGCGCCCGGTCCACGCTTTATGAGGGAGTGTGTATCGCAAAGCTGGTCGAAAGGGCCGGAAGCGCCCGGTCCACGCTTTATGAGTGTGGTGGCTAGTCGAAGGGGCCTATCGCGCCCGGTCTACGCCGCGGGGGAGTGTGGCTAGTCGAAAGGGCCTATCGCACCCGGTCTACGCCGCAGGGGAGTGTGGCTAGTCGAAAGGGCCTATCGCGCCCGGTCTACGTCGCAGGGGAGTGTGGCTAGTCGAAGGGGCCAAGCGCGCCCGGTCTACGCCGCAGGGGAGTGCGGCTGTTCGAAGGGGCCTAGCATTCCCGGTTCACGCCGCGGGTGAAGTTTGGCTAGTCGAAGGGGCCTAGCACGCCCGGTCTACGCCGCAGGTGAAGGTTGGCTGTTCGAAGGGGCCTAGCACGCCCGGTTCACGCCGCGGGTGAAGTTTGGCTGATCGTAGGGGCCTTAAATGCCCGGTTCACGCCTCACATTGATACGAGTGAGAAGAGATGTTTGTGTATGAGCAGGCGTAGCACGTCCAATTTTGCAGTAGTGATTGTTCAGTCAGAAATGGTCGAGCGGGCAAGTATTAAAGTGATGTCGTTTCTTTCAGATGCTCCACAATGACGACTAATCGCACGAGGGCGTGCGACTGTCAGGGTTGGCCGTGACGGCGCATCCAGAGAATTGGCTTGAGGGCGCTAGTGTTGCCTATTTGATTGCTGAACGAACTGTAAAGAGGACGTAACACCGAGCGCTGGGGTGGCGGCCAGGATACGTGGTATCGACTAGGTAGTCTGTGGACGGAACTGACAGAGCTGTCATTGAAGGACATGGTGGCCGATGTTGCGCTCGCACCTCACGTGTTGCGGTGGAACTCCATATTCATTGTTTTATTATCATCCACTCCAGATATTGTAGTTTATGTCTGATTTATTCTGTGTTCTGATTAAACCATTAACGAAGCTTATCCGGACTACTCTTATTTCTACAAAAACCTGGTCTCCTAGCCCAACTACCCACCGGTATGAATTCTGCGGATAAAGACCGTGCACACAGTGATTATATTAACGTGTCTTCACACAATTATTAAAGCTTTCGCTTTTACATCCCTTTATACAACATATTTTCACCATTTTTTACTAAAACAAGGCAACAAGAGTCCAATGACAATATTTGAAAAATAGATGTCAACGTTGGGGATACAAGTCGATATTTAAAATTACCACTTGATTACCTCAATATTTAATGCGTTACCATGTTTTAATAAGTAAATTAAAACTTAGGTATAAAGTAACATCTCCTATATAATGTCGGCTCGTAATTATGAGCAGGTATTTTTTTTCAGTATAATTTAATACCTGTTAATACCTACCACTATATCATTATTATTTTTACATTGGCAACTCGTGCGAGTGGGACACCATCCTCGGGTTGGTTGCTCTCGCTCGGAACGCTTTCTCTAGTAGTCTTTTATCATACAATTGTGTACCTACCTTGGTCGGTAATATGGTTCAATTTTGATTGACTAATAAAACTTAGTACTCAGTCCAGATTAGTGTACGTCCATGGTCATACCTATGATATCGATTTACGAGTGCCCCTACCCACTCGTAATTGAAATCACCATGCGATTGTTTTTGACAGTTGACGTATGTGACACCTGCCAAGAATTTTTCAAAACTTTAATTTTCGGTTACTTGACACTGACACATACGCTACGTTTTACGTTTGAATCTGTTTTAAGTTATAGAATGAGAAAATAAAAACCGGTATCAAGGACAACATCTGCGTAAAAAGGAACGTAACGGGAAGATTGTCTCTGACTGACATTGTAAAATTTCTGCAGGTTGGTTAACAGCGTGTGACTTTCAAAAATACGGCTTTAGGAAAATGGTGACATAAAAGTCATCGGTGATAATTTTAGTCACCGGCGACTTTGATATCACCAGTGAGATTCAAAAATCGCACTCCAGTTCCCGCCTCACCTCTAGTTTGTCATAACCCACCATTCCTAGCACAAAGAGCTTGGGATACCTACAGCAAAGGATATTCAGGATACACACCGTTTAGCTTAAGGTAAAGGAGCCCAACAAATTTGTTGCGAATGCGTTCCAACATAAATTTGTATTTAGCTTCGCTTGGACTCCAAATTACCGCGTTACCCTCGAAATGACTCTTTACGAGAGACTCATATTCTCATATACAGCTCGAATAGCTGAAATATTCGAGAAATTCCTTGCTTGTCGCATCAAAAAACCGAGGTTACGAAAAGCCTTCTTGCAGACATCTATAATGTGGCTACGCAATGACAAATCGGCAGTTAAGCGCACTCCAAGATCACGTACCTCCGCCACTCGCTGTATTGGCTCACCTCCGATTTCATATTGACGGTTCAGTGGGAGTACGTGCTCGACTAAACGAAATTACCGTACACTTGGTTTCGTTGAAGTAAAGTTTATTGTTCACAACTTTGTCGATGTCCTCTTGCAATTTATGACAGTCCGAGATATTCCTGATCACTCGGCCCAGTTTTAAGTCATCGGCAAACAAAAGGCATGAGGAATCCATCACCACTACCACCCACACATCACACATTATAAGACATGGACAATGTATCGTCCTCAAAATTGAATCGACTAATACTTATCTAGAGGAAAATCCTAGAGGAATTGTTCACGCGAGACGCATGTGACAATGATAGAGACTAGAGAGCCAACGATGTACCTAGCTAATAATAATCCAAAGATCATGTTACTGACACTATTACGTATTTGTACACTTTACCCAAAGTCTGTCTGGTGGAGAATATACTGATTATGATATTTTTAGTCCGCTTTGCTAACGATAGGTTTTTCTTGTGTACCTACAATGCGGACTAGATAAATAAGTAAGTAGGTGTACCTACATTTCCAAATCCGTTGTATTTATTTGCGCTTCCACAAAAAACAAAATCCCTAGGAATACCTGAAACAAGAACACAAATAACAATATTTAAGAATGAGTCGCTTCACGCTTCTGGACCACTATTTATTCTGTAACTCACCGTTCACCCATAAATATATATGTATTAACGCCGGGATTCGTAGCAACTAAGAGTAATCCTAATCAAAGGCCTAGTTTCGTTAGGCGTGACGGGTGAGCTGAGGTGCATTAACGCCATCTGAATCACAGCCCTGCCCCGCTTTTCTGTAACTTGTTTTGTCGTCACCTTATCTGTCACCCACGAATATATCTTGATGCCACGATTCGTAGTACCTAACTAATATTTTTGGATGAGCGTTGAGGTGAACTAAAAACTAGTTACAGCCCCCTATTCTGTAACGTGTTTGATCATCTCAACGCTCACTCACAAAAGTCACAAATATATCTTGACACCGCGATGTCCGCGATGCGTAGTAACTAAGCGTAGGTAGAGGTCTAGTTTCGAGACGGGTGACCGGCGGGGTGAGCGCTTTATCGCGTAGCGAATAACAGCGGGGCTGAGGCCCAGTTTCATTAGACGCGAAAGGCAAGAGATACCTACGTTGAAAACGTATAATATACCCCCATCCGTTATTTGATAATGACTAATATTACATGTTAGATACCTACTCAATAGAAAGAAAGAAAGAAAGAAAATAAGTTTATTTCGCAAAAATACAGAATATGATACAGCATTCAATAATATTTTGATATTTCGTGAGATGCGAAAAAGGAGTCCACTCAGCACAATGTCGAGCCACAGAAGATTATAGAATTATGTGGATCCTTGAGTTTCACGTCACAGGACTGCTCAAAAGATATTTCGTAAAACCCAACTGCTTTTTTACAAATATTTTAGCCTATGTCACTCCTAGGATTAAGATGAAACCAACGACACCACATATGTCGAAATCCGTCAAACGATTTAGGCTGCCAGATAATAAAACATCCACACATACATGCATACGCTCAAAAAAATAATATATATATATATATACCTAACCCTCCTCTCCTTCGGCAGTTGGGTAAAAACCAGAACATATTATTATTATGTTAAATATAAATATGTTCGCATTACAATCTATCTATTTTTTTATTTAATTGTGTATTTATTGAAATCACAATAATAATAAAAATATTAGGTACATTAGTCATTAATCAAATAACGGATGTGAGTATACATTTCTTTAACGGATCTTAGACTATGACGTGTGAGGTGAGGCGCATGAGCGCGTAGACTCTACCTACGCCGTAGAGAATAAGAGCCGGCCCTGGGTGTTATTCGCTACGCGCTCACGCGGGTCGCCCCGCCGGTCGCCCGTCACTAAACAAGACCTCTACCAACGCTTAGTCACTACGCATCGCGGTGTCAAGATATATTAGTGGGCGAGCGTTGACGTGAGCTTAAAACAAGTTACAGAATAGGGGGGCTACAGCGAACTTGAGGTTTTCATTCGCCGGTTGAAATTCTATAATAACGTATATGTGAGCCCCAGGTTTTAGTTAGTATGAGTGCTTACAAAAGATATCAGTAATCTTTTGTAACAAGTATTGAATGGCCAGCACGGTTACCACTACAGTACGTCCCGCGAGGTGTGTCGCAGCGACAGACTATCCGTCTCTTTTTAAACGTTCTAATCAGAAATTGTGGGATAGTTTATCTCGCAGCGACATATAGCTCGCGAGACGTGCAGGTGCTCTTATAAGTATATCACGTGCGGAGAATCCCACTTCCAGCACGGCTATCACGCGACGGCGCGCGAGCTCTCTCTCTCTTATTAGAAAACTTAGAAAGAGAGGCTTTCGCTTGAAAAATCGCGCCGTCTTGTTATAGCCGACGCCGTGCTGAGCGACAATAAAGAAAGCCTCAGAGCATATTTATCACCTTTGCTTGCGGCTCGGGCGTCAAATACCTGTGAACGGAGGCATTCTTCGTTTTACCGCCCTAGGAGAGTACTAAGTATGATACTTCAGATTATTTGAGTGGGGCCAATTGCATCGAATTAGTCCATTCGAAAAGTAGCTCTACCGCCCTATGTAGAAGATTCCAATTTCAACGACGTTTTCATAAAAAGTAGGCCACTTTAAATATTCTCAAGTTGAACCTACCAATATAGTTTTCACCTCTATTAATTTTTTGTAAGGTGAAAATGTTGATCGTACTTACTGCGTGTACACGTGTCAACTGTGCCATGGTTAAAACCTGATTGATTAGTTAGATAGCTTCCAAGAAATAAAAATGCATTAACAGGGAGATTACTGTAATTGAAGTGGACGTTAAATTAGCGTGGCGAGTGGCGAGGCACTCGTGCCCGAAGTACAGTATAGGCGAATAATACAGTACCTAGTTAATCAGATGCCGTTTAGGAGCGTTTGTTACACCTATACTTTCGCTCGATGTGCAGGGCTGTGTCATGTTAGTGGCTTGGCATACCTATAATACTAATTTTGCTTTTAAGTCAGTATGCAAAGTATTTGTGTTACAGTTTAATAAACAATATTGTATAGGTACACAAAGTAATAATATTATAGATAGTTAGGTATGTGTTTTTATTTATACTAAACGGGACTTAATCGCGTATTAACTTATTTATTTACCTCACTGAGGTCTCCCGTGGAATCCTATCATAAGTAAATGCCAGCGTCAAAGAACATCGTCCGTTATATCACCGGACATTGTTAGTGTTGTGTGTCGGCCGGGTGACAACCCTAGTGTACAAGTGGTTCATAAAGACCAAACGCGGGTAGTTCGGAAAACCCGCGCAGCAAGAAGATGTTGATACCCAGTTGCACAAGCCAGTTGTCCCGTGACCATGGATGTTGCAACACATAGGTAGTTAATTTGATACCGTCTAAATTCTAGCCAATTTTTAAAAACACAATCTATTTTTTGTATTTGTTTGAGATCTAAGTACTTACATCCTGGGCCAAGCTGTAGGTTTCATTGAATCTGGACTTGAAGCGATGCGAGTAATTCAAAGTTAGAGTCTTGAGCGTAACAAGGGATTCAAAAGTACGTAAAACGAAACTTTGATCTTTTATGGCACCCACAGCTTTTTACCTTAGCCCGGATGGCATGATCTCGTTTATGTTGGAAAAAGCATTGCTTCCCTCTCGCACTTATGTAGGTAAATTACTTGCTAGCAAGAGACGAATGCATAATTACGCATACGAATTGCATAAACACGAGATCATTAGATTAGATTAGATTAGATTTATTTATTTCGAGATAAAAATTACAATATAGATTCACATACAATGTCAAAATTATAAGACTCCTTCGACAATAATAATTATAAGAAATAAACATTAAATAATATTCAAAATGTTAAATACAGAAAGTGGAAATAGTATTTCCGATTACGGATTGTCATTTAACAACTAGTGGATAATTCATTACAGTTTCACAGTAGAAATACAATATAACTGTTATACACAAGAAATTGTATCAGATTATTAGGTATCAATATTGAAATCAAATAATTACTTAAAACATTATTTCCATGAACTCGTGAACAGAGGACAGAGGGTTATCCAACAAAAGATTTCTCTGTCTACGCCCAAATGTTTCGTCACAAGGTTCATTTCTTATATCTGCGGCGGGTAGGTGCTCGAAATACGTATTCCTTAACCGGTCAAGTGCGCGTCTGACTCGCGCACCAAGCCGATACAAACGTTCAATACACCATACCCGTCACGTCCCCAATCTTTCTTTGAACAATCGGGTGTTACCGCTGTACTGCGCCATCTGCATTTTGATACTAATATCTTGAAACCTTAGTATATGTTTGTTTCTCAGCGATATTTTTTTATCACGCTAACTGATTTCGATAGTATGTTTTTATTTGAAAGAACAAGGGATTTTAACAATAATCTCATAGGAACTTGAAGACATAAAATTACATACCAAAGGTGTAAACTATAAATTAGTAGGTACCTAGCAAAGAAATGTCTTTTGATAAATAAAAAATAAACGCTAGATAGAGGTATTGTTTTATTTTTCCTGTATTATTTATAGTAATCATACGTAATAAAAAGATAGGATGGAATGGTATTTTTTCTACATTTTCCTTCATCAATCCAAATTTTTCCACTGTAGAAAAAAAAGTTTTTAACCCCGCCTTAACATTCGTAATTTTCACAGAAAATAAAAATGTTTATCAATAATGATTATTTTCTATACACGTTCGTTTCATTCTTCCAGTTTTCAAATTGATAGCATACTTAAGTTAATAATTTACTTTAAGTTTTAACCGACTTCAATTTAGTACTCCGCCAAGCCACGAGAATATTTCCACATTTTTTATTTTTACAATTTACCACATGAACTGATTTCCGATAGCAAATGCGTTGATTACAATGATATCGAAAGTAAAGTTACGCCTGTCCGAACAATTTGCTTGACATCTGTCCCTTACGGAAAAGAGTGGCGCCATCTGTTGTACGGACTGCGTACCGCGTGGCGGACCGCGCGGACTATTCGTTTGGGTGGCCGTAGTAACCTTGTAAGGGGGACTATTATCAATGTGGCTGGTAGTGGTTGATGCACTGATGTTTACATAAAGATAGTGGTTCCTATGTAATAAATAAATATTTATAAATCTGAAATTGAGTTTGTATATTTATATACCTTTACGGCCCAACTACTGAACGGTTCGTAACGAAATTTTGTCAGGGATGCGGTAGAGAATACAAAAATGACTACTGTCTCCAAATGATAGAAAACCACACGGGCACAATTTAGTGACTTAGGCCACAAAAGCCTAAGCTTATGTGTGTATGATTACAGCATAATGATAGAGCCAAATAGTGTTGAAATAAATAGTAGTGTTGAAAATATCTGTAATTTTAAAAAAAATACTCCACTCAGGTTGGATTGCACCTGTAATACTAATTATGTGATAGGAAAATCCTACTATAGTTGATGTTACTTCTAGCTTCTAGTCAGGGTATCGTAATAATCCGAAGTCACCACACGTAGGTACATATAATAACTTTACATACTTAAGTATTTAACAATTCATGTCGATTAACTCATGGGGATAACTAGTTTAAAATTTATTGCAAGATTGGACCCATACAAGTTACTAAAAAAACGTATAGCAATTCGAAACCAAAGTACCGTTTTAGAGGTAATTATTATTATGATACAGTATAAGAATCAAACGTTTAGCTGTATATTATCAACAGGGATCGGAAATTCGGAAGCTTTTGTACCTACTTCTAGCAAAACCCCGGAAAAAGCTAAGCAAGGATGGAGTTGGCTTCTTAAAAATAATATTTTAAATATTGTTCCGGGATTCCGAGATTGTATTGGCAATGTTAACATACGCGTTGGCAAACAGTTTTAACGACATACAGGGTGTAACAAAAAATAGTTGTGGTCCTTTTAAGGGCGTAATAGGTAGGTATTGTGTTTTGATTACAGAATATTAGGAATATTTTATACAACGTGTTTTTTTATATGGATCAGGTCGCCCCAGTCGGCCAACGCTCCACACAAATGTAAAAAAACGCGTAAAGAAACACACTAAATAACAAAATCCAATCATAAATTGTTGTTCAATAGCCAAGTAGAGACGTGAAAACAGATCACATTTGACACCCGAATACATGTAAAGTACAGCAACGAATGAATCATGAAAGTCCCTATAAAACCTAGCTGCGTTCCTATCCCCAACCCTTTAAAACTACCTGAGTTCTTATCTATATAACCGAACTAAAAAGACACCGCCGCCGTCGTAAAGATATCGCTAATATCGCTATCAAGCAATTGTATTGCCGTCCTTTTCTACCTGCTAAACATTAGACTAGGACGGAAATGCAAATATACCGTGTGTCGGTGTAGGTTGATTACCTGTTCACTATTGTATGGATGGGTACATTTGTTTTAATTTCGTTTGTACCATTTTTTTTAAATAAAAGTAACAATACAATTTTAGTTTGATGTAAGCTAATACTGTACTGTTAGTTAAATTAACACATGAATTAAATTACATTTTGTAAGTAGGAATAACTAAAATAGTTTATTTAAATACTTTATTATTATTACGTATACACATACGTAAGTATTTAAATAAACTAATTATGTACTTTAATACATATGTGTACTTTATATTATCCTAATTTTCGGTATTCCAGGAAATCCCGGAAAGTTTATTAGTAAAAGTATATAGAATCCGTCTCCATGCTACTCAACAACAACGCGGTGTAGGTACTGAGGCCACAGAATAGGTACAAAAGCTTCCGAATTTCCGATCCCTGATTATCAAACAATGTCGATAGTCAATGGTTCATACACCAGTATAAAAATGACGCCCTTACAAGGTTACTTCGATTGACTAGTGGTTGCGATGTAGGTAACTAAACGTAGGGTGTAACAAAATAATTATTTTGAAAATATGTTACTAAGCGACAAAAACTTAGTTACCGATGATACGATATCCCATGTTTCTTTTTCACTTTTTTATCATGGTTTTTGCAGCCTTTTACAGCGCAACTGGGCATTTTGAGACAGTCGGCTCTGACACACTGTGACTGTGACAGCTGAACGGTACGGCGTCCTACCACAGACTAAGGCACGTTGGCCCGCGATTTCCAGTATCGGTCCACCGCATTGGACGAAGTACTCGTGCGCGTTGGGCCTATCTTTACGAAGTAATATATGGTTGACTAGCGGCCGCCCGCGACTTCGTCCGCGTAGATTTTTGATGATGACAAAGATATAAAATAGGATATATTCTTAGTTAATTTTAACTAAGAATAAAATTCACTATTTAGACCATTTGGTCTAAGTAGACATATTACATTTCAAACAGTGGCAGACACTGATATGCGATTGTAAAAAATTTTTAAAAATGTTCCAATCAGATTACGGGAATTGTTTGCAGAATGCTTAATACTTATTCCTTCAGTTACCTGATGCTTTAATCTACTTAATTTTAATCTTTGGCAAAAATGACTCTGCAAGATATAGAGCGACGCATGGATTTGGAGCTAGAAAATGGGGATCTTAGTTATTATGAGTGAGATTAAAAAAAAGTTAAAAATCGTAAGGCTGTTAAAACAATCTTAAACTCAGCACTGGAAATCGAGAAATGGAGACAGGTTCCCCGTATTCCCCGTATAATCCAGTATTCCCCGTACAAAACCTCCAACCTTTTTTAACCCCCATTGGGATAGAATTTTCTTAAACGCTGAAATTACTTTATTTGTATATTAATAAGTAATCTTTCTACAGAGTTTCAAGTCTCTAGTTAAAAAAATAATGTTTCCCCCATACAAACATTGCACCCCCATTTAACCCCCTTAGGGGCGGAATTTTCTAAAACGCTGAAATCAGCTTTTTTGTATCTTTATAAGTAATCTTTCTACAAAGTTTTAAGTCTCTAGTTTACAAAATAATGTTGCCCCCATACAAATATTGCACTATCATTTAACGCCCTTAGGGGTAGAATTTTCTAAAACGCAGAAATAGCTTGTTTTGTATTTTAAAAAGTAATGTTTCTACAAAGTTTCAAGTATCTAGCTCAAAAAAAAAAAAAAAAGTTCCCTCCATACAAACTTTGCACCCATATTTAACCCTCTTGAGGGTGGCATTTTCTTAAACGCACAAATTTATTTTTTTGAATTCTAATTAGTAATCTTTCTACAAAGTTTCAAGTTTCTAGCTCAAAAAAAAGATTCTCGCATACAAACTTTGCACCCCTATTTGACCCCCTTAGGGGAGGTATTTCCAAAATACCCTTCTTGTCCCTAGCCCACGTAATAAAAATAACCTAAAGTTACAAAACTCTAGTTTAAAAAATAATGTTTCCCCCATACAAATATTGCACCCCTATTTAACCCCATTAGGGGTGGAATTTTCTTAAACGCAGAAATCACTTTATTTGTATTCTAATGAGTAATCTTTCTACAAAGTTTCAAGTTCATAGATCAAAAATTTATGTTTCCCCTATACAAACATTGCACCCCTATTTAACCTCCTTAGGGGTGGAATTTTCTAAAATGCTGAAATTACTTTTTTGTATCTTAATAAGTGATCTTTCTACAAAGTTTCAAGTATCTAGTTAAAAAAAGAATGATTCCCCTATACAAACTTTGCACCCCCATTTAACCCCCTTAGGGATGGAATTTCCAAAAATCCCGTCTTATCCGTTGCCTACGTCATAAAAGGAAGTCCTGGTGTAAATTTCAAGTTTCTAGTCTCAGTAGTTTCGACTGTGCGTTGATGAGTGAGTCAGTCAGGACATAGGCATTTATATATATAGATTATTATAGAAAAAATCCGAATCGCTGTATGTGGGCCGATAATATTTGAGGACTTCCGTCCCTCAGTTCCTCATAACCGAATTTAAAACGAAATGGGACCCACCTGGAAGCATATACATACAAACAAAAAAAAATCGAATCGGCCCATCATTGACAGAGTTTTGAGGTAACAAACATAAAAAAAAAACATAAAAAAACAACCGAATTGAGAACCTCCTCCTTTTGTTTGAAGTCGGTTAAAGATAATTTCAAATTAAATTACAAGTTCAGTTAACTAATACATTTTGACATGTCAGTGTGAATAATAACAACAACAAATAATTTATTTTCTGAATTATATACAAGGTCCCCCCCCCCCTCTAACTTTTGAACCATAAGTTTTAAAAATATGAAAAAAATCTCAAAAGTATAACTTTATAAAAACTTTCTAGGAAAATTATTTTGAACTTGATAGGTTAAATAGTTTTTGAAAAAAATTACAAAATAATTTCTGAATTAAGTTTGTACTTTAAACGTATAAGAAGGTGTTTATTGTACCTGTAATTTCTACATCACATCACAATGAAATGACGTGCTTTCAATTAAAGTAAAAACGGTGAAAATCGGTTCACGCAATAAAGAATTATCCCATAAAAATCATCTTCCATACTTTAAGCTCGCGCGCAACAGTTTACTTAATTTGCCGATAGATGTCGCTGTACGCGGAACGCTCATATCGCACATGGCGGTGTTAAGATTTTTACTGATTTAATGGGGTCGGAGCAGGTGCGCCCATACAATGGGTCGAAAATTTGTCGTGCTCGAATTGTCCTAGTTGTCTTTGGTCGTTGGTTGTCTAATAATAAAATTGTTCGCTAAGCTAAGTAGGTATCGCTTGTTGGGTTTTAGGGTTCTGTACTTAATATGTCAACTCAATGTAACAAATAGCCCATATTTTTAACGCTTAAGTGGGGGGGACACATAGTGTGACGGACGGAAAACTACGGAACCCTACACTGAGCGTGGCCCGACACGCTCTTGGCCCGTTTTTACCTTTTTGGTACGGAACCCTAAAAATACGTGTGACGGGGACTTTAACTATGTCGAATTAATCCATGTCACTATGCTTCCCGAAATAGATTTGAGTGACGCGCTTACATTAAATTGGTATCGTTATTTTTAGAGCTACCTATGTTTGGTGTTACACAAAGTAACAACCTAAAGCACCCATGCATTGCCAAGAACAACCATAAATAACACATTGCTTCTTATAGAATCTACAATTGTTTTTGAGACTCTCTATAGTCTATTTTTTTATTCCGTAGACTAAAATGACAACCACAAATGTCAAACGTAGAAATAATGTGACCAGCTATATACAAACAGTGCTGATCTTTGATATCGGTTTGTGAATAACCGATAAAATCTTGAATTAATTTCCTTATTATTAGTACCTAATTATATTAGTTTTCAGTGCGTGTTTTCTCGTTTTTAGCACGTCACGGATTATCCATTCATTGTGTTACAGACGCTTCATCAACAAATATAAGTACATCCCAATAGTTTATTTTCGGTTAGTACCGGTTGTAGCACATCACTATTTATAAGACGTAAAAAACTAGCAATACGTGAAATGTCAATTTAGTCTACGGAATAAAAAAATAGACTTTATTGTCCTGTACGCTTACCATGAGTTTGACAATGACGGCTTACGCTAACGAGTATCGAGTTTTCTATCCGTGCATCCCGCTCGCACTGTCAAAGTGCAATAGAGATGCACAGATTGAAAACTCGATACTCGTTAGCGTAAGCCGTCATTGTCAAACTCATGGTAAGCGTACTGTACCTTATAGGTACACATACTTACTAGCAATTTTTGTTGTTGTTAGAGTGTACCACTGCTGGGCATAGGCCTCCCTCTTGGATTTCCACTCGTCTCTGTCCCCCGCAATCCTTGGCCAATCACTTGAAAACGCATCCAAGTCATTCGACTAGCCGTCACTAGGAATTTATCCAGTAAAAAAATATGTCAAGAGCTGAAATAGTAGATTGTATTACAATGTAGTAAAATAGTATAAGTGTTGTAACGAGGGTGACTGATTGAATCCAGAACGAAGGGAAGGATTCCAGAATAGAATCCTGAGCGTAGCGGGGATTCCTGAGCGTAGGGAGGGACTTGAATAGCCTGCAACTCCGAAAGATTAACGCCACCTGCCAAAATCAATACGAGTACATGTTTTACCCCAGGAACAAGGTCTAATGGTATTAAGTAAGTATTTCAAAAGGATGGCTTTGTCATACAGACATAGCGAAACTATAAGGGTTCTTAGGGAATAGTTAAGACTACGGAACCTGCAGAAAGAGTAAACGATCGGTAGGTATTTATTTACTTAAAGAAGGTAACGTCTGAAAACTGCGATTAGGCCCCTAGGTAGGTATTTAGTTGAATGTCGTTGTTGCCGACTCTCACTTTAAGCGTTGAATATAATAAATAGGTATCTTTTTTTGTTGTTAGACTGTTAGAGTGAAGTACTACTGTTATTTTTAACCGACTTCAAAAAAAGGAGGAGGTTCTCAATTCGGCTGTATTTTTTTTTTCAATGTTGGTTACCTCAGAACTCCGTCATTTTTAGCCGATTCGAATAATTTTTTTTTGTTCTTATGTATATACTTCCAGATGGCTCCCATTTTTTTCAAAATTCAGTTAGATGATGGGATCCATGAGGAATTGAGGGGACTCCTCAATTTTATTAGGCATGCGTGTAGTGATTTTGGTATTTCTATTATAACTCGTGTATTTACATCCGGAATCATAAATTTGGTGGCGAGGAATTGATGATGAAGACCACAGGTGACTTATCGAATTCCTCAATTATGTACTTTAATGTGCAAAAGCACGTCACAGGTTCTGATAAGATTCCGTTGAAATAGGAACTAATGAAGTGCCATTGGTGATGATCTTGGGGAATCGATGGAAGTCCTCAAATATTATTGGCCCACTTACAGCGATTCGGATTTTTCTATAGTAATCAACGTATTTGCTATCGAAAATCAGTTTACGTGGTAAATTGCAAAAGAATAGGAAATGTTCTCGTGGCTTGGCGGAGTACTAAATTGAAGTCGGTTGAAACTTTGTTTTTAAAGTAAATTATTTCTAAGAAGCTCTGTCACTATTGTCCTAGCTTATTAACGGGACCGAATTACAACATAAATATCTATCTTTGGATTTAGGTGAAAGTAGCTAATCCCGCCTCCGCTTTTAAGTGAGGAGGAGTGTCGTCTATTTCGGAATCAGACTAGTCTCAACAATTTTTTGTAGAATTGTAATAAATCACACAAACAAATTACAGCGTTTTAAATACCGCCTTAATCATTGCGTTTTTTTGTAATACAGACTGCGTTTAATTATTTGCACTGTTATACAATGACGGTGGCAAATAAGCGGGCCGCCTGCTGGTAAGCGGACACCGCAGCATATAGACGCATGCAACTCCAAAAGAGGAACATGGGCGTTGCCGACCCTTGATATGTTTGAGGATTCGCAGCATTCAAGCTTTTCCGCACTAACCTTGTCACTACTTTTTTTATATGCATCATGAGTTTCTTGGTTTCATTAAGCCTGCATCACACTGGCGCGGCCTGGCTGCGGCGTACAATAGTAAAATTGTAATTACTGTCATTAGATGTCAAATTTACTATTGCGTGAACTATTCCGCCTATGATGAAATTATCAACATACCGGTCTACATCACTCGTATCACAATATATTATTAGCATAATATGCCTTTGTTATATACACTTTACTCTCCAATAAATGAAACAAACCGGTCAAGTGCGAGTTCCGTACCATAATCTATAAAAACGGCGAAAAAATCATGTCTGTTGTATGGGAGACCCACTCCGACTCGCACTTGTCCGGTTTTTTAGTATTTGTAGTTAAAGCGGCAACAGAAATATATGTATCTACATCATCTGTGAAAATTTCAACTGTCTAGCTACCACGGTTCTAGAGATACAGCCTGGTGACGAACAGAAGGAAGGACAGACTTAGTATTAGAGTCCCGTTTTTACCCTTTGGATACGGAACCCTAAAAAACCGGCCAAGAGCGTGTCGGGCCACGCGTAGTGTAGGGTTTCGTAGTTGTCTGTCTTTCTTAGTTACATCGACGGCGATACGGTTGCGTCGGCCGAATTTGTACAAAAATTGGCCTTTCCAAGTACACTGTTCTCGGTAACTGCTTATGCCTAGGTACTTGTCCGTGATAGTGTTTTATTTTGAATTCATTATATGTGCAACTACTACCACGATTTTTTTTACATCCTCAGTAGTTGCCATTTAGCCGGCAAGGGGGGGACACATGACTCCAACAAAAATTAGATCTAAATCAAATTACATCCCCGCTTAAGGAATAGGGAAGGTACACTAAATTTTTTTTTTTAATGATTTTATTGTACTGTTTTGTCGGTGTGATTGATTTATATACCCATGCCGAATTACAGTTCTCTAGTCCATTTTAGTCAATCATAACATGTTTTGTTTCTTTAATATAAAACAGTGTTAATAATATCGATGCCTTAGTTTACACTCGTACTAATTACAATTTTTTGCCGTTGAAATTTCAACCTCAGATTTTATGCACTTAGGTACTAATTGCAACGACTTTTTCCGAAAAGTTAGTATGAGTGTAAGGCATCGATATGTAGAGAAGAAGCTCAATATAAACATATATCCTTGGTGTTGGTCTATTGCCACAAACATATGTACTAAACTTGTATCCTCTTATTTTGAAACCTAAATTCCTTTGATAAATAAAATGTGTTTTGTCTCTTTCTTATGGATTTAAATATCAGTGGGGCAACCGCGAAGTGTAAAACGAACTTCGTTCGAGTATCTCTCTCTCTGTCGCTCGAACTAGCAAGAGCAACAGAGAGACGGTACACGAACGATATTCGTTTTCGTTTCGCGGTAGGTTCGTTTCTCTCTGTCGCACTTGCTAGTTCGAGCGACAGAGAGGGAGATAGGTTTCGCCGTAACCCCTCAGAGAGACAGACAAAGACTTAAATGGGTTTTTTCAACGTTTTACTTGATAGGTTAATTTTTTTAGAGAAGAAATGCGTTGATTCCCACCACCAAATTACCATGCAAACGAAGACGCAGGCACAGCCAGTAGTTTAATTTTGTCTGATTCTCACGGGAGTTTTTTCTATATAAAACTAAACGCAACTGTTCACCAAGAGGATTCTAATAATTTACTTTAAAAACAAAGTTTTAACCGACTTCAATTTAGTACTCCGCCAAGCCACGAGAACATTTCCTATATTTTTTTTTACAATTTACCACATGAACTGATTTCCGATAGCAAGTGCGTTGATTACTATAGAAAAAAACCGAAACGCTGTATGTGGGCCGATAATATTTGAGGATTTCCATCGATTCCCCAAGATCATCACCAATGGCACTTCATTAGTTCCTCTTTCAACGGAATGTTATCAGAACCTGTGACGTACTTTTGCACTTTTAAGTACATAGTTGAGGAATTCGATAAGTCATCTGTGGTCTCCATCATCAATTCATCAAGGAGTCCCCTCAATTCCTCATGGATCCCACCATCTAACTGAATTTTGAAAAAAATGGGACTCACCTGGTAGTATATACATACGAACAAAAAAATTTTGTTTGGATTCGGACGGAGTTCTGAGGTAACAAACATTGGAAAAAAAATACACCCGAATTGAGAAACTCCTTCTTTTTTTTTAAGTCGGTTAAAAAGTCCACAGGTATATGTGGACCTACTAATACTAATGATCATCTATATTAAATATTATTTACTTACTTTAAAAAACAAACACCTAAATAAAACTAAGTTTCTACAGAATTACTACTCAAACTAAAATAAAATAAATAAACAAACTGAAAATCATTAGGCTTCTATAGTGGGGGTGTTCTGTGGGTGAGACGCATTAGCGCATAAAGAATACCTAGCAGCCTCCGCGACAACCTGTCGGGCGCCGGCTTCACACGTCGCCACACAAAGGGCTCCTGTAAACTAACACTGACTTATTGTGATAACATCTTTACAGTTCACCGCCCACGCTAATATTAAACATGGTTCTGGAATCGCAAGCTTCTATATACCTAAGCAATGATGTTTATTTACCACCAGGCAGACCGTTTGCTTGTTCGCCAGCGACGTACCTACAATAAACAAAACACCCGACAAGTGTACGCTCGTAGCCGGTACCTTGATTTTGCTCATATGTAGCGGAAAGCGACTACGGCGTGGGCGCCCGCTAGCAGGCGCGGGACACTCCGCGATTTAAGTTCATCGCTACAAGTACAAGTACATGCCGGTTCCCCAACGTTGGGGAACCAGCATGTACTTGTAGCGATGAACGTCGACGTCGTCGGCGACGACGTCGGAGGGCCATAAATCTTAATGTTTTGCTGAGAAAAAAGCGCCTTTTGTAAAGATCAAAGGAGTGTCCCTTCTGTACTTGTACTTATTATCTATTCTGTGCCGCTAGGGATCCTGGCAGAGTGAAAGTGCTAATGACCAGCGCCGCTATTCTGTGACTTGATCTAACCTCACCATGACGTCCCTATGCTTTACTTCGAATCGCGGCGTCAAGATATATTTGTGGGTGAAGGGTGAGGAGAGGTTAAAACAAGTTACAGAACAGCGGGGCTGGTGTGATACGTGTAATGTTCTCAATACATTAAAGTAATATGTACCTATTGCTGCGAAAGCAGTCTGCTATAGTAACATGGTAGGAACAATTATAATTTACTTTGAAAACAAAGTTTTAACCCATTCAGGGTCAAGAATCGCTACGCGCTACGCTCGTAGCCGATCCCGTGGTATTCCTCGTATGTAGCGGAAAGCGGCTACGGCGGTCTGACGCATATGTCTCGTCATTGGCCCTGAATGGGTCTGACTTCAATTTAGTACTCTGCCAAGCCACGAGAACGGCTCTCTGAACTGATTTCCGAGAGCAAATGCGTTGATTATTAGAGAGAAACAAACAATCTGTAAGCATATACTCACAAACAAAAAAAAATTACCATAAATGACGGGGTTCTGAGGTAAAAAACATAGAAAAAAAAACATGATAAATAAAACAACCGAATTGAGAAGCTCCTACTTCTTTTTGAAGTAAAAAGAGTTCAAAATGGCAGACCACTTTTTAGGATTCCGTAGTCAACAAGGAACCCTTATAGTTTCGCCATGTCCGTCTGTACGTCTGTCCGTCCGTCCGTCTGTCCGTCTCTCCGTCTGCGGCATAGCTTTAGTAACCAAGTATAGTACCTAACCATTACTACTAGAAAACTGTAATTCGGCATGGGTATATATGTCGCAGTGAAATGGCCAAAACAGAGATTTGAACAAATCCCTAAGGGATATGATCAAATCACGCAGGATGTTAAAATGGCGAATCCATTTTATCATTTGCCTAATACAAATCAGTAATTTGATCAAATCTCTGAATCTGTTTAGTGAAATGACGAAATCGGACAAAAAAGGCAACTCGTTTTTTCATTGCACTAGGTTTGTTTAGTGATTTGATAAAATCCCTGAAACGCGTCAGTGAATTGACGAAACTAACTCGCAGACATTGGCTCCTAAATCATCAGTCATTTAAACGATTCTGGGACTTAGACTCGGATGGCGGATAGGTTAGAAGATGTCTTCGTGGTTATTTTTTTTATAAAAGAGATGAAAAAACTTAATCGGGCCTCTCTGCGAGTTAGTTTCGTCAACTCACTGACGCGTTTCAGGGATTTTATCAAATCACTAAACAAGTCTAGTGAAATGAAAAAACGAGTTGTCTTTTTTGTCCGATTACGTAATTTCACTAAACAGATCCAGAAATTTGATCAAATGACTGATTTGTATTAGGCAAATGATAAAATGGATTCACCCTTTAACATCCTGCGTGATTTGATCATGTCCCTTAGGGATTTGATCAAATCTCTGTTTTGGCTAAGTATGTCCCTGCAGCATATAAATCAATCTTGCCGACAAAACAGGACAGTAAAAATCTTTAAAAAGAAATAGGATATCTCCCTTACACCGACAGTAGGGATGTATTTTTTCTCTCGTTAAACCGATAGTGTAGGGTATCGTTGGACAGCTTTGTTGACCATTTTTCAACTTAGTGATTTGTTATCGAGATATAATATTGGGCTTTTTTAAAGCCGTAATTTTTGTTCGAGTAAACAGCGATGAGATTACATTGAATCTCTAACTGCTAGTAATACGTGTAGCATCGAAGACAAGTTATGTTGTTATTAACTTATACCAATAAGTATTCTTCATATTATCGAATTCGATGGTCAACTGTACTTTGTACTTCATCGCTGAGGTATTATCTATAGCCCAAATAGGGCCCGTGTTAGCCCGCGAGCTAGGGGCATTTGTTTTGTCAGCCACTTACTGCCGGACAATCCCAAAATGGCCTAGGCCTTAATATATACTTACTTTACTCTTTGGGCCTAGGTAATACCGTTGCCGTTGTATTGTATACGTTGCCGTACTTAATGTCGCATGTCAAAGATAATTATGTTTGTTTACATTTTTACACCGTAGGTATACTCTGGCTTTATGACAATTTAAATACGTACGTGCGACGTCGTCTGTACAACATCATGGCAAAAAAATACGCTGACGGTTCTACTCTTTTAGTAGGTCTGCCTTCCTATTCTGTGTGAGCAATTTCCGCCAAACAGCCACGCTGCACTTGTGACTCTTGCGAGTCATGACGTCATAGCGAATTGAATTTATTTTACCACACGCTTCTGCCCGCGACTCCGTCCGCGTGGAACTCGTTTATATTGTGGCTCCATACAAATTTAACCCCACATTCCTTGCTGAATGATTTGTATAAAAACTATCCTATATCCCCGGGACTACAACTATCTCTATACCAAGTTTCAACTAAATCGATTCAGTGGTTTTAGCATGAAGAGTTTACAGACAGATAGACAGACGCACAGACACATTTTTGCATGTACATACTAGTATGTATGGAGTATGGATAAGCACTATTATTAGAAAAGGGTTTAGAGACGAAGAAATGTGCACGTATTTAGTGTACACACTTACCTAAGTAGGTAAAGGCACTGATTTTGGGTTACAATTGGCATCAAAAACTTTGCCCCGATTAACATTTAATTAAATGCATTTAATTTTCCATTGTAATAGGTAAGTCTAAACAACTGAAAAATTACAAAATAGGCGAAAAACCGGTAAAAAAGACGGTTCTCGTTGGAACAATATTTAACAGCTGCTGAGCTGACCAAAACCCACTATCTTGTTTCGTTATCAGGCGTAGCACGGTTGCCATTTTAACACTTATCGTTGTGGATAAGACATCCGTCACTCTCGATGTCTTATCCACAGCGATAACTGATAAAATGGCAACCGTGCTACGCCTTGCTCTGGGCTGTTATTCGCTAAGCGCTAAAAACCCTAACCTAGTTAGTACGCATTGAGGTGGTTAATAGTACATTGTGATACAAGTGAGGTAGGTTGATAATTACATCAGAGGCGAAATTTTTCACACGAACCGCAGGTGAGCGTGATAAGGAAGCCGAGGATGTAATTATCAAAGCTCACGCGTATCATACGACGTTTTTCAACACATTTTGCGAGGAAAAAATCATTTTCATAAGATGAAAATGTTATAGGCCTGCCAAATTATTTACTTTACATTAAGCAAATCATTACGATGACAACAGGTTTTTACTCACAGTTGCACATCGCCAAGAATTTTCAGAGGCGTCCATTCTATTTATCACTTTTCTAGTCACCACGAGTCAACATTTTTGATAATAACCAAACACGTATAAACAAATTTTACAAATATTTGTGAAATAAATAACCTATCAAAATATAACCTATATTGGCACCCAACAGTTTTTTTTTCGTGAAGTTTGCGCAGTGTGGGCACAGAAATCTCTAAACAGCCAATACAAAATAAAATTATATTTTCATTTTAATATGTTATCTGTATTTAATTCATGTAGAATGTTATGAAAAGTGAATAGTTTTACTAAATTAAACGTTTCCATATCATATACAAAAAGAAATAGTCAATTAATTAACAAAAAGGATTTAATTTGTTTAGTCGAGTAAGAATCCATTTGCCGAAAATTAAAAAAAAAGCTGTACATTCTGTACAACCTGGTTAATTTAAGAATGCACCGTGTTCATGCATATATCTTGCTGCAAGGTGCCAACGTGACTTAATCGGGATATAACCATAACACACAAGTGTTGTAAAGTTATAAAACACGCGTTTTTAATATCCAGGATTATGAGCCCAAAAGCGACACAATAAGAGGTACGTTACGAGCAATTGTGTTGAAAAACAAGTTACAGAATAGGGGGGCTGCTCTGTCCTCGAGCGTCTTCGTCTGTCAAACCGGCCAGAAGTTGGCTAGACGTTGTATGGCAGTATGTGCTCGACGCAATCGAAATTGAAGCGTAGCAATTGATCAGTGCAAGTTGGCTCAGTTCGGGTTGCACAGGGCGGTTCCACAACGCTTCGGGATCTCAAATACGGCGAGCCACCCGGTTGCCTCTCTGACACTGAAACTACGCGTCATTGGTTTAATTAAGGTAGTTAGAAAAGACCATACTAAATCGTTATTTGGCATTCGCAGGCTTACGGCGTGATATTTTAAGAAACTTAGTAACACACTTTCATAAATTGGTTTTTCATTTGCGCGAAATTCTCCTTTTCTAGAATAAACTTGTATAAACTAGAATTATTTATTATAAATAAGAATAATATAATAACTATTATACGAGATTTTATTCCATTCCGTTACCATTTTCATACTAGCTTATATGCTGGAGGTAACGGAGCGCAAAACCGAATATTGTATACTTTAACTTTTTGGTCACTTTTAGGGTTCCGTAGTCAACAAGGAACCCTTATAGTTTCGCCATGTCCGTCTAGCCGTCCGTCCTTCTGTCCGTCCGTCTTCCGCTTAACTCAGTAACCATTACTACTAGAAAACTGTAATTCGGCATGTGTAAAGTATATACTCGTATCAATTACGCCGACAAAACAGAAGAATAAAATCTTTAAAAAAGTCATGTGTCCCCCCCCCAGCCGGCTAATTGGCTGCTACTGAAATTTAAAAGGAAATCTATCACGGCTAAGTAGGAATAGCTAGTTTCCGAGTAATAGTCGACCAACTTAAAATTTACTTAGAAAGGCCAACTACTTATCGTACAAAGTACAAATTCGGCGCAACCATTTAAGTAGTTGGCGCGCGCGTGCCGATGTAACTAAGAAAGACAGGCAACTACGGAACACTACACTGCGCGTGGCCCGACACGTACTTGGCTGATTTTTTCTCCTAACTATTAGTTACTGTAAGGAACTAGTATTTCATCTGTGTTATTAGGTTCGAAGCCTCGAAGGTGCTCTCGATTCACTGCCTACAAACGTATCTATTTGATGCGATCAGTCCGTTGCGTGCAATGCGGAATTGTGAACCTTACCTTTACGCAGGTTAATAAATACCCCTTGGTATATAATCTCCAGAATACTGATCCAATTTCAAAAAACAGACAATGAACTTTACTGCGCTTTTCCAAGAAGAAAGCCGCATCTGCGCACTAAGTGCGTGCAGAGGACTAATGGAAACACAGAGAAAGTTAGGCGTCGTAGCAGTCTGCTCTGTAGCGCGCAGCCGACCAGAACAGCAGACATTGCCCGCGCATCCTTCCCGTCATCGGTGCACTTCGGCGACAACCCAACATAAAAAAAAAACTCTCTTGGAAACGAAACTACGTAAGTAATAAAAATGTGGGCTAATTGAATAGGTGCTTGATGCATTTTTAACCCTCAAAGAGAGGGGCTTTATAAGTTTAACGTCTGTCTGTGTATCTGTATATCTGTCTGTGGCATCGTAGCACTCAAACGGATGGACCGATTTGAATGCGCTTTTGTATGTTCAGCCGTTTTGGAGATATTGGACTTTGAAATGAAAATGTCGGGGGTTTTCAAATTTTCTAAGTTGTAGTTATTATTGAAAAGGTAGGTTATCTATATACATTATAAAACCCTTGCGTTACTAAGTAATCTAATGACAGACAGATATTATATGTATAAGCATGAAAGGAACATATGTATTATTTACAGTACGTGCGTGTACATACTAAGAAAGAAATTGTTCGTAATTCAGGGCTCGAACCGTTGTATGGAAATCGTTTTGGAAAGTTATAGACTTGAATCAGTGTATGAAGGTTTCTTACTAAAAAGCAAAACAAATGATGAGCATTGTTATCAAAATTCATGCCCTAGGGCTAAAATAATAGTTGAAAGTTTGTATGGGAAACATGTAGTTTTTAAAGTTAGCCCTTTAAATCTTCGGTCACAAGCTATCAAAACCATTGATAAGGGATTTTTTGTAATTTATTCCTTGAAGAGGTTAATATAGGGGTTGAAAGTTCACAGATTTTTAATGATAAACTGTGGCTAGGACCATGAAAGCAGGACAGCAGGTTATAATATGCAGATCTCTCCAAAACTGTGTGATACTATACAGCACGGCCACGAAGGATTTTGTTGTTTCTTTTGCGGTACATATTCATGAAAGAAAATGTACTTTTATGTACCTATCATTTAAAAAAATGTACTCGTACGGTTTCGGCATTAGAGATTGCGGTCGTGGTCGTGCTAGGTAGATTGCTTACTGGCACGACCACGCTATATTTATGACATTTAAGGTTAATCTTATGATCAAAATAGTACAAAATAAATGTACTCAAATTGTACCTTTTCTTTCATGAATATGTACATTTTCTTTCATGAATATGTACCGCAAAAGAAGCAACAAAATCCTTCGTGGCCGTGCTGGGTAGTATCACACCCAAAACTATATATTTTTAAAATTGTCCCATAAAAGAAAAAGAAAAAGAGTTGTACCGATCGTATATAATTTTATTTTTTATTTTGTTCGTGGTTTCATCAAAATGTATTCCCTAGGGGGGGAAAAGCCATATGGAAAACATAATATGAGAGTTGAAACTTTGCGCATCTTAGGCTCCTTTTTAACCGACTTTAAAAAAAAGGAGGAGGTTCTCAGTTCAGCGGTATTTTTTATTTTTTTTATTATTTTTTAACAATATACAATTTATTTTCTAAAGTAGGTATATACAAGATGGTAACTATAACATTAACTAAATTAAATTAAAGCTAAAAAAAGGCCCTCGAGGCATTATTGTACCGAGGATACTGGCGGCATTTCCTCGCTGAATTGCAATGCTGATGCGTTGCGCGAGAAAGCCGCCAGCTCTTCGGTCACGAGTTACGTCAACCAGACGTTTCGCGATTTCCGCAAATAGCTTTTGCGCACTGGGACCCCATGGACCGAGGGTCTCGACGCCAAAAGGTACAAAGTTGTACTCGCTGCCGAGGTTCTATATTTAATGCGTTTCAGATTTTCGGCATTTTCTGCCGCTGCACCCGCTTTAGTAGTAGTCCGTTGGAGGTGGGACGGTGCCAGTGTGTCTACACGCACAGGTAGCGTCCCACACAAGCATCCGTCCCAAACTCCACGGAACCAGAGACACTCCATCAGGTTTTTTATTATTATTTTCAATGTTTGTTACCTCAGAACTCCGCCATTGATGAGCCGATTCGAAAAAAATTTTTTTGTTCCTATGTATACCTATTCTTCCAGGTGGGTCACATTTTTTTCAAAATTCAGTTAGATGATGGGATCCATGAGGAATTGAGGGGACTCCTCAATTTTATTAGGCACGCGTGTAGTGATTGTGGTATTTTCTGTTATAACTCGTGTATTAACATCCGGAATCATAAACTTGGTGGCGAGTAATTGATGATGAAGACCACAGATGACTTATCGAATTCCTCAATTATGTACTTAAAAGTGCAAAAGTACGTCACAGGTTCTGATAAGATTCCGTTGAAATAGGAACTAATGAAGTGCCATTGGTGATGATCTTGGGGAATCGATGGAAGTCCTCAAATATTATCGGCCCACATACAGCGATTCGGTTTTTTTCTATAGTAATCAACGCATTTGCTATCGGAAATCAGTCCATGTGGTAAATTGTAAAAAAAAATAGGAAATGTTATCGTGGCTTGGCGGAGTACTAAATTGAAGTCGGTTAAAACTTTGTTTTTAAAGTAAATTATATATAGTCAAACATGCTGAGTAAATACGGTGTTTCTGAAATTAATCCCCTAAAACCGCGTTAATAAGGATATGTAGTTTTTATCATATGCAGAATACGAAATATTTGTTGGGGATACCAAGAAAATATTCTGTAAAACCTATATATCAATGTATACAAATAAATTATTGGTTGATTATTTGAAGAAAATGAAATTACGGTTAGATGGTCGTATGGCAAAGTTCATAAACACGACGACGTATCTTATATAATGACAAAATAATTCTTAAATAACGAAAAAACAAAATAATGATATTATTATCTTAGGTATTCAGTGTATATACAATACAGAAGTGATTTTTAACAAATCAACTTTTAATAGGGTAGGTAGTTTCCTCATGTTAAAATTGACAACGCAATGTTGCTAAATGGATAGTAAACCATCAAATTATTGTAATAAAGTACCTATTAATAGAGTAAAATAAAGTAATATATAATTAAAATCATAAAAAGATATGGATATTCAAACTTCAGAAATAAAAGCATTTTCTTTATTGTCCCAGAGTAAATTAAAAGCTACCAATACAATCCTTACTCTATTATATAGAAACAAAATTGTATCACAAGTATGGACCTAAACGCAGTATTTCGCGACCCAAACAGCAATTAGAATTTTTATACATCGTTTCCCATACCTACAACGATTAGTACAAGTAGGTAGCGACTGTGACGTCACAATCTAATGTCAATTAGTACGAAGCATTTCAGCTGCCGCCAGCGAGGTCCATCTTTGTATTTTGTAGCTAGAGGTTTTCAGTCTTGACCATGTTTCAATGCAGGTATTTTTCACGGTTTTGCGCTCTTGAGCTAACGCAACACAACGAGCCCGTGCAACACATTGAAATGCCAATCGGATATGAAAGAGGTAAGTAATTGACGCCCTAGCCTAGCTAGAATTGACGCCCTAGCCTAGCTAGAATTGACGCCCTAGCCTAGCTAGAATTGGGAACAATGAAAACAATTTGAGCACTTCAGGGATAGGTACCTAAATTGCATTTAGTAAATGAAAATAATATTACCATAATACCACTGTCTCGTGGTTGTGATGTTACTTAGTTTTTCCTATGATATCGATATCGCTATTCGCATAACGTGAAGGCAGTATAATAGGTAATAGGTACAAGTTTAAATAAAACATACAAGTTTAAACAAAAGCACTATTACAAAATGGGTATTAATGAAATCGTTCCAAAGTTACTCCCGATTGTGCATCGCCAGTAGTTTTAGTTAGTTCTGTCATTGCAAAACTGATACCAAACTGATTCATCGTAAAAAAAATGTGTTGCACGCGTTTATATTGTGCTATAGCGTGGCAGTTGCGAAGACTTCCCTCATTGGCGTTGGTGAATTAAAATATTATTTTATAATGTATATTTTTGTACCTAATTATGGACGAGGAATTGGATATCTTCAAGACAAGGTAAATTACCTACTAGTAAATATCGTAATTAGTGCTTTGATGTAACAAACATGTACAATTCAAGTGCAAACAATATCTATGGATGAATGTTTCGGTATTGACAGGATTAATTCGATATACGAGGGGTGTTCAATAAGTAATCAGCGTGAGCATGAATAGGTCTCATGGTCATTTCTGAATATTGGTCATACATACTGTATTGTGTCACTATTCATTAAAACAGTGAATAAAGTAAAAATAGGATAGTATTCATTTGTTTTTCGTTAACAGCTAAACAAAGATGATGGATACATTTTGACCCCACTTAAATGGGAGGATGTTTTGTCAAAGAAGTTTATCTATTATGATGGCACGAAATAATAGTACATTACTGCAGAGGCCGTGAAGTCAGGGATTTCTGGACGAGCTTTGGGGTAGACGGCCGAGTCGTAGACGAGGCCGGATAGAACGAGTCCAGCAATCCCTGTTCCGGCCGAGGATTGTATAGTGCTTTTCTCAAACGATGTGAGGAAATATTAAAATAAAAATAAATACCTACAAGGTAATCAATTAAATACTAGTTTGTTGAAATTACAATCGGAACGAAAGTTCAGAAAACAATTGTGTAATTTGCCGCCTTTTTTATTTTTTAAACATGACATTACAACAAGCCGTTCAAGCACATTGTTTAACCGCACATAAGTAAAGTACCATAGATTTTTTTTTATGTCGCAAGTCTGCTTACAGAGTCTAGTGGTGGTTGGCAGTATGTAATTTTTCCTTTGTCAGTTTAATATTAGTAAGCAAATTTAAAAAGTTAGAGTAGCGGACAATAATGTTTTTAGTTAGGGTTTTCATACATTACTTCTTGGCCTCAGTGTGTAAGGTCTCTCAGTAATGTAGGGAGCCATAAACAAGAAACTTCTTGTCTTCATTTCGTGATATTAACGCATACATTTCAGAGCATGTTTGAGAAAAAATATTTTTCATATCATATTTTTGGCACAGTTCACCTAACAAAGTTAAAGGTACCTATTAGGTTTTCTGCCGTGCTGACGATGACTGCAGTAGACCATTCGAAATTGTAGTTCCCGATTCCAATTAAAATAAAACAAACAATTGAATAATATTTCGGACGGAGTTAGTGCTGTTATAGTACCTAATCACGGCAGTTTTTCTGGCCATCGTTATTATAATATTTAATTTCTTTGAATAGGGTCAAATATAAATACGAAGGGAGAGTGGTTCATCATTACTGTGTAATCTAGACCAACTCTTCTACCTATTACTTCTTATTTGTAGATATTAATAACTCAATAAAATCGGTGCAATAGCGTCGATGAAGAAATAAGCCTCATAGCGACGGCCAAAAAAATTCTGGTAGTCGCTCTTGTAGCTCATGCGCCTCACTCCACCCGTCACGCCTAACGAAAGTAGACCTCTACCTACGCTTAGTTACTACTGAATCGCGGCGTCAAGATATATTTATGGGTGGGTGAGGTGTGGTTAAAACTAGTTACAGAATAGCGGCGCCATAAGTGGTAGACCACTTTCACAGCTGGGTTCACACTAGGTTGATTGAGGTGATCAAGCTCACGGTTGAGGGTTGCATTATTTCTTACACTCCCTAGCTGTGTTCTCACTCTTAGCAACAAACGGCTAAGTAAGTAGATCAAACTAATTCAAAGGACTCGACGCTGACATTGAAACTTTTTTTCACAATCATTATTTGTGGGTGCCAATGGGGTGTATGTAAGAACTCCTCGTGTGGTGTATGTAAAAATTTCATCACCCCTTTCTTCCCGTGGGTATCGTAAAAGTCGACTAAGGGTGCAGGGTTGAAGTGTGTTGTGGGTTAGCAACCTATCACTGCAATACCTATCACATTTTTTCGATCTTTTATACCCACATTTATGCTAAAAGTGGCGTTGGAACAGCATTTTCATGTGCTCAGTCTACCCCTTTTGGGAATAAAGGCGTGAATGTATGTATGTAGGTTTAAATTGAACCCCCAGAACCTCCCTATATATACGTCTCTGAGTGATACCGTAGAAACTGACAACTTTTCCCATTCCACATAGCTTTGCCCATTGACGTGTCACATTTTAATAAAGCTGGCCTATCACCAAAATGGTAGCAGATGCATTATTATTTTATGCTGTGGGTGAATATTAAACTTATTGCTGACACCACTAAGATATAGAACTACCCGTAGCTGTAGCTGACGTAAGTCACGTATGAGAGACAGCGTTGAATTTGTGGAAGATTTTTGGCGGGCCAAAAGGTTCACAAAAACTTTAGACCCATATGACTCATGTCAGTCTACAAAAAACCTACTTACATTTTAACTGTGGTACATTTGTAGGCCGTAAATGACATACATAATACAAACACTCAAATGGGCAATGTTATAATTATACTGAAGCGAATTCCCAGCACACTTTTCACGAGATTCCCCGGTGGGATTTTACTAGCGCTTGAGGTCGTGTCCGCGCGTTTCGTGTAATCGTGTCGGGTACCCGTGCCCGTGTTACACGCACATTAAGCGACCGGGCTGAACGGATCCGTATAATTAACGCACGGGTACCCGCGTCCTAATTACACGCGGGTACTACCCCTCCTTGAGGTGTGGAGCTAGGGCTATCCCGTTGTTCTAATAATGTACATGCAATTACTAAACGAGTGTTCGTAGCTTTGCAATCATAAAACCTTTTTTTTGTGAATATAAATAGCAGATTATTACCTAAATGTTGTAAACTATAACCAAGCATGAAGTTCGCGTTCTCAAATTCAGATTTTTAAAAAAATAACTACTTACGTATCCATCTACTACGTACTACGTACTAATCTTATGTGAAAGAGGGTCTGTCTGTCTGTCTGTCTGTCTGTCTGTCTGTCTGTCTGTCTGTATGTTACCTCTTCACGCTAAAACCGCTGAACCGATTTAGACAAAATTCGGTATAGAGATTTGAGTCCGGGGGAGGGCCATATGATATAACAAGTTCCACGCGGACGGAGTCGCGGGCAGAAGCTAGTAAGTTTTGAGCTTTAAAATGTGGAAAATAATGTAGTAACTTACTTAGCATTAATCTAGTATTCGTTTGCTTCCAGCATTTTAAATGTTTTTGGTAAACCGCAGTCCATAGACCGATCGAAAAACTGCCACTATAGTGAGTTATCGTAAACTGTGAAGTAAAAGACAGTCCTATTATATGGATTCCGAAGCTACAGAACCCAGTATTAAATTATAAAGCCAGGATGTGTGTTAGTGAATAAATTTACATATTTATGTTGGTTTACATTGTTTACAGATAAATATATATCGTATAAGTAAACAACGCTCAATATTCACTACCGAAAACTACAACTTAGAAAAGTTGAAAAACCCGCAACATTTTCATTTCAAAGTTCAATCTCTCAAAAACGGCTTAACAGATTTTGATGAAACATGGCTAAGAACACACAAATTATCTATGACACAAAAAAAACCGCAGTCTAATCGATCTATCCGTTTGGGAGCTACGATACCACAGATAGATACACAGATACACAGACAAACACGTTAAACTATCCTCTTTTTTCGTCGGGGGTTAAAAATAACCGACGAATCAGGATTTTAAACCACCAGAACCGGTACTGAGTCTTTTTTGAAAAGCAGGCCCTAGCAGATATAAAGATAGAAATGTAAAATAATGCAAAATGCAAGTCCAACTATAGTCCACTCCACTGCTAACACACACAAAAATAAGTAGGTATATCAACTTCGTGTTGCCTGTATTCCGATTGCCAGGAACATTTTCGGAAAGTTTACAATGAAAAACATAAATCACCATAAACTTAATTAAAAATAAATAAATCACCATAGACATTTTATACTTTTAATCTGGATCGTACAATCTTGGCACGAAAAAATCTAGTAACTGTACAGGACATTTTTTGAACATTACCACTTTTTCCGCGTCTTATAACTTTTTATCCGTAAGATTTACCTATAGATACTAGGTATTTACTTTGTGATGTATTTACATGACAAATCCGTAAGCAAGTTTATATCCACTCCCGCCCTCTCCCAGACTTCCGCGAACACATACACATTCCGCCGGGAATCCCCGTATTACGCGGGAGATGACGTATTAGTATTTCCATAGGCACTGTTGCCATAAAATAGTTATTTACGATACAAGTGCCGAAAATAGGAAATTCGCAACGAGTGGTGATAAATTAAAAGACGACCGAAGGGAGTGTTTTTAATCGACACGAGTTGCGAATTACCTATTCGCACGTGTATCGTACAATGTTTTACTGTACATATGGCTCTTGAAAGTTTTGACATAAGCACGAAAGTGCTCTTTTCCGCTGTAGTGCGTACTGTACATGCTATTACATATGTATGTACTGTAAATACGAACATATGTACTGTAAATGCTATTTAAATTAGGCTACCCTTAAAATTAAGGCATAAATAGCTAAAACGCACACGGCCCGATGTTGGACAATTGGTTTTTTTTCATGACGTCATACCCAACCAATACAAAATCTTTTTTCAAAAAACACTTTTTTTCCCTTATGCTTATCCCAGAGATGAAAGGAAGAGAAAATAACTATTATATACCTAATAGTCTATGTTTGTATTATCGTGTGTTCCGCCGTAGCGTGCCGATATGCTGAACCGATTTTGATGAATGAGGTATCGATCGATTCCAAATTATGCTTCGGGTGACATAGGCTACCTTTTGTATAAAAAATAAAGTATTTTTTCTGTAAGAGTTCTGTAGTCGGGTTAGGGTAGACCGGGGATAGTAGACCAACTTTAAGTTTAAACGTTTGTATTTTTATTGCTTTTGAGTATATTTTTCTAAAAAGCACTTCAGCTGAGAGTAATACTATTAGGTTTTGAAAAAAAATAACGAATACCTCGCAACCTTTGTAATTCACGAATCTGCTCACAAAATTTCATGAGTTCCTAACGATTGCGAAATGCGACCTGCACCTAGAGGAGAACAGCCGTCAGACAGCGGGACGGAAACGAAACATCGTTCGCTTTGCTCGCTCGCTCAAAAACATTTTCTTCTCCAACTTATTATTAGTCATAGTATAAGTCAAATCAGTCAGTCTTAGTGTAAGTCAAATGTTGTGTTGTTATGTTTTTATTCATTTTTATATTAAGGTCATAAAATAAATAGTCAATATAATTTTTTTGACAATATTCACAATTGATTGGATTAATAAAACTAGATAGCATCTGTTTTGCTGCATTTAGTATTTAGAAATAGCCTTCACAGGGACTAGATATCAACAGTTATAATTATAATAAAACTCTGAATTAAAAAACCGGCCCAGTGCGAGTCGGACTCGCGCAAAAAAGGTCCCATACCATTATCCGTTGAATGAAAGGTAAATTGCGGTTTAAGATTTATGACGTATTAAAAAAAACTACTTACTAGATCTCGTTCCAACCAATTTTCGGTGGAAGTTTGCATGGTAACGTACATCATATATTTTTTTTAGTTTTATCATTCTTTTATTTTAGAAGTTACAGGGGGGGGGGGGGACACATTTTACCACTTTGGAAGTGTATCTCGCGCAAAGTATTTAGATTTGAAAAAAAAAATCTTATAAACCTCAATATAATTTTGAAGACCTATCTATAGATACCCCACACGTAGTTTCAGTTCTAAGTATAGGGAACCGCCATTTATTGTTTTTTTTTTTCTATTTTTGTATGAAAATCTTAATGCGGTTCACAGACTACATCTACTTACCAAGTTTCAACAGTTTGCAGTTGCTATAGTTTCGGAAAAAAGTGGCTGTGACATACGGACCGGACGGACAGACAGACAGACAGTCATGACGAATCTATAAGGGTTCTGTTTTTTGCCTAAAAAGGAACACACAAGAACGCAGTATCAAACTAAGCATTGTTCTGTCACGAATGATCTCAGCTTCCCATGAACGGAAAACATGAACCTCTTATTTTATTAGTAGGTACCTTATTATTCTAGCTTCCGCTTAATATAGTTTTAATCCGCCTGCGACGATTAATTAATTTTCCGTAACATTTGACCTCATTAAGTTCATTCATTTCTTCTTGAAATCCTAGCTGCCATATCTGTTAAGGGTTAAGTTTCAGTGACGGCAAACCCTCACGGCCTTAAAGGAGGTTGTTTATTATTATTTTATTGCACGTTTGAGTCATCATCCTCCTAGCGTTATTCCCGGTAATGCCCCTCAAGGAGCCCGGGGTCCGCTTTGACACCTAATCCCAAAATTTGACATAAGCACTAGTTTTACGAAAGCGACTGCCATCTGACCTTCCAACCCAGAGGGAAAACTAGAAGACCTTATAGGGATTAGACCGGTTTCCTCACGATGTTTTCCTTGACCGAAAAGCTAACGGTAAATATTCCGTACATAAGTTCCGAAAAACTCATTGGTACGAGCCGGGATTCGAACCCACGTCCGGCGCTTGACAGCCGCATGCCTAAACCACTAGGCTACCGTAGCTTCATTGCATGTTTGAGAAAAGCACTATATACCTCGCACATACCTGGGCGTGAAAAGGGGTTGCCAACGATACTTCATAACTATCCAACCTGGCTACGCTCGGCCGTCTATATGTACTCGGCCGGCAAACCCTTACTTCCCGGCCTCTGCAGTGATGTACTATTATCATACTTTGCCATTGCATATCTACCTTTACTCTCCAATGAATGAACAAAAAAAAGGAGTAACCATGTATGACAAAAGGTGCTCGGGGTCGCGTTATGGTTGTAGAACTTAAGTGGTTAGGTACAGTTTACAAAATATAAATTGGCAGTCTGATATGATATCTAATTAAAAAGAGATCTTATGTTCCGCGTAAAGACTACCGGTCAATGGGTACTCGAAAGTACATATTATCTATTATTAATTCTAAACACATCTTTACCTGGGAGTCGGAGTGACTCAAGTCCATTTCAGTCATCACGTGTTTTGTTTATTTACCTAATATAAAACTACCAACACCACATTACCATGCAAACGAAGTCGCAGGTACAGCTAGATTGCAATAAAACTAACTTGCATAATTATAAGATGGCTAAGACAGCTGAAGGTCACGACAACTCGAAATGTGCGAACGCAATTGTTGAGCAATTGCAGAAGGGTTCTTTCCAGTCCACAGCTAGTTTATAATACATAATAGGGGGGCTGCAGAGGCGGGGTGGCGGGCTCCGCGCATGCTCCATTCAGGCGCCGGCCCAGCCAGAGCGACCCTCGCCTCTTTAGTCTAGTACACGTTACTAACCTCAAGGCGACTACTCGTGCTTTTAAAAATAATCACGCGCTGATATAGGACCATAACATCCTATACGTTTCGTAAAGTAAGTAGATGTCGCGTATGCTGATATGTTTCCTAGTATATCTTAATTCCGTGTGTCATCCTTAGCACTGAGATGGTTGTGCCACGTGAAACCTTGTGGAGGATATAGATTTTCCGTGTTTAAAATCGCACAGGTACGACGGCCGCGGCCGTGATGAAAAGTGACGCTAATTTCTGACCGAATTACGATTAACCGGGAAAACGGCTAATGAAAGGCGTCTGCAATCGATAACACTGAAGCCATGTGGCCCTTCCTCAGGACAAGAGCATTAGAGCAATGAAGACTGATACCTAACTACATAAAAACAATACAAAACGGAGCTTTAAAATTATTAATTGATGGAAATGAAAATAAAAAACTTCTAGACACCTTTTTCTTTTTTACTTCGTCTTTCGTGTAAGGACAGTCGAACTCAGGAACAGTTACTCGTAACGCATAACTGTGAGATAAATTAATTTGCCACAACTAAGTCATAAGAAAATGTGAGTGCCTACAGGATTTTGTTTTTGTTTGACTTTAATGTCAATGAGCTTTAAGCGAAGTTCCTAATTGTCTAGTTGTCTACCAAATTAATTAGTACCTAATAATAAATCTAGTTCAAGGTAGAACTAGTAGTATTCAGCTAGTACCTACAACCTAGATATAACCTAGTCATAAGCTTCTTTGCTGTGCCCTTACAATGTCCATTTTATCATGTAATAAATATTTTGAATTTGAATTTGGATAGGTGACTGTAACCTTATCGTCATATCTTCCGAGTTCAATCGCATTATCTAACCTGCCAACATGCTTCGGTAGCGCTGAACTCCCTAAGTTGAATTGGTGTAGTCCGAAGTAACTTGGGCATTATACTTAATTATTTAAAGGCATGTGTTTGTTGTGGTTATTGTTCACCTCGCAATAAAAAGTTTCTTTCTTTTCAGAAATGATCAAGCCAAAACCAGCTAGACCACGTCATCTTTTACGACCATTTAAACATCAAACGTTCTTATAATTTAAATATTAAATTAATCAATTGATTGTGATACTTACCAAATGTTCCCATTAATTGGTTTTAACCGTTTTAGTATCATATATTGCATTTAATGCTACTGGACATGCCGACCTAAATATTTGAATTAACTTATTTTAAATCCACTTTATTGTTTGTTACGTTGAATTATGCAAAATAATTAATTTCCTTGGTGTTCATCAGGAAGTTAGGTCGATATTGAAACGTTACGATATTCAGTTTTATTAACTCCATGTCTACAAACTTGGACATGGAACCGTACTCTTCAGAGCTCTTCTGGTTCGTCGTCGCCGGGTTCGTGGTGGCGTTTATTTTGGCGTTCGGCATCGGCGCCAACGACGTGGCCAACTCCTTCGGCACTAGTGTCGGCTCCAAGGTCCTCACCCTGACGCAGGCCTGCGTGCTCGCTACCATCTTCGAGATAGCAGGAGCTGTGCTCATCGGTACGTAGCGTTTTTTACTATACATGTATCTAAATAATTTTACAACGTACTACACACCTTGACTAATATCGACGTCATTCCGGACATCACAATAACAGGAGTCTATGTTGCTTGCCTAGCCATAAAATAGTAATTGGGTCGGCAAACAACGAAAGCTACTTGGCGTTGCAAAAGCGATGGTAAATAGGTAGGTACTCTATAGGTAGGTACGCAGATATTCGAAACTGGCAGAGTTTAATTTCACGTAGAAACACTAGCGATGCGAACTTATAAATGTGCTTATAATCAATGATTAATACGAGTAAATGAATATAAATTTATAATTTATAAAAAAAGATTGTATCTGCATGCTTACCATTCAGTAGTACGTACTAAACATACTTTTAATTTTTATATTTGGTACCAAATTCATCAGTAATCTTATATGGACTTAATACAACAATACAAGGTTCATAAATATTAGACATGCGCCGAATATGGGTTTTGGGCCAAAACTCTTTTTAAACCGACTTCAAAAAAAGGAGGAGGTTCTCAATTCGGCTGTATTTTTTTTATGTTTGTTACCTCAGAACTCCGTCATTGATGAGCCGAATCGATTTCTTTTTTTCCGATGTGTATACTTCCAGATGGGTCCCATTTTTTTCAAAATTCAGTTAGATGATGGGATCCATGAGGAATTGAGGGAACTCCTCAATTTTATTAGGCACGCGTGTAGTGATTTTGGTATTTTCTATTATAACTCGTGTATTTACATCCGGAATCATAAATTTGGTGGCGAGGAATTGATGATGAAGACCACAGATGACTTATCGAATTCCTCAAATGTACTTTTTAAAAGTGCAAAAGTACGTCACAGGTTCTGATAAGAATAGGAACTAATGAAGTGCCATTGGTGATGATCTTGGGGAATCGATGGAAGTCCTCAAATATTATCGGCCCTTATCTTATCTTATCTTATCTTATCTAGATGAGGGCCCTTTCGGATGCACTTCGACCCAGTGGGATCTTTTGTGCATTTGCCCTCTCCTTATGTCGACTCCCAACTTCGCTCCATCATTTCCACATAGCGGATGATGCAGCTCAGCGGAAGTACATTGAATTCCTTTGGTTGCGGATAGCCATTACCAAAAATTCATTCTTTGTCTGGCAAGGGCATGACATTCACACAGTAAGTGTTCCATAGTCTCATCCTCCTCGCCACACATTCTACAGTCTAAGCTGTCTGATAGTCCCATCTTGGCCAAGAGATCCTTGACCCTGAAGTGACCTGTGAACACCCCAGATATGATTCTGAGCTTCCTACTGAATTTCCAGAGTTTGTTAGTCCAGCCCGAGTCCACTCCTTCTATGAAGAGCTTTGAGTGCCTTAAGCCCGCCTCATTCCTCCACTCGTGTTGGTGTTTGGTTTTGGCGTAGGCTTTAAAGGCCGAAATTATGGTTCCCTGCAAGAATCCCACAAATTTGTGTGTCGTTGCCAATGAAGCCCTCGTGCCCTGGAATCCAAACCAGTTGCACCTTATTGTGCTTTCCAAGCTTATTCTCGTGACTTGGCGACTAAATTTAAGTCGGTTAAAACTTTGTTTTTAAAATAAATTATTATATATTCTTTTCTTCGCCCAATCATCGACTAAAGGTGGTTTTAACGAGCTGAAACTCGACGTGGTTGCTATATCACCACGTTCTTACGGCCAATACCCAGCTCGGTCATCAGAACAGCTCTATCATACAATATCATGGCATATTGTTGTCCTTTGGCAAAAACATTTAATTGTTCACTGATTAAACTAAATAATTATATTTTTTGGAAACAATACGGTCCATTTTAGTTTGTAAACGATTTATAAGCTGCTTAACTAAAAATAAGTAAGGTCAGAAGGGGCAAGCGCGCCCCCGGGGTAAGTGCACCTTTCATCAAACATATATCGAGATCTACAGATATTACACAACTTTCACAAGTAACGACATCTTACATTCATGCAACAAACTAAAACAAGTTTATTGCATTAATATTGAAATAAATGACTGTTTGATGAATGAGGCGCACTTTTCCCGGTGGCGCACATACCCGAACTGACGTTATTGTGTAGGCTACAAGGTGTCGGATACGATGCGGAAGGGCATCCTGGACGTGACCCTGTACGAGGGCGGCGGCGAGCGGCTGCTGGCGGCGGGCTGTCTGGCGGCGCTGTTCGCGGGCGCGCTGTGGCTGCTCGTGGCCACGGCGCTCCGGCTGCCCGTGTCCGGCACGCACTCCATCGTCGGCGCCACCGTCGGCTTCACCCTCACCGCCAAGGGCACTGTCGGCGTGCGCTGGTCCACGCTCGGCGCTATCGGTAACGTCACATCTCGTTCCTGCCGGCCATGCGTATGTAAGCCCGAATGCTAAGCGGCATACGCGTAAGTTTCGGCCACTGGATAACTCCATTGCTCATTTTCGAATTAATTTTGTTTTGTGAATAACCTTAAACCGTTCCATTACAAGAATAGAACAGTTGACTGTCACCGCTCACCGGTCATAGCTAATAGGAGCTATTACTTTATGTATATTGTTATGTCAGTATTTATAAATACAATACTGTCTATTTGTCTGGCCAGTGCTGTCATGGTTCATCTCCCCGGCGCTGAGTGGCCTGGTCTCCGCGATGCTCTACTGGCTGGTGCGTCGCTACATCCTGCGCGCCACCGCACCGTTGAAGGCAGGCCTTCAGGCGTTGCCCTACTTCTACGGGGCAACTATCGCTGTCAACGTCATCAGCGTGGTTCATGACGGACCGAAACGTAAGTCTCGGTACCTTTATGTTGGTTGTTGGTATGATAGGTATTCGGACATGGACAGATTGTAACATATGGCGTTTTGTTTATCCAGTGTTGGGCATGGACAAGATCCCGGTGTGGGCTGCGCTGGCTGGCTCTACAGCGCTGGGTGCCGTAGCCGCAGGCTGTGTACAAGGGTTCCTGGTGCCATACTACAAACGTCAACTGACTAAACCGACTCCTGTGAATTTTACACTCGATATGTCCAATGGTACGCTATGCTACATTTAGTAAGCAGTACAATTAAAAAAAAACACCGGACCAGTGCGAGTTGGGCTTGCCCACCGAGGGTTCCGTAACAAATTACAAATATATCTGATTTTTTGCTGTACCCTAGGTACTTGTAGTACAAGAATATTACTTTAATTTCATAGTTCTTTCTAGATCAACGGAAAGTTGAGAATTGAGAATGTCGAAATATACGTTTTTTGCGTCATAAACGGCCATATCTTTTTTCAAGTTAACTTAGAAGTTTGATTTTTTCACTTCAAGCTTCTATCTACAAGGGACTGTAGACTCAACGGCGGGCGGTATCATGGTTTTAATTTCAACTTTATACCTCCACGCGTTCCCGACATAAAGGGTCTTGACAGACAGACAGACGGACAACAAAGTGAAAGTTTGAGGTATGGAACCCTGGAAAGTACCTAATATGTATTATTTTACAGAAACTACGCCAATCAATAGTCCGAGCCATGGTAACAAACACATCGTAACACAACGTCCGATTTCCGTTCATTCAGAGGATGGAAAAGCGCTCGAAGTGATCGCCGAGAGCGCCGAGATGGTCGTCCTCGATGATGGAGATCATGTGTCAGACGAAGTCAGGGAGAAAAACGCCAAAAACCGCGCTTTGTTGGCCACCATGGACGACTGCAGTACCCTGTCGCGCAGCCTGAGCCCGCCCAACCACTCCAACGTCATGTCGATGGACACCGACTCCCAGATCAACACTCTCAAATATATCGACGAGACATTGAGCTACTGCAAAAGTTTGGATTCCGCTCAACTAGCCGGATTGGGTGAAAGTTTCAGTTCACGAAACGGGTTCTTAGGTGACTCGTGCGAAACTATTGCGCGAGGTGAATTCGACCGGTTGTCTGGCGTCCGAGCTCCGATTGCAGTGGAATCAGATACTCCTCCTCCCCGTACCGACAAAGTGAGTGTTTGTCAGATATTTTGGCTACATATATACCTGCACAGCAACCTGTTATTCCTGATGTACATGTGTTTTGTTAATGGTGCAGAGCCCACAACCGTCGGGCGCGTGGAGCGTGGAGCGCGACGGGGCGAAACGGCTGCCGGCCATCACGCCGAACTCGAGCGCGGCGCCGCTACTGCGCGGGGGCACGCCGCCGCCGGCGCCGCCGCCGCCGCCACAGCCCGAGCCCGAAGCACTCAAGCTCTTTTCCTTCTTGCAAGTTCTAACGGCTACGTTTGGCGCGTTTGCTCATGGCGGGAACGATGTCAGGTAAGTTCAAAAGTATAGCATAGTATATAGGAAGTAGTGTGCCTCAGGGATGTTCGCGGAGGCACGCACTAATGACTTTCATGCGATTATGCGAAATAAAATTTCATCCCTGATGGCTCGAGTGAGAAAAAGTACTAACAGCACCCTGAAAATGTTTGCTGGTAAGTTTGACGGTCCAATACTGGATTGGGCAGGTCAAATCTAATTTATTATATATTAAATAAGTGTTTGTCAGTCTCGATTGTGTGTCAAATTGTTGTTGTGTAACCTAACCTAATGATTAAGTTGTAATTGTAAGTAACACCTTTTACTTATATGGGTCGGTGAAGACCTGAAATAAAATATTTAATTCATTCATTCACAGCAAAAATAAACCAATATATTTAAGTATAATCAAAACAAATACTACTTTAGGTAATATTATAAATTCGAAAGTGTCTATTTGTCTGTTACCTCTTCACGCTTAACCTGCAGTACCGATTTAGATGAAATTTAGTATATAGATATAGTTTGAGTCCCGGCGAAGGACATATTAATAGTTTATATTCCGGAAATCACCCCCTAAGGAGTGAAATAGAGGGTGAAAGTTTGTATGGACCTAGGATATAAACGAGTTTCACGCGGACGGAGTCGCAGGCACAAGTTAGTGTTCAATAATTTGAATGTGTTGCAGCAACGCCATAGGGCCGCTGGTGGCGCTGTGGCTGCTGTACTCGGAGGGGGGCACGCATGCCCGCGCTGAGACCCCGCTGGCCATCCTGGTGTTCGGCGGCGTTGGCATCGCGCTTGGCCTTTGGCTCTGGGGCCGCCGCGTCATCCAGACCGTCGGCGAGGACCTTACCAACATCACCCCTGACACGTAATGCCATTTAACTACATTCCCTAAGAAACATGTCTTATCTTATCTTATCTAGGTGAGGGCCCTTTCGGATGCACTTCGACCCAATGGGATCTTTTGTGCATTTGCCCTCTCCAGCATTTCCATAAACCATGCATCTGTACGGAAGTACCTTGCATTCCTTTGGTAAGCCGCCGAATTCGTCCGCGTCCTTTGAATACCCGTTTACCAAAGTAATTCATTCTTTGTCTGGCAAGGGCATAGCATTCACACAGTAAGTGTTCCATAGTCTCATCCTCCTCGCCACACATTCTAGATTCTAAACTATCCGATAGTCCCATCTTGGCCAAGTGATTCTTGACCCCAAAGTGACCTGTGAACACCCTAGATACAATTATCAGTTGCTTCCTGCTGGATTTCCAGAGTTTTTTGGTCTTGCCCCATTCCTCCACTCATTTAGGTGTTTGGTTTTGGCGTAGGCTTTAAAGCCCGATATTATGGTTCCATGCGAGAGTCCTATAGATGATTTTGGACCTACTAAACCTATATAAAGACCAAAATGACATAAAAAAAAACAAATCACTCCACTGTCTATGTATAGGTTTCGCAAGCTATTTACAAATTTAAATGCTAAAAAAAAAAAAAAATGCTAAATGTTATCTGGGATAACACAAGGATCCTGCGGTACGCACCAAAATGATAGCTCGGAACATCAAAAATCATGAGATTCATGAGGCATGGAAATCATATCAATATCACGATATTTGCCCTATATCTAAATTGAATTTCTATGTTCATATACCAGTAGAATTACGGTTTGGTAAAACATTAATTTTTAACATGATTTACCTACGTTGAGTTATTTGCTTCTGATTCGTTACAATTAAAAGCAGTTCTTTGTTTAGGGAATGTTCACCATCAATTCATCATCTTCGTTATCCGCCTATCTACGTCGGTTTGCTTCTCGATTTGCAAGCAGCTGTATCCTCTAACTGGCTACGAGACTCTTTTAGAGCAGTGTAGCCAAGGGTGATTATTCTTTAGCAACACCCAGGCACGGCAGAACACGTGTAAGGCAACACAGGCACAGGGTAATCTTCATGCGGCCGCGAGTAATATTCGTTCCCCGTGTTGGGGCCGCGGGTGGTCGTGGGTGCAACGTAATCGGTATTTGATTTGTTTGGTTGTCTTGCAGTGGTTTTACCATCGAGCTTGGCGCGGCGCTGACGGTGCTTGTGGCGAGTAAGGCGGGCCTTCCAATCTCCACCACGCACTGCAAGGTCGGCTCCGTCGTCTGCGTAGGATACTTCTCCGACAAGCCCGTTGACTGGAGCCTCTTTAGGTACGGTAATTTTATTATACCCCGTATATTCATACGATTGAGTATCCCAAGCTAATCCTAATGGCAATAAAGTACAGATTTGTAAAATCTTTGCATTTGGAGATTAGGTGGCAAGCGGACCCCGGGCCCCGTCAGAATGCAGTAGCATTGGCAGTAGGTTAAAACTTAATGAGGACGAGATATAAATATTTGTTTCTCGTATTAACAAGAGGTTTTTTGCGCAGGAACATAATCTTCGCATGGGTGGTGACCGTTCCAGTGGTGGCAGCCATTGCCGCTCTTTCCATGTTAGCTCTTGAAGCGTTTGCCGTCTAATTATTAAATGTACATTACTAACAATGTCTTAGTTTCAATGAGAAGTCATACTATTCAACTTATACGTGTTTAGATAATGAACTGAATATTTTAGATATATTTTATTTAGGTCTAGCTATGAAATGTGGGTTTCCATAGGCAGATAATCTCTATTAATTTATACATGATATAATATTGAAACACATGTGCATTGCTTAACTTAGGTATTTGTTTGGGTTGTAGAACCCCGCCCTGGATGTTCCTTGAATATTTACTCAGGGTAACTTTGCTGATTTGTGACAAGAAAGTTTCACGAGCTGCTAGCCGTGAGAAGAGAGGTGCTAAACCCGTTTGGTGCTGTTATGCTGCGTGCTCCGCTGCCTTAGCAAAGAGACCGCCGCAGGGCCGCGCAATGTGTGCCGAGGAGCAGGGAAGGAGCTACAGTGGTTTTAAAAAAATCGCGTTGACAAGGCAGTGGCCGGTGAAATCAGACAGAAAATCACTCGGCAACTAACGCTGACGTAGCTTAGTTCTGACAAGAATGAAGGGATCAAGCTAATAGGGAACACCCGCAAATCTAGCTGGAGCGGTTATTTGTACTTAATATATTACTATATTTTGTGAAAACACCGGTAGGAAGGCATTTAGATGAGCAAATACATTGAAACGGCAACACGAGTCCATAGGACGGCCGTTGAGTAAGATTCCCACGTCACGCGCCGGATCAAAAAGCAAGTAGCGAATGGGAATAGAATTCGTACCTACTTTAGAAATCAGTATTGTACCACCTCTATTTGTAGGTATCGACACCATTCATTTGTAAAAACATCATTAACTCATAATTTAACTTGCTGTTGGAGATGTAATCAATTTTTTAATTATAATTACCTATCGACTACGGTGTCTAGAAATATTAGGGTCATGTAAGGTAAGTGTGCGCAAAAGAATAAATTCCTAAAGGATAAAAACTAAAAAAGATATATGTATTTTAACCGACCTCAATAAAAGTACAATATGTTCCAAAGTGGTCCGTGTTACCTGTTTGTTTTATGAATATACCATTGTATCAATTGTACCTACTTAGGTACCTACAGGGCTTGTACTCAATCCCAACGCCCATCGACCACTCGAAGTGACGTGCGTCGAGGTCTATGCCAAATATAATTCAACAGTTATCTCTATGTTAATTCTTTTATTTACACTTATCAGTTATCTTGATAATCTCGTATTATTATTATTTAATATTACTTACGTGGTATTTTGGATGATGGCATGCATGTTAACCATATGAATTTTGACCACTTGGATTATCAGTATGCACGAGTCTAAAAAGCAACCGTGCGTATACAGACACTATATTTAATACGATCTCCTTATGTGCCGAGAATCTTGAAGATAGGGGTTATACATGACGTAAACTATTTCAAAAAGCTGTTCTTACTAGGTACTTCATTTCGTTTGAAGGTTTTCCCGTTTGACTTGTCTACCTGTCATTGTTGCCTATTGAATAAAAAAAATACTTTATATTTAAATTTGTTGTATGTGTTCCATGCAACTATAATCGATGGCTAGAACTGCATTATTTGTGGAAAAATCCTTCGATTTCTGAATGTTATATATACCTATAAGAATGTTTTATAGTTATAAATTGTTACTAGACTACTAAATAAATAATCTATCGCAGTGATTTTAACTAGCTGCTTAACTGTATTTTCATAAATAAATTGTCAGTTGTTAGTGAGCCGCGTATGTTTACCCGTAGGCAATTTACCTCGCACATCGCACATCCATTATGTTACGTTTGCAACCATTGTCAAAAGTAGGTTGGATACGGAATATTAATTTATACCTTGAATTTTTCAGAAATAAATATTTGATCAGTAACTTTGTTTGATTCTGATGTCGTAAGTACATGGTTTTATAAGGAGCAAACCTTCAAAGCTTAAGTGCGCACACTTAGACAACATGATTCTACTACCTATACTTTGAGGATGTGGTGGATGTTGACTTTGTATTATGAAATAATACGTGAAAATGTGATAGGTGACGTTTTACTTCGTCATAATAAATGGTTATAAATATTGGTTTGTTTTTCATTGATCCCAAAAATAACAGTAGATTATTATTAGGTACCCACGCCGCAACGAGACTTGGAAGTTCGAAGTGTGTTCCAAATAGTAATTTTTTTTATATAACTTATTTATTGAACGTTTTTCGCAGTTGTTCCATTGAAACACAACACTTAATTAATAATTTACTTTAAAAACAAAGTTTTAACCGACTTCAATTTAGTACTCCGCCAAGCCACGAGAACATTTCCTATTTTTTTTTACAATTTACCACATGAACTGATTTCCGATAGGAAATGCGTTGATTACTATAGAAAAAAACCGAATCGCTGTATGTGGGCCGATAATATTTGAGGACTTCCATCGATTCCCCAAGATTATCACCAATGGCACTTCATTAGTTCCTATTTCAACGGAATCTTATCAGAACCTGTGACGTACTTTTGCACTTATATGTACATAATTGAGGAATTCGATAAGTCATCTGTGGTCTTCATCAATTCCTCGCCACCAAGAAAATACCAAAATCACTACACGCGTGCCTAATAAAATTGAGGAGTCTCCTCAATTTCTTATGGATCCCAACATCTAACTGAATTTTTTAAAAAAGGGACCCACCTGGATGTATATACACACGAACAAAAAAAATATTTTCGAATCGGCTCATCAATGACGGAGTTCAGAGGTAACAAACATTGAAACAAAAAAATAAAACAGCCGAATTGAGAAACTCCTCCTTTTTTTGAAATCGGTTAAAAATATCCTCTAGTTCTATCAATGACCTAGTTGATTGTTTTTGAGTTGAGCTAGTGGAACACTCTGATTTCGTTACCTTTTTACGGTAGCCCAAATATTTATACTTTTGTCGTATAGAATGTATGTATCACCTGGTCCTCTTGTTCTAAACACAAAACACTCAGGAAAATGATTAGTATAAAGGTTTTTGAGTTATCGCTTCCTGCGTTTCCTTAACAAAAGGCCGTGGAGTGAAGTTCCTATAAATATGTTGGATTATTGAATTTATAATGCAAACATTAATCTAGTCTAGTACATTGAGGTATCGAACCTTAGTTGTATTCACCTTTAAACTTAAACTCATTATTATCTTCTTCAGAGCTCTTTATTTACTATGTGACAGGTGCCAGACGTGATAGCTTTATAGTGCGTATTACATAAAACGTTTAATAAACGTTATTAATCTATTGTTGTTTACGCATTTTATTTCTGGCGAAGTCCATATTCCGACAGGTTATGGGCCCAGTCCACGCACGCAGATAAATCCATACTAATCCATACCAATATTATAAATGCGAAAGTGTGTATGTCTGTCTGTCTGTTACCTCTTCACGCTTAAACCGCTGAACCGATTTCGGTGAAATTTGGTATAGAGATAGTTTGAGTCCCGAGGAAGGACATAGGATAGTTTTTATCCCCGAAATCATCCCCTAAGGGCGTGAAATAGGGGGGTGAAAGTTTGTACGGAGCTGCGATATAAACGAGTTCCACGCGGACGGAGTCGCGGGCAGAAGCTTGTAATATCTATAAGTAATGAAAATTAAACCGAAATTGTAAAAAAATCATATATATCTATCACAAGTCATAAGAATTAGTTTTCCAAAATAAAATGGATAATTATAAAGTAATAGTACATTGTGATACAAGTGAGGTAGGTTGATAATTACATCAGAGGCGAAATTGTTCACGCGAACCGCAGGTGAGCGTGATAAGGAAGCCGAGGATGTAATTATCAAAGCTCACGCGTATCATACGACGTTTTTCAACACATTTTGCGAGGAAAAAAACATTTTCATAAGATGAAAATGTTATAGGCCTGTCAAATTATTTACTTTACATTAAGCAAATCATTAAGATGACAACAGGCTTTTACTCACAATTGCACATCGCCAAGAATTTCCAGATGCGTCCATTCTATTTATCACTTTTCTAGTCACCACGAGTCAACCAAACACGCATAAACAAACTTTACAAATATTTGTGAAATAAATAACCTATAATGGCCGCCAACAGTTTTTTTTTCGTGAAGTTTGCGCAGTGTGCGCACAGAAATCTCTAAACAGCCAATACAAAATAAAATTATATTTTCGTTTTAAAATGTTATCTGTATTGAATTCATGTAAAATGTTATGAAAAGTGAATAGTTTTACTAAATTAAACGTTTCCATATCATATACAAAATGAAATAGTCAATTAATTAACAAAAAGGATTTAATTTGTTTAGTCGAGTAAATCCATATTTGCCGAAAATTAAAAAAAAAGTTGTACATTCTGTACAACCCGGTTAATTTAAGAATGCACCGTGTTCATGCATATATCTTGCTGCAAGGTGCCAACGTAACTTAATCGGGATATAACCATAACACACAAGTGTTGTAATGTTATAAAACACGCGTTTTTAATATCCAGGATTATGAGCCTAAAAGCGACACGATAAGAGGTACGTTACGAGCAATTGTGTTGAAAAAGTAATTAAACCATTTAACGGTGAGAAATTGTATACTACGTGGAAATTTGAATTCGTGCGTTATTATGAATTACATTGAATGGAGTAAAAGTTATAGACCCAGAGTATGTGGAAGAAAAAAAATCGGATTCCAATAAGTATTCTTGTAGAATATTTTCTATTATGGATTTGCCAAAGAAGAAAGCGCAGCAAATACTTTTTGAAAGCTTGGACTTAGTGTACGAGTGGACGAGCGGTGCCAAACAGTTCGTTTTGGGTAAAGTTATTATATTAGCTCTTAAATTATAAGGTGATTTGCCACTTATAAGACACAAGTTTGAAGATTTGATTAGGTACCGAGTTACTCGCAGCAGAAGCCAAATTAGATGAAACTGACAATATTGCCCATATAAGCAGTACATATTCATCAAATTACCTGTTTTTTATTATTACCTGTTTTTTATTATTATATTATATATAATTGAGTCATAGTCCGCGTCGCAGTCACCGCGATCGAGACTTCGCTGAGGATAGTTTGACGTGTGTAAATTTCAATGTAGTCTTATCGTTTTTTAAGGCCTCCACCCACCGGACGCGTGTGCTGCGCGGCGCGTGTGCTGCGCGGCACACGCGCAAGTTGTAAAGCATTGAAACTACACTTCAAACACACATCGAACGCGGCACACGCGCAGCACCCGCGCAGCTGCAGCGCAGCACCCACGCGGCACACGCGCAGCACCCGCGCGGCACACGCGCAGCACCCGCGCAGCTGCAGCGCAGCACACGCGCAAGTTGTAAAGCATTGAAACTACACTTCAAACACACATCGAACGCGGCACACGCGCAGCACCCGCGCAGCACACGCGCAGCACACGCGCAGCACAAGCGTCCGGTGGGTGGAGGCCTTTAATTTATGGCGATTTTAGTCCAACACGACTCCAACATGGACAAAATTTAATTACAATATGGACTGATAAAATGATCTATTTGCGAAGTTACGGCAATACTGTATGATATTATACATACATTTAAAGTTAGATTAGTGTAAGTGTGTGTTTCATAATTTTTGAAAAAATATATAATCATAAAATATCAAAAACTTAATATACGGCATCTATCGAGCTGAAGTTGGAAAATTAAGCTCGCTACATGGCGTAAATCGGCAAATAACATCAGTGACCTCTATTAAACTGAAATTGTACCCAAATTATGGTCGCTAGATCGTGCTATCATTATATAATTGTTTCTTTTTCATTGAATTTGTGACTAATAACCATGAATATTATCATTGATAATATCCGTTGTAAAAACCGACATGTAATTGCGTCAGTATAAACACGTTCAAAGGCACGCGCCGCGGCCCGGCAGCCTACTAAACGAGAAAAAATCTTCGAACTATAATATAACTTCCTATTTAAAACGTCTGGGGTACAATTTTTGTCTCCGAGGCCCCAAATGAGAGAAAAACGATATACATTCAGCGGGGGTCACGGGGTCGTAGTCTAACCGCAAAGCCCACTCGGCGCGTTTCACCGCTGCGTAAGTCCGACTAGATCCCGGTCAGTTTTATTCCCTATTTAATAACTTAGCTTCTGCCCGCGTTGTTTACGTGGATCCGAGACAAAGCTATCATGTGTATTAATCCAGGCTATAAACTATCTTCGTGCAAAATTTCATCCAAATCGGTTGAGCCGTTTAAGCGTCACTGAGTATCAAACATCTAAACATCCATACATCCAACCATCCAAACTTTCGCATTTACACTCGAGAGCAAAAGTTTTGGGTCACTAGCATTTACTTCAATATCTTGAAAACGAATAAAGCTATCGTATTGAAATAAATTGAACCTTACAGACAATTTAATAATACTTCGTTACACGTATAAAAACTTATTGGTTGGCGTGAAGCAATGGCATTAAAAAAGTTATAAACATAATGATCCCTTTTTTTCAAATCAGAACTTCTAATTTTCGCAACTGTTTTTGCTTTTGTTTTTGTTCTGTCATAAAATGTATTTATAAGAAGTCTTCCAGGTATCCAATAGTCATTATTAAAGTAGTAATTATGTCACTCACACTCACCCTGAGGAATGTACGAGAATCCTCACGATCCTGGAAAATGGGAGCAGTCAGCGAGAAACAGCAAGAATAGTCGGTGTATCGTTGTCTACAGTTCAGCGTGTTCGCCAGCGGTTTCTAGAAACTGGTTCGAACCCACGCAGACCAACAACAGGCAGACCCAGGTGTACGACGGCACGGGAAGATCAATATCTAGTCAACTCTATGCTGCGAAATCGGTTTCTTACGGGAACAGCACTGACTCATCATTTTTTAGGGCTTGGTAGAAGCAACCCTTCTGCTTGGACTGTAAGACGGCGACTTGCTGAAGGTAATTTGAAACCATTTAGACCCGCAAATGGTCGAAAACTCGAGAGGCACTATCGTATAGCAAGACGAATTTATGCACGCGAACACTCGCATTGGACGATTGAAAATTGGTCAAATGTCGGGTTCTCGGACGAATCAAAATTTATGCTGTATACACACGACGGAAGGGCAAAGGTGTACAGAAGACCAGGAGAAAGATTTATGCAAGCCTGTATTGAAGAAAAGGTGGCATACGGTGGTGGTTCGGTACTCATGTGGGCTGGAATTTCTGCGGAATGCCGAACAGAGCTTGTACTGATTCGAAAACGGTACTCTTAATGGCGTAAGATACGTGGATGAAATCCTCAACGACCACGTCGGTCCATTTATGGCAAGACTTGGTGAGAATGCCATCTTTATGCACGATAACGCCCGTTTCCACACTGCTCGTGTAGTGCAAGACTACCTTGATGAGGTGAATATTCGTCCCATGGTGTGGCCAGGACGTAGCCCCGACCTCAACCCGATCGAGCACGCCTGGGACGAGCGCGGACGACGTGTAAGACAACGAGATCCTCCTTTAATTACGCTTCGTGACTTGAATCATGCATTGGTAGAGGAATGGGAGAACATTCCTCAACAGTGTTTCAGAAACTTGGTGTACAGCATGCGGAATCGCAATGCAGCAGTCCAGACAGCACGTGGGGGTAATACCAAGTACTAAACTGTGTTAAAACTACTTGTAAATATAAAAAGTTCAATATTTTCAGTTTTGGTTTTGCAAGCAAAATGACGCCATTTTTAATTTGTCGTTTTAAACATAATAAAATAAATGGTCAGTAGTAAATGTAATGCATTTTATTTTAGTAACGTTAAATTGTCTATAAGGTTCAATTTATTTCAATACGATAGCTTTATTCGTTTTCAAGATATTGAAGTAAATGCTAGTGACCCGAAACTTTTGCTCTCGAGTGTATTACAAGCTTTATATTAAATTGCCCTGTTAGTATGTATGAGACAAATCGTGCAAGTTAAATTTGACTCACTTCCCGGTGACCGATTGAGCTGAAAATTTGGGTAACTATAAGTATAGTTTGGATGACAATTCAATATTATGGTACCATCGAGCTGATCTGATGATGGAGACAGAAGGTGGCCATGGGAATTCAGTACTTAACCGACGTAACCCCGTTGAGTTTGGGTTCGTTAGAATCATCTCAATGAGTAGTGGATGATACAGAAAAGTACAGTCAGCAATAAAAGCATGATGTACCAAAAATGAAATTGTTGACAGAAACTTATTATATTAGTAGGATTATCCTTTCCTATATATTTTATCAATTAAATTTTCACTTTGTTGGTAAATTTCAGCACAATTCTACCCGTTCTAACCTTGTTTATTAAGACTGCGCCGAGCATAATCGGCAAAAACGGCAGTCACCGTTCAGACGGTGGAGTTCACAATTCTTTACAATAACATATAAATCATATGTAATTATAATCACAAAGAGTGTGCTTACAATAGAATACTATAAATATTCTCAAATCATCTACAGTTTAATAAATACAATTCCATAAATTTGCACAAAAAATGAGAAGAAAGTGTGTCGGCGTTTAGGTAAAATTGAATAAAAAAATTGATAGTATAGTTGCAAAATCCTACTCAAACGAATCTCCAGTGTATTAACTACAAGAGAATGCAATCGTAACATTTCAAAGTGCTTTGGTTATTTACTTGTGATTTTTTTTAAACTCCCTCCAAATCCGCCATACAAAATTACTATGGAACAAAATGATGAAATATAATACGCGAGCAACGCATGACAAATTCAGTCACCCACGAGAGCTCAGAGAGAGAGCACGTCTCAATGCGGCGCGGTGACACTTCCATGTCAACTGTGTATGAATACAGCAGTATTACGCAGCAAAACGGGGTAAGTATTTTTTTTGATATTATAAGCTTCTAGGGCCCAAGAATAAAACATTAAACAGATACAATTCTTAGTTCAGGAGGTCGATCACGTAACGCATTGTACGCCCGTCAGTTAGATCTAAATGTATTTTTTTATATGGAACAATGACTTTGTTATCTTCAGTACTTACCATTAAACATGATGGCGAGGGTCTCAATGGTCTCATGACGAAGCCGGAAGATGGCTGGTGGAACTCTATGATGGAAGGGGCTAAGATAGTCGAGCTTGGGCTCGTTTGCTTTGTTATCTTCAGTACTTCCTATTAAACATGATGGCGAAGGTCTCCTGACGAAGGAATAGGATGGCTGGTGGAACTCTATGATGGAAGGGGCTAAGATAGTCGAGCTTGGGCTCGTTTGCTTTGTTATCTTCAGTACTTCCTATTAAACATGATGGCGAAGGTCTCATGACGAAGGCAGAAGATGGCTGGTGGAACTCTATGATGGAAGGGGCTAAGATAGTCGAGCTTGGGCTCGTTTGCTTTGTTATCTTCAGTATTACGTTTTTTCTCTTGTACAGTGGGGGTACGAAAACTTTCGTTATTTATTAATTATTAAACTCATTCCTTTATAAAGTCATAGACTCTTAGTACTTTTTGAAAGCAAAGCATTAAGTAAACAAGTGCATATAAAATTATACTTACTTGATATCATAACAAGGATCAAAATAGTTTACACCTCTGATCTGACCTATATCTAGTTTCGTATCAACATAAAACCTTTTTAATGACCTAGTCAAATAAACAACTCCGTAAGAGTTCCAATCAAATATATTCTATTCAATTGTCAGTGTTTGTCAGTGTCAATATTTTCTCCTGTAATGTTTGCGATCACTAACTTAGCTTTGTTACACATTACACCAACTTAAAATACAAGTAAAAATGGGGAAACGCAAGGAAAAATATTATACACGTAAAAATGGCCCTAAGTATTTCAACAAACAGCTACTTGCTTCTATTGCACGAACAAAGAGACAAAATGATGCCTTAGGAATTTCCAATGTAAGCATTTTTTTTTTACTTTTGTCATTATGAATGAAATTTATGATCAGATAATAATAAATAAATTATTTTCAATGTACTTATTACTAATTTTGTTTTTAGACATCATCGAATACTCCGATTGGAGTATTGGGGGGGCACAAAAAATGTGAATGGAAAAAGTTCAGCGTCCGATGATTTGGCACCCAATGAATGTATGGTAAGGTTTTGTTTTCAAATAACAAAGAGATTACAATATATTTAACACAAAAGAAACTAGCTAATATCGACATTATCAACATAATAACCCAACTCACGCACAAAAACGCAGCGGATAGATCTCTAAATTTACAACTACAAATAGATATAGACAGATATAATGCAAAAGGTTACCAAAATCGCAATATTTTCAGGGACTCATTGATATTGTTGGTTTCTGGGGGAAAATATCTTATTATTTCTACCCCGTCCAAAAACTCTGTCCACGCCACTGCTGATTGCAAATTAAATTCCAACACTACTCCACCGGTAACACTAAGTTATTATTACTTTGCTTATTTTTTTTGCTTTCCTTAGTTAACGGACAAATTTCAATAAAAATAATAATTTCATTTTGTATTTTATTCCTTATACCATCCATGGTTTTATACGCGGAGTTGAGATTTATTATTAGAGAATAATGAGATACTAACTTTTAGCTTGTGACCGACCGTACCAAATGAGCGAGCCGGCAGCGGCAGTAGTGTGGGTGATAACGCACACACAGGTGCAAATGCCAAATCGGTGCCCGCGTCAAAAGCTCGGTGGAGTCTTAAACTTAAAATGCTTGTTAGAGTCTGTCAAGCGAGTTGTGTAGGTAGTAGGATTTGCAAAAAGGCCAGGGGGCCTTTTTGCAAATCCTACTAATATTATGAATGCGAAAGTTTGGACTTCAAATCACGCAAAAACGGATTAAATGAACTTTGATATACATTTAGTGTATAACCTGGATTAACATATACTTACAATACTTTATATTCCGGGAACCATCGTCTAAGGGGGCGAAAGTTTGTAAGGAGCTACGATGAAAACGTGATCTAGTTACGCGGACGCAGTCGCGGGCAGAAGCTAGGTGGGTAGTTGGATATATAACTACAACTTAGATAATTTAATTAAAAAACAAAGTTTTAACCGACTTCAATTTAGTACTCCGCCAAGCCACGAGAACATATTCTATTTTTTTTACAATTTACCACATGAACTGATTGCCGATAGCAAATGCATTGATTACTATAGAAAAAAACCGAATCGCTGTGTGGGCCGATACTACCTATTTGAGGACTTCCATCGATTCCCCAAGATCATCACCAATGGCACTTCATTAGTTCCTATTTCAACGGATACTTATCAGAACCTGTGACGTACTTTTGCACTTTTAAGTTTGTAATTGAGGAATTTGATAAGTCATCTGTGGTCTTCATCATCAATTCCTCGCCACCAAATTTATGATTCCGGATATAAATACACGAGTTATAACAGAAAATACCAAAATCACTACACGCGTGCCTAATAAATTTGAGGAGTCCCCTCAATTCCTCATGGATCCCATCTGATCCCAACTGAATTTTGAAAAAAATGGGACTCACCTAGAAGTATATACATACGAACAAAAAAAAATCGATACGGCTCATCAATGACGGAGTTCCGAGATAACAAACATTGAAAAAAAAAAAAAATACAGCCGAATTGAAAACCTCCTCCTCTTTTTGAAGTGGGTTAAAAAGTTGAAAAACCCCCGACATTTTCATTTCAAAGTCCAATATCTCAAAAACGGCGAAACAGATTTTCATGAAATATAGCTAAGAACACTTTGGTACAAAAATCATACTATACAATTGACGAATTCCTGAATGATAAAGAGTTGACATAATAAAAAATATATTTATACAGGTCGAAATATGGTTTTTTTTTTATGTTTTCATACATAATAAATAACTTCTTTTATGAAAACATAAAAAAAAACCATATTTCGACCTATGTTCATATAACATTTTTTACTCCATACGACCTTAGGAATACGCTGGCCAAATTATTCGGGTTCCTCACGAGCACCCTGTATTATAACTAATTAAATTGTATTTAAGGCTTTCTTATTCGAGTAAAGCTACATACGCGACACAATATATCCGCTAGGCGGCGCAACGTTATCGTAATCCTCCCCAGTGACGCACTGACATTTCACGCCCACTATCTCACCAAAGAGTAAAGAGAGTTATCTCACTTTAATGAGACAGGTCACTGACCTAGGATTGATTATTTTTTTGGTGACATTAAGAATTTAAACCAGTCACCAACCTCCTTCGAGAAACAGAAATTGTCAAAACACCTTACTGGAAAATGACAGAGACCTGTTGACATTTCGTATTTTATTCCAAGCAAGATTCCAATTATGTTTCTTAGATACATTTCGGTAGGTGATATACAATAATTTACTTTAAAAACAAAGTTTTAACCGACTTCAATTTAGTACTCCGCCAAGCCACAAGAATATTTCCTATTTTTTTACAATTTACCACATGAACTGATTTCCGATAGCAAATGCGTTGATTACTATAGAAAAAAACCGAATCGCTGTATGTGGGCCGATAATATTTGAGGACTTCCATCGGTTCCCCAAGATCATCACCAATGGCACTTCATTAGTTCCTATTTCAACGGAATCTTATCAGAACCTGTGACGTACTTTTGCACTTTTAAGTACATAATTGAGGGATTCGATAAGTCATCTGTGGTCTTCATCATCAATTCCTCGCCACCAAATTTATGATTCCGGATGTAAATACACGAGTTATAACAGAAAATACCAAAATCACTACACGCGTGCCTAATAAAATTGAGGAGTCCCCTCAATTCCTCATGGATCCCATCATCTAACTGAATTTTGAAAAAAATGGGAGCCATCTGGAAGTATATACATACGAACAAAAAAGAACATTGATGAAATTTTCCTATGATTTTGCCAACTTCTACCGAAAATACGGATCTTCCTATCGTATAACTTAATTTCAAGAGAATCCAAGAAAAATGCAACTGATTTCAATAAATCACATTCCCCAAATAAAAATGTTAATGAGAATTTATCTTGCACAAGTGTGCTCTGTCTTTTATAACCCGACTATCCACGGTCCTACAAAATTAATTGGTACACCACATCATCATCATCATCACCACCACCACGCATGTGCATAAAACTGACCCCATATATCACAGTCGTTGGCACTGCAGCACTGCACTTCACAGGGTGGCGTAAACATAATGGCATGATGACAATTACAGCATCATAAATGGCAAAATCTGCATTTCTCGTAGGTACAAGATAACCGGTGCTCTTTGTACTTCATAATATTTATTTAGAATATTAGCTCTGCAAAATCAATAATTCCGGAAGACAATATGACATATATGTCAAATGTCAGACGTACTAAAATATGTCACGATAAATCTATCACAAATACACACACGGCGTATGTGTATGTGTGTATACGGCGTAAAAGACAATGTGGTCTGTGTAATAAAAAAATACTCCTCATACTAAAGAAACTAATTAAAACTTTTTACATTAAGAAAGGGCTCGAAGAAGAAAAATGTGGAAAATTGCGTTGTAATGGCATGTTTTTTTAACTTTTAAATTATTGCGTTTGTAAAAATACCATATCATCTAGTTTGAGTGCTTATCCAACCACATCACATCTTATATTTTTTCCCTAAAATCATATTATTATCTGGTGGCTGGTATTAAATTTGCGAAAATCATGGTTGTCAAAATGAAAAAATCGCTACAGACGTCCGTCTAGCTCGAGACGAGACGCGCAGGTCACTTTCCCAGATAAATTGTGTATAGAAAAATGTAAAGCCATTTTTAAGTTATTTTTAGTGTCCGTAAAAAGATCTTCTTTACATCATTGCCTATTTTTTGGCATTATTCACTTGAGTCAATTTTGCGCCCCCTTTATGTATGACTCGAAATAAGATCAGAATATTCCCTCTTTTCTTGGCATTATATGATCGAGCGAAGTTTAAAATTTCGTATTTTGGTCCGCAAAAGTAACAAGGGCGATTATTAAATTATACCATATCTCAATATCCGATCATTAAACTCAAGATTTCATTGTTTATTATTGAATGTAAAATAGCTCGATTTCGGATAACGTGCCCTTAAATTGTATTTGTAACCACCTAATAAATTAATAAAATTATGTATATAATTGACACATCGGAAATAGGACATTTCCAGTTAATAGTATGCTAATGGGAATGTAAATTTAAACTAAAATTAAGTAGAGGATGAATGTATATCATCAAATTGCTACGCCCTACCAGGGTCCATATGAGTCCAAATGTACCTAGTTACTAAGACCTGTACAAACTATGGTTGCAATAAATGCTATGACTATGACTAAAATTGTCTATGACACAAAAAAAACCGCATTCAAATCGGTCCATCCGTTAGGGCGCTACGCTACCACAGACTGATACACAGATACACAGACAGACACGTTACCCCTCTTTTTGCGTCGGGGGTTAAAATCAGTGTAAAAAATATGCAGAGGTGCAAGTCACTATCAATATAAACTTCAACGCTGCAGCCTATATATTGCCACAAACATGAGAGTGACAGATGAAAACGAATTTTAACGGCATTTTAGCTAAAATTGGTTTGTTAAACGTTTTAGGTCCTACTTGGTTGGTTAAATTAGAAGTGCATGTTTCCTTTGTCCACCTACGTCCAAGGGAAGAATTCAATTCCAAACGAATTTGCAGGTAGGGGAGAGTGGGGTTCAGTGGATCACTTTTTTTTGTGACTGATGTAGCGTCCCCACTTTCACCTAAAAAGTACTATTCGGTCAAAACCAGAAGTTGTCTATGGAAATAAAATTTAATAAACGATATAATCTATTGTTGAACCGTTCCTGTTTCAACCGAAATATAATAATCTATTATATTAATCTATTATATTAATTATAATATTAATCTATTATATAATAAATATAATCTATTGTTGAACCGTTCCTGTTTCGTTCCATTTCTACCGAAGTCCAATCGAAGTCCATATTCCTACAAAAGACAATGTCAATGTGGGTAAAAACGCCTACCTCTACAGCCTACCTCGTCTCGCTTGTATACAGACTAGTATTCGTATACTAGTGATTTACTCGTGTAAGTAATACGTACGTCGACGGTCGGTAGAGCAGAAACAGTGAAGCATTACCTTACCGATCGTCTGTATTCGATAAAGATTGTACCTTTGGAAGTTTATACATTTTTATGTTGTGGGTAATCTCCGGAACCGCTTATCCGATTTCAAAAATTCTTTCACCTACCTACATGTAGATTGAACTTTCTGGATGGTTATAGTTTATATTTTATCACGCGTGTCTGCCTGCGTTCTTTGCAATACGCGAGCGAAGCCGCGCGGCCATATCGTATTATACAAACACGAGAGTCAAGAGTTCTTGCTCTTGCCCTATAACACGGTGTTTCGAATAAAATTTTAAATGCCTGTTTTTCCCACTTTGAGCACATGATATTTTGTTACAGAACCCTTCATTGTGCGTGGTCCGTCACGTTCGTGGCCGGTTTTTTGATCTGTACAAAGTTTGGTGACAATTAGATCATTCAACAGGTATCGTTCCTTTGTTATTCAAGAAAGACACGCGGGGCTCTCCTCTTGGGTATTTATTTGCGACGCATTTCGGCGGCCCGCTCCGTACGCTCCTCACGTATGTTGCCGGGCGGAGAAGCTTTTCAAACCAATAAATATATTTGAATGATTGATTCGAAATAAATCTTAGAAAAGTGTAATTTATAAACAAAACTTTGACTAAAAGGACCGTTATCTACAGAGTTATAAGGTAAGTGTAAGTAATAATACGAGAATAGTCGTACGGAGACTACCGAATAAGTTCATAAGTTGCGTCATGACCTTGTTGAAGTTTTAAGCTGCAACCGCTCGCTCTTGGAAATCATGTTTGTGACGTGGCATCAACCAGTTCTCGGAATGAGGTTCGCTTTTATACTTAATGGGATGCATCGATTATTGAAAAGTAACTTTTGCTTTTGACGACGATCGTGTATATTTAGATGTAAGTAGTTAGGTTGGGTACCTGCCTCAGAATGTGCCGTTTTCGAATATAGAATATGAATATGTATATAGGTATTTGGATTTTAAAGTGTCAGCCAAAAGAATGCTGGCTGGATATCATAATTATTTATGTCTTTCCCGTTCACGGGACAATGATGTCCCGGACCTTTGGGAGGCGTGCGTGGAGCTAGGTACCTACAAAGTACCAACTGAGCCAACACTTAGAGGCCCTTTTGACAATTTAATGAAATGCAAGGAGTACACCGAGCGGATGCTGTCCCTGCCCGTGTCATGGGACAAATTACTTTTCTCAAACATGCTCGGAAAGCGTAGCATTTTGTTTGAAAAACGAACACGCGAAATGCCTAATTTCTATCCGCTAACATTTAAAAAGTTTAGTTTCTTCCTTGCCTAGGAATATAATAACATTAATAACCCATACAAAACCCATTATTTCCCGCTGCGTTCAACTTTTTAAAATCCTCGTTTTTGTAATGTCTTTGTATTATTTCCTCCCATGTTTGAGAAAAGCACCTTGGCGAAAACCGGGGTTGCCCGACTCGTCTCTTGGCAGGCCTCGGCAAGCCTCGCCCTGCCAACCACCCCCCTTTCTTTCCGCGCCTCGGCAATAATGTACCTACTATAATCAGATGTTACTGACTCATTGTAGTTTATCAGGAGTAAATTAACTTGTAATGTGTTAGTAAAAACAAAACATCATTTCGGAATACAAGTCAGATGTTCGTGCTGTTAACCTCTGTTAGATTATTCGTCAGTCAAACACGCGAAGCGAATATATAGGACCTCTCGTTCCACGTACGCATAGGTTTGATACGAGTATGTTCTTGTTACTTCAGCTTGATTTTTTGGAAATATTTGGAATACATTCCTTATTTCAATGCCGAGTTTGCATTTCAACAATTTTTAACCCGCGACGTAGTTAAAGAGAGGGGTGTTAACTGTCTGTCTGTGCAGGTATCTGTGCGTCAGTATATCTGTGTATCTGTCTGTGGTATCGTAGCTCCCAAACGGATGGACCGATTTGAATGCGGTTTTATTCATGTCATAGATAATTTTATCCCGAGTGTTCTTAGCCGGGTTTCATCAAAATCTGTTCAGTCGTTTTTGAGATATTGGACTTTGAAATGAAAATGTCGGGGGTTTTTCAACTTTTTGAAGTCGTAGTTGTAAGTGTCAAATTGTCTTCTAACGAATTCTAGTCAAGCCTCGGCAAACACGTAACGTTTCGAACGTACGTTAGGACAACACAACTGTCATTGACCAGACAAAAAGTGATGGGGTATACAGATTATGTGATTTTACCCCAATTTGTCAGTACAACATGTCAAAGTCATAATTGGGTGTAGCGTACAGATGTAACAATCCGACCACACCACATGTGCATCCAATTTCTCAGTACAACTCGTTTGACAGTTGGATCAGCAGCGCAACATGCCTCCAGACGATAACAATTTGTCAGCTTCTGATCAGTTGGGGCTGATAAAACATGACATATATACACTCCATGACATTTAAATCTACCTGACGCGCGTGCAATGCGTTCCGTAATCGACCTGCTGGCGAAGGCGACGGGCAATAGTAAACTTGTCATTAGCTGTCAAATTGACTATTGACCCCCACCGCCAGTGTGATCCAGGCCTTAAGACATCGTGGATTAGGGTTTATTTCGCTTTGACGTATTGATTTGTTGTTTCGTTTCTAAATCCCGGATTTATTATGATCATTTTTTGGACAAATCAAATGTTTACTTAAAACCTACACTTTGACGTCTTTGATATACCTAATTTGTTATATTCTGGGATGTCATTTTGATCACTTACTTTTAACGTTGACTGTACTATGAAACCATTTTTTACTAAGTAGGTACCTACCTAATATTTGATGTTACCATTTTACCGACGCGAACGACATACATTCTCTATTGATTTAGTTTAAAATCGACGGTATTCTCTATTCCCATGGGGCAAGCTTTCACGTAATAAGGGCACAGATTATATACCTATTAGTTCTAATAAGGGTCAATGAGCCAAGCCGCGGACATACATTACCTATATACGGAAAGACGGGCGCACGGATTCGTTGTTGACTACGGAATTCACAGGAAAGAACTTTCCACTTAAGGTGCGTACACACCAAGCCAACGAACATCTCACTCTAACAAATAGCTGTCATATAAATGCTTCGCGTTCGTTGGTCGTTCGTTTGCTCAGTGTGTACTCACCATTAGCCTACGCTGCTGTAGGTATAATACGCCGATAATATTAATATAATATATTATAATATTAGAGGAGTTCTGTCGAGCCCACATGGATCCTATATTAACTTTCGTTACCTTGTCATCAGTTTCGCTTCCACTCCAATAAGCAAATATTTTATTGAGCATTAGTTGCTTCGTCAACTACATTGTAACGGAATGCGTGAAGTTTATTATCTAAGTACTTAGGTACTTAATTGTTTTGAGGAGTAGGATTATAAGGATATTTGAGGAGTTATCTGGAATAAGAGTCTAGGTATTATTATTATTCTACATAAAAATAATGTGGCCAGTGGCAAAACATACCTACGCCACGGAATAAGTAATAGTACCTACCCTACGCTTACATTGTACCGAATAAGTAAACATGTATAAGTAACGCTGAGCTCGCAAAGTCGCCGATGCTTCTTAGAAACCACTCGGCGTTTAGTATTTCGTAAGTTGGTTACCTACATGAAACAAAATTAGGCCGCAATTTTGCAGTTTAAATTAAATTCATTATTATGTATTTTGACTATTGGTATATAATAAGTAATTACCTACCTACGCGGTATACCTAGAGTACGAGAGAGTGAATGCAAAATCTGATTAGGACATCAGTGTATCGAGTATCAGATTCAAATAGTTTAGTGGCCAGTAAGTAAGTGAATAATGGCGAATTACGAGCCCGTAACGAAGAAGACTAAATCCCGGGAACGCCGCCGTGTGCGGTTCATGTATCTAGGTATGTAACACAAATAGGTACTTACAACCAGGTATTTACGTAAAAGTAGTTATTCTGTTTCCTTTTTACGCTCAAACCCTGACCCGATTTAGATGACATGAATTTGGTCTGGCGACAGTTTGACACCCTGAGAAGGTCATAGGATAGTTTTTATCCCGAGAATTAACTCTGAAAGGGTGAAAACGGAAGCGGGAGTGCAAATGGGAAAACTGACCAATATCAAATGTGGTGAATTGCGAATAGGAATAAATGCTTTTGTGTCGCCTAAGGATCGGTTGATGCACACGATCGAAACGCGATATACTGAAACAGACTTAGGTATCCTCACAACATTACTGAGAGACTGACACCTAGATTTTAAGCTAGGGATTCACTGGGAGACAAAATGTAGCTACTATACTCGTGTAACTAAGAAATCCCGTGACAAACTTACGAAATCACGCGATTTTTACTGACATCGCTGACAAATTTGTCCCCTAGTAAGTCCCTGGCTTATGAGACTACATGGATAGTACAGTCAGCGTCACATAAACTCGACGCCGTATTTAGATTCCAAAAAAGTTACCAAAGATGGCCGAATGTCATTGTGACGTTCTAATAGATGTAACCAACCCATGCATTATAATACATTATTTCGTTGTTACTTAGATGTGAATATTATCTTTGTTACTTAGATGTGAATATCGCCTAACACATCTCGGCTTGGTACATCAATCGGTCTATGTACAAAACACTACCCCCAAGTACTCAATTACGTACCTACTAGCTTTTTCCAGCGAATTCTTCCGCGTTAAGGTTATCACAACAATGCCATTATTAAATACGAGACATTTTAATCCTTTGGGAATGACTTCAGATGTAAAAGTATTCTACACATTCTGTTTCATGTTTTTGGCACGCGTGTAGTGATTTTGGTATTTTCTGTTATAACTCGTGTATTTACATCCGGAATCATAAATTTGGCGGCGAGGAATTGATGACGAAGACCACAGATGACTTATCGAATTCCTCAATTATGTACTTAAATGTGCAAAAGTACGTCACAGGTTCTTATAAGATTCCGTTGAAATAGGAACTAATGAAGTGCTCAAATATTATCGGCCCACATACAGCGATTCGGTTTTTTTCTATAGTTATCAACGCATTTGCTGTCGGAAATCAGTTCATGTGGTAAATTGTAAAAAAAAATAGGAAATGTTCTCGTGGCTTGGCAGAGTACTAAATTGAAGTTAAAACTTTGTTTTTAAAGTAAATTATACTATCTAAATTATGTAGGTACGTTTGTTATTTATTTATACATTATTGTAAAGTTAAAATTAAATGCAACAGGCTAAATAAATAATCTTATCTAAATATTAATAAAAAAAAATAGATATTTCATTGAAACCGTTTTGTAGAAGAAAAGTTCATATTACTGTGGCTGGTAATACTTCAGATTTTGACAACAATTGGTAACTTCATATTCTCATAATATGCGTAAATCTTTTTGATATGGACATAATAATATTGACATATCACCATATTGTTCTTTTTTATTACTAATACATATTTCATAACTAGTAGCTCCTAAGTCCCAGTTAAAAAAAGTAGTGTGAATGAACGTGTGTATGTTTGTCAGTCGATCTCGTAGAAACGGCTCAATTGAGGCTTTAAACTATCCATGTGCCAAAATTCATCACAGTCAATTGAGTGATATGTCAATATTATTATGTCCATATCAAAAAGATTTACGCATATTATGAGAATATGAATAGTTACCAACTGTTGTCAAAATCTGAAGTATTACCAGCCACAGTAATATGAACTTTTCTTCTACAAAACGGTTTCAATGAAATATCTATTTTTTTATTAATATTTAGATAAGATTATTTATTTAGCCTGTTGCATTTAATTTTAACTTTACAATAATGTATAAATAAATAACAAACGTACCTACATAATTTAGATAGTATAATTTACTTTTCAAACCACATGCTCGACAATGCCGAATTATAGGTCATGTAAACCCTACCGAAAGCAAGACATTAAATCCCTTGGTATTAGCCGGGTTATAATGTTGTACTGAATTTCATTATAACCCGCTGGTTAATAATATGATTTCACTTTTCATAATTCTTATTACTATATGCATAAAGTTTAATTTTGCTAAACACAATTTGTCCTAGGCCATGGCCTACTTGATTTGACAAAATAAATGAAGTTTGCCTCCGTGTGAACCCCGGTCCGGAGGAGCGCGGTGTTCGAAATTCGAATTTCGAAATTAGGACCACGGCTTGTGCTTTCGAATTTGGAACGTCGCGCGCCTTCATTTGTTCACGCGTGACGAACAAATCGAGTTCTTGTAGGTGCCTATAGAAGATTTAATTTCAAAAATAATATTGAAAATGTCGAGTGATGAAAGTGTTTTGACTCCTGAGTTTATCAAATTAGATGCCATAGGCATTGTCAACAATCTGCTGCCAGAGAAGTCAAAGGAAAAATACCTAAAAGCCTACAACGATTTTGACAAATGGAAAGCTGTAAAAGGCGTAAAGTCTGTGTCTGAATCAGTGCTTCTGGTCTATTTTGAATATTTATCTACTGAGCCTGTTTTTTTGTCTGGCATAAGGTGTGAAAAGTAGAGTATACACCTCGGGGATAAGACTGTTTTAGTCTTGGGCGGTTGAACCCCTCACTGCACTCAGGACTCAGTCTTAATTCCCTCGCTTCGCTCAGGAATTAACTTATAACTCCCTCGCTACGCTCAGGAGTTAAATTATGAGTCCTTCGTTACGTTCGGGATTCAATTCGCTCCCGTGACATAAAACAGTGCTTTATCCCCTTGTTGTATAATCTAACTATTAAAAACAAAGTTTTAACTTCAATTTAGTACTCCGCCAAGCCACGAGAACATTTCCTATTTTTTTTTACAATTTACCACATGAACTGATTTCCGACAGCAAATGCGTTGATTACTATAGAAAAAAACCGAATCGCTGTACGAGTATATGGGCCGATAATATTTGAGCACTTCATTAGTTCCTATTTCAACGGAATCTTATCAGAACCTGTGACGTACTTTTGCACATTTAAGTACCTACATAATTGAGGAATTCGATAAGTCATCTGTGGTCTTCGTCATCAATTCCTCGCCGCCAAATTTATGATTCCGGATGTAAATACACGAGTTATAACAGAAAATACCAAAATCACTACACGCGTGCCAAATAAGATTGAGGCGTCCCCTCAGTTTCTTATGGATCCCATCATCTAACTGAATTTTGAAAAAGCGGGACCCACCTGGAAGTATATACACACGAACAAAAAAAATATTTTCGAATCGGCTCATCAATGACGGAGTTCTGAGGTAACAAACAATAAAACAGCCGAATTGAGAAACTCCTCCTTTTTTTTGAAGTCTGTTAAAAAGTAAAAACTTACCGATTCAAAACTATTTCATCACACTTGCTCGTCAATGGCGTTATTACTTGCGAGCGTACAGAGCAGTTATAGCCGTTTTACCTCCCACGGGGTGTTAAGTTTAGTTTTAAAATATAGAACCCACTCATACTTCACTTCGCACTGAGGATGTTTCCAATCAGCCAAGGTGTATTTCATATCTTCAAAAGTTTGCTACAACTAACTTTTAATGTGTATAAAACATATCTTTATATTAAATTTGACTGCAATTCAATGTTTAGTATTTATTACAAATGTATTTTTCATCACACTTGCTCGTATAATGTTTTTAAGTATTTTCAAATCGTGGCTGTATACCGAAGGTTCTTTGCCATACGCGCCTCACGTCAAATTCAACAAAATGGACGACTGACATGTTGCGATTTTTATTACGATTTGTATTAATTTCATCTAAAATTTATTTGTTTCCTCGCAAATGTGATGAAAAACATTGTGTATAACACGGGGACGTAAGAATATTGCAAACTCGAGTCATCAAAAGCCCTCCGCCTTCGGCGTCGGGCTTCTCTGATAGACTCTTGTTAGCAATATTCCACTTACGCCCCTCGTTAAACAATGTACTATTTCATTTTAATGGCAACCCCCCATGGGTTAGTGTTTTTGGAATCTACTCGTATATACGGCGTCGAGTTTAGTTAGTGGCAGCCAAGGTGGCCAAATATTTCGGTACACGTCTTTATTACTTAAAGAATAAGGGTGTGTTACGAAATATTTGGCTACTCTGGCTGCTACTAACTATATGACGCTGACTGTACAAGTTCGAAACACGGCTTGAAATATGTAAGTACTTAATTTATTTATATCAGAAATACTTAATTAGTTTTACATTCAGGTTCGACTATGAACGGCGGGTCGGCGCCTTTGCTTCCTCAATATTATCCACAAGCGCAGGTAAGCAGGCCACTGAGCTATAACCACGAACTTCGAAAGTCGAAGTTCGAGTATTTCCATCACTATCGCACTTACGTATAATACTAGAGTGCCAGGGATGTAGATATGCATACGAACTTTGACATTCGATTTTCGTGGTTTAGCGCCGCTCGAGCTTATGTGTACGTGTAAAAGTAGGTATTTCGATTTTAAAGTTAGCCCAAATACATGAAATCTCAAGCTCCTTAACAATAATGAGTAAGTGAGATGGACATGTACTACTCGTATTATTATTTTATTAATAACTAGCTGTACCTGCGACTTCGTTTGCATGGTAATGTGGTGGGAGTTAACGAATTTCTTATTTTGGACATAGGGCACATGCAGTTCTAATTTAACCTTTCAAGTAAAACGTTGAACAAACCTATTTTAGCTAAAATGCCGTTAAAATTCTTTTCTTTGATATTTAAATTAGTAAGAAAGGGACAAAACTCGTTTTATGGGGTAATAGTTTAGTAGATGTTTGTGGCCATAGATCCAACAGGTAGGACACAGGCTGCAGCATTAAATGTTTATATATCTTCTTCTCTACATATTTATAATATAACACATGTTTTATATTAAGGTAAATAAATACAAACGTGATGACTGAAATCATCTTGAGTCACTCCGACTCTCAGGTAAAGATGTGTATAGAATTAATAAATAGATTTAATAATCCTTTCGAGTACCCGTAGTAGGTACCCATTGACCGGTAAGTGTTTACGCGGAACAAAATATCTCTTTTTTAACGTCTGAATTTATATTTTCCAAGCTATACCTTACCACTAACTAAGTTCTAGAACCATAACGCGAGTCCGAGTCCCTTTCTATTAAAGGTAATTAATGTAATTATTAAAAATATTAAAGTAATATGTTTATTTTTTCATATTATTGCAATGTTTCAGATCGCACTATCACATTCTGCCGATCTTCTGTATGTTCCCGCCATTGTCAACTTAAGGAATGTGTATTGCAGGCTTTATGATAAAAGTTTTATCTGTATGTTGGCCGATTCCTGTGTCTCTATATAGGCTGAATGTCAACTTGAAGGCGCGAAGTACGAAGTAAAATACCGCCTTAATACCTACTGACGCGCTTGATAATGAATGTTTTTAAAAAAAGGGGCCCGTTCTATACTGATTTAATATAGTTTTACTGTTTATTGCTGATAAATATAAATACTGACAAACCAGCACGGCTATCACAAGACGGCGCGCGAGCTCTCTCTATTTTTCTCGAACTATCCGTCTCTCTCGTAATAGACAACTTAGAAAGAGTCGTATAGTGCGAGAAAAATCGAGAGAGCCCCCGCGCCATCTTGTGATAGCCGTTAAGTATCGTGACAAATACTCAGCGTGTAATCTTGCAGAAACTCATAAACCTAGACGTTTTGGCTGAACGCGAGACAACGCTAGGCCATGCCATTAAAAAAAAAGGAAGAGTCAGACTTTTGACGTTATTTTGTTGAAATTTGTTGATACATTTATTGAAATTACGCCTCAATACGAATTTAGCGCGTATAATTTTCCATATCCGAATCGATTATTTTTTTATGCTTTAGAATTTAATATGCGTTTTGTGAAGGTCTATCACAACACCGGATCGAAATTATTACTGTTACTTAGATATGGCAAGTCCGCCATTTTGACGTCGCTGACAGTTGACGGATATGGCGGCTATGATTTCCAGCAGAAGAACTGAATAATTTAATGAGGTCAAATGTTTCCGAAAATTAATTAACTGTCGCAGTTGGATAAAAACTATCCTAAACGGAAGCTAGAGTAATAATGTACTTATGAAAAAATCTACATGTTTTTCCGTTCATGGGAAGCCGAGATCATTCGGGACACGTAAATGCTTAGTTTGATACTGGCTGATTCCATTTTCAAATTAGAGATTTATTATTATAAGTGAGAGATAGAGATTTATTATAAGTGAGAGACTAGCTGTACCTGCGACTTCGTTTGCATGGTAATGTGGTGGGAGTTAACGAATTTCTTGTTTTGCACATGCAGTTCTAATTTAACCTATCGAGTAAAACGTTGACAAATCTATTTTAGTTAAAATGCCGTTAAAATTCACTTGTCTTTGATATTTAAACTAGTAAGAAAGGGACAAAACTCGTTTTATGGGGTAATAGTTTAGTAGATGTTTGTGGCAATGGCATTAGATCTAACAGGTAGGACACAGGCTGCAGCATTAAATGTTTATTGATCATCTTCTCTACATATTTATGTTATAACACTGTTTTATATTAAATAAATAAAAACGTGATGTGATGACTGAAATGATCTTGAGTCACTCCGACTCTCAGGTAAAGATTTGTATAGGAATTAATAATAGATAATCCTTTCGAGTATCCGGAGTACCCATTGACCGGTATACCTAAATGTTTACGCGAAACAAAAGATCTCTTTTTTAACGTCTGAATTTATTTTTTCCATACTATAGGTACCTAACCACTAGGTAAGTTCTGGAACTATAACGCGAGTCCGAGTGCCTTTCTATTAAAGGTAATTATTAAAAATATTAAAGTAATATGTTGCGGTTGCAGGCTTTATGATAAAAGATTTTCCTGTATGTTGGCCAATTTATGTGTCTCTATATTGGCTGAATGTCAACTTGAAGGCGCGAAGTACGAAGTTATAATAGGTACCGCCTAGTGAAGCGCTTGATAATGAATGTTTATAAAAGGCCCGTTCTATACTGATTTAATACATACTGTTTATTGCTGATAAATATAATCTCTTATTAGACAACTTAGAAAGAGACGTACCTATAGTGCGAGAAAAATCGAGAGATCTCGCGCGCCGTCTTGTGATAGCCGTGCAGTATCGTGACAAATACTCAGCGTGTAATCTTGCAGAAACTCATAACTTTAAGGCAGAACGCCAGACAACGCTATGCCATGCAATTAAAAAAACGGAAGAGACAGACTTTTGACGTTTGACGTTATTTTGTTGAAATTTGTTGATACGTTTATTGAAATTACGCCTTAATACGAATTTAGCGCGTATAAGTTTCCATATCAAAGCGCTTTTTAGCGAAATTTAATATGCGTTTTATGAAGGTCTATCACAACATCGGATCGAAATTATTACTGTTGGATAGTTATGGCAAGCCCGCTATTTTGACGTCACTGACAGTTGACAGATATGGCGGCTACGATTTCAAGCAGAAGAAATGAATAATTGAATGAGGTCAAATGTTTCCGAAAATTAATTATTCTTCGCAGTCGGATAAAAACTATCCTAAACGGAAGCTTGAGTAATAATGTAGGTACTTATAAAAAAAGGAAAATGTTTTTCCGTTCATGGGAAGCTGAGATCATTCGTGACACAACAATGCTTAGTTTGAGACTGGCTGATTCTTTTTTTAATTTAGATATTTATTGTAAGTGAGAGATATTAGTAGGATTTACATTTTCAACTTTGTTGGTAGACTTCAGCACAATTCTACCACCGTAGCGAAAATCGTGAATTAACCTTATTCATACTAAATGTCTGCTAGAGTCTGGTCCCTGGATTTTTTGCAAATCCTACTAATATGTGCTAATATTATGAATGCTAAAGTTTAGACCTTAATCCAGCGAAAACGGCTAAACGGATTAATATTAATTTTGGCGGATGCCAAAATATATACATATACTGTATAACCTGAATTAACAATTAACATACGAGTGTTTAAAACTTTTTATTTCGGGAATCATCGTCTAAGATGGCGAGAGACGGGGCGAAAGTTTGTAAGGGGCTACTACGATATTAAACGAATTCCACGCGGACGAAGTCGCTGCCGGGCAAAAGCTAGTCTTCATATAAGTGCACAAGATAGAGCCAAAAGTAGTAGAAGATAAATGAAGGTATTTGTCAATATGATGGCAGGATGAAATGTACGACCAATTTCCTATTTTACATACAGATACACAAGAGGGATACCGCCTCCACGAACCAGTCAATGTCGTCGGCAGTCGCTTCTTCACCTGCTAAGGCCGCGGTGAGTTACTACACTTGCTACGTCAATAGCCCCGATGTTCTGTAAATTGTTTTAACCTGACCTCACCCGCCCTGCCTATCTATTCTATAACTTGTTTTAAGCTCAACTCATCGCTCACCCACGAAAATATCATGACTTCTCGATTCTTAGTTACAAAATAGCGGGGCAGGTCTGAGGGCCTTATAGGAGACCGGGGGCAATGGTACCACTTTAGAAATAATGACCTATAACTCATCTAACGCTACCATTTAAAAATTGCTTAGGATATAACATTCTAGTCTCATTGGCTATCAGAATCTAGAAAGATATTTTCATTTAATGGCATCAGAATGGTGCAAATTGTGTTTTTGTTCATGAAGTCCTTGTGTTACAATTGACCCCTAGTACGGGTCAATTGTACCAGATAATCAAAGGTCAATAAAACCCAAAGTAATGTTTTAATCAATCAGTAATTATTGTTAATTTCTTGAGACGAATGGGTCTGTTACGTACATCAGTCTTAATTATAGAGACTCGTATTTACACTAGACAAAGGTAGCATTTCAGTTGAACTAAAAGTAACAATGTTTTCCAAGTTTTTGAACCATATTATGTGGACTTATTATAAAAAATACTTAGGGGTGCTCATAGCACACATATTTTAAGCAATAAGAACATCTCAATACAACAAAATAACGAATTATTTAACAATTACTAATCCCATACAGTTACAATTGAGCCCTGGTACAATCAACCCCATCCTTTACCACAAATAAATATTAAATAATACCACTAAAACGGATGGCATTGCGGGTATTATAATGTATATACATCCCGAAGTGTCGTATGAATCATAGGTATAACATAAAATACCTACCGCAGATGTAACTTGTTACAAAAATAATTAGTTTCAATTGTCTTATTTTAGCAGTCGTGTAAAAAGTTTGGGTCAATTGTAGCACGGGGTCAATTGTAACGTTACAATTAACCCCGAGTGTTGTGGTACAATTGTCGTTTTTTACTCGCACTCACTAACCTTCACAAATCTCGATTCCTTTATCTAACTGACCCCCACACTGTGGCATATTAAACACTTTAATAACTAGAGAGTCACAATTCAGTACAAGTTTCACACTACAACTATCTAATTATAAACACGAGTACAAAACGTAAATCGCAAATACTTACTTCGGTCAGTCAAAAATGCAAATCGTCGTATAGCACATTCTTTTCGCACGGCAGCGAGTGGCCGACTAGTGAGCAGGTAGAGACACGCTCAAGGCACTCTGGTGTATACATGTTTTGGTAGTAATGATAGACCCTAAATTATACTAAGTTATATCAAAAAATGCAAGAAAATGGTATACAGGGTCCTGTGCTGGAACTTCTAAAAAGCTATCATAATAAAAGGTTCAACGCGGTTAGTATAGGCGGTGAACTGAGTGATTTAATTCCAACCACGCAAGGAACGGCCCAAGGTTCGGTCCTGGGCCCGACCGAGTACCTTCTGTACGTAAACGATATGTGCAACATATTCCAGCATAGCTCTGTATTCCAATTTGCCGACGACACTTGTATCATTACAGCGCATGGAGAGCTCGAGGTTGCGCGAACCATGATGCAAAAAGATTTTGATATATTATGCAAATGGGCTCATGACCTTGGGTTATCTATAAACTATAGTAAAACTAAATTAATGTATATACACTCACCATACAAAAAATCTGATAAGACACCCAAGATCGTAGCCCACGAGCACGAATGTATGCACACGCTCCTAAGTGACGCCGATTGTAAGTGTACACAACTAGAATTAGTGGAACAGCATACTTACCTTGGATTAATAATAGATAAACACTTTAACTGGGGTCCGCACGTCGACCAAGTATGTAAAAAACTGAGATCTATTCTGTCGAAAATGTGTGTACTTAAGCATAAAGTTCCTTACAACACGTTAAGGCTACTATATTTGTCACTAGCTGATTCGGTCATAAGTTACGGATTATCCACATATGGTAGAACATACAAAACATATCTAAGCATATAACCTGCAGATAAGAATGTTAAAAACTATTGTTCCTCTAAAAATCAAACATAAATATAAACATAACTATGAAAGTCTATTTAATCATTGTAAAGTTCTAAGCATTTTCGACAAAGTAGACTTGGAGATATTGGCACAGTACAGAGATAAAATTGATAAACTTATACAAGTATCGAGACATAGCAACTTACGTACACTTGAAAACTTACCATCCTTTGTAGTTCCTAGAAGTAGAAATAACTACGGACAGAGAGCCTGGTCATGTATCCTTCCATGTATATGTAATAAGTTCCCTAAACAGTTACTGCTAGAACTTAGTAATAAGAAAGCCAAAAGCTTCAGAAAGTCCATAAAATTATATTTGTTAAAAAAAAGAAGTGGTTATGTAATGTAATAGAAACTAGAACAATAATGTATATTAGAATAATGCTATCATAGTCTCGCAACTCCTTAACTTAAAAAATCTTTTCTTATTTAAGATTAATAGTTAAGTAATTATCATATTTTTATTAATTTTTTACTGAAATAAACAGCTAAACTTTTTATACACAAACATGCATATTTCGATGTGGTTGAAGAATTCTAGGCGATGGTACTATTGACCCGTGGTACTATTGACCCCGGTCTACCTACCGCGAAACGAAACTAAAGTTCGTTCGTGTATCTCTCTTTGATTCCACTTGACTGCTGGGCTGTTATTCGCTACGCGTTAAAGTACCTAGCTCACCCCGCCGATCACCCGTCACGAATGTAAAGCTCTACATACGCTTGGTTACCACGCATCGCGGTGTCAAGATATATTTGTGGGTGAGCGTTGAGGTGAGCTTAAAACAAGTTACAGAATAGGGGAGCTGGCTGGGCTGTTTTGTACGCGCTCATGTACCTCGCCTCACGCCTAACTATACTAGACCTACGGTTAGTTACTTCGAATCGCGGCGTCAAGATATATTTGTGGGTGAAGTTATACTTAGCGGGGCTGGTGTGATGTGTCATGTTCGAAATACTTAGTATATTAAAAATATATGAAATCGTGCCGTACAACCTATTGCTGCGAAAGTAGTCTGCCATAGAAACATAATAGGTACACATAACTATAATTTACTTTAAAAACAAAGTTTTAACCGACTTTGATTTAGTACTCCACCAAGCCACGAGAACATTTCCACATTTTTTTTCTAATTTAACTGATTTCCTAGAGCAAATGCGGTGATTAAATATTAGAGAAAAAAACCGAATCGCTGTATGTGGGCCGATAATATTTGAGGACTTCTGTCGATTCCACAAGGATCACCTTTGGCACTTCATTAGTTGCTATTTCAACAGAATCTTATCAGAATCCGCGACGTGCTTTTAAGTACATAATTGAGGAAGTCCATAAGTCATCTATGGTCTTCATCATCAATTCCACTCCACTAAATTTATGATTTCCGGGTGTAAATACACGAGATATAATAGAAAATACCAAAATCACTACACGCGTGCCTAATATAATTGAGGAGTTCCCTCAATTCCTCATGCAGGTACAACGCGCAGCGCACACCCTGCACCATAGGGTGGTATTCCACTTGTCCAAGATAAGAGAGTCCTATGTGTAGACACATTTTGCTTAAAGAGTGAGTGAGACGCAATGCACATTGGACAAGTTGAATGCCAGCCATAGGTAAAGCCGCTCCTGCTTCGTCGTTTCCAGATGTCCCCGTTGCTGGGCCCAGAGAACACGCTGTGCGAGTGTCCGTTTTGCAACGCAAGTATCAAGACAGCGGTGCAGTACAGCACCACGTCGCGAACGCATATGGCAGCAGCCTTATGGTGCTTGGCTTGGTAAGATCTACTTAAACGTATTTGGGGCAGTAGACGACGGATTAGATACATTTTCCTAAATATAAAACATACTTAAATATTCCTAGGTATTTAACCTTTTCACCGCCAGATGGTAAAGCAACTTGCCGTGCCACCTCACGCCACAAGGGTAAAAAAATAATGGATAAAGAAATAATGCCAACATGAAATTGGGCTATTTCAGAGTAGGTTTTCATAAATAAAAAAATAAAAAAAATGTCGGCAAATGCCGTCTTTGGCGTCGATGTCACGAATCGTCGATGACGTGATTCCACGTGTTTGGCGATGAAAAGGTTAAAAAACTGAGGTATATACAACTGAACCTTTCACATCGAAAAAAGTACCTTCTATCAGTGTTATTTTTATTAAAGTTCCGCTCTCCGGTTTATTTGTGTTAGAATTAGATCGCGAATTAAATTCCGTTTTTTAATCCGCTCCAATCTTTTTATGAGGGTTGCGTAATCATTTAAGTAGAAAATGAGACGGAGAATAAGAAAGGAAGACCCGTAATCAGTCCGTACAAGTTCTTATTTTCAAGATAGAGTCATTGCGTTGTTACCACCTAATTTAGTGTGCCGTGTCGCGGCCACTAAATTACTATTAAATAATTACCTACAAAACATGCATTCGGCTGACGGTTTTAGATATCAAATTACACTGCTTAAAGTTTTTGTTTTTTAACTCCCGACGCAAAAAGAGGGGTGTTATAAGTTTAACGTGTCTGTGTGTCTGTGTATCTGTCTTTGGTAGCGTAGCTCCCTAACGGATGGACCGCTTTGAATGCGGGTTTTCATAGATAATTTTATCCCAAGTGTTCTTAGCCGTTTCATGAAAATCTGTTCAGCCGTTTTTGAGATATTGCACTGTAGTTATTATTTATTTTTAATAAGCACGTAAATTTTGCCCTGTCCAGTTGCCTGTGCTGCGTGCCGTATGCATCGGACTCTGCGAAGAATGCCGACCACTACTGCCCGAGCTGTCACAGATACCTGGGCACTTACGAAAAGTAAAACAATACTCGTCGAAGTCATCGACCATAACCTAGGTTAAAATTATTTAAACTAAGCTCATGAATGGCCATTGTCCTGAGCTCATGAATAGCCTTTGTTTGCGGTCGACACTTGCAAATACAATGAACATTTTATGTGGCGCTAACCTTTTTCTTGCAAAAAATGGCACGCGTCCGACCACAGTCGTATTGTTAGACTTGAATGCTATTGTTCTGAATATAAGAAGTCAGTGGTCTTCTGCCGCAAACAAAGGCTATTCATGAGCTCAGGACAATGGCCATTCATGAGCTTAGTTTAAATAATTTTAACTATAATATAGTTTCACTATCTCGTTTCTTTTTATATTCAATTTATTAACTATATAGGGTCCACGGAAAGAACATGTCTAGTCACTTTGACAACATTTCGAGATATTGCGGTTTTTAAATTTAGAATGATTCAATTAACCATGCTATCTTCGCGATTAGATGCTTTTCAAGTGCAAATAAGTGGTTTTATATTAATGTTTACAATTATAGCAGAAGGTGTAGGTAAGTTCGTTGAGAGCTCTACATTTCGATATTCAAATCATTTTTCGAAAAAGTAGACTAGACATGTTTTTCCGTGGACCCTTCATATAATCTACAGCGAGGGCGGTATATTGAATCTTGAGCGTAACGAAGTAGATATCGAAGTGTTTACGGCTAAGATGGAAATAATTTTGCCACTGAGTGGCACATACCGCCTTTCACACCTTCAATCAGGAAAAGTTAAATCCCGCACTTTAGGGCAATAATTTCTCTTTTCTGTATAGCAGGGTTAGGGAATAAAAGTCCAAGTTTGATGGCTCTTTTCTGAATAGCAGGTGTGAAAAGTTCATTTTCATGCCTGTTACAGGAATTGGGTTTTGTTGATCCTACTAGGATCAACCTAGTTTGATACGTCAATTGTTTTGTCCACACAAACCACACTGTCATCGACTTTTTGGACCCATCTGTCAAACAATTTTCCATAATCGGTCAAGACCCGGCAGATGGCGAGGTGCAATGTGCAAGCCGCTTCTTGGAACGTAATGTTATACGGATAGGAAGTGCATTGCATACTTACAGCCCTTACAGGTATAATATACGAGCAAATGAATCATTCCAAGTTGGGTGTGTAGTATTATTTAAAGGACGAAAATGTAATAGAAGTAAAATAAAATATACTTCATAAAAATTGTTTTGTTATTGCTGACTTGATAATTTATGAAAAGTAACGATTACATATTGATTTGGAACTTTGATTACAATAACATGTAAGTACCTATCTAAAACCATCTTAATATTATTCTAGTAACTACAAAGTCTACAAATATGATATGCCTATAGAAGTAGTAGTAATTAGTATCTAATTACTGAATTCAAAGGCCTGACATAGATTGATAGAATGGGTGTGTGTACGTGCGTCCCCACGTTTTACTCTGCTAATGTATTTACCTCAGTCTTGTGTCATTTAATTAACATGACATGGCAATAAAAACTCAAAAATTTATGTAAATGTGATTGTTGCAAGCAATCTGTCAATTTAAAATGAACAATACGAATCTTAGAATGGATATATCTTATCACAGGCGGATATTTCGCGTAAGTACTTACCAACCTTATTGAAATAGATATACACGGCCCCTACTAATATGGAATTTAAAAAAACGTACTTTGGATATTTTTGATATGTCAATCAATTAATGTTAGTGAATAGAAGCATTAAGGGAATACCTATCAGTAGTCGATCGCCTGTTTTATACTAATATAACCTGGCAACCCAGATATGAGTTTCACGTTCCAGACAAAATATAGCAGCCACAAATACCCTAACACAAATACATCACGCAACACCAAACCAACGCCCTAACCTGCAGCTTATCTAACCCTCCAAAGAAACACATGAGACGACAATAGACTAGCTGTTCCACGTAGAATTACTAGCCGTGAATCACCAGAGGCTATATACATATATATACATTTAAGTCTTAACAACCGAAACAAACATACCTGATACTAACCATTAGCCTACCATCCCTAGAGGGAACAACAGCAATACATGCTAAAACCGAAGTCTTCAAAAAAAATTGTCCAAACCGGAAAATAAACCTATATCATAGTTCATTAGCTTACGCGGAACACAAACAACCGGAAAAAGGAGTCGTCAGTAAAAAGTACCCAATCCTCGACGGGGTGATACGGAATCCAACAGTCGAGCGACAAGCAAGGGCTCAGACAGTGGATGGACATAACAGGACCAACTGTAGAAGTTCGACGTCAAAATGCGAAATTACTTGCCTAGAGCCCGAACCTAAAACCTACTGTGCGTAATAGAGACTACCGTGTATAGGTAAAACGCGAGGAAATACACGCAAGGAGGAGGGAGGAAGGACTAAGCGTTTGCAGTGGACCCCTACATGGCCCAAGATGCCGAGGAGTGGTGTAAGCCTAAATAGTAAACCAACAAGAATGGGACGGGTGACGGATGGCCCAATATCCGTCCCCACAGGGGTTTGAGATAATAGTCACCTAACACCCATACGGACGAACCCACGCCCGCAGACTGACTTACTTGGTAAGCCGGTGTATAATCGAACAGCGGTACAATTCATGGAAAATACCCACGCACGCGTGTCTTGCAGACTCCTGCATGGCCCAAGAAGCTGAATAAGCCTAAATTGTAACCAAACAAAAAAAAAACGTGTGCATGTGTCCTTATGAATTTAGTAATATCGGGCTCAGCAGTGATTGTGGTAATTGCCGTTCGACGAAGACACGGGTGACCCCAAACCAATGCCAAAAGATTAGTGTTAGGGAAATAAATTCTAAATGGAAACCGAAAAAAAAGGGTGGAGGACGTGAAGTCTTTTTGAATTTTGAGAAATACAAAACCGACAAAGATTGAAAAGAAACGAAGGAACGGGAAAAGAAGGAACGAGATTTTTAATTAGTCAACCTCGCACCTCATGTGGGAGGTGCGAGGTTGACTAGCGTTAGCGGCGGTTGGTTGGCGTCGAGGACTCCGTCCAGGGATGTCCCTGGACGGAGTCCTCGACGCCAGTTGGCACCCCAGTGGAAACACACCAAAGGCCAGTCCGCAAAGCAAAGATCCGCAAGTGGCATACGACAAGAAAAGAAAGGTCCGCCAAGCATTAGTCACAAAACCCAGAATCCCCGAAACCTAGGAACCTGACAACAAGAAACCCCAAAAATTAAGGACCCCTTAAAAACTAGGATCCCAGACATCAAACATCCCTCAAAGAAAAAAATAAGATCCAAAAAACAGGTACGAGCAACAAGAATCCAAAAACCTGGGACCCAAAAGCTTATGATCCACACAGGAACCGAAAATTTAAGAAGGGCTAAGGGGAGCACAGAAAAGCTAGTAAAAAAGAGATTAGGTAGAGACAAAGAAGAAAAAAAAGAGAGAAGAAAAGAAAATAGAAAAAAAGAGAAGAGAAGCAGAACCACAAGGCAAGAACAAAGAAAATAAAAACCGTAGATCCAAAAGGCGGAGATCCCCGAAGGAACGACCTCTCATGCCAGAAAATAAAATCGAGCACACATGTTTCGTCAGAAAAAATTGGTTCCACTTCGAGAGGGATTCGCTTTTATTGTAAGTCTGAGCTTCATACGCATGAGCATATGTGTCACGATGCCGGGTGGTTCGGTATCAAAATACTTTTCATCCTTACTGTCGTGCAGACTGAGAGATCGGGGCTGGCGTGCACTTCGCTCTGGCAGGCGCGCAGTAACATGGATGGAATCCTCCGCGTTGGATTCCGACATGACGACAAAGGCCACGAAAAGGCGAACAATAATAAATGAAAATCTGCGTTGGGTCGTGGGTTCCGAATATTTTGAAGGATTAGTGAAATAACCTTATTATTAGCAACTATACATTGCGACTTCACAACGAAAAGATTACATTTAACCGTCTGAATCGTTTTCAAAACTACCAGTGCATTAAACTACTGATCCCTGTTCAATCACTGTTCCAGTAAAGGCAATTATGGGCAGGTAAGGAAAATGCACGTTTACCGAGGTAGGAATCATTATTTAATAAGAATACTATTACAACTTGTGTTATTTATAGACGTTTGATGTGCCGCTCGCCCTTAATTACAGTAAAAAGATCATCATTTACCTGGTTTACTTATCCTAATTAATTTAAAATTACTCTACTAATAATCCTAATTATTCTCGTTATCATGTTAACACGGTCTATCAAATGTATGAAATAATTGACTTAAATACCGTCAACAAGTTAATAGGTTAGGCAGGTGAGCTTTTTAAAAAAAAGGTTCCAGTACAACTTGGCCAGGAGCTTATTTCACAAAGGGTGTAACTAGAAATGCAAGCGGAAGTTTCTTTTACAGGTGCTTAAATAATCATAAAGTGGCACTTTTTACACCCCCAGATGGGACGTGCAGTGGCAAGTAAAGAGTACCCATGTTGTGTCTCTTTTTTCATTACCGTTTTATTCTTGTATCATTTCATTTTTTGCAAATGTATAAAAAAACTTGTTGATGAAGTGCGGAGGTATGATTTTTTACTCGTGCTGAACCTAGCGGCTCTGCCCACTTTCCGGGAAAGTGCGAACGTAAGCATATATATATATGTAGCTGTAGGAAACTTAGCGGAAATAGGTATATAATAAGATAAATCTACTGATATCAACATATAATAATATAATAGTAACAATTAATAGTAAATAAATATTAGGAGGCAATCTTCAAATCGAAGTAGGTAGCCCAGCCCTATGGTAAGCTCAATAAGGCACGTGTTATATAAATAATATATTTAACAGATACAAATACTTAAAAAAATACATAGCAAACATCCAGACTCGGGAAGCTAATAATATTCACGGTTACTACACACACCTAGAGTGCTAAAATAAATAGTGTCGTATATTTAGCACCCGAGACGGAAACCAGGAAGATGTCATTCCTTATGACCCTGAGATTTATTTCAATGAAAACTTATACAAAATACCAGTTACTATAACATTACGATTACCATTATTAAGCTATGAGTGCGGCAGTAACTACCCTACTACTATGATTAAAAAAAGTAAGGCAAAACCACACGCGTATTGCTATTTAGTGCTTACTTGTAATAAGGCTGACATAATAATGTAAAGCGTGTGTTGTATTTTGTACGATATCGTCCTATTATTAATCAAGATGTATACGCGAGTATCGAACTGCGTGGCACAGCCACAAGAACAGGTAAACACAATTTAACAAATCGGTAACAGTCAGTCAGTTACAAAATTACTATCACTATTATAAGTAGGTATAACGCGCGCAGATAAAGAATGGATCTGAAAATGGCCGTCCGCTCGCATGCTATCTCGCTCACATATCGCTGCGATAGGGTGTGAGCGAGATAGCATGCGAGCGGACGGCCATTTTCAGATCCATTCTTTATCTGCGCGCGTTATATTAACTTTTACCTTTGTTACCTTAGTTTAATAGATACAAATTTCCCTCAATCTCTCTTAAGTGATTATACCGTACCTGACACAGCGAAAGGTAAATATAGTACATCACGTAACTAGGGCGGTGAATTCGTTAATGCCCCAGAACGCAGGTGTTTGTGGCCCGAACCGAAGGTGAGGGCCATAAATATGCGCCCTGGGGCTTTACGAATTACCGCCCGTGTTCAGTACAAAATTATACGTCTTCACCTGGCCACAATGAGAGTTTTCCTGTACGCGCAGCGTGCAGCAAAACTCGCATTATGGCCAGGTGTGACGTAAAATATATTGTAACTAGATTACGTCAAAATTTATTTTTTTAAATCCTTATAACCAAAATATTTCCTTTGTCAGTTGACTAATAAGGTATTTGACAAGAGTCAAATCAGCTTCTTTTTAGACCAGTAACTTTATACATCGAGAGCTTGCGTCAAATCCTGTAGTTCTGATTTTTTGCAGACTTGTTTATAATGTTGGCCCAATGAATAAATAATCCAAGTTTGTGACCTCGAGCGCCTATGTCGAGAACTATGTCAAAAATCTAAAATACCGCGAACATTTTCATTAAAACCCTATTGGACTAGTTTTTGGTAGTACCTTTTCAGGAAGTTTTTAAAGTAGACTAATATTCTACAATATGAGACTGTGATCTGTTAGAATTGTCTCAGTAGACCCAATAATTTCCGAAAGCCTTCAAAATTTTATCATTTTTTGAACTTCGCAAATCGCAACACTAGCACACTCCGTCGGAAAAACGCCTTGCGAAGGTACTATCAAAACTAGTCCCGGGTTTCCGCGGTATTTTCGATTTTTAACAAAGTTGCGTGCGGCGCTCGAGGTCAGAAACGGATTATTCAACACATTATACATAAGCCAGCAAAAAAATTAAACTACCGGATTTGACGCAAAGGTCCCCCGTACTTACTGGAGACAAGGTTACTGGATTATTTCATGAAACATCAAAAACGTTCCGTCAGTATGTAATTTGTAGGGGATGGAAGTAATACTTGCTTGCAACGTTACTATCAAACAACGTCCTTTTTGTTCGTTTTTACGACATTAAAAATCTTAAAATAGCAAACATAACTGAAAGATTTATACTTTCCGAGTATTTTCGTAATGTTCACCTGTTGCTAATGAAAAAGACTATTTTCACTCTTGTCAAATACCCAATTAAAGCCTGATTTTAATAGGTCAGGCAACGAAAAGGTATAGAGGGAAATGCTTCGGACACAATTTTCGACTTCGTAACTTTGTTTGGACTAGTCAGGAGGTGATCAATTGATCATATCAAAGTCCCCGCTGATGTTTTATAAAATTACAAACGTTCAAGAGCAGTTATCTCGAAACCTACTGTACACGATATCGAAAAATTTAACGGCACAAACTTGTAGCCAATCAGCTTTTATTTTGTATCTAGCATGTCGCTAGGAGGCATAGCTTCCGAGATATAAGAGCGAAAAATCGAAATATGGGACTTTCAAACCCTTCCCTACCCCGCAGCTCAAAGGCTACGGGCGGGGACTTTTGATATGTTCACCTCCTAACAAGTTCAAACAAAGTGCATTCGTTGCCTGGCCTATAAGGTCATAAGTTCAAATAAGTGCAAAGTGTATATTATCAAATATGTAGATTTACAATACTTTTTTGCGGATATATTGTGAGCGTTAGTGTTACAGACCATAGCAATGAATCACGCGCCCTTGTCTGCAAAACATAATCATTTTGAAAATTTGAATGTGGTGCGTGCGCGCCGTGGTGCCTTAATAGTATAGATAGGTATTCCATTGGACCAATTCTGGCACAGAAAACTAAAAAAAACTAATCAGTAATCCTTCAGACAAACATGACGCGCGTAATCTTGCACTGCGCGTGATTACAAGCTACGCCATATACCTTAACACAGTTACGCGTATTACTAAAGTGTCATCTTGTAAGGCTTGAAAAAATTATCTGACGCGGCTGACGGACGCGGCTGACGGACGCGCCTAACAGCCGGTATGATGAATATACACTGAATTGTGCAAACTATCGGACGTAAGCCGTGGACGTAACCTTTAGCGTTCGGACGTCCGACAGAAATCTTGCGCGCTGGATCCCGTTCGACTGTGCAAATTTATCAGTCGCGGACGTCAGCTGCGTCCGATAACTTCTTTCAAGTTTAACGCTTGGCGAGCCGGGTGAGCGGTGCGAGAGTCGTTTCGTCACGTAAAGCGGCGTTCTCACTAGGCGATTTTTAGTTGATCAACTTAAATCGGTTCACGAATTGAATGACAATCGCTAATAAGAACATGTTTTGATCAGCTTTTATTGAACAACAAAAAGTTGACTCCCTCTGAACTTTTGGTGGGCGAGTCGGTTCAATTTGATGACGTCACCGTGCAAGCAACAACTCATCGCACGTGAGAATGTTCCGTTCAAGTTGAAAACGATTTTTATCTGTGGTGGCAGTATTGTTTGCTGTAAGTAAGTAGGTATGTGCGACCAAAATGACTAAAAAATAAGTCTCAGTTCGTCAATTAAAATATTTCTTATTTCGCGGATACATGTTCGCACGACATTGCTTGGCGCCATTTTAAAGCAACTACCCGTTCGGTCCGATTATCGGTGTGAGCGTGAGAACGCAATTCAGACCGATTTTTCTTGATCAATTATAAGTTGATCAACTAAAATCGCCTCGTGAGAACGCCGCTTAACGGGCGTGTCGGGACAGCAGCGCACGTCCTAGGAAACATACTGGTTGGTGAGCGCGCGGAGCAGGCGCGCGCGGCGGATGGCGGCGGCCTCGCGCTGGATGTCCTCGCTGTTGTTGGCGTTGAGTTCCAGAGCGCCGGCGGCGGTGACGGCGCGCGCGCGCCGCCCGCCCTCGCCGCGCCGCGCGTGCAGCGCCACCGCCACCTCTAGCAGCGTGCCGTCCCACAAGCACCCGTAGTACGCGTCCATAGAATCCGCCGCATTGCCCGTCTGCAAAGTCACCTAATGAATAAGAAATTGTTAATGTACTGGCTGGTCACAAATATAGTACATTGTTTAACGAGGGGCGCAAGTGGCCGAAGCCGAAGGCTTTTGGTGACTCGAGTTTGCAATATTCTTACGCCCGTGTTATTATACACAATGTTTTTCATCACATTTGCGAGGAAATACATACATTTTAAATGAAATTAATAAAACTCGTAATAAAAACTGCAACATGTCAGTCGTCCATTTTGTTGAATTTGACGTGAGGCGCGTATGGCAAAAACCCTTCCATATACAGCCACGATTTGAAAATACTGAAAAAGATTATACATTCGAGCAAGTATGATGAAAAATACATTTGTAATAAATACTAAAAATTAAATTGCAGTAATATTTAATATAAAGATATGCTTTATACATATTAAAAGTTAGTTGTAGCAAACTTTTGAAGATGTGAAAAACACCTTGGCTGATTAGAAACATCCTCAGTCCGAAGTGAAGTTGAGTAGGTTCTATATTTTAAAACTAAACTTAACAGCCCGTGGGAGGTAAAACGGCAATAACTGCTCTGTACGCTCTATACATCGTTGTAAACGCGCGTTGAGCGCTTGTCATCTGAAGATGGCCTTAGGGCCAGCACAATTCCTACGCAGGATCAGGAAGTGACATCAATAATAAGTACACATTTGACAGTGACGCACATGTTTGACTTGGACCGTACATTCGTGTTTGTGGTCGTAGCTCACTAGAGCCACCCGTCGCCCACTCCTCACCGCCTCTCCTCGAGCGGTTAGGTATTCTTTATATGGATTTGGACGGGCATGCGCTCACTACATTAACTCCGTAGTTAGTACATTTACGAGGCCATAGTAGAAGGAGTGCAAAGCACGTTAACTTCATACAAACGCGCCGCGCGCGGCTTGTATGTGTGCGCCATTACTATCTACGCGTCGCCGCACGCACACTCAAACAAAATCTCGACTGGCGCACTGAGAAACGGGTCGAGATTTTGTGCGTTTGTGGAAGATTGCCTACTTTACACTCTCTTTGCCTAATTTACTATGGCGAGGCGGTGGCTCTAGTGAGCTATGACCTTAGTATACCTTTTCAGCGAGACACTTGAAAGCGGGCGTGTAGTCGGGCTCGTCGGGCAGCTGGCAGAGCGCGGCGACCTGCGTGGGCGCGGCCAGCGCCTGGCAGCAGCGGGCCGCGCGGCGCGCCACGCCGCCCTCGTCCGGCGCGCGCTTCGCGAAGTGCCACGAGCCGGCGGCCAGCGCGCACAGGTACCGACGCAGCGCGGCGCCGTGCCGGCCCGCCGCCATCTCCGCGTCGCCGTACAGCCGCAGCCTGACGGAAATGTCACAATAGGCATGATGACACATTTTGAAAAACTGTTCTATAATATTTAGAAACATTTATTATGTACAAGGAATAAGAATTTTCTAGAAAATAACAGTTAAGTAGGAAAAAAATGCATTTTGGTTTTTAAATTTCAAATTGGGGCTAAAACGCTTGTCAGTGTCATGGCGTCCCGTTTGTATAAACAGAACACAGGCCTTTGACGTTTGGTACCTAGATCGCTCAATTGCTCATTGAATGAACATAAATTCAAAAGTTTACAAGTCTCGCGCGGCCGTGCGAGCGAGAAAGCGGCACAATGACGTATGAAGATCTGACAAATAACATGGTTCTATCCCTGTCTTATTATTCGTTCAGTACGTAAGTTTTCTCTGTAATCTGTGGTAATGGCCGTTATGGGTATTTGTTTATACAAACGTGACGTCATGCGCTCTAATTGGTGTTTAACATATCATGGCGGGCGTCCCTATTTTTCAGTTTAATTTTATCTAAATAAATAATAATCTCTTACTTAATTTTCAATTACTGTCATCATGCTTATTACCAACCATAACCCGACCGATTTAAGGCGCCGTAGGTTCATGGTCTTCTCTCCCTCTCACTGAGCATAAGCGTGAGTGAGATGGAGGAGCGTGCTCGGAAGCGCGGATACCATGTTTTTTAATGTAAATTTTTTGGCCGTTTAAATAAATAAAAAAGTAATCACTGAGTTCTCTCAAACATGATATTGCCAATTTTTAGAAGACATTTTAATATTTTTAGCTTTTGTGCATAATTTGTTACGAATATTTTAAGTGTATTTTAGACCCTTTTAGACCTATAGAAAATTGCTTAATCATGTTTCGAATCACTGATCTCGCTGCAGAAAAGCCTCAAGATTACTATTCGTATTTTTTTGAAACCATATTATTATAAACATACGCATTTTCATTGTTTCAAAAACTCTGTTCGCTTCACTTCGCTGAACCTACGGCGCCTTAAGGTCATACCTCATTAGAGCCACCCGTCGCCCGACCCTCACCGCCTGGCCTCATAAATGTACTAACAACTACGGAGTTGATGTAGTGAGCGCATGCCCGTACAAATCCATATAAAGAATACCTAACCGCTCGAGGCGAGGCGGCGTGGGTCGGCCGCCGGGAGGCTCTAGTGAGCTATGACCTTTAACCTAGTTGGTAGTGACCCTACCCACGAATCAGGAGGTCCTGAGTTCGAACCCCGGTAAGGGCATTTATTTGTGTGATGAACACGAATATTTGTTCCCGAGTCATGGATGTTTTCTATGTATTCAGTATTTATTTATCTGTATAAGTATGTTTATCGTCGTCTAGTACCCATAGTACAAGCTTCGGTTAGTTTGGGACTAGGTCGAAACGTGTAAGATTGTTCCATATCATTTAACTGGTGGCTTACTATTACTAGTGGATTTTTACAGAGGAGCCATGCGTGTGTCATCTTAAGCCCTTAGCCTGTCTTAAAATTGCTGACGGATTACCATACACCACCTACTTATTTGGCGCGGGTAATGATTTATTTGCCACAACCTCATACTCAACTTTAACTAGAGTAAGTGACATGTGTAAACTTATGCTAGGGAATGTCTGCTCTATACTACATAATTCATTTCATTACTATAAGGTAAAGTGTATCGTCACTTTAAGGGGCTCCTTAGTCCACCTTAGTTTTCTAATGTTTTTTGTAGCTTATTATATTAACAACAACGGCTTTAATCAATATCATCATCATCATCAGCCTATATACGTCCCACTGCTGGGCACAGGCCTCCTCTCATGTATGAGAGGGAATCAATATAGTATCCCATATTTACTTCAAAGTTCGTTGTTTTCGAGATATTTGACATCAAAGTTGAACAATTTCACGCCAAAAAACTGGTTTTCTGGCCATAATATTATTTATTATTTTGTGTTAATTAGTTTAAAATGGAAAAGTTTTTAGAGACGTCATAGAGACGAACCCAAATATGTAGATTTCGTATATGTTACATCTTAAGTTAGTTAACTATAATGAAATAAGTGTTTTTTTAGACGTTTTAAAAAAATCATACAAAATGAAGTATTCATTTCTTTCAAACTCTGGTAGACAAAAATGGCGACAAAAGATTGAAGAACCAATAGCCGTTTGACTTATAATTCTATCTGTAGTGCAAAAGTATTCAGAACGATTCAAAACTTGTCAAAAATCGATGAAATCCTCGTATAGCCCCTGAACGTAATATGTAAAGCAATGTACTATTCCAATTAATTTCGATCTTTATCCAATTATTTAATCGTTAATCACAGACTAATACTAATGGAATATAGAAACTACTTACCAAGAAGTATTATACGGGTAGAGTTTCAAGCTCCTCTCAAGCAGCTCAGTGAGCGACTCCAGAACATGCTTCGGATTATAGTTATTGATATTGGAAATGTTATTAGGCCAGAGATTCGTGTATTCCACTGTGAGTTCTAGTGAAGTGTCGTCGACGATCACGTTGTATATTCTGGCGAGGAGCGAGAGTACAACGCTGATGGCGAGCGGCTCCCTCAAGGCCTGGAGGACCGCGTGGTAGGCGCTGCGGTGCTCGAGCTGGCCGTGGTGGTTGGCGTAGTTAGCGTGCCCGTGGTGACTGTGGTGCATGTGGTTGCCGTGGTTATTCGAGTGTATCGAGCGCTTCAGCGGGCCGCTCGAGTTGTTCGTGAACGTTGACAGCACTGGAACAAGGTACAAGATTGCAAAATCGTACGCCAAGGCTAGGTCGAGTTGTACAGAGCACAAACACTCTCTCACAAACAGTGACTCTTATGCGGCAGGATGGACAAAAATATATCTTGCTTGATGTAACTGCTATAAATGTAGACATCTCAAAGCCAATTTACGTCAAGGCCTTAAGAGGAAATACCAAGTCGTAGCCCTTTTTAAGTTATTAATACTTTTTCTAACATCTAGAGTAACAAAGTGTTTCACTATGCTTCTGTTTTCTTTGGGACTATCGAGACTTTCTTTTAATTTATAGTGCTTTTGGTTGATCCGAGTTCTTACTCGATCAGAAGGCGTAGCACAGCTGCCATTTTATCACTTATCGTTGTGGATAAAGCATCCGTCACCCTCGCACTCGCATACTTGTCAGAGCGTGATGGACGTCTTTACCACAACGATAAGTGATAAAATGGCAGCCGTGCTACGGCCACAGCCAAAAGCACAATAAATTCGGACTTCGGAGAAAGTCGGATAGCCGTCGAATATTGGCTCTTTCAACGGTTTCGTGCCATGAACACGTGCAAGAGCGGCTATTGAAACCTTGCCGCGCTCAAGCTCAAATAACCCTGCCATTGTAAGCAATATAATGTTAAGTTCGTGGACGGCGGTCGGATTTATTGAACTAACTGTTGGCTGGCTGTGTCACAATTTTATTGCACTTTTTATGTAACTTCAGTTGCACTCGTCTTCACTTATGCATTTTTATATTTGTTAGTCCTCTATATTTTAAAAAGGATTTTTTTTTCAATAAGTGGTTTCATCATGTCTCACCAAACAGTCCACATCAATGATATCGAAAGTAAAGATACGCCTGTCCGAACAATATTCGCTTGACATACTGTGACACACTGTGACAGCTGAAGACTTAGGCACGGTGGCCCGCAATTGCCTGTGTCGGGTTACTGCATTGGACGAATTACTCGTGCGCGTTGGACCTATCTTTACGAAGTAATATATATATCTACCAGGTCATCAGTCCACCTTGTGGGGGGTCTACCTACGCCGCGCCTTCCGAGACGCGGTCGCCACTGGAGAACCTTTCCGCCCCAACGGCCATCGGTTCTACGTGCTATGTGCCCTGCCCACTGCCACTTAAGTTTAGCGATTCGGAGGGCTATATCGGTTACCTTGGGTCTGCTGCGGATAGCCTCATTTCTGATGCGATCACGCAGAGAAACTCCCAACATGGCCCTCTCCATTGCCCTTTGGGTCTTTGGGTTTGGGTGGGTGGGGTAGGTTGCGGGAGTCTACTGGATGCGGGTCACTTTGGCACTTTTTGAGGGGGGCCTATGTCCAGCAGTGGACGTCCTTCGGGTGATATGATGATGACGCTGATATATATCTATGGTCCACATTGATCCACTAGCTATAACTAACCATGGTCCCAGAGCGTGCGCGGGAACTTGCGCAGCCCCTTGCCTCGCTGCAACTCGGCGCAGGCGGCGCACAGCGCGGCCGCCAGGTCCGCGGCGCTCGCCCCCGCGCCCGCCGTCTGCGCCGCGCACCCCGGCTCCCACTCGCACACGTTCAGCAGGCACAGCCACGACGCCAGCACCACCTTCGTAACAATTCAACTTATACATATACAATCCATACTAATAATTATAAATGGGAAAGTGTGCGTTTGTTTTTCACGGCAAAACGGAGCGACGAATTGACGTGATTATTTAAGTGGGAGATATTAGAAGGGATGGAGGGTGACATAGGATGGATAGTGAAATGGGGGGTAAAAGTTTGTATGGAGCTGCGATATAAACGAGTTCCACGCGGACGGATTCACGGGCAGAAGTTAGTATTATATAATCAAACAGAGCGAATTCAAGTTAGTCATACATAGTACGGGATTACCTGTGAGCGCGGGCCGATCGCATCGTTCGAGTTGGCAGCGGTCAAGGCAGCCTTACACTTGTTGGCCAGCAGGCTGACGTTAAGCCGGTGGTGCGGCCACTCGGCCAGCAGCAGGTTGACTTGCAGCTGCAGCACCTCCCAGGCCAGCGCGCGGCACAGTCGGTATAGCGCGGGGTCGGAGCCGCCCGCCAGCTGGCTGCGCGCCTCGCCTTCCACCACCGACAGCAGCGCGAGCGCCGCACGCGCGTTCCCCGCCTCCGCCCGCGCCCGCGCCGCTCCCGACACCACTACTCCAAAGTCCTGCAGGAACCCGCGTGGCAGGGATGCCAGCAGCCCGCCCAGATTCCCGACCGGCTTCCAGTAGGAGCTGAGCTTCCACAGCGGCGAGGAGGGCGACATCACCGCCAGCTTCACGAGACACATGCGCACGTCGTCGGCGCCGGACGCCTCTACGAGCCGCTTCTTCAGCCGCCCCATCTCCAGCTCAGGTGCCGCTTTGTACTCGAAATCGGGCGCGCGCTTGTACTTGAAGTCGGTCGCCTCCCAGTCATCCGTGAGCAGCTCGCGCGGTATGTGCATATTTTCGTCGTCGCTGTTGATCTGATCCTTTATTATAGCTTGCAAATGCTCCTCGCGAATCAGCTTCACTCGGATTTCCGATGCCCGGCTGCCTACGTACTTCTTTAGATACTCATCTATTCTATCTATGGGTAATCTACAATGAGATGAAGTGGCTAAATGCAGAAAGAACATCCTCAATTTCTGCCAGTCATCTTTTGATAAACGGGTAGACATCAGAACCGGACATAACGCCCAAAAAAGTACGTCGAAAAATTTAATACCCACTGTTTTGAACTTATTTAGAAATTCTGGGTGAGTGGATGGCAATCCTCCTTCCAAAGCATACCTAACGGCATTCAACGCCGATACGCGGACCAACAGGTCTTTGGGCAAGGTTATTGCGCCGACCGTGGCCGCGGCTTGTATCTCAAGCTCTACCGATTGTCTGTGGATCATTGGTATTTCTTTGTTTAAATTGTCTGCTTGCAACACAGGAATGATGCCTGTGTAATCATTAGCTACCGATTCTTGAAGCCTTTGTAACAAAGACCTATCCTCGTCTAACAGCTCGTAGCCCAAATTGAGAGCTCTAATATACCCCATTATGTCTTCTTCGGACATGCTCGCATAGTTTAAGTGTCCCCACGGCAACTTATCATAAGGGCCATAACCATTCTTGTACACTTCATGTTCTAGCAGTGTTAGGTTTCTTCTGCAACCCAAGATGTTCTTCTTAGCTTTCTCATGTTGACCATAGAAAAAGTAATTATAGCAGAGGTCGAAATGAATTTGCATCAAGAGTTCATACTGGGTAATGTAAACATTACCAGCATCCCAGTTGTGGGCCATGACATCCGTATCTTCAGTTAGGTGTACAAAAGTCTCCATAACAGGGACTTTGATTCGTTTGAATTCCTTACTATTGATTCCAGAAAAATCGTAATATGTGACTACATCTTCCAAATACTTAATGCTTTCGAGGCGTGAAGTTTCGTTGATCCTTAATATTTTGTCGAAGTTCGAATTTATGTGGGTGTATCCATTTTCCAGCGGTATGGCAGGTCTGTAAGAGAATTATTTTAAACATTTTAGCAAAGGTGACTAAACCACATGTCTTCCCAAGTAGTGATAATGATAACAGCCCTTACAGGTGTATGAAGGGGAACTTTGCAGACTTTGCTTGGAGGGCGGCCTTTACGGGGAACCTCAAGAGCCATCGGTGGTACAATGTCAACGCAAACTGCACGTGTGTCTTCCTTAGCATTTTCACGGAGATGTCCTGAAATAATAGAAAATATATGTATACAAACGGAACCATGTTCATATAAAATACATAACATTTGGATATCAACATTACCAAACTACAATATACCTGGGGTGGTACAGAGAAAGCACCGTCTGTGGCCATGAATACCAAATCTTGCACCAGCTGTTGTTGAATGACAGGTGTAAGTTTACACTCGAACGTATCTGGAAATAAGGTTCAACTATAGTATGATACCGCTTTTTTCAAAAGAATTATGACGGAATAATTTGTTCAGTAATTGGATACGAAGTGGTCTCGGCTGTAGGAACTCCACTCGAAGACTAGAATGACTTTTCTCAAACATGTAATGAAATATTGACGTTGTGTTCTTCATAATGGGCTTCGAAGTGTCACGTTCCGGGCGGAGCGAGACGAGAGATCCGTAATGGCATTTCATACAAAATTGGAGGCCTAGGCCTGCAAGATGATCTTATTTAATTTCAATTCCACAATTTGTGGCACAGGATCACAGCGTTCAGCCATAAAAATTTAAGTTTCATTTCTTGGAGATTTTTTAATTTATTTTATTCCATGTTTGAGAAAAGCTCTATACATACCTCAGCGTGAAAAGGGGTTGCCAGCCTGATAACTATCCGACCTCGCTACGCTCGGCCGTCTATGTATATACTCGGCCGGCAACCCCTTACTTCCCGACCTCTGCAGTAATTATGTATGAGCTCCAGTTTGGTAGGTTACCTAAATTCCAGTTAAGAGTGGACGCGATCTTCAGCGCGAGTATTTTAAGTGCTTGTTGCTTCCTCGTGATGTCGAGTTGGTCGGGGCTGCCCGAGGAGGGCGGCGTGGGCGGCGCGTCGATGTCCAGTGCGCGCTCGCTGGCCCGCCCATTCCACAAACCATTCAAATTGCTGGTTTCCACTGACAGGAACTCTACTATCAAATCTGTTGCTGTTGGTTCTGTAAATCAACAAACAAGTATGCAGAGGGCTTTGTTGCAACACGTCATTAGATACTAGGTAACAGTAATAACTTGATAGCAGCAGAAAAGTAATCAACACTATTAATAAGTTTCTGTCAATAATGTCATTTTTGGTACAAGCTTTTATTGCCGACTGTACTTTACTGAATATCAAACACTCATTGAGACCGGTCGGTCACCGGGAAGTGGGTCAAATTTAACTCGCAAGATTTGTCCCATACTAACATACATACTAACAGGGCAGGTTAAATAAAAGCTTGTTAAAAAGAGTGAATCTAAGGACAGTAAGATAAACAATTCAGAATAGGTTGCTTGTATCTTGTATACATGCATATCAAATACAAATATAAACCTCCTCTCCTTTAGCAGTCCGATAAAAATGAAATAAGTACCAAAATGTGTCCTACACAATCAATACACTAAATGGTGTATTGACATTATGGTGGTCAGGTCAATCAATATAATAAATAAATATTCAAATTAAATCTAGATTCATTTCCATAGATATGCATTAAATCTAATAGGGTGGGGTGAACGGAGAAAAATTATGGCATGCAATGGGATTCATATATAGCAAGAATTCCTTCAGGTAATTAGTGGGTCTATGGGGACAGAGTTAAAGGCAAAAGTAAAGCAGCAGTTGTCTTCTTTGAATGTGTGGAGTGTAACACTAAAATTGACAAGAGTATCTAAAAATGCATACATTTTTTATTTAGCTTTTTGCATTTTTTTAAATGCACAATATTTGTCTTTTCTTTTTTTTATGTTATAGGAGGCAAACAAGCAGACAGATCACCTGATGGTAAGCGATTACCACCGCCCATGGACACCTGCAACAGCATTGGTGTTGTGGGGTGTGTCTTACTACTCTTACTATCTTAGAATACAAAAATGTGACAAAAGAAGCCAGATACCGAAGTTATAAGTATGCTTGTCCTTGTCTGAGACATGTACAGGGTGTCCCATAAGTAAATGTCAAGCCTCAGACAGTTGACTAGCCAAGTCATAACGGTTATAAGAAAAATAGAAAAACAAATGCAAACCATGTTTAAAAATGAAAAAATATCCTTACTCTATGTAAATTGAACTTTTATTTCCTTATGCCATATTACACCATGGTGCGTTGGATGCATCTTTTCCTACTCCTTTAAAATAATACAAGTTTTCTTCAATAATATAGCAATTTGAATTCGGACTAAAATATGCCATCAGCTACTGGCCAAATTAGGGTCCTACTGCATCCTTTTATTTAAAACTGTGACATGTATTTATTTACTTATGATTTAAATTTAATGAAGGGTTATTCACTGCTACATAGCTATAGAAATATTCATGAAAGTAATCTTTTGTAGACAGAGTATTCTACACATCATTAAAGGGTATATGAAAAAAAACTTGAACCCCTGTAATTTTTCCAAGCCATTACTTTGTTTTTTTTTCTTTTATTTGATAGTCTTTATAATTTGGCCGGCCTATGACCTGTTGTCGTAGTTGTAGTTATACTACCTACTACTATTAGGTTAACCATTTATTATACAATATATCCCAAATCTAATAGCCATACGGAAAACAGGTCATAGGCCAGCCAAGTTATAAAGACTATCAAATAAAAGAACATATGTAACATGTACAAAATGAGATGTATTTATTAAATGTCTACAAAAGAATGTAAACCATCTCCAATAACTCTAAAAATCACAATAAAACAAGTTTAGTTACAAAGTTAAGTTAATTATTTTAGATGGAATTAATATTGCAAATATTATTCACACAATTTAATTTTTTGGTAAAGGATAGATGACAGAAAATATGAGATGGATACCAATTACTATGCAAGGGAATTTGCATTATAAATTCAAAATCCAAGGTATGTGCGGGTCAAACCAATTTGAATCAGATAATTCAAATACAACCAAAATCAATATGAATTTCGAAGTGACAGTGGTTGTTTTCAAATTTACTGATCCAATTTAAAACATAACATGTGGTTAAGTTTGTACAAGAAGAAAAATGGTAGGCTTTACCGCTCGGCCACGACTTTGGTCTTAAGCGACCTGCAACCAGCGTTTTATCTGTTCATTGCGCGTGATCCCAACTAACCACAGTGCGTTGCGCATCTCGACCGCGCAATGAACAGATAAAACGCTGGTCGCAGGTCGCTTAAGCCCAAAGTCGTGGCCGAGCGGTTACAGACAACATTTGGAAATGTAATAAGTTGGAGGTTATTATTAAACCAGCGTAAATCACTTACCTGAGTAAGGGGACCGAAGATGCTCTTTCAGCAGCCGTTGGTCCAATAAAAACTCGAACCATAGAATGGTATCGGGAGATATGGGCACAGTGCCCGGTCGCAACAAATCCACATCCATATTTATAATTACCACAAGTATAACTATTACAAGTGGTAAATCACCTTTTTTTACATTTTATCTAGTCGGTGATTGTTATATTTTTTGGATTTGGTTTATTATTGAATGTATGTATGTTATCATCTATTACCTATCGTTAATATAGCTTCTAGTTTGATATAAGTATTAATAAATATTTTCACAAACTTGCTTGTATATACAAAGTTTAATTAATAACGACAAAATCAAAATAAAAAGATCAAATCAATTCGAAATACAAAGTTATAACCAAAACGACGACACTTTATTTTTTTGGTTATCGTTCGTTTATTGACATTTGTGTCCGCTTCGTTCGGGAGCTTTCTTCGGGAGCCAATAATGGGGTATACAGATAATGTGATTATACCCCAATTTGTTATGCGCTATCCACATTATGTGATTATACCCCAATTTGTCAGTACAACATGTCGAAGTCAGAATTGGGTGTAGCGTACACACCTAACAACTGCAACTACAATTTCATTCAGTGTGGCCAGTTAACAGTTAGAAAGCGAAATTTGCCGCATTCAAACGGTCCTGCGAAACGGACTGCAAGATTGTTACTAACCGATGAGATAGGGCAAGACAGCACGTCTAACACACAGCCGCGACATACTCTGGATTTCTCTCGCATGTCCTAATAAGAGAGAGACGGATAGTGCGAGAAAAATTGAGAGAGCTCGCGCGCCGTCGTGTAATAGCCGTGCAGCACACAAAAATCGAGAGTATGTCACGGCCACCTCATGATCGACGTGCTGTGTCGCCCTATCTCATCGGTTAGTAACAATCTTGCAGTCCGCTTCGCAGGACCGTTTGATTGCGGCAATTTTCGCTTTCTTACTGAATGAAATTGTAGTTGCAAAACACCGGTTTAAAAAAAAAACAAAATTACAGGCTAAAATATTAATACAATGTTCTTTAGCATATATTTTTTAATTATCGTTTGAATTTATTTGTATGAAATTTGTGAGAAAAAGAAACTTGGCAGATCATGCAAATTCCATGGTCCAAATTGTGATTTTCATGCAATTAGTCCGTACAACTCATTTGACGGTTGGAACATGCATCCACACTATAGTAATTAGTCAGATTCTGATGAATTGGGGCTGACAAATCACTTAATGTGGATGGCCCATTAGTACAACATAAGTCATAATGATATGTTTTTTTTTTCGAACCTGACTGTTGACGAAGGACGGACCCAATACAGCGGTCGAACTGCGTGGTTGGAGGGTGGCCTGGGGAAAATCCAGGGGATGCCTCCGGCACGACCACGCGGGGAAGTTTGTACACTGGAATACTCTAAGAGTTTGCGCTCCAGTGAGATTGGTTGAACGGTATCAACCGAATCTTGGGTGTAATTGGTGTCGAACTACTGGGAATTTTATCGCTGGTTCGTTAAAACCTAGCCTAGCTGAGAAGAGTCCAGCAAGAAACTCAGCTAGACCCGACTTGCGTCGCACTGACTCTACCCGGTGATGAAAGCGGACTATATGTGTCTGTGTTGTCGCGATCTCGCGGTGGACGTCCCCGCCGGCGGGAACGCCGAAGTGTACGCCGAAAGCGCAGCGTTTCGTCTTTAGATGGACGCTGTGATTTCGTCGTCCGGGTCCGTGAGTGTGATGTAGCCGCTACACTCAATTAAGTATGCAGAATGTTACATCTGTACGCTACACTGTAGCGTACAGATGTAACAACCCCACCACATGTGCATGCGATTTCTCAGTACAACTCCTTTGATGGTTTGTACCAGATTACGTGATTTTACCACAAATTGTCAGTACAACATGTCAAAGTCATAATCGGGTATAGCGTACAGATGTAACACTCCGAGTACTCCGACCACATGTGCATCCAATTTCTCAGTACAACTCGTTAAGACAGTTGGATCAGGTGCGCAACATGTCGACAATAGCAATTAACCAGCTTCTGATAAATTGGGGCTGACCAATAATGACATGCATAGGCCCCATATTGCACGGACCAAAAATGTACGGCCCGATAATCCGCGTCCATTGTGGATACCGCCATTATAATGCACGGCCCGATAATCCCTGTACATTGGACGCGGGTTATTGGGCTGTACATTACTTAAGCCATGCATTCTCAAGGTCGTATATTAACCGGCTCCTTGTCGACAAATATGGAGTATTCCCCAATTCCCCAATCATGACTTAATTAAAAATAAAATTGACGTGAACCTGGGGTTCCGACTTCAAAAAAAAGGAGGAGGTTCTCAACTCGGTTATATTTTTTTTTCAATTGTTGTTACCTCAGAACTCCGTTAGGCCTGCAACACACTGGATAAAAATGGACCGTGTAGAATGCGGTTGAGCCGATCGATATTTGGTTGATGTCAACGGCCTTGGTCGTGAGCGCATCCCTCGCGACAGGCTGCGTCCGTGGTTGGTCCCAACGTGGTTGGTAGTCGCGGGCGCACGTTGTGCAATAAAAGAAAGCCGCGAACGAGAGGTTCTGACCGAATTTATTTACCATGTCTTTGGGACATTGGATCCGATTTATACAAAAATAAGAACTAAAAAACTCAAGCATGGGAGCTTATGAAAAAGAAGTACCCCAGGAAAATTAAGTTTTTTTCAAACATTCATTTATAACAGCGTTTTTTTTTGTTTGTTTAATTTTTAAATGTTATTCTAAGATGCCTTATCCACGAATCCACCAAAATTTCCATCGGGAAGTAAATATATAAAAATAAATGACTCATCCATTATGTTTTTTGTGTATTACGTATTATTCTTGAAGAGCTACTGGAAATTAACCAGAACAAAAATTAAAATATCTATTAATATTTTTCCTCTTCTTTTAAGAATTGGTTAAATATCGATTTTTTTGATGACTAATATTTTGGTGGATTTTGAGTCTACGTAATTACTAAAATGATCAAATATCAGTTGCACACAAAAAACGCTGCTGTTATGAATTATTTCCATATTTCCATTTTTTCCATACTAATGAAAATTAAGTGCTCAAATACATTTTTCTTCAACTCAAACATAAAAAAGTTATTACCAAACCGATCTTGTGTTGCTTTGAAAGGCAAGTAGCCATCGCTACAGTTCTGTTCAAATACCGGGAAGAACTGACAAGTTGAGTCAACCACCGATCGTGTAGAACGAATGCAAAAAATGGTTGATCCGACCAAGGACACGATGGTTGGCGGTTGGTCCCGATCGTGTAGAAGGCCTTTTACTATTGTCCGCCGCAGCCAGGCCGGCCGGTATGTGAGAGGCCTTATTGATGAGCCGATTCGATTTATTTTATTTTATTTGTAGGTATTTATATGCTTCCAGGTGGGTCCGATTTTTTTCATAATTCAGTTAGATGATGGGATCCATGAGGAATTGAGGGAACTCCTCAATTTTATTAGGCACGCGTGTAGTAATTTTGGTGTTTCCCATTATACTTAACTCGTGTATTTATATTTACATCCGGAAATCATAAATTTGGTGGCGAGGAATTGATGATGAAGACCACATATGACTTATCAAATTCCTCAATTATGTAGGTACTTAAAAGTGCATAAGTACGTCACAGGTTCTGATAAGATTCCGTTGCAATTGGAACTAATTAAAAGGAAGTGCCATTGGTGATGATCTTGGGGAATCGACGGAAGTCCTCAAATATTATCGGCCCCCATACAGCGATCCGTTTTTTTTCTATAGTAATTAACGCATTTGCTCTCGGAAATCAGTTCATGTGGTAAATTGTAAAAAAAATCTGAAAATTTTCTCGTGGCCTAGCGGAGTATACTAAATTGAAGTCGGTTAAAACTTTGTTCTTAAAGTAAATTATTATTACAAAAATAGACAAGTTACTTACCTTATTCCAAGCCTAGTTATATAATTATGAATCACCTTTGGCATTTCATTAGTTGCTATTTCATAGGAATCTTATCAGAATCTGTGACGTAGGTACTTTTGTACTTTTAAGTACAGATTTCAGGAATTCCATAAGTCCTCTGTGATCTTCGCCATCAATTCCACTCCACCAAATTTATGATTTCCGGGTGTAAATGCACGAGTCTTAATAGAAAATACTCAAATCACTACCTGCGTTGCCTATTATAATTGAGGAGTTCCAACCGAATTGCGAACCTCCTCCTTTTTTTGAAGTCGGTTAAAAAGGCATGAATTATTGTTCATGAAGCTAGGAAATAGTAGTACTTGACGTACTTTTGCACTTTTAAGCACATAATTCAGGAATTCGATAAGTCATCTGTGATCTTCATCATCAATTCCTCGCTACCAAATTTATGATTCCGGATGTAAATACATGAGTTATAACAGAAAATATCAAAAACACTACACGCGTGCCTAATAAAATTGAGGAGTACCCTCAATTCCTCATGGATCCCATCATCTAACTGAATTTTGAAAAAATGGGACCCACCTGGAAATATATACAAACCAACAAAAAAAAATTCCGAATCGGCTCAAACATTTTTCAACCATTGAAAATAATAATTATAATAAAAAAATAAAAAATACAGCCGAATTGAGAACCTCCTCCTTTTTTTTGAAGTCGGTTAAAAACAGCTAGAAGCTGGGGTACAAAAACAGCTAGTAACTTTTGATTTTACTGTGGCTTTAGGTACACACAAAATAAATGTATATGAGTTTTTTACTTTCTTACTTATAAAACGGTGCGTTCCAAACTTGCACGAGACGATTTTTTTTAAATAAAACTTTATTTTATAATTAAGTACTTATTGTATGGTATCCTTATGAGTCAGTCAAATTATTAATATATCATGTGTAGCTAAGAAAGAATAAGTATTATTATTGAATTTTATCAAATTAATAATAATGAAATAATGGCATAACACTATACGTTTCTGAACGCTGGATAGACCTCTCATTCTGTGTAGAAAAACGTTGGATCTAGCGATTAACCGTCACGTTCCAAATTCAAAATGTCTTTCCACGCTAGCGGATATAATGGACGATATTTTGGGCGCAAATTTTGAGCGATAAAGCAAGCCCTTTTGAGCCGGTGAGGTGAAAAAAGCTTTTTCTCAAAAATCATCGGCAATGTTGACTTTATTGGTAAAAAATCAGGACGTGAAGTGCATAGTTTATGGTTAGTCAACATTTAAAAAATAAAAAACCTTGCCGGCTCGATTTTGCTCGACTACAATGTTGCATACGAATTCCATTATTTGTCGTGGTACCAACTTTTTAAAAATTTGAAACCGCCATATAAATAAAAGGCATAGGTCCTAAACAGCCAAAACGCAAGATCAGTAGCTGTGACTCATCGCGACTTTTTAGTTGTCTCAAATAACTTATGGCGCTTTCGGAAGAAAAATACACTCCCAACTTGTTATTTAAAAAAATAAAAGGCGATGCAAAAAATATTCTGTTTTAACACCTACAGTGGCTAATTCTTTTTACGGAGAATATAGAAAAATGACGTGTAAATTATTCCAGATTTAAAAGAAGCTGCAAGCTCAGTTATTGATTATTTGTTTAAGTGTAATTTGCAAAGCCAAAAGACAGATATCGGAAGGCGTACGACAATTTCTGGAAGTGGCGAGAAGAAATGCATGCCTTATCATTTTCAGAAAATACATTTTTGTTTTCTTGCACAATTTTTGAGAAAAGCACTATATTTGTCTCAGCTGGAAGGGCATTTACTGGCTTCGTATTAAATTAAACGGACTCCCAAGGTCGTCCGTTTAAAATTAATACTCAGCCAGCAATTGCCTACTTCCCTTGCTTCGACAATAATGTACTATTCCTCGCCTTTATAGGTAATTTCACAAATATTTGTAAACATTGTCAATTCGTGTTTGGTTATTATCAAAAATGTTGACTCGTGGTAGAATGGTATCACTTTTACTATGCCATTGACTTACTATTACTACTGACTGGCAACCCAGAACATTTCCAATCAGGCCACCATCTTGGAAGATCAAAGAGTCGTTACTATACGTAAACGTGCAGTCGATGCGACAATTTTCTGACTTTGAATTCAGTTATGGCCATAGTGTGATTAAATACACTCGTACTCGTATAAAAAAAAAAACTTATCGATTTAATCACCGACATTTGGTATCTGTAGTCTAGATACTGGATATCTGTATAGTTCCCAAGGATGCACTGTGTTGTCTCAGCAATTTGTGCTAGATTTGATGGCAAAGGCCTATTTAAGGTCCCACGGGATCCTCAGATATAGATTTGAAAGGAATTTGAAATTAATATAATAATTATATTTTCCTCAGCTTTGATAGCTTTTTTCATAGCATAACAAAGTCACATTTTTATAACTTAATTACCTTTATATGCTCATTGTATCGGGGAAAATTAACGTCAGTCTACGTTTTGATAAAAATCGTCTAGCAAGATCATTTGAATATGTAATTAGTTGGAAACCCTAGAGCCCTAAACTGATCTCGGCAGTTTAAATTTTTATTTGAGCATATTAAATATTACTTCTACCTAAAAGTCTCAAATATCGAGCCACGTTAATATATCCACATGGGATGAAGGAACTTTGAAGACCTGGCTGACAATAAATTGTGAACTAAGTACCTAGGCGGCGGTGGGTCCGGTGTCTATTAACCACAGAACAACATGATAAAACCTTTTTAGGTATTATAATCTGCTCAAGCGTAATTTACATACTTCGACGAGTTGGTTTATAATTTACTTTAAAAACAAAGTTTTAATCGACTTCAATTTAGTACTCCGCCAAGCCACGAGAACATTTCCTATTTTTTTAACAATTTACCACATGAACTGATTTCCGATACCAAATGCGTTGATTACTAAAGAAAAAAACCGAAACCCTGTATGTGGGCCGATAATATTTGAGGACTTCCAATGGCACGTTTCATTAGTTCCTATTTCAACCGAATCTTATCAGAACCTGTGACGTACTTTTGCACTTTTAAGTACCTACATAATTGAGGAATTCGATAAGTCATCTGTGGTCTTCATCATCAACTCCTCGCCACCAAATTTATGATTCCGGATGTAAATACACGAGTTATAACAGAAAATACCAAAATCACTACACGCGTGCCTAATAAAATTGAGGAAGTATAAAATTTATATACACCAAACAAAAAAAAAAAATTCGAATAGGCTCATCATTCTCATCAATGACGGAGTTCTGAGGTAACCAACAATAAAAAAAAAACCGCCGAATTGAGAACCTCCTCCTTTTTTTGAAGTCGGTTAAAAAGACGCCCTTAGTGCTAAGAAGTAAACTATGGAATGGCCGGGCGAATATTCAGCGTTTTTAAGGCGTTTTTTCGTCATTGTCGGAGACAGCAAATACTATAAAAAGTTACGAGTATCAGAGTCTACTTTTGATGAATATGTTAGCCAATACCAGTAATAAATCTTTTTTGATTAAACGTTCTGCGGTACGTTTTACCTCTGATGAAATAATCTTGAGAAGACAATGACGTTAAAACCGAGCGGTTCAAACGCTCGGAGAATCGCCCGGCATCTCATCTAATAAATACATTAGTGGTAAAGTGTGTAAGTAGGATAATGAATCTCCATGGGATAATTATACGAGTATGTGGGCCTCATTCCCCGCGTACAGAGTGGAGGTATCTCCAAAAAAAAGGAGAGTAAACAAAAAACAAAAAAGTAATCTTGGTCTTTGGTAGAATTGATACAAAACTTTCGTCATTACCCATGTGTACGGTAAACGTAGGGAAGCAATTATCGCCGGCAGTTTTAGGTAGGTACTACGTGCGCGTAGATAGCGTAGCTACTATTTAACGTTCTATGGATGACCTACTACAGGTATCGATATGCTTTGCCTTATCTATTTCATTCGATATCCGTCGGATATCAGCACTCCATTCTTATCGTACAAAAGACACAGACAACACGCCCAATAACATTTAGTTTATTTTTAACACGATGTTCTGAAGTTACGAATTATTCCGAAATTTAAATTGTGGTGCTGTGATTTATAATTTAAAAACTTAGAACTACTAACAGACGACATTTTATTCCGACAAGAAAAGTAAGTATTTAATCCCAAACGGATTTTATATAAGTTACCTAATCTCACGCGTACCTATTGCAATAAGTGATACCAAAATAACTTAAGAGTACCTACATACCTACCTATTAAAATAATATTTACAATGGCACAATAAAAGTGTTCCGTCTCATCCACGAGAGGAGCCCCGTGCCCAGCAGTGGGACGTATATGGTGATTTGTTATTATAATAAAAGTATTCTAATAAGTATTGCAATTAACGCAAGCCAGGGTATAAAAAATAGCCTAAGTCCATCCAAAATGGCAAAATGCGCATTCTAGTACTTATTAGGTAGATAATAAGCTCCTTTCAAAACATTAGATAAAAAAAGACCGGGTTGCACTCCGGGAATACCGGCAGAAGTGAAACCCAATGAAATCGTAACAGTTTTTCGATCAGGTCACGTAATTGCTTCAATTGCTTTAATTATCAGTATAAAAGTATTATCATTTAATGTAGTCAGACTGAGCGCAAAAAATCAAATAAACAAAAATACTGCTTTCTGTTTCGTACTCAAAAATCTTCAATCAGCTGTTGACAAAAAAAAGCAATTATTTACCTTAGTATAGTGTTAATTATTTATCTTATGGTATGAGACAGTATAAACAGAGACACATAACTTTTACAACGTGAAGATACCTAACTAGTAGGTAGATCGGTATTGGAAACGTTGCTAGTGTAGCAGGTTAAATCTTATTCGTGTTTCAGTAACCTTTCATAAGTGGTTAGTGCACCTTTGTAACCCAGTCAAGCTTGAACGGCTGAACGAGTTCAATGAAACTATATAATATATATATATATATATACTTTACCTAGTTGAATAAGTACGTAGCCAAATCATTCTATGCATCATGTAGGTGTGTCGTTAGATTCGTTTTCATTAGCCGCAAATATTTAAATTAGTCAATTAAAATCAAATAAAAGATTTGTATCAGTACTAGGTATCAACTGTGAGTAGAGTAAGAACTGGTGTTATGGTGTCTTTAGTTGTACAATATTTAAAGTAGTATTTAGCTGGTACATGACAATGGTAGCTCCATGACAAAGAAACATTTTAATGACAGCAATCTATTATATTTTTATTTACTACTAGTCATCATCATCATATCAGCCGAAAGACGTCCACTGCTGGACATAGGCCTCCCCCAAATAATGCCAAAGTGACCGGTCCTGCGCCACCCGTACTATAGTATGTTATGCTAATTTGGAACTACAATATACCTATTGACTCACTGGATTATTCTGTACGTACGCTATCAAAAGCGCACCCTATCGGTATTATTTGATCCCATTTCACCAAGCACATTCTCCATTCCATATGATCTCATTAATTTCCATTGACTGAGTTATCCATAGGTTACCTAACAAGACAAGTAAAATAATCATGAGGTCAATCTGTCTCGACGATTCCTATTTCAATATAAATATATGATGATATCAAGCATCTATGTCTTGCATCGTGAAAGCTTAAAGCCAACTGCGTGAAGGCAGAGCGAACGTGCACCGAACAAATCGATACTAATGTTGATTGTTGACCTATTGGAATGCGATTGAGGGTGAGTTGCACCAAACCGTCTGTAATCGTAAGCGTTGCTCGTTAAAATCTGAATGTATGGAACGTTTGACAAGTTTCTATGGACTGACAGCTGTCAGCGCCATATTTAACGTTGATCGGTCTGTAATCGTAAGTCGATGCAACCCGCCCTGAATCATCGACCCTCTCACCTCACCTAACTGTAGCAATTATTTGTTCAGTGGACTCGAGCAGTTATGAGCAGATCGCGCAGAGCTCGAACGCGGTGTCCATCGACATGGACCTGTTGCAGGTGGGCTCGGAGCCGGTGGGCGTGCGCTGCCCGTATTGCCAGGAGGACACCATGACCCGGGCCGTGTACCGCAACACCACCGTCACACACATCATGGCGTTTATTCTAGGGTTATTCTTTTGGTAAGTATCTGGTGTGTTCCAGTCGAATTCGGTTGTACAGTCGCGGAATGAGAGGGTTCTCTCACTTTTGGACATTAACAGCTTTGAAATAAGGGTATCATTCCCCATTATCCCATCTCATTCACCTCACTGCCAGTAACTAGGCTTAATTTGGTAAGCGTTGCTCCGTGCCTCCTAAAAAATATTCTACAATAGCATTGCACAGTGCCCAGCAATGCTATTGTTATTAACCAATATTTTGTAACTAACCAGATCCAATCCAACTATAACCGATTATTATACCTAGAAATGTGTTACTCGTCTGATGTTGTCAAGCCATCAGTTTCAAACCACTCGATGCATTACTGGACACATGGTCGCTAATTACGTTAACTGGTCCGATTCACCTCGCTTCACCTCACTCAATTCAGGCAAACTAGTGTACATTAGGCCTCCAATTACGCGTTGTTTTTACGAATCCCGGGTTCAAGATACATTAGGCCTGAGCGATGAGGTGAAACCTGTACTGAATATCATGCTGCTCTCCAATTATGTTAAGTAGATTATCCTCCAGCCTCTCATGTAGGTATTTCAAATAGAACAGATCGTAAGGTTGTTTGATGACCTCGTTGGGTATTAGACATTACTTAGATAATACATACATAATTATAAATTGGGAGCAGTTCGTTGTATAGGGGAAGTACGGACAAAATGACAGGGTATTTTGATTTTGAATCATAATATCTTTATTTATTGTAATTATAATCAGTCTCATACATTGACAATCATCATAGGTTCATTGACTACCAGTAACGCAATCTTTCAATCAATCCGATATCAGATTAAATATTAAGAAATAAATGGACGAATCAAAAAAACCATTTTGTCCATATAGTATGGACAAAATGACACACTAAATATGGGTATAATGACATACCAAATTTTTAAGAACAAAGTTCGCAAATTAATCTTTAAGTCTTCTTTGAGACATCAGCACAAGAAGCGTGAGCCCAACGAAAACAACTCGTGCATCTTAACCAGCTTTCCCCCGGCTTAGACCGCGAATAAAGATCATTGCAATACATGCAGGGACAGTCTTCTTCATCCTCGTTTTCGGCGGCAAATTCTTCATTATCGGAGCTGGAATCGATAGTTTGAGCAAATGGGGTTGGCCGGGCGAAGGTATTTGCAGATGGCGCCAGCATAGGTTTTACCGTCAGTCCTACCAAAACTGTCAAATTCTTGTTTTTTTTTCGGAATTTCCTTGTTAAGAATCAAGCCGTTTAAGCCAAATCTCATAGAAAAAAGCTAGTGATTAGGTAAAACCTATGATGGCGCCATCTAGTCAAATATTTGACAGTTGCCAACCCCATTGACGCTGCCTCTTTTGTGCCGCGGCATCTCTCCTGCAGTAACAACCAAAAGTAAATATAGAAACACCACGGATAAAACGACATACGTCACGACGTACGTGACATACACTATGTCGTTTTGTCCAGCGTATAGGTATGTCATTTTGCCCAAATGTACACAACAAACATTAAAAATCATATTTAATTCAATCGATTGTTAATTGTATTAATACTAACTCAAATCACAAGTTTATATCACAAGTCTTCAATTTTAGTAAATATAATATACAAATATAACACAAAACTCACCAAAAATCCGAAAAAAACCATAAATAAAATATTTTTTTGTGGACAGGAAACACGTTTCCACTCGTAACTTCAAAAAAACTGACCCAATGGCGTTGGATTTCTCTCAGGATTGTCAAAATGGCCAACGTCACGTGTTTTTATGTTCCTGACCTCGCTATCTTAGCCCGCCAAATTCGAAATAAACCCGATATGTCGTTTTGTCCGTATATGCCATTTTGTCCGTATTTCCCCTACTTATAGTCACCGAATAATTAATAATAGGTACCAATATACAGGAGGTTCTCTATCTAACGTAATCGATGTTTGACAGCTAGAATACAGCGAATCATGCTATTCCGCTATAACGCATAAGCACGTCCTCTGTCGTCTAGTTAGTTAGGGTAGTCATCGTTTGTGCGTCAACGCCGAAGGCTATTCTCCCACCATGCACTTTTTGAAGTGAAAACTTCTTTAGCAGCGCTGAGCACTTGTTGGGATGGACAATAATAATTGTTAAACTCGCTACAGATTTTGTGAGATCTCAGGAGGTCACGTGACCGTAGAATTGGGAGGGATTCGGGACCATTATTATACCATATTTACAGTAAAAAGTATTTCCTGGTTGCAGGTGGCTATGCTGCTGCGTGATCCCGTATGTTACGAAGAGATGGAAGGACGTCCACCATAGTTGCCCGAGCTGCAGGAAATACTTAGGGGTGTATGCTCGGAAGTCTATATTATAAGTAGCCTACTGACCGAAACGTATCAGATAAGATACAATCTCCGTAAATTGAAAAGTAGTTATGTTGGTAATCATTCCGCGTTTACGCGAGCCGCAGCTGAGCGTGATAAGAGAGCTGTACGCTTACCATGAGTTTGACAATGACGGCTTACGCTAACGAGTATCGAGTTTTCTGTCTATGCATCCCGCTCGTACTGACAAAGTGCAATAGAGATGCACAGATAAAAAACTCGATACTCGTTAGCGTAAGCCGTCATTGTCAAACTCATGGTAAGCGTACAGAGGATGTAATTTTCAAAGCTCACGCGTTTCATACGAGGTTTTTCAACACATTTCGCGAGGAAAAAATCCTTTTCATAAGATGAATATAAATATAGGCCTGCCCAGTTTATTTCCTTACTTAATGATGGCAATAGGTATTTACTCGCATATTGTATCATCGCCAAGAATTTCCAGTGGCGTCCATTCAATAGAATGGTATCTCTTTTACTATGCATAGTACATTGAGTAATATTACTAAGGTGCATTCATCCTTACTTGTCTTATTTGGTAAACAACATTCTAACCTCAAAATGTATCTTTTTAGACTATAGCAGCTATTTCATCGTAAAAAAAGCGTTGCTAGACACAAAATCGTGAAGTGATGTCCGAAAAGTCGTCTCGGCATGATCTAATTACTCACAAAATTGCTATTCTATCCTAAAAAGGTGCATTTTGAGGTTAGAATGTTGTTTACCAAATAAGATAAGTAAGGATGAATGCACTATAGAGTAGACATCCCCTAGCAGAAGTTTGCGCCTGTCAACATACTCTCATGAGAGTATGTTCTATGTTGTTTTAGTCTGTGGCGGGCAGTGATGGCGTTCGTTTCGAGAGCAGTTTTGACTGAAAGCTTTGAAAAATGACTAATTTTGCATTGCGATATTGCATCAACAACAAACCCAACAATATTAAAAGTACGGGAATCACTTTTCATCGGCAAATTCACTGATATTTAAAATAACATGATTATTTCTGTAATTTAAAAGATACGCGCCGATGGCGAACATTAATGTAGAAGTGACAGTTTCCTAAGATTATTTTGCCTTATTAGTAGAACATTAACTTACTAGACTTACTGATTTGAAGCTTGAAAGATCTTAATTTATGCACAAAGTGGTTGCAGCACTTGCTTTCTTTAATTTAATCGTCTTTATGAATAATTTTACTGGCAACGTTTAGTTGCTATTTAGATCTTAAGTTCTACTTATATAAATTCTAGGTCAATTCTCTTACATACCTACATAATGTACGTGACGCGAGTATGGTCTCCGAATATGAACCCATTAGCAATTGAGGAAAATATAATTTTGATATTAATTTCCAATTACTTTCAAATTGCGGAAAAAACTGAAGATCCCGCGGGACCTTAAATAGGACTTTGTCATCAAATCTAGCACAAATTGCTGAGACAACACAGTGCATCCTCGGGAACTATACAGATATCCAGTATCTAGACTACAGATACCAAATGTCAGTGATTAAATCAATAAGTAATTTTTTTATACGAATACGAGTGTATTTAATCACACTATGGCCATAACTGAAAGAAAGAAAAAGAAAGAAAGAAAAGGTTTATTTGGCAAAATTTCAATATCAGTAATTACCAGAGGTCTCCGCACTAGGCTTCGCCTGTATCGCGGGGAACCAAATACAGGTTACATTTTAGAATTTAGTTACAAAATACAAAAGGAAGAACAAAACAAAACAAAACAAAGAAACTTAAAATTTAACATTGCAAGTTTATATTATAAAGTACACTGACTTATGCTTCTTAAATTGCATTATCTAAAATAGCTTCTGTCTCCGCGTAATTTAGCGAAAGGAGAAGATTATTAATTAGTTTTTTTGCCTCATTTATAGTGCAACCCTTAAGGTTACAGTGTTTTAGAATAGCATTATAAGTGGATATCCTAATGTACTCTGAACAACTGAATTCAAAGTCAGAAAATTGTCGCATCTACTGCACGTTTACGTATAGTAACTACTCTTTGATCTTCCAAGATGGTGGCCTGATTGGAAATGTTCTGGGTTGCCAGTCTATACGTAGTAATAGTAAGTCAATGGCATAGTAAAAGTGATACCATTCTACCACGAGTCAACATTTTTGATAATAACCAAACACGAATTGACAATGTTTACAAATATTTGTGAAATTACCTATAAAGGCGAGGAAAAGCTTTTTTCACCTCACCGGCTCAAAAGGGCTTGCTTTATCGCTCAAAATTTGCGCCCAAAATATCGTCTATTATATCCGCTAACGTGGAAAGACATTTTGAATTTGGAACGTGACGGTTAATCGCTAGATCAAACTTTTTTCTATACAGAATGAGAGGTCTATCAAGCGTTCACAAACGTATAGTGTTATGCCATTATTATTAATTTGATAAAATTCAATAATAATACTTATTCTTTCTTAGCTACACATGAAATATTAATAATTTGACTGACTTATAAGGATACAATACAATAAGTACTTAATTATAAAATAAAGTTTTATTTAAAAAAAAATCGCTTCGTGCAAGTTTGGAACGCACCGTTTTATAAGTAAGAAAGAAAAAAAACTCATATACATTTATTTTGTGTACCTAAAGCCACAGTAAAATCAAAAGTTACTAGCTGTTTTTGTACCCCAGCTTCTAGCTGTTTTTAACCGACTTCAAAAAAAAGGAGGAGGTTCTCAATTCGGCTGTATTTTTTATTTTTTTATTATAATTATTATTTTCAATGTTTGAAGAATGTTTGAGCCGATTCGAAATGTTTTTTTTGTCGGTTTGTTTATACTTCCGTGTGGTGTCGGGTTAGAATTTCACCACCCCCTTTCTTCCCGTGGGTGTCGTAAAAGTCGACTAAGGGACCAGGGTTGAAGTGTGTTGTGGGCGATTGGCTAGCAACCTATCACTGCAATATCACATTTAGTTGATCTTTTATACCCACATTTATGCTAAAAGTGGCGCTGGAACATACGTTTCATGTGCTCTGCCTACCCCTTTTAGGAATAAAGGCGTGAATGTATGTATGTATGTATTGTTTATACTTCCAGGTGGGTTCTATTTTTTCAAAATTCAATTAGATGATGGGATCCATGAGGAATTGAGGGGACTCCTCAATTTATTATTAGGCACGCGTGTAGAGTTTTTGATATTTTCCGTTATAACTTGTGTATTTACATCCGGAATCATAAATTTGGTGGCGAGGAATTGATGATGAAGACCACAGATGACTTATCGAATTCCTCAATTATGTACTTAAAAGTGCAAAAGTACGTCACAGGTTCTGATAGGATTCCGTTGAAATTGGAACTAATGAAGTGCCATTGGTGATGATCTTGGGGAATCGATGGAAGTCCTCAAATATTATCGGCCCACATACAGCGATTCGGTTTTTTTCTGTAGTAATCAACGCATTTGCCATCGGAAATCAGTTCACGTGGTAAATTGTAAGAAAAATAATAGGAAATGTTCTCGTGGCTTGGCGGAGTACTAAATTGAAGTCGGTTAAAACTTGGTTTTTAAATTAGCGATACCACAGAACGCACACCAAAATGATTCCAAACATGACTGACATGGCTATCATTACCAAAATTATAGTACCCAGTCGGTATTGGAAATCGTTCGTTAGTCTGCGTTTGAAGTTATCACACTACTGCTTTTATCACCTTGCTGGCTTTGTCCCCAAGCCATGGTTGTATACAAAATAATTTTAACTTTGAATTTCCAAGTTAGTTAAAGTAATATAAAAACAGTATTTGCTGGTTATAGCACAGAATTAAAAATGCTCAAAAATAAGAATAAAAAATAAAAACATAGTCTTATTAAGTAAATTACTGTTATATTCGCATTTTTACTCTTACGAAATGATTGTTACAATGAAAGTTGCTTATCGAACTTACATCTTATTCTAATACCTAGGTATTTCATTAACTGCCTAAATAAGTCACTTTCGAATTGCTTACCACAATCGCTTGTCATCCGCGTAGGGTAACCAAATCGAGTAAACCAACCCTCTTAAACTACTCCGGCTATCGTTTCCGCAGTGATATCCTGAACCGGGTATGCTTCAGGCCATCCCGTACATCTATATATATAAATGCCTTTTCAACACATTTGCTCGTAACGTACCTCTTATTGTGTCGCTTTTAGGCTCATAATCCTGGATATTAAACACGCGTGTTTTATAACATTACAACACTTGTGTGTTATGGTTATATCCCGATTAAGTCACGTTGGCACCTTCCAGCAAGATATATGCATGAACACGGTGCATTCTTAAATTAACCGGGTTGTACAGAATGTCCAGCTTTTTTTTTTAATTCTCGGCAGACGGATTCTTACTCGACTAAACAAATTAAATCCTTTTTGTTAATTAATTGACTATTTCTTTTTGTATATGATACAGAAACGTTTAATTTAGTAAAACTATTCACTTTTGATAACATTTTACATGAATTAAATACAGATAACATTTTAAAACGAAAACATAATTTTATTTTGTATTGGCTGTTTAGAGATTTCTGTGCCCACACTGCGCAAACTTCACGAAAAAACTAAACTGTTGCGCGCCATTATAGGTTATTTCAGAAATATTTGTAAAAGGACCATGGGCAACTTTGTATGGAGCCTGGTCCTGAATCCAACAAAGCTGATACTTAGGTCATTAAATAGGTCTTTAAAACTACTTCAATTCGTTCAATTCCATTGCAGAACTGAGATATTAATATTTAAGTTAAAGTGAGTATAGGATCTATGAGAAAACGGGTTCTCTCAGTGAATACATATTCAGAATTATTAGGTTAGGTTAGTGTGTAAAATAAACATGTTTTTTGTAGCTAATTAATTGTTTTATTAATAATATATGAATATATGCCACGCTCGATGTGCCTTCATCATTAGTACATTTTGTCATAACTACCCTCCTGAATACTAAATATGAATATTCTCCGAATGCGTTTTTTCATAGCTCGTACTACTTGACTGTGGCTAAAATACGAATATCTTCGTTCTGCAATGGAATTGGACTTTGTGCCTTTATAATGAAATAAAGTAGATTTAAAGACCTATTTAATGACATAACCCTCAGTGCTGTTGGTTTCAGGACCATTTTGACGCATGGTCCTTTGTTTATGTGTGTTTGGTTATTATCAAAAATGATGACTCGTGGTGACTAGAAAAGTGATAAATAGAATGTACGCCACTGGAAATTCTTGGCGATGTGCAATTGCGAGTAAAAACCTGTTGTCATCTTAATGATTTACTTAATGTAAAGAAAATAATTTGGCAGGCCTATAACATTTTCATCTTATGAAAATGATTTTTTCCTCGCAAAATGTGTTGAAAAACGTCGTATGATACATGTGAGCTTTGATAATTACATCCTCGGCTTCCTTATCACGCTCACCTGCGGTTCGCGTTAACAATTTCGCCTCTGATGTAATTATCAATATACCTCACTTGTATCACAATGTACTATTGTCCTGACTGACTCACTCATCAACGCACAGCCTGAACTACTGGGACTAGAAACTTGAAATTTACACCGCAGGACTTCCTTTTATGACGTAGGCAACGGATAAGACGGGATTTTTGGAAATTCCATCCCTAAGGGGGTTAAATGGGTTTTGTATGGGGGAAATTTTATATTATGAACTAGAGACTTGAAACTTTGTAGAAAGATTACTTATTAAGACACAAAAAAAGTAATTTCAGCGTTTTAGAAAATTCCACCCCTAAGGAGGTTAAATAGGGTCGCAATGTTTGTATGGGGGAAACATTAATTTTTGAACTACGAACTTGAAACTTTGTAGAAAGATTACTCATTAGAATACAAAAAAAGTGATTTATGCGTTTAATATTTTTATGGGGGAAACATTATTTTTTAACTAGAGTTTTGTAACTTTAGGTTATTTTTATAACGTGGGCTAGGGACAAGAAGGGATTTTTGGAAAAACCTCCCCTAAGGGGGTCAAATAGGGGTGCAAAGTTTGTATGGGGAAATCTTTTTTTTTTTGAGCTAGAGACTTGTAACTTTGTAGAAAGATTACTAATTAGAATACAAAAAAGTGATTTCTGCGTTTAAGAAAATTCCGCCCTAAAGAGGGTTAAATATGGGTGCAAAGTTTGTATGGAGAGAACTTTATTTTTTGAGCTAGAAACTTGAAACTTTGTAGAAACATTACCTATTAAAATACAAAAAAAGTAATTTCTGCATTTTAGAAAATTCTACCCCTAAGGGCGTTAAATGATGGTGCAATATTTGTATGGAGGAAACATTATTTTGTAAACTAGAGACTTAAAACTTTGTAGAAAGATTACTTATAAAGATACAAAAAAGTAATTTCAGCGTTTCAGAAAATTCCGCCCCTAAGGGGGTTAAATGGGGGTGTAATGTTTGTATGGGGGAACAACTTTTATTAGAAAATAGAAAAAACACAGCGTTATCATTAAAAAAAAATACACGATTCTCATTTCCATTGAAAAATACTCAAGCAATATTTCCTGTTTATTCTGGAGGCGTTCTTTAGCGTATAAGTACCTACCTATTTGTTGATTATGATAAAAATATTTCCTACTGTAAGTGTTAAGGTTCTCAAGGTAATTAAAAAGATAAGTACTTAATAGATAACTTACAGATCGAGCCTCAAGAGACGTTAGAGGAGGTATTTGAGGTGGTTCGTTTTCCATACAAAACGTTATTTGACATTCGCAGGCAAATGGCGTGATATTTTAAGAAACTTATGTCATAAACTTTTATAAATTGGCTTTCCATTTACAAACATCCAAATTCACATTTATAATATTAGTAGGTAGGATAATGAGAACAGTAGGTAACAAACTCTTGTTTCTGTCATCTCATTGGTTCGTTACTAGTGGCTCTGTGAGCTGTATAAATCGCGAGCATGTTTTATTTTAAATTTATAAAAAGACACGACAAAAAAAATATAATTAACGAACCTGCTCACAAAATTTCACGAGAATCGGTTGAGAAATCGCGTCATCCCTTTACTGAGGCTGGCATTTAAACACCCAGACAGTTGCCACAAACACGCGGCGGTGAGCGGTCGCCGCGCCGAGGTCTCGCGCCTAAATCACCGTTTATATGGAGAATTAGTTAAGGTTAGCGCTCTCAAAATTACGTATAAAATTGAATAAATTGGCTACATGCATTGTTTTGCGTGATATAGATTCTTGATTAATGCCTTTAATGGATTATCTATCACAAATTGCATATTTATTGTTAACTTAAGAGATATTTAGCGTTCAACTAATGATTCCAATTTAGTGTACCTGAGCCAATAGATGAACGGTGTTCATCTACTGGGCAAGGCATAGTTTCTTCAAAAGCTGATATAAAATCGTATTGCAAAGGTAGATACAACTTTTATGGCTTAAATTAATCGTTACTTAACCTTTGATTTTTGAACCGAAAGTTGAACGTGACTATCCATTCGCAACACGGTTATTTTGGGGTTTGTTTTAGTTCGTTCATTTCTTTGCTATCGTGCCCAGAAGATGAACGAACAAAATTTGTTCGTTCATCTTTTGGCTTCGATTCCAATGAGTGAACGCTCTCTTGATTTTAGTGCGTTCATTTCTTTGTTATCGTGCCCAGAAGATGAACGAACAAGATTTGTTCGTTCATCTTTTGGCTTCGCTTCCAATGAGTGAACACTCTGTTGATTTTAGTTCGTTCATTCCTTTGCTATCGTACCTAATAGATGAACGAACAAAATTTATTCGTTCAAGTTTTAGGTAGGGGTTAGTACAATGAACTCTTAATATCAAAGATACATGAAATTTGGCAAGTTTGCCCGGCATTTATAAAGTGAATTATATAATTTTCAAATTAACTGTATCGTTTCGGTTTATTTATCTAACAGTTTTCTTTGTATGAGTAACGATTATTAAAAGGTGAAATATATTGGCGACTTTTGACCGGGCAAAAAATTATAAATACAAGTTTGCCCACTTTTGCACATTTCATTGTAATTTTATCCTTTTTTTTCATTGATCGACTATAAACCAAATATATATTGAAATGTTATTACTTTTTTTTAATGAAGTGGATGCAATTAACGGAATACATGCTTACTTTTTTAATAATACATATTGGGATTCTAACTTAAAATCACAAACTTGTTGTTTATTCTGATACATACCTTATCGAACGAGCGAGCGAAGTGAACAAAGTTCTATGGTTCAGGTTGAGCCGAAAATCATTCGTACCTATGTCCGGTGTCTGTCCCGCTGTTCTCCTCTACAGATCGCATTTCTCAACCGATTCTCGTGAAATTTTGTGAGCAGGTTCGTTAATTATATTTTTTTTGTCGTGTCTTTTTATAAATTTAAAATAAAACATGCTCGCGATTTATACAGCTCACAGAGCCACTAGTAACGAACCAATGAGATGACAGAAACAAGAGTTTGTTACCTACTGTTCTCATTATCCTACCTACTAATATTATAAATGTGAATTTGGATGTTTGTAAATGGAAAGCCAATTTATAAAAGTTTATGACATAAGTTTCTTAAAATATCACGCCATTTGCCTGCGAATGTCAAATAACGTTTTGTATGGAAAACGAACCACCTCAAATACCTCCTCTAACGTCTCTTGAGGCTCGATCTGTAAGTTATCTATTAAGTACTTATCTTTTTAATTACCTTGAGAACCTTAACACTTACAGTAGGAAATATTTTTATCATAATCAACAAATAGGTAGGTACTTATACGCTAAAGAACGCCTCCAGAATAAACAGGAAATATTGCTTGAGTAATTTTCAATGGAAATGAGAATCGTGTATTTTTTTTTAATGATAACGCTGTGTTTTTTCTATTTTCTAATAAAAGTTGATTAATTTTGAACTAGAGACTTGAAACTTTTTAAAAAGTTAAATTATTAAAAAAAAAAAGTAATTTCGGCGTTTAAGAAAATTCTATCCCAATGGGAGTTAAAAAAGGTTGAAGGTTTTGTACGGGGAACACTGGATTTTTTAAAGAGATGTACTCTTCATTTTCCTGTCTCCATTTCTCGATTTCCAGTGCTGAGTTTAAGATTGTCTTAACAGCCTTACGATATTTAACTTTTTTTTTAATCTCACTCATAATAACTAAGATCCCTATTTTCTAGCTTCAAATCCATGCGTCGCTCTATATCTTGCAGAGTCGTTTTTGCCAAGTATTAAAATTAGATTAAAGCATCAGGTAACTGACGGAATAAGTATTAAGCATTCTGCAAACAATTCCCGTAATCTGATTGGAAAATCTTTAAAAATTCTTTAACAATCTCATATCAGTGTCTGCCACTGTTTGAAATGTAATATATGTCTACTGAGACCATTATAACTAAGAATAAAATTCACTTATTTTATATCTTTTGTGATCATCAAAAATCTACGCGGACGAAGTCGCGGGCGGCCGCTAGTCTATCTATCATTGTAACACAATAACGGTAACGTTCACTGTAGTTCGTTTTTTTAGCATTAGAAAGAAGGATAAAGCACGAAGCACGAGGTCTTTTATATAAGACACTTCAAGCCACACAACTGTCAAAGTATCTCAAACAGCCATTAAAAAAGACTTACGTTATTGTTGTCTACTCTAAAATGATAGAAGTGTTTTCATTATTTGTATCTAAATGATACTTACAACAATATTTTTAGTTTTCAAGTATTTATTTTTAGACTGTTATTTTGAATTGCGTTATTCAGTTCTGGAAAGGTTGCATGATAAAAAACCTAAAGAAGAAGAGGTTTGAAACGATCGGTTCGTTTTTTTTCGCTGTCAACATTGTCAATCGTATCTCACGTTCTTTTTTTTGTTTTCTTGGTAATCAGCAAATTGTTGAAGATTGCGAGATTATCATACGAGTATCTATTTGTTAATTAATATTGAGATTATATTTTTCTGTGTGGTGGCGTGCGGACTGCGATGGACCAACCAGAGGCAGGTCCGAGTGGGTTGCAAAACAGACTGACTCGTTCTCCCCGGAACGTTTTGCCTTCACCACAAGCAAAGAGACAGAAACAGAGTCCATATGGTGGTGAACATTTACGAGTTGGTGTGTGAGCTTTGCAGCAAGGATGAATTTCCGGGTAACATCTAATATTTGTTCCAAGAAGGCTGACGACGACTGCTTCTTTGTTTACCGTATTTCTAATCCTAAAAAACGGACTATAATAGTTGATAATTGTCTGGTTATGTCCATATGCACATGCGAATACCGATCAGATTCTGCAAATTGTTCTAAGCCTGACACTGTATGCCTAGTTATTTTCGCTTTCTGACATTTTATGCATGATCTAGTCCATTTCGTGATATCCGAATTCATTTTCGGCCATAAGAATCTCTCAGTAACTAATCGCTTAGTATTTCTTATGCCAGGATGACTTAGATTATGTATATAATACCACGCCTGCTTCCTAAGATCTTCAGGTAAGTAAATAAGGTCTAATATTCTTTGTACCTCGCAGTACCTATATCTTTTTCTCACAGTCCGGCAAGCTAACTTGCTTGTATTGCTATAGTAGATTGTTAACCAAGGGCAAGGCACGCATTACTGACGAGAAATTCGTGGGAGCGCCAATTGTTCGAGACAGAAATGGGTGCCTTCCACCCGAGTTAAACACTACTTTTCATATCGAATACGAGGAAAGTAAAAAGAAAACACAGACGGAACATTAAACAATATGTTTATTCAAACTATACAATTCAAAAACGTCAGCCGCCATTATCGTGACGTCATCAGAGCAGAAAGAATAGTCCTATCTCACCTGTCCTAAAGAAATAGGCAAATAGATGTGACCGTCCATGAAAAAAGGGTCCTTATGGCAGTTTTGTAAAATGCTTCAAAATTATTGTTTTTTTTGCTGTAAGCAAAATAGTAAAATATACAGATAGACGTGTATTTGTAGCTAGGCTTCACTAGTGTACGCTGAGTATTTCTATATTAAAACTGGGTTCAAAGTTTAGTAGAAAAGGGTCCTTATGGCAGACCATATACAAGAATGATGAATCTGTTAATAAAAATAAAATTGCTTAGTAAAAATGAAGTTACAAATACATAATTTTACAAATATAGATGCAAGATACCTCGTTTAAAGTAGTAGTCCTACTCCTGACGTATACCGCAGCTCCATTTGTTGATGTAAAACACCCGCCATCCTGACACTCACAAAAATTGTTCTTACGTAATTCATGACTAGCCCCTTAGTGGTGTCTGATTAGTGGTGCAAATGAGTTCGCTTTAGTGTCCAACCGAAACATGTTTTTCCCTAAACCGAAAGGTTTGCCGATACACAGGGTGACATTTTAGTCAGTGTCCAAATTCAAGTATAAGATTCTTCAGCAAAATTATAAAACACTTTTTTTTTGTTTCATATCATTCAGTACAAAAAAAAAGTTACCACGTGAAATTTAAAAAAAAAATCCACTTGCTTTTTGACAAAATTTATATCAAATGTAGTGATAAATCAACCATTCAAACTTAAATGTTCATGTGGCACTTAATTATTATTAGCGGATAATTAACTATAAAGGTTTTGAAATTTGTGTGCCGCGTTAATGAGAAAGTCGACGCGTTAATGAGAATTTCAGCCGCGTTAGTGAGAAAGTCGACGTGTTAATGAGAATTTCTGGCTTTCTAGGGTGAATATTTGAGCGTCTTAAACGCCTCCTTCCTAACATCATCACTTGCATAAACTACTATTATATATCAAAAACCTTTTTAAACTGAATATTTTCTAGATATTCTCATTAACGCGTTCACTTTTTACGCGTGAATGAGACGTGTGAATGAGGATATAGTGGTAAAAAAAATATAACTCATTATAGGTAGATGTAATAAACTGGAAGATCTAGTAGCTGGTAAATACTGAGTTTCTTAATGTATACAATAATTCACAGAGCTTTAGAGTTATTGGTTGATTTTTAAAACTTGAACGTGTTAATGACAATTCTCGTATACCAAAATGCGTGAATGAGATACTTACGTTCGTTGTCTGTGGTCCGCACAACACTCACCCGTCTCTCCACCACGGGGGTCTGGGCACGACTGATGGCTTACGCGAAATGTGTTAGCGACGTAGGTATCTTACTTCAATGGACTCGTATGAACAAGAATTAACTCGCCGCGCGCATGAGGACGGGTCTCGGGACACAGTTCTCACAGTTTCATATCTTAATTATATATTATTAAATATATGTAATACTTTTTTTATAAAGAGGATATCTAATCCATTATTTAATAAAAATACTTTCGCTCAACTTTCCTATGGTATATCATCAGGGAAAATAAGTATGTAAGTGATTTCGGAAGTGGGACACCACGTGTTAATGAGGAGAAGGGGGTATTGGTATTTTTTTTGTCCAAGAAAGTTATTGAATATGTACTTGAAAATTCATGTACACTTCAATACAAGTACCTTCTACGATCCAAAAATATAAAATTTGCTAAATTCAATACATTTATATTTTTTTAAGTGCGAGGACATACAAAAATGCCTGTCTGGAGAATGACCGAGTAAGGTTTGCGCACGGCACGTTACTCCGGTACCGATTGCCCAGTAACCACGCTGTACGGATAATTCTTTTGGGATTTTGAAAAATGGAGTTTATTAGTGATACCAAATGCCTACAAAAAATTTGGACACTGATTAAAATGTCACCCTGTATGGCCGAAACCGAAACTGCGACCGAAACATTATTTTTTGGCCGAAAATGGCTGAAACCGAAACCGAACCTTCGGTCGGACACTAGTACGCTTCTGGGATAACTCAGTACCGTGTGAATCATTTAACAAATTTATGAGAATTACTCATATGATTATTTAAATATAATTTGTGTTACTTAAGATTTTGAGTAAACTTATGATAGCACTATTTCTTCGGTATTCTGTTTTAATACCAGATTAGTAAATAATTAGTTTTAATATAGTGCTATACTATAATTATCAATATTTTTTGCCAGCGATTGGTCATAAGGACCCTTTTCCCAAATGTATGGTACTGAATTTGTGATTTTTATGTAACTCAAATCGTTTTTAACTAGAAAAATAAAACTTGTAGAATAATAACAACGCTTTTGTGATGCTTCTATAGACTGAATAAATATAATTTTGAAGTCACTGTACTAGAATTGTTATTGTTATAGAAGAAGATGAAAAATTATAATCATTATGACACTTTAATTTAAAGAATAATGTGAGTTCCAATATATCCAAATATATACTATTGTTCAAACTACAACATATAAAAAAACAGCCCAAAAAACTTTTTTTATTAATTTCGTTCTTATTTAAGCTACTTGCTCTAATCAAAGGCAGATTTTTCACGACCTGGAAGTCAAATAAAATAAAACTTAACTTAATTTTAAAGAGTAATACGACCTTGAGATACATAATCAATCATCATCCGTGTAACTTCCAATAGGCACATAGGGTGGCGGAACCAGAAGATGAACAGCCCCCAATAGATGAACGTTTTGTCGAAAAATTGAAATAAAAAAATCACGACACATTTTACGCACTTGCAATATTTTTTTCCTAAAGCGTCATCCCTTTACCGAGGCTGGCATTTAAACACCCAGACAGTTGCCACAAACACGCGGCGGTGAGCGGTCGCCGCGCCGAGGTCTCGCGCCTAAATCACCGTTTATATGGAGAATTAGTTAAGGTTAGCGCTCTCAAAATTACGTATAAAATTGAATAAATTTGCTACATGCATTGTTTTGCGTGATATAGATTCTTGATTAATGCCTTTAATGGATTATCTATCACAAATTGCATATTTATTGTTAACTTAAGAGATATTTAGCGTTCAACTAATGATTCCAATTTAGTGTACCTGAGCCAATAGATGAACGGTGTTCATCTACTGGGCAAGGCATAGTTTCTTCAAAAGCTGATATAAAATCGTATTGCAAAGGTAGATACAACTTTTATGGCTTAAATTAATCGTTACTTAACCTTTGATTTTTGAACCGAAAGTTGAACGTGACTATCCATTCGCAACACGGTTATATTGGGGTTTGTTTTAGTTCGTTCATTTCTTTGCTATCGTGCCCAGAAGATGAACGAACAAAATTTGTTCGTTCATCTTTTGGCTTCGATTCCAATGAGTGAACGCTCTCTTGATTTTAGTGCGTTCATTTCTTTGCTATCGTGCCCAGAAGATGAACGAACAAGATTTGTTCGTTCATCTTTTGGCTTCGCTTCCAATGAGTGAACACTCTGTTGATTTTAGTTCGTTCATTCCTTTGCTATCGTACCTAATAGATGAACGAACAAAATTTATTCGTTCAAGTTTTAGGCAGGGGTTAGTACAATGAACTCTTAATATCAAAGATACATGAAATTTGGCAAGTTTGCCCGGCATTTATAAAGTGAATTATATAATTTTCAAATTAACTGTATCGTTTCGGTTTATTTATCTAACAGTTTTCTTTGTATGAGTAACGATTATTAAAAGGTGAAATATATTGGCGACTTTTGACCGGGCAAAAAATTATAAATACAAGTTTGCCCACTTTTGCACATTTCATTGTAATTTTATCCTTTTTTTTCATTGATCGACTATAAACCAAATATATATTGAAATGTTATTACTTTTTTTTAATGAAGTGGATGCAATTAACGGAATACATGCTTACTTTTTTAATAATACATATTGGGATTCTAACTTAAAATCACAAACTTGTTGTTTATTCTGATACATACCTTATCGAACGAGCGAGCGAAGTGAACAAAGTTCTATGGTTCAGGTTGAGCCGAAAATCATTCGTACCTATGTCCGGTGTCTGTCCCGCTGTTCTCCTCTACAGATCGCATTTCTCAACCGATTCTCGTGAAATTTTGTGAGCAGGTTCGTTAATTATATTTTTTTTGTCGTGTCTTTTTATAAATTTAAAATAAAACATGCTCGCGATTTATACAGCTCACAGAGCCACTAGTAACGAACCAATGAGATGACAGAAACAAGAGTTTGTTACCTACTGTTCTCATTATCCTACCTACTAATATTATAAATGTGAATTTGGATGTTTGTAAATGGAAAGCCAATTTATAAAAGTTTATGACATAAGTTTCTTAAAATATCACGCCATTTGCCTGCGAATGTCAAATAACGTTTTGTATGGAAAACGAACCACCTCAAATACCTCCTCTAACGTCTCTTGAGGCTCGATCTGTAAGTTATCTATTAAGTACTTATCTTTTTAATTACCTTGAGAACCTTAACACTTACAGTAGGAAATATTTTTATCATAATCAACAAATAGGTAGGTACTTATACGCTAAAGAACGCCTCCAGAATAAACAGGAAATATTGCTTGAGTATTTTTCAATGGAAATGAGAATCGTGTATTTTTTTTTAATGATAACGCTGTGTTTTTTCTATTTTCTAATAAAAGTTGTTCCCCCATACAAACATTACACCCCCATTTAACCCCCTTAGGGGCGGAATTTTCTGAAACGCTGAAATTACTTGTTTTGTATCTTTATAAGTAATCTTTCTACAAAGTTTTAAGTCTCTAGTTTACAAAATAATGTTTCCTCCATACAAATATTGCACCATCATTTAACGCCCTTAGGGGTAGAATTTTCTAAAATGCAGAAATTACTTTTTTTGTATTTTAATAAGTAATGTTTCTACAAAGTTTCAAGTTTCTAGCTCAAAAAATAAAGTTCTCTCCATACAAACTTTGCACCCATATTTAACCCTCTTAAGGGCGGAATTTTCTTAAACGCAGAAATCACTTTTTTGTATTCTAATTAGTAATCTTTCTACAAAGTTACAAGTCTCTAGCTCAAAAAAAAAAAGATTTCCCCATACAAACTTTGCACCCCTATTTGACCCCCTTAGGGGAGGTTTCTTACGGCTTGTCCTTGGGAAAAAATGTGCAATAAAGATAGATTTTTTTATGTGTTTTTTTAGTTATTTTCATCGTGATACTTATTCGTACCTAATTGCGATAAATATAGCCTATAACAAAAAAAATAGTTTTACCGTATATTTTATAACGGCTTAAAACTGCCCAATTTCGCCGTCTATTGTATCGTACCTTTTATATAATTATACGATTCACGGTTTGATAACAGTTGAAACAGTCTTATATTGCTCCTGTTGGTTTTTTACTTAGTGGGCAAATTTACAATATGGGCAAAGTTGGACAGCTGCACGGTCATTCGTTTTCTTCGTTCAACTATTGGTGCCAAAATGTTCACTCATTGGGCACAGCGTTCATCTTCTGGGCAAACAGGCATACATAAAAGCATTTTTTTTAAATACTGTGTTGTAATAGGAGAGGTTAAAATAGGCAAATCTAATCTCGACTATATACTTAATCGGATAAAAAAATAAAATATGTACAAACTAGGTTACAACTCCCACAAAAAAATCCCAAAGTTGGGATAATCGCTTAACCGTTCATCTTTTGGTTCCTCTACCCTACTTAAAATTAGTTTCAAACTTCTTTTAGCAATTTCTCAAAACTGCAATTTTAACAAGTGAAGGTCTGATGTTTTTTTTTAAAAAAAGTATGGGACTTAGGGTCATGATTCTTTTTGTATTAGATAGCTCATTTAACGTAGATTTACTCAATACCTGCCATAAGGCCCTTTAGGCATGGACGGCCACAAATATCTGGCTCGCTCGACTCTCTAGAAAAATATGGGGTCGGCGTTTTCGGTCACGTGAAATACAGATTTTAATTTTGATATTAAAAATATTTCTTATGTTTCTATAACCAAATACTAACTATTATATTCGAATTTCCTAAATTCAAAAGTATACCTATAATAATAAAAGAAAGTTGTGTTAGTTCCTTTCCTTATAACTCGAGAAAGGCTGGACAGATTTTAATGGTTCTTGATTTGTTGGATTAGTCTTGGCCCCGATTAGAATAATATTTATTAAAACATTGAAAAAATTGGCGAAAACTAAATAATGAAAGAAAAATCATTCTCATACAAAATGTTCCTAGGTATCTTAGCTGTCAAACATTTGATCTCGACGGACTCTACTTTATTTTCGTAATAAATTTCCCGGGATTTTTTAACCATGTAACAATCTAAACTCATTACCAGTTATGTAAGATATGTATACTTACATTACTTTGCCAATTCACGCTGCGGCTACACTACATACACTGTTCTTGTTAGATCTGATCTCAACATATTTCCATACAAAAATAGTCAAAATAACCCATTAACTAAACATGTAGGTAAATTTGTACCGTATTATGTCATTTCGTGCGATCCCGGAGTCCCGGAGCATATTTATTAAATTTATTATAAAAAGGAAGCCGATTCCATATTTTCCCAACAATTTCCGGGATTTTGCCAAGTTTAGGTAAATATCGATCGGAATATCCGATCGCTGATTCACGTCTATCCACGAATCGATCGAAACCGACATATTTGATTGTGCAAAATCTTCCGTTTGAAAATATGGCATTGATTTCTGAACGCAATATTGACAAGAAAACACGAAAAATGTCAATGTCTCTTTGCATTTCGTCGTTCATGAATTAAAATAATAATGATAATTTGAATACTTCGTGTTTACTACACTAGCTTATTTGAATGCAACTGCTTGACTTATTTTAATATATAATGCTACAAACTTTACTAAGGACTTATACAGCATAGCTACGAATTCATGTGAAATACAGTGAACTGAGCTAGGCCAAGTGAGTGCTTTTTCAACAATCCGAATCAGTTATCCCGTGCTTTACTATTTTGACACACGCAGCGCGTCATGCGAGGCAAAGGAGGCTTATAAAAACAACGAATATTTTGAATTTCAAATCATTTATATAGGCTTTAGCTCAAATACAATGACACCGATAATAAGTCGTCGAAAAACTCTATGCTCTATGGCCCACAAACGCACTCTTTAGTGTTCTTTTATGGTTCATACATTTTCCATGAAAGCACTGTTTACCACGATGTCAAATCATCTAAGACTTTTTTTAATCAGCCACTATATTGCAGTGGTACCAAATTCATAAGCAATTTTTTCGGAATAAAGAATTTTTATTTACCATCAAATATTGGTAAAACATAAATTATTTACTAAAATAAAAATTAATTATAATATATTATGTGTTAATTTACATATTTTACCAATTATTGGTATGATTTATAAATATAAACCGATCCGATTCGGTTCGGATCCGGATTCAGTTTGGTTCGGATGGCAAGTGCAAGGAAATTAAAAACAAAATAGACCATAAACAAGAGGTGTCAATGTGTCATATTTCTAATTTCCCACCTAAGTTCCAGTTCAAAATAAAAGACGAATTATGATAACTATTCGTTATAAATAACTTCTTAAGATTTGATTCGTGTTTGTGAAGTGAAGAAAAATGTGTACGTTCCTTTTAAAATGGACGAAGAAAAAAATAACTGCACTGCTGAAGAAATTGCGTGAGAAGTAATAGAACTAACGGAAAACTTACTGCCTGAAAAGTCTAAAGGCGGAAACACATTATTAACACGCGACGCTACCCGATACCACGCGACGCGTGTTGAGTCGAATCAAATTGTAGTATTTTCTATGACCAGAATCACACTATGAACATGCGACGCGACATATCACGACACTCGCGTTTTAAGACCCTACTTATACAACAGTTGCATAAAATACTATTAAATCTTGCAGTACCACAGTATCCATAAAACGCTGGAAAGTCTGTGCACTGTTTCGTAATCCGAATGACATTCGGGGAAATTCGAACAAACCAAAAGGCGTTATAATGCTAGTTTTTTCTATGTCCTCCGGGGCCACCGGTATATTTCAATTTCAATTATTTATTTATGTCGAATCATAACGATCCATATAGATTAGTAAGTACAAATGAAATAAAATCTTATAATTAGCACGGGTAAGTAACACACTGAAACTGCACTGCACCTGTGGGCTGGCTAATACGATATATTTGATGTTGCGCCTGTGGGCTGGGTGGGATCCTGTTGTTTTACCAAATTTATTTTGGTCAAATTTCATTTCCCAAACAAATTTTAGCAACTGTTTTGTTTGCCAATGCAAACTTTGGCACAATTTTAATACGAATATTTTCATTACGTCAAATTTTCATTCAGCAAAATATTATTACGAAAAATTACATTATGGCATGTGGTCTTTTAGCAAATGCTTTAATAAGGCAAAAAAACATTAGACAATAAACACTTCGTCAAGTTAATGTTATGGCAAACTATAAAAAGACAAAAATCACAATTGTTTGGGTTATGACATTTTACCAAAATACTATTAATAAAACGGAACGGTACCTTAAAGAAAAAATGCACGGTTAAGTAGGTCGGTAGGCAAAGGCGTAAAATTAGGTTAGTGCAGCCAAAAAGGGGGGGATCGGGGGCGAAGCCTCCTAGCAGTAAAAAAACAAACAATCATAACAATGGTATTATTTGGTAGGTTAGGTTAGGGTTAGCTTGTGTCCCTTAGAGCGGAAATAGGCACCCCGCGAAGTCCCCGGTGACGTCGACACGCTGGCGGTTAGGTTAGAATTGCGACTTCTACACAAATTAATTTTCCCTACCCACATAACGAAAAAAGTTGTTATTTTATTGTGTATCTTATACACCATTGAAATAAAGATGCAAATGATTTGTCATTGAAGAGTTCCTCTGCTGATTAACCGACGGAATAGAAATGGTCAACTAAATATTGACGATATAAATCATTTGCCTTATTTTGTTTTGGTTAAAACATATTATGCCAACTAATATATTTGACTGAATGAAATTTGGTCAAAGTACCAGTTGGTAAACGAGATATTGCCTAAAGGTGAATATGCCAAACATAAGGTTTGCGTAAGAATTATTTGTCGAGTGTTAATTTGGCAAACGATTATTTGGCAAATGAAATTCTACGAAAAATGTTTTGGGAAGTGATAATTTGTCAATTTTTTTTTGGTAAAACAAAGGTAACCCATATCCTATTAGCCAGCCCACAGGTGCAATATCAAATGTATCCTATTAGCCAGCCCACAGGCGCAACATCAAATATATCCTATTACCCAGCCCGGGTTACCTGTGGGAAAGGATTTTTGAAAACTCACCCCCTAAGGGGGTAAAACGGGGGTCCAAAGTTTGTATGGGAGAAATATTATTTTTTGAACTAGAGATTTAAAACTTTGTAGGAAGATTACTTATTAAGATACAAAACAAGCACTCTCAGCGTTTTACAAAATTCCACCCCTAAGGGGGTTAAATAGGGGTGCAAAGTTTGTATTCAAAACTACTGGGACTACAAACTTGAAATTTACACCAGAACTTCCTTTTATGACGTAGGTAAGGGATAAGACTTTTGGAAATCCTATCCCAAAGGGGGTTAAAAAAGGGGTGCAAAGTTTGTATGGCAGAAACATATTTTTTTGTACTAGAGACTTGAAACTTTGTAGGAATATTATTACTAAGCTACAAAAAAGTACTTTCAGCATTTTATAAAATTCTTCCCCTAAGGGGGTTAAATAGGGATGCAATGTTTATGGAACTTCCTTTTATGACGTAGGCAAGGGATAAGAAGGGATTTTTGGAAGTTCTATCCCTAAGGGTGTTAAATAGGGGTGCAAAGTTTGTATGGGAGAAACATTATTTTTTGTACTAGAGACTTGAAACTTTGTAGGGATATTACTTTTTAAGATACAAAAAAAGTGCTTTCAGCGTTTTGGAAAATTCTACCCCTAAGGGGGTGCAATGTTTGTATGAGGTAAACATTATTTATTGAACTAGAGACTTGAAACTTTGTAGGAAGATTACTTATTGGGATACAAATAAAAATATCATTAGCGGTGCAAAGTTTGTATGGGAGAAACATATTTTTTTGTACTAGAGACTTGAAACTTTGTAGGAATATTATTATTAAGATACAAAAAAGTACTTTCAGCGTTTTATAAAATTCTTCCCCTAAGGGGGTTAAATAGGTACGCAATGTTTGTGGGGGGGAAACATTATTTATTGAACTAGAGACTTGAGACTTTGTAGGAAGATAACTTATTAGGATACAAAAAAAGTGATTTCAGCGTTTTATAAAATTCCACCCCTAAGGGGGTTAAATGAGGGTCCAAATTTTGTATAAGGGAAACTTATTTTTAGCTACTACGTACTTAAAACTTTGTGGACAGATTACTTATTCATTTACAAATAAAGTGCTTTCAGCGTTTTGGAAATAATTACACCTAAAGGGGTTAAAAAGGAGGTCCAAAGTTTGTATGGAGAAAAAAGATTAGTCAGACAATTTTATTCGAGAATTCACAGGATGATTCCTAACGATAAATGAGTAAACAAGTGTTTCCGGTTTTTTGAGAATTCAGCCCCTAAAAGGAGACATGTGGTGACAAAATCTGAAAATCAACATCGGCATCTGTTGTTTCTATGGTTTATCGGGTCGCTGATTAGGAAAACAACAACGATTTTAAATTCCAACGTGGCGTCTAAATATCAATATGGGCGTTGTTATTACGGTTTTTTGAGACGTTAATAACGAAAATCACATAGATTGTGAAATGTAATGTTGTGGACATGAAAATTCATGAAAATATTAGTGCCAAATTGCAATTCGATCGGTCCAGTTTTTTTCGTAGCAAATCGGTTCTAACAGACGGGCTGACAGCCAGCCACACGTGATCCTATAAATAAGGGTTCTATTTTTGCTTTTGAGGTATGGAACGAGACCCGCGTTATATAGGGTTATAGGTTTTAAAGTTTGTATTTGGGCCATCTCGATCGTCAGCAATCGGTACCTAGGCGAGTGCGGGCGGCGCGGCGGGACGGGAGGGTAGGAGACATTGGGAAAGTGCCTGCATCCGTAATAAGTACATTCAAGGTGCTGCACGAAGATCTGCTTACTTTTTATAAGTTAAGCATTTTGGCCGCCGTTAAATTAAAACAAATTTTTGGGTATTTATGTTAAATACTGGTTCGAAAAGCATGGAAAAAAAATCTTAGGAAACTAGCCTATAGCAATGTCCAGGCCACAAATTTGACTTGACATTCGTGGAGATATTTTGGTATTTCAACATTATCATGAACATAAAGTAGCTTTTATTCCAGAGGACAGATTCTCATTAATCATGACTGTAAATTTAATAACAGAAATACGTACATACATACATACATTCACGCCTTTATTCCCAAAAGGGGCAGGCACAGCAGATGAACTTTATGTTCCAGCGCCACTTTTAGCATAAATGTGGATATAAAAGATCGACAAAAAGTGATATTGCTTAGGTTGTTAGCCCATCACCCACAACACACTTCAACCCTGCTCTCTTAATCGACTTTTACAACACACACGGGAAGAAAGAGGGTGGTGAAATTCTAACACGGGCATAAAAATAATAGTAAATAAAAATTAATTTACCATAATGGGTTATGACGAAGGGTTCTTCGTAGGGGAAGTTAGTAGTAGTAGGTTAGTAGGCGGCGTAGCAATTCAACAATTATTGGAAAATTACTTTTACTACGCGGGCGAAGCCGCGGGCAAAAGCTAGTAGGATATATTTGCTTCTTGATATTGTACAGGCGCAGTATTAAGGCCGCATCACGCCGCCAGTGTAAGAGGCTTAAGGTCTATTAAATTTAACAATAGCTGTCTAAATGACTACTGACCGCCACCGCAGGCCGAGGTCACACTCAGTGTAAAGCACTTTTAACAGCCCATGTACCTGTCATATTAACTAGGTATAGGGCATTCAGAATTAGCTGGCGTCTTTCCACTTCAAAGCAAACAATACGTCCAATAAAACAACTTTTTTAAAAGAGCCGGCTCGTCGTTACCTTTTTGGTGGAAACTAACAAGTTTCCAAGGTGTAACTGTGCCAATGCTCGACCCCTTGATGCCCATTTGTTGTCACAAAAAAAACTTGTGAAGGTAAATTAGTTACATTTGAAATCGTACAAAATTTATTGAAATCCACATTTTAATTACATGATTTCACTTTATAATATTATTAATATGACGAATAAAGGAGGGCTTAGACCAAACGAATAAGAATTCGCCCTCATTATAATAGGGTTAAGAAAAGTTGGCAGAGAGATCAGAATAAAGTGCTTGTTCGCTTGGTTCAAAGACACCAATGTACATACAGCTGCCCGGTAGTATGTTCAAGAAAATTATTGAGTAACTTTCACCTTTATTCCGCATTTTAACAATTAAATTAAGTAGGTACTTAATAAAAGAACAGTAAAAACATACCATTATGTTTGGTTAGGTACCACATATAAAGTAGAATAGACAGTCAGTTATCAAAAACGCAATACAAACAAAAATACGTAGCGATCGTTTTGAAAAATTAAATTATATATCCAATATTGTATTAAACTACCCTGACCTTTGTTCGATTTAACAACATCTTCTAAAATTAATATATTACATATTGTTCCCTAAAATGATCTGTTCGTAAGGAATAATAAATACATATACCGTTAATAGAAAAGAGAAAAACCTAACTGTACCTACCTACTAAACTTTGTATAAATGTTGGTGCTTTCCAGTTAATTTTAAATTCGTACTATAGCAAATATTCTCATTTCATCCCAGTAACTCACTTTCCTTTTCTCACTAAGAACCTCGTAGTAAAAGTTCCAAAGTGGCTTCTATTGAAGTCTGGTGACCGTAGTTATCGGTTATCGACGACCAGCACACCTACCATTCGGTTGGGAGAGATCTTTCCTATCTATTCTGCCCAGCGACCAACTTCACAAACAACAATCGAAGAAAGAACATCTAAGCTCATTTCTATCCATCAATATAATTTTTTGGGTACTCAGGTTAATTTAGAAAAAATAAGTACTTAGTTACATTAGTGGCAATAACAATATCACAGGATTTAACTTTACAAGTGTGATTGTGACTTTTTTATATATCACAACTTACCTACATAATACCTAAGTTACCTACAGACAGACTACAATTGAAACTATTTAATATCATTATTTTAATAAAAGTTCGAATTATCTACATCTAATACACTCTAAGTTAACGTTAAAAACAAAGTTTTAACCGACTTTAATAGCATACCTACCAACATCGTTGCTGATAGCCTTTAAGCGTCACACTTGTATCTACTCATTTATAATTTACTTTAAAAACAAAGTTGTAACCGGCTTCAATGTAGTACTCCGCCAAGCCACGAGATCATTTCCACATTTATTTACCAATTTACCACATTCACTGATTTCCAACAAATGCGTTGATTATTAGAGGAAAAAACCCAATCGGTGTATGTGGGCCGATAATATTTGAGGACTTCCCTCGATTCCTCAAGGATCTCCTTTGGCACTTCAATAGTTGCTATTTCAACGGAACCTTATCAGAATCTGTGACGTACTTTTGTAATTTTAAGTATATAATTGAGGAATTCCTTAAGTCACCTGTGGTCTTCTTAATGACGGAGTTCTGAGTTAACAAACATTGAAAAAAAAAACATGATGAAAAAAAATACAACCGAATGGAGAACCTTTTTTTTTAAGTCGGTTCAAAATAGAGCCACTGTATGTGTGCCAATGTGTGTTAATATTCATCCTTCAGTCATCTTTTGTTCACCTTTGGAAACTAAGAAAAAGCAGAACGTTAATCTATAAACTGTAGTACTATTACTTATTCTGTGACTATGTGTGAATCCAAGTCCGTAAAACCTTTATCCTAAATATCAATATTATACGTTGCACGATGGTTTTCAGAGTGTATCGTGTTGTGCGTGAGTTAGACCAGTGGCTGAGGCAGGGATTGTGGCTGTCATATTGTTTAAGTGAAAGCCAGAAGTAGTTTGAATTCGGATGACCCGGAAAATTCAGGAATGTTGGTAGGTCCCGATGAAGGCTTTGCAGGCTGGGCAGAAGTGGTTGACAGACTTGCAGGAACGCATGCAGTAAGGCACGAAACAACCGCAGCAACACCTGAGAAACATAAACATGAAGGTTGAAAAAAAACTATGTACATATTCTGTACGACTTTGCATGACTTCATGCCATTACCTCCTCCTTTTCATCGAAGTCGTTATTTTTTTTTAATCAATTAATGGTTCGTCCAGAGACGTTATACAACTAAATAAGGATCTCTTTACGATTAATTGCCTACTCCTCAGAGATAACATCGTTCATTATGTTATGACTTTATGGAATAACTTCTAAGTACTTACATATATTCAGTAACGAGGTAGGTACATCATAGGTAGGTCATAATAGTTAATATGTATTTCCCAATACTACAGGACAAGTACAAAGGCTGGTTACCAATGCCATCCAAATGAATCGATGTGATATGCATTGCACCAGTACTTAGCTCGGATAATATAATAACACAGCTCACTTACCCGGCCAGGACACAAAGCGCCGCGGATACAATATGTGTACGCGTGTTAGGCACGTAGTCTGCACGAGTGACTATAGACTTCTGGCAGTTCGGGCAGGACATGCCCGTGGGGCCGGGGCCGAGCTTGGCGGGGCGGTCTGCGGTCGCGCCCGCCGTGATGACGGTGGTGCGCGGCGGCGCGGCCGGCAGCACGAGCCCCGGCGGCGGCGGCGGGTTGTCCCCGAAGTAGGATGGCGGCGGCACCGGGCTAGGGGCCGTCGGCTCATAAGGAGGCGGGAGCCCCATCTTGTTCTCCACTAGAAAATACATTTTTCTCAAAAATGGCCCGCAAAGTGAACATCGCTATATATTGGAAGGTAAAGTGTATAGTTTAAGGTCAGATCTAAATAAAGAATAAAATACATTGCATGCCGCCTGGAATGTTACATAATTATAAATTCCTTTACTACTCCTGTACCGTCATCATTTATATAGGCTTTCGCTCAAATACAATGACACCGATTATAAGTCGTCGAAAAACTCTATGGCCCATAAACGCTCTGTTGAGTGTACTTTTATGGTTCATACATTTTTCATAAAACGGTATGGTTTTTTATTTATTGGAATATTAGATTCGTACCGACAGCGAGTTAGGATTTTTAAAAAGAAAAAATATGGTGCATGAGGCACCACTGTGCTTCTAATGGTTTAGCTAGATATTGATGCTTTAAAATCACCGTGCCATACCAATGTCGTCAGCGCCATACAAATGTCAACAGCGCTATACAAAAGTCGATATAATGCCATACAAATTTCAATAGCGGCATAAAAATGTCGACGAGTGCCATTAAAATGTCGATTTTGCCATACAATTGTTGAAACAGCTTAAAATATTTGTACAATAAAAAACTCACTATTTCGATATAGTATCTCCGGTTTATGGTTTATGATGGTCATTATATTGTACTATTACTTATTCTGTGATTATATTCCAAAATATTAAAAATCACTTAGATTTTGTTTTGAATCGACATGTGTATGCCACGTTCGACATTTGTATGACCAAAAAAGCCGTACCTACAAATGTCGCCATACAAATGTCAACATGAATGTTTTTTGGCGATCCTTCGTACACTATTAATTGAATTCACTAATTAGTTAAACACGAAACTCTTACCCCATATTGCTAACCTCTGTTATGAAAGACACATTTTTATTTCAATCGTATATTAATAAATTAACACCCATACAAATGTCGTGATAGCCGTACCAAAATACATCGTATCAAGAAAACCTGTTTCCTCCTTCGAAAATACCGGCACTGCGTCCACTCCCGCTGGTGTTTTAAGCCCAACTAACCTGTCTATAGTATCGTAAAGTAAATGTAACGGTGGGATAATAAAAAAATAGATTTTAAGGGTTTTGAGCTTGAGTCCTAATAAATGGGTCGCGCGTGGGACAGCTACAAAATTACTTCACTGGTTTTAATTATTCACGCATTAAATTTGCAAGATATATTAATAAATACGCTAATAAATCTTCTTTATAACAGTACAAGTCGATTATTGATACGTTGCTCTAGCCTATAGTTATGAATTTTTGTTTGAGCAAAACCGCAAGTGGGACACGCAAAAAAGCGGTAAATTTCGCTGTTTTACGATTACGAATACATTTTTTTTCAGTATCAATGAACATTTAAGGTATTGTTATACATATTTTAAGTACTTTATAACACACGGAATACAAAAATATATGAATCAATACTCTATGTTAATCTGACTTGAAATTATGGCCGTGGGACAGCAAAAACAGCTCGGTTGAAAATTGACCCAAAAGCACTGTTTAAGTACCACGAAGTCAAATCATTTAACTTTTTTTAATGAGCCGCTATATATTGCATTTGTAGAACATAAATTATTTACTAAAATAAAAATAAATGATCATGTATTGTGTGTTAATATACATGTTTTACCAATTATTGGTATTATTTATAAATATAGACCGATCCGATTCGGTTCCGATCCGGATTCAGTTTGGTTCGGATGGCAAGTGCAAGGAAATTAAAAAAAAACAGACCATAAACAAGAGTTGTCAATGTGTCATATTTATAATTTTACAGTTCAGAATAAAAGGCGAAATATGATCGATAATATGATGGGAACTATTCGTTATTAATAACATATTAAGATTTTATTCGTGTTTGTAAAGTGAAGAAAAAAATGTGTAAGTACGTACGTTCCTTTTAAAATGGACGAAGAAAAAATAATTGCACCGTTGAAGAAATTGCGAGAGTAGTAATAGAACAAAACGCTCGTGGCTTACGATGCTCGCCAAGGGTCACATCGCAAATCACGACACTCGTTAAAACCCTACTTATACAACAGTTGCATAGAAAATGCTATTATTTGTCGAGTACCAAATTAAAAAAAAATAGACTGGCATATAAAAGACGGCACAGCTGGTATTCAGCCAATTCAACTCGTATTTTTCTGTTGCAATCACTACGTTTTTATATGTGTCTCAAATAGCGTTTTTTTTGTTGGAAAAATACCCTTGCGATTCTGTTTAAAAAAACGTTGTGCAACGATATTTAAAGGTTATATAAATTTAGTGTTTTTTATTCTCCCATTTTTGAGAAAAACACTATATAAGCCTCAGCCGGAATGGCAATTGCAGGCTTCGTATTATAATTATTCGGACTCGCAAGCTCGTCCGTTTAAACAAGTACTCAGCCTGCAATTGCCTCCTTCCCGGCCACGGCAATAATGTACTATTATAATAAGCATAGACCAGTCTGTTGTACGCCACTACGTTATTAAGTCATTCAATTCCTAACGCTAGAACTACAGTATATTTTTTTAGTTTAATTTTAGAGGTTATGTTTACATAAAACCGACTTGGTACTTTCAATATATTTTATGAATTTTAATTGTTTTAATTACTAGTGTAATTGTAACCAAAGTGCAATATTTGAAGGAAGAAGAAACTCTATGGGTACTGTTCTATTTAATAACATTGGTAAACAAAACTCGTGTTTAAATAAATAGCTTTCTGTCTTCATGGACATTATACATATAGAGGTAATTTTTGTGAGTGGGGGAAAAAGTAATAGGTACAATATGTATTCGTATTACATTTTTTTAAAATTAGGAACAAGATTTAAATAATGTCCTAGTAAAATATGTAAAATCAAAATGTCTAGGTCGTGCTACTCGTGTTGCCATTGATTTGAGATTGTATCCACATGGGCCAAATGACGCCTCATTTATTCGCCAGAATAATCGCTTAGGAATGCTTCTTGAGGTTTAAATGTTTGGCTCGGATCGATTCCTAATATTTAATCATGCGTTGGATGACCTGTGCCCGCATGACAACACTACCACTCAAACAAACAATAGACCACTTACTTAAGGAATGTCCCAAATCCCAAATATTATAACCAAACACTGGATCATGAAATAATGTTATTTCATCATATATGCAATAATCTGAATATTGACCCATACAACATAATTAAGACAGTTACAAAAGAATCATCGATTATAAATCATTCACTAAGTTACTTTTAACAAAATAATAAATAGTCTCAAAAAATTGGATCAAAGTTTGCCCGTATCACCGGCGGGATAAAAGTTAAAAAAAACAGGCCAAGGGCGAGTCAGACTCGGGCACGGAGGGTTCCGTACCATTATCTATAAAAACGGCAAAAAAACACGTTTGTTAAATATTAATTTATATAGCCCCCCTTAAATATTAATTTTATTTTGTTTTTAGTTATTATAGCGACAACAGAAATACATCATCAGTGAAATTTTCAACTGTCTAGCTATCGCGGTTCTTGAGATACCTACAGCCTGGTGACAGACAGACGGACGGACAGACGGACAGACGGACAGACAGCGAAGTCTTAGTGATAGGGTCCCGTTTTTACCCTTTGGGGACGGAACCCTAAAAAAGAAAAAAAAAACATACTTTGGGTTAAATCACCTAGAATCTATAGACAGGTTTAAGTACCTACTACTTGTTACCTATACATATAAGATTGTAATAGGACTTTTTAACTTTTCGTCCACGTTATCAAGACAAAACAGCAGATATAACTATGCGTAATAGCAATTAATATTTTTTCATTATTTAAACATCAATGAAAATGATTACATTTTGTATCGAAATTCTGTATTATTTAACCCACTTTATTAATTAATTAAGAAGTGTATGGACTAACTACTGCCTTTGCAAATGAAATGAAAGTAAAGTAAGGCTCCCGAGGACGGATTAAAAAAAAAACGATATTTTCTGTGTTGCGACTTGCTAGATATTCCAATTGGCATGGCAGTGCGGCGCAATCTGTACCAGTTACCAAATAATAATCATAACTAGGTAGGTAACTGATGAAACTTATGTTATTCCGCGTCATTCAGGGCATGACCGGCGGTGCAGCTACTTACGTAGTCATAATTCATAATAAATAAGTAGAAGGGTAATAAGATAACGGCAACAAATACAAAGTGTAAATAAGTCATAAAATATTGGAAAGCGCGGTGCAAAGCAGTACAATTTGGAAATTAAAAAGATAGGTTGTTTATTGTAGTTACCTACCTACTAAGTGCAAAACTTATCTCACTAGTAACACAATTAGACAGTGATATAGTTATGTACAGGCAATACTTATACTGTTTAAAAGATTATAGTATCAAAACGTTTTATTATATTTTGTAAACCCCTGTACTTCAGTTCTGATTGGCTCTGTTTACCGTAGTTTCTACCTGCGCTGCCTTAAATGAAACATGTTTTGTTTATTAGCAACTTAAATAACACAAATATTGCATTCTTTGTAGGTACTTTTCTTATGGTTAGTTATCAATTCTTATGTACCATGCTTGTGTATTAGTTTTTAGTTTAATTTATATTGTCTAAGTGGTCGTTGCTTAAAATTCCATCATTTATCTATCAGTACCCTACGTAGTGGTAAGTTCGTATGGATAAATAATCATGCTTTATAAATATTTGTTAATACATTTTTACTTACTTGTTGCGTCCACCGTGATGAAATCTAACCTTGGTGCTGATTTCTTAACCGAGTAATTGATAACAAGGCTTGAAAGGCCTTTACACAATGAGCAATACCTACTACGGTAACTTTTACGATTTTTTGTTTTTCACTTTAGGAAGGTCTGCCGTGACTAAATGAATATTATAGTTATTTTGAAGGAGTATTGTATCAATGATGCACGTTATCCAGCGTTGTTTACGCCGCTCTGCGCGAGAATGCAGTCCGCCGCGCGCTTCGTAACCGTGTACGTGCGCGGACGTCACTTGCACCGAAAGGAGAACGCTGCTGATGGTATAGGGTATTGCTCTCAAGAGTGAAAGGGACCAACAGAGTACGTTGCGTCACGTAACTTGTCTACGTAGCTTATATTATAATCAACTTATTCGCTTAGATGCGAAGGTATTTAACGTGGCACATTAATATTATGTGAGTCACAAGGCTACTCCGACAGGCACTCGCGTCACCCAATATACCTAAAAACAATGTTAAAGAATATGTGGTTCATTACAAAACCTAATTATTACCTAGACCTTACACACGGCTTTGAATCGAGATTACTAAATATTTATTGTCACGCTGTAACGTGTTAAGATAGAAAGATTTTTGGATTTGTATGACAGTTTGGTACTTATTTATTTATTATGCCATTATATTTGTGTCGTAAAATTGATTGCGCGATTTATGGTAACAGAACGGGTTTTTTTAAAAAAGTGCAAGATTTAAAGTGCTCCTAAGAAGATTTTGTTTGCATACCTATTTACCGGATTAAACGTCAATCTTACTCACTAGAGTTGCCTCTTTTGTGTGATGGATGAATCATATACGAAGCAATTTATATTTTGATGTTCCGTCAAATGATCCAACATTGCCCGCTTTTTTTGGAAAACGATGAATTTTTCAATTTTTTTTTGTATGCTGATGCTAGTGTTTTTATTAGTCCATCGTAACAAGTATGATCACGGGCGTGTACTTACTCATTGCGGAAAATAATTTTTAAATCAATTTTTCGGCCGATTTTAGAGGCGGGCCAAGTTACCCGGGGTTTGTCCAACATTGCCCACGTCGATTTAAAACAGAATGATAGCTCTTAAAATAACGGAAAATAAACTACACCAAGAATTCGGGCAATTGTAGCAATAGCATCAAACATCCTGTCATTATTAGTTTAACTTAAGTCGGAAATCGGATGGGAAATGTTACATGGCCATTTTAGGTTGTTTCCATACAAAGTGCAAAAAGCAAATTTCAAACTGCTAGGGTTAACAGTTATCACTTTAGGGTCAAATGGTGAAACGTTTTAAATATTCTCAGTACGGGTGGTTTTTTTTATTGAAGGTATCTGTTTGTATGTGGTATAAATGGCCTATCATAGTAAAAGGCAATTTAAGGTATTTTTTTAAGTCAAAATTAAGTAAATGGAATACAATTTTAAAATCATAACAAAAAAATCTTGGATATATATTCGAAAAGACACAATATTTTAAGTGAACATTGTGAAGTAATAAAATGATTGAAATAAAAGAGGCATTAGGTGATTTATCCATAAAACATTACACTTATTTCCTTGCACAGTAGGTTAAAGAACTCGAAAATGACAACCCTAAGTCGTTTTCGAAGATGGGCATTGTTGGCTTAAGCCAGCTTGAACATTGCATGGTAATATTGCCCGGGTTCTGAATTTCCGATTTATTTAAGATATTACTATTAGAAATAAAATAAAAATAATTTACAGTTCATATTTAATTATAAGAACATGCTCAAACTTACATTTGGATTTGCCATTTCATACGACATGCGTTCAATTGTCCGCCGGAATTGGCCCGCAAAAACAGACCCTCACTTGACGAGTTCTGACAAGCTACTGAGTAAGGCTACGAGAAAATGCGACGCGCAGTGTGGCCACCTGTATAACCTATTTTTTACTAAAAATAGCAGTGTAGCCATAAATCTGTAAATGATTACCCCACGAATGAAAATGTTGACATGTAGCTTTTTGGGCAAAGATACCCTGGCCTGGAGGGCAATGTTGAACATTTGACGGTTTTGCACTCAGCTGAGTTATTCCACTGCAACAGTAAGTAGGTAAATAAAAACACGGTTAAACACACACATATAATACGGTCACAAGCCAGATTAACTAATTTAACTTCAGTTGTGAGTTATGGGAGTTTCCCTTTGTTTTCCCATCATGGAAAGCACTAGTAGGTAGAAAGCAACTTTGTGTCGACATATGGACTTGATTGTCATGCATTGAGTACGTTCCTAAAGAACAGTAAGTAAGATCAATCTTTTATTCAAACTCAAATCTAAATATGACTGCATAATATTGGAAAGTCGAAGTGAGTCGTAGGTACTTGTTGTTCTGGAATGTTCTCTATGTCACAAGCAATCTCTCACTTATAATCACTGATAATATAATCTCTACATTAAAAAAACAGCCAGTATGAAACTAAGCATTGCTGTGTCCCGAATGATCTCAGCTTCCCAATTTTATAAGTACATGATAAGTAGCTTCCGTTTAGGATAGTTTTTATCCGACTGTGACGATTAATTAATTTTCGGAAACATTTGTCCTCATTAAATTGTTCATTTCTTCTGCTTGAAATTTGAAATCGTAGCCACCATATCTATCAACTGTCAGTGACGTCAAAATGGCGGGCTTGCCATAACTACAACAGTAATAATTCAACAATTCAACAGTAATAATTTCGATTCGGTGTTGTGACAGACCTTCACAAAACGCATATTAAATTCTACGGCATAAAAAAACGATTCTGTTATAGAAACTTATATGCGCTAAATGTATCAACAAGTTTCAACAAAATAGCGTCAAACGTCAAAAGTATGACAGTTCCTTTTTTATAATGGCATGGCATAGCGCTGTTCTCGCGTTCAGCCATAAAGTCTATTTGAGTTTCTGCAAGATTACACGCTGAGTATTTGACGCGATACTGCACGGTTATCACAAGACTGCGCGCGAGCTCTCTCGATTTTTCACGCACTAGCCGTGCTGGTTTGTGGGTATCTAGACACGCGGCAGCGTGTCAAGCCAAGTTCAAGCAATGGAACCGGCTAGCCAGCGCCGAGTGTAATATTACACGAACCACTTGGTGCCACTTTTGACCCTTCTATAACTCAAAACCTCTTTAACGTAAACACATAAAACTACGTGCATTTAATTATATCCATAAGGACATCTAGAAGCCCAAATTTCATTAAGCTAGCTCAAACGGTTATAAAGATATGAGTGAGAGTCAGAATGGCGGGTGTACCTACCTAAAGCGATATAAAAAAATTGTATAAGAAAAAAATGTACCCAATTTGTACTATTTAATACCACATTTAAAAAAATTGTACCGTCCCGTACTCAAAGTTATTACGAAATTAAGGTACCTACAACACCCGCCATTCTGACAGGTAGGATGGCGGGTGTACTTCAGTATGCTGTGTTCCTACCAATTATTAAAATAAAATATACACCAAAAATTTGTATCAAATTTGTACTCAAATGTACAATTTACATTCAGGCAATATAATTCGTGGTTTGCGAGTTATACACATTTCAAGTTTTTGCACCTACTGGCATGGCACCTAGTGAAGGTCGTATAGAAGGAAGACTTTCGGTTTGTTTGGAGATTTTTATTTTATATTTATTTTTTTAAACTTTATTCATCATCATCAACATCATATCAGCCGAAAGACGTCCACTGCTGGACATGGGCCTCCCCCAAAGATTGTTAAAGTGACCGGTCCTGCGCCACCCGCATCCAACGAACTCCCGCAACCTTTACCAGGTCATCTTGTGAGGGGCCTACCCATGCTGCGCCTTCCGGTACGTGGTCGCCACTCGAGAACCTTTCCGCCCCAACGGCCATCGGTTTCTTCGTACGCCTTCCAAAGAGCTATGGGCTATGTTGGGATTTCTCTGCGTGATCACATCAGAAATACTTTAGAGCCCTTATTACGCTGTATGGCCTCTTCAATACGATTCGTATTGAATTGGCGCAGATCGCGGGTAAGGGACTTGGAGATCTGTTTATTGAGCTGCCGGTATACGGTCGCTCAATAAACTTAGTAATATTCAATAACTTAGTAAGGTGGAAATCTACCCCATTTGGGATGATGATTACCACAGACGACCTATAGAACTCCTTAATGACGTAGGTACTGCACAAAGTTAGATTAGTTGAATTGCTACTTCAATTACTATTGCTCGTAAATATTTTTGGAGGTAAAATGATGATTTCTTGATGGCGGCAAATTACAGAGCCAGAGCTTAGCCGAGCCTAAAAAGCTCGAACTTTTAAGAACGCAGTCTTTTCAGTAGGTACTGCATAGCGGTAGGCTTATGCATTAACGCCTCCGAGTCTTCAATGCACGGCCGAGCGCTAAATCACAATAATATTAGTCCCTCAGCCCGCTCCCAAAATGCCTGCCTCATGACAGCACGATCGAAAAAGTTGTGCTAAGTGAGGATCAGAAGATTATCGCACTTAAAATTGGCCGGAAGTTTCAGAAGCCGCCCCGTCGTGTGCGGCGCCACCGTCGATGTGGCACCCCGGCAGCATCCCATAATGTGACGTCACACACTGTTCGGATTTTCTCTCTCTAACAAGCAATATTAAAACGGTTGTAGCTTCGTAATTCTTTGAGATATCTGAATGGGATTTTCGTCCCTAGGCATATTTTTTTGCCTTCTTTCTTTTGGAGTATTCTTGTCGTAGCAGGCCCACGAACAAGCTCTTGACAATTAAACAATACTTACCTTCATAGTTTTAGATATGCAAAAATTAATAAATGGAGTAAAGTTCAATTAAACAACCATATTTATACTTTTTATTAACATAAATCAACACTTAATCTGTATTAATACAACACGAAACATTCTATTTTAATCATCGCGAACAATAGTGGACTTAAAACATGAAGGAAGAAGTAAGGTATTTTTGTATTAAGTGCAAGTGTTCGAGTCTGGCCATCGAAACGTGATACTGAGACTGTTTTTTCAAATTTCAAATATAAAACCTGTTTTTGGGGTTCCGTAGTCAACTAGGAACCCATATAGTTTCACCATACTGTCTGTCTGTCCGCAGCTAAGCTCAGAGACCTTAGTACTAGACAGCTGTAATTTGGCATGAATATACATATCAATCTCGCCGACAACGTGGTTAAATAAAAAACTGAAAAAAAAAATATTCCTCCCGTACACGTAAAGTGGGGAAGATTTTTATTTTGCTTCCTGCCTCTATCATGGGGTATCGTTTGATAGGAATTCGAAAAAGAATAGGGGTTTGCAAAAAGAAACAACACTTCATAGAATAAGATTGTTTAAACTAGAATTATTAATTAGCTAGCATAATAAAATTCATGTTTACCTATTTGTTATGAAAAACGGAGTTTATTCTGAGATCTTTTATTTAAATGTTCTTCAATTTAAAATTCCTTTGTATAATTATTTTGGTAATTTAAACTTGTTAATTTGATAGTTTTCGAACGTGTTACTTGTTATCCGCTTTTTTGGGGGTCTACTTTGAAATTCGATGGTCGAACTATGAATCGACCTATGTCTGCCATTTTCTTTTTTCGTAATGGAATGAAAGGGACAGTGCTAATAAAGTTCAAATATTCTGAACTAGTACTTTGTATACACTTGTGTAACTAGTAATAACCCCATACGAAGAAATGTCAGTGCTCTGCACCAAAATTAAAAAACTTCTTTGTCTCACGGAGTGAGCAAAATCGCATTTTGAACACTGTTTTCACGCAGCAAAATATGCTTGTTCGAGCTGCTGAGGTGAAAATTGTTTTACAATGTGCAATTCCATCCGTCCTTTTTTATATAAATTAAAAATGTATCAATAAATATTAGTAAGTATCTACTTACTTACATCTAAGTACAGTATTTTAGAATAGAATAGAATAGGAAAACTTTTGCAAAAAGAAACAAAATAGGTCCTGAAATCACTTGTTGCACGGGTTGACTGCCCGATGATGCGCTACTGAGACGAGGCACGCTCCGGTGCGTGCCCCCTCACGCCGATATTTATTTTATTAGCTGTTAAGAGTCCGCAGTAGGTAATAGCTCGATTCTCCATACAAACGTAAGTAAGTAGTTACGCTCTCATTTTAAAACTACGAAACTTTTCATGTACAATGACGTGAGGTATATCCAGGACTGTTATCAGTTTATGTAGCTTCAGATACCTAACATAGTAAAAAAATACAGACCTTACTTTTTTCACCCAAATCTTGTTTTTGCTGTATTTCGTTTGTTTTATAAACTGGAACTTTATAAACTAATTACAGACATAGATAGCTATACCTCATGCCATTGTAGCTATATAAAAAGTTTCGCCACAATCCAACACATAGTTTTAAAATGAGAACGAAACTCCGTTTGTATGGGAAGGTGAAATTAGGCCGAGCTTACTGCGGACTCTTTAGTAACGTAACAGAAAGGTTAAAAAAAACAATATTTAGTGGATGCGGCACACATAAACGTAAATAAAACCAATAATAATAATCATCTAATCGCGCATATAGGTAACTTAATAATAGTACTTAGCATTGTTTAGACGAACAATAAAATACAATATTCACATAGACAGTGACAACCCCAAATGTCACAGGAGACGTAAGCCCGTCTTCAATCATCACACTTCATCACATCACATCTTAAGGCGGTCATTGGAAATTATCGCGTGCTTTGAAACGCCGTTCTGACTACATTAAGAAACAATACGGTCTGATTTTCAGATATGTAATTCTTGACTATATGATTGTTCATCTAATTTTATCCATACATGACTACTCAAAATTTCCTCAAAAGAAAAAAAATCCAAAGTCGGGTCTGTATTTTCCTTTTTTTACTCAGCCTACTTAAACGAAACATTATTTTACGACACAATCAAGTGAAGAATACTATAGTATTTTATCTCATCTAAAATATCACTTTATGTAATTTTAATAAAACTTCACTAAGTTAGGTATTTATCGAAATTTGTCCAAAACAGCGATTCCCGAAGAGTGTAACGTAACATCCCTTTTTCTCGTGGGGGGAAGGCATCAACGAGTCTCTGTCTAGGGGGCCTGTACGACTCAAATCAAGGCATCCCCTTAACTGGCGCGGACTGCGGTGGCGTGCAATAGTAATCTTACAAGCCGGGTGTCAATAATTAAAATATGGGTGTCACACATTGGGATTGAGACGTTTATATTAACCAGCGACTCCGTCCGCGTGGAACTCTTTTATATCGTAGCACCATACAAACTTTCATAAACCCCTGAGGATGATTTCCGGGATAAAACTATCGTATGTCCATACCAACTCCATTTCAATCGGTTCAGCGGTTTAAGCGTGAAGAGGTAAGACAGACAAACACACTTTCGCATTTAAAATATTAACTAAGTATGGATTTAGGCACTTGGTAATAGACCAGCCAAAATCGACAGTCGACAATTACCTATTTCTTTTGAGAAGATTTTTCACCCTTGTCAAATAAATAGTTAAAACGTTTCAAAAATGCTTATTTCGATACAGTTAGTATCGAAATAAGTATCGACTGATTGACTGACCGAACTAGCAGAGAGTGTCAGATTTTAGTTTCCATTCCAATTGGATGGGGAATGTGTTTATGATACCAACCCGTCTAGCTCTAGAATCTCAGACAAGCTAAGAAACTAGACATTTGACAAACGGAGTGTGATTTTTGGGGTTAAAGCGCATTGCGATCGGTGCACAGTATGCACCGTAGATAAAATAGCACACCATCTCAGAAAAACAATACTCAGTGTAGCTCAGCTCGTCGGAGAGACCACATGGATATTGAAACTAATGTAGACAACCTGTAGTGCCATCTACTAGCAGTTTCTGGGAGACGTGATCAGTTGGCTGTGTTAAGCGGTGTGTTCTGTGAATGTCGAAAACAGTGTTGTCACTAGAGGGCGAAAGACAGGGCGGGCGGAGCTCCACTTGCGCGCGCAGCGTTACATAACGACAGTGGACGCTCAAGGGACGCGCGCAGCGGTGAGTGCGGGGCGCGGGGCGATCGATGCGCACCCGGGGGGAGTCAGTCGAGCGGCGAGCGAGCGACATGGCGGCGCGCCCACCCCGCGCGGCGGCCCCGCGGCCCGGGCCGCGCGAGTAGGTCGCCATGCGCGATGCGGTATGAGGCAGCGCCGCGCCCGGCGGGCCGGCCCCCGCTAGCGGCGCCGCCCCCGCCATGCGAGCGCCGCCGCTGCTGCTGCTGCTGCTGATGGCGGCCGCGGGCCTGGCCGTGAGTCCGCTCGCGCGCCTCAACCCCTGGCTGAGCGCGTGCGATCTGGAGGAGGAGGGCGCGAGCGGCGTGCCCGAGTGCGGTGGCACGGCGTGCGGCAGCGGCGGCGGCGCGGCGAAGGTGCTGCAAGCGCGCGACGTGCCGCTCCTGTGCGGGCTGGCAGCCGGTGAACGCGCGCGCCGCCTCGCCGAGCTGCGGCTGCGCGCCTGCTGCGAGCGCTCGTCCGCCTCCGCGTTAGACCGGAGCGCTCGCGCCGAGGTCCTCGCCGGTGGTGATCGCTGTGAGAGCACGCTGCACGACCTCCTCCGGCTCGACACGATGGTCGCGCACGTGCACTGCGACTTTGTCAACATCCTCCAACGCTACGACTGCGAGCAGGCTTACTCCGTTCACACGTGTGAAGACTGCCAGGTGAGTGAATCTCGAACTACTAGAACGATCAGTGTCCCCGTAGTACAGCATATCACGTGTAAAGGCGATTAAACCGGTTGCTGCTGCTCTATCAGTTTTTATTATAAACAGAATAAGTCTGAAAGTAGTGCCATGCGGTAAGTTTTAAACAGCTTATTTTCTTAGGTTTAGGTTAGTACCCGTTTCAGTTTAGGCAACACGGTATTCCAGCCAAGAAGTTTGAAGATTCCATTGAAATAAAATCATACAAAGCGAACGTTTCCAAAATAAATCAAGATACCTATTTGGACGGGTGGCTGTTTCGTTAGACTGCCGTGCCGTGTGGCCCTTGTTAAAATGACGCGTATATCGATCGAAGTGATGTGTCATCTTTGGTAACCCAAATACGATGAGCGTTGGAAAGATGTGGCGCTGGTGCGGCGCGATTGAGAGGAGTTACAGCGAGCACGAGGTCAGCTGCTGCCACCTGCGAGCGGTGCATAAGCTGCCTCCAATTCACGCTAGCATTGGGGAACCATTCTAAGTCTACTTGGATTGAATGTTTGTATCGTGACATTGTAATTTTCCGCATATTAACAGTATTCATAAATTCGAACGAGTGTGAGGACAACGATGGAAGTTAAATAAGGGATCTTCTATCGGCTTACAAATTATGTAATGTTCATTAAGGTTAATCTACTTAAAATCTGATTGTTTATACACTAACTCAAAGGAGCGTTTGTTAATTTCATTAAGATGAATAACTGCATTTGATTTTATGAAGAGCTAACCGGAACCGGGAATCGATCTAACTAAAAATAAAATAAAAAAGACACTACTCGTATTTAATTCTACTAATCCATAGGATCAATGTGAAGGATACAATCTCTCGAATATATATTTGGCCTTAGAAAGAAAAAGAAAACGTAGATCGTACGACTGCAGGTTTCTCCTTATTTCAACAGCTTACAACTGACTTCTCACCGTGTAGCGCTAAAGTATTGTGGTGATATGATAAGTTTGATGAGCTGTATCAGCTCTAAATATGCCTTTTCAAATAACGGTGCCTGTCAGATATAGTTAGAACGATAACAGTTTTATTTAGAATCTATTCTACCCCGAAGTGGAGATGTTAGCAATGTCATTCAGCTGGTTAGACACTTCACTACGGCTATACTATGTTTACATATCAACTCATGTTGCCACTTACCCCTAGAATTATAACTTAATGTCGAGATTCGTATCTAAGGTACAAGGCACAAGGCCAGTATAATTCGAATAGTGTTGTCAGTGCCAGCAAGGTGTGTTCCATTGTAAAAAGACGCAGGTCATGCCTTCACAGCACTTCATTCTCCAATAACTCTGTTAATTTATTTAATTACTAGCTTTTGCCCGCGGCTTCGCCCGCGTAGTAAAAGTAATTTTCCAATAATTGTTGAATTGCTACGCCGCCAACTAACCTACTACTACTAACTTCCCCTACTAATAACCCTTCGTCATAACCCATTATGGTAAATTAATTTTTATTTACTATTATATTTATGCCCGTGTGGTGGCGGGTTAGAATTTCACCACCCTCTTTCTTCCCGTGTGTGTCGTAAAAGTCGATTAAGAGAGCAGGGTTGAAGTGTGTTGTGGGTGATGGGCCAACAACCTAAGCAATATCACTTTTTGTCGATCTTTTATACCCACATTAATGCTAAAAACGGCGCTGGAACATAAAGTTCATGTGCTCTGCCTGCCCCTTTTGGGAATAAAGGCGTCAATGTATGTATGTACGTATTTCTGTTATTAAATTTACAATCATGATTAATGAGAATCTGTCCTCTGGAATAAAAGCTACTTTATGTTCATGAACACTAATGTTGAAATACCAAAATATCTCCACGAATTTCAAGTCAAATTTGTGGCCCGGACATTGCTATATAGGCTTGTTTCCTAAGATTTTTTTTCCATGCTTTTTGAACCAGTATTTAACATGTATACCCAAAAAATTGTTTTAATTTAACGGCGGCCAAAATGCTTAACTTATTAAAAGTAAGCAGATCTTCGTGCAGCACCTTGAATGTACTTATTACGGATGCAGGCACTTTCCCAATGTCTCCTACCCTCCCGTCCCGCCGCGCCGCCCGCACTCGCCTAGGTACCGATTGCTGACGATCGAGATGGCACCAAATACAAACTTTAAAACCTATAACCCTATATAATGCGGGTCTCGTTCCATACCTCAAAAGCAAAAATAGAACCCTTATTTATAGGATCACGTGTGGCTGTCTGTCAGTCCGTCTGTTACAACCGATTTGCTACGAAAAAAACTGGACCGATTGATTTGCTATTTGGCACAAATATTTTCATGAATTTTCATGTCCACAACATTACATTTCAACATCTATGTGATTTTCGTTATTAACGTCCTAAAAAACCGTAATAACAACGCCCATATTGATATTTAGACGCCACGTTGGAATGTAAAACAATAGATGCCTATGTTGATTTTCAGATTTTGTCACCACATGTCTCCTTTTAGGGGTTGAATTCTCAAAAAACCGGAAACACTTGTTTACTCATTTATCGTTAGGAATTATCCTGTGAATTCTCGAATAAAATTGTCTAACTAATCTTTTTTCTCCATACAAACTTTGGACCTCCTTTTTAACCCCTTTAGGTGTAATTATTTCAAAAACGCTGAAAGCACTTTATTTGTATATGAATAAGTAATCTGTCCACAAAGTTTTAAGTACGTAGTAGCTAAAAATAAGTTTCCCTTATACAAAATTTGGACCCTCATTTAACCCTCCTAGCAGTGAAATTTTATAAAACGCTGAAATTACTTTTTTTGTATCCTAATAAGTTATCTTCCTAAAAAGTCTTAAGTCTCTAGTTCAATAAATAATGTTTCCCCTCCATAAACATTGCATCCCTATTTAACCCCCTTAGGGGAAGAATTTTATAAAACGCTGAAAGTACTTTTTTGTAGCTTAGTAATAATATTCCTACAAAGTTTCAAGTCTCTAGTACAAAAAAATATGTTTCTGCCATACAAACTTTGCACCCCTTTTTTAACCCCCTTTGGGATAGGATTTCCAAAAGTCTTATCCCTTACCTACGTCATAAAAGGAAGTTCTGGTGTAAATATCAAGTTTGTAGTCCCAGTAGTTTTGAATACAAACTTTGCACCCCTATTAAATCTCCTTAGGGGTGGAATTTCAAAAACGCTAAGGATATTTTTATTTGTATCCTAATAAATAATCTTCCTACAAAGTTTCAAGTCTCTAGTTCAATAAATAATGTTTACCTCATACAAACATTGCACCCCTATTTGACCCCCTTAGGGTTAGAATTTTCTAAAACGCTGAAAGAACTTTCTTTGTATCTTAATAAGTAATATCCCTACAAAGTTTCAAGTCTCTAGTACAAAAAATAATGTTTCTCCCATACAAACTTTGCACCCCTATTTAACACCCTTAGGGATAGAATTACCAAAAATCCTTTCTTATCCTTTGCCTACGTCATAAAAGGAAGGTCTGGTGTAAATTTCAAGTTTGTAGTTCCAGTAGTTTTGAATACAAACTTTGCACCCCTATTTAACCCCCTTAGGGGTGGAATTTAGTAAAACGCTGAAAGTGCTTTTTTGTATCTTAATAAGTAATCTTCCTACAAAGTTTTAAGTCTGTAGTTCAAAAAATAGTGCTTCCCCCATACAAACTTTGGACCCCCGTTTTACCCCGTTAGGGGGTGAGTTTTGAAAAATCCTTTCTTAGTGCTCCCCTACACCTTATAAGGAACCTACGTGCCAAAATTGGAATCCGTAGACCCAGCGGTTTGGGCTGTGCGTTGATATGTCAGTCAGTCAGTCAGTCAGTCAGTCAGTCAGTCAGCTTCTTCTTTTATATATTTAGATTTACTAGCTTAGCTAGAAGCGTGGTTTTGCTTGCGTATTGTAAAGAACGCAGGCAAACCCATGGGATAAAATATAGCCTTTAAGCCGCGAGTGAAAGAATTTTTGAAACTTATAAACGTACTAGCTTCTGCCCGCGACTTTGTCCGCTTGGAAATCGATTTCTCGCAGCTCCAAGCAAACTTTCACCCCCCATTTTACTCCCTTAGGGGATGATTTTGGGGATAAAAACTATCATATGTCCTTCCCCGGGACTTAAACTATCTCTATCCCAAATTTCACCTAAATCTGTTCACGCGAGGCGGACAGCATACAGGGCATAAGATAAAGCGAGATAGACAGCAGTCTATTCCGCTCAATGTCATATGTTATGCCATGTAAGCATTCAACCATGATCGAAAGTTTGGACGCGGCTATAGACGGTCCAAGGCGTTATGTTTTTTGAATAATTGTGAATTAGGGAAAAAGAACACCTAATGTTTGAATTCTGTTTTCTGATTGGTCGGCTTTAATATCTAGCTGTATTCTGGTTAGTTAACAAATACAAATGTTTTTAAAAATAATTGTGATTGGTGAAATTTATACGGTGAAGTGTTTTGATTGGTCATAATAATTTTAGCTAAATATGTATACATATTTTCCCTAGGGGCTAAATGTGCTACTTTGGCCCCCTGAGTTTCCTGAGCCTAATATTAATATGACACACTTTTCGAGCATGACAAGCGAAAAGTTATTTAAGTTAATAAAATCACGTAAGTACCTACCTTTATTTTTTCCCTTATAATAAATCTCTAATTTGAAAATGGAATCAGCCAGTATCAAACTAAGCATTTACGTGTCCCGAATGATCTCGGCTTCCCATGAACGGAAAAACATGTAGATTTTTTCATAAGTACATTATTACTCTAGCTTCCGTTTAGGATAGTTTTTATCCAACTGCGACAGGTAATTAATTTTCGGAAACATTTGACCTCATTAAATTATTCAGTTCTTCTTCTTGAAATCATAGCCGCCATATCCGTCAACTGTCAGTGACGTCAAAATGGCGGACTTGCCATATCTAACTAACAGTAATAATTTCGATCCGGTGTTGTGATAGACCTTCACAAAACGCATATTAAATTCTAAAGCATTAAAAAATAATCGATTCTGATATGGAAACTTATACGCGCTAAATTCGTATTGAGGCGTAATTTTAATAAATGTATCAACAAATTTCAACAAAATAGCGTCAAAAGTCTGACTCTTCCTTTTTTTTAAATGGCATGGCCTAGCGTTGTCTCGCGTTCAGCCAAAACGTCTAGGTTTATGAGTTTCAGCAAGATTACACGCTGAGTATTTGTCACGATACTTAACCACACTTAACGGCTATTACAAGATGGCGCGGGAGCTCTCTCGATTTTTCTCGCACTATACGTCTCTTTCTAAGTTGTATATTACGAGAGAGACGGATAGTTCGAGAAAAATAGAGAGAGCTCGCGCGCCGTCTTGTGATAGCCGTGCTGGTTTGCCAGTATTTATATTTATCAGCAATAAACAGTAAAACTATATTAAATCAGTAAAGAACGGGCCCCTTTTTTTAAAAACATTAATTATTAAGCGCGTCAGTAGGTATCAAGGCGGTATTTTACTTCGTACTTCGCGCCTTCAAGTTGACATTCAGCCTATATAGAGACACAGGAATCGGCCAACATACAGATAAAACTTTTATCATAAAGCCTGCAATACACATTCCTTAAGTTGACAATGGCGGGAACATACAGAAGATCGGCAGAATGTGATAGTGCGATCTGAAACATTGCAATATGAAAAAATAAACATATTATTACTTTAATATTTTTAATAATTACATTAATTACCTTTAATAGAAAGGGACTCGGACTCGCGTTATGGTTCTAGAACTTAGTTAGTGGTTAGGTATAGCTTGGAAAATATAAATTCAGACGTTAAAAAAGAGATCTTTTGTTCCGCGTAAACACTTACCGGTCAATGGGTACCTACTCCGGGTACTCGAAAGGATTTAATCTCTTAATTATATACACATCTTTACCTGAGAGTCGGAGTGACTGATGATTGAGTGAAGATGATTTCAGTCATCACGTTTGTATTTATTTAATATAAAACAGTGTTATATTACAAATATGTAGAGAAGAAGATACATAAAAATTTTATGCTGCAGCCTGTGTCCTACCTGTTGGATCTATGGCCACAAACATCTACTAAACTATTACCCCATACTCGTACAACGAGTTTTGTCCCTACCTTACTAATTTAAACATCAAAGAAAAGAATTTTAACGGCATTTTAGCTAAAATAGGTTTGTTCAACGTTTTACTTGAAAGGTTAAATTAGAACTGCATGTGTCCTATGTCCAAAATAAGAAATTCGTTAACTCCCACCACATTACCATGCAAACGAAGTCGCAGGTACAGCTAGTATATATATATATATGGCGGCCAATACACGGTGACTAAATACTGATGACCCATATCACAATCCGGATCAGAGAATGCATAATAGGGAATATTACTCAAAACTCTGCGTAGGGTAGGGGGGCGACACTAGCAGATACCGTAAAGCCTGCATCACACTATATATACTCGCTCATCTATACTAAATGTAAGAAAACTCTCCGAGATGCCCTTCAAAAAATGTCGTACGAAGACACAGAGAACCTATTTATTGTTCTAAAATGAATCCTGATTTATGTAAATAAAATAAATACTTTGTACGTATAGTTATTAAGTTTTGTACTGTATTTAAACGTAGATTTTTATGGTTTGCACGTAAGTTTAAACTATACTGATCATTCCTACCGCCTGAAACACAGGTTATCCTAGTTCAGGCTCTCGCAAAAATGTATCCCTTAATATAATATTTTAGTACTAAGCCATTTTTCTGTAAAATACGTTTTTAATAATAAATTAATATTAATATATATAAATACACTACAAAAACTTATGATACTTGTTTGCCAGTATTTGCAGCAATACTCAGTATGGAAGCAGTTTAAATTGGTCCTGTAAGCCCGCATCACACTGGCGCGGCCTGGCCGCGGCGGACAATAGTAAATTTGTCCGCCGCTGTCAAATTAACTATTGTCCGCCACCGCAGGCCGCGCCAATGTGTGGCAGGCCTAAACAAAGCACCTTGACACATCATGTCATATGTCATATTTATTGGTATCAAATAATTCGTGAAAATATGTTAAATTATGATAATTTTATTATTATTCAGGTAGTAAAAAAGCTGTAGGTAATTTGAATACCTACAGAGCTTTGAAGGACTTGTCAAAATACTGACGCAATAATTAATTGGCGTTTAAAGCCTGTCACAGACTGGCGCGGCCTGCGGTGGCCGCCAACAGAAAATTTGACAGTTAATTACAAGTTTACTATTGACCGCCGCGGCCAGCCCGCGCCAGTGTGATGCGGGCTTACAGGGCCAATCTATACTGCTTGCTTCCATACTGAGTATTGCTGCAAATACTGGCAAACAAGTATCATCAGTTTTTAATCACCGTGTACGGCTGTCTCGTCTATGCCACCTAAGTATAAGATATGTCACCCAAGATTAGAGGAAAAGGAGGTGATGGGAGGTTTTTTTTTGAAGTCTTTTTTGCTTTGCATTCTGCATAGTGGCTTGAACTCGCGTTTTTTTATATACGAAGTAAAGGTTTAATATCTAAGGATCTTCAAATCTGTTTAAATGCCTTAAACTAGATTTGTAGGAAGATTAACACTCACGAAATCACACTTAGGTACCGTCTTTTGTTCGCGAGTATATTATGGATCTAGATAAGTGAATATTACGTTTCTATTCAGCGCTGTACTGTCCCATTTCTTTTCGCGTTTTTCATTTTCTGACTTCAGGCAAGTTGACTACCTACTAAGGCTGAGGTAGTTGGCTTTTGTGAACCGGCACAATTAATGTCCTGTCTTTAAAATTAATTTTGGTTTCCCAATGCACAGCACAAAAACTCGACAAAATAATTAAATATTAGACAATTTGAATTACAGTTTATAGAATTATATATTTTTAAGGCCAACAGCTGTACAAATACTCATTTAAAATAAAATCGGCCAAGTGCGTTCGGGCCACGCTCAGTGTAGGGTTCCGTAGTTGCCTGTCTTTCTTATTAGTTACATCGACACGCGCGCGCCAACTAAATGGTTGCGTCGGCCGAATTTGTACGAAAGTTGGCCTTTCTGAGTACATTTTAAGTTGGTCGACTATTACTCGGTAACTAGTTACTCGTATGCCTACTTAGCGGTGATAGTTTTCCTTTTAAATTCATTATATGTACTACTGCCACGATTTTACCAGTAGCAGCCATTTAGCCGGCAGGGGTGGAACACATGACAAAAATGTGGGCATTCAAGCCCAATATCTCGCAAACGAATCACTAATTTGAAAAATGGTTTTAAAAAACCCATAATATTTTTGAACAAGCTATCCAACAATCCCCACTTTAGGTGTAGGGGAAGTAACCCAAAAAAAACTTGTCGGCGTGATTGATTTAGGTATACACCCATGCTGAATTACTGTAGTAATGGTTACTGAGCTAAGCCGAAGACAGACGGACGGACGGATGGCCAGACGGGCATGGCGAAACTGTAAGGATTCCTTGTTGACTACGGAACCCAAAAAATGTTACGTCGATAGAATAGATTCAGGGCTACGCTGTATGAGTTAGTTTTGACATAATCTGTTTTTAGTGCCTATAGGTAGTAAGGAATACGTCCCGGTGCCCGACATTGCCCTAATACATGACGCTTTCAATATTATATCACAACGATACAGATACGTGTCAAGTATTAGGCATTAAGGTGTCGAGCACTGGCACATTTTCCGTATAATTATGCATTCTAACTTCGATTATAGAACGGACATGTCGGACCTGTAGTGGTGCAGTTTTGACACTGACAAAATTAATAAATAACGGTTTACATCACTAAATATACATACCTGTATTTTATGTATTTAGTGCAGGCCGACCGTAACACGGCTTGGGGGCGGGGGAGAGGGTTTTTTTAGCAATTCGCAGTAAACAGTACTCGCTCGACCGACAACTTAATGAAACAAAAATATTGTGGGTCAAGACGAAAGCAACTCAACTATGCTTAGTAATTATTTAAAATAAAACTGGTCGAACCTGTCTAGGTCGAGCGTGGGTTATTAAAGATAGACCTTTGTGTAACATCGCACTGTATAATTCCTTAACCCACTTAGCGCCAATCACGACACATGTGTGTCGTTCATGGCGTAAGTGCGCTACGGGCTTTTCGTTGCTACGGACTACGGCTTTGCGCTGCGACAGAATGGGTTAACTTTTGTAAGGCACAAGCTAAACGCTATTAGAGGTTCTCGAAGACCTTATAGTGGTGTATATGTACAAAAAGATGTTGAGGAAAATAGGCCTTGTGAATGCATAATATTTTTACGTAACCATTGATCATAAAATGACAGTTGCAACTCGCTATGCGTGCGACAAATACCATTTCTAGGGGACGTAAAATGTTCAATATACTCACCACGGGCGGCAGTAAAGAAAATCAGGTCGCATATTTATCGCCTATGCCCCGCCCCGGGCGTCAAATAGCTGCGAGTAGAGGCATTCTTTGGTTAATATCTAAAAATTAAGAGGCAAGTGAGAATTAACCATTTTAATTTAGAGTTGTAACTTCGACACAACGCGCTGCTTTTATTTAACCCTTTCAAGGCCTTTACTAGACTAGACTCACACATGAGTCTACGAGCGAATACTACTACAAAGCAAACAAATACTGGCATGAAACAGGGCCTAGCGAGCGCTTTATTCGCAGGTGTTTTCCTATACTTAGCGGGAAACCCAAGGCATCGGGTACGAGGGCAGCTCTACGAATTTGATAGCAGTGAATATGTAGAATAGGCTATTCTACATATTTTTTATATTTTGTAAAAGGTTCGTGTAGATTCGATAGTCAACTAGTATTTTTGTTACATCATAATAATATCGCTTTATGCAAATAAATAATGGTTCAAAATTGAATGATATACATATAACATACACCTAACCTAACCTAACCTAACCTAACCTAACCTAACCTAACCTAACCTAACCTAACCTAACCTAACCTAATCGCGCCAGCCGCCATTATCGTGACGTCATAGAGCATAAAAGCAGAAATATATAAACGTCAAATGTGCATACTGCCTGAATACAGCATGTTCTTTAGCATAGTCCTCTATGCTATACTTACGTCACTCACGACTCTCACGAGACAACAGTGGCGGTCGGTGTTTTCGACCACATGACATAAAGATAATAAAACTACGATTTTTATATTATAATAATAATAAATCTTAAGTTATTATAACAAAATATTCGTAGTTCGGTAAAAACTATATAAAAAAAGGTAGGGTTACACTCCGGGAGTGCCGGCGTAGGAGAAAACTTGCGAATTGCTAAAAAAAACCCCTCCCCCGCCCCCAAGCCGTGTTACGGTCGGCCTGTCTCGAATCTCACCTTACACATCATACTATGGTAAATCTTACGGTAACCTCCTACGCTCCTACGCTCCTACACCTGTGGCGAGTTTAACAATTTTACCCCATGCAAAAAAGTACCCTAGAGAACAGTACGCTGAAAGAAGTTTTCACTTCAAAAATACGTTGACAATTTAATTTTGATAAATGAAAACCTATTGTTGAGCCCGTGTTGATTATGAGCATTCCAATGCTCATAATAGGCTGGTTGCATGTTACACAATAGTGGGTAGCGCATTACTTATTTATAACGACGAAGTTAATGGACTGGTAAACGTTTGAAAGCTTTCACCTTTCAGCCGCAGGTGCTCGGGAAGGGGAAACGGTTACAGTTTCTGACATGCCACCTCCTTGTCCTCTAACTGCCCTGCTTAGTTACACAACTTCTAAGAAGCATCTTTATTTATAAAAAATATGTGGATTGGATAAGTCAGTGTTGGGCTTTTTTAATCGAAGCGAGTAAAAAACAATACTTTGTCGGCCTGTAGCAAAAATTTGGTGGCTCTATTGGTTAATGCGACAATGGGCTGATCACATATCGTTATGAGGTCCAGACACAGATCATGACTTTAATAATACTGTCATTGATCCTTCACTCGAACTTTTCAGTAGTACCTAATTACTGATTAGAGATAAGATTAACTTACAATCATTACCTACTCGTAAAGTGAGTATGAATATCTGTCAATTTAGACCAATTTGACAGGGCTGCTTTCCCACGAAGCTTCACCCATACGTAGATACATATGTATGGTAGGTTTCATTGTCGAACGAGCGAGCGAAGCGATGGAAGTTCTATGCTTCAGCTTGGGCCGGTAATCGTTCGTATGTTCGGTGTCTGTCACCGGTAATAAGAGACTCCTAAGTTATTTTCTTTAGCTATTAATGGCAACAGGTTTTTTCTCACATATTGTATTACATCGCCAAGAATTTCTAGTGTGAAGTGGTAAAAACGCTATTTTGGTTCACCTACTTATTGTTTGAAAATCATATAGTTCGCATAATTATAAACAGCAGACTCACTTCGACGTCGATGCATTGTAGTTTTTTTATGAAAAATAAGACCGGGTTGCACTCCGGGAGTACCGACAGAAGTGAAAACTTTAATATTAACGTTGTGCCTTTTTGATATTTTGGAATGGTTAGGGAATCATTTTGCACGAATTGCTTTAATTATCAATATAATAAAAAAAAACGAATTGCTTTTTTAATTTTTGTATATAGCTACCGATTGAATAGGCGTATAATTTTTCCACCTTTCTGAAAGTATCATATACGTGTACATACCTACGTATAGTTTCTGTAATTTGTTAAGGAGAAGTCGATAAATTTTTCTTTTTATATAGATTTTTTTCATTTCTGGTATAAAGACATATTAACGAAAAATTCCAACACAATTCCAACACAAGGCAATTGTAAGCTACCGTTTAAGCTTACAAAAGCCTTTACCAACAGTATTACGGTAACTACCGACTTTCACGAATCCTGACCCACGTGAGAGTACATTAATTCATTGACACGATACACTCCTAGCGCCACGCCGTAGTCGTAACAGCCCCATTCGAGGCCAATGAGTCACGTATGAGCCTCGCATCTACGAGCTATTTCCACTACAAAGCGGAAAAACGATGCACGTAGCGATGTGCATGGCCTCGAATGGTTTAAACTCCATATATAGCGAACGCCCGTAACGCCGTTGCACTAATTGGGTTAACCCAGTCGAAGCCGAACTATATTGCATATGCAATGTCGTAGCAGCAACACTTTCACTGCCAGGAACCCGCCTAGCGGGAGAGTATGTTAAGTAACACATTCACTGCAAACAATTTCGTAGGATTCGTGACCTGAAAAACATGAATTGTGAAAACTCGCTCGTAGGCGAAAGCGACGAGCATGCTACGAGCGGAGCGCCCGCCGAGCGAGTTCCTGGCACTCAATGCGTTAAGGGGATGCCTTGACTTGAGTCGTACACGTCCCCTAGACAGAGACACGCTGATGCCTTCCGCCCACGAGAAAAAGAGATGTCACACTCTTCGGGAATCGCTGTTTTGACAAATTTTGATAAATTCTAACTTAGTGAAGTTTTATTTAAATTTCATCAAGTGGAGATGTGATAAAATACTATAGTATTAACTTGACAGTGTCGTAAAATAATGTATCGTTTGAGTAGGCTGGGTAAAAAAAGGAAAATACAGACCTAACTTTGGACTTTTTTCCATCGAGGAAATATTAAGTAATCATGTATCTATGAACTCAGATGAACACTCATATAGTCAAGAATCATTTATCTGAAAAGTAGACCTTATTGTTTCTTAATCTAGTCAGAACGGCGTTTCAAAGCACGCGATAATTTCCAATGCACCGCCTTAAGTGCCGAATTCATCGAAAATCGCTCCTAGGGACTTGACCCATTCATTATCGCCGGCCTTCAATGCATAAAATATAAGTGTTCTAAGAGTGCACTTAAAGCTATGGAGATATGCATTCTCTGGTTATCCAGCCCCCACCCATTAATTACCATAATAGCCGGCTTGATTACAGCGTGGCTGGGGTTTATCAGTCCTATAAAACAAGTGTAACTTGTCAACTTTGAGAATTTGGCAGCGGGCGCCATCGCGGGCACATTCTAGTTTTCAGTAGGTAAGCCTAGTCCCAGTCTATGTATCTTATATTCTGGCTATATTTCGAGCTCATCGTTTTCAGTAGGTAAGCCTAGTCCCAGTCTATGTATCTTATATTCTGGCTATATTACGAGCTCATCGTTTTCAGTAGGTAAGCCTAGTCCCAGTCTATGTATCTTATATTCTGGCTATATTACGAGCTCATCGTTTTCAGTAGGTAAGCCTAGTCCCAGTCTATGTATCTTATATTCTGGCTATATTACGAGCTCATCGTTTTCAGTAGGTAAGCCTAGTCCCAGTCTATGTATCTTATATTCTGGCTATATTACGAGCTCATCGTTTTCAGTAGGTAAGCCTAGTCCCAGTCTATGTATCTTACATTCTGGCTATATTACGATCTCATCGTTTTCAGTAGGTGGGACTAGTCCCAGTCTATGTATCTTACATTCTGGCTATATTACGAGCTCATCGTTTTCAGTAGGTAAGCCTAATAGTCCCAGTCTATGTATCTTATATTCTGGCTATATTACGAGCTCATCGTTTTCAGTAGGTAAGCCTAGTCCCAGTCTATGTATCTTATATTCTGGCTATATTACGAGCTCATCGTTTTCAGTAGGTAAGCCTAATAGTCCCAGTCTATGTATCTTATATTCTGGCTATATTACGAGCTCATCGTTTTCAGTAGGTAAGCCTAGTCCCAGTCTATGTATCTTATATTCTGGCTATATTTCGAGCTCATCGTTTTCAGTAGGTAAGCCTAGTCCCAGTCTATGTATCTTATATTCTGGCTATATTTCGAGCTCATCGTTTTCAGTAGGTAAGCCTAGTCCCAGTCTATGTATCTTATATTCTGGCTATATTTCGAGCTCATCGTTTTCAGTAGGTAAGCCTAGTCCCAGTCTATGTATCTTATATTCTGGCTATATTACGAGCTCATCGTTTTCAGTAGGTAAGCCTAGTCCCAGTCTATGTATCTTACATTCTGGCTATATTACGAGCTCATCGTTTTCAGTAGGTAAGCCTAGTCCCAGTCTATGTATCTTATATTCTGGCTATATTTCGAGCTCATCGTTTTCAGTAGGTAAGCCTAGTCCCAGTCTATGTATCTTATGTTCGGGCTATATTACGAGCTCATCGTTTTCAGTAGGTAAGCCTAGTCCCAGTCTATGTATCTTACATTCTGGCTATATTACGAGCTCATCGTTTTCAGTAGGTAAGCCTAGTCCCAGTCTATGTATCGTATATTCGGGCTATATTACGAGCTCATCGTTTTCAGTAGGTAAGCCTAGTCCCAGTCTATGTATCTTATATTCTGGCTATATTACGAGCTCATCGTTTTCAGTAGGTAAGCCTAGTCCCAGTCTATGTATCTTACATTCTGGCTATATTACGAGCTCATCGTTTTCAGTAGGTAAGCCTAGTCCCAGTCTATGTATCTTATATTCGGGCTATATTACGAGCTCATCGTTTTCAGTAGGTAAGCCTAGTCCCAGTCTATGTATCTTATATTCTGGCTATATTACGAGCTCATCGTTTTCAGTAGGTAAGCCTAGTCCCAGTCTATGTATCTTATATTCGGGCTATATTACGAGCTCATCGTTTTCAGTAGGTAAGCCTAGTCCCAGTCTATGTATCTTATATTCGGGCTATATTACGAGCTCATCGTTTTCAGTAGGTAAGCCTAGTCCCAGTCTATGTATCTTATATTCTGGCTATATTACGAGCTCATCGTTTTCAGTAGGTAAGCCTAGTCCCAGTCTATGTATCTTACATTCTGGCTATATTACGAGCTCATCGTTTTCAGTAGGTAAGCCTAGTCCCAGTCTATGTATCTTATATTCGGGCTATATTACGAGCTCATCGTTTTCAGTAGGTAAGCCTAGTCCCAGTCTATGTATCTTATATTCTGGCTATATTACGAGCTCATCGTTTTCAGTAGGTAAGCCTAGTCCCAGTCTATGTATCTTATATTCTGGCTATATTTATTACGAGCTCATCGTTTTCAGTAGGTAAGCCTAGTCCCAGTCTATGTATCTTACATTCTGGCTATATTACGAGCTCATCGTTTTCAGTAGGTAAGCCTAGTCCCAGTCTATGTATCTTATATTCTGGCTATATTTCGAGCTCATCGTTTTCAGTAGGTAAGCCTAGTCCCAGTCTATGTATCTTATATTCTGGCTATATTTCGAGCTCATCGTTTTCAGTAGGTAAGCCTAGTCCCAGTCTATGTATCTTATATTCGGGCTATATTACGAGCTCATCGTTTTCAGTAGGTAAGCCTAGTCCCAGTCTATGTATCTTATATTCTGGCTATATTACGAGCTCATCGTTTTCGGATTTGATGTGGTGAGCGACCATATTTGGGCTATCACAGAGCTAAATATTACGAACTGTTATATTCAATTTTATATAAATAATTCCACGCATACTATATAGTGTACCAATAACAGTACGATTGTAAACAAGAGCCGCCGCACTAGTTGCTGTAATGTGCAGGCGCATTTAATTTAAGGACTTCTAATTATTAGTTTTTTCGTTTGAACTCGTTTTCTTCTAAACAAGCGAAAAACGCCGAGCAAAGCTCTCACTCTCGGTCTCCCAGGACTGTAAGTAAAAGGCAGTTAAAAATACTCTTAAGGCCTGCCACACACTGGCGCGGCCTGCGGTGGTGGACAATAGTAAATTTGACAGCGGCGGACAAGTTTGCTATTGTCCGCCGCGGCCAGGCCGCGCCAGTGTTATCCAGGCTTAAGAAGTTGGCTCTTTCTTTCCCGAGTCATATCGTTGACGTTTCCTGACATTTCATTTCATTCGATCGCTTTAGGCCTGTAGCAGGCCGCAGGCCGCGCCAGTGTGAGGCAGTCCTAATACTTTAAAATGGTTTTTTGAGACAGGCCCACCGGGCACGAGTAATTGGCGGCACGGTGGCCCGACACAGCCAATTGCGGGCCACCGTGCCTTAGTCTTCAGCTGTCACAGTGTGTCACAGTATGTCAAGCGAATATTGTTCGGACAGGCGTATCTTTACTTTCGTAATCATTGGGTCTAAATTAATTTAATAATCATATATAAGCCCAACAGGCACACAATTCAGCGAAGCTGGCCTGCGAGTTTAGACGGCGCTTAAAGATACTTCAATCAGCTGTTTTAAGGCAAACATCCCTCATCCATCATTTGTATGTACAAAAGTTACACAAGAAGCGTTTCTAACGGCAACCAGACTTTCCTACGCCAGTATTGGAAACACCTTTGACAAGTTTCGCCTTAGTTCATATATTTTTCTTGTTTATATATAGACCGTAATAGTTTTCAAATTTCTTACGAATTTAGGTTCAGTGTTTGTATATTACATTTTATATAGTGCATGGCGCTCCCGATGGCATGTTGTATGTGCAGCAGAACATTTACAACAACAAGAGGCCTACGCATACACCAGTCTCGCATTCATCAGGTTCGTATTCTTCCCGCCCCTCCCTAAACTTCAGTAAGGCATCGCCTTCATCGTCAATGCGACTCCTCTTCACGCTCGCCTCGGCCGGCGCAAACAGATAACGTCCTTAATCAAACAGATAACGTCCTTAATCAAACAGATAACGTCCTTAATCAAACAGATAACGTCCTTAATCAAACAGATAACGTCCTTAATCAAACAGATAACGTCCTTAATCAAACAGATAACGTCCTTAATCAAACAGATAACGTCCTTAATCAAACAGATAACGTCCTTAATCAAACAGATAACGTCCTTAATCAAACAGAAACTGACCCGCTCGCATTGCTCTTCAATATTGGTACATGCAAACACAGCCTGCAAAAAGTAAGCGTTAGCCGATGGAATTTGTTTGCCATCAGGTTAAAGATTACTGATAGGTAATATTAGGTAGAGGTAGGTTCAAAATACATTATCTGACATTGAATGGTGATCTGAATAGGTAGGTAGGTGTATACGTCGGGCTCTGTGAACTCTAGAAATCGCGAGCCAGTATCAAAAACATGGTTTAATTTTTATAATATGACTCGTAAAAAAAATATTTACCGAACCTGCTTATTGAGTATTGATTCTAGACACAAGGTGAAGTACAGAACTTCGATCACTTTGCTCGCTCGTTCGAATATTGAATGCAAACGAACGTTATGTTACAATGTAGCTTTCAAAATTGTGAAATCATCTGCCAATCTAGGCTGCTAGGGAGGTAAATAAGCGTGACGTCATAATAATAATTTCCATCCTAGTTGAACCAGCCGAGCGAATTATTTGAATAAACTGTCATAGCTATCGAGTGTGACACACCGAAAACACGTACGTAGGTGGTGATGCCTGAATGACTACCGACCTGTGAGAACTAGGATGAATAGGACCCGTGGGGATGGGCCGGCCAAACCTCCCCTTTCATGGGACTTATCAACAATCGTGCTTTATAAAATCTGTTGAATCCGCTTATGCAACATTTGTGACTCAAAACGAATGTCACGCAGGGATTTAGCTGCGAGCGCGACTAATATACACATAGAGTTGTCCGCGTCGCGGCCTCGCATTTATCACTGAGGTAGAAGATAGCGAAACTGACAGCAACATTGCATGGTTTAAATTTTAATATCCAAGCATAACGATAACCCTCGAAAGCGCCGTGGAATTGAATTGACGGGAAAATCAAAAGAATTGGCGAATTACATTTAAGTCCGGGTACTTAAATATGTAAGATTTCAGTGTAAAAGCAAGTCATATTTTCTAATACAAATATTTATTCTGCAAATATCAGTTAAATGCTCTCTAACACACTCACTGCCAAGAATGTAGATGAATGTAGCCGATCCCGTGCTTTCCCGCTAAGTAACGCTTCATTTGGATTTGAAGCTGCTACGAACTACGGCGTAGCGCTACTGTGCATGATGCCCGTAGACCAAGTTATTCTGTACACGGATTGTACAGCGCTTCTTAGAATCGTTACGCGCTACGCTCGTAGCAGATCCCGTGGGTTTCCCCGTATGAAGTAAAAGTAAAGGTGTTACAAGGGTTCTTCAAGAGCGTATGCTACTAGTGGTAGCAAAAGCTCTTGAAGGGTTTACGACAGCGCAGTCTGCTTATCCCTTCAACCTTCAACACAGTCACTGCCTACAGTTTTGTAGTTGCCACCATGTATTTATAATCAACCATCTGGTCACAGACATTGGACCCTTTGAGCGGGCTGTGGAATTTATAAGTAGCAGTTCAGCTTAATAGTTGACGCCATGAAAGGATAAAACGGTATAAACCAATAGGTACTCGTACCTACCGTTGTCCTATTATCTCAAAACCTCAAGTCCAGGAATTCGGTTTCAGTGGTCTTAATTTTGGGAACAGGAGAGACTCTGGCCTTTAATTATTATTACTTGAGTATTGAAGTTGAAGTAAGTTACAATAAAAGCAACCCATGAGCCCGATTTTTTTCTGCCCGAACACATCCCGAAACAATTTGACTGCTTTGCCCAAAGGTTGACAGGTAGAGAATGCTTACGGCATTAAGTCCGCCTTTTGTACGATAAGTTGTTCTTTTGTGCAATAAAGATTAAATAAATAATAAATTAATAAATAAATTTTAATAAAATAGAGAAAATTATGAGAAAATATGCGTGCATCGTTGTTATATAGAGATTAACTTCTATTTCATTCTACTAATTTAATTTCGAAATTAATTTACATCTCCTAATTCACGTTGTGCCAATAAGTGGGTATAAGTACAAATTACACTCGTAGGTATTACTGTAACGCCAGTATTAGTTAATGTGTGGTTAATGTTGTAATTGATTAAAACTGATTAACAGTGTACTATCTAGTTTTATATTGCAATGCTATAGATAACCATTAATCAACATTATTATATTTGAATTAGTATCATTTAAATGACCGTTACAATTTTACTTTACCTAAAGATCAATTAACTAATCTATTGTATTTGCCCTGCTCAAATGTAAGTTTATCGCGATAGCTTGAGAAAATAGTTTTCGCTATTTTAAATACTCAGTTAAATTTAGATAACGTTATCTAAATGTTTTGATACAGGATTTCAACCTATGTCGTACGTACTTGTGGAGAAACAGACTTAAGCTCTGCGGAAAAAGGGGTGGGGTAAGGGATGGGAGGCTTAAATTCGAATCGTCCGTCCTTTCCCGATAAGCACCAACCAACTGCTGTTAGGTATTACTAAAACAAGAAATACCATTATTACAATTACGTAACAGTACTGTCACTTTAATTGATAAGATGTATTGGCAGATCTATTTAAGCCACACCATGTGGCCGCTCGCAAGATACCTCGCAATAAAGGCGGCCTTGTCAGAGGCACAAATGTGATCTATAATTTCATAGGTGGTGTACATAATTCAGACCAGAGTCGGCCGGCGAAGATAAGTCGTAAGCCCCGAAGTCGGCTGAAAGCAAAGTGTGGTCGCGGCCACCGGCTTGGGAATGAAGTTTCATTCAAAAACACGTCAGGGATTGAGGTTAAGTGGCCTTGCGCAGGCGTGTGCCGCGCGCATGCGCCCCTCACCGTCTCGCAATGATTTCACCTACCTTTCGTAGCAATTTGAATCTTACATTCCTTCCTTTCGACAATACCTACTATTACTGTTTTTACCATCACCCACCGTAGGTAACAGGCAGCGTCTACGTTGAATGATTTAAAACTGACATTAATGCTCTGTCCGCTGAAAGTATATAAAGGAAATCGTTAATTTGTATAAATTCTTCTATATTTACTCGTAACACTTGTCGTTATTTAACTGGTTCACCAGTGCTATGTCTATAGACGATGCAACATAAGGCATAATGACGACTGAATTGAGTTACCACATATGGAATAGAAGCAATTCAAGTTTTTGATATTTAACGTAGGTAATGATTTAACTACTTGGCTTTGAAACCTTGCTCTTTTATAGCTATTTTATAAACGACAACGACTAGGTATTATAATCATATCAACTCGCGTGAAATTATGCGCACCATAGTCAAGTTTCCAATACGCGTAGGTACCTAAATACCGTCGTGGTATGGCTAGTGATTCACAAAGAGAACCAAAGGCTTTGGAATTACAGTCTCGAGGTTTCCACACTCGCAGAAGTCTTACAAGACCTTCATAAAACTCTGCACCTAAGTATATTGCTTTGAAAAAATTCCTAACACTTTCGGGCACGTTTTTTTCTATCGAAAGGGAACTGTGGAACAGAAAATCGACATTCGGAATGAGGTAGCATGACTTGCTGCGACAAGGCAGTCGCGAGTCTTGTCCCACTCACATTCGAATATTAGAAGAGGAAAGTAGATTAAATCGACTCGCGTCGCGTCTCAGTATCAGTTCTAGTCCACACAAAATTATATCGGCTTGTGCATGAAATGATAAGATTACAAAATTGTAGAATGTAATGGATGTAGGCGGTGTGTGAAGGAGCGAGCGTGGCCGGCCGTCTCCGCGGCCGCGGCCTAACGCCGCCGCGCTCCCGGAGCGCCTTGTGACCTACTTGTATGGCACGACCCACATTTACACACTTTCCACTATTTTAATACATCTGCGACTCGATGCGCTTTACGATCATTATTATATTAAAAACGTTTCCTTTGGTTCGTCTGAGTACGAGGCAATGTCTAGGTGTTAAATTACTTTACAGTAGGTATTAGATGACCCATTTGGGTCTGTGAAATCCTACTGATATTATAAATGCGAAAGTTTGGATGTTCAGATGTTTGTTACTCAATTACGCTTGAACGGGTCAACCGACTTGGATGAAATTTTGCACGAAGATAGTTTATAACCTAGATTTAAAAAACGGATGGTTTTTATCCCGGGTCCACGCAGATGAAGTCGCGGTCGGAAGCTAGTAAAAATACATAAATTAACACTTATTAGCTAATGCAATAGAGAGCGCATGAACCTAGAGGATTCACATTCTGAAATTGCATATAGAAGAATATATAAAAAACGCTTCTGATTCCCCGGAATGCAAACAAAATACAATACCTAATAATCTAGCCTAGAATCCTAAAGTCATTATAGTATTTTATGCAATCGTTATATAATGTATACTTTTTCAGTCGAGTACCACGTTTAAGCCACGAGGTTTGCTGAGTGGCCTAATTAAGGTATGAGACTAAAAAAAAGCTAATTTTATAACTATTGTATACAATACTTTGTCAACGAGTCAACTGAACTAATTAAACAAACTTGGTATCTATTGAAAATCTAAGCCCTGCTGAAACGAAGCGCAGCCAACGGCTTTTTCTTTTTGGTCGTTGATGTCTTTTCTTTTCTTATGTATGTCAAATTCATTATAGTTCAGTAAAGGCGCCACGTGTTTGGTCGAATTCGGAACATAATTTATATGTGTGTAAACTGTTAAATATTGTGTGTCTACCAGAAAAATGACAATATTTTGTTCCTGATCGATATTGACTTAACCCGTATTGTATCAGTATTGATACGTTACGTGTAACTTTTTCTACAAAAGTGATATGCCCTAACGTGCATTCGAAGATTTACGCAGGTCTGTTATTCACAAGGTGGTATCTCGGGCCAACTAAGTACAGCGATTTAGGTTCGCGTCTTTTGATTTTTTTTCGCAAAATAGTTTACTTAATTGTTTGGACTCGTAGCCTGGCCTGGTTAGCACCAAACCGTCCGTAATCTTACGCCGTGTTCGTTAAAATCGGAATAATGTTGCTGCCGCTGCCATATTTTACGGTGATCGATCTGTTATCGTATGTTGGTGCGACTCGCCCTTAATCCGCATATAAACGGTTTCTCCTCTTCTATTATTGTATGCAAGAAAAACTTGTTAATTATGCACGTAAGAATTAAACAATTGACCGCAGAAAATACGTTGGTTGTTTTGACTCTGTACGACCGTAAGTCAGATAGCAGAGGTGCTTGTGATCGCTATTCCCTAAGACGGGCCGTGAGCCGCTTACATGCTGATGGTTTACTAATGAGTTCAGTAGTTGAATCTTAAGAACCGACCAAGCGCAGTTTGATTATGCCCTGCTCAGTCTTAAATTCATAATTATCTAGTTACAACGCAAACATATATAACTTTTAAGTTCAATAAATAATCTTTGAAAAATATTCCAGTCAATATTTATATGATTTTTCATATCTCATGCTCTGAAAGTGGGTCTTTGTTGTTTCTAAAAAGTGTGCTGAAAGTGATACGTTTCTGCTCTAGTGCAGAAAAGTAGTGTATTCCAGTTAGTCCTCGCCTTGTGAACATTATCCGGGAACTTATTCTAAAAAATATCAATCTAGACCCCTCCACTGACAAAGAGAAATACTTTCTATTCTTACTAGTTCATAGAATTTGTTTTATGTAATATAGAATAAGTTTATGTTGTAAATTCATTACTTATATTTTAGCCAAAATTTTCACTAGGATCTATGAGGTGGTGACAAATGGAATACACCCGCAATGCTTTTTTAACTCAAAGTTGTGCATACTGTGAGCTAAGGCAGAAACGCCACCACAGAGAAGCCACTCTTCAACTAATACTAATAACAAGTACAAATAGTATGAAAATATTTGAATGGGCTATTTTCGTCTATCACAATTGAATTATGAAAGTATGTTATTAATATAGTTTAACTTTAGGAAATACGAATATAATACTATTTGGTTATAAAAACGTGAGCCATATTTTTTTATTTCAAAATTAAAATCGTAGTTGTATTATCTGTATGTCACGTGAGCAAATTACACCATATATAACCATAAGCGCGAGCGAGACAGATATTTGCCTCTGTCTTTAGGACAGGTGAGATGAGACTATTCTTTCGGCTCGGATGACGTCACGATAATGGCGGCTACCTTATTTGAATTGCATACTTTGAATAAACATATTGTTTAATTTTCCGTCTGTGTTTTTTTCACTTTCCTCGTATTCGATATGAAAAGTAGAGTGTTTAACTCGGGTGAGAGTCACCCATTTCTGACTCGAACCATTGGCGCCAAAATATGTCGTCAGTAATGGGTGCCTTTCAGCCCTTGGTTAATAATCTACTATTAATTAGGTTTCAGGAACTAATTGTGTCATCAATTTGAATGAAATTATGCTAAGCTTTGCACACTTAGTTACTCTTCACAGTCCTGATTTTTACTTCCGCACTGAATAACATACAAATAATTGTAGTAAATTTATGTTGTGAAGAATTGCATTTGTGTACAATTGCGAATTGGAAGAAACGCTTTTGTGTATAAATTAGGACTGTCAAGTATAAATAATATGGTGTTTAATTGCTGTTAAGAATTGCAATTGAACAGGGTAAATAGTTTTTTTTAAACCTAGCATGCCTAACTTATTTGAATCGTAATATTATAATACGAGTATCAATCGACTCACTTTCGACGGTCGATAGCGTATTAACGTCATCTAAATGTAACTTTTTCTAGAGAAAAGCCACTACGCCATAAACCAGTAGATTGGCAATTCATGATCCCCCTCAGGTTATGAAATTAGGTAAAAAAACACCAGCAGTAAAACTCTGATATCGGTTACATTGGTATCAGTTTATTTTGTACTATGAAGTATAGTGCTTTCGAGTACCTAAAGTCGAATTCATAAATATATTTTTGTTCCCTAACGTTCAAAAATATCTGAGCAACCTTATCCCTTTAACAGCCTGTGCACATATTTTCGAACTCGACTATAACTAAGTACCTCATCTCTAGTACGTATAATAAATCTCTTAAAAAAGAGTCCGCCAGTATCATTTCAGATGTTACTATGTCGCGAAGGATCTCAGTAGGTATCCTATGAACGGAACAACATAGAACATTCTATTTGACAAGCAACATCTACCAATCTTTTTTACTAAATAACTACTTGGTTAAATTAGAACTACATACATATGTCCTCGCCGTATATCCAAGAGAAGAAATAGTAGATTGTATGACAAGGGTCTAAAGTAAGCCATATCAACAGGAGATGGATATTTATATAAATAGTTCGAGGGGTAATATGGCTTTTAGACCACTCTACTTTTCACTTCGAATGCGAGAAAATAGTGAAAACAATGATTATCAATCAACAATTATACCAAGGCGAAAAGATTGTTCAATTTGGCGCCATTCTTTTTAATAAACTGCTTTGGCACAGTAAATATTCACAAGACGAATAAACGCCTCTGACCGTCTAACAGCTGTTCCGACAGTTTTGTGAGACCCTGTTAATCATTAAGTGTCTATATGTACTCGTATTCTGTTCGGCCGAGCGCGGCGGACAGCATAACGCAGGCCATATGATAAGGCGAGATAGACAGCAGTCTATCCCACTCAATCTTCATAGCTTATGTCATGTATGCAGTCAACCACGATGGAACGTTTGGACGGAGCTATAGTCGGTGAGAGGCGTTTATTTCTTTAATTATTGTGAATTAGGGAATAAAAAACACCTAATGTTTGAATTGAATTCTGTTTCCTGATTGGTGAGAGTGGATTTTAGAGACAGTGGAGTGGATTTTAATGTCTAGCTGTATTCTGGTTAGTAGATAGCAAATACTAATGTTTTTTTAAAGAGTTGTGATTGGTGGATGTAATATTGAACTGTTGTGATTGATCAAATTAAAATGTTTTATAAATCATAAATATGTATACATATTTTCCCTAGGGGCTAAATGTACTACTTTAGCCCCGCTTGCTGAGTCTAATATGAAGCACTTTTTGAGCATGAGAAGTGAAAATTAATTTATTCCTACCACATTTCCAAGCAAACTAACTTGCGGATACAGCTAGATAGAAATAAAAAAATATAGTTAGTTTTCAAGGTTCCAATCATATAAGAATGAAGTTGTAAAAATGCCTTCACCATATCAGCATGTTCGATGTTCTCTCCATAGAATCTACAATTTCGAAGTTGGAAAACAGCAACATAGCACATCATTGTTATATTTTGTATTGTATCATTAAAACTTTTGACTGAATAATGTAGGAATTAGAGCGGTGCACAGATGGTAATCATACATAGTTGTGGTTGTAAAAGTTATAGAAAGTTTGTCCATTGCGACCTCCACCAACATAGTAACGCGACCGCTGCTCGACCAAGATTAAAAATACCAACCACCCGCGCATTTCGTATATGTATCAAATGTCGGTGACCTGCAAAATACTGCAGGCAATATTAGATCCACGCCTTGTTACTGGTGTTCCACCTGTCTTTCAATTCCATTGTACGATTTTAATGTGTTAATTGACATGTTAACGGCCTTGCCTAGTTACATTACATTGACTTTCCTGAAGGAACATCTTCTCTTCTCTCTTGCATAAATAAGATCATGATCCATGAAAGAGAGATATAAAAGTCGCAAGCAATATCGCACATATTGAATAGAAGCCCAGACATGCCACTTATCTTCTCCCTTTGATGTCTGTCGCTAGTAAATAATACCTAAGCCCCATCATCTTGCATTTTGGACTCAGCGTACAATTCCGCCGGTAGTCGCTCGAGAGGCTATTTGCGATAAATAAGATATACCTATAAGAACCAGGGCGGCATTACATTTCAAGGCAATGACAACTGGTGCGATAACATCCATCCTTTTTTAAATATGCAAAGTAGGCTTGTGGTGTTGTGCCTTGGCTTACACAGACTGATTAGGTCTGATTTGTCACACTTTGTGACCTGCCTGTAGTTTTTCTTTATAGTAAAATAAAAGTAATGGATTTCAACTCTAGGGCCGTGTAATAAATTATAAGTGAATCGTATATTAGTTCTTAGCATGCTTGTGAGATTACATTATTACTCGTATATTAATAATGATTAGGTATTATTTATTAATACGTTCAGTAGTTTTTGCTAGAATTTGCCACCAAAATTATACTGGTTGTCATCGCCGCCACGCGGCGTCCACTGGACGATAAAAGATGGCGCTGGCTACGTGTACACGACTTTACCCAATCGGTTAGACTCAAATTTGGTCTGCGGGTCACCTTAACTCCATCAAACTTTTTTATACGGTTCATATAGTTTGACGGAGTTTCGACGCCGACAAAAAACTAGAGAATGACCTACTAAGGCTAGGACATGCATGGAAATTCACATCGCGCTGTTGAAGTTTTTAATTTATGTTGTATAAATAAAATTTCCGTATGTATTTAATTATGTCTCTCTGACAACATCAACGAATTTTCACATTTATAATATCATTCATTTATTTATATTTATTAGGTATTATTGATTAATTTATTTATAATATAATTTATTCTTAACACCACTTAATACAAGACTACAACTTTTTAGTAGCAAGGCAATGCTTATTATTACTTTTTAATTATGTAGTATTATATTTTTTAATTATCGTTTAAATACATTAGCATTGATGGAATAAAAGTATCTTTAATTAGTTTAAAATAACAATATGGACATTATCATAATATGAATTACAAATCAAGTCGGAATACAATGGTGTAAAGAATGATAAAATTAAAATAAATTTATTATTATAATTAATAATATTAAGTGTGACAAGTGTGATTGTTACACATATATTTTTATAATCCTTTGTCGAAACTTTCCAATGCACACAATATTTTCTACCACAGCAAAGGTTTATTGAGCCATGCTTAATCTAAAATGCATAGCCAAATTCGTTTGAGTATGGCACAATCATAATTGATTGAAACGGGATTATCATCATGAGCATGAAATTCAAATCATGGTGGCCCGAGTCGTGGGTACCAGATTGAGGTGTAGCACCTCGTAGCATCGTAGGTCGCCTACGAGAGACTAAAGGCCGTGCCGAGCATCTCGGAAACGTTCAACAACACTATTTTAGCATAACTGCCGTTAAAATTTGTTATCCTTATCTGTCACTTTGTGATTAGTTCTCAAGAACGAGACAAAACATATTTTATTTATCAGAGGCTTTTTTATTTTTGTAAATGACCCCCTCATTGATATTTTTTTTGGTGGATTGTCTGCTGTAGCGAGTCAGCGACGGCGACGCGGTCCGTCAAAAAACGATTTCGGTTTTATAAACAACATAAATATGATTAATCGACAAAACCAAATAAAGCAGAACTATCAATGAATAAACACATCATTTCACTGTCTAATTGGCCCATTGAATTGGAATCGAGAACTGTTTTGCAAATATTAACCTGCAGGTCGATTATGTAACGCATTGTACGTGCGTCAGTTGGATCTAAATGTAATTTTTTATATGGAAAAATGAGTTGGACTATCCTAACGCGCGTTCAAAACGTTACGTGATTACCCCGCTGGCTGCATTTCAATGCGTTTAGTGAAATCGACCGGATGTACTGAGACAGATTGGATTTGGCTGGAATAGGCGGAAGTGAACTACGGCGTGCAAAATGAATTATGAAAATAACCTGCAGTATCGGTTTCTGCAGAATAATATCGAAGGGACCGGGACTAGAAGGTGAAACGTGGAAGTGGAAGCCGGTTAGAGTAAAAACGAAGCAATTATGTAAAGACGTCAACGAATTAGCGTTGGCGCACGGCCAGCGGCTGTGCGGTGCGGTGCGGCCCGCGCCGGGAAATATCCCGCCCAATAACCAAACAAAGTTACGACATTCGTTTCACTGACATTCAATATTAACGATGTACACGTATTCTGATCTGGTTTACACTGCACCGTACATGTATTTCCAGCATCGTTGCGCTATGAATGGAGCTCTCGCACCAACACGAGCATGAAGCATTTTGAAGCTGATCGTCTCGCCGACCTTGATGAGAGACGCCCCAGCAGGCATGATGCCTCATGTTCAAATTGATAACGATGATGCTAAATGGATAGTGAATCATCAAATTATCGTAATAAAGTATAATTAAAATCGTAAAAAGATATGAACCTTGAATGTTTAGAAAAATGTTTGTCAAGTGCAAGTTATCCAACCTTACGCTTTAATAGAAACAAAATTGTGTGACAACTATGTACTTAAACGCGGTATTTCGCGACCAACAATTTACCTGATTTTCCATACAACGATACTTTGTAGTTGCTCCCATACAAACATTTGTTCCTCTCCAAAAGCTGGTTCGAATGACATCATAATTTTTTTTTGTCGTTATTCCTATTATATTTACAACAGCTCTGGTCAAAATTAGAGTGTACAACTCGTCCATAAAACCCATTTTACACTCGATTTTAAACGTCTCGCGTAAAATGGTACGTTTTATGCACTTGTTGTACAATCTACTATTAGATCTCCCTAACGTACGTAGTGCAATGCGTTACGTTATTGACCTGCAGGGCTCACGCCTGCAACTGGCAAGGGTCGCCATCGCCGGCCACGGCGTGGATTGCTATATTTAGTGGTATTTGACAAGAATTCTGAAATAGTACGGCTGTTTTCTTGATTCAATTTAACCTACCCACTCACTTTTGCTTCTGGCAACCAGAGTTGGCAACTTCACATACAACCAACTGTAGTTGCCAAACAAGGTATGGGCGGTTTTTTAAAGCTATTTAAGCTATCATATATTTCAAGGACACGCCTATAGTTGAAACCATAATTAGGTTCCAAATAAAGTTTATGAATGCCATTAAAATGAAAAATAAAACCGACACAGCTATTTTTAGCGAACCATAATTAGATTCCAAAGAATAGCCTTGAAATTGCCATTAAAATGAAGAAATAACCGACACTGGCAAACTTACTCTCTTTCAAATGATGGACGTAGCTAAAAATTGCTTCGTCCAACATTTGGAAGAGTGTACGTTTGCAAGTGTCGGTTTTTTCTAATTTCAATGGCAATTTTAATGTTATTTTTTTGGAATCTAATTATGGTTTCAAGTTTAGCAGGGGCCTACGCCTTAGTCACTTTCCGCTACATATGGCGGCTACGAGCGTACCGCGCAGTTATTCTTGGCAGTGAATTTGAATCCGAATTAGCTACCAAGTTCAGTGCCCAAGAAGAGTGGGCAACTCTCCCACACGAACTTTAATACAAATCACTCGTCGCGTTTCGTAGCTGAAACAAATTATCAGTCGGTGTAGCTGTTTTGGTGTTTTATTTTCTTATAAATACATTGCATTGTTTTGGAACGGGACTGTAAATAGAAACAATATACATTTATTGTCTGACAAAAATACTTGCCTATTATTTGCAATTGACTATTAAGTTGAATTTTTTACAATGTGTACCTATATAAAAGCACTAGAAAACAGATATTCTATCCTTTGCTTCATTTTGAATTAGTTGTAGGTATACCTTACTATATTTATAACTATAAGGTCCACTGAGATTAAAAGCTGCTAATAATAACCCAAAGTCGGTTTTTGTATATCACAATGCAGTAAAAACATATTTTGCAAAGAAACTGTACATGTTTAATCCTAATTTATTTGTGTATTTATTTCCTAACGTACGTTCGTGTTAGCAGGAATACCTAAATACACAATTTTGGGCGGATACCCGGGATCTGATCTGTGGGATCTGTTACGTATTTTTTTTATAGATGTAGGTAATTGGCTTTTTCTATGAGGGTTGAAAACTTTTAGTAAAATGTATTATCAGCCATTTAGTTAACGAAATATTTGAGTAGAATATTTGAGTGTCTAGATCATTTTTTTTCAAAATAGTAATTTTTGATTAACAGTGTCGGTTTATTCGCTGTCTACGGATTCTCCTCAATTCCTGATTCTATAGCGAGATCATGTGCCATGTGCACGATCTGATGCAAATCCGTATTTTTTAACACTGTAATAATTTTTACAGTACATATGGTGCTACTTTTCCGCACTAGTGCGGAAAAGAGCACTTTTCGTGCATATGTCGAAACTTTAAAGAGTCATATGTACTGTAAAACGTTGTACGACACACGTGCGAATAAGTAATTCGCAACTCGTGTCGATTTAAAACACTCCCTTCGGTCGTGTTTTAATTTATCACCACTCGTTGCGAATTTCCTATTTTCCGCACTTGTATCGTAAATAACTATTTTAACACATTTGCTCGTAAGGTACCTCTTATTTCGTCGCTTTGAGGCCTGGGTATTTAACACGCGTGTTTTATAACATTACTACACTCGTGTTTTATATGGTTATATCCCGATTAAGTCACGCTGGCACCTTGCAACAAGATGAACCTATGCATGAACACGGTGCATTCTTAAATTAATCGGGTTGTACAGAATGTACAGCTTTAAAAAAAAGGCTCGACAAATAGATACTCGACATCTATTGTGATCTATGTGTGTGTCTTTGATCTATTGTGTGACATGTATATTCCTTAACCTGTTATTGTGTACAATAAAGTGCTTACATACATACATACATACATACAAAACAAATTAAATCCTTTTTGTTAATTAATTGACTATTTCTTTTTGGATATGATCTAGAAACGTTAAATTTAGTAAAACTATTCACTTTTGATAACATTTTACATCAAATTAATAAGGATAACATTTTAAAACGAAAATATTTATTTATTTTTTAGTCTGGCTTAACACATGAGCGCGCACTACGCAAACTTCACGAAAAAAATCTGTTGCGCATTATAGGTTATTCACAAATATTTGGAGCCATTGTTAATGCGTGTTTGGTTAGTATCAAAAATGTTGGCTCGTGGTGACTAGAAAAGTGATAAATAGAATTGGACGCCACTGGAAATTCTTGGCGATGTACAATATGTGAGTAAAAACCTGTTGTCATCATTAAGTAAAGAAAATAACTTGGGAGACCTATAAAATTTACATCGTCTGAAAATGATTTTTTCTCGCAAAATGTGTTGAAAAACGTCGTATGAAAGGCGTGAGCTTTGATAATTACATCCTCGGCTCTCTTATCACGCACAATTCCGCATCTGATGTAATTATTAACATACCTCGATCATTTTTATCACAATCTATAGGTATATATAAATGCCTATGTCCTGACTGACTCACTCATCAACGCACAGCCGAAACTACTGGGACTAGAAACTTGAAATTTACACCAGGACTTCCTTTTATGACGTAAGCAACGGTTACGGAATTTTCGGAAATTTCATCCCTAAGGGGGTTAAATGGGGGTGCAAAGTTTGTATGGGGGAATAAATATTTTTTTAACTAGAGACTTGAAACTTTGTAGAAAGATTACTTACTAAGATACAAAAAAAGTAAGTTCAGCGTTTTAGAAAATTCCACCCCTAAAAGGGTTAAATAGGGGTGCAATGTTTGTATGGGGGATACATTAATTTTTTAAACTAGAGTTTTGTAACGTTAGGTTATTTTTATAACGTGGGCTAGGGACAAGATGGGATGTTTGGAAATACCTCCCCTAAGGGGTGTCAAATACCTAGGGGTGCAAAGTTTGTATGGGGAATCTTTTTTTTGAGCTAGAGACTTGAAACTTTGTAGAAAGATTACTAATTAGAATCCAAAAAAAGCAATTTCTGCGTTTAAGAAAATTCCGCCCTTAAGAGGGTTTATATGGGTGCAAAGTTTGTATGGTCGGAACTTTTTTTTTGAGCTAGAAACTTGAAACTTTGTAGAAACATTACTTATTAAAAAACAAAAAAAGTAATTTTATTAATTAAAAAAGGTTGAAGGTTTTGTACGGGGAACACTGGATTTTTTAAAGAGATGTACTCTTCATTAACCTGTCTCCATTTCTCGATTTCCAGTGCTGCGTTTAAGATTGTTTTAACAGCCTTACGATATTTTACTTTTTTTTTAATCTCACTCATAATAACTAAGATCCTCCAAATCCATGCGTCGCTCTATAGCGATGCATGGATTTGGAGCTAGACTACATCTTGCAGAGTCGTTTTGGCCAAATATTAAAATTAGATTAAAAAATTATTTAAAAATCGCATATCAGTGTCTGCCACTGTTTGAAATGTAATATGTCTAGACCATTTTAACTAAGAATAAAATTCACTTACCTATTTTATATCTTTGTCATCATCAAAAATCTACGCGAACGAAGTCGCGGGCGGCCGCTAGTGTACTAATAAAGCACCAGGAATCGGTCTAGGGAAATCAGTAATTACTGTTACTGTTACTGTTAAGTCTCATGCAATGCTCCGATCATTATATTTATCTACTTAAATCAATTGTCTAATTATAATTCTTACCTAAGTAATACGTCACAATTTGTTTATAGTCGGTAATTAAAGCTAACCTTTTATATAAAACATTATTGACAGGAGAGTGGTATAAGTTACAGAATATTCTGTTGTTCATAAATATAAAAGCCAGTCGGTTCGTGAATGGTCTCGAGTTTCATAGCCATTCTAGCAATCTTCTTTCTGATTATTATCCTTTTGTTGGAGAGACAGTTGTGAGACAGTGTCTTAGTCGACTAGTTGTGGGAGGCAACGCAGCAAGATATGTATCTACAAGATAATACCATTAACGGTTCACTGTTTGACACCTTAATTTCTAATACGTAGTTAATGGGGATTGTTTTTGTTTTTATCTACGCACATATAATTAGTGCTCTTAAATTCGTTCAGAAACCGTAGGAAATTACTAGCATTACTACAACCGATTTTATTATGAGAACTTTCTTGTCTGTGGTAGTAGGTAAAATCCGTACTGTAATGTCATTACAGTACAGAATTTATAAATTTGTATCGTTATGAGTTTAAATTTGGAACAGCTGTCAAAACTCAAGTGGGTCTGGTCTCTATTCTAGTATCCATAGATATTAAAATAGTTATCGATACGAAACGTCAATTAAGTACGTTTTTTAATACAAAACGTACGAAATTTGATCTCGAGTGATATGAGTATAGGGACTTCATTCGATTGTCTATGATTTAAAAAGAAAACCATTCGTCATGAAGAATTGCCGCCTTTGCTGTTGTCATTTTATTGTTGGTATTTTGCTGTTAAATACTTACTGCTACTTATGAAATGTGTGTATATAAAGTAGTGTATGCAACTGTACATAATTAGGCCTTAAAACACTCGTGTGATCTTATTATGAATACGAATCATAAAACCACACTCGTATTTTAAGGCCTCTCATTATGGATCAGTCGCATAAACTACTATTTTTGGACCGGTTCGTTTGCAGCAGCCTGAAGGGCTGTAGCTGCTGGTCTTGGCTGGCCTGTGGGTAGTCTCCACTATGGGGCTACCCGACTGCCGAAGATAATGGGTATTGTTCGCATCTATTATGAATTTATATAGAAAGTACCAAGCTTAGAGGGGTAACCTGCGCTAGGGAGATCCAAATGATCTATCTAACGTTCATGCAAGGCGTTACGTGATCGACCTGCAGGTAAGTATCAATTACTGCCACGTAAATATACATTCGAAATGTGGTAAATACTTTGGTGAGAACATTTTTAGCTGAAAAAATCCAAATAGCTAAAGAGTGACAATTTCTAAATAAATTCAAGAGCAAAATAACTTTATCTTTTTCTTTATCTTTATCTTTCCCAGGAGTTAGGAGAGCTTAGTAAATATTTATCTAAGATACACCACCAAACCATATGTAATCGTAAGCGGTGTTCGTTAAAGACTGAATGTACATATAGAAAGTATGACAAGTATGACAGCTGCGGGCGCAATATTTAACGTTGATCGGTCTGTAATCGTATTTTGGTGCATGCTACCTAGTACGGTACGCGAAATGAATGCACCTTCGATAACTCACAAGGTCGCGATGTTTTTGATAACATTTAGACTATAATGAGTACTACTAGAAGTTAAAAATTCTAGTGAAATTTGACGTTGCTTTAGGTATTATATAGCGTTTTCTTAGCGACCCTTGTAAACCCAAGGATAAATTATACAAGTGGTATTTTTCTTCGATGGAGTACCGCATTTTAGTATTATAATCTCCCATTTAATTTTCTAAAAGTTTCGTCAAGTGCTAACATCAGTATAATCCGACCCAAATAAAATGTATATATTTCCTCTAAAAGATTATACAAGTGAGTTTGGATTACTGAATACTATTAAAAACTATCAAAGTTAACCAGAGTTTGAATTAATAACATATTAATCAACAGCTTAATTTTATACGAACAGTTGAATGTTGAAATCCTCCTAATTATTTAAAAAGAAATCTCAAAAAAATTCAAGTCGACGCATATAATCCAGCTTTATCATAGTAATCTATTGATAAAAAATCTAAGGAATTCATCAATAGCTCCTCGTTTTATTCACTTATCAATTATTTTTCAAATTTGAACTCACGACGATCTGCGCGCGAGTCTAGTGCGCCGACGGCGAGAACGTCATGACCAATCACAGCACGCCGTTACTTGTTTCCTACGCGGGAGCCTCCCCTCTGTGCTGACAACCGGACATCGACAGTTCATTTGCATTTGCAAAATGTAATAAGACAATGCGCGTTAAAAGTTTACTTTGAAATTGAATAAGTGTTTAATTTGTAATCAAGTCTTGAACTTTGACGTTGTAGTGGTTAAGGAGAGAGGCATTGCGCGTCTAATAAAATTACGAATAGTCTGTATATGTTATGCAGTTATAGTTAGCTAACTAAATCAATACTTAATTAATGTGTAGTACTCTATTATTGAATGGATCAGCTTACTTGAAAAATGTTATTTTTTACCGAGTTTAGCTATTGTTATATTTTACTGTACAAAAACCTCCATGGTAAAGCTGTGATGATTGTAAGATTACAAATAATCTCTATGGTAGTAATAAAAATCTTAATGTATTATGCCTGCATCACACTGGCGCGGCCTGGCCCCGACAGACTATAGTAAACTTGTCCGCCGCTGTCAAATTTTCTATTGTCCGCCACCGCAGGCCACGCCAGTGTGTTGCAGGCCTTAAACATACATATTGTACAGAAACACTCCACTGACAAGCTGTGATGATTGTAATGATTACGAATAGTCTATATAGTTAGTAATAAACTAAATCAATATTTCATTAATGTTGTAAGTATTGCAAAAATATGTCTCTATAACATCCTCTCATAAATAAGTACCAAAACCTTAATCCGCTCACATAAGAATTATAGGACATATTTATGAGTAAGTTGTATGCACCTATATTTTTCCACTTGACTGTACTCCAGTGTTAAGTGGAGCTCACATGAAAAAATATATAGTACGGCGGAAATTGGCCAATATTGATAAAATTCGTGGACACGTCTTCTATATACCTAACACTTACCAGTGTAAAAAATATTTTTCAGTATAATCAGTACAGTGCGGTGGCAATATCGCAAAAAGTCGTCTCCTTGACGATTTTCGTGAGAGGATCACCTCTATGTATATACCTAAAACTGGTATAGATGTGTTCCTTGTTGTCTCCAGAGTACGAATATACCGGTTTTAGTTAAGGGAAAGGGACCGGACATAGTTGTGACGTCACAAAGATGGCGGCCGACGGGCATCGATTTTTGTTCAAATCTCGGGTTCTATTGCTTCGTGTGAGGTGTCATTTGAAAGCATATTAAACGTACTATAATTGTTTTCTTGCACTGTACAACGTACAACAAATCGTTTGAAAAAAATAAGTAAATAATGAATTTTTTTACATTAGACGTTTGCTTACTTACCATCATAATTCAAGAAAGAGATACTTTAGCGTGATTAATGTCATTATAAAAAATATCAAGCACTTTATTAGCTTGTAAAAAATATGCAATTTGTTGTCATTCAATAATAATTACATATTATGGCTAATTCCGTAAAGCAAGTCCGCGGCAACCAGCATGCTGTGTATGGTTGAAATACTTTGAAAGTAAATTTTTGGTGTTCCCAAATGAAAGGTACAATAGGTAAATTTTGTGTTTAACTGTATATTTGTACGCGTAGCTTAGTTTTTATAATCGGCGAAATGAGTTGTTTCAAATAAATCAATCAATCAATATCATTTATTTGCCGGAATACAGTAGATACTTGTATAAATAATACAGATATCAATAAGATTTCACAGCACAGTGTATTCAGCCCATATACAGGGATGCAAATGTCTTGAGTTTCATTACATAGGTGTAAATAATCAATTACACCTAGGAGCAAGTTATCAGCCAGGTGAGCATAATTTATTTTGTCATTATGTTTCAATAAAAAGGCATTTAATTTCATAACTTCGTTGACTGTGGGCCGCAAACTTTCGCCAAAATACAGCCCGATAACTAGAACCCAAATTGTCGACATGGCCATTGGAGACATTTGGACGTGGTGATTTCTTACATAAAAAAAAATCATTTACTTCCGACCAGTTTGATCCTTATGTGGTTAGTACAGTACAGAGAAGCTTAAATACTATGTTAGAATTATAAACTGAGAGTCCGGATTATATTATATTTTACCTACATAGTTGTGGCAGGCTATTCGCAATACCAAGCAGAGCGAGCAATTAACTCTACTTGGCTCTGCCCACAGCCACCTCCACCCAATATTTGGTGAGCGGGCAGTCTAGGCGCTCAGCCTGTTCGCTGCACGTGCTACACGTGCAGTCTATGGGTAGGATTCACGCAGAGAGCCTATAACGCAGTACGCGTTCAATACAACAACATCCTTAGGATGCTATTGAGGCTGCCGAGGCACTGCAGTGCATCCGGAATGTTCCCGCAGGCGAATACTGATGACTTTTTTGCCATTAGGCGGAAAAGAATCGGATCGCTACTAAGGCGGGTGCGTGGCAGCAGCAATGGCCTCCTAAGGGTGTTCCCTTCGTTACTACAACGTGCAAATCTGCGGGCAAGCATATTGCCCCTTACAGCCATCGCTGTTCTTTCTCTTTCTATATCTAGGTCATCGCTCAGGTCTGCCGTGAGCATATGACCTAGATATTTCACTTTATTTACCACTTCTAAGGGTATACCACACAGCCTGATCTCAGGAACCGTCCTCAAATTATATTTTGGAGCTTTGAACGCGACAAGCTCACTTTTAGCCGCATTATATCTGAGACCATGCTGCTCAGCATACCCTCACACATCTTCAGAAGCTGTCTAATTGCGTTGACTGATGGCCCCAGCAGAACCATATCGTCTGCGTAGCTTATATTGTTGAAGCTTACACAGCTTAAATTAACCTTTCTAGCAACAGCTTTAGGTAAACACATTTTTTTGAGCGGCGAGGCTCGCGAGGCCGCAGACCGGGCTCCACGTAGGGCCGAAGACCCGAAGCGTCCCTCCAAAGTGCGCTCTCGGATACTTTACTCCTGAGTGCAAGGACAAGCGAATCTGAGCGTGTGCGTGGGTCCCTCCAGAGCGTGCTCTTCACGCGAGCCCGAGGGCCGAAGACCCGAAGGACAAACCCACGCGGATATTTTACTACTTCCAAGTGTATTACAAGCGAACCCGAGGGCTGAAGGCCCGAAGCGTACACGCCCGCATGGACACTTTATTACTCCTAAGTGTCTTAAAAGCGAATCTGACGGCCGAAGGCCTGAAGGAGAGCGGCATAGCACGCGAGGCGGCAGGCTGAGCTCTGCGTAGGGCCGAGGGCCAAAGCGTCGCTTCAGAGTAGGCTTTCCACGCAAGCCAGAGGGCTAGAGGCTCGAAGAGCAGGCCCACGCGGACACTTTTTTTTTTTTTTTTTTTTTTTTTTTTTTTTTTTTTTTTTTTTAAATAAATAAATAAATAAATAAATATAAGGGGACAATCTTACACAAATCGAGCTAGTCCCATAGTAAGCTCAATAAGGCTTGTGTTATGGGTACTAGACGAAGATATATATAATAGATACAAATACTTAAATACGTAGAAAACATCCATGACTCAGAAACAAATATTCATGCTCATCACACAAACATTTGCCCTTACCGGGATTCGAACCCAGGACCTTCAGCTTCGTAGGCAGCGTCACTACCCACTAGGCTAACCAGTCGTCAACTTTATTACTCCTAAGTATCTTACAAGCGAATCTGAGGGCCGAACGCCCGAAGCGTCCCTTCAGAGTGCGCTCTCTACATGAGTCCGAGGGCCAAAGGCCCGAAGCGTTCCTCCAGAGTGCGCTCTCGAATAATCTACTCCTGAATGTGTTACAAGCGAACCTGAGGGCCAAAGGCGTGGCACGCGAGGCAGCAGGCCGAGCTCTGCGTAGGGACGAAGGTGTGTAGCGTCCCTTCAGTGTACGCTCTCGGACTTTTGTTTGGATGTTTGTTACTCAACCACACTTAAATGGCTCAACTGATTTGGAGGAAATTTTGCACGAAGATAGTTCATAGCCTGGATTAAAATAAGGAATAGTTTTTATCCTGGGTCCACGCAGACCAAGTCGCGGGCTTGTTGTCTAATAAGGCTGCTGGCGTTGATTGTTTTATTATTTATTTTCAACTAGCGACCCGCCCCGGCTTTGCACGAGTACTATGTCATACATATAAACCTTCCTCATGAATCACTATATCTTTTAAAAAAACCGCATTAAAATCCGTTGCGTAGTTCTAATGATTTAAGCACACATAGGGACATACAGCAGTAGGCGACTTTGTTTTATACTATGTAGTGATGTTGTAATACTAGGAACTAGACTAATTTTTCATCACTCGGCCGTAAAGTGGCGATTAACAATCTCACTTGACAGCCAAAAGAAGACGTAAATTTGTGTAAGGGGGTCACCCCCATACACAATTTGACGTCTTCTAAGAAAAGAAAAGAACGCTTCAGAGCTCTCGCCTCGCCTTCGGCTTGGGATACAAGGTTCCTGAGGTGGCTTTATTATACTGCTTTAGGTGCGTATCATGACCGTCTGACTCGTATAATTACTCAGAAAACAAAACAAGAGTTTCTAAAGGCGCCACGTGACGACAGCGATCGCTAGCAGAGTCTAGAGTGGTGATGGTTAATCGGTGCGTAATAAGCAAAATGTATTTCTTTAATTGAGCTAATGTTATTATTTACTGAGTTACAAGCGTTTTTATCAGTACTCATGCAAACGCCCACGGTAAAACAGTCATATTTTGTCAAATATTTAAAAAGATTTTGATGATACGTCATAGGGCTCGAATAAACAATTATAGAACGTTTAATATGCTTTCAAATGGCACCTCACACGAACCAATCAGTAAAATAGAACCCGAGATTGGAACACAAATCGATGACCGTCGGCCGCCATCTTTATGACGTCACAGCTATGTCCGTCCCCTCTCCCTCAACTAAAACCGGCAGATTCGTACTCTGGAGACAACGAGGAACACATCTATACCCGTTTTAGGTATATACATAGAGGTGATCCTCTCACGAAAATCGTCAAGGAGACGACTTTTTGTGATATTGCCACCGCACTATACTGATTATACTGAAAAATTATTTCAGTGTGCTGTGATGATAGTGGTAGCCCTACGCTTAAAAAACCGCAAATCGATGTACAGTTTAGCCGTTTTGCACACGCATACTAGAGGTCAAAACATGTTTTTTGACCCGCAGTTCCTAAAAAAAGTTCCTTTGCGGTGGGAGTGCCGAGACATTTTTCTTTTTGTATGGAAAAAAAGTTTTCAGAAACCTATCGTGTGTAGTATCATAAGAAAGGGCTTTTCGAGGCGGTCCTAAAAATATACCACATCATTACATTTTAGCCATATTTTTTTAATTTAAATACAAATAATTTTCGAAACATACCAAGTTTGGGCTCCTCCAGATACGATATGGCTGATTTAAAAAAAAACAATATTCCACAAATGATACGTGATATCCTCATATCTAACCTCAAAAAAGCAATTTCACACATAATTGCATATTTTTTTTTAATTTTTCAATATTACCAAGTGACACAGTTCTACTTCAATACCTATTTTACGTGACATGGAACTGTTCTGCTGATACGGTACATATTAATCATAAAATGATACGTAGTATCCATATATCCAACGGGAAATACCGCTTTAACCCTTTAATTGCGCCTTTTCATCAGTTGGTTATAGTTCGTTTAGTTTTTGTCACAAAATATGAAGGTTGGACTCTTTCAGATACGATATATCCAAGTAATTAGGTTAGATATCAAGATACAACGTATCACAAATGATCCGTTATATCTTGATATCTAACCCCAAGAAAGCCATTTTGAAAATAATTTCATACAGATTTTTTTTGAATTTTTTTATGTATATTGTCGTATCGCTATGACCGACGCGCCGCGAATGAAATTATTTTCAAAATTGCAAAGTGGGGCTTCCACTATGATTATTAGGTTACGAATAAGCTGCATAGGTGACACTATAACACATCAATACTTGTTTAATGTGTGGTACTCCAGTGTAGTAATAGAAGATTGTTGTGGATTAAGTATGATTATACAAAAACACTACAGTGTTAAATTTATGATATAATCTTTATATGATGACTTTTTCGTCTATTAACTATACATTAATCATTGCATCATTGACCTAAATAGTACCTATAAACGTACTTATGCAATTACTTATTCAATCAAGCTAGGTTGAACCATTTCAACCACTCATGAGTGACCGGTATGTCGATCAAGTAACGCATGACGCACTATACTATGTAACGTACGCTAGGTAGATCTAAATGTCATTTTTTTATATGAAAAACGACAGTTGAATTGTCCTAACGCGCGTTCCAAACATAACGTCATTACCCTTCAGATCTCTAGCCGACCCACGGCCCGCTTTCTTACAGTCGGTTATAACGGGTTTCTTCGATTTCGGTTAAAACCGGTTTTGCATTCCCTACTCTCAATCAACTGAGCTATCGGAACAATCCACCTCGGTCACCTTTTTTATCAATCAGTTCATTCTTACAAGGCCTTAGGGAGGTGTGTACCGACACCGACATCTGCCTGGATGCGAGATGATCTGCCTAGCAGCGATTTGTATGGTATCCATTTAGTTTTGTTAATTTTGTAAGTTTGGCCTTAAATATGATAAAAGAGAATGTTTCGCCTTAATATGATCCAACGTGAATGTAAACTTAACACGCAAAACTAAAAGAAAGCGTTTACGTGACGTATGCAAGAAATGTGCATCGAAATTCTACATTTTCAATAACTCCTGATTTTTTGTATTAATTAATAAAAAAAGTCCTCTTCCACATCGATGAAAAACTACTTTTCTGAGGGTTATTGGTAATTCAATAATTTAATGTTAGGCCCTAATCGGACTTTGAAAGATTCTTTGAAATCGTACGAGTAGGTAAGGTACCTATTTTCGGAGATCACCCCCTACCTGCACCCTAATTTGACTGCCTACTACTACTATTAGACAGATAACTAATAACCCTGTGTTTATACTTTCTGTACTTACTTCATATTAGTAACATCAAGGGCCCGTTTCATGAAGCAACAAGTTACAAATTATATGGGGAAGTCTCTTTTCAATGCCTTTTGGTAGAAAGAGACTTTCGCTTGTAATTTGTAACTTGTTGCTTCATGAAACGGGCCCCTGATCATTATCACATCGGGACCTGGAAAACCTCTAGTAAATAAGTACAACAACTCTCAGTCTACAAATAAAATAAATGTTAAAGAAAGTTTAATACTAATAACCCTATATAACTTTCTTTACCTGCTATTATTGGTTAAATAAAATAGACAATTATGTCATTTCAACCGAAAAACAACTACTTAGTAACTAACTATAAAGTCAAATCAAGTACTTAAAGTTTGTACCTACAAGTTTGAGCGTACGCTCGGCCTTGGCGAGGTACTCGGCGGGCAGCACGCTGCACACGAATCGCGCGAGTTGCGCGCGAAATATTTAAATTACGGACAATAACTGATAAGCTAATACAACTTAGAGCTATTGACGAATCCGTTAGAATTTGTGTTTATATATTCTTCGATAGAACTAAAATGAATTACACCGACTTGAGAATTTATGAGATTTCTTTTATGGTAAGGAGAATGGTTTCAAGATATTATTCCTAATTAAAAAAAATACTATTGATAAATATGTTAGAAATTAATGGAGCCATTTTTTTTAATACTCTTGAATACACTTTAGTAGCCACTAGTCACTTGAATATTCTTTTAGGAGATTTATAATATTTTAAATAATTTCCGGTTTTGCTAACGTAATCTATTGACAAAACTATTAGAAAACGATATGTAAGGTTTGAATAATCAAATGCGATGCATTATAGGAAAAAACAATAACTTGTATAATCTTTGCAAAGTTTTACAAGTGTTCCTTACAAAAAAGTAAATTATTCGAAAACCAAAATCAAAAACTGCTAGAAATTATTTTTCGCTGTTAGTACTTAATGTACTCTCGCTGATAACAAAAAAATATCAAACTTGGGACTTATGTTAGTTTGACGACAAATTACAGTGTTCGCGTACCGTACTAACCCGCGCTAGGGTGAATTGCACCAAACAGACTGTAATCGTTAGCGGTATTCGTTACAATCTGAATGTATGGAAAGTTAGACAAGTTTCTATGGAATTATTATTGTCAATATAAGTCCTAATAAACTATGCAGTCTTAAAATAAAAATGTGTAGGTTCAATACTTACCGAGACAATACAGCTCTCCAAAAAAATATTGTTAAGCCAACTTTGAATCGTTATAAATCCTATACAGTTATTTGCACTGAATAATGATTTAAGAAACCTACTTAATAATTTGGAACGAATTTATAATGATTTGAAAATACCTATTCAACGATATGAGTACCCAACATGACATAATTCGTCGAACATTTTTTTAATTTTTTTTTACAATATGGCATCTGATGGCGGCCATTTTGAATTTTGATTACTGATATGTCTTCAGTGACACTCGCAAAATTAAAAATAATCGATTGACGTATGTTTAATTAAAATCGACGCACGCGTCTGATGTCTAGTGTGCCACAAAGGAACAAAGGTAATTTATGTATGTATGTATGTTACTTATTAAAACCACATAGTTTGCTTACTTATATATTTACAATACAAAAAAGTGTGAACGTCGTGTTACGTAAAGTGCTGCAAATTTAGCACAGGTATTTCGAAGCTGCAAAGTTGGATTTACGGTACTGGTGGTGATTCTAACAACATTTTAAAACATGTTTGTCATTTTAGCGATTTCGGTGGCCAACTAGGCATTAAGGCATCGAGCATTGGCTGTACCTACATATACCTTACTTAACCGTTATGGTTTTGGCGATTATTTTTGTTCAGAGACTATAAACAAGCCATTATTACTTGCTTTATCGCAGTTAACAAAGTCTATAGAGAAAATAACAATACCTGTTCTTATTTGAATGGTAAGTCTTTAAGTAACCTAAATGTACCTACAGATAATACTTAAATAGGTTTAAATTATTTTCTTTGTGTTGTTTCGCACCCGGAATTTTACTGAGTTGTTTTAGCTCATTATTTATGCAAATATATAATTGTGTCGTGGAACAAGTACCGGTTCTAAAGGTTAGTTAAAATTCGTAGGTACAACTAAAAACATGGAAGATTTTGGTTCTCCTGTAAAGTTAGTACTCAATATTTATTTCAGATTAGAAGAGTCCGCAAGGAGTCCGCTGACAGCTGTCGTCTCGTACACACACAGCGTAAGCACGGTCATTTCATTACAATACGGTATTTGATCGGTACGGTAGTGGTCAAATTAGGAGCTACTTGTGAGACTTCATAACTTCAAAAAGTATATAGATTGTATGACAAGGGTCTAAAGTAAGCCATATTACCACGAGATGGATATTTTCCCGAACGTAGTGAGGGGAAATAGTTCGAGGGGTAATAATTATGGCTTTTAAACCAGAGTTATACACTCTACTTTTCACTTCGACTGCGAGAAAATAGTAAAAACTAAGATTCACAATCAACAATTATACGAAGGCGAAAAGATTATTCGATTTGGCGCCATTCTTTTTAATAAACTGCTTCGACACAGATACAAAATATTCACACCACGAATAAACGCCTCTGACCGTCTAATAGCGGCGTCTCAACGGCCGAGCGCGGCGGACGCATACGCGGGCCATATGGTAAGGCGAGATAGACAGCGTCTATCCCGCTCAATCTTCATAGCTTATGTCATGTATGCAGTCAACCAACAGAGGCGTTTCTTTTATTAATTATTGTGAATTAGGGAATAAAAAACACCTAATGTTTGAATTGAATTCTGTTTCCTGATTGGTCGATTTTAATGTCTATCTGTATTCTGGTTAGTAGATAGTAAATACTAATGTTTTTTTAAAGAGTTGTGTTTGGTGGATAACACGTTGAACTGTTTTGATTGGTCAAATTAAAATGGTTTATAAATCATAAATATGTATAAATATTTTCCCTAAAAGCTAAAAGTACTACTTTCGCCCCGCTTGCTAAGCCTAATATGACGCACTTTTTGCAATAGTGAGAGAGATTCTGTTAGTACTGTAGGGGTGGTTAACTCAGAGGTAAAGACTTCTCAGACTCAATATTGAACTTTTATTTATTTTATAACTTGCTAGATAAAAGCCTAAGGGGCCAGTCCTTGAGATCTTCGGTTCCTCTTCTATTTATAGACTTCCAGACAGCTTGATTTGAACTCCGAACGTCTGCACAGTGCTGTCCAGCCAGCACTGTAGAGGTTACGTAGACAACCTCTACAGTACGAAGTTTGCATCTATTCTGTATTTCCCTTCAAACTTCTTACTAACATAATGTTTTTGTTCTATAAAAAAAAACTAGAAAATAATTCTTCATATTTCAGCATAATAATCGATTTTGCAATCAAAATGCCCAAAAAGTTCACCCCGAAGCATAAAAAATCATTTTAAATACATTCAAATGGTTGCGGCGGAAAAAGGACGAAGGATCCAGCCGCATTCCAATAAACAATTATTGACATTAGTTGTTGACCTCATTCGAGTTTTGTGCGATTTAATTTGTTTAGCGTGTGCTAAACGTATGGGGCTTGATTGAAAACCGGTTGGCTTCAGTAGACTGTTCGTAACGCTCCGTCTGTATATTTTCTTGGTCTGAGTTGTTGACATGACGGGTACTGATTTCCATAGTGCGATTGTAATGAACTGGTTAGCTTGGTACTAAATATGTATATTAATTATTAAATGAATATTTTTTGTCACATTAAAGGCGTCTGTAGTGCTACAGTCAAAAAAAAAGAATGAGCTGTAACCGCCATTGCCAACGATACTAAAAAAAAGGATGTGAAATATTTGGAATCGGATTTTGACGGATAGGTAATTCTTATTTAATTATTAACTAGACATGCTCTTCCGATTACCTGAAAACATAGTTTTACAATCTACAAGTACATAATTGTATATCTCACTCGTTCTTGCACGATGCCAATACACACTGTCCCGACTATTAATGACGTACACGTATTATTGCCATATGTAAGCTGTTTGTAGCGCCACTATATCAGGGATAAATAGGAACTTGTCAAGCTAGCAAAAATAAATTGATGAATGACATTTTGCCAGTACTTCCTGGTGTTGATTGAACGAGCGAGCGAATCGAACGATGTTCTCTGTTTCAGCTTAGGCCAAAATTATTTCGTCTCAATAGATAGATTCCAGTAAAACTTTGTAAGTAGGTTCGTTAATTATATATACTTAGTTCTTTTTGTCAAATCAGTAAATGGAAATATAAAAAAAAACTAAATAAGACATAAGTACTTACGAGTCCTACCGTTCCCGGCCCTTTACTTTTATTGATTTTAGCTTCAGTTTCTTTGAGAAACATTATATCAATAAGTACATCTAAACATTTAGACATTCGCATTTATATTATTATCAGGATTAGGATACCCTTTCCTAGCCCCTATTGCATCAACTTGACAATTGTCACCTGACAACGACAATTCTCCGTATACATTGCTGATTCCACAAGTAACCTAGCAACCAGCCCCTTAACTTCGAGAAGAAACAATGTATGGCGATTTGTCGGGGGACAAGAAATAGGGGTCTGGTGTTTCCCTTGTATACCAAAATGTTCGATCTACCCGTATTTTCTTTTAAACCCTTTCCTCGTATCTACTTTGGCTGCATTCTCCAAAAGCGCGATGCCATTAAAAAAACACATATTCTCATGTTGTTCGAATTTCTTGAAATTACGCCTTAATACGAATTTTGCGCATATAAGTTCTCATACCACAATCGATTCTATTTTTATGCTTTATCATTTGGTTTGCGTTACGTGAAGGTCTATCGTAGACCGGCGGGTCGATCACGTAACGCACTGTACGCGCATCAGACCCCCTAGCACACTAAGTTTTATGTCGGACATAAAGCATTTGTCCCTCTTGCACTCGCATATTGGCCAGAATGGGACGAATGCTTTATGTCCGACATAAAACTTAGTGTGCTAGGAGGTCAAGTAGATCTATGTAAATGTCACTCACTGTATGGGAAAAGACAGAATTATTAATAGGTAAAATACAAATTTGACGTCACTGACAGCTGACAGCCATGCCAGCGATTACTCCCCAAAAAATAAATGAAAAATTCAATGAGGTCAAACGTTACGAAAACTGTATTAATTTGTCGCCGTAGGATAAAAACTATCCTATGCGGAAGGGCGAATATTCAGCGTTTTTAAGGCGTTTTTTTTTTCGTCATTGTCGGAGACAGCAAATACTATTAAAAGGTACGAGTATCAGTCTTCTTTCGATGAAGATGTTAGCCAATACCAGTACTAAATCTTTTTTGATTAAAGGTTCTGCGGTACGTTTTACCTCTGATGAAATAATCTTGAGACGACAATGTCGTTAAAACCTAGCAGTTCAAACGCTCGGAGAATCGCCCGGAAGCCAGAATAATAATCTACCTATAAATCATTTTTTCATGTTCTTACGATTATGGGAAGCTGAGATCCTCCGCGATAAAACAATGTTTTGAAACGATACTGGCTGTTGTTTTTTTATTTCAGAGATTTATTGTAAGTCTATATGTAATAGTAGTTTATGCGGCTGATCCATAATGAGAGGCCTTAAAATACGAGTGTGGTTTTATGTAACGAGCGTCAGCGAGTGTCATAATAGGATCATACGAGTGTTCTCAGGCCTAATTATGTACAGTTGCATACACTACTTTATCTATACACATATCATAATAGGTAAGTAACAGCAAAAAACCCATTAAACCCCCAACCCAACCCACCCAGCAAACAATAAAATGACAACAGTAATGGCGGCAATTCGTCATGACGAATGGTTTTTTTTAATCATAGACAAACGAATGAAGTCCCTATACTCATATCACGCGACATCAAATTTCGTGCGGTTTGTATTAAAAAAAACATACTGAATTGACGTTCCGTATCGATAAATGTTTTAATATCTATGGACACTAGAATAGAGACCCGCTTGAGTTTTGACAGCTGTTCCAAATTTAAACTCATAACGATACAAATTTATAAAATCTGTACTGTAATGACATTACAGTACAGATTTTACCTACTACCACAGACAAGAAAGTTCTCATAGTAAAATCGGTTGTAATAATGCTGGTCATTTCCTACGGTTTCTAAACGCATTTTAGAGCACTAATGATATATTATGTGCATAGATAAAATCAATTATGTTCTACTGTTATCAAATAAGTACCGTAATTTAGCGTACTCATATCGTTGCAGTAGGTAATGAAGTAATAATGCTGGTCATTTCCTACGGTTTCTAAACGCATTTTAGAGCACTAATGATATATTATGTGCATAGATAAAATCAATTATGTTCTACTGTTATCAAATAAGTACCGTAATTTAGCGTACTCATATACCTATGTATACAGGGGTATTAAAGCTTTCCAACAAACAATTTTAAGGCTAAGCCATAAACTGAAATCGCCTGTTTGCGTTAAGCTCGTGGTAGTTAAACTGTTTGCGATGCAAACAAACGAGTGCGTGTATAGGATGTGGCACCTAGTGATGTTGCGAGTGAATAAGGTACCTAGTGACTGCAGCAGGTTTTTGGACGGGCATTACGCTATATTGCATTTACTTGTTACAATAAAGGAAAAAATCATACGAATCATACTTAACACAATAGTTTCATCTGACTGCCTTGGCATATACTATGCGAGAAAGAACGAGGCAGCAAGAATCGCACTCGGCGCGGCAGGTGCGGGGCGCGCGTCTGAATTCTGTTTTTTCCGGCCCACTTAATGCGACTAAACAGTGATCACTGATCAGCCGTTTGTTTAGATGACATTTGTTTCATAAGCCTCATTTCGGAAATGATACCATCCGCGATCGGACGACCGTCGCAGTCAGTTACGTAATCATCTCGCAGATACATGTGCGATGCACAGACTCTTTCGTCTCGCTTCATCCTAGCTCGTAGTATAGCTTGACCTCTAGATTTGTAACAGTCAAGAATAATAGGAGGGCAGACTTGTACTGGTTCAACTTATTTAGGTGAGTTTTCGGTGCGCGTTGAGAATATCAGCAGATGCTTTAGAATCGCCGTGTTTACGCAGAGGCGTATTGCAGCGCGACACGACGCGCCAGATGTCAGGTGACTAAGGCTGACTATATCGTATTGTAAAGCAATAGACACTACCAAATATAAGCAAAAAAAGGGCAAGTGCGAATCTGTCTTGCGCGCGGAGGTTTCCGTACAAACTTTCATACACTATATACCTGTCACGACCCTGGATTATTTTGAACCAATTTCGATAAAAAAAAAATATTTGAAAGAAGGCACTTTCAGAATACTTTCATACAAATTTAACGAATGAATATCAAACTCAAAATCAATCTTAGTTTCAAAATATACGCTAGATAGACGTTAAATTATAACTTTCCGGTGATATTTACGTTAACCTCAATCTTATATATTTATTTCAAACTTTTTGCTTGGTAAACTTCTGAGTTATAGCCCCCCCTTAGTAATATTTTTTTTACAATTTCCTTTGTAAATCAAAATTTTACCATTGTAGAAAAAAAACAAAGAACTGTTTTAAAATGTCCAATTCAAGCCCATTTATATGATACCCCACTTGACCTACTAACTACACTTTGATCCCCGCCCCCTCTTTAATCCGTGTTTTTAGATAGATATTAAAACTATGCCTGACAACTCACGCGTCGTGTCACGCCACGTTCCGCAAGTGCGTACCTAATTGCTTCGAGAGTAATATTGCCCAACAAAAGCTAACACGCTCGACCTCTAGTCAGAGGGGCGGGCGGAGGTTGTCACAAAATTACATAGCCACGTACACGTTGCATATGATTTTTTTTTTCAAATATTAACTTATTCAGTTGCAAATAGTTATCGATATTGGAGCCAGATAAATGGACGATGGAAAAGTACAAGGCACGACCGGATTTGCATTCGCTTTTTTCTTTTAGATCCAAAAATGTTCCGCAACCTAAAATGATTAAAGGACGCGTGTAGGTACAACTAATACCCCATATGTACAATCATTGCAGAGAAATGTGAATCCCCCTGAATAGAAATTTGTATGAAAGGCGGTTCAGTTTTCTCTGCGGCTGACTGTACTTACAAAATGCTGTATGGAAGTACAGTAACTTTTATTATCCGCCTTGTATGTAGGTAAATCTTGTCGATAAGTGACAACGTGTGTACGATCATCAGCAAGTACGTTAAGTAGCTTGAGTTAATTTATACGGGTCGGTAAGAGGAATGATGGCACGTCGCAAGAGTGCAACTTGGTCGAGTAAAGTGTTAAAACGTCGTTGGATAGCTTGTTCAAAATTTTATGGGTTTTATAAACCGATTTTTCAATTTAGTGATTCGTTTGCGAGATATTGGGCTTTAAACTAAGTAGGCATAAGTATACTTATAGTTACCAAGTGATAGTCGAAGTGACCGGTCCTGTGCCACCCGCATCCAGCGGACTCTCTAACTTGAAATAATATTATTTTCATCTCACCGGCTCGAAAAGGTTCGAAAAAAAAACTAGCTGTCCATCCAAATGGGCAGACTGGTTTGTCGATTAGTACCTATTGTAATATACGTATTATTCTGGCTTCCGCTTATTTTATTTCTTTATATTTATTTATTAAGAGCCTTAAGTGTCCCACTGCCGGGCAAAGGCCTCCCTCTTTTTCTTACACATTCCATATGGCTACCGCTTAGGATAGTTTTTATCTGACTTCGACAATGGATATACATTGTTTAAGCGGTGTGTTGGAATGCGATGGAAATATGTCTTTCTACGTCTAACGCTTATAGTTGCGTCGTGTGTGATGGGCAAAATCTAATCATTAATATGAAACAGATTTATGAAGAAAAGAAGGTCAATATAAAGATTATATGCTGCTCACGGCGAAAGTGTGACACGATGACACATTTTGAAAAACTGTTCTATAATGTATAGAAACATTTATTACGTACAACGAATAAGATTTTTCTAGAGAAAAAAAATAGTTTTTGAATCTCAAATTGGCGCTATAACGATTGTCAGTGTCATGGCGTCCCGAGTGACGTCACGTTTGTATAAACAGAGGGGCTACCGCGAAGTGAAAACGAATTTCGTTCGACTATCTCCCTCTCTGGCGCTCGAATTAGCAGGTGCGACAGAGACGGAGATACACAAACGAATTTCGTTTTCGAAGGACGCAGACCTTTGACTTTGACGTTTGGTACCTAGATGCTCGATTGCTCATTGAATGAACATGAATTCAAAAGTTTACAATTCTTGTGCGGTCGTGCGAGCGACAAAGCGGAGACAATGACGTATGAAGACCTGTCAGATAACATGTTTCTATCCCTGTCTTACTAGTCGTTCAGTACGTAAGTGAGAAGAGATCGGATGTATAGAAAACGTTCAATTTATTAGGGCATATCTGCCTTTCTCTGTAATCTGTGTTAATGGCCGTTATGGGTATTTGTTTATACAAGTGTGACGTCATGCGCTCTGATTGGTGTTTAACATATCATGGCGGGCGTCCGTATTTTTCAGTTTAATTTTATCAAAATAAATAACCATCTCTTGCTAAATAAAAAAATATGAGCATTTTTCGAATTCTATGATTAAAATTTCATTAAAAAAATACCTACCATATTTTAGTGATTTTTTACAGTCATCAATCATCATGCCTATCATCAACATCATATTTCCTTATTAGTTTATGTTTAAACCACATAACCAAACACAAAACCACATACAAGACACATCACGATTAATTCAATGTAAGGGGCCTGACTCGCGCCGCTACTCCTGCACGCGCGCCTTCTCAACCTTCGAGAATAACACTTGAATTTCGTCTACGCCGCTCCGCCCGATACTTTACTTTAGGCGTCGTTCCATAGGGTCCATTCAACACTAGTCACGGACGACTATGGCGAGTTGTGGCCAGTAAATAATACAGGCACCATTATGGTGCACATTCCTTACATTTCCGTGCATATACAGGGCGGAAAGATTGAATGCCACATGGATGGCAACTACCTTAAATATTGTAAATAGCACATTCTGTGTAAATGAGAGTTCCCTTAGTTTTTAAAAACAATAAATTCTGCATTTATGGATTTATGAAAAATCGCTTGCCTCAGTCGGGACTCGAACCGGTCAAATGTGACAAAAAATAACGTGACGTATTTTATGATGCAGATTGAAAGAGTTACTGATAAGGTTCATTTTTCTCTAAATAACAAATACAGTACAATTAAAATAACGGTAGGCCATGAAAACTAACAATTACCTTTGAATTTTGTTTTCACGTGTACGCATCGGGTTTTTAATGCGGGACCAAATTTCAAAGGAGTAGGTTAGGATAGAATCCATAAATGCAGTAATTATTGTTTTTAAAAACAAAGGACAGTATCCTTTACACAGAATGTGCTATATACAATATTTAAGGTAAATTTGCCATCCATGTGGCATTCGATCTTTCCGCCCTGTAGAGGAATGGACGGGGCTATTTTTTGTGTTAACATGTTTCACAGGAGTGTGAATGGTTGGACTCACGATACTTCTTAAAGCTTTGAAGTTTTTTTTTGTTGTTGACTGCAATCAAAATATTTTCACACATATTTATGGAATACCCTTTTTATTAGTTGCGTAAGGCAAGTACGAGAATTTACATCTTCTGCAGATATATAAGTAATACGACGCGCTTTATGAAAATGTAATTCTTTCATTCAGAGCCAGGACTCTTGCTTACCACAATCACTACTTTTTGAGAGCAGGCATATATTGATAGATCTGGTACTATTTATTTCTCCTGAGCACTACCTACCTCCAACTGCGAGAGCAACTGAGAGCAGAAAAGGTCGCAGCACTGATGCGGCAACCCGTGAAAGAGCAGTTGACATGACATACCGGACGTGTGTTACGAACTCAACGCGAAACACAGCGGCGACCTTGCTGTTTGTCGCCTATTCCGTTATGCTCACGTTTTTTCACACCTATTTAACGAAGCTTAATCTTAGCCATTGATGCAAAAAAAATATTGAATAGCGTGCATTAAATATTCAATCTCGTTTAAGTCTAACATTTCAAACTTTATCCAAACCGCTTCTACTGATTGAGATTTTTATTTTCCGAGAATTGAAGCGAGTATAGCAAATGAAGGCTCGCGTGGTGCTCTCTTGGGTGTTGCGTGGCTGAGCGTCAGATTTGAGTTGAAATCATAAAAGTTCTCATCTATTAGTGAGTGGAGGGACGCGGTCGCGGGCGACGGGAGGTGCCGATCAAACAGGCCGGAGAATCAATATGGCCGCCGCCCAGCTGATCCGTAACCTCTGCGCCGCGCGCCCCCGCGCTCCGGGCCGTGTTTCGCATCACCCCTCCACCCCGCACGCCCCGCACACGCTCAGATTGTCTTCCCTCAAACTTCACGCTTCTGTTTCAAAACTTTTTTATGACGATCTTTACACTCTCAAGTAGTACGGTGAAACTATTCCCTTATTCAGTGATATGCCCGTAATTGTATTACATTTTATTGTTCTTTATTTTTATTTAAGGCAAGAGGTAGGTATACATGTCTGAGTAGGATTAAACTTTAAACTTTATTGACATTTGGACAAGGTTAAGAAGTTAGGCACCTCTGCACTCACACAAAATATTACCTAGATACTTACTTACCTATTTATGGACGTTTTCCGTCGTAAGACTGCAATGAACCAACCAGGCAATATATGGTATGGTCTAACTCTTTGAACTCCACTTAATAACTGTGTAGGGAGTTGCAATTCACTACGCTCCCTCACCTGGAGGTCAATCGCATTACTAATATATTGCCAAAATTTGCGGAAAAAACAAACGGGATCTAGTGATAATTATATTGGATTTAAAGTACTTACTTAGTGTTTATTATCACAGTATGCCAGATCATAATTTAGCAGGTGTACTTATTGATATAAAGCTTAAAATAAAGCAGAAATATGCCTTCGCACTATAGCACAGTCGAAGAACGGGAAAGTCCGGGCCCATATTATGATTTTTCCCATCAGCAATAATGGTGGGTACACACTGAGCAAACGAACGCGAAGCATTTACGTGACAGCTATTTGTTAGAGAGAGATACATAGCCGTTCGTTGGCTTGATGTGTACCCACCATAAGGGGACATAATTAAGGGTAGGTACAACAGGTAAGTTCAAATTAAAAACTAGCTAAGGGACCGTGCCATGTATACAAGAAGCTCATTACCTCACGGAACGAAATGAGTAAACCAGCGGGTGTTGCTGAATACGGAAAGGCGCAATTCTGTATTCTGTAGCAATGTAGTAAAGTATAGAGGGATACCCCTCGTAAGTGGGTTGGGCAGCCGCCGCGTCGTGAAGGATCCGATTGTGCTGGCGCGCCGGACCGTAAGATGATTAACATCGTTATTTAGTCAGTGCGGGTAATTAAAAGTTACGATCACGACCCGCGCTCGCCGTGTATGTGCATCGGGCTAACCTACTTATGGTTTCACGCTTAAAATGGTATGTTGACGGAATAGACTATTACTGTGAAAGGTACAAAGTTACAAATTAAATACCTTGAGTAGCTAAACCTACCCTACCTTAAAGGTAAGTTAAATAGCTTGCACAATTTATGATAGGTTATGGGTCTGGGAGACTAGGCGAGAATTAAATGATGTAATGGGCCTGATTTACACAGACTAATAAGGCTAGAGCCCAGGGTGCAAGGACCAAGCAAGGGGGTGGCGGGGGGCGCGGCACTGAGCTGACATTTAGGTACTTATATTTTAATAGTTAGGCTAGGGCGGTCAGAACTCTAAATCAGGCTCTGACTGCGTATTACTCACATACCGTAGCTGTCAAATCGATTATACATTAAATAGTCGACGTGACCTCCAACAACATGATGCGTTATGACTGGTTAATCTCCCAATTACCTATTCGTACCTACATGCCAATGAGAAATGGCTGAAACATTGAAAGCCGTTCGGTTTCTCGCACATCAAACTTTCAACAATTTACGGATGTGGATGTTGTTTTTGGAAAAAATATTTCAGTAACAGGGATAATATTTTTTTGTAATTCGCGTCACATATGCATCCATTTACAGAGAACTTCCTTCCTCCCAAATTATATTTTCATAAAACCCTAATCTGGTCAGCAGGTAATCATTCATTCACTTATAATAAATCTCTAATTTGAAAATGGAATCAGCCAGTATCAAACTAAGCATTTACGTGTCCCGAATGATCTCGGCTTCCCATGAACGGAAAAACATGTAGATTTTTTCATAAGTTGTATATTACTCTAGCTTCCGTTTAGGATAGTTTTTATCCAACTGCGACAGTTAATTAATTTTCGGAAACATTTGACCTCATTAAATTATTCAGTTCTTCTTCTTGAAATCATAGCCGCCATATCCGTCAACTGTCAGTGACGTCAAAATGGCGGACTTGCCATATCTAACTAACAGTAATAATTTCGATCCGGTGTTGTGATAGACCTTCACAAAACGCATATTAAATACTAATGCATAAAAAAATAATCAATTCTGATATGGAAACTTATACGCGCTAAATTCGTATTGAGGCGTAATTTCAATAAATGTATCAACAAATTTCAACAAAATAACGTCAAAAGTCTGACTCTTCCTTTTTTTTAATGGCGTTGTCTCGCGTTCAGCCAAAAGGTCTAGGTTTATGAGTTTCTGCAAGATTACACGCTGAGTATTTGTCACGATACTTAACGGCTATCACAAGATGGCGCGGGAGCTCTCTCGATTTTTCTCGCACTACACGTCTCTTTCTAAGTTGTATATTACGAGAGAGACGGACGGACGGACGGAGCGCCGTCTTGTGATAGCCGTGCTGGTTTGTCAGTATTTATATTTATCAGCAATAAACAGTAAAACTATATTAAATCAGTAAAGAACGGGCCCCTTTTTTTAAAAACATTAATTATCAAGCGCGTCAGTAGGTATTAAGGCGGTATTTTACTTCGTACTTCGCGCCTTCAAGTTGACATTCAGCCTATATAGAGACACAGGAATCGGCCAACATACAGATAAAACTTTTATCATAAAGCCTGCAATACACATTCCTTAAGTTGACAATGGCGGGAACATACAGAAGATCGGCAGAATGTGATAGTGCGATCTGAAACATTGCAATATGAAAAAATAAACATATTACTTTAATATTTTTAATAATTACATTAATTACCTTTAATAGAAAGGGACTCGGACTCGCGTTATGGTTCTAGAACTTAGTTAGTGGTTAGGTAGGTATAGCTTGGAAAATACAAATTCTGACGTTAAAAAAGAGATCTTTTGTTCCGCGTAAAAACTTACCGGTCAATGGGTACCTACTCCGGGTACTCGAAAGGATTATTAAATCTATTTATTAATTATATACACATCTTTACCTGAGAGTCGGAGTGACTCAAGATGATTTCAGTCATCACGTTTGTATTTATTTAATATAAAACAGTGTTATATTATAAATATGTAGAGAAGAAGATATATAAAAATTTAATGCTGCAGCCTGTGTCCTACCTGTTGGATCTATGGCCACAAACATCTACTAAACTATTACCCCATAAAACGAGTTTTGTCCCTTTCTTACTAATTTAAACATCAAAGAAAAGAATTTTAACGGCATTTTAGCTAAAATAGGTTTGTTTAACGTTTTACTTGAAAGGTTAAATTAGAACTGCATGTGTCCTATGTCCAAAATAAGAAATTCGTTAACTCCCACCACATTTTACCATGCAAACGAAGTCGCAGGTACAGCTAATTTAATATAAAACAGTGTTATATTATAAATATGTAGAGAAGAAGATATATAAAAATTTAGTGCTGCAGCCTGTGTCCTACCTGTTGGATCTATGGCCACAAACATCTTCTAAACTATACCCCATAAAACGAGTTTTGTCCCTTTCTTACTAATATAAACATCAAAGAAAAGAATTTTAACGCCATTTTAGCTAAAATAGGTTTGTTCAACGTTTTACTTGAAAGGTTAAATTAGAACTGCATGTGTCCTATGTCCAAAATAAGAAATTCGTTAACTCCCACCACATTACCATGCAAACGAAGTGGCAGGTACAGCTAGTTTGCAATAATACAGAGAAGCATTTCAACAATACGTTTCACTACGATTGAATGAATATTCATTGTCTTTAAACCATTCCACGGTACCATTACGGTATATGATGCACTTTTAACGTCCGGTAAACATGTCTAAAACATCATAAAAATCCATCGAAACGAATGACTGTTACCGGCAATATTCTCCACAAGGATTGTTTTATGTCGACGTAAAATAGTTTACCCGATATCGATCCAGGCATTCCGCACTGATTGATGGATAAGTTAATAACTGGGTACGCATTGAATTTTCTTTATGGATATTCACGTATGGAATGTGTTCATAGAAAGTTTGTAAGGATTTTCTTTAAAAAGAAGAAGCTACTGAAATTTACAAATTCACTCAATACTTATGCCATAACCATATTTGATAACCAGTGATCGTAACTTTTGTAGCATTTTTGGTGCAGCGTAAGTGTTGTTATCGGAATATCAATCAAAATTGCCCACGCCAATTAAGCATTAAGATTAAAATTCTTTACACCGATTCCGTTAACGACACCACGCTGCATCAAAAATGGTACAAAAGTTACGATCACTGTTGATAACACTCATCAGGGACATACGCAATGGCAAAAGTAGTTAATTGCAGCGCAATGAGCTACGTACTGGGTAGAGGTTAGTTTCGTGTAGGGTGGCCGGCGAGGTGAGCCGCATTAGCGTACGACGAACTGTATAACGAATAAGAATAACAGCCATGGACGTCATCCGCGTGGCACCGATATCGCTACGGAGGGCGGTACGTTGCATGAAAAATCTCAAATTGACGCAGAGCGTTCCAAATAAGGTTAATTGACAAATGTAAACCCACATCGGGTTGTGCGGCGCTGTCTATAAGTATGAAGTACGTAAGTCCTAAGTACGCATGTAGATGGATTTTTATATGCTACTAGCTGCCGCCCGCGACTTCGTCTGCGTGGAGCCGGGATAAAAACTATCCTATATTTTAATCCAGGGTGTGAACTATCTTCGTGCAAAATTTTATTCAAATCGGTTCAGCCGTTTAAGCGTGATTGAGTAACAAACATCCCAACATCTAAACATTCAAACATCCAAACATCTAAACTTTCGCATTTATAATATTAGTAGGATTAGTAGGATAGTAGGATTAAGTACAGTCAAGTGTAAAAATATGGGTGCATACATGTCAGTGGATTAAGGTTTTGGTATTTATTTAAGAGAGGATATTATCGATACATATATTTTTGCACTTGGCTGTACCTAGTCTTATGAAACACGACCAGAGGCCCGACCTTCACCCGTCGCGTCGGTTTAATGGATAAAAAGTATTTTTATATCGAATTTAGTAGATGAAAAATATTCAGAGAATGGGTTGGCAAAAAAAAACCTGGCCAAATAAAAAAAATCAAACATAATTTACAGTTACTGTCAAGTTTACTATTAACTGCTACCGCAGTCCGCGCCTGTGAGAGCCTACGCCTGAAACACTGGCACGACCTGCAATGGCGGTCAATAGTGATTTTGACAGTTGTAAAATGTACTAATGACCGCCATAGCAAGCCGCACCAGTCTGTGAGCGGCTTTATGTGTGAACGGAGGCTGTCAAACGGCGGTCGTGGGTTCGAATCCCGGCTCGTACCAATGAGTTTTTCGGAACTTATGTACGGAATATCATTTCCACGCGTCCAAACTTTCGCATTCATAATAATATATATATTAAGTAGGTAGTAGGATCTGCAAAAAAACAGGAACAACAAATATTAACTATTGGTCGTCGTCGAAGAGTAAGCCAGCCCTTTGGGAGTAAGTTACGGCAAAACGAATTTTCTTAAAAATAAGACCAATCTTGAACATGATTCAAAATGTATACAAATAATACAAATATACATAAGAATTGTGTCTCAAAGTAACTGGTAGCACCGCTTAAACGTGAATAATAATTATATTAATTAAATTAATACCTGACGGGCATGGTTACAATAGTACATTACTGCAGAGGCCGTGAAGTAAGGGATTGCTGGACGAGCTTTGGGGTAGACGAGCAATCCCTGTTCCGACCGAGGATTGTATAGTGCTTTTCTCAAACGATGTGAGGAAATATTAAAATTAAAATAAATACCTACAAGTTAATAATTAAATACTAATTTGTTGAAATTACAATCGGAACGAAAGTTCAGAAAACAATTGTTTTATTTGCCGCCTTTTTTATTTTTTAAACATAACATTTCAACAAGCCGTTCAAGCACAATGTTTAACCGCACATAAGTATAGTACCATAGTTTTTTTTTATGTCGCAAGTCTGCTTACAGAGTCTAGTGGTGGTTGGCAGTATGTAATTTTTCCTTTGTCAGGTTCATATTAGTAAGCAAATTTAAAAAGTTAGAGTAGCGGACAATAATGTTTTTAGATAGGGTTTTCATACCCAAGCCATAAACAAGAAACTTCTTGTCTTCATTCCGTGATATTAACGCATACATTTCAGAACATGTTTGAGAAAATATAATAAAACTACAATGCGTACGTTACGTCCGCACATAAAATAAAACGTCAAGTTACAAAAGCATTACTGCATATTTTCATTTTTAAAGGTTTAACTGTTTGGATTGCTGCATTGCTGATTGTAGTAGGTATAGTATACCCTTACTTCGATAGACACCGTGATGCAGTGAACGTGGTAAAATTGAAGTCAATACGTATAAAGAACGAATAAGAAAGTACATCTAGCGCCATCTAGTGACTATTAGATATGTGTGTTACCGGTAAGCGGGCTTTTTTTAAGTAGGGTAAATTAACGTAGTTCTTTAACTTAATTATGACCTTAATTCAGATATTTAACAATAATTCCAAAATCATGAATTTTCTAACAAAATTGAAATAGCCAGCAATTTAGAGCAAAGTAGTAGGGCAGTTTCAGGTGATAATGTGGAAACGCTGGACAAAAGCACCAATTTTTTTTCAGGTACTTGTTAGGTCCATAGCTTTAAGTTTTTGATAGGAACCATTTCCTCCGTCGGCGGCGGATTGTTTTTTTTTGCACAGCATTCTTTTTTCTGGTATGCATTCAGTTAATTAGTGGAGTTACCTAGTGTGCTGAAAAATTATACAGATGTGCATTTAAAAATATGCCTTATAAAATTAACTATTATTCAAAATGGCCGCCTTAAAACTAAATATGACCGAGGGAGGAGTTGGTTCCTCTTAAAAACTTAAGGCTATGGACCCAATAAGTGCCTGAAACAAAAATAGTGCTATTGTCCAGCGTGCCCATGATTTACGACAATTTGTTCTCGCACTTATATATTAACATTATTATATTATTATTACTCGTTATTATAGAGGCTATAGTGACACATAATCTCCGGAAATTTCAAGTGTCTACATATTACGGTTCTAGATATGTACCGATTGTTATGGGCGGGCAAAAAAATGCCATAAAATTACGTTTCATGTATGAGAGCACTGTTTAATTTTTTTTTGAATGTACGTTAAAGCAACAATAGAAACTACTTGTGTGATAATTTGAACAGTCTAGCTATTGCTGATACGCAGACAGCCGGATGGACAGCGGAAGCTCAATGACAGGGTTCCGTTTGATATGCTTTGGGAACTCGACTCTAAAATCTATCTAGTTGAATTACTTGACCATAAATATGTATATTTAGACAACAAGTTTGTAATTCTACGTTAAATAGAACTCAGGATATTGATAAATTAACTAAAATTCAAAATGGCCGCCATAAAATTAAAAATGGCCGACGGAGGACTTGGTTCCTATCAAAAACTTAAAGCTATTGACCTAACAAGTACCTGAAAAAAATTTGGTGCTTTTGTCCAGCGTGTCCACATTTTCGACAATTTGTTCGAGCACTCTGCCCCACTAATGTAAATTGACAATTACGTGTAACTGACAGCTCTTCGTACTTTGTTTATTACGGCGTCATACACCTAGTCCATTGAAGGTGTATGAAATTTAAATAATTATGATTTGCAAATATATGCAAATAATTGCTAATGGAACATACATATTACCTATTATCAGTTTTAATAAATGCCCGCATGCCGGTAACACACAGTATTACATTTGGCAACGCTCATTTGACACTTTAAGCTGTTTATTGGTCTGCATACCTACATATTACAAAGTTTCACCCCCTTTTTCGTTCCTAAAAGGGATGAAATTTGATATATATCATAGCTTATGTCCTATTCTGATATACTCGTATAAGGTACAAAACTGGAAAGTTTCATAAACATTCGTCCAGTAGTTTTTGAGATTAATTGGACAGTAGGTACATACATCCATCCATAGATCCAACTTTTCGCATTTATAATATTAGTAGGATTAGTAGGATAAGCCAGAAACCCTGTAGCAAATGCCTAAACGAATCCTTTGAAAATACAAACTGTTTCATTAAATACTTACATATAGGTACTAGACATATTGGCAAGCAAATATTTCGAAATTAAAAGTTTTTATGTACTTTCAAACATTTGTAGAACATAAATTATTTACTAAAATAAAAAGAAATGATCATGTATTATGAGTTAATATACATATTTTACCATTACTTATAAATATATACCGATCCAATTCGGTTCGTATCCGGATCCAGTTTGGTTCGGATGTCAAGTGCAAGGAAATTAAAAACAAAACTGACCATAAACAAGAAGTGTCAATGTGTCATATTTCTAATTTCCCACCAAAGTTCCACAAAGAGTAAAGTAATTTATATAAGGAGAAGAGTGGCAACTCTGACTTTTAACTAGCATGTATCGAAGGTGCTGCTGTTAGTGTCAAGGAAATGAACTAACGCGGTTTACTCGCATAGCTATAGATATATATATAAGTATATATGTATGGATACGTCCACGGCTATCATGCGAATGCGACGGTGCGCGAGCTCTCTCGATTTTTCTCGCAATATCAGTCTCTTTCTTATTAGAACACTTAGAACAAGAGGTATAGTGCGAGAAAAATCGAGAGTATGTCGCAGCCGTCGCGTGATAATAACAAGAGAAAACCAAGAGCGTATCAACATCCGAGCGAATTGCCAGACAAATAATGAATCCGGCCTTTTTAAGTGTGCCCCCCCTGAAGTTCCAGTTCAGAATTAAAAGACGAAATAAGATACTATTCGTTATTAATTACTTATTAAGATTTTATTCGTATTTGTGAAGTGAAGAAAAATATGTACGTTCCTTTTAAAATGGACGAAGAAGAAAATAACTGCACAGCTGAAGAAATTGTGTGAGTAGTAATAGAACTAACGGAAAACTTACTGCCTGAAAAGTCAAATGCTATTTATTTAAAATTAGTCGTAGAAAAAGTATTGTATGCAACGGTGTATAACTTGGTCTTAAAACGCTCGTGGCGTCTTTAATTGCGATGCTCGCCAAGGCTTGCATCGCAACTCACGGCACTCGCGTCCCTACTTATACATCAGTTGCATAAAATACTATTACACAAAAATGGTCTAGACCAGAATACTTAATAATAATTATAAAATAAGCCAGTGTGTGCCAAACCAGTGACAAATGACGAACTGTCTGCGAAACGTAAGTAGAAGTAATTTATGTTTTTGATTTATATGATTCCCCAGCGAGAAAAGTTTTCAAATGTAAGTGTTGACATTGACATATGAATGAATTTCTCCTTGGTGGAAATAGTACATTAATGCCGATGCGTGAACAGTAACTGGTTTCTTGAGGAGGTGGTCTAAAGACAAGATGCAATGAAATAAATGAAAACACCCCAAAATCAAACTTTAATTTTTAGAGAAACTAAAAGTAAACTAGACGAAATAGGTATATAACTGACAAATATAATACTATTTCTTCGTCGGTGTTTTAGCCGAAACTCATAATAATTAACAAAATCAACAATGAACAATTACATCCAATAAAATAGAATCACGGAATGAGAAATTATCAATTTTGCCTCCAATATAATTAAAAAAATACTTACCTACGCGCTTTGAGTAGACATTTTTACCGCTAATATTCAGATGAAATAGTTGAAATGTATACAGGGTGGAAAGATCGAATGCCACATGGATGGCAACTACCTTAAATATTGTAAATAGCTCATTCTGTGTAAGGGAGAATTTCCTTTGTTTTAAAAAACAATGAATTCTGCATTTATGGATTTATGAAAAATCGCTTGCCTCAGTCGGGACTCGAACCGGTCAAATGTGACAAAAAATAATGTGCTGTATTTTATGATGCAGATTGAACGGGTTACTGATAAGGTTCATTTTTCTCTAAATAACAAATACAATCGGAATAACGGAAGGCCATAAAAATTAACAATTACCTTTTAAATTTACCGATCCTAGCTACTATGATGACTAGAGAATAATTGATGCAATTTTCCTATCAAAGGAAGTAGGTAGGTTACTAAAGTGTCATTAGTAATCGCAACTAAAGTGATAAGTAAACATAAGTGTAGCTCATCATTATCATGTCATTTAAACGTCTTTATTTTCCTTGTATTCCAAGGATTACGTCTTAATTCACGTGACGGGTGAAATCAAATTTAAAAGGTAATTGTTAATTTTCATGGCCTTCCGTTATTCTGATTGTATTTGTTATTTAGAGAAAAATGAACCTTATCAGTAACCCTTTCAATCTGCATCATAAAATACAGCACATTATTTTTTGTCACATTTGACCGGTTCGAGTCCCGACTGAGGCAAGCGATTTTTCATAAATCCATAAATGCAGAATTCATTGTTTTTTAAAACAAAGGAAAGTCTCCCTTACACAGAATGAGCTATTTACAATATTTAAGGTAGTTGCCATCCATGTGGCATTCGATCTTTCCACCCTGTATACCTACTTGTCCAGTAAAATTTCCAAATTAAAATTATTGGAATTAGTTAATAATGTGTTATTGTTGTGTTCAAAACTACAAAATATAGCAAACATTGTTTGTTTTTTTAATAATCGTAGCGGCAGAATGTCGTATCTTATCTTATCTTATCTTATCTAGATGAGAGCCCTTTCGGATGCACTTCGACCCAGTGGGATCTTTTGGGCATTTGCCCTCTCCTTATGTCTACTCCCAACCTCGCTCTATCATTTCCTCATAGCGGATGATGCAGCTCAGCGGAAGTACCTTGAATTCCTTTGGTTGCGGATAGCCGTTACCAAAGTAATTCATTATTTGTCTGGCAAGGGCATGACATTCACACAGTAAGTGTTCCATAGTGTCATCCTCCTCACCACACATTCTACAGTCTAAACTGTCCGAACAGTACAGTCTAATCTTGGCCAAGAGATCCTTGACCCCAAAGTGACCTGTGAACACCCCAGATATGATTCTGAGCTGCTTCCTACTAGATTTCCAGAGTTTGTTAGTCCAGCCCGAGTCCACTCCTTCTTCCTCTTGGCAGAATCTCGTAACATTATGTTCTTGGTTACAATATACAATAATATGATGAAAGAATGAGAGTCGAATTTGTGGCTACTATTTAGCTTCACCTTGGCTTCACCATATCTACTGGACAAAATACCGCTAGATGGGCAACCAGTTTGTGGATAGCAAATGCAATCAATGTCCTACATAGCTGTCAGTGTGGTACTATGCTGGATAACCTTGGTCACCATGGTGTTTCTTGCGAAACAAGTACGGGTCAACGACATCGTGCAAGGGGCCCTAGTAAGAGCAGGGATGTTTCCTGTTCTGGATCCCTTTTGGCGTGACGAGGGATAGCGGCAAAAGGTACCAGCGTCAAGGTATCAACCCGTCAAGCTATCAACCCCTGGTTTGGGAAACTACGTGTGCTGGCAAGCTCGCGCTGATCCGTCTTCCTGGAACCAAAATCACTCGTCGGCCGAGGATATCAAGCGCCAAAAATATGTCATTCTAGGCTATTTATTTGAGGCGTTTGGGGTCGAAGCCCTTTGATCATGGTACCTAGTGCGCGAAAACTCTACAAAGACTAAGTTGAGCGGTAGGCCTACAGTTATTCGGAAGAAATAGACAAAATGCCCCGGTTATGGCTTCTTTTATGAACACTTACTCCGAATTTTATGATTTCGTGTGTTTGCTCCAGATAACGAATGGAAGCTTTGGCTTAAATTAATTTAGCGCTTTGCTTTAGCTTCCTCGTAGTACAGCCCTCGTAGGTCACCACGTAACTTGTCGAACGTGTGCAGTGGACATGTCAACTGTTATTTTATTAAACTGAATATGATAGTACCGGAAAGTTACGCAATTATTCTGCTGCACCGGGCATTAATATCCATTGAACAATGCTTAAAGCAACAATATCAGAAAATGCTGAAATTTTGGACACCCGCATGTACTTTAATTTAACTCCCACGTAATCTGACATAATCTACCTTTTTCCCTCATTTTTTAAGAAAAAAATGACAGAACAGTTGATATGGTCTAAGGGCTCGGGTACATGTTCGCGGCATGCGTAATTTCACGATGAGGCAAGCGCCGCAGAAACTTACCTTGCGGCACCGCCGTAACAGTAATCCACGTCACGACGACATGTATTTTCACGACGACGACGTGTATTTTCACGACGACGCGACGTGTGATGAAGTGTACTTACGTTTCACTGAATCTGTCTGTATGCCTGTATGCCTGATATAAGTTGAGTGCTACAGCAGATGTTGAGATGCATTTTAGTTTTACTGTTAGCTATGTAGATACCTTTGGGTACTTATGCTTTCAATTCGTCTCGCCTAATTAACTACTGATTGCAAATACGGCCTCAAAATCCGTAAAATAGAATACACATTGGCCACATAACGACCTACTTATTGGAGTCAGTACACGAATTATTAGAGTCGGTCTATATTAGCCTATTTATAAGGGCGTGCCGTTGATTTTATAGCGCCGTAACGTGAGTTTCACTGCGTGCGCCGCGCTGTTTCACGGCCACGACGCCGTGCGTCGACATGTAGCCGAGCCTTAAGTCTTAACCCTCGTTCGAAAAGATACGCGGTTATCCTGCTGGTGTACGAAACATTAAAAAAGTGGTTAGAATTTATAATTTACACCTATCTCCAGGCTAGTTTAATAACGTTTGTCCGATAGATTTATGAAAACGGTCAGTACTCGGGTCGTTTAGCTATAAGGATGATGCTCACATCCAAAACGTATTCTGCTTGTTAGTAAGTGGGCCTGTTGAGTGAAAGGCGATAAACAATGCTAGGAGTAGGAATCGTGTGGAATGGGTAGGTTGCAACAGCAAACCGGACGATTCGCCTCGTATATGCCTTCTCGGCGTGTCAGGTTGGGGCGATAGTGTGCTATTTGGTAAAAATGGTAAAGCCACAATTTATCACTTCACAATTTCCTCTACGGGTATAATTTGCAGCAGCGCACTTGTTTTTATTTTTGTACAGGTACTCTTGCACTATGGCGAATGGTTATGGTTTTTTTTGAAGCGCTATTTACCTATTTTAACAAGAAGTGCATGCTTCCGACGCTCCCAACATCTACAAACGCGTTAAAGCCATTTTTTGACAATTAAATTAGATTAAGTATGTGAATATGGTTGAGGTTGAGAACATAGGTGATTAAAAGGTGGTTGTTAGATATAGTAAATGTTGCGACGTATTTAAAGGGTATGATGAGGCGAGCACGAAGGAAGCACGGCGCGTCTCGTCCCGCGTCACTGCGCGCGGCCGCGGCCGCTCCGCACCTCTCTCTGCCTTAGGCGCGAGGGGCGGGGGCGATGACCTTCAGCCCCTGTGCTGAAACTCTCCACAAAACCAATCTAAACCTTAAATATAAATCCTTAAAGTTTTCACTCCCTGAATAAGAGGAACCAGCTGTTAGAAAAAAAACCGAAGCCTTCACTACCGTTTTTTAAGTAAATTTGGTGCGATTTGTTTTGTCGAGCGAAACGGCCGCCTGCCGGGCCGCGCGTGTGTGCGCTGTGCCGCGAAACATATATATATATATATGTGTACGAATATTCCAAGATGAAATGATGCGAACGCTTATACTTTCAATTGTCTATTCACTTTATAACGAGCTCGTGTTTTATGATCAAAGCTTTTCTTTTGCATTCCTTCTAAAGCTTAAGGCAAAAATGTTACTTTATATTTGGTATATTTAACGTGATTGTTGTACCTGACTGCTACACCAGGGATAGTACTGTTTTTGAAGTGTATGTACGCATGTATGTATGTTGGTCTAGTTCTTTAACATATGCGGAGTCTTTAGATTGATCGTAGTTGTGGAAGTTAATTTTTATTTTACTTTTATTAACTTTATCTATCTACCTATTTAATCACAAATAAATTGAATTCCTTATAAAGAAACACACGATCGACAGTAAACAAACTTTTTAGTCACTTTAACTAAATTTAATGTTTCTATCCGAAGCTGTGCTGATAAACGAAAAAATACAGTTCAACACATTTCATGTTAATATTTGGCAACGCAAATCTTACCCATGTACCTATTATAATAATATTGTTTGGCAGCCATGCGAGTTGTTCATTGAATTGTTGTTATTTTTATATATGAATTATATTATCCTCTAATGACACTTTTTTTCAGGGGTTATTTAACTAGTCGGTTCTGCATATTCCGCACATCTCAATATTTAGTTCATAGTAAGTACACCGTTTTGTCACTTTCAGAGGCTCTAGTATAAGTTTTACCGAAACAAAACGTTACGACCGCGTTCGCGTTTAGCTGTTAAATCCCGTAATGTTTTGTTTCGGTAAAACTTATACTAGAGCCTCTGCTGTTTTAAGTATACTTACGCGCAAATGTTTAAAATATTATAATTGACCCATGGTTGACACTTTTCGACCTTTCATGAAACTGAGCGATAGTAACTCTATAAAATAAAACATTCGACTCAAAGTATTAGGTTTGTATTTGGATTAATTAAAGTACGGTAGCTACGTCGCGATATGAGAACGCTCGACAGAATAAGGCTCCCCGTAAAAACCTAGTGTATAGCTCTTATTTTTATACGACGTGCTGGAATCACATGATACTTTGTATATACCTTTAGGTCAGAAACTTGTTTCTGGTGCTATAAATTGTAATAGAAAAAAAAAAACAAAAAAAAAAAGTATGAAAAACGTCGTCTGTCTAAATTTTTTTCTATTGACAACCAAACTACGTTTGTATGGAGAGTCGAGCGTCTCGGGAACTCTCAACATCATTGATATAAATTATATAGCACGGTTAGTGACTAGAACCTATTAAATTCTCTACCATAGACACCCGTAAAATAAATTCTGAAGGGTAATTAAGCAACTTTTCGAACAAGCGTTAGGACATACCCAACTGTAATTTTCCCTTGCAAAAATTATGTCATTTTTAGATCTGCCTAACGCAGTCACGTACGTTCCTCACGTTATTGACCTGCAGGGTCACTTTCCGCAATGTATAATTTGACGCGGCGTTTGCTTTTCGGGGTACCTACCGTCCAGGGGGGTTACCACAACATCCCATTGCAATTCAATTTAGGTTTGATCTGTCATTTTGTGACAGTTTTTCTATGTAACTGACAGCTTTCGATTCAGTTTAGGTCCTAAAATGAATCGCGTTAACAGATCGTGGTAAGGCCCCAGCTGAATTAAGTACCTACTAATTCAGCCGGACCACAAAATTAACTACAGGATAATTGCGTAACTTTCCAAACGCACGTTAGGATATCGACTGTAATTTTTTTGAAGGTGGAAATGAATAGTGTTTTAAAACTCGTTTGTATGTTTTGTGAAGGTCTGTCACAACACCGGATCGAAATTATTATTTATGGCAAGCCCGCCATTTTGACGTCACTGACAGTTGACAGATATGGCGGCTACGATTTCAAGCAGAAGAAAATGAATAATTTAATGAGGTCAAATCTTTCCGAAAATTAATTAATTGTCGCAGTCGGATAAAAACTATCCTAAACGGAAGCTAGAGTAATAATGTACTCATAAAAAAAGTTACATGTTTTCCGTTCATGGGAAGCTGAGATCATTTCACATCACATCACACATCATCAGCCTATATACGTCCCACTGATGGGCACAGGCCTCCTCTCATGTATGAGATCATTTGTGACACAACAATGCTTAGTTGACAACTGGCTGATTCTTTTTTTAATTTAGAGATTTATTATTAAGTGAGAGATTAACTATAATTAAAGATTGCAGGCATAAAATAAATATGGCTGACGGGGGAGTTGGTTTCTATCAAAAACTTAAAGCTACCCAAGTAACACATAAGTTGCTTAGAAGCTGGATTAATCATTTTTTTATCATTCTATACAACTTAAAGCTGAACTAAGGCCAAAAGAGGCCCCAAATTAGCCAGCCTTGAGCTCTTTAATGGCTGCAAAGGATTTATAAATAGTTGGTGTAGCGCTGCATAAGCGCTGAAACAGCTCGATTGTGCAGCTTATGCTCTATTCAGCGCTTGTAATGCTTTTATTCAGGCTTAAGAATGATTGGGTCTGGATAAAGGTAAAACAAAAAATAATTTGCATCTAACGTCAAATTATAAAATTCTCAAACACAAAATGGATCATGGTGGACTTCGATCAATGAAGTGTTTTATATTTTGACGGCTGCAAAATTTATTACTAAAATACAAGTTGGACATTTGTTATTATATAAACATAACGGATTTTGAGGGCGGTGGTAATTTTATTGTGAATCAATTTACAGTTACATTTTCACGCGCCTTTTAAAGAGAAAGGATTTAAGGAATTATGGAAACAAAATTACATACGAGTAATGTTGAGTGATAACATTTCTTTAAAGAGTACTGTCTGAATCTCAATTAAGTATTTATGATTTGTTAAGTTGTGTTCTCTAAATCAGCTCATAGTTAAGAGATTTCAGTCTTAAATTTATATAAAACATACATTGTTGAATATTTGATGGTTTATATAGGTCATTCAAAATGGCGTCGATTTGCTAAGCAGTCCTAAGTTTTTTTTTTACTCCTTTGATATTCTTTTGTCTCCACAAGGCGCTTCGCAACCAACCTTACACCAGCCGAAGGTTTCTTAACCTGCTATGAGCAAAAGTTGCGACTAAAAGCTTAACAATAGCATCCGAATTAACTGATATAATGCTTAGAGACTCCTGTGCAGTCGATATCTGCACAAGAGCTTATGATTGACCTCATAAACCATCCTTACACCAGCCGAAGGATTCGTAACCAGCTATGAGCATAAGTTGCGAGTAAAGGCTGAACAATAGCATCCGAATTAACTGATATAATGCTTAGAGACTCATGTGCAGTCGATATCCGCACAAGAGCTTATAATTGACCTCATAAACCAGCCTTTCACCTAACTAAAGGCTGACTAAAGGCTGAACAATAACATCCGAATTTACTGATATAATGCTTAGAGTACATTTTTACCCTCTTTTGCAGCACTTAATCAGCAAGGCTGTACAAGACTCGAAAATCTCTCCCTTGTGCAGTCTTGAGTCTCCCCTAGAACTCTTGTATATATTTAGTAAAGCTTAATACTTGTTTAAGGCTGTATTATTACTAACATTCAGCCTGTGTGCTACTTGGGTATGGACCTAACAAGTGCCTGAAAAAAAAATGGTGCTTTTGTCCAGCGTGTCCACAATTACGACATTTTGTTCGAGCACTCTGCCCCGCTAATATCTATGCAACCACATACGCCATCACTTGTTATAGTATTTATCGTTAGAATGCAATGCAATGCAATTTTATTCTGATATGTATTCAATTGTTTAAACATTTTAAACATAAACATAATGTATTAATAAAACATAAGTACATCAGTTTTACTATAGACTAAAAGCTTACAATTAGAGGCGAATAGCACGTGCTTGAGCTAGGATACCCTGTGATTCAGGCAAGAAAGAACTAACAATTAAAATCAAGTTATTCATAATATAATACAATACAATAGCATTCTTATTGACTAGTACAACTTAGGCGCTAACTATAAATATAGAATAAAATTATTTTAAAACGATAAATAACTTCTCTGTGTCGTCATAGGGCATTTTGTAGGGCTTCTCGTAGCGTTGTTTTACATTTCATGTAGTTTAAGGGATATAAACATAGCCGCGCATTAAGTCTATTCTAAAGAAGTTGACCTAGGAAAAGAAAAAATGTAGAAGAGAAAGCGTGTCGTTTTTTACTGGCATGATTAGTGTTGTAAGGGGTTTCAGTGTGCTGTTTTAGAACTGTGTGCAATATAAACAATTGTCGAACTGTTAGAACTTCAGATGATTTATACAGGTTTGTGGGGAATTGATAGGGCCGGAAAGTAGAAACCTTAAGTATTGCTCTCTGGGCTCCTTCTAGGTTTAGTAATGTGGTTTTAGCCAAACCACCCCACGAAGTGATGCAGTAAGTTAATACAGATTGACATAACGCATAGTAAACTTGTTTGATTATGTGCGTGTCTGCAATCGTACGTAATTTTTTGAAAATAAATATTAATTTGCGAACTCTAGTGCACAACGCTTCCACATGAGGTCGGAACGAGAGGGACTCATCAATTATGATTCCTAAATACTTATTTTGCTTGTGGTAGCAATACCCACTGCACACTGGTTTTTTGTGGGATCTTTACAATTGTGAGCATAGAGGTTAAGGTTAGTCAGAGCTAGTTTCGATTTGCGCATGGAGAACTTAATAACATTGGTTTTATCCGAGTTCAGGGTTAGTAGGTGATGTAGAAGCCAGCTACTTACAATATTAAAGCCTCGCTGTGCATATTCATAAACTTGCTCTACTGAGTTTAAGTTAACTATGTATCAAACAAACAGACGTATTTTGATTTTAAGTATATTTTATGTGTTTAGTTAATAAGATTGATAATTGGATATGGATAACTTGATAGGCACATGCTCATAAAGATGTTTATATTTTCGCATTATCCTAAGAGAACTATATTTCTTGCCAGCAAAGTTTCTTTTTGTCATCAAATTGTATCAGCAATTAAATATAATTATCTATCGCAACAAAATATTTTTATCCTCAGATAAATAAACGGTGTCCCTCTGGTATGAATTATCAAATTAATGTCAATACAAATCTCAAATAGTATCAGAGATGGATAACCAAAAAATAGAGCCCATTACATAAATAAAAACTTCGTTCGCAGAATATTACTTTTGCTTTTCAAATAATAGCTGCGCTGGCAGAATAGTAGATTTTCCAGGAAATATATTTGTAGGTTAGGTTAGGGTTAGCTTTTGTCCCTTAGAGAAGAAATAGGCACCATGACGGGAAGAAGTTTAAGTAAAGTTGTTTCATTTAAGAACTAAAGATGACATCGAGTTATGAGAGCACACCTATTAAAATAAATACAAAAAAATAAATTTGGCACTTGAAACCCCGGCGATTTAAGGCAATTAATATTGTTGAATTGATTTTAATGGAATAATGTACAAACGTGTTGACATATTGTCGGCTGTACAATCGATTAACGGGTGTTCGCGACGTGCAAGACGCAGCTTTAGCCGATTTGTTAACATAAATCGGATTTGCGTAGACTGGAGATGTCCCTGTTTAATCAGATTAGTGGGATGTCGATATTTTGCAGGGGATTGCAGTACACGGCAACTGCATGGACGGGGCTTTAGCTGCGGCCCACCGGCTGTATGGGCCCCCTGCCATACCCATCTCATGTGTCTATTACGATATCTAGGTAGGTATATATACTTTTATTTTAAAGTCGGTGTGATTGTAGCTTTGTAAATTTGTATCTCAGGACGAAGACATTCGATTTAATAAAGCTTTCACTTGTGTATAGAATGCACTTTCTGGGTGGACATAGGCTATACTTCTTATCCTGCAGGGTTGCCTGATTCAGAAAAATCTCAGTAGGTATAACCAAGTCTATTTCTTCTATATAATCATACTAGTTTCTGCCTGCGTCCGCGTGGAACTCGTAGCTCCATACAAATCCCCCCTCCCCCTCCCCACCCCCTTAGGGCATAATTTCCGGGATAAAACTATCCACTATATGCTCTGAGGTCATGTCTCATAAATAAAGTAGCCAAACGCACCATTTCGAGAGCTACATCTTCAAAACCAATTACCTACGTAATTCCCTGGTTCCCTAGTCAAGAATACGAAGTAGTTGTGATACACTCGTAAGAGTCGCTGCCACATCAGTGCGCGTCCATCAGTGTTAGCCGCGCGTCAGCTGTCTCGATAGAGATTTCCATGCCGGTGGCTACGCCGCCGCGCCGCTGAGCTCGCCCGCGCCGGAGTCTTCCTGCATATTTGATGCTTGCTCGCGGCGCGCCCATCAACTATTTACTTCGACGTTTACTTAATAGAGCTCGAGGTAGTGCTTACTAACTGCTGGCACGTATCTAGGTCGTTATATAACTTCATGTTTTAGTGTGGTAATAGACTTGTCTGCTGGCTGGAGCAGAAATGTTAATTAGTTATGAGGGTTAGCTGCGTAACTTTTAGTACAAGCGTTAGGTCAATTCAACTATATCTTTCCCTTAAAAAAATATTTTTAGATCTAACCTAGTAATAACGCAATGAAAAAATAATGTTACGCAGTCGACCCGCCGGCTTGGAAATCTGAATTCTCTCCGAGTGCGACATGCCTTCCTTACAAGTATAATAACTACGAGTCAGCACAAGTATCGGAAGCAAGGAACTATTTCAAGGTGCCAAATACTAATAATAATACGCAATAATAATAAAACACCTCTACTAACCTCAGTTCATAAGAATCATAAAAACAAACAGCATAATTTTGCATGACATGCAATTCCTCTTTACGCAATACACGATGATTCTTAATCCCTGATCAGGAGTCGAAAAATATTGATAAACAGCCAAAACGGATTTTAATGGATGAGGTCTCATGCAATTAAATCACTGTTTAGTTAATTAAATTTAATGATAATGTTAACACTAATATCCACAGAATTTTTGATCTCCCAACATTTCTTGAAGTTAAGTAGAATACGTCAAACACACACACGTAAAATTTTTGCAAACTACCGTTAGGGTGACAATGATTTTGAATTATAAAGTGATTCCTTATCCAGTTTTATTCAGAAAAAAAAACGTTTGTTTTAGGTAACTTCAAGTTAATCGTGTTTGGTATCAATTACAGAATTAGAAAAATTTACTCCTGATCACGAATTAAGAATCATCGTGTATATTTAAACGTTCAACTTATATTAATGATGAATCCATCATGTAATTAAAATTTGAGAGTTCACAACTACATGAAAGTAGGGCACTTCTTAACTTGTCCACTAGCACGTGGAACGCAGAAGGTTTTTAGAACAATGGGAAACTGAGAAAACAAGCTTTGTCGACCAACTTTCCCGGAGGGATTAAATTATCGTCGATGCTTTACGGTTTACATTACAATCAAGTTACAATTTAAGTTTACCTACATAGTTTATTTCGCTTTAAATACATTTAGAATAATTTATTACATTAATAAAGTGCAAGTTCATATTAGATTAATAAAGGTACAGTATTTATAAACAACCTTGTAAAGAATACCTGTAAAGCTCCCAATCGTAACCTTGACAGCCTTGCTGGAAATGTGACAGTAAATTTTGCTGTTAGTATTAATGTCCACTCCGATCTCTTTTAAAATTGTGAAGACACCTGAATTTCCGTAACGAGGTATCCAATTCGCATCATTATGCTCGATAACTGGACCAAATTGTAAAGCCATGTCCTTTTATAAATAGTATAAAGCGAGCATGAACTAATGTTGCATGGTTGAGTCAGTCAGCTGAGCACGTTTGGTACTGTCGGGTTGCAGGTGAGCTCGCGCCGGCCTGACGACGCTTGCATTGTCCGCCGCGACCGCAACAGCTGCTCCGCGCCGCTGCAGTATTACTGCCACAATAATAACTGTCTGCGTCTAACTGTTACGCTACACTTAGCCAGTTTCAATTGTATGCCTTTTAATTTTGCTTTGTGGTTGACTTGCAAGACTCTTGAAGGTAGTATCATTATTGATTTTAGACTGGACAGAGTCTATTTGGGTTTTTTTTAGTAGGAACTGTTGTAAAACTCAGTGAAAACGGCGTCGAGGCGAGGGTAATTAAATAAATAGTAACCGGACAATTTATCAATTATGATACTTTTCTTACTGCAATCCGTGCTTTAATAGTTATTTACGATACCTACAAGTGCCGAAAATAGGAACTTCGCAACGAGTGGTGATAAATTAAAACACGAACGAAGGGGGTGTTTTAAATCGACACGAGTTGCGAATTACCTATTCGCACGTGTATCGTACAACGACTATTTAGGTGGCAATTATATCGCACTAAAGTCGGGCGACGTTCGTTTGTGAGACTACTTTTTCGTTTCGACAACGAGTTCGTTTCTACACGACCGACATGATCGTAAGCCCTCGGTCGTCAAGAATCTCGTCCTGAGCTGTTATTCTGGACGCGCTCATGCGCGTCACGTCACCCGTCACGCCTAACTAAAGTATACCTCTGATTACGCTTAGTTTCTACCACTTTCACTGCCAGGGACCCGCCTAGGCCCTAGGGCTACGCCGTAGTCGCTTTCCGCTACATACGAAGAAAACCACGGGATCTGCTACGAGCGTAGCGCGTAGCGATTCTTGGCAGTGGAGCTACCAATCGCGGCGACTAAATATATTTTCATCCCTTAGCTACACCAGATAATCGTTTTTGAAACGGGTAAAGAAATACTTAAACAAAAAATGTATATTTCTGATATTACGTTATTCATTAATAATTTTAATACACATTTCAATTTCAAGTAGACCATTAACTACGGGGTGTCCGGTGGAAGATATACGTTTATAAGACGAAATAAAATAATATGGAACATGAAATGGCTGTTATGGTATTTTAAACATTGCGGATTTTATTGTCACTATGAAACGTGAGTCTGAAGGTGTAGCACGGTTGCCATTTTATCAGTTATCGCTGTGGATAAGACATCCGTCACGTTTTGACAAGTATGAGAGTGCGACAGTGACGGATGTCTTATCCACAACGATAACTGATAAAATGGCAACCGTGCTACGCTTTCAGGAGAATCATGTTTTTACGCAATTCATTGTTAAAGTGACCCACTGGAATCTACACATCAAAAAATGAAACCCTTTTTATGAGGGTTCCGTACCAAAAATGGTAAAAAAGGAACCCTTATGGTGCGACTCCGTCCGTCTATCTGTTTGTCACAAAGTGAAATATCTCACGAACTACTTTAGCTATCAATTTGAAATTTGGAATGATTATAAATGAGAGTTATCCGCGTACATGGAAAATGAAAAATTTAAATATACATTTTAAAAATACATTTCAATGTACATTTAAATTTACTATGAAAAATTACGAATTTGAGGAGGGGGCAAAAAAAATATTCAACTATTAGGTCAAGTCGAGTATCATTTGAAAGAGCTTGAGTTGCACTTTTCGAAGCAGTTTTTTTTTTCTACATAGGTAAAATTTTGATTTATGAAGGAAAATGTAAAAAAAATACCATCCCCCCCCCCTTATCTCAGAAGTTATCAAAGCGAAAAATTTGTAATAATTACTTGTGATTAAGATAAACATAAATGTTACTGGAAAAGTATTTTTTTTCTGTATCTAGCATATTTTTTGTTTCATTTACAAAAATAATTTCCTACTTAAGTTTGCAATTTAATCAACTATATAAGTATTTTTTCGTTTTGAAATTCCTATAAGACTATAATGATATCATCGAAACAGCTGGTAAAAATTGGACGGAGAAAGCTATAGATAGTGATACATGGAAAGGAATCGAGGAGGCTTTTACCCAATCGGGATCAGTGTAGAAACACACACTAACAACTAAAATTAACCACTTTCTTTAATTTTTTATAGTCTAAAATAAAAATGTAATCACATTCAACTACCTAACTGTACTCACTAACAAAACTAACACCACACTTGAAATGTAAAAAAATCTTCACTGAATAAATAAAGCTTTAATAATAATAATAATAAGGCTATAATAGAAATACTCTCTTTCAAATAAAAAATAATAATAGAGATCGGTTCACGTGATAAATAATAATCGCTAAAAGACCAACATACATACTAAGCCAAATGGGGCCGATAGATGGCGCTGACCCCATTCGCGCTGTTAAGATTTTTCTAGAATTAATGGGGTTGGGATTGGGACGCGTATATTTATTTTCAATAGCAGGTCAAAAAAGATCGCGATTCAATTGTCTTGGTGTAAAAGTCACTCGTTGTTTGAAATTGAATTCTATTGTGTTGGGTTAAAATAAGTAATTTAACAAATATTGGGACATTTACTTTACCTTGAGTTGATTGTCAGTTTGTACGGAACCCTCGGTGCGCGAGTCAGACTCGCACTTGACCGGTTTTTTAGTTTCTACGGTTACCCAAATAAACATGCAACAGTCTTGCCATAACATCGCCAAAAGACTACAGTAAGTGGAACATACCGAAGACTTATTCGAAGTGTCCAGTAAAACGCGAGATTTTAAATTGAGAATCAATATTTGTCAAGTAAGTAAGTATGTAAATCCCATTACGTATCATGCGTCGCATTTGGTATTAACGTGCAAGGGCAATCATATAATCAGTCAATCAATAGCAGGTCAAAAAAAGATCGCGATTCAATTGTCTTGGTGTAAAAGTTACTCGTTGTTTGAAATTGAATTCTATTGTGTTGGGTTAAAATAAGTAATTTAACAAATATTGGGACATTTACTTTACTTTGAGTTGATTGTTAGTTTGTACGGAACCCTCAGTGCGCGAGTCAGACTCACACTTGACCGGTTTTTTAGTTTCTACGGTTACCCAAATAAACATGCAACAATCTTGCCATAACATCGCCAAAAGACTACAGTAAGTGGAACATACCGAAGACTTATTCGAAGTGTCCAGTAAAACGCGAGATTTTAAATTGAGAGTCAATATTTGTCAAGTAAGTAAGTATGTAAATCCCATTACGTATCATGCGTCGCATTTGGTATTAACGTGCAAGGGCAATCATATAATCAGTCAATCAATAGCAGGTCAAAAAAGATCGCGATTCAATTGTCTTGGTGTAAAAGTTACTCGTTGTTTGAAATTGAATTCTATTGTGTTGAGTTAAAATAAGTAATTTAACAAATATTGGGACATTTACTTTACCTTGAGTTGATTGTTAGTTTGTACGGAACCCTCGGTGAGCGAGTCAGACTCGCACTTGACCGGTTTTGATATTAGTTTTAATTACAAAAACTAGTAGGATGAATAAATTCTATATCTAACTAGGAAATATAGTGTAAGTCAGTGACGAAGGCAGTATTTTAACAACAGTACGACTAGTTTTTGGTGTGCACGCGAGATACACAGTACCTAATATGCTAGTGTGTTCGTCTCTTTCTGGCGCAATAGACATTAATGACAAATATTTCAAGAATATGAGTAAAATCTGTGAATTGTAACAGTAATACGGTTCCTTTTTAGTAAGGAGTTGTGTGGCACACGAGACTATTAAATATAGATACTAAAATATACGTGATACTATGATATATTTTAATGTGAATATGTTCTCACTGCTGAGGTGAAAAGTTGTGTTACTCGAGAGCAAAGTCTCGCTACGCTCGTGATTCAATTTTAGAATCTTTCGCTTCCTCAGGACTCAAAATCAGCACTCTCAGCAAAAACAAACTTTGCTGTCTTGTTGCACAAATAACTATTCACGCCACGAAATATGACAATAGATGTTGGGAATTGGTGCGTCAAAATTATACTACTTTAAGTTACGAAAATATCGGTTTGGGATCATATAGCAAAATTCGCTAAGTTGTCCTTATATTTGTGAATTTACCCTACCTATTTTCTTACAGTTTTAACGGGTCATTTCACAGTTTCATATACATTTATTAAGGAGCTCCCATACCCCAATGACCGTCGATCTGAATCCCTTAGTTTTCTAATGTTTTTTGTAACTTATTATAATAACAACAACGGCTTTAAGCAATATATTATCCCATATTTACTTCATAGTTCATTGTTTTTGAGATATTTGGCATCAAAGTTCAACAATTTTAGGCCAAAAAACTGGTTTTCTGGCCATAACTGTTGTGCTAATTAGTTGAAAATGAAAACCCTAGACGAACCCAAATATGTAGATTTCGTATAGGTATGTTAGATCTTTCGCGTCCATAGAGATACGAAATACGTGTTTTATTAGACAATGTTGAAAAAAAACATACAAAATTAAGTATTTATTGTATGTTCGCAGACTGACTGGCCGTTTTAAGCTTTCTTTGAAGTAAACTATCACTTATAAAAATAGATACAGATATTGATGATTTTGATCTTATTTCAAAAAAAACCATTAATCTAACATCAAAAACCTCGGAGGAAACAGTCGAGCATGTTGCTGATTGAAAACTTCGCGACCTCGCCAAGAAAAAAGAATACTATTTCTTTCGCCGCCATTTTGAACTGCCATTATTTAACTAATATCCCGCCAACTTTCTATTCATATCTATGTTTGGATATCATTTTACGACCGATTTAAAGTGACGTGTTGGCTGGTTTTATGATCATGGAGAACTGGTGCTGTGATTAAGGGCGGGTTGCACCGACTTACGATTACAGACCGATCAAAGTTAAATATGGCGCGACAGCTGTCAGTTCATAGAAAGTTGCCAAACGTTCCATACATTCAGATTTTAACGAACACCGCTTATAGTACCTGCATAAACTAGGATTGACTCCGAAGCCGATTTATGACGGTATGCAAGGTACATTAAAACAATCCTGTCCATATCATATACGATGGTAAAAAAATGGGCAGCTGAATTTCAGCGTGGGTGAAACAGTATCACAGATGACCCTCGTCCCAGGACCTACGGCGACCAACAAACATAACGTAGCCCTTATATGCGAAAAGATTATGAAAGACCGTCGATTAAAAGAAAGAGAAATTGCTGACATCTTAGGCATTTCCTATGAAAGAACCCAAATTATGACTGTCAACAAATTAAGATCAAATCAAAGATCCTTTCAGTTGAACAAAAAATCACTCGTCTTACCAATTCACGGCACGGTCTACCTAGACCTGTATGAAGCCGATCCTCAAGACTGGACAGATGTGTAACTGGACGAGACATGGGTTGACCACTACACGCCAGAGACTAAACAGCGATCGAAGCAGTGGGTTCGCCATGGATCTCCGCCTCCCAAAAAAGCCAAAGCTATTTTTATCTGTCCATAAAGTCATGCCATCAGTTTTCTGGGATGCGAAGGAATATTTCATGTTTGACTATTTCGAAAAGGGTGCTACAATAAACTCGGATTATTATTGTGTACTACTTATAACGGCGTTAACGCGAGGTTCTGAAGATAAAAAGACGTGTAATGCTGAGAAAGGAGGTTCTCTTTCACCAGGATAATGCACGTGTTCATACGTTATTTCAATCAATAGCGGAAATTCACAACTGTGGCTTTGAAATATTGCCACACCCGGCTTACAAACCTGATTTGGCATCCTCCGACTTCCACCTATTTATTCCCCATTTTAAATAAACATCTGGGTGGTAAGAAGTTTTGAAGCAACGTCGGTGTCCAAGCAGAGGTAGACACCTATTTTGAAGGCCGCGAGGAGAGTTTCTTTGAGGCTAGTATTGTGGTACTAAAATCAAGATGGAAAAAGTGAATTGATCTTCACGGGGACTACGTAGAGAAATTAAAATAGTAAAAAAATAGACTAAGTATGCCTTTGTTTTCATATTTAGGCCGCGAACTTACCAATCTGCCGTAGGTCGTAAACGGTTGCGTAAAATATGAATGAAAATAGCATTCAAGATATTTAAAACGCTCGAGTAATAGAAAAGGCGTGTTAAGTTAGGTCCCACGAATTAAGCTTTGGGACATTTTCTTTATGCGGATGGTAAAGACTTAAAATAAAAAAATGTGTTGATCGAATTTGGATCACGTTAATGGTAGTAGGTACATTGTTTAACGAGGGTCGTAAGTGGAATATTGCGAACAAGAGTCTATCAGAAGCCCGACGCCGAAGGCGGATTACTCGAGTTTGCAATATTCTTACGCCCGTGTTATACATATACACAATGTTATTCAACACAATTGCTCGTAACGTACCTCTTATTGTTTCGCTTTTAGGCTCATAATCCTGGATATTAAACATGCGTGTTTTATAACATTACAACACTTGTGTGTTTTGGTTATATCCCGATTAAGTCACGTTGGCACCTTGCAGCATATGCATGAACGAACGCGGTGCATTCTTAAATTAACCGGGTTGTAACCGGGTTGTGGGAATGTACAGCTTTTTTTTAATTCTCGGCAAATGGATTCTTACTCGACTAAAATTAAATCCTTTTTGTTAATAAATTAACTATTTATTTTTGTATATGATATAGAAACGTTGAAATTAGTAAAACTATTCACTTTTGATAACATTTTACATGAATTAAATACAGATAACATTTTAAAACGAAAATATTATTTTATTTTGTATTGGCTGTTAAGAGATTTCTGTGCCCACGTTGCGCAAACTTCACGAAAAAAACTGTTGCGCGCCATTATAGGTTATTTCACAAATATTTGTGCAATTTGTGTATGCGTGTTTGGTTATTATTATTATCAAAAATGTTTGTTGACTCGTGGTGACTAGAAAAGTGATAAATAAAATGGAAATTCTTGGCGATGTGCAATTGTGATTAAAAACCTGTTGTCATCTTAATGATTTACTTAACGTAAAAAAATAATTTGGAAGGCCTATAACATTTTCATGTTATGTAAATGATTTTTTCCTCGCAAAATGTGTTGAAAAACGTCGTATGACACACGTGAGCTTTGATAATTACATCCTCGGCTTCCTTATCACGCTCACCTGCGGTTTACATGAACAATTTCGCCTCTGATGTAATTATCAACATACCTCACTTGTATCACAATGTACTATTTCATTACATTTTAGATGCGAGCGAGGAAACAAATACATTTTAGATCAAATGAATACAAATTGTAATAAAAACTGCAACTGTAAGTTGTCCATTTTGTTGAATTTGACGTGAGGCGCGTGCCGCGTATAGCAAAAGACCTTTCGGTATACAGCCACGATTTGAAAACACTTAAAAACATTTTACATAGACATAAAGAACTACATACTAAATCTGTAAATAATTCTGTTAAACATGTTTTAGTAGTGTTTTTAAGTTTAAATATAATTATAAATACGTTTTCAGACATCGTATTAGATAAAAAACCTCTTTGCTTTGTAACTGCTGCATGAGTGACAGATGCAATTTAAGAAAAAAGCCATTTCATTTCACCCGTAGGCGTAACATAGGCTAAGCTCTGTTTGTCTGCGCATTATGAAACACTTTTCGAGCAAGTGTGATGAAATATTATATATAAATTCATCGATAGTCGTTCGTTTTCACGAATCGTTAATTGTAAAAATTTACTTTAAACTTATTTATTCTTATAGCTCGTAACCATGGTCCCGTCTCCTGACAGTTTTTAAAGCGCAATTTACACATGCGAGATATTGCATGCAATTTTCATTACAGTGCGGGTTACCAAGGTTATACTGCGTGTTATCTATCAAATCCCACAATGTTGAACTTGCTTGCAATTTCTTGTATGTGTAATTTTCGCGTGTTTTCGCTTAGTATAGGATTTTGTTATAATGATAAACCAATTTTTTTAAGGGGTTATCTGTTTGTTAGGAATTTGTGCTATGGTGATTTTTGTTAAGAAACTTTGGCATAGTTTTCTCCTAGCGTATGGACAGAATAGCAATCTAAAAAATATCGATCTACAAACTTATATAAATACGACCTTACTTACAATTTACAAGAGGCCTTGCGATATCTCTTATATAAAAACGTGGTATAGCGGCCTATGCCTGGAAATTTATTGGGAAAAATATTGGCTCGCACGAGTGCTCTCTTGCTCAAGCGTAATAAATAAGAAATAAGTGTAGACTTTCTGCTGATAAACAAATAAAACATAAAAATGATGCCAATTCTGATTCAAAACAAGATTCAAAAATATCTACAATTATTTATTTATCGTATGGCAAATCAGTATTTAGAACCGTGAGATCTACAATACTAGTAGAGGATAAAACATTACTAGATTAAGAAATATTTCCTAACTATGCTGTATTTGAAGAAGCAAACAGAACTGAGTCAATACAATCTTGGTCCTGGTAAATTGATTCGCTCCTGGCGCAACGTAAATAAAGGAATTACCTAAACTCACTCAGGAATTCTTCATTCTATACTTTCCTCTATTGTATTCATGATATTTAATGTGGGAGTAAATTTCGGGATTAAATGGGTTAAATTAATCGAAAGCTGTTCTTTCATGTTATTATACTTATTTAACCTCGCTATTTTAGGGAGTAACGTAATAACGGCCCAGTATTCTAAAATAGTTCAGAAATAATAAACTGTTTTGATATTTCGAGTCCATAAATAGAGTTCAAATTTAAAACAAAAAGCCAATGAGTTTGGGCTGTTAGGCATGAAATGTTTTGTCCTAAAATTAGGCCGATAAGCCTTACGAGGATTACCTAAACTATTACAGTATATGACTGTATGGCATTCAAAGCAACAGTACACCTTACAAGGGGCCATTTGTGTGCAATGAATAAATGGGAGAAGCTAATGAGTTGGGCTGAAGGCATGAAACGTTTTGTCCTAAAATTAGGCCGATGGGCCTTACGAGGAGTAAACTCATGTATATGAGTTATCACTGTAAGTAGTTCAAAGCAGCAGTTCCGTCGGCATCATATAGTTAGTAGCAGCCAAAGTAGTCAAATATAACGCAACACGGCTTTATTACTAATAGGAGTAAGAATGTGTTACGATATACGAGTATTAGGTCCTATTGGTAGGTACCTATGAAATTGGCGTTTTTTTCACAGATATTATCTTTACGTAATTTATTCATTTCTATTGCAACTTCCAAATTATTTTTTAATTCCAATATAAGACTATGTAACAAATATTTTAAATACAACTATAATATGTTTGAATTTTTTATTTAGTATTTCAAATTAAAGCTTGAAACCCACCCTTTTCATGTGCTGTTTTCACGTATAGTTTTATGATGCGAACTATTTTTAAGTATAATTAAGATATGCGTAGTTTAAAGTTTTTTATATTCCTACCAAAATTTTGTTTGGTTTGAATTCGACATTGCTGAATAATCCGCAAAATTCTAGGTATGAAAATCACAGTTTTCATAAAATTCTTTATACATTTTGGCTGCAACTAACTTTATGATGCTGACTGTACCTACCTTATAAATAAGTGGTCATTTATGTGCAATAACAAGCAACATTAAAGGCCTCCACCCACCGAACGCGTGTCGTGCGCGGCGCGTGTGCTGCGCGGCACCCGCGCAAGTTGTAAAGCATTGAAACTACACTTCAAACACACATCGAACGCGGTTCGAACGCGGGCCCGCGCGGGTATAGTATAAATACAATTTCAATCAGGTTCTTCTTATTATGGCTCTCTGGCAACATCAACGAACTTTCACAATTATTATATGTATATAGAAATAGAATAGAATAATAGATAGATATATAGATATAGATAAGTACTTTACTTTTTTCGTGACAGTAATACAATAATTGACAAAAGCAGGATACAATATGAACTTTCGACATATTTTATTACTTTTATTAGACACTGTAGACCGGTCCGAATTCATATAGTATGATTAAACCCTTAAAAAATGTGGTATTGTTATTCGTTTACCTAAAATTAAAAATAAAACTACTTAACCTCAACAGTGGTGTAGAAACGAAATAAAATACCTAATCAATAATATTGTATTTTCTCGAATAAGGATTAAAAATGTAGTCAAATGGAGAAAAAAGCAACGCAAATGGTCAATAATCACCAATTTCGTGTCCAAAGTATTATGTTCTATCGCTTGCCTTTTTTCGTGAATAGGGGCCCACATAATTACACTCAGAAAAAAACTAAATCGGCAACGATAACTAGCCAGCTGGGTCACAGTGTGTAAAACAAGGTCGTCCTTCCTGTCCTATATAGTGAAGTGCGTATAAAAAAAGGTTTGATTGCATGATATCATTTAGGACATATTGTTTGTGAACATGTGTAATTGATGATCTCAATATTGTGTGCACGTTTTTATTCTTAGGTATGAAAATTATATACAACGTGTTTTTTTAACCGTCTTAGAGCCGAAGCCCACTGAAAGTATCCAAAATGTCATCATTCGTGAAAAAAAAAATTTGAAACGTTTGAAAAATTCTCTATGGGGTACGGAGCGAAGTTCATTCACCCGGTTAGAGTTCGTACCTATCTACATAAGATAGCGGCTAGTGGACACTGCGGTCACTCAGCTGGATGATTAAAATTAACATTGATACAAAAAAACATTATTTAATGCATTTTAAAAAATCTTTAAAAAAAAAACAAAAAAAACCTTTTTTAAGTTCTTTGTAATGTATATGTTGCAGGGAAATGGTCAAAACAGAGATTTGATCAAATCTCTAAGGGATTTGATCAAATCACGCAGGATGTTAAAATGGGCAATTCATTTTATCATTTACCTACTACAAATCAGTTATTTGATCAAATCTCTGAATCTGTTTAGTGAAATGACGAAATCGGACAAAAAAGGCAACTCGTTTTTTCATTTCACTAGACTTGTTTAGTAATTTGATAAAATCCCTGAAACGCGTCAGTGAGTTGACGAAATAAAGCGATAAAGATTTTTCCGCTCTTTTATAACAAAAAAAACCACGAAGACGGTGGCGGGAGCTCTGCTATCATCTTCATCTTCTAACCTATCCGCTATCCGGGTCTAAGTCCCAGAACCGTTTAAATGACTAATGATTTAGGAGCCAATATCTGCGAGTTAGTTTCGTCAATTCACTGACGCGTTTCAGGGATTTCTCAAATCACTAAACAAATCTAGTGAAATGAAAAAACCAGTTGCCTTTTTTGTCCGATTTCGTCATTTCACTAAACAGATTCAGAGATTTGATCAAATGACTGATTTGTATTAGGTAAATGATAAAATGGATTCACCATTTTAACATCCTGCGTGATTTGATCATATACCTTAGGGATTTGTTCAAATCTCTGTTTTGGCCATTTCACTGCGACATATACATAAACTGGGGTTCGGCTCTAAGACGTTTAAAAAAACACCGTGTATACTATTGAGAAATAAATCATCTGAATCTGAATCTGAATCGGAGAAGACGTCGTTTATGCGGATTAAGAGTCGACCCAAAAATTAAGCTTTATGGCCCTAAACTTTAGCAATGTCTACTGAAACGATGCGAACCCGAATCTGTGCATGACGCAGCTTATATAGAATACAATAGCCACAAGGGGTTGTACGGGCGTGCATACTAAGTATTGATTAATGAATGAGACCTCATCAAATTCTAATATCCAAGAGTACTTACCAATCCAAACGCACGGTTATTAAGGCTTTTGTTATCCGTTTTGCCATTGTTCCGGTGTATACCGCCGCTTCGGGGGCGGGTCACAGGCTCCTCGACTCAAGTCAGTTCAAATTTTTCACATCACAATCGCATTTAAATATATTCCGCGTTCTCATTCTAACACGTCTCGCCGCGCATGTAAAACGAATTGCAGATGTATGCGACTGGGAACATCCGAAACGAAACGTAAGCATCACAGTAATGAGTATTTATTGCGACTAATAATGGCATATGGCATATCAAATGAAGATCAAATGTGTCAAAGCGCCATGCAAGTCAGCAATCGAATGCAATGTACCACGTTTGTAGCGCTTGGATGACCTGTTTATAAATATGTATATTTTAAACTAGCTGTTCTATTTCTATACCTAAAATTTGAATAATCTCATGATTCATAACATAATTGGTAAAATATTTTTATTTAACGGAAAACAAATACCTAGTTATTTTACTATAGTATATTTACAAAGTATATTTGAATCCTACCTCTATACAAGTTTTTTTTTATGAGTAACTAATGCTTTAATATATAATTTAATATCGTAATCACCAGGTTTTAATGTTTGCGTATAATGTTTTGCGAACGTTAATTCTGCAAGCTGAAAGTATATTTTACTAATTACAATATTCTTGCGGTATTTTATAAGTACCTGCGTTTTGAAATAGGCCGCAATGTTAAATCTGCCTAATACAAGCTATGCTCAAAAGTTTCACCAGTACACTATGATATCGATCATTGTTAATGTCATATTCCTTGCCTTGAACCTTGTACAAAGCGATATATTTATATAAATTTACTTATATTAAATTAGCGAATTGAGAGGTACCTAAATTAGCAACCAATGTTTTATTATGGTTTTGAAACCCACACGTAAATATTTGTTTATATTAAAGTATAGGTGCCTGTGCGGCTTCGCCCGCGTATTGCAAACAACGCAGGTAAACCCGCAGGATACAATAAAGTGCTTATCCAGAAAGTCCATTCTACACGCAGGTGAAATATTTTTTAAATTTGTTAAGCGGTTACTTGTACCTACTTCATTGCACTTGTAATAGGCACAATGTGTGGACACAATGTATGACATGTTTGTTGTTTACTCACCAATCTCATTCGAACAGGACAATCCCTTTAATTGTTAATTATTATTACGTACAAAGTAGAGGTAAAATAAAAAAAAACCGGTCAGATGCCTGATGCCTGCTGGCACGCGCACGCGAGCTCCGAACAAATACCAAGGTAAATAAATAGTTCCTCCGTCCCAGGAACCGGGCCACGAACATTTTCCCCACTATAAGTTAATTACATAAGTTTTTCATTGCTTCAAAGTACTGCGTATTTGAGTATTTGATAACAATTTCGACTTAAGTACCTCCAGTTCCTGACTTAGAGAGACGAACAACGAAGTTATCCTATAAAAGGTTCCTTTATCGTCTTCAGGTACGGAACGCTGCTGGAAATTCCTTGGTGGTTTAAAGTTGACTTCATAAATACCATATATACGGTACGATTGTCATGGCCTATCATGCAAAAGCATTAAATTCAACTTGAATGCTAGCGTATGCTAATCCGCCTTGTGAAATAGAGCGGCTTTTTAAATGTTTCACAGTAGAATTTCAACATCCATATTTATGTTAGAAACTTTGCCTAATGCCTTTGCTAATAGTAAGTAATACTAAATCCAGAATATATTTTACGTACCTACTTACATTACGATCATTCAAAGCACAAAAGTGCAAAAATATCAGTTACATTCCTTCGCTTAAAATATTGTATCTACGTAATAATCACTTTACTACTATTTCGTAATCAATTTTAGTTATAATAGTGGGGCAGAGTGCTCGAACAAATGGCCGTAAATGTGGACACGCTGGACAAAAGCACCATTTTTTTCAGGCACTTGTCAGGTCCATAGCTTTAAGTTTTTGATAGGAACCAACTCCTCCGTCCATTTTTAGTTATAGTTAATTATTCATATCTCGAGTTCTAAGCCACTTAGACTCTCAAACTTCGTGTTTAAATATGCATATTTGGGGTCAGTGAATTCAACTAGATAGTAAGTATTTTACCGATATAACACTGCATATATGTAAACATCTATGTTCTTAGAGTTGGTTTAAGTTATGTTAATAAACCAATTATTAACGTTACTATATTTTTATTACTTGTTATTATAGAGGCTATGGTAATACATCATAATCTGCAGAAATGTATAGTGTCTACGTATTACGGTTCTAAAGATGTACCGATTGTTATGGGCAGGAAATAACGCCATAAAATTACGTTTCATGTATGAGGGCACTGTTTAATTTTTAATTTAATTTTTATGAATGTATGTTAAGGCAGCAATAGAAAAACAACTTCTGTGAATATATGAACAGTCTAGCTCTAGATATTGCTAATACGCAGACAACCGGATTATGGACAGCCGAAGCTTAGGAACAGGGTTCCGTTTGATGCCCTTTGGGAATTCGACGCTAAAAAATATCTAGTCGAATTCCTTCACCCCAAAGACACTAAGTTTGTGATTCTACGTTATTTAGAACTCGAGATATTAATGATATACGTATAATTCAAAATGTCCGGAATAAAATTGAAGATGGCTGACAGAGGAGTAGGTTCCTATCAAAAACTTAATGCTATGTACAAATACCTGAAAAAAAATTGGTTCTTTTGTCCAGCGTGTCCACATTATCACCTGAAACTGCCCTACATAACGGGTAAAAACAATAATAATAATTAAATCAGCCTATATACGTCCCACTGCTGGGCACATAAATGAGAGGTGACGAGGAGTAGTTCCCACGCTGGCCCAGTGCGGTTTGAGGACTTCACATAAAAACAATAAACTGGTAAAACTGAAGATTATGCCTTTAAGGGGATGCCTTGATTCGAGTCGAACAAGCCCCCTAGACAGAGACACGCTTATGCCTTCTGCGCACGAGAAAAAGAGATTTAACACTCTTCGGGAATTTCTTTTTTGGAAAAATTTCGATAAATGACGGGCAATTGAGACTTTAGATGAGATAAAATACAATAGTATTAACTTGAATGTGTCGTAAAATAATGTATTGTTTGAGTAAACCGAGTAAAATAAGGAAAAAATAGACCCAACTTTGGATTTTTTTCTATAGAGGAAATTTTAAACAATCATGTCATGATCAAATCAGATAAACGATCTTATAGTAATGAATCATATATCTGAAAATCAGACCTTAATGTTTCTTAATCTAGTCAGAACGGTGTTCCAAAGAACGCGATAATTTCCAATGCACCGCCATAAGTAATTGGGTGAGATTCCTAAACAATATAGACCAACCCAATGCAAGTAAAATAACGTATGGAACAGACATATTTATTGTACTTACAGTCAGCGTCATATTAGTTAGTAGCAGCCAGAGTAGCCAAATATTTCGTAACACACCCTTATTCTTACCGTAATAAAGAAGTGTACCGAAATATTTGGCCACCTTGGCGGCTACTAACTATATGAAGCTGACTGTACACGCGGTGATCGAGTCGGTGTGTTTGTATAATTGGGTAATGCCCATAGCGTTTCAACCGCCCTTCCCTGTCTGAAATTTTGACGAAGTCACTGCAGATTCATGTAGCATTTCTGATTATTTGCTCCCTGACCCAAATAAAAATAAACAAAAATTTAACGTGAATCTGCAGAGACTTCGTCAAAAATTAAGACATCTTAGAGGAAAGGGCGGTCACCCTTGGAATCATTAATACAAGTTCATCCAAATACATGATATTAATTTTATATAAATAGTTTTAATTTAAATGACATGAATTTAGGGTTAGGATTCTGGTGGCATTTTTAGCACAAGTAGTGCAGTGGAGTCGCCATTGTATTTTTTTTTATTTGAATAATTGAATAACTGATTATAAAGCCATATATTATATAGATTTCAACATATTACATGTCAATAAATTTTACTATTTAACTAAAATGAATATGTATTCAAGACCTTGAACAACTTGCAACTGGAATTGAAGTTTCAAAATCTTGCATGTTATCTTCATCTGATGTTAAATGGTTGTCAAGATTATGAAAAGCATACACTATGGCAATATTTATTTATTTATTTATTTATTTATTTATTTATTTATTGTTCCATATTCACTGGCGTTATACGATTTCTCAACTTGTGAAAAATCCATTTTTGTGTCGAGAAAGATCTCTCTACATCCACCGATGTGAACGTTAAGTTTTTACCGTTGTCAATAAATTACTACTATTCATTATTGACTTAATTTAATTGACATTCATGAAAATAACACCCATTTGGTCGATCTTTTATACCCATATTTATGCTAAAAGTTGCACTGGACGTTAGAGGTTGATGATGTTTTCTGTTATTCCTGTCCATCCATCCTCCTAGCGTCATTCCCGGTGTGCCCTAAGGGTGAGGGTAGACGAGCGTAACTTGAGAGATGTGAGTCGCGTAATTTCGGTCCGCCCATATACGTATGGGAAAACCGAAATGTCCATCTATGGGCGAACCGAAATTACGCGACTCTCAGCTCGCAAATTACGCTCGTTTTGGTTACGTTAATTGTTGTGAATAAAGAGCAAAGGAGTCGTTGTTATATGTTTTTTGATTTAATGAATGAATGAATAAATTATTGATAAACCAATTTTTTTTTCAGTTTAACGAGAAAAAAGAAATCCCTACTTTGGTGTAGGGGAGGTAAACATTAAAAAAAACATGTGTTTATACTACTGTTTTGCCGGCGTGATTGATTTATGGGTACTCGTATGCTGAATTACAGTTTTCTAATAGTAAGGGTTACTGGGCTAAGCCGAAGACGGACAGACGGACGGACATGGCGAAACTATCGTAGTTCCTTGTTGACTATGGAACCCTGAAAAATGGGGTGCCTACTGATATTTTTACCCTATTTAGCCGTTCTGTTATTTAACATTATTGAGTTAATTTTATTGAGCTATACTATTGTGCTTTGAATACTAATTTGTCATTCATCGTAGATACTATAACCTACGGACGGTAAATATATAAATAGCCAAAAAAATACAAATCTGCATAAATGTTTCTCTAAATGTCAATATTATCAATTCAATTATTTGAAATCGTTTGGTTGTCTAATTTTATAAATATTGGTAGCACCATCGCTGAAAGCATTTATAGCGCCATTTGCCGCCATTCTTTGCGTCCTATGTAGGCGATCGGCGCACAGCTCCAGCCGCCGCGCCGCTCGCTCTTGCCTGTGTGCTTCACACACACATGCACGGAGCGCATTGAATACCTAAAATCAATTCACGGCAGAAGCTCAGTGCCCTCTTAACTAATTCACAACCATATTATTAATCATGTCTAGACTTAGGGATTTTGGTGGCATTGGGTGAACAAAGAGGAATGGAGTCCTTGTTATATTTTTTTTGATTGAATGAATGAATGAATAAATGATAAATCAATAACGCATAATAAAAGTTATTAGTTACATACAAGTAAATTGATTCATTAAATTAAAACATAACACATGTTTTGTTAAAATGTGTAATTTTGCCTCTATTTACAATCTCAATTTTCCGTTGGAATAAGTTTCAGTATAATACTGATAATTTAGATTACCTCGACAACGGTAAAAACTTAACGTTAACATAATATACTACAAATGCAAAAGAGTGCCACATATAAGCAATTACCCTTTATTATTACTAGGTATAGTAGGTAGGTATAGGTACTGAGTATGCTTACGAAGGAACAGGAGTTGTTACGTTACGAGTACGTAAGCTTTATCGTTATCTTAAAATTCTCTGCATATAGATGTCTTGCTCTAGAATTAATTGTTTAGTCGTTTTAACTATATATGTTGATTTTACATTAAACAATAAATAAATAAGTACATCAGAAATTTGGACAGTACAGCCGGCGATAATCAACATTCATTTCGAACGTGAATGTACAGCTGTCACCCGCGCACAGATCCCTGGGCGCATAATCTGTAGTTAAATGAGTTTTTTTTACTTTTTCTTCATGCAAGCGTTTGGCATTACTTTTTCGCCAACCTCTTCTATTCTTTGAGTTATAGTTATAATTATTTATTATTCCCCATAGTGAAAAACCCAAAATTCGTCGTTTAGTTTTAAAGTCCGTGCCTAAGCAAAAGCGACACATCCACCCCGTCCGACAGCCGAAGCAAGACTAAAGCGGATAGGGGGGAAGCGTGGCGGCTCTAGCTAGAATGGGCGAAACGTGCGCGAATTTAGTTATTTCCGTTGTATTTCCAAAATAATCCATTTTTTGAAAATGAAGAGCATATACGTCATAGGATACATGAAGTTTTGTTATTATTCAAAAACTGTTGACCTTCCGTGAAGTATTTACGCCGTACTAATGTTATATTTTCTTTATTAGAGGTACTTTGGATTTAATTTATATCAAGGAAAGTATACGTAGGCGTCTTTCTAAAGCATATGACGTAGGTATAGAGTGAATCCTTAAATATCTTGTATAGGAATAGCAGATCTAAAGCTTTAGTAATAATACAGCAATGTATCAAACGAACGCAATAATTTCATAATTTCCTCGGTGCAGCCTTAATAAACTCTTATAATACAAGTAGCAGTCGCGTTTTCTGAGTAGGCAGGGCATTTGGACAGTGGTAATAAATGATAGTAACCTTCTGAGGTCTCAGCGTGACGCGGCAGCCAGCCTCCTCCCATCCATCAGACAAGAGACTGCCTCAACTATATACTTAGGAAGGATTACCACTAATATGCCAAATGAGATATTTCGATTTGATACTTGTAGACTACGGGAACAGAGACTTCCTAGTGTTACGCGCGCAACGATATCTAAATTTAATAACGAGAAAGAAATTGTACAGTAAAGTGTTGAAACGTAAGTATTGAAAATAGGTAGGTTTACTTTGTGTCATTTTATTTACGTCATGGTAAGTATATATTTATTTTAAAATTTGAAAACCGAAATCAATGATGTAGGTACCTATCTTTTTATAGCATTCCTAAAATGATTGTATAAATTTTCCTTACTTACCAGAATAACAGAAAACTAGGTTATAGGAAAAGGAATGTGGACATATTTTGTTCCCTACGGTAAGTACCTACCTACCTATCTACTCTTAATTAATTTCAAAAATCTTAAACCACTACAAATATGAAAAGCATATACCTAAGTAATAATAATAAAGTCATCAAAAGAAAGTTTAACTACAATGTACATCAAAAATATATCCTTAGAAATGTAAAATTATACGAGTATGCATCCAGTAAAAAAAACATATTCATACTAATATTTATCATTGCGAAAGTAACTTTGTCTGTTACCTTTTCACGCTTAAACCACTTAAACCGATTGAGATGAATTTTGCCATGGAGATAGTTTCAATTCCGGGCAAGGACGTAGGATACGTATTTTTGATCCCGGAAGGGGGGAAATGGGGGGGCGGATGTTTGTATCAAGGCACGATATTTAACAAGAGCCACAGGGAAGAAGTCACGAACAGAAGCTAGTTCATTATATTTATGCTCGATTTTTTTAAACTTTAAAGTACGCGTTAACATTTAAACACAACGTCAAAATTATTTGGTAAGGTTTATTAGCTAAGACAGTGATGGATCCCATTACATTTTTCCCCGAACAAATTCTTGGATGCACCACCGTCTGGACGCCGGTGAGATTGGATATTAGTTAGGGCTCCGATGATTTAGGCGGGCTCGAGTTCCTTTTTTGTGAGAATCAGAGTAAGTGCCACGTTTTCTACGACGTAATATAACTGAGAGGCTTCTGTTTAATTACGTCTGTAGCTAGCCCGTTTCACGATGTTGCAGTTGAATTGTACAAGTCTAAACAAGCAATATTTGGCAAAAATCGAGCATTTCACGAAGGTATAGACTTTACTAAATTTTTTATTAATCTAGTTAGCAGTTTACATGTTGAACCATATCGTTCTGTGATGAATGTGAAGATCAGTTAATATTCGTACATAACACTTGTGGAATGTGCAATTCACGCGAGTTTAATTCGGATGACGAAAATGGTGCCGCTCTAAGTAGCTTCCGTCAGCAGCGGTTAATAAAACTTTTCCGAAGCAGAATAAATACCAGGTAATTTTTACTACATACATACATACATTCACGCCTTGATTGGGGGCAAAAGGGGTAGGCAGAGCACATGAAACTTATGTTCCAGCGCCACTTTTAGCATAGATGTGGGTATAAAAGATTGCAGTGATAGGTTGCTAGCCCATCGCCCACAACACAATTCAACCCTGCTCCCTTAGTCGATTTTTACGACACCCACGGGAAGAAAGGGGGTGGTGAAATTCCAACCCGACACCACATGGGGTATTAATTTTTACTAAACGGGACTTAATCGCGTATACTTTACTTATTTAATATATGTATAAAAAATTAAGTATATGTATATACAAGATGATAAGTACAAGATGATAACTAACTAAAGAGCTACGGTAGCCCAGTGGTTCAGGCATGCGGCAGTCAAGCGGCGGTCGTGGGTTCGAATCCCGGCTCGTACCAATGAGTTTTTCGGAACTTAATATTTACGGAATATTTACCGTTAGCTTTTCGGTGAAGAAAAACATCGTGAGGGAAACGCGGTCTAATCGCGATAAGGTCTAGTTTTCCAGAGGGAAAGCTAGACCTTATCGGGATTAGACCGGTTTGCAACCGAGAGGGGTTATTGGAAGGTCAGATGGCAGTCGCTTTCGTAAAACTTATATAACATCAACTAAATTAAATCAAAACTAAGTTAAATCTAAAAGAGGCCCTCGAGGCATTGTTCCGAGGATGCTGGTGGCATTTCCTTGCTGAATTGCAATGCTCATGCGTTGCGCGAGATAGCCGCCAGCTCTTCGGCCAACTTTTGCGCACTGGGACCCCACGGACCGAGCGTCTCGACGCCAAATGGTACAGTCGACTACAAAGAGACCGATACGGCCAAAGTTACAAAAATATTTATTCACGACCATAATGATAAGGCAATAAAGTCGTGTATACATATTTTTGTAACTTTGACCGTATCGATGTATTTGTAGTCGACTGTACAAAGTTGTACTCTCTGCCGAGGCCTTTATACATATTTAATGCGTTTCTGATTTTCGGCATTTTCCGCCGCTGCACCCGCTTTAAAAGTATTCCGTTGGAGGTGGGACGGTGCCAGTGTGTCTACACAGGTAGCGTCCCACACAAGCATCCGTCCCAAACCCCACGGAACCAGAGACACTCCATCAGGTATTTTGCCATCATCTCTGAAAATGCCAGGCGGCTCAAGAAGAGCAGGCACATTGATGGTGGCAATTAAATAGACCGGCGATTATGTCATTATTTAAGAGTTGCATCAGTCGCATGTCTTGAAAAGCGGCTTGTACTTTTTTGACAACATATTAGTCCGGTTTTTTGACCCAGTCGGTCCACGTCCGTGCCACAAGGGCATATGTGTGGCGTGCATTCTGTGACCCCAAGCCGTAGACCAGTCGCTAGATGAAGGGAGGTTGGATCCAGAAAGGTATCGGTATTTTGTGAAGGATGGGAGTGCAGCCAGTGACCAGCCTATCTGGCTCCGACCGCCAAAAGCCTTGCGCGATCAGGACCTGAACTGCGGCTCAGAATCGATTTGAACGTTAAACCGCAATAAATATCGTCCCAGCTCCTTTGAGATTTTAGGTTGTATGGAAAGACCCGGGCAAGCACTTTAAAAGCATTCTTGGCATCCTCCAAGCCATACCCACTGTCCCACTGTCTCATAGTCTGTGGGCAAAGTCCTTAGGATATTACCAATTAGACGTGACTTGCTATGGGTGGACAACAAAAACGCTGGGGAAGCAACATTCGAGATATTGCGGATTCCTAAGCCGCCAAACCGAATAAGGAGGGATGCTCGTAACCAAGATGGTTCATTGAGCTGAGTATTTAAAATTATTTCTAAACAAATTTTGACCAAATCTTCTATTGGCGAAAGCAAATTTTGATGTTCCCAAAAGGGGCAGCAGCGGAGCACATACGTGAATTTAGGGTCAAAAAGGCAAAACTTTAAAATTAGAAGAGCATAATGACGAATTTGCACGACTTTGGAATTCAGAAATTGTATTAATATAATCAGGAAAACATTCTTCATATATGTGAGAACCCAGGAGGCAAAGTGACTTTCTATCTACAAATTTTATGCTGGGTGTCAGATAATTGAATTAGAATTTTATATCATCCAAACCGTAAAAAAAGAGTTCACAGTTGCTAAAATTTAATTCTAAACTGAACTGAATTCGAAATTTGTTTTAATATCTGACAAGTCAGATAATGCAGTGTCCATATCACCTCCGAGGGTTCCGTCATCCAAATACCAAACGTTAAATTTTGATTTAATATTTTTAATGAGAGGATTTATAGCCAAGCTAAAAAATAATACATGTGACTACATATCTATTTACCTCTCTGAGGTCTCCCGGCATTTCGGATGTGTCGCAACATCCATGGTCACCGTACAGCTGGCTTGAGCGGGTATCAACATCTCCTTGCTACGCGGGTTTTCCGAACTACCCGCACTTGGTCTTTCTTAGCGCCTTGTGCACTAACTAGAGTTGTCACCCGGCCGACACACAACACTAATAATTTCCCGTGATATGTGAAGCCAAAGTGTTATGTGATTGACAGTCGAATTAGTATTTCAAAATCCTGCCAGTTAATGATCGATAAAATACAAATTCTAATTTGATTTAAATGTGTAGTACAAGCTCTCGTATCAGAACGCATGCTGGAATATACGCATAGCCGGCAAAGCCAGGTACGACACATTCTTTTGTATAAAACTTAAGTATATTGTTAACCTTTAAGTTATCAGTAATGATACTAATGATTGTGTGAATGTTGAGGTTTAAGGTCCCTCAAGGACCCAAAGGAGAGTAACAATCGGAAAAGCTCTGCGTCCAGACAAAAGGAGGAATATCATAGAAATGTCTCAGTTTTTTTCCGTACCTTAGAAGGGAAATCGGAACCTTTATAGTATCACTTTGTTGTCTGTCCGTCCGTCCGTCTGTCAAGACCCTTTGGCTGGTTTTAGTGTCGCGCGGACCGACCGCGCGGATCACGTACTATGTATTAAGCTTAAGGGAGCGTTTTAGAGTCATTAATGTGGACATATTGGTCGTGCGGAGCTGTCCGCGCGGACGGTCCGCGTGACACTAAAACCAACCTTTTTCTCAGGGACACGTGGAGGTCTCAAGCTAAAATTTATACCAAATACACCATACACCATATAGTCACGTCTACTGTTCTACCTGTACCTTGGAGCTGTGCTGTGCAAAAAATCAAACTTCTAAGCCAACGTAACCAAAATTTTGCGGCAATTTTCCGCAAATTTGGTACGAAAAGGAAAAATTGCGAAAACCGTAAATTTTTAGTTATTATATTTTTAAATAATTTAAAATTACTACACCTTTCCTCATGAAATTGAAATTCACATTAAATACTCAAGACTATAATACTTTTAATACCTACAGGATTGTACGGAACCCTCGGTGCGCGAGTCCGACTCGCACTTGTCCGGTTTTTTAAATAGATAGATAGACTTCTTAAAAAATACTTACATACATATCTATTCCCGATGAATAAACAAACAAGCGTACGGCTCGCCCAACATTAAACCCTCAAAGTAACTATATACACGTACTCGTACCTATTTAATTATTTACTATGGGAATAAGTACTAAAATATTTTAAAACGGCTCATTCATCTTTACACTATAAATATAAGGATCAGTGTAAAAAATCTTATCTTAAGAGAAAGTTCGTCTTAATTGTACAGTTGATCTAAGATTCATCGCAATGGATTTTAGGCAGGTTTGGCTAGGTACTTAGTAGGTATAGTTATACGTTGCAAATGTTTTACCTCTTCACCGCCAGATGGTAAAGCAACTTGCCGTGCCACCTCACGCCACAAGGGTAAAAAAATAATGGATAAAGAAATAATGCCAACATGAAATTGGGCTATTTCAGAGTAGGTTTTCATAAATAAAACGTCTTTGGCGTCGGTGTCACGAATCGTCGATGAAGTGATTTCACGTGTTTGGCGGTGAAAAGGTTAAAACCTCACTCGCGCTCACCATACGCTCCGCACAACCTGAACATAATGTAGATTTATTTCTCCGACTAATATAATCGTAATTAAGTTGAAGTCAAACTAGTCAAGCCAGACTATAGTCCAGCATCCCATGGAGAACTTAATCTGTCGAGTAACCTTAGCTGTGTCTGCAAGGCAAAGTAGGCGTTACTTTTTGATGTCTCCTTACGCTCATTTGAAAAGTTACGCAGTTACCCTGCTGATTTAAATAGGCACATGTACAGTTAATTTCAACATATGAATCTTGCGAGAGAGAGCGCTGTGTGGTAATAACCTTATAAACATTTATTTTTAACCGACTTCAAAAAAAGGAGGCGGTGCTCAATTCGGCTGTATTTTTTTTTATTATTATTTTCAATGTTTGTTACCTCAGAACTCCGTCATTGATGAGCCGATTCGAAACATTTTTTTTTGTTGTTTGTATATACTTCCAGGTGGGTCCCATTTTTTTCAAAATTCAGTTAGGTGATGGGATCCGTGAGGAATTGAAGGGACTCCTCAATTTTATTAGGCACGCGTGTAGTGAGTTTGGTATTTTCTGTTATAACTCGTGTATTTACATCCGGAATCATTAATTTGGTGGCAAGGAATTGATGATGAAGACCACAGATGACTTATCGAATTCCTCAATTATGTACTTAAAAGTGCAAAAGTGCGTCACAGGTTCTGATAAGATTCCGTTAAAATAGGAACTAATGAAGTGCCATTGGTGATGATCTTGGGGAATTGATGGAAGTCCTCAAATGTTATCGGCCCACATACAGCGATTCGGTATTTTTCTATAGTAATCAACGCATTTGCTATAGGAAATCAGTTCATGGGTCGTTCTCGCATTTCGTGCAAATCGCTAAAAAAAATGATTAAAAAAAATACAACTCAATTTTCAAAAATCTATGAATGCCAGATTATCGCCTATTGTAAAAGGTATCGAGGCATTTAAAAAACAACCCTATTAATTATGTAGATTTCTTTTTATTTCCAAATAAGACCCATTTTTTTCATTCATCTCTACTCTCAACGCGTGTTGGTAGACTTTGACCTTTAGTCAAACCTGAAATTCTCAACACTAAGTGTTTGTTCTATGTTCAATGAATGGAGAATTTAGTTATATTTTCAAGCGTGAGCGTTAGTATTTTTAAACAAAACAGAAACAAAACTACAGCTCCCAAAGTGTTTGTCACTGGTAATTCCTTCATTACCAGTGCGAGAATTGAATAAGTTATATATTGATACATAGCGCGTCCGCACGGTGCCTACCTATGAATCAAAACACCGTTCGTAGTTCAGTCGACCGCGAGCTGCCTCGAGAGACGCCTGTATGCCGCTGTTGACGAAAATACCTACGTTCTCTCGTGTGCGAAAGTGCTTTGGTATCGTTTGTTTTTCATCGCAATCCAGTGACACACGCTGTATGTACTTAATTTAAAATTATATAAAATTGACTATTTGTGTTGTTTTGTATTCTGTTTCGGTCAAATAAATTTGTAAACTCAAGGCCAATCATTAGATGAGTTAATCAAAAAAATCTTCCATAATTTCATTCATATCGTTTTCATTACCTTCTTTTCCTTCCAATTTTAGGCAGGATGGTAATGAATGGTTGCGGATTGTAATGAATGAATAGTTTAGTCAATGTTTTTATGGGCTGATTGGGGGAGTAATTCATATTATTAAGTATGTTAACGCCATTTTAATTAGATTTTGCATAGAAAAAAATCCATTACGAATAAATCCATATATAAATTGTACGTAGATACCGAAACTACTCCTGATTGTCGAATGTAAAAAATAGAGAATATAAATAATAAAAATAGAGAATAAATATAAGGTAAGTACAACAGATCAACGGGATGAATTATATAATAATGTTTATTGCAATACGCGAGCAGCTAGTGTGCATATAGCATTGGTATTGTCAGCAGACAGACTACATCAGCGACTGAAACCCCGAACACTGGTGGTTATCGTTGCTCTGCAAGACAAAATAATGAAGTGCCGAGTCCAGGTTTATTACCATTACCACACAATGAAGTTAGCGAAGAATTGAATTTCGAAAGTGTAGTACCGGATGCACCCGTACTCAATGACATCACTTGCGATCTAAATATTGACTCACCAACCATTCGTCATATCGCAAATATTGATGATGCAGCTCTCCTCCGCCAAATTGATGATCGAATGTTTCTCGAATGTAGCAATATAATGAATTCACCAGAAACTACCGAACATGTAGCATCCGTATTCCCAACATTAACACATTTGGAAACTAACCAAGTAGCGTTACCAGAAACTGCCATATATAGAGGTAATACAGCTGAATCCCCAATTAGCAATATGGATTCTGTAAAAACCACTGCAAGCGAAACACCTGAATCTTCAAATGTGACAGTGTTATCTAATGTTAAATTTGATTGGCAAAACTACAAATTCTGCGTAAAAAAGCCCCAAAAATTTTGTCAAGCCGGTCAAGAAGAGTTCATAAAATTTATATCTAATCCCATATCATCTGAGGAGAACTTTTTCACAAAAACAGAAAAGGAAACAGATAACATGGGGAACAAAGCAGTAGAAACTTTACAGGATAGTGACAGCAAGGAAAACATTCCCAATCAGTGCCAAGGACATAAAGTTGGTGATTGGGTAATTGTGCAGTATAAAATAAAAGCCAATGTGTACGCGTATATAGGAAAAATTCACGATTGTCCAGATAATGCATCTTACATGATACATTTCTTAAAGAAATCTTCGACCAAGACCGATACGTTTACTTGGCCAACAGTAATTGACGAAGATACGGTTCCAGAGTCGCGAATTTTGAGTGCTTTGCAGATTCCAGTCCTCAATAGACGAGGACAGTATTGCTTTAAAAAATTACCTAAATTAAAATATAAATAGGTTCTCTTATTTACTCCTTTGTGGAATATCGTTTATATTGATTAAATTGATTCCGTATAGCTTTTTTTAATAAAACGTTAAAGACTGATTAAGACTCAAAGATTATTCGTAGTTAATTGATGTAAGCAATAAGTATATTTTGGTTGAAGTTTTAATTTTTTTTTTGGAGAAAGGGTGTATGAATCTATGCAATATTCAATAGTTAAAATATGTCGCTCTTTATGACGCTTTCATTGATATGCATCGTGAATTTATTTAGTCAGTTATTATTATAGTTTCATGCAAACTTTATATTTATTTTTTTACTAGATTTATGTGAGATGTGTCTAAGATTATAATCAATACCAAATGAAAAATACTGATCTCGACATTAGTCTTACTATTAAGAAAACTTTTTTAAGACAACTCAGTAAAAAAATAGTGGAGATTTATAAATGCAAGAACTATTTTAATTAACCGTCCAAGATTTAGGAGCTAAAGTTTAGCTTATTGGGGTTAAACTAGCAAATTTACTGTATTATATACTACGATACGATCATAAGTAAATAATTGTATGCTCCATAAAAAGCGTCTCAAGTTGTTTATAGCCGGGATATATGCGGCAATCAACTTTTTTATGATCGTACCTAGCTTCCTAAATTTAGACGGTTAAATAATTTTAAATAAATAAATAATTAAATAAATATTTTTTATAATCATTAAGATCAAACGTTTCTTGTTTATTTTTAAAATATATATCATGTGGTAGTGTTTAAATTTTTATATTAATTTCCGTAAACTACAATTGAGAAGAATAGTATTATTATTAAAGAATTTAAAAAATCTCGAGAGAATGAGTCGATTTGCACGAAATGCGAGAACGACCCTCATGTGGTAAATTGTAAAAAAAAATAGGAAATGTTCTCGTGGCTTGGCGGAGTACTAAATTGAAGTCGGTTAAAACTTTGTTTTTAAAGTAAATTATTAATGTAAGGGTTTTAATTTAATTCCAGTATCGGATAGTGTTGCGTCCGCTGGAGCACTCGGTCTTACGAACGTTCCTCAGAAAACCTTTAATGGAGCTATTGGTGGGGAAGCAAAGGTTCCAGGTTTGATAGACCGTTAAAGTAAGTTTTTTGAGAGGCATAAAGGTGGTTTTCCACCGGCGACGCGAGGCGGGGCGTGGAGGGGCGAGAATTGAAATTAGTATGGGACTTACTGCCTATTTCCACTGGCACGGCGCACGCGCTGTGGCATTTTGTCCCATACACTTCCTACCACTATAAAAACCACACAATGACTAGGTATATATAATTGTTAAAAAGCCTACCTATATTTCAAAATCATGTCCTTTCGGTAGTATTTATCTCCGAAGTTATCCAAGCGAAAAATTTGAAATTATTACTTGTGATTAAGGTAAACGTAAATATTACTGGAAAAGTATTACTTTTTCTGTATCAAGCGTATTTTTTGTTTTGTTTTGTATTTGTAATTGTGTCCACGCGTCCTTTACCGTTTTGCTACTGAGCAAATTCGAATAGTTAGGATTTGGACGTTATTCCTAAAGAGATAAATCTTTGAAAACTATTTGGCAATGCCGAAAACAAATTGGTATCTTATTTCATCGTTTCCTTCAACAATTTTGCTGAGTTAAGTAAATTCGAATAGTTCGAATTTGGACGTTATTCCTAAAGAGATAAAGCTTTGAAAAATATTTGGCAATGGCAAAAACAAATTGGTATTTTATTTCAACGTCTCCTTCATCAATTTTGCTAAGTTAAGTTGAACTATAGCGTAGACAGGTTCTACTAATAAGGTTGTTATTAGATATATTGGCACGCAGGGGGAGGGTGGGGGGGCGGAAGGGATTTTATTGCAAAGTTAAAATTATTCAAGTTTTCACTTCTGCCGGCACTCCCGAAGTGCAACCCGGTCTTTTTTTACATTTGTAAAATTTTGATCTATGAAGGAAAATGTAAATAATACCATCCCCTCCCCCCTCCCCCTTATCTCCGAAGTTAACCAAGAGAAACATTTGAAATAATTACTTGTGATTAAGATAAACATAAATATTTTCAAAAGTCATTTACTAGTTAAGTTTGCAATTTAATCAACTTCATAAGTATTTTATTGTTTTGAAATTCTTATAAGGCTATAATAGAAGTACTCTCTTTCAAATAAAACAAAAAAATCGAGATCGGTTCACGTGATAAACAATAATCGCTAAAACACCAACATACATACTAAGCTGACTGCCCTTGCTCGTTAGTACCAAATGGGACCGATAGATGGCGCTGGCCCCATTCCTACTTCGCGCTGTTAAGATTTTTATATAATTAATAGGGTTGGGACGGGTATATTTTAATAGCAGGTCAAATAAAGATCGCGATTCAATTGTCTTGTTAGTTCGATGGCCTTGGTGTAAAAGTCATACGTTGTATGACATTGAACTCTGTTCTGTTGGGTTAAAATAAGTAATTTAAGAAATATTGGGACATTTACTTAACCTTGAGTTAATTGATAGTTTGTATGGAACCCTCGGTGCGCGAGACAGACTCGCAATTGACCGGTTTTTTTTAAAGCATATACCATGTTTTTCCCCTTAATCTACGTCTCCATTATTCTGATTTACATTCTGATGAATTTTGGTGGAAGCTACAGTCGAGAAGTGGATCACCCTCTGTTTTTGTTTTGATTTTTTGATCAATCCTCCCTCATCTGTTTTTCAGCGCTGTACCACTCAGGCCTTACCAAGGTCGTGTTACTGTTGGTTTCTTTAGTGTTTTACTCTAATAATCTCTTACGAGGGATATAATTACAGGGTCTTAGCGTGTACACGGTGCGCTTGCACTCTTTATAACTAATTAATCACTGCCTTAGCCAGCAACGTGATTTCCCCAGGGACGGAATTTAAAAAAATGCTATAAAGATAACAGTGAGAAGGGTCGAGAACCGTCAAGAGTAAATGTCACCAAGCCGAATTAATTAGCAGTACCTAGGTAAAGTCGAGTTCTCCGATATCTATACATCAAACCGTTCAAAATAATCTACACATGCGCCTTAGGTATGTCAGCGACAAAAAAGACTGTCTAGATATTTTTGACAGGTTGTCTGTGTATTGGAGAACTCGACTTAACTACGTATGTTCCATTCTCAATATATGTTTGCCGTTTGCAGGCCTATAGTGGTTAAAACCACTTGAAAACAATAGGGAGTACTATGTTCGTCTGAATTTATTTCCTTCGTTCTATGTCTTCACTCTGATATTTATTGTTAGTAATAGTTTCTTTAAGTCTAAACCGGATCCGCGGAAGTTTTTAATTAAAAACGAACATTTATTTATTAAGGTTTGTTTTTAAAGTCCTCCCAGTGCAGAAATGAGTCCGTGTATCTGCGTTTGAAATTGATTTCTGTTGTGTTGGGTTAAAATAAGTAATTTAACAGGTTAATTGATAGTTTATGCGGAACCCTCGGTGCGCGAGGCAGACTCGCACTTGATTGATTTTTATTTTTTTATTCAGGCTGTCTAATCATAAAATTTATTTTTCCTGTAGCTATTTACTGCAATTTAGAGTGCACAATTATTTGCGTTAGAACAAGTATACATGTTTTTTAACCATAACGTAGATGAGAGATTTCTGAAATATCTTTCCTGAAAAATCTATTCGAAGGCCAATACGGACTAATTTTATCTATTAGACTTCATCCACCATTTTCTGTCTCAATAACCTCGGCCGCCGCGAAGCCATTCCAACATGAATGGAGTTATGGTGCATATCAGGAGCAGTAATAAGTCAAAATATACGTTGAGTATATTATGCAGGTTTATATGCTACATCCTCAGCACGACAAGGAATAAAATCACAAAATAGTATTTTATGCAACTGTTGTATAAGTAGGGTCTTAAAGACGCCACGAGCGTTTTAAGACCAAGTTATACACCGTTGCATACAATACTTTTTCTACGACTAATTTTAAATAAATAGCATTTGACTTTCATGCAGTAAGTTTTCCGTTAGTTCTATTACTACTCACGCAATTTCCTCAGCGCTGCAGTTATTTACTTCTTCGTCCATTTTAAAAGGAACGTACACATTTTTCTTCACTTCACAAACACGAATCAAATCTTAAGTAAGTTATTATGTTATTAATAACGAATAGTTACCACATTTCGTCTTTTAATTTTGAACTGAAACTTTGGTGGGAAATTAGAAATCGTGGTAAACAGTGCTTTTATGGAAAATTTATGAACCAAAAAAGTACACTAAAGTGTGCGTTTATGGGCCATAGAGCATAGAGTTTTTCGACGACTTATTATCGGTGTCATTGTATTTGAGCTAAAGCCTATATAAATGACAGATAACGGTACAGGAGTAGAAATAAATGTAAACGCGATCATTTGCAAACTTTTATATTAAATGTATTGTAATTTAGGTTAGTAGATAACAGACAATTCCTTGGTTGAGCATATGCTGGAAACGGGATTAAGTATGAAAAAAACTGTTTTGTATCGAATACTTATACTTAAGAGAACCAGGAGCACACAAACTAAACAAGATTTATCATTACCTATATTTTTTATCATGTATCTATATGACTGGTGTAGTGATGTACTTACTTGCTATAATTGTGAATACATAAATTAATATGTGCTTAAATACTGGCTAACGAATATTTTTATTCTTATCCTATAAATAAATACCTACTTACCTATTTGCGCTTACCGCGTTTCGCCCCACCACCCGCCGTCTTCGCAGGCAGCGGACCCTCTACCAAACACACTAATCGGCTATCAATAGTTACCAACTCCTTGTAAAATAAAGATTAATAAATGTTGTTTGCAAGCCATGCGATATATGACAATATACCTATGCCAGCCATGCGATTTTTTGTATGTTTTCAAATACTGCTTATTATTTAAATACAAATATTACATTCTGGTACATATTAAAAATATTATACCTACTCTTTGCAAACATAAGTATTAAGGAACTATGAACGAAAGATTGCAGGTGAAATCTTCCTTGGGATTTAACTTCGTCTTGCCTTGAATTTGATGACATAATTCATTAATGACGGGTCACTATTTATTTATGTCAAAAGTAACTCAACTAAACGTTGACGTGTGTATTTTCCAATTACAGGAGACGTATCGCCGGTGGGCTTGCAGTACTATAGTGCCACTATGGGTGGAAGAGGGAGGCGAGGAGGGCGGCGAGGAGGGCGGACGGTCGCGGCGCGCGCCCGCTGAGCACGCGGCGCGCTGGCGCGCTCGCCACTTGGAGCGCGTGGGCCACCTGGACCGGCGGCGCGGCGGCGGCGTGGTGGGCCGCTGGGTCCGCGCCGCCGCCGCGGGCCCCGGCCGGCCGCTGGCTCGCCTTAAGCCTTGCCTGTCTGTGTGCCAGCTCGTCGAGCAACACTGCCCCTACTTCCTGCCCGCAGACCGCGCACCAGCGTATCCCACTCAGTACGCCGGCGAACCCACCTTTCTATGCCTAGGTACGTATTTATTTGAAATTTGAACGTCACGGCGGTGTCCGACATCTACCTATATAGAGGTTCTCTAAAGGGGACCTTGTTGTGGGTCTTAGTGACCGAGATCTCCGCACTTTTAGTCAGCTATTAAAAGTAATATTTTTTCCTTTTTTCCACTCCATATTATTAAACAGTGTCTAAATGGTGTCATTTTTTATGTGATAAAACTTCCCTTAAAGTTAAGTTAAAAATAAACTTATCTATGACACAAAAAACCGCATTCAAATCGGTCCATCCGTTTGCGAGCTACGATACCACAGACAGATACAAAGACAGACACGTTCACCCCTCTTTTTTCGTCGGGGGTTAAAAAAGGACCTTGTTGTCGGCAGTTGGTAGGTACCTACTCGTACTCGTATGCTTTCCTAGTATGCTTTAAATATTGCGGCTACTTGTCGGCATGTGACATGACACAGGCTTAATATCAAATCATTATCTCTGTCTCTCTCTCTCTCTCTCTAAGAACAGAAGTCTAGTAGTATTTAGAGATTGGTTTATTCTCCCTTAACTATTTTGTCGAAGCAAATAACACGTAAATAGTCTGGGAATCGAGTATCCCCCCGAAAATCATGCAAACATGTGACATAAACGCCGGCTTCGTAAACTTCAGAGGTTACGGAAGGCAATATATATTTTGTTTTTTTTTTTGCATAAATCGAAGACGTTGTAAAAATAATAAATACCCCACATGATGCAGACTCCTTATTTTCGAATTTGGACCCACTTAGTCTTTGACCCAATAGGGATGATGACTAAAATATTTATTCAACACAATTGCTCGTAACGTACCTACCTCTTATTGTGTCCTGGATATTAAACACGCGTGTTTTATAACATTACAAAACTTGTGTCTTATGGTTATATCCCGATTAGGTCACGTTGACACCTTGCAGCAAGATGTATGCATGAACACGGTGCATTCTTAAATTCACCGGGTTGTACAGAATGTACAGTTTGTTTTTAAATCTCGGTAAATGGATTCTTACTCGACTAAACAAATTAAATTTAATATATATATACATTTTTGTATATGATATAGAAACGTTTAATTTAGTAAAATTATTCACTTTTGATAACATTTTACATGAAATTGTTTTACCGATTATGGATAACATTTTTTCGGGCATGTAGAAGCCTGGATGGACCTTCGGTACCATAAAAAACATGTATAGGTATGTATGTATTTATTAAGTAAATAAAAAAAACCATGTCAAATCTTCATTCCTTTCTTGTCTTTCTACCATTCCGGGACTTTTAAATTTTATGACGGGCGAGTTTTTCATTTGAATGCATTATCAACCATTCAGGCACCTTAAGCAACAAATGAATAAAGTAATGTTATCGTTGATATATTTTTAAAACAGTTATAACCTTAAAAGAATCGAAGTTTTACTTTTGTCGCACCAAAACCTTCATCCCATTCCGCGATGCAGAACATGCAAGTTTTGAGCAACACTGGTCCCTTTAATGGCAAGTGACCTACCCGCGCGTCTTCCCCCCGGCCTGTAGCCCTGCTCGCTTCGTTGCGGATCGACGTCGTTCAAAAGGCAAAAATTACGATATTGTGGCGCGGACAAAAAAATTGTCATCAGTTAGACTTCAGTACTATCCTAGGTCCAATTCAGTAAGTTTATATTTTTAATTTTTCGTTTTGGCTTTTTGCGATCCTTAAACTAAATTATTATCCTAATATTAAATGTAATATACATAGCATTAGACAAACGTAAGTAATTGGGGATCAAAGCAGAAATATTCATTACTTTCCAATTCATTCTATTCCATTTAGCGAAAAAAATACACGGAAAAGAATGAACAGTAATGGAAAGGGATGATTTTTTCCCCTAAAATAAACTGCATGATACTATTTTTTCCCAAAACACGAGCGCGATACATGCCAATGTAAGTTACACGCTTACGTGAACTGAACCTACTCGTACTTATTAAAACTTCTAAAAAACACAAAATCACATTGGAAAAATCGCCAACTGATATATTGAATAGCCTTAGTTGCAATCCATGTGATGAAAATTGTCTTGGAAGATCATGTGACGGATGTAAAGAAATTCAAAAACAGTGAAAAAATTGATTACTTTGAATGGATGATGGAAAAACAAAATTACACGGGAAAAGGTGGACCGCAAAAAGTCAAGACAGTGACAACAAAAAAGAAATTCAGCGCAAAACCAATGAACATTATTAACAAGTTAACAAATATCATGACAAATTTATTTCAAAACGTGAGAAATATTATTATGCAATCTACAATACATTAAAAGATTAAAGTAAAATTTGACTCAGTCTTAAGTTCTAATACATGTTGCTTAACTTTGGTGAAAATGATTGCTTTATGTATAACGAGGAAGTGCAATTATAACGAGTATAACGAGGTAGTTGTTAAGTATAGCATCTCAAAATACAAATTTAATTGTGTTCATTATCTAGAAAAAGTAATGGAGACGTTCTTTAATACACTTGAAAATAAAGTTGGGTTTTTGAAAAATCACGGGGCATAACAGTAAAGTTTAGTTGGCCTCCAGTCACTGATGAAGACAATGTGAACGAATCGCAAATTGTCTTACGTTTCAATTATCTAGAAGAGAGTAGAAGAGGACAACTGAACTTTGAATAATTTTCAGTTCCTATTGTAAATATAATGTAAACGAGTAGTATATACTTAAATACGTGATTGTTACGTTTGTTTTACATCAGCAATGCTACGAGATTTATGAGAGCTTAACTTTTAATAGTTAGATTGCTTTTAATTACAAAGGAACCGCCTTTTCAGATAGATAGATAAATTATTTATTTGGCATTTTGGAACCAAAAAAATAAAAAATACAGAAAAAAGAAACAGAAAAAACAACGAAGCAAGAACAAGTAAAACAATTGTGGTACGGGAATAGAATTATAAATTAAATTCAAGCCATACTTGTGCGTTGCAATAATGCCAAAAAGATACTAGCCCAGTTTTGCTTTGCTCGTGTGAGCACGCACAGATATTCTGCCAGTACCTTGGATCACGATGCAAGTGAAATATTACAAGAAAAATAATAATAACTAAATAATCTTTAAATTTTAGTAAGTCTCAAGCGATCTCATAATCGTTCCCAGTTTTGATATTAAGTATTTAAGTTTTAAAAGTTTAAAAAATATATCTGTTACGTCTGTTGAACATGCTCCAAGATTCATTAAGAGCTGATTTTAAGCGTTGTATTGCTCTTTAAGAGTTTGATTATAAAAGAGCAGCTTTATTATGTTTTTAATAGAAGATTCCTAGCTATTTTTGTTCTCATACTTCAATATTTCTTTGTTAGGAAGTATTTTAGTTAAAAAGAAGGTAGTTTTCAAAAACTGAAGCTTTCGCTTTTTATGTTGTTTGTATAAGCTCAGTAAATTCGATTAATTAAATTAGACTTTTAGTTTATAGAATAACGAAATTAATTATCTTTTATTTAGAAACACGTGGTTTCATTTTAACCACAAATATTATTTTTATTTTAAGTATTATGATGATTAAAGACTGTTGATAGTAAATACCTCATAAAATATTATTTTTAAAATGCAGATTGTTTGTTTTCCATACTTTATTACAGTAAACTTCATCATCTTCCACTTATATCCATTACTGTCCCTGCGATTATCATCACTTTCCAAGCTTAGTTCCAGTACTATCCAGTTCCATTACTTTCCATGCGAATTTCATTACCCTCGGTGGGCTCATTACTTTCCGTCCTTTTAACTCACAAATATCATAGTTTTATATGTACCTTTTATTGACGTAATTATTTACATACCTCACTTGTATCACAATGTACTATGTATGTATGTATGTATATGTATGTATGTATGTTGTCATTCGAACCAGTTTTTGGAGAGGAACAAATGTTTATATGGGAGCAACTGCAAATAAAGAACATAAATACCCAAAAAATTGAGACAAAGATTGACCAGTCCAAAACGCTTCATTGATTGACAGACAGGTATGACGTCACACGTGACATTTGTTAAACTAGTACAAAGTACAAGTATCGTTGTAAGGAGAATCAGGTAAATTGTGGTTTCGGTCGCGAAATAGGTACTGCGTTTAAGTACATATATGTCATACAATTTTGTTCCTATAAAAGCGTAAGGATTCTATTGGTAACTTTTTATTTACATTTGGACAGTAAAAAATGCATATTTTTGCTAAACTTTCAAGGTTCATATCATTTTACGATTTTAATTATATTTTATAATTTATGCTTTAGGTATTACGATAAATTGATGGTTTACTATCTATGTAGCATCACCACGTTATCAATTTGAAATTGTAGCATCATGCTTATTCTTTGTGATGCAATTAACCTTTTAACCGCCATCGTCTGATATAGGTACCATCGGATAATCTGACTGTATCAATGACACCCGAATTCATTATGATCGAGTTAAACATATCGTTCATGAGAAGGTATGTTTGACGTTCGACGGATAAAAGGTAAATTAAATACTAATAATTAATATAATAATTTTCAGACTTTTCCCTTAATTTGTGCTATACCTTGCTGATTACCAAACTTCATGATTCTAGGTCAACGGGAAGAACCCTGGAAGTTTTGATTCCTTTGCGATTGATTGCGTTATACTTGGAATTGGAAGATCAATTTTTTCACGGATCCAAGCAACTCTGGACCAGAATATTTGATTTTAATTTCAATTTGTTACCTTTACGCGTTCCTGAGAAAAAATGTTTTGACAGACAGACAGACAGTAACGGAGTGATGCTATAAATGTACGGGCCCTAAAGACCGAGTAATGAAGTTAAATTTAAGATCTTTTTAAAGACTTTTATTTTCATTTTATTATTTAACTTTTTTCTTAGGCTAGGTTTTTACAATAATGATGTAAAAAGTAATAGTACATTGTGATACAAGTGAGGTAGGTTGATAATTACATCAGAGGCGAAATTGTTCACGCGAACCGCAGGTGAGCGTGATAAGGAAGCCGAGGATGTAATTATCAAAGCTCACGCGTATCATACGACGTTTTTCAACACATTTTGCGAGGAAAAAATCATTTTCATAAGATGAAAATGTTATTGGCCTGCCAAATTATTTACTTACATTAAGCAAATCATTAAGATGACAACAGGTTTTTACTCACAATTGCACATCGCCAAGAATTTCCAGTGGCGTCCATTCTATATTTCACTTTTCTAGTCACCACGAGTTTGATAATAAACACGCATAAACAAAACTAATTTTACAAATATTTGTGAAATAAATAACCTTTCAAAATATAACCTATATTGGCACCCAACAGTTTTTTTTTTCGTGAAGTTTGCGCAGTGTGGGCACAGAAATCTCTAAACAGCCAATACAAAATAAAATTGTATTTTCATTTTAATATGTTATCTGTATTTAATTCATGTAAAATGTTATGAAAAGTGAATAGTTTTACTAAATTAAACGTTTCCATATCATATACAAAAAGAAATAGTCAATTAATTAACAAAAATGATTTAATTTGTTTAGTCGAGTAAGAATCCATTTGCCGAAAATTAAAAAAAAGCTATACATTTTGTACAACCTGGTCAATTTAAGAATGCACCGTGTTCATACATATATCTTGCTGCAAGGTGCCAACGTGACTTAATCGGGATATAACCATAACACACAAGTGTTGTAAAGTTATAAAACACGCGTTTTTAATGATGAGCCTAAAAGCGACACAATAAGAGGTACCTTACGAGCAATTGTGTTGAAAAATATAAAACTGTACCTAGAAAACATAAAACCATTATAAAAACCTAACCAAGGGTACCGCCAGCAGCGAGGCGGGGCCTAAGCTGCCGGTGGTCAGGGCGTCAGAGACAGGAACCTCCTGACTATTCGCGCAGTATCCAGGAGTACTGAGTACCCGCCTTCTGTATCTGACCCTTAATCCAGCCATCTAGCGAGAGTCTGTTGAGGAGAGAGAGATTTTTTTATTTATTTTTTTATTTTATCGTAAATTTGAGAGCAATCAGAGTAAAGCTTTGAGGTTGTTAAGCCAGGCAGCCATGTCAGACGTCAGAGAGTGTAGGTCCTCAGCAGGTCCAGGATAGGAGTGAAGAGGACAGCGCCGGAAGATGTGGTCAGTGGTTTGATCTTCCTCTCCGCACTCGCAGAGTGGAGAATCCTTCCACCCCCACTTATGCTGGAAGGCATTGCAGCGTCCTCGCCGAGTTCGCAACCTGTTCAGGCGGGACCAAAGTTTGCGAGGGAGATCGAACCCTTTTGGTTTTATTGTTGGGTCAGTGAGGTTGACATCTTTCCCTGCCGTGACTGAGATCCATTCAGCTTTCCACCTCTCTGTGATATTACATACATACATACATATATTTACGCCTTTATTCCCAAAAGGGGTAGGCAGAGCACATGAAATTTATGTTCCAGCGCCACTTTTAGCATAAATGTGGGTATAAAAGATAGACAAAATGTGTTATTGCAGTGATACGTTGCTATCCCAACGCCCACAACAGTATTCAACCCTGCTCCCTTAGTCGACTTTTACGACACCTACGGGAAGAAAGGGGGTGGTGAAATTCTAACCCGACACCACACGGGGGATATTAATGCAATTTAAATGACATACTTAAATCAATATTCGATGTTCGGTTCGGGTTCGGGTCCCTTTTCAGAAAATGTATAGTCACCTACTACTTACTAACCTTTTCCTGATGTGAATTTGAATTTCCTGTTAAGACAGACAGACAGATACACGTTCGCATTAATAAATCATAAATAATATAAATAAGATTTTGAGTTTATAATATCAGTATGCATTAAACAGCATTGGGTTGACGCTCCGGTCGCGCATCAAGCGGCCTGAGCTTTGTTAGAGTAAAGCCAATCGTAAAAAGAAATGCTCTTCCACTAACCACTTATTGACATGGAAAAATATCCATCCTTCTAGCGTTTTTCCCGGTTGTGCACTAAAGGAGCTAGTGTCCGCTGTGGCACCTAATCCCAAGATTTAGCGTAGTTTTACTTTCGACTGAACGAACTTGACCTTAGTTGCCTCACGATTTTTTCCTTCACATAAATGCCTCACACATTTCCCACACGTGACACCCGAGCGGAAAGCACGCATTCTCAATCCGGACCACAGTGTTTTAAAAACCAAGTTTTTGTCTCACGTCGTTTTTTTTCTTTGAAATCGATAGATATTAGTATTAAAAATATCAGACTAAAACTTCCACATCGACAGATCATGTACTTAGTTTTTTTAATTATTAATCATCAAAGTCTGCGTTTGCTTTTTTTCACTTATACCGTGATTACTTTCGGAGTTAATATTGTTTTTCGTGTTTTACTTACTTGTACTTTTCTGTTTTAATCCTTTCTAATTCCGTGGAAAATAGAAGATAATACTTTATACAATTTACATAGGGCCGTCACTTCGGGTGAAAATATATCCGGGTTCCGATTTTTAGTTTCGTTGCTACGTTTCGATGCAATGGTACATATGGGACTTGGGAAGGACGTTCCAGTCCACCCTCGTAAGGTAAGTACCAAAACCCCATGTTAATACAATGTAGCATTTAGGGACCGGGAGTGAGGCATCATGGAGGCGTTCAACACTCGTGATGCCACTTTGCTTCAGCAGGTTCTGACCCGCCCTGCTGAGGGAAGTCCTTCGGACTCCGATCAGATTCGCAACGTACGTAGTATTTTATCAAAATTTTAGTAGGTAGACCAATTCTTAGGCAAATAATAAAAATGAGAATTTCATGATCCGGATATATGCAGACTATACGATTAATTAAAAATAAAACTACATGACCTGTCGATGTGGAAGTTTAAGTTTGATATTTGTAATACTTATATCTATCCATTTCAAAGAAAAAAACGACATGATATAAAAACATGGTTTTTAAAACACTGTGGTCCGGATTGAAAATGCGTGCTTTCCGCTCGGGCTGTCGTCACGTGGAAAATGTGTGAGAGAAAATGCGTGCCTTATAACGCTCGGGCTGTCACGTGGCAAATGTGTGAAAGAAAATGCGAGTCTTAAGGCTCGGGCTGTCACGTGGAAATGTGTGAAAGAAAATGCGTGTCTTAACGCTCAGGCTCTCCCATGGAAAATGTGTGACAGAAAATGCGTGCCTTACCGGTGGAGCTGTCACATGGAAAATGTGTGACAGTAAATGCGTGTCTTACCGGTCGAGCTGTCACATGGAAAATGTGTGACAGAAAATGCGTGTCTTACCGCTCGGGCTCTGACATGGAAAATGCTTGCCTTACCGCTCGGGCTCTCACATGGAAAATGTGTGAGAGAAAATGCGTACCTTAGCGGTCGGGCTGTCACATGGAAAATGTGTGAGAGAAAATGCGTGCCTTATAGCTCGGGCTGTCACATGGAAAAGTTATGAGAGAAAATGTTTGTTGCAACACAGATACCTAGTTTAAAAAAATCTAATTAAACAGCTAAATTTTTGCAATAAATACTTTTTCTCACACATTGATTAATTTGTATAATGTTTTTATAATTTATACAAACTCTTACACAATGCTATAAGAAGCTGATGTCTCTGAAGCGGTGCATACTGGCATACGGTAAAATAAAGTGTTTACAGGAAGGAATAGGTAAAATTTAAGAATATAAGTAAAAAATCCGATGCCAACTTACTTCTTTTACATCCACCCCCATTTTCCCGCGCTGATAGGGTGAATCCGACATTATTCAAGATGTAAAATACTCATTCTAGAATACCATTGTCGCCGTCTAAATATAATTATTATAATCCAAAGCGCGCGTGGGCAACTAAGTAGTAGCTAAGAGATATTTTTTTGCCGTCTAAATATAATTATTTTAATCCAAAGCGTGCGTGGGCAACTAAGGAGTAGCTAGGAATTATTTTTTTAGGTAAGTAGGTTAATTAAGTGAGTAAGTAAGTGTTTTTCCCCCGTGGGTAGATCCCGTGGTTTTCCTCGTATGTAGTGGAATTCGACTACGGCGTAGGCGTAGACCTAGGTGACTCGCTTTATATGGATAACTTGGCATACATAGCTACATTAAAGGATTCGTTGTAATTTCCAGATCCCCGGATCCCAGAGACGGGCGCACAGAAGAACAAGTCCAACTACGGGTGGGACGAGTGCTGTTACTGGTACTGCGAGCAGCGTCTGTGCTACCGTTGCGACACGCGGCTGAGCGAGGCGCCGCGGCCGGCGGCCGAGCGCTGCGCGCCGGTGGAGGAGCGCGTGCCGACGTGCTTGGTGCCGTACGCAGCGCCAGCCGCCGCGCCGGCGCGTGCGCCGCGGCCGACGCTGCTCGCCGTCGCCCTCTTGCTACCGCTCGCCGCGCACTTACGGACCCACTGGACAGCCTTCAAGCATCTAGTGAATGTGCGCGATTCGAGGTTATAGTTTTACGTTCTTGTGCGTCGCACCCCCGCGTCTCGCGATCGTCAGCCTGCGATCAGAACTTCTACTAGTACTGTATTATGATAATAAATTACGCACGGTTACGAGTCCGATGATAATCGCGCCTGGCGGGGCGGAGCCGCCGCCACGCCTCGCGAGTGCGGTGCTCGTACTTACACTAAGTGAATATTCGTGTCCGAATGCTCGATACACTCGAAACATAGAAACACCAAATGTACTCAACTTTATGCATTTTGTCTCGTATTAAGCCGAAGTTCCGGCCAGTATGTTAATATTTCCAGCACAAACGATATTTTGCTTTAAGTGAAGATGTTATATTTTCAATAGAGTTTTACGGTAACATCGTTAATAGGCACTTTGTACTTTTTAGTTATTTTTGCTAAACTAGTTTACATAGAGACAGTATTTTTAAAAGATGAAGAAACTAAACTTACGATTTACTATTGATGACTCGTTTGATTTACAACACCAACTTTGTTTTATACATGTTTTAATTACCAGGAGTGAATCCGGTCCATGAATGTATTTAGTCAGAGCCATACCACTAACATGCCTCCACCTACAATGGCTAGTAACACTGCTGATTTCGCAATAACTAACAGTGGTACTTAGTTGGTTCCGTGTTGGTTTCGCCACCTTCCATGACACATAACGGTATACATTTTGGTATAGGTTGTAAGTTGTAAGTTGTAAGTAGGCACCCCCGGATGGCACTGTGATGAACTGAAGAATGTTATTTTGCTCATTAGAACAATAGATAGTTGACAGATGAATTGGTATAATTTGTTAAGAAGTTGTGTTTATAGATTGATTGGAACCGCCATTGCAGTAGGTAGTAACGAGTGGAGCTCTAGGCGCGCCGTCGCGACCGCTGCCAACGCCTAAGTGCTGGTCTATGAAAAATATTGATTAAACTAATCTAGGGATAATTAAAAGTAGTTGTTGTTTTGTAAGAAGTAAAGTACGACTAATAATACATATAATGCAAGTTGTATGTTATGATATCCGTCTTATGAACTATCATTCAAGTATTGCCAGATGTATCTATCATGCAAGGTTGAAAATGATTTTTATAATGAATTGATTTTTTTATATGTATAATAATTGTATATGTATATTATGTCGAGTAAGTATATGGTGTAAAACAAAAAAAACATCAGGGATACAGTCGTTCGCATGAGAAGATCTGATAACAATGTTTGTTAGTTTTTCTTTATTTTTGAAAAATATTGAAATATAGAGGTGTCGTTGAACATAATGTGATCGATAACAAAATATAAATAATGGTTATGAAGACTTTATTGAATGGATATTTGTTGAAAATATCGTCCTCAGGCGGGGATGTAGTTGTTGTATTCAAATGATAAATGATAATAATATTAAGTAAGTTATTTTTTACGTTTTTTATCGTGTACATATGTCAAAAAGGTTCGTTGTTTCCAATTCCGTACTTAATCAAAGTCACTACAAAGGTGCTAAAGGTCTATTAATGCTTCGTAGGTGTTTAATTTGTTACCTAGTCCGGTGGGCCGCGGACGCGCGCGCGCGCCGCCGCGCCGGCGCCGGCGCTCGCTGTCCGTGCGCCACTTCCTTCACCCGCCACTCACTTCAACTGAGCTTCACAATTATTTAATATGAAAATCACGGCGTTTCTTTCAATTCATTAATATTTTGTTAATTTACCTACTTTAATCCTTATTCTATTGCAGAGTACTTAGTTAGATACAGTTACATTAAAAATATTGCCCTTTATAGGTAGGTTTTTATGACTTTTGCACATTTATTGTGACCGTTACGTGTTAAAAACAATAAGTACTGTTATTTTACTTTCAAATAAAACAACTAAAACATTTTTCACTCACATTGCAGCGAGTAAAGCACTTGGTGCGCCATGGTCTCATCTAAAGCGTACATTCTTCGTAGTTGTTATTAGGGTCCATCGTTTACGAGAGTTAATAGCCGATTGTTCGCAGAAGACGAAAATGATCAAAGCTAATGAAAAAACAATTCATTAAAATACGCTTATTCCTAAACAAATATTATAATTTTCCAACCGCTTCAAAAAAATGGAAAACTACCTTCTTGCATAAAAGTCATTAATCTGCAGAGCAATTCTTCATACGAACGATATTTTCTGGACTACATCTAGCGTCTATTAGAGTCGTAATCCGTTGTATAACTTTCCCTTGACTTAGGGGGATTTATTTCTAATGAAAACCTTTACATATATTAAACTAAATTATATCAAGGTGTCTAAAGATTAGAAATAGTAAATGAATTACTAGGATGGTAAATTATTGAAACTATTTCGAGCACTCGTTAAAACTTACACATTGACCGTAAATTCCTTCTTTGTGGATGTTTCTACTCTTAAATCTCGAAATCTTCACTTACTATTCTGTACTCGAGTAGATCGAAAGACCAAAAGAAAGGAGTTCGGTTAGAATGTTGTTGGTGCATATATAGTATAAATATATTACACTGATCGTTCGCAAAATAGGCGCACTTAAGGTGCCGAATTGCGGAAACCCAACCCGCGAATACCTATAACCTATATCTATATATACAATGTTCATCCGCGACTAATAAAGTCGAGGAACAGCGTAGAGGGAGTAAGCGTAAATTGACTTTTTTAATGTCACTGTCCACTCTAGCAAATTTTCCTTATCATATTTGGTTTGGTAGTAACACGAAGTTAGCAATAATTGGTAGTAAATATGTAGAATTCCCAAGTTATCCGTAAGTCGTTCCGCCTGTACAGTGCGGGCGGGGGCGGCGTCGGCACGGCGCGCCCTCGGCCCTCGCACGCAGCAGCGCGCCCTTCTCCGTAGGTTTAGTATAACGGGTATATTTCTATGTTCCGGTGAAACCTTGGTGATAAAGCGTACTAAGTTCTGTTTAATTAAATAAATATACGCATGTTTTGATGTACATAATAAAGTGTAAATGTTTAACGCACAAATAATATGAACAAAGAAGCTGATTATGTAAAGCAGTGTATGAAACCTTACGTATAGATGTAAACTGTATCCGGAGAGTAATTCACTAGGAATACGATTGGCGAAATGTCTGTGCTCCATCAACTAAGAATTCTTGAACGAATCACATTACTGTTTCATTACATTAACTGTAAATAATCAGTTTATCTCATCTAGTTCTGTTCGTGTTGTTACCGTTGAAGACTCGCAATGGTTCGGCAATGTGGCGTGGGGTTACCCCAGCCAACAAATCGACTAGGGTCACTGCTGGCGAGCAAAATGTTGGCTACAAAAGGAAAACCGACTAAGTATTGAGTTGGAGAGGTATACATACCTGTAGTGAGTTAAAAGCTATTATATAGATATCTTGCTTCTTAGCTTCAAGCGAGCGAGCGAGTGAATCGGGTGATTAATTTAAAACTTCAAAAACTGAGTTGTCGTTCGCAATGTGAACAGTACGCAGTACCTACCTGTCATTTATTACTATATGTACTTAATTAAAAAGGGTCATTTACATTGAGCCATATGGCATTTGATAGTCTGTTGAGCAATAACATAGTGAATAAATAGGCGATCGCTTCCTCGCAGGCGGCGGCGCGCCGAGCGGTCGCGCGCCGTGGCGGGCCGGCGAGTAGCCGGCCGTTAGTTCACTACGAGTACGTATGCATAAGTGCCATGTGTATGGTGTTAGATTATACAAATAGCCAACTGTCACAATTACGCACAAAACAAGCAGATATAATGCTTTCGGGGTCGTTAACGAATAATGGACGATTCAATGTAGTTAATAAAAACATAGATTATGTTCGTCGTCCCCCTTATAGTAAAGTAAGTAAAGGAAAACAGAAAACACTAATAGGTAGACGCAAGACCTATATTCCAAGTATTTCATATTAGAATCATTACTCGATACGTTCAATCTTTTTGACATTAGTGTCACTACAAACGGAACTCTGTGATTATGATTATGTGTTGACCAAGACGATAGATCGTATACTTATGGGTAATGGATTCAAAGCCTACGGCGTAGGCTTTAGTCCCATAATATGACCAGAGTGCCTAATGTACCACTCATAAAAACTTTATGTCAAAGAGCGAAATGAAGTAGGTACTTGTAATATCAGTGAGAGAGACTCTGAAATATATCTTAACGAAAACTTGGAATGTCATCGTGTCTCGAAAACTAGTACCTAAATAATATAAGCGTTTGTTGACTTATGGTGAGTTGCGCCGACTTACGATTATACAGACCTATCGACGCTAAATATGGGGCCGGCAACTTGTCAAACGTTCCATACATTCAGACTTTAACGAACACCGTTTACGATTACAGACGGTTTGGTGCAACCCACCCTTACAACCTACTCGAGTTGCAAGTGCAAGGACTTACCTACCTAACCTATTGCAGTGAAATTGGTCTCGTTAAAAAAAATGGTAGTTTCGATTAGAAGATTAGGGTCTTCCTTAAAAACTCCAATGTCGAAATGTCCAATAAACCAAAAAGCCCTTTAAAGTCCCGGGTGGTCCTCACTTGGGGACATAACATTTTAAAAAATCTGCAGGTCGTCAGAACGTTTCCAAACGAAACTGTCAACCTGAAAAATAAACACCGCAGTGATCAGTTTTGCGAGGGGAAAACTCCATGATTTTTTTACAAATTTTCCGACAATTTGCACTTTGATTTTGCACTGATTTGTTTTGGCACAATCGATATCTCCAGGATCCAGGAGGTTAAACCAATTTTACTGAAACAGGAATAAAATAAGTTTATTACCTTATGTTAGGTACTCATATATAGTTAATCGTACCTACTTCATTAATGCTGTAACAACAAGAGAGAAATCAACCAACCTAGTAATTAATAAACTGTATCACGTATCGCAGTAAGTAGGAAATAGGTAGATAATGATTGTGAGTTCTGAATATCTTATGTCGCAGTAAAATGGAATGTGTAAAATAAATTTTGATTTTTGTTTGCACCCCTGCCATAAGGTACAGTGGCTACTTTAACATCAAACGCCTTTTCTCCTAGGCAATAAATAATGCTTAAAAAATGAAGAAACTAAGTTTCGTTTTAGAGAAAAGGATTTAAAATGATAACTATCAATCATAAAAATACCTACCATTAGTACAGTCAAGAAGTGAAATGAAAAGATTAAAAAACCCAACAACATTTTGCAAATATATCGTCTCTTACGGTTATGAGGAATCGAATGACACCTCATTTGCCAAAATAAACCTACACAGTTATCTTGGTTAAAAATAATTGAGAAAACTAATAGCTAATGATTTCGAAATACCTATTCAACGAAACCCCACATGACATAGTTCAACGACTTTTTTTACAAGATATATGGCGTGTGGTGGCGGCAATTACGTTTTCTTGTTTTCAGTAGGTAACACACGCAAGATTAAAACGAATCGGTTGAATTCATTAAAATCAACCCTCGCGATTGATTCTAGAGTGCCACAAATATGAATAGCCAATGAAAAGCAGGTATCACATGGATAGATATTATAATGATAGCACAGAGTTCGTATAGGTACTTCTTAACCCGACTACCGACAAGAGAAACAGACCTGCGAATTCTAAAGGGTCGAACACACAGAACCGCCCGGCCCGCGTCGCGGTCGCGCCGCGCGATATTTCCCTACAAACCGCTAGCGGTCAAACAGGCTGCGACCCTTAAGGCCTGAAATATTGACCGCCACCGCAGGCCACTAGTGTGATTCAAAGCTCAAGCCTAACTAAACTGACAGTGACATTTGGCCAACGGTGGCACAGGATAAATAATAGTTAGTACCTAGTTACGTACATACCTTACGTTCTCTGTTTAAAGACTTTAAAGGTCTGGTTTCCTAGGATAGCGGTGCTGTCATATGGCGGCGAGATAGACTATCCGTCGCTTTCCAATTAGACCACTTAGAAAGAGACGAATAGTCTATCTCACCGCCATATGACGGCACCGCTATATCCTAGGAAACCAGAGCTTAACAAGGCCGATGCTTGACAGTTAGACAAATCATGGCATCCCGCCTACACACAACAACAAGGGTTTTTTGAGTGAATAAAATTTTCTTATTCTTATTCTTATTCTTACATATACGCTAGCCGCACAGCACGTGCTCTTATTTTCATTAATATCAACGAATAGAGCACAAATATAATAAAATATTTTTTAGTACGATACCACCCACTCGCAGAAAATGATAAGTAGGTAAATTATGTTTTAATCTCTACTCCTAGATATTAGTTTCAAGTGACTGACTTCGAAATAACATAAGATTAAATATAAATAATGTTGAAATCATTTACGGTTGTTTGTTACTGAAGTATATCTCGATGAGCTCGCAGCTCGCCACGTCTGGCATTCGTTACGTTCTTCTTCGACATCCTCGGGTTCTGCGACCACTTGAAACCTATACATATAAGTGTCTTCAGTAAACTTACGCCACCGCACCATAGGTATAACTTAATAAATGCTTAGTTGCAATCTGAACATGTACATTGAGATCAGACACAGCCATATTATTAGACAGTCATAAGCTATTTCAAATGTACAATTAGATCATGCATTCATGTCTGAATTTACCAGTACGAGTACTGACACAAGCGCGAGTAGTGTATGTACATACTACCGCGATGCAGAGCTTTAATCTTGTGTTTATTGCTTCCCGCAAAAACTTTACTTAATATGTACTCGTATATACAATATGTTTTTGAGACATAATATTTCATTATTATGGTAATTTATTTTGTAACTGACTTACTTAAAATCCATTTGTAGATTGTGAATATTCACGTCGGTATCATTTCCTTATGATATGGATAACGGAGTAGGTCGCCTTGTGACGCGCGACGACGCACGTACAAATGGCTCATGATGATGTATGCTCCACCTGAATACGTTTCTTGGATCATTCCCATTTATAATCATTTCTATACAATGTGGCGTGGACATCATTCTCGGATTTGGCCGGGAATTAGCCACTACTTAAGTAAATGGTACACAAATAAAATACTAATACCATTGAAAAAATAACCATGTCTCACGTACTGATGTACGAATGGCTAAAAGTCCAAGTTAATGTTCATTTGTATAGCAACAAACATCACAATCGTATTTTGAAAGTTCAGCAAATAGCAACTGGGGCGAGCCAATCTGGGCCGTCCTGTTGCACTCCATGCAGCTACGATACGTACGCCGTACTTACGGCGTTTTTGGGTAGGTATTTTACAACGACTAAGTACTGATAATAACTCGCACATGGGAGGGGTTCTATGTTGAGTTGAGCAGCGTTGGGCTCGAGAGCAGGCGCCGAGCCCGCCTGCCCTGCGCGGTGGCTGCTCGGCCGAAGTGACAACACTGCGGTCGAGCCATTTGGCCTCGTCAGTTTTTCAATATAAATAAATGAAGGTGGTTAGTACTTAAGATACAATTGTAATTAAAGTCTTATGATGATTCAAATACATAGTCGTGCGTTAATGGATTGTTGATACATATGACGACCGTTTTATGGTCCTTCCTAGTTACTGCAGCCCGGAGTTCTCTTTAGTACGTTTGTACCTATACATTGCCGAACGCTAAGTAACAAACATGTTTCTTTTTTATTTTCCAATGTGTGGGAATTTATTTAATTCACGTGTTTGTTCATAAATTAGTATTAATATAATATATGTAATTAGTGTTGTTTCCATTTCAATATAAATGTTTTGTGTTAATTTGATAGAATTATGTTCCTTTAGATCTATACGAGTTTACCTAGAAACCGTTTATATTAAACTATTTTGTTACTGTTCAACGTTTCATCTGCTTAAAGTACGGTCTAGATACTCGGGCCGAAACTCATTTGTCAACGTTATTTTACATGTATAGTCACCGAGTCGCCCCCTTTATACATATTAAGTTCTAGATCATATAAATATATATACTTACAATCACGAGTCGTAAGTACTCAAATCGGAAGTAATACGGTTTAATTTTATATATAGGTTCACTAAAAGGTGTCAACTCTTTCGAGAATAAATAACGTCAATCTGTCCAAAGGACCGCACTTAACCATAATTTTAATCTCTATCTATATAATATCATTAAAGATGCCTAAATGATAGTGAGAGAGGTAGCGTAGAATAAAATGTTATTCGTAATTACAACCGTAAGCACAGCGGTGCAAGCGCGACCGCCGGCTCACACTGCCATAGCACGCGGGCTCCGATATATTGATATGATCTAGGATGTGTCGTAGGTGTTTCTCGAGTAGTGGTCGTGTACTACGCCTTCTAAGTGGTTTTACTGTAAGCATGCGATGGGGAGGCGGGCGGTGGCGAGCGAAGCGCGCGGGCGCGCGCGCGCATCGTAGCGGCGTGGCACGCTCTCCCTGCGCCCGCGCCCACGCGCACGCGCAGCCTGTGCCAGTGCCTACCGCTGATGCCGTGACCACACTCGCTGTCGGCCCGCTGCCGCATGTAGGTAGACATCGTTCGACACTCGAAGTAAGATTAGTCACGTTCGATTGTAGACAGATTTTGAAATTAATATTATTTGCATTTTCCTAAGAGTTAGAACGATTGAGACAGTAGGTCGCACGACCGTGTTATGATGAATTGTGGAGATGTTTATTAAAGAATACGTTTATGAAAATGGAATAAAAACGAAAAATATTGTCATATAAACTTGTAATTACTAAAGTAAGAGGAATTTGTAGATATAAAAATTATTGGAGAACCAGAAAAACGTTAAATAAACCAATTAAAAATACAAATGTGATTTTTATTTGTAATTCAATACGCAAGTTCAATCCTTTTTCAATAACTAACATATTAAGTATATTTTTAGTGATGTGAGCAAGTACCTATTCGTGTGTAAGGTGCTTGCTAGAGGAAGGACACTGAACTAAAGAACGGCTCTTTTTTACACCTATAGATATGAAATTACTCAAATTACCAGTTCAATGTAAAATCAAATTCGAATATATTGTCAAATTCGAATTATATTAAATAAAGTCTGGCTTATAATCCTCCTATCCATTGTGCGATGAGCTGACATCGTACATTTTGTAGCATTTTCGGTGAAGTATGGTTGTGTTAAAGGAATTGATTGTTGATAGACAATATCAACCAATATTTACTTAAGATTAATATTAAAATTAACGCTATTAAAGCTAATTAGGAATTTCGATTGAAATTTTAACCTACTAAACCAAACCAACGGCAAGTAGCCTATCGGTGTTTTATCGGATACCATTATACGGTGACGACCACAGATGATACAGATTGTTGAGAATGGTGATAGTTAATCGGTACGTAATCAACTAAATGAAATATTACTTCGTTATTTATTAAAGTACATCAACTAAATCTATATTGTTGGAAAGCTTATAAATAGTCCACTATTTTATAATAATTTTAATTGAGCTAAAGTTATTATTTATTGAGTTACAAACGTGTTTTATCAGTACTCATGCAAACGCACACGGTAAAAAATCATATTTCTTCAAATATTTAAAAAGTGGTTGATGGTACGTCTTAGGGTTCCGAACAACAATTATAGAACGTTTAATATGTTTTCAAATGACACCTCACACGAACCGATCAGTAAAATAGAACCCAAGATTTGAACTTAAATCGATGACCGTCGGCCGCCATCTTTGTGACGTCACAGCTATGTCCTTCCCCCTCCCCTTTAACAAAAACTGGTAGATTCGTACTCTGGAGACAAAGTTTTAGGTATATATAAGAGATGTCCACGGAAATCGTGAAGGAGAAGACTTTTTGCGATACTGCCACCGTACCTACGATTAGAGTGTTCGCAGGATTTGCACTACTTTATTCCTCCGTCCCCGTTCCACTACCGACGAACGCTTGGTAGGGAGCGAATGCATCCTTATGTGTAGAAGCGATTTGGCTCGTGTTTCCATATGCGAACTGCTAAGAAATGGATTTAGCTCCGTTCATCTGTATTTCCTGAGAACTATGATCTAGGTGCCTTCAAAACTAGATTAAATCACTTTATCTACTCTATCTATCTATCTATCTATCTATCTATCTATCTAGTCTATTACTGAATCAGTGTTTTTTTTGTGACGTGGGTCAATCACTGAAGCGCCATCTATAGGTAAAGCGTTTTTCTTCTACTAAACTAGCTTTTGCGCCATCTTTTGAGCGTTACCTGAATCATTGCTAAAGCAGCGCGATATTCAGATTTCAATTGAACTAATACGTAACTAATTTCTGCAGCAGTGAGATTTAATAGGACTTGCAGACTAGGCGCCATCTTTGTGTTGAACTTTGACTACTTACAACTTGACTGACTTAACTAACTTTTGCGTCATCTATTGATCGTCACATGAACCATTGCTAGCACAGCGCCATCTTCAGATTATAATTGAACTAATACTTAACTTACTGGATCCGGGTATGTCCTCGGACCCGGGTATGTCCTAAAACTACGACCAAGACCATCAGGGGATGGACAGCAGCATCCCTAGAGTTCTGCATGCCAAGCGTGGCGATAATGGCATTATATACCCCCCATGAACACAACAAAGCCACGGCCCCAAGTTTCTGGCAGCCCCTTGTACCCTGGTTATGGTAGCGGCCAGGGTACTATAGCGGGGTCAGGGGTGCTAAGAATCACCGGCGAACATACAACACACGCACACTGTGAACCGATGAAAAAATAGCGGAACTGGAGGAAGGATTGAGCAAGTTGCGGTGGGACGTCATAGGGTTATCTGAAGTCCGATGATATCCCTTAAATCCGGCAACTTGCTCTATTTCCGGGAGGGAGCCCAATAGTCCCAGAGAGGTGTCGGGTTCATCGACCACAAGTCCCTAGTGAACAACGTGGTGAAGATCGAGAGTGTGTCGACTAGGGTGGCGTAGCTTATACTCAAAGTATCCGAGAGGTCATACAGTTATACGCGCCGACCTCGACACATTCCGACCACGAGATGGACGCTTTGTATGAAGATATAGGCCATGCATTCCAATACCTGTGGCTGTGGACGGGAAGTCCTACTGGAAGGGAAAACGCCAAAGGCGTGGTGCTGTTCTTCAAAAAGGGTGTCAAGATCTTGCTTTAGAACTACCGACCCACCTCACTTCTAAACCTTGTCTATAAGCTGTTTTCAAGGGTCATTACGAATCATCTCGCACGCAGGCTTGATAACTTCCAGCTTACCGAACAATCCGGTTTCCGAAGGGGTTTTAGTACCGCAGACCAGATCGCGATCATACGCTCCACCAGGTTATACAGAAGACTGAGGAGTATAACCTGCCTCTCTGTTTAGCGTCCGTGGACTACGATAAAGCCTTCGATTCGATCGAAACCTGGGCTGTACTAAAGTTTCTCCAACGGTGGCAAGTAGACTGCCGCTACATTGAAGTACTGAAGTTTTTGTACGAGAACGCCACTATGTCAGTCCGACTCCAGTATCGGATTTCGAAGCCTATTCCGCTGCAGCGGGGAGTCAGGCAAGGGGATGTTATTTCCATAAAACTGTTCACCGCTGCACTGGACGACGTTTTCAAGACTCTGGTCTGGAGAAGGCTAGGCCATGCCATAGATGCCATGATGCCATGATGCATGACGCCATTGATGTTGATACATCATTGGCGAGTACATCACTCACCTTCGGTTTGCTGATGATATAGTAGTTTTGACTGAGATTAAGGGGGACTTAAATACGATGCTCGAGGACCTACGTAAAGCCTTTGAGCGAGTTGGTCTAAGAAATGAGGCTATCCGCAGCAGAACCAAGGTAACCGATAAAGCCCTCCGAATCGCTAAAGTGGCGATTAGTTCATGTAACTTCAGATACCATAGTAAAAAAGATACAGTGAATTTAAGTTTTTCATACAAAATTTGTTTTCACTTTATTACGTTTTAAACTAATTACAGACTTAAATGTCATTGTATATGCATAGTTCGTAACAATCGAACACGTAATTTTAAAATAAGAGCGTGACTACGTTTGTATCGGCAGGTAAAATTAGGCCGAGCTTACTGCAGACTCTTAACGAATGTGTGCGCCATCTACTGAGCGTTACCTGAACTATTGCAAGATTAATTTCTGCGCCCTCTATATAGATTTTATGGGAACCTCAGACAAGGCGCCATCTATGGGTTGAGTTTTAACAACTAATGAACTGAGTTTTGCGCCATCTATTGAGCGTTAGCTGAACCATTGCTAGCACAGCGCCATCTTCAGATTATAATTCAACTAATACTAAACTTATTTGTGAGCCATCTATTGAGATTTAAAGGGACTAGCAGAATAGGCGACATCTATGGGATCAGTTTGAACACCTACTAAATGACTTTTGTGCTATCTATTGAGCGTAACCTGAACCATGGCTAGAACAGCGCCATCTTGAGATTATTGAACAGAAACTAAACTTATTTCTGCGCCATCTATGGAGATTAAAAAGGGACTAGCAGAATAGGCGCCATCTATGGGTTGAGTTTGAACACCTACTAAATTGACTTTTGTGCCATCTATTGAGGGTTACCTGAACCATTGCTAGCACAGCGCCATCTTTAGATTATAATTGAACTAATACTAAACTAATTACTGCGCCATCTATGGAGATTTAAAAGGACTAGCAGAATAGGCGCCATCTTTGCGTTGAGTTTTACAACTTATAAACTGACTTTTGCGCCATCTATTGAGTATCACAGCATCTATAGGCAGCTTGACATCTATCGGAAGATGGCAGAACTAACACAATAGCACGCCATCTGGTGGTCTCGGCTCACACTAACATTCTCAGCGCCATCTATATTCAAAGACTCAAACTATTATGAAACTTAATTTTAGCGCCATCTATCATGTTCCCTGAACCATTGCTAACACAGCAGATTCAGATTATGCAACTGTTGGTCATGGAACGAATGAAGCTGTGTGCGCTCTATCTATTGAATGTAGGTAAACTAATGAACACCGCGCCATCTCTTGATAGTACCTTGACCAATGTAGCAGATAATGGCACCTCGCTCCATCTATTGAGCATTGTCTGAACTAAGTAGGTATGCAGCAAGGCGTTCGGTATCACGGCTCATTTATAGGGTTCCGTAGTCGACTAGGAACCCTTATAGTTTCGCCATGTCTGTCCGTCCGTCCGCGGATAATCTCAGTAACCGTTAGCAATAGAAAGCTGAAATTTGGTACTAATATGTCTATCAATCACGCCGACAAAGTGGTAAAATAAAAAGTGGAAAAAAATGTTTTATTAGGGTACCTCCCCTACACGTAAAGTGGGCAGTGATTTTTTTGTTCATTTCAACCCTTACGTGTGATATATTGTTGGATAGGTATTCAAAAATGAATAGGGGTCATTACACATATATAAATATTAACATTATCAAAAATCATTTTTTGATAATGACATATTAACATTATCAAAAATCATTTAAAAATGATTTATGATAATGTTAATATTTTCGGAGATAATTGCTCCAGAAGTTAAAAAAAATGTGCCCCCCCCCCCTTCTAACTTTTGAACCATAAGTTTTACAAATATGAAAAAAATCTTACAAGTAGAACTTTAAAAAAACCTTCTAGGAAAAATATTTTGAATTTGATAGGTTGAATAGTTGTTGAAAAAAAAATTACAAAATGATATCTTAATTAAGTTTGTTATTTAACCGTATAAGCAGGTGTTTATTATACCAAGACCTTCGACTGCGTTTGTCATGAAACATTGATCAGGAAACTAGACTACTATGGAGTCAGAAGATCAGCACTGAATTTACTAAAGTCGTACGTACTTATATGGTAGAATACAAAGGGTCGAAGTGAATGGACAGCGATCACCGGGGTCATGGGTCTCGATGGGTGTACCGCAGGGATCAATATTGGGGCCTTTCCTGTTCCTTGTGTACATAAATGACTTGCCATATCTCGTAAAGACCCACCATGATATATTATTGTTTGCTGATGACACCTCACTTATTTTCAAACTTATAAGAAAGCAAAAAGCTTGCAATGACGTAAACAATGTTATTTATAAAGTAGCAAATTGGTTTAATCTTAATAATTTATTGTTAAATGAGAAGAACACTAAACGTATTAAATTTGTCACGAATAACGTTGAACACGAGCAAGGGAGTGTCTTTGTGAAAGATGAGGAATTGGAACTAGTTGATAGTACAGTTTTTCTTGGTTTAACGTTAGATTCTAAGCTTCAATGGGGTCCCCATATTGCTAATCTCTCGAATAGACTGAGTTCTGCAGTGAGTAAGATCCGTCAATTAACAGATGTGAAAACAGCTCGATTAGTATATTTTAGCTACTTCCATAGCATTATGTCATATGGTATTTTATTGTGAGGCAGTGCCCCGGACATTCATTAGATTTTTATTTTGCAGAATCGGACTATTCGGGCGATATATAGATTGAAACATAGAGACTCACTTAGAGATAAGTTTAAAAATATTATTAAAATGACATTGCATTGTCAATATATCTATGAAACTATTGTGTATGTACATAAAAATATTGTCAATTTTAAGAAAAACAGTGACATACATACATACATACATATACTCACGCCCGTATCCCATTGGGGTAGGCAGAGACTAAGGAACGCCAAATACTACGGTCCTTACATACTTCTTTCGCTTCGATCACATCCATACATCTCCTCATACAGGCTCGTCGGTTGCGGGTACTCCTGACCTGGCCTTTTAACAGTATTGCTTAAATTTGGTCATGATACCCTCGCCTAGGCCGCCCCCTACCGACCCTTCCATCCATCTCCTGGACGTAAATCCTCTTAGTCAATCTACTTTCACACATCCTCTCAACATGCCCAAACCACCGAAGCGTACCTTTCTCAATCCTAGTCACTACATCGTCTTCTATTCCACATTTTTCTCTTATTACACAATTTTTTATTCGATCATTCAAACGAGCTCCACACATACTTCTTAACGCTCTCATTTCAACTGCATTCAGTCTACTCTCATGCTTTTTCTGAAATACCCAAGTCTCACTACCATACATCAGTGTAGGAACAAGCACTCCTCTGTGAGCCGCGAGTCGAGCCTTCTTTGTTATATTTTGGCTGCTCACAAACGCGTGCAATGCTCCATTCACCTGATTTCCCGCTTTTACTCTTCTTTCAATGTCACCATCACACTTTCCGTCTCTCGTAAATAAAGAACCCAAGTACACAAATTCATTTACTTGCTCCACTCTCTCACTGTCAATCAGAATATTGCACACAGTCACACGTTCTTCTTTGTCAAATACCATCACTTTTGTCTTACTCACATTGACTTTCATACCCTTCCGCTTCAGCGAGTCATCCATACAAGTTACCATCTCTTGCAGCTCCTTCTCTGATGACGCAATGAGCACCTGGTCATCAGCGTATAGGAGGCATTTGACGAGTAACTCACCCATTTTTAAACCACATTCACTCTCTTTTAAAGGCATCAAACAACTGTCCATAAATAAGTTAAACAACCATGGCGAGGCCACACAACCTTGTCTAACACCTCTTTGGATGCTAAACCAGTCTGTGTAGCCACCATTGATCCTTACGCATGCTCTAGATCCCTCGTAGAGGGATTTTAATGCCTGAATCAATTGGTTGTTTACCCCATACATGGACAGAGTTGACCACAAAACATCCCTCACCACTCTGTCATAGGCTTTCTCCAAATCGACAAACGCACAATACACCTTCTGGTTTTTGGCCAAACATTTTTCGGTGATGCATCGTAAAGAGAAAACCTGATCCACGCACCCCATCCCCTTTCTGAACCCTGCTTGCACATCCCACATTTTACTCTCAGTCTCTTTCACTACCCTTTCTATCAGTATCTTTGCATACATTTTCCCAACCACACTGAGAAGACTGATGCCACGATAGTTTTTGCAATCCTGCCGCGAACCCTTTCCCTTGTAAATTGGAACAATGACAGCTTTAGTCCAATCGTCCGGCACCTTGCCATATCTCCAACACAAGTTAAAGAGTCGGTGCAGCAGGGTTGCAACGACTCCGCCACCACTCCGAATCATCTCAGCAGTTACCCTATCATACCCTGCCGCCTTACCTGACTTCATACTTTTTACCGCATCCACAATTTCTGTCATGCTTATCTCCCTTACACAAACACAATATACACAATATTAATACTAGAAATAAGCATAAGCTCGCGGTGCCCACCACTCGGCTCCAAAAAATAAAAATAAACATTTTTAACAAACTTCCTGGAAACGTAACTGAGTCTTGTTACCTATCTATTAATAAATTCAAGAATGATGTGAAACGTAAACTTATTGTGAAAGCTTATTATAGCACACAAGACTACATGAATGATAAAACTTCTTGGGACTAATTTTGACTGGATTTATAATTTATTTATTCCTTTTGGAAAATTTTCACATTGTGTTTTTAATTTATTATCCTCATTTTATTTATTTTTTGACATTAGATTGTCTTTCTAGAAACATTCTAGACTAGTGTTTTTTTGTAAAAAAATTAAATACTTCATATAAATTATACTTTTTTTGTTTAGTAATTAATTTAAGATTATGTTTCTATCTGACGATTTGAAAGTGCTTGTTCTGGGCCTTCTTGAATAAATATAATTTTGAGTTTGAGTTTGAGTTTACCTGTAACTTCTACAAAATCACAAAGAAATGACGTGCTTTCAAATAAAATAAAAACGGTGAATATAGGTTCACGCAATAAAGAATTATCCCATAAAAATCATCTTCCATACTTTAAGCTCGCGCGCAATAGCTTACTTAATTTGCCGATAGATGTCGCTGTACGCGGAACGCTCATATCGTACATGGCGGTGTTAAGATTCTTCCTGATTTAATGGGGTCGGAGCAGGTGCGCCCATACATCAGGTCGAAAATTTATCGTGCTCGAATTGTCTTAGTAGTCTTTGGACGTTCGTTATCTAATAATAAAATTGTTCGCCAAGTATTGCTTGTAGGGTTTTAGGGTTCTATTCTTAACATGTCAACTCAATGTAACAAATAGCCCATTTTTTTAACGCTTAAGTGGACACTTACTGTGACGGACGGAAAACTACGGAACCCTACACTGAGCGAGGCCCGACACGCTCTTGGCCGGTTTTTGTATTACAATGCTGTGAACCGCGACATCAAGTAAAATGTTCACGAATCAACAATGAAATGTGACCATATAAAATGCCTTCGTTTAAATACTTACCTACCTTGCTACTATCCAAACCAATCACTGAAAAACGCGTAGGTAATGCCGGCTAATGCAATAATGCAATCGCAAATAATGCAACGTCGTGGTTACGGACTTTAATATGCACTAGCATGTTTATTGGTCGGATCATTTCCCTGAAGAAGTAGTATTATAGTGGGGCAGAGTGCTCTAACAAATTGTCGTACCTAAATGTGGACACGCTGCACAAAAGCACTAATTTTTTCAGGCACTTGTTAGGTCCAAAGTTTAAGTCTTTAATAGGAACTAACTCCTCCGTCGGCCATTTATTTTTTGGCGGCCATGTTAATTATAGTTAATTATTAATATCTCGAGTTCTAAGACACTTAGAATCACAAAGTTGGTGTCTAAATATACATATTTGGGGTCAGGGAATTTAACTAGATACGTATTTTACCGATATAACACTGCATATTAAATGTAAAACATATTATTCTTAGAATTGGTTTAAGTTATGTTAATAAATATATTATTAACATCATTATATTTTTATTACTTGTTATTATTGATGCTATAGTAATACATAAACAGCGGCAATTTCAAGTGTCTACATATTACGGTTCTAGAGAAATACCGATTGTTATGGGCGGGCAGTAAAATTACGTTTCATGTATGAGAGACCTGTTTAATTTTAAATTTATTTTTTATTTTCATGAATGTACGTATGTTAAAGCAGCAATAGAAAAACAACTTCTGTGGAAAATTGAACAGTCTAGTGATTGCTGATACGCAGACAGCCGGATGGACAGCGGAAGCTTAGGAACAGGGTTCCGTTTGATATCCTTTGGGAATTCAGCTCTAAAAAAATTCTAGATGTATTCCTTGGCCCCAATTATGTATATTTAGACACTTTGTGATTCTACGTTATTTAGAACTAGAGATATTAATGATATACGTATTATTCAAAACAACCACCAAAACATTAAAGATGGCCAACGGAGGAGGTGGTTCCTATCAAGAACTTAAAGCTATAGACCTAACAAGTCTCTGAAAAAAAATTGGTGCTTTTGTCCAGCGTGTCCACATTATCTTATCACCTAAAACTGCCCTACTATTACAGTAGCATAGGTATTTAAGCCGCGGTGCACAAACGTGGTTAGAATTGCAAACAAAGTGGTTTGTAAGCAGATGTGTACACCTTGCATTGCAATAATTCTTTAAAAGATATTGATTTTCCCACGGCGTTGACGGACTGTTGTGATGGAAAGTGTAATCAATCTGAGCACAAATTAGTTTTAAATAAATTATACAAAGATATTATCTTTAGCTTAAGTAAATCCGCTAAATAAAGTTGTAATATTAGTAGTCATAGTCATAGTAATAAGAACAAATTTAAACATGTAGTTGGCTGGAATACAAGTATAAGTATGTAGGTAAAGCAGGTGCATGGCGAAGCTCGACTTAGTTTTCAGGAGTGGTTATCGTCCGGTAGCCATCTGAAGGTCCTATTTTCGGTAAAATGACTGAAACCAGAAGGAACTTTAAAGAAAAGTTGATATAATGCCAAAAGAACGAGGAGCAAATTAAAATGAATATAGGTACTACCTTTGCACTATGGTGCACAAGGTGGTGGATCAACAAGAATTTTAGTAAATTCCGGAAAAGCACAAAAAAGCTAAGCCTTAGCCGCTAACCTGGACGGTTAGGCAATGTGGACGGTAAGGCAATGTGGACGGTTTAACCAATTCGAGTGACATTGCAAATCTTTTCAGGAATGTTTTCTGAGTCGAGCCCCCGCAGATAGCTCCGTGATGGGCGGGTGCTGGGTGCTCGTGGTTGGACTGTCCACTTTCAAAATGGCTGATTAAACTCCATTTGAGACCCCAGCCAACAAAATGAAATTAACCAATCAGACATCTTTAAATTTTAAAATTCATGTATTTATGTAATTAGTAATATTTTATTATATTTTTTTACAATTTTGAATTAAATCATTTGCGCTGTAATAATTTACTCAAATTTCATTTTATTTATTTATTTTTCTGACATGTTAATAACTAGGTACCTATTAATTTTGAATGAAATGTATTATTTTTGACTTGAATTTGTTTGTTAAATAATTAACATTATATTTTAAGATAATATTTACTAGCCAATATGAACCTGGTTTTGAAATAAACGTTGTTATACTCGTCGACCTTAATGTTTGAATTAAAACTTCGTACACCTAAATCACATACTTTTTACTATGGAGCTCCCAACGCATTATTTCATAACTGTTGAGACAACTAAAATGAAAAATATTGACCAATAGGACGCCATCATGAGAAACTCAAAAGGTAAATAGACATCAACGCACAAAAAAGAAAAAGCCGTTGGTTGCACTTCGTTTTCAATAGATACCAAGTTTGATTAATTAGTTCAGTTGACTCGTAGAAAAAGTATTGTATACAGTAGTTATATATTAGCTTTTTAATAATAATAAAATAAAATAAAACATTTATTTCAGGCAACTAAACTCAGCAAGCTTCGTGGCCTAAACGTGGGACTCGACTGATAACGCTTACATTATATAACGATAGCATAAAATACTATTTCATTAATTAATTCATTCCTTCAATAAGTTATTTAGGAGCTATCCCTGACAGCCTCTTCAGGCAATCTAATCTAACCTAGCATAAGATTAAGGCGGTGCATTGGAAATCATCGCGTACTTGAAACGCCGTTCTGACTAGATTAAGAAAAAATAAGGTCTGATTTTCAGATATATGATTCTTGACTATATGATTGGTTATCTGATTTTATCGATACATGATCGCTTAAAATTTCTTCGATAGAAAAAAAATCCAAAGTTATGTCTGTATTTTCCTTTTTTTAATCAGCCTAATACTCAAACGATACTGTAAGCGACGTCCGCTCTTGGCGGCGTCGGCTGGGCGAGTGAGCGCGCGCGCTTCCTGCCGCGGCAATGCTCGCCCCTCACAGTCACCTAAGAGTGACCTCGCTCCGAGACACAAGTCGGCGACGGACGAGCTCCGCCCCTATGTGCACGGATAGTGCGTCGACCACGCTCCGAGACACAAGTCGGCGACGGACGAGCTCCGCCCCTATGTGTACGGACAGCGCGTACTAACCACTCGGCGCCCGAATGGTGTATTTGGGCTTCGCCCGTGTCTTCAGACACTTTGGGGAAAACGCTGTTACCAAATAAAAGAAGGAATAACGAGAAAATAGACTTTTATTTTACTTTTCCCTATACTGCCCTATCACTGCCCTAAGTGACTTGATACAAGTCCCTAACTTCCTAATACTTTGTAGTTTTCTTCTTCTTCTTGTTGTGACTTCCAGGAGGCTCCGATTTGACACTGATTTGCTCCGGGCTGTACCTGCTATTTATACCTGACAACGGGTAAGCAAGACGTGCTGAGTGAGACAACAAAAGTTACGCCCACTTTGACTTGACTAATTTACGTTACAAGATGTTATTCTGATATTATACATATTAATGGGCGGAAGTCTAAGCTGATTTACAAAGTTCTAATATGGCTTGAGATCTTATAAGTACAGTAGGGTTCGTAATTATTTTCTTATTCGAATAATCATACATGAGAATCGGGCAAACCGTAATTCGGTCCCTTTTGTAACTCTTATTTATCATTTACTCTGAACCTACTGAGTTTACTTATTTCTAAGTTTAAACATTAAATAGAACTTTTTATTAGCTTTCTAACAATATATAAATCTTTCTTAGACGATGAGCCATTACATAGATACAAGTATAAACATATTAATTCCAAAGTGAAAATGCGCCGTACTTAGTTCTAATTCGGGCTCGGTGGCCGCGGCTCTCGTTACGGTCATGTTGGCGCGATACACCCCTCCCCTCCAGGCGGCCAGTCTGCGCTGCGCTCGCGCATAGGCAACATCTCCTCTCTCTTTCTAATACAATTCTACTGGGATTTTACTTTAATGTTACAATGTTAAAATGTTATCAAATGGATAGAGAGGGTGTTTTATGTAAATAATTACTATGGGGGTTCTAACTACTGGGTTCTTTTATTGCTTTAAACAATCTAAGTCTTAATAAATAATCACATATTTCTCTTACATATAATCTTCATATGACGCGATGCGTAGCTCAGCCGTCGCGTGTTGATCTGTCGTCCATAGATACATTAATTTACATACAATCAAGTTAATTCTATAGTATTTTATCTCATCTAAAATCTCACTTTATCTAAATAAAACGGGTAAGTAATACGAGGTATAACAACTTATCATATAACGGTCATAATATATACGCTCACTGTGTATAAGTTTGTTTAGTATAACGTTCATTGCACATAACGAACGAAAGGTATAATGTCAGAATATATAATTTCGTAAAGTATAACGTACTTTAGATATAATATCAATTGATATATCGATTAAAGCGTATAATATTCATAACAGCTAAGGTTTATAACATATATTATTCAATTTATCTAACATCAAACAGTATAATGCTCGTATAGTAGGTATAATCGCCTTCAGTTATTTTAATGTCCTGTAGGTAAGTCCAAAAGTGCAAAAGGAGCAATTAAATTGCACGAGAATGGTTATAGTTTAAGTAAAAACAGACAAGTAAATGACAAATTCTATTGGATCTGCGAGTTAATCCGGCGAGAAGACTGCAACTGCATTAAACGTTTGTAAGATTGAAATTAAATTTATTTTGATATCAAACACGCCAATTATTTTAATCTAACCTTACCTAACCGCCAGCGTGTCGACGCCACCCCGCTTCGCGGGGTGTCTATTTCCGCACTAAGGGACACAAGGCAACCCTAACCTAACCTACAAGTAATACCATTGTTAAGAGTATTTGTTGTTTTTTTACTGCGAGAGCCCCCTAGAGAGCCCCCCTTGTAGGTGGCTCCACCCCCCCCCCCCTTCCTGGCTGCCCTAACCTAATTTTCGGTATTATAATCCCTATACGAAAATATACTATGCATTATGATCCTTATACGTTATGTATGTTATACGAAAAGATATTATATGTCATGATCGTTATACGTTATGTACGTTATAAGAAATTAAATTAGTCCGTTATATTATATGATTATTATGGCATTTGACCGTTATTCCTTATAAAAGTATTGGTATTGTTGTTATAGCTAACGTTCATTATATCTTGTGAACGTTATTAACATGAAATTATATATTTTGTTGTTATATCTCGTGGGACGCACCCAAATAAAACTTCACTAAGTTAGGTATTTAAATCGAAATTTGTCCAAAAAGCCATTCCCGATGAGTATTACCTACATCTCTCTTACTCGTGCGCTGAAGGCATCAGCGTGTCTCTGTCTAGGGGGCGTGTTCGACTCAAATCAAGGCATCCCCTTAACTGTAGTGTTCTCAGTCAAGTCTCCGTCCCACTAGCTTAAGAAGGTAACCAACTAGATTAAACCACAGAATAAGGTTAAACGTCCCAGTATCTATCTTCTATACTGTGGTATCTACTTGCCACCGGCCGAATACTTGGCCCATTCAATCATCATTCATTCATTTTGACGACCGGTTAGCCTAGTGGGTAGTGACGGTGCCTACGAAGCTGGAGGTCCTGGGTTCGAATCCCGGTAAGGGCAAATATTTGTGTGATGAGCATGAATATTTGTTTCTGAGTCATGGATGTTTTCTATGTATTTAAGTATTTATATCTATTATATATATCATCGTCTAGTACCTATAACACAAGCCTTACTGAGCTTACTATGGGACTAAGTCGATTTGTGTAAGATTGTCCCCTTATATTTATTTATTTATTTATTTATTTTTATTCATAGCAATAAGGGGCACATTGGGACGTTTATAGAAGATTAGTACTTAGTAGGTACTGTCTTCTTGACTGGTATTTACATGGCGTAAAGAACGTGTTTAATGATGTCAAAAAGGTTTGAATGTTTGGTTAAAATGCCAAATTAGCTGATGTTCTGTGGTGTCCGCAACGACAATAGGTACCTACTTGTAGCGATGGACGTAAATCCCGCAGTGACCCGTGTCTGGTACAGAGAAAAGACACCGAACTAAAGAAAGTCCGTACATACGGCTCTTTTTTACACCTAGTGAATTATCACTACATAGGTAGTATAAAGCAAAGTCGCATCCTGCTGTCTGTCTGAAATAAATTGACATTACTAGCTACAATGTCTTTTTCATTATAGGTACAGCTAACTGCCCGCAGAGCTCCGCTGTAGGGTATTACAAAGAGAGCAAGCAAAGCGGCGCGGCGAAATAAGAGAAGGCCGAAATCCAGCATGAGAGGAAATACAGATCTGCCTGGGATTGACGTTAATAGGGTTCAGTAAGTAAGTAGATACCTAGTTCGACGCTTTTGTTGAACCATTTTACGTAGGTACCTACGATATGTTTCACGTACCTACTTGCACGCTTCTAGGTACACTAGACAGCATAAGTGCATGGTCAACTGACAAACTGTTTCCTTTGACGCGCTCGCTAACGCCATCTATGTGCACGACGTGTAATATCATTATAGATGTAAATGTTAACCTCAGAGGATCAGCAAGGTTTCACTAGATGGCGTTGTTAACAAAAATGGTAACAAAAAGTCAGTCTTCGTCTTGGATATAATTATAATTATTTTCTTGGGTTATTATTTTTCCTATATTATATTGTCAAGAGAGCTACGGTAGCCTAGTGGTTCAGGCATGCGGCTGTCAAGCGGCGGTCGTGGGTTCGAATCCCGGCTCGTACCAATGAGTTTTTCGGAACTTATGTACGGAATATTTACCGTTAGCTTTTCGGTGAAGGAAAACATCGTGAGGAAACCGGTCTAATCCCAATAAGGTCTAGTTTTCCCTCTGGGTTGGAAGGTCAGATGGCAGTCGCTTTCGTAAAACTAGTGCCTATGCCAAATCTTGGGATTAGGTGTCAAAGCGGACCCTGGGCTCTTTTAGGGGCACAACCGGGAATAACGCTAGGAGGATGATGATGATTATATTGTCAAGTAATCTTGCCAACGCATTATCGATCGATAATGGCGGTATTATGACGCAATTTGGAATGTGTATTCTATTTATGTGCTACCTTTGTGCATTTATTTTTCTTGCGATGTTTCCGATTCACTACCAGTGAATATCCAAACAATTCCAAAAACACATCTTTCCCAACATATTTTTGGTTGGGTGCGGGATTTGAACCCACGACTCTCAAGCTAGGTGTCGACCTAGTTACTTGCCTCGTTAGCCACTCGACCATCGGTTCAATTGACTAGGCAGTTGAAATTTATCATAAGTTTAATTTGCTGCTCAGATATTAATCCATTACTACTACCATTAATATAATAATCGATGAGGGTAGACGAATGAATCAGAACTACCATACTTATTCGTTTTTATCACAAAGATGTTACGTGTTCGTTCGTAGGACTACTCAGCTTTGTTATTCATATTTTTTTCTGGATAACATGAATATTAAAACTAGTTTTCGACGTAATATTGATCTAGTTAAAAGGTCGCAAATATTTGCGATATGTAACGAAGCTACAAGCTACAGAAACTGATCTAAACGTAAGTAGTTATTTTACACGTTTGTGATATAATTATTTAGTAACTACTACTGAACTATCATACATTTTTCTGATGATTTATTTTCAAATAATATCGTTACAGCTAAAAAAAAGGTTGAGCAAATGGAAACGTCTCTGCTACACCGACAAAGAACGGCCACCAGCCATTGACAATGGACTATAAAGAAAATGATTTTGAATCGACAAGTCATTACGTCGATTTATTGCACAAGTGTGGAGTTCGTCGTGTCTCCATAACGAGAAGGGTTTATAATTATCATGGGCATGCTGTTAAACCCATACTTACAGAGAAGCACATAAAACAGCAAATTGTCGCAATTTGGACACTGCATGGACAACTGGATTTTTGTCATGTTTAGTGATGAGAAGTGAGAAGTGTTTAAATCTATTCATAAGGACATATAAGTTCACGTTCAGTGATCACGTAGTGCCTAACGCGGAATCTGGTGGTATATCTAACTGTGAACATGTAGGGTTTGAAGAAAGACAGACCGGGTTATATATAAACAAATGACAAAAGTAAAATATGAGTAGAATATTGTTTTCATCGTGCTTTTTTATCCCTGTAGACACTATTAGTAATAGATGTGTTACGTTAAGGAAAATTATCATAATAGAATATAATCATTTTGTTAATTAACGAGATCGAGTGAGATAGATAACCGTAGAAGCCTAACATTATAATCTATGAAATACTAGTATCAATAATAAAAGCCTTAGTGAACTGTAAGATTGTTTCGTATTTTTTTATTATTTTAAATGGCGGGTTTAAGGCCGAGTCACACCGACTGCGTGTGCAGCATGTATGAATCCCCATACGACATGACACACCGGATGCGTGTGCGTTGACGTGCACGCACACGCAACGCGTGCGCACGCAGCGCAGCTCCAGGCAGACAAACAGGCTGCGTGCTGCGTGCATGCGTACACGGAGCGGAGCGGCAACGTCGCTTCGCTGCGTGCAGTGATGACGTTGTATTGGTCGACGTTCCCTATGAGATGACACACCGGACCGGTTCGGACACGCGCAGCTCGGTGCTGCGCGTGTGTACGCGCAGCTCTCTTGTATTTATTTACAAATTCGCTGGTACGCGTGATGGTTTCCATCATTAATATGGAGACCAAAGGAAAACTAATTGATGTTGTTCGACAATATGAGTGTATTTAATTTATTTATAACATTAGGTAACAAAGACTACAAAAAAGTGGCATACAAAAAATTTATATGGGAACAAATCGGTGCATCAATCATTACGAGTATCTAGTCTGTGATCAATCGGGAGTCCAAGCTTGTATGTTAAAATCTTGTCGTGTTTTCAAATAATTTTACTCTAGATTAACATACGAGACCAACTTCAAAAGAATCTCTTGACATGTGGAAATACAAAAACATCAAATATCTTCGAGTGATTCAAGTTCACGACATATTATAAGTTGTGTTATTCACTGTGTTCTCCTCTTCTTCCGTCAATTTCATAAACCCAAACCCTTTTAGATGTCGCAGGAGTATCTTTAAATAACAGTAAGAACAGTGCTTCTTCTTCGTCAGACTAACTGCTATCGAACATGATGCTAATATTATAAGTAATGGAATGCAAATCGCGGCTGGTACACCGCGGAGCTGCAGCGTGCGCACGCGTTGCGTGTGCAGCTCTCTGCAGCAGGTACGCCGTAGACACGCGCGTAGACGAGCGCGTCACCCGGTGTGACAGGGGTGCTGTGCACGTCTACGCTGACGTCGACGCATACGTGCTGCACACGCAGCCGGTGTGGCTCGGCCTTTAATTACTTATTTCAAATCTCACTTAAATAGAAAATGCCAATAAACACCAGAATGCGTTCGCCTGATATATATGTTATCATAACCCGGTCTGAAATTATTAATAAAATTGACAATAGGTATTATTTTTATTGAGGTAAAGCTTCAATCTTTTTCCGATTTTCGGAAATGAAACTTAAGCTATAACCTCGATAACATGTTAAAAAGTGGCTAATTCACTAATACTACTACTGAATAAATATTATTTTAAAATGAAAAGTTCTTTGAGTTATTTAATTGTATTTAATTACTGTTATTTATATTAAAAAACTTTTGGCTGTGCAAAATAGTGTAAAAAACAGAAATCATAAAAACACTAAAAAGGCAGTCAGCACCGTGTCATTTGCACTCAATAGGCTAATCCACAAGCCCATCCAATCTTGTTGTTGACACTGGTCAGTGGTTTATCACGGGTATACATATTTCAACTGTGAAATATATACCTTTGATAAACGAGTAGGTAGGATGACAGTTCAGTCACACTCAAATACGGTTACAGTAGATTAAACCTTGCTAAACTTGTCAATAATTGTACTCGCATCGCAAGAAAATTTTTTGGTGATTCTAGGAGTCAATTATTATCCGTGAATTAAGTTATATTCGTCTATACATCAATATTTTGGCCAGCATCGCCATCTAGTTTATTTTGTGCGCAACGCATGCAATCATATCAGCTGTAGATGTCAAACGGTGCAAGCGAAACTAGACCGTAAGGTGTCCATGCATTAATGCAGCCGATAGTACGTGCGCGGAAAAGCCGACTTTGATTGACCCACTGATCAACGCATCTTATTGAAAAGACTGAAATAATGGTTGAAGGGGTACACAGAGCGTTTCCAGACTTTGCAGTGTCAACGAGATAATGATGCATAGACAGCAGTAATACCGAACAAACCTGGGAGCATGCTCCAGAAACACATTTAATTATTTCTATTGCACTCGTTCTGTACAGTTTACATCCGTTTGCAGAACGGCGGGGGGCACTTCGAGGATTCCCCACGCGAGAAGAATGCAAACCTGACCCCGTATCATGGTCGGCCTCATCACTCGATAAGTGATAGGATAGAGCGTCCGTCACTGGCTGACACCGTTCGATAGAACGAGACGACGCTCTTGTCTTGTCACTTATCGCGTGATAAGGCCGACCATGATACGGGGTCTGGAGAAAGACGGCACCCAGGCCGATACCAACAAAGCCGTGGAAGGGAAAGGCAACACGAACAACCCTACCAGCATGGAAAGTATGGAAACAGAAGGCGCCGATGAAAACGAGCCGAGCCCCGACGTTGAGGAGGGCATCTTGCTCGACTCAGACAACGAGGATGGCTGCACAAAGGGCATCAGCCTCTTAGACATTGAGGCGAAGACGGTGGATGGGACACCTCCAAGTTAACCTAAAGCACCAGTGGAACAGAAATTGCTCAACTCGGTAGATGGCTGGATGTTAACCCTACATCAATAGCCCTGAAACAAGAGCCGTGGATCAGAAACACACGCATAAATGGCCTCTGGAATACCGGAGGTAAATTAATTTACAATACACAAAGTAAACCTAGATCATGCATAGGTATATAATAGCACGACCTCTAAATGAATACTATTCCAGAGATGTGTGTGCTATAAAACTCCTCAGAGCACAAACCTCAAGTGGACCAGAGATGGTTCTCGCCGACGTCTACATGGCGGCTGACGACGAAGCCCATCCGGTGGAAATGAACAACCTTATACGCGATTGCGAACACAAAGTCCTGGCAGCTGGTCGTCTCGGCGGACAGCAACGGTCACCATAACCTAAGGGGAATGGAAACAAACAACAAAAGAGGCAACGATATTGTTGAGTACCTAATTACCTAGTCATCCTAAATACAGGATAAAATCCTTCTAGAGGAGCTAGGGTGGTTCGAGTAGCGCTACCCCACCGATTCACGCAAAATAGGCACATTGCATGTCGACTTGCGGACAGGATCGGCTACGAGCGTAGTGTTAGTTTCGTTAGTTTTGTACCAAGAATCGCTACGCGCTACCCTCGTAGCTGATCCTGTGGTTTTCCTCGTACGTAGCGGAAAGCGACTACGGCGTAGGCGCCCGCTAGACGAGTTCTTGGTTACGAAAGTGTTAACGTTAACGTGTTAACTCTTTCTGAAAATTTACCCATAGGCATGTTGGAGCGCATGCAAGTGATAAATACGAAACCGATTCCAAAACAATAATGTACTTTCGCTTGCTCTTGTCTACTAATTTATGCATATTGTAAAATTGGGTCTTGTGTAATAGTAGATTGTTAACCAAGGGCTGAAAGGCACCCATTTCTGACGAGGCCAATGGTTCGAGTCAGAAATGGCTGACTTTCACCCGAGTTAAACACTCTACTTTTCATATCGATTACGAGGAAAGTAAAAAAATAGACGGAGATTTAAAAAATATGTTTCTTCAAAGAATACAATTCAAAGACGGCAGCCGCCATTATCGTGACGTCATCCGAGCCGAAAGAATAGTCCCATCTCATCTATCCTAAATTTTTGGTTAATAACTATTTGGTTGTAAATACGTTTTTACAACCAATTATTATAATATTCGTATATCCTTAAATCAAAACTGTATAAATATACTATAACTATATAATTACCTTCATAATTTAACTGTCATAGACGAAAATAGCTTATTCAAATATTTTCATACTATTTGTATTTATTATTAGTTGATAAGTGGCTGAAATGCGTTTCTGCCGTAGCTCACATGCACAAATATAAGTTAAAAAAAAGGTTTGTAGGTGTATTCCATTTGTCACCACCTGATAGAGCCTGGTGAATATTTTAGCTAAAATAAAATTAATGAATTTACAAGATAATTATTATAATTTAATAACACTTGAATCTGGAGCAGCCCGACTGGGGGAGTACCTCCGCCTTACAGAAGACCAAAGCCATAATAGCACTGCTGCCTATTCCGTAGGTATTGTAGTGTTGTGTTCCTGATGGTGAGTAAGGTTCCCAGAGCTCCATCCTTAAAGGCTGGCAACGCACTCACAACACCTCTGGTGTTGCAGGTGTCCATGCGCGGCGGCTTACCATCAGGTGATCCGTCTGCTCGTTTGCCTCCTATTACATAAAAAAAGATAAACATATTTTATGTTTAATAAAATAAATTCTATGAACTAGTAAGAATAAAACTATTTCCCTTTGTCAGTGGCGGGATTAGTATTAATATTTATTAGAATCACTTCCTGCATAATACTTCTAAGGCCAGTACCAATTGGAGTACACTTCTTTTCTGCACTAGAGCAGAAACGTATCACTTTCAGCACACTTTTTAGAACAGCAACGACCCACTTTCAGGGCATGAGATATGAAAATGATATTCTCATGCTCTGAAAGTGGGTCGTTGTTGTTCTAAAAAGTGTGCTGAAAGTGATACGTTTCTGCTCTAGTGCAGAAAAGTAGTGTATTCCATTTAGTCCTCGCCTTATAAACATTATCCGGGAACAAATTCTAATAAATATCAATACTTACGCCGCCACTGACAAAGATAAATACTTTTATGCTTAGGTACTAATTCATAGAATTTATTTTACTTAATTAAAAAAAGTTTATGTTGTAAATTCATTACTTTTATTTCAGCTAAAATATCCACTAGGGTCTATGAGGTGGTGACAAACGGAATACACCCATAATGCTTTTTTTTACTCAAAGTTGTCCATGTGAGCTAAGGCAGAAACGCATACAGCCACTATTCAACTAATACTAATAATAAATACAAAGAGGCGTAGGGATGTGACGGCCCCATCGCCCACCAGATTTCTGGTGCAATCAGTCAACGTAAGGCAGCTTGTGGCGGGCTGTTAGGGAGTAGCGACCCTACGTACCTAAGTGCTCCTGGGGGTATCCTGTGGTCAGGCTGAGCCGATCGGGTGGTTGGTTGGACAGGCCCTCCGCCTCTGGCTTGCCTTTAGTGGCCGTCCAGAGTGGAGTCGCAAGAGCTGTTGCTCGAGGGTAGATGTGGACACCTAAGTGGCGAGTTGGCTATATGTTTAAAGTCCAGTGCCACCTCTCTACCCCCAGCTCTCTGACCGGTGTCGCCCTTAGGCCATTTTTTAATGTCGCTATTAATTGGGGCCCATCTAGCAGTTAGCGAGTCACCGTCTGCCAGAGATAAAGATTGAAACAGTTTTATTAGGCAGGCGCCCGTTGTTTCACCCAATAGCCCAGCCACTAGTCCATCATTTCAACCCAATAACCCGTTTTATTTTGATTCCATCAACCATCAATAGTCCCTATACACCCCAGCGGGCGCTGTCTCTGTGTGCGTCCCATGACACGGGCAGGGACAGCATCCGCTCGGAGTACTCCTTGCATTTCATTAAATTGTCAAAAGGCCTCTACGTGTTGGCTCAGTTGGTACTTTGTAGGTACCTAGCTCCACGCACGCCTCCCAAAGAGAGGGGAAAGAAGTACAAATAGTATGAAAATATTTGAAAAAAGTATGTTCGTCTATCACAATTAAATTATGAAAGAATGTTGTTCATATAGTTTTGACTTAGGAAATACGAATATATTTAATACTGTTTGGTTATAAAAACGTGAGCAATATTTTTATTTTCAAAATTAAAATCGTAGTTGTATTATCTGTATGTCACGTGACCGAGTTACACCATATAACCATAAGCGCGAGCGAGACAGATATTTGCCTCTTTCTTTAGGACAGGTGAGATGGGACTATTCTTTCGGCGTTTTTGAATTGTATTCTTTGAATAAACATATTGTTTTATTTTCCGTCTGTGTTCTTTCACTTTCCTCGTATTCGATATGAAAAGTAGAGTGTTTAACTCGGGTGAATGTCCACCCACAATGGGTGCCTTTCAGCCCTTGGTTAACAATCTACTATTATTGTAGTTAATTGAACGAATGAGCGAAGTGAACGAAGTTATCCGTTTCAACGTGAGCAAACATTATTTTGTATATCGGCGTCTGTACCGCTGGTTACCTCTAGGTACAGCCTCGGGAAGTAGGTTGAATAATTACAAATTTGTAAGTTGTTATTTTTAAGTCGATTAATTTCCTGTTTATGTTAAAATCGTTTTTTAGGGTTCCGTACCCAAAGGGTAAAAACGGGACCCTAATACTAAGGCTCCGCTGTCCATCCGTGCGTCAGTCTGTCCGTCTGTCACCAGGCTGTATCTCATGAACCATGATAGTTAGACAGTAGGGATGATGACTGAACATTTTTTATGATGTCATTCGAACCAGTTTTTGGTCAGGAACAAATGTTTGTACCTATAGGAGCAACTACAATTAAAGAACATAAATACCCTAAAATTTGAGTCAAATATTGACCTCGCTGGCGGCAGCGCAAAACGCTTCATACTGAAAGACAGACAGGCATGACGTCACAACCGACATTTGTTAGAACAAAATACATGTACCTATCGTTGTATGGAAAATCAGGTAAATTGTTGTTTCGGTACATAGTTGTCATACAATTTTGTTTCTACAAAAGCGAAAGTAAATGCATATTTTTTCTAAACTTTCAAGGTTCACATCTATTTATACTTTATTACGATAATTTGATGGTTTACTATCTATGTAGCATCACTACGTTATCAATTTCAACATGAGTCATCATACCTATTGAACTTTTCAGAGATTATGTATTTTTGTTGCCGCTAATATAACGAAAAATACTAAAAAAACTGAATAAAATAAATATTTAAGGGATTCAATCGTGATTTTTTGCCGTTTTTAATTTATAGATCACGGTACGGAACCCTTAGTGCGCGAGTCCTACTCACACTTGGCCGCTTTTTTTATTACCTACATGTTCGCGAGTTCTACAGATCGCGGCCACACTACTTTATATTTGAACGTTAGGTCAGAATTAAGTATTTACGATAGACTATTGCTCAATAATTACCTACGTGGGAAATCACAGTGAAACAACGATACTTTACTTCATTCGTTTACTTAAAAAATCGTCGCTTACATCAATATCACACTCGTAGGTACTTACATCATCTATTTATAATAAGTATAAAAACTATGACTTGCATTAAATTATCATTCTCGTAACAATATAAAAGGTCGCATTCATCATCACACGCGGCGTTCGCTATACACAATATACCGAAGCCTGGCAGGCACACTCACACGAAAACAGTCGGTGAAGCGGCGCACTCGACACCCGCGCCCTGCGGCGGGACTGCAGCAGCCAAATCACTAGGCTATCGCGAGATGTCTCAACGTCTATTAGGCGTCGCCTCTAAACCGTAGCAAGGCATCGCAGGCGCAGCGCTAGAACCGCGCCAACACGGCCGCCAGCGCTAGCGCCGCCAGTCCGGCGGACAGGTGCGCGCGCGCACCGCTGTTGCCGCCCGACGCCTCCTCCCCATCTGCAACCATAGCCAGTTAGCAAACTCCTGTCGCCCACCCAGCACTTGTACTTGCTCGACGAACTAGCATACAAGCACAATACCTTGGTAAATTTACAATTGATCGTATTTCCTGGGCACTGCAAAATTTTCATGACGGTGCTGCCATATAGGTACACTGGACACGTTAACTGTTGATTATGGTTATATTTTTCACAATTGCGACTTGTAAAATGCGAGTTGAATGCCCAAACCGACGACCCATCATACATTTATCAAGCTCGTCCGTCGACCGGAGTACAGTCTGCCAGGAGCATTGAGAGTGCAAAGCTTGCATTAAATACTATCAAACCAAGACATTATCACAGTGTACTTCACAGCATAACACAAAAAAACGTTAAGTACATTTATATGTTAATTTATCTATCGTATCACTTTTGAAATGAGGAACTTATGGAGAATCTAGCGCCGAGAATGAAAATGTATCCTCAGCATGTTCTACCCGGTTGTAAAAATAAGCATTTTAAACCGTTTTCTCAGCACGATTCAGATATTTTAAGAGGGTCCCCACCCTTGCGGATAATTTTATTGTATTTTACTTATCGATTTAATGGTTGACCTTTGAACCTCACGTGATATTGCAACCGCCGCATACTGTTATGCGCCCACTGCCCACATATAATTTATTTGTAAAGAAGTTACAGTTGTCACTTCAGTGATAAGCCTGGCATTGCCATAAGTTCGAGGCTTCATTGTTTATGATATAATTTGTATGATCTATAACAAATCCAGTCCTATAATATAATTTGGTTGATCGATTACAAACAAAATAGATACATGCTTGATAAGATTGGGAACGAAATAACTTTAAGAGTAGTGGGAGTAGGAACGAATATAGGCACGACCTTCACGCATCTGTGAATATATAATTATATTATCTCCTACTATATAGGTTAATATTTCCCGAGGCAATCAAATTACCTAGTCAAAACACACTAGTTAAAAAAGGAATTGCAATTTTAACGTTAAAAATCTGTGTAGGATTTAATAGCAATTGCCACCGTGGACAGCCGGGTAAACTTTAAAAGAAACCAAAACAAACCAAAAACCTACAATTATGGGTGATTGGTGTCGCGGCGGAGGGAGCCCTCCTATAGGCGCGGCTCGAGCCGGCCGATCACTACAGTCTAGCGCCGCCCGACTGGACGCTGACCACTGAAACATTAACTTCTCTTTAACAACGATACTTATATCCACCGCAACCAAAACCCAGCCACTACATACTCAGACCCACTACATTCACTACTTTATATATCAATTTTACACACGTAATTAGACATGCACCGGGTACACTAAAGTCTTGTTCACAGGATTCTTGGAAAAAAGACGGACGGTCAGGTACGGGTTCTTGTTTAAATACACATACTCGTAAACCTTATAAGGTTGGTTTATTTCTAACTACTGGTGTGGAGTCAGTTTCATCCATGAGCATTATACTGTAAAGTTAGTTACAAATCTATTTATTAGTTCACAAAAGTGTTTGGATTCTTAATTATAGTTATATTTACAGTGCATCTTATTATATTAATCATTGGTATTATTAATCATAGGGTTTAGATATTACTTATTAAATTTAGTGTTAGGTGTATCGTGGGGATCTAATTCCAAAAGTGTTTTTCACGCTTAATAACATGGTTAAAACCTTACATTATAGAGGCAAGCACGGCCATAAGACGACTGCCCGCATTCAGTTAAACATTATATGCATTGCCCACGTCACTGGCTTGACAGGTCTCACCACGTCTAGAACGATGACAGCCCCCGGGCATACCAGAGAGTTCCATTTAATTTAGATACTAATTTAACATTAATTTACTTCTAAAACGCAAACCAAACGGTGTGCTATCCCAATAAATAGTTCATATAAATACTTGTGGTATAACTAGGTACAAAATAAGCCTTGGGTAAATAATGATACTTCTGATGAATGGTGTGCGTTGTCGGTAACATTCTCGTTTTGCATGGGGATATTTCCAATGCGGATTTTTCCCAGTAATTGCTACTTAAAGTACATACACACAAATCGCAAGAAATACCGATAACGGTACAACACTAGGTCTATAGTCCTGCGTCTACATACATATACACTATAGAGCAAAAAAACTGGTACACTATTAATTTTCCATACAGTATAATATAGGTAGCTACCTTTTTTTTGCTTTTGAGTGTACAAGGTGTGAAGCGCCATGAACACCGGCAAGCCAAGGCATGAAATTACTTAAATACAATATACCTACAACCATGCACCAAAATCCGTGTCATGCAGGCATTATTCTAACAGGCGTAAGCATGCAAAGTACGTGAAATGGACCTGAACGTACAGTCAGCGCGCGGCAAGCGGGCTGTTTTAAATCACCGCTTTTGTTTTAATCTCACTGGTATTCGCATATATTCTCCTATGTAACTAATTGAGTCTTTGTTCTTTATGCATTTTTTCTATGTACAATGTTCAGGATTGCTACGCCGAGACTATTTCCTGAACCAGAAGAATGATCTGGGAGCGGATGGGTTTACACCTAGAAAAAAAAATACACAAACACACACATAGAAACGTGAACAGTTACCACACACCGCCTTGTTGGTGCCACATAGCGTGGTTTAAAACAAAACAATTGGTGCTGCGTACAAATTGAGTGACTAGATATTAGGGACAATAAAAATAATAAAAACATTTGTCTATATTGTGTACACACCTTAATAAAGTGCTCAATAAAAAAAGTGTTGTATTAATTGCTCTGTGATTTGTGAAAGCAACTGCAATCAAATATTTAAACTTGTCATTTCAGTGTAACAAATTAAACTCTAAAGCTTTGTTTAATTAATGTTAACCAGACTAAAGCGGAAAAACCGAATGAAACTTGAGATTTTAGTGGTTTAGTCAAGTCTCATCCGGGTTTAATCCACAATCGCCGAGGTAGGTTCGTGGCGCCCTGACCACGTCGTGTGCGCCCGCCCCGCTCACTCCCGCACCGCAGGCCCGGCATCAACATTAATCAGCATCGGCAAAAGCATTTAACGGCAAACAACAAATTACATTTTTATGACTTAGATTCTGAAATCGTAAGCTGATTATTGTTTGCTATAAAGCTGTTAGCGGTCGGTTAGTAGCTCTATTATAGAAAATGAACTCGTTAGTTGGTTACTGTTGCGAATAATCACAATGCATGTTATCGGCTATGTATTCAAATGGATATCAGGTTAGCATGATTGCACTGAAATAGAAGATAAAAATAAGAAATGAAATAAAATGGTCAATAAAAACACTTAGGACAGGTGAAATAGGTACACAACAAGAAATAATTGAAGAACAAAAATCAAGTCTGACAGAGAGATCATTAACGTAAACATAAAAGAAACACAAAAGCGTACATTTAGCCAAAGTTGTCTTCGATGCTCATCCTTGGTGATCGTGTAGGGAGCGGTGTAGCTCAGCAAGTTCAGTTACTACCCCATTAATAATAAGTTTCATTTATCTTGATCATAAAGTGATCTATTTAAATTTTATTTCAAGTGATCGATTTCTGTTTGGAGATGGGAACTCTTTTATGAAATTACCGTTAATAGCTTTATTACTTTAAGTAGGTACTTATACTCAAAATCATGTTATCGTATTCAACTTCTTTATTGAATTATCAATAAAGTTCTTTATCGGGCATTTACTTTGTCTTTGACCCGTAGAAATCATAGAATAAAATAGTTTGGGGTAACTATTACAAATAACTCGTAAATTTTGGATGAGGTAAGGGTGCGACGTGGTCCTGGGTCCCCGAGCCTACCTGCGTCGAACTGTATCTCGCCGACGTCGTCGTCCGACGGCGACGCGGGCGCAGACAGCCGCGCGTTACCTCCGACGGTGCCGCGAGGAGCGGTCGCGCACCCCAGCCACCAGTACGCTGTGCTGCGCGGGAACGCTGGGTTGTCCGAGTCCACCTACCAAATCATACCAACATATTGTTATTTCGCTTTTGAACCAAGCATGCATGTAATGTAGCTCCAAAACGTGGTGTCAGTCCATAGCTAAGTGAAGTTCGCTTCAAACGAAGCCTATTCCGTAATGTCCAATAAAATTCTAGGCGCACAAATGAAACCCGTGACCGCTTAGCTTCCCTTCTCACCAATTAGTTATAAGTTACTAAGTATATATCTTAATCAAAAACTGGTATAAGATAAGTAAATTGATAAGTCACTTACACTGAACGTCCTATCGTTAAACCTCCAGTACTGGCCACCCTTGAAGAAGTAGGTGTAACCATTCGTATACTGAAGGGCAGCGTTAATGTTGTCGGGGATGCCTTCCCAGTTGGACAGAGGTTTAGGATAGGTTGACTTGACCGGTGGTCGCTGCGCCGGATCAAACCTCCAGAACTTAGATCCCTTGTAGAAGTAAATCTTGCCGTTGCCCGACCATACAAGGGCGGCATCTAAGTTGTCGGGAATACCAGTAAAACCTGAAAGTGTCAGAGATGTCTAATTAATGTTTAATATAAATAACAGTCGTGCATGTTTGAACTTCAGTCGATTGCAGGCCTTATTTTAACATTTAATCCTTACATTAAAATTTAAAGAGACAGAAAAAACTGAAACTATATTACTGGATCAACAAAATTCCCTGTAGGTAATATGATAAATTAGTAGAAGTATAAGATTGTTTTGTGATGGCTACTATTGAAAGCGTTATTTGAGTGTAGGCAGATATGTATAGTAAACTGATGTGCCTATTTATTAGGCGTGCTCCACAGACCACAGACACACACAGTTAACGGCAAGGCGACCAAGCAGCAAGTGTTGTTCTGACTGTCACTCAATATGTGGGTGGGTAGGTAGGATTCAATATTTTGGGTGATGCCGGTATGGTATGGTACTACATATTGTATGTAAACCGGTGTTCCTGGCCATCCATGTTTTTATCAGGTTCCTCAATTATGAACAGTTAGCATCATAATTATAGTTAGTAACAACCAAAGTGGCCAAATATATCGCCACACGTACATACACGTATCACTGTAGGAATAGGGATATGTTACGATATATTTGAGTACTTTGGCTGCTACTTTCTATATAATGATGACTGTACCTGCAATACCTATAGGCAAGTGTCCTAAGTACCTATATTTTATATCTAATTCGGGTATGATATTGAACTTGTTTAAATTACCTTCGCTAATGTCTTTCGGATAGTCGCCATCAATTTTTTGTCCGTTGTACCTCCAGTATTTGGAGCCCTTGAAGAAGTATGTTTTGCCATTCTTGTAAGTGAAGGCTGCGTCGATGTTGCCAGGCAAGTTGGGCCAGGAGCGCGAGATCAGGCGAGGGTAACCTGACGCCACTCCGTCCTCGGTCAGCCGCCAGTAGTGTTCACCTGAGTTCACCAAATATTAATATTGTACTATTAAGTCACTGTGTAAATCTCTGCTGGTGGGTTGCTTACCGTTTCGTAAATTTCATTTTTGTTTGGGAAAATAACATTTGAATTGTCCTGACGCTTGTTCGATAAGTTACGCAGTTGCCTATCTGATCCAAAAACACACAGGAACTTTGGCATTGAATGAGATTATTTTAGGCCTGAATGCAGTCCACGTCAGATCAATGAACAATGCCGTCTGGAGAAGTCAGGAGATATGAATATCACTGATCGATCATGTAACGCATTGTACGCACGTCAAGTAGATCATGACAGTTGAGTTGTCCCAAAAATGCGTTTGAAAAGTTACTCAAATCTCAACGTAAAGACGCGCTCAGGCACACACTCGCTGGCACTTACCCTTGAAGACAAATGTGGCGCCGTCGGCCGAGTTAAATATGGTGTCGATGTTGGGGTCGGCGCAGAGAGCCGGGTCCTCCGCGGACGGGAGCTGCGTGGTGGGCCGAGGAGCGGCCGGTGCCAACGCTCCGCCTCCGATATCCGTCTGAGTTTTGCGCCCGTACAACGCCTGTCAAATTTATACATTTTAAGCCAATATATTATTAAGTAAATGCAAACCTAGCTAGGTTATCTAATAATTGATAATGCGCCTGGTGTGAAGCCAGTAAATACAATTCTAATGGCAGTTTCTCTGTCATAAAGTATGTGCACCTCTTCTTATAGCCAATGTACTTGAACATATTACGTTTATAGTACTATAAAAAACTTTTTCAACACATTTGCTCGTAACGTACCTCTTATTATGTCGCTTTTACGCTCATAATCCTGGGCGTGTTTAATACGCGTGTTTTATAATATTACGATACTTGTGTTTTATGGTTATATCCCGATTAAGTCACATTGGCACCTTGCAGCAAGATGTATGCATGAACAGGGTGATTTTCTTAAATTAACCAGGTTGTACTGAATGTACAGCTTTTTTTTAATTCTCGACACATGGATTCTTACTCGACTAAACAAATTAAATCCTTTTTGTTAATGAATTGACTATTTCTTTTTGGATATGATATGGAAACGTTTAATTTAGTAGACCTATTCACTTTTGATAACATTTTACATGAATTAGCAAAAGATAACAATTTAAAAGGAAAATATTTATTCTATTTTGTATTGGCTGTTTAGAGACTTCATCTAAGTCTGGCTGAACAAATGCGCGCGCACTGTGCAAACTTCATGAAAAAATCTGTAGCGCGCCGTTATAGGTTATTTCACATATGTATATTTGTAAACAGCGTGGGGACTACTGCCCGTTCCCTCTCATACATGAGAGGAAGCCTGTGGGAAGCCCAGCAGTGGGACGTATATAGGCTGATGATGATGATGATGATGAAACATTGTTAATGCGTGTTAAGGTTATTATCAAGAATGTAGACTCGTGGTGACTAGAACAGTGATAATTAGGATGTACGCCACTGGAAAGTAAAATAAAAACCTGTTGTCATCATTAAGTGAAGAAAATAAGCAGGCCTGTAAAATTTTCATTTGATGAAAAGGATTTTTTCCTCGCAAAATGTGTTGAAAAACGTCGTATGAAACGTTGAGCTTTGATAATTACATCCTCGGCTCCCTTATCACGCTCACCTGCGGTTCGCGTGAACAATTTCGCCTCTGATGTGATTATCAACATACCTCACTTGTATCACAAGTTACTATTATATCACTCGTACGTACATGAGGGTTATAATATCTGATAATCATGGAAAAAAAACCTACCTGAATGCCTTGAACATCGTCCTGATCTAGCTGAAAGGCGGAGTCGTAACCTCGGTAGAAGGGCGCCATGAGCGCGGAACGAACGTCACTGTGCGAGAGACCTAACGAATGTCCGAACTCATGTGCAGCCACCTAGAAAAAACACACATTAAAATAAAATCAGTGCTACCAATATTGTATGTAATCAAACTAATAAAAGACCAGTCTCTGTTACAATGAACGGCCTGACTGACGCAGAATGTTCAAGAGATGACGCCACGAGTCATATCATAAATACTATGAATCAAAACTTCCGGTGTCATGTATTAATTACAAACAGCAATAGCAATAATATAGCACCTGGAAAAGGTTAGTTCCCCTTCTTGAGTTGATGGACCACATTTCCGCGTCATCGAAATGCGCGTCGCCGCCGTACACCTGAAATAAATGAGATTAATTAATGTTTAATCGCACTTGGCGGAAGTGTATGATTTGTATACAAAAAAGAACAAACTGTCCACATTTCATGGAAACTTTGTACTTTCATTTTTTGAGCTGCAATATGTTACTTCCGCCAATTATTGCGCACAATAGAATAAAAGTGTGTATTTTGCCTATATAACAACTCTATTATTAAAAATTTACGCAACATTCACCTGTTTATTTTTACAATCAATAAATCATTTATGGCAGTTCGTGAAACTGTGGACCATGTGCTATCTAACCAGTAAATATGTACGTTCGGGTTTTTTCTCATGTAATTGTAGAGTCGAGTTCTCCAATATCTATATGTATAGACAACCTTTCAAAAATATCTACACATGTGTCTTAACTGTCAGGAACAATAACTTTAGATTATAGTTTTTATGTTTACTACGTAACATAAAATTAACTAATTTTCTTCCGGGGTTGGAAAATGAGTGCCTTTCGTCAACACTTTGGATTGGGTACCCAACCCACCCTAGCAGACTCCGTACTCTTTTGTTATGCAACCGAGATAAGGCTTAGGGTCTCCCCACACCTATCCACGCGGAATCGGCCTTGGCCGAGTGGTTTGTACCACATTCCTCGTGTTTTGTTCGTAATCCCGTCGATGGACGTCGCTTCGCGTCGGCCGAACCGATCAACGTCTTTTTCGCTCTTATTGCGTGGACATGAAGAGTTTTTTGATCGGCTAACGCCGATTCCGCGTCGATAGGTGTGGGGAGACCCTTACATGAGAATTGTATGCAAATAGATATGTCTGAGCACGAGTAACTTTGACTTTTGACTACAAAGAGATGGATACGGCCGAAGTTACAAACAATAGCATTTAAACGACCTTAATAAATACAATAAAGTCGACGTACGTTTTACATATATTATATTGTAATAGACTGTACAAAGAAATAACAACAAATGAATTCGGAATAGCGCCAATATATTGAATCACAACGATTATCTCTAACGTAGAAAAAAAAATGCCTCAAGATTTCGCTTCATGAATGCAAGATATTTTAACAACTCCCTAATTGTTATATTGCTGGTATATTTACATCGAAACAAATATGTTGTTATTTTGGTGACAGTAGTGAAGTATGACATAGCATAGTGCTCTGTTAAATTGTTAGTTTTGTTAGCCTTACCGGGAAATAAGCGTGGGCCAGGGTGCCGCCGGGCCCGTCGAAAGGATCGCCGTCTCCGTGCTCCCCCTTTTCGAACCTGCAATAAAATGGCAGTATCAATAGATATGGGCGTTCTCAGTACTCTGTGTCACTATCAGCAGGTCTATTGTCATACTAGCATTCGTTACGCAACAGAGAATCGTGATTTGTAACGAAATGAAGAACGCATTATAAACTGAGTCGAATGACCCCGGACGCTACAATAACAGCGACTATGGAGTAGGTACCCTATAGATGAGATGGGCCAGATTTTGGATGGACCACGTGTTCCTTGGGATGAATCTTATCTTGGAAATCTATTCATTAATATGTATAATTAGGTACTAAAATCCAATGCCATATATGATAATTTTGATGCTGTTGCTGTATCTATGAAAACATATCTACATAAGCAATAAGCTAACTTTCCAAAAAGGTTTAGAAGTCCCCAAGTAGATAAGTTATGTTTTTTATGTTATATTCATCGCGAACTACCCAATGATGTAATGCAAGAAATTCCGTGTTTTAGAATGGCCACCTAATCTGACAGCTGAAACACGTTTATACGTTACAATTGACGATGCGAAACTGGGGCTAAGTTCGTGCAATTGACTCAGTTTTAGTGTCCCACTTTTGTAGCGCCTATAACCTTTCTACCTCTTTTTTATATTACATCATTATAACTACCTACTTAATAAATACACTATATCTCGGAATTCTGTGTACAAAAAGGTGCCATTAATGGGTTCAGGTTTTAGGTAATAACCTGAACCCATTAATGGTTTCCTTTTTGTAAACTGAAATTTGATGATGCGATTAAGGAAAAATCTACGGAATCCTCAAATATTACAATCACACACATAGCAGTTATTGTAATCAACCAACGCATTCTAAAACACCTTTTCTGTAGCGATCGACGGAGATCGATGGAAATCGGCTGCCTTACACTTTATTGTTTTGGTTAATATTAATTAGGATAAACGTCAAAACTGTTTGAGTCATACCTGATTTCGATATGGACTTGTCCCGACCGCTTCTGTGTAAAGGTAAGGTCAGTGTAGTCAGCCCAAACATTGAAGGCTTTGGCTAGCTCCGTGTCCACCTCCGCCCTGTTCAGCCTAGACGGGTACTTGGAGATCTTGTACGTCAAGTTCTTAACTCGCCACCGGGACCCTATGTGATCAATGCCAAAATAATACTACTGAGCGTCGATCTTATAACATCAAACAAGTAATCGCAATAGGTAATTAATAAAAATATAGCAACCAGAAACATCGCCGTCACATACCGTATCATTGAACGATACCACACGACACACAGCATAAAATCACAAATAGCAATGCATACACAATTTCGCTTGGCTAGCAGACAAAAATAAAATGCATCGTTATAGTATCAGTAAAGTAAGGCTTCGGTAGATAATAGAAATGGTATAAAAAGGTACCTTGCAGCGCGTATCGCTTGGCGCGGCTCTCGCCGAAGCCAACTTTGTCGCGCACGCCGCACCGCGGCAGCGACATCACCTGCGTCGTCTCCTCGTCCAGCTCCCCTGCAACAAACAAACACATGTCATTCGCGCACTCCATATTATATATATATATGACTCGTACTTCAATTACTTATCAGTCCGTGCCACCCGTCACAACTAATGACAAGGGCGTAAAGTCTACTATCGCACGAACAACAATCCTTTGTTAGTGCTGCACCTGTTGACACACGTCATTTGAGACGCATTGGTGCAATTAAACATTTATTTTAATTCTAAACGAAGAACAAGCGATATTTTAATAATAAATACATAATTGAACAACGAGCAGTCATAAAAGCACGTTATTCGAGAAAACAATGAAGTAACAATAATGAGGAAAATCAAGGTACAAAACCAGAACTTTTTGTTCAACTCAAGTGAAGGAAGTAATTACAAAAACACATTGTCAATTTAACTAACGATTACTTGCGTCAATAAAGAGTGATCTTTAGACGTTGAAAATATCTGCTTGAGGCTAGTTAAAATGCTCGCGCATCTACGGTTATTGAGTTATATCAAACTGAGTCAACGGCGCGGTCTGAAGTTCTAATCCAAATGAAATCATGCGAGGACTACTAATGAATAATGTAACGTTGCGCGTCGCACTGCGTTATTTGCTTACATAAGCAGCCGATACCAATAAAAAATACTTCTCGTGACAAAGCACGTACGTGTCTGAAAATGTTTCAAATAACTCACCTGATATACTTAATAATTCTGAGGTTTTAACTACCCGTTATATGGGTGTCGAGCGTGTGTGTAGGTATTGGTAAATAGTTCCACACGGAGGCTGCGGCGGCGGTGGCCCAGGGCCAGCAAATTGCCGAGCGAGGAGCTAACGAGCGGCCGGCTCGCGCAGGCACAAGGCAAGGCCAAGGCGGACCTCGTGGGCTACCATTACATAATTACGTAAACCCTTGTAATCCAAGAAATGCACGGTCACGCGCACGAGTCATCGAGTCATGTTGAGTGTGTACGGAATGTTTATTTCAATCAATTTAGAATATCAATAATAACCTGTACATTTTCCAATAGCTTGTGAACTACATTACGGAAATTGAAGTATATGTTAAAAATCTGTACCATTTTTAGGTGCTTTGTTATTTCATTAATTCATCAAAATATCATTCGATACTGTGGACATAAAATATATGGATGAAGGTGACCCAGTCGGTGTTACCTGTGGCATTCAGTCCGGCGAAGCTCTGGAACTCGGCGATGGCTCGGCGCCACGAGCTCTCGTCCATTATGTGTCCGCTCGACGGGTTCCGCACCGCCGGGCTCAGGTACCCGTACTGCGCCAGGTACATCTGCGGAAAACACATCGCACTCAATACCATTCTAACTTCAACCTAAGATTCTAAGACCTATTATGCCGCCTAACGAACCGCTGTTCAACACGCCCCAATCAATCGCCAATGCGCCACAGATTGATTTGACTGTGCAATTGTCATTGAAAACATGGCAAACAGAAGTTTAACGTTTATGTATAACGTTAAATAATTAATCACTGAAAACTATGTACAAAAGCGGGAAAGTTCAATCTTAATGATTTGATATTTATAATATCGTTAAATCAAGAGGGTAAGCTAAGCCAGTACCTAACCAGTTTGCCTTCAGAAAGGATCAGTGGTAGGTACAAAGTAGTCTATATTTCTAAAGGAAGCCTCTAATTTCTTTATGGAGTTTTATCTCCTGGTTATCGCAGTGATACGACCCATTGTTTATTGTCAACGGCTTCGGCACTGACTAAGGCCTGATAACGGACTGACGTATGTAATCTTGCATCGTCCTAAACGAACAAAGCACGTTCGGAAAAATCTCGTAATCTTTGTGACAGGCTTGACACCAGACTAGTTTAAAAAGGATTACTTGGGAGCCCATCGACCGGATTTTATTGACTATAATGTAGAGAATCATTGCCCTCCTATATGGCTTTACTCATCAGTAATGTGACACTTCGGTACGCTTGTGGAATAAAATATGATTAATCCTGTGCAGCAAAATACTCATGACATTGGTTTAGATCTGCTAAGGGAGGCATAATTGATAATCATATTTATAAATCATGAAAGTATACCTCTGACATGACTATTGTACTACTTATCTGTGTATGTTTATGCAAAAATGAATGATGAGATTTTGATCAAAAAGCTACTAATAGGTCGTTTCTGGATTATGATTAAGTACTAGCGGAGTTCTTGGCTTCTAGTATAACATTTAAATGGCTATATACGGAGTGCGGATATGAGGCTCAGCCATGGGCGACCTTGCGCGGAGGCAGGCGTGCGGCGCATCGCAAGTGGCGCACGCACGAGCCTCGGGCGGGCACCGCGGCGGCAATCGGGGACGATTTGTTCTCTTCCCGGGGGTGGCTATACTACAATTGAGAAGACCTACTGTTGCCTACTCCTACTTAAGATAGGCACTTTTATTGTTCCGTAACTCAAAAGGAGTAACGGTTCCTTTTGAGGTACGGAACTATATGATAAACTTGTTGTACAATTGTCTGTCAAGAGCCCTTTTTTCGCGAACGCGAAAACATCAAAGTGAACGCAACGCAATCCAAATAGATGTCGTAGAGATATGTAGAGATATGTTTTTGCAGTTTTTATAATAATACCAAAAGGCTGCATCTTGTCTATGAAATAAGGCAAAAATCTGTGTCTCATGGCACAAGAGTACAGGAAACTCTACGTTATTTTTTTATCATTCTATGATCCGTCTCTGTATAATTCTCGCCACATTCTCGCCTCTTGGCCGACAGCATAATACGGGGCCTAAGATATAGCGAGATAGACAGCAGTCTATCTCGTTCAATCTCATAGCTTATGGCATAAGCCTTGTGCTGTGTATGCTTCCAAGCATGTCAGAACATTTGGACGCGGCTATAGACGGTCAGAGGAGTTTATTTTTTTTCATGATTGTGAGTTAGGGAGTATATAACGTATATAACCACAGGAGAGACGAATTTCGTTTATACACTGGGTTCACCCGAACACACTGTATAAGCAAAATTCGTCTCTCCTGTGGTCAATAGGTAATTAAGAGCTCACCTGCATATAAATCAGGTTTTTATCGAATACTCATACATAAGAAGAGACGCTGTTTATGCGGATTCAGAGTCCAAACCAAAATTAGGCTTCGTAGCCCTTAACTTTTATAGTGTCCACGGGAAAGACGCGAACCTAAATTTGAGTATGACCCAGGCGCTAAATGTGTTACGTTAGCCCCGCTTACTAAGCCTAGTAATATAACACACTTTTCGAGCACGAGAATTGAAACATACAATGAAGCATTTACTTCGTATGGAATATATTTCACAAAACATCAAGTTCGGTTTTTTTGTGGTTTGTCTACCCACATATTCAAAAGACACTTCACATTTATATTCATCTACCTCATTTATTTCATCTCTCATACTCTGAAAGTTGGTCATTGCTTATCTAAACAGCGGGTTGAAAGTGAGGCATGTCGCCCCCAGGGCGAAGGAAAAGTAATAAAAATTTAAATGCAATGGCTGAAACCTGTACAATCACTGTTTCAGAAAATTTTATTGATTTATGAAAATTTTGACAATCATGCGTAATCTTTTTATATTGTTAATTAATTAATTCTTGTATGACTGGTATTTGAAGACTAATAATTATATTTATTTGAATACAATAACAAGTTACAGAAGGTAAAGGAATTACAAATCAAGTCGGAATACAATGGTGTAGAGAATGATTAAATTGAAATAGATAAGTAAAAAACATTGAAAAATTGAATATTTTTTAAGTGTTCGCACCGCGTCGTCGTCTTCCGACACGAGTGCAAAGTCGAAATAAAAACAATTGCAGAAACCTATACTGCTACACTTCCATAAAATTGTGTTGATTTTTTAAGCTTGCTTATAATTATGATGATTTTAATTTGACTTAAATAGAGTGATTTTAATTCTTTATTATTACCCATATGGTATCATCATCTTAATCATCATATCAGCCGAAAGACGTCCGCTGCGGGGCCTAGGCCTCCCCCAAAGAGGAAATGGTATATACCTATATAAATTATTAAAATGCGTGTTTCGATATAATCGTTTCAAAAGCGCGTCCAAGAAATAGCCCACACACAAACGTTTTTAAAATGGGTTCTATAAGATCTGACTGATTGAGAAAATATTTAAGTTTTTGGCTTTCTTTTAATTTTCTCGTATTCGAAATGAAAAGTAGGTAGAGTGTTTAACAATTGGCGCGCTTACTTTGTTCGAGCGCCAAAATATCTCATCGTAAATGGGTGCCTATCTTGTTAAACCCTTGGTTAACAATCTACTATAACGTAGAGCGTATATACGGAGGTACCTTACGCAGTACGCAGTAGGCAACACTGCAATGGCATTTGATAGGAAATAAAAACGAAAACGCAAAAAAAATGAGATTATGGACAGTTCTAGTAGTAGAGCCTGATAAATATTTTGTAACACGTTTACCTTTATTAAGTACAAGTAAGTATACCTAGTATATTTCGGGCGCACATACACGTTATGACTGCGGGCATTGACTTCCTTGCAGTCTCACTTTATGCTTAAACCACAGCACGCATCACTATGCCTTTCCTGTGCACTTCCAAGAATACTTCATTTTATACGACTTGTTCATGCTAAACATTGTTACCATTATGTACTTACTTTGTTATGTTAAAGTGTTATGATAAATTTCCTAAAGTGAGTTATTTTTTTATTAAGTTTATATACAGAACATCGAACAGTTCAGGTTTAAGAATATACAGTCACAGATATCTAGATTTTGTGAACGGCAAATACTTTGTGAGCGACAATGTTTTACTGACTGTCAAGAAAGTGCTTTCGTGTTGAGATAATGTCAATACATGATCAATGTCTGTGGGAGTGTATCGGGGTCAGAGTGGGCCGAGATTCGCGAGTAACGGTCGCAGGCTGTGCAGGAGTTGGCGCCCCACATACCCACTTATTATAGATACAGGTCGACACACGTAAAAAGAGCCCTGGCGGCCATATAAAAAGTATGGCCGCCAGGGTTCTTTTTACATGAGTCGACCTGTACCGAAGCGAATATGTTGACCTTCACTCACTTGGGTCTCTGGGTCAGACCTCGACACTGGAACCATCATTGTATTGTAATTCATAGATGCTCATGGACCAAACCTACAGCCAAGAAGCTTCAACGTACTCCTCAAAAAAATGTTCAATAATAGAAAGTGTGCCACATACCGAATGAACTTTTGCGGTACTTGAAGTTCTAGTAGCGATCGTAGATAATACACAGTTTGGTTCATTTGCCGATTATTCACAGTCATAAAATATGTACACATATTGTAACGTAATTTATACATATACGACAGACACGAAGTTTGTGACATATTGACTCATATTATGTGGTTAGCTATTAGTCATACGTACCTACTAAGCACATTTAAACGGTAAATGTAACTTGTTTTTAAATGCAACAAAACTTAACATCAATGACGCACGTTAATGGTTTAAACACATATTTTTGAACTCAGAAGCCTCACCTATGTCACCTTCGAAAACAAAGATAAGACTATTCCCTTTTCCTTGTTTTCCGATCCACCTTTTGTTTGTCGTATGCGTAAGGTTCTGATTCAGACATAGCAGGTTTGTGGCGTCCGTAAAATAAGTCTTTGACCACACATTGACGTTCAAGGGCAGTAAGACGTATTACCATATATCTATATTGATTATTAGTAAAGTGAACCAATAACGTCAGTGATATTATTTGATTGTCTTAATTATTAATAATATTGATGTAACTTTTGTTTGATTGCTGGACAATTAGGTAATTGATGCTTAGGAAGGAAGTAAAATATGTAACATAGCAGATTAGTATGATTACCTGCAGGTACAGTAGGTATTGCAGCACCACGCCATCCATGCGGGCATTTAATGACGTCCACAAACTGCGCTCATCACCCAGCCACTAGCGGCCATTATGTATTTGTATTTTTGCATGACTGAACACACACACGAACAATGCACGTGTCACTTTATATTATATACTTATGGAAGATTAGAAATGTTTTACTTATTCCTATGTGGCTATTCATAAACCAGTAATAGCGTTACAATAATTGAAAGCTTGTTGAACGCGTGCAGTGCGTGCACCTAATACTTAGATTACTTAGGTATTTAAGAGAAAATATTTTTTTTTTGTAAAATCATAACATTCGCCTTTAAACCTGAACTGGGCGGAAGTTGGTTAGCACAGGCCTACTCTCACGGTCGAGAGGGTATAGGAAGTATTTCCCCGAAAAAAGGAAAAACGCCATTAAACATGATTAACTTTGGATTTACTAAAGTCATTTTTTTGTAGCTTTGAATATCATGTTTATGTCATTTTGATTTAATAAATTACTAAATATAGCTGAACGTAAAATTCTAACGCTATTATATATAGAAATCAAATTATCCATATTTCAAATAAATACATAAATATTAGGAAACAATCTTACACAAATCGACCTAGTCCCAAACTAAGCAAAGCTTGTATTACTACTTAGACGACGATAAACATACTTATATAGATAAATAAATACTTAAATACATAGAAAAAATACATGACTTAGGAACAAATATTCGTGCTCATCACACAAATAAATGCCCTTACCGGGATTCTCACCCAGGACCTCTTGCTTCGTAGGCAGGGTCACTACCAACTAGGCTAAAGCGGTCGTCGAAATGATACATAGTACCTACGTACCTATATTACGTAGCTAGTTATATACAACTGTGTTTAAACCGGTGGGTGTTGGTTCCTACAAAAAGCTGACCTCCACTCGTAACAGTACTAAAATATTGAAACACAATCATATAATCGCAAAGCTTAGGTTGCCTATTTAGACGCAGTGCAAAAATTCGCCGTGCAATATTATTATAACTTCCTAATTAGTTTTAAAATACTGCTATAGGTAATTGTCAGAAAGAGATATTTCCCAAAGGTTAAGTTTCTGTCGATTGGACCATTACAGACACAGATATAGGAAATAAGGAGATCGGACATGCCGGGCGATTTGTATTGAATATGCCTGTCGCAACTTCTTGAATTCGTGGTTGTATTTGAAATAAATAGTATTTATCGTATTTACCTCTGAAAAGTGATCCATGTGTGTGGAAATTAATCAAATCACTGCAATAATTAATAGCCTAGGACCATCCAGAAAGTCCATTATATACACAAGTGTGAGATTTTTTTAAACTGATAATTGGTTCCTGCGATTACCCATTACGAACAAATAAACAAACTTACAATCTCACAGACACTTCCTCATTCATAGGATTGTTTGTAATTTATTTACTTACTAGCTTCTGCCCGTGACTCCTTCCGCGTGGAAGTCGTTTATATCGCAGCTCCATACAAACTTTTACCCCCCCCATTTCACACCCTTAGGGGATGATTTCGGGGATAACAACTATCCTATGTCACTCTCCATCCCTTCAACTACCTATCTCCACTTAAAAAAATCACGTCAATGGTTCCGTTTTGCCGTGAAAGACGGACAAACAAACAAACACACACATACACTTTCCCATTTATAATATTAATATGGATGGATATGGATATGGATATAAGTAAAGACAAGTGCTCAGAAGGAATCTATATAATTTTGGCAGCGTGTTCCTGACCATGTGTAGAAAAAAAAACATATTAAGTAAGCTGGCTTCGGTACTGTGTTTTTTTTATCCTGTGTCTTCTAATAGAAAGTTACTTAATTTTTATTTATAACATTATTTTACACGGGTCTAACGCGATATTTATTTACCTTTATTTCGGAAGTTTACGTGTGAGTATTTGGTGGAAAAAGTTTAGGAAAATGCGGGTAGTGGACTTTTTTGGGGATAATATGTGTATAAAGCGCGAGAGTTATAAGTGCTATATATATATTTTCTTCTCCTGTACCGTTATCTGTCATTTATAAAGGCTTTAGTTCAAATACAATGTCACCGATAATAAGTCGTCGAAAAACTCTATGCTCTATAGCCCATAAACGCACTGTTTAGTGTACTTTTATGGTTCATACATTTTCCATAAAAGCTGTTTACCACGATGTCAAATCATCTAACTTTTTTTTAATCAGCCACTATATTGCAGTGGTACCAACTTCATAAGCATATTTTTCTAAATAAAAAGTTTTTATTTACTATCAAATATTTGTAAATCATAAATTAGTAACTAAAAAAAAATACCATGTATTGTGTGTTAATACACATATTTTACCAATTATTGGTAATACATCTTGTCGATATTTTATACCCATATTTATGCTAAAAGTGGCGCTGGAACATACGTTTCATGTGCTCTGCCTACCCCTTTTGGGAATAAAGGCGTGAATGTATGTATGTATGTATTGGTATTGGTATTATCTATAAATATAAACCGATCCGATTCGGTTCCGATCCGGATTCAGTTTGGTTCGGATGGCAAGTGCAAGGAAATTAAAAACAAACCAGACCATAAACAAGAGGTGTCAATGTGTCATATTTCTAATTTCGGTACGACTTTAGAATCGTTGTCATCGAGTTCATGGCTCATTTTTTTAATATAGATTCTACTCATTAAAAGATGATTCCTCACCAAATTTCAAGTTGTGACAACCCATAGTTTTTGAGAAAAAAAATATTATAGTTTCCATATAAATTTCCATGGATGGCGTCATTACGTGTGATTTTTGACACTTTTTTTTTTTTTACTCCGCGTTTCCAAATACGTGAATTACCAAATCTTTATTACGCGTAATACCTAAGACAGCGGCGCTACCACGAACTTCGAGGTATTTCCATCTCTATAGCACTCCCTTACTCGAGTGACAGGGATGCATGTATTACGAACTTCGACTTTCGAAGTTCGTGGTAGCGCCGCAGTTCGGTGTAGGTACACCTAAGTGAAATAACACATTTTCGGTTCTGGCGCTTCGCCGGCCGCTGCCGCGGCACGCTCGCTTTGCTCGCTCGGCTCGCGCGCTAGGGTCGCGGTACACCTAACACTCCTCGCTTCGCTCGTCGTCGTACCTACACGGACCTGCCTTAGAGTATGTCGAATTAGCCTTTTGCGTTTATTTTATTATATTTACCTACATTTATGATATTATATTAAATATTAACCAAGTAATGGAAATTTATAGGGAAACTTTAATAATTTTTTTCTCAAAAACTATGGATTTTCACAACTTGAAATTTGCTGAGGAATCATCTTTTAATGAGTAGAATCTATATTAAAAAAATGAGCCATGAACTCGATGACAACGATTCTAAAGCTGAGCCCTAATTTCCCACCAAAGTTTCAGTTCAAAATTAAAAGACGAAATATGATAACTATTCGTTATTAATAACTTCTTAAGATTTGATTCGTGTTTGTGAAGTGAAGAAAATTGTGTACGTTCCTTTTAAAATAGACGAAGAAGAAAATAATTGCACCGCTGAAGGAATTGCGTGAGTAGCAATGATATCGAAAGTATAAAGATACTCCCGTTCGAACAATATTGGCTTGACATCCTGTGACACACTGTGACAGTTGAAAACTAAGGCACGGTGGCCCGCAATTGCCAGTGTCGGGCCACCGCATTGGACAAAATACTCGTGCGCGTTGGGCCTATCTTTACGAAGTAATATACAGGGTGGAAAGATAAGTCGGGCCCTGGAGGGAAATTACCTTAAATCCTTAAGTTGGCTCATTTTACTTCAAGGAAACATTCCTTTATTTTTAAAAAGAAACAAAATTGCATTCAAAGATTTTCGAAAACTCGCTTGCCTCGCCCGGGACTAGAACCAACTAAAATAAAAATAAAAACACTCGCTACTTTATTACACTAATCAATAGGATAAAATTTCCCTAACAAACATTTGGTCACTCACTCACGACACTCGCGTTTTAAGACCCTACTTATACAGCAGTTGCGTAAAATACTATTTTACTCTTGATTAAATTATTTGGATTCCTCCCGAGCTCCTTGTAGAGACTTTAAACTTAGCAATATACCAGAAGTCCCTGCACTACGAGCATAGATCTATGTTTTCCGTGTGTGTGTTGCGTAGTTACCGCTCTATACTATCACGGTTAAGTAGGTCTCGTTTGGTTTAGATGACCACATCATGTCCATCGTTCGTTGTTATTATTGCCAAGAGCACGACACTCACGCGATCGCTTCCAGGAAGTAGGCAGCACAAAAGGTATCTTCTCTGATATGCCCAACATGAAGAAACCCGTCTCGTCGTCTACCCCACGTTGCAACGAGATAGCTTCAAATTCTTATTAAGACATGAAATAGGCAGTCATAATGAAAACAGTGCCTCTATTTCGCGAACCACTTAAGGTGGTTCGACGACAAAACATAACATTTTTGACATTCGCAGGCTAACGACGTGATATTTTTAGAAACTTATGTAAAAATCTTTCATAAATTGGCTATCCATTTGCACGAAATCCCACCTTTCGAGAATAATTTAAGAAATTAGTTTGTCACGTGATACTTTCGTAAAACGATAATTCTAAAATCTAAAACCATTCTAGGTTATATAAGTTTATTCTAGGAAATGGGGAAAATCGCGCAAATGGAAAATCAATTTATGAAAGATAGGTACATAAGTTTCTTAAAATATTACGCCGTAAGCCTGCGACTGTCTAAAGACGTTTTGTATGGTCGTCGAACCACCTTAATGATATCGGTCAAAGTGTAAGCTAGATTGCAAACAATAGAAAATAAATATGTCCTTTACACAGGCGGCGTCATAAATATGCCGGCCTGAGATTGTCTGGCAATAAATAGCAAGTGCATTAAGCTTATTACAATGCTAATGACCTATTACATTATACGACACGAGCCGGTGCGTCCTCCGCCTACACGACCTTAACTGATCACGCAACTCTTTTCTGCACATGTAAGTCATATTTTCCTAACAAACCCTATACACGGGCTAAGGAATCTTTCAATACCGTAGTTGAGCCTTTCCTTCTCTTCTGAATGTTTCGAACACATTTCAAACGAATATATCAATATAAACATTAACGGTTGGTTAGCTGAATACAATAAAAATTATTACATAGCTACCTATACATGATAGTACTCATCACAGTAAGTTTGTGTTTAATTTATTCCAACTTATCAATCTGTATCACGCAGTTGCATCCAATTGCTAGATCAAGTACGCGCACATGCCGATGGGATGACGGCACATTTCGCTGCGCCACTGCCCCCGCCTCGTGGACTTGCTAATATTTACCACTTTTGCATAAAATAGGTATCTAGACCACGGGTTTATAACATTAATAGAATGTTAATGATGGAATAGTGGAGATCTGCGCATGTACCGCATTGCTGCCTCCACACATCGGCATCGCCGGTGCGCCAGTCCAATGGTACCTACACTGTGCTGACAATGACAATCTGCTCTTGTTATGCGTACAATCTGATTTGCCATTGATATGAACAGTCGTGGTCGTGCATCGTAGGGAATGTGATGTTATGTAAGCGGTTGTTTGTATCACACGACACGAAGCTCGTAATAGGGCGGCGCGGCGTGCCTCATCCCCGTAGCGTCGTCTATGATGATGATTACTTGTAATTTATTCGTGGCGGTAGCGTAAGCGGTTTCAGGAATGTAGGCTATGCGTTGTAAACAAGATAACATCTATAGTTATTTTAAAAAACCATAGGTATCACGAAGATTATTTACAACAGTACGTATACATGTCAATTGATTTAATGTTAATATTATTATGTGGTCACCTACATAAATAAATATTTGGGGACAATCTGACACAAATCGACCTAGTCCCAAACTAAGCAAAGCCTGTACTATGGGTACTAGACGACGATAAACATACTTATATAGATAAATAAATACTTAAATACATAGAAAACATCCATGACTCAGGAACAAATATTCATGCTCATCACACAAATAAATGCCCTTACCGGGATTCGAACCCAGGACCTCTTGCTTCGTAGGCAGGGTCACTACCAACTAGGTTAAAGCTGTCGACATCCGCGAACTCTTCATTTATGACGTTATGTGTGTTATGAAAATAAAATAACAATATTTTTTTACCAGTTCACTCGTGGTAACCTGTGGTAACTATCAGTGACGTGTTGATAAACACACCTAATGTTACGCTAGGAGCTTATACTGCAATACTTTGGCTATCTTTTTGTTCAAGGGCTGTAGGTACTTATGTTTGGCCATTAACGGAAAGTTGAGCACCAGCTCAATGTTCTCAGCATATTGAGACATGTGTATTGTGAGAGGGCTAGGGTACGAATCCCGAAGGATACCAGCAGGCGACGCCTCTCTGAGCTCATTCGTTCGCGCATGCAATGGATAATTGCACCTGCAATTAGTTTCAATTACATTGTGATTGTCAAAAGATTAAAATAGAATCAATCGCGTGTGAACCTCTACTTTTCCGCAGTAGAATGTAGAAAACGTAGATATTTTTTCTATTGTTCCTCAAGCCAGTCCGCCCTGTGTCCACCGTCGGCACGTTGGGCACGTGTCGAGAGCACATTGTCTTAGTTTTCAGTGATAATAGGTTTTAGTCTTCTGATTGCCGCCAATCATCTGCAATACACGTGTTGTTATTTCTGTAGGTAGTAAGTAGGTCCTTGTTTGTCATTCATGAAGTAGCTTCATATGATATTTTTGTACCTAAGTGCGAGTTAGGAAACTATCGTTGAGGACAGTTACTTTCTGCATTGACGGTTTCTATATACAATTAAATAAAATCGTTGCGAAATGAGAGGACGAATGTTGGTTATTGTCATTGTTATATCGCTTCGGTGACCTTAAAATGGCACTCATAGTGGTGTGATGGGGATTTGATTGGTCATATTTGATATGTCAAATTGTAAGTAGAGCACACGAATGTGCGGTCTGCGTTGTGATGGCAGCCGTGAACAATGGAGCGGCAGCGACCGTGGCGCGCGTGCCGAAGGTCGCGGGCGCTTCCTGCGTTCGTGCCGCGCATGCCACCGCCACCGCGCCATGCTCGCCGCTCCAGCATGCCCCCCTATTCTGTAACTTGTTTTAAGCTCACCTCAACGCTCACCCACAAATATATCTTGACACCGCGATGCCTAGTAACTGAGCGTAGGTAGAGGTCTAGTTTCGTGACGGGTGACCGGCGGGGTGAGCGAATAACAGCCCTGGCCAGCCTAGCCTACACGGCGTGATCGGCTTAGCGAAACCGAAGGTATCTTCAACATTAACCACATGACATTGAAAATAACGGAAGCTATTCGTTTTAAGAATGAATTGCGAATTACGGTATGGTACGGGGTGACCGGGTCTCTTTTTGTCTCAGCCGACTTGAGGCTGCCGGCCATTGTCCTCAAGTATGTCGGTGCCTGGCCCACTTATACGCGCTCTACAATTATTCGGGCTCACGCGGCTTCGGTTTACCGGTTTAGTACTTAAAGGAAATATGCAAGAGAATCGTTCCAAAACACCGGTTTGTCTTAGTTTTGTGGTGATTATTTATGTAAATATGCACTGTTTCGAGCTACTCACGCAATGACATCAGATGTGACCCGGTAACTTTAATACATTCAATAACTTTGTCCAACAACAATAGCTGGTCATTTTGACTTAATTTCTAATATACGCACCGAAAAAATATTAAATATAAGCTATCGACCTTTTCTTTTTTATCTCGATGTACCTAGGTATTTAAACATCTCTCACGATATTAAGAAAAATGTGCTTACAAGCTAACAATTTACAAAAAAAATCGCTTCAAAACTTTGAAGTAAGATATGAGATAATCAACTGATTACCTCATATCTTACTCACGTTTGAAGCTTCCGACACTTCCTAGCCGTTGTCACCGTAAACTTTCTATAATCTGCTGCGAAATCTCTTAAAAGTTTTTCACATGATCGTGACTAGGGTTAAAAGACTTTTAGGTATCATTGTACGCTAAAAGTATGTCGTTTTTGGTCACGTTCCATGGCTCGGTGCGATGCCGAGATATGAGATTCCCGAAACGGCATCAGTTGCCCTATTCTGTAACTTGTTTTAAGCTCACCTCAACGATCACCCACAAATATATCTTGACACCGCAATGCGTGGTAACTAAGCGTAGGAAAGGTCTAGTTGCGTGACGGGTGACCGGCGGGGTGAGCCCCATTAGCGCGTAGCGAATAACAGCCCAGAGTGCGAGGTGGCGCGGCAGAGCCGGCGGCTCGCGCGGGTCCTAACAGCCGTGCCATACAAAACGTTCCACCTACCTTTGTCACCTTTCCACGTATACCTACCTACCTAAGACATAGGTATATACGTGGTGCCAATATTAGGTGCTTTTAAAACATTGCTTTGCCTCACACAAAGAATGTGCTTGGCAAGTTCATTGTACTTCTAAGCCGTAGGAAATTTTACGAGAGATGTCCGCTCGACGAGACACGAGTCGAATTTTTATATCGCATTAATCGAGTCATGTAGGAATGATGAAAACAAAGAGCATCAGGTTCTTGGCACTTTCTGGCACGGTCATTGTTCTCTCGCTGGGTAGGAGAATGACCCCCACTTAAGGGCTCAGTGTATAATATAACAGTAACTATTGATCATTAGGGAATTATATAATCAACATTATAATATCACATATAGTAAGAAAAAAACATTAATTCTTTCTACACCCTCAAAAATCGGGTAACGTTACGATTCCGTGACTCGAGACTATGTAGCTCTTCGTGTAGCGTATCCTAGTAACCGATTCTGCATTTCAATACTTCTATTAACCCTGAAGCATAATCAATGTTTCAAACCTACAAGTAAATCTACAGGTAGGTAAGAAAATCGACAGAAAACAGCTGTTTTAGTGACTTGCGTCTGCTTGTTCCTGTAAATAATTGGATTTTACAGAAACCGAAGCGGTTTTCCCCGTTTACCTATTATGAAGATTATAATCTCCTTCGTCTATAATTTTATCTTACTCACCAATAACAAGTTTCCTAATCACACGTCGTAAACCGGTCTCAATGATGATGGCTAGGTTAGAGTGCCACCGTGAGTTGTTTTTCTTATATTATCAACTAATGATGGACACATCCCATCGTCATAGAAACTTAAATATAACTATATAAGTATAGGTACTTCATAAAATAATAATAAATCAGCTTATATACGTCCCACTGCTGGGCACAGGCCTCCTCTCATGGATGAGATGGAACGGGCAGTAGTCCCCACGTGGCCCAGTGCGGGTTGGGGACTTCACATACACCTTTGAATTTCTTCGTGGATGTAGGCAGGTTTCCTCACGATGTTTTACCTTCACCGAAAAGCTAACGGTAAATATCAAATGATATTCCGGACGTAAGTTCCGAAAAACTCATTGGTACCTACGAGCCGGGATTCGAACCCACGACCGTCGTTTGACAGCCGCATGCCTGAACCGTAGCTTACTTCGTAGGTACGTACTTCATATTGTTATTTTTTACATTGCAATCCTCAAATCAACCTCAAATAGGGTCAGTAGAACGAACTGTCACTGCCTTGACATGGTCGCGGTAATACCATACTTCATTATTTGTTGTGAAAAGAGCTAATCAATTACTGACAGAATCGCAAGCAAATCTATTAGCATTTGATTAGGTACTTAAAGTTGCGCCTCCACGCACTTATCGATTTTAAGTGTTAGTTTGGACAAAATACAAGTTGAATACTTGGAGATACTTATTGGATAGATCTGGAGATACTACAATAGGTAGCATTGGATTATTAGAGTTAGTATGTTACGTAATGAATGTCAGTAATAAGTAGGCACTGTACAGCTAGCTAAGATAGCACATGGCCGCTGGTCGGTGCTCTATGGCCTAGAACTTGGCGGCGAACTGGCTTCACGACGGGTTTTGTGAGTCATCTGACTATTTCCGAGAATCGAAGTTGTTTAATTTGCAAGGATATCCTATTTGCGACCAACTCGGAACTTGTGGGTAGAGTGAGTCAGCGAAAATAATAATATTAATATTTGGCCCAAAACATATTAAGGGTCCACGGAAACAAGTGATTTCAAAAGATATTTCAAAAATCCCAACTGTTTTTAGGGTTCCGTAGTCGACTAGGAACCCTTATAGTTTCGCCATGTCTGTCCGTCCGTCAACGGATAATCTCAGTAACCGTTAGCACTAGAACGCTGAAATTTGGTACTAATATGTATATCAATCACGCCGACAAAGTGGTAAAATAAAAAGTGAAAAAAAGTTTTATTAGGGTACTTCCCCCATACGTAAAGTGAAGAGTGTTTTTTTTTCATTTCAACCCTAACGTGTGATTTATTGTTGGATAGATATTTAAAAATGAATAGGTGTTTAGTCAAATCATTTTTTGATAATGTTAATATTTTCGGAGATAATCGCTGCAGAAGTAAAATAAAAATGTGTCCCCCCCCCCCCTCTAATTTTTGAAACATAAGTTTTAAAAATATGAAAAAATCTCAAAGTTAGAACTTTATAAAAACTTTCTAGGAAAATTATTTTGAACTTGATAGGTTGAATAGTAAATAATAAATAATAAATAAATAAATATAGTGTTTATTGTACCTGTAATTTCTACAAAATCATAATAAAATGACGTGCTTTCAAATAAAGTAAAAACGGTGAAAATCGGTTCACGCAATAAAGAATTATCCCATAAAAAACATCTTCCATAGTTTAAGCTCGCGTGCAATAGTTTACTTAATTTGCCGATAGATGTCGCTTTACGCGGAACGCTCTTATCGTACATGGCGGTGTTAAGATTTTTCCTGATTTAATGGGGTTGGAGCAGGTGCGCCCATACATTAGGTCGAAAATTTGTCGTGCTCGAATTGTCTTAGTATTGCTTTGTAGGATTTTAGGGTTCTGTAATGAATATTTCAACTCAATGTAACAAATACTTGGCCCATTTTCTTGAACGCTTAAGTGTGGACACTTTTATTGTGACGGACGGAAAACTACGCAACCCTACACTGAGCGTGGCCCGACACGCTCTTGGCCGGTTTTTTTTAAACATTTTATAGCGTGTCATTCCCACAATTAAAAGGAATCCAACGACACCTCATAAGTCGAAATCCGTCAAACGGTTTAGGCTGCAGGGCGTGCCAAAGAATAAGCCACATACATACATACGCTCGAAAAACATAACCCTCCTCTCCTTCGGGCAGTCGGGTAAAACATGTCAAGTAAATTTTTCGAAAAATTAGATTTTAATCTCAAAATGTAGAGCTCTCAACGAACTGTAATTACATTAATATAAAACCACTTTTTTGCACTTAAAAAGCATCTAGTCGCGAAGATAGTATGGTTAATTCAATCATTCTAAACTTAAAAACCGCAAAGTCTCGAAATGTTGTCAAAGTGACTAGACATAATTTTCTTTCCATGGGCCCTTCATATACAAGATAACGTACTCGTAACTATATATGTACTTTATATTTTACATTTATTATTATAAGACAATCTTACTTCGAGCACATAAATGGCTTCATATTGTTGTGGGTTGCCAGCAAACAAATAAAATTTACGCAATCACATCGAGTCTAACGACCAATATCCTGCTAAGGTGTAACGTGTGTTTCATATCATGGATATGATTCACACTAACCTATGTGGTATTACGCAAACTATGTGAAGAGACAAACAAGTCGTTTTGGAGTGGTCCGTGGCGGTCGGCCTCTTATCGTGGCTAGTTGTGCGCTCGTTATGAATGAACGATGCTGTTTTACTATCTACACCGACGTAGGTGCGGACTTCTACAGTGATTCAATTCGACTCGATTAAGAGACGCCGGTTTAGTTTCTTGGAATCGCTGAATCAGCGGAGAGGATCTTGCGATTCAAGTCATTTCCGATTCCGGTGATAACGTTCGGTAGGTAATAAATTAACATGACGGTTCGATCGTTTAGTATGAGTAGCGAACCGGTCAAATGAGTTTTATGTACTAATGATTATGGACTGTCCCACGTCCCACTCATCAAGATTAAATAAGACTATTATGGAGAAGGACTCAACATGGCGTTGTCGGTGCCAGCGAAGGCTCTGGCGCCGCGCGGCCAACCGTTAACAGCGACAGCGCAGTCAGCGTCGCCAGCCCTATCCGCAGCGTGCTCCTCAGGCTTATGAGCGCCATACGTCTTGATATTTATGGATTAATGATTATGGTCTGACCCACTCATCAAGAGCAAAAGAAACCATTATGGAGGAGGACTCACCATGGCGTTGTCGGTGCCAGCGAAGGCAGGCGCCGCGCTCCCGCGCGCTACCAGCGCCAGCGCAGTCAGCGCCGCCAGCGCTATCCGCAGCGTGCTCCTGAGGCTTATAAACGCCATGTGTCTTGATATTTTCCGTCCTTTTATAGTGTGAGATATGTTCATTTATTTAATATAAAATAACTCGATTCTAAATGCACCTCCAATTATCACTTGTCCAGTCAATTCTTAACTGGAATTACTCTTATAATAATATGTCTTCAATAAATTTCGTTACTATTTATACTATTTACTATATTCATAGCTCGTATTGAACGACTTTGTTGAATTCACGCTATCTGTAACAAAAGAATTTCAGATTGTAGTAAAACGTAGAGCCGCACCCTTACAAATACAACAGTAAACCAGTGTTGATACAAATGGAGTAGGTAGTTAAAGCTGGGAACTTTATGATGTCACATCAAAATATTTGAACAATATTGTTTTACTTTTTAAATGGTATATTCTTATATTTTTACGTTCATTAAGGTAGAGTCGCTACGCACAAGCACGTTCTTGTTGACTTTTATAAATCTAAAATTATGATTCAATTACATAACTCTAAATTTTACCCATTTGTTGGTTCAAATTGCTTACAGGTGACCTACATATCAGGAAACGAATCACCGCACGGGCGCGTCTGCAAACATGACTATCGCTCCTTTAAACATAAATTGTTGTGCACTTTGATTAAATAACGAACTGCGACGTCGTTACGAGTAAATAGCACCTTCATACGAAAGAGTCAGATTAGGGCGGATTTTCATAACTAACTACTATTATTACTTTAAATTACTATTAGATTCACTTTGACGAGTAAGTAAGTACACTTACTGTGAGGAGATCTGATACACTGAATATTCACCTAAAATCTTATCTATGTTATCGTGATTATAAATTACACACACATTCGCAGGTGGACCTAATGTATGAAGTGTTGCACACCGTAAGTGAGACAAAATTGATATTGACATATTCGTTATAGTAATAATGTTACCCGCATACATACCTACCTACGAGAGACCCGTTTCTTGTACATGTATCTTTTTTTTTGTTTCAGCATGATCTGTTTATTTACAATATTATCGTTTAGAGACAATAAAAGCGGTTGGTGGTTCGGAAGGCGAGGGGGGGGGGGGGGGGGGGGGTTACCACGACGAGGTTTCGGAACCGAAAGTTCAAATCAAATAGAGGTGTCGCCAGCAATGTTCCGCTCGCCCAAGCGTGTCGGAGGTGACGGTTTCACCGCCGACATTGGAATCAGTTCTCTTACCTAACGCTAAATATTTTTTCATAGATAAATACGCTTACCTTTTGACTATGTTGACCACTGATTGCAAATTTTGGCAATGAATAATCAAACGATTAAATTTTGCGAAATTTATTAACAGCGTTAAAGATATTCAGTTAAGGAAAATTCTACCTAATAGTCAATCAAAGATGCGTCGCTCTGTCAATTGGTAATTACCGTTTCCTTTATGACAAACACCTGATAAAAAGTGGGTGTTTTTCTAAGTAGTAAATAAGTACGTAACCAATCGTTACCAAGAGACACAACGGTTTCATGATTAACATTTGTGACCAGTGAGACTTTAACATTTTAAAGGTTATGAAATACTTCCTTTGCACATTTAGACGTGACTGCATCTAAGTTTCAAAAGTGGGAAGGTTGATATTTTCGTTAAAAACTGTGTACCTGCCGAGCAGCTAACTAACTAGTACTAATGTCCTTGACTATCCTATACGCCTGTGTGTTTTACTATAAACGTTATCGCAAACAGCGCTCTACCCTAGGCCTTTCCGAATATAGGAGTTTAAGAACTATACCTATTGTATATATTAATAAATGTCAGGAATGATTCAGCAGCTGGGTCGTGTGTCGAGCGTCGCTGACTGCTTGCGCTTGCGCGGTCTCTCGGGGCTACGCGGCGGCCCTGCGCCCTTCCTCCTTCCGGACGCATGCGCGTAATATTAATGAGATGACCATCTCCGTGTTCATCTGCGTTTTCACTTATGATCCGTGTATGTTTTCAAAGCTTTCTTTCAAACATGTAAGAACTATACCAATGGAGACATTATTATGTCAGATTTTAGCAAACTAGTATATGGGCTTGGACAGATACAGCGTCAATATTGTATCTTCTGATCTTCTTATGAAACCCTGTCCTTATTTGGTCTAATTAACTCTGAGTAAAACTGTGACAAGAGCAAGCGCATATACTTTGCTCTGCCCACGAAAGTGCAGCGGTCACTAGATTGAACACATCAACAACCTTATGAGTCACCTGAAAATACCTCGGGAGGTCACACACGAAACGCGATGTTTGAGTCATTTAATAGTAGGTACCCAACTAATCACATAGAAGCATCTCTATGAACCACTCGTGAACCACCGAGATGACTGATGGCGTTTGATAACGGCAGCAATTATTTTTTAGCATAGCCGATACTATGTTTTTGTGTGAAAACATAGTATCGGCTATGCTAGTTTGACTTATCTTCAAAGCAGATTACATGCGTTGTACTCAAAGTTCATTCGCACTTAACGGACAAGACAACTCAGGGACCTACCAACTGAGTGAATCACTTTTAGGAACTAAAGTTTTTATTAATAATTTTCAGCGCACACTCTGGCTATCTTTAGTAGTTTGGTATCAAAATATTCATTAGGTTGTTTTTTTCGTAGGTTCGCACAGCTGAATATTTAGTTAGACAAAGTTTAATATTGCATGGACATAAAGTTTAGGTCCTATATTAGGTATGTATAGCCTAGGAGTAAACAAAAAAGTATTCCCTGCAGCAACTTAATATTTATTTTACCTATATCAACAGAGATTTTGACTGTACAACGAAACTTTTTAAGTGGATTAGTAATTTGGGAAGCGCGGAATTAGGATCTAATGTGTCTTGTGATTTCTGTGGCTAATTATTATGGACTTTGGAGTATTTAATACTCCTAATATTAATATGGTCTTAAAGGACACTTGCGAATGCTTAAACCTAATTTAAATATCAAAGTTAGGCTCCAATTTATGTTTTCAAAGCGTTCTTTCAAACATTTTAGTACTATACCAATGAGTCTATACTACGCCCTTAACTTTCGGGAATATTGTATAGCCAACTGAAGTAGAACAGAAGAAGAAGTAAAACAAGAACTGTGTATAGCCAATAATAAAAAAAAGTATGAGATCAATCAGTGTGTACGTAACGTAGTCTGTGTGCGAGTCGGGTGCTCGAGCGCTGCGCCCTGAATTGACTCATGCAGCCTCGGTCGCGCTGTTGACAGCGCAAACGATTTTGAGAAACACACTGTTTGTTTACTCTGCCACTTAAGACACCCTACAGACACTTGTGTAAACCCTACTTCCTGAGTAACTTACCCATCCAATTTGTTGGACAGCTTGACGACATCTTATTCAGTTTTATGTTTGAAAGTATGATCTGCTATGATCAGTTCTTATCAGTGAGATACCTACATATTACTTGGAGATACTAAATACGCAGACGCAGCCACGACCTCGATTCACTGGATTTATTAGATAGTACTAGTATTTTGTCGTGCAATTTTGTTTTTGTCAGACTAAGTTAGGTTTCCTAAACTGTGGAAACTTGGCCTGCTCGTGGTGGAGGGTGGCAGTAAATTTCGTATCAATTGACGTAGTAAAAAAGTACACAAAAACTAATTAAATTAATCATTTCAAAGTTTTTAAATGCAAAAATTACAATATATATTTATATATATTTGGAAGTCAGTGCGACGAGGGATTTATGTACAAAAAGAAGCCAAAGTTGCCACAGCCGATGGTATATTTTTTTTGGTATCGAAAATCACATACTTGTTTATTAATTGCACGTCATATCAGTACCTTACCACATTTTTAAACACAAATATAAGTATATCATCTAAAGGTAAATAAAAAATGGGAAAAGATTAGACAATTTGACTGCAGCTGCTGATTTGTTTATAACTTATCGGACGATGCACCGCACAAAATTGACTGGAAAATCGGCAACATGCATTAAAGCACCTTATCTTAACGTAGTGTTATATTCTCTTTGGCACCTTACACAAGGTAACTTAATCAAAGTTATCGCATTTCGGGGGACTAATATACTTTGATTAGAGTTAAGGAATGTTAGTAATGCTGAAAATCGTGTTGCTTATCTAATTCACTGAAGTACGCGCTGTTGGTGAGCCGATATGATAAAAGAAAATAACTTTATCTACTTGCCTGTCACTTGGTCTCGTTCAGTCCACGAAATCCTTGCTACTTGAAACGCCGAAATGTATATTTTCCTTCCACTAGCGTGAGTACAATCTGAGCTTTACTAGTCGCCGTAATATTGATAATACCAACGAAAGTAGTTAAAGTAGAAACATGAATCACAGCACACTCGTCTAAGGCACCAATGGTCTCCCGTTGTTCACTTTTTTCTTTGCATTTGCACGAAATTTCAAAGAAAATGTGTGCTTGACGCGTGGCGGGAAAAACTGCGATCGTTGCGCCCCTCGGCACGACCTACCGCAGCCCGCGAGATTGGGATAGCGAGTGTGCGGCGCGCCGCCACCCGCGGCTTATAACAGCGCCCAGCCGGCCCCGCGCTGCCGCCGCGCTCCGCCCGCCCATTCCTCTAACTTTTGTCCACGCCAAAGCTCGGACCACCCAAACAAACATCACAATTAATTTTCAAATATTAGAACCTATTACCACATACATACTTAAATTATTTTCAATGAAAACATTTTTTTTTTCATTCTGGAGAAATACCGTACAAAACAGTTTATAGTTTATTGTATGCTTGACGATATTCTGACAACGGGGTGAGCGGTAAGGCGTGAAGCGGTAGTTCCCTTAGGAAGATTGTGTTGCTGAACTAAACAGATCATTAATCACAGGTTACTAACCAGTAAATAGTTCTTTTTTCAAGCTCACAAAGTGAGGAAGTCCATTAATTAAAAATGAAGCAAACCGTCACCAATTATCCTATAATTGAAATAATGCAAGTGGGGAGAAAAATAACAGACCACTAATTGCACATCTACATGCAATGCAACTATCGGACATAAGATGATTATGTTATCTACTTTTCTAGCAGTGCCTCTTGTGTATTATTCAAATGCTTACTCCGCCACGGCTGATGATGTGGCGGAGTACGTTCGTCAGAAGACCGGCTTCTCGCTGAGGGTGTTCCAGCTGCGTTCGCGCCACTATCTGCACTTCAGCTCGTTTGTGGTGCGCGTGCCGCGGCCGCTGCAGGAGACCGTCGCATGTGCTGACTTCTGGCCGAAGGGTGTAGTGTTTCGACGGTTCCGGGGCAATCTGCCGAATCCTACACCGGAGACGACGATGCAACGGGGCCACGCCGTTTCGTCGCCTAAATAGTATTATTTGTTGTTTTGGTTTCGTGACGCATTGGTTGTTACTGTAATGTCACGTAAATTTATTTTTCAATAAATAAATAAATAAATAAATAAATGGGGCATTGAAGGAAAATTTGAAACTAAGGGGTAAGAAAATTTAATTTTAGAAGTCACGAGGCCGATTAAAAAAATAAAAACTGTAATCAAAGATGTTAAAAATGTCTCGTATTTGCATGCCCGGGAATCGAACTTGATCAAATCCTTAAAAAATGGGGTTCGTTTTATTGCGCAAATAACAATTGTCATATTTCATACTTGTATTACTGGAAACTCCTATAGATACACCTATATATGTGATTAGCTTATGCCCGCGACTTCGTCCGCCCGGATCTCGTTTATATTGGAAGTCCATACAAACTTTCTCCCGTCATTTTCACCCCCTTAGGAGATGAATTTTGGGATAAAAATTATCCTTTGCCCTTCCCCGGAATCCAAAGTATCTCTGTACCGAATTTCATCTCAATCGGTTGATCGGTTTAAGCATGAAAAGGTAACAGACATACTTTTGCATTTTATATGTTAGTATGGATTGTATTAATTAACTAGCTTACTTGAGCTGAACGCCTTATTTTTCAAATATTGACTCCGCCGCTTTGGTTTCTGTGACCCACCTCACCATAACAGATACATTTAGGCTTTATACGTAGGTACGTACCGTACGTAAAGGTTTACGTAAGGTACCTTTTGAGGTAATTAACATATACTATAAAAAAAACAAACTTTAACAAATGTTGCATCTTATAGTTTACAAAATAGCGATTTAGAGAATCATCTTTTTTACCCACTTTTGCAAAAGATTCAAATATCTCCGAAAGTACCGCCATAGGTACCGGTACCTATGCGGTACCTTTCCCCGTGGAACGTCACATATGGTCCTTATATATGTATATAATAATATTTGAGGACATTCTTACACAAAGCAACGTAATCCCAAACTAAGCAAAGCTTGTACAATGGGTACTAACGGACGAAATACATACTTATATAGATAAATAAATACTTTAATAGGTACATGCTCATCACACAAATAAATGCCCTTACCGGGATTCGAACCCGGGACCTCCGGCTTCGTAGGCAGGGCCACTACCAACTAAGCTACAGAGGTCGTCGATTCATATATAATTATACTTTTTGCTATCAATCCATAAGCTTCTTTTCCTGTATTTATTCCACATTTATTCCATACGAGTATTTATTCCTTCACTCCTGTATATAAATGACTCATCCTTGTATATATAATATATTTATTTCTTTAATAAATAGGTATTAAACTCTTATGTATATTATAGTATACCCTTTGATCTTTTCCTTGCCTTCCAAAATGATCGATAAGTACGAGTATATCCGTATTTTCTTTTAATCCCGTTCCTGTGGCTGCTGAATGCGCCAACAGCGGGATGCCATTAACAAAAATAACAGATTCGTGTTTCATTGTTTAATTTTATTGAAATTACAATTTGCGCATACAAGTTCTCTTAACAAAAATCGATTAATTATCATTCGGTACATGCGTTTCATTAAGGTCCTGCGAAGGTGTATTCTAGATCCCATCGAAATTACTAACCTAATCATGACGGCAATTTCCCTCCAGCAGAAGAAATTTTAAAATTCAATAATGTCAAATGTTTCGAAAAATGTAACAATTGTCGCAGTCGGATAGGTACAGTCAGGATCAAAAGTAGCTGCGCAATCGAAGACGTCAAACTCTTTTATTCCCTTTTAATAAAGACTTTTGACGTCTTCGTTTGTGCAGTTACTTTTGATGCTGACTGTACAAACAAAGTATCCTAAGCCATCCAGATAATCTACCTTCCCATAAATATGTTTCATATGCTTCAGTTCATGGGAAGCTGAAATCCTTTTCGTGACAAAACAATCTTTGAAATGATCCGACTTCAAAAAAAAGAAGGAGGTTCTCAATTCGGCTGTTTTCATTTTTTTTCCAATGTTTGTTACGATTTTTTTTTTGTTCGTATGTATATACTTCCAGGTGGATCCCATTTTTTTCAAAATTCAGTTAGATGATGGGATCCATGAGGAATTGAGGGAACTCCTCAATTTTATTAGGCACGCGTAGTGATTTTGGTATTTTCTATTATAACTCGTGTATTTACACCCGTAATCATAAATTTAGTGGCGACGAATTGATGATGAAGACCACAGATGACTTATCGAATTCCTCAGTTATGTACTTAAAAGTGCAAAAGTACTTACGTCACAAGTAAATTATTAATTCATATATTTAATATAAGTATAGATGACGTTTGCATTGCAATCTCAATATTTTTACATTACGAGTAAAAGCAAAGGTAGTCGATTTGTTCTGGCGTGTACACACAAATACAATGCGATGTAACTAGTGTGTTTCAATCCTGACTCGAACCAATTAGTTTTCCTATCTCACAGGTTGCGCGTTAAGACTCGGGCATGTGATAAATGCTGCTGCAGTCCGTCGTACATTATTGCTAAAGATTGCCTCTTTGGGATCTACAATTAACTTCAAAATTATATAATTTGTATTTCCAACCACACATAAGCTTCTCAACCGATTTTTTTGTTGTTCCTCACATTGGATGTACTTGGACATGTACATTGTATGTATGTATTTGAACGTTTACGTTAATTTTAAAAAGTCTTTGTACCTCGATCGTGGCCCATACATTACGTACTTACTTACAGTATTTTTTTAAAATTGTGGTACAATGTCCCATCTCTGACACCTTAACTACAATACTTGACACCCTGTTTGTTCACCTCTATGGCAAGTATTGGGCCAGTGTCGAGCAACGATACGTTTGAATAAGTACAGTCGACTTCATAAATGTACGCATATGTACGTTCCCAAAGGTGCAGAAATAACTGAGCAACCTTATGCCCTCAAGTAACAACAAAGTCCTGTTCACATATGTAACACAGCCCTCCAGACGAGTTGCCTGTCACGAATCCAACGATCAGATTATGGCTGAGACAATTTCGGTACTGATTGAGAAAGTTTATTGAATACATGTTTTTGGAAGCTTGCATCAGTGTTTGCAAGCACCTAATGCAAATACCGACACCGGAACAATTACGATAAGGCGATAAATTTTCAAGGTACAATGAGAGTCATGGGTAATTTAAGTAGTGTTTCATTCCCGCAATTTTCCTCCACGCAGAGTTATAGCATTTTCCCGAGAAACAAAATAATAAATAAACCATCATATTTTTCCACTACTACTTAAGTACCAATTAGATAATAATAATATAAGTGAGGCAAACGTAGCGCACGTCTTCCGGTTGCTCATGGTTTCTTAAAGTTTCAGACCTCATGGAATGTTTTACATAATGACGGTAACCAGAATGCCGTGTAGTGTAGATGGCAAATAATTGTAATTACATCAGTTATGGATAAATATTATCAGATTTATAAGTTTAGCGTCAGTTTTTTTTTAAGTGGAGCTTCAACCGAAGGACAACAGTAAACGCTGATCGGCCCCACTGTTTTGATTAACCATCAGATCCCTTTTCTTGGTATATTTCGCGGCGTCATCATGTCATAATAAACTAAACTCCAAATTACTGACGTAAAGTATCGCAACATGAAGTGAGTACCGGCCATGGAATGACCATAAAAGGACGTTAAATTTATATATACATATGTATTACGTAAATTGGTACGTCGTTTTCCCTACCTTAATGAATCATTGCATTGTACATTAATAAACCTTTTCATCACACTTGCTCGAAAAGGGCTTCATAATGCGCAGCCATGCAGAGCTATTTACAATAGCCTATGTTACGCCCACGGGTATAATGGTTTTTTTCTTAAATTGTTTCTGTCACTTATGCGGCTGTTACAAAACAAAGAGGTTTTATATCAAATAGGATGTCTGAAAACGTATTCATAAATAAATTTAAACTTAAAAACACTACCGAAACATGTTTCACAGAATTATTTACAGATTTAATATGTAGTTATTTATTTAGTGTCTAATATGTACTACTACATTGTTTAACGAGGGGCCTTCGGCGTTGGGCTTCTGATAGACTCTTGTTCGCAATATTCTACACAATGCCCATGTTATACACAATGTTTTTCATCACATTGGCGAGGAAACAAATACATTTTTGATGAAATTAGTACAAATGTAATAAAAACTGCAACATGTCTGTTGTTCCTTTGTTGAATTTGACATGAGGGGCGTATAGCAAAGACCCTTCGGTATACAGCCACGATTTGAAAACACTACAAACCACGCTTTTACAATCGAATATAAGCACATAGCACATAGTTTACACTTCAGCCCAGAAATAGAGACAACTTGAACGATCTACAATTTATTTTTGGTTTTTACGTGCATTTATAAAAGCTTGTATTTCTAGTGTTGTGTAATCTTTTTAAACTATTAATTTTTCAAAATGAGAATGACAGATAAAGTAAACAAGCGATATCCCACAGATATCCCCTTATGTACGAGTATGTACGTCAAATGAAATCGTGACTCTCCAGGATACCTAATCCCGGAACTTTTCGAAACATCATGACCAATCCTCGTTCGAAAAGTTACTCACTTGGTATACGATGGTGGATTTTATCGCGTGACATTGACAATATGAAGTTGGCTCTTTCGAACACCGCTTGGTATAAATGGACGGAAGCTTTATCCTTTAGAAGATTTAACCGCGACCAGCGGTCTATATTCAAAAATATAGCAACTCTAACGCACCTAATACATCATTTACATAATAACTGTTATTTCTAAGCCTGTTCCTTTTAAGCGCCCTTATTTCTAAGCGCCCTTTATTTTTAACGTTTAACTGTTTGATTGAAAATGAAAGCAATAGTTAATAGTTTATAGTTAAAAGTGTGTCGGTAACAAACTGAGTTGGTCAACCCAGTTATACGTGTATTCGCTCATTTGGGAAAACCGCAAAAGCAACTTTTGTCTGAAACTTCTGCTATTTTTATGGGAGCGTCTCATAACATAACGTTCGGATTCATGTAATTTATTTATTACTGTAAACTGTTTGAGTTTTTATTTTTCCGATGCGTTGAGGGGTTGGTTACGTAACAAACGTAAAAAGTCATTAGACATATATTAAATAGTTCCCGCAAATAAGCCCTCCTTAGGTTTATCAAACATTTACCTCGATAAAAAACGTTACGCTATATCAAATATTGTTATAATTATTGCGTTTTTATGGCATCTTCATATCGTCCCAAAGAGGATCTTGCTTAGCACACGACACATTATCTTCACAGGCCTAAACTCTTTACCCCTCTGCTGAAAACATTGGGGGAAAGGAATTTTGTGTGAAAACTTTATGTTCGATAGCGTGATTCACACGTCGGTACAATACACATAAACCTGAAGTTTATTACGCGTGCGCGCTAGTTACCAGGGCTGTTATTCGCTAAGCGCTAATACGGCTCACCCCGCCGGTGACCCGTCACGAAACTAGACCTCTACCGATGCTTAGTTACTACGCATCGCGGTGTCAAGATATATTTGTGGGTGTGCATTGAAGTGAGCTTAAAACAAGTTACAGAATAGGGGGGCTACACGACTCGACGTGACCTTAGCCGATGACTGGGCCATTGTCTATGGTGACTAAAGCAGGGGTGGGTTCCCCGAACCAGCGCTCGTGGGGTTGGTGGTGAGCTCAGCGGAGGTCAAGGGTGATGCAGCACCCGCTACCTTCACCCCAGCCGTCGCATCGTCACTTGCCACAACAAAACAATAACATATTCAGACTTTTATATTTCCGTTATCACGACATACGGAAAAACTATTGACTCACTGTGCCCTCGCTGGTAGTGATCAAATAACATACTCCCCCAACAAGCCTTGTTTAGGGTTCCGTAGTCAACAAGAAACCCTTATAGTTTCGCTATGTCCGTATGTCTGTCTGCGGCTTAGCTCAGTAAAAAAACTTATTTGTAGTTATAAAAACTTCTATTTGTGACAATTCAATATTTAACAGCTTGAATGTGAATTTTAAAACTTTAAAACGAAAAAAATTACAACGCGTATTTAGCAGCAAATGCTTCCATAGCGGGAGGAAAATTACGCCATTAACAGGCTGTCAAATTTTCACCTAATGAAAAGGATTTTGTCCTCGCAAAATGTGTGGAAAACGTCGTATGAAACGCGTGAGCTTTGATAAAAAAATTACATTCTCGGCTCTCTTATCATGCTCACATATGGCTCGCGTGAACAATTCCGCCTCTGATATGATTATCAACATACCTCACTCGTTTCACACTGTACTATTATAGAAGGTAACTAAGTCATCGAATGGGCCGCAAACATTCAGTCTCAGCCATTTTAAACAAAGCGCTATGACGAATAATTCATCATACAGCAATCAGACCAATAAACGCGTATCAATATTTCCTAAAAGTTATCGGTGGAAAGCTTATGTTACTTCTGTGAATCGCGTTGCTGGGTAAACAATATTCACCCCCAGACTAGTGGGTGAAGGTCGCTGACTCAGTCACCCCCTGGTTACCACCCGCTATTGTGCAATCGTTTCCTAAATTGTCGCTTCAACACAGCTAGCTAGCTGGGAATCGTATTATAATTAATTACCTAATAGCTAATTATTTCCGATTAAATGAATAAATACAAACAAATTGGCTGCGCCACTGTGACTAATTGTTAGTTCTTAGTTGGCAAAGCCATACTATGCTGAAAGACTTTGAGTTACCTATTCATTCAGATATCGTCATGAAATTGGAATTGTATGTACGATCTATAACAACCGCGTTGTGGAATAGTCACATTGCTTCATGTAGAAATGCCCTTATTAAGGTGACTTTGATAAAAGGTGACAATTATACAGTTCCTACATTGCTGAAACCGTTGCGTGCCGCATGTCTTATAAGTACATTCTAAGATCTTGATATACTAAGTCACGATGTCCAAGATGTCGCAAATGCCGACATTGCCCTCACCTTACAAATCATCATCAACCTCCGATAATTGCTTCAGTAATATCACAATTGTCTACATTTTAATGATTGCTACGCTTTTATCGGAAAGTGACTTCGATATTTACTTTCAATTTCTTTAGTTTTGGATACATGGTAATTGGACATTCCTTACAGGAAATAATAGATTTTGCGTTAGATAGGTTCTATTAATTAGGGTCTAATATTGCATCTTTTACTGCCCTACTAGAAGAGATTTAGTATTAGAATACTTATTGTTTCTTTCTGAGTAACAGTATTTTTTACAAGCTTTCATTTAATTGCCCTGTTAGTATGTAGGTATGGGACAAATCTTGCAAGTTAAATTTGACCCACTTCCCGGTGATCGATTGAGTTTGGGTTCGTTAGAATCGTCTCAATGAGTAGTTGATGATGGTATACAGAAAAGTACAGTCGCCAATAAAAGCTTGTACCAAAAATGAAGTTTCTGACACAAACTTGTGTAACAGACGTCGACATAATGGGCTTTGTTAAACGATGAATTTATCCACATATTGAATATCCTGCTAATATTACGAGTATAAATGCGAAATTATCCGTGGAATGCTGTCTTGTCCAAATTATATACCCACATCCCTTGAAGTTGGTGAACTATGATAATTCGAGATAAGTATTCAACTCAACCTTTGAAACAACTTAAGATGACCTCTGATTTTATAGCAAATATAGGAAGGCAAAGATCAATGTTGCTGGTTTTTCAATATCAACAGCGACGTCATCTGTGACTGAAGTTCCAATAGGTAAAGTAATTAGGTCTCTAGTTACTATCGGTGGAGGTATCAATCAACCAGTTTTGGTTAATAGGTAGGTATATATAGTCTTGAGCCGCCAAGCACTACCTACATTTGCATCCCGTGTTTTTTCACGTTTTATCTATATTTTGCTAAAAATTTGAATAGAGTTATTTTTATTTGCTAGTCAAGTATATGCTTGCCAATTTCCAAGTGATTATTCTTTCAATACCCTACGCAATAGACCTTTAATTCCAGAAACCCGATTATGTCATTTAGTTATTACAGGCCTTTATATTTACAACAAATATTACCTACTTATACGAATATTACATTGCATAGGAACTTTATGGAAACAAACGACAACTATATCCAAAAACTTAAGTAAACTGTGAGCGTATTCTCGGTATTCAGCAGAAAATTAAATAAAACAAAACTTCTATCGAATTCCTGCACGGAGTTGGTATAAAGGTGTTTCAACTCTGGCGGCCGTTGTCACTTGTTTCAACTCTGGCTTCCGTCGTTACTTGTACCTATCAACTCTGGCGGCCCTGGTTACTTGTTGGATACTGCGGACCAACATTTTTTTAAATTGAGTCCTAAGTACTAAGACTATTAATTTATCAATCCTTATTATGTACTTCTTAACTTAGGACAAAAGTAGAGCCCCCTATGTAAAGCCTAAATACTTAATTTTAAAGCCTTCCACTATTGTAACATAAAGAATCGTCATTCATAGAATTGCTTGTAATTTATTTACTTACTAGCTTCTGCCCGCGATTCCTTCCGCGTGGAACTCTATATCGCAGCTCCATACACAATTTTACCCCCCCCCCCCCCCCCATTTCACCGCTTAGGGTATGATGCCGGGAATAAAAACTATCCTATGTCACTCTCCATCCCTTCAACAATCTACACTTAAAAAATCACGTCAATTCGTCGCTCCGTTTTGCCATGAAAGACGGACAAACAAACAAACACACACATACACTTTCCCATTTATAATATTAGTATGGATATATGAAACTAGCTTCTGCCCGCGACTCCGTCCGCGTTGAACTCGTTTACATCGTAGCTCCGTACAACCTTTCACACGCCATTTCACCCCCTTAGGGGATGATTTCCGGTATAAAACCTATATTGTCCTTTCCTAGGACTAAAACTATCTCTTTACCAAATTTAATCTAAATCGGTTCAGCGGTTTAACCGTTAATATTTAACAGACAAACAGACAGACACAGTTCCGCATTTATAATATTATTATGGATAAAATATACAAATAATCGTAACGTTATTTGCATTATAACAGAATTAAACCTTAAAAATTACGAAGAAAGCCCGTTATAAATTAATTGAAATATACTTCGATAGTATGCAATTTCCCGTATATCTATCGCCTCCCGTCAGATTCCGGTCTCAGCCCACCAGCTGCAAAAAAAAGCAAAACATATATACAGATAAATATAAAAAACGTAATTTAAATTTATTTTATGAAATAAAGAAATCTGTATCCGAGTCTAAATCTATGCAAAATAATTTACTTTAAAAACAAAGTTTTAACCGACTTCAATTTAGTACTCCGCCAAGCCACGAGAATATTTCCTATTTCTTTTTTACAATTTACCACATGAACTGATTTCCGATAGCAAATGCGTTGATTACTATAGAAAAAAACCGAATCGCTTTATGTGGGCCGATAATATTTGAGGACTTCCATCGATTCCCCAAGATCATAAATCACCAATGGCACTTCATTAGTTCCTATTTCAACGGAATCTTACCAGAACCTGTGACGTACTTTTGCACTTTTAAGTACCTACATAATTGAGGAATTCGATAAGTCATCTGTGGTCTTCATCATCAATTCCTCGCCACCAAATTTATGATTCTGGATGTAAATACACGAGTTATAACAGAAAATACCAAAATCACTACACGCGTGCCTAAAAAATTGAGGAGTCCCCTCAATTCCTCATGGATCCCATCATCTAACTGAATTTTGAAAAAAATGGGACCCATCTGGAAGTATATACATACGAACAAAAAAAAATTTTCGAATCGGCTCATCAATGACGGAGTTCTGACGTAACAAACATTGAAATAAAAATTTAAAAAAAATTACAGCCGAATTGAGAACCTCCTCCCTTTTTAAAGTCGGTTAAAATACCTACAGGGGCAATAAAAATGTGACTTCCTAGCATCATACATACATACATACATTCACGCCTTTATTCCCAAAAGGTAGGTAGGGATAGACCACTGCTGAACTGGTTTAATGCCTGAAAAATTTACTAGATACCTATACGACCCTATACTGTGTAATTCCTATATCTGCAGTAAGGTTATCTAAAAGACATTCGTGTAGGTACCACATTTGGGATATCAAATTAAGTATGTTGTATTCATTGTGCTGCGAGTTAATCTCCCAGCTACCCCAGTTGACGGAATCTCAAAGACAAACGCTTGCACGAAAAACCCAGTTCCTAAAACCCAGTTCCTAAAAGTTTGTCATTCATTCTTAATATTTACTAATTAGTGGAGGCTGGGAAATCCCACAATTGCACGTCAGTAAGGATTACAGTTAACAGTTTAACGACCAATTCCAATAACAAACAGGAATCGTGTATCCTTATATAGGTAAGTAGTTAGCTATAGCGCGGCATAGGTACAGCTACTCGAGAACAAATGCCGACCCATATACCCACTACCCTATTACAGATGAGTATTCTTATTAAATTTCTTCTGTAAAATGTGAGGTCTAGTCTACAACATGTAGGATACTGAAAAGTATCACTCTGAAGGATCTAAACAGAGATTTTCTTCATCAAACGGGTTCACTATAGGTTCGGTTTGATTTCTTTAGACGCCGTCTATTATACGTACTTATATATAGTTATAGTTGGACAGTATTTATCGTGTTGGATTAGACAAAGTGTTCCCGTAAATATCATATTATTCGAACACGATGTCTACTATAAGTTTCGGAATCGGATGTCAATTCATAGTGAAACAATCATCTCTATTTTCCAACCCACGGTGGGTTGGAAACTAGATATTTATTTACTTAATTTAATAAATAGGTACATTAAAATAATGTAATCTCAAAACGACTACATTTATGAACCAGATTTCTTAAGAAATGTTTGTTATCTCGCCATGTTAAAAAAAATATATAAATTTTATGAGTATATACTAACACAAATTCAAATTTTATAGGAAAATAAAACTAAACTAAATAGTAACTAAGTAAAAATGCACATTATAAAAAGAACATGCACCCCGTCGCGCGTCGAGGAGATCGTCTTGTGGCATTGTCCCCATGACGCTAGCTGCGTATTATCTCAGATTGAAATTCACGGGGCGAACCCCGGTCATTTGAAAGGCGTGCGTTGGGATATAGATGCAACACGTAGAGGGCCTTTGGATACAAGTATATCGGTAAATACCCATCAACCGGTTCCAACAGGCGTTGAGGCTATTGTAGGTAAAATGGATAGAGAACTGGGTCTATGGTGATGAGATATGGGTGGATTATGAAACTTGGCAATTGCAAAGAGGTCCGGGACACCTGCTATAACATCGTCGCGCACAAAGTTATCGAGGCATGCGGTCGTAAAAACGGCCAGGAGCAACTCCGGGGTGAGCGGCTCAGGGGAGTCGAGAGTTGATGCTGCGCTTTCTCCGAAGTTACTCACGGCGTTATGCCCTTTAACACTTCCACCCCTGGAGCATATTTTTACTTATTATTATTTGTATGTTTTTTCCATATCTCAGGACCATGGGGTCCCGGACTTTTGGAAGCCATGCGTGGGGCCGGCCGGAGCCAACAGTACACTATTATTATTATGGAGATATACATTTGAGGTTAGTGCAGGAAGATGTTCACTTACGTTTTTAAAACAAAAGAGTTAGTACTTTATTAGCATTGTGCTAAACTTAGAGCCGTGTTTAACTTTACATTTTGTAACAGTTGCATTACACAAAGTCTTCAATGATTGTGGCCCACTAAGTGACTAATTCGAAGCCGTTAAATACGATCCGGAACAGCTTGCCTACTCCAGTGGGTTAAACTGAATTACATCAGATTATGACCAGGCGAAATCGAGGTAAATCAAATATAAGGTAGGTACTACCTAATAAATCAGTTACCTACACTACCAATACTTCTATCTGAGTATTAAGTAGGTTAGGTTGTGTACTACTTTGTTTCTCCTATAAATTTAAATTATTCAATCTCTTTAGGGTTCCGTACCCAAATGGTAAAAACGGGACCCTATTACTAAGACTTCGCTGTCCGTCTGTCCGTCACCAGGCTGTATCTCAAGAACCGCGATAGCTAGACAGTTGAAATATTCACAGATGATGTATTTCTGTTGCCGCTATAACAACAAATACTAAAAACAAAATAAAATAAATATTTAAGGCGGGTTCCCAAACAACAAACGTGTTTTTCTTGCAATTTTTATAGATAATGGTACGGATCCCTCCGTGCGCGGTTCCGACTCGCACTTGGCCGGTTTTTTATATTATATTATGGTTGTAGGTAGGTAGGTTGGTACATTACGAATATGACCTACAATAAGATAATAACGTGCATGTAGGTAATAGGGGCGCAGACACTAAATAAAACAACCAATAATGATGAATTTTCTCGAAATAGGATAAAAAATATTGTCAAGTGGAGAAAAAAAGTAAAGCACATTGAATAATCACAAAGTTATTAAGTGTTCAAAATTTTAGGAGTTTGTAGCTCCGTGATTTTTTGAGAATTGATATATCTGAATAGTACAGAAGCTCCACTGCCTAAGTAAGGGTAGGTATGCCTAAGATTCGGCTAACACCTACTCGTACAGTTACTAGCTGCTCGCGCGGTATTAAAGTCTAAATGTAGTTGTTTACCGCATTAACACCCATACTGCCATGCTTAAGCTTTTTGACAGTTTAATGCGATATTTCCATAAAATCTGTTAATATTTGAATTTATGTACAAATTTTTAATGCGGATTGTATCTTTTTTGCAGTCTTCAATTACTCGTTAAAAGTTTCCAATAAACCCAGACCGATAGGTTTAACTGTGGCTATAGGATTCGACGTGAATATTTGACTGTGGCGCAAAACATACAGTCCTGTGATAGATCGAGGAATAGACAGATACTCAGTAATTATGAGAAAAAATCCTAACATAGAATATTTTATAATAATAATAATTTACCCGTGTGGTGTCGGGTTAGAATTTCACCACCCCCTTTCTTCCCGTGGGTGTCGTAAAAGTCGACTAAGGGACCAGGGTTGAAGTGTGTTGTGGGCGATGGGCTAGCAACCTATCACTGCAATATCACATTTTGTCGATATTTTATAGCCACATTTATGCTAAAAGTGGCGCTGGAACATACGTTTCACGTGCTCTGCCTACCCCTTTTGGGAATAAAGGCGTGAATGTATGTATGTATGTAACAATTTAAAAAACGTATTTTACAGTATGATGGCTTGAAACCAAAATATTATAGTAAGGGATGCATTTTACGAGATTCTGAACTAGGAAACCCTGTATGTCAGGCAGTAGGAAAGATCTTGCAAATCACCACTTGCAAATCATAAACAATCTACTTTTAAAAATACAGTACAAAACTTAATAACTACAAGTATTTATTTTATTTACATAAATCAGGATTAATTTTAGAACAAGAAATAGGTTCCCTCCCTGTGTTTCCAAATTTTAAATAAGTAAGGAAGTAAGTAATCACCTTTTTAGTAATTTGTTGCGTTACGTCAACAATAAGGGAAACGGTGTCAATCCTATTTTATTATTCTCTTTTATTCCATGTAAATTAGTGTTGCGGTTTCGCTTCAGACACAGTAAGTAGAGTACCCCACATCAATATCACCCACATACGTGCGTCAATATACGGTAACAAGCTCTTAATTTCAAAGGTGGGAATGATTCAACCGCAGATGGGGACCAGCGTGAATCATGACGCACTCAATTGTCTCTCGCGGCCGTCGCTATGGGACTCGGGAGATTTCGTGGAACTAAATCTAGTCCTCTTACGTACCTACGCTCAATTGGTTGCAAACGATGTTGAGGAACGGATCATGAAGAACCTAAAAATAAAACATTTGTAATTTTATGACTATACTTGACAACAGACAGCGTCTCATCTTTATCTCGTGATAAATTCGACCAATAAGCCGACTCAACCGTACTCATAACGAACTGATTAGTGACTAAGTAAAACATTACTATTAAATAGATAATAATTACAAAAAAAAAAAAATATGCGGGCCGCGGCACGTTCTCCTTAATTAAAAATCCTTTAGAATCTTTAAAAATTGTAAGAACGAGACGTAACGCGTTTTTTAAGGACAGATTATTTCCTAACGGCCGTTTTTTTTTAATTTGCAAGAAATTTATGTACCTACGTAATGTCTCGGCCTAAAGTGCAATTTAAATAAATGGTCTCGCTCTTTTTTTTATTTGTTACTAAAAATTCTACAAAATCACTTAAAGTCCTGCAAAACTGTTTTAACAGTTTGACTGCAGGAAGACTTATTATAATAACTTATCTATCAATATCTTATAGTTAGACGTACGTTAGACTTAAATATAATTCTACAGTAGTAATATGTACCTACATGCTTTGGTAATATATATCTAATGGTATATTTATGTAGGTATGTATAAATATTTAGGGCAAGGATTCTAGAAAATTTTCTGACAATGTGGGTACCTACTATTGTTAATACCTATTCTAAATTAAGTTTATAGTTTAAACCTCCGTTTCGGTGAATGTTTTAAGACGCGTCACTCTATCAAAACTAGAACAAGTTGACGATATAATTAATCGAATATGTCAAATACCTGCCTCTCTCCTTGATCATTTCCAGAGGTTGAGCAATTGATGGGTCATACATTTTCCAAAAAATATATATTTGTCTATAAAATATTCCCCATCACTGGTGGAAGTATAATAATAATAATTTCTGGCATAAATTTAATTTTTGGTACAAGCTTTTATTGCCGACTGTACTTTTCTGTACACCATCACCAACTACTCTCTGAGACGATTCTAACGAGCCCAAACTCAACGGGGTTACGTCGGTTAAGTACTGAATTCCCATGGCCACCTTCTGTCTCCATCATCAGATCAGCTCGATGGTACCATAATTGTCATCCAAACTATACTTATACCCAACATTTTCAGCTCAATCGGTCACCGGGAAGTGGGTCAAATTTAACTCACAAGATTTGTCTCATACATACACGGAGTTCCTATGGCCACCTTCCAGCTCCACTATCAGATTAGCTCTACGTCATCATAATATTGCATTGTCACGCGATTTGCATATGCGTGCAAAATTTCAACTCAATCGGACATCGGGAAGTGGATCAAATTTAACTTGCAAGATTTGTCCCATACTAACACGGAGTACCTATTGCCACCTTCCAGCTCCATCATCAGATCAGCTCCACGTCATCAGCATATTGCATTGTCACGCGATTTGCATATTCGTGCAAAATTTCAACTCAATCGGAAACCGGGAATTGGATCAAATTTAACTTGCAAGATTTGTCCCATACTAACACGGAGTTCCTATGGCCACCTTCCAGCTCCATCATCAGATCAGCTCCACGTCATCAGAATATTGCATTGTCACACGATTTGCATATTCGTGCAAAATTTCAACTCAATCGGAAACCGGGAAGTGGATCAAATTTAACTTGCGAGATTTGTCCCATACTAACAGGATAAGTTAAATAAAAGCTTGTAAAAGGGGGTGGAACCTTTGTATAGGGAATAATTTTTTTATACTTAGCTATAAACTTGAAAATTTGTAGAAAGAGTAGTTATATAGTATTTAGTAAAGTTCTTTCAACGTTTTGGAAAATGCCATCCCTACAGGTTAAACGGGGTTCAAAGTTTATAAGGGGAGCAAGAGAATTTTAAAGTAAGTAATTTGTTACTTCGGTCTTAGTCTTCAGTATATTAATAGTAGATTATACACCAAGGGGATAAAGCACTGTTTTATGTCACGGGAGCGAATTGAATCCCGAACGTAACGAAGGACTCATAATTTAACTCCTGAGCGTAGCGAGGGAGTTATAAGTTAATTCCTGAGCGAAGCGAGGGAATTAAGACTGAGTCCTGAGTGCAGTGAGGGGTTCAACCGCCCAAGACTAAAACAGTCTTATCCCCGAGGTGTATACTCTACTTTTCACACCTTATGCGAGACAAAAAAACAGGCTCAGTAGATAAATAATGTTTATTTAGCAAATTAAAAGTACATAGTAACATTAGACACGTTAGTCCAATTATGGAAAGATAAGGTAATGTTTTTATTTGGTACGTTTATTGAGGTTGAGTTGTCTAATTTGATAAACTCAGGAGTCAAAACACTTTCATCACTCGACATTTTCAATATTATTTTTGAAATTAAATCTTCTATAGGCACCTACAAGAACTCGATTTGTTCGTCACGCGTGAACAAATGAAGGCGCGCGACGTTCCAAATTCGAAAGCACAAGCCGTGGTCCTAGATTCGAAATTCGAATTTCGAACACCGCGCTCCTCCGGACCGGGGTTCACACGGAGGCAAACTTCATTTATTTTGTCAAATCAAGTTTATGCATATAGTAATAAGAATTATGAAAAGTGAAATCATATTATTAACCAGCGGGTTATAATGAAATTCAGTACAACATTATAACCCGGCTAATACCAAGGGATTTAATGTCTTGCTTTCGGTAGGGTTTACATGACCTATAATTCGGCATTGTCGAGCATGTGGTGTGAAAAATAAATTCCAGCGTTTTTTGAAATCCATTACATATAGGGGTTAAAACGGGATTCAAAGTTTGTATGGAGCGCAAGAAATGTTTAAAGTAAGAGTTTTGTAACTACGGTTTTAGACTTTTTTTAGAATATAAAACTAAATTCCGCTTTCCAATTTCCATACTACAAAATACAAATACAAAATACAAAATATTTTATTGATTTAAAACACAGTGGTTTACAGACAGGGCAAGGTTGAGGCCTCTCATTAGGTATATATGTACCTGTGTTGAGAAGTCTCGCTCTTCCAGACATAGTAAATTGTAATGATCCACAATTTAGAAAAGTTTAGTCTAAAGAATATTATACTAATTTACTATACTACTAATACTATAAATGTAAAACTAATACTAATATTAATAAATGTGAATCTCTTCTGTCTGTCTCTCTCTCTCTTACCTCTACACGTTTCATTCAACTTCTGAACCGATTTGGATGAAATTTGGTAGAGAGATAGTTTGAATCCCGGGAAAGGACATAGGATAGTTGTTATCCCGGTAATCACCCCCTAAGGGGGTGAGATGGGGAGATTTTTTTTGTATCGAGCTACGATATTAAACGAGTTCTACTCGGACGGAGTCACGGGCAGAAACAAGTATATTAATATGTCTTTATAGTCAGTGTTAGAGTCAATGGATTTTCTATACAAAATAGGGAAGTCGGAAGAACGCGGTGTGATATTATTAGGTACCTAATCTGATTCAGCTAGAACCTTTTTGCTACGACTCCTTTCGAAGATTGTATTTTCTTTTGCAATAGGTACCTATCTTTTATACTTAAACTCGATTTTTAAATTACCTAATTGTACCAAAGGACCCTGAGCAACTTGGACCAAAAATCAACAGAGCTGAGAGTTATGCCATTTTATTTTTTACGTTTTTTTTCCGTATTTTAAGTTTTTGTTTAATACAGATTACAGATAGTTACATGGTTTTATAATATAAATATAAAGCAGTAAAATTTGTCACTTTTTAAATAAAGAATTAGGTGTATTCTACAAAAGGAACGTGTTTTCTCATATACTAAATTAGACCATTCAATATGAATATTAAGGTAGTCCACACTTGTATGGAAAAAAACGTATTTAACCCGCTCCACCGAGTTCCTTTCATTCCTTTAGGTACCTAATAAGTATGTGTTCCAATAATCAGACCAATAGAAGTACATTTAGAGGTCGCGCAGAATTGAACGAAAAAATAAATAGTAGCCGAGAGACGACTACCTCGAGTTTCTTAGCCTTTGCCACAATTTCCTTGGGAGGCCAGAATCAGCTGCTAAAGTGAAGTTTCACGCATCCGGTGCCAGGCTCGGTGAATGGCAAAAGCTATTTTCTCAAACATGCAATGAAATTGACGTTGTGTTCTTCATAATAGGGAATAGGCTTCGAAGTGTCACGTTTCGGGCGGAGCGAGACGAAAGATACGTAATTTATTTATTTATTTATTTATTTATTTATTTATTTATTTGAAAACATGTTTACATGCCCTTACAGTTAGGTATCCAATGCGACATGAAACTTAGAATTAACAACATATACAAACAGGAACATACAGGTTATTACAAATAACAATCAGGTACAACCTAATAACACAAATGACTGGCACTACTTAATTACACTTTCACAGATGTAGGCCTCGCATCCATCATCTCACAGAATCTCAGGCATTCATTTCTCACAGACGCCCATCGCCACGCAAACAGGTCGCACTCGGGTGCTGATGCCAAGAGAGCATTCAAGTGTGTGAGGGCACGGAGCAGCGGAGAGTTCAGGCGCGACACGGAGCGTCGCGCTGGCAAAGCCAACAGATCGCGTCGCAATGCCATTTCATACAAAATTGGAGGCTTAGGCCGGCAAGGTGGTCTTTTTTAATTTCCTTTCCACAATTTGTGGCACAGGATCACGGCGTTCAGCCATGAAAATTTAAGTTTAATTTCTTGGATATTTTTTAATTTATTTCATTGCATGTTTGAGAAAAGCACTATACAGACCTCGGCGTGAAACCTTACTTCCCGGCCTCTGTAGTAACGTAGGTACTATTATCCGGGGCAACCTACCGAACTCTACACCGGACATGACGACGCAACGGAGCCACACTGTTTCGTCACCTAAATAATAATTAGTGTTTAATGTTATATTGTATGTATGTTAGTCTGTAAGGTATTTGTAACTATGGGCCTTAGTTGCCTGAAATAAATGTTTTATTATTATTATGTCTTTCCCGTTCACGGGACAATGATGTCCCAGACCTTTGGGAGGCGTGCGTGGAGCTAGGTACCTACAAAGTACAAACTGAGCCAACACGTAGAGGCCCTTTTGACAATTTAATGAAATGCAAGGAGTACACCGAGCGGATGCTGTCCCTGCCCGTGTCATGGGACGCACACAGAGACAGCACCCGCTGGGGTGTATAGGGACTATTGATGGTTGATGGAATCTGAATAAAACGGGTTATTGGGTTGAAATGATGGACTAGTGGCTGGGCTATTGGGTGAAACATCGGACGCCTGCCTAATAAAACTGTTTCAATCTTTATCTCTGGCAGACGGTGACTCGCTAACTGCTAGATGGGCCCCTATTAATAGCGACATTAAAAAATGGCCTAAGGGCAACACCGGTCAGAGAGCTGGGGGGTAGAGAGGTGGCACTGGACTTTAAACATATAGCCAACTCGCCACTTAGGTGTCCACATCTACCCTCGAGCAACAGCTCTTGCGACTCCACTCTGGACGGCCAATAAAGGCAAGCCAGAGGCGGAGGGCCTGTCCAACCAACCACCCGATCGGCTCAGCCTGACCACAGGACACCCCCAGGAGCACTCATTATTATTATTATTATTATCGCCTGATAATATATCTTTTTCAGGAGCTATTCACTCTTGCCGCAAGAGAAACCCGGTAAGCTGGTTTGTGAGTCTCGTTTATGGACGTTATTGGAACGAGGCCCCATTGGCAGAAAGAGCTCCTCTAAACGACGTAAATCTCCTCACATAATAAAAAAATACCCGAACCAGATTGTCAACAACACCGCACTGAAAGCATTACGTCGCCACCTTTGGTATTTTTCAGGACATTTAATTGGACTTTCTTTGTTCGATTCCCGAGTAAGTCCCGAGTCCTAGAGAGAACTGGTACAAAATATGCAGAAACCACCTAAACGAAAGGCTTTGAAGAGACTAGATGGCAAAAATGTTGATCCTTATAGCCCGTTACAATCTTTTTTAACCGACTTCAATAAAAAGGAGGAGGTTCTCAATTCGGCTATTTTTTTTTAATTATTATTATTATTATTTTCAATATTTGTTACCTCAGAACACCGCCATTGATGAGCCGATTTGAAAAAAAAATTTTTTGTTCGTATGTATATACTTCCAGGTAGGTCCCATTTTTTTCAAAATTCAGTTAGATGATGGGATCCATGAGGAATTGAGGGGGCTCCTCAATTTAATTAGGCACGCGTGTAGTGATTTTGGTATTTTCTGTTATAACTCGTGTATTAACATCCGGAATCATAAATTTGGTGGCGAGGAATTGATGATGAAGACCACAGATGACTTATCGAATTCCTCAATTATGTACTTAAAAGTGCAAAAGTACGTCAAAGGTTCTGATAAGATTCCGTTGAAATAGGAACTAATGAAGTGCCATTGGTGATGATCCTGGAAAATCGATGGAAGTCCTCAAATATTATCGGCCCACATACAGCGATTCGGTTTTTTTCTATAGTAATCAACGCATTTGCTATCGGAAATCAGTTCATGTGGTAAATTGTAAAAAAATAGGAAATAATCTCGTGGCTTGGCGGAGTACTAAATTGAAGTCGGTTAAAACTATGTTTTGAAAGTAAATTATTTACCCAACGGATCGTGACTTTGTTTGACTTACTGATCAATAATGGACGAGAAAAATCAGCAGCATTTTTGGTCGAAGATCCCTCGGAATGGCCTACCGATGAAGTTTACACTGAAATGAAGGATGAAAGTAATAAATGACTGTGCAGATTAATTGCATTAATCCAGAAATTTAATGCCAGTATTACAAAAAATGCGGTTCATTTTTAGTAGCTCTAAGCAGTATCTTCTCCGTGTGGTAGATCTACACAGAAAAAAAACCCTGTGGCTTCGAAATCCAACATTGTAAACATGTGTTTGGGAAATAAAGATACAAACTGATTATCTTTATCTTATCTTTAATTGTAATAATTACTAGCTGCCCGGCCTGGCTTAGTATTCCGTTTTCTCGTAAAAATGAAGCATTTTCCCGCGGTAAAAAGTGGCCTATGTTCATCAAATGTTGGCTTCGATTGGTAATTAAGAATTTTTCAAATCGTTCCAGTAGTTTCGGAGGAGGATTCAATACAAACAAGCAAACAATCAAATCTTTGCTCTTTATAATATTAGTGTAGATAAATAGAAAACATCATGAAAGAGAAATTTTGTTTCCATACAAATCCCATATAGGAAAAAGTGACAAATCTGCGCGACCCCTAATTATTGTTAGTTTTGGCCCAAATTTTGCAGAGGGGTACGATATGGAACAAAAAGAGCCTGGTGGAACACCAACGTTCGAAACATTTTTTTTTTGGACCGCCCTAATGAATATCTCAGTTCTGCAATGGAATTCAATTTTATGCCGATAGAGCGAAATAATGACCTAACTCTCAGCTCTGTTGGTTTTTAGTCCATTTTGCCCATGGTCATTTACTTAGTTAATTAGTATCAGTTAAAAAGAAAATGTTAAATTATAGGGAATTAATCATAGGGATAGGCTATGAAAAACGTGCGATTAGCGGGCGGCGGTTTTCTTTGGGTATACGTAATTTTCGATGGCACTATCAGATATATTATATTTTTAAATGTAACTTTACGGGAAATAATAATGTATTTTTTTCACCAGTCGTTTAACTAAGTATAAGAAAAGAAAAAAATCGTGGACTTACGTAGTAAGTAAATTTAATAATCATACTTGGTTAATTAATATGTATGCACCACTACAAAATCACAAAAGAATATTGACATGCACATTTGCATTTCCCGAGTAGCTAGAAGCTGTGTAATTATCGTGACGCATCATTTCAATAAACCATAAACTGATTGTTTATTGAGCCGCGCGGAACAAAGCACGGCGGAGAGGGATGAGTCGATTCTGTTGGCACCGTGGATCTTTGACTAAGTAGTACTTTATTATAATAGGTAACATTGTTGTCGTTTCCGCATCTCCTCTAGCCCGGCGTAGGACACGAGGGTATGTACGCGTTCACACGCCAAGTGCATACAGCCACTTATTGATCAGCTAGCCTATCACCGACGGTGAACTATCAGCGGCATCATGGAATATCTGATTGAGTAGGTAGTAGAAATTCCTAGAAAAAACGCTTATTAGGAAGTTCTAGCAAATGTTTTACATTATAGCACTACTTCACCGCGACAAAACTTACATACAGTTCCACTTACCTATATGTATGCTTTGAATTCTTACGAACTACTTACGAACACGTAACAAGGATACCTATATTTAGTATCTCAAAAGGAAAAAATGAACCCTGAAATAGGCACTGTTTGTCTATCAAATTCTTCTGCCTTTTCCTCGAAAACGCGTGGATGTAATATATTAAGTATTGCATAACGTAGTACTTAGATTGAAAAAGTCCAACTTCTAGTTACGTCTACAGCGGTCAACACAATCAAAACTCGCAATCAAAACAACCAACCATGGGATTATAAAACCAATAAAGTTCATTCGTATTTTTCCTACTACAATAAACAATACTTAGTATTTCGTATTATTTTAGATAAATATTATGAACTAAATTCACCTATCTGATGCGCTGCAGTCCATTATGGAAATTTCCCGCATCCTGTGAAAATAAAAAAAAACATCTTCCACTTCCAAATCGAAAAGACCCTAAACATTCAACGGAACGACAGGCAATTCCTACATGCCACCCTCCCAATCCGGTACGGCGGCCTGGGTATCCGGCAGATTTTGAGCGTCGTTCTTCCAGCATTTCTCTCTTCAGTCCACAGTACGATATCCCTCATTGGAAAAATCCTCGCTCCATCACTCCGTGATTTTGACCGAGTGCTTGACCGAGGCAGAAAACGCATGGAAAGCGGCCTGTCCTGGTAAAGAGCTGCCAATCTGCAAAGGTGTCCAGAGAATCTGGGATGAACCACTCTGCCGCCAGGTCCACGACTGGCTTCTGGACTCTGCCTCATCAGCCTCTGAAAAAGCCCGGCTCCTGGCATGTTCAGAAAAAGAGTCCGGTTTCTAGCTCCACGCATACCCTTCGGCCCATTGCGCGACACTACTGGACAACAACTCTTTGAGACTAGCTATCGGCCTCCGCGTGGGCTCTAACATAGTGGTCCCCCATCGCTGCCACTGTGGCGTGGAAGTAGAACGTCTGGGCAACCACGGCCTTTCCTGCCAAAAAAGCGCAGGCCGCTTCGCCCGCCATGCTTCCTTGAACGACATTATCCGTCGGGCCCTTGCCAGCATAAACGTTCCAGCCGTCCTAGACCCACTTGGCCTCGCACGCGACGATGGCAAGAGGCCAGATGGTATGTCGCTCATTCCGTGGCAAATAGGTCGACCCCTAGTCTGGGACGCCACCTGCGTCGATGTATTGGCTCCGTCCCACCTACCCACCACCAAGCAGAGGGCGTGCGCAGCGGCACCATCAGCAGAGGCTGATGCAAAACGCCGCAAATACACGGGCCTTGCAGGCAACCATGTGTTTGCGGCTTTCGCAGTAGAGACGCTTGGGCCGTGAGGTCCAGACGCCCAGAAATTATACCAGGACCTAAAAAAACGGCTCTTCGAGCACACGGCTGACCATAGGGCTGGCTTGTTCCTCGGCCAAATAATTGGCATCGCCTACATTGTAGGCAATTTGTAAATCATTAAATATATTTTTTTTAGTTATAACTTTATTTATGTAGTAGTTTTTAAGTAACTACCAAATAAAAAAAAGGAAAAAATTATTATGTGAGCGAACTTAGTTTTGCTCCTGATAAAATGGAATAGACAAAGATGTAGATGACAATAGAACTTTGGTCGCACTTGCCCAACTTTATGACGAAATAAAATAATACTCGTTTTAAAATAAAAAAAGCTTGGTTACTTATTTGTTGGTAATGGCTTATAAGGTTCTCTACTATTTTTTTAATCGTTAGATTTAAGCACATCTAAAGAATCTTGAAATTCGCCGCCTTCCACTCAATTTGGTGATACCACAGTCAAAGTCGGTATACCTACTGTACCGTCTAATTAATCTGGATAGGCACACGGTAGTCACGGTACTGTCTCTGACCACATCTGCACCAAAGAGCGCAATTTCCGAGCCCTGTCCTAATAAGTGAATAACATATTGAAGTTCTATCCCATAATTGTGTTGACATAAAATTACATAGTTTGGGATTTGTCAAGACACACCCGCTTCATTGCACATGTCATAAAAAGCGTGCACGGCTAATACAATACCGATTCCAAAATCCAATTTGTTACCGTAAATAAACCTATTGAGGCTCAATAACATTATATCAACGTGTCTGGCCCGGTAGCTCGGAAGGTATGGAAGCGTGCGGGCGACACAAGTTGATGTCAAATGGGAATGATGTGGCTTCTGGTCCTAATCATGTACTGATTTGTCGGTGCGGTCCAATATCAGTTAGGCTGTCAGTTGCCAGTAGGTATCAAATGTCAGTCGAGTCAGCAGATACCTATTCTTTACACACTTAGTTACAAAAAGAAGGATTTAAATATGGTACTATAGTGCATTGTGATACAAGTGAGAATTACATCAGAGGCGGAATTATCACGCGAGCCGCAGGCGAGCGTGATAAGAGAGCCGATGATGTAATTATCAAAGCTCACGCGTTTCATACGACGTTTTTCGACACATTTTGCGAGTGGTAAAAATCCTTTTCATAAAATGAAAATTTTATATGCCTGCCATACATCATTATATTGTATACATCGCCAAGAATTTCCAGTGGCGTCCATTCTATTTATCACTTTTCTAGACACCACGAGTCAATATTTTTGTTAATAACCAACACGCACTAATAAGGTTTACAAATATTTGTGAAGTAACCTATAATGGCGCGCAACAGTTTTTTTCGTGAAGTCTGCGCAGTGCGCGTCCATGTGTTAAGGCCAAACTTAGATGAAATCTCTAAACAGTCAATACAAAATCAAATAAATATTTTCGTTTTAGAATGTTACTGATCTTTATTAAATCATGAGTTTTACTAAATTAAACGTTTTAGGTATATCATCAAAAAGATATCGTCAATCAAAAAGGTTTTCATTTAACCTAATTTAGTTTTAAGTCGTCTGTTACTAACATACTATGGGTCAACGGGTCTGAAATAAAGATTTTACTTTATTTTATTTATTTTTTTGTTTAGTCGATACGAGTAAGAATCCATTTGTCGAGAATTTTTTTTAAAAGCTGTACATTCTGTACAACCCGGTTAATTTAAGAATGCACCGTGTTCATGCATACATCTTGCTGCAAGGTGCCAACGTGACTTAATCGGGATATATAACCATAACACACAATTGTCGTAATGTTATACAATACGCGTGTTTAATATCCAGGATTATGAGCTTAAAAGCGACACAATAAGAGGTACACGTCACGATCAAATGTGTTGAAAAGACTCTTAAGTTTTTTTTTTCATACATTTCATTACATTGCGGGGCCGCACCGTGTCGGCTATTTTTTTTGATATTTCTTTGAAAAGATTGAGGACGCTGGGACCCCACGGACCAAGGCTCTCGACGCCGAATGGAACAAAGTAGTATTCGGCGCCGAGACTCTTATATTTGTTAGTTATTACCTTTTCTGCAGCCTCTGACCTAATTAAAAGAAAATACATGTACTAAAGTACTTTTAGAATAGAAGCCAAGTCACCTTATTTGTGTGCGGTCTGGTCAAAAGCCGCATTTTGGGTGCCGTTTTTATAAACGTAATCCACGGTTTGAATTTATTAATTTAACAAGGGACGGATCGTGCTACTAAAATATTAGGGTCAATTCGCTTAATTACGTTTGTCACCTTCTCCAGTATTTGTCATAATACTGTCTATAAAACAAAGGACGAAGGACGCATTTGTCATACTCAACAATGTAAGTATAATGAGTTCAACGATAGGTGTAGCTGGACGATAGCCAGAGGCAAGGGTGGGCACCGGCCCAGCGCTTCCTAGTTACTGGCAACCTAATCCTACATTACTTTTGTAAATTCCTAATGCAGATTAGGTTCCAGGAAGTAGAACAAACGATTCAGATAAATCTTAAGCCATTGTATATTGTTATTGAAGTGCCCCAATAGTTTTTCACAATCGTGTTATAATAGAGAGCTTTTTAGTCAAGTACCGTGTTAAGGCCACGAAGCTTGCTGAGTGGCCTAAGTAAGGTACGAGATTAAAAAGCTTGATTATGACAGTATTGTTAACAATACTTTTTGTACGAGTTCATTAAAATTAATAATTTAAGTCATTAATACGAAAACTAAATATCGCTTCGTAAGTACTATATTGTCTAGTTCTAATATCCGACTTCTATTACACAAGATAATCCATAGATAATCACACCACTGGCGTCCGTAATGTTGCAGTACTGTGCTGTGATTGGCCAATCACAAGGCGTAGTTTATTTTTATTTTTTTCATGCCCTGGATACAGCAGCCAGTTTAAGTAGATTTTTGACAGACGACGCGACGCTGCATCGTACCGAAACGCCATATATTGGCAATTTTGTATCGGATCAAGGACACATATTATTGAAATACGAAGTTCTATTTTCAATTTTTTTTCGATTGTCTAGAGCGTATCGAAACAGTTATTTCGGTTGTTTCGGAACTAACATAGACTATTCAATGATGAAACGAGTGACGTTGCAGTATTCTCTATGAAATCTTAATACACAGATTTTAATCGACGAGTACAAAAAAGATTTTATTAACAATGTATTACTGGCCATATCTACAGAGGGCCCGGCCACATGTCTACGGCACGGCGTCGTCACGCCGTATAAACCCGCCACGTTGCAGCGCCGCGCCGTGAGTTTCTACGGCGCCGCGTTGCATTGCATCGTTTTTCTAAGCTGCCTCGTGATAATATAATAGGCATGATGACACATTTTGAAACATTTATTATGTACAACGAATAAGATTTTTCAAGAGAATATAACAGTTAAAGTAGGAATAAATGCATTTTAATTTTTAAATTTCAAATTGGCGCTAAAACGCTTGTCAGTGTCATTGTACCGGCAATCAAAGACACCGGGTTCGATGGAAAATGTAATTAAATGATAACATTATTATAAAATATCATTAATTACAAAAAAGAACGCTGAAATCTCTGCCAAAGGTGTTTTATACAACTGGTATGGCCAACAAGCAGACGAGCCACCTGATGAACAAGGTTTAGCATTAGATATCTTCCTAACTGTTTGATAGGTACTCCATTTCAATTTGGTGCGTAATGACACCTGGCATTACTTATTCTGTGACCTGAGGGCAATCACTTAACGTTTTTAACGCGCGTATCCAACTGTATTTTTAGGGTTCCGTAATCAACAAGGAACCTTTATAGTTTCGCCATTGTCCGTCCGTCTGTCTCTCTGTGCGTCTTCGGCTTAGCTCAGTAACCCTTACAACTAGAAAACTGCAATTCGGCGTGGGTATATAAGCTTTAGTGTGGGGTATCGTTGGATAGCTTGTTCAAAAATATTATGGGCTTTTTAAAACTATTTTTCAATTCAGTTATGCGTTTGCGAGATAATGGGATTTAAAGCCCTAATTTTTGTTCCAGTCATGTCCCTTCCCCCCCTGCCGGCTAACTGGCTACTACTGGGGACGTGAAAAAATTCGTGGCAGCAGTACATTTGTCTAATTTATTTAAAACGAAAACTATCACAGTTAAGTAGACATAACTAGTTAACGAGTAGTAGACATAACTAGTTAACTGGTAAGAATTGCATTGTCATTGGAATTTGAACCTTTTGCCATGGACGGTAGAGTTGCTTTTTCACGGCACGTTATCTTCAATAGCTGAAGGCGGTCGCGTAACCGGCGAGACGACCCTATACATTGGTGTGTTATAAAAATAATCATATTTACGATTATTTACGAGGGAAAGCTATTGCAACGGAGCCCTACTGGCTCGACTGAAATTCAGTAGTCTCCGCGACAATTAAAAATAAATTAAAACAAAAATAAAAAATAAATGGTGTATGGAAAACTTGCTCATCTGCAGTTATGGGTTACTGAATTGGGAGTGAAATTAAAAATGATTAGGTCTCTTAACTGGTTTATTTGAATCGTACAGCATACAGCAAATCGGAATACAAAATCACGGTTTCAGGTACAAAATCCTTAATACACCTTAAGTATAGATAATTGCTACAATCGGTAGAGCTGTCGTGATGTAGTTAATATGTTCGAGGGTGATTTACAATTCCGTGTGCCTACTGAAATAAATGTTTGAAATAAAGTCCCTTTGTGTTTGTGCCATCATTAAGTAAATACTGAAATCTTTTTTGGTAATAAATGCTTAACACCGACTTTCACACTGAAGTCATACTGCTATGAACCTTGCAGATGTTGTCAGCGGCTGAGCATCCTTTCTCTCCTCGGTGATTACATCAGAAGGAACCTGGACCCGATGTTGAATTGAAGAAAATTGAGCTCCATCGAAGCCTCAATTAAATGGTTAAACTAATCCCTTATGGACAAGCAAATAATGTAGGGAAGGAAATCATTTCTGAACAAAGACTCCCTTCATAATCAGTGCTAAAAACTGATCTAAATCATAGCAAATGAATTTTCCCACATCCTAATTCATTTTAATACATTCTACTACATTCCCTTATCGACTGAAAAGAAACAAATTGGTTTCATTAGTATGGATCCATGTGGAACAATAACCAACACTGGATGAAATGTTTAGAAATGCTATCTTACCAGCTAAACGCTCCAAAAAATATCTGAGGCTGCATCTTGCTGGAAAGAGCACCATATGGTCAAAAATTCAGGATAACAAAATGTACTTTGCTGATTATGCAAATTTTGAAGAATAACTACTTACATTTGGCCGATGTTGAAAATACAATCTATAACACCATCTCTACTTGCACTGCCACCAGAAAAGGCTCACAAAATCTCCGTTAGTCGGTGCCGAGACCGGATTAAAATGAATATCTCCTCAGAGCCTCCATGTCAGTTCTCCTACAGCAATCCAGTTAACCTCTCTCCCTTCAAGACCTGATATTGGAATTACCAGCGCAGAAGATATCAACTAACCACTTTTGTATTTATTAAGGAATAACATTAGATTCTGAATACAGATATAATGTCCTTATTATTAAATTAATTTATTGTTCTTCTTTTTATACAATTAACAATTTAAATTAATTGTTTCATTATTTGTTATTCCTTAAAAACACTACTTTATTTCCCTGAAATTTCAATATATCTCATCTTGCTGGCAACTCTGAATAATGATTAAGTAATCCTATTGGCTAATGATTCTTTTTAATATATTTGCCAATTACTTAAATATTGCCAGCACTATGAATTAATGTTGTACCTAGAAAATATATCTAAGCAAGGAATCATTTCAGCCAATGACTTTAACGAAATTGTAGTAAATACACTATCTAAACAAGAGGTGTCAATCAAAATTCTGCCATGTTACACTATAATAAAAACCCCAAAAGCCCCTTTTAAGTCCGCATTCCGTGACAGACGGGCAACTACGGAACCCTACCCTACACACACACCTGTACTGTAATTAGTTGGTCTCCCATATATCTAAATATGTACCTAGTGTTTTCTTTTTCCCACGGCTCCCTCGATTACATAATATTAATTGTAGATACACTACATGTAGGTACTTAATTAATACTCATTATGCTCATACTATTATTTTTCATATCTCAAGCTCTGAAAGTGGGTCGTTGTTGTTCTAAAATGTGTGCTGGAAGTGATACGTTTCTGCTCTAGTGCAGAAAAGTAGTGTATTCCAGTTAGTTCTTGGCTTATAAACATTATCCGGGAACTACCTAATTCTAATAAATATCAATACTGACCCCGCCACCGACAAAGGTACCTTATAGGTACTTACTAGTTCATAGAATTCATTTTATTTCATATAAAATAAGTTTAGGTTGTAAATTCAGTACTTTTATGTTAGCTAAATATCCACTAGAGTCTATGAGGTGGTGACAAATGGAATACACCCACAATGCTTTTTTAAATGGTGGGTACACACTGAGCAAACGAACGACCAACGAACGCGAAGCATTTATGTGACAGCTATTTGTTAGAGTGGGATACATAGCCGTTCGTTGGCTTGGTGTGTAAGGTAAACTATATTAACTATAATAATGAATGATAACTGCAGTGATCGTAACTTTTGTAGAATTTTTGGTGCCGCGCAGTAGTGTTGTTAACGGAATTGGTATAAAGAATTTCAATCATAAAGCTTAATTAGCGTTAACAACGTTAATATTAACCTTTATTAACAATTTTGACTGATATCGTCTATGCCAATTCCGTTAAGAGGCCGCAGTAAGCTCGGCCGAATTTCACCTTCCCATACAAACGTAGTTACGCTCTCATTTTAAAACTACGTGTTGGATTGTGACGAAACTTTGCATATACAATGACATGAGGTATATCTATGTCTGTAATTAGTTTATATGGTTCCAATTTATAAAACAAAGTAAATACAGCAAAAACTAGTTTTGTATGAAAAACTTAAATTCGCTGTATTTTTTTTATTATGGTATCTGAAGCTACATAAACTAATTTCAGACATAGATATACCTCATTTTATTGAACATGCAAAGTTTCGTTACTATCCAACGCGTAGTTTTAAAATGAGAGCGTAACTACGTTTGTATGGAGAATCGAGCTTACTGCGGACTCTTAAGAACACTACGCTGCACCAAAAATGATACAAAAGTTACGATCACTGGTATCTGTCATTGAGTTTATCCATTGGTCCATATGGTCCATTGCTTGCACTACCGCTAAAATCATTGAAGATCACTGTTTAATTAGACTGTAGTTTACGCGGGTTGACATCTCTTGAAGGGAAGGAGATGGGTACGTACTGAGCATTTTGTATATTATGTAATAACGAAAATAATGTGTTAATCACGGAATGCTGTACGCTTACCATGAGTTGGACAATGACGGGTTACGCTAACGAGTATTGAGTTTTCTATCTGTGCATCTCTATTGCACTTTGACAGTACGAGCGGGATGCACAGATAGATAACTCGATACTCGTTAGCGTAAGCAGTCATTTTCAAACTCATGGTAAGCGTACTGTAAATATTTCGGGTATATCCGATTAAGTTTTCAAACTTCTAACCCAGTTAAACAACATGTCATCCATAACAAGAAGGGAGTTAAAAGTTTGAACATATCGAGTTAAGTAAACAATGATATTACATAATATATGTGGTATGTTGTATTTGATGTGAATAGAATTCAAATAGATGTTTATCGCTAAAATCGCCCGTGATTATCTTCATTTCGATTGATGCTTGCTATTATTAGTTTGTTTCGTAAATTCTATACTCTATTGAACTACTTACGGACTAAATAACGTGTATTTACTTACAATAAAGGTACCTACAGCGAACACGTGCATAACGTACCAATAGCTGAGTTGTCTGGTCAACGAGTGTAAAGTTTATTTACAATCCAAAGATTATATTTATCTAGAATGAAAATAGCCAGTCCAATTTCACTAATTCGTCAGGAAACATGAAATCCTGGAGCGGCACATATCATACTTTGTCATTGACAGAAGGGGATATTCCAAAGACATCGCTACTTTTGCGATGAGAGACAGTGTTGTCGGCTGGTTTCCACACATACCTTGAATCAAAGGATATCGTTAATCCCTCGTCTAGTTAGAATTTCAATATCATTTTAAAATCAACGACTTAAGAAATTAGGGATATATCCTAACTGGAGGACGAGTAAAATTCTGAATGTAGAATGGCGCCCCTGGAGTAAGAAAAATAATTTTAATTGTTAATATGTGATTAGAAGCGAGAAACGGAGAAGGCTGCACGCGGCTATCACGCGACGGCGCGCGAGCTCACTCGATTTTTCTCGCACTATCTATCGTCTCTCTCTTATTAGAACACACTTAGAACAACAGGTATAGTGCGAGAAAAATCGAGAGTATGTCGCGTCCGACCATGATAGATGAGCTGTATAATGAAATCGAAGGAGGAAACGTCCACACGCACGGGTCGCGAGTCGCGGCGCGTCGCGCAGCATCTCGGATGTCGCGAGCTAATTCCGCACGCCCGCTCTGAATCGCTAATGAACTGCCACCATCTGTATTCTGCGCCACCGCCACCACGCAAGCCATAAATGTACCTAACAAATCGCTAAAAATACAAAATACCACAAGGGCACCTCATGGTCGATGTGACCTCACTTTAATCAAATAAAAAATCGGCCAATTGCGTGTCGGGCCACGCGCAGTGTAGGGTTCCGTAGTTGCCTGTCTGTCTTAGTTACATCGACACGCGCGCTCCAACTAAATGTTGCGGTTCGATCGGCCGAATATGTACGAAAGTCGGCCTTTCTTAGTACATTTTAAACTAGTCGACTAGCACTAGCTCGACTAACTAATATTCGGTAACAAGTTATGCCTACTTAGCCGTGATAGTTTTCCTTTTCAATTAATTATGAATACTTAAAAAATAACGATTTTTCAGTAGTTGCCATCTAGCCGGCAGGGAGGGGGGGGGGATAGTATTAAAATACGTGCGTAATATTCAAGATGTAATCGAGAGAATGACCTGTAGTCCAGGCAATCAACTGACAACTTGTATGGAACAAAATGTCAATTTTGGAAATAATTTATAATAGCTTATTTTTTCTGTGTAACGGATTTATTATCAACTAGCTTTACCTGCGACTTCGTTTGCATGGTTATGTAGGAGTTAACGCATTTCTTCTCTTGGAAATAGGACACATGCAGTTCTAATTTTAACCTATCATGTAAAACTTTCAATAAACCTATATATTTTAGTTAAAATGACGTTAAAACCTGTCACTCTGATATTTAAATTATTAAGAAAGGGACAGAACACGTGTTATTCCTATCAGAGGTATTTTAAGTTTTATGAATAATTGGGTAAAAGTTTAGTAGATGTCTGTGGCAAGAGATTTAACAGGTAGGACACACGTGTAGTATTAAATGTTTATTGAGGGTGTCTATCATTTTATCGAAACGCATTACGTCGATTTACATTTCGCTGAAAACTATTCCACGAATTTCATTTCGTTGTATTTCTTGTTCACATAATCGTCAATTCATAGTTTTTTATTTCATCGAACAACTTTTCATCGTTAATCGTTTCGAATTTGTCTCAAATCGTAGCGTAACGATTCATCGAATTTACTTTTCATAGAATAGTCAGTTGTGTATAGTATTAATTTACCGAAACACGGTCCAATGTTGGTACGTTCCATATATTTTTGTTGCCACGATCAATATTTCATATTTCTACTAAGCTGTTTACCTATAGGTCATTTAGTCTAAGTATATAATACCTAATGGATAAAATGAGTCCACATTGACTCATATACGCTTCATATACGATATAGACGTAATATTAAGCCTAAGTAAGTAATATTAAAAAACGGTTCTGGCGCTTCGCCGGCCGCTACCGCGGCACGCTCGCTACGCTTTCTCGGCTCGCGCACTATAGGATCACAGTTCACCTAACACTCCTCCTCGCTTCGCTCGTCGTCGTACCTACACTGGCCTGCCTTAGAGTAGAATAGGAAGGTAATCCGATATCGAGAGGGAGAGGTGGGTAGGATTAGAGCTCTATGTATACGTCCATAGTCTCGGTGAAATGAACCTACCCAGTTTGTTGAAAGGTAAATATTATCAAGTGACAAACACTGATGAAACGATTTTATATGTAATAAGAATTTTGGGAACTGAAACTAATGTTAAAACAAAATTATATTAACGGCGATTCGATGAACGACTATGTCGATGAACAAATAAAATATTGAAGTGAAATTCGATGAGTTCATTTTTGTGTAAATGGTAATTCGAGCAAATGTATGAGCGATCTAACGAAGTTCGATGAATGATTCCTGTGTGACGATGAAATTCTGCGAAAAGTGTTATGGGAAACGATAATCGATGAAACTATTTTCGGTAAAATGATGGATTCCCGTTTATTGATCTTCTTTTCTACATATTTTTAACACTGTGTTATGTTAATATATTATAAAAACGTGATGGATGACCGAAATGATCTTGAGTTCTTGAGTCACTCCGACTCTCAGATAAAGATGTGTTTAGGAATTAATAATAGATAATCCTTTCGAGTACCCATTGACCGGTAAGTGTTTACGTGGAACAAAAGATCTCTTTTTAATTTGACAACAGACGGCCATTTATATTTTCCAAGCTATACCTAACCACTAGGTAAGGTCTACAACTATAACGCGAGTCCGAGTCCCTTCCTAATAAAGGAAATTATTAAAAATGCTAAAGCAATATGTTTATTTTTATTTATTACTATAATAAACGTTATCTTATCTTATCTTATCTTTTTCATATTGCAATGTTTCAGATTGCACTTTCACATTCTGGCAAATCTTGTGTATGTTCCCGCCCTTGCCAACATAATAATGTGTGTTGCAGCCTTTATGATAAAAGTATTTTTCTCAAAAATCATCGGCAAAGTTGACTTTATTGGTAAAAAGTCAGGACGTGAAGTGCATAGTTTATGGTTAGTCAAAATTTTAAAAATAAAAAACCTTGCCGGCTCGATTTTGCTCGACTACAATGTTGCATACAAATTCCATTATTTGTCGTGGTACAAACTTTTAAAAAAGTTAAAACGGCCATATAAATAAAAGGCATAGGTCCTAAACAGCCACAACAGAAGATCAGTAGCTGTGACTTATCGCGACTTTTAAGTTGTCTCAAATAACTTATGGTGACGACCGGTTAGCCTAGTGGGTAGTGACACTGCCTACGAAGCTGAAGGTCCTGGGTTCGAATCCCGGTAAGGGCAAATGTTTGTGTGATGAGCATGAATATTTGTTTCTGAGTCATGGATATTTTCTATGTATTTAAGTATTTATATGTATTATTATATATATCGTCGTCTAGTACCCATAACACAAGCCTTATTGAGCTTACTATGGGACTAGCTCGATTGGTGTAAGATTGTCCCCTTATATTTATTTATTATTATTATTTATTAGGTGAACTGCGACCCTACATCGCGCGAGCCGACCGACCGAGCGACGACGCTGTAGCGTCCGGCGAAGCGCTATTACCGAACACATAATTTTTTCCTAGTTGAATATGTATTTAATTATTGCCGCTAATTCCCCTGGGTGATCGGGTTCAAGTGATTAACGTGGATAACGTGGAAGATAAATAGATGTAAATAAATGAGTAAACTAAGTATACGTGCATATCAGTTATGTTTTGCCGTAATACTTGTATTTATATTTTTATTGTATAGTTCAAGGGACTAGTATTTTAGCTACCCAATTAAGAAAAATGCTCGAAATCTTAAAAGAGCCTGATTGCTGAGGCCTGGATTGGCTTGACAGACGAATAATAGGAGCAGGAATACGAATGCGAGTTCGTAAGGGATTTTGTTTTTATTTACCGATAATGTCTTTCTAAAATTAACGGGGTCTTACACAGGAGGGGTCAAAGACAACTGGCGAAAAGTTTGATTTAAGTAACTATACCTACGCTTCACAAACGACAAAGAAGCAGTTGCAGAAAATAGAACGAAACGAGCAAGTCGGGACATTCGGATATTAAGGCATTATAGCTCTTAATTCTAAAGGACATCTGCACAAAGTTAGACTAGGAAGAAGTCAAGACGTGCTTCGATGAAACTGGTTAATGTGTACATTTGGATTCAGGAGGACAGCACTCTAGCCCAGCGAAACGTGGGGCACGAGAATGACATGACACAACGCGATGCATAAGTAGCCCTCCCTTCCTCGCTAATAGCTTAGCAGGTATGATTGCGGTACCGTCATATCTAGGCTAGATGTGTATTATTCTTGATGGATTCACTGGAAACAGAAATAACACAAAATATAGTATCCACAATCAGTTTAATGAACATTTAAGTTTTAAACACTACACAATAAATGTTTATCGTCCTGACACTTCAATAAAACCTTACTATTACGTTCATCAAACCATTAAACCCCTTTTGTGTTTGTATCTGTTCACTTTGTACTTTGAAGTTGAGAGAAAGGGACCAGGGTGAATTGCAAAAAAATTGTACATTCCATAATTGGAAAATGTCCTCATACTTCAAAATTCTATAAAAAAATAAGTATTCAAGTAACATGTATTCCAGATATGATTTCACGTGGTCTTGTTCATAGTTTAATAGGATTTGCACAGTTTTATATTATAACTATAATAAAAATATTTTTTCACCTCAGCAGCTCGAACAAGCATATTTTGCTGCGTGAAAACAGTGTGCAAAATGCGACACTCCGTGAGACAAAGTAACTTTTTAATTTTGGTGCATAGCACTGACATTTCGTCGTATGGGGTCTTAGTATGGGGTCTATTACAAGTTCAGAATATTTGAACTTTATTAGCACTGTCACTTTCATTCCTTTACGAAAAAAGAAAATGGCAGACATAGGTCGATGCATAGTTCGACCATAGAATTTCAAAGTAGACCCCCAAAAAAGCGGATACAACTAACACGTTCGACAACTCAACAAGTTTAAATTGCCAAAATAATTATACAAAGGAATTTTAAATTGAAGAATATATAAATAAAAGATCTCAGAAAAAACTTCATTTTTCATAACAAATAGGTAAACACGATATTTATTATGCTCGCTAATTAAAAATTCTAGTTTAAACAATTTAAATTCTATGAACGTATACCACAGATGCAGTTTCCGAACGCAAGCGCGGGGCCCCGCCCCTTTTAAAAAGTTGCGCGCTGTTTATTTGTTTGAGATTTTATTATGTAGAATTTATTCGCCATTCTTGCGTTATTGATATTGGTTTTAAATATAAAAAATAAAAGGATATATCAATTCTCTATCTAACTAGGAAATATAGTGAAGTCAGTGACGTGACGAAGGCAGTATTTTAACAACAGTACGGCTAGTTTTTGGTGTGCACGCGAGATACACGTAATATACTAATGTGTGCCTTTTGTGATAATGATAAATATTTCAAAAATATCTCGAAGATATTAGTAAAATCTGTGAATTTTAACAATAACACGGTTAGTTTTTAGTGATGTGTTAGTGTCACGCGACACTCGTATACTTAGATACTGAAATATCCTTTGGTTTCTCGCGCCTTGTCTCGCCATTCTAGTATTGAATAACGGCGCGGCCGGCGCCCAGGAGTTAAAACAAGGAGTAACTAACGCCTAATTAAGTTTTCTTCCTGAATAATCTTGAGACGAATAGGTACGTATGATACTATGATCTATTTTTTGATGTGAATATGTGCTCACTGCTGAGGTGAAAAGTTGTATGTGTTACTCGAGAGCAAAGTATTTGCATCTCGTGCTTTTGAGTCCTTCGCTGCGCTCAAGATTCAAACTTTGAATCACTCGCTACGCTCGTGATTCAATTTTGGAATCTTTCGCTTCCTCAGGACTCAAAATTAGCACTCGCAGCAAAAACAAACTTTGCTCTCTTGTTGCACAAATAACTATTAAATGCATTAAAAGAAAAAAAATGATTTCTACTCCCATACAAAATATACCTGTCTTTTGTGTAACACACAGTAAACAAAAAATCATAACTTTGATTTAAACAGCTCTGGCCAAGAAATTTGCTTGTGGTCTGTTTAATACCACGTAAAACATCAAGGGAGTTGTTTTTCAGGTCTCTAGAACAAATATTTTACATCAATATCTTAAATCAAAGTTCGGGGAAGGATTTCGTTCTTTTGTGTGACGTCAGCTGTGTAACGCGATATTTCGCATTTTGACGTAGCAATGAACGCATCCGCAACGTTTTTAAGACTGGCAACTCAAAGCGAACTGCCAAAGTAATCGCACGCGCCGGTAGCCATATTAGTTTTTGTGCAGTGATACTAAACAGTGCTTCGGAGGATTTTTTCGCAAATTTCAAGATATATTGTGTTATGCTTAAAACAGGTAAGTGAATTGTCTTCTACTTAAATGTTTACTTAGTTGAATGACGAAAATAGTGGGTAAACAGTTAAGCATTTCGGAGTACTTGAATTCCATTAATTATTTCTTCTACACGTGTTAGAACAGTGTACGACAGTGATTTTAGCTTTTTTTGTGTAACGTTTCACACAAAAACGAACATTAGGGTTCGTTCATCTTGGTAGATTAGTACAATATTTTATAATTTGAAAACATTAAAATTAACCTTTTTTTTGAATTAATATATTATAATATTTAGAATATATAATAAAGTACTGTCTAAGCTACACAAAAGAAACCCAATCGTCCCAACTTTAGTATCTAACTCAGGATAGTGTTTTGTTTTCTGTAATAACTAAATTATAAATATTTTTGAATGTTTGTCGGTAGCGGAATACGCACAGCTGTGTAGATTATGTTTCAATTTACGGCCGCGCACGATATTGACGGGCGACTCGTGCAGCGAGTGTTCACGAAATACAGACAATGATTTGCACAATACAAATGTAGCAATTTAGCGTTTATTTTACACTTCTTGCTTCGTGATAAGGCGAAATATTTTGGTATACATATCTTTGACGTCGGCTGTAAATGTCGTACCTCATCAATAGGCCTCCCCTCCCCATTCTTACTCATCCTTACCTGCTAACTAAACAAAATTTTGTGACTTCGCAATCACACAATGCTACATGTAGTTTTAGGTATGCAAAAAAACCATAAATGCAGTAAACTTGTGTGATTGTCAAGTTGCAGAAGCCAGCAAACAAAGGTTAATAAGAATGCCTGAGACTTGGTACCACAAAATATATCACAACCTTTTACGACGAAAGAGTTTCGAGACATGGCCTCTTTTTTACGTGGGATACTATATATGATAATTTTTTGAAATGAATAAAAAAAAACGGTCAGGTGCGAGTCTGACTCGCGCACCGAGGGTTCCGTGCAAACTAACAATTAACTCAAGGTAAAGTAAAAGTCCCAATATATTTGTTAAATTACTTATTTTAACCCAACACAATAGAATTCAATTTCAAACAACGAGTAACTTTTACACCAAGACAATTGAATCGCGATCTTTTTTTGACCTGCTATTGAAAATAAATATACGCGTCCCAATCCCAACCCCATTAATTCTAGAAAAATCTTAACAGCGCGAATGGATTCTGCGCCATCTATCGGCCCCATTTGTTACTAACGTGCAAGGGCAATCGGCTTAGCATATTTGTTGGTATTTTAGCGATTATTGTTTATCATGTGAACTGATCTCGATTATTATTGTTTTATTTGATAGAGAGTACTTCTATTTATAGTTTTATAGGAATTTCAAAACAAAAAAAAACTTATAAAGTTGATTAAATTGCAAATCTAACTAGGAAATGATTTTTGAAAATAAAACAAAAAATATGCTAGATACAGAAAAAAAAACTTTTCCCGTAATATATATATAATATATATATGTTTATCTTAATCGCAAGTAATTATTTCAAATTTTTCGCTTGAATAACTTCGGAGATAAGGGGAGGGTATGGTATTTTTTTTTACATTTTCCTTCATAGATCAAAATTTTCCGAGTGTAGAAAAAAAAACTGCTTCAAAAAGAGCAACTCAAGCCCTTTCGAATGATACCCCACTTGACCCTATAGTTGAATATTTTTTTTGCCCCCTCCTCATATTCGTTAGTTTTTAAAGAAAAATTAAATGTATATTTAAATTTTTCATTTTCCATGCACGCGGATAACTCTCATTTATAACCATTCCAAGTTTCAAGTTGATAGCTTGAGTACTTCGTGAGATATTTCACTTTGTGACAGACAGACAGACGAACGGAGTCGCACCATAAGGGTTCCTTTGTTACCATTTTTGGTACGGAACCCTAAAAATATGAAAGCGAAGCGAACCTTTGATTTCAAAACTGTGGTAGGTATTCATTTATTATTTCTTGAAATAAGGACTTTTTTCTTCTAATAAGAAAGCGGCTTTATAAATTCCTTTGTGTAACTTTCTTGGTTTTTGTGTAACATTTTTGTGAATATTCCATTGTGTTACGTACAATTTTTTTGCAATTCACCCACCAATCATATTTTAGATAACAGAGGTATATAAAGTTGTATAAATAAGGGGGTTATATTCAGCACCCAAATACCTACCTTTTAGATAGCTTACTGTAAGTTTAATTTCCTATCTTATTAAGGGACCGCACTCCATTATTTACTAAACTTTCTTCTACTACTACTAAACTTTTACTTTAACTTCTTTGCTTTAAAAAAAGAATTTAAAAAATCCAATGCAGAATTTAACTTTTTTTTTTGTTAGTCTTCTAAATTTTTCCTATCTTATTTATAATCAGTCTACCGAAGGGTTGGCTTTGACTTGGCGTAATTAATTACAAATACAATAATAACGGTTGAATAGGTTATTAGTTATTATTCCTACATAATAAATATAGGTAAAAATAAACTAAAGAGAGCGCTTTCGCAAACGTGCCATCACGCATGCATTTCGTGTACAGTCAGCATCAAAAGTAACTGCACAAACGGAGACGTCAAAAGTCTTTATTAAAAGGGAATAAGAGCGTTTGACGTCTTCGATTGCGCAGCTACTTTTTATGCTGACTGTACCTCTCGAGCTACAACTTCAACCCGTCGCATCCTAAGATTTGACTTTTGAGACTGGCACAATGACGTATTGACGTGTTGTGGCTAGCTTAAATCGATTGTCGTAATAAAATAAACGATTATGATTGATGATGGCTTATAAACTAAATTGATTGCATGCTTGTGTAGCTTTTGTGTGCTTTTTAACAAACTATACAATTAGGTAAAATCACTTCTGATTTGTCGAATGCAATTTGAGCAATTTACCTTATCTTATACCATTGAGTAAAAAGAATATTGCCGTGTTTGTTATGTTAAGTACTTATTTTTGCTGTGATATCGCTATTCGCAGTAAGATGCAACCGTGACGATAACAAAAGCAGGCGCGGGACACTCCGCGATTATACGTTCATCGCTACAAGTACATGCCAGTGCCCCAACGTTGGGGAACCGGCATGTACTTGTAGCGATGAACGTCGACGTCGTCAGAGGGCCATGAATTTTAATGTTTTGGCTGAGAAGAAAGCGCCTTTTGTAAAGATCAAAGGAGTGTCCCTTCTGTACTGGTACTATTATCTATTCTGTGACAAAAGTATAAAAACTTCAAAGCAAGCTCAAATCGACCAAGTATACCCACTTAAAGTGCGTTTTTAGCAGCTCAATGTAAAACAACAGCTAATCATAATCAATAAATGCCTGTAAAATTGTGGAGACACTTTTTGCAACTGAATTCTATTTATTATATATTACCTACTTATATTAAATATTATACCCTAAACCGGTTTACTCAAATGACAACCGATAGTCGGTTGTCATTTGAGTAAACCAGTTTAACAATAAAACGTTGTATAACTTCACTTTAGGTACCTATAGATATTCTAAATAATTTACTTTTCTCGAACATGCAATGAAATGTCGTCGTTACGTGCGTGCGTCATAACAGGCTTCGAAGTATCACATTTCGGGCGCTACAATTCGAGTGAACTGTAAAGGAATTTCATACAAAATTGAAGGCCTAGGCCGGGAAATACATATTTTTTTAATTTTAATCTAAATATGGCGTCTGTGTTCATGAACAGGCTAAACAGCTGAATTATATTTTTTCAATTTTTTTTTAGTGGCTGAATGGTTATCTGACTATCGGGCTATCGGACGGAAAATATCTGCGTTAATGCCTATTACATACGAACTGATATTAAGAATACAAATCTGTATGATTCAATGTGTTGATGAATATTGTCTATTCGTAAGTCACCAGAGACCATAATATTTCAAAACCCCAGCATTTATTTTATTTATATCCTCTGCATTTATTATACTTGTTATAGAATTTAAGATTCTCATTATCAGTTTGTGTATAATGGCCCTAATAGGGTCTATTCGAACACAACACACGCGTAATACGGACGACTTCCGTAATAAAAACATCATGGAGGGAAAATTAAAAGTCTTTTGTCGTGTAGCTGGATTTTATATTTGTGGTTGTTACTTATAAATAAAATTTCAAAATGAGTTCCGATGATAACAGCGACAAAGAAACACTGCATAACTTGTTGCCGCCAAAATCAAAGGACAAATACATAAACACAGGTTGGTTTTTGAGTGGTGATATATTTTATTTCATTGCATACGTTTGAGAAAAGCACTATACATGCCTAGCCGTGAAAAGGGATTACCGGCTTCGTATTCACCCGGCAAGCCCTTCTTTCCCGCTGCAGTAATGTACTATTAAAAACAAAGGTTTTAACCAGGTTTTAACCGACTGCCATGACCTTGCAAGAACATCTAAGTATTTCCGTACAAACAGAGCGAAAGCTAGGCGTTTGCTAAAAAGTTGCTGATGGGAGTATCAGCCAACATCAACATCCCTGTAATTACCCAACTTCAAAAAAGGAGGTTCTCAATTATGTTTTTTTTAACATTATTATTATTATGTTTGTTACCTCAGAATTCCGTCATTCATGAACGAAATCGTAAAATGTTTTTTGTTTGTAGGTATATAATAACGTGAAGACAAAAATCAGTGGCGGTTACTCCACCGACAAGAGCCTAGCTCTTAAATAGATGATGAGTATACCTATAATAGGTTTCCAGATTGGCCCCATTAGTTTTAAAAATCCATTGGTATGATGGGATCTATGGGGAATTCAGAGAACTCCTCAAATATATTAGGCCCGCATGTATTAATTTTGGTATTTTCTATCACACTCGTGTATTTACACCCTTAAATCATGTGGGTGGTTTGGCGGAGTACTGTATTGAAGTCGGTTCAAACATTTTTTTAGAGTAAAAATATATTGAATATGTAGAAAACGGTCAATGATAAGTAGTCTCTCCTTAGGTCCTATGTCCATGCACTGAACATATTTTTATGAAATATCCTATCTTGGACCGGAAAAAACACCTCTGCCTATTGCAAATAGCAAATGTACCTCTGCCGATTCAATGAATGGAGACAGATAAAGTTAACAGCCGTTCGAATGGTGGTGGCCATCTTGCTAAATACCAAAAAAAAGGTAGGGGTATCGACAGCGTGAACTTTCATCCAAACGTTTTTCGAATGCGATTTATATGAGAAATGTTATACATATAATGATAAAATAAAGGACCAATTATGTCTACTTATGAATCATTTTATTTTCACGGTAATAAGATTATGTGATTGGCAAAATTAAACAATATGTGAGCAGGAGTTTCTTTTGTAACTAAACAAAGTAGATAGGCCAAATTGTTTTTTTGATAGTTATTCAGTATTGTTAACCGTGTCTTGATGCCTTACTATAAGTACGCTTTTCTTAGGATTAGAAATACGGTAAACAAAGAAGCAGTAGTAGGCAACCTTTTCTGCTTGGGATTAATATTAGATTTTACGAAATCCTTAGCAGAACGAGAATTTAACAGGCCTATATTAGTTATTTTGTATATTTCTTATGTAATAAATAAAAAGTGCATATTTCCACATCAGTTTATTATGTAAATAAAATTATGTAAGTAGGTACTTGAACCTACTTATCACAAAGCTATGCTTTTAAGTACGATATGTGGCGATTACGCGGTGGGTGTATCTGCCGGCGGCCTCCTCGAAAAATTTATACTTATCGATAGACTATGTAATTTAATACCAGAACGGCTATCACGCGACGGTGCGCGATCTCTCTCGATTTTTCTCGAACTATACGTTTCTTTCTTATTAGAACACTTAGAACAAGAGGTATAGTGCGAGAAAAATCGAGAGGGCTCGCGCGCCGTTACGTGATAGCCGTGCAGAGCGAACAGCAAGAAGTAAGAGTAGTTGAGGTGCTTCGTCAAAGAGAAAAAAAATATTGCACTCCTGCCACTTATTTACCTATTAGTCATCTGAAGATGTTGTGTCATCAGACTATCCACCAACATTAAATACGAACTCTTCAACCGTGTTATAGATTTGCTGATCTAAATGCATCATGTTATCTTCATAAATTTTAATGTTAATTAACAAATAGATAATCTCGTAATCTGAATTCAACAATTTGTTGATTACCAAGAAAACAAGAAAAATAACGTGATACGATTGTCAATTTTTAAAATGTCTACAGTAAAAAAAACGAAACGATCGTTTCAAACCTCTTCTCCTTTAGGTTTTTTTTATTATACAAGCATTCCAGAACTAAATAGCGAAATTTAAAGTAAAATAGTAAAAAAATATATATATTGTTGTACTTAAGTATTATTTAGATATAAATAATGAAAACACTTCTATCATTTTAGGGTCTACAACAATAATGGAAGTCTTTTTAATGGCTGTTCGAGGTACTTTGGCAGTTGTGTTGTGTGGCATAAAGTGCTTGAAGCCTGCATCACACTAGCGCGGCCTGGCCACGGCGGCCAATTCTAAACTTGTCCGCCGCTGTCAAATTTACTATTGTCCGCCACCGCAGGCCGCGCCAGTGTGTGGCAGGCCTTAGGCCTCTCACAGACTGTCGCGGCCTGGCCGCGGCGGACAATAGTAAACTTGTCCGCCGCTGTCAAATTTTCTATTGTCCGCCACCGAAGGCCGCGACTGTGTGTTGCAGGCCTTATTCTTCTTTCTACTGCTAAAAAACGCACTTTAATACTTGCCGTTTTTATGAATAATGTTTTTTTTAAGAAACAGTGCTTATATTATAGATATACTTACATAGACTCACTCAACCAGCAAGCTAAGGCTGATTTGTGAAAAGGGTAAAAGTAATAGGTTTCTTTTTGAACCTAGCCATGTCACTGATTTAAAATGGAACTATGAATTTCTTTTACTCGCAAGGAGTACTCTTTGACAACAGACGTTTCTAACGTCATCAAATGTCACCGATGTAACACAGCAAAGAAGGGGCCATCCATAAATTACGTCACACGTTAAGGGGGAGGGAGGGGGTCGACGAAGTGTGACATTGTGTGACAAGGGGGTGGGAGGGATTATAAATTCCGTGACGTCACATTTAAAATCTATTATAATCTAAGTGTTAAAACACGAACTTTAAACTATTACTTTACGAATACCTCAAAAACATATACATATGTGTAAATATAAGATGCCAATTATTTTGTCGACCACTCGCTCTACTAGTGTTAAGCGCCGACCGCCTAGGCGCCCTTTGATAAATGCCGAAAAACGCATTGCGCCTAGCCTAGCGGTGATTTCTTTGTTTCTATTTCATTTGACCACTGACTTTCACGGATGAAACAACGTCGTTCTTAGTTCTGCTATTTTATGATTTTTACTTACGAAACAAGTTTTAAAAGAACAAAGAAAGTGATTTTGGTAATTTTGATTTGTTAATTTTATTAAAAAATAATTTAAATAGAAATAAATAAAACTGACTTCGGAACCGCTTTTTTCATTCAATAATTTCTAAATGTAAATTTACAAAATATGTGACGTAGCACTAGGGAGGGGGGGGAGTCTCACAAATGTGACCAGCTGTGACAAGGACGGGGGGGAGGGGGAAAAAATCATGAAATTTGTGTGACGTAATTTATGGGTGACCCCGAAGCACTATACAAACAGCAAGGAAGAGAGCAATGTCAGAAAGCTTATTTCGAATATAATTGAATATTTACAGCAGAAAAAGGATGCCGGATTATCTAGTATTTCTACATATAACCAATGTCTTGAAATTGGTTGTTGACATGACCGGTACTGACATTTTATAGTGCGGTCGTAGGTATTGATTAAACTGGTGATTGGATTTAAGCAGACAATTCTTTTCTCATTAAAATATAGTATTGAAAATGTAAGACTAATATGGAAAAAGGTCCTTTAGTGGAATCCCAGACGAATGTTACCTATACAACGTGTCCCAAAACTCAACGATAAGCCGGCACCAGAGGATGGAGCTGCTTATGATTAGTCGAGAAAAAATAAGGAAAAAAATATATCTCAAATATTTTAGAAATTACAGAAAAAAAATGAAATTCATCGAAAAAAAAACATACTCAAATATTACTGTTTTTTTTTTTGTTTTTGGAAACTTAAGTAGCCCTGCTATCTAACAAAGTTCTTAAAAATACCATAATACATGTAGTTTTTACACAAAAAATAATCAAAATTCATTTTGTCCCTACAATTTTGAAAGATTTTTTCTTACAGTCCACTTTCAATCATCATGGTGTAAAAAAATAGTATTGACACCACTATGGCAATTATTTTCAAAAGATATATATATATATTTTTTTTAGGTATATTTTTTTCCTTATTTTTTCTCGACTAATCATAAGCAGCTCCATCCTCTGGTGCCGGCTTATCGTTGAGTTTTGGGACACGTTGTATAATTGAGGTCGGCAGTCGGCGGTCTTCAAGCGACACATCAGAGTCCGGAGTGTTCGGAGTCACAATCTGAAAAATACTTAAATATAGAATACGTACTTGGAACTAGATATGGATGAATAGGTATTTATTATAAAGCATAGAATTTTTACATTCAACAAATAACAGAATGCCAATACACACTGTCCCGACTATACATGACGAATGCACAGTATTGCCATTATATTATGCGGTTTACAGCGACACTACAAGTATACTTCAGGGTTAAATAGAGACTTGTCGGGTACAACCTAGAAATACTATGAATTTAGGTCTAATTCCAATTATAAATTACCATATCTTTTAAATTTATTTGGCACCTTTAAATAGTACCCTTTTATTTGATTTATATGCAAGTATCACAAATAATTATATTATCTAATGACCCCTTGCGAATTTGCTCGGTACCATTTTAATAAATAGACTGTGCCTACGACTATCACTCACATCATCGAAAATAAAAAGTATAGTAATGCAGTTTGGTCGACGTCTAAGTTTAAAATTAGAAACAAAAGAGGAATAAGTATGTTTGGTTATCTACTGTGTTATATAGTACATATAGCAATGACAAGGAAATCGGATCTAGGCAACCCTGAAATTCTTTGAACGATCAACAATGCACCTTGTACACGTTCATAACAAATATACATTGTTAATACCTATGGATATATTTGGAAAATCGAAATCTGGTCAGTTGTGCAAAATTTCTCTCTTCGTTTATTTAGGTTATTATCGCGTGTAAGAGAAACAGATTTCCTCATTTTGTCGTGGATTGGTAATGTCCAGAGCAAAAATGCTACAAAAGTTACGATCACTGGTAATGTCCTACATCCAATGCCTACTCGGAGTCGGAGTACATGTGGTTCCAAATAGTGCTGGGTCCAGCCGATCAGACTTTTCATCTAGTTTGCGGAGTGAGCTGCGGGACGCGTTGTATATAATATTGCTAGGTACGAGTAAAGCGCATTACAAACGATGCAATTTGAGGGATGCAGCTAAGATATAGAAATATGTATGGCTGTTTCGTTTTAATGATATCTGCATCTCTGTTGGTTATTGTGATAAATTGTATTGTCTGTGAATGTATAATTCTCTACGCTGAATATCATTAGACTCAACAATTAAAGTTTGCGTTGTACGCTACGGAGTACTCAGTCGTAACGCCTATAACTATCACAACACATAATTTTAAACATGTCTACAATTATTTAGCCCAATTTTACCTGTTATGATTATAATAATATATAATGGTTTAATAGTAAAATTACATGTTATACAGTACATGACAGGTTGTGAATTATTAACTTTATAAACTGCTGGCTATGGGGACAGGTGAAAAAACATATTATACGCTACTAAATCGACGTAGGGCAGTAAAAAGCTCAGGTGGAAGCACACAGTAATTTTTAAGTGATATCATATGTATAAGGTATGAAATCTATAAAACTTAGTCAATTGAGCAGGATGAGAAATATACATATATGTATAAGTATACGTCAATTGGTACTATATATATTAATCATTGATTGTTATAAGTTCATTAAATTATTTTTACCATTATCAGCATGGCGCCTAGACATAAGTTTTACCGCAATGAGTAGTTTTTTAATACTTTCAATAACCGTCATTTAAAAGACAGATTACTACAATGAGGTAAACGCCAACGTTTCCCTCATCCATTCTGAAACAAGCATTCTCCAAGCGCGATGCCTTCAGAAATCAATCCGGGCATTTATACGAAGACACCCCCGGTACATTGACGAAGCCACGCTGATGGACCTCGAAGTCTGAGTTGTTACGCATCTGGTTAGCGACGGATTTCTCCTGGGCCAGTGGATGCCAGGAGCCGAGCGTGCAGTGCCGGTCCTTTTGGTCCGAGTAGTAATGGCAGCGAGCCGTGGCCCGTGCGCTTGGCACGTACTCGAACATACGAACAGTCTCACAGCGGGTCAGCGTGAACCATAGTCCTGAAAACGCAAACATTTAGTCGTCACTTCCAGCTAACGAGTCATGTTATTTGCCATTGGTTTGTAAAAATATATGCCATGCCCATTTATGTGCCGCCTTTACCAAAAATGCATTGTTGCGTAGCATGGTTGCCATTATATCGTTTATCGTTGTGGACAAGACAGAATGTCTCGCACACTTGTCAGAACAGAACGTGACGGATTTATTGTCCACAGCAATAAGTGATAAAATGGCACCATGCTACGCCCGCTAATCTACACTAATATTATAAAGAGGAAAGATTTGATTGTTTGTTTGTTTGTATTGAATAGGTTCCGAAACTGGTTCCCCTCCGTTAGCCCTAATAATTTCATACCTAATTTTACTAGCCCTAATTTCATTTACCCTAAAATCACAAACCCGAATTTTCATTGTTCCTAATTATTCATTAGCCCTAATTTTAGTATCCCGAATTTTCATAATATCTAATTTCTCATGACCGAATTCTCACTAAGACTAATTTTATTTGACCGATTTCTTCCTAGGCCTAATATTGCAATGCCTAATAATGACTACACCTTATTATCAATGTCTCTAAAATCACTAACCCGAATCTTCATTTTGCCTAAGTATTTTATCCCTAATGTCATTATCCCGAATTGTCAGTAGTACTAATTTTATTTCACTGTTTTTTTTTCTTATAATGTCGGTTCTGGTGCTTCGCCGGCCGCTACCGCGGCACGCTCGCTTTGCTCGCTCGGCTCGCGCGCTGTAGAGTCGCAGTTCTACCTAACACTTCTCCTCGCTTCGCTCGTCGTCGTACCTACACTGCATTAAAATAATGCCTTAGGGTAGAATAGGTGGGTAATCCGATGTCTATCTAGCTCACTCTTATTAGACAGAGAAGTACCATGCGAGAAAAAATGAGAGAGCTCGTGCGCCGTCTTGTGATAGCCGTACAGCAAGTCGACGCCACCCCGCTGCGCGGGGTGTCTATTTCTGGTCTGAGGGACACAAGTGGACCCTAACCTAACCGACCTAAGATAGAGTTCGCTTATGACATGCCATTTTCGTCCGCCCTGATAATGCACGATCCAATAATCCACGTCAACAAAAACTGGACACGGATTATCGGGCCGTACATTATTTGGCCGTGCATTATTGGCTCCCATTTTGACGAGATTAGGACGTCTATCATGGGACGGCCGCGACATACTCCATGGTAAAAAGTAGCCTGTTCATCAGGGATGCATTAATTAGTACTAGTCAAACATTAGAGCAAAAGTTAATAGGTCAAGTGATAGTTAGGTGTGATTAAATTAGGTGTAGTGAACATTAAACATAGTGATCATTAGGCACATGAATCATTAGGCTTAGTAGTCATTAGGAAAAATGATTATTAGTTTCCAATATATTAGCACACTTGATGTTTAGTATTAGGAATGATTAGGAGGTTTGAAATTAGGCGCAGCAAAGAATTATGCCATATAAAATTAGTTATCCGAATATTAGGGCTAATGAAAATTATATCGAACATTGTTAGGTGTAATGAAATTAGCACTAACGATATTAGTTTAAGTGGGGGTGACCCTCCGAAACTACTGGACCGATTTGAAAACATCTTTTATCATTCTAATGATAAAAGAATTCCAAGGCTTCTAAGCCCGCATTAGCCCTGATGAACATAGGCTACTTTTTACCGCGGGAAAATGCTTCTTTACTACGGGAAAACGGAAAACTAACCGTTGTAAGCCGGGCTGGGCAGCTAATGTGATAAAGTTGCAAACAAGGCGGAGTTTCTCAATTCGGTTGTTATTTTATTATCATTATGTTTTTTTTAAATGTTTGTTACCTCAGAACCCCGCAATTAATAAGCTCATTGGTTTTTTTTGCGTATTTAAAAGGGTAGGAACTCGTGCCCGCAACTTCAAGTCCGTGAAGTTCAAGCTCACACTTCAAAAAATTAACACAGTCCCGCCTGAACTGATGATGATGTTAAACACCTACCCAAGAAACCGGATGATGGTGGATTCTTCCTGATCCTGAGCGGAGCAGACGACTGCAACACGTTCCACAAATCCCAAATGACTTGTGGATTTAACATATGTATGTCAGCATCTGGATTCAACACTAAAAACCTGCAATAAACGATAATTTTATAACCACAATTTTTGTTTAAAAAAATCAGAAATATTTCAGTATGAAGTATATAAATGTCCCAGTGCTCGACGTAAACCCAATAGTTGGCGCCTTCCATTATAAATCAATCAATTAAGTGGCAAGCAGGTTTAATTATTGAACTTAAGGTGTCAAACGTTAGGATGATTACCTTACCTGTAAAACATACCTCTTATATACTTGAAACAGTGGATAGTCAGGAGATCGGTACCAATCTTCTAGGCTTGAATTGTATGCAGCTGGGTCCCAGATTAAGATAGAAACATTGCAGTAGAGCTCGTCCTCAAGAAAGTGGAATTCAGGTTTAGCCACAATCTGTATAAATAATAAATATATACAAACGATAAGATATACGAGTGTTGGGCATAAGGGCGCTCAGTACCTATATAGTGCTACAGTTTTACCATAGATAACTACCGACATCTTACCTTGTTTGTTTTTTCCTAACAGTAGGGATATGGACTGATTGGTGATTATTGAGTAGATTAATTTTTGATAATGAATGTTCTGTTATATAATTTTACTTAGAAGAATTACAAAAGATTGTACCTACCTAGGTACCAGACATTCCTAAAACATCTAGTAGTAGGTACTACCTAAAACCCCCTAACCTAACCTAACGATATATATCGCAAATGTAATACTGTGTGTAGGCTAATGTTTGTACTATTAAATATATGTTATTTAATCATTCTAGAAACCCACTGTAGGTACATAATTGCGTTTAACAGAAACTTACCTGCGAGTTCAAAATTCTTATTGTTGTCTTGGAGCCGACGTCTTCAGTGTAGTTTTCTGTGGGCGCGTTGTTGAAACGTAGAACCATATCGTGCGAGTCTAAACAAAAAGATAATGTACGTCATTCAATAAATAATATACGATAATTACAACCTTATAGTTAATGGACGTAAAAATTTAGGAATAAAATAATAACACTGTAAAAAGTTAATGTCATACGACATGCTCTCCCATTCTTTGTTTCAAACAAATCATTGCTCGTGCGGAATATACCTAAAAACAACAAATAAATATAATATGCACTTTTTGCATTGCACTTAGATCACGTAGTGCAACACAGAAATAAAGTAAACTGACAAATTATTGGTCGTTTTACTAAAGCAATTTGTTCAAAATTGCTAAAAAAAGATTTCGGCTTTCATTAAAAATTGGGCAGTCCGATTGTGCTCTATTGTTTTCTGTATGAAACCTAGTACTAACTAGTAAGGTAAATTTTACGAAATATTACCTTGTAAATTTAAATAAATGTTGATCAAACAATTGATTCAAATAAAAAGCTGCTCAGAATTGTGAAGATTAATAAACCGTAGTTAAAGTGTTTTCAAAGGGCGTGGCGAGGCATGGTGGCGGGAGAAAAATTTCATATTCACGTTACTGTTTTTAATTAAATCGTTACCTATCCTTATCTTTCAGAAAAACACCGTATTAATTTCACCGTGATACGAGGAAATATTTTTTTCATCACACTTGCTCGAAAAGGGCTTCATAATGCGCAGACTACAAACAGAGCTACAAACTACAATAGCCTTTGTTACGCCCACGGGCGTAGTGGTTTTTTCTTAAATTGTATCTGTCACTCATGCGGCAGTTACAAAGTGGCATTATATCAAACTAGCTTCTGCCCGCGACTTCGTCCGCGTGGAACTCTTTTAACCCCCGACGCAAAAAGAGGGGTGTTATAAGTTTACGTGTGTGTGTGTCTGTGGTAGCGTAGCTCCCTAACGGATGGACTGATTTGAATGCGGTTTCTTATGTGTCATAGATAATTTAATCCCGAGTGTTCTGAAAATCTGTTTAGCCGTTTTTGAGATATTGGACTTTGAAATGAAAATGTCGGGGGTTTTTCAACTTTTCTAAGTTGTACCTATATCGTAGATCCTTACAAACTTTTGCCACCTTAGACGATGATTCCCGGAATAAAAAGTATTATATACTCGTATGTTAATCCAGGTATTACACTATTGTATACACATATATATATATGTATACCATTATCAATTTTAATCCGTTAAGCCGTTTTTGCGTGAATGAGGGATACGACTCGCCTGACAGACTCTAAGTGTAAGCCCTGAGTGAACGCTCCGCTCACAGCCGGCGCCTGCGAGTCGGAAACGATAACGCAGGTTAAGCAAAGATGGCAGCGGTCAGTATTTGGATGGGTGACCGCCTGATGATGTTTGAGTGGTTGATATTTATAAATGAGCGCTTCCGTGCTTTGGAAGGCATGCTAAGCAATTGATCCCGGCTGCTGTCTATGACAGTAACCGTTAAGCCGAATTAGAGGCTTTCGGGCGGCTTAAGAACTTCTAACAGTCGAGTTGCCCACTCACTTGACAAAGGGGAGACAACTGTTACTCGCGTCCGCAGGAGCTACCTACCACAACCCTGCACGTGTCCCCTGGGTGGTACCTACTTAAGAGTGACAAACTTTAAAGGCCAAAAATAATGTATGCCGTACGATTAAATAGTTTAAAGAATGAGGTTTATTGTCGATTTTCGCTACGGTGATAGAATTGTGCTGAAGTTTACCAAAAACAGTGAAAATTTTATTGATAAATTATAAAGTAAAGGATAATCCCACTAACATTATAAGTGCGAAAGTTTGGATGGTTGGATATTTAGATGGTTGTTACTCAATGACGCTTAAACGGCTCAACCGATTGGAAAGAAATTTTACACGAAGATAGTTTATAGCCTGGATTAAAATATAGGATAGCTTTATCCTGGATCCACGCAGAAGAATTTGCAGGCGAACGCTAGTATTCTATAAGTGTGCTATTTTCAATATGAATCTGCTTATTTATTATAGCTACTGCCCGCGACTCCGTCCGCGTGGAACTCGTTTACATCGCAGCTCCATATAAACTTCCCCCGATGATTTCAGGGATAAAACTATCCTACCTATGTCACTCTCCATCCCTTCAACTCTCTCCACTTAAAAAATCACGTCAATTCGTCGCTCCGTGAAAGACGGACAAACAAACAAACACATACACTTTCCCATTTATAATATTAGTATGGATTACCGAGAAATAAACATGCGCGAATTGGTCCATAAAAATATTTATAATAATTAGAGATTTAGAAAAAGATACATAGGGTGACTGAGGTGCGACTGCTCTGAGAGGTGAAGCGGTCTTCTTGTTGTGTACTCGTAAATGTTTCAGAAGCCCGAGAATTCGCTGTTAATCTTGTTTCACGTTCCGTAATAGTCTTCGGAAGCTCGCGACAACGAATGGCGTTCACGATCGTGGCCGAGACGTGCTTCCTTTTCTTCACTGTTTTCAAGGAATCTAGAAGCCCGGGAAGCTTCTTCGGACTCCTGAGATCTTGCCACTCGTTTTCTGGCGGCCTCTCTAGAAATTCGTGTCAGGTTCGATCTCTTTCTAGAGGGCATTTTGAGTAATAACGTTTTTGGGGACTTTTGACACATAATTTTATGATTTGACAGAAGATTTGACAGAATAAAATAAACTTGTGAGTATTTACTCTGCATTAAAAAAAAACTATTTATATACAAAAACATACTTACTGAATTCAACCCCATTTTTTAACCCCTTTCCACCCTTATCTTTATAATTTTTATAGCCTATTACCTGGCCGAAGATCCATTGAACGTTTTAGTGAAAGTTTCATATTAATCCATTCGACAGTTTTCCCTTGATACCCGGACAAACAGAAAACATAACACTCCTTTCCATGGGCTGTCGTATTAATAAACAGATAGATGGCGCTGGTGCGCAAAGTAAAGATTACTTTATCCAAATATTCACAAATTTGGCCTGTGGGTCACCGTAACTCCATCAAACTTTTTTATACCTACGTCTAATATGGTTTTGGAGTTCAGACGCCGACAAAAATCTGGAGGATGACCTTCTAAATGCGTGGAAATTGGTGAAGTTCTGCATCGCGCTATTGAAGTTTTTAATGTATGTTGTATAAATACAACTTCCTTCAAGCTCTACTTATTAATATATATATATATTTTATTATATGTATATAATAATATAATATATATAGAGAGTAGAGAAGAGATAGAGATACGATGTCTGAAAACGGTATAAAAAAAAAAAAAATATATATACATAAGGGGACAATCTTACACAAATCGACCTAGTCCCATAGTAAGCTCAGTAAGTATATACATAAATGTATGTATACTTAAAAACACTACTAAAACATGTCTAACAGAATATGAATATGCACATTATACGTGACGCACGTCAAAATCGGCTAGGTAGAAAAATAAATATTAAAGAAAGATAATAATTCGTCTTTTTTATTAACTATAAACTTTTGGGGTCTCAAATTTTGTATACAAAGCCACATCACCAAAAAAAAACTAGCCAAAACTCGCTAGGGGCAGATTCACTTAGCTTATCCCAGCATGGCCTTTCATGAAGATAGTTGACTTTTAGATAGAACATTGATTACGTATTTTTACAAAAATCTAGCAAGCCGCGCACCAAAATGTGTATGGCACTATTTCCGTAAAATATTTGAATTTGCCGCCTACTCCAATCCGCATGGGGAACGCGCAAACGTGCTTCGCAAACCTTGTCAAAAAAAAGAGAACACCCAAGAACGCGAAATACTATGTGTGCATGCTTCTTTAATCGGAATTTCGCGCCACCGGGGCGTTTAGTAGCACTAAATCATATAAAAACGAAAATATTTCAATAAATAAGCTTTGTATCGGGGCCATTAGAGCCTGGAATAATGGGGTTGGCAACTGTCAAATGTTTGACTAGATGGCGCCATCATAGGTTTTACCTAATGACAGGTAAAACCTATGCTGGCGCATACCTTCTGCAAATACCTTCGCCCGGCCAACCCCATTACTCTCACTTTAAGGTATGAGGTACAATAAACTTACCTAGAAATCTTAAAAAAACGATGACGCGAAAAAAGTGCACCCTTTCAGTTTGGAGCACATATGACAACTTTAACAACAAACTGACGAACATATGGCCGCTAGCCCGTTATTGACTATAGACAAAGTTACTTTGGTGTTGCCACTACTCATACAACAAATCCTACCAAATGTAACTCCACAAAATGGGAAGATAATGGTAGCGTAGGTAAAAAACGCGAAAATTTTAAATGTTTTTTTTTTCTTTAATGTAGAATATGTTATGGTTTGTCTTAGAAAATACGTAATGATATTAAAAAGGCGAATAGCAGACTATTATGCTAATGCGTCAAACAAACAGATTTTATCAAATATATTTTTTAATGTTTTTACAAATGCTCAAAGTGTACCCAGTACCAAGAAAGAAAAATGTAGTATATTAAGAATAGGTAGTATATTAAGGGCAAAAAAATACGCAGGACAAAATTTTACACAAAATGTTCCAAAATCTACGGCCAGGCCCATAAAACCTTTGTAACTGCCGTATGAGTGATGACAGGTACAATTTTAGTAAAAAGCGATTACGCCCGTGGGCGTAACATAGGCTATTGTAGCTCTGTATGTCTGCGCTTTATGAAAACCTTTTCGAGCAATTGTGATAAAAACAAATTTGCCTTCTTTTTAATTTTAGTAAAAATCCGGCCATCTATATCTACTTGGCCTGCAACCCTTCGTTTCCCGTCCTCGATAGTAATGTACTATTATTTAATATCCATACAAAACAGATTTAAAGAAACTACAATTGAAATCAATCGGATTTCCCGTACCAGTGAGGTCAATTCCACTATACAATGGAAAAGCGGCATTTAAAAAGGCGTATCTACCGTTGTAACAAGGAAACTTTTGGCTTTTTAGCACGACACTGTGAGCCTCCGAGAACTGCTGACTAATTTCACTACCAGTCATCACAACCATTCCAATCACGACAATGATCGTGACAGTCGAAAATCGGTTTTGTTATGTTCACTACAGGGCTCGAGCAAGCTCTTTAAAACTATGCCTTGTACCTTAAGCGTAAATTGCAAAACAATAATTGAGCGCAGACCAAAAAAATAACCCAATAAAGAGATGCATTGTTATTTATCGCGACGAACCTTGAAAGCTGTCGCACTGAATGTTTTTATTTATCATCTAAGGTTAAGTAGGTAACTCTCTTCAACCATATTTTTAATAACACTTCTCAAGTCATCAGATCTAACACAAACACTGCCATTCACACTAAATAATAACAATAGGTGTCTCTACCTATCTATATATAGGTATTTACATACCTACTTAGAAGCAGAAAATCAAAACCACTGACATGCAAATTGCATCTGCACCAGAAAAAATCAAAATATGGTAGTAATGATGTCCTTATAGGAATTCGATTTTTATAATTTTCTTCCTTTTGTACCTGCATGGGAAATCGCATGAAGACATCATAATTCTAACATTAAAATTCGAGTGTGGTTTTATGAAACGAGCGTGAGCGACTTTCATAATAGAATCACACGAGAGTTTTAAAGCCTACTTAATTATGTACAGTTGCATAAACTACTATTATTTTTAATGTGTAAGTAGGTATATGGAGTTTCAAAATTTACATAGTCACATATTTCGCCGTTTAATTTCCTCGAGATTTTAACTGGGGTTACGATTTGGCGTCAGTCGCACGAAAGAATCTATGGAGAACTCGGTGAGTGAAGAAGTGAGAGAAGTGCTGGTCAGAGCTCGGACCGGATTCGGCACGTTGTACTGTAAGACATCCTTACGTAGTCGTCGTCACCTTGACATTTGTGTTACCGAGAAAGAGACCTAACCTAGTTTATCAAAATAGCTTCAGGATGGTTTAAGTTGTATGAAAAAGGGAAGCGTGGGTATCGTACGTAGTCCATATAATTCAGAAATAGGCATGATGACAGTAATTGAAAATCACTAAAATATGGTATTTTCTTAGTGAAATTTTAATCTTAGAATTCGAAAGATGCTCATATTTCTTTATTAAGTAAGAGATTATTATTTATTTTGATAAAATTAAACTGAAAAATACGGACCCCCGCCATGATATGTTAAACACCAATCAGAGCGCATGACGTCACGTTTGTATAAACAAATACCCATAACGGCCATTACCACAGATTACAGAGAAAACTTACCTACTGAACGAATAGTCAGACAGGGATAGAACCATGTTATCTGTCAGATCTTCATACGTCATTTTCCCGCTTTCTCGCTCGCACGGCCGCGCAAGACTTGTAAACTTTTTAATTTATGTTCATTCAATGAGCAACTGAGCGATCTAGGTAGCAAACTCAAAGGTCTGCATTCTGTTTATACAAACGTGACGTCACTCGGGAGGCCATGACACTGACGAGCGTTTAAGCGCCAATTTGAAATTTAAAAACTAAAATGCATTTTTTTCCCACTTAACTATTGTATTCTCTTGAAAAATCTTATTCGTTGTACAAAATAATAATTATTTGTGCAACAAGTGAGCAAAGTTTGTTTTTGCTGCGAGTGCTAATTTTGAGTCCTGAGGAAGCGAAAGATTCTAAAATTGAATCACGAGCGTAGCGAGTTATTCAAAGTTTGAATCTTGAGCGCAGCGAAGGACTCAAAAGCACGAGATGCAAATACTTTGCTCTCGAGTAACACATACAACTTTTCACCTCAGCAGTGAGAACATATTCACATCAAAAAATATATCATAGTATCACGTACCTATTCGTCTCAAGATTATTCAGGAAGAAAACTTAATTAGGCGTTAGTTACTGCTTGTTTTAACTCTTCAGCGCCGGCCGCGCCGTTAGTCAATACTAGAAAGGCGAGACAAGGCGCGAGAAACCAAAGGATATTTCAGTATCTAAGTATGCAAGTGTCGCGTGACACTAAAACATCACTAAAAACTAACCGTTAATTGTTAAAATTCACAGTTTTTACCCATATCTTCGAGATATTTTTAAAATATTTATCATTATCACAAGGGCACACATTTATAGCATATTACGTGTATCTCGCGTGCACACCAAAAACTAGCCGTAATTTTGTTAAAATATTGCCTTCGTCACGTCACTGACTTCACTATATTTCCTAGTTAGATAGAAAATAGATTTATCCATAGATTTGTCGTTATATTTAAAACCAATATCAATAACGCAAGAATGACGAATAAATTCTACATAATAAAATCTCAAACAAATTAACAGCGCGCAACTTTTTAAAAGGGGCGGGGCCCCGTGCTTGCGTTCGGAAACTGCATCTGTAGTATACGTTTCATATAATTTAAATTGTTGAAACTAGATTTTTTAATTAGCTAGCATAATAAAAATCATGTTTACCTATGTGTTATGAAAAATGGAGTTTATTCTGAGATATTTTATTTAAATATTCTTCAATTTAAAATTCCTTTGTATAATTATTTTGGTAATTTAAACTTATTAATTTGATAGTTTTCGAACGTGTTAGTTGTATCCGCTTTTTTGGGGGTCTACTTTGAAATTCGATGGTCGAACTATGCATCGACCCATCTATGCCATTTTCTTTTTTCATAAAGGAATGAAAGGGACAGTGCCAATAAAGTTCAAATATTCTGAACTTGTAATAGACCCCATACGACGAAATGTCAGTGCTCTGCACCAAAATTAAAAAGTTACTTTGTCTCACGGAGTGAGCAAAATCGCATTTTGCACACTGTTTTTACGCAGCAAAATATGCTTGTTCGAGCTGCTGAGGTGAAAATGTTTTTAAACATTATAGAACAGTTTTTGAAAATGTGTCATCATGCCTATTGTGTAGAAATGCAGGGATGTTGAATACGTAATATATATTAATTTGCAGGTTGAGTGAATCTATCATTTGTTAGTATTTTTAGAAGCAATAAAAATTAAACATATAAGTAGGTACCTATATCTACCTACACGACAAAAATATGGAGGAAACTATAGCATAATGTAAATATTAACCCATGGTTTTATACAGTAAAGATGATTTTATTGTTCGTTCATCAGTAGGGCCAGTCACGCGCTCGTCGCCACGAAAGCAAAGAAAAAGCCGAGACAATCCAGTACAATTTAATGGAAAATAAAACTGTTCAATTATGTATGTGGTGCGTGGAAGTCTCTGTTATTCTATTGTCTCTTGGCAATTTGCAGCGCGTCGCGATTGCAACACGACTGCGTAGGTATTTATCGTAACATTAACTGTGATGTGGCATTGATCATCTCATATTTATAGATTAAAAGAATTTACCTAATGTCAAAAAAATATAATAACTAGTAGATACATTTTTTCGGTTTGATTGAAAGAAATTGAAGGGTTTCAGTAGGTCTGCGCCTGCCTTTGCCTGTGGTGCAACCGTATCCCGCCTAGGTCATCGGTCATCACGGCCTCGCCTGCTCCAGTAGCGCCGGTCGCCCGTCCCGCCATGCCTGCCTCAACGACATCATCCGTCGTCATCATCATAGTTACGTATTTGCGGCGTAGACCTTGTGTCCATGGGAACCGGGGGCCAGAGAACTGTTTCATAAAATATCATTTACGTCACACCTGGCCATAATGCGAGTTTTACTGCACGCTGCGCGTAAGGGAAAACTCGCATTGTGGCCAGGTGAAGACGTAAAATTTTGTACTCAACACGGGCGGTAATTCGTAAAGCCCCAGAGCGCATATTTATGGCCCTCACCTTCGGTTCGGGCCACAAACACCTGCGATCTGGGGCATTTACGAATTCACCGGCCTTGTTACGTAATGTACTATTACATGCGCATGGTACAGATACAAATACAAATATTTTATTTCGTCAAACATAGGTAAAAAAATAGGTGACAGTTATAAGTATAATTCAGTTCAGCTATGATGTGCCGTGTGGCGTACGAAAATTTGGTGTAACATAATGAGAATGTCAACAAAATTAAATATTAAAAATACAGTAGAATAATACAATTAATATTTCCAATTATAATTAACATGTCAATAAATAAATATAATGCTTAACTTAAAACTTTTTTCTATTACCTAATAATTGACTTAGTAAGTACTTAAAATGATTTGTTGTTTTTAATTTGAGTGTCTCGGGAAGCTTATTAAATATCTTTGGAGCCATAGCTATAAAGCTTTTTTTCATCAGAGCGGTGTTTCCCACATTCAGTTTTAGTTTGTTTCCTCTGACGGAGGTTGTGTGCCCTTAACTGTACAGAAAATAGGCCAGGATTACACTTTACAAACATACAACATTCGAAAATATGGTCGACCCTTTATTGATTCAAATTAATCTTGTGCCGACTGTTGGGGCTGTGTACACAAGGACGCACATGTTGTGGGCACTAGGACGTTTACCGCTTGTATCGTTATAAGGGATTATACTCATATTTGAATCTGCTTTGACAACTGTCAGTATTAACTTTATACATATTTATAAACGCGCGACTGGAATGAGTGGCATAATTCCGCTTTCGCCTATGATCACACAGTAAATTGCAGCGGCGTCCAGAGCAACTCATCCAGGACAATAGGACCCGCGCCTGGTATGAATAATGCACGGCCCTTGCACGCGTGGGTTGATGACTCCGCGGGACCCGCGCCGCGGCGTAAACAATACTTCGGCTTCACTAACTGATTCTATAATTAGCTCCACTTAGTACAAGCCTAATGCTGATTCTCACCAAAAGATTTGCCTCACGTTTTGCAGACTGTATTCTATAGGTTCACATTGTAGCCGATTCTACACCACCTAAACAATACTAATAAGATACGTATAAGATTATACAAGATTTTTGATCATAACTTAGGATTCTGTTGTACATAACAGGAACTATGTATTCAATTTGACCTCTCTCACCTAACCCATGGAGCCTCAGGGTTTCCTCGACCGACGTACCTTGTACGAGTGGTAATAATATTTTTATCACTCAAAGCTTTTGTCCCATTCAAGGATTGTAAGAATAATTTAAGTACACAAGGAAGATGGTACGGAGACATAGTCTGTTTGAACAAAAAGTACTAACCACAACCACAAGACCCTAACAAGAACGGTAAGCTGATATATTTTGTTGCTAAAAAAGGAAAGCAGAGCTTGTTTGGATTAGTGTTTATATACCCAGTCAGTTTTAACCGACTTCAAACAAAGGAGGGGGTTCTCAATCAGATTGTTTTTTTATTGTTTTTTACCTCAGAACTGCGTAATTTATGAACCGATACTAATTTTTTTTGTTTGTAAGTAGATATATGCTTTCCGATTGGTCCCATTCTTTTCAAAAACACGATTCTGTTCTAAAAAAAACACATTAAGTTTTCATAAAAGTTAAAACCATCAAAGTATATACTTTTCACCTCACCGGATCGAAAAGGCTTGCTTTATCGCTCAAAATCTGCGCCCAAAAGTCCATTTTATCCGCTAGCGTGGAGAGTTTTCGAATTTGGAACGTGACCGGTCAATCTCAGATCCAACTTTTTTCTATACAGAATGAGGGGTGCTGATGTGGGTGTGGGGGGGGATGATTTTGGAATGCACCGTTTGAATACCTGGTTACTTTAAGAAAAAACTCAACCTACATATAATTTTGTTTTGTACTAAAGCCACAGACAGTAAAACCAAAATAATGGTGGTTATTTATAGATTTTAGTGCAGAAGATATACAGCTATTAGCTAATAGCATAAGCGAATAGCATGAGCCTTAGTTTAATTTAACCCGTGAGTACCCAACAATACTTTGACTTTTTTAGTGTATTAGGTAAGCGTGGGGTCTATTTAAAGATGCCAAAATATATATGTTACATTTAATAATTATAAAATGCTAGATCTTGATGAGATGTAAACAAACATTGATTGAAAATGAGTATAAGGCCCAAATTACTTTCATTACATTTACCTAAAATTTTCCTCGCGGTGGTGAGGTGAAAAGTTGTGTGTTGCGCTCGGCAGTAAAATTGTTTGGCGTCACGTGCCTTGAAAGCCTCGCTATGCTCAGGATTGTACTTTTGAACCAATCGCTTCGCTCATGGTTCAATTTTAAAATCCTTCGCTAGCTCGGCTTTCAATACAAGCACTTGCGCCAAACAACAACTTTGCAGCCTTGCATAACAAATAACTATTATCTACTCACTTGCTTGCGCTAACCACCAGTTACACCCTGTATATATACCTACTTACTGGAACATTTCATTAGTTGATTGTACCTATGCATTACGCATCAGCAATGTACCTACCTACTTATTATTGGGCTAGTTAAGTGAAACAGTAGGTAATATCCGCTGTTGGATTATGGACAAAACGGCACGTGTGTATACCACATTGGCAAAGTGCATCATCAAACTTACTGGAAAACATATTATGGTTATTATACCTAATCACACGCTGCAAACGTGAACGCGTAGACACAACTAACTGTCCTGTTCCTGCCTCCATAAGATGGATGGAGTTCGACGTAATAATAACTAAAACCTGTTCGTCCTGTATAAACATCGGCCAAGTGCGTGTCGGGCCACGCGCAGGTAGGGTTCCGTAGTCTAGTCTGTCTTAGTTACATCGACACGCGCGTGCCAACTAAATGGTGCGGTGCGTCGGCCGAATTTGTACGAAAGTTGGCCTTTCTATGTAAGTAGGTACATTTTAGTTCATGAATATTTCTCAATTGAAATTCATTATAGGTATGTACCTATTACTGCCATGGTTTTTTCACATCCCTAGTAGTAGCCATTTAGCCTGCATACACATGACTCGAACAAAATTTTGGGATTGAAAGCCCAATATCTCGCAAAGGATTCACCGAGTTGGAAAGAGGTTTTAAGAAACCCATCATATTGAACAAGGTATCCAACGATCCATCACTATGGGTTTATCGCACGTTTATCGGGAAAAAATAGTAGATTGTATGACAATGACAAGGGTCTAAAGTAAGCCAAATTACCACGAGATGGATATTTTCCCGGACGAAGTGAGAGGAAATAGTTCGAGGGGTAATATGGCTTTCAGACCAGGGGCAGTAGACAAGGTTACAATCGACAAGCGCTAACGCCAATAGAAAATAATAAAATGTATGGGAACGACAGATGCCGACGAAACACTTTTCGTTAAAATCTGTCATTCCCATACATTTTATTAGTTTTCTATTGGCGTTAGCGCTAGTCGATTGTAACCTTGACTAGGCCCCCAGCGGCTCTACCACGAACTTCGAAAGTCGAAGTTCGGGTATTTCCATCTCTGTCGCACTCACTTACTCGAGTGACAGGGATGCATGTATTACGAACTTCGACTTTTGAAGTTCGTGGTAGTGCCGCAGAGCTATACACTCTACTTTTCACTTCGACTGCGAGAAAATAGTAAAAACAAAGATTATCCATCCACAATCAACAATTATACCAAGGTGAAAATATTGTTCAATTTGGCGCCATTATTTTTAATAAACTGCTTTGACACAGATACAAAATATTCACACCACGAATAAACGTCTCTGACCGTCTAATAGCGGCGTCTAAATCTAAACAGCCGAGCGCGGCGGACAGCATACGCGGGGCATATGATGATAAGGCGAGATAGACAGCAGTTTATCCCGCTCAATCTTCATAGCTTATGTCATGTATGCAGTCAACCACCCTTGAATGTTTGGACGAAGCTGTAGTCGGTCAGAGGCGTTTATTTCTTTAATTATTGTGAATTAGGGAATAAAAAACCCCTAATGTTTGAATTGAATTCTGTTTCCTAATTGGTTTTGACTAGCTGTGTTCTGGTTAGTAGATAGCAAATACTAATGTTTTTAAAGAGTTGTGATTGTGATTGGTGGATGTAATATTGAACTGTTGTGATTGGTCAAATTAAAATGTCTTATAAATCATATATATATGTATATAGGGGAAGGTTGCTATGATTGGACCACTTAACTTCGCTGCCCTATAATCTACACATTTTACGTCAGAAAATAAAACAAGGTTGATAAGTTTTAACTCTTGAAATATATTTTTTTATTACCCTATACACAGTGGAAAAAGTATAATAATTTTAGAGAAAAATCGTGAAAAGAGCTTTCCGTGCTGTTCCCTTCTTTGGCCCAGAGTCACCTTGATTGGACCACTGAGTCGCCATCAATGGACTTAGGAAATTTAAACCGATGGTCCAATGAAGGAAACTTATGGAAATCGAGAAAAAACAAACATTTTCTAGTAAGAAATTTATTTAATCAAATTTTGCATTCAGTTTTAATCTTTTTATTAAAATTTATTTCCAATGTGTACTATGTAGTAGTAAGTATGTGAAGAATTAAAAATCTAAAAAAAAAATTGCCATGATTGGCTCGGTCTGATGATAGAATACACATGTGGTCCATTGATAGCTACTAGGCATCACATGACAAGTAAAAATATCAAAAAATAAAGAAAACAAATGGTTAAAAACAGTTGTCATAAATTTGATCATCAATAAATGTCTAACCATTATACATCAGCACCCTTAAACAATTGCAAATGTAATGATACTTTCGTGATTTTTTTCCTCCGCGTTATTTAACATCAACAGCGCTCGAAACATACTCGTTCAGGTCTTATCTTATCTTATCTTATCTTATCTAGATGAGGGCCCTTTCGGATGCACTTCGACCCAGTGGGATCTTTTGTGCATTTGCCCTCTCCTTACGTCTACTCCCAACTTCGCTCCATCATTTCCACATAGCGGATGATGCAGCTCAGCGGAAGTGCCTTGAATTCCTTTGGTTGCGTATAGCCGTTACCAAAGTAATTCATTCTTTGTCTGGCAAGGGCATGACATTCACACAGTAAGTGTTCCATAGTCTCATCCTCCTCGCCACACATTCTACAGTCTAAGCTGTCTGATAGTCCCATCTTGGCCAAGAGATCCTTGACCCCGAAGTGACCTGTGAACACCCCAGATATGATTCTGACCTGCTTCCTACTGGATTTCCAGAGTTTGTTAGTCCAGCCCGAGTCCACTCCTTCTATGAAGAGCTTTGAGTGCCTTAAGCCCGCCTCATTCCTCCACTCGTATTGGTGTTTGGTTTTGGCGTAGGCTTTAAAGGCCGAAATTATGGTTCCCTGCGAGAGTCCCACAAATGGTTCTGGACCTACAAAGTGGTTTGTAGACCCCCCTCTAGCAAGCTCATCCGCTCTTTCGTTGCCAATGAAGCCCTCGTGCCCTGGAATCCAAACCAGTTGCACCTTATTGTGCTTTCCAAGCTTGTTCAGTGCCTGGACGCCATTATAGACTAGTCTAGATTCCACTTTCGGCGCCGTAAGTGCCTTAAGCGCCGCTTGACTGTCACTGAGTATATAGATGGTCTGCCCTCTAGTTTGTCTGTCTATATTCTCCTGTGCATAGGCAATTATGGCGTATGTCTCCGCCTGGAAGACGGTTGCCAAGTTACCCATGCTTACACTACTACTGTAGTCATTCGCATAAATGCCTGCTCCCGTACCGGATCCCATTTTTGATCCGTCCGTGTACCATATACTGTCTTCGATACCAGACCTCGGTGGTTCTAGACCTTCGGCCCATTCAGCCCTGGATGGAACTTTTGTTGTGTAGTTCCTATGGAATACAAACTTGGGTAGCATTTTGTCGCTTCCCATGCTTGTTATTCTGTCTAAGAAACCATCAGTCTCCATGTTTGTGTGCTTAGTCTTTGGCTTACTGTCGCTCCACAGTTCAAGGGTTCTTAATCTGTAGAGCGATTTGCGTGCCTCTGACTTAATCACCAAGTGAAGTGGCGGTAGGTCCAGTAGGACTTCTAGCGCCGCTGTGGGCGTGGTGCGAAACGCCCCTGTTATAGCCATGCATGCCGATCTCTGTACCTTCATCAGAGCATCTCTGCATGTGCTCTTTAAAGTCCTTGGCCACCATACCAGGCTACCGTACAATAATATGGGCCTCACCATCATAGTGTAGATCCATCTAAGTACCTTTGGGTTCAAACCCCATGCTTTTCCATACGCTGATCTACACATTCCAAATACCCTCAGTGCCTTTGTAATGGTAAGATCTGTATGCTTCTTCCAATTCAGTTCTTTATCTAGTGTGACACCTAGATATTTCACATCATTAGACAGTTCTAGTACCCTCCCGTACAGTTTTAGCTGCTGTACGCCTCGAAGGGTCCTTTTCCTAGTAAAGGGTATTACTACAGTTTTGCCTGGATTAATGGATAATTGGTGTCGGTCGCACCATCTCTCCACTGTCTGCAGTGCCTTGTTCATGATTCCCGATACCGTGCCTGGAAACTTCCCATTAACCAGTATCACTAAATCATCAGCATATCCTACCGTGTGGATGGGACCTTTATTGAGTTCTACCAGGAGTGAGTTCACCACCAGACTCCAAAGAGTTGGTGAGAGAACCCCACCCTGTGGACATCCCTTTGTGGCCGTGGCCATTATCTCATCCCCCAAGAGTGATGACTTTATTAGTCTGCCATTTAGCATATTGCCTATCCATTTACATATGGTGGGCTCTACACCATGATTAACAGCTGCTTCGCTGATAGCTTTATACGTGGTACGATCGAACGCTCCTTCCACGTCTAAGAAAGCTGCAAGACATAGTTCTTTATTCTCTATAGCCTGTTCAGCCCTGGTTGTCACCAGGTGAAGTGCGGTTTCCGTTGACTTCCCTGGCTGGTATGCACATTGTAGTTCGTGCAGCGGATGCCTTCTTAATGGGCCATCCCTTATGTGTCTATCTACCAGTTTCTCGTTCAGGTCACTCATCACCGGGAAGCGCGGCGCGATTGAGGTTGCGGGGGGGGCAGTTGGGCTGCCCAAGGACACTTCGTACCTTGTTTGGCTCTGTCTAGAACGTGTAGATTTTAAAATATTTGAGTGGTCCAATCAAAGCGCCGGTCCAATGATAGCAACCTTCCCCTACTTATTTTCCCCTAGGGGCTAAATGTACTACTTTAGCCCTGCTTGCCAAGTATAATATGACGCACTTTTTAAGCATGAGAAGTGAAAAGGTATTGACATCCCCACTTTACGTGTAGGGGAGGTACCCTAAAAAATTGTTTCTAAATTTTATTCAATTGTTTTGTATACGTGATTTATTTTTATATACCCATGCCATATTACAGTTTTGTAGTTGTAAGGGTTACTGCAAACCATAACGGTTCATTGTTGACTACGGAACCCTAAAATGGTAACTAAATTTTTCAAAAGAAGGACATTGACATTACTTGCGGTTACGGCATGACTAACACTCCCCGGCCACCTTGTTGGCTTTGTGAATCATCTTAACTTTTACCTTTTTCCTTACGCACAGTGGTCTGAATATAATATACACATAAGTAGACAACTATTTCTACTGACTACTGACACTAGTACACTAGACAACTACTACTACTGATTTTAGATATATTATATGGATTAAGTAACTTTTTTTGGAACCCTGGAAAGAAATATTTAGGTATAAATTTTAGGTTGAAAACAGACACATTTCAAAATTAAAACATTAAATTAAACGTTCAATTTATTAATCAAATATGTCTAAATTGATTTTTAGTTTGATTCACTCGCTTGAGCACATTTAAGAATCTTAGCGTTTCAAAACTGATCATCTGGATCGTGGTTTTACTTACGAGTACCTAATGTTTTGAAGCGTCGAGCCGGCAAGCTCAAGCCATCAATGACATAGTATGTACTTATGATTGTTACTGTGTTTTACCCGATTACCGCGGCAGAAGGAGGGTTGTGTTTTTCGTGTGTATGTATATCTATTTCTTTAGCAAGCTTTGCAGCTTAAACGCCTTAATGGATTTTAACATTTGAGATGTCGGTAGATTCCTTTTAGTTGTAGGAGTGTCATGTCCCAAAAGTTTAGGTAAGCCAAAAGGCATACAAACACCCGCGTAGGTATTGGAGGGTATTCAAAGCTGCTTCAACCAAATTAAAAACTTGTATGCAAAACAAAAGAGTGCATTGAGTCTCAGCAAACGTATAAAGACCACCCCAAGTGCAAAACCGTACTTAAGTATATGGGTGAGGGCCAAATTCTTGGCCAGTAGTTAGCCTAGTTTAATGATTAAAGGATTAAAAACGAAAAATCTAACAAGTGTGTTTTTTAATTCAAATCTTGCGTGACATTTGGGATATGACCCTATGTTTATGATCGACACGAGAAAAAAAAATTCGGATCCTTTCAAAATACTTTTAATTTCACGTGTTGCAGATTTGTGCCGAATTCAGTCTAAGTAATCAGATTGTTGTTTGAGGATCGATCTCAAGTCACGCCACACCTTAGGAGGAGCATCAAAGGCGAATCAAAATACCTAGCCATGTTGTTTCACCAGACGGGGGCCTTGCAGCAGCAGTAGGTACCCGATCACATAGAGGAAAAATGCAACAGGCGCCATGGGGACGCCGTTGCCATCTACTGAAACAAATATTTTCAAGTCGCGAGATTAAAATCTCAAAAAATTGAGAATATATAACTTTTATGACTAGTCTTAAAGCTGCGCTGTAAGCTTAGGTACTTTATATGCCTTCCAAAACCCTTTACTTTATAAGTATTTGTTGTATAGACAATTCTAAAATTCCAATGCAGCTTGTTATCTGCTGAATATCTTTCGCACCATTAAGTATGTTTCGCTTGCGATACGCGAAGGTTTAACAGAAAAGTGGAGGCGCCACGGCATTTGTTTATAATCTGCAGGTACACAATCAACTACTATATCAGCATAATATCGAGCTGACGCGCATTTCAGAGCAGTGGGAGCCTATAGTAGTGTAGAACATGAATAAACCATCGGAGATCCTGCATCGCTGCATTCAGAGATAACGACTGTATCTACTTACTATATCGGAAAAGACAAATCTACAAAGTGAGCTGCCACCTCTACTTCTGTTGACAGACCTGCCGATTCATAGCAGGTTCCACCTTCTGCCCACGGAGTTGTAGGAGTAGGATAAACAATTTGTTTTCATGTTGTAGGTAAATAGGTGCAGTGAAGGGAATCCCATGAGCAATAATAATTCAAGTAATTCGTATAACAAATTTGGCCGTTCGGCGAAGAGGCCTGGTCCCGAATGTCAATGTGCAAACAAAGCACACCGTAGATCCGATGCGATAACTGCACAATGCTCGGTCGATCACCTGGCGATGGCGACGGTGCTCCAACTATTACACCACCGACGTACCTAATAGATACCGACGATAACTAAACATTACTTTATAGGTATATTTGTTACTGTCTTTCTAAGGGGGAAGCATTGCGAAATAATGAGGTTGTCAAATTTATGCCACACTAATACCTACCTACTAATTCGTTTCTTGCGATGAGATTCCCAAATTGGGTCCATCCATGCTTTCGTGTTTTACGATTTTAAGTCTTAATGCTGGTAGGTATTTAAAGATTCATAGAAACGAATATAAATGAAACTTTACAAATTTATTAGGTAGTTACTTGTTAACCGACTTCAAAAAAAAGGAGGAGGTTCTCAATTCGGTTGTATTTTTTTTTTTCTTTTTTCAATGTTTGTTACCTCAGAACTCCGTCATTGATGAACCGATTCGGAAAATTTTTTTTTTGTTCGTATGTATATACTTCCAGGTGGGTCCCATTTTTTTCAAAATTCAGTTAGATGATGGGATCCATGAGGAATTGAGGGGACTCCTCAATTTTATAAGGCACGCGCGTAGTGATTTTGCTATTTTCTCTTATAACTCGTGTATTTACATCCGGAATCACAAATTTGGTGGCGAGGAATTGATGATGAAGACCACAGATGACTTATCGAATTCCTCAATTATGTACTTAAAAGTGCAAAAGTACGTCACAGGTTCTGATACGATTCCGTTGAAATAGGAACTAATGAAGTGCCATTGGTGATGATCTTGGGGAATCGATGGAAGTCCTCAAATATTATCGGCCCACATACAGCGATTCGGTTTTTTTCTATAGTAATCAACGCATTTGCTATCGGAAATCAGTTCATGTGGTAAATTGTAAAAAATAGGAAATGTGCTCGTGGCTTGGCGGAGTACTAAATTGAAGTCGGTTAAAACTTTGTTTTTAAAGTAAATTATTTTAGTAAAAAAAGTTCTAGTCTCATTCGCGCACCCGGGGGCTCCGGGTGGGTCCTTGTTCTATACTTATTTAGATAAAAGTTTGATCAAAACTACCCATGCGCTACTCCCTGCTGACCTATCAATGAATGCAATTTGTCGTTATTTGAATTGGGTCACCGGGGTTTGGGCGCACGTTGACGCTTGATGTATCGACACATCGGATCGGATGTAGGTTACCTAGAGAAGGCGTTGAACCTGTCCGGACTGGCTTGTTTACGCCCACGCAGGATATGAACGCGCAAATATTGACGTCCATGCAAGTGACCCAATTAAAATTTTACATGAATCACCGACTTGCTTTATACCCAACAATGAACTAGCCAACTAGTAGGTTATATATATAGTAGGTAGGTAGGTATATTTGGCTAAGATTAAGATTAGTAACCAAAAATATATTGGGAACGCTAACTGTACATACAAGTGTCTAACAAAGTACTTGTACACACATATGTGTATACAGTTATTATAACCAAGTTAGAACGGGACGATGATTCACTCGGCAATAGGTAGGTAGATATCTAATGGAGTTGAACAAAGTGACTCAAAGACGGAGCAAACCGACCAGAAGGAAGAGTGTGTATTTATTCATTTGTAACGCATGTAGTATAATTAATTGAAAACATAATATTGAGCTATACTTATTAACTCAATATTAATAAGTATTCGAAGAAAAGCATTGACGCAGTAGGAACGAAACCAACTGCTTTATGACTAAGAGTCTGTGTAAAGAAAGCTCCGTCGTCCACGGATTTTCTAACTAGGTACTTAATGCCTGCAACACACTGGCGCGGCCTGTGGTGGCGGACAATAGAAAATGTGACAGTGGCGGACAAGTTTACTATTGTCCGCCACACGGTCGGCGGTCAATAGTAAACTTGTCATTAACTGTCAAATTTACTATTGTCTGCCACCGTAGGCCGCGACAGTGTGTGGCAGGCCTAACAAATACGAAAACCAGTTCACGCAACATGGCTGTTATTCCGAACGCGTTTATTCGCCTCACCTCACTCTTCGCGCTTATCGAAACTAGACCTCTCATTACGCGTTGTTACTTCGAGTCGCGGCGTTAAGATACCTATTTTATTTCCAAGTTGCAGAATTTTATTTAGCAAGCAAATAAAGATTAATAAGAATGCCTGACTTTACGGTAGCGGAGTTTCGAGACTTGGCCTATTTTTTACATGTAATAATTTTCATGGGAGTATATTCAAATAAGGCGTTGCATTAGTAGTACAGCCAACATAAACACTTAATATCTAACGACCTAGTTCCTAGGCCGCGGTCTACGCAGCAGGCCTTAGAGTCCGAGGCCGGAACAGTCGCAATCGCCAATCATAATCAAATATTTTATATCGCATAGCACCATACATAATAAATAAATAAATATAAGGGGTCAATTTTACACAAATCGACCTAGTCCCATAGTAAGCTCAGTAAGGCTTGTGTTATGGATACTAGACGACGATATATATAATAGATATAAATACTTAAATACATAGAAAATATCCATGACTCAGAAACAAATATTTATGCTCATCACACACAGGCACAAAAGTACCTACTAGGAGGCCTCACCCTTATGTATTTAAAACACCACTGTTTATATGAAATATATATATATATATATATATTATCACACAAATTTTTGCCGTTACCGGAATTCGAACCCAGGACCTCTTGCTTCGTAGGCAGGGTCACTACCAACTAAAATAGGCTAAAGCGGTCGTCAAGGTCGTCATAAAAGGTATACCTACTGCATTTTCAGCGTAGTTATGTTCAACCTAGCACCTTACGGCCAGGTAGCGCTACTGAAAGAATATAGGTACCTACAGTAACACAACTACAAAAAAGGATGAGTTTTGCAAATTGCTAGAAGTCAGTTATTATTTTTTGTTTACAAGCAATGGTGACGACCTATATGTGTGTATATTTAATATTACCTTAAATTGTAACCAGAGATACGTGTTAGGGCTATGAACCGATATTGCATGAAAAAATAAGTTAGTGTTAACCTTAACTACCAAAGCGTAATTAATTTTTGAAAAAATTAATCGAGCAGCAATGTATTGCGTATACTGTGACATGATGGATGACACATGGAAGAATCGGGTGACATGTGACAATTTATTGTGACGTCACGTCATACTTATTATACTCTTTGGTCACGTCAGTAAGACAAAGTAGTGATCCATTAGTAATAGTAGTGATCCAAAGTAGTGATAAAAAATAAAGATGGTGTTTAAGAATAGTACATTGTGATACAAGTGAGGTATGTTGATAATTACATCAGAGGCGAAATTGTTCACGCGAACCGCAGGTGAGCGTGATAAGGAAGCCGAGGATGTAATTATCAAACTCACGCGTATCATACGACGTTTTTCAACACATTTTGCGAGGAAAAAATCATTTTCAAAAGATGAAAATGTTATAGGCCAGACAAATTATTTTCTTTACATTAAGTAAATCATTAAGATGACAACAGGTTTTTACTCACAATTGCACATCGCCAAGAATTTCCAGTGGTGTCCATTCTATTTATCACTTTTCTAGTCACCACGAGTCAATATTTTTGATAATAACCAAACACGCATAAACAAATTTTACAGATATTGGTGAAATAACCTATAAAGGCGCGCAATAGTTTTCTTTTCGTAGTGTTTGCGCAGTGCGGGCACAGAAATCTCTTAACAGCCAATACAAAATAAAATAATATTTTCGTTTTAAAATGTTATCTGTATATAATTCATGTAAACTGTTATCAAAAGTGAATAGTTTTACTAAATTAAACGTTTCTATATCATATACAAAAAGAAATAGTCAATTAATTAACAAAAAGGATTTAATTTGTTTAGTCGAGTAAGAATCCATTTGCCGAGAATTAAAAAAATAGCTGTACATTATGTACAACCCGGTTAATTTAAGAATGCACCGTGTTCATGCATATATCTTGCTGCAAGGTGCCAACGTCAACGTGAATTAATCGGGATATAACCATAACACACAAGTGTTGTAATGTTATAAAACACGCGTGTTTAATATCCAGGATTATGAGCCTAAAAGCGACACAATAAGCGGTACGTTACGAGCAATAGGGTATATTCATGTATTTTTTTATATTTTTAAACGATTCTATAAGTAATTATAAAACCGGAAAAAAATATAACACTTTCACACTATCATTAAATGAGCTAAAAAAAATTAATTAAAACTACTCTCATTTTCGGACGATTGAAACGCCGCCATTTTGGCGCGCTCATTTTGTGACGTCACCGTGCACTTAGAATAAATTAACAACGAAGTGTTTGATTCACAGTTTTAATAAAAGTGAGTGATTAAAGCTTGTAAGATCAACTTATTGTAACGGAAGAGCACACAAAAGCTTATTATAAATATTGTATTGCCCATATGTGTGAAAATAACATAAAAACTGCACCTGACGTGATATATTTTCATATGCCCAAAGATGCAAATATAAGAAAAAAGCGGTGTAGGGCGATGAGGAGAGATAATGTATCGTGCTTAAATAGTTTATATTGTTGTGAAGATCATTTCGAAGTGAGTACCTATTAAATATGTTTGTACCTAAAATCTTTTTTATTACGAATCGCGAACAATATAAACAATAACCTAACCTAAAAATTTAATTATATAGGTACTTATTCATAAAACTATTCGGAATCCCAATTTTTTAGTTATTAATGTTACAAATATTATGATTGTTGTTGATCAACAGTTGACTACGTGTGTTGATTTTTATCACGAAACGTTTTAGCTAAGTTTCTTTGTTTTTACTGAGTGCCCTACACAAATTTGTTTTATTTATAACTCTTGACGAAAACAACCTAAGTTTGTTATGTTCATAAAGATGTTCTCAACATGTAACATATCTAATACCTACATATCTTTGATTATATAATACAGATATGTACTAGTTTGTTATTAGTGTTATTACACTTATTTAAGAAAGACACCTCTACGAGGTACCTATGTACTTAGTCATCATGAACACATTAATTTTAGGCAGATTATCCGACTGTGCCTTGACAAAACCGCTTCCAGTCATTGTGGCGAGTCTTTTTTCACAAGGAGTCACTGCTTTCAGTTAAAAATTCCCAAAAAACACTGATTATTTATCATAAACAACGGCTAAACATTGCGAATAACTTTCAATAATCATACAAACGACCTGTTGACAGTAGACACCGAGTGTACGGTGACGTCACGATTCGCTCCGCCAATAGCGTTGCGTTTTGGAAATTTGCGAGAGAATTTGAAAATTACTACTTTTAAGTAATTAAATTTGTTAATAGAAACATGATTATTTGTAAAAATAATCATGTGTGTATATTTACTAAGCAATAAAGATTACTCATGATTTTTTTTGTCCATTTCTGAATCACATGCATATTCCCTATTGTGTTGAAAAAAACCTTGCAATATCGGTTCTTAGCCTTAACACCAACCTCTGGTTACAATTTGAGGTATATTAAATATACTTACACAATTACACTCTGAATAATAATATAGGTCGTTATCATCGTCATAAACATAAGAGCCGGGCTCTTGTCGGTGGGGTACTTAATCGCCATCCTGTTCTCTGTTCCACTGTGTTGAGCTGAGCTCCTTTCATACACAGTTTTCTTAAACTTGATCCATAAACCACGTCTTGATTTTATAGTACCCATACAAACCTTGGTATTAGTTGGTATCCGATGAGTGGAGATGATAGCTACTCGAACTTCCTGAACTGCCCCTGAGCGGGGTAAGGAAAATTTTTGCAATTACCAATGAATTGTCCAAGACGGGACCCGAGGAGAGCTCCCGCGCTGGTCACCACGGCGCAGGTATGGTAGCGGCGCCCGCGCAGCGGCGCGCGCTCGCGGGTCGCGGGCTGTCCGGGCAGCGCCGCGGTGCGCGCGGCCACGCCAGCCAGCGCGCACACCAGCTGCTGCCGCTCGCGCTTCTGCCCATACGCACCGCCAAACTGCACGTGATAAGTATTCTGCTTTTCCAAGCCAGACCGGTAAACGTTGCTCTCGTACACAACAACTCTGTTCAACTCCCTCTGAATCAGTCCCGCGAAGACGGTAGTGCGTGCGTCGCATTCGGCCGACTCGGGAACGGTGCAGATATACTTGACGCTGTCCAAGTGTAAGACTGCATCGTTCATGTTCGGAAACCTGGGACTGCCTTCGGTCTTCCTGATTACATTGGTCGGTGCAGTGGATTTGTTTTCGACACTTTGCTTTGTGACTCTGTTTCTAACGTATGGCGCGATCGCTGACCGGCGCTTCTTATTCACGTTTAATTTGTTACTGGGTATCCTGATTGCGTTCCTCGATACCTTCTTTCGAATATTTTGGTTGGACGTCGTTGTATCTGTGGCAACTTCACGTGTTGATTGCCACATTTTTAACACAAGCATATATAAGGAACTAAATAATGAAACTATTATTGTGAAAACCAAAAAAATTAGCACTATCTTTAAAATTTTCATTTCGGATATCGACGGCAAGTTCGTAGAGGCCTTAGTACATGTGTCTGAGTTTCGAGCAAAGTACTACTATAACCGAGATCAGTCTTCGGTGTGGCGGGCTGCCGGGCAGTAGCGGGCGACGGCACCGGGAGCGGCGGCGCGCGTGCGCGACCCGCGCCGGCATCCCGTGTCAATGACCTATCCTGCCCCCCTATTCTGTAACTTGTTTTGAGCTCACCTCAACGCTCACCCACAAAAATATATCTTGACATCGCGATGCCTAGTAACTGAGCGTAGGTAGAGGTCTAGTTTCGTGACGGGTGACCGGCGGGGTGAGCCGCATTAGCGCGTAGAGAATAACAGTTCTGCTCCACTAACCCCAATTTAAATTCTGCGAATGATATCAAGGATATGTCAAAAAAAACCACGGGTTGCACTCCAGGAGTGCCGGCAGAAGTGAAATCTTGAATATTAACGTTGTGCATTTTTGATATTTTGGAATGATTAGGGAATTATTTTACATTTATGTGGTAAAATAAAATATTCATTTATTGCGCTATCGTACACAAACATGACAATATCAGGTCACGTGTCCGTCTTACGAATTTTCAATCTGACGGTCACGTGACCTGACACGACCAGTCACGTGACCTGTCGCGAGTTTAACATTTTTTTCCCCATCACAAAAGTGCACAGCGCCGCTAAAGAAGTTTTGACTTCAAAAAAACAAGATTAGTTATCAAAATAATTTATTTAAAATAGGATATATTTTAAAAGGTTTCAAAAATAAAAACCAGCCCTGAGTTATGTTGTAACACTCAACATAGCTAAGTATTAGGTACAGTTAGTCATGTTAGGGTTTAGCTAGATTTTCGAACAAATCGATCTCGCTCTTCAATTTAGCACGAAAATAGTTTACGAGTAGGTAGCCTGGATTCAAGTAGCTCGTAAAAGGTGTGAGTTAGAGTAAAGTAATAGCTAAAAGCAACATTAGTCTTCTTTTCATGGTATGTGTGCTTAGCTGCGCAGACCCATCAAGAGCGTCCGTCTCGTTCCATCGAACGGTGTCAGCCAGTGACGGACGCTCTATCTTGTCACTTATCGCGTGATAAGGCCGACCATGATGGCGGGCCAGGTTGCTTATGTTCTGTTGTAGGGCTAAGTACCACGAGTCGCTATCGAAAACACACATTCGTTACTATTCTCGAGATCGAATAAACACGCTTCGAATAGATTTTAAATAAAATAGCGTTCAAAATGATTAATTATCTTTTTACATTCATATACGACCTCATTGCTCAGTTTTTACTTACTGGACAAATATTGATTCCAAGTTTAAAATCTCGCGTTTAACTTTAAGTCTTCGGTATGTTTCACTTACTGTAGTCTTTTCAGCGACGTTATGGCAACTTTACACGGCAATTTTGAGAAAATTATTTTACACAATCGGTAACCTCATTATCATCATCATCATATCAGCCGAAAGACTGTCCACTGCTGGACATCGGCCTCCTCCAGAGAGTGCCAAAGTGACCGGTCCTGAGCCACCCACATTAAGCGGACTCCAGTAGTCGGTACATTGTTTTAATCAACTAAATGAATACGAGTAGATAAACGAACGTCTATCTTATATAAATCAATTGTTCAGGCGATTCTTCTTTACTTAAATATTTGTTACATTAGGGTGATTATCAGAGATCGTAACTTTTTTGTAGCATTTTTGGTGCAGCGTAGTGTTGTTAAAGAAATTGGTATAAAGAATTTCAATCCTACTGCTTGATTAGCGTTAATAACGTTAATATTAATTACAAAAAAAAAATACAGAAAAAAATTACAGTCCGTTAGGTAGCTGTTAAACTGTCCTCCGGAATTCTTATTTCGTCTATGGGCGGGAGACAAATCATTTTTAAAGGTTCCTTTTCTGAAGCCATTAAAAGTTACCAGTACGCTTACGCTAACGAGTATCGAGTTTTCTATCTGTGCATCCCGCTCGTACTGTCAAAGTGCAATAGAGATGCACAGATAGAAAACTCGATACTCGTTAGCGTAAGCCGTCTTTGTCAAACTCATGGTAAGCGTACTGTTGTCTTAACGGTAACAAAGATCGTTCATATTAAAACTAAACGTAGTCCAAATTTAGGGATGTACGAGGGGCACACCGAATTGATACACGTATTTCATGCAAAACCTGGGGACAACGACGTCTACTGCGTTACCCATTATATAAATAAATAATAATAAAATAAATATAAGGGGGACAATCTTACACAAATCGACCTAGTCCCAAATTAAGCAAAGCTTGTACTATGGGTACTAGACGACGATAAACATACTTATATAGATAAATAAATACTTAAATACATAGAAAACATCCATGACTCAGGAACAAATATTCGTGCTCATCACCCAAATAAATGCCCTTACCGGGATTCGAACCCAGGACCTCTTGCTTCGTAGGCAGGGTCACTACCAACTAGGCTACGGCGGTCGTCGATTAATCTAATAATAATATTTAATTTAGAATATGATTTAATAACAGCCGACGCTAAACAAATATGGAATTAGTATATCCTATTTTATATGTTTTGTAATAAGTCGGGAAACGGGGACTACCTTAAAAGTTGCTTTACCCGCGGGTGTTAAAAGAGACGACAACACGAATGTTCGCGTCCCCTATATTTGGCAACTGCAGCACACATTTTAAATCACCTTGTTGCATTTATTCTAGTTTCTTGTGCCCCATACAGGGTTTACATTATTTGTCATGATTAGAGATTATATAGCCCAACCACGGCGGAAACTCGAGCATCCCTTGAACTATAAATACCTACATCTAGATAAAATGATTAATAGTTTGCTTAGAACTAACATGATGTTGATGGTGAACATCCTGGTTCTTTTTTAAATATTAATTTGAGCGTCATTGTACCCAAGCCTTATTAACATCTCTAGTAGTCTTAATTAAATTGTGCGTATGTGCTGGTAAATCTGAAATAGTTTTTATTCTTTTCGGGTATTATTCATATTGTAGGTGCACAACAAATTCTAAATTATTAAAAATATGTTGACCAAAAATAAATGCAGTACAAACAATGCAATGACAGATTTCGTCGACTCTAAGTTAACCTATTGGCAAAGCAATGTGCCCCGGTAAGACAATAAAGAGTATATTATTATGTGGATCACACTCCCACTGGATCGCATTTTTTTTTCATAGTGTTGATGAAATGTATCAATAATTATGGTGACCAACTTTACCAGCACATTTTCTTTGGATTAGGAAGTTCTATCTACTGTTATTGATTAAATAAGTTGAATATGGTAACGCTGTAGTTAAGTATTTACATTACATTATAGGTAGCTATAATTTTGGTAAAACCCAAAACCAATGTAAAATTTGCTATTTCTTGGAAAGTAAATACTTGGGAGCGTATAAAATGGTATAACATTACATTACATATTCCAAGATTATGTTTTTATCGTTGATACTACCTACACATGAATGCGAATATGACAATCAGGGTCAAGCCATGTATGTATACTTATGAATAAGTAAAAAATCTTAATGAGTAGATATAAATAAAATAAAATAGGTATCGCATTGACTTTCGGCATTTATAGGACCTTGTCACAGTGTTATTTCCTGCAAATTGTTTATTATGAACAGCATGTTTGGTTCAGTAGATGTTTAAAACAGTTTGAACGTACGGAAGCCTACGGGATACATTTACAAAACAATACTTCAGTTTCCAGTCCGAATAAATTCATACAACAATGGAAGCACCTGATTTAAAACTAATATCGTACGAAGCTGGCAGCGCGGTTTTGAATCCCGAGAAAAGTATTTAATTGTACGTTCTTCGTAATAATAATGCTACGTCGATTGTCCACACGTTGTTTCACATTTTAATTTTTATTCACTCTATAAACAATCAAGACTACTTATATCAAGTACTGGCTTCTGCCTGCGACTCCGTCCGCGTGGAACTCGTTTATATCGTCATGAAAAGGAATCTTTTCAAGTTTATTTTGTAGCTTAAAAAAACAGTTTCCCTCATACAAACTTTGCACCCCTATTTAATCCGCTTAGGGGTGGGTTTTTTCAAAACCCTAAAATTACTTTTCTTGTAAGTATTGTAATAAGGAGTCCACACACAAAGTTTCAAATCTCTCACTTAAAATTTGAGTCCATCCCTATATACACTTTTAACCTTCTTTTTACCCCCTTGAGGGTGGAGTTTTCAAAAATTCTTAGTTCATAGTTCATATGACGTAAGTACACTTACGTCATATGAACTACCTATTGTGAAAAAATCAGCTTTCTAGGTTCAACGATTTTATATTGTCTCCACTTCAAGTTAATTCAAGGGTTATGGTAATTCGATTTTTAAAATAGTTTTCAAGCAGATAAATTACCTACAAGATTATCTAATAGGAATTTACTGCAAACTCGTATTCTGCGTGAATAGAGGCAAATTGTATGGTTGATAAATTCTCCAAAATGACCGTGACCCACTGAGTTCTTATTTTAAACTTGTTATGTTATAGTGTGCGATGCCTGTTTAGATATTACCTATGCACGAACCTTACGCCCTGAACCGTGCCCGTATAACTTGTGTTCGTCCTGTGCCGTAAGGAGAGGTCGGCTGGGGTGAGCTGATTTCAGTTTTTGCATAACATGGACATACCTTTTGTGTAATTATTAAGAAATGAAATGATTTTATTTAGGCTGCCTTTCTGCTACGAGCTTTACGTAGCCATCAAAACAAATATAAGAATCTAAGGAACGTGATTAATCTATTTCGCACAGCTTTCCGCTTCAGTGGGAAAACAGTTTCAACTAGAATTTAAGCTCGTTTTGTAATAATGCATTTTCGTTTTATATTTAATCATTTCAATTTAGTCTCCTTTTAATATTTCTTTATAGATACACCTTATCCAAAGTAATATCTACGAGACACAACTATATGACATTAATGACGTAAAAATAGCTCACCCGCCGAACTCTGGACGTAAGTAATCTGTAAAAATCCGAGATACTATTCATGAGATTCAACAATTTGACGACTGTATTTGCTCCGTATATTTATTGCAATATATCGGTGCATATATTGAGATCCTGAGTTACATTTCTTCACCAACGCTACCCCTGCCAGAAGGTACGGAACCCACGGGATCCTCTGTGTGCCGCGTGTGCACACATAGGTTATCCTGGCCCAATAAACATTGTGAAGAACGCAAAGAAGCAGGGAGAAAACCAAAATCAATTAAAAAAGTAAGATTCACTCAAATATGGCTCACGAAGCGGCAACTTCGTCAGAAAACGGTTCGTTCCGCGCTCATTTTGAGCGATTGGAAGGCAGTCGTAATTACTATGCGTGGAAATTTGCCATGCGCATGTCGCTGATGCACGATGTACTATGGAAATTGGTGGAAGACGGAGCATCGGCGCGACCTTGCCCGTATATGTCTTGCGGTGAAACCCACTATATTCTGTACTAATATGTAAAAACCGCACAAACAGCTCAAGAGTCGTGGAAGAACCTCTCAATTACACCTTGTGGAATATGCTAACTTCATGGCTTAGTATATAGAGTCAGTCATGACCATGATCATGACAACAGTACAAGAATTAGGAGATTGGATTGGAAAAAGTATAGAAGAGAAGGAGGTTGCTGAAATACTCTTGAGCGGCGTACCTTCATAATGTGACTCATTGGTGTCAAACTAGGAAACGGCCAAATTGACTAGCATGCTTACCAGTGAAGTTGTGCGGTCTAGAGCGCTACAAGAGAAGACGAGAAGATCTACCGATGACAATACAGCATTTGTTTCTTCGAAGAAAGACATCAGGGCCCGATGTCATTACTGTAAGAAGACCGATCATCTTCAACGGAACTGCTTCAAGCGAAAACGTGACAGAGAGCAGAACGTGGATCAAGCTTTGTTGATCAGCGAAATATCAATAATAAGTCTCTACAGAGCATTAGGGATGGGGTGCGTAAATATTCTCTGTTACAGGATGAGCAGGAAAATTACCAAATGTGTCTTCCAAAAGTGACCAAGCAAGGATGTTGACATGCCCCTAACCCTATTACATACTTATGCGTGTGGCCCGCTTCCAGTCAGCCTGGGGGGCGCAAAGTATATATTCTCGCCATAACGGACGGACCACTACCCAAGAAAATCCTTAAGATACTTATTAAAATTGAAAAGTGAGGTTAGTGAACGTTTTATTGAATTTGTTACTATAGTTGAAAGACAGGTGGGTTTGCCAGTTGTGATAGTGCGCTCAAATAACGGAAAGGAATTTGTGAACAAATAACTTTCGCAGTTTTTAAAAGAAAGGTTATTGTACCTTACTGTCCGCAGCAAAATTTTGTAGATATTTTTTTGTAATTTGATAAATAGTCATGTGTGTGCTACGGCATTCGGGTCTGGACCGGCGCTTCTGGGGAGAGGCGATAACGACTGCCATATATCTTAAAAACAGGTCTCCCACGGCAGCCTTGGGCAGTCGGATTCCGGAGGAGATGTGGACTGGGTGGAAGGTGGACCTCAGTCATCTTCGTGTTTTGGCTGCTTATCCGTAAGGTGCCGAACGAAAAGCGTAGGAAGCTGCATGTAAAAAGTAAGTAAGTTTTCCGGGTATTCCGAAACCTCAAAAGGTTATAAATTGGCGGACTATAGTGACCCTAGAAAAGTTGTTATATCTAGAGATGTTGAATTCTTAGAGCGATAGTTTTAATCAAAATTACATTAATAATGTGAATTTTAACTTTGGGTTCTTTAATCAAGTTATTGTCGCAGATAATGATTGTTGTGTGAATGAGAGTAGCACTATTCCAGTTTGCAAAAAGGAGAGCATTCGTGTCACAATGGATAATACTTAACACATTTTCCCTGTAACTCCTACGTAATTTATATTAGTTTATTATTTGGCTCCATGTAAAAATACTTAATGAATAATTGAGATTCTTTAACTAGGTAATATTACTTAAGGTTTACGCCGCCAATCGGTACTCAGGTTTGAATACGATATCTTGATTAAATTGACAGAAGCGTCTTGCCGAAGTTTAGCTAATGCATTACAGTCATCGAGGTGAGCCAACCAGTTCCACTAGCGCTCTGTCGCTCCACCAGTCAGTTGCATGTATTGCTGGTGTATGTCCATGTCAGTTTGCTCTCCGAGCACAGACGTTGGGCCTAAGGGCGACGAGCAAGGAGAGTAGAGTAGTGCAGTATCGGAAGCATGGCGCCGCCCAACATAATCGCCCCGAACGAAGGTTTATGCACCAACCTGTAAAGACATCAAAAAGTAAAGTTAAAGGAATGAAAAACGACACCTTTTATTACATTTCAAAATAATGTTTCCGTGTTTTTTTACGCGTCAGGTTAGTCAAATATAAAAGAGTAGAGACGGGTAAAACACTGCACGGAATATAGGCTGCTAGAAATTAAATATACTGATCTGACCCCGTATCATGGTTGGCCTTATCAGACGATAAGTGACAGGATAGAGCGTCCGTCACTAGTTCGATACTTATCGCGTGATAATATAAGATCAAACGAACTTCTTGAAGTGAAGTTCGATCATTATTATATGAATCGCTTCACTTGAAGATATAATTAATATTTACCACGTAGTCCCGTTAACCTACAGGTGACTTCTGCACGTTTTAAAAGACACTCAACTGACTTTAAAAAGATTGAACCAATCAGAGTGCCTTATCCCTACTACTGCTGTAGGCTAGGCCCGCCCGGGGCTCACCTTCCTTTCGCAGCTCATTATGTTTAGAGATAACAGCAAATCTTTCAGGGTCCAGGGGGGGTGGGTGACCATTATATCTTCAAATGAAGCGATTCATATAATAATGATCGAACTTCACTTCAAGAAGTTCGTTTGATCTTATATTATATTTCATCGCTTCATTTTTCAGATATAATTAATATTTACCACGTAGATATTCAGAGTTTAACTAAGAAAGAATTGCTGTGTAGTGGTGCATAAATGAAAAAACAAATCAAATCAACTTTAATTTTTATTTACTTTAAGTACAAGCAAAATCACTTATTTTAGGTACCATTAACATTAACTAGCGGTTATTCTCAAATCTGAAGAAAGACACGCAGTGCGCGCAAAATCTCCTTCACCAAGCAAGGGTATATTATAGAAGCGGGCGAACGTGTTCGAAGAAGCTGTCCAGCCGGCCGCCTTGCGGATGGCGTCGACGCTGGCGCCGGCGCCGCGCGCTGCCGACGTGGCGGCGTGCCGTGCGCTGTGCGCGCCGAACACTGACACGTCAACGCCGCTCTCCGCAAGTACTTGTTTAATCCAGCGGCTCACTGTTTGAGACGTCGCTACTGTGTGAGGTGGCTTATGTGTTAATAAAAGTCTACCAATATTTTGGCTTCTTTTATTTTCTGTAACGGCAATATAATCCTTTAAAGTTTTTGCCCGACATATATTAATATTTTCAGAAAAGAATGGTAATATTAATATGGGTTGTTCCCGGCCGGGCGCAGAGGTTTTGATAATATCGGAGATAATGATCTTTGCCCCAGTGGGAGAAAAAGTTATATTTTCAACTTTGATTAAAGACAGAGTCTGCACTCTCTGTGCAGTACAAATGGCTAGTAAAATCACTAATTTTTTAGTAATTCTATCTATGCTTAAATCTATGTTAGGATACCAATCACAAACATGGTTTAACACTAGTTGCGGGTCCCAAGTATGGGAATATTTAGGGATGTTTGGTTTCAGCTTGTAGGCTCCTTTAAGTAGCCGTTTTACCTTATCGTCAGAACCAATGTTATCTCCAAGAAGTAAAGATAGCGCAGACCGGTGAGAGTTGAGGCTACCGTAGGAACAACCCGCATTAAATTGTTCAGAAAGAAATTTTAGAACGTCTGAGATCTGCGACTCGAAAGGGTTAACATCTTTATTAGCACAAAAAACCTCTTATAAGAAACATTGTATTGTTTTACCGTACTTCTGGCGAGCGACGCCACCATTAAATCTAATGCTTCTAGCGGAGTCCCTCGCTTGGTGAAGGCTTGCTGCAGAGCCGCGCGACACCCAGGGTAAGGTGCGCATGCAACGGGTGATGGTCTCTGAAGTTAGATTGGAGAAGAAACTTATTTGGGTCCAAGTACATGATATTTGTCGTTAAAATGCTCTTTAATAGTGGGAACCAAGGCTGAGACGGCCAGTAAGGAAAAACCAATATTCCGTCAGCCTTGTCATCTATTATTTTCCTAATACATTTCAAAATGATAGATAAAGGTGGAAAGGCGTAAAAATACGTTGCATTCCAATTGATAGTAAATGCATCCACAGCCATAGCCTCGGGCTCAGGGGCCCAGGATACAAAATTTACACATTTGGCGTTAGCGCGAGAAGCGAACAAGTCGACGTTTGGTTGACCGAAATGGGACACTATCGTTTGAAACGCAGAAGGAGAAAGTTCCCATTCTGTGTCTGGATTAACAATTCTAGATTCGATATCTGCAAGATTTTCTTTAGTGTTGATATACGTTGCATAAATCCATATATTACGCTCCTCGCACCAACGCCAAATCTGGCGAGCGATGTCGTTTAGGTGTGGGAATTGTACACCTCCCATGCGATTTATGTAGCTTATGGCTGTGGTGTTATCGATTCGTAAAAGTATTGCACATTTGTTTTCATCGTATGCGAGACTTTTAAGACCGAGAAAAGCAGCTAATAATTCGAGGTAATTGATATGTTGTTCCCGTTCTGTATTTGACCATTTGCCACGAGACCGACGGTCTCCGCAAACGGCACCCCAGCCTGTGCCAGAGGCATCAGTGTATATTTCCAGCTTATAACCCGAGATACGCATCGTATTACATGTTATTTTAATATTGCTTAGCCACCAGTTTAAATCGCCGGAAATGCTATTTGGAATTTGGATTTGGTTATCGTAACTATTATTCTTTAAAAGCGATAGATACTTATGTCGTTCCAGTAATTTGGTATACAACCAGCCGTATTTCACGGCTGGACAGGCGGCTGTCAGAACTCCTATTAATCTTGAAAATTCTCTAATTGAACAGATATGTAATTTTAAAAACTTTTGAACCAACTGAGCAATACTTTCTCGTTTATCGTCAGGAAGTGATTATAGATAGATTTCTTGTGTCAAAAATAAAACCTAAAAGTTTACACAATTGTTTTGGTTCCAGTGAACTTTTCTCGAAATTAATAACAAAGCCTAAGCATTGAAGCAATCGCAGAGACTCATTTACATTGGAAGCGCACTCTTCACGAGTATTTCCCATACAAAGTATGTCGTCTAAGTATATGACGGAACTAAAACCACGATTTCTCAAGTGACCGATCACTTCTCTCATAATTTTCGTAAAAACTCTCGGAGCTATGCAAAGTCCATAAGGGATAGATGTAAATTCATAAGTTTGTGTATCAAATTAAAATCTGAAATATTTTTTAAATTCTGTATTCATAGGGACAAGTAAATATGCTTCTTTTATATCAATCGTGGCCAGAAAACCGTTGAGAGGGATTAACTTTGACGCAGTGCGATGATCTTCCATTTTAAAATGAGTATTAGCGATGTACTTATTCAAAGGCTTAAGGTTTAATATAAAACGTTTCCCCCCGTTAGACTTAGGGGCTAAAAATATACTGGATATAAACTGGTCACTGCTTGGGCTACACTTCTGTATAGCACCAAGATCTAAAAGTTTCTGAATTGAGTTTAACATGTCTATTCGCTCTGAGCTTGTGAAATTATTTCGCGGGATACTTTTTTGGATTACTGGTTTATCGAACGGTATACAGAGCCCATTTTTTATCCAGTCTAGAACAATAGCGTTAGACGTTATACTAGACCAACAATGAAAAAAGTGGCCAATTCTGCCGGCATGTACCTGCGGTGCGCACGGGGCTTGCTCGCAGCCGCCGGCTTGCTCGCGGCTGGCAGCGCCGTCGCGCTCGAGCTCGTGCTGTAGTATGGGCGGCGAGGCTGGTACGAGCCCCGTCTCTGACCTCCTCGGCTGCCTCTGCTCAACGGGGCACGAGGAGGCGCATTCCAGTTTCCCTGGTAGGAACTACGATGTGTTTGGGACTGGAAAGAGTTTGAAGTCCTTGTATTAGTCGCTTTTTTTATCTGTTGTCCCTGTCGTTGTATAGATTTTGCCGCTTTTATATTATCTGACAACTTTTTCCCAAATAAAGTGTCATCCCTTTCTGCATCTTGGATAATATGTAGAATAGTCTTGTCCAGGTTAGGAGTCAACAGTTTTATACGATTTTGCGTGAAAAAAGCATGTAAATCGGAGAGGATTCGGCATCCGTTACTGAGATGTTGAATGGCAAGCTTCTTATCCTCCCCCTTTAAGAGAAGATCGATGCCTCTGTTGATGGCAGTTACGCCAGATCCAAGATCTTGCTGTTGAGACATCAGAGACTTGTCTCTGTGTCGAACCACGTCTGGAATAGCCGCAAAAATCTCCGCATTGAGTCTTGGCGCCTGGAATAATTTACGATTTTCGGGAGTAAGGTATTGTTTGATAAATTTTTCTTTATTCTCTTTCGTCAACCCTTTTTTCAGTAAGGGAAGCCATATTTAGGCTAAATTATCATGAATTTTATCTCCATATTCAGGCGTTTCATCTACGCTCTCCCCGAGAGCCATCAAAAGCTCAGGATCCAAATCAGGTTCCGGGGACTCTGTATTTACTGGTTGATCACCCGAGGTGGGCGGTTGAACACCCGAGGTGGACGGTTGGTCGAGATCGGCTTCAGGTAGCGTTGCCAACTGTTCAGGTGATAAGCCATCGTCCTGTTGAGCAGGATGGCGTTGCTGCTTTCCATAGCCACTTCATTCTCTGAGAAGAGAATTATAAATCGTAAGTTTTTATTTCGTATCGAAAATAAAAGTGAATACTCAGATTGATGCGCCTTTTGCGCCTGAAATTTGTAAATATATGTAAAAAACACAATTTGTGCATAAATTATTGAAAAAACACCATTTGTGCTTTCCATTAGGTACTTAAAAATAACATAATAACACCATTTGTGTCTATTAAAAATACAGCACCATTTGTGCTAGTAGCGGAAAAAACCCAAACGCATCATTTGTGCCTAATAGTTTTCAAAAAAACAGGTACTATGCCTGAAAAGAACTATTAAAATATAAATGTAACATTTACCTTCATTTTGTTCATCGGAATCCGAATCACTCTCAATAACTCTTAAACGCCGATAACTGCGGGTAGATTTGTTTTGTAATTTTCGAATTTTTTCTTCATAATGTTTTATTTGATCCTGCGCACTACGTTTTGGCATAACCGTTAGATATAAAATATTTTTGAAAAATGGTAAAGTATTTCGAATTTAGAAGGCGTCCAGTCGTCACCGTGCACGAAAAACGGAATGAGCTGCGAAAGGAAGGTGAGCCCCGGGCGGGCCTAGCCTACAGCAGTAGTAGGGATAAGGCACTCTGATTGGTTCAATCTTTTTAAAGTCAGTTGAGTGTCTTTTAAAACGTGCAGAAGTCACCTGTAGGTTAACGGGACTACGTGGTAAATATTAATTATATTTGAAAAATGAAGCGATGAAATATAATGCCGACCATGATAGCACAGGATTAGATTGCGCCACGCGATTACTGGTCTGGGATAGTGACTCACCATGGGATGGAAGTGACGAGTAGCGTGTAAGAGAAGGAGAGGACCAGGTTGACCCAGAGCCGGGTGCAGCGGCGCAGGCTGCTCGATATCCACTGCCACTGCAGAACTGGAACCAAACCGCACACTGCATTAAGGGGGTGCCTTGATTTGAGTCGTACACGCCCCCTAGACAGAGACACGCCCTCACGCGACACCTTCCGCCCACGAGAAAAAGAGATGTAACACTCTTCGAGAATCGCTGTTTTGGACAAATTTCGATAAATACCTTATTTAGTGAAGTTTTATTAAAATTTCATAAAGTGAGATTTTAGATGAGATAAAATACTATAGTGTTAACTTGATTGTGTCGTAAAATAATGTATCGTTTGAGTAGGCTGAGTAAAAAAGGAAAATACAGACCCAACTTTGGATTTTTTTCTATAGAGGAAATTTTACGCAATCATGTACCTATCGATAAAATCAGATGAACAATGATATAGTCAAGAATCATATATCTGAAAATCAGACCTTATTGTTTCTTAATCTAGTCAGAACGGCGTTTTCAAAGCACGCGATAATTTCCAATGCACCGCCTTAACGCGCTGTAATCAGTCGCAAAAACTATCAACAACAGTTATCGATAATACAAATGGTTCATCAAAATTAATAAATAAATATTAGGGGACAATTGATCTCACACAAATCGACCTGGTCTCAAACTAACCTAAATACACACTAAATACATAGAAAACATCCATGTCCATGACCCAGGTACAAATATTCGTGAACATCAGCTAGGCTTAGGACTTTTGGATGCTCGCCGTGGTTCTAGATTCCAGGGAGTCGCCATATGTTAAAAAACTTATTTCAAAAAATATTTTTTTTTTCGAAGTCTAAATCAAAGTAAAATATGCTAAAAACACAACTATTAACAAAACAAACTACTTTCAGTAGCAATAACAAAAATCTCTTCTTCAATCTAATATGTATTATTCGGCACTACTGAATCTCTGATGAGGTACTGGCTTTCAGAATCAGTGTATCATTCCTCATCTATTGCTATTTCGTGTTCATCGTTAAAATGGTAGTAAGAATGGATCTTTTTTTTTTCTATATTTTTCGGGGTTAAACGAGTTCTGGAATTATCAAAAATAATTGTGTGTTGAGAACGACCTTTCCACGTGTTGTCCACTGAAGTTAAAGTTGTATTCTCCAGAAACTTTTCCGATTCGTCATATTTATGGTGCATAGCGCTAAAATTCCGTATAGTATCGTATCCGGGATTCCGATCTAACACTTTTTCTAGTTTATCTAGAACAGTATCGGTAGCACACCATTGTAAAACAACGTGCTTCGTCAACAACTTGTGAAGAGTCAGCGAGAGAAATATTGGTACACTCTAATCGACGGATATTTTTCGGTATTATTACGTAGGCGTTTTATTTATAAAATAAGATCACTTCTGAGATTGATGTTTGAAAATACCTCTTTAGCATTTTTAATAGATATGGCATCTTTCGACTTTGAGTTTGCAAGTATATTTTTTATTTCTTCAAAATACGTACTGTAATAGAAAGCTGCTGTTAGCCAAGTGCCCCATCTGGTTATGACAGGTTCGGTATCATGACACCTAATATAATGTTCTATTTTTACACTTTGACTTCGATTTTTTTTTTTTAATGATGGTGTCTCCCTGGATTCTAGAACCACGGCGAGCATCCAAAAGTTCTAAGCCTAAACATCACACAAATAAATGCCCTTACCGGGATTCTAACTCATGTTTCATAGGCAGGGTCACTACCACCTAGGCTAAAGAGGTCGTCATCTGTACATATTGTTTGTAGCTTTGTAAATTGCAGTGAAGGGAGTAATTAATCCCCGGAACTAATCAGCCGGTTTCTAAGTCTTTCACCACCAGCACTAAAGTCGCCGTCAATGGAATTTGCTAACTATGTAAACAAGCCGCCATAGTGAAAGACAATTTTAATATGGCGGTTTGTTTACATAGTTAGCAAATTCTATTGACGGCCATTTAATATAGAATGAAATATTTTATCCCGCAACACCGCCTGCTTTGTTTGTCGAGTCTTAATAATATTATAAGTAAATGCGAAAGTTTGGATGTTTGTTACTCAATATAATAATCAAACGGCTTAACAGATTTTGATGACATTTGGCACGAAAATAGATCATGGCGTGGATTAAAATATAGGGTAGATTTTATACCGGGTCCACGCAGACGAATACGCGAGAGGAAGCTAGCAGTCTATAAAGCGAACGGGATAAACAACAAATATGGCGAAATAAAACGATCCAAGGGCGATTTTAAATGTGACCAATAAAGTGTGTTGAGCAAAGAAAGTGACCAAAATTATAACTTCAATGAATGTAGATTAAATGACGAATGCAAGAATTGTTAAAATAATAATTATCAGTGATCGGATTAGGTGGTGCCATTTCGCGGGACTTCGGTGCGTAAGCTTAGCTTTTAACCCGGAGATTTTATATGAACAGTTTAAAGATGTACTTTAACATTTAATAATAATTAGGTTTTCATATTACCTACATTTGGTTTGCCGGACTACACTATTAATTGCTACTATATTTTTTGTTACAATCTACTGACATTAAGATCTAATGTTTAAATAGTAAAATATCTTTGCACAGAATATATAAGAGAGCAAAGCTAGACAACAAAGCTATCAACTATCATGTAGCGACGAACCTTTTTGCTTGACGATTGATTGAATGCAGCTGACGTTGTCATTGGCACTCGTATCGAGTTATAATAATTAGGTAAGTGTTTTAAAGTTACTTATGTTCTTCGATTAGTTAAGTTTGCACGCGTTATTAAGTGACTAGTTTAATCAACGACTATGGCTTGCTTACAGGACTTTGTGATATTCTTGTTGTGACTATTTTGGCTGACCCTAACTGAACTCCGATTTGCGTCTGATTTGACTAAGTGAAGAGTTGTTGGTTTAAATAAAACAGTATTACGAGTAGACCTTTCTATCTAACTGAACAAGCCTCGGCAAACCAAGGAAGAAACTGTTCTAAGTTGGATTGAATCCTATCCCGATTTAATGTACGAAGCGACAATGGAACTACCTCCGATCCCTGATAATTATCGATTTTATACAAAGTGTTTAAAACAAAATCCGTCTTACCTGTGGTCAATAATTTAGAGCTTACGTGCATAATATATATAAAGTTTTTGTCTCATAGTTATATATAACAGGACACGCCGTTTAAGCGGATTAAGAGTCCAACCAAAAATGAAGCTTTGCCGCCCCTTACTCTGACAATGTCCACAGGTAAGACCGAACCTAAATCTGAGTATGACGCAGCTGCGTAAACCGTGTGTGCGATGAATGCTAGAGTGCGACACCAAATTACGAGATCGTAACATTCAGCCAAGTGAAAGAACCGTGTGACCGATTAGTCAGTAATAAATGTTGTATTTGAACGCTCACACAAAGTAACCCAGTCCGGGTGTAGCGTCATGGCCGACGCGAACACCTGCACGAATCCAAGCGCGCGGTACTTCCAGGTGTTGAGCGTGGCGGCGCGGCCCTCGACCTCGTGCAGCTGCTTGAGGCTGAAGGAGCCCTTGCGCAGCACCGAGATGGGGTCCGCGGCGGGGAACCCCGCCGGGCTGTATGACTGGAGCACCCCGCTCTCTACGACACCGACGGCCGTGTACTGGAACAAAAACGGATGATAGCTAAGTCAGCATTTTTTTGTGAAACTTCGGTAACAACCTTAGCTTTATGTCGGCGGGGTCCAGCCGCGTATCCGACCAGATCTTGTAGTAGTCGTTCATCTTCCACTTCTCGTCTACTTGCGTGCAGTAAGAAACTTACGATATCATCCTCCCTGCCCGCGTAAAAGAAGTGCACGCGCAGGTCGCCGACCTTATGCTGCAGAGCGCTCATGCCGTGGTAGTGGAAGCCGGTATGCAGCTTTATGTCGGCGGGGTCCGGCCGCGTGTCCGACCAGATCTTGTAGTAGTCGTTCATCTTCCACTTCTCGTCTACTTGCGTGCAATAATACAAGTAAGAAACTTACGATATCATCCTCCCTGCCCGCGTAAGAGAAGTGCACACGCAGGTCGCCGACCTTATGCTGCAGAGCGCTCATGCCGTGGTAGTGGAAGCCGGTGTGCAGCTTTATGTCGGCGGGGTCCGGCCGCGTGTCCGACCAGATCTGGTAGTAGTCGTTCATCTTCCACTTCTCGTCTACTTGCGTGCAATAATACAAGTAAGAAACTTACGATATCATCCTCCCTGCCCGCGTAAGAGAAGTGCACGCGCAGGTCGCCGACCTTATGCTGCAGAGCGCTCATGCCGTGGTAGTGGAAGCCGGTGTGCAGCTTTATGTCGGCGGGGTCCGGCCGCGTGTCCGACCAGATCTGGTAGTAGTCGTTCATCTTCCACTTCTCGTCTACTTGCGTGCAATAATACAAGTAAGAAACTTACGATATCATCCTCCCTGCCCGCGTAAGAGAAGTGCACGCGCAGGTCGCCGACCTCGTGCTGCAGAGCGCTCATGCCGTGGTAGTAGAAGCCTGCGTGCAGCTTTATGTCGGCGGGGTCCGGCCGCGTGTCCGACCAGATCTCGTAGTAGTCGTTGACTTTACGCTTCACGTCTATGCCTACGATATAATATGTAGCTGAAGTCGTTATCATATAAGTTTCTGAATAAAAAATCATTCTTGGTACAGTCGAGTTCTCCAATATCTATACAGACAACCTTTCAAAAATATCTACTCATGTGTCTTATGTCAGTAAAGTCTCTGTATAGATTCTATATTTTTGAAAGGTTTTCTGTGTAGGTTGGAGAATTCGACTATATACAAGATTTTATCGTAGAGTGAAGCAGAGTCATCGGTTGCAAATAAGCGTACAGCCCGCCTGATGGTAAGCGGACACCGCCGTCTATAGACGCAAGCAACTCCAAAGGAGTAACATGGGCGTTGCCGACCTTTGATATGTTTGAAGATTCACCGTGTTGAACGCTGAAGGAACAAATTCCCTCGCTCTCAACAGGAACACACCACTACTACAGAGCAAGTAGTAATGTTATTATGGCTGTGGTCTTCTGCAAGGCGGAAGTACTTCCCCAGTTGGGCTGCTCCACATTGGAGCGGGATGACATTTCACTGTGCCCTACCTCACTAAAGATGGTTCTAATGATCAGTAATCGGATTAGGCATTGCCATTTCGGGAGAATGACCTTAAACATTGTACACAACATGGACGACTCGGGATTCCGGGACTCGTATTTTTTCACAGTAAATGTTTCGTACATTAACTCGGGTTAGGATTCAATCCAACTTAGAACAGCTTCTTCCTTGGTTTGCCGAGGCATGCTCAGTTAGATAGGAAGGTCTAATACTGGTTTTATTTAAACCAACAACTCTTCACTTAGTCAAATCAGAAGCAAATCGGAGTCGCAATAAGATGATCACAAAGTCCGGTAAGCAAACCGATTTTGATTTCGTTTGATTAAACCAGTCACTCAATAATATCTGCAAACTTAACCAACCGAAGAACATGAGTAACTTTAAAACACGTACCTAATTATTATAACTCGATATGAGATATTTTGCCAATGACAACGTCAATAGGCATGATGACACATTTTGAAAAACTGTTCTATAATGTTTAGAAACATTTATTATATACAACGAATAAGATGTTTCTAGAGAAAATAATTTACCGACTTCAATTTAGTACTCCGCCAAGCCACGAGCACATTTCCTATTTTTTACAATTTACCACATGAACTGATTTCCGATAGCAAATGCGTTGATTACTATAGAAAAAAACCGAATCGCTGTATGTGGGCCGATAATATTTGAGGACTTCCATCGATTCCCCAAGATCATCACCAATGGCACTTCATTAGTTCCTATTTCAACGGAATCTTATCAGAACCTGTGACGTACTTTTGCACTTTTAAGTACATAATTGAGGAATTCGATAAGTCATCTGTGGTCTTCATCATCAATTCCTCGCCACCAAATTTATGATTCCGGATGTAAATACACGAGTTATAACAGAAAATACCAAAATCACTACACGCGTGCCTTATAAAATTGAGGAGTCCCCTCAATTCCTCATGGATCCCATCATCTAACTGAATTTTGAAAAAAATGGGACCCACCTGGAAGTATATACATACGAAAAAAAAAAAATATTTCCGAATCGGTTCATCAATGACGGAGTTCTGAGGTAACAAACATTGAAAAAAAAAAAAAAAAAAAAAAAAATACAACCGAATTGAGAACCTCCTCCTTTTTTTTGAAGTCGGTTAATAACAGTTAAGTAGGAAAAAAATGCATTTTAGTTTTTAAATTTAAAATTAGCGCTAAAACGCTTGTCAGTGTCATGGCGTCCCGAGTGACGTCACGTTTGTATAAACAGAATTCAAACCTTTGACGATTGCTACCTAGATGCTCGATTGCTCTTTGAATAAACAGGAATTAAAAAGTTACCAAGTCAATCGATGAATGACGAAATGACGTATGAAGACCTGTCAGATAACATGGTTATATCCCTGTCTTACTTACTAGTCGTTCAGTACGTAAGTGAGAAGAGATCCGATGTATAGAAAACGTTTAATTTATTAGGGCATATCTGCCTTTCTCTGTAATCTGTGGTAATGGCCGTTAAGGGTATTTGTTTATACAAGTGTACCGTCATGAGCTCTGATTGGTGTTTAACATATCATGGCGGGCGTCCGCATTTTTCAGTTTAATATTATCAAAATAAATAACAATCTCTTACGTTATAAAAAAATATAAACATTTTTCGAATTCTATGATTAAAATTTCACTAAGAAAATACCATATTTTAGTGATTTTCAATTACTGTCATCATGCCTATTGTATTCAGTCAATCATCAAGCAAAAAGCTGGCCAGTATGATTACGTCTTAAAAAGGTTCGTCGCTACATGATAGCTTTTTTGTCTAGCTTTGCTCTCAATTCTTTGCTAAGATATTTCACAATTAAAACATTCGATTAAAATGCTTACTGTCAATAAAGTAGCAATAACGGTCAAGGAATTTAATTGTTAGGCCATTTAGGTGTCAACTAATTTTGGTTTTTTATAGTAGCTTTGATGAATCCAGTATAAAGTGAGCTCTAAATGGCATAACAATTAAATTCCTTGCCTGTACAAGTGTAGTCCGGAAAATCAAATGTAATATGAAAATGATGTAATATGTAATATGAACTTTAAACTTTTCATATGAAATCTCGGGGTTAAAAGCTATATCTATACTAAGCATACACACCGAAGTCCGGCGAAATGGCACTACCTAATGCGATCACTGCTAATGACGCAAGCAAGACTGCTCGATCCTAAAAAGCAAAGTTAATAAATGGCTTCTTTCAAAGACATATGAACAAACAGAAGATGTCACCAAAACATAAACGCACCTAGACATACACACACAAACACACACACACAGAAACACACGCACACACGCCCAATCGCACTCGTACTTGCACACACGCACACATACACAAACAAACACAATCAATCTCATTATATTGTTTTTTTAAACTCTTAAGTTATTGTTTAAATGACAAAATTAACTGTTAAATCTGTACCACTGGTGCCCAAGATACAGGCTGTGTCTAGTTTGGGACCAACAAATACCGTCATCAGTGCTGTTGTTTTACTTTTCCTTTGCCATTAAGTAAAATGTATTCGCATAATGTACGAGTAGGTATGTATGGTAAATATAAATATTTATTTCTTCTTTCTTTCTTCTTTAAGACGGCTTTATTTGAAACATGCATTACAAAAGCTCCCGTACCTACCTAAAGACAGCCAGCCAATTTTGACATTTTCAGCTATATGTGTCTCACTGAACAACCGCATGGAGGTTGGATTCTGATGACCAGGCCTTATGTAGAATAGGTTTGAGTCAACTACATAGTCTCTCCAATCCCTGTGGTACCAATATGTCTTCTGTGACTCTTCTGCGGGTTCACTTAGAAAATTATCCTGTTCCCTGAAGCACATACACATCACCATGATTCAAGAGCCTTATATGACACACTAGCTGGCCGCGCGCCTTCGTCTCCGTATAACAAAGAGGCAATCTGAGCCGCGCGATAAAATATAGCCTATGTCCATCATAAAGGTCCATTTTAGGATTAGGGGATAGGAAAGTATTTTTTTTTTATGATCGGACATGACATGATCAATTACCTCACAAAGCTACAAACTTGACCTCTTTATTATATGGATATTTAAGCACTTAAGTAGTAAAGATACACAAGACATTGTCTTCAAACCAGTGGACAAATAGATTGCAGCTGTAACTTCACAAGCAATCTATACCGCCTTTACGGTTCTGTACTTTGGGAAACTGCTACTATACCAAGCTATTGCCTAAAGCACAAAAAATCCTCGATCAATGGGTCATTGTGAACACTTACGTAGCCTCTTCAATCCACTGGTACATCTGAACCCTTTTCCTCAGTTTGACAGCTTGGACCTGTATGTTGTAGTCCGGCTCCGATATGGGCTCGAGAATCCTCAACGGCCCCACCACGTGGACCACACGGCCCTCGTACCGCGCCGCGTCGTTGGCAGTGTGCACGTCGATGGTTTCAGCTGATGACACCAGCTCTTCCAGCATCAAGGAGCTTTGTATGGTATGACTCTAAAAAATGATTTTTGATATTTAGGTAACGTAGTTACTTATAGATTGGCAAATCCGTTCGATTCGGGACGAAAGACAGCGGGGGTGGTATGAAGTGTGCGAATTTGTTTGTTGTCCTTCTTTCTCGGCAAAACGGAGCGACGAATTGACGTGATTTTTTAAGTGGAGATAGTTGAAGGGATGGAGAGTGACATAGGATAGTTCTTATTCCCGAAATCATCCCCTAAGGGGTTGAAATGGGGGGGTAAAAGTTTGTATGGAGCTGCCATATAAACGAGTTCCACGCGGACGGAGTCGCGGGCAGAAGCTATGATTCTTATAAACAAACAAGAATTTTGTTAGGGAACATCAAAGGCCTTTAAGCCTATAACACACTATACAAGCCACGAAGGGCGGAGGCAGGTCCAGGGACAAGGAAAATTTGCGACCGGTCGCTACTTGCGTTGGGTCTGTCTCTATGGTAGCGGCCTGTCCGGCGGTTAACATGGTAGAAGGCCTCGGGGGGAGCTCACAGTTGCTAAGATCCTCGAGGCAAAACTGATTGGGATCCTTCACGTGGTTACCGCATGTTAACTGCCTGGTTCTACCGTTGGAAACAGCCGTTGAGCCCATACTTTTATGTCCCAACCCATCCTATCCCGTTTATCCCATCTAATCAGCCGTAAGCGATGACATGGCATGTCGTAGCGGGCTTTCCATCCACAAAGAAGGATGGTTAGCGGTAAAATGCCATCCGCGTGTTTGTGCCGTGCGCGGGGACTCGTACGGGTGGAGGGAGGTCCTGGTAGCTGAGTCGACCAGCGGTCAGGATAGTTACTGCTGGGAGGATTCACCTCACACGGGCGGTCATGGTCTAGCCAGCCATGATCAATCGGCTGTCGTGTCCAGTCTGATGGGCACGGGCGAGTGTCCTGGGGTATGGGGTCTGTAGTCGATGGAGCACGGGTTGCGAGTCGTCTGAGGAGATGACGAGTAACTCGGCACCGTGCGGACTCGCAGACAACATACTCTTGGGGCGCTATATCAGATTGGTAGCCCTGATGCGTTAACGTATCCCCAGGGTGTGGGATCCGTGGTGGGTAGGGAGCCAATCTGATGAAGCAAAGAGAAAAAGGTTACATGGATCATTTAAAACCTATGACGAAGGAAGGAGAGAAAGCCGTACCCGCGAAGGGATGAGGCTTAGGCGCATAGCGCAAATGCTGTACCGGCGGTACGCACTTCTGTCCCAGACAGTGGAGCGAGAGCGGGTAACACCCGAGCAAGGGGGTCCGTAAGGACGCAGAAGGCACGTAGCGCATTTACAGGCAGAGGCCATGGTGGAGCGGTCCAAACCGGAGGCACCGTCCGATCTTTTCCCCACGGGTCGAAAAGCGAACACGTCCAGCAGGTCCCCGCAAGGAGACCTGCTGGCGCAGGCGCCGGAGGGGAGGTCAGCGGAACTGTGGCCATCTGCAACCGGCCGGCCGGTCCTCTTCCGAATCCTGCTGACGAGCCGGGCGCCGTCGATAGTGTGTCCGTACCCCAGGGTGCGGATGCGTGGTCCGGTGGAGGAGTCGTCGGAAGCAGGAGGCAGAAGAGGCGAGATAACGCCAAGGCGAGGGCTCACACACTGAGCGAGGGCACCCCCCAGGATACACCCACTTCGGGGCCAGGGATGGTGCAAAAGAAGAGGCAACTGGGAGCCAGTGGCGACTCTTCTCTGCTTGTCAGCGACTCCAAGCGAACGAAAGTCACAGTCTCGTTCGCTGAAGTGGCTGCAAGAGAGAGGGTGGCCATCGTCCCGGAGGCCTTCCCGGCCGAGAAAATCGGGTTGGGGCATCTGGGCGCCATCCAGAGGCTCATTCTGGAGCTTCTGGTTGATGCTCCGGATCCCCTACCCCGAGTCACTCTCGGCAATGTAGTGGCGGGCGCTCTCCACGACAATTGCCAAGGGAGAGAGTCCGTCACATGGCTCAGGTCAGCAATTGGAAGCGAGGAGATTGCGGGGCTGCCACCAGTCAAAATGGCATGGAAAACGAAGATAGTTGGCGGGGGTGCGTAACGATGGCTATAAATATTTATGATATAATATTACTCGCAATAACGCTCATCTGATATAATTCTCAAGTTCTATAACAACACTTATTATATTTTCATAGGACATAATTATCATTTTATATAACGGTCATTTGATATAAAAATATTTGGTATAACATACATTAATTATAATGCATATTTGCTATATTGAACATTGGATATAATGCTAATTTCTTCTAATGCACAATTAGCATAATATTTTTTGGTAGACTCTAAGGCAGGTCGGTGTAGGTACGACGACGAGCGAAGCGAGGAGGAGTGTTAGGTTGAGCTGCGACCCTACAGCGCGCGAGCCGAGCGAGCGAAGCGAGCGTGCCGCGGTAGCGGCCGGCGAAGCGCCAGAACCGAACACTTTTTACTACCTAATATATACTTACATAGTACAATTTGCGAACCCTTACGTTAGCTACATTTTCTTTTAATAATAAAATACTATTTTACTTGATAGTTATGACATATAACATGTATGTAACATGAGCATTATACCATATAATGATTATACAAAACAAGTGTTATATCCGATGATCGTTATACAAAATAAACATATACTCGTATATTTTGATATTATAACAAACGTTTATTATATACAATGAGTGATTATATACCTTGAAATTATGTCAAATGTTGTTATAGCGAATGAAATTATATTATTTATTTTTATACCCATCATAACACACCCAGTTGGCGGCCATGACGTGAAGTTGCTTCTCCGTGTGTTGCAGAGGTACAATCCTGCGCTGCACACGGAGGAGTGGAAGGTGGTAGACACCCTGACGTCGGAAGCTAACACCAGGGTCATCATACTGATGGACCGGGTGTCGGCCGACGTCATCAAGGCAGCGGGCTATCACCTACACACGGGGGTCGACCTGAGCTCCTTCAAGCTCCTAGAGGACGCGGAGGAGAGGGCGCTTGAAGGGGCTGAGGACGGCACTTGTGAGGGGACGGGCGCGGGGGGTCCGACGCCGGGGGAGGGCGCGGAGGGTCCGACGCCGGGGGATGGCGCAAGGGGTCCGCCGCCTGGGGAGGCCGAGGAGGGCAAGCGCCAACTGCCATTGGCAAGGAGGCTGAGGTGGCTGGGGCAGTCAAGGAGGAGGGTTGGAGGGGGGGAGGAGGGTATAAAGGTAAGCGGTCGTGGGCTCGAATCCCGGCCAGTGAGTTTCTCGGAACTTAAATATGTACAAAATATCTACCGTTACCTTTTAGGTAAAACCGGTCTAATCCTACTAAGGTCTTGTTTTCCCTCTTGGTTCGAAAGTCAGATGGCAGTCGCTTTCTTAAAACCAGTGCGGACTCCGGGCTCCTTTAGGGCACCACCGGGAATAACGCTAGGAGAATGATGAGAACAGTTACAAGAAAAAAGGCTTAGTTTAACAGCTTTTGCAAATATCCTTTTTTCTGAGTTCCTCAATTACAAAATCTTGAATTAATATCTACAGGTCTCACGTCAATTAAGAATAATTTTATTATGAACTGAAGACCCCAACCAGATATTATCTTCTAATGTGCCTGTATCACAAAGAAAATTGTGCCGAAGCGAACCCCAGGCATCTGTTAGAGGGGACAGATTCCATCGTGTTCAAGGAATTTAACCAGTGGGTGTTGTGGTAGGAAGACAATAAAACAAACAAATAGATTTAGGTTAGCGCCAGGCAATGTCGACTACACACACAACATAGTCATATCCCAATCTTAAGAGTTTGTGTGAAACAATCATATCATATGTTATCTATCATTTAGCTTAGTATTTTATATTGACGAAACTTCATTATGAAAAAGCGTTTAAGTTCATGCTGACATCAACCTATTACTTCGCTGATGATTCTTACATACAATACATGTATTATATAGAACTTCCAGCTAGGAGCTTTTACCGCCATAGTGGGAAAATTCAAGTTAATGCTGTTCCAGGCACACTGGGAAAAAAATGCTAGTAGGACATTTGTGTGTCTCACACTTCTATGCGGAACAAAGTTATAAGTTTGAATGTTACTTACTTCGGCCCACAACAGGAAATATGTAACACCAGCAAAAAGGATTAGACTCAAAAGTGTGGTTAGCCATGTTTGTTTAAACTGATTTCTGACTGCATGGAAATCCAGCTGAAAATATAAATAAACGTATTTTATAGATGATTCTATTTAATCTAACATGGAGTAACTTCCATGCTTAGAGCATTAAACCAACCGGAGACGACACGCGCTCACATTTCTATCTAAAAAAGTCTGCCGATTTTTGCGGGGGAGGGGAACGTCATATGTATACGTAACGTGAAAATAGCTACGTCAGATAAACGTCAGTCCATACAATGTGTATGACCACTGGTCATATACATTTGGCAGAGGGAAACCCCTGTCAATGGCGGCTCCGGTTGGTTTAATGCTCTAAGCTTCCATGTTAATATTATCTACTTGTCATATATACAGATTAATGTGGGTAGACTCGTTTACTTTTTATCATAAAAAGTGATTGTAGCAGGTACCTCTCAGATTTGTATGTAAGTTGTGTTAACATGAGCTCTTTAGAATATTAAATGTATTTCGAATGGGCAGAGTGTTTTACTGGACATAATAGTGGCGACGTACGTAAAGTGGACACAGTGTTATCAAAATGTCAAAGCAATCGGTGAAATTTCATGAGTTGAACCCTCAGACGGACAGTTGGGACAATTACTTGGACAGGCTAAAGTATTGTTTTGAGGCTAATGGCATTGAATCTGACCAGGCAAAAAAGGCCAATTTCTTTACAGCGTGTGGTGCACAAGTGTTTGAAACTTGTTTAGCTTTGATTACACCCAAAAAATCAAGCGATGTGAAGTTAAGTGACATAGAAAGTATTCTAACCAAACATTACAGTCCTAAGCCTAATGAAATATCAATGTCGTATAAGTTTTACAAGCGCGATCAACCACAAGGTGAAAAAGCCTCGGATTATATCACCGAATTGCGGAAGATTAGTTCTTGTTGTAATTTCATTGACTTGGAACGAATGCTACGCGACCGTCTTGTGTGCGGTATGAACGATCATAAATTGCAATATGAACTGTTAAAAAGAAATAAACTCGGTAACAAAGAAGTTGTTGATACGATGCTTTCATCAGAGAGTGCAGACAAAGACGTTCGTATGATAGTAACAGGGAGTCTCAGCGGGGCTAGTGCGGGCGTCACGCCCGAGGCGGTCGACCCGGCGCCGGGGACATCCGCGCCGGAGCCTATGGACGTCAACGCCGTGCATTACAAACGCGTTCCTAGCGGCACCACCACACGGTTGTGTTACAGATGTGGAGACCACCACGGAGGAGAGTGTCGTTTCGTTAACGCAATATGCCGATTCTGTAAGAAGAGAGGACATTTGGAAAAGATATGTATAGCCAAGAAAAAAGGCGGAAACAGGACCGTAAACTACACAGACATAGAGAAGGAGCAGGACGAATATATAGGCGGCATCTACAACGTGGACGCGGACAGCCGCGTGCCGCCATAAGAGGTGCAAGTGGCGCTGAACGGCGCGCCGTTTCGCATGCAGGTGGACACGGGCGCCAGCTTCTCGCTGGTGAACGAGCAAACGTGGCGCGCATTGGCGCGGCCGCCGCTGCAGCCGCCGCCGCTCACGCTGCGCACCTGGACCGACGCGCCCGTAGAGCTGTTCGGGCAGACAACCCTACATGTGCAGTATAAGGACATTGCTTGTGATTTGAATGTTTTTGTCGCGAAGGGTAAAGGACCTAACCATCTAGGCCGTGATTGGTTTGCTCCGCTTAACTTTGCTCTGAACATTAATTTTGTATCGAACTTAGACATCGATCATAATACGCATACGACGATTGAGAGGCATAGTGAGGTTTTAAAAGAAGGATTAGGTACTTACCGAGGGCAGCCTGTTACTATAAACGTGAAACCGGGCGCTACACCTAAATACATAAAAGCGCGACCGGTACCATATGCTATTAAAGATAGAGTTGAAAAGGAAATTGACAGACTTGTTCAGGAGGAGGTACTACGCCCTGTGTCTTTTTCTGAGTGGGCGACACCCGTCGTTCCCATAGTCAAAAAGTCAGGGGACATACGACTGTGCGGCGACTATCGCAGCACGGTGAATCAAGCTACAGAATCTGATACCTATCCGATGCCGACGGCTAATGAAGTATTCGCGACCATCGCGGGAGGTAAGTACTTTTCAACTCTAGACCTGGACCGAGCCTACACACAGGTCACCGTGGACGAAGCAACGGCTAAATTGCTCACATTGAATACCTGCAAAAGTCTATACTCGGTACATCGCTTGGCATTCGGAGTGAAGGCGAGTCCGGGTATCTTTCAGCGGCTGATGACTGCACTGTTAGCAGGAATCCAAGGGGTGGCGGTCCTAATCGATGACATAATCATAGCTGGTCGCACCCTGCCTGAAATGTGGCAACGACTAGACGAGGTGCTTACTCGTATTGGTAAAGCAGGTCTCCGGCTCAACAGCAAGAAGTGTAAGTTGGCCAAACAACGAGTAGAATTCCTTGGATATGTTATCGATGCTGTTGGTATTCACCCGGCCCCTAGTAAAGTAGAGGCTATTTTGAATACGCCGGAACCACAAAACGTGCAGGATTTGCAAGCATTTCTCGGTCTATACAATTTCTACGAGAGGTTTATACCACGTAAAGCTACTATGTTGGAACCTCTTCACCGGCTGCTCGATAAAACACAGGCGTGGCAATGGACGGAGAACGAACAAAATGCTTTTGATAAGGCGAAACATCTGTTGTCATTTGATATGACGTTGGTTCATTACGATTTGAACAAACTGTTGACACTGACTTGCGACAGTTCGGAGTACGGGGTGGGAGCGGTCCTCGCGCACGTAATGGAGGACGGCCAGGAGCGTCCTATAGCCATGAGTTCACGGACCCTGCACATTCACGAACGACGTTACTCACAACTGGACAAAGAAGCAGCATCGATCATGTTTGGCATTCAAAAGTTTCACAATTATTTAATTGGCCGCTATTTCACAATAGTGACGGATCATAAGCCCCTTCTCGGCATTTTTGATCCCAAGAAGCCAATGCCTGGCATGATATCACCCCGGCTAACGAGAATAGCTCTAGCGTTGACTGCACATAGCTAGGATATAATCTACAAGCCAGGATCTCAGATCGGAAACGCTGATGGATTAAGTCGATGGCCACAGCCAGTACCGGATCAACCGGAACAAGAACTAGGAGAAATTTTACTAATGGCGGAAACACCACAAGTCTTCCCTTTTGATGCGGACCAGATCGCAAAAGAGACAAGAAAAGACCACACTTTGACGGCAGTCATGAATCACTTGTACAGGGGCTGGCCTGCAAAAGTGACCGACAGTGAGTTACGACCATACTGGCTTCATCGCACTGAACTGTCTGTCCAGGAAGACTGCATACTCTTAGGTTGTCGAGTGGTAATTCCTCCTGCAATGCGTAAAGCAACTCTACAAGTGCTTCATAGTACTCACAATGGTATTGTCCAAACAAAGGCTCTGGCAAGGAGTTACGTGTGGTGGCCACAACTCAACGAAGAGATTGAGAGGCTGGTTGGGAACTGTTCCATTTGCCTGGAACATCGACACATGCCCCCGGAGACTAGTCATGAGTGGATTACACCGACAAGACCGTGGTCAAGGATACACATGGATTTTGCGGGCCCCTTCCAGGGAAAAAGTTTTCTTATCGTGGTCGACTCTTATTCCAGGTGGCCCGAAGTTTTCGTGGTCCCTAATACTAACTCGGCTACTGTCATAAAGCACTTACGATCGTTATTTGCCACCCATGGTTTATGTGAAACGATTGTTTCCGATAATGGCACATCGTTCACATCACTAGAAATGGAGCGATTTATGGAGGCAACAAAATAAAACATGCTAGAACCGCACCTTACCATCCGGCTACAAATGGTTTAGCAGAGAGGATGGTTCAAACGGTGAAGAACAAATTACGAAAAATGAATAGTCTACGGTGGGATGTCTTAATTCCTAATATGCTTCTAGGGCTGCGAGCCACGCCTTGCTCGGCAACGAAAAAAAGCCCAGCAGAACTGCTGATGAATAGGAAGCTGCGCACTTTGCTAGATACGATTCACCCGGACAATATAGTTCACAAAAAAGTAGAGAAACAAATTGATCGAAATGCACAAATAAAACGAAGAGGAAGTAACATCGGTCAGAAAGTCATGTACAGAAATTATGGAAAAGGTGCCAAATGGTTACCTGGAACTGTAGTAAGCAAAGGTGGTCCATCTAGTTACCAAGTTCAAGCTACAGATGGATCAGTGGTCAATAGACACATTGATCAATTGATTAAAACCTCAGCAGAAGGCCCGACTGTACATGATCAGCCCGAAACCAAAGATAATAGGGAATAAGGTATACGACAAGAAGTTAGTAATGAAGAATGCACAGAAATGGAGAGCGCCTGTGACGATGATTATCAGGGTGACAGAATTATAGAAATACCAAGCTCAGATCAGTGGGCTTCGATGCTAGGCATACCTCCCACCTGACCCAAGTCAGTCTGTAGGGAAAGTTACTAGGAAAGTTAGACAGCATTCTAGGGTTCCTTATGATAGACCAAGCCAGAACAATAAGTAACTAAGTAAAATGGCCTAGTTACAGTTGTTCCGGTGGAGTGTTGATTATTAGTCTTAGTCAGTTTCATTTATGTTGATTTGTTAATTGAGTAGTCAGCTACTTAGGGGGGAGATATGTCATATATACAGATTAATGTGGGTAGACTCGTTTACTTTTTATCATAAAAAGTGATTGTAGCAGGTACCTCTCAGATTTGTATGTAAGTTGTGTTAACATGAGCTCCTTAGCATATTAAATGTATTTCGAATGGACAGAGTGTTTTACTGGACATAATGCTACTTTTAATCATTTGATACAGAGACCATGTAACGGCTAAAGTGATCACAAACCATCCAAAACATAAATGTAAAAGGCTGCCAAGTTCGATACTATGGGAATGCTTCGCCTATAAAAGAAGTGAGATCTGAATAAGTACCAAGTTCCATATAAATACCTCAAATCATAAATAGTTATAGGAATGCACACTTGACAGTACTTTTTAATGATGTTACTTGGCAAGTTTTCACACACCACACACCTTTTCAATGCAATGAATCGGCACCTTTGGACTGCAATGTGTCAAGTATATAATTTTCTATTAAAACTTGCCAAGTTACATCATTAAAAAGTACTGTCAAGTGTTCATTCCTATAACTATTTATGATTTGAGGTATTTATATGGAACTTGGTACTTATTCAGATCTCACTTCTTTTATAGGCGAAGCATTCCCATAGTATCGAACTTGGCAGCCTTTCACATTTATGTTTTGGATGGGATTTCATTTATTTTTGTTAGGTGTAGGTTCTTTACTATTTTTTTATCACTTTTGCTTTAGCAAATGTCTCATTCCACTTAGCTATGTACTTTATACTATACCCTTTATACTAAGCGTCTAATTCTTTTTTCTTCGCTGAAATGGAACAGTTTTATTGTTCTTGTCTTTAAGACAAACATGTATTGTCTTAAATTGGTATGTATCTAAATTTAAATAAGTCTTATCTCATTTCCACTCCATACCTACTTATAGTAGAACAAAATTACACATTCGTTGTTTTCGAAACTGACTCACACTTGGCCGTTTTCAGATTTTTACTTTATTTCGACCTAAATACAAACCTTCGAGCCAAATTTGAGGTCGGTACGACCATTGGAAGATAGACCCATTTAGTTCATTATGACTTCATAGTAGAACAAAGTTACACCTTTGCTATTTTTAAAACTGACTCACACTTGGCCGTTTTCAGATTTTTCCCTTTACATTGACCTTAAGACCTATCTCCATGCCAAATTTCAAGTCAGTACGACCATTGGAAGTGGTCTAGGTTTTTGATGAGTGAGTCAGTGAGTCAGTGAGTCAGTGAGTGTATAGTAAAAATAGCGATTTTCTGACGTCAATATCTCAAGAACTGCTATAGGTAGAATAATGAAATTTTGCATTCTAGACAATTAAGGGGATGTCAACAGACTCTCGAAATTTCATATGCGTAGATAAAATATGTTTTGAGTTATAGGGTGGTCGATATTGGCCCGAAATGGTTCGTGTAATATAACCCACGGCCGGTGTGTCGCTTTTTTTTGCTCGAACTTGGCGGACACACTGCCGTGTGTCTAGATATCTAAATACGTCTCTAATGCCTCCACAATAGAGACACATTCAGATATTTGTGAGCACTTTCGCCGCTCTGATATATCTGATAGCGACGGTACAAAAATATTATGAATATGACCATTATAAACAGATGGTGCGGGTTTGATTCTTTATTTTTTTTATTGTCTGTATCAAATGATGAAATGCTTTTATTCTCTAATAATACTGTCTTTTTCATGAGGGTATTTCCTGAGTATGGAAAAATATTTCTGAATAACCACACTCAAATAGGTTACACCAACACACCTCAGACCAAGAAAATATACAGACGGAGCATTACGAACAGTCTAGTGTAGCCAACCGGTTTTCAACCAAGCCCCATGGAAGTTTAGCACACGCTAAACAAATTAAATCGCACAAAGCTCGAAATAAATGATCTCGACAGCATTGCAACACATGCTGAAGAGTTTTCTGCAATTTTGTTTGTATATGTGTGCGTGAGTGTGTGCTAAACTTGATGTAGCTTGGTTTTGTTTGTATGTGGTTTGGCTTCACTAGACTGTTCGTAACGCTCCGTCTGTCTTTTTGTCTTGGTCTGAGCAACACACATATTAAATTTATAATAATACACATTTGCATGAACAAAAAAGTTACTACAGGCAATTGTAGTAGTTAATGACAGCTAATAATAGTATATTATAGGAGTAGGCCAGGATTTTGTTTTGTGGGGGGCTTGACTCTGCTGTGGAAAGTAATTACATTTTCTAACATATTTGTTGTAGGAGGACTTGGGTGCCTTTGGGGGGGCAACAAGAGTAACCTGGATTCACTAGTTGTATCACTGTTTCCAACTATGCTCTACTTTACTATGAATATGCTCAATATAACATATAGTAACTTCTGACAAAATTATTCTTTCAAATATGCTGCCTCTTATACAGATAAGAATTTAAATTATTAATATTATAAACTGGTTATAAATCATAGATGAATTCACCGTACATGAAAAGCTCTAACAAACGTTATAAATATAATAAGCAATGCTTGATAAAATGTTTAAATAGATACTCACCGGCATTATTCTTTTTTCTAAGATTAAAGTATTGATGTTATTGTAAATTCACTCAAAATAATCGATGGAAAGAAGCGATACTCATAAGTATAATATAATAACCCACTGAGCACGTAGTAGTGTAAAAGTTTAAGTTAAAAATTAAATTACGAAATATAAAAAATAAGTGACAAGATAATTTAACAATTAGGGCGAGTTGCACCAAAACGTCTGTAATCGTAAGCGGTGTTCGTTAAAATCTGAATGTATGGAGTGTTTGACAAGTTTCTATGGACTGACAGCTGTCAGCGCCATGTTGATCGGTCTGTAATCGTAAGTCGGTGCAACTCGCCCTAAACTAACACAATCACAGAGTACTTTTCTAAATATAACACAATAAAAATATCTGCAAACTGCAAAGCACAGATCACACCGCACAGATTTACAATATATAGAAAAGTAAAGTGCTCTACTCTGTGCTGTGGCACACATTACATTACAGAAAAAGGCTGACAGGTAAAAGCGCGGGAAACGTGGAACGCGGCGGTTTAGGTTTTCGTTTCTCTTACTTTTATTTATAAATTTGCTGTAAATAATAGATCAGAAAAGTGTTTATTTGTATATAGTTTATTTGTATTGTTTGTATATATTATTTTTTTCTAGTTTGTGTACATATTCACATTGGATTAGGTAAGTTTTCTTTAAGTACTGTAATATGGAAACGGAGAAGGAACCTCCTGACCCTGGGGGGGGAGGTCTTCAGGTTGCTTACAATGTTATAGTTGATAATGAATCCGGTATGGACACAGATGCATCTGTTGCTTCTGCTAGTGGCAGGAGTGTTTTAAAGCGTAAATTAAGTAAGAGGTGCAAAAATTGCAATAAAAAGGTTCGTAAGAGTAAGGATGGCATAAACGTTATTATTTGCGCTTGTGAGTCTTCTGATATGCTCCAAGAATCCTCTTCAAATCATACTAATGATAATGACCAAGTGACTAAGTCTTCTGTAGCTTTAGACTTGAATACCAAAGAAAAATACACAAAAGTTGGCAGAGAGTTATTCTCACCCACTGATGCAGCTCCTTTTACAGTGCATGTCCAACTCAAACAAACCGAGCGAACCTCTTCCTTGCATCCGGTGTCATTTGGAAAGTTCTTAATGAGAAATAAATTTAGTAATATAATAAATGGCAGTGTCAAACGTATCGGAAGGACCCGTATATCTATGGCATTCACAAAATTTGACGACGCCAATGCTTTTTTAAATGATTCTCGGCTTGAAGCTGAGAATTTGTCGGCATTCATCCCATCATTCTCAGTTACCCGCATGGGCCTAATTCGCGGCATTCCGGCACAGTGGTCGGAAGAGGAAATAATGGAAAATGTTTCAGTACCTGCTGGGTGTGGAAAGGTGCTCAAGGTGAGGCGCTTAAACCACAGAGTTCCGGTTAACGGGTCTGTTTCATGGCAACCCTCAGAAACCATAGTTGTAACGTTTGATGGCCAAATCCTACCAAAAAGAGTATTTTCTTGCTACAATTCCCTTCCGGTTGAACTGTATATATTCCCAACCATTCAGTGCTTTAACTGCTGTAAATTTGGTCACACAAAAACTAATTGTAGATCAAAGCCTAAATGTTTCAAGTGTGGGCAGATGCATGCTGGACACACTTGTACAGTGGAGGAAGACTGTGCCAGTTGCTGTTTATGCAACGGTTTTCATTTTGCTACTAACAGGTCTTGCCCGGAGCACAAGCGACAAAAAGACATTAAAGTCACTATGGCTAATAACTGTATCTCTTATGGAGAAGCAGTTAAGCTTCATCCATCAGTTTCCAAGTCATTTGCGGATGTCCTTCAGACTCAACCCCAGCCACAAGTCAACTCATTTTCATCACATAGTGTCCCTGCTCTAGCCTCAAATTCAACCACTCAGCCTAGTAGCACCAGTTACAGAAAAACGATTTTCCTGAAACCCCGTATTGTTCAAAGAAAATCCACTAAGGGTTATGATGTTGCTGCTCATAACGCCTTGATCAGTGGTTATTCTATGCCACCTCCCCAAAATGGATGTGCACTGCAAAGGAACCCGGACAAAGAAGAATCTCATTCGGGATCTGAAGATATCCAAGCCCTAATTAATCTGTTATCGAATCCGAATATTAGCTTACCGTCCAACGTTGCCCCTCTTGCTCAGATACTTTTAGTAGCCATCCAAAATTATGGACAAAATAATTCAATGGAATTGCAGAAGTGTAATTAATAAAAAACATGATATAACTCATTTGTTAAACAAATATGAACCTTTTGTTTTCGCTCTCTCTGAAACATGGCTCAAACCTAGAGCTCTTCTTAGAGTTACTGGTTATTCATGTCTCAGAGAGGACCGCCCTGATGGGTATGGTGGAGTAGCCTTACTCATCAGGGATTCCATTTCATTTTCACCAGTTCATCTCCCATCTCACACTGACGATTTGTCAATCGTTGCTGCCGTTGTAAATAACATGTGTATCATATCTGTATATATTCCTCATCCATCGTCATCTATTTTGCATGAGTTTGAACAGTTAATAAGTTCTCTTCCAAGGCCCATGTTGATTTTAGGGGATTTTAATTCGCAACATCAGCTATGGGGTAGTTCAATTTCTAGTTACCATGGGGAGCGTATAATAGAAATTCTCGATAACCATAATCTTTGTGTGTTAAATACTGGCCTCCCTACCCGACGAACAGCACCTTCTGAATTAACAAGTGCTATTGACTTGTCTATTTGTTCAGCTCAAATTTCATCTTCTTTAACATGGCATACTCTAGAATCAACATTTGGTAGTGATCATTTCCCAATTATAGTTACATCTTCCAATCCAGTTTCCTCAGCCCCTAAGCCTAGTCCAAGGCTAAAGTACAATTTATGCAATGCGGATTGGAAAGTTTTTAAAAGGCGTATTGAAGATAAATTGTTGCAGTTGCCTAGTGTGGCTGACAGTGACATAGTGAGTTGTTCAGTCGCATTAGCCCAAGTCATCATTGAAGCGGCTGATGAAACTTTCCCTGTAAAAAATAGTGCATCAGGTAAAGTTCCATCTCCTCCCTGGTGGGACATGGAGTGCACTCAGGCAATTCGAAGGCCAAAGGATCCTGAAAGACAGTACCGTCACTTGATGACAAATGAAAACTTTGAGCTGTACTTGCAGGTAGCTCGTGAGACTAAGAAGTTATTACGGAAGAAAAAATTTGAAGGATGGAGACAATTCTGCGCTTCTCTTAATCCTAATGTTAAACCTGCCATAGTGTGGAATAATATTAAAAGGTTCCGTCACGCTTTTAATGAGCCTTCTACACAGATTCTTCCTTCTAGTTTAGCTCAGCAATTTATGGACAGATTAGCACCTGCTTCAGTTCCAGAAGAATATGTCTTTCAGCCTTCTTCCTTCTCATATGATCCCGAATACAGTTGTAATTTTAATGCTCCTTTTAAAATTGAGGAGTTGAAAGGTGTATTAAGTAACGTAAAAGATACTGCACCTGGCCATGATGGAGTCCCTTATTCTTTTCTGGCCAATGCTGGTGATTGCATTCTTATTTATTATTTACACATTATTAATTCTGTTACACAGTCCGGTGTAGTCCCAGATTCATGGAGATCTCAAATAGTCATTCCTATTTTAAAACCCAATAAACCAGCTTCAGATGTTTCTTCTTACAGGCCTATTGCTTTATCTTCAGTATTTGCTAAAATTACAGAACACTTGATTAAAAACAGATTAGAATTTTTTATTGAAAGCAATAAGTTACTGGCTCATGGTCAGTTTGGATTCCGTAAAGGTAGATCTACTTATGATAGTTTAGCTATATTAACATCAGATATTCGATTGGCATTTTCCAGGGATGAATCGGTCGTAGCTGCTTTCCTGGACATTAGCGCTGCATACGATAATGTCTTAGTTTCAGTGTTAAAAGAAAAACTTTTCATATTAGGAGTACCAATAATGTTAAGCAATTTTATTATTAATCTATTGTCTCAAAGGTCCATTAGTCTTCTCATAGATTATAATAATAGCATTACTCGATTAGTGTGGAGAGGACTTCCACAAGGGTCAGTTTTAAGCCCTCTGTTGTATAATATTTATACATTTGACTTAGAATCATCTTTAAATGGCAGTGTTAGAGTTTTACAGTATGCTGATGATTTACTATTATACACACCAAATGTTTCTGTGGAACAGGCCAGTAGAACCGTTTCTTACTCATTGAGTTTATTGAAATTATGGTTAGACTCTAATGGTTTGGAACTTTCCATTCCTAAAAGTGTAGTACCTAGTTTTATTTACAAGAAAACAATTTCCTTTCAGATCCAAATTGAATAACCCAATTATTTATAAAATACGTAGCCTCTTGTTAAAATGTTCTTTTAATGATTATTCTGTTTCCTTTGCTTGGATCCCTGGGCATAGAGGAATAAAAGGAAATGAAAGGGTGGACGTGCTGGCCCGTGATGCCATTGATTGTGGTGATATGTTTCCTTATGAAAATATACCTGAAGACCTTTTAGCTTTGCCCAAAGTATACTTACGAGATGAATGGATGAAACTTTGGACATCACCTGATGCAAGGACGGGTTTACGCTACCGGGACATACAACCGTTAATTCCTGCCAAACCATGGTTTTCTAAAATATCACTTTCAAAACCAGCAACCAGCATGGTAATCCGCATGAGACTGGGTCACTTGTGTACACCGGAGCATCTTTCAAGATTAGGCATTGTGGCCAGTTCTGCATGTATTTGTGGAGCTGATCCCGGTGACCTAAACCACATTTTTTTTGAATGTCAACAATACGATCGCTCAATACTACTAAACCAGCTGTCATTGCTTAAAGTTCCTTTTCCTGTATCCATTCCTTCACTCCTGTATATTAATGACTCATCCTTGTATATATTTAAGGCCTTATATTCATTTTTATCTTTAAATAATATTAAACTTTAACATATATTATTGTACCCTTTCCTGATCTTTTCCTTGTTATCCAAATTTCCGATCTATCCGTATTTTCCTGAAATCCCGTTTCCTCGTTTTTTGGCTGAATGCGCCAAGAGCGCGATGCCATATAAAAAAAAAAAAAAAAGGCTGACATGAACTAATAAATTGAACGTATTCTATATGCCCGATCTCTTCTTACTTTTGCACTTAAAAACGAGTAAGAAAGGGATAAGGATAAACCATATCTGTTCATACGTCATTCACGTCATTGTCTCTGCTTTTTCGCTCGCACGATATATGGCTCTCGCGGGAAGTTTAGTGCAGCGAAAGATATTTTGTTACAAGTTATCGACATCGACATTTACTTTTCATATTTACGTTCGTCATCGGCACCATTCGTAAATAAATAGTATCTGTGCGAGCGAAAAGCACCGTCCTATAGATGATAGCAAACCGCAAAGAAAATAGTCTTTGCTGGCACTCTGGGAGATTTCTGCGGTATTTCTGAACGTACCCTACAGTTTGCCTTGACAGTGACAGCAGTGCCCGCCCGGCCGCCCGCTGACAGTGAACAGTTGTAATTTTTCATTATAAATAAATAGTAGTTTTCTTCTCTGTGTTTCGTTTCGTATTATAGACTTGATATAAAAACAGCTGATGCAGATTTCAGAATTTATAAGTAATATATTTTTTTTTCTGAATAATATGTACATCGACTTACATGCAGTACGATCCTGATCTCGATATGGCGATTTGTACTAAAGGTTCACTGTTAAGAACCATTTGTTCAGCCTCCCTTCTCGGCCACAATTTACAAAGATACTATCATGGGATTCCATTTTATGACCTGTATCAGTATACTACAGGTAATCCACACTTTCAAATCTTCTGTTTTCTCTACATAGTCTAGTAATTTTTGTATGCCGCTCGCATACTCGGTAAAAGTGCCTCGCGGACCTTTTTTAAATTTTAACTTTGTATTAATATAATTTAGGTAATGTAAATTATCTACTCTTATATAAATCGAATTACTGTTTTAGAAGTGTAAATACTTTTTTCCAGGTGAACCATTATCTGAATATATGCTCAACAAACTTAGGACAAAACATCCAACTTTGGATACTCTGAGTCGAGAACAACTGCATTGCTCATTGCAAATATTAAAAAAGTTTGGTGTAGATATATTGGAAGCCTGCTCCAACCCTCATGTGTTCTGTATGAACCCGATATCTCTTGATAACTATGGTGAAATACTGAGAGAATGTAGATTTGCCAACATTACACCCAAACAATTGATAAGGTAAACCAGTTTTTCTTCACCAATAACCAAGTTAATTTGTGTCTTTCTGCAACTAATTTGGGTACATTTCCAAATTATGTGAGGCACACACACCTAAGTACCTCTGAGCATGGTTAAACTGACACTGAGTGGTTTACCACAACTACTTGCACACAGTGTGTGACATATGAATTTGAGCAAATACAAGTAGGTGAGCCATACATATCTTGCCCCAAGGCTGCCTCAAATTTGTTCCATCAGAAATATATAGCTATGTTCATTGCCTATCATAAAGTAGATTTACAAACAATCATTAATTTTGTGTAAGATAGTCCCCAAATATTTATTATTTATTATAACTATTAAACTCTGCGACTCTTCTTGTTCCGCTTTGCTTTTTTATTACTTGTATTTGGAACTGGTTGATTCATATACTTAGTTGTAACAGAAAATGTACTATTGTAGGTACCACACCCTGGTCCGGTCCCGGACAATAGCTCACCACAAGAAGGAAGGGCTCATTAGGGATGACATTCAACTAGAGCAAGTGTTACTAAACTATTTCCAAGAATGGCCATCAAATCAACAGATCACACATGGTTTTGATGATTCAACAACATCTATTTGTAAGTAATTAATGTCTTCCTGTGATTGTGTGTTCAATAACTAGTAATAGTAATATTTTAACTTTTCAGTGACTGTCCGGTTGAGTGTCTTGGAAAGCTATCTCACCTGGAAGCTGTCAATAACACCTGAAGAGTTCAAGAAATATTGTACAAACTATTTGCCCTTGAAGCACAAACCGATGGGTGATATCCAAGAAGCACTGCATATAGCAGAAAACGATATCAACTTTGATCTCCAAACCATAAGAAGAAATGGTTTTATCATATCAGCAGATCCCACCAACACTAAACTTATTTTAGAAAATGTCAATTCTGTGGCTGGCATAGATATCAGAGAAGCAATCCGCATAGAACCAGCCATTCTGAAGAATAATTATAAGTCTCTTTTGCAAATTAGAGATATCTTAGAAGTATGAACTATTTCAGTACTGTCTTTATTTCTTGTGTTATAATTTTTTCATATGGAATCATGTCTTGAGTCTTTTATTTCATCACAGGAATATAGAATAGGACAAGAGGCTCAGCGGCGATGTTTGAAGGTGCTCTGCATGCGCCCGGACACTGTGCGCGAGAGGTTGAATGAGTTAAGAAATCACAAGGAATACAATATTCTGTCAACAAACCCTAGAGTAAGTTATGGGTAAATTACATAAGTTCACTACTTATTCATAATTGATTGTTTTATAATTGTAATACCTATCTCCTTCTATAATTTCAGGTGCTATCAATGGTCATACACAAGCGTAAAATGATGACACGGCTAAATAAAATAGAGGCAGCTAAAAAACAGTGCTTTAGTCTTAATCATCTGGTCTCTTCTAGCAAAGTATTCAATGAGTAAGCAACTGGCAGTTAATTATTTAAATGTAACACCCTTGTGTTACTCCTAATTGAAACTATAAATTAATTAATATTACAATTTCAAATAAGTTATATTTATGTAGTGAATTGATTGTATTTTTTTTTCTGGGGTGAGAGCCTGGTGATCTGCAATATGGGCACAGTCAGCATTAAATCTATTAGCGTAAGGATGTTTCAACATATACTTGGCCACTATGGTTGCTATAATGTGTGACTGCATTCCTAGTTCATACTCCAGTCTCTCACAAAGGATTACACATTCCATTAAACAGATGCATACATTCGACACTAACAATGCGCTAGCTCAATCTCTCCTTCCCATTCCGAGTCTAGAGTATGCTGATTTGCGGTATCTGGACCTTACCGAGGACTGGCTTAACAAACTTGAGCACCATAAAAATCTGTCTGCATACTTGGTTTGCGCAAGTATGACCAGGTTTTCTCCTTTCGTTCTCAGCTCAAGTGTCTTCCAATTCGTCTCCATTGTGATTCTCACATTCTTGTGTTACTCTACAGTATACTTTTTGTTACCTCTACTCCTCCATAACTCAAAGAGCGTTTTAATCGTTTCACTTCCATCAGATCTTCCCAAAACCATCTTCTCGCTCCACCACCTTCATCTACCAAATTTTATAATAGCTCATTTACATTTCGGGTTGTTCTTTTGTGGACTGATTTGCCGTTGCATAAAAGGAATAAGCGCGAGCAAAAAACGACTTTGTCCTGACTTTGAGGTAGTTTAAGGTTGCTTTTTTTGACATGACAGTTTTCGAGACAGCATATCATTAACTGAAAGGATTGTATCATAGGTACATAAGCAGCTTTGGCAACAAGGTGTGCGGCCGAGACATAGCGGTGCTGATAGTTTCCTCCCTAGAAGTCAGTGACGATGGAATGGCCCGAAAATCTCAATCATTGAAGTTTGTTTTGAGTCAACTCAGAAGACATAAATTTTGGCTGCATGCTGCACTGAATATAGTTGACGAAAATATTAAATTTCTCCAAAAAAGATTCCAAAATAAATTCATCATTAATAATTGTCAGTTGTTACTTTACCCTGTGTAAGTATCTGAATGTAATTTTCTTAATATTATTAGCTTACTAAAAATAGGTCTGTATCTACAACGTGTTAATAAAATAACGCAAAACCTGAAAACAGTTTGTTCAGAATCGACAGTAGAATTTGAGAAACAATAGGATTTTTTATGAGTTTTCTTTTACCCTCGTATGAAGCGAAACCCGGGCGACCTACTCCGTACAAATTTACAAAATAAATCGCTTCAATTAAAAAAAAACCTATTTTTTTCACATTCTACTCTCGATTTTGAACAAACTGTTTTCAGGTTGTGCGTTATTTTATTAACACGTTGTATATGTACGTATTACCGTCAAATAATCAGTGTCCACTATACCTATGTCTCAATAGATCCGTTTTATTGTTTACCTACAAGTGAAAGTCATACGATTTTATTTCTTAACCCGTTCCTAGACAAATTATATAAAGACGTAGATTATTGTCACCTACCTTATTATTACAAATTATAGACCCATATTTTTTTTAATTTTTATAAGTGTATACTCTTTGAATTTGTGACGTTTTCATTATTGTATCCAAAAATTGAAGTTTAGCAAGAAATGTGTTAAGTAAATGAATGTATTTTCAGGCTGGATATAGAAAAATACGTAGAGCAATTGCTGGCTTTGCGCAATGACGCGCTTTCTAAAGGAAACAGTAGGCTGGACGCACTCTACAACAACTTGAAGTGTGGCGAGCTAACTGACGACCAGCTATTGAGTCTCGCGCTCTATGAGATTGAGAAGAAGTACCACTTCAGCGGGGACGGCATCTGGCCCCACCACGACGGGGCCAGGAGCATGGCGACCAGCTGACCCTTCTCTGTTAGTACACATTTTACCAATCATTCTGTTATACGGTGTTCAAACCAACTTGTGACTACAATATTTTCTCTAGCAGGTAGTTCGGTATAATATATTTGGAAATAAAAGACTCGTTTAAGCACATCATTAATATTATTGAACAAACCTATAAATCGCAATCAGTGGCCTCGCGTAAACATTCGCAATCTCAATAATGGTGCATTAAATTTAATTCAATATTGCTTTTAGAATCTTATGCTAAAAATATTCATGAACATAAACATAGACATGCAGCAGGAGACGACGTAATAGTAGGTGAGTAATAACTATGGTTACAAAATGCTTGCCTTAAATAATTATATCTTTATTCTAGTTAACTACGTAATTTAAAAATAAAAACTTTATATAAAAGTACGAACAGTCTACCCATTAAGACCTTTTATTATCTGTTAAAACTTCTTCAATTAATTAATTATTACGAAGAAAGAGATCTGATTGTTTTATATTTCTTCAATTGATGAGAGCTTCATGACCACTTTTATCAAAAAGTACCCATATTATGCATAATAGGGTATTTGACAACATTGAAAATAATTTCTTTTTTCATTAGCAACGATAAAAATTACGAAAATAGTCTGAATCTATCAATCTTTCATTTAGGTTTGCTATTTGAATGTTTATAAAAACTAACAACAAGGATGTTGTTTGATTGTGACGTCACAAGCGTTTTTGACGTTTCATAAAAAGAAGCTAATTTGACTCCTCTGGTCAAATACCGTATTATGTTTGGATATATTATTTGTGCTTACTATTATAAACCTTAATAAAATTATCGAAATATATTTGAACAATTCTTATTATACGATCATATTAGATCCTAAATATCAAATACGTCGTAAATCATTATATCTTATACTGTTGGCACACTTCATTCACGTTAATTCCTAATATTTACAATATAAGCATCATATGATTATTATATTCTACTGTTCTTTGGCTCAGCAGCTGTAGATTTGCTTTCAATAATTTTAAGTAAAATAACTAGCGTTTCCCATAATACACACAGACCCGTTACGAACAATGCCACATAAAGTCGTTTCTATTACTTAGTTATAAGATATATTTACCTATTGATGAAACCCTCTATTCCCATTTTATGCTAAACTTTTATCCTATGCCACTGTAAAGACATTAGTAATGCTCTATATATTAAAGTTACTTATTGGCAGAAAGGTTAAAGTGATTAAGGTGGCTCCACCCCCTTTTTGCTGATATATGTATGTTTTTTATGCACATTATATATGAAATCTGCATGTAACTGCCTCAAACAACCCACGAGAGATTTTTATTTTTAACGCATTTTCACAAATTTACGTCCAAAAAACTGGTTTCTTGGCCTAAAATGTCTAAAGTACAAAGCGGACAGTTAGGCTGGTTTTCCACCGGAGGGGCGAGACAAGACGAGACGAAGTGAGAATTTAAATCGTATGGGACTTACTACCTATTTCCATCGCGAACGCACGCGCGTTTTAGCTAGGAGCCCCTTAAGAATCCGTAGCCACGTTTTCTCGGTCGTAGTCACTTTACAATTACATCATCTGTCAATCAACTTTAACATCGCTTAACGTACAGGTGCAGCAGAAGTAAATATGTGCACATGTAATGGGTTCACTTATGTTTGACCAAAAAATTATTGACAAAAGTTCATTTGACAAACAACGTTTCACCCATTTAATTTGGCAAACGAGACATTTGACAAAAGTATCATCTTACAAAAACTCACTTAGCAAATGATCAATTAGCGAACTACACTTGGTAATGTCAATTGACTTTTTTTCATTTCACCAAATATATGATTCGCAAATTAAGCATTTGTCCAAATGTCAACTTTCATTTGGTACAGATTATTTACAGGTAACTTACAAGATTAGATTAATATTATTAAAAAGTTGTCTGTTCTGGCGCTTCGCCGGCCGCTGCCGCGGCACGCTCGCTTCGCTCGCTCGGCTCGCGCGCTGTATGTTCGCAGTTCAACCTAACACTCCTCCTCGCTTCGCTCGTCGTCGTACCTAACGGACACTCAGGTTTTTTCCATGATTAATCTAATTGCCTTTTTACATGACGCATAGTATACCTAGGGTTTTTCCATTGTGTCTAGATGTAAGATTTTTAGACCAATAGTAGTTTTGTCTGATCTGATAACTCAGTTGCCAAATGATTATTTTGTCAAATAATTATTTATAAAATGTAAATTTAACTGTTGATCATTTTGCAAAGTGAGTCATTTGTAAAATGACTAGTAGTAAAATGATCAATTGGCGAAACATTTTTTTGCTAAACGTTGTTTGTCAAGTGTAATTTTGCCAAATGACTTTTGGTCACACGGCAGGACACCGTATTATGATCTTGGCCTAATAATATAGTAGCAATTTATTTCATTTTAATGATTCAGCAAAAATAATTAGGTACTTAGCGACCCAAACAGAAATAGGCTATCCTATGCTAAATAAATGAATTCACATGTTCCAATATTTATCAAAAAACGGTACACTTTTATCGTCTCTCTAATCATATGCTTACTCTAAAGTAATAAGGCACGTGGAATGCACGATGATATATAAAGCTATAAGTATTTTAACATATCAATAATCCTTATCCTAGACGTTACCAATATTTTATTAGGTATTTAGTTTTTATTTTATCATGGAGTAGGTATGGTCGAGTTTATACTGTCGGCCTTAAAGCATTCGGCCCGCTCGAATTAAATACAAATTGCTAGGAAGGGACGAATGCTTTGTGTTCGTATAAACTCGATCATGCCAGGTAGACTGATCATAGACCGGACGTACCTAAACAAAATACTCCGCTCCAGAGTTGGGAATAGTACCATTAATAGGTACGTATAGTACTTGTTTGCTTGGATGTATCTAAGTTTTCGATAACATTCACCTACTTATAAATTGCGGCTAAAGATACAATAATTTAATATTATTACCTATGTATACACTTGTATAATTATCGAATGCCTAATTTTATAAGAATAAGGAAATAAAATAATGTTTTTTCGTTATTAACGTAATAAGAGAACTCAAGGCCTATTTTCTAAATAAAATCGTTTTCTTGACCCATTTGCCTGCATCACTAAGTCCGCCGCGAGCCGTATTCCGATGATGTTGTTGAGACGTTTATGAGCAGGCAGCCTACAACCGGTAGCCTCAAGTCGACTCGCGGCGCCATAACGATAGCATCGAACTTATCGATTTTTATTAATAATACTCCTTTTCGAAATTATTCTTGTATCATGGATATTTTCGAAAAGGAGTATTTCAATTCAAAAAAGGGGGAAGAGCGGTGTAGGGCTGGTGGGAGGTGGGCTCCACCTTGACGACGACGGGCTGCGCGAGGTCTGGGTGCCGCTCGGGCTCGTACGCGTGCTTGTCCGGGAAGTCGTCGGGCGCGGCGTAGCGCGGCGCCTCGTCGTGCAGCGCGCACGGCGGGTACTTGTCCTCGTGCTCGTGCGCGCGGTACTCCAGCTTGTCCTCGTGCGGCTCCAGCTGCGGCGAGTGCGCCGCCATCATCGGGTAGTCGCGCACGCCTAGCGGCGGCGGGCTGCCCTCGCCGTACTCGTAGTGCCGCGGCGCGAACATCTGCCCGTCGTGCCCGTTCAGCACCGTCGTGTACGAGTACGCGGGCTGTGCGTTGAAGCCCGGGTACCCCCCGCCACCCGACGACAGCAGGTGGTGCGAGGGCAGCTCGTACGAGTGCTGGTAGGACCAGGAGTCGGCCGGCGCCGGCATGCCGTTCTGCGGGAAGGCGGGCAGGTTGCCGCCGATGCCGGGGAATCCGCCGCCCAGGGTCGTGGAGCTCGGCGAACTGGATCCGATGTACCCCGTTTTCCGCGGAGGCTCGCGCTTTCGCCATTTCGCTCTTCGGTTTTGGAACCATACCTGACCAGTAAGTAAACTTTTTGATCATTGTAATTTATGAACATACCTAATTTACGAGTAGAATATAATGTATATTCTGTTAATATTTGGAAATATGGAGAAATAATGAAATTCGTATGCACCTGTACTCTTGATTCAGATAGGCTGAGTTTTAGCGCAAGCTCTTCTCGCGCGAACACATCGGGATAGGGCGCTCGTTCGAACGCTCGTTCCAGTTCCTCCAATTGGTAAGCCGTAAATGTAGTCCTGGGAACAAGGATAAATACATTTTAACATACAACAAAAATAGAGCACGGTTCTCACTAATTGCACCAGTTAGGCGTACCTACAAAGTGTAGGGCTGCTTTTGCGGCAACTATGCAGGCGTACACTCTTGACATGTAAAGGCTGCCTAACTTACGCTGTCAACCATAAAGTCAATACTCATAGAAAGAGTTAAGATGCATAAAACCCTCTATAATGAAAGCGCATATATAGCCAACAGGTCAGCGCGCACGAAGCATGGTCAATTAAAGGACCTGCATAAATATGAGCTCCATTAAATATTCTCAAATAAATGAATGTTATCAGCACATCCACCATCTGACGCGTGCAATATGGCTGCGGGCGCACGCGACGCGCGGAAATTGATTGAGCGTGAAACGAAATGTACCCCACAGAGAACGCTAATTGCCTGCCAATAAACTTGAGAGTATAGCGATGCTATTAAATTTTACCACCCCGCACCCGTCAGCAGTCAACTTTTTTCATCCTGATTGTGCGAAAAACAGGGTGAAATTGTAATACACGTATCTACTACGAGTAAGAATGCTACAATGGTTGCCATTTTCATTTCAGTGTTGGTTACTTGTACATATACCTCAATCGGATCTAAAAGTACTTCAGCAACGTTTGTGGCTTTATGGTATCGAAGTGAATTCCGACACATAAATCATAACATTTACTGGAGTGGGGTTTGTAGATGCGTGTATTACCCTATCAAGCTGCTGGGGCTGCTGCAGCCGAGATGGCGGGCGCGATAGGGCAATTGCCCTCCCGCCGACATACGGGTAATTAATCCCGCGGACACCGCTGCATATAAGACGCCTGCATTGCCGTATTGTTGTTACGCGTTGGAGACTTTCGATGATATTATTTATCTTCGTCTTGGATCTAACGTCAACTGCGTTATTGGCAACCCTAGGGAACGGCGCCGAGTAAATTCTGACAATGGTTTCTATAGATACGTACCTAACTACTGTGTAACGTCCGTCCGTCTGTCTTCGGCTTAGCTCAGTAACCATTATTATGTTTTTTGGGGTGCCTCCCCTACACCGAAAGTGGGGATATAATATTTTTTCTCGTTAAAACCATGGTGTGGGGCATCGTTGGATAGCTCGTTAAAAAATATGTCGGATCACTAAAGACGATTTTTCAAATTAGTGATTCGTTTGCGAGATATTGGGCTTTAAAGCCCAAATTTTTGTTCGAGTCATGTGTCCCCACCTCCTGCCGGCTAAATGGCTGCTACTGGGAATATAAAAAAAATCGTGGCAGTAGTACTTTATAATGAATTTAAAAGGAAAACTATCACGGCTAAGTAGGGATGCCTAACTAGTTACCGAGTAATGTCGACCAACTTAAAATGTACCTAGTTAGAAAGGCACAACTTTCGTACAAATTCGGCCGACGCAACCATTTAGCTGGCACGCGCGTGTAACTAAGAAAGACAGGCAACTACGGAACTGTACCTACACTCGGCGGGGCCGACACGCACTTGATTATAATTATTATTTAAAAGTACGTAACCTAATTTCCGAATTATTATCGTCATCAAAGGAATGTCCAAAGGAATCCACTTACCATCTGTTATCATAATATGAAAATCATTGAATTAGCTATGCAAATAATAAGATTGGGGTGCAAAGCGATGAGTAGAACATTTAACCAGGGGTCGCGCGCCGCCACCTGTGAGTGACGCGGGCAGAGCGCGTGCCGGTACTCCATGGGCACGGAGCCCCAATTCGGTTCATATCTTTCACGTACAGTTAACAGCAAATATAGATGATCAATATGATAATTTTAGTAGTTTGTCGCACTAGTGAAAGTGACAAGGGGCCAAAATGATCATCTACTTTGGCTGTTAACTGTACTCAACATGTTTCCTACGCTCGTTCTAACGCTAGAGCGCGCGAGTGTGGTTCAGATCGGACGCTGTTTATCTATTGAAAAGAGTTATATAGAACTAGCTTCTGCCCGCGACTCCGTCCTCGTGGAACTCGTTTATATCGCAGCGCCATACAAACTTACTTTTCATTTCACCCCCTTAGGGGATGATTTCGGGGATAAAAACTATCCTATGTCACTCTTCATCCCTTCAACTATCTCCACTTAAAAAATCACGTCAATTCGTCGCTCCGTTTTGCCGCGAAAGGCGGACAAACAAACAATCCCATTTATAATATTAGCATGGACTAGACGTAGACTTCGTAGTGGCAACACCGTCCTCCCGCCGCCGGGGGTTGGTTTTGAAAAGGTATGGCCCAATGTCCAATGGACATTGCCCATACCTACCTAGGCTTTAAACTACGAGCCTAATGCTATGGTTTACAATTGGTTCACTAGTTTGAGCGAGCATGGTAACAGGCAGATGCACTCTCAGGCTGATGCAGATGATACTCTCGCATTTATTATAGTAGGTACAGTAAGCAGCAGAAGTTGCTACGAAAAATACACCCTCAAAATTGTTTAGACAGTCCTTATCCTCTTCACATTAGAGTCGTGTTTGTCATTTTGAGCACTTGACCCGCGTAGCTGCTTTTGCTGCTGACTGCTCTTACTAGCTTGTGCCTGGGACCAATCTAGCAATGCTAATGCAATCTAGATCTCATCCATATTTTACGAGACTGAATATTGTACAATTTTCGTACGAGATCTCGCGAGATTGTGAGATAGAGCGGTGCAGCATAATAAAATTAAACTAATAATAGTAATAATGCTAATTCTTAAAACTGATAACCATAGATGCGAAAGTAGCCAGGTAACTTAAGGAAAGTGATTGTAATGAAGATTATAAAACTGAAAATTATAACCTTCTGGTTAAATAAATAGTATCAAAAAAATTGTATTTGTCAACAAAACAAATGAAATTGATGTTATGTATTAAACCACTACATACAGTCTTTATTTTTATTTCACATGTTGATAATCACTAAATGGATTCGTAGCATTTGCAAATGTTTTCAGTGAAATTCGCGCAATCTTGCGAGATTTCATACATTTCGGAATCTCGCGAGACTGGCTGTGCGGTTTTGCGAGATCTCGGCAATTGATTACTGGGATAAAAAAATACTATCAGTACCTATGTCCGTCCCATGCTCTCAAACTACCTCTAGGTATACCAAATCTCAACCTTCGTATTATTTTATATTCCTTTTAGGAAGTGCAATAAGGATGTTACAAAAACTCCCCCAAAAAGCCGAAAGAGAGTTAAAAGGTCCCTTGTAAAGAATGTATTGGCTATATTTGCAAACCGTAGTCCACAAAAAAAACAAATGACAACAACCATAACAGAGTTAGAGTACAGTCAGCGTCAGCAGCCAGAGTAGCCAAATATTTCGTAACACGCCCTTATTCTTACCGTAAATAAAGACGTGTACCGAAATATTTGGCTACCTTGGCTGCTACTAACTAAGCATATGACGCTGACTGTACATGCTCATGTTTCTCAATTTATGACGAGTTGGCAACAAGAACACGAAATAGTCTTTTAGTTGTGAAATGTTATATGTTGATGAAGATTTACTGATTTACTGAGATTACTTGTCACTCACACTATATATTTTTTTCTTTTGTTCTTCTTTAAGTACTTAATGTGGTTTGATTTCCGTTTATTGAGATTGCAAACCTTTTAGAATAAAAAAGTTATTACGTTGTTAACAGGATAAACAGTCTTCTACTAAAATAATCTATGAACATTCAGTTTGATTGAATGCTTTTTTTCGGTTAAGTACATGTTCTTTTTATGGGACTTTATGAAACACGTTGTGGGGTCTCACCAAGTTAAATAAAAAAGCATGATTTAAAAAAATAGATTAATTACATTTTAGTACTCTGCATTGCCCACACGGCACCCTTGGAATTGCAAGTGTCTATAGGCTATAGCTTGCTTTCCATTGCGCGGGTTGTACACTTTTGTACCACCATCGTATTATTGTAGTATAACCATGAATTATGGTAAGTTTCCTGCTGATTTATCACTTGATCTGGTTCCGCACCACTAATTCTCACCATAGACACTTACTTTCTAGATGAAAAAACATACAAATTTTATTTAAAGAGTAGGTACCTACCTCTATAGCTATAATTTCAAACGTCATCTATACCTATTCATATTAGGTAGGTATTTGCTTACAAGACCCGTATGCAATGTATTGTAGAAAGAGTGCAATTGAATATAGGTATCTACTTGTATTAGGCGTAGGTACGTCTTGACACATTGTTCATTTTGATAGAGCTTCACGTAAATACAAAACAACTATGTGTAGCAAGTGTTTAACGCATTCACCGCCACGCTACGGTGGTAGCGCTGCACCGTTGTCCGTAGCATCTTAATGTTCATTTGTAGCGAAAAGCTGAATGGGATTATATTAGTGATATAATTGACAAATTACCAGCGCCGTTATATCGGTTTTCCGTACCTAGAAATATCGCCATTTGTCTTTTGTTTTACATGTTTGACACTACGATAAGGAAAACTACCAATATCCCGCGCCTTTGCAAAGCAACTAACTAACTTTAGAGCATTAAACCAACCGGAGTGGACATTGACAGGCGTTCCCCTCTGCCAAAAGTATATGACCAGTGGTCATACACATTGTATGGACTGACGTTTATCTGACGTAGCTATTTTCACGTTACGCATACATTTGACGTTCCCCTCCCCCGCAAAAATCGGCAGACTTTTTATGTATAGAAAATGAGCTAAATGACTCATGGCCACTCCGGTTGGTTTAATGCTCTAAGTAACAAACTCATTTCAATTTAATCCTATTTCAATATCAGCGCGTCTCGTCTACGTCAGAAAATCGTTTCGGATTTGCGTATTCGTAGCGCGTAGAGGGCTACGAAGACACTCGTAGCGTCTGCTACGCTCTTCTGCTGTACGGCGGCTACAACCATAGCGCAACTGAACTACGTGAAAACATTTTTCGCAGTCTTGAAATATAGGATTATAGGACACTTAGGACAGACTATTACACAGATTATTAATTAATTCATCGTTTTTACCATCGCAATAGCATTAAAAATAAAGAAATCGCAAGGCTTCGCTAAATATCTTTAAAACAAAACCATTAAAGTATAACGAAATAAGCAAGATACCTATTTGGAATTCAGAATAAGTAGACGGGGCAGAAAGAAGATGTAGGAAACATGAAGGTGGCTCACCTAGTTTTCTTTTTCTTGATGCCGTTGTTGTCGTTTTTCTTCTTGTCGCTCTTCTTGGTGGCGGTGGAGGGCGCGGGCGCATGCGGCGGCGGCGGCGCGGGCGCGGGCGCGTGCGGCGGCAGCGCGTGCGGCGCGTGCTCGGCCGCCAGCAGCAGCGGGTCGTCCTTGCGCTTGGGCTCGCCGAACACGGGCAGCTCGTCGCGGTACTGCAGCTCGCCGCTCGCGCCCACCACCACCTGCACGTGCCGCTCCTTGCCGAACTCCCCGAACATGTGCTCCTCGAAGCTCGGCTGCTCCATGCCTCCCCCGGGCTCGAAGGCGCACTCGTAGCGCGCGGTGTCTCCGCACACGTACATGTAGCGGTCGGCGGGCGGCGGGTGCGGGCCCGCTACCTCCGTTCGCACCTCGCTGGGCTCCGTCGCGGCAAGCTACCTGCCGCTGTTCTAGTGTCCGCCGCCGCGTCTCCGACACCCGACACCGACCGCAGAGCGATTTATCGACTCCTATATTAAACAATTTGACTTCATTTAACCGGGCCGTCGGGATCGACGAACGCGCGCGCCGTTCGTTTCGTCGTGTCCGTCCCGGTTAAGTGACTTTAATCAACTTTAACGAACTAACTACATTTGCTCTACGGTTGGTCAATTTATATTATGATAATGCAACGCTCCGCACGGCTTTCGAGCCAATGAGTAGGGCGGCCGTGGTGCGCTGGGCGCTGCCGCGAGCGGGATACTGGTCCGTAGTAGGCGGTGGTAAGGCAGGGAGTGCGTTGCAGCGGCCGGGCGCTTAGGACCGTAGCTCTGCGTGGAGTGGCAGCCAATGGCGGCGCGGCCGCGCCCCAGTCGTTACCCCTCGCCGGGCGCTGCCGCCGGCTGCGGGTCCGGCGCTGCCGCCGCGCCGCTGTGCGCGGCACGATGCGGGATTCCCACAAACTCACCCGATATTTGTTTGTCTCGGTGGTATTGTGGGGCGCGAACACCCACATCATTATTGTACAAGTCCATAGCACTTCATTGTAAATCCGTATCAGCACAACTCATATGTCTCTTACATGATTTATAGCCGTGGGAACAGCGTATTGAAGTATTTTATATGTTTATTCATTGTTTTCCAATATTTTCAAACTCGTTTGCATACAGTACAGGCTTCTCTTATACGCAACTTCTTAGTAGGTGCATTTAATAGTCCTTGGTCGTCGTGAAGTTTTCGGAAACAACTTATTATAATAAGTTGTAGCAAGTAGTACTCAAATAAAAATCGCTTTTGATGGTTACTTAGCAAAATGCACTTAGGAGACGGTTAGGCGGCGTCGCGCGGCCGCGACGCGGGCGGACTGGCCCGCCGCCGCCGCCATCTCTTAATTATTCATTAACGGTTATTACTGAGGATTATTAATAAAATATCCGCCCTGACTATTGGCAATTAGATTAACGTCGAGGGAGTAATGGCGCATTTCAGCAATTTCGGTTGTTATTTAATTGAAGTCAATTTAGATGATCAGAGTCTATTTAGGTTGGTGCTGACGCTCGCCAGCGGGATCTCGGCTTCATTGGGCTTATTGGTGACTTTCAGACAACACGAATTGCAGTCGCTGATGCACTTTGTCGCATACGCAGTCGCGTGGCCCGTGGAAAGTGGGTCGCCGCGACCGCCTCAGGTGGCGGACCTTACCTGTGCTAGTTTCATGAGTGACCTTGTGTTCCCGTGGATTATGCCACGTTACGGCAGTTATGTTGAAGTGTACGTGTTAGAAACGTGTGACACTAATATGCAATGCATCCTGTGCGTGCACGGCGGTTCGCGCACATTTTTATGGACGTGTGTGTCATGCACGGTTTCAGAGACGCTGTTACCGGAAATACCTACTGAGTCAGAATTCACAGGAAAAGCCATGTTCCAGACTGAGCGAGAATAGAACAGGACGACTTGTCTATAGACCATGATTTAGGTAGGTATATGTGTTCAGTTTATACCCATAATATAACTAGTATTGTGTTAAAAACGTATATTTATATTGTACGTGTGTACATTGACGAGGGTGATGACAAGTGGATGAGCATGGCTGTTTTCTCTTTTGATACATGTTAAGTAATACGGACTGAGTACGTATTCTAGTTGTAGATATGTATACCGAAGTCCGATTTTCGATATAGTTGTGCGGAAAAATAGTGCGCTGCACTAAGCTGGCCCATATGCGAATGTTACCTATAATATGAATGACGGATTATGGAGACGTGGTCCATCAAATATTCATCAGACGTTCTATAATTTTTAAATTTTTTATATTTTCAACACATTTGCTCGTAAACGTACCTCTTATTATGTCACTTTTAGGCTCATAATCCTGGGTATTAAACACGCGTGTTTTATAATATAACGATACTTTGTGTGTTATGGTTATATCCCGATTAAGTCACATTGGCACCTTGCAGTAAGATGTATGCATGAACACGGTGCATTCTTAAATTAACCGGGTTGTACAGAATGTACAGATTTTTTCTTAATTCTCGGCAAATGGATTTTTACTCGACTAAACAAATTAAATGCTTTTTGTTAATTAATTGACTATTTATTTATGGATATGATATTGAAACGTTAAATTTTGTAAAACTATTCACTTTTGTTAACATTTTTCATGAATTAGCAAAAGATAACATTTTAAAACGAAAATATTTATTTTATTTTGTATTGGCGTTTTAGAGACTTCATCTAAGTCTGGCCGAACACATGCGCGCGCACTGTGCAAACCTCACGAAAAAAACACTGCTGCGCGCCATTTTAGGTTATATCACAAATATTTGTAAACATTGTTAATGCGTGTTTGGTTATTATCAAAAATGTAGACTCGTGGTGACTAGAAAAGTGATAATTAGAATGGACGCCACTGGAAATTCTTGGCGATGTGCAATATGTGAGTAAAAACCTGTTGTCATCATTAAGTAAAGAAAATATGGCAGTCCTATAAAATTATCATCTTATGAAAAGATTTTTTCCCCGCAAAATGTGTTGAAAAACATCGTATGAAACGCGTGAGCTTTGATAATTACATCCTCGGCTTCCTTATCACGCTCACCTGCGGTTCGCGTGAACAATTTCGTTTTTGGACTTTAGTAAAATCAGGGGAAATAATTCCTGTATTTTTGTAAATTGGTACAATTACACCTTGCGGTGTCCAGATGGAATAAAGTCGTATCTTTTCTTCCCGGCCTTAAACAACAACAACTCACTTTTTGCCGCATTGTACTTCTCACATATAGCCAGCAACTTCCTCAAGGCACTGATGCATGGACTCAATACCACCATATCATCCGCGTAGCTGATGTTGTTAACAACCTTTCCACCAACGGAACAACCTATAGGGGTGTTACTGAGCTCATGGATCAGCCCGTCCATATACAGGTTGAAGAGCTTCGGAGATGTCAATCCACCCTGTCTCACTCCACACCTCAATCTGTACACATCCGACATATGACCAGCCCACTTCACAACATTAGTCTGGTTCTTGTACCAATATTTAAATATTGACACAAGCTCCCCCGGCATGCTTAAGCTCGATAATTTTGACCACAAGCTATCGTACGATACTAGGTCGAAGGCCTTAGAAAGATCTAAGAAACAAGCATACACAGGACTTCTTTCATTATTAGCATAGTACTGGACAGTGCGCTTGAGACAGTAGATTGATGATTCAGTGGATAAACCAGCCCGGAATCCGAACTGGGCATCATTTAGCTTCACATGGGCACCTAACTGATGATGAAGCAGCACAGCCCCCAACCTCGAGGACTTTCGTTTATCTGGACAAGACAAGGTATAACTGTACCAATTTACAAAGCTACACGAATTATTTCCCCTGATTTTACTGAAGTTCTAAAACGTTTTTTAAATTTTTTTTTGGTCATCAAAAACTGCACGCGATTACCTATGAAATTTGGTCGAGCACCCTTGACCTAGGTCCGACCGTTTAGCCAGGCTCTACTCCAACTTTTTCCCCGAGGCAAATCTTGAAATGGCAATTTTTTTTTTGGGGTTACACGGAGAGACCCTACACTTGTTTCATACATTACCAGGTCATAGTTGCACTCTTTCCCGAAGAAACAACTATGTCAGTGAGAAATCAGTGGTCTTGCAGCTTTATTTGTTTGTTTTGTTTAGAAATTCTCAATGGATCGACATGGGAATTGTATGTTCGATAAGCAGGTGACTGAGCTTGCTTATTCTAAACGCAAAATGAATTGTGATGAACAACTACGAAGAAACGACGTTTTATTAAATCGACTTTTTTTTTAACTTGAACATCCTGTAGCTCCTAAAGTATCGATCGTAGAGTGAAAATAAATATGACCAATTTTGTAGGAAATTTTATGGACAAACTTTTATCTTAAGTAATTATAAGAGTTATGATGAACAACTACGAAATAACGACGTTTTCTTAAATCATCAATTTTTTATCTCTTTGTTTACTTTAACATCCTGTAGCTCCCAAAGTATTGATCGTAGAGTAAAAATCTTTATGACCAATTTTGTAGGAAATTTTATGTAAAAACTTTTGTCTGAAGTTATTATAACGCTATTCGTACAGTTATTCGAGATATGTACGAAAATCTGAAAAAAGGTACCTTCAACCCCCCCCTACACCCTCAGCACAGCCCCCACCCTCGAGGACTTTTAGTATGTTCATCTGGACACGACAAGGTATAACTGTACTAATTTACAAAACTACGGGAATTATTTCCCCTGATTTTATTGATTTTCTTGTACTACTTTGAATCCCAATATCTCGCATACAAATCACTAATTTGGAAAATCTTTTTAAGAACCCATAATATTTTGAATAAGCTTTCCAACTACCAAACACCATGAGTTTAACGAGCAAAATAAAATTACTTCCCTACTTTAAATGCATTTTTTTCAAGATTTTATGCTTCTGTTTTGTCGGCGTGATTGATTTATACAGTATACACCCATGCCAGTAATGGTTACCTGAGCTAAGCCGAAGACGGATGGGCGGACGGACATGGCGAAACTATAAGGGTTCCTTGTTGACTACGGAACCCTAAGAATCTTACTAATATTATTAATGCGAAAGTTTGGATATTTGTTACTCAATCACGTTTAAACGGCTCAACCGATTTGTATGTTATTTTTTTCAAAAAGATAGTTTATAGCCCGGATACACATTACATTACCATCCTCACCACTTAGATGGTTGGCAGTCCTCAACTGTGCGCTTCTCCAGAAACTTCCTGCCTCGCACAGCTAATCTGTGGAATGGATTGTCGCCTGCGGTATTTCCGGACCGATACGACCTTCAAACCTTCAAGAAAAGAGCGTACTTACACCCATCTTAAAGACCGGCAACGCACTCACAACACCTCTGGTGTTGCAGGTGTCCATAGGCGGCGGTAATCGCTTACCATCAGGTGATCTGTCTGCTCGTTTGCCTCCTATCACAAAAAAAGTTATATTTTCGGCGAAGGATACATTTGGGAAACCGAGTGAATGAAACGAAAATGTAAGCTTAGTGAGCATAATACGGGTGTAGACTCGAAAATTATTATAACTCCAAAAGAAGGCAAAAAATATGCCTAATAGTGACTAAAATCCCATTCAGATATCTCAAAGAATTACCAAGCTACAACCGTTTAATATTACATGTTAGAGAGAGATAACTCTCGCAGTTAGTGACGTCACTGCGAGCGTCATGAGAAGTTGCGTTTTGCGGAAAAGGGAAAGAACATACCCCTTCTTAAAACTTTGGACACTTATAACTTCCTGATTACTTAACCTCTTTCGTTGCTTATTTCTCCATTTGACTAGGTTTTTAATCCTTTTTGAGAAAATATGACATAATTGATATTTTATTTAGTGTCTACACTCCTATTACAAATTAGGTAGGTAAAAGAGTAAAAATTATCGGCCACCTGATAAGACACGATAATTTTATCAGAAACATCGTAGAAGGGAAAATAAACTAAGTTTCTGTGAATAATTTAATTTTTGGTACAAGCTTTTATTGCCGACTGTACTTTTCTGTATACCATCATCAATTACTCATTGAGACGATTCTAACGAACCCAAACTCAACGGGGTTACGTCCGTTAAGTACTGAATTCCCATGGCCACGTTCTGTCTCCATCATTAGATCAGCTCGATCGTACCATAAGATTGAATTGTCATCCAAACTATGCTTATACCCAAAATTTCAGCTCAATCGGTCACCAGGAAGTGGATCAAATGTAACTCGCAAGATTTGTCCCATACTAACAGGGCAAGTTAAATAAAAGCTTGTAAAATAAAAAAGAGAGGGATTGGTACACCGAGGAAAAGTTACATAAACTTAATAAAGGAGTATGTAGAAGTTGCCCTGCGACCGGGAAAGATGGATACAACTGCGTCAGGGCAAGCTGCACCAACAACAGCTCAGCGCTTAAATTGATTATAAACTAGACGCTGATCGTAAGTCCCTTGAAACAAGCGCATTCTTTCACTCAAAGGAGTCGGTCCGAAATTAAAAAAACAAACCACAAGTCGATAGGACTTGCCTTGGTGTGACAGCAGTGTTACGGGAGTTTTCTCAGACACCGTTTATCACATTCACTGCCTGGCTGCGAAAGTGTTAACACGGCAAAAAATCTTATAAGTATAGTTAGTAATTAAATATCACTTCGATGAGTGAGTGAATCAGTGCCAAAACTAAGTAACTTTGATCATTCATGTAGCCTTGAAATTTGGAGGATTAATTAAACCTGTTGCTTACGCTTTGCTATACATCAATTTATAGTGGCAATAGATAAAAAGTGTGTTACAAACCTACCTAACTCCTCGACTTGGCGGCAGAATAAGATGGTGTTCTGATCTGGTTATAATGGATCCCGAAGTTGGCCATAGGATATTTATAAGTCGACAATACAAGTCCATCAATAGTAGAGGAGATATATATAGCCTTAGGGGTCATTAATACCCCACAAAGACGGGGTTTGATTATTTAGTTCTTTGTTTGGCTGCGAATCGTTTTAATAACAATTACCTTTTCTAATAGAGATGTACCTACTATTTTAAATTTTTCTGGAGCCGCCGTGTACTGCTATTATTTATTTGGCATATCAGAGTCAGAGCTAGTTTCAAACATTAGTAGTCGTTGTCAGCTTTTGTTACCCATACATTGCGTGCCGAATTAATTTGTATCAAAATAGAAAAAAAATTTTTTTCGCTAGAGATACCAATTTACGTTCATTAGGGCGTGTATTTACCGCCCTTAAAATATATGTTGTTATGGAAGTCACACAATGTATAAACAATCGCGAGTATCAAATTACAGAAAAATTATATGCGGTCAAAGGTTATGATTGGTTATGAAAGGTTATGATGCATTATTTTTAGTTTTTCAGCCCCATTTTGTTATTTATTTTATTTTATAATAATAAGAAAATAAAATAACAAAATGGGGCTGAAAAACTAAAAATAATGCAGTAAAAAATAAAAGTTTTAGTACCTACACTATATTAAAAATATTTTTTTTAATACAGTTGCTCAAAAAGTGGTACTTTTTGTGGCTGCGTAGCGTGCGAGAAGCTCAATTTCTCGAACTAGTGCTTTTTACTTTTTAGTTCCAAACTATAATTTCGAAACGCAGTAAGTGGCGGTTGCGCGGTGCGACCGTCGCGGGTGCGCGGCCTGTGCGCGGCGGGTTGCTGGCGGGGCGCGACCTGTTTGACCGCGCTAGCGGTTTGTAGGCAAGCATATTTTATCGCAATGATATATTAATTTATTATTTTTCGCAATTGTATTAAAAAACGTCGTTTACAACACGTGTGAAATGTCTTTTACCACTCGTACCGAGTCTTGCCATACCTCGGTACTAGTGGTAAAAAGACATTCTTTTCACACTAGTTGTAAAATGTACTATTATGCATTGAAATAAAATTAAAAGAAGATAGGTACCTATACAATTAGATAAAAGAACAAGTATATCGGTAAGACCCCTTTTAACCGACTTCAAAATATAGAAATAATTAAATAAAAGTACAAGTATATAGTTTAACCGACTTCAGAAAAAGGAGAACATTGTTTATTGGGTTTTAGGGTTCTGTAGTCAACAAGGACCCCTTATTGTTTCGCCATGTCCGTCTGTGGCTTAACTCAGTAACTCCTAATACTAGAAAACTGTAATTCGGCATGGGCCGCATGGGTATGGGTATATGCAGACAAAATTTTAAATCAAGTACCTTCTGATTTTTTATGGTATCTCCTGTACGCGTAGAGTCGAAATGTATTTTTCTCCTCACTACCTCGGAATACAACTTTGCATTTGTACCCTTGTTTATCAGATAACCATATTTTTCTCGTTAAATCCATAGTGTGGAGTATCGTTGGATAGCTTTCTATATATATCTACCCTATACATTGGTGTGTTATAAAAATAATCATATTATGTATAGACGACCGCTTTAGCCTAGTTCGTAGTGACCCTGCCTACGAAGCAAGAGGTCCTGGGTACGAATCCCAGTAAGGGCATTTATATGTGTGATGGGCACGAATATTTGTTCCCGAGTCATGGATGTTTTCTATGTATTTAAGTATTAATTTTATCTATACAAGTTAATATAAAGCTTGTAATAAGTATGTTTATCGTCGTCTACTACCCATAGTACGAGCTTTGCTTAGTTTGGGACTAGGTCGATTTGTGTAAGATTGTCCCCTAATATTTATGATTATTTACGATGGTAAGCTATAATAAAAACCCCAAAAGCCCCTTTTAAGTCCGCATTCTGTGACAGACGGGCAACTACGCGCACTTGGCCGCTTTTTATTTGAATAAATGAATAAGTGAACGATTAATCTATATTGAAGTACCGGCCAATAATATATGTTTGCGTTTTATTGCAAACAATTTAGGTTTGTTGATACATCGCATATTTTACTACTTAGTTACATATTTTACATACATTTATGACGACAACTTCAATGCAATAATGTTAATTACAATGATGATTTTATAATATAAAACTCAAATAAATTTTACTTGTTTGTTAAAATGTTTATGTATTCAAGAGCTTGAACAACTTGCAAATGGAATGAAAGTTTCAAAATCTTGCATATTATGCTCTCTTGATGTTAAACGGTTTATGAAAAGAAGTATTAGTATACTATAGCATTTTTTCCATTATAGCTGGCGTTATGCGTTTTCTCAACTTCTGAGTTGAAATTAATATCAAATACTGGGCAATCTAATTCTTAATAATATTAAATTGTTGAGAGCCGTGTTCGTCTTCACCTGTAGCTATCACCTCACTGGTCACCTCACCTAAGCCCTGTCATGAGAGATCCAAGATAATCTTACCCCAAGATCGTCACATGTGTTGTGTTTAATTTTATAAAATACCTATAGGCTTTCAAGTCTGTAACAGTCCCTTCGCGCTGTGAAATTATGAAACTTCCAATTTATAGCAATCAAAAGATCCGCCGTTTGTCGCTCTTATATTTTGATACCAAATAAAATCTTTATTGCACAAAAATTGGCCACGTGTGTCAAGTCGCAAGATTTGTAATTTGTTAATAATACTTTTGGGGCATGACTAGCGTAACTCGAGCTCCCGTCACGAAGTGTTTCCTGGCGTGTGGGTACCCATTTATGCTAGTTACATTCAAACTGTATTTTTATGCGATTTAATTACAAGTTCACAGGTTCGCGAAATTAAACTTGTTAACCTTTACTTGTAATGTAAGGCCTTAGCACTTGCCAAATTTCATGACTCTGGGGATCGATTTTTGAACCTCACCAAGTGACTAATTCTCACCGATGTGAGTGATTTCCATACCTATGATATCGATTTACGAGTGCCCCTACCCACTCGTAATTGAAATCACCATGCGATTGTTTTTGACAGTTGACGTATGTGACATCTGCAAAGAATTTTTCAAAACTTTAATTTTTGTTTACATGACACTGACAGATACGCTACGTTTTACGTTTGAATCTGTTTTAAGTTATAGTATGAGAAAATAAAAACCGGTATCAAGGACAACATCTGCGTAAAAAGGAACGTAACGGGAAGATTGTCTTTGACTGACATTGTAAAATTTCTGCATGTTGGTAAACAGCGTGTGACTTTCAAATATATGGCTTTTGGAAAATGGTGACATAAAAGTCATCGGTGATAGTTTTAGTCACCAGTGACTTTGATATCACCAGTGAGATTCAAAAATCGCACTCCTGGGTCGACGGTAACTATCTATAGACATTTTTACAACTCTGCTAGGCTGAACTGTCCGTTCAAGTAATAATGATTATTAAATACATTTATACATTTGAACGCAAGCTATAAATGTATTTAAAAAATGCCTAACTATAAACTACCTATGTAGTTAGGCATTTTTTCGTATTTTAGCGTTATCAACCTATATGAACATATTTTGTTTCTTTAAATTTAATATTTGAAGTAGTAGACGGACATGCGTATACTTTCATTAAATGAAAGTTAAACCCCATAGACGACATTTTCTGGAGTCCGAATAACATGTATAAGATTTTATTACATCAATATATTCGAAACGTTCACACACACACGGTGTATGTCTTATGAAAAAGCTTATTAGTAAGATCTAAATCAATGGACTTTGCTAACTATGTAAACAAACAATGTATTGAAATTGTCATTTAATGTCAATTTCAGTATGACGGTTTGTTTACATAGTTAGCAAATTCCATTGATTTAGATCTTAGGTAAGTATATCATTACAGTCAAGTGCAAAAATGTGTATCGATTTATTCCTCTCATAAATTTATATGCACCGAAACCTTAATCCGCTGATATAAGAGCGATGGGACATATTTAATTAGAAGTAAGTTGTACCTATGCACCCATATTCAAATTCAAATTCAAATTCAAATTATTTATTCTGCAAATAGGCCACAAGGGCACTTTTACATGTCAAACGGTAATTTACAATAAAAATAATAATCTTACAATAAAAGAATAATAATCTTACACAATAATAATTTAAAATTTGCACATTAAGGACTGATATAACAACACACTAAATGTCACAAAGTTAATGAAAACAAAACAAAATATGACCATTACATTCGATTAGGATAAGGTCTGTGCATTAACAGAAAGTTAATGATATTAATTCAGTATTCCAGAGATGTATAAGGTCTCTGAGCGTCCAAGTACAATTAATAATTATTCAATGTTCGTAGAGATGTATACGGTCTCTAAGCGTCCAAACAAAACAATAAAAAAAGGAATATTAATGTAATATTGTCAGTGATGTACATGGTCAATAACAATAAAACGTGTCAAGATCGGAATGATGTCTCTCGTCAATACAATAATAATAAAATAACACTAGTATTTAAGAAGTTAGGTACTATGCCCTTGCAAGCATGAATAGTCCGGACTCCACAAACAGCACCCGATCACGAGTATGACGCATATCTCAGCCATCGCCTCCCTCAACCATATGTTAGGGAAGGTGGCGACCCGATCAACGACGCCACCGTAAGCAAAGCCCTTTAAGCGAGCATGACATATTCAAGCCACCGGACAGTGTTAAGAACAAAGATTAATAAGCGACTTGCTCGGCGAGAAACAGCATTACGTGCTCTCTTCTTACATAAAATGGAACAATTATTTCAGGTAGGTACTTATAATGTGTATTTAGGTATATTCCTAATAGAATTAGCCTACTACTGGCTTAAAGGCATTTTTGTCGTTTAAGAAATCGTTGACAGTATAATACGCCTTGCTTAGCAAATTACTTTTAACATGAGACTTAAATTGACTGAACGGTAAATTAACAATTTCGGTGGGTATTTTATTATAAAAACGTATGCAGTTCCCCACGAACGACGTGCTAACCTTGCGGAGATGACTGGCCTTCACTGCGATCTTGTTTTTACTTCTGGTGTTGAAGTCGTGGATATCGCTGTTGAGTTTGAACTCGTGAAGGTTTTTCCGCACATACATGATATTCTCAAGAATGTATTGGCATGCTACAGTAAGAATGTTTGCCTCCTTAAATTTGTCCCTGAGAGATTCTCGAGCTTTTAGTTCGTATATGGATCGCACAGCGCGTTTCTGTAGCACGAATATGATCTGGATATCAGCTGCTTTCCCCCACAACAGGATTCCGTAGGACATAACACTGTGGAAGTAACTGTAGTACACCAGCCTGGCGGTCTCAACGTTTGTTAACTGTCTTATGCGTCTTACTGCATAGGCTGCCGAACTAAGTTTTCCGGCTAGGGCGGTGATATGTGCATGCCATTGTAGTTTTGAGTCCAAGGTGATACCTAAAAACACTTCTATCTTCAATTTCCAGTTCATCACCCTTTAATTTGATCTTGGTATTGTTTACCTGCTTGACATTAGGTAAAGTGAATCTGATATACTTTGTTTTCTTGGAATTTAGCAGTAAATTATTTGCTGTAAACCATTTCACAACAGTGTTGGTTTACAGCAAATAATTTACTGCTAAATTCCAAGAAAACAAAGTGTATCAGATTCACTTTACCTAATGTCATATTTAATTATAAGTAAGTTGTACTTATGCACCCATATTTTTACACTTGACAAAGCTATTCTGGTAGTTCTTTTAAGTACTTATCGACATTTAGTAGGTGCACAAGCACCGAACCGAACCCGTAAACTATTCAATAAATTGCCAAGTAATTTCTCCTTGTAATTTATGACTAGGCATAACAAATAGCTAGTCTCTGTCGAGGGGAATGATTTTGATGTAGTTGTAATGTATGCGCTCGTAGGTATATGCGTTTATGTTGAGAATCATGTGACGGGGCGTAGGCGTCGCACATAAAATCTCTCTGGCGACGGAGCGAGCACAGAATCTGCCGCCCGCTCAATTGGACTCAATTGCTTTAATTGGTTTCAATTGAAATGACCTCGCGCGCACCGACTGTAACCCACCACTAGCCTGACACTCACATTTATCTTTTTTTGGAACTGACATAAAGTCATGCGTATAGATGAATATTAGGTACCTACTCGTGCACCTAGTTACGTACCCGTAAAATTCTGCCACATTTTTTATTCGTTACACTTTTGGAAATTTCGCCAATGGATTCAATTCTGTGGCAAATGTGCAATACATTAGTACTTATAATAGAACTAATCATTTGAACTGTATGTTCTTGTTTTTTTTTTAATAATAATAGATTTTAATTGGTGGGAACTACTGTATTATAAATATTAAACACCATTTAATAATGATGTGGCATCCATAAGCTCATAAGTCCCAGAATGATTTATGCGAATTGGAACCGTCGTTAATTCCATAGATATCGAAACTCAATTTGAATTCGTAATTGTACGAAAGGACTTACGAGGCGAAGAGACAACTTGACACTGGCATGCCTACTTGATGACAAATGAATACCTTATCTATCCTACCTACTCGTACTTCAAGAAAATCGAGGCGCAATTAACTCTAGTTGGATACGAATCGAATGTGATGTGTTTGACGCCACGACTGGTAAAGAGAATAGAATCTAGGTATTCGGTTTTATTACATACGTAAACAATGACGCGTGAGGCACATTTTGGCACGTGTCCTATCCGGTCCACAATTGCTCTTAATTAGGAAACAGTGCGGGACGCGCGTGAGTCTTGCGTCAGCGTCAGCTAGCCCGTCTTTCCTATATAATTACACTGCAACTCGTACATATCACATATCTATATAATTTTATTTTCAACACACTTGCTCGCAACGTGTCTCTTATTACGTCGCTTTTAGGCTCATTATCTTGGATATTAAACACGCGTGTTTTATAAGTTATAACATTACGGCGATTGTGTTTTATGGGTATACTCGTATATCCTGACTAGCTTTTGCCCGCGTAGATCTTGTTAATCACTTTAGAGGATAATTGCTATTAAAGTATTTTTGGACTAGGCGTAAACATCGCTTCCTCAGACAAACTTACCCCTTACAAACTTACCTTTTCACCCCTATAAGGTATGATTTCCGGGATAATAGCTGTCCTATATCCTAGGGTCTCAATCTATATCCATGCCAAATTGTATTTCTGTTATTTTATGTAGTTTATGCGTGCAAGGATAACAAACACAGATATAGAGCCTTCGCATTTATAATATTAGCATGGATATCCTATTTCTATATGTATTACTCTACATAATTGAATATTTTGAGTTGAGTAGTTCTAAGTGCTCACGTTAGTTCGGGCTACCTGTATTGTAAGCAAAAATATATAATGCCAAAAGACGCAAAACTTTTCATCTCCATCCCAATTGAATGGTATTAGAGAATACATTATTTTGATTGATTGATTGTTGCTTATCAGTCAACTTTTGATCAACAAAAAGTTAACAAATGGTCAGCAGTACTAATCATACCTAACCTACTTTTCTGTAGGAGTTCGGTTCAGTAAGGATCGAAGTTCTAACCTAACCTATACCACATTTCTGCTGGTAGTTCTGTATACTGACTAATTAATGTCTTATTTCTGTTGAAAACTAATTTTACTAACGCCTTTTAAAAAATGTTATTTGTGTTTAATGAAATTTTGCTGATCAATCAATTATTTGACTGGTAACAATTTATAAGTTTGAAGTTTTGTTTATAACTTTTCTATATGACCTGTAAAAATATATATTGCAAATATCTAAAAAACATGTTTTTGTACTCGTCGATTAAAATCTGTGTATTAAGATTTCATAGAGAATACTGCAACGTCACTCTTTTCGTCATTGAATAGTCTATGTTAGTTCCGAAACAACCGAAATAACTTTTTCGATACGCTCTAGACAATCGAAAAAAATTTAAAAATAGAACTTCGTATTTCAATAATATGTGTCCTTGATCCGATACAAAATTGCCAATCTATGGCGTTTCGGTACGATGCAGCATCGCGTCGTCTGTCAAAAATCTACTTAAACTGGCTGCTGTATCCAGGGCATGAAAACAATAAAAATAAAGTACGCCTTGTGATTGGCCAATCACAGCACAGTACTGCAACATTACGGACGCCGATGGTGTGATTATTTATGGATTATCTTGTGTAAAAGAAGTCGGATATTAGAACTAGACAATATAGTACTTACGAAGCGATATTTAGTTTTCGTATTAATGACTTAAATTATTAATTTTAATGAACTCGTACAAAAAGTATTGTTCACAATACTGTCATAATCAAGCTTTTTAATCTCGTACCTTACTTAGGCCACTCAGCAAGCTTCGTGGCCTAAACACGGTACTTGACTAAAAAGCTCTCTATTATAACACGATTGTGAAAAATACTATTGTTATGAGTATTTCGATCTACCGAGTATCATAATGAACCGCTTTTAGGAATGGCCGCTCTTCTAAAAAAATTACAATATTTTAACCCAAACCCCTTTTATTTTTAACATGTATAGGGTAAGTAGCAATAAGACACTTCATATTATAGGTATCATATTTATTGTATATAGTGGTTTATTTGTTATGTCTCTTCTTCCTAAAGAATTTTCTGAAATCTGAACCCCCGCCTACGTGTTCGTCGTTGTCATCAGATTTTAGTTGTGAACTTTTTAATGTTTCTCCAATTCGCTCATTGTCCTCTTCATCCTCTCTGGGTATGTAAGTCGTATGTTCGTTAAATCTCAAACACTTTTTACCCTGCCTAGCGCTTTTACCAGAAGATTTCAATATTTCGCGTTTTATAACCTTACCGGTGCCGGGGTCGTATAAGGTATTTTGAATTTCTCTTTCCTCGTCAACACTGGCTACAGGGAGGCCCGCACTCCCTGCAGACGGTCCTGGTGAATCTGTACTCGTTTCTAATGAACTAGTGGTTTCGCCACTAAGAAATCCTCTTAATTGTATCTCATGGATGGATGGTGGTCGTTGTTGCAAACATGGAGGTGTCCTCTCAGATGTATCTTTTTTAAAGGAGTTAATCGCTTTCAAATATGCCATTTCTAAACTTTCTCCTGTCTGTACTTCTTGATCAATTTTTTCAGCGCTTAATAAGTCGCGTAGGGTCATTCCAGTTTCTGCAGAATATTTATTTGGTTGTACTCTTTCAGATAACGATTCTCTAATTCCTTGCTCTCGTACTAAGTCTCTTGATGATTTCCGCTTCTTAAAAAGTCGTAAAATAATATCGGGAACAGCGCAAACAAAACGTTTAAATATATTTGTGGAAGTACTCGTGACTTGGGAATATAACAAATTATCCTCGTCGAAAAGAGCGCTGTTGTACATGCAATAGTCATCAATGATGCCGACTTCCATGGGAGAGCGCATAATAGGGTCCAGATATAACCTGTAACAAATTTTGTTTAAATAAATGTAGCCATGTGCTTTTTGTAAGGGAGTCCCTCTGCCAACAAACTGTCCTGCAGTTTGGTAGAAGAAAATGTTGTAAAATCAAGGATTGTTTATGTGAATTAATTAGATTTTTATATAATTTTGACGATTTAAAAATTTATTACATGACAGTTTGTAAGTTTTTATGTAGGGAGTAATTTCTGATACCAAAAAAAATGGCAGCTAGTAATAAATATCTATATTTATAATATAATTAAAATAGCTGCCGCGTAATGTATTTATATAAATACCCGCGGGATTAAAGTTTTAGAAAGTATCCTCGTTTTAAGTTTAAAAAGTAATATTTGTATGTCGACCATATAGGTAACTATATATACTTCCATATCCATAGAGGGTGATGAAGGGTATATACCTACGGTATAAATATTAACATCGAGTCATAGATACCCACTCCGGCGCCTCTCCGAATCGATGTAAATATATTAGCCGTCGTCTCAAGAAGAACTGTGGATATAACCAAATTCCAATGCACAACTTATGATAAAGTTCTGAAACAACGGGTCCTAAGTCCCGTTTAATAAAAATGAAACGTACTGGTTATCGGCGCTATCGGTGTAGACGAAGAACGCCTCAGCCACGCCGGGCACGCATCTCCGCAACCAGTAGTGGATGACGTAGAGCATAGTCACGAGCACCGCGAGGCAGGTCACGGCGGCCAGGTACACATTGCTATGCAGATTTATGGCGCCGCACAGCACGCGGTCTTCATCGTACGCAACTATATTATAAAACATAGCGTTTTAGGTACGGGGAACCTACCACCACCACCTGCACCATCCTAGTTAGTGAAAATTGTGAGAACCTATGCTACATATGCACAGAGCCACCATCGGAACCACGTTCCCTCTCACCCATGAGAGGACGAGCCCTATGCCCGGCAGGGCGTAGATGAAGCAGTTGGAAAATTATTAATGTTCTTAAAAATATTAAATATGCTTCAGATTGTAGGTGCCAATAGAAATAATATCATCACTTGTAACACGGTCTAAGATATCATCACCTGACTATTTCTTCGTTATATTATAACACGCATTTTTCGCAATGAAGTGAAAACTGGCGTATTTTGCAGCGTAATTTTAACAGAAAATCTGTCATATCATCTACAGTTACCTACTCTACGAAAAATACTAATGGACATGTTTTGATTGCAGCAGATCGGATCTCGTACTGCGGACTCTACGGCACCAGTCCACTTCTCGACATCGTCGTGCTTACTTGGCCATCCCAAGGCCGAAGCAGCCTCCTATTCATGTAAACAAGAAGTTACAGTGGGCGATGTCTGAACCTATCCAGGAATTAACACTTGGGCAACTGAAATGGCAATGGTGTGTCTGACCTATAGGTATGTTATACCTACTTGCTATATGACCGAACATCCTTAAGGCAAACAGTGAAAAGGGCGCAGTAGAAGGGCAGATAAAATATCGTAGAGCCTGACGCCTGGGCTGGCCTACAAAGCATTCATCATCATCATATCAGCCGAAAGCCGTCCACTGCTGGACATACACCTTCCCCAAAGCGTGCCAAAGTGACCGGTCCTGCGCCACCCGCATCCAGCGGACTCCCGCAACCTTTACCAGGTCATCAGAAAAAAAGAACCAAGGTAACCGATGTAGCCCGCCGAATCGCTAAACTTAAGTGGCAGAAGGCGGGGCACATAGCTCGTAGAACCGATGGCCGTTGGGCCGGAAAGGTTCTCGAGTGGCGACCACGTACCGGAAGACGCGGCGTGGGTAGGCCCCCCCACAAGGTAGACTGATGACCTGGTACAAAGCATTACGTGAATAAAATGAAAAGCACATGCGGATCCACAGTTGGGCACGCCGTCGCAAGCGTTGCTGGGGTCGATGCAGACCCGAGTGCCCTCCACCTGGCACTCCACCATGTCTTCGGGGCATTGCGGCTCCAGCGCCGCCAGCGGCCGGGCCGTCGTCAACGCAACGATCACGTGCGGCATCTGACATAAACAGATTAAGGGCGGGTTGCACCGACTTACGATTACAGACGGCTCAACGTTAAATATGGCACTGACAGCTGTCAGTCCATAGAAACTTGTCAAACGTTTGATACATTCAGATTTTAACGAACACCGCATACGATTTCAGACGGTTTGGTGCAACCCTTACGTGCTGTTAACTCTTTCTTACTGAACAAGACCGCTAACAACCAGTTCAATTACCAGTCTCTAAAAGTGTTATAATCAGAAAGATACTAATATCTAACTCTAGCACAAGACCGCGCGCGCGCAGTGTTGTTCCTGCAGGGCTAAGATGGTTGCCATTTATGACTTGTCGTTGTGGATGTACGGTCGAGGAAACTGAAGGTTTGGCACATGTCAACTCTATTGTAATGACGCTAAGGTCCAAAAGTGCTAAACATTCAATTTCCTCGACTGTACATCCATCATTCTCGCAATCGCATACTTGGCAGAACGTGGCGGATGTCTTATCCACAGGGATAGGTGATAAAATGACTCTGATGCTGATAGCATAGGGCTGAGTTTCCATAAAAAGTCCTAATATTAAGAGCTAATATTTTTATATGGACCCGATCCCTTTCGTATCTTAGTAAAAGTGTGACCCCTAAATTACCGGCATTTCCAGTGAAAATTGATTTAGATTTTATTATAATTATGCCTATTGTTGTGACAAGGATTAATTGAATCATATTACTAATTTAGATAAATATATTTACAATTTCAATTTCAGTAATAGGTACGTTCAGTTGTCTAATATATATTACCATATGCTTGTAAGATACAAAACAACACATACACCCAATTAATAGGAACACCTTTTTTCTTTCGTCGCCAGACGGTATAGAAATACTCACACTAAAATTTGCAATGCTAAGTATTATCCTCGACGAGTTGAACAAAATCAAAAATCGAGATTTGGCCCAGTTGGATTCATCGCACATGTCGAACAGTAGCTTACTGTTATTAGGGTTCAGCTTTATTAGCACGTGGTTATTCATCTGCAACACACGAAGTAGTATGTTATATTACTAGGGAGCAAAATGCAACATTTCCTCGAGGATTAGCGCGTTGAATCCCGAACAAAGCAAAGGATTCCAGAATCGAATCCCGCGAGGCCCGCCGGCTACGATTTTTCACACGCGTAGCGGGCGGTAATTGCCATTTTATGTCCGGGTGTAACTTAATGATTATTTTCAAATAGGAGAAGACAAAAGGGTTTTTTTGTACGATGAGGTACAAAGGAACTGGGCTACCCGTGCAATTTTCACAATATATCATTGTCACCGGAAGGCATGTAGGTATTATGATTTAAAACCAAAAGCTTCCAAAACTATATTCATAACGATTTACCTACCTACCTACTTATTTATAAAACAGAACGGGAAGGGAAGTGGCATTTACATTGCGTTTGAAACTGTCATTGCATGTCGACTTCACCTTTTATGTTCATGAAAAATCAGCCTTGCCCTCTGTAAAATAGAGTCCAACTGCTAGCAAATCTAACCACACATACGAGACAGACGCAATCGTAACGATAAAACAATTGGCCACGCATGCGCGGACTAACAAAGCTAGAGCTCGGATCATAAAATAATAAACAAGTTAAGTGAATAAGTGCCTGGTCATCCGGGAGCTCCATTAGTCGCGCGAAGTCGTGCAGGTCGACGGCGTTGAAGAGGCCTGGGCGGGCATCAGTGACCGCGCGCGGCGTCGCGCGCGGGTGCGGCGGTGCGCCCACGCCGATCGCGGAAATGGTGCGCTTGTGCCTCAGCCTAATATCAAAATTTCAGATTTAAACTTATTTTACTATAGCATTTGCATTAATTCTCTACAAATCTACCTACTATCATTTCTAATACTAGCTGCCCGTGACTAGTTCCCGTGCTGTGGAAGTCGTTTATATAAGATCTCCATACAGAAGATTTTGTACCATCGCCAACACAGTTAACTGACCATCCGTGCACTTTACGCATTGTAATAATAATAAGGTTCAATATAAATACGGGATGGTCAGTAAATGTATTGGCGTTTCGTTTGTTAGGTACAAACGAGACGCCACAACAAGGGGCCTTCAGGATGATGGGCATACTTGCATATATTTTATTCTCCGGTTTCGCTGCCGCTTAAATGGTTTGTTATAGAAGTAGAACTAATTTCTTAGATCTACATCACATGTAATCAACTATAGTCTCTTAAGACCTTTTTAGACCTGCGTTCCATTGAAAACACCGCCAAAGTTCACAAAAGTCAGCTTAACTTTTCTTTAGCGTCGTGTGTCCGTGGAGTGCGTCTAATCGGTCGTTTGTACGTATTTATTATATTGCTTTCAGCTATATACCTTCTTTGTCTATATTATGTAGGTACCTATAGAGTGACTCCCGCGAAACGCGTATAGGTATTTTCTCTATCGCACTTGCGCGTCCGAGAGACAAAGAGGGACGATTTGCGGACGAACGAAATTGACGGCTCGTTGTCGCTGTTTGTATGGTTGTCATATTTATTTTATCCAGCCTCAAACATACTTACTGACGCTGACGTTTCCGACCAGGTGCGACAGTGACGTTCTGCTCATCATGAGGAGAGCTGCCCAGTTCTGGATCATGTTGGTTTAATAATCCCGCCATCACCGGCGCTGATTGTACCACGTTCTCCCACGACTCGTGATCCACCAGCGTTCCCGAAAGAGATCTCTTGCTAGAAAATCATATTAGGTAATAATATTTCTTGTCCATACATATATAATGACTGGTTAGACACAGACCGAAACAGGAGCCACCTAAAGCGAAATTTTACTTATTGAAGTGTGTTCAGGGTGGATAAAAGGTAGTTAGGTATGAGTGACTGCCTACAATTTTTGTAACGTATTTTAGAGGAAACCATAATATTTTTGGACGAGCTATCCAACGATACCACTGGGTATAACGATAAAAAAATCCCCGCTTTAGGTGTAGGGGAGGTTCCCTAAAAAAAAAGTTTTTCCAAGATTTTACTGTAGTGTTTTGTCGACATGCCGAATTACAGTTTTCTAGTAGTAATGGTTACTGAGCTAAGCCGAAGACGGACGGACATGGCGAAACTATAAGGGTTCCTTGTTGACTACGGAACCCTAAAAACTTAAGGTACCTTACCTATTTATAATGGTGCCGATTTTTTAAAGTATAACCTTAATCTCAAAATGCCCACCCTCTACATCCGTAGGTATTAGCAGAGCTGGTGTTGTTCTGGCCTGCAGCAGGAGTATGGGTAAAAGGTACTCGAGTTTTGGTAGCTAATGCCACAAAGCATGAGTATGACGCAATTCATTCGTTTATTACTATACATTATATTAGTAATGTGTATCATACGTACTCCGCAGTGCTCGTGGGACCTAGCACAGCAAGCGTCACAAGTTCCTTGGCTCCCAAATATATGTTTTCTTCTCTATTGTCTAAAATAGAAAGTACATTCTTAACTTACATGTGTTTTTTTGACAATTAGGGGTTACTAGCTTCTGCCCGCGACTCCGTCCACGTGGAACTCGTTTATATCGCAGTTCCATACAAACTTTTACCTCCCCATTTCACCCCCTTAGGGGATTATTTCGGGGAAACAATAGCTGAAATATTATGGAAAAGGCATATTTTAGATTTTAACATTTCGATTTCTGTTGTCCCGTAGTAATAGTTGTTTAGCCTACACCTACAGCTACAGGCTGGTAAGCATACCTTGGGCAATTGTGATTTCACTGGCTGTGGCTTCGTCGGGTGTGAGTGCAGCCAATTTTATAGTGTCTATTTTGTTTGCAGGCGTTCTGATTTCTTTCTTCGTTAAGGAGTCACCGTCAAGCATATCGACGTGATGTCCGAGGCTGTATTTTGTCATGTATGTGCTTTTATTATATTCAAGTACTGCTCGGATTGTTGTATAATTTTCCTGTACATCCGCTGAAGCTGTGCTATTGGTAAGCGCATTGTTATGAAGTGTTAGGTATTATGATAGTGTACAAAAACTCTGAAGCAACTTAACGTTGTAGACTAACCTGATCCGTAATATACTTTCCGTAGTTCCGTCCAAAGGAATATTTGATTGATTCTTCGTAAAATTAACATACAAATCGCTTACAGGTAAAAATGTGGTATACGGAGCTAAATATACTGAAATGTGATCAAAATTAACAATCGCTTTATTCGTAATAGCATAATATCAATATCTTTAATAGCAGTAATTTTTAACCTTTTACCTACCCGTATATGTATATGCCATACGAATAAATGAATAAATATCAATACTTATAGATAATATCTAGAGGTACTGACTATATAACTACTAACTATTAAGTATCTCGTTGTTTATTTAAGGAATATACCTATTTATTTGTACAGTGGACGATAAAGCTATGTATACTATAACAAGTGTTTCAATAAGAGTGCACTATTTCATTACAAAATTACCCTTAATTTCTTATGGTAAATAACTCATAGTGCACTTCTTATTGAGACACCCGATATTTTGCCTTATCACAATGGAATAAGGTCCAAATATTTAAACATATCTTTAACCTTGCCCATCCCTACAAACAATTAGAATAATGTCAAAATAAGTTTAGGTACATACCACTTAAATTATGATTACTGTTTTCCGACTTATTCAACACTGCCAATATATCACTGTGGGTGGGTTTTTCTTGTATTTTTAAATCACCACTTTCATTTAGTGATTTCATGATATCATCAATCAAATGGAATGGATCCTTGGATTCCTTGGATTCCTCGTATTTTTTTTCGGTTATTACTTGAGGAAGCATATGCTCGTATGAGGGCCTATGGTTAGTTATTGGTAGCGAGTATTGTTTTCTAAAACTAGTAAAACCATACATGTAATTGAACATAATAACGTGCAATACAAATAATAAACAGGTACACTAAGACATTTTACAAGTGGATTAATTTTCATACAATTTACGGGTTTGGCCAGGTTGTTTTAAACGCAGAGAGTTGTTTGTATTTTGTTCCACGCGCTTGTCCTGTACCTTCTTCTTTTTCCACCGATAATTATATCTATTTGTATTGATTTTCGTGGACCGTGCAGGCGTCGTAAGTCTAGAAAGAAGTTCTCATCATCCTTAATCATTTGAATGATTCAACTCTAAGGCCGCGTTTGCGCACTGTACACTGTCACTTTTAAATTAGAAAAAAAAAACTGTTTCGCGACTTCTACAGCTCACAGAGCCAAGTGTCAGTAATTTCATTTCATAATTAATTAATATGCTTATCCATGGTTTCATCATTTCACGAGAGCTGGCGCGGAAAATATATGAGACTGTCATTAATTTCATAGACATTACGCGCCAGCTCTATAGTGAATCGACCTGTAGGTACATGAAACATGAGCATTTTTACAAAATTTCCTTTAGCCGCAGTGTTTTTTAAATTCTAAAAGTGGTCCATGTCTCACAAAAGTTTAAGAACCACTGGCTTATACGAACCTTTGATCAGGAGTGAAAGGACCGATTTCGTAATCGATCTCGTATTTGGGCTCCCCAGCGTCCCCGCCGCCGCCGTCGCGCCGGTCGCCCTGCATCTTCACCGCTATTTGCACCAACGGTAGAATACTAGTTTTATATTGCTCCCCGGGCCTGCACATGTTTGTACTTCATTTATATTTATCTGTTTCTTTTATGTTTTGTTCTTATATGAACATGTTAAACATTTGAAACGGAGTTTAATTGAAAAAGAAATACTTACCTTGGGATAAATAATAATATAATGAGGTTTTTAAACTCTACAGTGTATAAGTATGTTAGTTTTTTAGCTATAATTCTTTATGACGTGAACCGATTTTAATATTTTCAATTTAATTAGAAAGAAAATATTTTCAGAATGATGGAATAATTGGTAACTGAAGAAATAAAAAAAGTACATGTAAATATTAGATTAAATTACAAAATTAATCCAGAAATGATTTTTGATGATTTAAAGAATAATTAAAATAATATTACTAAAGAAAAATGTAGAGGTATAGGGTGTCCCGGAATTCAACGATAACCTGGTAAAATATAAATAAATATAAAAAATAAGAAAAAAAACTCCAGGTCACTTAGTGAAGCGGTAATTGACTAAGTAACCTGGTTTTTTTTTCTTATTTCTTACCCTGTAGATAGGGATATCGTTATATGTTTTCTGTGATATTTTTATAATAAATGTTAATAATAAAATAATAATTTCAGATTCTTCGCTTGGTAAACTTCGGGGATTTAAAAATAGGTACTGACCCTATTTATGTTTAAATTCCATCCAAGTGCGTTAGGTTCGTTTACAACTCTGCCAATATTCAAATCGATAGTAGATATTTAACGTTGTGACAATCAAACACACAGAGAGTCGCACCCACAAGGGTTCCTTTTTTACCTTTTTGGTACGGAACCCTTATTATATATATATATTAGTTAGGCTAAGTATATAGTTAGGAAGACACAAACCTCGGCGTCACATCATAAAATAGATCAAAAAACTCATCAGGATCAAATGGTTTTTCATATTGCTTATCATCCGGCAGGAAACTAGCAGAGAGGTTAACCAATGGCACCTCTATGTTGATGTAACTTTGCGTTTCTGCTGTACTTCTGAGTGTCGGTGATAATTCCAGAACAGGTAGACTGTAAATAAAAGTAAACTAAATGATAATTTTATTTTAGCTAATTCTCGAATATTTAGGGCCTATGCAGACTGCGCTTTTTCACGCGCTGTCGACGCGTGTTCTCGTATCTAGGTACCTAGGGGATGGTAGCAGGGGGATCGCACGTCGACGGCGGTGTATAATTGTATATTATTTATAATACACAATTAAATTGTATACAATTAATTGTATATATAAACCAATCACGCCGACAAAACAGTATAATAAAATCCTGATTTTTTTTTGTAGTAAATTGGTGATATTTTTTATTCTCGTTAAAACTATCGGGTATCGTTGGATAGCTTGTTCAAAATATTATGGGTTTTCTAAAACTATTTTTCAACTCAGTTATGCGTTTGTGAGATAATGGGAATTAAAGCCCTAATTTTTGTTCGAGGCCTGGTCCCCCCCCCCCCCCCCCCCTCTGCCGGCTAAATGGCTGCTACTGGGGACATGAAAAAATTCGTGGCAGTTGTGCATATAATGAATTTAAAAGGAAAACTATCACAGTTTAGTCGACATAACTAGTTAACTGGTCAGAAATGCACTTAATTTCGGGTGCATATACATTGTCATTGGAATTTGAACCTTTTACCGTGGATGGTAGAGTTGCTTTTTCACGGCACGTTATCGAAATCGAAACGACCCTATACATTGGTGTTTTATAAAATAATCATATTCACGATTATTTACGAGGGTAAGCTGTAATAAAACCCCGAAAGCCCCTTTTACCCTACACTGCGCGTGGCCCGACACGCACTCGGCTGCTTTTAAAAAAAAAAACTGCACGAACTGATTTCCGATAGCAAATGCGTTGATTACTATAGAAAAAAAACCGAATCGCTGTATGTGGGCCGATAATATTTGAGGACTTCAATCGATTCCCCAAGATCATCACCAATGGCACTTCATTAGTTCCTATTTCAACGGAATCTTATCAGAACCTGTCCGTGTGCCGTGTGTCGTGTGTGTACTTTTGCACTTAATTAAGTACATAATTGAGGAATTCGATAAGTCATCTGTGGTATTCATCAATTCCTCGCCACCAAATTTATGATTAAATACACATACCAAAATCACTACACGCGTGCCTAATAAAATTGAGGAGTCCCCTCAATTCCTCATGGATCCCATCATCTAACTGAATTTTGAAAAATGGAACCCACCTGGTAGTATATACATACGAACAAAAAAATATTCGAATCGGCTTATCAATGACGGAGTTCTGAGGTAACAAACATTGAAAAAAAATACAGCCGAGTTGAGAACCTCCTCCTTTTTTTTTGAAGTCGGTTAAAATTTGACATGGATGAAGGGTGCATCCAACTTTTATAGAGCATCCTTGAGGTACTTTTATAATTATAAGCGATATGTTAACCTAGATTCTTTAGATTCACGGACAATGATGTCCCGCCCTACCCAGACTAGGCGTTTTTAGTGTCCGATCTCCTTAGCGTAGTTATAACAAATCAACCCACGTAAAATGAGCTCTGGCAGCCATACACTTTATGTATATGGCACCCAGAGCTCTTTTTATGTGTCGTTACACGTACACGTTTGGAGACTCTAGGAACATCATATTTGCCAGCCGGTATTGTTCGTATTATCATTGTAATTTGTACATTTCTGTGCAAAAAAAATTGCTAGAGCAGTAGCCTCCTAAAGCGTGCTGCACACTTCGCAGATACGGTAAGAATTTCTGCGTTATACGTCTTCAGTTAAACACAGATAAAATCTTATCTAATCTGCGAAGTGTGCAGCACGCTTTAAAAGACCTGCGCTCCGTTGAAAACCCATTCTACGCGGCTCATGCTAGGCACACGTGACTAATGCACCGACGAGTCTGCCAAAGTCCGCTTGCGACGTGTGTCACGTCAGTATGAATGCGCTAACCCATTCAGGGCCCATGACGACACATATGCGTCAGACCGCCGTAGTCGCTTTCCGCTACATACGAGGAAAACCACGGGATCGGCTACGAGCGTAGCGCGTAGCGATTTTTGGCCCTGAATGGAACAAAAAATCAGTACAAACGTTCGAAACGTTTGTACTGATTTTTTGACTACTTTAAATTATAAATAATATATTAACAAAAAAACAGTTATCCGAAAACCATCCTTGATGAACCACAAATCTATTACCTACCGAAACCTGCATCTATATCCGTCAAGCGGTTCCGGAGGTAACTGGGATTATTTATGTAAAATGTCTACTACAGAGCAAAATGTGAATTACTTAACATAAGAATAGTTAGTTACCCCTGATGAACCACAAACTCAATAGTAGGTACCTTCTGAAAACCGTATCTAAATCGATCAACTGGGTCAATACGTCGGACAAACAGCCTTTCACACTAAACGCATATACTCGAACCTTCTCCGTTCCGTCGCCGGCGATGAAAAGCAAGATGGTTTAATTAAACAAAAGTAAGTTTGTAAGGTAGGTAATTGTAACATGACATCTCCGAACCAATTTAAGCCTCTCACAAACTGGCGCGACCTAGTCCCCCTAGCGCGCGCTACGTTAGCGCACCTGGCGAGTGGCGCTCGGCGCCCCCTAGGACCACTGTGCCCGTATGCAACGCCCACCCTGCGCCATAGATAAAGCCGCCCTTGGTGCGCCCAATAGGTATCTACACAGGTACCTATTGTATAATTTACTACTAACCGCCAAGGCAGGCCGTGCAAGTCTGCGAGAGGCTTTAAACCTCAAAGCATAAAATACTATAGAGCGGACAAGCCGCCGGCGGCTGTGTACTTGCAAACATCGCAGTGATTTGATTAATTTCCACACCAATGTATCACTTTTCAGAGGTAAATACTATTTATTTCAAATAACATCATGAATTCAAGAAGTTGCGACAGGCATATTCAATACAAATCGCGCGGCATGTCTGATCTCCTTATTTCCTATATCTGTGCTTTAAACCATAAAATAATTGACTGACAGTTACCTGGTTTGTTCAGTGGTAGTGGTTGTAACAGGCAGCGACTTGGTCGCCAGAGTGTATCGCTTGGTATGCACCGATTGATCGGCCTGGTCCTGATCTAGAACTGCGTCGGGTATAGGGCCCCAGTATCCCCCGAACGTTTCAGCGAAATCGTAAACTGCTAGCTGTTCTCCATTTTTACACGCCACTTGGTCGGTTTCGTCATAAAATAGGTCAAGCACCATGATGATACTGTGGCCCGACTCTGTTCTGGAGAGAAATAAAAGCATGGTATAGGTATTCTAGAATAGAGTGCGTAATGAAAATGAATTATTCAGCAGCTCGCTGAAAAGAATGAAATTACAAATTTTTACGGACGGGTTCCAGAGGTCGTCGGGTCAAATCCCGCTCGAGGCTGGGCCGAGGCGAATATTGTTTCAATTTTACACTTTGATCGAAATAGGTTAGGGTAAATGAAAATAGTATACCTATTCAACATGTATGTAAGGACCTACTGATATTGAGCAGATACCTACTTAGTATATCATTAATTTATTGTTATTTACTATTTCCATATACATATGTTTATTTGAGTGAAGTTAATTTAAAATAAAATTTATAGTTACAGTTAATTACAACTAAAACAAATATTAACAATAATTTTGAAAATAAAGTATTTCTTTCTCTCAATATTAACAATAAAGCTAAAATAGTAGATTGTATGACAAGGGTCTAAAGTAAGCCATATTACCACGAGATGGATATTTTCCCGAACGAAGTGAGGGGAAATAGTTCGAGGGATAATATGGCTTTTAGACCAGAGTTATACACTCTACGTTTCACTTCGACTGCGAGAAAATAGTAAAAACAAAGATTATCCATCCACAATCAACAATTATACCAAGGCGAAAAGATTGTTCAATTTGGCGCCATTCTTTTTAATAAACTGTTTTGACACACATACAATACAAAATATTCACAAGACGAATAAACGCCTCTGACTGTCTAATAGCGGCGTAGTCTATCCCGCTCAATCTTCATAGCCTATGTCATGTAATAACATCCACCAATCACAACTCTTTAAAATAACATTAGTATTTGCTGTCTACTAACCAGAATACAGCTAGACATTAAAATCGACTAATCAGGAAACAGAATTAAATTCAAACATTAGGAGTTTTTCATTCCCTAATTTACAATAATCAAAAAATAAACGCCTCTGACCGACAATAGCTCCATCGAAACGTTCAAGCGTGGTTAACTGCATACATGACTCATGTATGCAGTTAACCACGCTTGAAAAACACCCAATTTTTGAATTGAATTCTGTTTCCTGATTGGTCGATTTTAATGTCTAGCTGTATTCTGGTTAGTAGATAGCAAATACTAATGTTTTTTTAAAGAGTTGTGATTGGTGGATGTAATATTGAACTGTTGTGAGTGGTCAAATTAAAATGTTTTATAAATCATAAATATGTATACATATTTTCCCTAGGGGCTAAATGTACTACTTTAGCCCCGCTTGCCAAGTCTAATATGATGCACTTTTTGAGCATGAGAAGTGAAAAGTATTTTAAAAATTGTGCCCTCCCGGCATTGTCCCTAAGATTAACTTGACTTCTAAGGCGATTCACCCACTAGGTACATACACAGGCGCATTACCGCGTCGGCAGTGTGAAGTAATATGCTTGTTTTCTATATAAATTGAGATTCTTGCATACGATCGAAACAAATTGCTCGTAGCACTACGCCATAGTCCGTAGCAGCTTGATGCCCGTATGTATGTACTATGTAGCGAAAAGCGGCTCTGACGTGTGCCGTGATTGGTGTTGAATGGGCCAGGGACCTGTTGTGGGCTACGGCGCTGAATTTTACATCCCGTGCTGGACATTAATTCTAATAGCAGTAATCCTAAAAGCATTTCAATATGATTCGCACGCGTAGGTACTGACACTCTTCAGCTCACCGCACGTATTAAGCAAGCTCGCGAAACACACCAAAATGTTGGGGGTTCAAACCCCGATTACATTTCAAAGGAGACCTGAAGTTTGTACCTCACAGTTGTGAAGCAGCTGTAAGGAGAGTCCAGCCTGCTGAAGTGTAGGACTTGCGCGTCTGCCGCCATGACGCGCCGGCTCAGGAACACCGAGGGCAGCGCGTCTCGCCGCTTGCAGTGCTCCGACACATCCCGCGCGTACTGCGGCGCGCTCTGCATGCCAAGCGTCGACGAGAAACATAACACGATTATGCATAAGTAAAACATTACTGTCCGATGTCTGCCGTAGCCCCCTAGATAGTACACGATAACACGAATAGTTCATTATTATTTGAGTCCGAATTCCACTTTCTGCGTTTATTTTATACCACATCAGTGGCAATGGGAAACATGATTTCCTACAGCTGGCAGTTAGTTGGTAGCAATCAGACACCGTAGCTTTATGGACGCTTGCGACTCCAGCAGCATTACAATTACACCTTATCTGACAGGTAGAGTTCAATGCGGGTCTTTTACTGTCAACACTCGGCATCATCAGGCGCTCTAGCAACCATTCTCACCACCAGGAACAGAAAACGACAGGACTACAGAGCAATGAGTGGTGCCATGGCTACGGTCTTATGTAATCCACCTTACAGGTAGTACCGATGTACTTAGTCTAGGTATATACTTACACTACACCGTACTGCTTTTATGTCCAATTCCTGCTCCGTCCAAGTAGCTCGCCTATGGAACAGCCTCCCTGTTAAAATTCGGCAATCTCCAAACAGCCTTGTCTTCAAAAAGTCCTTACAACATTTCATTGCTGGCAGAACGAAAAAATAATCTATCTGATTTGTAAGTTTCATCTATATTCATATGTATGTGCATGTAAGTATTAATATGTAGATATATATTGTTAAATCATTTTATGTTATATAAATTATATTCTATCGTATTCTACTATATTATCCATTCCATCTTTAGACATGTTAAAGAGTTTATTGTTTTAAATTGAGTTGAATCGCACTGCCCGCATTTTATCTGCTTTGCCTTAAGGTTGACTGGTAGAGAATGATTTATAGCATTAAGTCCGCCTTTTGTACCGTAAGATATTCTTTTGTGCAATACAGATTGAATACATTTTCCGCTACTTCCCTTAGTGCAAAATTACATTCTGATAAAATAATAATTTACTTTAAAACAAAGTTTTAACCGACTTCAATTTAGTACTCCGCCAAGCCACGAGACCATTTCCTATTTTTTTTTTCAATTTACCACATGATCTGATTTCCGATAGCAAATGCGTTGATTATTACTATAGAAAAAAACCGAATCGTTGTATGTGGGCCGATAATATTTGAGGACTTCCATCGATTCCCCAAGATCATCACCAATGGCACTTCATTTGTGGAGTCAAAACCAACGTGCCGGCCGGGCCATAAATCTCCGGGCCGGCCACGTGCCCTTTTCTACTGCTTGTAGGGATGCGTGCCGCAACCTTCGCACATTATCGATGGATTTATTTATAATAATAAGGTTGTATTTAAGTGTAATATGAATATAGAAGAAAATGTCGTAACGAAGGTTTATTTTTATATTAAAATATATAAAAACATATTGAATATTTTTTATTTAAATATTACCCTAATAGGTACACTAATTATATTGCAACAGTAACAAACATTACAATGAGAAAATGCCATGATATTAATGACTGCTATTTATAATCAACCATTTAGATAACACTAACCTAACGAGGTTAATATATTTATTTATAGATAATGGAATCGATTTTACTTATAACTAGTAGGTATGCACATGCATAGTACTGTTTCATAGAACAAGCGTGTCTACACAGTGAAACAGTGTATGGGGTTAAGAGCTGTACTGAATCTTACCCCACTCGGCAGTCGAGACTTACGTTGGGTGGTCGTTCGTCTCCTGCCACAAGAGGAATGCACGTCGCAGAACAAGCGTGATTCATCGATAAGAAATATCGACTTTAGCCGCATCCTTGCTGACAGCTCGTTTTATTGCCCGGCCGGCTCGTTGGTTTTGACTCCACAATAGTTCCTATTTCAACGGAATCTTATCAGAACCTGTGACGTACTTTTGCACTTTTAAGTACATAATTGAGGAATTCGATAAGTCATCTGTGGTCTTCCTCGTTAATTCCTCGTCACCAAATTTATGATTCCGGATGTAAATACACGAGTTATAATAGAAAATACCAAAATCACTACACGCGTGCCTAATAAAATTGAGGAGTCCCCTCAGTTCCTCATGGATCCCATCATCTAACTGAATTTTGAATAAAATGGGACCCACCTGCAAGTATATACTATACATACGAACAAAAAAATATTTTACGAAACGGCACATCAATGACGGAGTCTGAGGTAGCAAACATAGAAAAAAAAATACAGCCGAATTGAGAACCTCCTCGTTTTTTATGAAGTCTCACACACCATTTCATCACAACCATTTCATCTCATGTCAAAGAGAATATAACGGATGTCAAACTTGACGAGTGATATTTTCTTCACTTTTATCGTATTTATTTCACAAAACTCAGTAATTATTAATTAATATTCTATTCTATTGTGCTACGTGAGTGTAGTTATTATTTTACAATCCACAACATACATCGCTAAGAATGCCGCCCTTGGGAAGCTCACACTGCGCGGGATGTGGAAAACCAACATGTTTGGGATGGCAAAAAGCACATTTTCATCTCTCACACTGAAATTAGGTCATTTTTTATCTAGACAGCGGGTTGGGTTGAAAGTGAGGCATGTCGCCTCTAGGGCCGAAAAGTAATAAAAAAATAAAAAACAATAGTAGAATCCTGTACAGCCAGAGTTCCAAATGGTCCATACACAAACGCCTTTAAAATGGGTTGTATACTCGTAGGATCCGACTGATTAAGAAAATATTTGGCTTTCACTTCATTTCCTCGTATTCGAAATGAAAAGTACCTAGAGAGTGTACTCAGGGAAATCCGTCCATTTCGGCCTCAAACTATTAGCGTAAATATCTCGTCATTCATTGGAATGTAAATGATAAGACAAATTCGTATCAAAATACCTAAGAAAACTATCTATACAGGTCGACACATGTAAAAAGAACCCTGGCGGCCATACATTTTATATGGCCGCCAGGGCTCTTTTTACGTGTGTCGACCTGTACTTAGATAGGTAAGCACGAACTCTAATAGTATGTAATAACTATATACACTTAATAACAAAGAAATTGTGTTTACGTGTTTGTCACGTTTTCACAACTAAACTGCCCAATTGATATCGATTAAATTTTGAATGGAGATTAGTTTGACTTCGGGAAAAGGACATCCTACCAAAAACATTGGGTACATTTAAAGTGATTCTGCTAAGATTCCCTAGCTCATATAGCTTTCAGCGTTAACAATATATGTATATATATCAGATCATAAGTAGCACCAAGCTTCCTACTCTACGCGGCGGAACACTACCACTACAAGCACCGCTCTACAAATTCTACATATTGGCTAAAAATTATAGCTTTGTTAACTTTTAAGCACACCCCATACTGTCGCGCCGAATGAATTTATGATGATATTAATAAGCGACGGGTCTATACTTTTTAGAGCGTTTTCCAAGATAAAGAATTTTTAGAGTAAGGTGTCCGACATAAAAAAATGCAAATAAAAAATCTGAATTGAGAGCATCCTTGTTTCTGGAACCGGCAATTTCTGGATTCTTTAGTTACATTTGAGTTGCCCGTACAGTGACTACCACGATGTTGTAATAATAAATTAACGCGTGGCATGCCGCCGACTCGGGAACGATAGGGGTCGCGTGACCCGCACGTCGCGAGCGCAACGCTTCACGTCAATGAAGCTTTTTTAGGGTTCCGTAGTCAACAAGAAACCATTATAGTTTCGCCATGTCCGAGTTGGGACGTAGCAAAGCGTAAGCAAGGTCCTAATAGTCATTTGTGCAACAAGAGAGTAAAGTTTTTTTTTGCTGCGAGTGCTGATTTTGAGTCCTGAGGAAGCGAAAGATCCTGAAATTTGATTCTTGAACGCAGCGAGGGACTCAAAATCACGAGATGGAAACAATTGCTCTCTAGTAACACATAGGTACAACTTTTCACCCCAGCAGTGAGAACGTGGGTTTACATTACATTAAAAAATATATCATGAATAGAATCACGGACCGTCTCGAGATATTCAGGAAGGAAACTTACTTAGGCGTTCGTTACAGCTTGCTTTAACTCCTCAGCGCCGCACCGTTCGTAAGCAGAGGTCACAACTAGCGGCTATAATATAACCACATAAACACATAATATAAATAAGTTACTTTAAAAACAAAGTTTTAACCGACTTCAATTTAGTACTCCGCCAAGCCACGAGCACATTTCCTATTTTTTACCATTTACCACATGAACTGATTTCCGATAGCAAATGCGTTGATTACTATAGAAAAAAACCGAATCGCTGTATGTGGGCCGATAATATTTGAGGACTTCCATCGATTCCCCAAGATCATCACCAATGGCACTTCATTAGTTCCTATTTCAACGGAATCTTATCAGAACCTGTGACGTACTTTTGCACTTTTAAGTACATAATTGAGGAATTCGATAAGTCATCTGTGGTCTTCATCATCAATTCCTCGCCACCAAATTTATGATTCCGGATGTAAATACACGAGTTATAACAGAAAATACCAAAATCACTACACGCGTGCCTTATAAAATTGAGGAGTCCCCTCAATTCCTCATGGATCCCATCATCTAACTGAATTTTGAAAAAAATGGGACCCACCTGGAAGTATATACATACGAACAAAAAAAATATTTCCGAATCGGTTCATCAATGACGGAGTTCTGAGGTAACAAACATTGAAAAAAAAAATAATAATAATAATACAACCGAATTGAGAACCTCCTCCTTTTTTTTGAAGTCGGTTAAACATAAAGCGGCTCACCCCGCCGGTCACCCGGTACGAAACTAGACGTACTCTCCCTGCGCTAGTTACTACGCATCGCTATGTCAAGATATATTTGTGGGTAAGCGTTGAGATGAGCTTAAAACCACAGATTACAGAGAAAAGCAGATAGGCCCTAATAAATTGAACGTTTTCTATACATCCGATCTCTTCTCACTTACGTACTGAACGCCGAGTAAGAAAGGGATAGAACCATGTTATCTGACAGGTCTTCAGACGTCATTGTCTCCGCTTTCTCGCTCGCACGATGTAATTCGCTCTCTCGCTCGCTCGAGATTTAGTGCACAGAAAGATATTTTCTTACAAGTTATCGATATCGATATTAACTGTTAATAAATTCGTAATATGCGATACTCGTAAGTAAATTGTATCTCTATCCATACTATGCCAAAATTAATATGGTACTTACCAAATAGAAAACAAAAACCATTACACGACTACGAATATAATAAACTGCATCCATGTTTCATACGAGTTACTTTTTAAGTCTCACTATTTTGTGGATCTTTAGTGGAACACATTTATTTTTAACCGACTTCTGAAACATCAATTCCGCTGGCTCTTTATTTTTTTATGTATGTTCCTCGATTACTCTTAGAAGCCTGGACCGATAAGAATGGTGTTTTGTTAGAAAAGGTGGTCCTAGGCAGGTCAGGATCTGAAGATGGGATCCTGGAGAAAACTAGGGCAATCTTCAAATCTTATTTTGAAACGATTTGTGTACTTTGAAATCGTGCATTTGCTTTCAGAAAACAGTACATGCGGTAATATGGAATGTGGCTTCGTGAAGTATTGATTTTAAGTCGATTAAAACTTTGTTTTTAAAGTAAGCTAACACAAAATAACAACGCAATTATATTCCTGAAAATATCTCATTTTAATAAGAAAGTTACATCTAATGCTTTAAATAATAAATATCCAATTATATAGAACTTTTTGCAATCAGTAAACTTGCATCACCTGAAGAGGCAATGCAGATGTCTTAGGTATTGTATCTGGCAGCCTTTCATTACTGCTCAGCATCATTTTGTTGTAGTAGCCTTCTAATTGTTGATCCTGGTGAGATCCCTGCATTAAATACAGTAAAGAAATAGTTATTTACGATACAAGTGCCGAAAATAGGAAATTCGCAACGAGTGGTGATAAATTAAAACACGACCGAAGGGAGTGTTTTAAATCGACACGAGTTGCGAATTACCTATTCGCACGTGTATCGTACAACGTTTTACTGTACATATGGCTCTTTAAAGTTTCGACATATGCACGAAAAGTGCTCTTTTCCGCACTAGTGCGGGAAAGTAGCACCATATGTACTGTAAACATTATTATACAATCTCTATCAGTTGAGCTGCTTAAGTATGAACAGGTAAACAACAAACCGACACAGAGTTACTTTCGCATGTATAATATATATTATAGTAGTAAAGTTATGGATATATAAAGAAAACCAATGTACTAATACAAATTCGTTGCATATACAAAACTTAAATGAAACGAACTCATCTGGAGGGACCTCAGAAATGTCAAGTAATAAAATAAATAAAACTCACTATACCAACTTACCTCAAGCGGCCTCTGAAAAACTGTAGGTATCGCATCTGGCAGCAAGTGTTTTATGTTTTTAATAATAACGAAACAGTTAGTTTCGAAATGTTTCGAAAATATTCTATGGTGTTTTTTCGGCGTCCAATTATTGCGCCCTACTGCGTCAATCCATTTTTTTCGAAGGTTATTATTTACCGGAAACCTGAAGTTAACAGTTAAGTTAAGACATGTAACATTAAAATATTTTGTCTAAACGCCTACATGAATCATTCATGTCGACGAAATATCGATATATACATGGTAACAACACTACCCATGTTTACGACAATTGTATTTTTACTAAAAATCCCAAAAATATCAAGTTTGATCCATGTAAAAAGTACTTATCCGATAGTATCAAGCATCTGCTGTAATCCCAGACCATTATATTGCGTAATGTACATGAAATATTTGAAAAACAACCAAATGATTCTTACCGATGAAATCCGATTGTTTCTCCGGTCTTTTTTAACAATCTAGCGTAACTTCGGCAGTACGGAACTGCACAAGCCATTGTGCCACTTCATACAACTTAAATCATTAACTTATTACAGAAATATTTAGTTTTTCAACACAATATTCTTGAAATAACCAACTTTCCTCAAGATTGACAAGATTCACAAGAGATTTGACGTTGATTTGACTTTGACAGATTGTTTAGCATTTAACACCGTGGTTAACAGTTTTTGGAGACAAGTCGTCAATAGACTCAAAATACCATACTATTCGTCTCATTCTAACTCACATCAGCTGACCATAAGCAGTGACAGAGACAACTATATGAAACATCGTCTTGCTTTATACTGCGCGTCTGTATTCTTATTAGTCTGTGCTTAAAACCGCCAACCACCGTGTCCTTGGTCGGGTTGATATAAAAATGGACCGTGTAGAAAGCGGTTGACCAACCGATATTTGGTTGATGTCAACGGCCTTTGTCGTGAGCACATCCCTCGCGACAGGCTGCGTCGGTGGTTGGTCCCAACCGTCTGGAACGCTGTCGGCCAACCGTTGATCCGACCAAGGACACGGTGGTTGGCGGTTGGTCCCGATCGTGTAGAAGGCCTTTTACAGAATAGGAGCACAGCACGGCTATCATGCGACGGCGCGCGAGCTCTCGATTTTTCTCGCACTATCTGTGTGTATCTGTATATCTCTTTCTTATTAGAACACTTAGATCAAGAGATATAGTGCGAAAAAAATCGTGACTATGTCGCGGCCGTCGCATGATAAAGCGTGAAGGTGGTAAATACTAGAAAGGCGAGACAAGGCGTGAGAAACCAATGGCTATTTTAGTATACACTAACAAATCATTAAAAACTAACCGTATTATTGTTAAAATGCACAGATTACATTCATATTTTCGAGCTGTTTTTGAAATATTTTATCATTAATATCTGTTGCGCTAGAAACAGACAAAGGCACACATTAGCATAATCTCTTATTAGTTTGTGTTAGCATATTACGTGTGTCTCGCGTGCACACAATTGGCTACTTGACAATTTTCGAAGGAGTATTGAAAGATCTGCGCGTGTTAATTTTATATCCCTTACAATTCCATTTTTCTCGTATTAGCGTCATATATCACAAAAAGACACGCTTTTTCGTAATTAATTTCAAACACGCTCGTAAACGGTAGGTCACGTGACTAGTGACGTCACATTAGGATAAAAAGGGAGACACGAATTAAAGGCGCCGCCAGACGAGCAAAATCGGCGGACTGCATGCAGGCTGGCGCGCGATTTCGGCACGGCGTCCTGCAAAACTCTATCCCTACCTCGCTCTATCTTATAACTTCGTACCGCTCGTGCCGTCCGCCCGCGGTAAGTTCGGGTAATCTGTGCTTCGAGCGAGTGACATTTGGAATTTGGAGGTTTTTTCAATCAAGTTGTTTAGTTGTTTGGAGGGAACTTAAAGTTACTTGTGTAAATGATTGTGTTGTACTGTAGTTTCTAAATAAAATAGTAGTGAATAAAACAGGCCAAGCTTATAAAAGCTTGTTAAAAAATGACGACTTACAAGAAATACAAGACATGCGCTGTAACATTGTGTCGCAGTACGACGATAAAATGCCCTGCAAAATTATTTATACACGTACCCCAATGTGCTCAACGTCGAGAGCTGTGGTTAACAATGGCAGGTCGAGATCCGAAAACATCAGATAATAAATATCCTATATACTTTTGTGAAGACCACTTTGATGTAAGTACCTAGCTAGAAATTAACTTCTATTTTTTTTAAATTAGCTATGTAAATCTTTAACACCTTTGTTACTTTACAGCTGCCTAATGACATGGAAAATTATATTCGGTACAGTATAAGTACAGGGTTCCGTCGGCAAAATAAGAATGAAGCCAGACTGTGTGCCGTCGAAATTTGAATGTCAACAAAACAGAATAAAACGAACCGCGTCTCAGTCAGACGTAAGCAATAGGCGTCCTGAGGAAGTACTAGAAGACTTGTTTTCTCAGGAGTCTGAGAGGCCAGCAACATCAGGCATGACAGTAGATAGTGGTGAGTAAACAAGTTCTACTTACAGAAAGGATAGAGAATTAGTTGTTGTATATGAGGGGTTATTCCCACCCAGCTGTCCATACCCTGTAGTTCGCACTGCAAACCATTAACTGCAGACAACTGGAAAAAAACCCAGTATTTCACAGAGTGAACATTGGGGTGTGGACGGCTGGAAATAGCCCAATTTGTGTACTAATACTGTTGCAATACCAGTTAGTAGGTAGGGCAGAAGTACCGTTTTTGGCCACTTGAAATTTAAGTCAATTTACAGAAAATTTACTTATTTAAATAATATTTTGAATGAAGTTATTAACTTTAACACTTGAATGAATCAAATTTATAATGATATTGTATACATATAGAGTTATTTTTATAAGAATTTAGGCATTAAATGGCCACAAATGGCACAGTGGCCAAAACCGGTACTTCTGCCCTAAGTTATAAATATTACAAATAATAACATTCTTGCTGTTTCAGATTTTCATTCCATTACTGAGAAGGAAAACTGTAACCCGACAATTAAGACTCACGATGAGACAACACAAGTGCGCCCTGAAGTAGCTAATCAATTTATCCAAGCATGTTTAAGAACAAAGATTAGGAGCAAAGCTTCACAAACAACTAATCAAGCCAAAGATAAACATACTTCTCCTATAAAAACCAATATTATGTGTACTGCAACATCACCTTTTAAAATATCTAAGTCTGGAGTTGAATCAGCAAGGTTTGGGGATACAAAAAGGAAGAGAAAATTATTGTTCAGTAGCGAGAATGAGAACTCCAAAATGGCACGTTCAGAAAGCAGTTTGTCACCTTCTAATTGTTCACAGTCAATTACTGACACTTATTCACCGACTGTGCAGTCTTTAATTGCAATGACATCAACTAGCAGTGATCAAGAAACGCAAGTTGAATTATCAGAAATAAAAAGAAAAATTGAAGCAGAAGATCGATGCCGGAGGTCAATTGAAGTTACTGTAGGATGGATCAAGAATAATCCTAGATATTACATTGGTATTTCAAAGGAATGTTATTTTTTAATTGAGTTTATACAAAGACGCACAAAGCTTCCCGAAGAGCATATACTATTATGTTTAAAAAAAATAAGACTGGACACACCATTTACAGAGCTTGGAGATCAATTTGGCATTTCCCTGTCTTACGCCAGTAAAATATATCTGAAATCTGTACCTCTTATTTCTAGTGTGTTACATCCATTTATAATTAAATCAAATATAAGAGCAGTAAAACGAAACCTACCTATGGGGTTTAGACATAAGTACAATAATATCTATTGTATTATTGATTGTCTTGAAATACAAATACAAAAATCATCAGAATCTGTGGAACAAGCTTTATCATGGTCCCAATATAAAAAAGCAAACACTGCCAAATATTTAATCAGTAGCACCCCTGATGGTGTTATTAATTATATTTCACCCGGATACAGTGGCAGAATCACTGATGTATTTTTAGTTCAGGACTGCAATTTTTTAGATTGTTTAGAGCCAGGCGTGTCTATACTTGCAGACAGAGGGTAGAAGAACTCTTACTGCAAAAAGAAATTAATTTAATAAGACCTCCAAGTGTTTCAAATAACTCTAAATTATCAAAACAGGATGTAATTAAAACAAAACAGATAGCAAGTTTAAGAATCCACATTGAAAGAGTCATAAGACGTTTGCGAGAATTCTCTATGTTAAAACCTCATTCTGTTGTTAATAAGAAACTGTTAAAATATTAAAATGACTGTGTTATTATTGCATGTGGACTTATTAACCTACAGGATAGTATAATTAAAAATACATAATTTTATAAAATTGTTTTATTTAGTACTCTCATACAGCAGCTGATAAACATTATTTTTCCAAAAGCATACTAATTTACTAATTAATTCTTTGGTATACATTGCATTATATTCAACGGGCACAATAGTTATCTGCTTATTTTTCTCAAAGTCCCACGATGCCACACAAAACAAACACTTTTCAAGTTTAGCCACATTCATCTGTAACTGCACTTGTGCATATGGTTTGGGGTTAACCTTATTATCCTTTGAAACATAATTTTTAAATGTTTTTTCGCTCGCTGGGCATTTTATTTCTATTATAGTCTCTCCATTTAAAATGCCATCCGGTGATGCAGCTATTATGGGGCACTGCTGACTAATAAGAAGACCACATACAGAAATTTGCCCAAGTTGTTGTTGTAACTCTTTACTCACATGATCTTCTAAGTTTCGACCCCTTTTCATTGCAGCAGTGTCAGGTCCTTTTGCACCCATTATTGTTGCAATTAATGAGCCATCTGGTGTTTTGCACCGACTGACTTCAAAGGCTTTAGATGCAGTTATTCTGGCATATCGAAGCTCATACCATGCTGGACTTTTGTATTGCTCACTTGTTAATTTTTCCACTTCCCTGACATTTTCCTCAGTAAAAACCGGACATATTTTGTTTAAAAATGTATCACAGTCATTTTCACAATTAAACTTGTAGCTCAAGTAGTGCAATGAGAGAGACTGAACTATGTCATCTTCACAATCTGTAAGATGTTTTAAAACTTGGCAATTCTGCAATTTCCTTCTTCTACTTTCTTTTACAAATTCACAAAGCACACTTTCATCTGGTTGGAGAGTTATGGAACTATTACTACCACTCATTTCCTTAATTTTTATGAATTTCAATGTGCTGCCCACTTTAGAAAGTTTTGATTTCTTCCAATAGCATTCCGTGGCAGTACATGACGGCTCCTCACTCCTTCTATGAGTCCACATTAAAAAAGCCACGGCATGCTTGCAGCCTCCTTGGGAGGCAGGACAGTCATTACACTGAACACTTAGTACGACTCCTTCCTTTTCATCGATGACCATGGACACTGAGTATTGCTGTGTGCGAACCTTGTGCTCGGGACAAATTTTACACCTAACCGAGCACAAGTTTGCCTCCCTCTTCAGTTGGACATATCCAACAGCGTCGTCTCCATACGAATGTCGCGAAGATCTGAAATTGAAATGAAATTGAAATATAATAATTTACAAACACACGACTATTGAGGTTTTTTTAGTTTATTTATATAGATTTACGTCTCATAACTCATAAGATTTACAAACAAATTATGTTGTATTATTTACTGAGGTACTTACACGGAAGTTTTTGCATTCCGAAACTCTGCAGAGCAAAAGTCAGGATTAAACCGGAAAAAACTTGCAACCATCAATACGTCGACTTTGGGCAGATTTGCACTATCCGCTTTAGTGTATCCATGCTCCATTTCGTATAATGAGCACAAATATAAACTTTTATTGTGAGATAATATGTTTTGAGTGTTTCGACTAAAGTTTGGACCGATGTGACGTCACACTATGCTCAATCATAGCCGCGCCGCGTTTGGGTTCTTATCATCCACAGATAAAAAACGGTAAAGTTATTTCGTAAAAATAAAATACTTACCACGATTTTTAATGAAATAAAAAATATGTACAATTATTGTTGAACTCTAAGCTGCCATATCCAACATATTTCATATTTTATTGTTACTACTGTCAAGTAGCCTATTAGCCGTAAAGCCCTTATTACACTCCTAAATTTAGTCATCCTAATTAGAATGCTTAGGATAGGAAGGAGGCTCCTGATTACACTGTTCTAAATTTAGTCACTCATTCAGTCAGCATTTCAATCGTGTCGGTGACGAACGTCTCGGGATGCAATGCCGCCAGTATTGTCTAAAAATCAAAGGATTGATCTTGCAGTAGCCTTGGCCGTAGCATCATTGGAAGTTAAAAAAAAGGAAGACCGGTCTAGGAATATTTATTGCTGAGGAACAAATTGTCGACAGTAAATATAACGAATATTTTAGAACCTGAAGATTTCAGATATTTTTTACGAGTGGATATGAAACGTTTGACGATTTACTAAACAAGTAAAAAACGAGACACGTCCGCCCGCCGTCAGGTGTGCGAGCTTACTTTCCTACTCGTAGTGTGTGAGGCGACTGACTGCACTAAATGTTATTACACCTATCCTAACTAGGATGCTAAATCATTCAGCTTGTCAGAAACCATCCTTGCTCCTAATTAGGACATCCTAGCTTGCTAAACGCGATTACACTTTACTAATTTAGGATTCTAAATCATTTAGAATCCTAAATTTAGGAAAGTGTAATAAGGGCTTATACTGCCTTCGTCAATGAATTGACTACATTTCCTAGAGAGATAGAGAATCCTAGTAGTTTTTATATTTAAAACCATTGTTTAATACTAATATCAATAACGCAATCAAGAATAAAGAATAATATACAAATTGACAAATTTGTAACTATTTAACAGAGCGCAATTATTTGAAAAGGAGCGGGGCGCCGCGCGTTCTTTCAGAAACTGCATGTTGTTTTTTACCTATACTTTAATAAAATTTAAGATAGTTAAAACTAGAATTATTTATTACCTAGCGTAATTAATTTTTACCTGTTTATTATTATTTACCTGTACCCAGCATTAACAGTGTGTGTACAGCCCTGGAATACGCGTCCATTGTGGCTTCGGATTCCGGGCTGTACATTCCATGGTCGTGCATTCCGGGTTCCCGTCACTGTCAAGTCAATGTCACCAGTGAGAGTTGTAGCAAAGAGGCGGAATTTAATGTAAAAACAACCAATTTATAAACGTGTTATAAACCAAAGAAAGGTATCGTTATATGAATTGATCATAACTAATTTGAAGTTTGCATTAAATAACAAAGTCTTTCCAAAATGACAATCGTAGAATATGTGACTTCGCTTGCCCAAAATCCTTATTTCGGTGCGGGATTCGGTTTATTCGGAGTCGGTGCTAGTGCAGCAGTTTTGCGGAAAGGTTATCAAACTTCTATGATATTATTTCGCCGGCATTGCATGATCACGTTAGAAGTGCCATGCAGAGACAAGTCTTACCAATGGTTGCTACAGTGGATAACTCAAAAGGGCGCCAAACAAACGCAACATTTAAGTGTAGAAACTTCCTTTCTTCAGAAGGACACTGGCCAAATCAAAACCAAATATGACTTTATTCCTAGTGTAGGTCAGCATTACTTCAGGTAAGTAAATTCTATTCAAACCTAGAGTTCACCCGTTCGTACATAATATATTCTCTACTACATTTACTCTACTACACTGCAACATTTTATAATATTAATATAGCAAAATTGACAGCGGGGTCAATAACAGTTTTGTTGTAATAGTGACACACCGTCAAGGTATTTGAAAATTCGTGGTGCCGTCTAGAACATCTGTAATACAAACGGCGGTTGAAGAGCCGATGTGCCCGGGACAGACATGCGCTATTTCTATGTTTTAAATTAACTGTGAGAACATTTTCAAAACGCCGAGTAGCATGCAATGTTCTAGAAAGGGTAAGAAAATAGAACATTTGATGCTTAAGGAAAGTTATAGATGAATGTATGGGCTTGGAATATTCGAGAAACAGCATGTTTATGTGGAAAAGCCCATTCTACTCAAAACAAATGAATAATGAAATGAACAATGAAATGAAAATTGAAATCAAGGACTAGAATCTTTGGTAAGGGGTGTATAAGGGGACCATGTTCGTGGTACAAGGCAGTCTTGAAGAGAGAGTCTTAAAAAGAGAGACTGGAAACTGAAGACTTGTGTTCAAAGTGGAGTCTTCGGAGTGGAGTTCTCAGAGTGGGATACTAAGGGAGTACGGGTATGAAGAAGTACAGTGGAAAGTGGTGAATAGTGAAATGGTCTAGTGCGTAACAGTAAAGTGTAGCTGTGTCAGTACTAGTAGGCACAAACTCAGTCATGTGTGTGACAGTGTGAGTTAATTTAGTTGTTGTTAGTGCTTGTGGACTCAGTGGACATTGCCCTGTGTAAATCACAGAATAACACAACAGCACTCTTCAATCCGCAACACAACACAGCACTCCACAGAGGGGGTTTTAAATTTGCCGCAGCTAAAATATGGAATGACCTGCTGCTGCCTTAAGACAACCTATTTGCTACCTTAAATTTAAAAAAATATTGTGACTCATTTCCTCGAACAGCAGAGGCAAATTTAAAACCCACGCAAACACAAACACAACACAACACGACACACAAAACAGCAACACACCACAACACGACACAACACACAAAACAGCAACACACCATACAACAATGAACACACATCACACACATATACAATAGTTATATATATATTTAGACAAGATGTTCATTAACATTTGTATTAATTTATAGTATTTAATGTAATTTATAGTATTCTTGATACATCTAAACACATATACCTAGTATACTTGTATTTAAGATAGACATAGTGTTACGACCAACCCTGTCGAACTTCTTTGTGCTTATTGTTAAAAGTTTATTTTGTGTTTTTTTGGCAATAAATTAATTTGATTTGATTTGATTTGAATAAATCTACTGTTGTGTTCAAAAGTACTCCCTACCCCCCAGCAGATGACCAATTTCAAGTTAACCACATATAATCATGTTATATATTGATGGTAAATATTACTTTGAACAATGATTGAGATCTGTAAACGTGTTCAGGTGATGCATTACCAACAATAACTAGTACCCAAACCAGCATTACCAGTATTAAGGTTCTCTGGAAGGGATTGCTGTTTAGCAATAAGACTATCTGTCTGCTCTTATATTCGCTGTTTTCTATGGTACTGTTTTATGTTACTATTGAGGTGTGCATTCTCTCTTCTTCGTCGCTTCCTCATGACTGAGGGTCGTGACTACACGAGGTCGTTATTTTGCGCACCAATGCTCTCCAGGCCAATCGGTTTTCGGCCATCCGGATAGACGTCTGCAAGTTTCCTTTGCAGATTTCCTTTACTGCGTCGGTCCAACGGGTTGGTGATCTTCCACGGCTCCTTTTCCCTTCCACGTGCCCCACAACAATGACTTTTTCCAGGCTACCAGGTTCTCGTCGGGCCACGTGTCCGAAATACTGGAGGAGTCGTTGCATGCATATAGTGGATAGGCGGGACTTAACTTGCAGTTCGGAAAGAATTGACGCATTGGTGCGGCGCGCAGTCCAAGGTATACCTAGCATTTTCCGCCAGCACCACATCTCGAATGCATCTATTCTGCTCCGAATCCGCGCTTTCAGGGTCCAAGTTTCCGAAGCATACAGGAAAATAGAGAAGATCAAGGTTCTCATCAGCTTGACTTTGGTCCTCTTACTGACTCCCCTGTTCCTCCAGATCTTCTCTAACCGCTTCACCGCTGACTTTGCTATCTGAGATCTTCTAACCACCTCTTTCTCACAGTCACCATCCGTGGTTATTAGAGACCCAAGGTAGACAAATTTATGCACCGTGTCCAAATCGGTTAGTTCTCCCGTTCATTGTAAAATGGTTTTTTGGTAACAAACAGTATTTACACAAATTAAGAAAGGGTTGGGACCTTCTAGTAAGTATATGGTAATACTTGTGACAGAAGATCCTGCTCTTCCAGCATCAAGTTTAGTGGTAAATAATAAATATAAGGGGACAATCTTACACAAATCGAGCTAGTCCCATAGTAAGCTCAATAAGGCTTGTGTTATGAGTACTAGACGACGATATATATAATAGATAGAAATACTTAAATACATAGAAAATATCCATGACTCAGAAACAAATATTCATGCTCATCACACAAATATTTGCCCTTACCGGGATTCGAACCCAGGACCTTCAGCTTCGTAGGCAGCGTCACTACCCACTAGGCTAACCAGTCGAAATTAAACTGCGTTTGCAGGATGCCAATGGCTTCCTTATTTTCCAATACCTACCTACCTTTGTGCACATTAAGTCCATAGAGATCGCATTGTTAGGTCCTTGGAATGTTAATATCATGTAAATGTCAAGTAAGATAGAATCATGTATAGGTATGTGAATTGAAATTGAAACGCATAAAAACGTGATCAGACATAACTACAACTTGGCAAAGTTGAAGATACCTCGATATTTTCATTTTAAAGTTCAAAAACAAAAACGCCCGAACAAATTTTGATGAAACATGGCTAAGAACACTCAGGATAAAATTATCCATGACACTAAAAAACCGCATTCAAATCGGTCCATCCGTTTGGGAGCTACGATACTACAGGGATACAGAGATACACAGACAGACACGTTAAACTTAAAACTCCTCTTTTTTCGTCGGGGGTTAAAAACAATGATGAGAAGAATGATTACAGATATCGCGGAGCATGGATCAAAGTGGACCGCACAAGGGAACAGCACACCTTGGACCTACACATGGGCGTCCCGTGGGAAACAGTTACCCTGACATCCTTTGGCAGCAATAAGCAACTGTATTATGACATATTGGAAGAAGGTAACATATCTGTACTGGTGTCGTAAAGCAGAAAAGTCTGTGATATAGTAGCTTTGTCTTTTTGTATGTAATGGGTAATCTCTGGAATTACTAAAATATTTATAAAATGGATTTTCTGAAACAGCTTAGGCATAGACATGTTTTATCCATCGCCTGCGTTAATTGCAATACGCGGGCGATGCCTAGCAGCTAGTTTCTAATAAAACTCTATACCAATCACCAAATTTGCTTAAAAAAAAATCTTTTAATTTTTAAATCTGCTGGTTTATGGTAGTAGGGGTTCTAATACGTGAAAATATAACATATGTTTTTTATTTTTGGATAAGATTTAGAGGTTACTACTATTTTTATTAACTTTTTAAGGTTGTATACTTTTTTTTTACTTGTTGCTACTTTTTTGAGCTACACACACACACACACACATATATATATATATATATAAATATATGCATATATACTAATTGAAAGTCAACGCAATGAAACCGCAAATCAATGAAAGGTCAGCTATGCGCTTGTGTTTCTTCTGTGTATGCAAAGCGTACGTAGACTACAGAATCTGCTTACCTTTAGGCAGGCCGTATGCTTGCTAGCCAATAAAAAATATAAAATACGTACTTTTCGTACTGGCATCATCCAGCTGGATAAATTAATTTTATTCTGTAAGTATGCCGCAATGACATTTTACAAGTCAAAATTCTACCAACGTTTCTTAAGGAGATGACCACTCTATAACAATAATAGCACTTAACCTACATAAAATAAGTAAACCATAATGCGTTGTTCTACAAGAAATCATGTCCGAAACTGTGGTGGTGTTACCCATGTTTAGGCGTGTCGAGGTATCGGGTAAGACTATTCGTTCCAAAGGCCGACTAAAAACAGTCCCACGTCGCATGGCACTTGCAGGAAAAAACCCGCGCATCATAGGTCCCTCTTACTATGAACGTCTACCCGCCAAAATACGAACGGAAACAATATTCAAGCGTCGATTAAGAAACTTTATATTGAAAAAAAATCACTGTATAAGTGTGCTATAAGTGATTTTTTTGTTATTTTATTCTGATATTATTACATTATTGTTATATTTATTTATTTTGGCACTCACCAAAAAACAACTGAGTAAGCTAAAAGTTTGTCAACACTCTATGGAGCGAAGCATGATGGGCGTAAAAAGGAAAGACAAAAAACGACGCGATGTGATGATATCCGAAGTCAAACAAAGATTGAAGACATAACTGTAAAGATCAGAAAACTAAAATGGAAGTGGACAGGAAACATGATGAGAGAAGTAACTGCCACAATACGGTATCCTAGAGACCAAACGAGGAAGAGAGGACGGCAGTTTGAGAGATGGGTGGACGAAATCGTCCATTTAGCTGGGAAGACCTGGACAAGACTTGCAATGGACAGGGATACATGATAAATGTTGGAGGAGGCCTTTGCCAAAAGGCAAACAGACAAGTAACATGTAATAAAAGGTAACCGTAGCTAATAATGTATAAAAACAAAAAAATAATAAAAAATGTGAATATATTAATATTAGTAGGTGTATATGCAATGAAATAAAAAATATCACCACCACCCAAAAAAACCAACCTGTATTTATGTTTCGATTTTGGCGGCACAAGTTATTCACTGCTAATTCGGCCTCCGCCCTCAATTCCGGCGGAGAACAATTAGTTTATTCGTCGCTGTTATCATCGGAACTCATTTTGAAATTTTATTTATCAATATCTACCACAAATAAAATACAGCTACACGGCAAAAGACTTTTAATTTTCCCTCCAATCCATCCATAATGTTTTTTTTACGGAAGTCCGTATTATTAACATCAGTTCGTGTGTAAATAGGCATTAACGCGGATATTTTTGGTCCAACAAACATTCAGCCACTAGAAAATATTAAAAAAAAATATAATTCAGCTGTTTAGCCTGTTCTTAAAATTAAAAGAAAATTACTTCCCGGCTTAGGCCTTCATTTTTGTATGAAATTCCTTTAAAGTTCTCTCGAATTGTTCCGCCCGAAATGTGATACTTCGAAGCCTGTCGACATTTCATTGCATTGCATGTTTGAGAAAAAAATATGAGTATGTTATACGGATTATTCCAATAAATGTAATATAATATACATCCATATTATAATTTAATATTACATCATCAGCCTCCCAGCGTTATTCCCGGTAATGCCCCTAAAGGAGCCCGAGGTCCGCTTTGACACCTAATCCCAGGATTTGGCATAGGCACTAGTTTTACGAAAGCGATTACTTATAATTTAATATTACATAAATATCATATAATATAATATAATACCTGCTACTAAAAACTACCAAGAGTCTTAATATCGAGCATTTTAAGATTTCTGCGCTCCCGAATGTGAAGCCAATATTATATTATGTACTTACTCACGATCATTTTAGGTGAACTTTGATAACTATGACATAAATTTTAATTAAGTGGACATAGTTATATTTCATTTGATAGTTATTATTCTTGTATTTATTTATATTGAATGTTATTGTATGTTATTGACGATCACAATAGGGATTCTTTTAAATTGACGTGTAATTTATAATGTAGTCTTATATTGTGAATAAATGAATCGGAATCTGTTACAGAATACAAGGCATTGAGTAAGCTTTCTTGTAGGAACTGCGTCATCTAGCTTCCTGGCGTGATACAATGAAAAATAAATTATGAATGATTAAGCTACTTTGGGCTTTGGTTTAGACCATGCATTTATGTCGTTAGATAGCCTTCAATCTGTAATAAGTCTTTGACATTAAAGTATTATTCAAGTATATTTTATTAGCTGGAAAGGATAACATAGTCCATTCTCAAATAACCCATATTCCCCGCTAGATGGGGCTGTTCTTACCGCAAACTGGGTATGACGTCTCAGAAAAGACAAGTTGTTTGGTATGTTTGTACTATCATATATCATCATCAGTGTAATATCATTATATCAGTTTTATAACGTATAGATCGTGCTTAGGGCGTTCTGAGAATTTCCATAGCCAGCATGGGGATTTGACTCCCGCTCCCCTTATAAATTCCATTATCAGATAATCGAGTATTTTGTTCTAAATTTAACTCAATTAAAATAATCTATCTGGTCCAAGATTCCACCCTGCAAGTAAAATAAAAGCCTGTAAGAACCCTCCTCTCCTTCGGCAGTCGGGTAATAAGAAATAAATTTGCGTATTACAGAATTCTCTTTTATGGTATCTAGAATATATAGATGTCTGAAATATGGCATCTACAGTGTATACAACCCAAACAAATATTTGTCTAATAGTAGTATTTTCACATGGTTTCTTGTATTTCACACTAAAACATACGTTTATTTTATTTATCGTATGGCAAATCAGTATTTAGAACAGTGAGATCTTGGAAAAGACAGTACGGTTGCGAGGTTGTTGCACTTTTAGCACCACCCAGGGGTCACGTGTAGGGTAGCGATGGGTAATTCCTATGGACGTAGTGCAACTCCGACCTCCTATAGTTTTTATCCTAGGTCAACGCAGACGAAGTCGCGGCCGGAAGCTAGTGATTAACGACATATTCATTAAAGTGCTATTAGTTGTACCTATCACTGGTTAGAGCATCATAAGTTCACCTCTATACTTTACTGACGTAGATTCCAATTTCTGTGCAGCTAGGACAATGGCGCTAAAACAGCATGAGGGCATGACAATCATGTACACGGCCATGGGGGCAGACTGGAGGCCCTTTGGGCACCCTCGGCGCCGGCGCCCGCTGCAGAGTGTAGTCCTGCGCGCTGGCTTGACCGACCGCATCTTAGAAGATTGTCTAGACTTTATCAATCATCCACAATGGTACACGGAGAGAGGGATTCCATACAGAAGAGGTAAATGATCCAGTTGGTCTGTTTTGCAACTGTTAATCCATAATAATATTATAAATGGGAAAGTGTATGTATGTGTTTGTTTGTTTGTCTGTCTTTCACGGCAAAACGGAGCGACGGATTGACGTTATTTTTTGTGGAGATATTTGAAAGGATGGAGAGTGACATAGGATAGTTTTTAACCCCGAAATCAACTTCAAATTGTGGGTGAAATGGGGGGTAAAATTTTGTATGGAGCTGCGATATAAACCAGGTCCACGCGGACGGAGTCTCGCGCAGAAGCTAGTAAATTTATAAACACATAAACCAATCAAATCACTGTAATAAAATCGACTGCAAGATGTTCCTCTCCGAATATAATGCATTCGTCATTTCAGGCTACCTGCTCCATGGGCCGCCTGGGTGTGGAAAATCCTCATTCATTATGGCCTTAGCTGGAGAATTGGAATATAATATCTGTGTACTTAATCTGTCTGAGAGAGGCCTTACTGATGACAGGCTCAACCACCTTCTTAGGTTTGACTTCATTATTATCAGTTATTCATAGAACTAGAATAATAAGTGCACTTATTATTCTAGTTCATTATAGGTGCCATAGTGCTACTTGTAATCCTAAAGGTTTGTGAAATGACAGTACAAGGCTAGCACAGGCTGTGTGTTTTCGTTGCTTCTTTTACAAAAAATGGGTGCATGGAACTTACTCATAAATATGTCAGCATAACTCTTATGTCAGCTTATTAAGGTGTCGGTACATATTTAAAAGAGGATTCAATCAATACGTATTTGCTAAGTGGAGAGATAAGCAAGAAAACTCTACTTGGCTATACTCATCATCCTCGTAGCGTTGTTCCCGGACAAGCCACTAAAGGAGCTCGGGGTCCGCTTTGACACCTAATCCCAAGATTTGCGCTAGCCATACTGTTGGCTGTAAAATAAGCCCATTAATCATAATTGCAGTGTAGCTCCGCAACAGTCAATCATTCTTCTAGAAGACATTGATGCTGCATTTGTGTCCCGGGAAGACACGGCGTCACAGAAGGCGGCCTACGACGGACTCAATCGAGTCACGTTCAGTGGGCTGCTCAACTGTCTGGACGGTGTAGCTTCTACCGAAGCGAGGATAGTCTTCATGACCACCAATTATTTGGAGAGGTAACTTATTATACGAATATTATTGTAAAGAGCTTTTTCGTGAATTCATCATCTACTCTTATTAACCGACTTCAAAAACCACCAATTATTTGGAGAGGTACCTAACTTATTATACGAATATTATTGTAAAAGCTTTTTCATGAATTCATCATCTACTCTTATTTCTTCACAAAACCTCTTCAAAAAAAGGAAGAGGTTCTCAATTCGGTTGTATTTTTTTTCAATGTTTGTTACTTCAGAACTCCGTCATTGAAGAGGCGAATCGAAAAGTTTTTTTTTGTTTGTATGTATTTGCGTCCAGGTGGGTCCCATTTTTATCAAAATTCAATTAAATGATGGGATCCATGAGAAATTGAGGGATCTCCTCAATTCTATTAGGCACGCGTGTAGTGATTTTGGTATTTTCTATTATAACTCGTGTATTTACATCCGGAAATCATAAATTTGGTGGCGAGGAATTGATGATATTGATGAAGACCACAGATGACTTCTCGAATTCCTCAATTATGTACTTAAAAGTGGTACAAGGTTCTGATAAGATTCCGTTTAAATAGGAAGTCGGAGAACCGACGGAAGTCCTCAAATATTATCGGCCCACATACAGGGATTAGGTTTTTTTTCCTATAGTAATCAACGCATATGCTATCGGAAATCAGTTCATGTGGTAAATTGTAAAAAAAAAGTGGAAATGTTCTGGTGGCTTGGCGGAGTACTAAATAGAAGTCGGTTAAAACTTTGTTTTTAAAGTAAATCATTCATGCATCAAACGAACTTTAAAGCAACATGTAGAATTAGCGCCTATATATATATATATATATATATATATATATATATATATATATATATATATATATATATATATATATATATATTATCCTATATCCTGAACTTTCGTTCAATGTCGCATGATGAAAATAAATGTCTTCATCAAGTTTCCCCATGTTATTTTCAAAAATAGCACATTTTAAGGAAACAGCAAGGCTATCACAAGACGGCGCGCTAGTTCTAGATTTTTCTCGCACCAGCAAATGTATCATGGGACGGCCGCGACATACTGTCGATTTTTCTCTCACTATATCTCTTGTTCTAAGTGTTGTAATAAGAACGAGACGGATAGTGCGAGAAAAATCGAGAGAGTTCGCGCGCTGTCGATAGCCGTGCAGGTATACCTCTCTTTCTAAGTTTTCTAATAAGAAAGAGACAGATAGTGCGAGAGAAATCGAGAGCTCGTGCGCTGTTTTGAGATACCCGTGCAGACTCAAAGGCTAATTGTCGATATATCATATTATAATATCACACATGATTAGCGATAAGACCGCCTGTTGTTACCTCTACCTACAAGTTATTGTATTATTTCTCTTTATAACTGCTTTGTTTGTGTGAGGTGTGCAATAAAGAGTATTTGTATTGTATTGTATGATTATGAGAAATTGTGAGTAAAATGATGTTTCTCTTGACAGGTTGGATCCTGCGCTAATTAGGCCTGGCAGAGTGGACATGAAGGAGTTCGTGGGCTACTGCGACCAGCAACAAGTCGAACTCATGTTCTTGAGGTTCTACAAAGGAGAAGGAGCTGCGCAGCACGCGAAGACGTTTGCAGAGAAGTAAGATTATAATCAATCAAAAAAAAAAAAAGCAATTATTTATTCTGCAAATAGGCCACAAGGGCACTTTTACGTGGCAAACGGTAATATACAATAAAAAATAATAACCTTACAATAAAATAATAATAATCTTACAAAATAATAATTTAAAATTTACAGATTAAGGACCGATATAAATAATTAACAAACTAAATGTCACGAAGTTAATGAAAACAAAACAAAATTGCAGAATATTACATTTGATATAAGGTATGTGCATTAACAAGAAGTTAATGATATTAAGATACTAAGCGTCAAAACAAAACAATAAAAAAGGAACATTAATCAGAACAGGGTCAATAACAATAAAACGTGTCAAGATCGGAATGATGTCTCTTGTCAATACGATAATACCTAATATTTTCTCAAACAATGCAATGAAATGTCGTCATTACGTGCGTCATATCAGGCTTCGAAGTATCACATTTCGGGCGAAGCAATTCCAGAGAACTGTAAAGGAATTTCACACAAAATTGAAGGCCTAGGCCGGGAAGTTTTTTTTTTTTAATTCTCAACTAAATATGGCGTCTGTGTTCATGAACAGGCTAAACAGCTGAATTCGAAATCGGGCCAAAAATATCCGCGTTAATGCCTATTACACACGAACTGATTTAAGAATAGAAATCTGTATGATTCAATGTGTTGCTGAATAAATTTAAAATGTTGTCTATTCGTAAGTCACCAGAGACCTAGACAATATTTAAAATCCTCTGCATTTATTTTAATTATTACAAAAAATAAGATTCTCATTATCAACGTGTGTATAATGGCCTTAAAAAATACATTATGAAGGGGTTGGAGGGAAAATTAAAAGTCTTTTGTCGTCTAGTTTATATCTGTGGTTGATATTTATAAATAAATTTGAAAAATGAGTTCCTATGATAACAGCGACGAAGAAACTAATTGTAATTGGTTTTTTGAGTGATGATATTTCTTATTTCATTGCATATGTTTGAGAAAAGCACTGTACATGCCTAGCCGTGAGAAGGGTTTGCCGGCTTCGTATCACTATCCGGCCTCCCTACGGTCGGCCGTCTATACCTACTCACCCGGCAAGCCCTTCTTTCCCGGCAGCTGCAGTAATGTACTATTAATACTTTCAATCAGGGGCCAGAACCGGTTGGTTTCCTAGGCTTTTCCATATGGTTATTTTAGAAGTTGTTTTCAATACCCAATCCATATTGGTAACCTTACTGATAGGGTTACCCTATTGATCGAGTTAACCCTTTAACGACCACAAAGGCATCCTGTTTTTCATAGAATTGAACCCTATCACATAGAAATAAAGTTTATTCATGGTGGAAATAATTCCCTCTGCCTTATAAAGGGTCTTAGTTTGCCACTTTTTTTACCCTAAACAAAACCCTACCTCAATAAAGTTAACTTATGGTTACAACATCCGATATGCTTACCTTAACAATAGGGTAACCCTTTCATCTTCATCTGCTTCTTTAAGAGCTAAGCTCTTGTCGGATCATAAGTTAACCATTTTTATAGGGTTACCAAATAGATAGGCTTAAACCTAAAAATGCCTTTTCTGGTCGTTGGTTTTAATATATAATACACAAGCTGCCCGCGCGGCTTCGCCCTCGTGTCGAAATATAGCCTATGACCATGCAGCAAGTCCATTCTATACATACACAGATGAAAAAAAATTGAAATCAATAAGTGGTTCCGGGATTACCCATTAATTACTTACAAAGAAGCTGACTTGAAGCTTGTTGTAGAAATACCCCAAAAAAGGATACCTTATCTCAATATGGATGTAACATATTCGTGGTACGCCGTTAATAAAGATATCTGATTGGACACTTTTTTAAGATTGTATAAGGCATATGAAAATGTACTAAGTTTTTTACATATAATGTCAATTTCAATCAACATATTGTCTACGCTTAGCCCTAAAAAACGACCTACATTAGTTTCATTTAATCTATGTCCTTTATAAGCTATATTTAAACTACTTGGCTGCAATTTTTGTCTAAATGTCTTTATATTCGTCTTATTCAGATTTATTTTGAAATTATTCGTTGTCAACCATTGTATAATAATGTCTAATGTTTTATTTATGTCTGCTTCATATGTGTCTATATTTTTTGCTGCGAATACCACTGTACTATCGTCAGCGAAGGGAACCATGGGATGTTCGATAGCTCTTGGTAAATCATTTATGTAAATCAAAAACAATAAAGGCCCTAATACACTTCCCTGAGGCACTCCGTAGAGAACGTCTCTGCGACTGGATGTGTAGATTAATTCTGTTTTTGTTTCTAAAGACAATCTTTTGTCTTTTTAACGTGGCACTTCGAAGCCCCGTACTTCCCGGCTTCTGTAGTAATGTACTATTTTTGTCATAGATTTGTAAAATAATCATCAGAACTAACTCATGACTGTAAATAATGCAGGAGGACATAAAGGCCCGGATAGACACCACAGTCGCGGACGCGCAGCGCGATATTTCCATACAAACCGTTAGCGTGGTCAAACAGGCTGCCCCCCGCTTCTGACGCGCCCCGCCAACCGCCAACAGCCCGTCGCGCGCAGGCCGCGTGCCCGCGACGGGCGCCGGGTGTATACGTGTCATGATTTGTCAGCCCCAATTTATCAGAAGCTGACGAATTGTTATCATCTGGAGGCATCATGCAATGATCCAACTGTCAAACGAGTTGTACTGAGAAATTGCATTGGTCGGATTCGGATTGTTGCATATGTACGCTAGACCCAGTTATAACTTCGACATGTTGTTACACGTAATCTGTATATATATCTTAATTGTTCCAGCGTGATGAGAAACAACAAGAATGTGAGTCCCGCTCAGATACAAGGCTACTTCATGTTTCACAAGCATTCGCCGCCGACCGACGTTGTTGAAGATTTCGAATCGATCTGGATCCTTGGATAAAACATATACCAACAGCGCGTGGCTTTAACATGAAGACATGTATTTCCGCAAGTATGCGATGCCTCTCCGAATGCGATGTTCTATTGGGACATGGAATGCAAATCATCTACCTACCCCACCACGCCTCATTTGAATTTGTCGGATAGAGAAAGTGTTAGCAAATATATCTTTGCATGGCGACAAGCTTATGGACGGAGAGCTAGCGACCAAATCGGTCATGTGGCTTCAGCTGTATTGAAACTCCGTTAGCTACTTCCCTGAACACCCTTTTCCGATAATCTTCGTGCTGGCAGGCCGCGGGCGGTGAGGCGGGTGTATTGGGGTGGGGAAAAAAATAAAAAAATGTGGCCTCAGCGACTTTAATAATTTTTTTTCAAACTGTTGCTCTGTACTCCCTGTGCACCCATAAAAAAATCATTCGTTCGGGTGGTGGGAAGGGGTTGCCAGCGTTAACTAAAAATACCAAAATAATAATAATTTTCATGTGGGCTCAGCTGTATTGGCTTTTTTCTGATGCGAGATTAATTAATATGTGAGCCCCAAAAAAATACCCATGCATAAATATCGGTGGAAAGGTATCTAAAAAAATTGTTGAAATCGTTGGATTTCGTTCGAAAATGTGCTGAGGGGAAGGCAAAAGCGACGGAGGGGATATCAGCCGGCGAACGCGTCAGCGCGCTCACGGCGCGTCGATTGTGTTCGGTTTTGCCTTCCCCTCAGCACATTTTCGAACGAAATCCAACGATTTCAATTTTTTTTTACGGAAATTATTATTATTTGGTATTTTTAATTAACGCTGGCAACCCCTTCCCACCACCCGATCAAATTAATTTTTTTATGGGTGCACAGGGAGTACAGAGCAACAGTTTGAAAAAAAAATTAAGTCACTGAGCCCACATTTTTTTCTCCACCCCACTACACCCGCACCCACCGCCCGCGGCCTGCCAGCACGAAGATTATCGGAAAAGGTTGTTCTGGGAAGTAGCTAACAGTAGTTTCAATACAGCTGAAGCCACATGACCGATTTGGTCGCTAGCTCTTAGTCCATTATGTCACTGACGCAATCTATTTTTTTCCGCATTAATGGTAAACGTTACGATCTACTTTTCCTACGAAAAACGTTAGTGAGGCAGAAGTGCGTGACTAAAATATATTATCATGTTGTTTGTTACCAGCATATAACAAATATTTGAATTTACGTTTCAATACCTACTGTATTTTGATTTTAGTTTTGTATTAGAATATTAAAAAGCTTAAATGAGATACTCAATATTATTTTTTACCAATTTTCCGATAATTAGGTGAGGTGATTGTGAAATGTATACCATCACGCGTCGAAGCGTTTAAGAAGTTGTCCGAGAGGCCCTTTATGCCTTAATACTTGTGTTTTGCTGTACAAATCCTTTGTTTGACGTTAAGAGGATAGACTCGCTTCAAAAATCAGCTTTTATACAAACTACTGAATCTACTGATTTAGGATTAGGCTTATATCATTTTAACAGTGTAGTAACAAATTCTATAAAACTAGTATTATCTAATGAGCACGCGTGATTATTTATATACCCTATTTTATTATTTAATTTTCCTGTCCCATTCGGCGTGTCTGTCATCATTCTTACTCGTAGGTAAGAGGAATGCCCACCGGCCATACAAGGAAATGCCTGACCCCCTAGCACACTAAGTTTTATGTCGGATATAAAGCATTTGTCCCTCTTGCACTCGCATATTTGCCGGAATGCCACGAATGATTTATGTCCGACATAAAATTTAGTGTGCTAGAGGGTCTGATACGTGCAAGACATAATGACCCATACAAAAAATGGAGGTTTCGAAAACTTTCAAAAACTTGGGATTTTATGAGGATATAGAGGTGACATGAAAACTAAAATAGATGTAGCTAAGATCAATATGACTGTTAAATGTTATAATGTGACTTAAGAACTACAGAGAGGCTACCGCGAAATGAAAACGAACTTCGTTCGTGTATCTGCCTCTCTGTCGCTCGAACTAGCAAGTGCGAAAGAAAGGACGAGCTAACTTAGTTTTCGTATCGCGGTAGGTCCTCAGAGGATGACACCGCCGACTATGTAACAATAGTATTTTTCACAATCGTGTTATAATAGAGAGCTTTTTAGTCAAGTACCGTGTTTAGGCCACGAAGCTTGCTGAGTGGCCTAAGTAAGGTACGAGATTAAAAAGCTTGATTATGACAGTATTGTGAACAATACTTTTTGTACGAGTTCATTAAAATTAATAATTTAAGTCATTAATACGAAAACTAAATATCGCTTCGTAAGTACTATATTGTCTAGTTCTAATATCCGACTTCTTTTACACAAGATAATCACACCACCGGCGTCCGTAATGTTGCAGTACTGTGCTGTGATTGGCCAATCACAAGGCGTAGTTTATTTTTATTTTTTTCATGCCCTGGATACAGCAGCCAGTTTAAGTAGATTTTTGACAGACGACGTGACGCTGCATCGTACCGAAACGCCATAGATTGGCAATTTTGTATCGGATCAAGGACATATATTATTGAAATACGAAGTTCTATTTTCAAATTTTTTTCGATTGTCTAGAGCATATCGAAAAAGTTATTTCGGTTGTTTCGGAACTAACATAGACTATTCAATGACGAAAAGAGTGACGTTGGTATTCTCTATGAAATCTTAATACACAGATTTTAATCGACGAGTACAAAAAATATATATCTTGCTTAGGTTAATAGTCTTACCAGGGAAAGACAAGCCTAGAAAAGAACGGCACATAAGTATAAAAAAACCAGCGTGTTGCAACACCGTGTATGACGCGATGAAATACTCATGATACTTGAACAATTATTATTTTTCTTCAATTCACGCAATGCAACGCAGAAGGAAGTAAAGTTATAATCAAATCAACTCTCCAAAATTTTGAAGACGTAATAATTTTACTTATTATGATATTTTTCAATGTGAATAATATTAGCTGTAGGTAAGGCACCCTTAAATATTAATAATTATTTTCTTAGTTACCATATCATGATATCAAGTATCTAGATTAGGACATCATACTAATTTAAGATATTTGACAATGATATTACTGTTCCCATCTTGGAGCATTAAACCAACAGGAGTGGTCACATGTGTCATTTTCTATCCATAAAAAGTCTGCCGATTTTTGCGGGGGAGGGGAACGTGAAAATAGCTACGTCAGATAAACGTCAGTCCATACAATAGGAATGACCACTGGTCATACGTATTTGGCAGAGGGGAACGCCTGTCAATTGCCGCTCCGGTTGGTTTAATGCTCTAAGGTTCCCATATATAAATCACAGGCTCATCTTTCTCTATCGAGACTCTGGACGTTCATAATATACGATTCTCACCGACCGGGACGTGCCGGAGCGCGCCTGCGCGTTTGTTGCAAGTCGCCAATGGAATTTGAAGCTTAGGTACTTAGCTACTTATAGATGTTAAATTTCATGTTTGAATGAACTTGCGGCCGGTCGGCTCTTCGCGGACGTGGACGGCTGTGGTCGGCTGTCGTCACATGTGACCGGCTCCGTCCGGATTTAGCCTACTGCACTGTATTAAAACGCGGTCGGCTGCCGCCGGGTGCTCGCGCACCCGTTGCGACGTGGCGCCAGATGACCCGGCCCCACAGATTACAGAGAAAAGCAGATAGGCCCTAATAAATTGAACGTTTTCTATACATCCGATCTCTTCTCACTTACGTACTGAACGCCGAGTAAGAAAGGGATAGAACCATGTTATCTGACAGGTCTTCAGACGTCATTGTCTCCGCTTTCTCGCTCGCACGATGTAATTCGCTCTCTCGCTCGCTCGAGATTTAGTGCACAGAAAGATATTTTCTTACAAGTTATCGATATCGATATTAACTGTTAATAAATTCGTAATATGCGATACTCGTAAGTAAATTGTATCTCTATCCATACTATGCCAAAATTAATATGGTACTTACCAAATAGAAAACAAAAACCATTACACGACTACGAATATAATAAACTGCATCCATGTTTCATACGAGTTACTTTTTAAGTCTCACTATTTTGTGGATCTTTAGTGGAACACATTTATTTTTAACCGACTTCTGAAACATCAATTCCGCTGGCTCTTTATTTTTTTATGTATGTTCCTCGATTACTCTTAGAAGCCTGGACCGATAAGAATGGTGTTTTGTTAGAAAAGGTGGTCCTAGGCAGGTCAGGATCTGAAGATGGGATCCTGGAGAAAACTAGGGCAATCTTCAAATCTTATTTTGAAACGATTTGTGTACTTTGAAATCGTGCATTTGCTTTCAGAAAACAGTACATGCGGTAATATGGAATGTGGCTTCGTGAAGTATTGATTTTAAGTCGATTAAAACTTTGTTTTTAAAGTAAGCTAACACAAGATAACAACGCAATTATATTCCTGAAAATATCTCATTTTAATAAGAAAGTTACATCTAATGCTTTAAATAATAAATATCCAATTATATAGAACTTTTTGCAATCAGTAAACTTGCATCACCTGAAGAGGCAATGCAGATGTCTTAGGTATTGTATCTGGCAGCCTTTCATTACTGCTCAGCATCATTTTGTTGTAGTAGCCTTCTAATTGTTGATCCTGGTGAGATCCCTGCATTAAATACAGTAAAGAAATAGTTATTTACGATACAAGTGCCGAAAATAGGAAATTCGCAAAAAGTGGTGATAAATTAAAACACGACCGAAGGGAGTGTTTTAAATCGACACGAGTTGCGAATTACCTATTCGCACGTGTATCGTACAACGTTTTACTGTACATATGGCTCTTTAAAGTTTCGACATATGCACGAAAAGTGCTCTTTTCCGCACTAGTGCGGGAAAGTAGCACCATATGTACTGTAAACATTATTATACAATCTCTATCAGTTGAGCTGCTTAAGTATGAACAGGTAAACAACAAACCGACACAGAGTTACTTTCGCATGTATAATATATATTATAGTAGTAAAGTTATGGATATATAAAGAAAACCAATGTACTAATACAAATTCGTTGCATATACAAAACTTAAATGAAACGAACTCATCTGGAGGGACCTCAGAAATGTCAAGTAATAAAATAAATAAAACTCACTATACCAACTTACCTCAAGCGGCCTCTGAAAAACTGTAGGTATCGCATCTGGCAGCAAGTGTTTTATGTTTTTAATAATAACGAAACAGTTAGTTTCGAAATGTTTCGAACATATTCTATGGTGTTTTTTCGGCGTCCAATTATTGCGCCCTACTGCGTCAATCCATTTTTTTCGAAGGTTATTATTTACCGGAAACCTGAAGTTAACAGTTAAGTTAAGACATGTAACATTAAAATATTTTGTCTAAACGCCTACATGAATAATTCATGTCGACGAAATATCGATATATACATGGTAACAACACTACCCATGCTTACGACAATTGTATTTTTACTAAAAATCCCAAAAATATCAAGTTTGATCCATGTAAAAAGTACTTATCCGATAGTATCAAGCATCTGCTGTAATCCCAGACCATTATATTGCGTAATGTACATGAAATATTTGAAAAACAACCAAATGATTCTTACCGATGAAATCCGATTGTTTCTCCGGTCTTTTTTAACAATCTAGCGTAACTTCGGCAGTACGGAACTGCACAAGCCATTGTGCCACTTCATACAACTTAAATCATTAACTTATTACAGAAATATTTAGTTTTTCAACACAATATTCTTGAAATAACCAACTTTCCTCAAGATTCACAAGAGATTTGACGTTGATTTGACTTTGACAGATTGTTTAGCATTTAACACCGTGGTTAACAGTTTTTGGAGACAAGTCGTCAATAGACTCAAAATACCATACTATTCGTCTCATTCTAACTCACATCAGCTGACCATAAGCAGTGACAGAGACAACTATATGAAACATCGTCTTGCTTTATACTGCGCGTCTGTATTCTTATTAGTCTGTGCCCGGCCCGGCCCGTTCATGGGAATCGTACATAATACGTTGGACCTATGAAGCGCGGGTTTTTTCTGCAAGTACCTCGTCGAACGAATAGTTTTACCCAAGCATGGGTAAGTTGCGGCTCACAATAATCAGAATTTCATATATTATACACAGTTTTTGTATTATGGACTCTATTGCCATCCGTTGAGTTTCCCCAAATGAGTACTCCACATGTCGTTCCAGAATGGAAACGAGCATAGTAGACCGAACAGCATAGTAGAAGTAGCACACAACTTATCAACATGGCACTTCCATCTGTCTGTCTGATATAAAGCCAGGGAACCTAGTTTCGTTGAACAGTCAAGTGCAAAAATATGTATTAATTTAATCCTGTCATAAATATGTACCGAAACCTTAACCCATTCATGGCCAATGACGACACGTATTCGTCATGGCGGAACGCTTCCGCCTGGCCCGTGACTAGTATACGCGTCACCAGTAAATCTCTTTTTAAACATGAATTAAACGTAATACGAAAAATTAAAATTTATAAAATTAATTATAACAACCATTTATATGTGGTACTTTAGTTTATAAAAATAATAACCATTTTTTTCTGCTAATTAGGCCCTTTTGAAAAACAAAATGCGATTAATTATATGTAAATGAAATATCTCATTTATGAAAACGCTCGTATATAATCTTTGCCTTTTCACGTAGTGAATTCATTTACTAAAGATAGCAAACATTTATATATTTTGGAAGTTATTGCCATGACGAACGGTTGTCGTCGCCATGGCCCGGCACATACCGTAAAACCTTTCCATGTTTACGAAACGGGACATTATAAACCTTTTACCCTTAATTTAAGGTTTATTTTACTATAAATGCCAATTGTACTTTGGCCATTTTGCCAAATGGTCAAATCTGGATGACTCTACACAACCATCAGAGAAACCAAGAAAAGTATGCTTATTACTAGTTTTGATGAATTGAAATAAAAATCGTTGGTTCTTGCCGGTACCTTTGTGATTTCCTTTGTTCCTTGAAATAATGGGTGACTCCCTTTTGTTCAGGTAGGTTTATTTGTTCGGAGATTTTTTTTACCTGGTCAGTGTAAATTACCTTTATCTTTAAGAGGACAATAACTGCTTCTAACAATAGGCAGTTAGCCGATATTACTACTAGCTTGCTTGAACTTATTTGTTTCTGCAATATTCTTATCTTGCACGTGTGCACTTGACACATGGGATATAATATGTGGTTTTTGTGCCCTTTCCCACTCTACCAGGCTATCCGAATTCTGAGACAATGACAGTAAGGGTAAGTCATTTAGTCACGATTTATTCGTTGGCACTTTCGTACCTACCTATCGCGTGTGTGTGATTGAGTATATCTAGTGAAGTGACCTGGCTATGGATTATTTATTATTTAGTTGATTGTATTTTGTGTCGATTCTTATATATACTCGTATAGTTGTTTTCTAAACATTAAGTAAGTCTAAATAAAAAATAAACGGTGAAATTAAATAAATTCGTTTCAATTTAACTAACCACTTTTAAGACTTTTTATATGAATTCTTAAAGTGCGCAGTAAGCTCGATTCTTTTCAGGCGAACGTAGGTACTGCCCACTTTTTAAAACGATTAACTTTCGAATAGAAATCTGGATGTATGAACCAAAATCAGCAAAATCTCGTAGGTATTTAATATCAGAGAAAGCAAAATGGTTGTAAAAATAACTTTCATTAAACATTACATAATAGTACACATTTTTATACAGATTACAGTTTATCCCCTTCGCGATCCCTACCTACAATATATAACAGGACATCCTTGCACAAATATATATTGCTAGTAAAAAGACGTGGCTATCAAAACATGCTGCATGAACCCATCTCTTTTACCTGAGCCGTAGGCGGCGGTCCGTTTACGGATTGAGCCGGGCCCATGACGCACGAGTCTCGTCAACACTTTTATCGAAAAATGGTTTGTATGGGGGCCTGGCGGCAAGCGTTCGTTCACAGATGCTTGGCTGCGAATGGGTTAATTCACTTTCATAAGAGCCATGGGACATGTCTATGAGTAAGTTGTAAGCACCCATATGTTTACACTAGCGTGAACTGTCACTGAACATTGTCAAGTATCTGATTCAAAGCAGACTTGAACTCTCCGTGATCTCGCTTAGTGTGTTTATGGTACAAGATATAACAGGTAAGATGCAAATGAAACCATTGATGAATATAAAAAATCTTTCTAATATACTGTCATAAGTACAAAGACTTAATGATAATGTGTATTGTGTAATCAATCACTAATAATAGTAATAATATTAGGTCCTTATGAATATTAGGTACCTATGAATTCGCGTTTTTTTTCACAGATATTGTTTTGTACGTAATTTATTCATTTTTATTGCAACATCCAAATATTTTTTTAAAAATCAATATTAGACTATGTAACAAATAATAAGTTTTAATATTTTTTTGTAATTCAAATTAAAGCTTGAAAACCACCTTTTTCAAGTTTTTATGTGCTGCCGGTTCAAGTGTTTCAATTACGTATAGTTTTATGATGCAAACTATTTTTAAGTAGGTAAAATTATACAATACGTTTTTTTTTGTTTCATATCATTCTGTACAAAAAAATTTAGTAATTGCTGCTTAAAGTTATCCCAAAAAACCTTACCGCGCGGGCACCTCAGCGGGTAGTAAGGTTTGCGCACCACAGATTACAGAGAAAAGCAGATAGGCCCTAATAAATTGAACGTTTTCTATACATCCGATCTCTTCTTACTTACGTACTGAACGCCGAGTAAGAAAGGGATAGAACCATGTTATCTGACAGGTCTTCAGACGTCATTGTCTCCGCTTTCTCGCTCGCACGATGTAATTCGCTCTCTCGCTCGCTCGAGATTTAGTGCACAGAAAGATATTTTCTTACAAGTTATCGATATCGATATTAACTGTTAATAAATTCGTAATATGCGATACTCGTAAGTAAATTGTATCTCTATCCATACTATGCCAAAATTAATATGGTACTTACCAAATAGAAAACAAAAACCATTACACGACTACGAATATAATAAACTGCATCCATGTTTCATACGAGTTACTTTTTAAGTCTCACTATTTTGTGGATCTTTAGTGGAACACATTTATTTTTAACCGACTTCTGAAACATCAATTCCGCTGGCTCTTTATTTTTTTATGTATGTTCCTCGATTACTCTTAGAAGCCTGGACCGATAAGAATGGTGTTTTGTTAGAAAAGGTGGTCCTAGGCAGGTCAGGATCTGAAGATGGGATCCTGGAGAAAACTAGGGCAATCTTCAAATCTTATTTTGAAACGATTTGTGTACTTTGAAATCGTGCATTTGCTTTCAGAAAACAGTACATGCGGTAATATGGAATGTGGCTTCGTGAAGTATTGATTTTAAGTCGATTAAAACTTTGTTTTTAAAGTAAGCTAACACAAGATAACAACGCAATTATATTCCTGAAAATATCTCATTTTAATAAGAAAGTTACATCTAATGCTTTAAATAATAAATATCCAATTATATAGAACTTTTTGCAATCAGTAAACTTGCATCACCTGAAGAGGCAATGCAGATGTCTTAGGTATTGTATCTGGCAGCCTTTCATTACTGCTCAGCATCATTTTGTTGTAGTAGCCTTCTAATTGTTGATCCTGGTGAGATCCCTGCATTAAATACAGTAAAGAAATAGTTATTTACGATACAAGTGCCGAAAATAGGAAATTCGCAAAAAGTGGTGATAAATTAAAACACGACCGAAGGGAGTGTTTTAAATCGACACGAGTTGCGAATTACCTATTCGCACGTGTATCGTACAACGTTTTACTGTACATATGGCTCTTTAAAGTTTCGACATATGCACGAAAAGTGCTCTTTTCCGCACTAGTGCGGGAAAGTAGCACCATATGTACTGTAAACATTATTATACAATCTCTATCAGTTGAGCTGCTTAAGTATGAACAGGTAAACAACAAACCGACACAGAGTTACTTTCGCATGTATAATATATATTATAGTAGTAAAGTTATGGATATATAAAGAAAACCAATGTACTAATACAAATTCGTTGCATATACAAAACTTAAATGAAACGAACTCATCTGGAGGGACCTCAGAAATGTCAAGTAATAAAATAAATAAAACTCACTATACCAACTTACCTCAAGCGGCCTCTGAAAAACTGTAGGTATCGCATCTGGCAGCAAGTGTTTTATGTTTTTAATAATAACGAAACAGTTAGTTTCGAAATGTTTCGAACATATTCTATGGTGTTTTTTCGGCGTCCAATTATTGCGCCCTACTGCGTCAATCCATTTTTTTCGAAGGTTATTATTTACCGGAAACCTGAAGTTAACAGTTAAGTTAAGACATGTAACATTAAAATATTTTGTCTAAACGCCTACATGAATAATTCATGTCGACGAAATATCGATATATACATGGTAACAACACTACCCATGCTTACGACAATTGTATTTTTACTAAAAATCCCAAAAATATCAAGTTTGATCCATGTAAAAAGTACTTATCCGATAGTATCAAGCATCTGCTGTAATCCCAGACCATTATATTGCGTAATGTACATGAAATATTTGAAAAACAACCAAATGATTCTTACCGATGAAATCCGATTGTTTCTCCGGTCTTTTTTAACAATCTAGCGTAACTTCGGCAGTACGGAACTGCACAAGCCATTGTGCCACTTCATACAACTTAAATCATTAACTTATTACAGAAATATTTAGTTTTTCAACACAATATTCTTGAAATAACCAACTTTCCTCAAGATTCACAAGAGATTTGACGTTGATTTGACTTTGACAGATTGTTTAGCATTTAACACCGTGGTTAACAGTTTTTGGAGACAAGTCGTCAATAGACTCAAAATACCATACTATTCGTCTCATTCTAACTCACATCAGCTGACCATAAGCAGTGACAGAGACAACTATATGAAACATCGTCTTGCTTTATACTGCGCGTCTGTATTCTTATTAGTCTGTGCCCGGCCCGGCCCGTTCATGGGAATCGTACATAATACGTTGGACCTATGAAGCGCGGGTTTTTTCTGCAAGTACCTCGTCGAACGAATAGTTTTACCCAAGCATGGGTAAGTTGCGGCTCACAATAATCAGAATTTCATATATTATACACAGTTTTTGTATTATGGACTCTATTGCCATCCGTTGAGTTTCCCCAAATGAGTACTCCACATGTCGTTCCAGAATGGAAACGAGCATAGTAGACCGAACAGCATAGTAGAAGTAGCACACAACTTATCAACATGGCACTTCCATCTGTCTGTCTGATATAAAGCCAGGGAACCTAGTTTCGTTGAACAGTCAAGTGCAAAAATATGTATTAATTTAATCCTGTCATAAATATGTACCGAAACCTTAACCCATTCATGGCCAATGACGACACGTATTCGTCATGGCGGAACGCTTCCGCCTGGCCCGTGACTAGTATACGCGTCACCAGTAAATCTCTTTTTAAACATGAATTAAACGTAATACGAAAAATTAAAATTTATAAAATTAATTATAACAACCATTTATATGTGGTACTTTAGTTTATAAAAATAATAACCATTTTTTTCTGCTAATTAGGCCCTTTTGAAAAACAAAATGCGATTAATTATATGTAAATGAAATATCTCATTTATGAAAACGCTCGTATATAATCTTTGCCTTTTCACGTAGTGAATTCATTTACTAAAGATAGCAAACATTTATATATTTTGGAAGTTATTGCCATGACGAACGGTTGTCGTCGCCATGGCCCGGCACATACCGTAAAACCTTTCCATGTTTACGAAACGGGACATTATAAACCTTTTACCCTTAATTTAAGGTTTATTTTACTATAAATGCCAATTGTACTTTGGCCATTTTGCCAAATGGTCAAATCTGGATGACTCTACACAACCATCAGAGAAACCAAGAAAAGTATGCTTATTACTAGTTTTGATGAATTGAAATAAAAATCGTTGGTTCTTGCCGGTACCTTTGTGATTTCCTTTGTTCCTTGAAATAATGGGTGACTCCCTTTTGTTCAGGTAGGTTTATTTGTTCGGAGATTTTTTTTACCTGGTCAGTGTAAATTACCTTTATCTTTAAGAGGACAATAACTGCTTCTAACAATAGGCAGTTAGCCGATATTACTACTAGCTTGCTTGAACTTATTTGTTTCTGCAATATTCTTATCTTGCACGTGTGCACTTGACACATGGGATATAATATGTGGTTTTTGTGCCCTTTCCCACTCTACCAGGCTATCCGAATTCTGAGACAATGACAGTAAGGGTAAGTCATTTAGTCACGATTTATTCGTTGGCACTTTCGTACCTACCTATCGCGTGTGTGTGATTGAGTATATCTAGTGAAGTGACCTGGCTATGGATTATTTATTATTTAGTTGATTGTATTTTGTGTCGATTCTTATATATACTCGTATAGTTGTTTTCTAAACATTAAGTAAGTCTAAATAAAAAATAAACGGTGAAATTAAATAAATTCGTTTCAATTTAACTAACCACTTTTAAGACTTTTTATATGAATTCTTAAAGTGCGCAGTAAGCTCGATTCTTTTCAGGCGAACGTAGGTACTGCCCACTTTTTAAAACGATTAACTTTCGAATAGAAATCTGGATGTATGAACCAAAATCAGCAAAATCTCGTAGGTATTTAATATCAGAGAAAGCAAAATGGTTGTAAAAATAACTTTCATTAAACATTACATAATAGTACACATTTTTATACAGATTACAGTTTATCCCCTTCGCGATCCCTACCTACAATATATAACAGGACATCCTTGCACAAATATATATTGCTAGTAAAAAGACGTGGCTATCAAAACATGCTGCATGAACCCATCTCTTTTACCTGAGCCGTAGGCGGCGGTCCGTTTACGGATTGAGCCGGGCCCATGACGCACGAGTCTCGTCAACACTTTTATCGAAAAATGGTTTGTATGGGGGCCTGGCGGCAAGCGTTCGTTCACAGATGCTTGGCTGCGAATGGGTTAATTCACTTTCATAAGAGCCATGGGACATGTCTATGAGTAAGTTGTAAGCACCCATATGTTTACACTAGCCTGAACTGTCACTGAACATTGTCAAGTATCTGATTCAAAGCAGACTTGAACTCTCCGTGATCTCGCTTAGTGTGTTTATGGTACAAGATATAACAGGTAAGATGCAAATGAAACCATTGATGAATATAAAAAATCTTTCTAATATACTGTCATAAGTACAAAGACTTAATGATAATGTGTATTGTGTAATCAATCACTAATAATAGTAATAATATTAGGTCCTTATGAATATTAGGTACCTATGAATTCGCGTTTTTTTTCACAGATATTGTTTTGTACGTAATTTATTCATTTTTATTGCAACATCCAAATATTTTTTTAAAAATCAATATTAGACTATGTAACAAATAATAAGTTTTAATATTTTTTTGTAATTCAAATTAAAGCTTGAAAACCACCTTTTTCAAGTTTTTATGTGCTGCCGGTTCAAGTGTTTCAATTACGTATAGTTTTATGATGCAAACTATTTTTAAGTAGGTAAAATTATACAATACGTTTTTTTTTGTTTCATATCATTCTGTACAAAAAAATTTAGTAATTGCTGCTTAAAGTTATCCCAAAAAACCTTACCGCGCGGGCACCTCAGCGGGTAGTAAGGTTTGCGCACCACAGATTACAGAGAAAAGCAGATAGGCCCTAATAAATTGAACGTTTTCTATACATCCGATCTCTTCTTACTTACGTACTGAACGCCGAGTAAGAAAGGGATAGAACCATGTTATCTGACAGGTCTTCAGACGTCATTGTCTCCGCTTTCTCGCTCGCACGATGTAATTCGCTCTCTCGCTCGCTCGAGATTTAGTGCACAGAAAGATATTTTCTTACAAGTTATCGATATCGATATTAACTGTTAATAAATTCGTAATATGCGATACTCGTAAGTAAATTGTATCTCTATCCATACTATGCCAAAATTAATATGGTACTTACCAAATAGAAAACAAAAACCATTACACGACTACGAATATAATAAACTGCATCCATGTTTCATACGAGTTACTTTTTAAGTCTCACTATTTTGTGGATCTTTAGTGGAACACATTTATTTTTAACCGACTTCTGAAACATCAATTCCGCTGGCTCTTTATTTTTTTATGTATGTTCCTCGATTACTCTTAGAAGCCTGGACCGATAAGAATGGTGTTTTGTTAGAAAAGGTGGTCCTAGGCAGGTCAGGATCTGAAGATGGGATCCTGGAGAAAACTAGGGCAATCTTCAAATCTTATTTTGAAACGATTTGTGTACTTTGAAATCGTGCATTTGCTTTCAGAAAACAGTACATGCGGTAATATGGAATGTGGCTTCGTGAAGTATTGATTTTAAGTCGATTAAAACTTTGTTTTTAAAGTAAGCTAACACAAAATAACAACGCAATTATATTCCTGAAAATATCTCATTTTAATAAGAAAGTTACATCTAATGCTTTAAATAATAAATATCCAATTATATAGAACTTTTTGCAATCAGTAAACTTGCATCACCTGAAGAGGCAATGCAGATGTCTTAGGTATTGTATCTGGCAGCCTTTCATTACTGCTCAGCATCATTTTGTTGTAGTAGCCTTCTAATTGTTGATCCTGGTGAGATCCCTGCATTAAATACAGTAAAGAAATAGTTATTTACGATACAAGTGCCGAAAATAGGAAATTCGCAACGAGTGGTGATAAATTAAAACACGACCGAAGGGAGTGTTTTAAATCGACACGAGTTGCGAATTACCTATTCGCACGTGTATCGTACAACGTTTTACTGTACATATGGCTCTTTAAAGTTTCGACATATGCACGAAAAGTGCTCTTTTCCGCACTAGTGCGGGAAAGTAGCACCATATGTACTGTAAACATTATTATACAATCTCTATCAGTTGAGCTGCTTAAGTATGAACAGGTAAACAACAAACCGACACAGAGTTACTTTCGCATGTATAATATATATTATAGTAGTAAAGTTATGGATATATAAAGAAAACCAATGTACTAATACAAATTCGTTGCATATACAAAACTTAAATGAAACGAACTCATCTGGAGGGACCTCAGAAATGTGAAGTAATAAAATAAATAAAACTCACTATACCAACTTACCTCAAGCGGCCTCTGAAAAACTGTAGGTATCGCATCTGGCAGCAAGTGTTTTATGTTTTTAATAATAACGAAACAGTTAGTTTCGAAATGTTTCGAACATATTCTATGGTGTTTTTTCGGCGTCCAATTATTGCGCCCTACTGCGTCAATCCATTTTTTTCGAAGGTTATTATTTACCGGAAACCTGAAGTTAACAGTTAAGTTAAGACATGTAACATTAAAATATTTTGTCTAAACGCCTACATGAATAATTCATGTCGACGAAATATCGATATATACATGGTAACAACACTACCCATGTTTACGACAATTGTATTTTTAATAAAAATCCCAAAAATATCAAGTTTGATCCATGTAAAAAGTACTTATCCGATAGTATCAAGCATCTGCTGTAATCCCAGACCATTATATTGCGTAATGTACATGAAATATTTGAAAAACAACCAAATGATTCTTACCGATGAAATCCGATTGTTTCTCCGGTCTTTTTTAACAATCTAGCGTAACTTCGGCAGTACGGAACTGCACAAGCCATTGTGCCACTTCATACAACTTAAATCATTAACTTATTACAAAAATATTTAGTTTTTCAACACAATATTCTTGAAATAACCAACTTTCCTCAAGATTCACAAGAGATTTGACGTTGATTTGACTTTGACAGATTGTTTAGCATTTAACACCGTGGTTAACAGTTTTTGGAGACAAGTCGTCAATAGACTCAAAATACCATACTATTCGTCTCATTCTAACTCACATCAGCTGACCATAAGCAGTGACAGAGACAACTATATGAAACATCGTCTTGCTTTATACTGCGCGTCTGTATTCTTATTAGACTGTGTTTGCGCACGGCACGCCTCCCCTCCCTCGGCCCCGCCCCGCTCCGGGCGGTACTGAATGCCCAGGTAACCACGCTGTACGGTTAAAATCGGCAGTCGAGTAGCCCCTTATACCTAGTGGCGTCTACTCACTAGCCAGCCAAGATGAGCCGATACAGCCTCCGGGCTTCGGCGGAGAACCAGTTAAAAAAAAAAAACACGCTGTACGGTTAATTCTTTTGGGATAGACAATTAATAATGTAAAAAAAATCCTACCAGTTTTTTTTTAATGGGGTCTAAGTGTGATACCAAATGCCTACAAAAAATTTCGACACTGATTAAAATGTCACCCTGTATGTGTAACATAGCTTAAAAGTTTTCTATATTCCTACCAAAATTTTGTATGGTTTGAATTTGACATTGCTGAATAATCCGCAGAATGCAATGTATGAAACTCACAGTTTTCATAAAATTCTCCATATTATGAGCCTTTGCCCGAGGCCATAGCAGATAGGTTTTATCGTGACGTTCAGTCAGTTCATTTTCGCCGTAAAACCTAGCGTACTAGCTGGGCTGACATACTTAAATAGGTCGAGATTTCGAGATAGTAAGGTCACAAATATAGATAAGTTACCGAGAGAACAACATTGTCTGTGCTGTGTAAATAGTTAATGTCAACGTATACATATTCCTTATCGATAAAGTACCTACCAAGTATCCTGTCATCCAGGAGATCCACTAAGTATCTATACTTATTACATATTTTAGCGCACTTAAGTAAAAAAATATATATTTTTGACATGTACTGCTTTATTTAGTTATAATTAATTACAGTGACGTATAGCCAATTAGCCAGCCTCAAAAATCATAGAACACTTTAGAATACAGTTGAAGTAATACGAACATAATAGCATACATACATCGGTCGCAGCAAATACATGCATAATTTTAAAGTAAAATGTTTGATGACTACGGAGGCTGGTCACACGATATTATTACCTTGTAATATTCATATAACATTGCACGTGTTCGAGTTTTACTTCAAACTAAAAATACTTTTTACGTCACACCTGGCCATAATGCGAATTTTACTGCACGCTGCGCGTACGGGAAAACTCGCATTGTGGACAGGTGAAGACGTAAAATTTTGTACTCAACACGGGCGGTAATTCGTAAAGCACCAGAGCGCATATTTATGGCCCTCACCTTCGGTTCGGGCCACAAACACCTGCGATCTGGGGCATTCACGAATTCACCGCCCTTGTTACGTAATGTACTATTTCCCGTGACGCGAGTAAATTTGTTTGTAATAGTATGCGCTCTGGGGCTTTACGAATTACCGCCCGTGTTATGTAAAAAAATTTACGTCTTCATCTGGCCACAATGCGAGTTTTCCCGTACGCGCAGCGTGCAGTAAAACTCGCATTATTGCTAGGTGTGACGTAAAATATATTTAACAACGATAAAGGATCACAAATTAAATATATTTCATGGCTGTGAACGTACGAAACATACATTGACGTCTAATAATTATAGTTATGAAATTAAAGTTAGTGTGTATAAGGTCAAAGTTATCTCCGTAACTGAACATTTTAGAACTATAAAAATCGTCTAAATTGAAAGTTTGGTAACCATACTTTGAACATCGAGGATTGTAATAGTTCTAAAATGTTGAGTTTCGAAGATATCTTTAAAGGACGCATTGACGCATTAGCATCGATAGACCGTAGTCGGTTCTTTACTAGTATGTGTTTAGGCGTCCTAATGGCGTGGAAACCCGAAGAGTAAGTAGGCGACGACCTACAAAAGTGTATTGGCTTGTGTACTATGCTTTACAGTACGAATGCTTGCAGTTGGAGCTTCAGCTTGCCATGAGATTTTGTTGGATTAGATAGGATGCCCATACGCTAGACTCTTCATACAAACCTAGTTTGGTTCTCATTTGGAAACTACGTGCTAGAATAACATGAAACTTTGTATACACAATAGGATCCGCCATATCTAGGTCGGAAACTAGATTCTAGAAATTATAATAGTAAAGTTATTATATACACTCGGCGTCAAAAAAATCGCACCTTTCCTAAAATTCGTGTCAAGCGATTATAACTCCTAAGATCCTCCCTGTACCCTATCATTATTAGTATCATTTAAAAGCTCAATTAATAAGCTTTCAAAAAAAAATCATTTGAGTACGGAAAATAAAAAAACATAAATCGCCAGCACTTTGATTAAAAACTGGCGATGTACGCGTTTGGAGGCTCACTAATTGCACCACCCTGGACGCGGGGGGCAAAAGTCAATCCGGGATGGATCCCATGGATCCGGGAGACGTCGCTGCACTACCGTCAGAGATGATCGCTACATTGTATCGACGTCTTTGCGGAACCGCTTCTCTAACGCTGTGGAGCTGCAGCAGCAGCTTCGAGCTACTCGAAGGACAGCAGTCAGCGTGTATCAGAAGAAGGCTGCGAGAGAAGAATTTGCTGCCCCGGAGAGCTGCTACAGGCCCACGGTTGACTGCCCTCCACCGGACGACCAGGAAGCGATTTTCAGAAACGCACGAGCCGTGGACATTCAACCAGTAGAGGAATATCGAGTGTGCCTGTACACCAACGACAGGCGTAGGAGAGTCTACAGGCGACCAGGGGAGCGTTTCACACCAGCCTGCACCGTGGAAACCGTCAGCTATGGAGTAGGATGCTGCATGTTTTGGGGCGGTATCTCTATCGACGGCAAGACAGACCTCGTATGCGTCTCCAGAGCTGGAGGTGCTCGCGGCCAGGGGTCTCTGACTGCTCACCGGTACATCACCGAGATTTTGGAGGAGCATGTGGTCCCATATGCTGGTTTTGTCGGCGCCAACTTCGAGTTCATGCACGACAACGCCCGGTGCCACACAGCCTTGATTGTCAAGGACTAACTACGTCGAGTTGGCATTAAGGTTATGGACTGGCCAGCAAGAAGCCCCGGCCTCAATCCTATCGAGCACCTCTGGGACGAGCTGAAACGGCGAGTTCGGGCCCGTGATCCAGCTCCTGCCACTCTCGATGAGCTTCGAGATGCCGTCATCGAGGAATGGGACAACATTCCCCAGGAACACGTCGTGACGCTCATCAGGTCCATGACTGACCGCATGGAAGCTGCTCGGAGGGCTAGAGGAGGCAACACTAGGTTTTAAGGCTAATTTTTGAGGATTATTATTATTAATTTTTAATTTTCTTGTTTTGGTAATTTTAATCAGAATACACATTGTTTCACATTTTCACAGAATTTTCTTTTTTATGGGGCTGTGGCCAATTTACCGTTTTCAAATAGGGGATTTCATTAGCTTTCCAATGATACTAATAATGATAGGGTACAGGGAGGATCTTAGGAGTTATAATCGCGTGACACGAATTTTAGGAAAGGAGCGATTTTTTTGACGCCGAGTGTTTAGTAAAGATTATATAGTAAAGTTTATGAAATTGTCGAAATAGTTTCTTAGCCATTCTGGCCCTATTCCAACTTTACTTATAATTGTCATTCCCTCTCATGCATGACGCTGTGACCTGAAGTGGGACGTATATAGGCTGATTTATTATATATTATTTATAATTATAATTGTCTATTAAAAACGTCAGAATGAAACTCAAGTACAAACAAAGTAAATAGCACGAACTTTCACATAATTCATATTGATATCGGACCAAATTAACGTGATAAGATAAACAGTACCGATTTTATTAATAATAGACAAAATAAACGATTGACACTAACAATATACCTCACGTACAATGCTTTTCTACAGAAAAGAAAGAAAAACAATAAAGGTAGCTGATAAATCAAACAATGTCTTGGCACAACTATACTCCGTGCGTCGATGTGTGCCATTATTACGTCAAATATTTTACTTAAATCTAACAAAATATAAAGGTACGTCAAGTACGATAACAGTAAGATCACATGGTCGCCGCAATCGGCTCTAGCTATAAACTCGTTTCTTAATAAGTAATACAAGTCACATTAGTACAAAATCAACATGGGTTATATAAACCCATAACAAGAAATAGAACAAGAGTGCAATAGAACAAGACTATTTATGAAGTGAATGTTAAACCTAGTTACAGATGTTACACATATATACCTAGCACGCACGCTGGTGCGAGCGGAACAAATGCTTGCTGTCCGGCATTTATAAAAGCGGCCAAGCTAGCTATAGGTACTCAGACTTCTCCCGCGCGGCACGCGGGTGCAGGGGTATGACGATAACGGGGCGCCCGGCTTCTCCTCCGCCGCGCAGGCGTAGATCGCGCGCGCGAGGCGCGGTCGATCCATAGCTAGACTAGCTTGTGTTGACTACGCAAATAAAAATAATGACCACCAAGACCTTACAAAGTCTCAATGAATGCAAAATAAGGTTTACAACTGGTGACTAAGTGTATTCATTGGCCCCTAATCTTCTGTAACTAAATTAATCGATTTAAGAAGACATAAGAACAGTTTTGTATTTTCGTGGACTTCTTTTCCTGCATTCATAGCGGTGTGCAGAATTCGGTCAACCACATCACCTTTGTATATTTTCAACAACTCCCATTGCCAAAATGCACTTAACTCATTGGGATCAAACATTTTTAAATTAGTGTCTTTGAAAATAAAACAATAAGTATCTTCTGAACAAAATAAAGATAATAATACTCCAATGGCCGTTTTAGTGCCTTGTCTCAGTATGAGCTTAAATTTAATAAGACAGCAAAAATGCGGAGGTGGCTCCTCATTCAATTCTAATAATTTTAACCTGAACATGAGCAGAATTTTTCGAAAATATTGAAATGGCGACCTTGTTTTGGTATTAGGAAACTGCGGACTATCTAATGTTATAAATGTCTCGTGGTTTCGGTGCGGCACATCCTTGCGGTTACTTTCACCAATTTGTGACCGAATATCATTTTGACATGCAACTTGGCCAAAAGTCACCGAGGTTTGGCTCGAGACAAAACTACTGAGCGATTCAGTCATAGGGGCTTCAACAGCAACTACTGTGTTAGTTAAAGGATGAGCCAAACTACTTTGTATCGGATTAAACTTCCAGACGTCTTCCACTGTTTCTTGGTTATTCAAGGCCCTGGCGGGCATCAACTCTGACGCGGGCTTAACCTTGATACGCGGTGGCTTTTCTAATACGGGAACTTCCTGATTTTCTTTTTCATTAACCGGCACTGATAACGAGGTTGTCGAGGTGATGATTGGCAGGCACATATTATTCTCTTCAATATCCGCATCTTCTAACGCATTTCTAATTAAGTTTGGCGATACTAGAGCTGCATCATTAGCCTTTATTAAAACAGGTTTAGATTCAGGCAGGCTCTTTTTGGGTAGTTGCTTCGGATTGGCAACAGGAGTTGTATTAAGCAGTTTGTTTCCATAGTTAGAATCGTTAGATTCACAAGAAGCGCCGCCGAGCGCGAGGTCCTCGTCAGCGGGCGCGGGTGGGCGCCCCGCCTCATCCGCACTTCTGCAAGTTTCGCGTGCAGGAGCTAAACTCGCTTCCACTCCGCTATCTCTACAAAATGAAATGTAGTGCAAATTTTTCCAGCAAGCATCATCATTTTCTGAATCTTCACGAGATTTTAGTTTTGTCATAATCCTCACAAAGTTTGAACCTTTCTTTTGCATTTCATTGGAAGTAGGTGTCCATGTAATATCTAAATCTTTATGTTCCATGTATCTTAATAATCCTGTACATGAAAATCCCTGTTTATTTATTACTTTTCTACCTAAGCTTAAAACTTTGTGTTTGAGTGAAGATTCGGAAAGTGTAGATTTGTTTAAAGCATCTGTGTGTGTCTGGACCTTTTTAATGTAATTTTTGTGGCACATTGTAACAATATTTTGGATAGCTTTGTAATCAGCAACGTCCGCTTTCGCTTGTTGCCGTTTTGGCAATAATGGTTTTTTGTCTAATTCTGAATGAATTTTGGGACAATCTGAAGATGTTTCATCCAGGTTAATGTAGTCAGGCACTCCAATAGGATTGCTTTCCTGGTCTTTGTTCCCCAACTTGACAGATTCTTTGTTCTCTTCCAAAACAACAGTCTCTGTGGAACTTGAGGAAAAGAGTCGACAAGATTTTCTTTTCTTACCTTTCATAATTTTCTCATCTGAAGAATCAGATAAAACCATGGTTCTTTTGCCTGGCACATTTTCGTTTTCATCGGTTTCATCATTGGTCGTGAAACCCTTCTTCAAATAAATTGAGTGATACTTGCTAGTGTGCCTTGCACTGATAATTTTATCTTTATTGTAGACTACATTTTGTAAACATCCAGTGCTGTTTTTCTTTTCATCTATTTTATTCAACTGCACTGTTATATAGTTCTTAAATAATTTCTCATGTTTGCTTATAATTTTTTTGTGCATTGGTGAATGCCTTTTGACTGACTTTTCTGTCAAGAAACTCTTATTGCATATTGTGCACACGAAGTGTCTATTGAAGGCCTTCTTCCATGAAGATCGCCTTTTTCTGGCTTTGGCTGGAGCAACATCTACAGTACCGGCTGGATTCACTGAAGTACGGGTAGGTGGGCGTACGTCTGGGGCACCAGCCGATTTTCCCGAGTTCCCAGGACAGCTCAAGTCTGCAGGAACAGCCAATTCCTCGGAGTTACCATGAGGGGTTATATCTGCAGCAGAAGGCGATTTAATGCCTTCCGTTTTCGGAAGTATTAACTTCTGCGCGTCATTCGCGTCATTATTCTGAAAGTAAATACATATGATTAATGTTGCATCTAAACAGAAATTGTATGCTGGTAACACAAGTAAACATCTGCAAAATATGCACATTAGTATGAAACCACATTTTATTTTATTAGCGTGCCAGACGCTACGTTTACCTACGTCAGGATGGTGGGTTTACCACTGGAATTTCTAATAATGGTTACAGATATTTGGTACCTTTTGTGTACATGTGTGTACCTTTAATAAAATTCTGTGTACCTCTCTTGAAAACGCGTTATCTTCAAAAATAGTTCAAAAGTAATAATATAATGTTGGTGATTTCGTTTTATTTATTAAAATACTGGTGACAGGGCGGCGGCCGACTACGTACTTATGAGGATGGCGGGTGAACCTATTTTTGGAGATAGCTCGTTTTCAAGAGAGGTACACAGAATTTTATAAAAGGTACGCAAAAGGTACCAAATAGATGTAACCATATCATTGATATTTCCGAGATCCACAAGAGGACAAGATACCTATACCTAGTGCGAGAAAAATGGAGAGTATGTCGCGACCGTGACATTTTATAATGCCATTCAATATGTTGCTTAAAGTATGGTATGCCAATACATACACTTGGCTTCTTCTTCGTCTTGACGTTGTCTTGATACTTATGACGAATAGTTATGACATCTTAAAAAATCCCAGGTACTAATTTGCCTAACAGTAATTTATCAATTCAATAGTTGCGAAATGATGCAATTTGGCAATAAAACTTCGCCCAAATAAAAATATGGAACAAATAGTCTGGAAGTTCAAAATATGCTAAATATTTTTCGCCGAAACATTAGTGAACCCAATATTACATCTATAGGTAGACCGTTGAACCCAGTCCTCGCTTGCCTCGTTATCGTAATACCCCTGTACCCGAGTTCCGCGCAGACGAGGACGAAGTTAAGCGTTTAAACTATAGCTTGATATACGAATGCCACCAAAACCTCACTTTGTGTAATTTGCCAAATTTCACCTCAATCTAGTCCCAGCAAGTGGTTGAAAGGGACAACATTTACGAGTATTTATCCTATCCTTTTAACATTGCAAGTTACTATAAAGCTTGAAATAGTAGATTGTGTCTCAAGGGAGCAAAATGATATATTTAATATGGCGAGGGTGGTATATTTATTTAATTCTAAATGAAGCGAAAGGTTCTACTATAGAATCCTGAGCAAGGTATTCAAGTGTCTACGCCCAAGGTGGAAATATTTTTGCTACCAAGTGGCACAAACTGTTTTTCACACCTATGAGGAAAATTGAAATCACTCATTTGAGAGCAATAATGACTTTGTTCCGAGTAGTCAAAACAGAGAAGAAAAGTACCACTTTCGTCACTTACTCGTATATGAGGGCAACAACTATGACTCTTTTCTGAATAGCAGGTGTGAAAGTCTTTAAGGTGTTAGCATACTTACATCTTTTGACAGTTTATTGTGCAATTGTTTTTGCTTCTCCAAAAATACATTTTTTGTTGCATAGTATTCAGCTAAAATACCCTTGCACTTTTTGCAAATTAACTGAGGCAACCCATCAAATGGATCAATCTGAAAATACCATCAATACGTGTTATAGTTAGTGTATCTAAATAATTAAGCATGTGCAGCGCCACTAGGATTAGGATTAAAGTGAACCTTGTAGTTGAACTGTTACCCTTATTGCACTCAAATAAAATTCGATTATAAGCAGCAAGGACTCTCATTACAGGGGAGCTCTTTTGGAATAAGACAGGCATCTATTTGATGTAATCATACCAATGCACTGTTAGGGTACAATTAAAGTTTCATAAAAATGTATCTTTCATGGATTTTTACTGTTATCTTGATATGTCTATTTAAATGATATTACTTCTATCCATTATGTTGTGTACGCATGTATAAGTATTAAGTTTAATCGTACATGGAAACCACAAAGAATAACTAACTCACTGTAAAGAAGATGTAATTAGTGCAAAAAAGAATGACACGCATTTTTTTTTTAAAAGGTGTTTCATATTTTCACTGCTGGCAACCAACTAGCCACTAGCCAGGTTTTCTCTCGGCACAGTATTCACAACATGGAATTAAATAAATGATTTTGGCTATGTGTGATACACAGTTGTGACATTTAACGAAGGAGAGTGAGCACGTTTCTATAATTATGATTCATCAAATACACTCGCCTCCCTGAAATGCTAACAGTATAATATGATAGCCATAGGACCGGAACCCACGATCCCTCTACCCCCTGCATGGCTGCGGAGCACACTGCGACTAAACACCAAGGTAGAACACCAAACAATTTGGAACACCCTAGGCACCTGCAGGCAAACCAGGGAGGCCCTCCCGACAATCAACCCCGGATTGTCAAGGAAGCTAAAACAGCTAAAGAGGCCGGCACTCCGTCTCTTGACAGGCGCCATAACTGGTCATGCACTATTAAACAAACATCTTTTCACCTTAGGTGTTACAGACAGTCCTCTCTGCAGAGCCTGCATGGAAGAGGAAGAGACAGCCGCCCACGTCATCCTGACGTGCCCTGGGGTGGCAGTACACCGGGTAAAACACCTCGGAACACCGGGGTCACTACCGGAGGCCGTCGGCAACATAAAGGGTCTGCTAGGCTTCCTGGTGGAACTGGGCTGGCACGAATAGTAGTAGTGCCAATACCCACACGCAAAATAGGCGCAGATATGTCGTCGAGTTGCGGAAACCCAGCCCGCGTACACCTATACCTATACCTATAGTATAATATGATCCCATCAAAAACATTCTGTAAAAAACTAGCCAAGTCTCGATGGCGCTGCTTGTTTATCTCTAAAAAGTAATGAAATCTAGACAAAGTCGTACCAACGTCGTCTACGTCGTCGTCGTCGTACCAAGTCGTACCAACTACCATCGTACGTCGTCTTGGCACGACTTTGTCTCATAGTTTGGTTGGGCTCTTGTGTTTTCTAATCAGGGTCACCAGGTACTCCAGATCTTCGATTATCCTAGTTTTTATAGTTTTCCCTTTATGTGGCCATTAAACACTAACTCTGTACCAAATTTCAGCTCTCTGAGTTTATGGGAAGTACTAGTTCTATTTTTATGATCATGAGTGAGTGAGTGCCATAAATGCGAAACTTTGCTTTCACTTAACTTCGGAACTAAATGATCTAGACTTGAAATTTTGGATTTTAAGTATGTGATTATAGCTTACTGGATGACGAAAATTGCTGCGTTCTGGTCTTATCCAGAGGTTCTCAAATAGGGGCCTGAAAATGCGGCGAAATGGTTGCAGTAAAGGATGGTACAGCAGTGTTTGCTTCGCGCTTGACTTGGCGGGGGCACTGCCGTACCCCCAGAAAGTTTCTCTCCAAAATTTCGTTAATGAATAAGTTTTTATGGCCAACTGTAGTTATCTGCATACTGTCATCAACTACTCATTGAGATTATTCTAACAAGCCCAAACTCAAAGGAGTTACGTTAAGTACTGAATTTCCATGGCCACCTTCTGTCTCCATCATAGATCAGCTTGGTGGTACCATAATATTGAATTGTCAATATTGTCATACAAACTATATATACCTATTAGACTGAAAATTTCAGCTCAATCGGTTGGGGGTAGCTAGTTCATAATTCAGTTCCAAGATTGGTCCCACACTAACAAACAACAGGTGAAATTAAATAATAGTAGTTTATGCAATCATTATAATATAATTTATGCATTTTTAGTCCAATACCATGTTTAGGCCACGGAGCTTGCTCAGTGCCTAATTAAGGTGCAAGAGTTAAAAAGTTAATTGCGTACAATACTTTTTCTACAAGTTAACGGAAATTATAATTTATTAGACAAACTTGGTATCTATTGAAAATTGCCCTGCTGAAACAAAGTGCAGTCACCAACTTTTTTATTTTTGTGCATTGATGTCTTCTGGAAATCAAGCCTCGTGATTTGTCAAAATTCATTTTAGTTCTGTACACAGTTATCTTATATTTATGAGCCCAACTCAAATGCAGTTGATTTAGATACTGCTGTCGTCATTTCATTGACGGATAGAAGTGCTTGAGTACAAAAAAGCTTATAAAAAGGTTGAGTGTATGAATGTTAGGTTCTAACTTACATCTATACCAAAGCAGAAGTTAATTTGTTTCTTGATTAAAGGAACAATTTGATATGATCCAGGTTCGTCTAAGCACAACCGGCATGTGATGAACAACTTTACGTCTACCTCCTGGTCCATGGCCATTTCAGTGACTAAAACAAATGAGCACAAAAATAAGTAACATCACAAACATTTTTGACAATAGCGAGTTAACAGTAATCACAATACACAATATACAATTTGCACTAGACACCATGAAAAAAATAATTATAGAACTCATTACTGTGTGAATGAAGCACTTCAACCTGTTGGAACAAACATTGGTTCGAAGCAAAAGTAAAATGATCATAGCAAGATAACAAACAACACATAATGAAGGAAAGTGAATGCTTGATATGCTTGAATAGAAAAATAAAATGCTTCTAAACATTAAGAGGCAGTCATCCTCTTAAGGTTTATAAAATTTTAGTCCTGTGATTAATATTCTTTGCACATAATAAGAAAAATACATTCAACGATTCTCTGACTGCTAGAGTACTTGCCGCTCAGAAAAAATAGTAGCTGACCATATTCATATCTAAGTTAGTTTTATTACAACTACTGTTTTATACAAAAATATTTTGTAAGTCTTTCTGTCATGTTATTTACCATAACAATGAGCAAGGTTATAAGTTGGGATTATTTTCTGATTACCAGAGGCTATAAAAAGAAATGGCATAAATATAGAACTTCTAAAACTGCAGCACAAGACAAACCTTTCATTAATTCGCATAAGCTAGCATTGCATAAATAGAAAGTGACTGGTTGGTAAAAAAATGATTATTACTATGATGGGTTATGTATAAAGTACTCGCACTGCATGAAATATACAACCAAAATCACACGCAAAAACTTTTAACACTAACTTAACCTTAGACGGCATTAATTTCAAAGATGAATGTACGTGTACGTTGGTTTCTACAAAAAAAAACTTTATTACAACTAGCATTGCTAAAAAACTTACCAGCAACTTCATAAAGTCAAATAATGTTCGTGGTGATTTTTAAATAATAATTAATTTGACGTTGCCATCAATGGCCACTGCTGTCCAAAACTAAATGTCCAGGTCAGTCATGGCCGTCATGGCCCATAGGCATCACAGATTACAGAGAAAAGCAGATAGGCCCTAATAAATTGAACGTTTTCTATACATCCGATCTCTTCTCACTTACGTACTGAACGCCGAGTAAGAAAGGGATAGAACCATGTTATCTGACAGGTCTTCAGACGTCATTGTCTCCGCTTTCTCGCTCGCACGATGTAATTCGCTCTCTCGCTCGCTCGAGATTTAATGCACAGAAAGATATTTTCTTACAAGTTATCGATATCGATATTAACTGTTAATAAATTCGTAATATGCGATACTCGTAAGTAAATTGTATCTCTATCCATACTATGCCAAAATTAATATGGTACTTACCAAATAGAAAACAAAAACCATTACACGACTACGAATATAATAAACTGCATCCATGTTTCATACGAGTTACTTTTTAAGTCTCACTATTTTGTGGATCTTTAGTGGAACACATTTATTTTTAACCGACTTCTGAAACATCAATTCCGCTGGCTCTTTATTTTTTTATGTATGTTCCTCGATTACTCTTAGAAGCCTGGACCGATAAGAATGGTGTTTTGTTAGAAAAGGTGGTCCTAGGCAGGTCAGGATCTGAAGATGGGATCCTGGAGAAAACTAGGGCAATCTTCAAATCTTATTTTGAAACGATTTGTGTACTTTGAAATCGTGCATTTGCTTTCAGAAAACAGTACATGCGGTAATATGGAATGTGGCTTCGTGAAGTATCGATTTTAAGTCGATTAAAACTTTGTTTTTAAAGTAAGCTAACACAAAATAACAACGCAATTATATTCCTGAAAATATCTCATTTTAATAAGAAAGTTACATCTAATGCTTTAAATAATAAATATCCAATTATATAGAACTTTTTGCAATCAGTAAACTTGCATCACCTGAAGAGGCAATGCAGATGTCTTAGGTATTGTATCTGGCAGCCTTTCATTACTGCTCAGCATCATTTTGTTGTAGTAGCCTTCTAATTGTTGATCCTGGTGAGATCCCTGCATTAAATACAGTAAAGAAATAGTTATTTACGATACAAGTGCCGAAAATAGGAAATTCGCAACGAGTGGTGATAAATTAAAACACGACCGAAGGGAGTGTTTTAAATCGACACGAGTTGCGAATTACCTATTCGCACGTGTATCGTACAACGTTTTACTGTACATATGGCTCTTTAAAGTTTCGACATATGCACGAAAAGTGCTCTTTTCCGCACTAGTGCGGGAAAGTAGCACCATATGTACTGTAAACATTATTATACAATCTCTATCAGTTGAGCTGCTTAAGTATGAACAGGTAAACAACAAACCGACACAGAGTTACTTTCGCATGTATAATATATATTATAGTAGTAAAGTTATGGATATATAAAGAAAACCAATGTACTAATACAAATTCGTTGCATATACAAAACTTAAATGAAACGAACTCATCTGGAGGGACCTCAGAAATGTCAAGTAATAAAATAAATAAAGCTCACTATACCAACTTACCTCAAGCGGCCTCTGAAAAACTGTAGGTATCGCATCTGGCAGCAAGTGTTTTATGTTTTTAATAATAACGAAACAGTTAGTTTCGAAATGTTTCGAACATATTCTATGGTGTTTTTTCGGCGTCCAATTATTGCGCCCTACTGCGTCAATCCATTTTTTTCGAAGGTTATTATTTACCGGAAACCTGAAGTTAACAGTTAAGTTAAGACATGTAACATTAAAATATTTTGTCTAAACGCCTACATGAATAATTCATGTCGACGAAATATCGATATATACATGGTAACAACACTACCCATGTTTACGACAATTGTATTTTTACTAAAAATCCCAAAAATATCAAGTTTGATCCATGTAAAAAGTACTTATCCGATAGTATCAAGCATCTGCTGTAATCCCAGACCATTATATTGCGTAATGTACATGAAATATTTGAAAAACAACCAAATGATTCTTACCGATGAAATCCGATTGTTTCTCCGGTCTTTTTTAACAATCTAGCGTAACTTCGGCAGTACGGAACTGCACAAGCCATTGTGCCACTTCATACAACTTAAATCATTAACTTATTACAGAAATATTTAGTTTTTCAACACAATATTCTTGAAATAACCAACTTTCCTCAAGATTCACAAGAGATTTGACGTTGATTTGACTTTGACAGATTGTTTAGCATTTAACACCGTGGTTAACAGTTTTTGGAGACAAGTCGTCAATAGACTCAAAATACCATACTATTCGTCTCATTCTAACTCACATCAGCTGACCATAAGCAGTGACAGAGACAACTATATGAAACATCGTCTTGCTTTATACTGCGCGTCTGTATTCTTATTAGTCTGTGATAGGCATGGACCTAAAATACCACAGATTACTAATATTTAATGCGCTATCCACATTATGTGACTAAACCCCAATTTGTCAGTACAACATGTCGAAGTCAGAATTGGGTGTAGCGTACACACCTAACAACTGCAACTACAATTTCATTCAGTGTGGTCAGTTAACAGTAGGAAAGCGAAAATTGCCGCATTCAAACGGTCCTGCGAAGCGGACTGCAAGATTGTTACTAACCGATGAGATAGGGCAAGACAACACGTCTAAAATGGAACGGCCGCGACATACTCTCGATTTTCGCGCACTATACCTCTTGTTCTAAGTGTTCTAATAAGAGAGACGGATCGTGTGAGAAAAATTGAGAGAGCTCGCGCGCCGTCGCGTAATAGCCGTGCAGACATCGATTCGTCAACATCGATTCGCACGCGGTAGTTGTATTTGTAATAACTTGTAGGTTTATTTTGTATCGATTCAAAATATCGATAAGAACCGACAGAGGAAATGAAAATTAGATTCAACAGAGGAAATGATAAATAGTCTTAAAAAGGTCTTAGTTTTTTTTACAGTATAGAAGGAAAGAACTCGAGACCGTCAATCACTTTGTACCAATTCCGGATAGTGACAGGATGTGGCAAGCTTAAATTGAAAACCTTTCTGTTATATGCTTTGCTCGAATAACGTTAATGCAAAATTCCGTAGTGTTGGCGAGAATTTTGGTGTTGTGACTGATCCTTTTGTATTCTTCATTTGTCTAGAATAAAGTTCATTACTTAGTCGTAACATTTGTTGTTTTTAAGGTGTCAGCTTCTTCGTCTCTGATCAAGGTATTCTTTTTTAAGCACCCCAGTAATGCCACTAGTTTAAGTATTCTTTTTACTTTTCGACGGTTTTGTTCCTTCAGGTGTTTAATTTGTTTGTCTTTCTGTTTTATCATTTGCCTTGCATTGTTCAGTTGCTTTAATTTTTTTTCCTCTTTGGCGTATGTATTGGAATCTCGTCTGATGTGGATGGTTCATTAATATCCTATAATACACGTTAAAATATAATAATCAATACAAAAGTGAAGATGAATTTTAAAAACAAAATATCTTCTGATAATGTATAAATAAAACTCACCATTTCGAGCTTTGTCTTCCGGGGCGTATTGTTCTTAGAGTCCTTCTCTGAAAAAGATTGACCTTTTATCTGTAGCACAAATTGCATTAAATTTATTAAACTACTCACACACATACACGCACGCACGCAGTCACATTTTTTTAAATAATATTTATCCTTACGTAAATAATGTGTAGGTTACCTTTTCATCATTTGACATCATCACTACATCAATAGTCGGATAAGCTTTACTGATCAGTCGTCGGTACTTTGATGGGCCAGTAAAGGAGTCTTCGTGGAAATGTACTGAACAAATCCGACGGTGTTTTTGTGGAAACCATTGTTTACGACCCGTAATTGCTTCAATCGATTTTTTTTTAACCAGAGGATCATTCGGGAAACTGAAATAAAATTGCAATATAGAAGCAACCATAACCTGTCTGTTAATAATATTTGCTTTCCACTACGTAACCTACATTATATCCCTTCAGCTGTGGCGAAAAAACATGGCCGCTTACCCACGTCTGTGGCACCCTCTGAGGGGCGCTCCACTAACAAGGTTTGTGGAGTAAAGTGATTTGGTAAAATTAAATTTTCTTTAGTTTTTTACATAATCACAGCCAGGATTTTGGATGAAACTCAATATTTATTAAATTATCTAGCTGCAACGATATATCATCGTTACAATAAAGTCGTATTAAGGCTATCTACCTGACCTCGTCACCACCTCACCGAAGTTTACGACGTATTTTGGTTAATTTAAATATAATCAATTAGTTTTTTGGGGTGTTAAATGAGCTTAATTTGAAGAAATTTGTGTTATACTTATTCGAAAAACATAAAATGGCAGGCTTGTGAGTATTTTATTTACACTAGACCATTTGAAATATTCTACCAAAATAATGCCTACACTCAGAAGTTGCTCGTGTAGGCTTCGATTTACATGCTTATATCTGAAGTGTTTTATACTGTATGTAATCAAATTCATGCCTGAACAATAAATATGGGTCATCAACTAGGTGTAACCGTAGCTTTTTTTATTGTAAGTGCAGCAGGTTTTATCTGTGTCGTCACATCCTGTATATTACATGTTAATTACATGTTATTAGCTCTCATTTAATACAATCGGATTGCGTTACTCTTGAGGATGTCACGACAATGTCTGAATATGATTTAAGGAGATATCACTTTGAATCCTACCTTAAATCCTCTAACGCAATCCATAGAATTCTGCCTCGCTCTGCTACGCTCTCTGCTGGACTTGTCTGCCACACCTGTTGGTTGAGTGTTATATGATAACACCATCACTCAGGTCTCAGATGCTTAGCACATATAAGTTCTAACTACCTAACGACTGGAAACGTACTACTTTATGTAAATATACTAATCGTCTCGCACATCTCAATTCATACTGACAACATCTTACACTCTGGGAGGCTAGTCACAAAGGTGCGTGCCCTCATATTCTTGTCTGAGGGTTTCGCCTATCGGCCGAGCAACTATAGATGGGTTTTCTCTCTATATTGTCTCGTATTGTCCTTATACATACTAGCAGTCTCAACTATGTCATATCGGTATCGGTCAGTCGTTATGTCTCGTGTCAATGCTCATTGTCCTTTAAAGTATCGTATTCTCCTAGGGGTACATTTCTATCCACATATTACGTCTTTGTTCCACCACGTTTTGTCTACACTCATGCTCAGGCCACTGAGAGCATGTTATTATCATTACATGACAGTGGAATCAGGAAATACTACTCGTAGGCACCATGTATGCATGTTACGGATCACAATTATAATGGAACAATAACTCTAATACAGAACGAATATGGTACTAAGAACCAAGACACTTAGCTTTCAAGAGGGTCCAGCTGTGTAGTCTCCAATTCCTCGTTGAGATTACTTCAGTGTACTTCGATCCTCGCCCATCCATGGTAGACGATAAAAGAGGTCACACTTCACAGGCGTTACACGTTTAAATACGTAGAAGACATTTTTCGTATACCCTCAATGACAAATATAACACAACCTTGCCAGAGTAAATAATCTTAAGTTAAGACTTAAAGCGGTATTACACGCTCCGACCATGATAGTCCTCGCGATATCATCAACTGACATGATTCGCGACAATCTGAGAGTAAAATGAAAAAAGTATGTCTACTTTCATACAAGATAACCTCTTCCAAACGAGTGCAATTATCACAGCAACTATATGTTTTGAACCAAACAAATTAGGTTTCTTAAAATTCCCATTAACTATACTTTTAGTTAAAACTATAATATAACCATCAGTTAAACAAAAATCACATTGAAACATGATTTGAAAACGGTATAAATCAAGGTCATGATTAGTATAGAGTGCGGATCGTAGTGACGTCACGAGGTATCATGTGGGCATCCCTCGGAGGGAAATTCCCGGTCGGTTAGGTCCCCCTCTGAGGGGTTTGTTGTGATCGTTACCAACTTCAATCGATTTATTTACTTTCGGGCCATTGATAATCCATTTAAGTTCATTTTAAACAAATGTATGATAACTAACGGTAATTTTAATAGCTAAAAGTAATATTAAATAATTAGAAAAGCGCTAAAAAACGTGTTGCCAAATTTTGACCATGAGTAGATATGTCATGTTAGTCACGGTTTTATTACAGTTAACCCGTTGAAATAACACTTGTTTCTATGTAATTCTAAAGATTACTTACATGTCTACAAAAACTGTCCTTCTGGCACTACAATTCAGCACTAAACCCACTAATTTTCACTCGCGTACACCGACCGTGTCAAACGTGCCACTGACTATTTTAGACTAACGACTAAATTGATTTTTTCCTCCATTGGCCATTGAAGTTTTCGCTTGCTAGCTGTCTCACTGAATTGGCTATACGTTTCAATGGATTAAAGCGAGATCGATACACGAATGCCGGTTTTATTTCTAAGAAAGTAAGCAAAGCCATTGCGCCCCTCCGAGGGCCGCTCTACCGACCTGCAGGAAAAAATATGAAACCCACAGAGGGATGAACACAGCTGAAGGGATATAGCTACATAATAATATAAAAACGTAATTATCATTTCCTCTGGTTTCAAATTCGATTTAAATCGAGTAAGAAAATCGCAGCGTACAGCAATGTGGTACATCACTATTCTTAAGTTTGACAGAAAAAATGAGAAATCGACCTCCAACGCGACTCGACAGTTTGAATAGCTTAGATTTACATCGCTTTTTTTGAACGCACGCCAAGTCTGTCTCGTCAAATTAAAGCCGCAATGGAAAACTAGCGTTGGACACAATCTGTGTTGATGAAGGTAATACAGAGCAATAAATAAATTGTTTTTTTAATTATTAACAGGTATTACAGGACAAATAGTACTTACCGATGAAAGGAAATCCCACGATTAACTATCTCACCTTTATCGGAGGTGTTCGAACAATTCACTATCGCACAACGAGTCATTTTGTGTTTTTAACCTGACGTCGCACGCGGGCCGCGGTCGGGAGCGGACTAATGTTCGCGGCGAGCAAAGAAGCCGTTTCGGCTTCTTTTCGCCACGCGAAGTACATACACTCTTTCCTTCTATCTTGATATAGTTCTGTGGTCACGGCCGCCTCATGATCGACGTGCTGTCTCGCCCTATCTCATCGGTTAGTAACACTCTTGCAGTCCGCTTTGCAGGACCGTTTGAATGCGGCAATTTTCGCTTTCTTACTGTTAACTGGCCACCCTGAATGAAATTGTAGTTGAAAACACCGTTTAAAAACCAAAAACAAAATTACAGCGTAAAATATTAATAAAATATTCTTTAATATATATTTTTTAATTTTCGTTTCAATTTATTTGAATGAAATTTGTGAGAAAAAAAAACTTTGCAGATCATGCAAATTCCATGGTCCAAATTGTGATTTTCATGCAATTAGTCCGTACAACTCGTTTGACGGTTGGAACATGCATCCACACTATAGCAATTAGTCAGATTCTGATGAATTGGGGCTGACAAATCACTTAATGTGGATGGCCCATAACTCAGTACAGGTTACGTGTTGCCCACAGACTAATAAGAATACAGACCACAGATTACAGAGAAAAGCAGATAGGCCCTAATAAATTGAACGTTTTCTATACATCCGATCTCTTCTCACTTACGTACTGAACGCCGAGTAAGAAAGGGATAGAACCATGTTATCTGACAGGTCTTCAGACGTCATTGTCTCCGCTTTCTCGCTCGCACGATGTAATTCGCTCTCTCGCTCGCTCGAGATTTAGTGCACAGAAAGATATTTTCTTACAAGTTATCGATATCGATATTAACTGTTAATAAATTCGTAATATGCGATACTCGTAAGTAAATTGTATCTCTATCCATACTATGCCAAAATTAATATGGTACTTACCAAATAGAAAACAAAAACCATTACACGACTACGAATATAATAAACTGCATCCATGTTTCATACGAGTTACTTTTTAAGTCTCACTATTTTGTGGATCTTTAGTGGAACACATTTATTTTTAACCGACTTCTGAAACATCAATTCCGCTGGCTCTTTATTTTTTTATGTATGTTCCTCGATTACTCTTAGAAGCCTGGACCGATAAGAATGGTGTTTTGTTAGAAAAGGTGGTCCTAGGCAGGTCAGGATCTGAAGATGGGATCCTGGAGAAAACTAGGGCAATCTTCAAATCTTATTTTGAAACGATTTGTGTACTTTGAAATCGTGCATTTGCTTTCAGAAAACAGTACATGCGGTAATATGGAATGTGGCTTCGTGAAGTATTGATTTTAAGTCGATTAAAACTTTGTTTTTAAAGTAAGCTAACACAAAATAACAACGCAATTATATTCCTGAAAATATCTCATTTTAATAAGAAAGTTACATCTAATGCTTTAAATAATAAATATCCAATTATATAGAACTTTTTGCAATCAGTAAACTTGCATCACCTGAAGAGGCAATGCAGATGTCTTAGGTATTGTATCTGGCAGCCTTTCATTACTGCTCAGCATCATTTTGTTGTAGTAGCCTTCTAATTGTTGATCCTGGTGAGATCCCTGCATTAAATACAGTAAAGAAATAGTTATTTACGATACAAGTGCCGAAAATAGGAAATTCGCAACGAGTGGTGATAAATTAAAACACGACCGAAGGGAGTGTTTTAAATCGACACGAGTTGCGAATTACCTATTCGCACGTGTATCGTACAACGTTTTACTGTACATATGGCTCTTTAAAGTTTCGACATATGCACGAAAAGTGCTCTTTTCCGCACTAGTGCGGGAAAGTAGCACCATATGTACTGTAAACATTATTATACAATCTCTATCAGTTGAGCTGCTTAAGTATGAACAGGTAAACAACAAACCGACACAGAGTTACTTTCGCATGTATAATATATATTATAGTAGTAAAGTTATGGATATATAAAGAAAACCAATGTACTAATACAAATTCGTTGCATATACAAAACTTAAATGAAACGAACTCATCTGGAGGGACCTCAGAAATGTCAAGTAATAAAATAAATAAAACTCACTATACCAACTTACCTCAAGCGGCCTCTGAAAAACTGTAGGTATCGCATCTGGCAGCAAGTGTTTTATGTTTTTAATAATAACGAAACAGTTAGTTTCGAAATGTTTCGAACATATTCTATGGTGTTTTTTCGGCGTCCAATTATTGCGCCCTACTGCGTCAATCCATTTTTTTCGAAGGTTATTATTTACCGGAAACCTGAAGTTAACAGTTAAGTTAAGACATGTAACATTAAAATATTTTGTCTAAACGCCTACATGAATAATTCATGTCGACGTAATATCGATATATACATGGTAACAACACTACCCATGTTTACGACAATTGTATTTTTACTAAAAATCCCAAAAATATCAAGTTTGATCCATGTAAAAAGTACTTATCCGATAGTATCAAGCATCTGCTGTAATCCCAGACCATTATATTGCGTAATGTACATGAAATATTTGAAAAACAACCAAATGATTCTTACCGATGAAATCCGATTGTTTCTCCGGTCTTTTTTAACAATCTAGCGTAACTTCGGCAGTACGGAACTGCACAAGCCATTGTGCCACTTCATACAACTTAAATCATTAACTTATTACAGAAATATTTAGTTTTTCAAAACAATATTCTTGAAATAACCAACTTTCCTCAAGATTCACAAGAGATTTGACGTTGATTTGACTTTGACAGATTGTTTAGCATTTAACACCGTGGTTAACAGTTTTTGGAGACAAGTCGTCAATAGACTCAAAATACCATACTATTCGTCTCATTCTAACTCACATCAGCTGACCATAAGCAGTGACAGAGACAACTATATGAAACATCGTCTTGCTTTATACTGCGCGTCTGTATTCTTATTAGTCTGTGATACAGAAGCGCAGTATAAAGCAAGACGATGTTTCATATAGTTGTCTCTGTCACTGCTAATGGTCAGCTGATGTGAGTTAGAATGAGACGAATAGTATGGTATTTTGAGTCTATTGACGACTTGTCTCCAACACAGATTACAGAGAAAAGCAGATAGGCCCTAATAAATTGAACGTTTTCTATACATCCGATCTCTTCTCGCTTACGTACTGAACGCCGAGTAAGAAAGGGATAGAACCATGTTATCTGACAGGTCTTCAGACGTCATTGTCTCCGCTTTCTCGCTCGCACGATGTAATTCGCTCTCTCGCTCGCTCGAGATTTAGTGCACAGAAAGATATTTTCTTACAAGTTATCGATATCGATATTAACTGTTAATAAATTCGTAATATGCGATACTCGTAAGTAAATTGTATCTCTATCCATACTATGCCAAAATTAATATGGTACTTACCAAATAGAAAACAAAAACCATTACACGACTATACTACCACAGACTAATAAGAATACAGACGCGCAGTATAAAGCAAGACGATGTTTCATATAGTTGTCTCTGTCACTGCTTATGGTCAGCTGATGTGAGTTAGAATGAGACGAATAGTATGGTATTTTGAGTCTATTGACGACTTGTCTCCAAAAACTGTTAACCACGGTGTTAAATGCTAAACAATCTGTCAAAGTCAAATCAACGTCAAATCTCTTGTGAATCTTGAGGAAAGTTGGTTATTTCAAGAATATTGTGTTGAAAAACTAAATATTTCTGTAATAAGTTAATGATTTAAGTTGTATGAAGTGGCACAATGGCTTGTGCAGTTCCGTACTGCCGAAGTTACGCTAGATTGTTAAAAAAGACCGGAGAAACAATCGGATTTCATCGGTAAGAATCATTTGGTTGTTTTTCAAATATTTCATGTACATTACGCAATATAATGGTCTGGGATTACAGCAGATGCTTGATACTATCGGATAAGTACTTTTTACATGGATCAAACTTGATATTTTTGGGATTTTTAGTAAAAATACAATTGTCGTAAACATGGGTAGTGTTGTTACCATGTATATATCGATATTTCGTCGACATGAATTATTCATGTAGGCGTTTAGACAAAATATTTTAATGTTACATGTCTTAACTTAACTGTTAACTTCAGGTTTCCGGTAAATAATAACCTTCGAAAAAAATGGATTGACGCAGTAGGGCGCAATAATTGGACGCCGAAAAAACACCATAGAATATGTTCGAAACATTTCGAAACTAACTGTTTCGTTATTATTAAAAACATAAAACACTTGCTGCCAGATGCGATACCTACAGTTTTTCAGAGGCCGCTTGAGGTAAGTTGGTATAGTGAGTTTTATTTATTTTATTACTTGACATTTCTGAGGTCCCTCCAGATGAGTTCGTTTCATTTAAGTTTTGTATATGCAACGAATTTGTATTAGTACATTGGTTTTCTTTATATATCCATAACTTTACTACTATAATATATATTATACATGCGAAAGTAACTCTGTGTCGGTTTGTTGTTTACCTGTTCATACTTAAGCAGCTCAACTGATAGAGATTGTATAATAATGTTTACAGTACATATGGTGCTACTTTCCCGCACTAGTGCGGAAAAGAGCACTTTTCGTGCATATGTCGAAACTTTAAAGAGCCATATGTACAGTAAAACGTTGTACGATACACGTGCGAATAGGTAATTCGCAACTCGTGTCGATTTAAAACACTCCCTTCGGTCGTGTTTTAATTTATCACCACTCGTTGCGAATTTCCTATTTTCGGCACTTGTATCGTAAATAACTATTTCTTTACTGTATTTAATGCAGGGATCTCACCAGGATCAACAATTAGAAGGCTACTACAACAAAATGATGCTGAGCAGTAATGAAAGGCTGCCAGATACAATACCTAAGACATCTGCATTGCCTCTTCAGGTGATGCAAGTTTACTGATTGCAAAAAGTTCTATATAATTGGATATTTATTATTTAAAGCATTAGATGTAACTTTCTTATTAAAATGAGATATTTTCAGGAATATAATTGCGTTGTTATTTTGTGTTAGCTTACTTTAAAAACAAAGTTTTAATCGACTTAAAATCAATACTTCACGAAGCCACATTCCATATTACCGCATGTACTGTTTTCTGAAAGCAAATGCACGATTTCAAAGTACACAAATCGTTTCAAAATAAGATTTGAAGATTGCCCTAGTTTTCTCCAGGATCCCATCTTCAGATCCTGACCTGCCTAGGACCACCTTTTCTAACAAAACACCATTCTTATCGGTCCAGGCTTCTAAGAGTAATCGAGGAACATACATAAAAAAATAAAGAGCCAGCGGAATTGATGTTTCAGAAGTCGGTTAAAAATAAATGTGTTCCACTAAAGATCCACAAAATAGTGAGACTTAAAAAGTAACTCGTATGAAACATGGATGCAGTTTATTATATTCGTAGTCGTGTAATGGTTTTTGTTTTCTATTTGGTAAGTACCATATTAATTTTGGCATAGTATGGATAGAGATACAATTTACTTACGAGTATCGCATATTACGAATTTATTAACAGTTAATATCGATATCGATAACTTGTAAGAAAATATCTTTCTGTGCACTAAATCTCGAGCGAGCGAGAGAGCGAATTACATCGTGCGAGCGAGAAAGCGGAGACAATGACGTCTGAAGACCTGTCAGATAACATGGTTCTATCCCTTTCTTACTCGGCGTTCAGTACGTAAGTGAGAAGAGATCGGATGTATAGAAAACGTTCAATTTATTAGGGCCTATCTGCTTTTCTCTGTTATCTGTGGTGTTGCCACAGTGAGGGACGGAACGGCTGTCGGCTCCTATAGAACTGGTCCATAACCTTGACTTGCCATAAACAACCTACTTAATTTGGACGGGTAGTGGTTTGTGTGCCACAACTTCATACTAAATCAGTAGTGGCAAATGAAAAAGGGAACTATGACAAGGACAACGAATGATATTTCCCATTCTGTCACACTTATCGAGATTTGTATGCTACCAGCGGCGCTACCATGAACTTCGAAAGTCGAAGTTCGGGTATTTCCACCTCTATCGCACTCCCTCATTCGAGTGACAGGGATGCATGTATTACGAAATGATTACGAACTTTGACTTTCGAAGTTCGTGGTAGCGCCGCTGTACATGTTGCCACAGTGAGGGACGGAAAAGCTCTTATGCAGCTAAATTAAGAACCGGTCCTAAAATGGCTAATGACTTGCCATAAACAACCTACTAAGGACGAGTAATGGTTTGTTGGGCACAACTTCATACTAAATCAGAGGGCCTACCACGAAACGAAAACAAAATTCGTTCGTGTATCTCCAGCTCCACAGACTAATAAGAATACAGACGCGCAGTATAAAGCAAGACAATGTTTCATATAGTTGTCTCTGTCACTGCTTATGGTCAGCTGATGTGAGTTAGAATGAGACGAATAGTATGGTATTTTGAGTCTATTGGCGACTTGTCTCCAAAAACTGTTAACCACGGTGTTAAATGCTAAACAATCTGTCAAAGTCAAATCAACGTCAAATCTCTTGTGAATCTTGAGGAAAGTTGGTTATTTCAAGAATATTGTGTTGAAAAACTAAATATTTCTGTAATAAGTTAATGATTTAAGTTGTATGAAGTGGCACAATGGCTTGTGCAGTTCCGTACTGCCGAAGTTACGCTAGATTGTTAAAAAAGACCGGAGAAACAATCGGATTTCATCGGTAAGAATCATTTGGTTGTTTTTCAAATATTTCATGTACATTACGCAATATAATGGTCTGGGATTACAGCAGATGCTTGATACTATCGGATAAGTACTTTTTACATGGATCAAACTTGATATTTTTGGGATTATTAGTAAAAATACAATTGTCGTAAACATGGGTAGTGTTGTTACCATGTATATATCGATATTTCGTCGACATGAATTATTCATGTAGGCGTTTAGACAAAATATTTTAATGTTACATGTCTTAACTTAACTGTTAACTTCAGGTTTCCGGTAAATAATAACCTTCGAAAAAAATGGATTGACGCAGTAGGGCGCAATAATTGGACGCCGAAAAAACACCATAGAATATGTTCGAAACATTTCGAAACTAACTGTTTCGTTATTATTAAAAACATAAAACACTTGCTGCCGGATGCGATACCTACAGTTTTTCTGAGGCCGCTTGAGGTAAGTTGGTATAGTGAGTTTTATTTATTTTATTACTTGACATTTCTGAGGTCCCTCCAGATGAGTTCGTTTCATTTAAGTTTTGTATATGCAACGAATTTGTATTAGTACATTGGTTTTCTTTATATATCCATAAGTACTATAATATATATTATACATGCGAAAGTAACTCTGTGTCGGTTTGTTGTTTACCTGTTCATAGTTAAGCAGCTCAACTGATAGAGATTGTATAATAATGTTTACAGTACATATGGTGCTACTTTCCCGCACTAGTGCGGAAAAGAGCACTTTTCGTGCATATGTCGAAACTTTAAAGAGCCATATGTACAGTAAAACGTTGTACGATACACGTGCGAATAGGTAATTCGCAACTCGTGTCGATTTAAAACACTCCCTTCGGTCGTGTTTTAATTTATCACCACTCGTTGCGAATTTCCTATTTTCGGCACTTGTATCGTAAATAAATCAACAATTAGAAGGCAACTACAACAAAATGATGCTGAGCAGTAATAAAAGGCTACCAGATACAATACCTAAGACATCTGCATTGCCTCTTCAGGTGATGCAAGTTTACTGATTGCAAAAAGTTCTATATAATTGGATATTTATTATTTAAAGCATTAGATGTAACTTTCTTATTAAAATGAGATATTTTCAGGAATATAATTGCGTTGTTATTTTGTGTTAGCTTACTTTAAAAACAAAGTTTTAATCGACTTAAAATCAATACTTCACGAAGCCACATTCCATATTACCGCATGAACTGCTTTCTGAAAGCAAATGCACGATTTCAAAGTACACAAATCGTTTCAAAATAAGATTTGAAGATTGCCCTGGTTTTCTCCAGGATCGCATCTTCAGATCCTGACCTGCCTAGGAACACCTTTTCTAACAAAACACCATTCTTATCGGTCCAGGCGTCTAAGATTAATCGAGGAACATACATAAAAAAATAAAGAGCCAGCGGAATTGATAAGTTTCAGAAGTCGGTTAAAAATAAATGTGTTCCACTAAAGATCCACAAAATAGTGAGACTTAAAAAGTAACTCGTATGAAACATGAATGCAGTTTATTATATTCGTAGTCGTGTAATGGTTTTTGTTTTCTATTTGGTAAGTACTATATTAATTTTGGCATAGTATGGATAGAGATACAATTTACTTACGAGTATCGCATATTACGAATTTATTAACAGTTAATATCGATATCGATAACTTGTAAGAAAATATCTTTGTGCACTAAATCTCGAGCGAGCGAGAGAGCGAATTACATCGTGCGAGCGAGAAAGCGGAGACAATGACGTCTGAAGACCTGTCAGATAACATGGTTCTATCCCTTTCTTACTCGGCGTTCAGTACGTAAGTGAGAAGAGATCGGATGTATTGAAAACGTTCAATTTATTAGGGCCTATCTGCTTTTCTCTGTAATCTGTGTCCAGCTCTGTCATACTTGCTCGTTCGAGCGACAGAGACGGAGATATTCGAACGAAGTTCGTTTTCAGTTAGCGGTAGCCCCTCAGCTGTGCCCAACAAAAAAAGTGGAACTATGACAATGACAATGAATGATATTTCCCTCTCTGTCACACTTATCGAGATTTGTATGCTACCAGCTCGCTCGCACGTGGTATTATTATTACCATAGCCTGTCCAGATTATTCTACGCAAATTCTACGTTCATGTAGCGATTTTTTCATTTTGGCAACCGTGATTTTCGCAAATTTAATACCAGCAACCAGATAATAATATTTTTTTAGGGAAAAAATATAAGATGTGATGTGGTTGGATAAGCACTCAAAATAGATATGGTATTTTTACAAACGCACTAATATTAAAGTTCAAAAAACATGCCATTACAAAGCAATTTTCCACATTTTTCTTCTTCGAGCCCTTTCTTAACTGAAGAGCACACAAAAGCTTATTATAAATATTGTATTGCCCCTATGTGTGAAAATAACATTAAAACTGCACCTGACGTGATATATTTTCATATGCCCAAAGATGCAAATATAAGAAAAAAGCGGTGTAAGGCGATGAGGAGAGAAGAAATGTATCGTGCTTAAATAGTTTATATTGTTGTGAAGATCATTTCGAAGTGAGTATTAAATATGTTTGTACCTAAAATCTTTTTTATTAAGACTCGCGAACAATATAAACAATAACCTAACCTAAAAATTTAATTATATAGGTACTTATTCATAAAACTATTCCGAGTCCCAATTTTTTAGTTATTTATCTTACAAATATTATGATTGTTGTTGATCAATAGTTGACTACGTGTGTTGATTTTGATCACGAAACGTTTTAGCTAAGTTTCTTTGTTTTTTCTGAGTGCCCTACACAAATTTGTTTTATTTATAACTCTTGACGAAAACAACCTAAGTTTGTTATGTTCATAAAGATGTTCTCAACATGTAACATACCTAATAGCTACATATCTTTGTTTATATAATATACATAGGTACTAGTTTGTTATTACACTTATTTAAGAAAGACACCTCTACGAGGTACCTACGTACTTAGTCATCATGAACACATTAATTTTAGGCAGATTATCCGATTGTGCCTTGACAAAACCGCTTCCAGTCATTGTAGGGAGTCTTTTTTCACAAGGAGTCACTGCTTTCAGTTAATTATTCCCAAAAAACACTGATTATTTATCATAAACAACAGCTAAACATTGCGAATAACTTTCAATAATCATACAAAGTATACAAACGACCTGTTGACAGTAGACACCGAGTGCACGGTAACGTCACGATTCGCTCCGCCAATAGCGTTGCGTTTTGGAAATTTGCGAAAGAATTTGAAAATTACTACTTTCAAATAATTAAATTTGTTAATAGAAACATGATTATTTGTAAAAATAATCATGTGTGTATATTTACTAAGCAATAAAGATTACTCATGATTTTTTTTGTCCATTTCTGAATGACATGCATATTCCCTTTCGTCACATACAGTCCGCTTTCGTCCCGGTACCGCCGCATACCGGGTAGAGTCAGTCCGACGCAAGTCGGGCCTAGCTGAGTTTCTTGCTGGACTCTTCTCAGCTAGGCTAGGTTTTAGCGAACCAGCGATAAAACTCCCAGTAGTTCGATACCACTTACACCCCAGATTCGGTTGATACCGTTCAACCAATCTCACTGGAGCGCAAACCTCTTAGAGTATTCCAGTGTACAAAACTTCCCCGCGTGGTCGTGCCGGAGGCTTCCCCTGGATTTTCCCCAGGCCACCCTCCAACCACGCAGTTCGACCGCTATATTGGGTCCGTCCTATTATAGCAACAGTCAGGTTAAAAAATAATAATAATAATAATAATAATAAATAAATAAATAAATAAAAAAAAACATGGCAGCAGGTTTCAGTTTCAAAACTTATTAGTTCGTTTGCTGTTTGGATGGATTACTTTTCTACGACTTTTTGCTTGATAATTGGATTTCGATATCGCATATTAACACGACCCGTGAATTTACGTGAATTTACTTTCATTTAAAGGCGTACGAAAACATATATAATATGCGCATCTTCAAGAAACGTAATAAAATTACTATGGAGTAAATAATTATACTTAAGTATATACAAATTCTCCTTATCCATTGTTGAAGTTGTTGAAATTATCTATACTAATATTAGAAGAGGACAAAGTCTGTGAGATTGAAGCTTTGCAAGTCTGTGTTTCAAAAAATCTTTGAATGCGTATAGATTGGTGTTTCTGGGTGGTGGTAGGCTGTATTTTATCCCACGGGTTTGCCTACTTTCTTTGAACTATGCGGGAGAAGCAGCGCGGGCAGCTTGTCGTCTAATAATAGCTTTAGCCTTGGTTAACATTTACTTTTCCTCAATTTCAACAAGCATGCTACAAAGAAAACAGTAACACTTGTACCATAAAATGAATTACGATACAAACTTACAAATATAAAATAGGAAAAAAGGGGCGGGAGTAAATTAAATGAATAAAAACGATTATAATACAACTTAATACAAGAGTACAACTATTTAGTAGCAGGGCAGTGCTTATTATTACTCTTAAGTAGTATTTTGGCGTTCGTTCGTTCAATCGCAGTCTATGGTTAGAGAACCATAGACTGCGATTGAACGAATGAAACGAATGTTGGTAGAAATTCAGTTGTTCAATTGGCAACACTCACAGACTAATAAGAATACAGACGCGCAGTATAAAGCAAGACGATGTTTCATATAGTTGTCTCTGTCACTGCTTATGGTCAGCTGATGTGAGTTAGAATGAGACGAATAGTATGGTATTTTGAGTCTATTGACGACTTGTCTCCAAAAACTGTTAACCACGGTGTTAAATGCTAAACAATCTGTCAAAGTCAAATCAACGTCAAATCTCTTGTGAATCTTGAGGAAAGTTGGTTATTTCAAGAATATTGTGTTGAAATACTAAATATTTCTGTAATAAGTTAATGATTTAAGTTGTATGAAGTGGCACAATGGCTTGTGCAGTTCCGTACTGCCGAAGTTACGCTAGATTGTTAAAAAAGACCGGAGAAACAATCGGATTTCATCGGTAAGAATCATTTGGTTGTTTTTCAAATATTTCATGTACATTACGCAATATAATGGTCTGGGATTACAGCAGATGCTTGATACTATCGGATAAGTACTTTTTACATGGATCAAACTTGATATTTTTGGGATTTTTAGTAAAAATACAATTGTCGTAAACATGGGTAGTGTTGTTACCATGTATATATCGATATTTCGTCGACATGAATTATTCATGTAGGCGTTTAGACAAAATATTTTAATGTTACATGTCTTAACTTAACTGTTAACTTCAGGTTTCCGGTAAATAATAACCTTCGAAAAAAATGGATTGACGCAGTAGGGCGCAATAATTGGACGCCGAAAAAACACCATAGAATATGTTCGAAACATTTCGAAACTAACTGTTTCGTTATTATTAAAAACATAAAACACTTGCTGCCAGATGCGATACCTACAGTTTTTCAGAGGCCGCTTGAGGTAAGTTGGTATAGTGAGTTTTATTTATTTTATTACTTGACATTTCTGAGGTCCCTCCAGATGAGTTCGTTTCATTTAAGTTTTGTATATGCAACGAATTTGTATTAGTACATTGGTTTTCTTTATATATCCATAACTTTACTACTATAACATATATTATACATGCGAAAGTAACTCTGTGTCGGTTTGTTGTTTACCTGTTCATACTTAAGCAGCTCAACTGATAGAGATTGTATAATAATGTTTACAGTACATATGGTGCTACTTTCCCGCACTAGTGCGGAAAAGAGCACTTTTCGTGCATATGTCGAAACTTTAAAGAGCCATATGTACAGTAAAACGTTGTACGATACACGTGCGAATAGGTAATTCGCAACTCGTGTCGATTTAAAACACTCCCTTCGGTCGTGTTTTAATTTATCACCACTCGTTGCGAATTTCCTATTTTCGGCACTTGTATCGTAAATAACTATTTCTTTACTGTATTTAATGCAGGGATCTCACCAGGATCAACAATTAGAAGGCTACTACAACAAAATGATGCTGAGCAGTAATGAAAGGCTGCCAGATACAATACCTAAGACATCTGCATTGCCTATTCAGGTGATGCAAGTTTACTGATTGCAAAAAGTTCTATATAATTGGATATTTATTATTTAAAGCATTAGATGTAACTTTCTTATTAAAATGAGATATTTTCAGGAATATAATTGCGTTGTTATTTTGTGTTAGCTTACTTTAAAAACAAAGTTTTAATCGACTTAAAATCAATACTTCACGAAGCCACATTCCATATTACCGCATGTACTGTTTTCTGAAAGCAAATGCACGATTTCAAAGTACACAAATCGTTTCAAAATAAGATTTGAAGATTGCCCTAGTTTTCTCCAGGATCCCATCTTCAGATCCTGACCTGCCTAGGACCACCTTTTCTAACAAAACACCATTCTTATCGGTCCAGGCTTCTAAGAGTAATCGAGGAACATACATAAAAAAATAAAGAGCCAGCGGAATTGATGTTTCAGAAGTCGGTTAAAAATAAATGTGTTCCACTAAAGATCCACAAAATAGTGAGACTTAAAAAGTAACTCGTATGAAACATGGATGCAGTTTATTATATTCGTAGTCGTGTAATGGTTTTTGTTTTCTATTTGGTAAGTACCATATTAATTTTGGCATAGTATGGATAAAGATACAATTTACTTACGAGTATCGCATATTACGAATTTATTAACAGTTAATATCGATATCGATAACTTGTAAGAAAATATCTTTCTGTGCACTAAATCTCGAGCGAGCGAGAGAGCGAATTACATCGTGCGAGCGAGAAAGCGGAGACAATGACGTCTGAAGACCTGTCAGATAACATGGTTCTATCCCTTTCTTACTCGGCGTTCAGTACGTAAGTGAGAAGAGATCGGATGTATAGAAAACGTTCAATTTATTAGGGCCTATCTGCTTTTCTCTGTAATATGTGGCAACACTACACTTCTTTTTGCTACATATATTTTACGTTATGGCATAAATATATGTTGCGAGATTAGCATGTTAGCTAAGTAACGTAAAAATGGGCACGATCGTAAAGTTGGTGCCGGTTAATGTACAGCCATGATAATGTACGGCCAAATAATGTACAGCCCAATAATCCGCGTCCATACTGTACGTGGATTATCAGGCTGTACATTATTGGGCCGTGCATTATCACCCTGAGCAAACTTGGTCCGGGGCAATAATTGGAAGCCACTTTTGTCCGGGGTGATAATGCACGACCCAATAATCCGAGTCCACAAAAAGTGGACGCGGATTATCAGGCTGTACATTATTGGGCCGTGCATTATTGCCTCCCGTAAAGTTATACGTCCGAACGTAAATACATATATGGCCGATTAGTGTGCTAGCCGGGCTGCTGCTGCAAAAACTATCGATGACATGCATAGTATATATAGCAGGCCCCGTCATGATGCTATTGAACAAATTGTGAACAACGCGACCACTATTGAATACCAATCTTCAAAATACTAATCTAGCTACAGTACACTTCAACCTCTGGATGTTTTTTAAACTGAAAGTGAAATGAAGACCCCAACAATCACTTAAAACAGTATGGCGTATACATCTGTTTAATATTTTGTTACCTATGATAACATTGATAACTCATAAACCAAAAAATAAAGCTATTGTATTCTCGAATTCAATTGTGTCTTTATAAGGTCTAATTTACTTGAAGGCAGTTACGTAGGTACTTATATACTGTGTATACTTTTCGTATAAGTATAACGTGATAAGGCACTTGCCTTCAGCCTCAGAGTAAATAAAATGAAAAAAATACTTAATTGTTTCATTTTATTTACTCTGAGGCTAAGGAATTCTCTAAATTCTATAACATTATAACATATGCTGGTTATATACTGTGGATGGACTATTTTGTGTATGTGTCGGAAGCACGGCGTGGCACAAAATTCTATGCCTATCTCGCTCTATCTTATAACTTCGTATCACTGTTTGAATATACACAGCTTCAAGGGATTTCAGACTTGTATTTGATTTTTAATTCAACTTGATACGTGTACGCATTCCTGACGAAATTCGCAGATTGACAGACAGACAACAAATATATACTATACGGGTACCATAGTCAACAAAGAACCCTAGTGTCACCATGTTCGTCTGTCCGTCTGCGGCTCCGTGACCCGTACTATATCTGTTTATTAGTGCATCGCGCTCTCACACGTTATTGCGAGCGAGTGCACCAATACGATTTCAATACCTACAGATCCAAAACGTCAAATTAATTGGGGATTGAAGCTCCGGTATAATATCCGATAGGATGTCATATACCGGGTGGAAAGACACGACGATCCTTCTCGCAAAGGGGGGTTAGTTTAAGTGACGGAGAATCGATTTGTAATGTTTAGATTTTTGTTACGAACAGTTAGTAAAAATGTTGAAATTAATTAATGTTCTTCTTAGTGACATTACTACGTACTATCCACCTACATAAAAGTGTAATGTGACACTAATGTTTACAAAAATATTATATTCTGCATGTATAACTGCCCTTAGTCTCAATTTATCTATGGTTCGTTAGATAATTGTTTTGATAAAGGTCACTGACACTTGTGTTATTGTTAAAATGTTACTGAACCTAATGAGGGTTGTCACTTGCAGTATTTTGCATTAAAAGTTTGCCTATAAATTGCTTACGATTATGAGCCTAGTTTCTTTAGAGGAAATACAGTACTCAACCTAAACAATCCCCTTTTTTCGGAAAGGATCGTCATGCCTTTCCACCCTGTATACAGGATGCTTGTTTATTTTAATCCATTATATTTTATACTTTTTTCTTACGCGACTAAGGCAAAACCAAAGGAAGGGTTTTAATTATGAGTCAAATAGTTTTTGATCATTTTTCGCGCTATGGGCGCCGTTGACAGATCAAAGAACACTCTCACAAAGACGTTGGCTGAAACGTCGCCATATTTGCAGTCAGTATATACCTATAGTCCATTGAATAAAAAGTTCTAGAGTGCGTGAGTTAGTAACGTAAGATGTTTCTTCGGAAAACAAGAGTTCCTAGGTAATAAACATACTAAAACCCCGGGACACTAGGAGGAGCCCCGGAGTGGGGGGAGGGGGGGGAAAGGGTCAATTTTTTCATTTTTCGCTTAAATCTCAAAAACGGTACATGTTAGAGAAAAACTTTTAAGGAAAAGTTGAAAGGCCATAAAATTATCTACTAGTTGTACCTACATAATTTTTTCCTATATCCTACCGTTTCTGAGTTACACGCAGTAAAAAATGATCTTGGCTCAAACAATTTCCCCATACTACATACCCATGTTTATCACATCAATCGATCAAAAAATATTTCTTTCTTCCAAAAAACTCAAATGTGCAACTTGTGACCGGTACTGATAGATTGCTCTTAATTAGGTCTATAATTGGTAAAGTAAACACATTCCTCCATGGAAGCCTTTGGGAGGAATCGATTGTCAAAATATTATATTAGGGTAGTTTGAGTTACTGAATTTGATCTTTTTATTTTTTCTTCCAAAAAATCTCAAAAGTGCAACTTGTGACCGGTACAGATAGATTGCTCATAATTAGGTCTATCATTGATAAAAATACCAGATTCCACCACGGAGGCGTTTACGGGGAATTGAATTTTATTAGGGTAGTTACGATACTTGAACTTTTTATTTTTTTTCTTCCAAAAAGCTCAAAAGTGCAACTTGTGACCGGTACTGATAGATTGCTCTTAATTAGGTCTATCATTGATAAAAAAAACACATTCCTCCATGGAAGCCTTTAGGAGGAATTGATTGTCAAAATATTATATTAGGGTAGTTACGCAACTTGACCTTTTTATTTTTTTTCTTCCTAAAAGCTCAAAAGTGCAACTTGTGACCGGTACTGATAGATTGCTCTTAATTAGGTCTATAATTGGTAAAAAAAACACATTCCTCCATGGAAGCCTTTAGGAGGAATCGATTGTCAAAATATTATATAAGGGTAGTTTGTTACTGAACTTGATCCTTTTATTTTTTTCTTCCAAAAAACTCAAAAGTGCAACTTGTGACCGGTACTGATAGATTGCTCTTAATTAGGTCTATCATTGGTAAAAAAAACACATTCCTCCATGGAAGCCTTTAGGAGGAATTGATTGTCAAAATATTATATTAGGGTAGTTACGCAACTTGACCTTTTTATTTTTTTTCTTCCAAAAAGCTCAAAAGTGCAACTTGTGACCGGTACTGATAGATTGCTCTTAATTAGGTCTATAATTGGTAAAAAAAACACATTCCTCCATGGAAGCCTTTAGGAGGAATCGATTGTCAAAATATTATATAAGGGTAGTTTGAGTTACTGAACTTGATCTTTTTATTTTTTTCTTCCAAAAAACTCAAAAGTGCAACTTGTGACCGGTACTGATAGATTGCTCATAATTAGGTCTATCATTGATAAAAAAACCAGATTCCACCATGGAGGCGTTTAGGAGGAATTTAATTTTATTAGGGTAGTTAAGTTGTAAAATAAAAAGATTTCGAATTTTTCACGTTTCATGGGATGTAGCTCGAAAACGGCTGCGAATAGAAAAAAAATATTGAGGTACAACTTGTAGATAATTTTATGGCCTTTCAACTTTTCCTTGAAAGTTTTTCTCTAATATGTACCGTTTTTGAGATTTAAGCGAAAAATGAAAAAATGGACCCTTTCCCCCCCTCCTCCCACTCCGGGGTTCCTCCTAGTGTCCCGGGGTTTTAGTATGTTTATTACCTAGGGACTCTTGACATGTTTCCGAAGAAACATCTTACGTTACTAACTCACGCACTCTAGACCCCCCTTGGAGGGACTCATTCAATGGACTACTAGTACGGTTCGGCATTGAGGGCGGTTAAGATATGTTCGCATGTTGAAAGTTGAAAAAACATGTCTTTACATTCGAAAGCTATTTAAAGGAAGAACTGTTTTCTTATCACACTGTATTGATAACTTAAAATATTTAGTGTGTGTAGGTAAATATTTAAGTAAAATAAATCATCCGTTTAAGAAATCATCACTTAACTGTCATAAAAAGTGACAATGACGTGCGTAAAATGCATTACGCGATCGACCTGCAGAAATGTGGGTATGTTTGGAACAAAAAAATAAAATAATAAAATAAATAACTTTATTGCTTTCATGTTGGCATACAGGTGGTCTTACAAAATTAACAGTACAACATGAGACCCTGTAAGGGTATTGCAACTCTCAAAATCTAAAACTTATAACTATAGTAATAAACCTAGGTAATCGTAGTTAACAAAAGTATTTAATATAAAAATAATGTGCCTAGGTAATACACTTTATATAATATAAATCTCTAAATTTCAGTCTGAATACTATTTATAATATTTATTAATGTCAAAGAATTCTTGTAATGAGTAGAAACTGTTACATGCTAGGTATTTTTTTAAACCGTCAACAAATTTTGTGTATTTCAGCTCTTCGGTAATTTCTTTAGGGAGATTATTATATATTCTTATTGTGGTCATATGGGGGCTTTTGTTACTCATTTGCAAGTTACTAGTAGGTAAGGCTATTCTATTTTGATGTCGCAGGTTCATGGTGCTGGTGTAATGGTCTTTGGCTTTTGAATATAAATATGGATGCTTACGTACAAATTTACAAACTTCTAAGATATATAGGGATGGTAAAGTTAAAATGTTAAATTTCTTAAAGTAAGGTCTGAAGCTATCATATTTTTTTATATTTGCGAGAATCCGTATACATCGTTTTTGTAGTATGAACAAGTCCATCACATCAGTGCTGTTACCCCACAATATGATCCCATATTGCAGCCAGGACTGGGTAAACGCATAATAAGCATTTATGGCCGTATTTAAGTCTATAGTTTTTTTTTATATTTCTGAGGGCATAAGCAAAACGAGACAGTTTTGTGCAAATTTGTTCAATGAGTGCCTTCCAATTGATATTTTCGTCAATGCTGATGCCCAAAAGACTGCAATTAGTAACTGATTCAAAATAGTGATCTAAGTATTTGTAATCAAACTGGAGAGGACGTCTTTGATGGGGTCGGAATTGAATTAAATTTGTCTTTTTTAAGTTTAGTTGTAGGTTATGATCCTCAAGCCATTTTGTTACGTTACATTTTGTATAGACATACTATTGCATGTTTATAACGTTAGTGACAACTTAAGTATTAGTCTTTAACAATGTAAATAAAAGTTTTAATGTTGTTGTATTGTGTAGTGTTACAAACGTATTTGGTTGCATTTGAGAGCACAACTTGCTTTTTTTACAGAATCTGCATGAAGTGACGTCTTGATCTATTTATATTCATACATTTAAATAAAATAAGTGCTTGCCTCCAAAGATATGGACGAAATCGGTATCTTTTATTAAAATAGCCCAACCTTGGAAGCTAAAAAATACCAAAATATTTAAAAATAATAGTATTTTTCACATGTCGTTTTCATTTATCGTGTTATAATAGAGAGCTTTTTAGTCGAGTACAGTGTTTAGGCCACGAAGCTTGCTGAGTGGCCTAAGTAAGGTACGAGATTAAAAAGCTTGATTATGACACTATTGTGAACAATACTTTTTCTACGAGTCAACTGAACTAATTAAACAAACTTGGTATCTATTGAAAACGAAGTGCAACCAACGACTTTTTCATTTTTGTGCGTTGATGTCTATTTACCTTTTGACTTTCTCATGGCGGCGTCCTATTGGTCAAATCCATTATTGTTCAGTAAAGGCGCCACGTGATTGGTCAATTTCATTACAGTTGTCTCAACAGTTATGAAAAGTTGAGTTGGTAGCTCGACGAGTTAAGGTCGACGAGTATAAAAACGTATATATATTATTTGTTCGGATATCACAATTCCATTTTTCATAAAGACGTCATTTTGTTAGTATGCTAGGGCCGCTGTAGGTATATTTTATGACACTTCTTTAGATTCTGTAATAAATTAGAATTTTCTAATGAAGGTAGCATACTGTGATATGGGGTCAGTTTTATGTACATGCGTGGTGGTGGTGATGATGATGATTATGTGGTGTAGCAATTAATTTTGTAGGGCCGTGGATAGTCGGGTTTTAAAGGACAGCGCCCACTTGTGCAAGATAAATTCTAAAGCCATTAACATTTTTATTAGGGGAATGTGATTTATTGAAATCAGTTGCATTTTTCTTGAATTCTCTTGAAATTAAGTTATACGATAGGAAGATCCATGTTTTCGGTAGAAGTTGGCAAAATCATAGGAAAATTTCATCAATGTTCTCTTGCTTATATTCATGCGATTTTGCACCTTAGTGAAAAACGCATAGAGTTACTATAACGTTGTCAATCTAACGTAGGTACTATTGCCTTTTTATTTGTATATTACCTACCGAAATGTAGGTATCTAAGAAACATACTTGGAATAAAATACGAAATGTCAACAGGTCTCTGTCATTTTCCAGTAAGATGTTTTGACAATTTCAGTTTCTCTGAGGAGGTTGGAGACTGGTTTAAATTCTTAATGTCACCAAAAAAATAATCAATCCTAGGTCAGTGACCTGTCTCATTAAAGAGAGATAGTGTGCGTGAAATGTAATGGTGTGCGTTACTGGGGAGAATTACGATAACGTTGCGCCGCCTAGCGGATATATGTGTGTCGCGTATGTAGCTTTACTCGAATAAGAAAGCCTTAAGGCATTAAGTCCGCCCATTGTACCTTTATTTTTATATTTGTGCAATAAAGTTTAAATAAATAAATAATGCCACTTGTGATTACTTTCATCTTTAGCCAATAATAGTACATTGTGATACAAGTGAGGTATGTTGATAATTACATCAGAGGCGAAATTGTTCACGCGAACCGCAGGTGAGCGTGATGAGGAAGCCGAGGATGTGATAATTATCTTTGATAATTATCAAAGCTCACGCGTATCATATGACGTTTTTCAACACACTTTGCGAGGAAAAAATCATTTTCATAAGATGAAAATGTTATAGGCCTGCCAAATTATTTTCTTTAAAGAGGGCACCGAGCTTCTGCCGTGAATTGATTTTAGGTATTCAATGCGCTCCTTGCATGTGTGTGTGAGGCACACAGGCAAGAGCGATCGGCGCGGCGGCTGGAGCTGTGCGCCGATCGCCTACATATAACGCAAAGAATGGCGGCAAATGGCACTATAATTGCTTTCAGCGAGGGTGCTACCAATATTTACAAAATTAGACAACCAGACGATTTCAAATAATTGAATTGATAATATTGACATTTAGAGAAACATTAATGCAGATTTGTCAATTTTTTATTTATTTATATATTTACCATCCGTAGGTTATAGTAACAACGATGAATGACAAATTAGTATTCAAAGCACAATACTATAGCTCAATAAAATTAATTCAATAATGTTAAATAACAGAACGGCTAAATAGGGTAAAAATATCAGTAGGCACCCCATTTTTCTGGGTTCCATAGTCTACAAGGAACCACTATAGTTTCGCCATGACCGTCTTCGGCTTATCCCAGTAACCCTTACTATTACAAAACTGTAATTCAGCATACCCATAAATCAATCACGCCGGCAAAACAGTAGTATAAAAACATGTTTTTTTTTTAAGTTTACCTCCCTTACACCAAAGTAGGGATGCAATTTCTTTTTTCTCGTTAAACCCATTGTGTGGGGTATCGTTGGCTAGCTTGTTCAAAAATATTAAAGGGTTTTCAACTCAGTGATTCGTTTGCGAGATATTGGGCTTTAAAGCCCTAACTTTTATTCGAGTCATGTGTCCTCCCCCCTGCCAGCTACTACTGGGTATGTGAAAAAATTCTTGGCAGTAGTACATATAATTAACTAGCTGCTGCCAGCGACTCCATCCGCGTGGAGCTCGTTTATATTGCAGCTCCATACAAACTTTCACCTCCCCTTTTGACTCCCTTAGGGGATGATTACGGGGATAAAAACTATCATATATCCTTACCCGGGACCCAAACCATCTCTATACCAAATTTTACCTAAATCGGTTCAGCAGTTTAAGCGTGAAGATGTAACAGACAGACAGACAGACACACTTTCGCATTTATAATACCAGTATGGAATCAGTATGGAATGGATGTGGATTTAAAAGGAAAACTATCATGGCTTAGTAGGCATAACTAATGCAGTGGAGTCGTCATTGTATATTTTTTTATTTGAATAAATGAATAACTGAACAATAAATCTATATTACAGTACCGGCCAATAATAATAACATTTGCGTTTTATTGTATGAACGTGTATAGAGTAAACAATTTAGGTTTGTTGATACATCGCATATTTTAAATAAATTATTGACGACAACTGCAATGCAATACTGTAATTTTATAATATAACATTTAATTTGTTAAATAAATTTTACTTGTTTGCTAAAATGTTTATGCGTTCAAGAGCTTGAAAAACTAGCAACTGGAATTAAAATTTCAAAATCAATATGTAAGATCTTCTGATGTTACACGGTTGTCAAGATTATGAAAAGCATATACTATGCATATATATTTGTTTATATCAGGCATTATACGGTTTCTAAACTTGTGAAAAATCCATTTATGTGGCGAATACGATCTCTCTACATCCACCGATGTTAACGTAGCATGCATTGTATTCAACAATATATTATGTTTTTATTGATTTTTTTCTGAATGAATTTACTTGAATGAATCCAATAAATTTAATAACCTATACATTATTGGTTTATCAATAATTTATTCATTCATTCATTAAATCAAAAAACATATAACAACGACTCCATTGCTCTTTGTTCACCCCAATTAACGTAACCAAAACGAGCGTAATTTGCGAGCTAAGAGTCGCGTAATTTCGGTTCGCCCATAGATGGACATTTCGGTTTGCCCATACACATATATGGGCGGACCGAAATTACGCGACTCACATCTCTCAAGTTACGCTCGTCTACCCTCACCCTTAGAGCACACCGGGAATGACGCTAGGAGGATGGATGGACAGGAATAACAGAAAACATCATCAACTTCTATAAAGTCCAGTGCAACTTTTAGCATAAATATGGGTATAAAAGATGGACCAAATGGGTGTTATTTTCATGAATGTCAATTAAATTAAGTCATGAATAGTAATTTATTGACAGGCATAACATACTACAAATGCAAAGGAGTGTCACATATTAGCAATTACCCTTTATTATTACTAGGTAGTAGGTAGGTTTAGGTACTGAGTATGCTTACGAAGGAACACGAGTTGTTACGAGTACGTAAGCATACACTTTATCTTTATCTTAAAATTCTCTGCATTTAGATGTCTTGCTCTAGAGTTAATTATTTATTCGTTTTTAATATATATGTTGATTTTACATTAAACAATAAATAAATAAGTACATCAGAAATTTGGACAGTACGGCGATAATCAAAATTCATTTCGAACGAGAAGTACAGCTGTCACCCGCGCACAGTCCCTCCCTGGGCGCATAATCATTAGATAATAGTACATTACGTAACTAGGGCGGTGAATTCGTGAATGCCCCAGATCGCAGGTGTTTGTGGCCCGAACCGAAGGTGAGGGCCATAAATATGCGCTCAGGGGCTTTACGAATTACCGCCCGTGTTGCGTACAAAATTTTACGTCTTCATCTGGCCACAATGCGAGTTTTCCCGTACGCGCAGCGTGCAGTAAAACTCGCATTATGGCCAGGTGTGACGTAAATGAGTTTTACTTACTTTTTCTTCATGCAAGCGTTTTGCATTTCTTTTTCGCCAACCTCTTCTATTCTTTGATTTATAGTTATTATTATTTATTATTCACCATACTGAAAACCACAAAATTCGTCGTTTAGTTTTAAAGTCCGTGCGTAAGCAAAAGCGACACATCCTCCCCGTCCGACAGCCGAAGCTCTAGACTAAAGCGGATAGGGGGGAAGCGTGGCGGCTCTAGCTAGAATGGGCGAAACGTGCGTGAATTTAGTTATTTCCGTTGTATTTCTAAAATAATCCATATTTTGAAAATGAAGAGCATATACGTCATAGGAAACATGAAGTTTTGTTATTAATCAAAAACTGTTGACCTTCCGTGAAGTATTTAGGCCGTACTAATGTTATATTTTCTTTATTAGAGGTAACTTTGGATTTAATTTTTATCGAGGAAAGTATATACGTATTACTAAAGCGGATGACTTATAGACTGAATCCTTAAATATCTTATATAGGAATACCAAAGTAAAGCTTTAGTAATAATAATACAGCAATGTATCAAACGAACGCAATAATTTCATAATTTCCTCGGTGCAGCCTTACAGGGTTTTACTCACAATTGACAACATTTCAAAACATGTAATGATGCCTAAATCGAAAACCATTTCGGTAATTATCACAGACTAATAAGAATACAGACGCGCAGTATAAAGCAAGACGATGTTTCATATAGTTGTCTCTGTCACTGCTTATGGTCAGCTGATGTGAGTTAGAATGAGACGAATAGTATGGTATTTTGAGTCTATTGACGACTTGTCTCCAAAAACTGTTAACCACGGTGTTAAATGCTAAACAATCTGTCAAAGTCAAATCAACGTCAAATCTCTTGTGAATCTTGAGGAAAGTTGGTTATTTCAAGAATATTGTGTTGAAAAACTAAATATTTCTGTAATAAGTTAATGATTTAAGTTGTATGAAGTGGCACAATGGCTTGTGCAGTTCCGTACTGCCGAAGTTACGCTAGATTGTTAAAAAAGACCGGAGAAACAATCGGATTTCATCGGTAAGAATCATTTGGTTGTTTTTCAAATATTTCATGTACATTACGCAATATAATGGTCTGGGATTACAGCAGATGCTTGATACTATCGGATAAGTACTTTTTACATGGATCAAACTTGATATTTTTGGGATTTTTAGTAAAAATACAATTGTCGTAAACATGGGTAGTGTTGTTACCATGTATATATCGATATTTCGTCGACATGAATTATTCATGTAGGCGTTTAGACAAAATATTTTAATGTTACATGTCTTAACTTAACTGTTAACTTCAGGTTTCCGGTAAATAATAACCTTCGAAAAAAATGGATTGACGCAGTAGGGCGCAATAATTGGACGCCGAAAAAACACCATAGAATATGTTCGAAACATTTCGAAACTAACTGTTTCGTTATTATTAAAAACATAAAACACTTGCTGCCAGATGCGATACCTACAGTTTTTCAGAGGCCGCTTGAGGTAAGTTGGTATAGTGAGTTTTATTTATTTTATTACTTGACATTTCTGAGGTCCCTCCAGATGAGTTCGTTTCATTTAAGTTTTGTATATGCAACGAATTTGTATTAGTACATTGGTTTTCTTTATATATCCATAACTTTACTACTATAATATATATTATACATGCGAAAGTAACTCTGTGTCGGTTTGTTGTTTACCTGTTCATACTTAAGCAGCTCAACTGATAGAGATTGTATAATAATGTTTACAGTACATATGGTGCTACTTTCCCGCACTAGTGCGGAAAAGAGCACTTTTCGTGCATATGTCGAAACTTTAAAGAGCCATATGTACAGTAAAACGTTGTACAATACACGTGCGAATAGGTAATTCGCAACTCGTGTCGATTTAAAACACTCCCTTCGGTCGTGTTTTAATTTATCACTACTCGTTGCGAATTTCCTATTTTCGGCACTTGTATCGTAAATAACTATTTCTTTACTGTATTTAATGCAGGGATCTCACCAGGATCAACAATTAGAAGGCTACTACAACAAAATGATGCTGAGCAGTAATGAAAGGCTGCCAGATACAATACCTAAGACATCTGCATTGCCTCTTCAGGTGATGCAAGTTTACTGATTGCAAAAAGTTCTATATAATTGGATATTTATTATTTAAAGCATTAGATGTAGCTTTCTTATTAAAATGAGATATTTTCAGGAATATAATTGCGTTGTTATTTTGTGTTAGCTTACTTTAAAAACAAAGTTTTAATCGACTTAAAATCAATACTTCACGAAGCCACATTCCATATTACCGCATGTACTGTTTTCTGAAAGCAAATGCACGATTTCAAAGTACACAAATCGTTTCAAAATAAGATTTGAAGATTGCCCTAGTTTTCTCCAGGATCCCATCTTCAGATCCTGACCTGCCTAGGACCACCTTTTCTAACAAAACACCATTCTTATCGGTTCAGGCTTCTAAGAGTAATCGAGGAACATACATAAAAAAATAAAGAGCCAGCGGAATTGATGTTTCAGAAGTCGGTTAAAAATAAATGTGTTCCACTAAAGATCCACAAAATAGTGAGACTTAAAAAGTAACTCGTATGAAACATGGATGCAGTTTATTATATTCGTAGTCGTGTAATGGTTTTTGTTTTCTATTTGGTAAGTACCATATTAATTTTGGCATAGTATGGATAGAGATACAATTTACTTACGAGTATCGCATATTACGAATTTATTAACAGTTAATATCGATATCGATAACTTGTAAGAAAATATCTTTCTGTGCACTAAATCTCGAGCGAGCGAGAGAGCGAATTACATCGTGCGAGCGAGAAAGCGGAGACAATGACGTCTGAAGACCTGTCAGATAACATGGTTCTATCCCTTTTTTACTCGGCGTTCAGTACGTAAGTGAGAAGAGATCGGATGTATAGAAAACGTTCAATTTATTAGGGCCTATCTGCTTTTCTCTGTAATCTGTGGTAATTATCTTATCTGAACGTAATAAAGTGGTTTTCCCATTTTAATTCTTACTCGTTTCGGAGAAAATCACTAAAATCTGTAAAACGCGGTATACCCCGTGCGTGACGTCATTCCTACGTCTGTACGCTTACCATGAGTTTGACAATGACTGCTTACGCTAACGAGTATCGAGTTTTCTATCTGTGCATCCCGCTCGTACTGTCAAAGTGCAATAGAGATGCACAGATAGAAAACTCGATACTCGTTAGCGTAAACCGTCATTGTCAAACTCATGGTAAGCGTACCGTTAGTGAAAGATGTGGACAGGTGCCATAGAGACATAATAATGACGTCATATTTTACTTACGACCTATTGGAATTCACTACTTTTAATTTTGATATTTTTGAATGAAAATAAACAGTAAGGGAGAAATAAAAAAACACGTATACCTTAAAATTTCATTTTCTATCGAACTAAATCATAAAATGGACCACTTACAAAAATGAAATGTTGTCAATTGCACATCGCCAAGAATTTCCAGTGGCGTCCATTCTATGTATCACTTTTCTAGTCACCACGAGTCAACATTTTTGATAATAAATAATAACCAAACACGAATAATAGTTATTTATGATTATGATACAAGTGCGGAAAGTTGGTAATTCCCAACGAGTGGCGATCACCAAAAACACGACCGTCAGGGAGTGTTTTTGATCGACACGAGTTGGGAATTACCTATCCGCACGTGTATCATACAACATTTTACAATGCATCATGCGAGGAAATGAAAAATGTATACAAAACAGGTGAAATTTGAATTGTCATGAAATCTCATTCTCGCACGTGTGTGTGCGCAAATTTTGGCCCGAAATCCATTCCCGCACGGCCGCCCCCCGGCGCGCCGCGCCGTGCCGGCATGGAGGGCTTCCCGTGTTCATGTTGACCCATGTAAAGGCGCACTTTCAGAGCAAGTGCATTGTAAACAAAATTTACAAATATTTGTGAAATAACCTATAGTGGCGCGCAACAGTTTTTTTTTCGTGTAGTTTGCGCAGTGCGGGCACAGAAATCTCTAAACAGCCAATACAAAATAAAATAATATTTTCGTTTTAAAATGTTATCTGTATATAATTCATGTAAAATGTTATCAAAAATGAATAGTTTTACTAAATTAAACGTCTCTATATCATTTACAAAAAGAAACAGCCAATTAATTAACAAAAAGGATTTAATTTGTTTAGTCGAGTAAGAATCCATTTGCCGAGAATTAAAAAAAAAGCTGTACATTCTGTACAACCCGGTTAAATTAAGAATGCACCGTGTTCATGCATATATCTTGCTGTGAGGTGCCAACGTGACTTAATCGGGATATAATCATAACACACAAGTGTTGTAATGTTATAAAACACGCGTGTTTAATATCCAGGATTATGAGCCTAAAAGCGACACAATAAGAGGTACGTTACGAGAGCTCCTTGCCCGTGGTCCACCTAATCTGTTCACCTGGGTGGACCACGGGAAGTTTTTTCTACCCGTGGTCCACCTAGGTGGACTAAGGTGAACCACGGGCATTTTTTTTTACCCGTGCTACACCCATGTAAACTTTGCTAAAAGACCTTCTTTAATATGAGGAAGTGAAATATCACATTTTCGGTTCTGGTAGAAAAAACTTCCCGTGGTCCACCCAGGTGAACAGATTAGGTGGACCACGGGCAAGGAGGGGTTACGAGCAATTGTGTTGAAATAGTACATTTTACAACTAGTGTGAAAAGAATGTCTTTTTAGCACTAGTACCGAGGTATCTTGCCACGAGCTGAAAGCGAGTGGCAAGACTCGGTACGAGTGGTAAAAGACATTTCACACGTGTTGTAAACGACGTTTTTTAATACGATTGCGAAAAATAATAAATTAATATATCATTGCGATAAAATATGCTTGCTTCGAAGTTATTTTTGAACGAACCCATACTTTACAAATGACACTGACAGTGACAACATACTATTGGAATCAGCGCCATCGGGTAAAAAATCTAATATAAAATTACTGCGTTTCGAAAGTATAGTTTGGAACCAAAAAGTAAAAAGCACTAGTTCGAGAAATTGAGCTTCTCGTACGCTACGCAGCCACAAAAAGTACCACTTTTTGAGCAACTGTATTGAAAAAACCTTTTTATACTCGTCGACCGTCGTGTTTGAATTAAGACTTTGTACACCAAACTTAAATCACATAATTTTTACTATGGAGCTCCCAACTCAACATTTCATAACTGTTGAGACAACTAAAATGAAATTGACCAATCACGTGGCGCCTTTACTGAACTATAATGTATTTGAGAAAGTCAAAAGGTAAATAGACATCAACGCACAAAAATGAAAAAGCGTTGGTTGTACTTCGTTTTCAACAGGTACCAAGTTTGTTTAATTTGTTCAGTTGACTCGTAGAAAAAGTATTGTTCACAATCGTGTCATAACCAAGCTTTTTAATCTCGTACCTTACTTAGGCCACTCAGCAAGCTTCGTGGCCTAAACACGGTACTCGACTAAAAAGCTCTCTATTAAAACAGGATTGTGAAAAATACTATTATTTTGTTTTTGTTATATATATACATTTGCCGCATTTTATCAGGTGACAAGAACAGGTGTTTTTTTTTGTTTGGTTCGTAATTGTATAATTGTGTCACGACATGGTTGATTATTTATGTTTTTGAGTGCTTGAACTGCAGTGCAGTGCAGTGAGTGCTTGATGTGCATATGCCTGAATTAAACAGTGCGTAATGAAAATTACAATTTATAAAAAGTTTGACAGCCCAAACATGGGGTAAGAGTAGCATATAACTTCCTTCCCCTGGACTGAACTGGCACTCTGGACACTCTTGCTTCGCGTTCGTTTGCTCAGTGTGTACCCACCATATCGCCCACGCGATTGGGCCGCCGGTACCATCATTTTCTTTTTCGTCATTATGTAATTAAACCCCTGAAAGTTGAAAAATTGTGACTGTCTCCCGGTGATCCCGGTCTATGGTAACATAATAATATTTATAACGAAATATCACTAAACTAAACCTATAAAAGTAAATGCCCTCCAGGTCCCTGGCATTGGCTATGGTACCCAGAAGGCTGGCAGCGCTGCCTCTTTGGATTGCTAGGCTAATCCTTTTGCCAAAATAGCTGCCAGCCCGCTGGCCGCCAGATGTTTGAATGAGCCGCTCCGATAGTTGCTTATACAGGGCCTTCGCGCCCGGTCCCCATGGCCCTCTCCAAACGGCGCTGACATGCACCCTCGCCGAGGACTGCAGCTGTGGTGGCAGCAGCTCCGACTTTATTCTCCAGTCAATAAACTGAGTACTTTTATAGAAAAATTTACAATTTTGAAAACAATTTAACGGATATAGTATCAATTTAATAGTTACCTAGCTAGAGACAAAATCTAACATTTCAAACATCAGAAATAGGTGACTTTACTAGCTTTTGAATAGTCAGAAATATTCAATGTAAATCATACATAATAGATTCATTATTTTGGTTAACAGATTGCATTTTATCTGGCATGGTTAGAGGAAAACTCTTATTTATAAAAAAAGAAACACTAGCGCGATTTAATAATACATTATTATTACCACCTATACTATGTCGTGACAGGTATAATATTGTTAAACATGGTCATAAAATGTCAATTTCAATCACATTAATAATAGTACATACATAACAAGACAAACATTATAAATTTACAACTAGTCAAATTGAATATTACCGTTTAATGCACATTGTAACGTAATTAAAAATGTACTGAAACACATGTTATCAATTATTATCACTCTGGGGGATGGCTCAAGTAACCCGAGGTTCTTCACTTTTCCTTGAGTGACCAATCGTCAATTTACTAAAACCTACATTGATTATATTCATTTTCATGGCAATAAGCTGCCATTCGTATTTTTATCACAGCACTTGTAAAGTAGTGGTGTCAGTATATTTGAATATATTCGATATTACTTAAGTATGACATCCGCAATGGGTGATCCCAGAGGAAGGTATAGAGATTAAACAGGAGGTTCAATTAGCAGTCACCTTATCCGTAATTAGTCAATCTTAATCCTTTCAAATACTTAATACTAAATAAATGTAACATTCAATGGTAATTAGGTTTTTATCTACGATGACGGCGCTTCTTCTTGTTAGTGCGATTTGTGTTTGGCGGCTGGCCGTCGGACGGGCCGCCGGCCGCCGGGCCGGGCCCCGCGGCGCTCGCGCGCTGCACAGCGCCACCCGCATGTCCGTTAGCGTTTCCATTTCGTACCACCTGATTCTGAACTATAGCCAAACCAGTTTCAATTTGCACAGGAGTGGTAGGGGCATTTCTTTGCAAGGCCGCAGTTAAATGGGCTTGTTGACGTGCGGCGGGAGCAGCCGATGTATGCGATGGCTGTACAACGGCCAAACCCGTTTGGATACGAATTGGATTGTTCGACGCACTGTTGTTCCGGATATTAGAATTCGTGCTAGTAATAGACGGTGCGTTGGTGCGTTGTGCAGCGGTAGCCGCCGGGGCTGGTTGAGCATAGAGCACCCCGACGCGAGCAATATTGTTATGCACGTGTCCGTTGGGTCTCTGGGCAGCTGAAGTATTTTGAGCCGTAACCCGCTCAGACACATCCTGCATCTCGTTCAAAGTGGCTCGAAGTCTGTTCCGCATGCGTCTGCGGGCGTTGCGAGATAAGGTCCGCTCGGCGGGAGGCGCAGGCGCGGGTGCGGGCGCAGGCACCGGAGGTTCCAGTGCGGCTGTAGCGGCCGGGGCCTCGGGAGTCTGGTCGCGTATGGCGCGGTCGAGCGCCCGGGAGAGGCGCGAGATGTTCTGCAGGTGCTGCACGAAGGGATCGAGCAGCTGTGCGTCGTCGCGGGGCAGGTCGCGGGGCACGTCGCGCGGGCCGCCGCGGCTGGCCACACGCAACACGGCGCGCGGGTGCTGCAGGTGCTGGTGCGCGTCGTCGGGCCGCACGCGGGTCACCGACAGCTTGCCGCTGATCGTAGCGGGCGCGACCAGAGCACGAGCGTCCAAACCGGATACCACCAGACAACGGCCTCGTTTTTTAAGGAAACCTTCGCAGGATCGGACCGACCACACCTATAACAATGTTAGAATGAATTAAAATAAACCAGAGCTAGTGACTCGTGCACCAGTCATTGCCTACAAACTTTCAGACAACTATCAGACACACACAACTACTAGTGATGTGCCGTTCCCGGGAATGTTCCCATACAAGGGAATATACGGGAATATTGAAATTGTGTTTGTTTATACATCTTGCTATCAGGGATTGTATGATAATTTGGGCCCTTGATTTTTTTACTAATACATTAACCAGTGTAATTTATCCGCAAAAGTAAATTCCCAGTGCTCCTGTAATCCAAGAAAATTAAGCCGAATATGGGCAAATAGGGGAAATAATTCCTGTAGTTTTGTAAATTGGTACAATTATACCTAGTGGTGTCCAGATAAACATACCAAAAGTCCTCGAGGGTGGGGGCTGTGCTGAGGGTGTAGGGGGGGGGGGTTGAAGGTACCTTTTTTCATATTTTCGTACATATCTCGAATATCTGTACGAAAAGCGTTATGATAACTTCAGACAAAAGTTTCTACATAAAATTTCCTACAAAATTGGTCATAAAGATTTTTACTCTACAATCAATACTTTGGGAGCTACAGGATGTTAAAGTAAACAAAGAGATAAAAAATAGTTAATTTAAGAAAACGTTGTTTTTTCGTAGTTGTTCATCATAACTATTATAATTACTTTAGATAAAAGTTTGTCCATAAAATTTCCTACAAAATTGGTCATATTTATTTTTACTCTACGATTGATACTTTAGGAGCTACAGGTTGTTTAAGTTAAAAATATTATCGATTTAAGAAAACGTCGTTTTTTCGAAGTTTTTTATCATAATTCATTGTGTTTAGGATTAGCAAGCTCAGTCACCTGCTTATCGAACATACAATTCCCATGTCAATCCATTGAGAATTTCTAAACAAAACAAACCAATAAAGCTGCAAAACCACTGATTTCTCACTGACATAGATGTTTCTCCGGGAAAGAGTGCAACTACGACCTGGTGATGTATGGAACAAGTGGAGGGTCTCTCCGTGCGACCCCCAGAAAAATCTGACATTTCATGATTTGCCTCGGGGTAAAAAGTTGGAGTACAGCCTGGCTAAACGGTCAGACCTAGATCAGGGGTGCTCGACCAAATGTCATAGGGAACACCGTGCAGTTTTTGATGACAAATAAAATTTAAAAAAAACGGTACGACAAGAAAATTAGTAAAATTATTTTATAGGAATTTTTATGTAGAAACTTTTGTCTGAAGTTATTATTACGCTATTCGTACAGATATTCGAGATAGGTACAAAAATCTGAAAAAATGTACCTTCGATCCTCCCCCCTACACCCTCAGCACAGCCCCCACCCTCGAGGACTTTTGTATGTTCATCTGGACATGACAAGGTATAACTGTACGAATTTACAAAACTACACGAATTATTTCCCCTGATTTGACTAATTTTGTTCACGTATCGTTTTTTTTTTATTTTTTTTTGATCATCAAAAACTGCACGCGGTTCCCTATGACATTGGTCGAGCACCCCTGACCTAGGTCTGACCGTTTAGCCAGGCTGTACTGCAACTTTTTACCCCGAGGCAAATCTTGAAATAACAGATTTTTCTGGGGGTCGCACGGAGAGACCCTACACTTGTTTCATACATTATCAGGTCGTAGTTGCATTCTTTCCCGGAGAAACATCTATGTCAGTGAGAAATCAGTGGTTTTGCAGCTTGATTGGTTTGTTTTGTTTAGAAATTCTCAATGGATCGACATGGGAATTATATGTTCGATAAGCAGGTGACTGAGCTTGCTTATCCTAAACACAAAATGAATTATGATGAACAACTACGAAAAAACGACGTTTTCTTAAATCGAATTTTTTTTTAACTTAAACATCCTGTAGCTCCTAAAGTATCGATCGTAGCGTAAAAATAAATATGACCAATTTTGTAGGAAATTTTATGGACAAACTTTTATCTAAAGTAATTATAATAGTTATGATGAACAACTACTAAAAAACGACGTTTTCTTAAATCAACTATTTTTTATCTCTTTGTTTACTTTAACATCCTGTAGCTCCCAAAGTATTGATCGTAGAGTAAAAATCTTTATAACCAATTTTGTAGGAAATTTTATGTAGAAACTTTTGTCTGAAGTTATCATAACGCTTTTGGTACAGATATTCGAGATATGTACGAAAATATGAAAAAAAGGTACCTTCAACCCCCTCCTACACCCTCAGCACAGCCCCCACCCTCGAGGACTTTTAGTATGTTTATCTGGGCACCGCTAGGTATAATTGTACCAATTTACAAAACTACAGGAATTATTTCCCCTGATTTTATTAATTTTCTTGAACTACTGGGAATATTCCCCGGAACAATGGGAATATTCCCGGGAACAATGGGAATATTCCCAGTTATTGGGAATATTCCCGGAGTCGAAAAAACAAATTTTACAAAAGTACTTCTGCAAGTAACTAAAACAATACAAAGTTAACGAAACAATATACAATAAAATGTGTACCAATACAAAATATGAAAATATTCACATATTTAATGGTAATTGAGATAAAAAGGCAGAATTAGTACAATAATGAAGTTTTTCGCCGATAGGCGCTTCATTTGCCGGGGCACTATTCATTTTAATTCGTTTTATTACAACTTAAATTTTCCTAGTTTGTATTTCAATATTCCCCTGTTTCCCTGTTTGGGGAATATTCCCGGGAACAAGGGAATATTCCCGGGAAAATCGGGAATATTCCCCGGCACATCACTACACACAACAACCTTAAAACTTGCTAACACATGGCAATGGGAAGTTTCACTCCTCTGTGATCACTCCTCTGGATACAGTGTCCCCGAGAGTCAACTTTTTACTTCTAATTATGCTTAGATTAGTGGGGCAGAGTGCTCGAACAAATTGTCGAAAATGTGGACACGCTGGACAAAAGCACCAAATTTTTTTCAGGTACTTGTTAGGTCCAGCTTTAAGTTTTTGATAGGAACCAACTCCTCCGTCGGTCATTTTGAATTTTAGTTAATTTATCAATATCCTGAGTTCTATTTAACGTAGAATGACAAACTTAGTGTCTAAATATACATATTTGGGGTCAAGGAATTCAACAAGATAGTTCTTAGAGTCGAGTTCCCAAAGGATATCAAACGGAACCCTGTTCTTGAGCTTCCGCCGTCCATCCGGCTGTATGCGTATCAGCAATAGATAGACTGTTCAAATTCTCACAGAAGTATGAAGAATTTTGCAGAATTAAAAAAAAACGTAGGTATTGAATTTAAATTTGGAATTTTATTGGGTATTTAAGGACTGATAGGAATAAAAAACAACATGAGCAAAATTAGCTTTGGGATTCCCATACTAACTGTATGGAAAAAGTTTTCTTTGATTTCTGGGCGTTCTAGTAGTCAAATCTTAGTCGGTCCCTAAGAGTATTTTGATCCTTAATAGGAATGGGATCGAACGGCGTTAAAAAAATCGTCAAAATGGATGATTTTCTCGCAGACTACTTTTTTTCGCAAATCTGTGAATGTAGATTGTCATCACTAAAAAGTTAGGAATGAAATCCTAATGCCATTTTTGCGTGGCGGCAAGGGATCTAGTAGCTGCCCTTACTGCCCCGGCTTAACTTTCCGCCCTGTATATATAAAAAAACACCAATTTTGTATTTTTAAGTAATTTAGTAAGTGAGCTATCGGTAAAATACTTATCAAGTTGAATTCCCTGACCCCAAATATGTCTATTTAGACACCAAGTTTGTGATTCTAAGTGACTTAGAACTCTAGGTATTAATAAATTAACAATTAATCAAAATGGCCGCCTTAAAACTAAATATGACCGACGGAGGAGTTGGTTCCTATTAAAAACTTAAAGCTATGGACCTAATAAGTGCCTGAAACAAAAATGGTGCTATTGTCCAGCGTGTCCACATTTACAACCATTTGTTCGAGCACTCTGCCCCACTTATATACATTATTATATTTTTATTACTGGTTATTATAGAAGTTATAGTGACACATAATCTCCGGAAATTTCAAGTGTCTACATATTACGGTTCTAGAGATATACCGATTGTTATGGGCGGGCAAAAAAACGCCATAAAATTACGTTTCATGTATGAGAGCACTGTTTATTTATTTTTATTTTTGTGAATGTATGTTAAAGCAGCAATAGAAACAATACTTCTGTGAAAATTTGAAGTCTAGTTATTGCTGATACGCAGACAGCCGGATGGACGGCGGAAGCTCAAGAACAGGGTTCCGTTTGATACCCTTTGGGAACTCGACTCTAAAAACTATCTAGTTGATTACCTTAACCCCAAATATGTATATTTAGACACTAAGTATGTCATTCTATGTTAAATAGAACTCAGGATATTGATAAATTAACTAAAATTCAAAATGGCCGCCGTAAAATTAAAGATGGCCGACGGAGGAGTTGGTTCCTATCAAAAACTTAAAGCTATGGACCTAACAAGTACCTGAAAAAAATTTGGTGCTTTTGTCCAGCGTGTCCACATTATCACCTGAAACTGCTCTACTAGATATACTTTTCCTTTATTTATTTTGATGAAAACGTATGACGACATTGTCGGTAAGAAAAAAGAATGACCCCAGGATCCAAAAAATATTAAAACTTTGAAAATATCACTTACACAATCAGAGAAAATGGCTTCCCGATCATTGCCAGATATGGTCACTGTGTAGCTGAACTCATTAGTGACCCACGGAGCGGCCGCCATCGACAGCCATGCGTGCACTGACTCATCTGGAACACAAGTTCAATTAGTAACCGACTAATATAAGTTGCATATAGTAAACCATGATATTTAAACTTAGGTAAAATTCATACTTACTGCTAATTTCAATAATTAAAAAGAATATGCCCATATCGGATACGCGCACTGCTGTGACAATCCTCCCAGGAACAGTCGAAAACTGCCATGCTTGGACATATTCACCATTTTCAGATTGGCCCTGTAAACAACTGGTATGTAGAAACAATAGCTATATTTTATCCTACATTAAAGCATTAAGAGTCCGCAGTAAGCTCGATTCTCCATACAAACGTAGTTACGCTCTCATTTTAAAACTACGTGTTGGATTGTAACGAAACTTTGCATGTTCAATGAAATGAGGTATATCTATGTCTGAAATTAGTTTACGTAGCTTCAGATACCATAATAAAAAAAATACAGCGAATTTAAGTTTTTCATACAAAACTAGTTTTTGCTGTATTTACTTTGTTTTATAAATTGGAACCATATAATCTAATTACAGACATAGATATACCTCATGTCATTGTATATGCAAAGTTTCGTCACAATCCAACACGTAGTTTTAAAATGATGGCGTAACTCCGTTTGTATGGGAAGGTGAAATTCGGCCGAGCTTACTGCGGCCTCTTAAGTATTTATATCGTTTCTATTCAGAAAACCAACTACGCTAGAGTATGTAAGTTATGCTATAATACACAGTAGTATGGCCAAAAGAGAAAATAAAAAATGAATTACAATAAGTTTACGTAAAAACTGTTTTCCGTTTAGTGTTTAAATTTTGCGCAAACATACGAATTAGGAAGGTACATATATTCAAAATATCAACATTCATATAATTTAATACAGGATTAATGCGAAACGTATAAATAAGTAAGGGTGGGCGTCATACATCAGTTACGCGAATCTGAAGGATTATTCAATTAAATATAATATTTCTACAAAGTTTTTCTGATCACAACATTTTATAGTCACACGATGCTACGCAAAGCGACGCTAGGACTCGCAGTACAACAATATCTTATAGGCACGAATTCGCATAAGGCGCAACTTCGCTTACGACATCCTGTTGGCATTCATAGTAGATTGTTAACCAAGGGTTGAAAGTGACCCATTGCACCCGAGATATTTTTGGCGCTCGAACGAAGTGAGAGCGCCAATAGTTCGAGGGTCAAATGGGTAATTTCACCCGAGTTAAACACTCTACTTTTCATTTCGACTGTGAGGAAAATAATTAAAATAATTGTACTATCCAATATCCAACTTCTTCGCACTGGCTACATTATGCCACGGCCTACTAGACTACACGACTTAAATTGTAATCGAGTACGCCGCGACGCGACTAATCTAGAGGGCCATGGCGAAACGTAAAAAAAGAAACAGTTACATGGCATTATGGCGGGCAGTCGAATAGAGTAATGATTTTGAATATTGATTTTCTGTAATTGCGAATAAAAATAAACCAACTGAAAAACGATTTTAATATCAACCTATAGGTCGTAATAAACACGTCGTTTAATGTAGGTACCTATAGCTGACTGTCGATTTGTGAAAAGCTTTTATTACTGTATTATCTTCGACTCCGTGGCTGATCTTACCAATTAAAAAAAATTTACTTTCCACCCTAGGGCAGAACACGCAATTTTCCACCCGGCTATATACCCATGAAAACACAACTTTCAGAACAGGAGAGATGAAAAATAAATTGCAATTCGAAAGCATATAAGGAAATCAAGGCATATCATTTTTCAGCAACTATGTTTGCCTTCCTTTCTAAACCTTGCTGGACGTATCCAGCAGGGTTTAGATTTTTAGGATTTGCCATACCGCCTTGCCTGACCGGAAGCGAGGTATTCCATATGGATCCTAAACTAAAAATAGTCCTGAACCCGATTTCGGCACTACAATACAAAGCCAGACGCGTGTCGTAAGTATGGGATTCTAAAAAAAACACTAACACAGCAAAGTGAATTCAATGGCAGTATAGACAAAATTATCAGTTACCGAAAAAGTACAATGATATACCTCAAGAATAAAGAAGGAAAGCCTCATGGATTGTTTTAGTGGACATCATGTCAGTATAGTATCAGCGATGACCGTCGTCGGTGCTGAAGATCAACGTCAAAAAGCAAGCAAAGACAAGTAGTTGTCTTGTCTTGAAGTAGTTCAAGCAAGATATATTCACTCAGGTCCCAGGTTCAATACATCTAAGTCATCTGCGACATCTAGCTACTCACTATGCCGTCGCCGAGTTCATTACTTAACCTTAGATCATTAATCTTAACTTAAGTTATTAGTAAATTGACGAAAGAACATAACTTGTTATTGATGTTTGAGTTACTCTAGTGACATTACCTAATTATTACAGTTATCATTTAGGACCATGTAATTTGACAATTCGATTGCAATGAGGTATACACCCTTAGCTGCCATTGTAACAAAAAATATGAATTATTCAATACATCCCATTATATAATCTTTTTTAAATACGTTTAACTTCCGCATTTGAGAAGATAACAAAATTACCATTCCCAATGGATAAATAAATAAATAAATAATCGCAATGCAACACGTGTGATTTAAAAAATGACAGTAAATGTGTTGACAATAAAGTTACCTCGATTAGCTCAGGCGAATGGAAATAGCGAAGATGATTCAGCAATCGCGCAGCTGGCAGCCGAATCGAGTTCCCGTTCTTGCAGCACAAACAGCGGAATAGACCTTTGCATGCTTGCGGTGCTCGCAGTGCTGGAAGCTGAAAAGGATTTCAAAATTAAATACAAATTAAAGGATTTTCAATTTGTCTATATATACTAGATGGTAGGAAGTTTACATTGGTTACAAGCTACGGTAGCCTAGTGGTTCAGGCATGCGGCTGTCAAGCGGCGGTCGTGGGTTCGAATCCCGGCTCGTACCAATGAGTTTCTCGGAACTTATGTACGGAATATTTACCGTTAGCTTTTCGGTGAAGGAAAACTCCGTGAGGAAACCGGTCTAATCCCAATAAGGTCTAGTTTTGCCTCTGGGTTGGAAGGTCAGATGGCAGTCGCTTTCGTAAAACAAGTACCTATGCCAAATCTTGGGATTAGGTGTCAAAGCGGACCCCGGGCTTCTTTAGGGGCATTACCGGGATAATAACGCTAGGAGGATGATGATGATGGTAGGAAGGTTACATCACTAATTTCTGTAAGGACCGTACGATTATTCTTATTCTTCACAAGGATGTTTTTTGTCAATGTTCTATTCAATTTCTCAGATATAAGATAAATTTAAGGAATCGGGGGTCATTGTGTATGTCCTATGGTCCTTTCATATCAACCTGACTATTTAACCATATTGACTTCTAGTTTTTGTAAGCAGGTGCCGCAGTACCGAAATCGCGTCACGAGGTTTGATAACAGTAATGCCGCGAACGCGAAGTCTCGTCGTTTGAACTGTTATAGTATGCCGCCGATGCGAATTCGCGTCGTCCCTTGCAAGGCACCGGCGTTGCAGTGAAAGTAGCAATTTGGAGGGTCGGCAATGAATGTATTACTCACAGAAAATTATCTCAAATTCCTTGCTTTGCATGCCTGTAGGTACTTACACTAGGGTTAGAAGAGTTATCGTCCTCCTCCACAGTGTTATCTTGGTCTCCTGAGGCAGCTTCGTCTGCTGGAGTATTACTGCCAGACCCACTGGAGCCTGTTGTTACTTTTCCTCCTAATTTCTGAAAGCATTTAATATCTTGTCTATATGTTCAGTAATACCATTTTATAGGGATACAATGATTATATATATTAAACATGCATTTATAAATGTGCCAATTCTTATGGGCCCCATGACAGCTCAATATGATAGCATTTGATAGCAATTTCTCTAAAAATGGCTTTGAAGTCGACTGAACCGACCGCACGACAGTATAAATAATTAATGAAAGGGAGGGTAGTAATAAAAATATGTAGCAGATACTTACGAAAGCTCTTAATTTTCTAACATTAGCAATGAGCTCCTCCATGGCATAATTCCTAGTACCGAAGAAAAGCGCCCGGCAAACGGGGCACTGGTTGAGGCGCGCTTTGCAGCGGCCGCAGACATGGTGGCCTTCATTGCACTGAAAAATCTGTCCCGAAGGGATTTCGTAGCATACTGGACATTGCAGTAAGTCGTCAAGATCAGGTAACGCCTCCATCTGTAAAAGGACATACATATAAATAACATAAATGATCCACTCAAATGTCCCAAAGTTGGCCCTTTCAAGTACATTTTAAGTTGGTAGACTATTACTCGGTACCAAGTAACTTAAGCCGTACTTAGCCGTGATAGTTTTCCTACACTAGAAAGAGATCAATGCTGCCAAAGTTGCAAACAATTGTATACACGACCTTAATGTTACGGCAATAAAGTCGTGTTTACATATTTTTGTAACTTTGGCTGTATCAATCTCTTTGTAGTAGACTGTTCTACTGCCACGAATTTATTCACATTTTTCGTAGCAGCTATTTAGCCGACAGGAGGTAGGGATACTGGTTGTCTATTGTTTGCCCGACATTCATATACTATAATAATCATTTGCCCGAACTTCGCTTGCTCGTATTTCATTTGCCCGAATGTTTCGTTTACCATAATAGTTAATTGACATACTCTTGTTTACCCGAATATTGGATGTCATAATGATACGAATGCCATACGTATTGTATTCCAGATTATTGTTTGCAATAATATTATTTAATAGAATATTTAAACGCCATACTAAACATGCATTCGGATTCATCTTTGTTAATTTGCTGGTTTTTCCGCTCTTTTATAAAAAAAATAACCTCGAAGACGAAAGCGGGAGCAAAGCTCCCGCTTCCGTCTTCTAACCTATCCGCGATCCGAGTCGGTTTTGCCACTAAGCCCCTGTTCCCTACTGCCTACGATACAATACTATCTTGGCATTAGGTAATCTCAGAGAAAAGTTCATTTTTACTTAGTCAGAATGCTTGCCGGAACGGTTCGCCCGAACCGAGGGTGCCGCAGCCTAAGTATGTGACGAGTCCTATGTTCGGCCGAACGGCTCATGCGAAGGCGATTATTGCCCTATAAAGTATAAATATCGAACTCGCTCACAAAATTTCACGAGAATCTGTTTAGAGATGCAACCTAGCCGGACAGCCGGACATACGAAAGTATTATTGCTCTCTTATACATATCGAACTCACTCTCAAAATTTCACGAGAATCTGTTGAGAGATGCGACCTATAAGTAGAGGGAACAGCCGGACATACGAAAGCATTTTTCTCCTCTTATAAATATCGAACTCGCTCACATAATTTCACGAGAATCTATTGAAAGATGCGACCTATAGAAGGAAGCGGACATACGAAAGCAATTTTGGCTTATAAATACAACACGCTCACAAAATTTGTGCGTACGTGCGGCTTACGTAAATTCGGCCAAACCGATTTGGCTCTGACTTGCCGCGCGCGTTTGCCCGAACGCGTGTCCACACCGACCGAGCGCATGCGGCCGATCATTCGGACGACTCGCCCGAGTCGTTCGGGCGAGCGTTTGGACTGCCTCGGGCGAACCGTTCGGCCTAACCTCTCTTCCGGTGTGGACACACTTAATGACTAATGCTAGGTTGCGTTTTAATGTTAACACTCGATGATGTTTCCCACGTATAAAGCTCCAGTTTCTAGTCATTACAATAGCTTTCATTGAAAAAAATCTATGGCCTTGATCAAAGGTATTGAGCACCCATGCGTTACTCAATCTTTACAACAAGTGACAGACTACAAGTGTATTTGGCTCGGACGGGACTCTATGATTGCAGAGATTAGTCGGAGGATAATGATAGGCTGGGCCACTTTCGGCAAACTCAAAAACATGTTCAAACAAAGAAAAGATACCTCAACCATTGAAGACCAAAATGTAACCAATGCATCCTACATGCCATGAGTGTCATGACTTATGCATGCGAAACGTGGCCAATCACAGTTCAGCTAGTCAACAGGCTTAAGGTCGCACAGAGCGGCATTGAATGATACCGATTGGTATATCTCTTCACTGAGTCCGTTACGAGCAGGTCCGGCAGTGGACCTAAATAGTAGACATCGGACGACGTGTCGTCTTTCAAATGAGCCTGGGCCGGACATACGTGTCCGACCCAGGCTCATTTGAAAGACGACACGTCGTCCGATGTCGTCCGTCGTCCTTACGAGTCGCAGACACGACGGGAGATGGAGTAAAGGCGTTTTGAAATGGAGGCCTTGCTAGAAGAGACAGGTCAGCAGACCCCCAACAAGATGGTCAGATGACATAAAAGTTATTGCAGGGCCTGTCCGGGGACGAACTACAGTGAATCACGCTTAATGGAATAAGATTGGACAGGCGTATGACCAACAGTGGGCTTATACACATTGAAGAAGATATCTCCATGTAATTAATAGAAAAAAAAACAATTACCATTATAACTCATTACCTAATGACCACTTGAAGGTAAGTTTGGTTTTTTAAAGTTATGCTATTGACGGCTATGCCCAAGCCCCACATGTAAATGGGTTGTTCTTCTTTTTTACCGACAATAGCCTGTCCCTTACCCCTATTCTGTGAGTCATGAGAGTATTGGTTGCTATGTTTTATTCATAAATGTACCCTGCTATTCATTTTATAAAAAAAAAATACCATATCAGTGTTAATTTTCTCTAACCTGTAACTCTTTTATAAACATATTTAATTTGTACAATCCTGTGACAGAGTGGTAAGTCAAAGTGCTGTCCTCGGGCTATTCTGTCACAGCATTTGCTATTAACTAACATTACATAATGCCTATAAAAAATTCAACTTTCTTTTATTGGCAGTTGGTAACCGTGTATAAATATACATTGATCAAAATGTATGGCATTGTCAGTAAAAAAGAAGAACAACCCATATAGGCTGAGATGACAAGGCTATTAATGATGTTTTCCATGTTAAGGAATATGGCATCTACAGTAACTTCACAAATTCTCTGAAGACGTTAAAAATATCATTAATAGTATGTTTCACTATGTATTACTGGTTTTACATTAAAATGATATTAAGCGTAACTGGGAACCTGAAAATGTGTTCACCCACTAAGGATGCCTCATCGATTTTTATAATTATGCTAGTTTTCAATAAACTACCTTTATAATTTTACGTTTGGGTGAAGATCAAAAAATATGCTACATAGTTAAGGCCTTAATTTAATCTACGCTTTAACTTTCTCATTTTCGTAACGACAATTACCCATATAAAATGTATGGGTAATTGTCGTTACGAAAATGAGAAATTTCTAGCATAGATTGAATTAAGGCCTTAACTATGTAGCATATTTTTTGATCTTCACCCGTTTAATAAAAAAATGTGGTTCTAATATTTTACAAAGGTATTAAGAAAATAAGAGAAAATTAAATAAAAGGTACCCAAGGGGGGTACCACTATAATCTACCTACTGCAAAAAGTAACTTGCTACTTGCCTTGCCTACTGCAAGAAGTATGTACAGTATCCATAATATTAGGGCCTCTGTATCTTAATGATAAGAGGTCATCCTACAAAAGTAGTTTCAGTTAAGCTATACAAAGAAAATGAATATTAATGTTTTTAAATAGCAGTGTGGAGGGTAGATTTAAATATTGATAAAAATATGTAGGTATTGAAAAGTCGTTAATAATAAAATTAAATCAACGTCACGTCAACTCGAAAAATACCATGCTACATGTGGTATTTACTAGTTGAACAAAGGAAATGGTAAATTGGATATGGAATTATGATAGTAAGTATGGTAGTATTAACTGTTTACCATATTAAAGTAATTACAATCGTGACATTACTGAGGAATCTATCGAGATATTCAAAAAATTTCGACTTTCTTGTGAAAGTTAAAGTTGAATGCCTGTACCAAACAGAATAGCATGGTGATTATTAAGCAACAACAAAAAACACCATTCCTAAGACAGCGTCTCAACAATTCAAATAAATATCCAAAATAACAGCCGTTATTTGTAGTTTTCTAACAAGGGGGTAGATTTTTCAGAGGTGTCACACCTCGGTAACGAAACGAAATGGAGGATGAGGATATATCAGTAGACATTGTCATTCGGTCTTAAAACGCAAAAAAAAACAGACCATGTTGGAGATGATACGAAACAAAGATATTAAGGATATAATGATGTACAAAAATTGATCAACTGATGAAGTAAAGGGATAGGTATATATTTTATTCTAACGTATGCTATGCACATACCTTGACGTCCGTTTTCTCAGCCATCGTGGAGGCTCTGTTTGGGAGCAAATATCTTCAGAATGTATTCTTCGTTCAAATTCACTACGTTAAATATTTTTTAAATAAATCTGTACTTAAGGTTTGTACCGAACGCCAGCTAGCCGCAAACAATTCTGGCCTGTGGTTTGATTTCTACAACTGGGGAGAAAATGGCTGCCTATTCTCCTTCTCCTCCCTCCAAGATAAAAATGTTACCAGCGTTGTTATTGCCATGAAAAACCAGTGTTGCCGTAAACGAATGAGCCATCCACATTAAGTGATTTGTCAGCCCCAATTCATCAGAATCCGACTAATTGCTATAGTGTGGATGCATGTTCCAACCGTCAAACGAGTTGTAAGGACTAATTGCATGAAAATCACAATTTGGACCATGGAATTTGCATGATCTGCCAAGTTTCTTTTTCTCACAATTTCATACAAATAAATAAAAACGATACTTAAAAAATACATGCTAAAGAACATTGTATTAATATTTTACCCTGTAATTTTGTATTTTTTTTAAACCGATGTTTTGCAACTACAATTTCATTCAGTGTGGCCAGTTACAGTAAGAAAGCGAAAATTGCCGCATTCAAACGGTCCTGCGAAGCGGACTGCAAGATTGTTACTAACCGATGAGATAGGGCGAGACAGCACGTCGATCATGAGGTGGCCGTGACATACTCTCGATTTTTGTGTGCTGCACGGCTATTACACGACGGCGCGCGAGCTCTCTCAATTTTTCTCGCACTATCCGTCTCTCTCTTATTAGGACATGCGAGAGAAATCGAGAGTATGTCGCGGCTGTGTGTTAGACGTGCTGTCTTGCCCTATCTCATCGGTTAGTAACAATCTTGCAGTCCGTTTCGCAGGACCGTTTGAATGCGGCAATTTTCGCTTTCTAACTGTTAACTGGCCACACTGAATGAAATTGTAGTTGCAGTTGTTAGGTGTGTACGCTACACCCAATTCTGACTTCGACATGTTGTACTGACAAATTGGGGTTTAATCACATAATGTGGATAGCGCATGACAATTCTCAGCACAGAGTACTTTTCTATATATAGTAGTAGTGATTCTCAGTATATATCAATCAAGTATATATTATATACTACTCCTTGGGTGACAATTGGCAAAATAATTTAATTGTTCTTGTGATTTAATTTCTCAACCGATTTTTTTATGAACGGGAAAGTTGAACGTATTAATTGTTATGTGATATAACTGATAACAAATTAGTTCTCTTATGTATGCCATGGGAGGTCTTTTTATTTTATTGTGCTGTATTATAATAAAGCGTAAGTAGTAGTCGATTTTTCATTTGTTGAACAGTAGTTGCTCTTCTAACTTGTGTAATATTTTGTTATTTTGCCAAAATATAAATATATTTTGCAGCCGTCGTTTGTGAAAGGCTACATGGACAAATATACTCATCAATAGAAGGTGGTGCAGCATGTTTCAGGCGATTAAATGGGACCCATCAAGCCGGATGTTCTTGTGAGTTGTTAATCCGTATATAGTCATACAAAGTACTTACATTATACACTGCATTGTACTCTTCTTATTATATATTAAGATAATGACATCAAATGTTCATTGTGTGAGTATATTGTGTTAATCCATTACATTGTATGATTGCAGCATCCAATAAAGGTACTATTGGGGTGGTGCATATGGTTAAGGAAGTGAGTGATGCCCAGTGGCTAGTGTTGAATGGCAGCGCGGGCCCCTATATGGCTGTGGTCAGCACTGCCAAATTTCACGATGTTGTGGATCTACTTATGGATAATTCATATAAAATTGCTGGGATACTACTTTATGAAAATGCTACTGAGAGGTGAGCAGCTGGTTTTATTTATATATGGAAATGGGAGCAGGTTATGTCACATTTACAAAATCAATGAAAATCATGGCTAATATGGAAGTGTCTGAAAAACTCCATACATTTGGACAACTGATTTTATATAAAATTGTAATGTCTTACATAATATTATGCTACCTTCATAAATTTCAGCACCAAATCCTTTAGTCAAGAATCGACATGCCCAAACGTGTACTCATCAGGACCTGGCAGCCAATGCTCTGCACAGGTCAAGAGTGTCTGGAACCCTGTGGGCACAGGCCTCATTAGACAGGACATTCCCTTTCCAATATTTTACTTGCCAGCTGCCCAATCAGAAGAAATTGTCAAAATTGATAAATGTTATGAAAGGTAAGATTTGTAACATTTTAGATAAAGAAACTTTCTTGCATAATCTTGAGACATGGTGGGCACTTAGAGGTAATTTTCTTTTTGGCACTAGATTAATATACCTAAATATCAAAAGAAGAGGTGGATAATTTATTGTGGATTCTTTTTGCGATTGAGAGACATGTTAGATGGCAATGTTGAAAGAAGTGTTTACACATCTCTAAAATGGCAATATTGAATGATTGAGGGTAACTAATAAAAACGGAATCACTTCAACTAGTTTATCACTAATTGAGATAAAATCAGGAAAACCGCTATGATAAGAGCTCACATATAAGGTGAATATTGAGTGGATGTTTTTAAATTCTCAGCCTGGCAATCACAACAAAGTAATATTCATGCTAATTTATCTCTTAAGTCTTTTGGTTATTTAAAAAAAAATTATAAACCTCAAAATTGCCTGCCTCATGCAAATATGTCAGTTCTGTAACAAAGTTGGTATAGAATTGTATAAGATAAACAAGAAACATAATTAACGTTGAATTTGAACAAAAACATACTTGTCTGATTTGATTAATATTTTTTTTAGGTATAATCTTGATCTGGAAGCACAAGTAGGAAAACCTTTATGCTCCATTCAATTGAATTCATTCATGTGGGCTGCAGTGAACAGTATTGTTTGTCGCAGAAGGTGAGTTCCTTTCCCAAGTATATAGGTATCATCACAGAATAGATAATAGTACAAGTACAGAAAGGGCACTCCTTTGATATTTACAAAAGGCGCTTTTTTCTCAGCCAAACATTAAGATTTATGGCCCTGTGACGTCGTCGACGACGATGTCGACGTTCATCGCTACAAGTACATGCCGGTTCCCCAACGTTGGGGTATTATGTATATTGGTAGTGGCGGCTCCAGGTTTGGGTTTGGGGAGGGCTTGATTCAATTGGTGGATGGGGCTTAACCCCACTGAGGTTTAATTTTGGTAGGCACTCTGATGCATTTGGGGGGTGGGGGGGCTGTAACTCCCTAGCCTGCCCCCTGGATCTGCTACTGTATATTGGAACGGAGTTCTGTTTCTTAAGGCACCGTAGGTTCAGCGAAGTTAAGCGAACAGAGTTTTTGAAACAATATAATGTGTTTGTTTATAATAAAATGATTTCAAAAAAATATGAATAGTAATCTTGAGGCTTTTCTGCAGGGAAATCAGTGTTTAGAAACATGATTAAGTAATTTTCGCTCGATAGAAAAAAAATCACGAACATAGGTCTAAAAGGGTTTAAAATACACTTAAAATATTCCTTACAAATTATACACAAAAGCTAAAAATATTAAAATGGCTTCTAAAAATCGGCAATATCATGTTTTAGAGAAATCAGTGTTTACTTATTTATTTATTTAGATGGCAAAAAAAAAAAAATAACAAACATGATTTCCGCGCTTCCGAGCACGCACTTCCATCACGATTACGCTTATGCTCAGTGAGAGGGCGAGAAGACCATGAACCTACGGCGCCTTAAATTGTGGGTCTTATCTAAGATGATGACAAGATGATGGACAATGACAACCATATCAAATTATGCAATTGCACATGGTGGTGGTTTTTATGGTCCCGTAGCCAAATAGCAAAAATAGGAACCCTTATGGATTGGTCATGTCTGTCTGTCTGTCTGTCTGTCCGTCCGTATGTCACAGTTACTTTTTTCCGAAACTATAAGAACTATACTGTTGAGACTTGGTAAATAGCTGTATTCTGTGAACCGCATTAAGATTTTCACACAAAAATAGAAAAAAAAACAATAAATTTCGGGGGTTTACTTAGAAATGAAAGTCAAAAAAAAAGTTTTTCATCAAACTCATACGGTATCTATGCATAGGTCTTCAAAAATGATATTGAGGTTTCTAATATATTTTTTTCTAAACTGAATTATTTGCGCGAGAGACACTTCCAAAGTGGTAAAATGTGTCCCCCCCCCCTGTAACTTCTAAAATAAGAGAATGATAAAACTAAAAAAAAATATGATATACATTCAAACTTTCACCGAAAATTGGTTTGAACGAGATCTAGTACGTAGTTTTTTTTTAAATATAATTGAGGAGTTCAACCTGAAAGCATGCATATACTTACAAATAAAAATAAATTGTACGAATCGGCTCATGAATGACGGAGTTCTGAGGTAACAAACATCGAAAAAGAACATGATAAAAAAATAAAACCGAATTGATTCCTTTATTTGAAGTTAATAAAAAAAGTAGTACCGATATGTTCCCAATAGTCTTATCTCTATCACCCCAGTTGAGCTTATGACAGGTTTTCGAGTGCAGGGTAGTTTCGAAGCAGGGTCTATCTTTTTCATTCTTAGCATGCTGCGTTTTATTATTATATAGTATGGTAGTGTTGGAATGATTACCTAGAGCAATGTATTTTAATTGCAGGTCGGCAGCAAATGTACTGTTATCTGCAACGAAAGTATGCGATCCTTTAGGAGACAATAATGTCTACTATTCATTATTTCCCCGAGACAAAGTAAGTACTCCAATGTCCATATTCATGTTAAGAATGTCAAAGTCCATGTTCGCCTTTGTTAAGGTTCAACGTCACTGGTTCCTGTCGAGCTGTTGCTAACAGATGTCGCGATATATAATTTCGATGGTTGCTCATCGTTTTACGCAAAACCGTGACGAGTACCAACATGTGTTTCAAACTGCGGAAGCCGAAGAGCTTGCTACGTATGAATCGCAATCAATCTGCACTTAACAGTGTTTCTTTTTAAAATGTAGTCCGAAAATATGCATAAAAGTGCTTTTCCGTGAATTTACGCAGACTAACGTAGCTAAATGTCACTTTTGAGTTTTTCATTGTCAAACATCTTGCATAAATCAAACTAGAGGGCGCAAAACTAAATCTATAGTAGCGCCTCTATTAGGAAATAGTGAAACTAAATGTACTTGTGGCAGGCACTCTAGACTACAATATGAATGCAGCTGACTTTTTTACTCGTTACCTAATGTCATGCGGTAGCGCAGTGCGTATCTCTTTTGCTTAAATCTGTCTGTAACGCCATCCTTGAACCGGGTTCAAATCCCGACGGACATACTACTTTTTTGTTTTTCTATTTGGATTTCTAAACCAATATGACCGTCTCAACTAACTTAGATTTACTTATAATGTGCAAAAGTATCTTTTTCTAACTTAAACATGTTTATAAATTCTTGATAAGCATGATTGTATCTAGATGATCCACAAAAATACCCTACTATATTTATGGCAGACCTATTCTTACATGTTACATACTACATAAATACTATTTTAGATCGGTATATCATTTAAAAAGATGTTACGCCTTTCATTTACTTAGAAAATCATGATTCATGAGTATCCGTAGGTTTACTGTTGAAAAAACAAAGTACTACCTTTATCTATTCTATACCCTATTCCACATGAGATTAGACAAATCGTGCGTAAATCTTCAAGTCATTCGCGTCATGAAAACCATTTTGATAAACAAAAACATTTACATTGTTCCATTTGAAACACATTAAATAATCGAAATAACACTATTAAGTACAACATTTATAAAGGAAGATAAAAGAGGTATTTTTCCTTAAAAAAATCTAACGTTATAACTTATAAGGAATAAGGTAACTACCTATACTCGGTAAGTATATTAGTACTTTGATTTATTATATTCATATTCACCCGCAGTTGCGGTACTACATAATTAATTAATTACAATCAGAGAGGCTACGTATTATTCACAAAATGTTTTGTATTCGCCCGTGAGTCCCGTCTAAAATAATGACCTCATAGTTGGTAACAATTTTGCGTTACCGGACGGACGAATTTAGTAAGCTTTGTGAATAACAGGCGAGTTTGTATATCAAAACTCTTAGTGGCCAGTCTCTCGAATCCGGACCTAGACCGCGTCAGAAAGAGAGAAATATATCATTTGACAATATGGTACTGTTTTCGATGAACGTCAAAATTCAAAATTCGAATTCGCCTTTTTCACGCGTTTACGTTTCTATACGTTTATGATGCTTTCACTCATTCATTACTAATCTTCAATGGCTGGGTTATGGGCATTTGCTTACAAAATTATTGAGTCTTGTTTAGGTAAATATGAGATGAAACTTATCTGTCGAACCCACGACCGCCGTTTGACAGTCGCATGCCTGAACCACTATGCTACCGGAACGATTATTGTAAAGTGATATTTTTTGTATATTTGTATGTACGGTATAACCTCCGATACCACTTATCCGATTATAAAAAATCTTTCACTGGTGATGGATGACTGAACTTACTGGGGGGACATAGCCATGCTTAGGCATAGTAAGGATACTAAGGTACATTTTATACGCAAAAAACGAACTCGGATTTTTAGACAGATATGACTGTGTACCTACTGTTAGATGCAGTTTTTATTCTTTCTAAAATCGGTCTGGGTGACTCCTTAGAGCAAATTTCCGTGTCCCTTATAGTTTCGGATTGAATGTCACTCTGTTTAATCTTCAAATCAGCTCACAAATTTTCCCGAGAATCGGTTGAGAAATAGCTACCTACGACATATAGAGGAGAAGTCTAGACAGCCGGACATACGAAAGAATATTTATTTATTTATTTAATCTTTATTGAACAAAAGAACAACATATCGTACAAAAGGCGGACTTAAAGCTGTAAGCATTCTCTACCAGTCAACATTTGGGCAAAGCAGACAAATTGTGGGCGGTGGAACTACAGATATAAACACACAGTGGTTATACATACATAATAAATAACGACAATAGACAAATAAATAAAATATATATAAATACCTTCATACAATATACGTATATGTATATATATAAACAGACGAAAAAAGAGAACAGCAACACTAAGAATTTACGGCTCTGCTAGCAAACAACTTGCGTAAAGAACTTTTAAACGCGAATCTGGAAATCTAGAATAGCCTAGCTGAAATGAAAATCCCCGTTCGTCTCGCTCGCTCGTTCAATTAAGTATGTGGATATTGTTATCGATTCAGTTTTTAACAATTGGCCAACAATTTTGTTTTTAAAGGCTGACTTACGAGCATGGACTGATTTCGGTTACGGTTATACCGGTATGGAATCGGTATTCCATTACAATAGCGTTTATTGTAAAGGTTAGCCGCGCCGCCAACGTAACGGTACCGGATCCGGAACCGTGTAGAAATACATATCGGTTACCGGTATTTATTTTTAATTGTACTGAAACTTTTATAATTCCTTTTCCAAACCGGTATAATTATGGTACCGTTATTTTTTTCATTTCATTCTCGTCCATGATAGGAGGTCTGTGCCCAGCAGTGGAACGTAATATAAACTGATATATTATTTATTATGCCAATTCACATGAAGTCATTATTATAATCGTCAAAAACGAAATGAATACAATGTGTATTGCTTAATACTTGATCAAACGAAATGTGCGGATACTAGACAAAAAAATCAATTGGACCTCAATGCGGGGATTACCGGGACTTCGATAAAAATACCTATCAACATTTGGTTGCACATTATAGTGCGTTTTTTTAAGATTAGTAATACGCTAAACAAAGAAGAAGTCGTCGTCAACCTTTTCTGCTTGGGATAAATATTAAACAGACACGGAAATTCATTATTGCTGCAAAGTTCACACACCAACTTGTAAATGTTGAACACCAACGTTTCTCATTTGTTGTTAATGGACTTTGTTTCTGTCTCTTTGCTTTTGTTGAAGGCAAAACGTTCGGGAGAGAACGAGTCGGTCTTTTTTGCAAGCCACTTGGGCCTGCCTCTGGTAGCTCCATCGCAGTCCGCACACCACCACACACAGCGAAAAATAAAATCTTAATATTAATTGACAAATAGATACTCGTTTAATAATCTCGTGATCTGAATTAAATAATTTGTTGATTAGCAAGAAAACAAGAAAAAGAACGAGATACGATTGTCAATTTTGACAATTTAGATAGCGAAAAATATGAACCGATCGTTTCAAACCTCTTCTTCTTTAGGTTTTATATTTAAGCAACCTTTCGAGAACTGAATAACGAAATTTAAAATTACAGAGTAAAATAATAAAAACATTCAAAATAAATATATATTATAAATATATTGTAAGTATTATTTAGATACTTATAAATAATAAAAACACTTCCATCATTTTAGGGTCGACAACAATGATCTAAGTCTTTTTTAATGGCGGTTTGACATACTTTGACGGTATCCTGCTGTTTCGGCAAAATATTTTTCGCCAAATTTCACTTCCCACAAAACTTATAGGCAGTAGTTTCATTTCCCAAACGAACAAATAGCACATTTTTGTTTCGCATTTTGTTCATTTGGTCAAAATATCATCTGGCATAATTTTGCTTTGTCAAGTGTTATTAAGACAAAAGTTTATTAAGCAAACACTTTGTTCGGGCTAATATTGTTATCCAAACAAAACATTTGTTCAAATTTTCATTTCGCACATTAGGTATCAGGGTGGAAAAAATGGCTTGTCGTAAGCGAACTTTGTTTTTGCTCAGTTAGGTTAGAGTTCACTTGTGTCCCTCAGACCAGAAATAGACACCCCGCGCAGCGGGGTGGCGTCGATTCGCTGGAGACTCTCGATGAAAAGGGCAAAACCGACTCGGGGCTTGCTTGCATGCATGCTGCTTATTTGCATTATAATAAATTGTTACCTAAGTACCTATAGTACAAAAGAGCATATAAACTTACCTGTAAGTTATTTAATTTTGTTTTTTAAAAACTACTTGCTTAGCAAAATATGTAATAATCGCACTCAAATAGATTTCGTATGAACTACACAATTAGGGTCTAAATCGTATGCCATGCAATAATTTGGAAAACGAATGTTATGCCAAATGATACGTTTGACCAAATGTAACTTGACTATGTAAAACTTTGCCAAACAATAATTTGCGAAGTAATATTTTGCCATAGGAGATATTGCCAAGTGATAAAATGCGAAACAATAATTTGACTAGTGATTTTTTGCCAAATGATCATTAGGGAAGTGACACTTTGGGAAATGATTTTTGCCCATACAATAGAGAACCTACTTTGACAGCTGTGTGGCATAAAGTGTCTTATATAAAAGACCTCGTGCTTTGTTCTTTTTCCTTCTTTCTAATGCTAAATAAACGCACTAAAAAGTTCACTTTTTCTTGTAAAATAAGTCTGAAATTAAAAGTGTCAACAATACATTTGTGTTTTTGTGCTTTGGATTTACATTTTTGGAAGTTTTACAGCTTATTTTTTTTGTCAAAACTTTACTATTGGTATATTACCTAATATAAAATTTAAACACTCATTTCTCACGGCAAAACCAACCTATTTACGTAAAAATACCTATGGGGCTGTTATTGACCACTGCTTTTATCTGTTCAGGGAGTCATTGTGAATTTGGAAACTGTCTATACAATAGAATTAGTGCCCTCCCTGAACCGATAGTAGTAAGAGTTTATGCATTTTAACATTCATGTTTACAACCAAAGGTAACGTTTGTGTAATCAGTTAACAAACCTAAAACTACCTACGTTTTTTTGAGAGAAAAAGAACGAAATTACCAGAAAAAAATAAAATAAATCATTTTTTCCTACACTCCCCATTTACGGTCTTCTATGTTCATTCATACAAGTTACCCATACTAGTGAAAGCCTATTTTACCTTCTAACAGTTCAAATAGTGCTCCTACCACCAGCATCAATAGAGCGGAAAAGCGATTATTCTTCAGTAGGAAAATTACTTAGGACAGACAATAACAACTAACAAATAATTTTAACTACACTACATTATGCGTTCCTTTTTTTTACAAATGCATGACATTTTTTTTATAAATTAAAAACTAGATTCCACTCACGGTTTCGTCTGCATGAATCCGGGATAAAAAAAAATGTCCTATATTTTAATCTAGGCTCCTGCTAAGGCTCAGCATATATTACAAAATGGCATTGGAATTGGAATCGCGTTGTGTTAGAAATAGAGTTGACTTTCGTTTGTTTTGAAAAGTGCCCGAAATAAAACCAATTCAGGTCTATTCCAGTTGAATATAATTTAAATGCCTTCGACAGATTAAGTCCTATGAGTAGGTCCATGGGCCTTAAGAGGTTAGGCAGGCAAATACGTTGCGCAGTTTAAGCGTAATTGAGTTACGAACATCCAAACATCTAAACATTCAAACATTTATACATATAAACATCTAAACTTTCGCATTTACAATACTAGCAGGATAAAAATAATAATAATACCAGTAATGTAGTACTTAATTCGACATTGGTCCTTTTAAATTCTGGTATTAGAATATTGGAAAAATCGGTAGGGGATTCCGGTATTTCGGGATTCCATGATGGTGGTTTGCATGGTTGTCTATTGTTTGACCGACATTCATATACTATAATAATCATTTGCCCGAACTTCGCTTGCCCGAATTTCTTTTGCCCGAATGTTTCGTTTACCATAATAGTTAATTGAAATACTCTTGTTTACCCGAATATTGGATCTCATAATGATGCGAATGCCATACGTATTGTTTTCCAGATTATTGTTTGCAATAATATTATTTAATATAATATATAAACGACATACTAAACATGTATTCGGATTAATCTTTGTTAATTTGTTAGTTTTTCCACTCGTTTATAAAAAAAATAACCTCGAAGACGAAAGCGGGAGCAAAGCTCCCGCTTCCGTCTTCTAACCTATCCGCGAACCGAGTCGGTTTTGCCACTAAGCCCCTGTTCCCTACTGCCTACGATACACCACTATCTTGGCATTGGTTAATCTCAGAAAAAAGTTTATTTTTACTAAGTGGCAAAACCGACTCGGATCGCGGATAGGTTCGTAGGCAGTGCAATACGTACCCACTATATTACATAATTAATATTATGGATGTTGAGATTAATGGCAAATGTCATTATGGCATGTGATAGTTATGGATTACAATGATTATGGAAAATGAGATTATTGATATTATGGAAAACAAAGATTCTGGCATATAATTAATATGGTAAACAACGAGTATGGCATACAAAATTATGGAAAACAACATTATGGCAGTTGAATATTATGGCAGATAAAATTCGGGCAAATGAAATTCTGGCAAGCATAAAAATACCGGTTTGCAATCCCTATATGTAGTATGTTAATAATAACAAAATTAATTAAATATATCGGTTTTCTCCGGGACATAGCTGGCTGCAGCTTTATATTTTATGACATTTTTTTCGGTACCGTAATACGGTTTCATAAAAGTTACAAAAGTAACCGATATTTCGACTTCGGCGAGGAGGGCAAGGTCGACCCGCTTAAGAACAAAAAAATATCTAAGTAAGTATCGAATTAATACCGGTTTGAAACCGTTATTAAAAAGATATCACTAGGCTTTAAAAAATACCGGTAATGGATATTTCTAACTGGTTGCGGCACTGTTATGTTGTCGCCTAATCACTTTGCCTAACCACCGGTCGTAACTGGCATCAGTCCCTGCACCGAAGAATGCCTACGAGTGTATAATTCTACCCTCACAACACTGTAAAGAAGAATAATTGTGACTTAGTTACTTTACATGTTGGGGGTAATCTAATATTCTAGTTGAACAGTCGATTCCTAAATAGGTTGCAGTAGGTATTTTACTGTCAATCGATGTGCAGTCGACTAAAGCGAATGTTTAAATTTATCAGGTACTTACACTCCTAATAATTGTCTGTTATATTTAATGCTACATTACGTAACATTCACTCAATCGAAACTTGCTTATAATCTGCAAGTTAGAAATTCAAACGGTTCATTTGATCAACAACACCCCTTTCTTCCCGTGGGTGTCGTAAAAGTCGACTAAAGGACCAATGTTGAAGTGTGATGTGGGCGATGGGCTAGCAACCTATCACTGCAATATCACATTTTGTCGATATTTTATACCAACATTAATCTAAAAGTGGCGCTGGAACATACGTTTCAGGTGTTCTGCCTACCCCTTTTAGGAATAAAGGCGTGAATGTATGTATGTATGTCATTTGATCAAAACCTATATATGTATACGTTCGGTAGCACAGATTACGTTTCAATATTGGATCTTACTTCTTTCTAATAAGACGCAAAATGTACCTACCTATGCATAATTATCGTTCCGTGGACTTTAAGTAGGTCTATCACGGCTAAAGAGCAAAGCATTGAAATTCATTCATTGTTGCTTGAAATTCAGTCTATCAAAAACAAATGACATTGCTCTTACGTCATTACCAAAATGAGCAGCGTAGCAAGATAAAAATAATGCTATCTCTTTCACCACAAACTAAATGTGTTTGTACGATGGTGTCACCGTCTGGTGAGTATAATTACTACTATTCACTCCGCTATCTAACTAATCTTGTTTGATATTAAAGACATCTAGTGAAGGTTTTAGGCAACGTGCTGTCATTGTGACGCGGCCATGTCATTTACACGGACAGTGTCTAACTCACGCCCACATACAAGGCACGGAGTAAAATTTTATGAATTTCAAATAGCTATTGTTTGAATATAACTAGTTTTTGCGTGTATTTATTCAAACTGCGGGAGAAGAGGGTCATATATTATCTAAATATCACAATTTCAAGTTCCTGACATCGATAGATTAGACGTCTAGTCCGAACGAAAATTGTATGGAATTCGTCAGTGACGTTGCACCTTAAGGTTTATCTATTACCTATTGTCGTTTTGTTGTGTTGTCTCAAGATAAGAAGTCAATCTTGACTGATGCCATATCAGATTATATATTACTAGCTTCTGCCCTCGACTCCGTCCGCGTGGAACTCGTTTATATCGCAGCTCCATACAAACTTTTACCCTCCCATTTCACCCCCTTAGGAGATGATTTCGGGGATAAAATCTATCCTATGTCACTCTCCATGCCTTCAACTATCTCCACTTAAAAATCGCGTCAATTCGTCTCCCCGTTTTTCCGTGAAAGACGGACAAAGAAAACAAACACACACACATACACTTTCCCATTTATAATATTAGTATGGATAACACATTGTTCGTTTTTAGTTGTAAAATGAAACTGAAATAATTTATCACCTTAATATTCCAGGGCACAGAAAAGAAAAAAAACGTTATATTAGTAACAGCAAGGATTGACACGGCGTCCCTTTTCGATGGTAGGTTGCGTAGTATAGTCAACATCACACAGGTACAGGTCTACAGGCGCAGGTACGCGGTTGAAATGCGCGGAATGTCCTAAATTGTGTAGCGGTCTAAAGGATAGGTACTTTTGTAGAAGGACACCAGGACACCACTCCCTTAGTAAGTATGGAAAAAAGGTCGATTAATTTTCTTGAAAAAAAACCACTTTGCGTATTTAAGTGAAAAGTGACCCAGAGTGGACCTCCATAGTAAAATAAAAGTAGCCCAATTCAAATTAAAAAAAACAGCCCAGTTTTATTTATTTTCTTCTTACATTTTACCATGGAGCTCAATTCTTGTTCAAATATTTGTCATTTTGTTTGTTTTGCTTGGATGATGGTTTTATTCGTCTTTGCTCATACCTATCTATCTCATTATGTGGGGTTATGTGGATTCAGACACCTAAGAGAAAAAATAAATAAAAGAAAGTAGAATACGGTGTTCCATCCTGTAACAGAACAATGATTTGAGACTTGAAAGATTGAGATTTGAAACTAAAGATAAGTTTAGACCGTCGAAAGGAGACTCATTAACATATGTCAGTGAAATATTTTTTGATCAAAAGAGTATCAGAACCAGCATTTGACAATGATGAGGGCATTATAGACTCGACAAAATTGACTTGCATAACATGCAAAAGCAAATTCCCTTATGCTGTAGAAGATGATTACGAAGTAGAAGACTATCACACCTACATAAGCAGAACCTTGCGGAGGATATATAACACTGTAAAAACTGTCGTCAGCTGGTTAAAATCAATAAACTTAAAGGTAAATTTAACCAAAACTAAGCTCATGCAATTTCGTAACCACAAACAAATACCAGCAAAATTAAATGTTACAGAATCTGGTACTTCAATCGAAGAAATTGAACAAATTAGTTTCTTAGGTATTATAATAGATCCTCATTTAACCTGGAAACACCACATTCAAAAAATTAATAATAAAATTTCCAGTCAATGTTACGCACTATCTATATTAGCCGATTCGTGTTCCCAAGAAGCCGTCATTACTGCATACTATGCTAACATCTACTCTTTATTGACAAATGGTGTCATATACTGGGGAAACTCGGTAGACGTACAGTCTACTTTTGTTTTGCAGAAAAGGTGCTTGAGAATTATCTTTCGCATGAATAACAAACAATCACTTCGAAATGTTTTTAAAGAACAAGGCTTTCTAACATTAACTAGCATTTATATTTACGAGCTCTGTAACTTTGTAAAAAGTAACAAAGATTACTTCACGTCACTAGCTTCCCAACGTAATAACCTACGCACTCAATATAGGTATAATTTAACATTGCCTTTGGTAAAAAATAAAACTTATGGCAAAAGCGCATTTATTAGTGCCATTCGTGTATTTAATCGGCTTCCTAATGAAATAAAAATGTTGGATGACACAAAATTTAAACGTAATTTAAAAATATGGTTAAGCAAGAAAGGATTCTATTCATTGAAAGAATTTTTTGAATTTTCGTCTTAAAAGGAAAAGAATGTATAATAATATTAGTTATGATTTCCTTAGTTTTTAAGCAAATATTGTACACCAGAAATGGGTAACCGTTGGGGCCTAACACTTGTAATAATTAAAACCATCTATGTAACACGGTTAAACAATAATTTTTTTCTATTCTATTCTATTCTATTCTATGAAACAGTTTGATGCACCGCAGATGAATGGGTACAGAGACTGCGCTGCTGAGGGTCGAGTAAAGTTCAGAGATGATGACGCATGCTTGGCGTATTCTGGCCAAGAACTATATTAGTCCATAAGCCCACTCCCAATACACCTACGTCTCATGAGCTCATGACAACGTGATACAATGCATGGCAGCAGGTCGAGAAACTTGTGCTGAGCAAGAAAAAATGACCACAAAATTTAAAATTGGCCTATTGTTTGAAAATCCTTCAGTCCCGGACAAAATTTGTATGATGATATGATATGATATGATTTATTTATCTCACAATACACAATTTCACTTAAAACTATTACACTTAATCAATTTTAGGAATTTATATTTTGATGGTCAGTTATTTTTTACGTTTCGAATTACCTTCCATTTTAAAACAATAACAAATAATTAAATTAAAATTATAATAACAAATATTTTAAACGTAATAAGTAACATAGGTACACGTCAACAAGTTACTAAATTATATAAAAATAAGATCACGGTATGCACGGGTAGTCATTGATTTAAAAATACCTAAACAATTCAAATGAGTATACAGTTCTGATGTCAATAAAGATACAATTTAATATGAGTAATAAATCTAATTATTGATGTCATAATACTCATCTATTCAATATAAAGGATTTTCCAATAAAAAGTTTCTTAGTCGTCTCTTAAATATCTCGTTACAAGTTTCTTCTTTTAGTGCTTGGGGTAGGCGCTCGTAAAATGTCGGACCAATGACACGTGGATTTTAGCTTGGCAGTGCCATGCGACGTGGGACCGTTCTTAGGCACACCGTTGAGCGAATCACTTTATTAGAAACTTCGACTTTCGTGAATGTCGACAAGAGGCTCTAGTATAAGTTTTAGCGAAACAAAACTACGATCGCGTTTGTATGGGATTTGACAGCTAAACGCGAACGCGGTAGTAACGTTTTGTTTCGGTAAAACTTATAAGTACTAGAGCCTAAGTTACTTCTAACAAACATTAAAACTTCGTGCAAATACAGTGAGTAGCGCGTCATAATACGGGATTCAATGAAGATGCCCCTCCATGAATGTCTTGTTTTGACTCCAGCCATTGTACGCAGGGCGCGCTTCTGTAGTATAAGAACTCGATTGGCTTCTGTTGAATTGCCCCACATGAGTGCACCATATGACATTTGCGAATGAAACAGTGCAAAATAGACCGATTTTAATGAAGCTTTCGATATGAGGGTTTTCAATTTCCGCAACACGAAGACGGCACTACTCAGCCTATCACACAGTTTGTCGACATGGCACTTCCAGTTGAGGTTCGAGTCTAAAGTAAAGCCAAAGAACCTACAGTCGCTGCATAGTGGCATTGGTACGTTGACTATATGGGTAGGTATATTTACGTCATGTGACAACAGCACGAGGCATGTGGCATCATTTAGCCCTTTAATCGTAGAGAGAGTAAACCTAAGTCGGTCAGGCCTGAAATGGCCGGAAATACTTGGAAGTTGCCAACTTTCTCCATATACTGCCATGCAGTTATCATGTTGTCATGAGAAGTAGGTGTATTGACTGACCAGAACTGTGGCAGATGACTGACCAGAAGCCCATAAGCTACGAAATCCTGGAGCGGAAATGGCGATGATTGGACCCGTGCTTCGAAGATCGGATCACCACTTGTCCAAGCAGAGTCTCCGCTGGCAATCTACTGGCAGAAGGCAGCCGGGACGTCCTCGGAATACATGGAGGCGATTAGTTGAGAAAGAGGCTTGCTCAACTAGTCTCGGCTGGAAAGAGCTAGATCGTATACAATGGAGAACTCTTCTGCGAGTCCTATGTCCCTTATGAGAATACATTATCATCATCATCAAAGAGGACTATAATGGTGGCACTAATTCTCCTAGCTGATTCTTCTGCTAATTGTACCTAGATTAATGAATTTCTAACTTGCTTGAATATTTGTGTCTTTACTAATCATGTTAATAATGTAGGTATAGCGCCTGGAGCTGCTAGCTCTGTGGTTGGGATGGTGACTCTCATGACGGCAGCCACCGCTCTTAGCAAGATCATACCAGCGTCTGACGCCTCCAAGTATGGTGTGTATACTTAAACCATTATGTTTTCCTACTTTTTTGGACGTTCTGGTTTTGTTTTATGTGTATCCCCTATAGATTAAGAGCAGGTTGCACCAACTTACAATTACAGATAGATTAACGTTAAATATGGCTCCTGCAGCTGTCAGTCCATAGAAAGCTGTCAAACTTTTCATACATTCAGATTTTAACGAACACCGCTTACGATTACCGATGGTTTGTTGCAACCCACCCTAATTATTCTATAGGTACTATCGATCCGTGTGAACATTGGCACCGGAGTTCACGTGGACAAAGTTGCCGGCATATGCTAGTTTAGACTACTATTATAAAGAGGAATTTGTGTCCCCCGGGGGACCGATTTTTGACTTTCGAGCGCTCGACTCTTTCACTCGAAAACTGACAAAATTGATGAAATGTTATTTTGAAGTGACGATAGAAATTTATTAACGAGCGGTATTGACCACTCGTCAATCCTATCGGTAGAAAGTAAGTGCCTGTGATTATGGCACTACAATAGCATTTACATTGATTTAATTTTCGAGCGCTCGTAAGTGAAAAATCGCCCCCCTGTTTAGATTCGTAAATCGAGTGGTGTGGTTGTTGCAGGCAAGAATGTCTTGTGGACACTGTTGAATGGAGAGGCTTTTGACTACATCGGCTCACAGCGCGTGGCGTACGAGCTGGCGCGCGGCGCGTGGCCGCCCGACGCGCCGCTCGCGCTCTCCGACATCTCCCTACACGTCGAGGTCGGCCAGATCGGGGGCTCCCTGGCCAGCCTCAAGGACGACGCCCGCTGGCCCCTGTACGCCTATGCACCCACTGATCTCAATACATTAGTGAGCGTAAGTGATCTGCACGTTTGGCACAAGACTGCGCGCGACCTCTCTCGCACTATCAGTCTCTCTCTTATTGAATAACTTAGAAAGAGGCGGATAGTGTGAGAGAGCTCGCGCGCTGTCTTGAGCTAACGTTGCTCATCTGTGTAACTTTATAAATTTTGTGTAGGTACTATTATTATAAAGGGGTAAATATTCTATGTTAGGATTCAGTATACTTCGAAACAACTCATCATTACTAGTAAGTATACATACGATGGATAGACACGCGAAGTTAATAAAAGTCATTTGCAGAAGCTGGAAGTACTTTTCAAATATCATCCGGTCAGATCTCTCGCTCACCCTCGCTGTATCTCGCTCGCATTAACACATTGACTGCCAACAATGTCGTAGCCACTCGAAGCAGTTGCCTTCGTTTTCACGCTTAGTAGCGTAAGGCATTTCTGAACAGAGTAGCGGACGCTCGCTAGGCGGGTTCGTGGCAGTAAAGTACATGCAGCACTAAAAGTGAGTGCAAGAGAGAGAGAGGTAATTAACGGCCCCATCGGCAATGTTCATTTTTAACCCCCGACGCAAAAAGAGGGGTATTATAAGTTTAACGTGTCTCTCTGTGTAACTGTCTGTGGTAGCGTATAGCTGCCTAACGGATGGACCGATGTGAATGCGGTTTTTTCTATGTCATAGATAATTTTATCCCGAGTGTTCTTAGCCAGGTTTCACTAAAATCTGTTCGGCCGTGTTTGAGATACACTTTGAAATGAAAATTGTCGGGGGTTTTTCAACTTTCCTAAGTTGAAAAAACCCCATATTAAGTGTTCTTTCCCCCCGTTTTCTGATAGCTTTCTGAGCCCCGTGCATTGCTTTCAGATAAACGAGTTCATAGAGGAGTTGTCAGGCTATTTAAAGAAGTACGAGATGAGTGTCGTGCCGGCGTTCTCCAACAATCTGCCGCCGTCGTCGCTGCACTCGTTCCGGCGGCTGCGCAACGGCACCGAGCTGCCGGCGCTGCTGCTGGCCGACCACGACGGGCCCTTCACCAACATGTTCTACAACTCGGCCATGGACGACTATCAGAGGATTGACTACAGATACCGCAACATCACTGTGGGGACCGACGGCGCATGTGAGTGTTACCGCATTATATGTATACCTACACCGTGGGCCCGAATTGTAATTGGAAAAGAGGAATGCCCCGGAATTCACACGTATATCCATACCAAATTTCGCGGAGACTAGAGCTACGGTAGTCTAGTGGTTCAGACATGCGGCTGTCAAGCGGCGGTCGAGGGTTCGAACCCAGGCTCGTACCAATGAATTTTTCTGAACTTATGTACGGAATACTTGCTTTCGGTGAAGGAAAACATCGTGAGGAAACCGGTCTAATCCCAATAAGGTCTAGTTTTCTCTCTGGGTTGGAAGGTCAGATGGCAGTCGATTTCATAAAACTAGTGCCTTTCCTAAATCTTGGGATTAGATATCAAAGCGGACCCCGGGCTCCTTTAGGGGCATTACCGGGAATAACGCTAGGAGGATGGAACAACTACACAAGGTGATAAACATCACATAATTCTTAAATCTCTTGAATACGTGTACAGTTCACACGATTTGAAACAATGTAACCTTTTATCTGTACAGTTGTCCCGACGGACGAGCTGATTAGCGCCGGCAACATGACGGCGCAGGACGCGCAGGTGAAGGTGGCGCGCGTGGCCACGGCGCTCGCGCACACGCTGTACCAGCAGGTCACGGGGACGCCGTACGGCGGGGACGTCGCTGCTTCCGCGCATTTGGTCATTACACTTTTTAATTTTATTTTATCATCGTTAGTTTAGCCCGCTTAGCTGCCAGTCACACAGTACTATCAGCAGAGACCGGATTTTTCACGGCAAAAGAAAACACTATCGTAATCTAGCCAGTGATAGAAACATTATATTATCGATATCGAGTATTGTTAGGTACATTATTGACAATTTACGGTGTGCAAATCAACCTTTTTATATGTTTTTATGAAAAACTAGAAGTGTATTTTTCTTCCGAAAACGCCATGGGTATTTGAGCCAACTAAAAAGTCGCGATAACGATTGAAAATTATAGACAATACAGTCAATAACAGACAATTATGACTCCATAATACTTTAAATGTCATTTCATTACGTATAAACCATATATTGCGTGTAGATATTGTTTATTTCTTATAAGTTATAACGCTTTGAATCCGAAGTGTTTGATATATACGTATAATACCTTAATATTCAATTATTAATAAAAAATAAAAATGGTGACGTTTTTCTTCTACTACAGAATTATCGATATCGATAAAATAATGTTTCTACCACTGCTAGATTACAATAGTGTTTTGTTTTGCCGTGAAAAATCCGGGCTCTGACTATTACTGATCGGTTGTCAACAGCTCTGCAGGCAGCACAGAGGCACAGTATAGGGAATAATACAGTAGGTAATCTGAGGCCGTTTAGGAGCGTTCGTTGCCTACTTTCGCTCGATGCGTAGGGCTGTGTCACGTTTGAGGCTTGACATACCTACCTACTATAATACTAATTTTGCTTTTAAGTATGCAAAGTATTTCTGTTACACTGTTCTGTTCTGTGAGACAATTTTGTATAGGTATGTGTTTTTAGTTTCCCACTTTATCTAATATTTTAATACCACTAATACGGTACCTAAAATAATTCCTTGTAAGTACTTAAAATAGTTGCTAGACTGCTCTAGGTTGGTAGGTACTTAATTACAACAAACCTATTCGGCTCCTTTTGATATCGTGGCACTGGCGGCTCGCTGTCTTCATACGAACGAGGCGGCTTCCTTTGACTTGCGGCTCGTGCCGCGCGGCGGCATTCGGTAACTTCGGTAAGTAGCATCGAGTAGACCAGGAGCGCAGTGCCGTATTTGTACACATCGTACATAAGTTATTGTTAGGTATATGGACTAATAACTGATATATCTACATTCTTTATAATTAAGTAGCTATATAAAATTAATCGTTCAGAAACATGACAAAAACACTACTCGATTTATGCCTATGTAAATAATAAACCTCATTTACCGAAAGCAAAACTAAGAAACCTTACTAATTATCACCCGTTCGCAATATAATACTTAACTATTTGATGCCCCATTAAGAATTTTTAATTTAATATAAGTACGAAACATTATTTATGTATTTAAACGAAACATTATGATTTCACGTGTGAGATTTTAAACGCAATCAAACTTAACAATTGTTTTTACATTTCATTGTGATTTAAATGAACACACTAAGAAAAGTTACTTACTTCTCGGGATCCTTTGGTATTTGAAAAAATGATAGCTCTGGATTTGTCCCAGTATTATTGAGGCACCCATAAACACAACAATACACACGTTTCCGAAAGGACGACGACGACGACGACATGGTAGCGAGTGAGAGCGAACGAACACGGAAACGGCGCGGCCCCGACTGAAGCATTCTCCATCATTCCCGAAGGCTATGTGTGCGTGCGTACCGAACACGCGCGCATGTGTGCAACCGTGCGATGTACCTTTGTTCGCAGTTTAATTACTGTCTTCTATACTGTGACAGAGGTCGGCCAAACATGCGTGTCACAGTCCACGGCCGAATTCATAAACGTCCTACAAGTCTGTTTTAACTAAAACGGCGTTATAATTCGTTTGTCTTTATCTGTCACTTTGACATTTGTGTTCGTAAGAAAGGAACAAAGCGCATTTTATTTAGCAGAGGCATTTTAAGTTTTATGAATAAGGGGGTAAGGGTGGGTTGCACCAATACGTATGTAATCGTAAGAGATGTTCGTTAAAATCTGACTGTATCAAAAGTTTGTCTAGTTTCTATGGAGTGACAGCTGCCGGCGCCATGTCTAACGTTGTTCGGTCTGTAGTCGTAAGTTGATGCAACTCGCCCTAATGTTATAACATTACATTGAGTATCCTTTAGAGACATGCGAAGCCCGTGTTTTCATTTTACGGCTTTACTTGCGAAGGTGTCAAATATATGGCAAAACAGTTACGCACATCTATGATGGATGTTCACTCTTATGGTAATATCTACTCATACTGTTGCCTCTAAAAAAAGATGAGTAAATACTCACAAATGTGGGCGTTATATCAACGACTATACTGTTACATGGAAATACAATGAAAGTAGTTTAAACTGGCAATTGATTACTTATCGATACCGAAATAGCATCAATAACCCTATAAATAAATATATTTCGTAGTTTGGCAGGTACAGTTACGAACATTAACTTGCGACTCAGTTATGGCGTTCATACGCCTACGCTACTTTTGCGAAATGCGTCATAGATTAAATAGTGGGGCAGAGTGCTCGAACAAATTGTCTTAAATGTGGACACGCTGTTTACCTTAAACTTTCCTACTAAAAGTAAAATGTTTCCAAATAAATTAGTTAGGGAGGCGAATAGGGGAATTTTCGGTAATACTCGAGCGTGGCAGTTTAAGATATGAGAGATACCTTAGACCTTATAGAACAACCTTGTAAAGTATTTAGCTCTATATGTAGTGACGCGCGCCTAGGATAGACGATCAGATTAGTAAAAAAAAATCGATAGTCTGAAATACTCGAGCGCGTCAGATGAAGATATTGGGGGTTGATTTTAGTGTTTTAAGACTAAATTTAACTATTCTGACGATAAGTCCTTGACGCCGCCGAGTTATAGGGTCGCGAACTTGTAAAAAAAAAACGTTAATTCTCGAGCGCGATTTTTTTTTTTGAAGAATATAATCTAAAACTTACTAAAAATACAAAATCTGCCGGTTTCCGCATGACCAGAAGTGTGGAGGACCCATTTCGTCTTCCGAAAAACGCGTTGCGGCATATAAGTCGCGAACGATACATTTTACAAAAAAAAGTTTAAATAACCTCCTGCCGTCCAATGACCTATCAGAAGGTCTCCGCATGAGTAGTGGTTCCGGCCCAAGCGTAATGACAATTTTAACTTTTTAACGCCCGCATACCTTTTAAAAGGACTTCAAATTCATCTTGTCACAGAACTTACAATTTACCGCGTATTGAATTCGAATGATTTCTGAACGAATACGTCACATTTGACGTTGACACTAGATGTCAAAATGTGAAACTTCATCTGTCAGTTTTATTCATGTATATATATTATTCAATAGAATTCAAGAAACCAAAATAGTATTTTTCACAATTGTGTTATAATAGAGAGCTTTTTAGTCGAGTACCGTGTTTAGGCCACGAAGCTTGCTGAGTGGCCTAAGTAAGGTACGAGATTAAAAAGCTTGATTATGACAGTATTGTGAACAATACTTTTTGTACGAGTTCATTAAAATTAATAATTTAAGTCATTAATACGAAAACGGAATATCGTAAGTACTATATTGTCTAGTTCTACTATCCGACTTCTTTTACACAAGATAATCCATAGATAATCACACCACCGGCGTCCGTAATGTTGCAGTACTGTGCTATGATTGGTCAATCACAAAGCGTAGTTTTTTTTTCATGCCCTGGATACAGCAGCAAGTTTAAGTAGATTTTTGACAGCTGACGCGACGCTGCTACGTTCCGTAACGCCATAGATAGGCAATTTTGTATCTGATCGAGTCTCGTTGAACAAGGACACATATTATTGAAATACGAAGTTCTATTTTCAAATTTTTTTCGGTTGCCTAGAGCGTATCGAAAAAGTTATTTCGGTTGTTTCGGAAGTAACATAGACCATTCAACGATGAAAAGAGTGACGTTGCGGTATTCTCTATGAAATCTTAATACACAGATTTCAATCGACGAGTACAAAAAACCTTTTTCAGGATACCGAGATAAACCTCCCCTATGAAAATCTGACGCGCTGGAGTATTTCAAAAAAACTTTATTTTTTTGCATTTTCAAAAATTCATCGTAACTTATCGTCACGCCGAAATCGTCAGTTTTTTTAAAGGGAGCTTCCTTGGGGCCTACTTAACACCCCTTCCGAAAATCTGACGCGCACGAGTAAATTTTTTTTTTTTGCATTTTTGACTACTTTATATGCCTACCCCCACCACACAAACCGGCAGATTAGTATACCGTTGTAATCAGAGGCACTTGGGGCATACGTAGTATGAATATCTGTCGCGCTAGAGAATGCCCAAGTAACTGTTTTTTTTAACATTTTTGAAAAACCGTACACGCCAAACCCACCGCTAAAATGGCTTTTACCGTACGAGCTTTTCTTTTCGAAATTATTTTATCTTTCGATTTTGATAGGTCTCGACGGCGCCGTTGAATTACGCCATTTAGCTACCTCGGGCCTGTTTATTTTTAGCTGATTAGAATGACAGATGTCAATATATGACTTAGTAAGACGATAACTTAAGTTATAAGGGGAAGTAACGGTATATTTAATTATCATTAAAACGTAGATTTTACGAAGATTTTAACTCAGCAACTTAAATAAGCTTAAGGTTTCGAAAACCAAAATACATCTGAAAATGCCATCTGTCATTCTAATCAACTTAAATCAAACGGGGTATAGTCCATGTATAGTCACATGTGGTATTCTGAAACCCGTTTGTCAACAGGTGGACGAGCTGCTGTACTGTTTCCTGCGAGACAAGCAATGCAAGCTGCTCTCGGCGGCGGAGTACGGGCAGGCGCCGGCGCAGGTGCAGCCCGGCGCGGAGCCGCCGCGCGCCGCCCCGCTGTACGTGGGCGTGGCCACGTGGGCCTCCAACGCGGCCTCCTTCGCGGGCCACCTGCTCGCGCTTCTCGCCAGCCAGCACCGCGCCTTCAACAAGACCGAGTGCGACGCGGCCACTAGTCCCGTCAGTATTATAAACAATCTTCTTTCTTACACAACCCCTCCTCCTATAGTACGTTTTTTAGCATAAGAAAGAAGGATAAAGCACGAAGCACGAGGTCTTTTATATAAGACACTTTATGCCACACAACTGTCAAAGTATCTCAAACAGCCATTAAAAAAGACTTAAATTGACAATATTTCAAAATATGTATTGATGCCTAAATCGAAAACCATTTCGGTAATTATGTTATCTGGACGTAATAAAGTAGTTTTCTGTGTTTTTTTCCTGCTTGCTTTAAAGAAAATCGCGAAAACGTATAAAAGTGGTTTTCACCGTGTGTGACGTCAGTATTATGGCTGCCATATGAAAGGTGTCCTAACGCCATACAGAGTCGTAGTATTGACGTCATAATTTACTTACAACCTTCTGGAATTCGCTACTTTTCAATTTGATAGTTTTGAATGAAAATTACAATTAAGGGAGAAATAAAAAAAACACGTGTCGCTTAAAAAAACATTTTCTAGCGAACTAAATCATAAAATGGCCTACATGAAAATATGAAATGTTGTCAATTATTGTTGTCTACCCTAAAATGATAGAAGTGATTTCATTATTTATATCTAAATAATACTTACAACAATATATTTCTTTTTAAAGTTTTTATTTTTTGATTCTGTTATTTTGAATTTAGTTATTTATTTCTGGAAAGGTTGCATAATAAAAAACCTAAGAAGAAGATGTTTGAAACGATCGGTTTGTTCAGTCTCGCTGTCAACATTGTCAAAATTGTCAATTTATTTTTCTTGTTTTCTTGGGAATCAATAAATTGTTGAACATTACGAAATTATTATAGGAGTATCTATTTGTTAATTAAATTAATATTAAGATTTTATTTTTCGTTGTGTGTGCTGCGATGGACCAACCAGAGGCAGGTCCAAGTTGCTTGCAAAAAAGACTGACTCATTCAGAGTCTCGAGACAGAAACAGATTCCATTAACAACAAATGAGAAACATAGTGGTGAACATTTACAAGTTGTTGTGTGAACTTTGCAGCAAGGATGAATTTCCGGGTAACATCTAATATTTGTCCCAAGCAGAAAAAGTTGACGACTGCTTCTTTGTTTACCGTATTTCTAATCCTAAAAAAAACGGACTGTAGCGTTATTCCTGGTAATGCCCCTAAAGGTCACAGCTCATTAGAGCCACCCGGCGCCCGACCCGCACCGCCTCGCCTCGAGCGGTTTGTGTACTTTATATGGATTTATACGGGCATGCGCTCACTGCATCAACTCCGTAGTTAGTATATTTACGAGGCGAGGCGGTGAGGGTTGGGCGCCGGGTGGCTCTAATGAGCTGTGACCTTAAAGGAGCTTGGGGTCCGCTTTGACACCTAATCTCAAGATTTGGCATAGGCACTAGTTTTATGAAAGCGACTGCCATCTGACCTTCCAACCCAGAGGGAAAACTAACTTTATTGGGATTAGACCGGTTTCCTCACGATATTTTTCCTTCACCGAAAAGCTAACGGTAAATATTCCGTACATAAGTTCCGAAAAACTAACTGGTACGAGCCGGGGTTCGCACCCACGACCGCCGCTTGACAGCCGCATGCCTGAACCACTGGGCTACCATAGCTCTCTCTTCTTTCTTCTACAACGTGTTAATAAAATAACGCAAAACCTGCAAACAGTTTGTTCAGAATCGAGAGTACAATGTAAAAAAAATAGGTTTTATTTTCGATTCATTTTTTACATTTGTGTGGAGCAGGTCGCCCCAGTTGGCCAACGCTCAATACAAAGGTAAAAAAAACTCATTCATTCTCCTAGCGTTATTCCCGGTTGTGCCCCTAAAGGAGCCCAGGGTCCGCTTTGACACCTAATCCCAAGATTTGGCATAGGCACTAGTTTTACGAAAGCGACTGCCATCTGACCTTCCAACCCAGAGGGAGAACTAGACCTTATTGGGATTAGACCGGTTTACTCACGATGTTTTCCTTCACCGAAAAGCTAACGGTAAATATTCCGTACATAAGTTCCGAGAAACTCATTGGTACGAGCCCGGATTCGAACCCACGACCGCCGCTTGACAGCCGCATGCCTGAACCACTAGGCTACCGTAGCTTAAAAAAAAACTGTTAAAAAGTGAGTAAAAAAAACTGTTAAAAAAAATTTTTTTTTCCACATTCTACTGTCGATTCTGAACAAACTGTTTTCAGGTTTTGCGTTATTTTATTAACACGTTATATATACCACTTCGGTGGCTAACAACCATCCGGCCCGCCTGATGGTAGGCGGTTACCATAGCTTATGGACGTTTCAACTCCAGGGTCCAGGGAACTCGCATGCGCGTTGCCGACCCTTTGAAAACCCGTACGCTCCCGTCTTGAAGAACCTCATACTTTTTTAACCAACACATTTGCTCTCACGTGATATCATTTGGTTAAATAAATTTGATTGAAGCTGCTTATAGTAGATAGTTACTTTTTAACCGACTTCAAAAAAAAGGAGGAGGTTCTCAATTCGGTAGTTTTTTTTTTTTTTTTTTTTTTTTCAATGTTTGTTACCTCAGAACTCCGTCATTGATGAACCGATTCGGAAATTTTTTTTTTTTCGTATGTATATACTTCCAGGTGGGTCCCATTTTTTTCAAAATTCAGTTAGATGATTGGATCCATGAGGAATTGAGGGGACTCCTCAATTTTATAAGGCACGCGTGTAGTGATTTTGGTATTTTCTCTTATAACTCGTGTATTTACATCCGGAATCATAAATTTGGTGGCGAGGAATTGATGATGAAGACCACAGATGACTTATCGAATTCCTCAATTATGTACTTAAAAGTGCAAAAGTACGTCACAGGTTCTGATAAGACCGTTGAAATAGGAACTAATGAAGTGCCATTGGTGATGATCTTGGGGAATCGATGGAAGTCCTCAAATATTATCGGCCCACATACAGCGATTCGGTTTTTTTCTATAGTAATCAACGCATTTGCTATCGGAAATCAGTTCATGTGGTAAATTGTAAAAAATAGGAAATGTGCTCGTGGCTTGGCGGAGTACTAAATTGAAGTCGGTTAAAACTTTGTTTTTAAAGTAAATTATATTGTTAAGTCTTCTAGTATGTTCTATGACTAGTGTTAAATAGAGAAAGTTTTAGCATTATGTATTTATTCGTTGTCCACAGGATTTCTCGTACTATTGGCTTCGTGGTTGGAACCACAGTGGAGTTTGCGTCGAAACAAATATGAATTTCTCGGAAGCAATTAGCCCTGCCTTCATTGTCCCAGGTGAAATATTCCCAATAGTCCTACAAGTTTCAACACATGTAATATTATATTATATGTAAGTGAGCTGTTGTAAAATTATAAAAATTTAAAGATATGTGTCTAAGGACGGAATTTTAATATCGATACGGTTGTTAAACGGGACCCTTGCGAGATTCAAATGTGATATACCTAATCTGGTGGCCGTATGATAGTTAATTAACCAGTTGACATAACAAGTTATGACTGTATATCACTGTTGAATCTAACAGTGTCCCAATTCCCAAACAATACATTATAAGGTGACCAAGGTATAACAGGCTATTTCAGTTCTGGGGGAACGGCCGCGTCACCGTGTAAAGCTTATACGAACGTTATTCTAACTGCATTACTGAATTATTGCTGTATTCACATTTTATGAATTTTGCGGGAAGTTAGTGATGTGATGGGCTTGACGACCGCTTTAGTCTAGTTGGTAGTGACCCTGTCTGAGAGGTCCTGGGTTCGAATCCAGGTAAGGGCATTTATTTGTGAGATAAGCACGATTATTTTCCTGTGTCATGGATGTTTTCTACGTATTTTAGTATTTATTTGTCTGTATAATTATTCCACACGCAAAATAGGCGCAGATATGACGTCGAGTTGCGGAAACCCAGCCCGCGTACACCTATCTATATAATTTGATGACCTCTGTAGCCTAGTTGATAGTGACCCTGCCTACGAAGCCGGAGGTCCCGGGTTTGAATCCCGGTAAGGGCATTTATTTGTGTGATGAGCTTGAAAATTTGTTCCTGAGGCTGGATGTTTTCTATGTATTTATTTATCTATATAAGTATGTATATCGTCGTCTGTAAGCTTTGCTTACAATAAATGGACAATCTTACACAAATCAACCGTGTCCCCAAACGGTTGATTTGTGTAAGATTGTCCATTTATATTTATTTATTCATTTTACTTTACAAAAGCCTAATAAGATAAGAATATTTTGTAATTCAGCTATGTAGTCCGAAGAACATTAGCGCGATTAGAGGCGGTCGTTGCACCTTGTTACCGCAGATAAACAATGGATCTGAAAATGGCGTCCGCTCGCATGCTATCTCGCTCACACCCTATCGCTGTCTATACTTACTCACATTTTAGCAGCGCGAGCGCGGCACGCAGGGCCACGCGCGCCCACAGCGCCGCGCTGCTGTGTGAGTATAGACAGTGATAGGATGTTCTGAGCGAGATAGCATGCGAGCGGACGCCATTTTCAGATCCATTGTTTATCTGCGCGCGTTATATTTGTTTTTGTGGAGCTACATTGGTTTGTATCGGTTCTTAATCTGCAAATTTTAAATTATTATTGTGTTAGATTATTATTCTTTTATTGTAAATTATTATTTTTATTGTAAATTACCGTTTGACATGTAAAAGTGCCCTTGTGGCCTATTCGCAGAATAAATAATTTGTATTTTGTATTATTTTGTCAGACTACGACTTCACCTCCGGCGAGTACTCGACGTGGACGGAGTCGGTGTGGCAGGCGATGTGGGCGCGCGTGTTCGTGGCGGCGGGCGGCGGCGGCGCGGCGGGCGCGCTGGCGGCGGGCGCGGGCGCGACGCTGCTCACCGCCGCGCTCACCTACTGGCTGCAGGCGAACCTCGACCGCGTCTTTGTAAACGCGCCGCGTGTCTCCGCGCGCACAACTCACGCTGTGCCTGGGTACGCTTCACACCGATACTATCACAACCGCTTTTTAACGTTGCTATGTCAATCACCAGGCAAAATACGGTTTTGAAAAACATTTATAATACAGTTTTTCTGTTGATTTCATTTTTAAATGTTATTTTAATATGCATTATTCAAGCATCCGGCAAGCTTTTCACCGGAATTAAGTAGATTTAAATGGAGCATGGGTTGTCTTTTTTGTATGATTTAACTTGAATATTATAGAGCAAATGTAAATGAACGAAAATAAAGACGAAAATATTTCTTAATATTTTTCCTGACAAAAAAAAGCTACTTAATTTATAATTTTTTTGATGTCTGTAATTTAGTCGGATTCTGTCGCTGGGTGACTATTTAATTGATGATATATCCGTAACACAGAAAAAATGAACTAATATAAATTATTTCCAAAATTGTCATTTTTTCCATACAAGTTGTCAGTTCATTGACTGGACTATCTAGGAAACCACGCCATTTAGTTTACATAGACAACCTTCCAGTGACGTCATTCACCGCTGTATTATGGGCACTATATGACAGCACCGTTATCTTAGGAAACCAGAGCTTAAGGGTGGATTGCACCAATTTTTCCATTACATACCGATGAACGGTATATACCGGGCAGCTGGCATTCCATAGAATCCTGTTAAACTTTTCGTACATCCAGATTTTAAGAAGACCGCTTGCGATTACTGACGATTCGGTGCGGCCCACCATTAGTAGCTCATCCAAATGGGATGTCCAATTAAAATAATGATCACTCTGTGTGTGATTCTGCTGACTATTACTATTACTTAGAGTAGATAAAAGAGCAGCCATTCCTTCTTGCAATGTAGCTACAATCATAAATCATACTGTTATGCAAAAATGTTGTTAGCTAACTTTAGTTTGTTACAGTTAACAACTGACTAATTATAGGGTTTGTTGTAACATGCACCTATAAATATTTTATTGAATTTCAGGATACTTCGCACGGTGAACTGTTAATCCGTGGGAACCACAGTGACGAAACAGAGAATAAGGCTGTGCTTTCACACACCACGTCGACCGATTAAAACAAGCATTCCATGCGGAATAGGGAAGATGCAATATTTCAATTTTGCTTTCATTTGAAAGAATCCCATGTAGAATGAAGACCACGAAAGTATTAAATAAATGAAATACTATGAATTGATGAACTAACAATTTAAACTTTAACGGATCTACGTTTCCTTTGACGTCACTCATGTGTGTCAGTCGCCATAATTGTTTTGACCGTGGTTCGTCCCTAGAGTTGCCTAAGTTTCACAAAGTTTTGAATTTTGACAGGAGTGACGTCAGACGCTGACTATTGGACATGAACCTAGAATATTATGGACGGGCTGTACATGTTGCCACAGTGAGGCACGGAAAAGCTCTTATGCAGCTAAATTAAGAACCGGTCCTAAAATGGCTAATGACTTGCCATAAACAACCTACTAAATTTGGACGGGTAATGGTTTGTTGGGCACAACTTCATACTAAACCAGTTGTGTCTAACAAAAAAAAGTGGAACTATGACAAGGACAATGAATGATATTTCCCTTTCTGTCACACTTATCGAGATTTGTATGCTACCAGCTCGCTCGCACGTGGTATTATTATTACCATAGCCTGTCCAGATTATTCTACGTTGATATTGTTATTGGATTAAAATACGTTCCGTTTCAGTAGGTATTAGTAGGTAAATATTATAGCTGCATCTTCCCTATTAGTATTATAGTCTACCTTCAATTAAAGTGAAATTAGGATTCTAATGTATTACATAACTAATTATTTATTAATTAAGTATAATTTTTATAATTGCTCCCATGAACTAAACAGGTATTAACTAATTTCGATAAATAATGATTCAAGTACTGATACTAAGTTACTCCAGAGGAGCACTTAATACTTTTGCTAAGTAAACTTGCATATTTGTCCCCAATCATAAAATAAACAATTTTTTACATTTCGATTTTTCTTACGACTGTGCCTAAGTCGACTATCACACATATTTATTTATACACAATCCTTTCCCGTCTTCCTACCGTGTCAAATACTAACGGTTAACAAGTTTTGATATAACCTGCAATGAATATTTGTTTAATTGAAGTTCTGTACACTCGTGAAACTCGTGATACACTCGAGGTACCATAAGGGTGCGAGGCGATTAGTAAGGAGGCGCCCGCAATGCTGTCGATAATGGACACTAAAGGTGGCCGTAGCAACTTTTAAACTACACGAGACAATCCTACAGTGTACTGTTCCGTAGTTGCCTGTCTATCTTTTATACATCGACTACTGTTCATATTAAAATATATATATTTAATAAAATGTTGATATTTGTAAGAAACTAAGAATGAACATTTTAAGGTGCAACGTCACTGACGAATTCCATACAATTTTCGTTCGGACTAGACGTCTAATCTATCGATGTCAGGAACTTGAAATTGTGATATTTAGATAATATATGACCCTCTTCTCCCGCAGTTTGAATAAATACACGCAAAAACCAGTAATATTCAAACAATAGCCATTTGAAATTCATAAAATTTTACTCCGAGCCTTGTATGTGGGCGTGAGTTAGACACTGTCCGTGTAAATGACATGGCCGCGTCACAATGACAGCACGTTGCCTAAAACCTTCACTAGATGTCTTTAATATCAAACAAGATTAGTTAGATAGCGGAGTGAATAGTAGTAATTATACTCACCAGACGGTGACACCATCGTACAAACACTTTTAGTTTGTGGTGAAAGAGATAGCATTATTTTTATCTTGCTACGCTGCTCATTTTGGTAATGACGTAAGAGCAATGTCATTTGTTTTTGATAGACTGAATTTCAAGCAACAATGAATGAATTTCAATGCTTTGCTCTTTAGCCGTGATAGACCGACTTAAAGTCCACGGAACGATAACTATGCATAGGTACATTTTGCGTCTTATTAGAAAGAAGTAAGATCCAATATTGAAACGTAATCTGTGCTACCGAACGTATACATATATAGGTTTTGATCAAATGACATACATACATACATACATACATTCACGCCTTTATTCCTAAAAGGGGTAGGCAGAACACCTGAAACGTATGTTCCAGCGCCACTTTTAGCATTAATGTTGGTAAAAATGTGATATTGCAGTGATAGGTTGCTAGCCCATCGCCCACATCACACTTCAACATTGGTCCTTTAGTCGACTTTTACGACACCCACGGGAAGAAAGGGGTGTTGTTGATCAAATGAACCGTTTGAATTTCCAACTTGCAGATTATAAGCAAGTTTCGATTGAGTGAATGTTACGTAATGTAGCATTAAATATAACAGACAATTATTAGGAGTGTAAGTACCTGATAAATTTAAACATTCGCTTTAGTCGACTGCACATCGATTGACAGTAAATTACCTACTGCAACCTATTTAGGAATCTACTGTTCAACTAGAATATTAGATTACCCCCAAAATGTAAATTAACTAAGTCACAATTTTTCTTCTTTACGAGTGCAATGTTGTGAGGGTAGAATTATACACTCGTAGGCATTCTTCGGTGCAGGGACTGATGCCAGTTACGACCGGTGGTTAGGCAAAGTGGTTAGGGGACAGCATAACAGTGCCGCAACCAGTTAGAAATGTCCATTACCGGTATTTTTTAAAGCCTTGTGATATCTTTTTAATACCGGTTTCAAACCGGTATTATTTCGATACTTACTTAGATATTTTTTTGTTCTTAAGCGGGTCGACCTTGCCCTCCACGCCGAAGCCGAAATATCGGTTACCTTTGTAACTTTTATGAAACCGTATTTACGGTACCGAAAAAAATGACTAAATGACATTAAAAATGACGAAAAAAATAAGCTATGTCCCGGAGAAACCCGATATATTTAATTAATTATGCTATTATTAACATACTAGGTACAGATAGGGAATGCAAACCACCATCATGGAATCCCGAAATCCCGGAATCTCCTACCGATTTTTCCAATATTCTAATACCAGAATTTAAAAGGACCAATGTCGAAATAAGTGTATTATTATTATTTTTATCCTGCTAGTATTGTAAATGCGAAAGTTTAGATGTTTATATGTATAAATATTTGAATGTTTAGATGTTTGGATGTTCGTAACTCAATCACGCTTAAACTGCGCAACCTTATTGCCTGCCTAACCTCTTAAAGCCCATGGGCCTATTCATGGGACTTATTCTGTCGAAGGCATTTAAATTATATTCAACTGGAATAGAGCTGAATTTGTTTTGTTTCGGGCACTTTTCAAAACAAACGAAAGTCAACTCTATTTCCAACACAATGCGATTCCAATTCCAGTGCCAATTTGTAATATATGCTGAGCCTTAGGAGGAGCCTAGATTAAAATACAGGACATTTTTTTTATCCCAGGTTCATGCAGACGAAACCGTGAGTGGAATCTAGTTTTTAATAAAAAAAAAATTTACATGCATTTGTAAAAAAAAGGAACGCATAATCTAATGTAGTTAAATTTATTTGTTAGTTGTTATTGTCTGTCCTACGTAATTTTTCTACTGAAGAATAATCGCTTTTCCACTCTATTGTTGCTGGTGGTAGGAGCACTATTTGAACTGTTAGAAGGTAAAATAGGCTTCCGCTAGAATGGGTAACTTCTATGAATGAACGTAGAACACCGTAAATGGGGAATGAAGGAAAAAAATGTTTTTTTTTTTTCTGCTAAGTTTTTTCTTTTTTCTCAAAAAAACGTAGTTTTTAGGGTTGTTAACTGATTACACAAACGTTACCTGAAATAAAACTTGATTACTAAACCTTTGGTTGTAAACATGAATGTTAAAAAAATATTATGCATCTATAAAAATATACTGTTACTACTATCGGTTCAGGGACTAATTCTATTGTATAGACAGTTTCCAAATTTACAATGACTCCCTGAACAGATAAAAGCAGTGGTCGAAAACAGCCCCATAGGTATTTTTAAGTAAATAGGTTGGTTTTGCTGTGAGTGTTTAATTTTATATTCGGTAATATACCACTAGTAATGTTTGGACAAAAAAATAAGGTGTAAAACTTCCAATAATGTAAATCCAAAACACAAAAACACAAATGTATTGTTTACACTTTTAATTTCAGACTTATTTTACAAGAAAAAGTGAACTTTATAGTGCTTTATTTTAGCATTAGAAAGAAGGATAAAGCACAAAGCACGAGGTCTTTTATATAAGACACTTTATGCCACACAGCTGTGTTGTTCCACATACAAGTGTTTTTTTTATTTATATCTAAATAGTACTTACAACAATCAATATATTTATTTTGAATGTTTTTATTATTTAACTCTATAATTTTAAATTTCGTTATTCAGTTCTCGAAAAGTTGCTTAAATAAAAAACCTAAAGAAGAAGAGGTTTGAAACGATCGCTTCGTATTTTTCGCTATCGAAATTGTCGAAATTGAAAATCGTATCACGTTCTTTTTCTTGTTTTCTTGCTAATCAACAAATTATTGAATTCAGATCACGAGATTATTAAACGAGTATCTATTTGTTAATTAATATTAAGATTTTATTTTTCGCTGTGTGTGGTGGTGTGCGGACTGGATGCTACCAGATGGAGTGGATCGGACTGGATCGATGGAGCTACCAGAGGCAGGCCTAAGTGGCTTGCAAAAAAAACCGACTCGTTCTCTCCCGAACGTTTTGCCTTCAACAAAAGCAAAGAGGCAGAAACAAAGTCCATTAACAACAAATGAGAAACGTTGGTGTTCAACATTTACAAGTTGGTGTGTGAACTTTGCAGCAATAATGAATTTCCGTATAACAAACCGTGTCTGTTCAATATTTATCCCAAGCAGAAATGAATGCCCATGAATGAATGCCCAGTAACCACGCTGTACGGATAATTCTTTAGGGATAGACAATTTACAATTTAAAAAATACCTACCAGTCATTTTCAAAAATGGAGTCTTATTAGTGATACCAAATGACTACAAAAAAATTGGACACTGACTAGAATGTCACCCTGTATATATCGCACCATCATATATAAAATTATGTCACAGCATTAATAATGTATGTATGTTCGCTATATAATTGCTTTAATCCCTGCCTCGTTACCCTCCCTCGTTGCTATCGTAGATAGAGGATTTATTTATTGGGCTTGGATATGTAAATTACGTAAAGAAGTTTACGTCATACCTGGCCATAATGGGAGTTTTACTGCACGCTGCGCGTACGGGAAAACTCGCATTGTGGCCAGATGAAGACGTAAAATTTTGTACTCAACACGGGCGGTAATTCCTAAAGCCCCAGAGTGCATATTTATGGCCCTCACCTTCGGTTCGGGCCACAAACACCTGCGATCTGGGGCATTCACGAATTCACCGCCCTAGTTACGTAATGTACTATTATACTTGTACAGGGGGGGGGAACTATTCTCGTAGCTAACCGTACTTTAATGCAGGTATACATACAAAGAGAATATAACCACTACGTAATAATGGTACCTACGTATTATTAGATTACTATTATTTGCAATTGCAATACGTAAATATCGTAAAATCGTAATTTTATTTAGCTTTTATTCAGTTCATTCTACGCTATCAATCTTTAAGGTTGTAAGATTAGCCCTCGCGAGTCTAGCGGAACGGAACGGAACGCAAACGTCAACTCGAACTAAATGCTCATCATGTTTCATGATGTTTCCCTCTCTCTTTTTTATTTCAAGAGCAGTACGTGCTAGCATTGATAATAAAATAAATTGCCGGCAATTGCTGTCGTCGCAAGACTCGCAAGATTTAATCAGTGCTCACAGTGTTGGGTTGCCTATCGGCGTCATACGTATTCCGTAGCTCATATTAAGTCTTCAGCAAAAATGGCTACAGATAAAACTTTGCCAGCAATATTTAAGCATGTAGATGCTAATGTAGTTACTTACAAGAGCCTTTTGAAAGAGGCTGTAGCGATTCCGTCGGTGTCCTGTGATGTACAGTACCGAGATGACTGCGTACGTATGGTACACTGGATGCAGGAAAAGTTGAAAGAGGTGGGCGCTACTACTGAACTAAGAGACGTCGGCTTCCAGACCATTGATGCAAAGGAAGTAAAGCTGCCTCCAGTACTGGTAGCGGTCTTGGGAAACGTAAGTTACTAATTCTATTAAATTCTTATCAGCGTTAGCAGATTATAAGTAATTTTACATTATAAATATGATGCGAGTCTCTTCAGAAAGTTCTTCCTGTCATCTAAGACGTGCCTACGAACTGTCGTCTCATTCTGTGATTTGTGGTGTTAGTTTAACTTTGTAAATGAAGGCCTTTCATCTTATACCCTGTAATTAATTAAACCCTACCACAGGCAAGTGTTGTTAATTTTAAGTTAGTTTTGGTAATGTGACCAAATAATGTGAATATTTCTACTCATCTCTTTTCTAGGATCGCAGCAAGAACACCATTTGTATTTATGGCCATTTAGATGTGCAGCCAGCTCTGAAGTCTGATGGCTGGGACACTGACCCCTTTGAGTTAGTGGAACGCAATGATAAGCTGTATGGACGTGGGTCCACTGATGACAAAGGTCCTGTACTTGGATGGCTTCATGCTATTAACGCATACAAGGCAGTTGGTGCAGAGGTAAGATGCCTTACACCTTCCAGATCTTCTTAATGTCCATATAGTATAGAGCTTCTCGCACGGTATATTCTTTTAAATTGTGAACTGCCTTACTTAATTTATATTAACACTATAACTGCCCGCGCGGTCCCCTAAGTATTGCAAACAAAACAGGCAAACACGCAGGGATAAAACATACTTAGTCTATGTCCATCTGGGAAGTCCATTCTATATGCAGGTGAAATTATTTTTAAAATCAGGTAAGTAGTTCCGGAGATTACCCATTACATACAACCTTAAAAATGTGATGATGCTATTGTGACTAATTTCGGTCACAGCGCCTGTGTGTTCCGGACTTGATATTATCGATTAGCAATATGACGGAAGTGTTGTTAGTCTACTCTCAGGTGCGCTCTCTTGTGGCTTGCATGCCCTATCTTTTTTGCAAAGATACGGGCGCAATTTGGGCAGGTTAAAACCCCTCTAACGAATTTGTACTGATTGCCTGTAGATGAGCCTTCAGCTTGTCTCACTTTTTATCAAACTTTTAACAACACTCAATTTCGAAGGTGTTAACATGTTGATGGAGTAGACGTCGCCATTCGGGCCTCCATGCTTCTCCTCCAACTCTCTAACAATGGGTTAGCTCGGGTTCTAACAATGTCAAAATGTCAATGTACCTCTAATCCACAGATGTTTCCTCTTAAAGTATGATGTTTGTATAGAAAAATTTTGTTTTGTTTTCATCTATTTAGTGACATTTAGTTTGTTAACCGTTTTTATCCCTCATTGAGAAACCAAGATCTAATCACTTCCAGTAGTTTGGCTATGTGACGCGGAGGTAGTTAGTTAGTTTACTGGGCTATTTTCCGCAAGTCGACATCCAGTGTGCCTATTTTGCGTGAAATGGGGTAGCACTACTCTAACCACCCCAGCTCCTCCAAAAAGTTGGTTTGTATTTTTGACTGTGTCCTGTAGTGTGTCCGGAGACCCTAGGTCTGATGTGGAGGTATATGAAAGTCATGTGGTATGGTGGTTCTTAGTTATAAATGCGAGAGTTGGAACAGAAAAGGTACAGGTGTGACAGGCAATATGAATAGGAACGATATGAGTAACATGATGACAGGCACTGGTGGGGTATGGAAAACACTGACATGCTTCACAATTTTTTTTAATCATATGGCATACATTATTTTGGCCTTTAAAGTTTGTCACTCTTTAGTACCACCCAGGGGACACATGTAGCATAATTATTCGCATTGGATATGGGCAAACAAATGACTGGTCTAAAAATATAATTTCCGTATTTGTAACAACTTCTCTTACTTAATGTATAATACAGTTCTTTTTTTCAATTATAGTTACCCGTGAATCTAAAGTTCGTGTTTGAATGTATGGAAGAGTCTGGCTCGAAAGGCCTGGACGCACTCTTGATTGAGCAGCTAAAGCCCGAAGGCTTCTTTGACACAGTAGACTATGTTTGCATTTCTGACAACTACTGGCTGGGCACCACCAAGCCCTGCATCACGTATGGCCTCCGGGGAATCAGCTACTATTTCTTGGAAGTTGAATGTGCTAAAATGGATCTTCACAGTGGAGTGTATGGCGGTACTGTTCATGAGGGTATGTATTTTACTTATTTGACTAAATAAACACCCACTCTATATAGATACTGCTTTATTGTTAACTATTAGGTAAATAGGTACCAAGATATAACAAACCGGCCAAGTGCGAGTCGGACTCGAGCAAAAAAATCACGTATGTTGTATGGGAGCTCCTTAAATATTAATTTTATTCGGTTTTTTAGTATTGGACGTTCTAGCGGCAAGAGAAATACATCATCTGCGAAACTTTCAACTATTACGGTTCATGAGCTACAGCCTGGTGACAGACGGACAGACAGACAGACGGACGGACGGACGGACGGATAGTGGAGTCTTAGTAATAGGGTCCCGTTTTCCCCCTTCAATTCTAAAAAGAATAAAAGGAAAAACCTGTTATTGCAGTATGAGTGACGTTTTGTAGTGTACCTATGCGCCAATAAATAACGTATATTTTCCGAGTTATGACTCAATTATGGGTACCTAAGAGTATTGTATTCAGCACTATAACGGGCAAAGGTATTGTGTTAATAAGAACATTCCAGGAGTGTTGCGTAGTAAATAATACAAGTAAATTGACTATTCATTCTTGAAGAAAATACCTAAGAATGGTCTGTTAAGAATAAAAAAATATATAATGACTAGCTTCTGCCCGCGACTCCGTCCGCGTGGACTTCGTTTATATCGCAGCTCCGTATAAACTTCCACCCCCCATTTTAGGGGAGTGGGGGGTTAGAAGGAGCCAAAAAGTAGAGTGCTCCATCCCTTCAACTATCTCCACTTAAAAATCACGTCAATTCGTCGCTCCGTTTTGCCGTGAAAGACGGACAAACACACACATACACTTTCCCATTTATAATATTAGTATGGATTTTGAAGTTCTGCTAGGTACATTAAATTACATATTTAACATTATCTATCTACCTAACGTCAGGACAAACATTGCTATCTAGTTACGTCATGTATTAGGTACATATTCATATCAGCGAGCTCTGCATATATGCTATCTGCCATATATCGTTATATTCGTAATACAGCCAGCACGCGTGCCTATCGGTGGAAGTTAATCCGATAAAGTACTTATCTACTGTTTCCAGGGAGCACCGTGATTTTATTACAATGTTTAATGTTCTGTTATTTAGTCGAATATTTACAGCAACTGTCCCACAAATCAATTTTCAATCATTAAAATGTGGTGATTGTTTTATATTAACGTGTTGAGGGAAAATATAACAATTTCGTCTAATATAGCTGTGGGGTAGTGCAACTATCTGCGAGACAATAAAATCTACCCTACTGTTCATATTTCCAAAGTTAAAGCAACATCTACAAAGCAAAATCCGAATTTGTAAAACATAAGATCGGCTTAATACTGCTGTGGTCACACTGCACCGCATCTCCGGGCGGAGGTGCGGAGCTCGTTGTATGCAAGTATCTCAGTTTGTATATAAATTCCGTATGATAAGAAACACTGCACCGCACCTCCGTCCGGCGAAATTTGTATGCAGCTCCGCACCTCCGTCCGGAGATGCGGCGCAGTGTGACATCCGCCTGACTTGAAAAAGCACCTTCTATCATCCTCATATTTTTAAAAGTTGGTTGAAGGCGCAAGGTACTTATGACACTATAAAAACGATAATTTATCTTCGGACATCAGGTGTGGTACAGTCGGAATCCTATAGTTTGTTAGCAGCCATTTAGCCGAATACATCGTAGCACATAATTATTCTTATGCTCAATGTACACGTATTAAGTTGTTAAGTATTTAACATTAAGCTATTACTAAATTGATTGTTTACACTTAGTTAATTTTTTTTTTTGTTAATTACTTAACTACTTAATACGTGTAAATCGAGCATGCCAGTAATAAAGACGTGTACCGGAATATTTGGCTGGTACGAACTATATGATGCTGACTGTACCTAAATTGTGGACCATTTTAGTCTAGTTGGCAGAGGCCTTGTGTTCGAAGCTAGCCATAACTTAGCATGCTTTGGGACACTTGGGACTAGGTCGATTTGTGCAAGACTGTCCGCTAATAACTATTTATTTCATTACTTGTTTCAGCTATGTCTGATCTCATTTATCTGATGGACCAGCTCGTGGACAAAGACGGTAAAATCTTGATAACGGACATCTACAAATCGGTAGCTCCACTGAACGAAGCCGAAAAGAAGCTCTACACTTGTATTGATTTTGACCCAGAGGCATACAGGTAAATAACTACAACTTGGAAAAGTTGAAAATCCCCCATTTTCATTTCAAAGTTCAATATCTCAAAAACGGCTGAACAGATTCTGATGAAACATAGCTAACAACACTCGGGATAAAATTATCTATGACATGAAAAAAACCGCATTTAAATCTGTTCATCCGTTTGGGAGCCACGATACCACAGACAGATACACAGATACACAGACAGACACATTTAACTTATAACACCCCTCTTTTTTCGTCAGGGGTTAACAAACACCTTGAGAGTACGAAATGGTCGTACGATGTAAATAAAATCCAACTTTCTGTTCCCTTTGCTCTTTTAAAACTGTAAAAGGCACGAAATGAGGCACAATTTGAAGTTCATATTGAATAATTTATGTACCTACTCCTGAATTGAATAGACTCGTTCTTATTATAATTCTCACTAGCTGCTCGTGCCGCTTCGCCCGCCTATTTATTGCAAAGAAAGCCGGCAAACCCGCGGGATATAAAATAGCATACGACCCTCAGGAAGTCCCTTAGACACGCAGGTGAAAAAAAATGGAAATCGGATAAATGCTGTCGGTTATTAACTAAAACATAACTACAAAGACTACACCGATTACTCACAGATTTTATCTCTATCCATACTAATATTATAAATGGGGAAGTGTGTGTGTTAGTTTGTCCGTCTTTCACGGCAAAACGGAGCGACGAATTGACGTGATTCTTTAAGTGGAGATAGTTGAAGGGATGGAGAGTGACATAGGATAGTTTTTATCCCCGAAATCATCCCCTAAGGGGGTGAAATGAAACGAGTTCCACGCGGACGGAGTCGCTAGTAATATATATATCTTACTAATTGAATGCGAAAGTTTGGTTCTTCGTATGTTTGGATGTTTGTTACTCAATCACGCTTAAACGGCTCAACCGATTTGGATGAAATTTCGCATGAATATGGTTTATAGCCTAGATTAAAATAACGGATAGTATTTATCCAGGGTCCACGCAGACGAAGTCGCTGGTGGAAACTAGTAGATTATATATACAAACTCTTACGGCCGTATTCATAAACGCTCTACAAGTTTTTTTTGACTAATTTGGCGTTAAAATTCGTTTGTCTTTCTTTATCTGTCACTTTGACATTTGTGTTTGTCAGAAAGAGACAAAGCACCGTTTATATTGCACAGTCATTTAAAGTATTATGTATAAGAGGGTTAGTTACTACGTGAGTTTTATTTTCCAGGAAAACGATAGGTGCTCCTAAATTGGCTCACAATGGTATCAAGGAACAGCTGCTGATGCATAGGTGGAGGTACCCGAGCTTGTCGTTGCATGGAATCGAAGGTACGAGCATAGAACATTAACTAATAACTTTAAATTTTATTTCAAAATCGACATTAAATATAGGTACAAGGTAGAAAAGAAATTACGTCCCCACTAATTCGTTTATTATTATTTATTAAGTCCTGGAAACGTGCAGCTATCTGTTATGTATCGTTATTATTGTCATTTTTAGGGTTCCGTAAATCCGTAGTCAGCAAGGAACCCTTAGAGTTTCGCCATGTCCGCTTGGCCGTCCGTCCATCTTCGGCTTAGCGCAGTAACCATTAGTACTAGAAAACTGTAATTCGGCATGGGGATATAAATCAATTACGCCGACAAAACAGAAGAATAAAATCTTGAAAAAAATATTTTGTGGGATACCTCCCCCTACATCTAATGTGGGGATGTAATTTATTCTTCTCGTTAAACCCATAGTGTGGGGTATCGTTGGATAGCTTGTTAAAATATTAAGGGTTTCTGCAAACGATTTAACAAATTAGTGAATCGTTTGCGAGATATAAAGAATGTGAAAAATATCGTGACAGTAGTACATATATAGAATTTAAAAGGAAAACTATCACGGCTAAGTAGACATAACAAGTTACCGAGTAATAGTCGACCAACTTAGAATGTACTTAGAAAGGCCAAATTTCGTACAAATTCGGCCGACGCAACCATTTAGTTGGCGCGCGCTTGTCGATGTAACTAAGAAAGACGGGCAACTACGGAACCCTGCGCGTGGCCCGACACCGACACGCACTTGGACGATTTCTTTACTATGAACACTGTGAAAGAGGTTATGTTGGCATAAAAAGTACAATAGATGTCGCTAAGATCTATGTGAATGTTAACTGTTGTAAAGTGACAAAAGAACTACATAGAAGACATGCATGCATTGATTGACAGTAGACGCCCATTAGTCCTAGCGGTACGCAAAAGTATGCTGCATATCGTGTTAAAAGCATGAAAATCGGAGAGATTGATCTTTAGGCCATACGAATCAATTTGACCCGTAGCACAAAAATTTAAAAAATACTAAATGTAAATATTTTCATAATTGCTTTCTTGGGATTAGATATGAGGCTATTACATATCATTTGAGGTATATTTTACAAATAATCATTCATCCGTATCATATCTGGAGGAGCCCACACTTGGTATATTTTGAATATGATTTTTATTTGAATTTAGAACAAGTGACTGGTTTATAATGATGTGATATATTTTCAGAATCGGCTTACTAAGCCCTTCTATTAGATACCACACACGGATAGGTTTCAGACCATTTTTTTTTTCCCATACTAAAAAAAGATGACGTTGTAACTCCTGGGTGAGGACCAAATTCTTGGCCAGTAGTTAGCCTAATTCATTGATGTTAAAAAGTTCCGTTGTGACACGAAAATTAGCCATACATACTGTCCTTTTTTGTTTTTTTTTTTTCGTGCTACGGGTCAAATTGATTCGTAGGGCCTAAAGATCAATAGCTCCGATTTTCTTGCTTTTAACACCATTTTTGCAGCATTTTAATGAATTTCGGGGTGTTCCGCTAGGACTACATAGGCATAATTATATTGCTATTTCTATTGCGTCTGGAATAGTGTCCATAAAAGGGTCAAACGAGAATAATCTGTTGAATAAGCGAGGGAAGCGAACGAAGTTCTTTGTTTCAGCTTGGCCTTTTGCCTGCTTTCATATGTCCGGCTGTTCTATATCGTCGATTCTTTTTCCGATTCCGTAATCACGTTTCCCGAAAACGGCTCTAAAGATTTCGATACAATTTGGAATCATATAAACGGTCGGGGATTTGGAATATGATGGGCGAACAATCGATCTAGCTAGGTCCCGATAATTCGTTTTCTCTATTTTCACTCGAGCAGAGCTCGGTCGCCGAGGTCATCAATAAATACAAATTAATTAATTGATTTCCTTGCTTAACTTATTTAAAAATTGATGATTTCTGTTGGCATGATACCATTCCTCTACAATATGTGATCCTAACAACATAATCAAAATAATATGTTTATCGCTTTAGTTACGTGTGAAAACTAATTTCATCTTTTTATAGTGCTTGTCCGAACGTCTCACATAATTTTCTGGTTTTTATGCACTTTTCGCTGGCGCTGCCATTTCTGAACTAAACGACTGCCTGGCATCATTTTGACATCCTGCCTACAAGCTAATTAGGCTTCTATGTTTTTGTCGTTGCTGCATCTATGTACAAAAATTGTGAGATGTTTGTTACTTTAGTAATACTAATTATTTAGCGTTTTTTATTCTGGAGTTCAGCAGACTTCTATTTAATCTGTTCAGTCATATCAGTTCATTATTATCAGTCATTATTTTAAATATTGGACATCTGTGTGCATTCCAGACATTATTTGAACATTCTCCTTTGTAAGAAGCTCGATGTCTGTTTTTTTCCGTCGCTGGTGAAGGTATATTTAAGTAAGATTTCTAATTGCAGGAGCTGCATTCCAGCCAGGCGCCAAAACGGTGATCCCTGGGAAGGTTATAGGAAAATTCTCTTTGAGGATAGTGCCTAACCAGGAACCGGAAGAAGTCGAAAAACTGGTGTTTGATTTTGTTCATAAAAAGGTTAGCCTAAAGTTTTTTTGGCTAGGTCAACCAGAATCGCCTTTGAAAAATCGAATGCATCGCTTGACGATCTATTCTCCCGATTATTTTATCATCAGAAATGTAAGAGTTAGACTCTTGTTGGTGTAGCCTCCATCCTTCGATGATGAATAACGAGTTTGGTGATGCACAGTGGGCGGAGCGGGGTTCCCCGAACAAGATGAAGATCACTGCGCAGAGCGGGCGCGCCTGGACCGAGGACCCGCACCACCCGCACTACCAGGCCGCCGCGCGCGCCACCAGGCTCATCTACCAGGTACTTTATACCATAAATATTATTCGCTATTTACCTGATTCTATGTAAAGCTGTGTACGAATTTGAGCGGCTCCGCCTGAGGCATGCTCGCCCCGCGCAGCGAGCTTCAATTGGGAGCAATTTGGTGCACATAAACATGCGCGGGCGAGGCAGCGTGCTCGCGGCGAGCCGACTAGGTGCGTCGTTCAAAATAGCGTCGGACACGATGACAGCTGCGGCTGCGTTTAGCGTAATACATCGAATTATTACCAAAAAGAAGAGAAAGTCGCCTCGGTGGTGGATGACACTGTTGTACAAAAATCGTAATTCATTTATAACATATTGGTGCACATTTACTTCACCAAATTACATCGTTCTGTCCGCAGCACGCTCGGATACACGTCCAAATTACGCGAGGCACGCACACTCCCACAAATGAAAGCCCTGAAGGATGTACACTGTACAGTATCCTTCTTATAGTTTCTACGTCGAACAAGCATTAGCGTGATCTGAGGGCACGCCCCCCGCCAAGTGGAGCAAAACAGCGGCACAGCAGCACCATCCTTTTCTCGAAGCAGGCTATTTTGGACCCCCTGTAACTTCGTTGTGGATAAAACTGCATTGTATAAACACGGTATATGTCAAATTTGATTCAATTTGAACGAATAGTTTAAGAATAATAACTAGTCAGAGTTTCTAAATTTTGTCACTCACTCACTGACTGACTGACCGATCATTAAAACTCTAAGGCAGCGAGCAGACATAGAAGCTTCAAATTGAGAATACAATTAGTGTTTATTGAATAATCAAGGAATAACTAAAAAATTTTGCAATTTCGACCCAGTTTTCTAGTTACACCAACTGCATAAATAATGAATGATTGCCAAGTTGCAGAATTTTGATTAGCAAGATAGACTTGGCTCTACGAAATATCTCACAACTTTTTACGATGGAAGAGTTTCGAGACTTTGCCTCTTTTTTACATGGAATGTTTTTTATGGGATCTATCTTACAGGAAGCGACATCTAGCGTGTAACTGCGTTAACTTGTATGTGAAGAAAAACTTGCAGCCAGTTAACTGCTGTCGGTTTTTCAGTTTTAATTCTTTATCAATTGAAACAATTGAAGACAAAAAATGCGCTATAGAGGTCTCGTTAGAGTTTTCCGGGTTTTTTTTTATTCATTTATTTACCAAAAGAACAATACAAAAGAAAAAATTGTACAGCGGACAAAGCCGTAAAGGTTTAACTGCCGCTGTATTCACTCTATAGCTAATTATATATGTATAAATATATATTGCAGTGGTTCTATTTTTACTGAAATTATAAATGATGTTATAGGTTACGTACATTAGATATAGGTACTTAGTTAATTACTAATGGCCATATTCGTAAAGGTTCAACACACTTGTTTTTCGCTAATGTGCCATTAGAAGTCGCTTGTAACTCGCTTTAGTTACTTTGACTTTGACATTTGTTTTCGTATGGATGGAACCAAAGACACATTTCATATAATATCAAAGGCATTTACTTTTTTTTTTAGTTAACACATCATCATATTTAGATAAAACGCTTTCATAGTACGTTTACATTTGTGTGGATTATATTATAACTTATGCTATTGAATTGATAATATCGGCGGGTAGTTGATTAAGAATATTTGGTACCAGGTATTCCCATGTTCGTTTGCCATACACATTTTGACATTTCGGAAGGACAAAACGAGGCATATACACTAATTTCCTAAGGTGTTCCCGTCTAGTCGTTTTTATGAGACTTTCTATTTTATCAATTTCTTCACTAACAATTTCAAGTTTGATTTGGTTATATATATTCATAATCTTACAGTATTTGAATAACTCCTCTTGACCCACATGTTTTTTCTTAAAACTTATTGAAAAGCTTGGTGAATATTCATATCCTTAACTACCTGTCCTGTTACGCGATCTACAGTAATTCGATCGTTTTTCCGCGGATGTGTTGCAACGACTGAGAGTTCATTTAGGAAACATAAAATGCTGCACAACAGGGAGCCTAATATTATTCAATGGATGAGATAATTTCATTTACATTAATATTTTTCGAAGCTGTGGAGATTAACTAGTTTAGTTAGGTACTTACTGATAATTTTCGAGAGCTATGTAGATTGTAGTTAGTAATCATTTATTGATGCATGATAGAGATGTAACTTTGCTGGTCACACTGCGCTTCCCATACGAACAAAGTGTGACGTATTTTCTTCATATATGACAGACGGAGCCCGACATGTCCCGCGAGGGCGGCTCCATCCCGGTGACGATCACGCTGCAGGAGGCGAGCGCGCGCAACGTGCTGCTGCTGCCCATGGGCGCGGGTGACGACATGGCGCACTCGCAGAACGAGAAGATCAACAACAGGAACTACATCGAGGGCGTGAGTACCCGACACCTCACTCTGTAGACGAGCAGGCAGTGTGACAGACGGGGCCCGACATGTCCCGCGAGGGCGGCTCCATCCCGGTGACGATCACGCTGCAGGAGGCGAGCGCGCGCAACGTGCTGCTGCTGCCCATGGGCGCGGGTGACGACATGGCGCACTCGCAGAACGAGAAGATCAACAACAGGAACTACATCGAGGGCGTGAGTACCCGACACCTCACTCTGTAGACGAGCAGGCAGTGTGACAGACGGGGCCCGACATGTCCCGCGAGGGCGGCTCCATCTCGGTGACGATCACGCTGCAGGAGGCGAGCGCGCGCAACGTGCTGCTGCTGCCCATGGGCGCGGGTGACGACATGGCGCACTCGCAGAACGAGAAGATCAACAACAGGAACTACATCGAGGGCGTGAGTACCCGACACCTCACTCTGTAGACGAGCAGGCAGTGTGACAGACGGGGCCCGACATGTCCCGCGAGGGCGGCTCCATCCCGGTGACGATCACGCTGCAGGAGGCGAGCGCGCGCAACGTGCTGCTGCTGCCCATGGGCGCGGGTGACGACATGGCGCACTCGCAGAACGAGAAGATCAACAACAGGAACTACATCGAGGGCGTGAGTACCCGACACCTCACTCTGTAGACGAGCAGGCAGTGTGACAGACGGGGCCCGACATGTCCCGCGAGGGCGGCTCCATCCCGGTGACGATCACGCTGCAGGAGGCGAGCGCGCGCAACGTGCTGCTGCTGCCCATGGGCGCGGGTGACGACATGGCGCACTCGCAGAACGAGAAGATCAACAACAGGAACTACATCGAGGGCGTGAGTACCCGACACCTCACTCTGTAGACGAGCAGGCAGTGTGACAGACGGGGCCCGACATGTCCCGCGAGGGCGGCTCCATCTCGGTGACGATCACGCTGCAGGAGGCGAGCGCGCGCAACGTGCTGCTGCTGCCCATGGGCGCGGGTGACGACATGGCGCACTCGCAGAACGAGAAGATCAACAACAGGAACTACATCGAGGGCGTGAGTACCCGACACCTCACTCTGTAGACGAGCAGGCAGTGTGACAGACGGGGCCCGACATGTCCCGCGAGGGCGGCTCCATCCCGGTGACGATCACGCTGCAGGAGGCGAGCGCGCGCAACGTGCTGCTGCTGCCCATGGGCGCGGGTGACGACATGGCGCACTCGCAGAACGAGAAGATCAACAACAGGAACTACATCGAGGGCGTGAGTACCCGACACCTCACTCTGTAGACGAGCAGGCAGTGTGACAGACGGGGCCCGACATGTCCCGCGAGGGCGGCTCCATCCCGGTGACGATCACGCTGCAGGAGGCGAGCGCGCGCAACGTGCTGCTGCTGCCCATGGGCGCGGGTGACGACATGGCGCACTCGCAGAACGAGAAGATCAACAACAGGAACTACATCGAGGGCGTGAGTACCCGACACCTCACTCTGTAGACGAGCAGGCAGTGTGACAGACGGGGCCCGACATGTCCCGCGAGGGCGGCTCCATCTCGGTGACGATCACGCTGCAGGAGGCGAGCGCGCGCAACGTGCTGCTGCTGCCCATGGGCGCGGGTGACGACATGGCGCACTCGCAGAACGAGAAGATCAACAACAGGAACTACATCGAGGGCGTGAGTACCCGACACCTCACTCTGTAGACGAGCAGGCAGTGTGACAGACGGGGCCCGACATGTCCCGCGAGGGCGGCTCCATCCCGGTGACGATCACGCTGCAGGAGGCGAGCGCGCGCAACGTGCTGCTGCTGCCCATGGGCGCGGGTGACGACATGGCGCACTCGCAGAACGAGAAGATCAACAACAGGAACTACATCGAGGGCGTGAGTACCCGACACCTCACTCTGTAGACGAGCAGGCAGTGTGACAGACGGGGCCCGACATGTCCCGCGAGGGCGGCTCCATCTCGGTGACGATCACGCTGCAGGAGGCGAGCGCGCGCAACGTGCTGCTGCTGCCCATGGGCGCGGGTGACGACATGGCGCACTCGCAGAACGAGAAGATCAACAACAGGAACTACATCGAGGGCGTGAGTACCCGACACCTCACTCTGTAGACGAGCAGGCAGTGTGACAGACGGGGCCCGACATGTCCCGCGAGGGCGGCTCCATCTCGGTGACGATCACGCTGCAGGAGGCGAGCGCGCGCAACGTGCTGCTGCTGCCCATGGGCGCGGGTGACGACATGGCGCACTCGCAGAACGAGAAGATCAACAACAGGAACTACATCGAGGGCGTGAGTACCCGACACCTCACTCTGTAGACGAGCAGGCAGTGTGACAGACGGGGCCCGACATGTCCCGCGAGGGCGGCTCCATCTCGGTGACGATCACGCTGCAGGAGGCGAGCGCGCGCAACGTGCTGCTGCTGCCCATGGGCGCGGGTGACGACATGGCGCACTCGCAGAACGAGAAGATCAACAACAGGAACTACATCGAGGGCGTGAGTACCCGACACCTCACTCTGTAGACGAGCAGGCAGTGTGACAGACGGGGCCCGACATGTCCCGCGAGGGCGGCTCCATCTCGGTGACGATCACGCTGCAGGAGGCGAGCGCGCGCAACGTGCTGCTGCTGCCCATGGGCGCGGGTGACGACATGGCGCACTCGCAGAACGAGAAGATCAACAACAGGAACTACATCGAGGGCGTGAGTACCCGACACCTCACTCTGTAGACGAGCAGGCAGTGTGACAGACGGGGCCCGACATGTCCCGCGAGGGCGGCTCCATCTCGGTGACGATCACGCTGCAGGAGGCGAGCGCGCGCAACGTGCTGCTGCTGCCCATGGGCGCGGGTGACGACATGGCGCACTCGCAGAACGAGAAGATCAACAACAGGAACTACATCGAGGGCGTGAGTACCCGACACCTCACTCTGTAGACGAGCAGGCAGTGTGACAGACGGGGCCCGACATGTCCCGCGAGGGCGGCTCCATCTCGGTGACGATCACGCTGCAGGAGGCGAGCGCGCGCAACGTGCTGCTGCTGCCCATGGGCGCGGGTGACGACATGGCGCACTCGCAGAACGAGAAGATCAACAACAGGAACTACATCGAGGGCGTGAGTACCCGACACCTCACTCTGTAGACGAGCAGGCAGTGTGACAGACGGGGCCCGACATGTCCCGCGAGGGCGGCTCCATCTCGGTGACGATCACGCTGCAGGAGGCGAGCGCGCGCAACGTGCTGCTGCTGCCCATGGGCGCGGGTGACGACATGGCGCACTCGCAGAACGAGAAGATCAACAACAGGAACTACATCGAGGGCGTGAGTACCCGACACCTCACTCTGTAGACGAGCAGGCAGTGTGACAGACGGGGCCCGACATGTCCCGCGAGGGCGGCTCCATCCCGGTGACGATCACGCTGCAGGAGGCGAGCGCGCGCAACGTGCTGCTGCTGCCCATGGGTGCGGGTGACGACATGGCGCACTCGCAGAACGAGAAGATCAACAACAGGAACTACATCGAGGGCGTGAGTACCCGACACCTCACTCTGTAGACGAGCAGGCAGTGTGACAGACGGGGCCCGACATGTCCCGCGAGGGCGGCTCCATCTCGGTGACGATCACGCTGCAGGAGGCGAGCGCGCGCAACGTGCTGCTGCTGCCCATGGGCGCGGGTGACGACATGGCGCACTCGCAGAACGACAAGATCAACAACAGGAACTACATCGAGGGCGTGAGTACCCGACACCTCACTCTGTAGACGAGCAGGCAGTGTGACAGACGGGGCCCGACATGTCCCGCGAGGGCGGCTCCATCCCGGTGACGATCACGCTGCAGGAGGCGAGCGCGCGCAACGTGCTGCTGCTGCCCATGGGCGCGGGTGACGACATGGCGCACTCGCAGAACGAGAAGATCAACAACAGGAACTACATCGAGGGCGTGAGTACCCGACACCTCACTCTGTAGACGAGCAGGCAGTGTGACAGACGGGGCCCGACATGTCCCGCGAGGGCGGCTCCATCTCGGTGACGATCACGCTGCAGGAGGCGAGTGAGCGCAACGTGCTGCTGCTGCCCATGGGCGCGGGTGACGACATGGCGCACTCGCAGAACGAGAAGATCAACAACAGGAACTACATCGAGGGCGTGAGTACCCGACACCTCACTCCGTAGACGAGCAGGCAGTGTGACAGACGGGGCCCGACATGTCCCGCGAGGGCGGCTCCATCTCGGTGACGATCACGCTGCAGGAGGCGAGCGCGCGCAACGTGCTGCTGCTGCCCATGGGCGCGGGTGACGACATGGCGCACTCGCAGAACGAGAAGATCAACAACAGGAACTACATCGAGGGCGTGAGTACCCGACACCTCACTCTGTAGACGAGCAGGCAGTGTGACAGACGGGGCCCGACATGTCCCGCGAGGGCGGCTCCATCTCGGTGACGATCACGCTGCAGGAGGCGAGCGAGCGCAACGTGCTGCTGCTGCCCATGGGCGCGGGTGACGACATGGCGCACTCGCAGAACGACAAGATCAACAACAGGAACTATACATCGAGGGCGTGAGTACCCGACACCTCACTCTGTAGACGAGCAGGCAGTGTGACAGACGGGGCCCGACATGTCCCGCGAGGGCGGCTCCATCCCGGTGACGATCACGCTGCAGGAGGCGAGCGCGCGCAACGTGCTGCTGCTGCCCATGGGCGCGGGTGACCACATGGCGCACTCGCAGAACGAGAAGATCAACAACAGGAACTACATCGAGGGCGTGAGTACCCGACACCTCACTCTGTAGACGAGCAGGCAGTGTGACAGACGGGGCCCGACATGTCCCGCGAGGGCGGCTCCATCTCGGTGACGATCACGCTGCAGGAGGCGAGCGAGCGCAACGTGCTGCTGCTGCCCATGGGCGCGGGTGACGACATGGCGCACTCGCAGAACGACAAGATCAACAACAGGAACTATACATCGAGGGCGTGAGTACCCGACACCTCACTCTGTAGACGAGCAGGCAGTGTGACAGACGGGGCCCGACATGTCCCGCGAGGGCGGCTCCATCCCGGTGACGATCACGCTGCAGGAGGCGAGCGCGCGCAACGTGCTGCTGCTGCCCATGGGCGCGGGTGACCACATGGCGCACTCGCAGAACGAGAAGATCAACAACAGGAACTACATCGAGGGCGTGAGTACCCGACACCTCACTCTGTAGACGAGCAGGCAGTGTGACAGACGGGGCCCGACATGTCCCGCGAGGGCGGCTCCATCTCGGTGACGATCACGCTGCAGGAGGCGAGCGAGCGCAACGTGCTGCTGCTGCCCATGGGCGCGGGTGACGACATGGCGCACTCGCAGAACGAGAAGATCAACAACAGGAACTACATCGAGGGCGTGAGCAACCGACACCTCACTCTGTAGACGAGGCGTCAGTGTGACAGACGCGGCCGGACTCTCTGAGCATTTTTTATTAGAATTCGATGGTATATTAAGATATTTGAAATAAATATGGAAAAAATATGGCATCAGAAATTAAATTAACTTTAACGATAATGCGATAAAGGGACTGGACTCGGATAATCATCCACATCACTAAGATATTTTCCAAAAAGAAATTGTTTTGGAGTAGCTTTTTGTCATTAAGACTCTATTTTAATGTAATTAATTTTAACTACAATGAAAGAATTCTTCAGATGATAGACGCAGCCATCAGATTTATCCCTGCGTTAAAGTTGTTTTTAAACGGTATTGAATGAAACATACATTTATTTCTTTGTTCGCAGATTAAGTTGTTTGCCGCTTACCTGTACGAGGTTGGTAAACTCCCTAAGTAAAAGAGCAAGGTAGTCATCCATTACATAAAGTGAATAGTTTTTCGCATAATAAAAGAAAAAGTACATTTTATATTATTGTATACACAGCATAATAAACAAAGGTAATAATCAAATGGTGCCTTAGCATAATAATTTAATAATAATCGCTATTGAATTCATATGTATTTTGTTATATAGGCTTAGAGCAAACTTTTTTGCAAACTATTAGTCAAGATTTTATTTTGAGTAGGTTAGTTTTTTTAATAAACCGATATAAGAATATAAAAAAAATTGTTTTTTTACACCCTGACACGAAAAAAGATGGGTGTTATAAGTTTAACGTGTCTGTCTGTGTATCTGTGTATCTGTCTGTGGTATCGTAGCTCCCAAATAGATGGACCGATTGGAATGCGGTTTTGTGTCATAGATAATTTTATCCCGAGTGTTCTGAGCCATGTTTCATCAAAATCTGTTCAGCCTTTTTTGAGATATCGGACTTTGAAATGAAAATGTCGGGAGTTTTTCAACTTGTCTAAGTTGTAGTTATTTTATCAATCGTTCATTACTTACTTAATTAGTCATGTAGAACACCCTAACAAACCTCAATCTAATTATTAGTTTTACTATTCATAAACGTTTTAAGAATAGGGATTATCTGGAGGGAACAAAATTGTAGGTAATTTTTTTAAATATACTTTGTACAGGTCTAATTAATAAGTTTCTGTCAAAAATATCATTTTTGCTACAAGCTGTTATTGCCGACTTTACTTTTCTGTATACCATAATCAACTACTCACTGAGATAATTAAAACTCAACGGGGTTACACATCGGTTAAGTACTGAATTCCCATGGCCACCTGCTGTCTTCATCATCAGATCAGCTCGATCGTACCATAATATTGAATTGTCATCCAAAATATACTAATACCCAAAATTTCAGCTCAATCGGATAACGGAACTGACTGAAAAATGGATTGCACATTTTGGATTGAAAAATGGATTGCAAATTTTGACGACGAACAGGTCAAAACGATACGAACAGGTCAAGTTAATATAAAGCTTGTAAAAATAGGGGGCATAAAACTTACTCATAAATATGTCCCATCGCTTTTATGATAGCGGATTAACGTTTTGGTACATATTAAAGAGAAGATTAAAGCAATGATACATATTTTTGCACTTGACTGTACCTACCCTTTTTTCTCAAACTAGACGAAGATGCGACAGTCATGACGAATTCATCTTGGAATCAAAAATCGACAGCCATCTCCGAAAAAGGCCACGTCCACCATGGTGGAATCTTTTGGTATAATTGAAGTTTCAAGTTATATAATAGTACATTTTACAACTAGTGTGAAAAGAATGTCTTTTTACCACTAGTACCGAGGTATCTTGCCACGAGCTGAAAGCGAGTGGCAAGACTCGGTACGAGTGGTAAAAGACATTTCACACGTGTTGTAAACGACGTTTTTTAATACAATTGCGAAAAATAATAAATTAATATATCATTGCGATAAAATATGCTTGCTTCGAAGTTGTTTTTGAACGAACCCATACTTTACAAATGACACTGACAGTGACAACATACTATTGGAATCAGCGCCATCGGGTAAAAAATCTAATATAAAATTACTGCGTTTCGAAAGTATAGTTTGGAACTAAAAAGTAAAAAGCACTAGTTCGAGAAATTGAGCTTCTCGTACGCTACGCAGCCACAAAAAGTACCACTTTTTGAGCAACTGTGTTAAAAAATATATATTATAAGAACGTATGTAGTGTTCATTGTATATAGAACTCCAAATGGTACGTGTAATAAAACACGCGGCTGCTGCGTGGTCAGTTCCTTTCGGTTTTGAACTTGGCTGGACACGGTGCCGCGTGTCTAGATTTGAACCCAACCCAAATTATGGACTTATTATAATACGCCTAAGGTCTCGGTTGGCTGTCCGCCGTGTAAATGAATGGTGCCCGCACCTAACTGTTGTTTGTCCGAACGATATCATTCATGAGGCATGTAGTGTCCGGCACAATTGAGAGCACGCCTTAATCCGAAGTATCCTTTGTAATAAACGTTATCAATTCATCCGTTCGATGACCTGATGAGGTGAAATTCGTATTTAATTTCAATCGATCTGACTACCTTTCAAAACCGACCCAGTTGTGTGGTTTTATTGGCGTCATGTGCCATTATGCCCCTCACAATGATCACATTTTATTAAACTTAGATTACTGATATCTTTGTTTTGTTGCTAAGGGCCACCCAAGTTCAAATCAAAATATTTCGATTAATTGAAAAACAAGTAGAAAACGTGAATTCATTATTATTCACGGCCAGAAAAACTACAATGATTAGAATTTATTCTTAAATTTCCTTTGCTAAGTAATGAGACGAAATGCGGTCAGACAGCTTTTTGAAAAATAACTGCTTGAAATAGCAGATCAAAGGGGATTAAGAGGATCGGGATCTCAAAGGAGCAACCGCCTTAAATGTGTAAATTTATTTGGCTCTTATTGATTTCTGAATGAAGCCAAATGTGAAGTGAAAAATATTTTGAGCGTAACGAGAGATTTAGTCATTGGGTACACCCAAGAAGGAAATAATTTTATTTAGCTACTGAGTGACACGTACTGGTTTTCTCACCTTTTATGAACAGCATTGAAATTCCTCATTTGAGGGCAACTATATCTCTTTTCTGAATAGCAGGATCAGCGAAGAAAAGTACAACATTGATGCCCCATTCGAGTGCAACAATGTCTCTTTTCTGTATAGCAGGATCAGGGAAGAAAATTACAACTTTGTTCCCCCGTGCGATTGCAACTGTGCCTCTTTTCTGAATAGCAGGATCAGGGAAGAAAAGTACAACTTTGATCTCCCATTCGAGGGCAACAATGTCTCTTTTCTGAATAGCAGGATCAGGGAAGAAAAGTACAACTTTGATCCCTCATTCGAGGGCAACAATGTCTCTTTACTTGATAGCAGGATCAGGGAAGAAAAGTACAACTTTGATCCCCCATTCGAGGGCAAAAAATACTCTTTTCGGAATAGCAGGATCAGGGAAGAAAAGGACACCTTTGATCCCTCATGCAAGGGCAACAATTTCTCTTTTCTAAATAGCAGTATCTGTCTGTCTGCAGTTTAGCTCAGTGACCCTTATTACTAGAAAACTGTATATTACAACGTTGGCATGTGCTGTAAAGATTCCTTATTCGGCGTTGGAATTAAAATTAGTTAATTAAATTGTATAGACTAATATTACGCCACGCTAATTTCACGCCGGTCAAATTTATTTGCTTTGCTCTCAAAATGGATTTAACTCCTTAAATTATGTTAACTCCTTAAATTATTTAACTCCTTGTACAGCTTAGGGAAGCGTGTGATGGGTCTGTAGTTTTTCGCTTCCGTTGTACTACCGGACTTATACAGCAGGGAGGTGATACCGGTTGTTAAGAAAGTTGGCAGGGAACCCAGGTCAAGGCCTTGCTGGAACTGTGCTGCCAGACGCTGGTTATTATTATTATTAAAATATCTATCGGATCTTAATAGTACATTGTGATCCAAGTGAGGTATGTTGATAATTACACCAGATTCGGGATTATCACGCGAGCCGAACATGTAATTATCAAAGATCATAAGATGAACATTTTATATGCCTGCCAAGTTAGGTTTTTACGCACATATTGTACACATCGCCAAAAATTTCCAGTGGCGTCCATTCTATTTATCACTTTTCTAGTCACCACGAGTCAACATTTTTGTTAATAACCAAACACGGATTAACAATGTTTACAAATATCTGTGAATTAACCTATAATGGCGCGCAACAGTTTTTTTCGTGAATATTACGCACTCGCGCATGTGTTAAGCAAGACTTAGATGACATCTCTAAACAGCCAATACCAAATAAAAACATTTTTTTAAAATGTTGTCTTTATTAATTCATGTAAAATGTTATCAAAAGTGAATAGTTTTACTAAATGAAACGTACCCAAAAAGAAATAGTTAATTAACTAACAAAAAGGATTTAATTTGATTAGTCGAGTGAGAATCCATTTGCCGTGAATTAAAAAAAAGCTGTACTTTCTGTACAACCCGGTGAATTTAAGAATGCACCGTGTTCATGTATACATCTTGCTGCAAGGCGCCAACGTGACTTAATCGGGATATAACCATAACACACAAGTGTCGTAATATTATAAAACACGCATGTTTAATATACAGAATTTAAATCCAAAACGCGACACATAAGAGGTACGAGGGCTGTTCTGAAAGTTGTCAGCAGCTCCGGCTCTACTCATGTGATTACAATATCATTTATACCATTGTGAGGGATATTTCTAAATATCTCTTTTTTATAAATTAATGCCAATAGTTTTTTTATTATATATTTTTAACTGAAAGCTGTTTTGTATGGAGTTAAGAATTGTTACCTACGAAAATGAATTACCTACGTATTGAAATCTTTGAAAATCGATCTTAAATTTACCCGGGACTAAGGACTAATTATTCTGTTTCTTTTGCTATTTCCCATGTACTTATAAATCAATGAATAAAGTTATAAGTAAAATTTCTTTATATCAGAAATTTTTACTTTTTGTGACTGACTCATTGTTGACGCCTATCAAATCATAATAATGTTTACTTAATCAAAACGATTTATACGTCAAAAAACCGTCGAGATTCGTAATTAGCAGCACCCAAAAAAACTAATTGTTTTTTTAACAAACTGTTTATTAAATGACAGCACATATGGAATATCAATTACTGATTTTAATGACTGATGGTTCGGCTTCGACGCTTCGAAAACTTAGCGTTTACACCACTTCAATAAGTTCTGAAATATCCCCCACAATGGTATAAATAATATTGTAATCGCATTAATAGAGCCGGAGCAGCTAACAACTTTCGGAACAGCCCTCGTATGTTACGAGCAAATGTGTTGAAAAACTAATTTTCAACAAAAGGATTTGTACCTCGCAAAATGTGTTGAAAAATGTCGCATGATGGCTCTCTTATCACGCTCATCTGCGGCTCGCGTGATTATTCCGCCTCTGATGTAATTATCAATATACCTCACTTGTACCACAATATAACTATAATAATAGTTAGTTGTATTTATCCTGTTTATGTTTTCCTAAATGCCATACGATTAAAAAATAATAGTTGTACTATATCTATTTGACCAGCAAACCCTATATTTTCGCGCCTTCTCCTCAAAAAACATTACCCCTTTTGTAAAGGATAGCTTTTCTTTAATGAACCATAGGTGGGCACCGTGTCTGTTATGTAATTTAGGTATCGATGAAGTATATTTTGAAATGTGCGCAGGAATTGCACGAACTTAGGCACTTGTCCCACCAAGAGCGAGGAAGCTATTAGCTATCGGCGGTTTTCTCGCCCAAGACACGAACAAAAGATAATCGCTCCCGTGTAAATAAAAGAGAGATATATTTATAGTTCATCGCTGGCTGTTCACACTGCCGGCTAGTACTCTCTCTTCATTAGTTGATCGCAGCGATAAAAGCTATCAACGATAAAACTCGCCCAGCTGTACTCGGCGATGTTCGCTTGGCGATCAGAGCGATCATTCTACCGTACAACTGAGCGAGAGGTGCGAGTAATCACCCGTCGCACTCGAACACTCGCTATAGCCGAGCGACAAAACTATTCAAACTAAACACTCGCTTCTCGCCGCTCGCCCACTCGTTTCTAGTGCTAGGTAGTCGTTTATCGCTCCTCGCCGGCGGTGAAACAAGTGCCTTACTCGTTTCATGCGGTGTCAATTTACCATTTAGGTATATTTATACGCACGAAGCGATTTGGAAACGGTCCGATCTAGCTCCATCTACAGGGAGTCAATCAGCCAAACAGAGAGCAATTTTTCACGCAACGTCAATTAAATCTTCCCCTTTTCAAGAACCTGATTAAAGCGAATCAGCTTTGATAGAAAAAACTTAGTTTCCAGTAGTTAGTTACGCAGTAAAACTGCGGGTAAATTTCATTTACCAGTAATCAACCTTACTTATCAGTACCTACTTGACATTTTCATATTCTGAAATACATTTTAAATGTACCTACTTATTGTTCGAAAATTACTTAGTACGCACGCCTGTTGGGTGCGTCTGCACAGATAACTAGGTACTTTGATAACTATATTGACATGCGATCTGCAAGTGATATACAGTCAGTGTAAAAATATGGGTGCATACAACTTACTCATAAATATGTCCCATAACTCTTATGTCAGCGGATTAAGGTTTTGATACTTATTTATGAGAGGATGTTATCGATACACATTTTTTCACTTGACTGTACATCGATGTTGACACTACACATTGTACAGTGAGCATCATAAACATGTAGGACATTTTTCGACCTTATTTCTAAGCAATAAGACCTACCGAATGTATACATATTTATGATGCTATTTGTACAAAGCCATTATGAACCACTTTTAGTTTATCGGTTCCATGTTGATACGTATCCTGCATGTGTAATTAAATCACGCATACATACTGAGACAACTATTTGAACTTCTTTGCTTCACTATCATTACTTACCCGCAAGTGCTATGAATAATTTAAGACATTCCTAGTGCTCTGTGTGCTGTCCGCGCTAAGCGATCCATTATATGCCAGATACAGTTAGGCAGCTAGTAGTAAAGTAATTGTTAAGATTTTATCGCACAATGAAGATTAATTTGGGAGATTCTACGTGGGCGGTGCAAAAACTTAACGTTTTGTCCGGTTTACTTTACCTGGTTGAGTTGTCAGAAGCGGCTCTGCAAACGCATACCTGCCAGTTTAACAACACTAACATAAAAGAGGATAGCGACAGGCCCCCATTCAGTCAGGCTTCGAGTCTCAACACACGTCGACGTAGCGTGCCGCTGGCCGCACGATACTTTGCTCGAAAATCTTTTAAATCTCTTAGTCTTTTAATTCAGTTACCTGTATGTGGTAACCTTCAGAGAAACATCAGTTAAACACCAAGAGGGCGAAGTTTTCAAATATCCCAGTTGTGTTTGTCTTAAGTATTTCACAGACGGTGAGTTAAGTTATTTTTATTTAATCATCTTTATATATTTTCCTTCTGCCGACGACATTGACACTGCGAGCGGTTGTCTGACGATTGTATTACAATTAAAATGTACTCATCATCCTCCTAGCGTTATTCCCGGTTGCGCCCTAAACAAGCCCGGGGCCCGCTTACACACCTACTATTTATGACAGTTAATTATGTAAATATTGATTATAAATATTCAATTTAAAATTTAGGTATACTTTAATGTACAGTACGTATAGCACTCTCACATTTAAACAATCGCTAAAATAGATAGGAGGGCGCTCTTTCCACATAATAACTACTATTGTTTAACCTGGTTTGGCTGCACATGAATTAACTGCATGTTGGGTCCACTTGTGTAATACATAGGTAAGTATACATATGGCTGTGTGTGTTAGCGTTCGCTGCCACCGATCATCATGCACGCTTTCTAATTTACTCTGACGAATGTTTACCTATCTAAAACAAACCGCTACAAAATAAAACCTGTAGAAACATCTGTAAACTGTTATAAGACAATATAGTAGCTGTTAATAGTTTTTGATAATGTAAGATCTGCACACAAAACTGTACTTACCAGTTTTTCAATACTGGTACTCCTACTGTCGCCTCAAATCAAACATGAAAATATCCACTAATATCTACGATTCGGCTACAGTGTCCGCTGACCAGGAAAACTTACATAAATACATTTTAAGGCTTAAAAAACCCCCTTTAAGATTTTTTTCCACTAGGTACGAACTATGTGAATAAACATAGGTACTTACCTCGTTACTTACCATAAGTATAAATGTAGTTTTATCTACCTACACACTACTTACAGTAGTAGTTTTTCCGCTCCGCTACCTTAACAAACATAATTCACTTGTCACTTGCATATGCGGGGTCACCTACGCACAGCTTTGGATATTGATAAATACTCTTTTTCGCCTTATTACAATGGAATAAGGTGCAACAGTGTTAACATCTATGAAGTCGACTGTACAGTCACCAGCATTAGTCTTAAGAAAGGCAGCAACAATATCTGACACATCCTAACGGCCCTAGAAATAAAATCGTGTCAGATATTTATGCGCGCGTTGTTATAGCAGATATTGTAAATGCTGTTGGCATTTCAAGGTTCTAATGTCGACTCCTGTATCGAGCGCTGCATTCTCAAGAACTGCTGGTGTTGTAGGTTCTTCATGAAGGTGCTCCAGTGCCAAATGTGACACTTCATACCTACCAACTTTTACAACCTTCTTTGTCTGTATTTTTACCCGTGTCTTGTGTACAATAAAGTATTCACATACAAACCTGTGCAGGCAGCTCAATCCCGTTAAGGCATCCGTTCGTCTTGCAGTTTCATACTTGCTGGTATGAGTCAAACGGTTAAACTTACCCGCACGTCCCTTAACATAACGTGCTAGAGAAACGACTTTTGTTTAAGTAAGGTAAATGTGCTCGATGTTGTACTAGTAGATGGCATAGGCACTCTTATGTCGAAGCAATATGGGTTAAATTCGAACTAAGATGATTTTAAGCCATGTCACTTTTACATACAGTGCCTAATGCCATATACTAGTACAGCGTCGAGCACTCGGAGGTTTACCTTATACGAATTAATCTTAAATTCATAATACAATAGAATATTTATACCGGCCAAAAGAAGTAGCATTTTCAGGTTTCAGCGTTAGGAGTCCAGTCCATTTTTCGCCTATTAGTTAGTACCTCAGTACCCCGCGGTTGCTACTCGTACTGTTGAGTGGCGTGACGTATAATTGATATTCCGGTAACGCAGCTCTGTCCGTGGAGGATCTTATGCAAACGTTACGTGTGCCTGGCCTCGTTGTTTCAGAAAAACCATCCGCCTTGAGAGAATTCGACACTCTTGTGTGGGAATAATAAACATTTACATAAAACCCCGCAACACATTTGAAACGGTTAGAGACAGTTACGTATAGCAGTTTAATGCTAATCTACTCGGAAAATCCTTTGACCTTTGGAAAATTCGTACTCAGACAAGTTATGTTATCATGTTATAGCCTCAGTAGCCTGGTCTCTATTACCTAATCAAAAGTTGGGGATCCTGTTGTTTTAACAAATTTATTTTGGTCAAATTTCATTTCCCAAACAAATTTTAGCAACTATTTTGTTTACCAATGCAAACTTTGGCACAATTACGAATATTTTCATTACGTCAAATTTTCATTCAGCAAAATATTATTACGAAAAATTACATTATGGCATGTGGTCTTTTAGCAAATGCTTTAATTAGGTAAAAAAACATTAGACAATCAACATTTCGTCAAGTTAATATTATGGCAAAATATAAATAGACAAATTACATCACAATTGTTTGGGTTATGACATTTTACCAAAATACTATTAATAAAACGGCACGGTCACTTAAATAAATAAAAAATGCACGGTTAAGTAGGTCGGTAGGCAAAGGCGTTAAATTAGGTTAGGGCAGCGAAAAAAGGGGGGCTCGGGGGGCGAAGCCTCCTAAAGCAGTAAAAAAACAAACAATCGTAACAATGTTATTATTTGGTAGGCTAGGTTAGGGTTGGCTTGTGTCCCTTAGAGCGGAAATAGGCACTCCGCGAAGCGGGGTGACGTCTACACGCTGGCGGTTAGGTTAGAATTGTGACTTCTACACAAATTAATTTTCCCTACCCACATAACAAAAAAGTTGTTATTTTATTGTGTATCTTATACACCATTGAAATAAAGATGCAAATGATTTGTCATTGACGAGTTCCTCTGCTGATTAACCGACGTAATAGAAATGGTCAATTAAATATTGACGATACAAATAATTTGCCTTATTTTGTTTTGGTTAAAACATATTATGCCAACTAACATATTTGACTGAATGAAATTTGGTCAAAGTACCAGTTGGTAAACGAGATATTGCCTAAACATGAATATGCCAAACATAAGGTTTGCTATTATTTGTCGTGTGTTAATTTGGCAAACGATTATTTGGCAAATAAAATTCTACGAAAAATGTTTGGGGAAGTGCTAATTTGTCAAAAAAATTTTGGTAAAACAAAGGTAACCCCACAAGTTGCCTTAGCTGCTCAAACCCCTCATAAGGCGCATAGTAATCTTATTTCAAATTATTTTTGCACGGCACATTGCATTTGTTATTGCACGGTGAAGAGGTGCAGTGATGACAACATCCGTGGGTTCTTTAAAATAAACTGCTTCTTAGAATAACATTGACACTGTTTACGGTGCGGTCCGGCATTGTGTAATATATGTGCCGGTTGTGACGCGGCGAACTTTCTCTGCGCAGACGCAGGCGGCTCGGATCGCTCTCGCCGGGAAATCCGTTTGTTTCATTCAGATTGTATCTTTGCCTCAGAGCGGGATTTCCTCTGACGTACAATTGCCCTTATCGGAGGAAACCACTCGGCCAATCTTGCAGGGTTGTCTATACAATTTATTAATATAATACCATGTAATAGAAGTGTTATATTATCAACGCATACAAATGATGAGGTATATTTAGTTGAGATGGGCGCTACATATTTGCACCGGGTTACCTATTCTCCAAAATAAATTGATTTTATTTAACATATGGCACGATACATGATAATTTAGTTCAAGCCTACTCGTACACAAGTAGGCCTACAAGGTCAAGCAACAACTATGATTATGCCTTCTAATAACCTAGTGATGGATTTGTTATTGTTCATCAGCATTATAGTAAACTGAATGAAAGTATATTGGTTTAAACTTTCACGATTCACGCACTATATTTTTACTAAACCTCAAAGAGGTAAAATAAGTTAATTATATGTGCTGAAGTCTCGTTTACATAGTAAATAGTTAGTCCGAAATCTAGCCATTAATGGCTTTAGCTTGAAGATCAGAATGATCGTAGATCATGAAACTCTACGATACATAAATCAAATTACTTGAACCTTTCAATAAAAAAAAATTAAAAAAAATACACCTCTGTTGACGGGATACGACCGGACGGGTTGACGAGTTGGCCGTCCCATGATAGACGTGATGACAAATCCGCAACTCGAGTGCCGGATACGCCGATGGGCGTCCAATTGAGCTTTATGCCGATGGGCGCACCATTTGCAGTGTTTGTAGAAGCGTCGGCATCGCGCTCGTCGTCGTCGGCAGCACTCCTGACGCTCGGCATAATAGAGCATTACTATCTTCAATACGTTGTACATACCTGTTGAAATATTTTTCCTAGAGTTGGTCATTTATATAATTCAAATAATCTAAAATAGACTTGGGAGTCCTGCTGAGTTATTAATTACTTAATGAAGTCATGATCCAGCAATGTCCTTAGTATTGGGCATGTGTAACTTATGCCAATTAATGGTTTTGTTTTCTTTAAAACCGATCGCGGTTTGTTTAAACCTGTCGCACAAATTATCACCAAAGCGTGAACGACTGCGACGGTCTCGCATCGATAACGATTCAATGTGCTTCGGTGAACTGTGGGTACCTAAAGTAAAAATAATAATATAAACTACATTTGCGTTGAAGTAAATAGGTTTCTCTTGTACACGAGTACCTACTTACTTACCAATCGCCTAGAGTTTCAAATAGTTTTCTAATAAAGCGGGATCCACTTGAGCTTTTAATTATTAGAAAAAATATGTTTTTTTACCCCGCGCGTTTGAACGAGTACTGATAAAATATGCTTGTAACTCAATAAATAATAATTTTAGCGTAATGAAAGTTATTATAAAAAAGATAGGTAATTTTATAAGCTTCCTAAAAAATATAGATTTTGTTGGTGTACACTAATAAATAACCAAGTAATTATAAATTTTGTGAATTTCGCACCAATTAACTTTCACCACGCTCGTCTCTGCTAGCGATCGCTGGCGTCACGTCGCGCCTTTAGAAACTCTTTTTTTGTTTTCTGAGTAATTATACGACTCAGACGGTCATGATACGCACCTAGAGCAGTAAAATAAAGGCCACCTCAGGAACTTTGTAGCCCGAGCCGAAGGCGAGGCGAGTGCACTGAAGCGTACTTTTTCACCCCCCACACACAATTTTACGTCTTTTGGCTGACAAGGCAGATTGTTATTACCAATTAACGCCCGGTTGATGTAAAATTAGTCTAGTTCCTAGTATTAAGTTAAAAATAATGAATAAATCAATGAACGCAAGCAGCTTTATTAGACAACTAGCTTCCGCCCGCGACTTGTTCAGCGTGGACCCGGGATAAACTGATCACCTAACTGACCTATATTTTAATCCAGGCTATAAACTATCTTCGTACAAAATTACATCCAAATCAGTTTAGCCGTTTAAACGTGGTTGAGTAACAAACATCTAAACATCAAACACCCAAACTTTCGCATTTATAATATTAGTAGGACTAGTTTTTGCCCGAGGTTACCTGTGTTGTACTTTGACTTGTACTTTCCAAATCTGACTTGTTTTGGTTATGTATTTCCTCGCAAAAGAGAAGTGAAAAACAGCTATAGGAAAAGCGGCAGAGAGATTTGTAACTGAAACGTTGCACGCACCGAGTGTGTGTCCGCTTGGTGAGTGTTTGAGTCTTGTATGTGATAGAGTAAGGGGAGTGTCTGGCCGCGTTGGCTTGCCGTACGGACCTTTGGCCCTAAGGTTCATTTGTAAAACACTCGGCGGGTATGGTGTCTAACAGCGCTCCCTGAAGGGACGCTACAGACCTTCGTCCCTATACGGAGAGCTCGGCCTGCCGCCTCGCTTACCATGCCGCTCTCTTTCGGGTCTTCGGCCCTCAAGTTGTCCGCGCAGGCTCGCGTGAAGAGCGCGCTCTGAAGGGACGCTTCAGACCTGCGGCCCTACGCAGAGTTCGGCCTGCCTCCTCGCGTGCATGTTCACTGGAGGGTCGCTTCCGGCCTTTGGCCCTCCGAATCACGTAGAGAGCGCGCTCTGAAGGGACGGTTCGGGCCTTGCTCTTAGATTCGCTGGTAAGACACTTAGGAGTAACAAAGTGTCCGCGTGGGCCCGCCTTTCAGGCTTTTGCTGCTTTTTCGGACCTTCGGCTCTCAGGTTTGCTTGTAGGACACAGGAGTACTAAAGAGTCCACGTGGACCCGCCCTTTGGGCCTTTGGCCCTTTGGCTTGCGTCGAGAGCCCATTCTGAAGGAACGATTCGGGCTTTTGGTCCTACGCAGAGCCTGGCCTGCGGCCTCGCGTGCCATGCTGCTCTCCTTCGGGCCTTCGGCCCTCAGGTTTGCTTGTAGGTCACTTAAGAGTAGTAAAGTGTCCACGTAGGCCCACCCTTTGGGCCTTTGGCCCTCTGGCTTGCGTAGACAGCCCGCTTTGAAGGTTTGCTTCGGTCCTTCGGCCCTCAGGTTTGTTTGTAATGCACTTAGGAGTAGTAAAATGTCTGCGTGAGCTCGCCCTTCGGGGTCTTTGGCCTTAGTACTCGCGTGAAGAGCACGCTCTTAGGGATGCTCCGGGCCTTTGGCCCCGCGAGCCTCACCGCTCGCCTTCGGGCCGTGTTGGTCTGTTCGAACTTGTTGCCTGCAAAACTGCTACTACCAAGCTATATATAAAAATATTTATACGCATCTCCAGAGAAAAAATATGTTTACATATAGCTGTTGCTAGAAAGGTAATGTAACGAATCACCACGTGCAAATGTCTTCAAATTCAACCGCAACTTGCACTCAAATGAAATGAAGTATGCGCGGGCGTGGGGTACGGCAAGAGCGGCCTTGTTCCGAGTTTGGCTCCTAGTCCGCGGGCTGGATTTTGGCGAAAGCTTGCGACCTACAGTCAAAGAAGTTATGAATTTAAAATGCCTCTTTATTGAAACATATTTATCTGTCTAGGGTTCTGTACGACACACAGTAACTGAAACCCAGTATTTATTAATTCGGCTACAGGAACACACAGGAAGGCGTGGCGAGAGCTTATGAAGGCCTAAAGGGGATGCCTTGATTTAAGTCGTACACGCCCCTTAGACAGACACGCTGATGCCTTCCGCCCACGAGAAAAAAAGATGTAACACTTTTCGGGAATCGCTGTTGTGGACTCGATAAATATCTAAGTTGGTGAAGTTTTATTAAAATTTCATAAAGTGAGATTTTAGATGAGATAAAATACTATTAACTTGATTGTGTCGTAAAATAATGCATCGTTTGAGTAGGCTGAGTAAAAAAAGGAAAATACAGACCAAACTTTGGTTTTTTTTATCGAGGAAATTTTAAGCAATCATGCATCGATAAAATCAGATGAACAATCATATAGTCAAGAATCATATATCTGAAAACCCCTTATTGTTTCTTAATCTAGTCAGAACGGCGTTTCAAAGCACCCGATAATTTCTAATGCACCGCCTTAAGCACCACGGGGATGCTCTAGGGCAACAACAACAACAGCAACACCAATAGAAACAACAGTACCTTTCATTTGGGAACACCAAAATTGAACACTCATAGTATTTCAATCATACGGATCGTGCCGGTTCCCGCGGACTTGCGTTACGGAATTGGCCATAAATGACAGGTTTATTATTTAACGACAACAAATTGCATATTATTGGAAAGCTAATAAAATGTTTGATATTTTTTATAATGACATTTATCACGCTAAAGTATCTCTTTCTCGAATTATGATGGTAAGAAAGCAGAACGTCTAAGGTAAAAAATTATATTTTTAAATTATTTTCCAAACGGTTGAATGTACGTTACAAATCTCAAAGAATGAATTGTAGAACATTTAATACGCATTCAAATGACACCTCACATGAACCGATCAGAAAAATAGATCCCGAGATTTGAACAAAAATCGATGACCGTCGGCCGCCATCTTTATGACGTCACAGCTATGTCCGTCCCCCTCTCCCTTAACTAAAACCGGTAGATTCGTACTCTGGAGACAACAAGGAACACATCCATACCAGTTTTAGGTATATAGAAGACGTGTCCACGACTTTTATCAATATTGGCCAATTTCCGCCGTATTATCTAGGTACCTATTGTAAATTGTAACCGGCATATTAAAATTGCTAATTGAATAACAAAGATGAGTCAGTCACAATTTTGGCGGATTCGAAAGTCGGTCCGGTTATTGGAGGAGAGAGGAGGACATTTAGGTGATGACAATGATAACCGTTTGATGAAGACGTGACGAGACAGCGCCCCGCCGCGCCGGCGCAGCATCTCGCAGAGAAAGCGTGATGGTGAAAACCATTAACCCGAGATACTCACAAGTAGGCCCTGGCTCTCGGTTGTAATTATTCAGCTGACTGACTGAACTGGGTTATGAATTTACACTGTAACCAACTCACATCATTCATATCAGGAAAGAGTTCTTTAAATATTATACATGTCTTTCTACCTACCTACCTAAGTACCTAACCTACCTGTGATTCCTGCCATACGACGTTGGGTATAGAACTATAGAATAACCAGCGGTAAAGCGAAGTAATTTATATGTGCTGTTGTTTCATTTTTATATACCTATCTATAGAACATATCTACTAGCAATAGTAGCTATTAATTATGTGAATGCATTGTTTCAGATCCAAGATGTTGAAAATAGTTGTCATCGGCTTTCTTGCCATATCGACGGTCGCTAGTCAATGTTTCGATAAAGACGATTCATTCAAAAAGCTAGACCCGGAAGCTCGCACGTCCCTCTACAGGGGACAGTTGGAATTCACTCTAAATTTATTCAACTCTATCAATGACGCGTATCCTAGCGACAACATATTCTTTTCACCATTCTCCGTGTACCACTCTCTGCTGTTAGCGTACTTCTCCGCTGCCGGCCACACGGAGGCTTCTCTTAAACAATCACTGCAGATAGCCAAATCTCTGGTAAGAACAATCCCATTTTGATATCGCGGAAGTGGTTGCTTGGTTTCTTCCAATTATTTTATGCATAAGAAATTGTCGCTACTCTATTTTACTGAACACGCTGTTCACAGAGATAGAGCGACGATAGTAGTGAATTAAACCTTGGTTGTTCTAGGACAAGCTCAGACTGATATCAGCATACCGGGCGGACAGGCAGTCTCGTCTGATGAACAATAACAGCGCCAGCTACGAGTTCAACAGCGCCAACAAAATGTTCGTCGACGAAACGCTCGACGTCAGGCAATGCTTGCTCGACATATTTGAGGAGGAATTCGAGAGACTTGTAAGTTAATATTTCTGCCAGACAGACGCCTCAGAGAAATAGTGTCCGGTTTCACTAAGTGGGTATAGGTACCTACACCAAAAATTCTTAGACTTAGCCACATTACATTTTAATTAGGCATTTTAATACAGGTCAGGTACGGTGTTGAACGTTTTGTGTTTTAATTACCAAGTTAACCAAAGCATACTTAATCGAAATTGTTACAGCTATAAAAAATTGCCCAATAAGTGCAACGCAATTATGAATGGTTTTACTCATAGGTACTCTTCAAATAATAATACAATATTCTGTTATTGTATTGGTTGTTTATTTCAGAATTTCCACGAGAGGCCTTCAGAGGCCCGCGAGCACATCAACAAGTGGGTGGCCGCGGTGACGAAGAACCACATCCAGGCCCTCATTCCGGAGGACGGCATCCAGCACACCACGAAGCTGGTGCTCGCTAACGCCGCCTACTTCAAAGGCGTCTGGGCTTCCAAATTCCCCGCAGAAAGGACAAAGAAAGAAGCCTTCTTTGTTTCTGAAACTCGTCAAACGCTCGTACCGTTTATGAAACAAAAAGGAACTTTCCACTTCAGTAAGTATATTCTGATTGTACAGTCGAGTTCAAAGATATGTATATGTCGCAGTGAAATGGCCAAAACAGAGATTTGAACAAATCCCTAATAAGGGATATGATCAAATCACGCAGGATGTTAAAATGGCGAATCCATTTTATCATTTACCTAATACAAATCAGTCATTTGATCAAATCTCTGAATCTGTTTAGTGAAATGACGAAATCGGACAAAAAAGGCAACTCGTTTTTTCATTTCACTACATTTGTTTAGTGATTTGATAAATCCCTGAAACGCGTCAGTGAGTTGACGAAACTAACTCGCTCTGCTCCCGCCACCGTCTTCGTGGTTATTTTTTTTTATAAAAGAGCGGAAAAATCTTTATTGCGTTAGTTTCGTCAACTCACTGACGCGTTTCAGGGATTTTATCAAATCACTAAACAAGTGTAGTGAAATGAAAAAACGGGTTGCCTTTTTTGTCCGATTTCGTCATTTCACTAAACAGATTCAGAGATTTGATCAAATTACTGATTTGTATTAGGTAAATGATAAAATGAATTGGCCATTTTAACATCCTGCGTGATTTGATCATATCCCTTAGAGATTTGATCAAATCTCTGTTTTGACCATTTCCCTGCAATATATACACTTTTGCACCTTGTTCCATTGTTATTACAAGTTACAGCGAAAACTTTATACATATCTTTGACGTCGACTGTATAACGATTGATTTAAAACATCTAATACTTAATGATGCCTGGTTTATAATAAAGAATGCCTTTTTAAGAAAAATAATGTATCTGTTTTATGTCGGATACATTATTTGTAATGTGGGCCGGATGCGACTAAACAGGAATAAGGTCAGACGTCAAAATTATATGGAATATATAATCTCCGAATAGACTCTATTCTTGGTTGTTCGGATTGTCACTTGGGGCGCGTTCGTGGACAGGCGACGCGTGCGGCGGCGCGGACCCCGCGCGGGTATACTTAGGCGTATACTTAGTCTGGCGTTGATTAGGAGTGTTTTTGTGCAGCCGTGAGCGTTTCCAATTTCCATATTACAACGCATCGCGTGGCCTACCCATAAGAGGGGTCGGTTTTTTAAAGATACGTCTTACAGATTAGTAAGTACGTTGGTACCCAATGTCAAAAAATTATGAACCTAGTCCGACCGGTTTGTCTGATGGATCGGGTACGAATTTTTTTAATTACCTACTTCTACTGGTGGGTCCAAATCCTTCCTCTCCGGGGCTAAATTTTTTTGTTCGTTGGATTTTAAAAATTCATCTTCTTGTGACATTTTTAAAGGTCTCATTCGGTTAGCTCATGAGGCCTATAAAAATGCTCGTTAGCCGATCGGTACAATGAAATATGTAATACTCTGAAACCATAGATAATTGTTAAATTATCCATGGTTTCAGAGAAATTATGAACTGATAGTTATATCAGTTCATTATATGACTGCCTGTTTAACGTTATTCGATTCATGCAAGGCAATATGCATATTTAGTAGTAGCAAGATTCGATTAGTGGGTGTGTGACACATTCCGGTTAGATTCAATCAAATATTGACCTCATCGACGGATCAATGTAGATTTCTTGAGTTCCACAATCGGACTACGAGAGCTTTAAAGTTCGATCAATTTATATCTGTATTTTATTTACTGCCGGGGTACCAAAAACCGGTCGGTTAGGCCATCTAGCCTAAGGGAAAAAAAGTACGAATGGGACATATTTATACACTTGACTGTACTGGAGTCCTAGGTAAGTCACGCTACGTACGTTTTGTCCTATCCTAAGAGTTTACGCATCCCGACATTTGTAGCATATTATTTTCTGGGTCGGTAATGTAAAGTTAAAATGTAGATGCCTAATTAAAACGTTGTTATTTGTCTATCAGTGGTGAGTGACGACCTCGGCGCGCAGATCCTGGAGCTGCCCTACAAGGGCAACGACATCAGCATGTACATCCTGCTGCCCCCCTACTCCATGAAGGAAGGTTAGACACCTTTACCATTATGTATCTTCAACCAACATCAATTATACATGGGAAAGTGTATGTGCGTGTTTGTTTGTCCGTCTTTCATGGCAAAATGGAGCGACTAATTGTCGTGTTTTTTTACGTGGAGATAGTTGAAGGGATGGAGAGTGACACAGGATAGTTTTTATCCCCTAAGGGGGTGAAATGGGGGGGGGGGGGGTAAACGTTTGTATGGAGCTACGATATAAACGAGTTCCACGCGGACGGAGTCGCGGGCAGAAGCTAGTAATAATCGTACTTCCTAATTCGCAAACTTACATTTTGAAGCAAGGTGAAAAAGAACACCTTTGGAACAGATGAAATACAAGTTACTATTACTACCTTTGGTGTCAAATATTCTCGCCTATAGTGTTCGATGCCCAGTCATTTTACTCGAGCTGCCTATGGCCGAAGTAACCGCCTAAATATAATGCCGTGCACATGCAATATAATAACTAATAACGCACTTAGAATGTTGTTGCTGCCAAAATGGTGCAGTGCATAGGGTATGTTCACCGAGGCTCATACGAATGATCTGAATGCTATATTAAGTATATTTATATTACACGCAAGAGAATCGTCTCGATGATTTCAGTATTACCAACAGCGTCCTGCGGGTGATTGCTGATAGATATGACAATCCAATACTGGCTTAATCAGATTGTAGCCTTTATGAAAAGAAAATAATTAGTTTCTTTACTTACATAAAGTCTAAAGTCATATTATTAACACAATATGGTTATTATACATACATACTTACCAGTTTCGGGCGTAATGCATTACATTTGTAATCACATTACAAATTAAATTACATATAATGCGATTACGAGTAATGAATTACATTCGTAATCGCATTACATTGCAATTACGAGTAATGCATTACACGTAATTGCATTACATGTAATGCGATTACAAATGGAATGCAATTGAAATGCGATTACAAATGTAATGCATTACGGCATTACATGCGTAATCGCATGCAGGGACATTGCATCACTTGGCAATTTTTTTTGTCAAAGTGGTGTCAGTATAACACTTATTTAAAATGATTGTTACGTATAGAACACGTCAAAATAAGGATTCGTCTTTTACTTGAGAAACTTTTCTCTAAATTTACCGACCGAAGTATAGCGTTCCAAAGTTTTCTTACTTCAGCACTTGGTTTTTTTTTTGCCAAAGTGGTGTCATTATAACACGCATTTTAAATGTTTGTTTCGTATAGAACACGTTAAAAAAAACATCGTTTTCTAAAAAAACTTCTCGTTTGTCTCCGTTCTTTGTTAAAAAACAAGACCTTTTGCCACCTTTAAATGACTGACCTTTGAACTCAAATATCTCGGTAAATATCGATCCGAGAGAAAAAGAAGAATAAAACATGCTTATCTTTACGCATTTTTTACGAAGGAAAAGAAAAAAAATATTATGGTCCAAAAACCCCCTTTCCTATACCCAACCCAAGGTTAATAATGAAAAATGACTTTAAATAAAAGTAATTTGTAATTTTACGAAGTAATGCATTACAAATGAAAATTACAGAATGTAATCTGTAATGCGATTACAAATTACGTTTTGTAATGTGTAATGCAGTAATTGCATTACAAATTACATTTTGTAATTAGTCATGCATTCATTGAAATTGCATTTAGTAATTGTAATTTGTAATGCAATTACTGTTTGCCCCACACTGATACATACACGCCTTTATCCCTAAAAGGGGTAGGCAAGCACATGAAACTTGGTTATTATATCTGAAATAAAGATTTCTCTACTAGATCGCTTGGTGTTCATAGGTGACATACTCGTATAGAAGTTGGTGATGTTTGTTTGCAGGCGTGAAAAACATCATAGCCAACCTGACGCCGGAGCGGCTCGCCGCCGTGGTGGAGGAGAGCTATATGGGCAGAGAAGTCATCGTCGAGATTCCAAAGTTCACTGTCGAGAAGAGCCTTCCTCTCAGGCCTGTGAGTATCACGTTTCAAACACAAATATTCCTCCAGGAAACCAAACCAAAGACTATGTAGTATTCTGGAAAATAGATGTAGGTTTATTATAGTAGTGAATTTAAACTCGATTTATTTGAAGAGTAAGACCAGAAAAACATAAGATGCAGCCTGCTGCCACCAATAGAAGGCACAGTAAATTTAGATTCGTAACTACAACCGGCCCATACTCACGCAGACACGCGTCCCTACAGTACAGTTAGTCGGGGTTGCTGGCGGTATAGTTTTAATTATTTGAACGGAGCTCATGAATGGCCATTGTACTGAGCAGATCACTAGCCTTTTATTGCGGTCGGCCCGTGCAAATATTGCCAAAAAATGTTACCGCCACGTAAAATTTTCATTGAATAATGAACTCTATCTTCTTTTACAATAGATTCCAAATTAGCTACGAGATAAAATGGCACACACAGCGCCTTGTACCTGGCTCGCAGGGAGCGGGTTTTTTATCTTTTACTCCATTTTGATACTATTGAATAAGACGACAGAGTTCATAATACAATTAACATTTGATGTGGCGCTTTCCTTTTTCCTGCAAAAAATGGCACGCGTCCAACCACAGTCGTATTGTTAAACTTGAATGCTTATTGTTCTAAAGATAAGAAGATCAGTCCAGTTCAGAAAATCTCAACTATAAGTACATCAATCTGCGACCCGCGCATGTGTGCGCAGAACTGATTGTAAATGAAGCTCAGATGTAATAATAAGGGTCTTAAATGACTATTTGACATACTTATTTACTCCTATGGTGCAACGAGCCGACTTGTGTCTCGGCATCCAATACGAGTGCACGCCTCTGATACCGATCTTGAGTGGTTCCTCGCCAGTCGCCAGCTGCGAGCTCGCGCACATGTGTATTCAACGTATCATACATCGACACTGGTTTAGCTATTATTAACCCCCGACGCAAAGAGATGGGTGTTACTAGTTTAACGTGTCTGTCTATCTGTGGTATCGTAGCTCCCAAATGGATGAACCGATATTCGTTTAGTTTTTTTGTGTTACATATAATTTTATCCTGAGTGCTCTGAGCCATGTTTCATGAAAATCTGTTCAGCCGTTTTTGAGACATTGGACTTTGAAATGAGAATGTCGGGGCTATCTTTCTGTCACTTTCACATTTGCGTTGGTAAAAAAGGGACAAACACATTTTATTTATAAGGGGCGTTTTAAGTTTAATGAATAAGGGGGTTAGTGTGAAGAAGGCCACGTTTGGATGTTCGATTTGTTTGGCTCCAGATCTTGCAGACGCTGGGAGTGGGCGACCTGTTCAACAGCACGTCGGACTTCAGCGCGCTGACGGAAGACCGCGTCAGCTTCGACGACGCCGTCCACAAGGCCAAGATACAAATCGACGAGGAAGGTACGATCGCCTTTTATAAAACCCCTAGCTTCTGCCCGCGACTCCGTCCGCGTGGAACTCGTTTATATCGCAGCTCCATACAAACTTCTCCCCCATTCCCCATTTCACCCCCTTAGGGGTTGATTTCGGGGATAAAAACTATCCTCTGTCACTCTCCATCCCTTCAACTATCTCCAATTAGAAAATCACGTCAATTCGTCGCTCCGTTTTGCCGTGAAAGACGGACAAACTAACAGACAAACAAACACACATATACACTTTCGCATTTATAATATTAGTATGGATGTCGGTGGCGAACGTACGCCTGGCCGCGTATGCATGAAGTGGGGACATGGGTGACTAAACCCGCACGAATTCGGCCGCGCGGCTAATATCGACCGTCTAAATGGCAATTCGGCGTGACTAAAGCCGCAAGCCCCAAAGTTGGGTAGCATCCGACTTAGGCCGCGCGACTAGCCGCACGGCGAAAATCGACCCGTGTAAACCACTCATTAGGCCGGCTAACGAGGTGACCTGGCGAATTGACTGAGGCAATGTAGCTGCCAGGTTATGTAGGTGCTATTTATGAAAATTAATTAGATTACAGTACTTACAGTATGGATTTATTGGGAGCCTGCACACATTTTTATACCATCTTATTACAAGAACATTTTTTTGACTCTATTCGGCTTGAACAAGACTAATCCTACTCCTCCTACACCTAATTCTAATTATGAGATGGAATAAGGAACTTGCGTTTGCAGAAAACATTTGATTACATACATGTGGACTTTATTATTTTAACGAGTCTTTCAATGAAAGATAGTCATTCGAAAGATTTGTCGCTCTATACCGAACTATGTCTACCGTTTCGACAGCAGCATCCCTTGCTGTCATTAACCCAGCTACTTCACCCATTCGCCACAGATAAGAAAGCAAGGTGGCACCCCCACGCCACGCAAGTATTAAGTCTATTCATTTTGGACTTCGTATGGAGTCGCTGACGATGGCGGGTGACTGGAAACGGCGACAAACTTTAGTACGGGTTAATTGCCGTAGATTGGCCACTGATTTGAAGAGGACTAGGGGACAAACGTTCCGCGACGTCGGCCGAAGTGGCGCAATGTTGCCGGACATAGAACGTTGTGCGACTTCGCCCGTCGTTGCGGAGTATTTATCCCTTGGTGATTCCGAGGCTTAGTAAGCAGGAAAGCGCTAGAGTTACGCATGTTTTGTTGTCTGCATTGTTAATATACACCGCGAGTTGGTATATACTCGTACCCACCGCGAGATGGTATTATAGTGCGAGTTGGTATGTACCCACCGCGAGGTGGTATTATAAACGCGGCTAACGTAGTTTTTGACGTCTTTTTTGACAATTTAAAGAACTGTTTTTTGGATTACGTTCTTGACATAAGGTGCATGATATAAATCAGGTAGGGCTCTTGTTCAGATATCATATCATTGGGCGAGACAAAATCGTAAACTGCGGTGTGGACGGCAACGGGAGACAACTACACTGCTCTTCCCAGAATTGCATAAGCGAGAATTATATTATTATTGTATATCGGTTGCAGTTACTTAGTTGATGTTTATATTAAACATTCACGTAATTATTGCTTTGCGAGATACCACTATAATCACTATACTTATATGTATTTAACCTGCGATGCGATTTTGCAAATTTATATGAGCTTTATAATGTTACTTTATCTACGCACATATCATTAGTGCTCTAAAATGCGTTCAGAAACCGTAGGAAATAACCAGCATTACTACAATCGATTTTACTATGAGAACTTTCTTGTCTGTGGTAGAAGGTAAAATCTGTACTGTAATGTCATTACAGTACAGATTTTTAATAAATTTGTATCGTTATGAGTTTAAATTTGGAATAGCTGTCAAAACTCAAGTGGGTGTCTATTCTAGTATCCATAGATATTAAAACAGTTATAGATACGAAACGTCAATTCAGTACGTTTTTTAATACAAACCGCACGACATTTGATCTCGAGTGATATGAGTATAGGGACTGCATTCGTTTGTCTATGATTTTAAAAAACCATTCGCCTTGACGGATGATCGAATTGCCGCCATTGCTGTTGTCATTTTATTGTTGGTTTTTTGCTGTTACTTACTACTACTTATGATATCTGTGTAGATAAAGTAGTGTATGCAACTGTAATTAGGCCTTAAAACACTCGTGTGATCCTATTGTGAAACTCGCTGGCGCTCGTTTCATAAAACCACACTCGTATTTTAAGGCCTCTCATTATGAATCAGTCGCATAAACTACTATTATACATTCAATAAATTCATCGTCTGTGTATACGTACGGTTAGAGCCCCAAGGCAAATAGCCGGATAAAAGTAATAGAAATAGTTAATAGACTATAAAATACTCGAACACAATAAAATTGAACTTGTTATTAAACAAGTTCGATTTTATTGTGTTCAAGGCCGCCATTTCTTTTTTCTTCAAAAAAGTTTGGTGCATTTTAGGCTTAAATTAGGTTCGCCAAACTTATGTTTAACGGCGAAATGTGGCACTCATTTTCATCGTTAGTACAGTCAGCATCAAAAGTAACTGCGCAATTGACGTCTTCAAAAGCTCTTATTCCGTTTTAAGTAAGACTTTTGACGTCTTCGTTTGCCCAGTTACTTTTGACGCTGACTGTACCTTGATCTAAATCACATGATTAACTTATATTACTAAGGTTAATACATAATTATATCATATTAACACAGTATAAGTTGTATATATGTTGTTGAGTTGGTAATGATAGTAATGATTTACCATTCGAGTATATTGTCGTGTTGCGCAGGCACCGTGGCCGCGGCGGCGACGGCCATCTTCGGGTTCCGCTCGTCGCGGCCCGCCGAGCCCACGCGCTTCGTCGCCAACTTCCCCTTCGTGTACCTCGTCTACGAGCGGCCCACCAACTCCGTCCTCTTCATGGGCGTCTACAGGGACCCTAAGAAGTAACACACACACTTGCTACAACACTCGTCTTTATTTTAATTTTACTTTATAATTTATCAAGTAAGCTCTACCAGGGTTAATGTGTCAATGGGTCAAATGCGTCTTTTGAAGATATTAGAACTATTACTATGTAACATTAAATAGCCGGATTCAGTCAATATAAATAAGTAATAGAAATAGTCAATAGACTGTGAAATCCCCCACCACAATAAAATTGAAGTATACCAAACTTTCAATTTAGACGATTGTACCTATTAGTTCTAAAGTTATATTAGTTATTTCGGAGAATATCATCAAGAGACGCATTTAGATTTGCCCCGGTTGACTTTAATTTATTTATACTCAATCAAAGGGAACATTAATGCGCCGTAAATATGTCAATTGTATTGCCACTGATGCTCTTCTGTGTATCTAATTATAACAACAATAATGCATTCGTCTCTTTTTCTATGTATACGTGAGATTATTTTGAGTTGGACAAATTGCATCAAAGTCCATTCAAAAGGCAGGTCTAACAAGGGTCCAAGATAGAAGATTTAGATTCAGCTTTATAAATTTTTTGCCCGAATCATAACATCAACCATAAAGATTAGGCAACTACACCTGGTCCATTTTAAGACCGCATCAGAAGTCGCTACGTAAGGCGTTCAATAAATTGTGCACAAGTTGAACTCTCTTAACGATTTCGCGTGTGCATGAGCACTTCATTCGCGTTGCCGCTTCTGCTGCTGACTCTAAGAGCGGAAACCATGGAAACTTGTGAAGCTTTTCATGCATTCCGATTTGAACGTACGCCGTTTACGACGCCGACAGACCGTTTGGTGGAACCCACCCTAAGTATATATAAAACGCGTTTATCTACGCACATATCATTAGTGCTCTAAAATGCGTTCCGAAACCGTAAGAAATGACCAGCATTATTACAACCGATTTTATTATGAGAACTTTCTTGTTTGTGGTAGTAGGTAAAATCTATACTGTAATGTCATTACAGTACAGATTTATGTATCGTTATGAGTTTAAATTTGGAACAGCTGTCAAAACTCAAGCGGGTCTCTATTCTAGTATCCATAGATATTAAACATTTTTTCTACTCCTGTACTTTATCTGTCATTTACATAGTCCCGAACACTAATATGGTAACGGCGCCTATTACCGGGGGTATCAAATTCGGCTACCATTACCGCGGCATTTTCAAATACGCATTTTAAAAGCAAACCGTTCGATTTACAATAAAACATACTTTACACAAATGAAGCCTAATTTAGTTGACTAACGGTCCTGTTTACGCAAATGTGTGTGAATGAAATAACAAGCACGCAATCCGTCAGTTTCTGCGACGGCGGCGTAGGAAGAGGTTGTGTCATACAAACGCATGGCGTCACTGGTAAGTATACCTGAATCTTATTTATTATTTCACGCAATACCTTTGACAATTGAACAAATGCTATGGATTTAAATGGTTACCTATAGTTTTCTGCACAACTTTCGCGTACTCGTTATATATTTTTTGGCCTGGAAATTCATTTAAAATGGAATATAAAATACAGTGGTGATAGACGCCATTTTTAGTTGGGGAAACTAATACCGTGGCATACCACGGTAATAGTTAAGTCGGCGATTTGCTTCTTTGTGCTTTATCTTTTTTATATGTCATCGATTATAAAATCTCTTACAGCTATTCGAATCTTGATCTATTGACGCTATTAAAGAACTATTTCCGTGGTATGGAAAGTATGCAACAAACCCTGAATTTTTAACCAAAACTTTAGTACTGAATCTGCAGTTTCTATGGAAACCCTTATTTTGTCATGTCGTTTAAATATTGTAATAATTAACTATATTTACTTACCAGTTATGTGATTTTGGTTTTATATCAAGCTTGTAATATGTATATTTGATTTGTAATGAAAATACAATTGTATCCTAAAGTTTTATGGATCGGAATTAGATTTTACAAAATTCCAAATTAAGTCTATTACCGATGGTAAGATCCCACAACAATCGGTAATAGTAACTATGGGATTTTTTTACCGACCCATTCAATATTTGTTTGGGTCGGTAATAGGTTAAAAAGAAGTATCTATTACCGAGTGACGTTTTAGTTTTCTCTTAAAATAAATCACATCTAGGGTTCCGTTCGTACAATTTCATTTGATAAAATTGATTTCTCTGGTTCGTATTATTAAGATGTGTGGTGAACGGAGATAATAACATATCCCAGCAAAATTTGTAAATTAAATAAATCCCTAAAACATTCAAATAACCCGGAAACGACACATAAGTATAGATAAAGGTGTTACTTACCTACACAAAACGCAAAATTTATTATATTATATTGTTTTCGAGTCATTTAGCCTGTTAGTATCCTCAGTATTGTACTTATTAGGTTTTTTATAATACCCCGTATTTTATTTATTCTTTGAATACAAAATACCGAATCCATATTATAATGTAATGTAACTGATTTAATAAAAGGTAGTCTTTACCTGCTATATATGCAAGTAGTAGTTATTCTTATAACCAGTGGACATCATTTTGTTGATTTAAGTATGTTTTATGTTTTCTTTATTTTTATATAGTACGGAACCAAAGTCATAAATATTATTTTAACCCTCGATATTGGGTGCCGAATTGTGTATCAGGTTACTATTACCGATGGTAGAAAATTGCTGCTTTTTGTACCCTCGGTAATAAAAGCTAATTTCGCGGTAATAGAATCACATCCCATCCATTACCACGGTAATAGAAGATTCTCCTTTCGTGGTTTAAATAATTATTTTATCAAATATAATAAACTAAAATTGGTTCAAAAAGTTACGACTCTGAAAGTTAAATAAACACTCTTCAATAAAAAAAATAATCTAGGACGTTAAGGAGCTTTCATACCCATAATTTTTTATAATTTTTTAAAAACTATCTCGCGTACCACGGTAATAGGCGCCGTTACCTTATAAAGACATACAAAATAAGTCTGCAAAAAGTCTATACTCTATTCCCCATAACAGTACGGCACAACCGTGCTGTTTTTTCGTCAAAACGATACGCTTAGCAGCCATACGCTTCTAAACCTAGGTAGTATTACGTGATCAACACTAATTTAACAACAAAATACATTAGGTACTACCAACTTAACAAACCACTGAATGTTTTTACTTCTAAGAAATTATTGTACTAAAGGCATTGCTGCCAACTTAAGAAAAACCTTATTCTTAATATGACAGTACTGGCTAGTTGAATTAAGAACAAAATAGACCATAAACAAGAGGTGTCAACGTGTCATGTTTCCAATTTGCCACCAAAGTTCCAGTTCAAAATTAAAAGACGAAATATGCTAACTATTCGTTATTAATAACTTCTTAAGATTTGATTCGTGTTTACTTGTGAAGTGAAGAAAAATGTGTACGTTCCTTTTAAAATGGACGAAGAAGAAAATAACTGCACCGCTGAAGAAATTGCGTGAGTAGTAATAGAACTAACGGAAAACTTACTGCCTGAAAAGTCAAAACTATTTATTTAAAATTAGTCGTAGAAGAAGTATTGTATGCAACGGTGTATAACTTGGTCTTAAAACGCTCGTGGCGTCTTTAATTGCAATGCTCGCCAAGGCTCGCATCGCAACTCACGACACTCTCGTTTTAAGACCCTACTTCAGTTGCATAAAATACTATATCGATACGGAACGTCAATTCAGTATGGTTTTTTAATATAAACCGACTCTTTGAAATATAAACTTGATCTCGACTGATACGAGTATAGGGACTTCATTCGTTTGTCTATGATTAAAAAAAAACCATTCGTCATGACGAATTGCCGCCATTGCTGTTGTCATTTTATTGTTGGTTTTTTGCTGTTACTTACCTACTTATGATATGTGTGTATATATAAAGTAGTGTATGCAACTGTACATAATTAGGCCTTAAAACACTCGTGTGATCCTATTATGAAACTCGCTAAAGCTCGTTTCAGAAAACCACACTCGTATTTTAAGACCTCTCATTATGGATCAGTCGCATAAACTACTATTACGCACAGGCGTAATGTGCGACACGACGCGCGCTTATCTGCAACTACAGACATGCTGTATACGCCTGACAAGCGAGTTGTAATTCTATCTAGAAGTTAAATTTAACCGACGATATTGTAGAGACTTCAGGTACGATGTCAGTGCAGTTTAGATATAATATACATTGTTAATCTAGTTACGTACATTTTGATGCGTGCGCCATGACGATGCTTAGGAATTCTCTGAGGAACACTCTCTAACGTTGTAACACTTACTTGAGTTACTTATACAAGTACCTACTGTATTAAAAACTGTGCAAATTATCGTAACGGTGGAAAATACCACGTAATCAGCTTGTTTAATTAAATAACGTCCACGATGCCGATTTTTCACTAGTTCGCTCATCCGAGCGTACAAATGTAAAATCGGCAGGAGAAAGTGCCCCTTAATTCAGAGATCTGAAACATTAGTCTATTCATAATTGTACTCTATCGGGAGTAACCCACTATTAATAACTCTCGTCCTCAGTAAGAAATGCATTAGGTACTCACTTATACATTTAGTTACGTTAAACAAATAGTTATAAGGGTTTATTATGTTTTATAATGTAATAAGAATTCAGAATAAACAAGGTTTATACAAAAATAATTTATCCGAAATTAAAATATATTTTTATTGAAAACCTTATCCCATGTTTTGGCCGTTTTATGTCCAGGGTTACAAGTTACAACGCAACTAGAGTGCATTCTAAGATTAGTCCATACAATTATGATGATTAACTTAATATACTTATTTCCGTTTGACCAAATCCAACTTTATAGAAAAAAAAGTGAATATATAACTAGCTTCTGCCCGCGACTCCGTCCGCGCGGAACTCGTTACATCATAGCTCCATACAAACTTTCATCCCACATTCCATCCGCAGGGGATGATTTCTAGCGGATCAGGAAAGCTCTGAGCAAATTCGTTTTTAAGAAATCCGTGTGTAATTTCTTTGCTGGCAGTCAGGCAGAGTAGTCTTAAAGTTTCAGGTTTCTAAATTTCGCTTTAAAATGTATGTATTTTATTATGTAAGTATTTATTTTATAATGTTTTTTAAATGTTATTTGCACTTCCCTTAAGGTTTGACTGGTAGAGAATGCCAAATGGCATTAAGTCCGCCTTTTGTACGATAAGTTTCTCTTTTGTGCAATAAAGGTTAAATAAATAAACAAAAACTATCCTGTCGTTCCCCGGCACCCGAACTATCTCTATACCTACCAAATGCTATCTAAATCGGTTCAGACAGACGCACCCACTTTTGCGTTTAAAATATTATTATATTTAACCCCCTTTTTTCCAAACCACAAAAATAAATTGATTTTGTATTCTGATAAGGAATCTTTTCATAGGTTTAATTTTGTAGCTCAAAATAAGAGTTTCCCCAATACGAACTTTGCACAACTTTTTCCAAAATCCAATACACAAAGTTTCAACACCTAGGTATTCTAAATTAAAATTTCACTCCATCCCAATACAAACTTTCAACCCCTTTTGATCCCCTTGAGGGTGGAATTTTCAAAAATCTTAGTACGTTATATAAACAACCTTTTGTGAAGAAAAACAGCTTTCTAGGTTCAACGGTTTAAGCTGGCCGTTGAGTGAGTGAGTCAGTCAGGACTTTTACGTTTATGGGCCAATCACTATTTTTGTGGCTGCCATGGTTACGTCTCCAGGGTCACTCTTTAAAGCTATTAATTGATGGTGTTTAAATCCATTTAACTCGTGTTTTTGTTATAAATTAGTAAACCCTTTCCATTGTGGGCACCTCCTTAGCATTGTGTAGTCCAATTTAGTTATATTTAGTTGTTGTCTATTGTCTTACCGTGTCAGAATAATAGCAAGAAAAAGTAGATTGACTGTTACGTTTTACGAGTACCTACTACCCAGGTGCTTTCCTTGTTTCTAGGATCATAATAATGTGAGCAGAGGGGCTACCAAGAAGTGAAAACGAACTTCGTTCGAGTATCTCCCTCTCGGTCGCACCTGCTAGTTCGAGCGACAAAGACGGAGATACACGAACGAAGTTCGTTTTCGTTTCAAGGTAGCCCCTCAGGTAGGAAGGTAGGTAATTATTCAAATAATTTACTTTAAAAACAAAGTGACCTACTTTTACAGGTTTAAGAAAATCATTGGTAAGTTCCAGGAGATATGCCATTAAGGTCTTCATCATCAGTTCAATTTCACTAAATTTTTGATTTCCGGGTGTAAATACACGAATTATAATACAAAATACCAAAATTACTACGCGTGCCTTATATACTGCATTTGAGGAGTTCCCTCAATTCCTCATGGATCCCATCATCCAACTGGGTTTTTGAAAATAATGGGACCAATCTGGAAACAAACTTACAAACAAAATAAAATGTAGGAATCGGCAGGTAACACCGTAGCCTATACTATGTACGCTCTTATTGCTCAGGTAACACCGTAGCCTACTATGTACGCTCTTAATGCTCAGGTAACACCGTAGCCTACTATGTACGCTCTTATTACTCAGGTAACACCGTAGCCTACTATGTACACTCATATTGCTCAGGTAACACCGTAGCCTACTATGTACGCTCTTATTGCTCAAGTAACACCGTAGCCTACTATGTACGATCTTATTACTCAGGTAACACCGTAGCCTACTATGTACGCTCTTATTACTCAGGTAACAACGTAGCCTACTATGTACGCTCTTTTGCTCAGGGAACACCGTAGCCTACTATGTACGCTCTTATTGCTCAGGTAACATTGTAGCCTACTATGTACGCTCTTATTACTCAGGTAACACCGTAGCCTACTATGTACGCTTTTATTACTCAGGTAACACCGTAGCCTACTATGTACGCTCTTATTGCTCAGGTAACACCGTAGCCTACTATGGACGCTCTTATTGCTCAGGTAACACCGTAGCCTACTATGTACGCTCTTAATGCTCAGGTGACACCGTAGCCTACTATGTACGCTCTTATTGCTCAGGTAACACCGTAGCCTACTATGTACGCTCTTATTGCTCAGGTAACACCGTAGCCTACTATGTACGCTCTTATTACTCAGGTAACAACGTAGCCTACTATGTACGCTCTTATTACTCGGGTAACCCCGTAGCTTATCGAAGATCTTATTACTCAGGTAACCCCGTAGCTTATCGACGATCTTATTACTTAGGTAACCCCGTAGCTTATCAACGCTCTTATTGCTCAGGTAACACCGTAGCCTACTATGTACGCTCTTATTACTGAGGTAACACCGTAGCCTACAATGTACGCTCTTATTGCTCAGGTAACGCCGTAGCCTACTATGTACGCTCTTATTGCTCAGGTAACACCGTAGCCTACTATGTACGCTCTTATTACTCAGGTAACACCGTAGCCTACTATGTACGCTCTTATTACTCAGGTAACACCGTAGCCTACTGTCACAGAACACGTCCACTAGAAGCCTAATGTTTCTCAGTTTGTTAGCGACTCGAGTCACCAAGCGTTAGTGTTGTAGTGCTTATTTATTCCGCGGTCGCGCCCGCCTTACCGTTCAGTTGCGTTCAAGTTAACTACCTGTGCGGAGTGTGCATGACTCACAAAAAAAAACAAAATAATAGGATTTTCGCGGCTAATTATGGGCTTTTGTAGTGTGAGGTGGTGCAGAAAGTCGACAAAGACTTCTAATTACAAAAAAGATGGAATTACATTCCACAAGTGAGTCAAATTCAATATTCCATTAAAATATTTATAGCCAGCGGAGGCCATTTTATACTGGCCGGTGCGAATAATGAGGTACAGACACACTATGTCTGTCACTTTTCATCAATTTGAAAATGCAATATGCCATTGCTTTCTTACGAAAACACGTCATGACTAGTGATGTCCCGTTGATGCTATGATGGTCAATCAACAAACCACGTGCTTTAGTTCGTAACGATTTGAAGAAATGTAACAAAAATACAGATTTCTCGTTTATTTTGGTTTAAGTAGTTGTTCTGTAGATTAGAACTTAGATTTAGTTTGCTATTTAAAGTAAATAGTGTAATATAGAATAAGTATTAGTAGTACTAGTAGTAGTAGTTACTGTTTTAGTTACTTTTTAGAATGCTCTTGGTGAACAGTTGCGTCTAGGTTTCAGAATGGGCCTGATGATGAACTTTGGGAAAGTGCGAGGGAACTCGGAGTTGGTTTGAGATAGATATACGTTGTGCGGGCTTCTTAGAATCCTCTCAGTGAGCAGTTGGGTCCAGTGTCACAAGATGGGCCTGATGACGAACTTCGAGAAAGTGCGAGGGAACTCGGGAGTTGGTGTGAGATAGATATACGTTTTGCGTGCTTCTTAGAATCCTCTCAGTGAGCAGTTGGGTCCAACGTCAAAAGATAGGCCTGATGATGAACTTCGAGAAATTACGAGGGAACACGGAGTTGATGTAAGATAGATATACGTTGTGCGGGCTTCTTAGAATCCTCTCAGTGAGCAGTTGGGTCCAGTGTCACAAGATGGGTTTGATGATGAACTTCGAGAAAGTGCGAGGGAACTCAGAGTTGGTGTGAGATAGATATACGTCACCATCCTAATTAGCCGAATGCCTTTTTCGTGTTTTGTTTGTTTTATTTTAAAATGAGAACAATAAATAAAACTTTTAAAATAATCATGAGACTTTACTTATTATCAAACTGCTCCCAACTTTCCATAAAAAATACTGATTAGTGAAGTATTTGTAGTTTAATCTTTAGAACCCAAAATACTAAATGATCAGTTTTTTTGGCACAGTTTTAAGTATAGATAGTTTTATTACCATTTTAATGTACAGTAAGTACCCAGTACCTACCATAATTTATCAGCAATAAATTACGGTACCAGTTAGATTCCTAACTTACTGTGTATTAAAATGGTAACAAAACTATCTATACTTTACCTTAACTTAAAGATAAAAGTAAAGTAAGTAGTTACTTAATTTATTTTAAAATGTACCAAAAAAAATAGGATGCTTGTAGTGAACATGTCCCATCACTACGCATTCCGCGCGCCAGCGAATCGACCAATCGCAACGCTGTTAGCACCCGCCCTTCCCCTCACCTCTTCCTCATGCTTTGGTGACTCGCGTTGGGAACAAAATTACAAACATTAGGCTTCTAGTGGATGTGTTCTGTGCCTACTGTGTACGCTCTTATTACTCAGGTAACACCGTAGTCTACTATGTACGCTCTTATTGCTCAGGTAACATCGTAGCCTACTATGTACGCTCTTATTACTCAGGTAACACCGTAGCCTACTATGTACGCTCTTATTACTCAGGTAACACCGTAGCCTACTATGTACGCTCTTATTGCTCAGGTAACACCGTAGCCTACTATGCACGCTCTTATTGCTCAGGTAACACCGTAGCCTACTATGTACGCTCTTAATGCTCAGGTGACACCGTAGCCTACTATGTACGCTCTTATTGCTCATTTAACACCGTAGCCTACTATGTACGCTCTTATTGCTCAGGTAACGCCGTAGCCTACTATGTACGCTCTTATTACTCAGGTAACAACGTAGCCTACTATGTACGCTCTTATTACTCGGGTAACCCCGTAGCTTATCGAAGATCTTATTACTCAGGTAACCCCGTAGCTTATCGACGATCTTATTACTTAGGTAACCCCGTAGCTTATCAACGCTCTTATTGCTCAGGTAACACCGTAGCCTACTATGTACGCTCTTATTACTGAGGTAACACCGTAGCCTACAATGTACGCTCTTATTGCTCAGGTAACGCCGTAGCCTACTATGTACGCTCTTATTGCTCAGGTGACACCGTGGCCTACTATGTACGCTGTTATTACTCAGGTAACACCGTAGCCTACTATGTACGCTCTTATTACTCAGGTAACACCGTAGCCTACTGTCACAGAACACGTCCACTAGAAGCCTAATGTTTCTCAGTTTGTTAGCGACTCGAGTCACCAAGCGTTAGTGTTGTAGCGCTTATTTATTCCGCGGTCGCGCCCGCCTTACCGTTCAGTTGCATTCAAGTTAACTACCTGTGCAGAGTGTGCATGACTCACAAAAAAAAAACAAAATAATAGGATTTTCGCGGCTAATTATGGGCTTTTGTAGTGTGAGGTGGTGCAGAAAGTCGACAAAGACTTCTAATTACAAAAAAGATGGAATTACATTCCACAAGTGAGTCAAATTCAATATTCCATTAAAATATTTATAGCCAGCGGAGGCCATTTTATACTGGCCGGTGCGAATAATGAGGTACAGACACACTATGTCTGTCACTTTTCATCAATTTGAAAATGCAATATGCCATTGCTTTCTTACGAAAACACGTCATGACTAGTGATGTCCCGTTGATGCTATGATGGTAAATCAACAAACCACGTGCTTTAGTTCGTACCGATTTGAAGAAATGTAACAAAAATACAGATTTCTCGTTTATTTTGGTTTAAGTAGTTATTCTGTAGATTAGAACTTAGATTTAGTTTGCTATTTAAAGTAAATAGTGTAATATAGAATAAGTATTAGTAGTACTAGTAGTAGTAGTTACTGTTTTAGTTACTTTTTAGAATGCTCTTGGTGAACAGTTGCGTCTAGGTTTCAGGATGGGCCTGATAATGAACTTTGGGAAAGTGCGAGGGAACTCGGAGTTGGTGTGAGATAGATATACGTTGTGCGGGCTTCTTAGAATCCTCTCAGTGAGCAGTTGGGTCCAGTGTCACAAGATGGGCCTGATGACGAACTTCGAGAAAGTGCGAGGGAACTCGGGAGTTGGTGTGAGATAGATATACGTTGTGCGTGCTTCTTAGAATCCTCTCAGTGAGCAGTTGGGTCCAACGTCAAAAGATAGGCCTGATGATGAACTTCGAGAAATTACGAGGGAACACGGAGTTGATGTGAGATAGATATACGTTGTGCGGGCTTCTTAGAATCCTCTCAGTGAGCAGTTGGGTCCAGTGTCACAAGATGGGTTTGATGATGAACTTCGAGAAAGTGCGAGGGAACTCAGAGTTGGTGTGAGATAGATATACGTCACCATCCTAATTAGCCGAATGCCTTTTTCGTGTTTTGTTTGTTTTATTTTAAAATGAGAACAATAAATAAAACTTTTAAAATAATCATGAGACTTTACTTATTATCAAACTGCTCCCAACTTTCCATAAAAAATACTGATTAGTGAAGTATTTGTAGTTTAATCTTTAGAACCCAAAATACTAAATGATCAGTTTTTTTGGCACAGTTTTAAGTATAGATAGTTTTATTACCATTTTAATGTACAGTAAGTACCCAGTACCTACCATAATTTATCAGCAATAAATTACGGTACCAGTTAGATTCCTAACTTACTGTGTATTAAAATGGTAACAAAACTATCTATACTTTACCTTAACTTAAAGATAAAAGTAAAGTAAGTAGTTACTTAATTTATTTTAAAATGTACCAAAAAAATAGGATGCTTGTAGTGAACATGTCCCATCACTACGCATTCCGCGCGCCAGCGAATCGACCAATCGCAACGCTGTTAGCACCCGCCCTTCCCCTCACCTCTTCCTCATGCTTTGGTGACTCGCGTTGGGAACAAAATTACAAACATTAGGCTTCTAGTGGATGTGTTCTGTGCCTACTGTGTACGCTCTTATTACTCAGGTAACACCGTAGTCTACTATGTACGCTCTTATTGCTCAGGTAACATCGTAGCCTACTATGTACGCTCTTATTGCTCAGGTAACACCGTAGCCTACTATGTACGCTCTTATTGCTCAGGTAACACCGTAGCCTACTATGTACGCTCTTATTGCTCAGGTTACACCGTAGCCGTAGGCGTACATAGTAATGTACGCCCTTATTACTCAGGTAACACCGTAGCCTACTATGTACGCTCTTATTGCTCAAGTAACACCGTAGGTTATGGACGCTCTTATTACTCAGGTAACCCCGTAGTTTATGGACGCTCCTATTACTCAGGTAACCCCGTAGCTTATGACCGCTCTTATTACACGGGTAACACCGTAAGTTATGGACGCTCTTATTACTCAGGTAACCCCGTAGCTTATGGACGCTCCTATTACTCAGGTAACCCCGTAGCTTATGGCCGCTCTTATTACTCAGGTAACACCGTAGCTTATGGCCGCTAATATTACTCAGGTAACACCGTAGCTTATGGACGCTCTTATTACTCGGGTAACACCGTAGCTTATGGACGCTCTTATTACTCGGGTAACACCATAGCTTATGGATGCTCTTATTACTCAGGTAACACACACCTATTTAATAACTGTGGGTACGCTACAGTAGATAGGGTGTATCAATATTGGGCCTGTTAGTGTCAAACTAATAGTTTGCCGGAACTCACGAAATGCAACAACCTATTTAAGTTGTATTCCTTAGTGGTAGGGCCTATATTCTGTGGCTAAATACCTATTATTCATGTTCGAGCTGTGTGTGTTGTGATAATTGCGTCCCGGTTTACACATTTGATTACGCGTGTGTTTAAGTGAGAGCGAAGGAGCCATTACTGATCTTTATTTCTATACTAATATTATAAAGCTGAAGAGTCTGTGACATTGTAAGTTTGTGTGTATTGTGTAAGCTCTTGAACCGCTTAACCGTGACACTGCGCAGGTAGCCAGTTATTGATTCTGATTAGATAATTTAATGTGCGCAATTCAAATCCCAGGGCTTGATTAAACACACTGCGCTAACATTTGTTAGTAGATAATAGGATTTGCATAAACATGTCGACTAGACACAACACGACGAACCGGTTGTTTAAAAATACTGACAATGATCTACCGCATTGCTATGTTCTCTCACGCAATATTTCATTTACGTTTTGAGCACCGATTAGTGACCTCTAATTAAACTTAATTTATATTTTCACATCGCCACTCAATCATCATCAAAACATTACCTTACGTACAAACACTATTTAATATTTAGGATACGGGAGATAAAAAACTGCAATAAACGATGGTACAGATTCTGAGTTTAAATATTTTAAGTAAAGGTCAACGTAACATACATATAACTATGAAATAGTTCGGTCGTTTGGAATATTGAGTACGTACAGTCTAGTGTAAAAAATATGGGTGCGTACAACGTACTCATAAATATGTATGTATGTATGTATGTAAGCACTTTATTGTACACAATAACAGGTTAAGGAATATACATGTCACACAATAGATCAAAGTACAAAGGCGAACTTATCCCTATAAGGGATCTCTTCCAGCTAACCTTTGAGCAATTGAGAGGAAGGTAGGTAGAACGAGATAGGCAAACTTATACCGTGTACAAAAACAGAGAAAATAAAGCAAATCCTAATTAGTATTAATTCTAGACAAATAAAAACATGCCAATACATATATAAATATACAATATAAAATATAATACACACTAACATATGTTACATATATATCGCAAATATACAATAAATAAATAAATACTATATTCAACCAATTCACAAGTCATTGGAAAGCCACAACTTCTTCAAATTCATCTTAAGTGACGCAACAGACTGCGACTGTCTCAGCGACAAAGGCAACTCATTCCACAATTTAACAGCGCGCGCAGTAAAAGATCTGGAGTATGTTCGCGTCTTTCTAGACGGTACAGCAAGAGTAAGGTTAGTACTCGACCGCAAGCGGTGGCCACTGCCGTCTGCCATATAACTAAACCGCTCAGAAAGGTAAGGAGGGGAAGTAGGGCTGAACAGTGTATTGAAAAGTAATGACAGGATATGCACATCCCTGCGCCGGCGAATCGGTAACCATCGAAGCTTAGAGCGGAATTCAGAGATATGATCATACTTGCGTAGACCAAATACATATCTGATACATACATTTTGTAGACGCTCCAGCTTATCAAGTAGCTCCTCGTTGAGGTCCAGAAACGCAATATCGCCATAGTCCAGAAGAGGAAGCAAAAGAGATTGAGTAAGGGTCAACTTGGTACGAAGAGGAAGGAAATTCTGGAGACGTCTTAGGGAGTGAAGGGATCTAAAGATCCTCTGACTCACCTCAGCTATATGGGGTGACCAAGAAAGCGTCTGGTCCATGGTGATACCCAAATTCCTGACAGTAGAGGAAAGAGGAATAGAAATTCCATCAAAAATAATGTCAGGCACCACCACCTTTGAGAGCTTATCTACATAGTAAGGACTACCAATAACAATCGCTTGCGATTTCTTCGCATTAATTTGTAAACCATACTTACACGCCCAGCAGCGTATAGATTCTAGGTTTCGATTGACTTCCGAAATTAATGCGGAGACATCATCCACAGTAGCCGCTGCATAAATCTGTAGGTCATCTGCGTAAAGGTGATATGATGTAGTTAGGGATTCGGTGATACTATTTATAAAAACAGAGAACAATAATGGAGAAAGCACCCCGCCCTGTGGAACGCCAGCGGAGAGTTCGCACCACTCGGACATCTTGTCATCGAACGTAACGCGCTGGCGCCTGCCAAAGAGGTAGCTGCGAAACCAGGATAAGGGAGTTTCATAAATGTTAAGAGAGCGGAGTATATGTCCCTATACTCTTATGCCAGTGGATTAAGGTTTTGGTACATATTTATGAGAGGATTAAATCGATACATATTTTGCACTTGACTGGAAGTTGCAGCTGGCGGCGCACGATGACGATGACACATGTTCCAAAAGTGACAACTTGTTCTTATTTTAAGGTCACACCCAACCAACCGACTGAATGATCGAGTGTACAAGACATATTTAGTACAGTCACCAGCGTTTATTTATATCTGCTATGGCAAAGCGCGCATAATTATCTGACACGACCGTATTTTTTTTGCCGTAAGTACGTGTTCAGTTATTTATACAGGATGTGTACATGTGTACTTACAGTGTATTATAGGAATTTAAATGTATGTATGTATGTAAATAAGCACTTTATTGTACACAATAACAGGTTAAGGAATATACATGTCACACAATAGATCAAAGTACAAAGGCGAACTTATCCCTATAAGGGATCTCTTCCAGCTAACCTTTGAGCAATTGAGAGGAAGGTAGGTAGAACGAGATAGGCAAACTTACACCGTGTATAAAAACACAAAGAAAATGAAATCCTAATAAGTATTAATTCTAGTCTAGACCAATAATAACATGCCAATACATATATAAATACAATATAAAATATAATACACACTTTCATATGTAATATGATGTAATAAATCATTTGTCATGTATCACAAAATCATCGCACATACATTTAAGTATTACCTACGTGTCTAACGCAGTTCAAATAAATATTGTAAATAATGATAAGAGGAAGGCAAGTAATTTAAGTAAAACGTATGATGATTGACGGCCATTCGCCGGGAGAAAGTTCGTGTAAGTACCTACTCTCAATATTCACAAGTCTCTTTACATCAAGCAAAAAGTGGTATGATGTCTTACTGCTGGGTTTTCATTTCGAATTCATGAAAGTCTGCATTATTTTTATTCGTCACGCTTATCATATGTTTTATCTATGAAGCGCAGTTCGGGCTTGTAATGATGACATGTTAGTGATGTCATGTAAGGTCATTGTTAGACAATAATCTGTGTTTCAGAGTGCACTTGCGGTACTAGTGTCGTTTGGACTGTACAAGTCCAAATGATTATAGAGGGTTTCCATTTCCTATTTAACTCGGTTTGACTAAAAGTAATAGAACTTTAAATGTAACGTATATGACCACGTATCCAGTTTCCGTTCTCAACTCAAGTGGCCTCCTATCCGATCCATCCATCTATCCATCATCCTAGACGTAACTCTCACATTCTCGCCCTCCTTTACGGAATTATTTTTAACCCTGCAACTCCTCGCTACCTCAAGGAACATTTTAAACGTATTTCTTCTACAAGGTCTGCTCAGCAGTTGCTTCTTCTTGTTCCCCCATCAAACTAACTACAACAATTATTTCACTTTCCGAGCCGTTCGATTGTGGAAATCTTTGCCTATTGAAATTAAGCGTGCTAAGTAGGTATCTTCCCATTTTTAAAACTAGACTAGACTGTACTTATATGATTTTCAATCCTATTCCCCAATTTCTCCGGCTGTACCAGGACCTCAGCGTTTTTGTTCTCGCCTTACAGTCTGCGTCTTGCGCCGCTGAACACCTTGATACTTCCACAAATACGGCCATGATGTATTGCTGTCTCTTTTTAACCCCCGACGCAAAGAGGGGTGTTATAAGTTTGATGTGTCTGTGTGTCTGTATGTGGCACCGTAGCTCCTAAACGAATAGACCAAAATTAATGCATCTTTTATCCGAAAGCTGACGTGATTGAGATGGTTCTTAAGCGTCGTTTCAACAACATTGGTTAAGCCGGTTTCGAGAACTATGAAATAGACGGATGTTTTTCAACTTTTTTAAGTTTCTAGGTAATTATGAGGTATCGTATGAAATGAATAATAATAAAAATGAACTATAGGTATAAACACACCTATCCTAATTTAATCATTACGCACTACAGGTACCTATGTTGATTTTGCTCTTTAATATTTCCACGAAGACAATGGAGGTAAGTGGTAGAGTACCTAACTACTTGTGAATGTTGTTTATTCTTTTTACGTCTAATCTATACTTCTATACTAATACTATAAAGAAGAAAAGCCTGTGAGACTGTAGCTTTGTAAGTTTGTATGCAATGTGTAAGCTCCGGAACCGCTTATCCAAAATCAAAATTTATTTCACCGCGTGTAGAATGAACTCTGGGTTATATGCGATATTCTATGGCAGTTATGGTTTGTGCCTTAAGAATCGACCCAAGTATAAGGTTTATTTAAGAACAATGAGTGAAAATCATGTACGTAAATCCATCGGAACTGTTTGCGGTAACGATAAGATCACCCTATCCACAATGGAGCTAATTACCACTATAGCCCGCAGCCGGAACCGAAAACAATGCTTTGCCGATGACCCGCGGACTGCCTACCTACCTACCAGTAAGTAGTTGCGACTTACACATCTAGGACTACCACCTCTAATCATGGTACAGGCCAGGCGGGAAGGAACTTTTCTCAAAAATAGTATGCAATCTTCCCATAACTTCTGTGAGGATACCTACTCGTAGTATCCAATAGTGACTCATCCTGGAAAATTACAAATTAGTAGTGTCCAGGAAAACGCATTACCGTCCAGGGAGTAAGTATGTAAATCCCGATACAATAGTACATTATTGCAGCGGCCGGGAAGTAGCAATTCGTGGATAAGTTGATTTTGTCGGATGAAGCGAAGCTGAATCCGACAATAGAGACGAATCCACGAATTGCCGTTCCCGCCAAGGCAGATATAGTGCTTTTCTCCAAAAATTTGAGGATATCAAATAATATTTTCAATAATCTTAAAATATCGAGTATGTCAATAACCTATCAAAGTCCCGCCCAACTTATTTTTTTGACTCATAGTGCCAGCTTCAATTGGCATACATACAAATTTTTAAACCATTAGAACCGGTCACAGTTTTAAATGTTTAATGCAATTAAAATTATTAAACATTAAACGGGATTGCAATCTACATGTATTTCAGTTCGTTGTGAGTTTTAGTTTATAACTATTTGAGACATATTTAAAAACGTCACTTCGATCACTTTCAAAAGTACGCGTTTAGTCTATAACCATTAAAAAAAACTTAAAACAGAGGGGCTACCGCGAAGTGAAACGAACTTCGTTCGAGTATCTCCCTCTCTGTCGCTCGAACTGGCAAGTGCGACAGAGACAGAGATACTCGAACGAAGTTCGTTTTCACTTCGCGGTAGCCCCTCAGGCTACAAGCGAGCGTGATTTGTCACAGCAACTTGCAATAGTTGGAAAGAGACAGCCATACACTACTAACCAGTCTCACTATCGCAAGTTGTTGTGACAAATTGCAAGGACTTTAAACGTAGTAGTAACTTTGTAGTGATTTGTCTTAGTCAAAGTATTTAGTTAAAAGGTAAAAAAGTATACAGTAAAGGAATTTCATACAATTTCCTGGCCGCTAAAACTGTACAATAAAGACTTTTAACTTTTTAAACTTGCGTTTGACAGTAAAGTGGAACTTCACGTACTATTTTTGCTACAGTAAGGCGAACATTTCCGAGCATATTGGAGAAAAATATTTAAATGTAGAACTATCTTTTCAATTAAAGGTAACAGCTAAGGAGGTTGTTGGCACAGTGAGGATCGTTTTAAAAAAAGGAGGTAACGTAGAGGTAGACGTGTCTGTATTGCACGATGTAAAGTAGCGGAAAAGTCAGTTCAATCATGTTTCTCACTATACTTTTTGAGAAGAGCACTGTGCAAGGGTCGAACATAAGTGCCATCCTAAGGGCCTACCGCGAAACGAAAATTAACTTCGTTCGTGTCTATCCGTCTCTGTCGCACTTGGTAGGTCGAGCGACAGACAGGGAGGGAGGGAGGGAGATACACGAAGTGTCCACACGATAAGTAATAAAATGGCAAGCATGCTACGCCTGCAGGATCGCTTACTGGAGCCTATACCACAAAACTTTACAAGCGTACAATTTGACAAAATTGACAACTTTTCTATTGAGTATTGTACAATTTTGTCACATTGTAGACTTGTAAAGTTTTGTGGTACAGGGGCCAGGTCTCAGCGGTAATGTTCTTGTACACCCTTCTATTGCGTGCGTCAGTAAAATGTCACGAAAATGATGACGGACGGAAAATCTGAAGGGCGAACTAAGTAGTCATTTCTTAGGTTCAAATTCAATATTTTAAGTTACAATGAACGAAAGATTTTTATTCTATTAACAAAAATGTTTTGGATGCCAATCGACCCCATTGCTGGAATTAAAAATAAAGTTCTTTTAGACCATTTAAGACTATGAAACAAGAAACGCCGCAAATCAAAGAAATATTTCCCAAGTAACGTAAACCTTCCAATATTAGACAGCTCAATACCTTATAGTTTGCATCTATTGTTCACCGCTATTGTTATGAATTTGTTAAGACTGAATGTGTCAAGTATTGGGTCAGTGTCAAGCATTGAGACGTTGACCTTAATTAAACTTAAAAAAAAACAACTTCATAAGGTGGATTCTTAATTTATTGATTAGGATCTGCTGATGATTAATAATTAATGTTTTATCTAGGTATCTATCTGAATACGGTAGACAGTTGATGGTTTATTATAGGCAGTGCCTAGCAGTGCACCTAACTATTCTGTACCTACTAGCTGTGGCTGCATCGGTGGGTTTAAACGGGAGTAAAGCCGCTACTGGTGGTAATGGTTTTTTTCTTAAATTGTAGGTATCTGTCAACCATACGTCATTAATAAAGCAAGGTTTCAACTCCAATGCGATGTCCGAAAATGTATTTATAGTAACAGCAATGACGCGTAATCGTTGCAGTACAAGAAGCAACCGAATTTAGTGTCAGTGTGTTTTGCCTCACGCGACTCTGTGCGAATTTAATAAATTCGAGTCATCGAAGATTTCTAATAGCCTATCGTGCCTAAAACATCTCCTACCGCACTTGTAACACAATGTACCATTGCACCACAATGTATCATAATAACTTCCACCGTCTGTCTTAGGAATTTCCAGCAGGCAGCAGAATCTTACTACCTAATCTAAGTAGAGTCGTTTTGTCATTCCCCCGGGTGTCCCGGGACGCAGGGTGCCCGGGACATGACTTCCATCGCCGTTGTAGCAACTGTGACTTTAATTCAAATCTCAAAGTTCTTCGGACAGGGGACTAAACACTTAAGTAACGTGTCCGCCTGTCTACTTATACTTCTATGGAAGGGGTCAGAGTAGAAAAAGTTGGTTCGCATTAATCTTCTTTTTCTTCTTATCTTTGTTGAGTGGTGTCTCGTCAAGGCGATTTATTGGGATACTACAGACAATAGAATCTTGTTAAGAAAAGTAACTTCCTACTGAAAAGATTCCGTTATACATACCCATTATGCTATGTTATATTCGGAATATAAACCACCGGCACTTTTCCACGTATTGAAGTCGGTAGACTAAATAATGTAGCTGTGACGTGTCCTGTTCCTGTACCTACTATATGTATATTGCATTGCTGCATACTTATTTATTATTTAATTGAAATTAAATAAAGTATAATAATATTATAAACAGGAAAAATCGATCGGCAGCTAGTTAGAGATAATTAAAGGTGATTTCCTAATTAAAATGTACGCAATAATAAGGGCATAAATATCGGTACTCCTGTCCTGTCTATAGTCAATGTCATATACAGTTATTACCTCTGACTGTATCTATTTGTGCCTAGGTAATTATTTGCGCCATAAAACAATTAATTAGTCTTTCCTGTTCAAACTGATGACCCAAGAGCTTATTCAATTACACAGTAAATTCAACTATGGGTTCAAACTAGTGATTGGTAGTCTGGTACTCTCTATGCATTTCGATATCAATTACAACATTTATTAAACGGGCCATCAATCTAGTAGGTATGTATATCACTAAGGTTCTCGAAGAACATCAGATAGTTCGTTCATTAAATAAGTATACCTACTTGCGGTTGAACGACCATAAAATAACCCCAACATTATGGTATTTGTGAACGTGTACAAATGAAAACAATATAAACATATTATAAAAACATTTTATTAGAAAACTAACGTAGGAAAGTAAAAAATTATGAAATCCAATAAGAATCTGTAAATCTTGTAAAAATATGGTAAGTAGGTACAATTATATTATGACCTTAGTTGTTTAATTGTTGTAACGCAGGCCTCGGCAATCAGGCCAGGCGGCGGCGCAGGGCGTGGAAGACCTCAGTGATCGGAAGCGGCGGTCAGACTCGACTCGACCCCTCTGCCATTTTTGATCATGATTCTAAAGATTATACAAAATAAGCAAAAATCACAGCTCGGGGTTAATCAAAATACATATAAGATTTTGTGTCTCTTGTGTCATCTTAAACATAATTCTAAATAAATAATCAAAGTAGTAGTTTCGAGGACGGCGTCTGAATAGGGATGAACTGTCAAACACCGTCGCGGACGGGCGACCGTGTCACTATTGGCTAGCAGCAGGTTCCCAAATAAATTATCATTTCATACGGTCATATGTACAGTACGCCGGTTGGTACCATTAGCCATATACTTATTGTATCTATTACTATAATCATCCACATCGCCCTTAAAACTACGCTGATATCTAAGTACTACATAAACATTAAAATACTCATGCACGATTTACTTACACGTTAACTTCTTATAAATAATAATGACTTAATTAATTATTAATAAAATCTAAAAATCAACTCAGGAACAAATGCAATAAAATAAATCCATATCTTCAAATCCTCCTTTTCGAAATAAGTCTCAAAACGAACAAAGATTAATATATTACAGGAATATATTAACAACCATTAATGCACATCGCATAGTTTAATAAGGTAGCCATAGCTTCTTAAAATATATTGGTAAATCTCTCAATGTGTCTAATCACTTACCTAATCATCTATAAATTCGCTAAGTTTTCAAAATACCATCTAATGAGATACGAAGTGGTAGGTAAAGTAAATTTTAATGACGCAATGAAGGATCTTGCTTTTCTTCTCTTGTTTTAAATATTTACACAAAATGAGTATTCTCAAAGGCATCCCATCAGGCTTCATAAAACTACAAACACATAATATTATAAGGTAGAGAAACATCTAAAAGAAGCATAAATTAACTAGGTCTTTATTATAGACAGACTCTTTCGTTTAAACAGGAGCATTTTCAGGCAGTGTTTGATCATTTAATACCTACTCAGACCGTGACGTCATACTATATAATGTAGGCACTTATTGCGCCATATTGGCAAGATGAAATTGAGTAAAACGTGCACGCATGCAGTTTGGTTCCTGAAATGTCAATGTCCTGGATACGAAATGTTTAAGTATATAAAATCTTATCGTGTTACGCGGTCATAAATGCAGTTTATATAACACAAAGCGGAAAACATCAAATAGTGGCGACTGTAACCCTCAAATAAACCGGCCAAGTGCGTGTCGGGGCACGCGCAGTGTAGGGTTTCGTTGTTGCCTGTCTATCTTAGTTATATCGACAATTATATTATTATATCGACGTGCGGTGTGGATGCGGCGGCCGATTTAGTACGAAATTTTCACTTTCCAAGTAGGTACACATTAAGTTGTTTAAGTTGTGTACTCGATAACTACTTATTCGTCATTTATGTACCTATTACTGCCACGATTTTTTTCACATCCCCAGTAGTAGCCATTTAACCGGTAGGGGGACACATGACTCGAATCTCGCAAACGAAACACAGAGTTGAAAAAAATGGTTTTAAGAAACCCAGAATATTTGTGAACACGCTATCCAACGATACCCCACCATGGGCATAACAAAAAAAAATACACCCCCACTTCAGGAGCAGGGAAGGTACCCAACATAAAAAAAATCAAGACATTATTCTACTGTTTTGTCGGCGCGATTGATTTATATACCCATGCCGACTTTCAGTTTTCTAGTTCGAAGAGTTACTGAGCTACGCCGAAGACGGACAGACAGACGGACATGGCAAACTATAAAGGTCTGTGCCTACTAGACCGTATCATACCATGACCGTAACCGTACCGTCACATGCAAGAAAATATTCTTTGTAAGTATGACGCATTATGAGATGACGCCCATAGACCGTTCTGGCACCGGCACTTTTTTATATAAAGAAAAAAAATGCCTGACAAGTTCATAGTACGGTCACGGTATGATACGGTGTAATGGGTAGAGACCTTAAGAGTTCCTTGTTGCTCGATAATTATGCTACTTAACACTCGCGCGCGGGCAGCCTGTAACGTTGGAATAAAAAATCTCTCGCACATTTAAGAGCCTTGTTACTTCTAAAACCAACCTCCTGCATTCCTAAACACTCGCTTTAACAAGAATTACCATGCTCCGTTAGTAGGTACTGGATATACTCTGTTTTTAAGTTTAAACAACTGAGCTTGGCATAGGGGGAAAGGGGCACCAGTGATACAAGGGGCACATATATTTACTGAACTTTAAAAGTGAACGAAATATAGTTGAGGATTCATTCATTCACACAGAGAAGGTACCTACGCAGCCAATAGGCTGCCAGAGTTTCACCGACAACCAATCAAAACCTCACGCGTGACATGCACAATTACGTTTTTGGAGGTTCCGACGAGAACGGCCTGAGTGCACTGCATGCGTCCATATAAATTGCATTTGTTTTAAATGGACGCTGCACGCCCCGCTCATTGAATGTCCAAGTTAACGAATAACTGATTCCCTAAAAATGTGCCTAGATAACCACCCACGTGATGCATCTCCATTGTTTTTATAGTCGTTATTGTTGTAGCCTATCTTACGAGTATGTATGACATCATTACAATAAAATACGTATCGATCGAGGTACCATAACTGCCCTTACTATTTATTATTGGATAGAACTTTATATTAAAAACTAGAGAATAATAGGGTTAGCAAGTAGGTATATTCTGCCAACGTGCAAAATAGCGGACAGATTTCTTCCAAAAATCGCTGAGTAATCTATTAATGAACAAAAATCCGTTTTTGGTTTCAGTTATAAATATTCTTTTTTTAGCATGTTTGATAAGAGTAGCTTGAGAGAGCTCAATTAGATCTAAACTTGTAAAACAGTGAAAGTTAAATTATGAACTGGAATGGCGTTGCGGCATTCAACATTAAATAATACATCCACCTTTTTAGTATCTTTTGTGTTCTTATATATAAGTTCCTGCATTTCTGCTTTATTTGTACTTCCGTACAAAGCTTGAATTTAGTTATCTTATCAACAGCACTTTTTGTTTCGGTAGAATTTTTTAGAACCATGTATTAAACCGAATGTCCGTTTGTTTTGGCGCGATCTACTAATCGATCCCGCTCTATAAAGTAGATAGATACATAAGTATCTCTGAGGTAATAGGCAACTATAAACATCGGCTGTGGAATAGGGTACATCAGTGCAGGCCTTTAACATAGAAAGGAAGGCCAATTTATTAGACGAGAAAGGGAGCACAATTTTAAAGACCGACATTGAAATACCGCTTGTAGTTCAAATTTATAGCAATCTGGGAGTAATCAGGCCTCTCCTAGTAAGAGGAGAAAGATGTAATTGTGGATGAGAGCCTGATCGAGCGAGCGGCGTCCGACAGCGACGCTCTCGAGTAACCGCCCGGCTCAGTCTCTGCTATTAACTCGCCCTAACATATGTAATAAATAACAATGGCGCTTGTTATGTTTTTGTGTGAAACGATCTGAATCAGATAATAATGATGCCTAGTATCTAGCACTATACTACAGACTTGTAGATGTGGACAGAAGGTAACTTAACAGTGTCCAGCGCAAGCTCAACATCGAGATCAATTTAAACATAACAATGAATTACAATCGTTTTATGTAATCTATTTCCATCCTCTTGTTAGAAAACTTCAAGAAGTGGTTAAAAGCATGTCTGAGTGATTATACGTTATGCTTGGTACGTTCTCCAAAAACAGCACCGGGCACCGAACTGAAAGGATGGCGATGAGATAGAGATACGATAGCCGAGCAGTGAAAGATGGTACTGACTGCTCAATCTTTTGCTCTGTTTTTTTTTAGAAAGTTTAGTCGGTCTCACGATGAGAGAGAAATTACCGCGCGGCACGCCGCCGTCGAGTAGTCGTCCCAGCGTTGCTCGTCCCAGACTTAAAATTGCCACTTACACTTTATTTTATAAATGATTACATTTTAACAGACCAGCAACCAAACTTCGTGCAAAAATTATAAACATACCGACGTATGACTTTTAAGTTAAATTAAATGTAGCTATATGACTAATAAATACGGAATGTACGTAGATTTTATGATAATCTCATAATTATACTTAATAGTACCTGTCCTTAGCTAAAGCTACAAGTGTGTTCGGTAACGGACGGAAATACATACAAATTAACAAAAACTGAAGGCTGCGGACCTCCTTTGCTTTTCTTCCATACCTATTTCACAACTGCCATACTTCGCAATAATTACTACTTTACTTTAGCACCTTACCAAATTCATCTGTGATGTTTCAGCCTTTAGGTATTTGCTTAAAAATACAATTGTTATCACTGTGACAAAGTTCTATTGACTATGAATGTAAAAGATCGATGTACGAGTAGTGTAGCAATAAATACGGAGCGGTTACCGCTGCTTGGCGGGCTTGGGCTGGCCGTTGGCCGCGGCGGTCTTCTGCGCGATGTGCGTCTGGTAGTGCTTGGCGAGGTGCGCCTTCTGCCGGAAGCTCTTGCCGCACAGCGAGCAGGAGAAGGGCTTCTCGCCCGTGTGCGTGCGCACGTGCACGTTCACCGAGTACTTGTCCTTGAAGCCCTTCGAACAGATGGAGCAGTAGTGCAGGGAGCGCTCCTTGCGCACGCCGTTCGAGGTGGAGGTGGCGGGCTGGATGGCCGTGCCCGTCTGCGGCTGCACTGCGGGGGGCGAGCTCTTGTTCACGATCCTCTTGTACTTCTTGCCGACGGACTTGGTGCTGGTGACGGCGGGCGAGGCCGTGACGATCTGCATGTGCGGCAGCTGCACCTCGCCCGCGGGGATCATGGTCACTAGCTCGCCGTTCACGTGGTGGATGTTGTACACGCCGCGCGCCGGCTCTAGCGGCTCCACCGTGCAGAACGGCTGCACCGACTCGCCCAGCTCCGTCGCTATCCTCTTTAACTTTTCATAGTCTTCTGGGTAATTCGCGTCCAGTTGCGACAATATGATGTCGTCCACGCTTTGTGTCGAGGTCGGGTTATCACCGTTAGTGATTACGGTCGTGTTGGGATCTTCTAATAAGATAGAAATGTTGACATTCCCTGTTGGTGTGTGTATCAACAGCTCTGTGTCTCGTTCTTTACTATCGTGATACATAGATGGGACGTCGGATTTATTGTTGTTATTAATGATAACTGTTTTCAACTCCGTTGTTGCATCCAGTTTCGCTATTGCATTCTTTTGTACCGTACTATACCTAATGAAAGCTTTTCCCTGTAATGCACTTCTTAATAGAGATTCGTTTGTGTCGGTGTTTTGATCGGTCAGCTTCCAATCATTGTTATTATTATTAAATTCGACTGAACTTTCTAATAGAGGTGCACCAATTACAGAACTACGAGAGTCATCCCTTTTGTCGTTAGACTGATAATCATTGTCTTCGTAACTAAAGGGTTCCACTTTAACTAGGTTGCTTGAGGCTAAATCTGGGTTCTGACTTTCCGTTTCACTTTCTTCATAGCTATAGTTTTCAACTTTCGGTAGTACATTAGAGCTTAGCGAATCTTGATTGAAATCATTAGGGAATCCGTTCATATTTAAAATTGATTCAAGATCTAAGGAGGAGTTATTATCTATATCGGTAGGGCTGGACATGGAAACGTCTTCTTCTTTGCCCCAGTACCTATTGGTACTCGATTCGTGTATATCTTGATTGAGAACTGTTAGAGTATATATTTGTCCATCCGTATTGTTACTGATAAGTTTGTTGGAAATAGCGGTGTCAGTACATGGATGCGCGCTGTTTATTTCGTTATCCTGGTTCCAGTAGTATTTATTGAGATCCTCTAGCATCGCAGTCTCCAGGCGGTCGCGGTCGCGGTCGACGTTCCAAATGGAGTCGAAGCTCTGCAGCGCGGTGGAGGCGGCGGGCATGGCGGCGCCTGGCGCGGGCACCGGCGAGGGCGCGCCCGACACGGCCAGCAGGCTGTTGTTGTTCTGCTCCTTCGGCTCCTCCGACAACAACGGGTTAGATCGCGAGTCAGGTGATTCCATGAACACGTTCACCGATCGCATCTGTTGTTTATACTGGGCATCAGTTACTTCGTTCGACGTCACGAAGTCAAAAAAATCAGACTTTGACAATTCTGGGGCAGTGGCCGTCATGACTACCGAGTCGTTTATCGTAACCGAGGGCGATGACTCGGCCGTCGTCTGTTCACAGGTTTGTTGCATGTATAACACCGTGATTGTTCAGGTTTGTCTTTGTACTACAATAAATAAATCTACTTTTAAATATGTGAGTTCTAACCAGGTATGACTTGTACTTTATTGGCAGTCGCTAGTGCGTAGGTAACTGAAAGTGCGTGTGTGCGGTTCGGGAGCGGCGCGGCGCTACTCGAGCTTGTCCAACTTGCTCAACGCAGTGGGTGGACCAATGGAGTGTGCGAACTTGATTCGTACATTCCTTTTTCCCATTCTTCACTCCAGCCCAAGCCTTGCCTAGCAACAACTCAGTTCACAAGGCTCTCAGTGGTGGCGGCGAAGAGTTCGGACGTTATTGCCATGATTCCAGGTCTTCCAATAAGGGCGTTGTTTAATCTGAAAAGAAAGAAATTTATATTTGAGCAATCGCTTGCAAAATGCGTATATAGGTACATGTGTTAAGAAGTAAAATATAAAGAAGTGATCTAGCGCCAGGCAGTTAAGAGCAGTTGGTACTGTAGGTACTGTGTGTGAACAATGTATGTAAAAATAAATAAATCGGAACTTTATTCGAGGTAAATATTATTTAACCAAGAATTAATGGGGTTGGGACAGGTATTTTCATAACAGGTCTAAAAGTCGAAAAAAGATCGCGATTCAATTGTCTTGGTATTGATTCGATGGTCTTGGTGTAAAATTTTTTCGTTGTTTGAAATTGAATTCTGTTGTGTTGGGTTAAATTAAGTCATTTAACAAATATTGGGACATATTTTTTTTTGGGGACAATGTTACACAAATCGATCTAGTCCCAATCTAAGCAAAGCTTGTACTATGGGTACTACACGACGATATATACTTATATCTTAGATAAATAAATACTCAAATAAATACCTACATAGAAAAGATCCATGACTCAGGAACAAATATTCCTTGCTTATCACACAAATAAATGCCCTTACCGGGATTCGAAGCCGGGACCTCCGGCTTCGTAGGCAGGGTCACTACCAACTAGGCTACAGAGGTCGTCAAATTTACTTTCCCTTGAGTTCATTTAATTGTTCGTCTGTACGGAACCCTCGGTGCGCGAGTCAGACTCGCACTTGACCGGTTTTTTTTTGCATACATATAAATAAATATAATAAATAATAAATAAATATTAGGGGACAATCTTACACAAATCGACCTAGTCCCAAACTATATAAGCAAAGCTTGTACTATGGGTACTAGACGACGATAAACATACTTATAGAGATAAATAATTACTTAAATACATAGAAAACATCCATGACTCAGTAACAAATATTCGTGCTCATCACACTAATAAATGCCCTTACCGGGATTCGAACCCAGGACCTCTTGCTTCGTAGGCAGGGTCACTGCCAACTAGGCTAAAGCGGTCGTATAAAACAATATAATATCGGTGGGTATACCTCGACACATTTAATAAAAAGAGCTCCGGGTGCCATATAAAATATTGCCTTACAAGAATAGGACGCTATTAGATTAAAGTCGTATTGATTAGTGAGCTGCCGCTTGCAGCCGATTTGGCTATCCGGTAATAAGGCAAGAGACTGCGCTCCAATTAATAATTCCAATCAAATCTCAATATGTAGCGTCATAGTTATGCAGCGGATTCCGAAACCAAGCTCTAGAATTTGTAATGAATTTAAAGTCTCGGTGTTTCTAAATCCTGCAGCAAACCGGAGCGAACAAGTCACGCCGCCTCCTTCGCGTTGCTTGTTCGCTATTATTGAATAGGGCCCGTTTATATATCAGTGCACGGTTTATAAAGGAAAAAAAGCTCTTTTCCCTACTTTTTTTTACGACTCTGCTGAAAAAAGTACTTATAGGTAAATAGTTATTTGTGCAACAAGAGAGCAAAGTTTGTTTTTGCTGCGAGTGCTAATTTTGAGTCCTGAGGAAGCGAAAGATTCTAAAATTGAATCAAGAGCGTAGCGAGTGATTCAAAGTTTGAATCTTGAGCGCAGCGAAGGACTCAAAAGCACGAGATGCAAATACTTTGCTCTCGAGTAACACATACAACTTTTCACCTCAGCAGTGAGAACATATTCACATCAAAAAATATATCATAGTATCACGTACCTATACGTCTCAAGATTATTCAGGAAGAAAACTTAATTAGGCGTTAGTTACTGCTTGTAAAACAAGCTCCTCAGCGCCGACCGCGCCGTTATTCAATACTAGAAAGGCGAGACAAGGCGCGAGAAACCAAAGGATATTTCACTATCTAAGTATACAAGTGTCGCGTGACACTAACACATCACTAAAAACTAACCGTGTTATTATTAAAATTCACAGATTTTACTCATATCTTCGAGATATTTTTGAAATATTTATCATTATCACAAGGGCACACATTAGCATATTAAGTGTATCTCGCGTGCACATCAAAAACTAGCTGTAGTAGTACTGTTGTTAAAAATGTTAAAATACTGCTTTCGTCACGTCACTGACTTCACATATTTCCTAGTTAGATGGAGAATTGATTTATCCTAGTAGTTTTTATATTTAAATATCAATAAGGCAAGAATGACGAAGAATATACATAACAAAATCTCAAACAAATTAACAGCGCGTAACTTTTTAAAAGGGGCGGGGCCCCGCGCTTGCGTTCGGAAACTGCATCTGTGGTATACGTTCAATAGAATTTAAGATTGTTTAAACTAGAATCATTAATTAGCTATCATAATAAAATTCTTGTTTACCTATTTGTTATGAAAAACAGAGTTTATTCCGAGATCTTTTATTTAAATTTTCCTCAATTTGAAATTCCTTGGTACCTATAATTATTTTGGTAATTTAAACTTGTTAATTTGATAGTTTTCGAACGTGTATTATCCGCTTTTTGGGGGGTCTACTTTGAAATTCGATGGTCGAACTATGAATCGACCTATGTCTGCCATTTTCTTTTTTCGTAATGGAATGAAAGGGAGAGTGCTAATAAAGTTCAAATATTCTGAACTTGTAATAGACCCCATACGACGAAATGTCAGTGCTCCGCACCAAAATCAAAAAGCTACTTTGTCTCACGGAGTGAGCAAAATCGCATTTTGCACACTGTTTTCACGCAGCAAAATATGCTTGTTCGAGCTGCTGAGGTGAAAAGAATATTCCTTAGGTACTATTTTCAGGTAAGCTGACCAATTGTTAGTAAATGAATAGCATTTGGAAGACATACATAGGTATGTATGAGTGTTTGCTGCAATGACGAACTGCAATAATTTTACCGTTCAGTAGGAGACGTAAAGTGAGAAAGGCTGTCAAACGACACGGCACGAACCGGAGCCGGGCCGCGGACCGAAACAGCGCGGTGTCAGCTTGCGACAGCTGATACGACACGTTGCTGCCATTTAACCAAATATTATTAACGCCACGAATATACTCCGACACTTGAGACATTTCAATATTATCATATCATGTTTAACTTTGTTTCTAAACCAGAGTTCCTACTGTATTCAGCCAGCCGGCCCCCCGGCTCGCGGCATGAAGAACAATGAACACCGTTAAAATCAGCGCCACAGCTTGTCGTGGCAATATGCTGAGTGGGGGGCACCTTTCAGCGGCCTTTGTACTTATTTGGATCTGTTTTGTGTTATTGTGCATTGTGGCGTTCAAACTTGTTATCCTATCTTCTCTTATACATGTAAGAGAAGATTGGATAATCATTTATTTTCAAACACATCATTGTTTTCAACTTTTTATGGCGATTATTGTATAATCATATTTTGCGGCTTATTATTAAGTTTTTCTGTTCAAGAGGCTATGCGATCCCCCAGGTAGTCGCGACTGGCTGGTTGAAAAACCTATAATCCCCTTTTTATACTATATAGGTATTTCAATACATTATAGGTACCTGCACGAGAAGACATGTTACTACGAAAACCTTGAAACTAGTACACAAAAAGGGTGTGTTCTTTAGAGGGCGAGGGATATTACAAAACGGCACGGCTGCGCATGACAAAATATAGACGATCGTTGCGAGATGGTAAGTATTATACTCGCCAATACAGCCGAGGCGAAAGATATGAAAGTAATGAACGCGATAAAACGAATCTTTAATTGGTGGCAGTAATGTACTTATAGGCAGTAATTATCAGACATCGTAAATTTTGTAGCATTTTCGGTGCAGCATGGTTGTGTCAACGGAGTTGGTATAGACAATATCAAAACTGTTAATTAAGGTTAATTTTAATGTTATTGCGTAACGCTAATAGAGCATCACGATTGAAATTGCTTATACCACTACGCTGCGCCGAAAATACTACAAAATGTACGATGTCTGGTCATCATACATCCAGTCAAAGTCAACGGGTTCCTAAACTCGTCACTGATAATGATAATATTATACCTACGGTTTGACTTCCTAAAATTTTTTGATGCTGATAATAAAGTTGACAAATCAAAGTAAAATATAATACAAATTTCACAAGGGAAAGCTGTAATGCTTTTTAATAATCGGTAGGGATATTTAAAAGTACCCACTATAATTTATAGTCAAACAAAAGAAGTGGTTATTCCGGAACGTAATCGTGGTTTTACGGTGACAATAAATATTATGATTTTGTAACTTAAATTCAGATACCTATATACGTACTCGTAAGCCTTCGTGTCGAAAATGCCCCCAACGTGTTGATGTCTAAGGCCGCGTTTAAGAAACTGCACCCCAACGCGTTGGTGTCTAAGGCCGCGCGTTTAAGAAACTGCATCCCAGCGCGTTGATGTCTCCTAAGGCCGCGTTTAAGAAACTGCACACCAACGCGTTGATGTCTAAGGCCGCGTTTAAGAAACTGCACCCCAACGCGTTGGTGTCTAAGGCCGCGCGTTTAAGAAACTGCATCCCAACGCGTTGATGTCGCCTAACCTAAGGCCGCGTTTAAGAAACTGCACACCAACGCGTTGATGTCTAAGGCCGCGTTTAAGAAACTGCACCCCAACGCGTTGGTGTCTAAGGCCGCGCGTTTAAGAAACTGCATCCCAACGCGTTGATGTCGCCTAACCTAAGGCCGCGTTTAAGAAACTGCACACCAACGCGTTGATGTCTAAGGCCGCGTTTAAGAAACTGCACCCCAACGCGTTGGTGTCTAAGGCCGCGCGTTTAAGAAACTGCATCCCAACGCGTTGATGTCTCCTAAGGCCGCGTTTAAGAAACTGCACACCAACGCGTTGATGTCTAAGGCCGCGTTTAAGCATAGGAGGGATGGTAATCTTGCCTGACTTTTTACTATTATTTACTTAATGTGAGTATGTAGATATTATAAATTAGACCAGCTTGAGCCTGAATAAAGTACGTAAAGGGATATTACTGACCAGTCACAGCTAAGTAATAAAATAACCCTCCTCTCCTTCGGCAGTCGGGTAAGTAGTGTTAAAAGTGCAGGTGATGGTCGACCACCGGCCGACAGCCCACGCTACGCCCGGTAACAAGGTCGACTAAGCGGTTTTTCTGAGAATTCCGAATCATAATGGCATTTACTAACTTATAAATGCCGATTGCAATATGTATTCTGTAAGTAATAGATAATGATAATAAATTGTAAACGTTCACGATTTAGTTCTCGGTGCAGTCGATGTAATATAAAACGGGTCAAACCACTTGTACTACATATTGAAACCATCTACTAGTATAATACCTACTACCTACTACCTACTACCTATTATAAAAAACTTTCATTCAACGTCGTCATACAGTTTCCACGGTCGATTTGGTCTGGAATACCTATGGATCGTGGTTAACCCTTTGACCGCTTTTACTTTCGTGTCAGAATGTGACGTACCTAAACGCCAGCATCTTGAAAGCTAAAAGAGCGAATATTAAACTTATCTGACAGTAAGAAAATTGTGTTGACAGTGTCCGCCATAACCACTTTAAAGGTTGTTGGCGTGGTGGGCACGACAGCACTCGACCACTTTAGTGGCTCTCGGCCTTCAAAGGGTTAAATTACGTAATCCTGGAAAATTACCCACATACGCAAAATAGAAGAAGAGTAACTGAATTAGCAATATTATATAAAATTATTAACAATATACCTAAGTTACACTCTGATCTCATAAGTAATACTTATACAGTTGCGAGTGTAGGTATTACAAACCAAGTCGCAGTCCTGCCCAGTTTCTAGTAGGTGCCAGTAGCTGCCAAAAATGTCTCCCAAAACAGGCCCTTGGCTCGAATGTGTGCATCCTACAATAATATCTGTCATGCATGACGTTGATATATTCCATTAAGGTATCAACAAATTCAAAACTTGTGTTGCAAAGTTGTCTCATAGTTAGGTTTATTACACGGTCTCATTATTGTACTGTGTGATCTCACTACAGATTTAAGTTTAAGTTAATTACAATAAGTTAGACTCTTTCACAATTATCTCATTTTGATTTGTTAATAGTATTGCTTGGTAATTATAGGAATGTACATTTAATATTATTTTCACATAACTATGCTAAATATGTGTGTAATAATTTACATTTTGTTACCTCGCCTAATATATAAATAAATTAATAAAAAGTTAACCTTGTATACCTTGATACGTACTAAAGTATATGGAAATATGGAGGTGCCTAATGTACCGACGTAGTGTATATATACGACACTTTTAGAATTTATTACAATAACAAGTTACAGAAGATATAGGAATTACAAAACAAGTCGGAATACAATGGTTTAGAGAATAATTAAATTAAAATAGGAACGTAAAAAAAAGAAAAACTACGAGTACATTCCGCTCTGCGTCAAGCCCGAACTAAAGGTCCCCAAAATGCTAGCGGCATTGCCTCGCTGAACAGCAATGGAGACCTGTTGGACGAGCCATGACCCAGAGCGGGGGTCAAGACCCCTGTCCCTTAATCGTCTGCCTAACTCCTTGCACAGCCCGAGAGCCTCACTGCCCCAGGGCCCAGCTGTCTCCACAGCAACCGGAACGAAATCATAAGTCGGTTCCAAGGCAGAGTACTTTGCGTGTTTGAGCTTGGCGGCATTTTCGGCCGCCGAACCAGCTGACTTAATTGTGTGCCTTAGATGGGACGCTGCAAAAGTGCTAACACAAGTTGCATCCCATTGCATTGCATTAGTTTTATACGTATCTACTTACTTAGGCACCTGGTGTATAAAATCTACAATAACATGATTCAAATTTCACGTTTCTTGCTTCTTCTTTACTTACACTTTAAAATAGTTTTATCGGACAATAGAATGTACCTACGACCTAACACATTTACAATATAGTTAACATCGTTTGTTACTACACTGTACCATGGGATTATATTCGACGTAGTCGTTAAGTATCTACCTACGTACTGAAAACGTAATTACTGAACTTTTAATAATAAACCTTGAAATCGTTTAAGATTTTTATTGAATTACAATAATCCAATAAAATGCGTAATCCGAGCGTTTATGGTTTAAAATTTCCCAACTCGAGCACTTAATTGCAGTTGTTAAAATATATTTCAGTTGAATGGATGCACTACTCGTACAATGCTTTAAGCCTTTTCCCTTTAGAACTCGTTTCGAGTGTAGGTATCTGGCTGATCTAGGTTACTCGGTTCAGCGCATGATCCCTTCGCTTGTTCTTGGTCCTTAGGGATGAGCTAAGTACCTACACATTTTTGAATAGAAACCCCTGATAGTGAAGACTTCATAATGATAGTGCTTTACGTTATGTGAGTTAGACGAAAGAAGAATAACACTACTATTCCTTGTTTAGTCTCCTAAATTTAAAAGTTTTTAATGTCAGATTTATATCCTGATTGCGGATTCCTCAAATCAGCACACATTTTGATATAAGTAGATGTACGTAGGTATTAAAGAGTAAAGACCTATAATGATAGAGCTTTCAGGCAGTGTGCACTCGAACTAACAAGAAAAGATTCGAGTTGAATATGTGCTCCGTTTCCATAGATAAATAAGCGATTGTTTTATAGATGGAGCACCTAACCGGTAGGTAGCGATGCATGTGGGTTAACGAGGCGTTGCGACAGAGCGGCACGGCAGCGCGAGCGCCAGCGAACAGCCGCCAACTGGATCACGACGCGCGCTCCGGGCCACACCGCACCACAACACTGCACTCCCACACACAGGGCTGCACACGGTAGCGTGCACTCAATGTTGCTAAAGGCAAGCTAAGGAGCAGTTCTATCTTTGTGTTTCATGAACTGGTCAACATATTTTTATAGAAAGGAGTAAAGGCCGAGCGATGGTACATCGTGTGCATAAGTATAGAAGCCAACAGTAGGCTTTTAGAGTTAGTAGCTAGGGATAATACAAAAGAGTTTTTAACCATATAGTATCACATTAACTGCTACATATATCGAAACCAATATCAGTACATTGGACAGATTATTGTTCGTTATCTTTAATTAACATGGAATAAACGGCCTCGATATCGCCACAACAATGCAAGGCTTTATCTTTGAGAGACATCGAACGGCGTCTACAAATTGCCTTGTAGGTATTTATTTCCAGCAAAAATAAGCGAACAATTAACGCTCAATTCTCGATGGTGAGGATAGTGTCGCTGGCCGACCCTGCGCCCGCGGCGCGGGGGGAGCGGCGCGCACGCAGCCGCGCTGGCTGGATGGCGATCCGCGTCGCGATAGCCGGCCAACGACAATGCGACGGATTTAATTGGCGGACTTACTTACATAGACTTGACTATTGAATCGAGAAGCTGTTCTTACGGCGAGTAGAAATGGAACTTCAAACGTGCGCACAGGTGCACGTCAATACGTGTGAACGGCACATAAACTTTCAACCGGGGAAACACGACAATATTGATATAGGTATACCTATTCACTTACTTATACGTACTTTGATTATTACTCAAGTTTTTAAATAACTAGGTATTTACGTGGTCTTAATGACCTCGATGATTGCTTTAAATTAAGCTAATTTATAAATAAAATAAATGAACTGGTGATCCACGGCACAATAAGACATAGGCAAGCACGCACCCACGTCACCCACGTCACGTTTAGGTTGAATTGCAAGTATGCGCATGATGGAACATCGTCACTTGTGCTCACATTTCGTTCGTTCGGATCAATCCGACCCCTGACATTTCGCAGTGAAGACGAGATGACCACTTGGTCGGCCAGCCTTTGATCTCTCTGTTGCAATTTTATGCCAGATTGCTATGCCCGTAAACGTATATATTTAAGTTGGATAGCAGTTTGTAGATGCAAAATTATAGTTAAAAGCGGTTTCGCTTAGCACTTGACGTAGGTAAGATGCGTCTATCGCCATAATACATTATAGACGAACATTCCTATGAAGTAAACAATTTTGTGTGACGGTATTCAAATTGAAATAAATAAAGTAGATATATGTCATAATACTCATAAGTGGCGAGGCCTCTACTGAACTTGATAACCTACCCGGCACTTGCCTACTTGAAAACAATTGAGCTCCTTTTCGAGCACTTTATGAACCTGCTTTAGTGCGAAATTGAGGGTTCCGTACAAACTTGTTGGTATGAAACCGGCTGCATTTTTCGCTATGTAAACGGAGATACAAAATTAAACCCGGGTGACACAGTGGTATATATATTCAAATTGAAATGCCTGCCTTATAGATTTTCGTTCCCTTCGCACATTGATTTTTTTAACAGCTCCAAGCGACTGCATTCTTGTACATGATTATAATTACAACTTGATACCACCAGGCGTTCAAGACAAAAAGGAAGACTGCAGACAAACAATGAAGTGATCCTATAAGGGTTCCTTTTGAGATACGGAACCCTATAAAGTAAGCTATATATGCCATATTTAGCTCCGGCTTGACCGTGAATACCCGTGTTGCGCTACCGATAGGTACTCATAGTGACTACTTCACATAGGTACCTACGTATGTTGAAGTTCTGAGCAGAAATATTCGTTTTAAACTTAATCTAGCCACTAAAATTGTAAATTAATTAGAAGCCGTTAAACTTCTGGTACAGGTCTACTGCAGTTTGCGGTGCGGTGCGGAGCTGTTCGCAAGGATTCACAATCTAGTCGTGACATTAATGGCGCAGATTACTTACGCGCACGTTGCAACTAGAGTGCGTCGAATCCTGAAGTAAAATATGGCCTTAGTGGCTGTGTGCATGCGCACTGCCGGTCGAGTTCCCACGCAGGCGACGCAGCCGCAGCGCAGCGCTCGCCGCTCGCGAGTCGCGCCATACGTCTACCTTTCCATATACCTAACTTAACTACTCTACTCGTACTTAATCGTAACCATCTTTTCTCAAAAATGGCCCGCAAAGTGAACATAACGAGCTACAAATTGGAAGGTAAAGTGTATAGTTTAAGGTCAGATCTAAGTTAAAAAATAAAAAACATTGCAGGCCGCCTGGAATGTTATATATAAATTCCTTTATTTGTCAAGTACCAAAATTTTTAAAAAGTAGAATCTGGCATATAAAGACGGCACAGCTCGAATTGAGCCAATTCAACTGGTATTTTTCTGTTGCAAACACGACGTAGTTTGCGTTTTTTTAATGGAAAAATATACTTCTACCTCTGTTAAAAAGAAAACCGCGGGAAATCGTAAATTTTTTCACGTTGTGCAACGATATTTAAAGTTTATATAAATAAATATGAGTAATATGTTTTCAAGCGATGAAGAAATGGAGTGTGCGATATTTAAAGTTTATATAAATAAATATGAGTAATAGTGTTCAAGCGATGCAGAAATGGAGTGTACGCCTGAGGAATTGGGGGATGAAGCGAATCTCGGAATCAATAATTTGTTTCCAGTGAAGTCAAAAGAGAATATGAAAACCTACGATAATTTTGTTATGGCGAGAAGCAAAGAATGTTTCCAACTTTTCAGAAAGCATAGTTTAGCTTATTTCAGTGAACTCGCAAAAAGTAAAATGCCATCAACATTGTGGGCATTATATTATATTCAATGCTAAAATTCACAATGAATATCAAACATAACGCAAACATCAAAACTTTCTCGAATTTGACAGTCCGACGGTTTCAAAGCAAGAAATCGAACGTACTAACTGCAGAAAATATTACGCAGTTCTTAATAGAAGCTCCGGACGACCGATACCTAGGTATAGGCCTACAAAGGTAATAAATAATAGCATGTAGACCTAAATCGTTCTCCCAAACGTTAAGTGGCACGTAAACAAACTGAATATAATAATAATAAAGCTTGATTTCAATTTAGTATTTTTTATTCCCCCATTTTTGAGAACAGCACTATATTAGCCTTAGCCGGAATGGCAATTGCAGGCTCCGTATTATACCTACTTAATTAAACGAATTAACGTTTAAACAAATACTAAGCCTGCAATTGCCTCCTTCCCGGCCACGGCAATAATGTACTATTATTAGTGTAGTAATACATGGATGCGGTATTTTTTCGCAAACATAGTCTATATGCGTTTTCCACGTCAAGGCGGAATCTATATTGAAGCCCAACATTTTCGCTACGTTTGAACTATACGAATATAAGCAGCTACGGTCAGAGAGTTCTATTTTTATTACATTCTTAATGGTAGTCTTTCCGTTGAAAAATACAACGTTGGTCTTGTTTGAATTCAGAGTTAGCCCATTATTATTAAACCATGATTTTACCGTCGCCTTATTTTTATTATTTTTTTCTATGACAATATGTACAGTTTCACCTTTAACTATGGTGGTATCGTCAGCATATATCTAGCTGTGCAAGATCATTCATAAACATCAAGAATAGAGTTACCCAGTGCAGATCCCTGCGGTACACCAACCTCGGGGACGACTTTTGGTTTGGCACTTGTGAAAATGAACTCTAAAACTAAAAAATTACTCGCTTGAGACTTAAAATTGTGGTAAAGATATAGCGTTAGGTAACAAAATAACAATAACAATCATATCACCAAATTTAAGGGTTTTGAAAGCCTTATTAATCTTATTATTCACTGGATTTCTATGCATAATCCGCATTAACAACATATCTTCTTACGAACACTTGTGCGATTTGAAAATTAACAAGCATAACAATTTCAATTACCTACTTGATTTTACAGCCTAAAAGAGAAGGTAACGCAGGTAGATTATTTAGAGGACAACCAAATGACGAGCAATCTAGAACAAAGATGACGACAATTGCAGTACTCACTAAAAATAGACATATGCTCGAAGATTGATCACGAATTGGTTAGCCGTAGAGTCGGGAGATAATTAGGTATACCGTGGTTCTCTATATTAGTTTGTATGTTTAATAATTAAAAACATCAATTATAAAAGGACCAACACAAATTGAATATACCCACATTAAAATGGTCTCAAATCACAAAAAAGATAAACGTCAATCACGATATAGTTTCGAAATGACCGAGATTGTCCCACATCGCAGGTGCACTCACAAAAAAGAGAAACTGCGCTGCTGCGGTGTTCGAAAGAAAATCTTATTCGACTTAAGGGGCGATATTCGAGACGGTGTGGTCCAGTTACAAAGTCTCCCTTCGATTGGGATCCGGTTTGCTCTGGTTTTACGTGAACAACCTAACAAGTACCTGAACTTTCTTATGGTGTTTTAATCACTGTTATTTGCAGCGGTTTCCTTTCAAACGTTACTGAGACATTTTAAGGTTTCGCTTTTGTGGTTATCACAGGAAGAGCACCTTAATAAAGCAAATAAATACATTTCAGCCAAATGAAAGTTTCACCAAGGTGGGTGTGTAATTAAATTAAATAAAATATTAGCATTAAATACGAGTTATTTCTCGCGGCACAGCAAATCTCTACTAATTTTCCCCTGATGCATATGAACGTTAATTCCAACATTTATGTTGTATCCAATCATAATATGTAGTTATTCAATTATCCTATCCATAATTTATGTAGGCACATGATATCAAGGATTCTTAAATTATGACCAGTACTAAATTATGTTACTTATCTTAGTTGCTGAACTAGATTAATATATACTACTACTATGTACAGTCGACTACAAAGAGATCGATACGGCCAAAGTTACAAAAATATGTACACACGACTGTATTGCCTTAACATTAAGGTCGTGTATACATACTTTTGTAACTTTGGCCGTATCGATCTCTTTGTAGTCGACTGTACTAACCTATTGAGGATATCAAATGAGTACACCCGCCAATTGCTAGTCGAGCCACAGCCACACACGCTAAAGGGTTCGGTAAAACATGAGTTTACGTGAATACTTATTTTTTTTGTAATAACTATAATTTCTTCAAAATATCGATCTCGACTACAGATATGATATGATTATATAGGCCAGTTCTCTGTACGCCGCGTCGGGGCCGTAATAACATTAATACATATATTAATACGTAGTACCTACTATGAACGTTGATGTTGAATGGCTTCTAACATATCTGTTTACAAGTCAAAGCAATCTGTTATGTTGGGAAAACTTTCATTAATGCATGTTGTTCTCTGCGTTCAACCTGTGCGGTGCCATTCTGGAAGTGGAGGCATTGCGTTAAGCGTAGATATATCTATAAGGAATTAGTTTTATGCGTTCATAAATGTATATATATGCGCAAGATGTTAGCAAGTAACAAGCGAGTCGTGCAATTAGCTACGTATGTACGTCTCGTCGTGTCGAGCGCCCACCAGCCCTGCTATTTATGTGATCATGAGAAACACATAACTACAAGTGTAGTACGCTAGGTACTACAAATATTACAAATCGTTTATTCTCAGTAACATAGTTACAAAGGTCTTAAAATACATAGGTGCATCTAGTGGCTACCAGGTACCTACATAGTTCCAGTGTGGGAACTGCTGCCCATTACTTCTCATTCACGAGAGGAGGCCTGATCCCATCTGTGAGACGTATGTACCTAGGCCGATGATGATGATGGTGATCAATATTGAGATCATGTATGACTTTAAGACTTAAAAAAATCCCTCTGGGCCAAAGAGTGTTTCAGTACACAGCGTGTAATTTTGATTTTTGAACAATTTGGTAGTGTTACCGCATAAATCCCTTATTTTAATAGGTTTAGATATAAACCAGTTGTAATCTTACTCGCACAAATTTATAGCACGAATAATGGTTAGTCGTTATTTACGGCTCGTGTTGGGGCCGCCGGACGACTGCATTTCGTAACGCTGCAGTTTAGAATAATTTGCATATTTCGTGGTGTCGAAGCGAGCCAGCCGCAGATGGATGGCGACGGCGACGGCGCTTGCCGGGCGCTCTCGCGAGCGTGCGGGATGATCCAGATTCGTCGGATCCATTCACCGAGCAGCCTTGAGCAGTCGCCTCCCGGACCACCGCTGACCATTACCGACGCGACTTCGTTCATGTCCTATCAATAAACTTAGATCGCTACTTAGAGATATGTCGGTCTCTACTTGTAGGTATCTATTAACATTTTACAATCAGCAAAGGCCCACGAGATCACGTCTTTAGTGTTTCACTTGCATCGCGGCTGTCACCAGTGGCAATGCAATAAATTATTACCGTAGGGAAACGAGGTTTATTCCAGTCAGGACCGGATGGAAGGTTCGTATCTTGACGAACGGCGAATAACACACATCTGCCAATTAAACATTTATCGATAACGAGGTGCGCCGCCTGAATCCGGTAGATGAGGTGCTCCTTTGCAATTTAAATCAATAAGCATAATCGTTATTTTCATCGATATTGTATTTAATTGGACAGCTTACATATCATCGCTCTGTATCGAGCTCGAGCAAGGCTGTGCGCTGTGCGCGAGGGGGCGAGAGTGGCGTGGCAATGGCGCGACAAGCGGCGAAGCGAGCGAGAGACAAATGAACGCGAACTCGCAACCAAATTCACTCTCCCATTTCTTCTCATTGCCAAGTCAAAAGCATAAGCATAAAAAAGGAATGCCAATCTTTATTAACCTGTGACACTTCACTAAAATACTTTTGTAATGGATATAGCCAAATAACAATTTGCAATAAAAATCATGTAGGTACGAATGTAATTGCGAAACTTGATTCGTAAACACATCCGTGGAAGGGATTGGTTGAGGATTTTATCAAGTTTTGAGTGAAAATTTTACCATCGTTAAGGTTTATGCTTTCAAATTTTAAAATTCGTATTAATGACTATACATAACTCACAAATATGCAACTGCAGTCATGTCTATTAATTATGGAGCTTAATACTAGAAGTTTTATACAGTTTTAATGTTGCCGACATTCTTATTTTATTTCTTTGTAAACGGGTTCTCAAAAACGGTTCTAACGAATTCGATGATTGTTACAACACCGGGCTTGAGGATGCCGTCGATCTAAAAATACTAAAATCGATCTAAGTAGGTCTCATTTGGAATTATTGGTTTTCTCTGGTATTTCACACATGACGCCGAAGTTAGAATTAAGCGATACAACTAGAACAAGGGCCCGGAGGCCGGCTGGGAGACATATTATTTTTAGTCTAGTTTAATTGTAATTTTAAGGTTGCGCCATGTCCGTCCGTCCGTCTTCGGCTTTGCTCAGTAGCCCTTACAATCACGCCGACAAAACAGATTTCAGAGATGATTTTTGGGGTATCGTTGGATAGCTTAGCTTAGGTATCTAACTGTTTAGGGAATCTACTCTTTTCAAATGATGTGATATTGAAAATGTCATGTTACCATTTACACGGGATGAATTGAGCATATGGTGTTTTGAAAATCTGATTTAAAAAGAAACCCGGTGTATAGAAATTGTGTTATTTTGGGAATGTGATATATTGAGAATTTGTTATAAATTTAATTAAATGTGGTATTTTGCAACTATTGTATTAAGGCCACGAGGGCCCTCGAGTGGTTTCAGAAAACCATCATGTAATGCTACACCGTTATAACCTAGTTCATTTTTCAGGATGCATTTGATATTTGATGTAAATATTTACTTAGTTCTAGATATCAGACGTGTTTTTAGAGACAAAATACTACTTAATGGTCGTATTACCGTTATCTACGTATAGCTAGTTATTATGGATTTTCTGCAAATCAAGCAAACACGTTATGCACGAGAGTTGCAAATGACTGGGGTCGTCGTATTTAAGTTGTTTCGTGGTGCTCGTTGTGAATGTTTATGCGAGGGCGGGCTTGTTATCTGATGTGAATAATGACGAGGTCTGGGGATGCGCGAGAGTAAGAAACAGGCTGCGCTGCGTGCCGGGTCGGCAGCGCACGTGGCTACAATACGTGGATACCATAGTCTATCGCAGTCCCTTCGGTGTGTATATGCTATAAGAATATGGTCTGTATAAAATATGCATTACTAAAGTAGTTTCACTTGAGAGTCGTCTCGGAACGCCCGGTCTATCCGCATATATAGATATATGCTTACATAGCTTCCACCCATGACATTGTACGTGTATAAATTATAGCCCGATGTAAGTATATTATTGGAAAGTTGTATCAAAATACGATCGGTTGTATTTGCGTGAAGGAAGAACAAACAATGACACACGCACTTTTATGAGCATATACCTACAATATTTTATTGTTGAATATTATCCGGACCGGTGGAGCGGTCTCTTTGAATGCTTAATCTTTCTGGAGGGACACTATGCCCTTATTCATCAAACTTAATTTGTCTGTCACATTAAATTTGTGCTCATGGGAAAGGTTTAGTATATGTATGGTGTATTCAATACAAGTATTCTCGTATCTATAAAAATGAGTAGAATACGACTATCAAGATGTTGACCAAATAATGATAAAAAAATATATTTAATGCTTTTTACCGACATTGCACATAGTTTACCAAAATTAACAATGCACCCTACAGTGCGAGGCATTATTGTCTCTTCAAAATTTGGGCTTGCAGCCCTGTAATTTGGAGTATTTTTTTTTCTTTCTATTCGGGAATTAGTTATGTCAATTTTAATTACACACACACATTTGTTTATAGTTAAGTTAAGAGAGCCAAACAGTTCACTCTTCATTATTGAACCTTTTTTACCGCGATAAAATACATTTTTAAGTAAAATAAAAACAATTTATAAATATAACTATAACTAGGTGTAAATGTAAATATATATTACGTATTAACGTCCGTCAAAAATTGCTAAAAATAGTGCGTGTTAATAGCCTCGCTCCGTGAGAAGACCGCGCGATGGCGCCGCGCACGACGACACGACACTCCTCACCACTACTAATAAACCGTCTACACTCATTATATATTATATTACGTCCTAAAACCGATGCAGCTCAGATACATTCGATATGTACGCGGCAACGCTTGCGAAACCCTCCTCGTTTTCCGAGCGATAACTACTAAACCGAACATGTTGGCTCTACCATTAACCCGTATCGGGAAGCTGTGTAAAACGTGATGAATGCCTCATGATGCACTGTGACTTGTTATAACAAATCTTCAAGTTTTAGCTGGATTAAATACGTCTTGAATTTAGTCTCGATGTGATTGTATATTTCATCAAAAAAATTATTCGAAATGTTATGACATAAGACTAATACCATAAGTATTATTATTGAAATGATGGGTCCCGATGACATAATGTGCAGAACACAGTTAACCATGAAACATACCTATCGACGCCCGGGTCGCGATCAGGAGGGGACATTAAGCTAAGATAACGCTTTTCTTTCACGTATTGGTAGGTACCTATCTGTCATTCTGATTTAGAAAGATTGAGACATGAATGCGGAGCTTTCCTGCATACCTATAATACGTTATCTGGAATGGGGCACCGGTACTACACCGGACAATAGGTAAACATTGTACATAAACTACGAACAATGTTATACCAGGAGCGAAATTGGACAAGAACTAAAGGTCACGACAGAAATTGCTACAATTAACTAATAGTGAGTAATACATAAGGGCAATAAAAACGTAAACAGGATTTGTCGCAGGTCCGCCTCGTACTTGCAGTGGAAACATTCCAATCACAATAGGAGACATGGTCTCAATGTCAAGTGCGAAAAAACAACGCCGAGCTCCGCGCCGAATGTTCAATCCCTGCCTGCTATTTTAATTATCCAACTAACATGAAGAAAAAAACACTTCTTAATCAGAAGTTTGCATTAGTAATGTTGATGCAAAACGATTAATCGCTAAACATTACATTTGTCATGAAATCTTCATACAAATATGAAATGTCAAGTCAATCCAAATAAATACATACCAGGAAGTGGATGAAACATTAATTGTACCGTCTCACTCGAACGGATAAATAAACTTACTCGAGCATGTAAAAAATAAATATGGTTGCTGCAAGATACACGGTTCATTTTGGATTATCTTATCACATGCACTAACCTACCTACTTATTTATTTTGAACTTTGTAGCTTAGCAAAAACTTGTGAAGAGAAAACTCATAGATCATATAGGTAGGTACGTTTCATTAACTGCAGAATATCAAATATTATTAATGATGCAGTAAATTTTCGTTTACACGTACAAACTATAGTTTTTTTTACTTCGCGATTGTTACTCACGGTATAATAAAAGCGGTATTTAGTAAGTTGATCTAGCTAACAAGGATTGCATAGCGTAATTAGTGCCACTTGTAACAAAACACCGCAAAATTTTGTTTATAATCATCATCATTAATGGAATACCAACCCAAATTACAAATGTACAGTGCATTCATCCTTACTTGTCTTATATGGTAAACTACATTCTAACCTCAAAATGTATCTTTTTAGACTATAGCAGCTATTTTATCGTAAAAAAAGCGTTGCTAGACCAAAAAACGATTTTTTCAATCAATGATGCATTTTGAGGTTGGTATGTTGTTTACCAAATAAGACAAGTAAGGATGAATGCACTGTACGTAATTGTACGAGTAACTACAACCAAAGTTCGGCGAGCGTTGATGTCTTTTGTACGGCGCGACGGCGGCGGCGATTAGATGCCAAAGAATATAGATTGCGAATTCAGTGTTTAGTTCAGTATTCTGAAATCATCTTTCTTAAAAATGGGCAAACAAAATATATCCAAGCAAAAAAAGCTACTAAGATTAGGTAATTTTAGATAGGATTGATATTAAGGTGATAAGAAGAATCTTAAATGAAAGCACAACATTTATATAAAAATAATGACTTTAATGAGCAGCGATCGTACGTACTCTACTTTTCTCGGACCTACATTCCAGCGTGCCTACTTATAATAAAATAATACCTGGAACCACGCATGAGCCGAAGGTAGTTCCGTGTTGCCGACGTCCGGCAAACCTTCGACATTTCCGAACGAAACACCGTTGAACTACCGCCGCCCTCCCCCACCCCCCACCCGGCCCCCACGACCAGGCGAAGGGGGCAGAGAAGGCGGCAGCGTGCGAAAACATGCTGCGAGGTCGCTTGCTCTTTTTTTACTTACATTTGCATTACCTACTGATATTCGAAGTTAAATCTAAGTACGACCGGCACGACCGCTACTAAAGAAAAAAATTAGGTTATCGTAACTTGAGAACCGAACTCGAGTAGCCATCTTTACGAGTATGTTCCGCTCGGCAGTCTTATAAGAATTCGAAACATTTAAACACGGAGCAGGTCTAAAAAGTGTGTGTCTCGCTCTACTACTGGCGCGGGCACTCACGAGACAAGGAGGGGTATAGGAACACGCTCCGACCTATCGACGAATAGTCATTGTTCATGGTTGCGATGGAACAAAATAAAGACACGGCAGCGGAATTCGTGACGGTGAGACGCCGTGGGCCCGCCCGGGCGCGAGACAGAGACCACGAGCTTAAGGCCTAGGGTCGACGTCCGGGCGACGAAAGGTACAATTGGATTTTCTGAAGAGTTAGCTTTAATTTAGGACACAGCCATCACGACCGCACCACGTGGATTAAGATGGCTCGATAAGTCAAATTTTATCAGTCGTTGAGATTATTACGTAGCCATATCGCCCATATTTTAGGGTAGGTACCCACTATCAAATAATTGCTTTATAAAAAATATCCTACTAATATTATAAATGCGAAAGTTTGGATGTTTGTTACTCATTCGCGCTTCAACGGCTCAACTGATTTGGATGAAATTTTGCACGAAGGCTACAAACTAGCCTGGATTAGAATATAGAATAGGTTTTATCCCTTGTCCACGCAGGCGAGGTCGCGGGCGGAAGCAAGTATGACCACATTACTTTTGCAATAGAAATAATTAAGTAGTTGTTTCGATACAAGTGGTATATATGTTCTGTGCCGTGCCTATACAGGATAAAAGGTGTAAGCATACCATCGCACAACATTCATATAGGTATGACGCTCGATGTTTAGTACCGCGTGGCGTTTGGAGGTGTAATTGGTAGTGTAGTGAGAGAGGTGCTTTCGTGTCGGCGCGGGATAGCGGGATGGCGAGTGGTCGCAGGGAGCGCGGGCGGCGGGGGCGCGGGGCGGGGGGCGGGGAGGGGCTGCGCCCGCGCGGACCGTTACGCCGGCGTCCTTGGCTGAGTTCTTTCTTGCGCAGCAGGTCGCTCTGAACTCGTTCCGCGCTGCTGGTATCAACGCGCACGTGTGTTAGACATTTTTCTACATCTACACGACTCTGTGGGTGTGAGAAATTACACACGTATGCCCGCATTGAATTAGTCTTAACGGATATTACGGAATTCGAATATGTGATTAATACCTGTTGCAAAAACTCGTGTTTCTCAAGTTACCACAGCACAAACTCGAGTCGGTTGATCTTTAACTTGTAAACATAAAAATACTTACTTGTGATATTTATTTAAAATTTTAAAAATCAATTTCCAAAAAGTTCACAGTACAGATTAATGTAATTCATTGAGTTAAAGATCAAATGTATGTATGTACGTAATGTACTTACTGTTTCACCCAATAAATAATAATAAAATACCATAGCCTGTATACACAGATATGATACATATTATATTTAGGTACGTATGTTATTGTTAGTTTAAACGTATACTAATATTTATGGTAGTTAAATACAAATACGAATAAACTTTCCGATGTGCTTGCTTAGAATAATAAGCGACGTTGTATTATGTGTGTGTGCCTGTATTAAAAGTTGTACGGCGAAATGTGCTTTTGTGGTATTTTGTTTGATCTTATAAATAGATGAAGCCAAAAATAATGAACACAGGCAAAATAGGAACAATAAACTCTATCTATATATCTTATATTCGCTCGCGTGATGTAAATACAATTTAGAATAGATTAAAATTTAGGATAGATTTAAATCCATTCTAAATGAAACGGACAACCGGTTCCGGGTACCTACCTATTACCCAAAATATACAAACTTACTTATGTACACTGTACATTAGCAACAATCCTAAAGACTTTTTCTCTTTATAATATAATAAAATTAACAGGATTCACTTCAACGACGTTAATAATCTGGATTTGACCTAACGCAGCGCAATTTACTTCTACTTATGGGTACCTAACTAGAAGGTATTCTACTTGTGATGAAATAATTTTATAATTAAAAAAAATACATACCTACTTTATTTTTTAGCGGATGATTGCTCAAGGGGGTAGCCTATCGAAGTTTCGAAAAACACTTGCCCGATTTTCACTTGTCCGGAAACGCTTAACCGAATTCTTATAATCGATATAGGTACTTTGTTTACCATACTTTTGAAATGTCGCTGGTTCGTTTTCCCGCATTATCGTTTTCTCGAAACTCAATAACCAGAATAGCGATTGCCACGCGTTTATAATTCCGATGCTACGTAAAACCTAGAAAAACAAAACAGGTATGCTAAAAACCCTACAGAAGTGCACTTTAAAATTGCGATGCGAAAATAAACTTTGGCTAATAAGCTTACATAATAAATATTTGATAGGAAGGGGCTTAGATTAGGTCAAAACATTTGAGTAACTAGAGAGCTGCATGAGTTCTTAAAAAGCCCAAAAAAGGGGGCTCGGAGGGCGAAGCCCCCCGCAGTAAAAAAACAACAAATGATCGGTATTATTTGTAGGTCAGGTTAGGGTTAGCTTGTATCCCTTAGAGCGGAAATAGGCACCCCGGACGTCGACACGCTGTCGGTTATGTTAGGTTATGTGTCTAATTCTAATTCTATTTAAATGATTATTTATCGATGATTTGCATCGACAATCTAAAATTTCGATCTTTTTATACAGCGCGTTAATAATATTTCTGACCTAATACTTTTCGGCACCAAAAACTTAGTTGACAAATGATCCTTCGGAACATTTAATGTGTCTTTTCGAATCATAACTGAAATAAAATTGCAACGATCTGAGAATTGGGAAAATAATAATAATAAATTGGAAACTGTAATATCGGGCAAACAAAACTTCGGCCAACTAATAAAAAGGGAAAGTTTTCGGGATTTTAATATTGGGTAATTTCGGTATTACGATTTTCGAGCTTATGAAAGGTAACCCCCAGGGGAAACATTTACATAAATAGAATGAGTTGGTATTGACTTACTGACCGTAGGTACCTAATCGAAGTTAATTTTTAGGGTTCCGTACCCAAAGGGTAAAAACGGGACCCTATTACTAAGACTTCGCTGTCCGTCTGTCTGTCTGTCACCAGGCTGTGTGTCAATAACCGTGATAGCTAGACAGTTGAAAGTTTCACAGATGATGTGTTTCTATTGCCGCTATAACAACAAATACTAAAAACAAAATAAAACAAATATCAAAGGGGGGTTCCCATACAACAAACGGTTTTTCATTTGCTGTTTTTATAGACAATGGTGCGGAACCCTTCGTGCGCGAGTCCGACTCGCACCTGGCCGTTTTTTTTTCTCCAATAAGCTCGGAAATATTAGCTTATTTAAAAAGTTAAAAGACATTACCTTAAGCGCAGCTGTCAGGAAAGTGTATGAAATTCCATTACTGTATATTTCTGTTAACTTTTATCATATTTGAAAATGCTTTCTTTTGTAAGTACCTATTTATGACGACATAAAAACAGTTTTGTAATAAAACTTAAAACGAAGTAAAGTGTTTAGCATTAAATTTAATTAATTTTAATCTTTAAATAATTTGAATTGGATAAAATATTTAATATTGCCTTTATTTTCTTTTTATGTAGTACATATGTCGACAACGAGTCAAGCCGTGTACTTAAAAAAAGACCGGGTTGCACTCCGGGAGTGCCGGCAGAAGTGAAAACTTGAATAATTTTAATTTTGAAAAAAAGAATCCCTTCCTCCCCCCTTCCGTCCCCCTGCGTGCCAATATCTAACAACAACCTTATTAGTAGTACGCGATAGTTCAACTTAACTCAGCAAAATTGATGAAGGAGACGATGAAATAAAATACCCATCTGTTTTTGCCATTGCCAAATAATTTTTAAAGCTTTATCTCGATTCGAATTCCTCAATAGCAAAACGGTAAAGGACACGTGGACAAAATTACAAATTTATTTGCAGAATATGCAATTGCAAAAAGTGTTTAACGGCTTTATATTCTTACGAATACTGTTCAGTTTTGAATGAAGTCGAATCGGCTAACAGCAAAATATAAAAGTTTGGTAAATCAAAATGGAAATTGCATTTACGGAAAATGTGTTACGACCTTATACTGTTAACAATAAAGTACAAATTAGAACTATGTGCCCCTAGTCAAACCCCCGTTTCCCCCCCCCCCCCCCTCCTTTTTCGAACGCCAAAGTTCGACAAAGTACCGACAAACATCGTATTTAATATCTTCAGCTGCAATCGCTAGCTCAGTTGCCTAAACCGCAATAAATTGTTAGATGACAGTTTTTAATCAATAAATATTAATGAAATTTTAATATTTTATTAATTCGGAGATATAATTTATAGGTATTATAAAACAATAAATTACTTAACTGTCTGCATTTATTGATTCAGATGCACTCTATAAAGTCTTTACATATGTAGTCTAGTCTTCACATATGTAGTCTAGTCTTTATATATTGTACTAACTGACTCAACATCTACTTAACTACCAAAAGGATGTCCTTTTTTACATAGGAACATTAACTTCATTATAACTTAGGTCAGCATATTTTACTTAACGATTAATTTGGGTTTAGCCATAGGTCGCTCTGAACTCGTTCCGCGCTGCTGGTATCAACGCGCACGTGTGTTAGACATTTTTCTACATCTACACGACTCTGTGGGTGTGAGAAATTACACACGTATGCCCGCATTGAATTAGTCTTAACGGATATTACGGAATTCGAATATGTGATTAATACCTGTTGCAAAAACTCGTGTTTCTCAAGTTACCACAGCACAAACTCGAGTCGGTTGATCTTTAACTTGTAAACATAAAAATACTTACTTGTGATATTTATTTAAAATTTTAAAAATCAATTTCCAAAAAGTTCACAGTACAGATTAATGTAATTCATTGAGTTAAAGATCAAATGTATGTATGTACGTAATGTACTTACTGTTTCACCCAATAAATAATAATAAAATACCATAGCCTGTATACACAGATATGATACATATTATATTTAGGTACGTATGTTATTGTTAGTTTAAACGTATACTAATATTTATGGTAGTTAAATACAAATACGAATAAACTTTCCGATGTGCTTGCTTAGAATAATAAGCGACGTTGTATTATGTGTGTGTGCCTGTATTAAAAGTTGTACGGCGAAATGTGCTTTTGTGGTATTTTGTTTGATCTTATAAATAGATGAAGCCAAAAATAATGAACACAGGCAAAATAGGAACAATAAACTCTATCTATATATCTTATATTCGCTCGCGTGATGTAAATACAATTTAGAATAGATTAAAATTTAGGATAGATTTAAATCCATTCTAAATGAAACGGACAACCGGTTCCGGGTACCTACCTATTACCCAAAATATACAAACTTACTTATGTACACTGTACATTAGCAACAATCCTAAAGACTTTTTCTCTTTATAATATAATAAAATTAACAGGATTCACTTCAACGACGTTAATAATCTGGATTTGACCTAACGCAGCGCAATTTACTTCTACTTATGGGTACCTAACTAGAAGGTATTCTACTTGTGATGAAATAATTTTATAATTAAAAAAAATACATACCTACTTTATTTTTTAGCGGATGATTGCTCAAGGGGGTAGCCTATCGAAGTTTCGAAAAACACTTGCCCGATTTTCACTTGTCCGGAAACGCTTAACCGAATTCTTATAATCGATATAGGTACTTTGTTTACCATACTTTTGAAATGTCGCTGGTTCGTTTTCCCGCATTATCGTTTTCTCGAAACTCAATAACCAGAATAGCGATTGCCACGCGTTTATAATTCCGATGCTACGTAAAACCTAGAAAAACAAAACAGGTATGCTAAAAACCCTACAGAAGTGCACTTTAAAATTGCGATGCGAAAATAAACTTTGGCTAATAAGCTTACATAATAAATATTTGATAGGAAGGGGCTTAGATTAGGTCAAAACATTTGAGTAACTAGAGAGCTGCATGAGTTCTTAAAAAGCCCAAAAAAGGGGGCTCGGAGGGCGAAGCCCCCCGCAGTAAAAAAACAACAAATGATCGGTATTATTTGTAGGTCAGGTTAGGGTTAGCTTGTATCCCTTAGAGCGGAAATAGGCACCCCGGACGTCGACACGCTGTCGGTTATGTTAGGTTATGTGTCTAATTCTAATTCTATTTAAATGATTATTTATCGATGATTTGCATCGACAATCTAAAATTTCGATCTTTTTATACAGCGCGTTAATAATATTTCTGACCTAATACTTTTCGGCACCAAAAACTTAGTTGACAAATGATCCTTCGGAACATTTAATGTGTCTTTTCGAATCATAACTGAAATAAAATTGCAACGATCTGAGAATTGGGAAAATAATAATAATAAATTGGAAACTGTAATATCGGGCAAACAAAACTTCGGCCAACTAATAAAAAGGGAAAGTTTTCGGGATTTTAATATTGGGTAATTTCGGTATTACGATTTTCGAGCTTATGAAAGGTAACCCCCAGGGGAAACATTTACATAAATAGAATGAGTTGGTATTGACTTACTGACCGTAGGTACCTAATCGAAGTTAATTTTTAGGGTTCCGTACCCAAAGGGTAAAAACGGGACCCTATTACTAAGACTTCGCTGTCCGTCTGTCTGTCTGTCACCAGGCTGTGTGTCAATAACCGTGATAGCTAGACAGTTGAAAGTTTCACAGATGATGTGTTTCTATTGCCGCTATAACAACAAATACTAAAAACAAAATAAAACAAATATCAAAGGGGGGTTCCCATACAACAAACGGTTTTTCATTTGCTGTTTTTATAGACAATGGTGCGGAACCCTTCGTGCGCGAGTCCGACTCGCACCTGGCCGTTTTTTTTTCTCCAATAAGCTCGGAAATATTAGCTTATTTAAAAAGTTAAAAGACATTACCTTAAGCGCAGCTGTCAGGAAAGTGTATGAAATTCCATTACTGTATATTTCTGTTAACTTTTATCATATTTGAAAATGCTTTCTTTTGTAAGTACCTATTTATGACGACATAAAAACAGTTTTGTAATAAAACTTAAAACGAAGTAAAGTGTTTAGCATTAAATTTAATTAATTTTAATCTTTAAATAATTTGAATTGGATAAAATATTTAATATTGCCTTTATTTTCTTTTTATGTAGTACATATGTCGACAACGAGTCAAGCCGTGTACTTAAAAAAAGACCGGGTTGCACTCCGGGAGTGCCGGCAGAAGTGAAAACTTGAATAATTTTAATTTTGAAAAAAAGAATCCCTTCCTCCCCCCTTCCGTCCCCCTGCGTGCCAATATCTAACAACAACCTTATTAGTAGTACGCGATAGTTCAACTTAACTCAGCAAAATTGATGAAGGAGACGATGAAATAAAATACCCATCTGTTTTTGCCATTGCCAAATAATTTTTAAAGCTTTATCTCGATTCGAATTCCTCAATAGCAAAACGGTAAAGGACACGTGGACAAAATTACAAATTTATTTGCAGAATATGCAATTGCAAAAAGTGTTTAACGGCTTTATATTCTTACGAATACTGTTCAGTTTTGAATGAAGTCGAATCGGCTAACAGCAAAATATAAAAGTTTGGTAAATCAAAATGGAAATTGCATTTACGGAAAATGTGTTACGACCTTATACTGTTAACAATAAAGTACAAATTAGAACTATGTGCCCCTAGTCAAACCCCCGTTTCCCCCCCCCCCCCCCCCCCTCCTTTTTCGAACGCCAAAGTTCGACAAAGTACCGACAAACATCGTATTTAATATCTTCAGCTGCAATCGCTAGCTCAGTTGCCTAAACCGCAATAAATTGTTAGATGACAGTTTTTAATCAATAAATATTAATGAAATTTTAATATTTTATTAATTCGGAGATATAATTTATAGGTATTATAAAACAATAAATTACTTAACTGTCTGCATTTATTGATTCAGATGCACTCTATAAAGTCTTTACATATGTAGTCTAGTCTTCACATATGTAGTCTAGTCTTTATATATTGTACTAACTGACTCAACATCTACTTAACTACCAAAAGGATGTCCTTTTTTACATAGGAACATTAACTTCATTATAACTTAGGTCAGCATATTTTACTTAACGATTAATTTGGGTTTAGCCATAGTCGGGTAAAATGTTGATATTAATGTAGTTCACATCCTATTGTGTAGGTAACTAAATCAAATTGGATTTGAAATTTCCCGAGGTTCAAATTTGGAGAATCTTCCCTTGGACAGGACATTGAGGGAAAATCTCACATGTGGATGCGTTTTTCTCCATGAAGACATGTTTTTCGGCAAAGTTGTATCCTACAATCGCAAAATTTATTCAGCTTTCATGTCGCTCTACGCCATGTTTTCATACAGTACGTAATTACCGAACAAAAGCTAATTGTTTTACGAATGGAGTACATTTTCCAAGATGTCGGCCGTTCTACGAGGTCCTGACCCGGGGACTTTTGGGAGACGAAAACAGGGTTTTCAACTAACATTCGTACAAAATTTCATCAAATTCCCGGGGATTTCGAGGTAAGACAATATTGACTCTACTATAATGCGATTCTTAAATATTTTATAGATTCTCAACTGACCCCAAACGTTCCCCCTCGAGAGAGAAAGCGTAGACAATCTCTTAATTGGTTATCCACATTCACAGATAGGAATTCTTGCCTTTCGTAGTTAGTTTTGTTGTAATTTACATACGTTTTATGTATTTACATTAAATACCAGGGTCTGGTGGCTTTTAGGTAAATATGCTGCCGTTAGGTGGCCCGATCTACAAATAGCCAATCCAACATGACTAAAATCAAAGCGCTCTTAACCAATACACTTATTAATATGATTGTAACTTTATCGGCAAGGGTTATTCTGTTTTTACCCGACTTCTCAATTCGGCTGTATTTTTTTCTATTATTTTTATTTTCTATCTTTGTTACCTCAGAACTCCGTCATTGTTGAGCCGATTCGAAAAAAAAATATCAATTCCAAATGACAATTCCAGATGAAGACCACAGATGACTTATCGAATTCCTCAATTATGTACTTAAAAGTGCAAAAGTACGTCACAGGTTCTGATAAGACCGTTGAAATAGGAACTAATGAAGTGCCATTGGTGATGATCTTGGGGAATCGATGGAAGTCCTCAAATATTATCGGCCCACATACAGCGATTCGGTTTTGTTAATTGATAAATAATAATTGATAATCAGTTCATGTGGTAAATTGTAAAAAAAATAGGAAATGTTCTCGTGGCTTGGCGGAGTACTAAATTGAAGTCGGTTAAAACTTTGTTTTTAACGTAAATTATTGATTATATATTATTGAAGTAAATTTAATTGTCAGCCTAGTCTAGGATTTCAATTAAATTGTTCATTCTTTCTGGTATTTTTCTGGTATTAAATACGAAAAATAATGGTCCGTAAAACATAAATGTAATTATATGTTTTAGGTTTTTGGATGTTGGAAATGTGTTACTTATTTAGAGTAGTTTTGAATAAGAGTAGTATATTTTTCAGAAGTAAATTATTGTGTATTTGTTTAGCTCTATGTATCTCTATACTTTACGCTCCGTTAAATACACGAAACACACAGAAACTATCTGGAAACCCACAATCAAACCAAATCATAACAAAAGATAAACGTAGCGTAGCAAGCAGCGGGGGCCATTTTATAATTCTACGAGTTCCAATTAGGAACACTGTGGCGCTTTGACCAATAACATATCAAAGTTGGTTTAGTTCAACTTGTATTCTGGAAAGAAAAACTTCAAGTTAAATATCGTCACTGTCGAAAGCTCCCTTATGAAGTTATGAACGTGAATAAAATAAAATATAACCAAGTTTTTCATATAAAACTTATATCTTATAAGATCTAACTCAGTCAAGGAAGTGAGGAAGTAACACATTTTCAAACATCTAATGGTTGCCAATTGGATAGAAATACTGAATAATTTTCAACAAATTAGGTAAGTGTTTTCACTGTCTTCTTCAAATACTATACATGTCAAAAATATTATAAAGTGATGATAAGGTGGGTATTAATATTATTCAATAATGAAAACGTCCACAGACATAATTTATTTTTGCGATTAAGCTGTTAATGTCTAACTTTGCTCCCGCTTATATAAATATAACCGTGCAACCGTATAGCGTCATTAAAGCCGGCCGGGAAACCTTTGTGTTCCATTGTTTTCGTGCTGCGAACAATAAGGTATGAGTATCCGAAATTAATAAATATTGTTCTCATTCGGAGGCACCGGGCTCTTCAGAGACCTCCAAGACCACATTTAGGTCTATGACAACTGAATACAATGTAGTTCAACGGACAAAAATAGTTATAAATTTCCAAAGTACATAAAAAACAAAGTGTACGCGTGACCTCACGCAATCCATTTAACAATAACGTTGCCTTCTGCTCACGTGTTCGATACTCGTATAACTATTGCGAAACGATAAAGGTCGATCTGTAATCGACATCTAGAGCTCGAAACAATTTCAATACACTTTAATTACTTATTGCATTTTTATAATTTTGCACCTCGAAAAGCTCTCAATACGATGAGAGAAGTTATCGAAAGCGAAGCAAACGGGCGGCAAGGACGAAGCTCGCAGTGGCCAGTTCCTGTATTACCGTTCACCAACTGGGTCAGACAAATACTTTAAAACTATACTAACAATATGGCGAATTGAGTTTTAGTAAATTATCGTAGGTAAAGCTGTAGTACGCCCGCGCGCCGTGAATCAGATAAATATACCCGCGGCTTTATTAGACACGTACAACCTCAGACACTCTATCTCTTTTCATCGGACTACGTCTGAGTAGGACAGCGGTGAGTTGCGCTTTAGTGTGCGTGCAGCTTGCTCCGACGCAGCTCAGGGTTCGAGACTACTGCTCCCTTGACTTACAATGTTCTGAGCTCACACTACTGTACAGTGCGGCTGTGTGCGTGGGGTGTGCGCGTGGTCACCAACACAAGCACTCCTCGTGTTGGTGACCACACAGCCGCAAGAGGTTCAACGTACCAGGCGCCAACTACGCGAGTTCCTTGTTCCACTTTACCACTTACTATATTATTATCGTTCCAATGGAGGTTCCGACTTAGAACATTTTTTTGAAATATCTAGTCCTTTTATGTAGATCTGTTTTAATTCTAGTTTGGTAAAGTTTCGAATAGGACATTAGACACACAAACAGTATTCAGAGTCAAGAAAACACGGACTCTCATAAATATTTACAACTGCATTGTATCAGATTACATAGGTTTTTTTCTTTAACATTTTCATAATAAGTTTTTCAATAAGTTCTATTCTTAACAACGTAAATCAATGAAATATTGACGTTAATAAAGGTAAATATGTACCATAATATTCTACTTAGATAATACTTAAAACTTGTACTAAATAAATCTGTAATAATTGTATCTAAAAGCTTTATTCTAGGCCAGTGCAAGGTTACCGCGACATTTAAAGTTGCCCTGATTTCCTTAATTAAATAAGAATGTAAAGAGTTTTATAATCAGATTTTTATCTTAAAATGTAGGATTCGCAATGAATGAATAAAACGAGGTAGGTATCTCAAAATCAAATCTGATTTTCACAAAATACTGACTTGATAGCGAGTACCCTTTCATATCTGTAGGTATATTCGCAATATTCCGCAGAAACTATGAAGTTTAATGTTCTTGGTTATTTTATACTTCAATAAAGCCAATAATATGGCATTGTGAGAAACTCAGCTGCTCGTAATATGTAAAACATGATGTGTACGCCACCGCGCCGCCAGTCTATAAACCAATACTTTACTGTTTACACTGTGGCACCGCTCTGTCTGAACAAAAGACTTCAACGGGCGGCGCTCGTCCCATCAATTTTATTCATTTTCCGCCATTTTAATTTGATTCCCGGCGGATTACATGATGACAATGATGACAATGATGACAGCTTATTCCACTCACCAATACCCGGTGATAAATACTTGTATATTAGGTCTCTTTTTTATTAAAAAATAAATTAAACAAACAGTTATTTTTAAACAAATTCATGTAGATACCCGGTCGCGTAAGCTCATTATATACGTATACTCTACAGCTTATCTTATCATCCTACTAGCAGGCTATGTACACATATACGACATACATTAGGCTGTCTTACAGCCATGTGACGTGTACGGTAAGTATATTAGTCTATGGAGACATTCTTTTATTATATTATATCACTGCATTCAAAAAATGTAATTAAAATTGTATGGTGTTCCTTTATTTTAAGATACTATATTACTTAAGCGAGGTTCTGCCTTATCATTTAGTCAGAGCATAATGATTCATCGTTACCTAATTACTTCAATTTACGCCATTTTTTAAAAGTTTATGGATGGTAAAGCTTACTATAGTTTTGAATTTAGAAGAAGCTTGTATTTAATAGAAAATAGGCATACTTTACGTACGTATGTAAGAGTGTATAACGACAAGGACAATACTTTCTCAAAGACAATACCCCTATACACAACACTCTAATATCTATATATTTTGTATTAGATATTATCATATTAAGGGCCGATTTTTCAATCTCTAGATGAAGTTATCCGTCAGTTAAAATTATCACCATCTTTTTCTTAAATCATATGAAAGAAAAGGACAGAGCTAACAGACAGACAGATAGTTTTATCTGGGAATTGAAAAATCAGCCCTAAATAAAAAAGACTCGGTCTTAACTCTTAAGCTGCTTTCAGGGCTGCGAATCATCAGTCTCAATTGATAGAGTAGGATATTGGTGTTTGTGATGTCTCTGTCGTTATAATTTTCTGATTTTTAAGTACAGACATGAAGGCTGGGATTTCCCTTCGTCCCTCTGATATGCCAGAGAAAATATTTTGTCATATCGTAATGGGCCCCTTACTTGAACGCCAAATAGTTATTTTTTTCATAAATTATGTACATACAATTCAGTCTCTAGATACACATTTTGACTAGTAGGTAAACATGCTCTTGGGGGCCTGTTTGCAGAATATATATTTATATTTTGATCAACCCAATGGTAACACATTATATTACCTGTAGCAAAGTTTCAATTCGATACGGCCAATGGGTATGCACAAAATCGACTTGCGAGATTTGATTACACTGTTACATACATACGCACATAGTGACAGGTGAGTAAAAGCTTAGCACTCGTGCAAGAGCAGCCTAAAGAATGAAAGGGAATGGCAGTTGGTCGACAAATGTTAAGTCGCGGGGCAGAAGCTACGACGACTAGGTATACATACATAGGTGTATATGTGGTAAAGAAACTGCAACCGCGTTAATAACTCTAAACAAGTGGCCGGGCAAGTTGTCAAGTGGGAAAAAACCAACGTCCGGAGTGTTTCGAAACGAAAGTAAAATGCGCACGCTATTCGGAGGCGGTACGGCTTTAAGTTTGTAAAAACATTTATATAAATCTATAATAGGATCGTCTTAACTTGCCTTATGAATCTTATGATCTTTCTCCGGTATCGGGGCTGAAGTTATCACTTTTCTAATTAATGATATCATCAGTTCGACGTTTTCTGTGTGATAACGTAACATAGGTACATACATACCGATACCGTATAACAAGATTAGGTACGTATGGATTTAGTTCCACAAATATAGTGTATTATTTAAACCTTCTTTGCTTGGAAACTAATAGAGAAAGGTTTGAGCGAGTGATAAAAATATCAATTACGCCCGTCCATCGTCGGCGTTGTATATAATTTGCAATAATAGCTCAGTATACCAACGTATTCTTGAAGCGTTTACAAGTTAGTTCGGTGAACAGTACAATTGTGCATAATGTTATTTTTTATATTGGGTTGTACATACAATTGGAGCTGGGTCGCAATAAGGAATGACAACTATGACAAGGTTGTCGCCGGCCGCTGCCGCGGAAGCGCCGGGCCGGCGGAGGACGTTCATTGCTCCCCGCTGCGCTCGATTTAACAAAACAAATGCCACTCCAAACCTCAACTTATTCAAACCCTGAACTTCACTAAACTGTTCATGATAATCATGATACAAGCAATTTGTGTGCTCTCGTCATTGTCGCGTATGGGCAGAAGGTCATTCTATACAATCTGATCCCAAATGTTAATGTTACGCTTATGTTATAGTCACATTGCTGCTTTTACCGTTTTATCAATATTTCTTACCCCATTACCCACCTTTTTAGAAAAAGACATATTGATAATGTATCCAAATTGAATTAAGTGAAGACATGTAGGTATATAATGTAGGTAGTACCTACATATATACACATGTATACATATTCACGCGTTTTAGTGCACCTACCGGTACAGTTAGGTTCAAAGGCGACCGGTTACGTGGCTGCATCATTCTGACTGGTATTGCATTGAAATAGAGTGCATTTACATGGCAGTGTCAGTGACATACGGAAGCTTGTGGAGGTCGCCCGAGCCCGACGCGGCGCGAACAGGACACCCATTCACGAATATGTACTTTTCTGATATTTACTCCGGTTCATTTAATAGCCTATACAGGGGCTATTGAATATAAAATAGCTAACTTCAAAACCCAACATTCACATTACTACTCGGAGAGACTTAGGTAATTGAAGTCCAAAAAAGACTAGTTAGATAAAAGCAGCTCTACTTACTAGGGGACTTTCTAAGAGTGCCTGGTAATTTTTTGCAAACGCATTAATTGTGTACGATTTTTTGTTTGGCATGTACTTGATTTTTTGTCGGCCTACGACGGATTCTATGTTGTTGTTTTTTTAATGGTAGCTGCTGCAAGCTTGGACTACAGTTAAATCGACCCAACGTATAATATTTTAGTAACAGGATCCACTAAAAGTGTGGGTGTGTTCCATAGTCCCCTTTCTCACACTAACACTCTTAATTTATTACAGAAACACTTTCCTTGTTTCTTACGCTTCGAGTAGGTGAATTTCATGAAGCGCTTATAAGCACGTAGGTACTTAAAAGCGTTATATCATAGCGTAAGCTGTAGGTATAAGTATTAAGCATATATGTATACTCACCCAACTAAGGCAGAGAAGGAAATAGTATATTGTTTAACGAGGGGCGTAAGTGGAATATTGCGAACAAGAGTCTATCAGAAGCCCGGCGCCGAAGGCGGAAAACTCGCATTATGAAGCCTTTTTCGAGCAAGTGTAATGAAAAAATATTATTGTTGTTAATTAAATCGTGGCACCTTTCAGTTAATACGCGGAACTAGTGAACTACCAAGCTGCAAATTTACAATTACCTAATTGACTTCTATATATACAGAACAGCCCAAAAATAATGCAGCAGAAATGTGATCCGATTAAATGAAAATAGTTTCGAAATGCATACTGCAACTAAGCGCGATTGTGATTTAAATTATTATGTATTTGATTAAAATGTGCAACTTCGCCACACTAACTGTGTTAAAAGCATTAACTATTAACACTGTTGTAACGGTTAAAACCACCTGACACCTGAACACTATGCTCCTTGTTATCAAATTCGTTCCACCACGATGTTATAGCTTTTAATCCGATTCCCACGTAGGTATTCCAGGGTGGTCCCAAAGTACGCAGAATCCTCTCTTTCCAACAGGTAAAATCATTACGGGAGTATTTGGTCTTTGTCACCCACTTCCGCTGTCATTCTGAGCGACAAAGAATATATACATATACTGCACTTAATAGTATGTATAGTGTGTAGGTAAGTAGTAACAAAAACTGCTATGTCAAAATCTAATTCCATGGTTACCACTTCATATAATTAAAAAATTCGCTCGGCAGGCTGTTGGGTAAGTATACCACATAAATGTTAGTCATAAGCTGTATACAGGTAAATATATTACTTCCGAAAATAGCATGGCTGGCTTAATAACTACAATACAGTTAATATTCTTAACATATCACGAGGATATTTAAGACACATATCTAGACACATAATTTCAATACAATTATTCGCTTGGCAGCCTTAAAATAACAACAAAGGTAAGGATAAAATTTAGTAAGTAGGTACGAATTAGCAGTACATTCACGGACACTCTTTAGGTACACATCAAATACGGCATATTATGTGACGCTTTACTGGGTTTGTCAGTGTCGATGAATTCTACAAATAAAAATACAAGTCACATGGAACGTCACACATGTGATATACTATGATCTGTTTTTTGTCACGAAGGTTAGGGGAGAGGAGGGCAAGACGGAGTGGCGGGTAAGACGGGATAGCGGCCTTATATGGCGACACAACTGATTAATCAGAATCCCGCTAGTGCGTGATGATGCGCCGCCATGATATTAATAAGTTCGCACAGTGACCGGCTATACAAACACTTTTTGAATGGCAATAAACAGCTTTTTTCATATTCCTTGACACTTTTGCGTTTTATTTGGTTTGCCTTTGTTGCCTTATTACACCCAGCCCAAATTTGGTGTTAATTTATTCCTATGGGTGAACTATCACGCCAACGCGTCAAGGACTTGTTTGGTTTAAAATACGGCATTGTAATTTTTCTATAATTTGCCAAATTCCAGAAGGCACGCGGGGGCAAGTTTGGGGTCTAACAATATGTAGGTTGACAGTTAGCTTTTCACCTAATGCTTTTTGTACAATTCTTAAATATTTTTCATATTACCCTATCTACCCTATCTAGGGGGCCAGACAGGGAAATGGGATCTATCGCCTTTTGTTTTGTTTTTTAATTTAATTACCAAACTAGAGTTCCTAATAGGTATTGATTATGAATGGCTGGTTATCCGAGATAAATAAAAAATTAAGTGAGTGGATACATCATGCAGTAAACGTATCTTATCAATTTAACACAATTACTTACTTACACATGAATATAGGTATGGCATTAACGATTGACATTAAATACCACTATCGACATACAGAGCCCTGTAATTTATGTATGCGGAACCAGAATTAAGGTGATAATAATTCGAACGCAAAATGCGTTTTTGCATGCAAATGTAGGTGTTGAGCAAATACCTCAGTTAAGAGGTTGGTTGAAAACTGGTGCAAACCGCAGAACCAGTCCCTCGACAGGAAGCGGCCTCAGCCGAGCGGTCCCGCGCCCCTCGCCCCTCGCCCCTCGGCCCGCCGCGCCACCTGCCGTGCCGCCGTCTTTAACGTTATCCAGACACAAAGCCTAGCTTTTCAATACCACCGGCGACAAGTGCTCACCATATACTGGTCGCGTATGGATTACGTCAACATCTAAACACTTCCATCTGACATGACAGAGTAATTTATGTTAACTTAGGGTATCTTGTAATGTACAATGTACGACTGTGCAATACACCTATAATTTAATCTCAAAAACACAGTAGTGATGTACACCAGAGGGTAATGACGTAACGTGTTGAACGCGCGTTAAGTAGATTCAACTGTCATTGTTCCATATAAAATTTTACATTTAGATCTACCTAACGTACAGCGTTAGGCCTGCAACACACTGGCGCGGCCTGCGGTGGCGGACAATACAAAATTTGACAGCGGCGGACAAGTTTACTATTGTCCGCCACGCCAGTCTGTGAAAAGCCTTACGTGATCGACCTGCTGCTCTACGTGTCATAAATACCTGCATGGGCGAACATTTTTTTATAAGATTTTTTTAGCTTAATTCTTGTAATGCACAGGATTCTAGTCTACAGCCTGTTGCTTTGTGTGTGAAATCATGGTAAATCGATTAGGTAAGTACGAATATTAAAATTCAAAAAATGCATCAATTAATTAATATGTTAATAGATTAAGTAATTGTCTGCAAATCGTACATATCACATTCTTTTCACTAGGTACTTATTCAATTTCGTAAATGTTCAATTTGTAGTAGAGCTTACTGCATAAACCACTATATTTCACGGCCAAATAAAATCTGTTACTACATTCATTTTTACGTCTTGGTTCAATCTGGGGGCACGGTAGTGCCCCCGCCAAGTCGAGCGCGAAGCAAACACTGCCGTACCATCCTTTACTGGAACCATTTCGCCGCATTATCAGGCCCCTATTTGAGAACCTCTGGATAAGACCAGAACGCAGCAATGTTCGTCATCCAGTAAGCTTTAGATTTTAAGTATTTGATTATTGCACGATTCCGGGCAAAAGTTGCAGATCAGTGACTAACGGACTAGCGCGGAGCCTCGCTTAGTAACAGGCGGGGCCATTTGGCCAAGATTTATTTACGGAATCCTAAAATATACCATGCTGCGTGATTATTCAACTATATCTCGGTATGTGGAAAGCGATGCGCTCTTGGCCTGGTGGGATGCATGCGCAACTTAGAGCCAAAGCTAGATTGTTTCTGATTACACGAGGGCAGGTCAAAGCCAAATCTACTATGTATATAGACACCTCTACGCAGTCGGGACCCAACACCCACGTTTACTTTATGCTTGTTTAACTTTACATGGCAACTGGCGACTGATAGACTTATACGTGGGTAAAAAAAACCCAGTAGCGAGCTTACATTCCATGTTCCTGGTACTCTACCCCTAGAGGGTATAGTTGTTTGCCATTATAAATACCAACAAATATTTATCAAATAAACTAAGCTAACGAAGTGTCTGTATATAACAAGGTGCGTTAAGCTTAGGCGCGGCGCGGTGGCGGCGGCGCACGAGGCGACCAGACCTGGCGCACAAAGCAAGCGGCGCAACGCATCACACTGCCAAAAGAAACGATCTCAATGAAAGTAGAGCAACTCATTTATTTTTCGGTGCAGCGGTGGGTGTGAGCGAGATGGACCAGTGAAACGGGCTCATTAAAATAAAAAACTGATTTTCGAGTGCAAGGCGCGCGAAGTAGAATACAAGTTTCCGATGAAATTTGCTCGAGTTATTCCAAAAAAGGTGCGCGAAACGCCTTCGCAATGTGGTGAGGTGAAACCGACCGCATTCACCGCCACGTACGGGTATATTCGACAGAGGGGTCGTGTAGCTCCGGGGGAGAAAATAATGCCCTCGAGGAGTGCCTTCGTGGACACGTATACCTATTTAATATACCTTGATAGGTATGATAGTTTTTCGTCACTTTAAACACTTTGATTATTTATTTTATTATTTTATTTATTAATAACTAAAATTAAACATTAACATAAGGTACATTGCAAGGTATATCACTCATATGTCTAATAGTTACTGGACTATAAATGGTGATAGTATAATATCTGTGATCTAACAACGTACAAAATTGTGTTTCCGAGAATTACGGGTGTAAGCCATAGTCTTAAATACGCACTGACGGAAAGCCACACAAAAGTCCAAAATTGTTAGGCGCCAATAATCGTACAATCTAAAAATATCGAGCAAACTGAAGTATGCGTGGTGCTAATTATATAAAAACACATCTTCACACATCTCCGATAAGTAATCACCCTTAAACCACCTAAAACTCTCCACAACGCGAATTCATTCGATGAGGCCGGCGGCGCGGCTGAACTTCGCGAGTCGCTTGCTCGACCAAAGCGCGCGCGCCTTATCGCACGAACACGCCACGCCAATAAAGTATATTCATTTTTATAACTACAACAGAACTGTAATTTTGTAAATGGTGCTCCAGTTATGATTCAAGTTTTGATTGCAAAACCTTACAATTATTCTTGATCCAGTGATCTCATTTTCGATTTAAAGGGTTGTGCGTACTGCAAACATCGATATTAATTTAGTAATGAGTGATTTGCTTAAAATAATTCCCAGATAAACTATCTGTCAGATAAATGTAACTTTTGTGTCCTTTTCTTTCATATGACTTACGAAAAAGATGGTGATGATTTTAACTGACGATAATAATAATAATCCGCCATGTGTATCCCTTTCCGCTTTAGATTATTTTTGTTTTAAAGGGCCTCTGCGCTGTTGGCTTCGGCCCCACGCATGCCTTCCAAAAGTCCGGGACCCCATGGTCCCGAGATATGGAAAGAACATACAATAATAATAATAATAAATAAATATAAGGGGACAATCTTGCACAAATCAAGCTAGAGATTGAAAAATCGGCCCTTAATTAGTTGAATAATGCGTAATAGGGAATATGCATGTGATTCAGAAATGGACGAAAAAAATCATGAGTAATCTTTATTGCTTAGTAAATAAACACACATGATTATTTTTACAAATAATCATGTTTCTATTAACAAATTTAATTATTTAAAAGTAGTAATTTTCAAATTCTCTCGCAAATTTCCAAAACGCAACCCTATTGGCGGAGCGAATCGTGACGTCACCGTACACTCGGTGTCTACTGTCAACAGGTCGTTTGTATGATTATTGAAAGGTTATATTGAAAGTTATTCGCAATGTTTAGCCGTTGTTTATGATAAATAATCAGTGTTTTTTGGGAATTATTAACTGAAAGCAGTGACTCCTTGTGAAAAAAGACTCGCTACAATGACTGGAAGCTGTTTTGTCAAGGCACAGTCGGATAATCTGCCTAAAATTAATGTGTTCATGATGATTGATGACTAAGTACGTAGGTGTCTTTCTTAAATAAGTGTAATAACAAACTAGTTCATATCTATATTATATAATAAAAGATATGTAGGTATTAGGTATGTTGCATGTTGAGAACATCTTTATGGACATAACAAACTTAGGTTGTTTTCGTCAAGAGTTATAAATAAAACAAATTTGTGTAGGGCACTCAGTAAAAACAAAGAAACTTAGCTAAAACGTTTCGTGATCAAAATCAACACACGTAGTCAACTGTTGATCAACAACAATCATAATATTTGTAACAATAATAACTAAAAAATTGGGAATCAGAATAGTTTTATGAATAAGTACCTATAGCACCTATACCAAGCACGATACATTATATCTCCTCATCGCCTTACACCGCTTTTTTCTTATATTTGCATCTTTGGGCATATGAAAATATATCACGTCAGGTGCAGTTTTAATGTTATTTTCACACATAGGGGCAATACAATATTTATAATAAGCTTTTGTGTGCTCTTCCGTTACACTAAGTTGATCTTACAAGCTTTAATCACTCACTTTTATTAAAACTGTGAATCAAACACTTCGTTGTTAATATATTCCAAGTGCACGGTGACGTCACAAAATGAGCGCGCCAAAATGGCGGCGTTTCAATCGTCCGAAAATGATAGTAGTTTTAATTAATTTTTTTAGCTCATTTAATGATAGAATGTGAAAGTGTTATATTTTTTTCCGGTTTTATACTTACTTATAGAATCGTTTAAAAATATAAAAAAAATACATGAATATACCCTATTACTTAAATAAGGGAGCCACGAAGTGTGATGTTACACTCGCTGGCTTCTTCTGTCTCTGCCTTTCAAAGCAGTATAATTATTAGTAGTAACATAATATAATTTATAATGACCTACGACTGAATATATATGACCTGTCAACTTGTTATTTCTCTCCTTTTTGTATCGATCACAAATTCGATTAGTGCTCATCAGTCTCATCACACAAATAAATGCCCTTACCGGGGTTCGGACCCATGACCTCCAGCTTCGTATGCAGGGTCACTGGTTACTGTACGCACTAGTACCCACTAGATTAAAGTGGTAGGCAAATTGCTTAAGTATATTACCTACCCAGACCTTCAAACGTAAGGGATGCATGATGAGATAGTGAAGCGAGTGCGGCCGGCGCCCTATCAATAAACTTCCAATAAAATATATTTAAAAAAGATCGTCCGCTCGCGACTTCGTCTGCGTGAGCCCGGGATATAAGCTATTCTATATTTAAATCCAGGCAATAAACAAAATTACACCCAAATCGGTTGAGCCGTTTAAGCGGGACAGAGCAACAAACATAAAACAGCCAAACTTTCGCATTTAAAATATTAGTACGATATTAAATGTCATTCTGGGACCCACTTGTGGAGACGACGGCATTTGAAGAATACGCAAGAATCTAGAAGTTTTAGGTCTAGTATCCGAGCCTATTATATTCATAGGACAAGCGAAATCCTCAAGACTCCGATGGCTCGGGCACGTAGTCCGCATGGGTGAACGTGCAGCCCGGAGAGCGTACTCGGGACGTCGATTGAACAGGAACGGCCTTTGACAGGGAAGCCTGGCGATCTTAGTGTCGGAGACCAAGATCCACTTTAGGTCATTGCGCCACGGCGGTGGTAGTATATATAAAATGTACAAAATATAGCGATAGAAAATACGGAGACCATCAGGGCAATAGGGCGGAGATAGGATGCGTCCTAACGACGCCCTGCTACACTTCTAACAGTGTAACTTTTATAACATGTTACCTAGACCTACATAAAAATATGTTGATATATTATCATAATGATGTGATACCTATATACAACTTAAAAACAATACCTAGTTAAGACTAATTCTGAAATATATTAAAAACCAATATAACGACCTATCTCTAGTAAAAATACTCCTTGAAGTGGTTAAACAGGTAGTTATAATGTTGAAATTAATGTTCAAGGCATACCGGAATTGCATTGGCAGCTTTAAAATATCTTGTGTGTGTGGGGAAGTCAGCAGGGCTGATGATGCGGTGAGATCGCGGGTATAGATGGTTTCTATTTGTTCCGCGAGCCGTCATGAAGGAATGTTCGTGTGAGTGCGACGCCACGAACGGCGCGTCGTTAGATCGAGATGTCACGTCAATCTCGCGGAGAAACCGACTCGCACTCGACTTACTTTTATTTTATTTATTCACTTTTGCTTCAGTACCGGTCAGCTCAATGTAACCATGAATGTAAGTACTTTTACCTATTCTATGCTGGTTCAAAACGTTAAGACTTAAGTAGTACAAGTAAACATCAATATCAGACAAGTAGTCACCAATGTTTTTTTATCTTTGTCAAATTTGACTACATGAGATTCGTATTCAATAGACTCATTTATTAAGGTTTGAGTACAACGGCAAGTTACTGTAAAAAGCTTTACTGCCAGCAGTAGTTCATTGCAGTCATCGACTACCTACTCACAAAGACGAATCGAACAGTTCTAACGAAGCCCAACAAGACTAGTTTATCATGTAGTATAGTTCAGATATGTGTATGCTGGTCACCTTCTGCTTGATGGTAACATAATATTACATCGTAACTATGTACAAATGAAATGAAGCATTAAAAAGAATCGGGTAATTTACTGTTTTCCGATTTTACAAGCGCTAAATGGTTTTGAAAATGTTGAAACGGACGGCTAACAGAATTAATAACAAATGAATATGTAATTACGGGGTTAAGTAGTCTGTAGTGGATCTATCAAAAACTCAAATCTATAAAATAACTCCGGAAAATGGACCTAACTTGTATGACTCGATACATGGGCGCCTACGGAGACGGACATCGAGCATAGAAATCAAATAAAATGAGTTCCCTTAGTAAACTAAAATGAGTTCCCTTGGATCTTAATAAATGATCAGTAAGTGACAGAAAAGAAGTATTTTTCCAGGCAATAATATAATATATGTTAGATCGATTATTCGTCCCCGTCGTAAATCACACAGAAATATGATAATTCCTTATGAACGGCATGAACGGATCCCAGTTACAAACAAATATACATAATATTAGATTTATTCTATAATCTATTATCACATCAAAACGATTCTAACGACCGAATATGGTCACCAAAGGCGTAGCACCATTGATGTACCAAGCCGAGATGTGTTAGGCGATATTCACATCTAAGTAACAACGATAATATTAACATCTATGTAACAACGAAATAATAGTACATTACTGCAGAGGCCGTGAAGTAAGGGATTGCTGTACGAGCTTTGGGGTAGACGGCCGAGTCGTAGACGAGGCCGGATACAACGAGTCCAGCAATCCCTGTTCCGGCCGAGGATTGTATAGTGCTTTTCTCAAACGATGTGAGGCAATATTAAATTTAAAATAAATACCTACAAGGTAATCAATTAAATACTAGTTTGTTGAAATTACAATCGGAACGAAAGTTCAGAAAACAATTGTGTAATTTGCCGCCTTTTTTATTTTTTAAACATGCCATTTCAACAAACCGTTCAAGCACCATGTTTAATACACACATAAGTATAGTACCATAGATTTTGTTTTTTTTTTACGTCGCAAGTCTGCTTACAGAGTCTAGTGGTGGTTGGCAGTATGTAATTTTTCCTTTGTCAGTTTAATATTAGTAAGCAAATTTAAAAAGTTAGAATAGCGGACAATAATATGTTTTTAGTTAGAGTTTTCATACATTACTTCTTGGCCTAAGGCCAAGATAATGTAGGGAGCCATAAACAAGAAACTTCTTGTCTTCATTTCGTGATATTAACGCATACATTTCAGAGCATGTTTGAGAAATATATTATTATGCATGGGTTGGTTACATCTGGAACGTCACAATGACAATGACATTTGTGACAGTGACATTCGGCCATCTTTGGTAACTTTTTTGGAATCTAAATACAGCTTCGAGATAGTGTGTTTTTGCCAAATGAACATTTGGGAAAAAGAAATTTGGGAAGGGACACTTTGGGAAATAATTTTTGCCCATACAATAGAGAACCGCACTATACATATACTCGTACTACCTACTAGGTGAGTAAGTACATAATTGTTTCCGTGCCTCGTTGGGATAGGTACGTAGTTTGATGAAGTGGTTAATAGGCTATCGGCTAGTGGTTAATAACTTATCGAGGCCGGTTATACTATGAGTCAAGTAATAAAATTAACTAATTATTTATGTATTTGTAGTAACAATACGTCTATCATTCATTACAGTCTCTCAATGCGATAGCGTAGCCAATTATTGACACAACAAATATATAGTAAAATACATTTCTCATACATTATATATTACATTTGTAATTGGGGATTTTGCATTGAGTTGAAATTGTGCAAGCAAGCTTAAGCAGATATTATGGTGACAAGCAGCCAAAGGCGTAGCACGGTTGCTATTTTATCACTTATCGCTGTGGATAAGACATCCGTCACTCTCGCACTCGCATACTTGCCAGAACGTGACATGAGTCATGTAATAAAATTTATTTATTTATTTATCTATTTGTAGTAACAATATTTTGCCAAAACGGCAGGATACCGTATAGTGCTGTTTTGTATAATGGTGGGTACGGTACACACCAAGCCAACGGACGGCTATGTATCTCACTCTAACAAATAGCTGCCACGTTAATGCTTCGCGTTCGTTGGTCGTTTGTTTGCTCAGTGTGTACCCACCATTAGAGTCGGCGCGGCGGCGGCGTCCTGACACGGCTGACACATCCGCGTGCAAGTGTCGTCGAGTCGAGTCGGTATCGGGAGCAGGACCAGTCCCGGATAGCGGAGCCCATTGCTGTGCGTCCGGCTAGTTGCATAATCACATTAATCGCTGCCTACTGTCTCGTCACAACACTGCATTAACTAACATATCTTATTCGCACCGTCGTTACTCTACCCGTACAACAACTCAATATGTGGTCACCGCTTACAAGTGCTTATGGCATAAAGTTACGATGACATTTTCATGTCCTCAATCATATTAAAGTTTAATTATGGCACATTGCAATATCCATCTTCAATTATTTATTTAAATTATACTAATGAGAGCAAAGGGCGCTATTAAAACAAAACTATCAAACTGATTAGAAAAAGCGTCAGTCAATTACTGGACTCAAATTATCATTACTATTCATTAAATTTTTTTAGAAAAGAAATGTATTTAGCTCACGAATCGTCCATAGAACGAGGTTAATATCCTAAATAATACGGTATTATTCTGATAGTTAATTTAGCAACTTTTTTTATGAAACGCCATAATCTCCATGTTGTGGAAAACTTCTTAAGGCGCCGTAGGTTCAGCGAAGTGAAGCGAACAGTGTTTTTGAAACAATATAATGCGTCTGTTTATAATAATATGGTTTAAAAAAAATACGAATAGTAATCTTGAGGTTTTTCTGCAGGGAAATCAGTGTTTGGAAACATGATTAAGCATTTTTCGCTCGATAGAAAAAAATCACGAACATAGGTCTAAAAGGTTCTAAAATACACTTAAAATATTTGTTACAAATTACGAACAAAAGCTAAAAATATTAAAATGGCTTCTAAAAATCGGCAATATCATGTTTGAGGGAAATCAGTGTTTACTTTTTTATTTATTTAAACGGCCAAAAAATTAAAATTAAAAAACATGATTTCCGCGCTTTTGAGCACGCACTTCCATCTCGCTCACGCTTATGCTCAGTGAGAGGGAGAGAAGACCATGAACCTACGGCGCCTTAATATTGTATAGTCAATCAGCGTAAATTTCTAATACAATTTTAAAAATAGGCGTACACTTATGCGTTTGCTGAATAAGCGCGTGCGTTTCCTAATTGTAGTAAGTTTTGTTTATGTAAAATTAGTCAGTTTTACTGATATGAAATACCGTATTCTACCATTGCCTTATACCGTTATTTAAGTATATATTTATATTGTGCGTTAGCATCGGTGTACAAGAGCCCGGGCCACTCCGGGGAGGTTTAATCTACCTACAACAGAGGTTTTTGACCTTAGAGCATACATAACTGGAGTAGCCTTATATTCGTATTTGAGTACAAAAAAGTCTGCCGAATTTTGCGGGGGGGTGAAGAAATAACACATGCAAAAGATTACCTACTAATGCAAAAACGATCTGTTTATTTACATACGCACACATTATGAAAAAGGATAACACATTCTCATTTTGATGCACACAAACATATCACACATGGAAAATCTTAGTGGAAACACGGGTTAAGAATACGTAAATGCCAATGTGATCGGCTAAACCTAATATAGGGCGAGGTTTGATTCGATAACTAATTTCGATAATTGTATCGATATTTACACAAACGTATATAATTTTATTACATACTAGTTTATAAAGTACCTGATAAAGGTTGCGGGAGTCCACTGGACGCGGGTGGCGCAGGACCGGTCACTTTGGCACTCTTTGGGGGAGGCCTATGTCCAGCAGTGGACGTCTTTCGGCTGATATGATGATGGATGATGACTAGTTTCTACCCGCGACTCCGTCCGCGTGGAACTCGTTTATATCGCAGCTACATACAAACTTTTACCCCCCCCATTTCACCCCTTTAGGTGATGATTTCGGGTATAAAAACTATCCTATGTCACTCTCCATCCCTCCAACTATCTCCACTTAAAAAATCATGTCAATTTGTCGCTCCGTTTTGCCGTGAAAGACGGACAAACAAACAAACACACACATACACTTTCCCATTTATTATATTAATATGGATTATTGAAACTCAATTGATTACTGAAATAATTGTTAGGCTATTAAAAGCAATGACGCAAAAAAGAAATGACGTGTCTTATTTATTTGTATTAAAAAATATATACAATTGACTACATACATTATATATAAAGTAGCGAGTACCTAGTATTATTTTACAAGAAGTTTCCCGCTTATGCCTGATTTTTTGCCTGAACCGTTAAAAACCAGCTTGCCCGGGTTATAGGAAATTAGGTGGACCCGACATAAACGTTTGTCATTCAATTAATTCCGAAAACTTTTCATTTATTTCTAAAGTATAAGCAAGGTATAATATACGTTAGGCAAGGACGGCAACAACATTCGGGCGAAGTGTGGCCCAGGCATAAATGAGGGGTAACTGAACGGAGCGAACGGCCAAAGTGCGGTTGTAGGCAATAACGCGCCTTGGCTCGAGTGACTCTGACTTCCATGCAGTCCAGTGCGGACCCAAATAGTGCCACTTAACATACATAGCACTTTTGCATCCGCAATAGTGCAACTTATTTATGTAGTGTTATTATATTTACGATTTAGGCTTACGTAGTACCATCGTAGTACCTACATCAACTATTTACTAATCAGCTGTGAACGCAAAAATGAGATCGTTCAAAGAGCTTTTCGTATACCAGAGTATAAGTGGATACTTTTGAATGAGTATACATAGGTACATACATACGTTTCATTGGCAATGGTCGAGACGGCGGCGCCGAGCGACCGCACAACCGGATGTCCCTCGGCAAATGCACAATCACACTAACACAGACTCTCACGAATTTTACTCCCAACGCTTTCACGTCTTCCACTAATTATTATCCACTTTATCGGGCATCTTCAATTTGATTTACGGTCTAGCTCTCACACTGCTCAATTGGTATACTTTTTCTTTTCGGCAAGATGATTTAAGTGTAGGCACCATACATACGAGCTGTGCCACTATAAGCCGCTTCGACCTCATTTGATGAAGCTCATTATCCGCGAAGTGTTATTTTACCAATGCCAGTAATTAATTAGCATTGAGCGTGCAGCAGACGCGGCCGCCGACCCGCACTGCAATAAGCGGCGCGGTGGCGGCCGGCGACCGGTGACTGCGAACCCCCATCCATAGACGAATAATGCGCATAGGCTCTAATGACTATTTTGAATTTAATTACTTAGTCTAACGCCTCTTCCGTAATTGGTCATTAAATATTATGTTAAATTAGAAAGTTGTGTTCGCAACATAAACTTTATGGTGATTCATTTCAAAATATTTCACTTGCATTTTATCGATTTAGCGGCTAAGAACCCATCTGCTTTCGATCGTAAATTTACACACACAATTACATGATAAACCTATCATTGAAGATACAAGTACCAAAGTACCTACTTATTCAAAGGGCCGTAAAACTCTAAATGCGGCACCGGCACTCGACTCGATTGAGGTACCATTTTGATCACAAAACTTCAGTTAAACAAGGGGTTGATATAAATCCACTTTATATATTCTTCTGCTGACCAACTTGCTCTGTATATTGCAAAGGTATACAATACAAAACTCATTGGTACGAGCCGGGATTCGAACCCACGACCGCCGTTTGGCAGCCGCATGCCTGAACCACTGGGCTACCGTAACTTATGTACGGAATATGATTTCATATTTACCGTTAGCTTTTCGGTGAAGGAAAAACATCGTGAGTAAACCTGCATACATTTGCGAAGAAATTCAAAGGTGTATGTGAAGTCCCCAATCGCACTGGGCCAGCGTGGGGACTACTGCCCATTCCCTCTTATACATGAGAGGAGGCCTGTGCCCAGTAGTGGGACGTATATAGGCTGATGATGTGTGTGTGTGATACAATACAATATAGTGATAATAACAAATATATAATGACTAGCTTCTGCCCGCGACTCCGTCCGCGTGGAACTCGTTTATATCGCACCTCCATTCAAACTTTTACCCCCCTTTTCACCCCCTTAGGGGATGAGTTCGGGGATAAAAACTATCATATGTCACTCTCCATCCCTTCTACTATCTCCACTTAAAAAATCACGTCAATTCTTCTCTCCGTTTTGCCGTGAAAGACGACCAGACAAACCAACACACACACACACACACACACATACACTTCCACATTTATAATATTAGTATGGATGGATTGACAACATATCTGTCCAATTCAACGTGTACCAATCCAAATTGTTACACAATTAAACCAAATAAGAGAATTGACCATGATACAGAACTGGAGTTAGTACTGTTGTAATGTTTTAGTGTCAAAATTACGTATCATGACATTACATTTATGACTTTATGAGTTGTAGGAAGATCACTTATCAGAATACAAAAAAAGTCCTACTGCGTTTGAGAAAATTCTTTAAAATGGGGTGATCTCCTAAGAGGGTTAAAAGGGGGTTAAAAGTCTGTATCAAAATAAGAGATTTCTTACTTCGGTTTTAGACTGTGTCTTTGAAGACTAGAAAAAAAATATTTAGGGTTAAAAGAGATTCATCCCCTAAAGGGGCTTAAAGGAGATGGAAGTTTATGTGGAGAATAAGACAATTATAAATTAAGAGAACTGTAACTTCGGTCAAGGACTAGAAAACAAATTCCTGCGTTTTTTTTTAGTTTTCCTCTAAGGTTGAAGGATTGCAAGTATGTATGGGGAATATGTACTTTTTGATTCTTCGGTCAGACATATGTACTATTTGGTAAGCCATTAATTCAGAATAGGTAAATAATCCTACTGTTAGGTTAGGTCAAGTTAGTAACGTTACAGAACCGAACAGCTACCAGAAAAATGCGTTAGGTTAGAACTGCGGGCTCACACTGGCTCACAGAACCGAAAAGAAGGTAATATTAGATTAAAACTGCGGATCATTTTGTTAATTTAAGTAGTTTATTTTGGTTAATCAAAATGATTTATTCTCTAACACCGTTAAATGGGGACTGGGGATGGAGATGGAAAGTTCTACGTCTTTTGGCATACCATAATTTTGCTTTAAAAACTAAAAAAACAGTAGGTAGGAAGGTAGGTAGGTGTAGCCTAGTAGACATAAAAAAAATCCTTTGATACATTATTGAAAAAAAAATTATTTAATGATGTCTGTTTTTCATACTTAAAATATGCACCAACTTATATTTTTTCAAACGGTCTTTTCAATGTAGGTTTAGCAATTTAAACCTTTTACGCTAAATTCAGAATGGAATCAGATGAACATTGGCATTCAGATGGTAGAAATTTGTTTGGGACGGCGATAATTAAGCTTGCGCCTAAAATAAAATAAATATCTACAATATTTTTTCTCATGTTCTACGCGGACGAAGTCGCGGGCAACAGCTAGTAATAATTAAATGAACGCACCAAGACCTTAGATATTGGTACAAACATACTAGAGGAATCTAACTAAAACATTTCTCGAGAACATTATAATTTCTGTCCCACAATTAAAGACGGTTTTATAAAAGATATCTCGATGCCATGTCCGTAATGAAATACTCCTCCAGAGCAGAGCGCACGTAAATTTCAGTGTGCGCCAAGTGCCGAGTTAATTTTTAATCTAATCGTATATTAACTCCGCACCCCGAATGTACAAATGAGATGTACGTTGTTATATCGATCGGGTTGTACTTATTCCTATGTCGGTAAGCGTTCTGTAGGTATATCAGCCCCAGCAGATTCACTCCTGTCTCGATTCACCTACCACTCCCTATTATAACTTGATTCTGTGGTTCATAACGCCTAACTTAGGAGAGTGCCGGTGTCTGTAAGGCAACTTTATTTTGGGCGTGTAGGTAAGTCGACTAAGGGAGCAGGGTTGAAGTGTGTTGTGGGCGATGGGCTAGCAACCTATCACCGCGATATCACATTTTTTTGATCTTTTATACCTTCATTTATGCTAAAAGTGGCACTGGAACATACGTTTCATGTGCTCTGCCTACCCCTTTTGGGAATAAAGGTGTGAACTATGAATGATGAGATAAACAAATGATCTTCACCTAATTATTTGATACCCAACGTGTGCCGCCAATGGGACCTTTATACTCTGCGGGCGTATGATGTTGCCATCCGTGCCAACGCTTATCGCTGTGAATAAGACATCCTTTCCATCACGTTGTGTGTTATGACGGGTATTTGATAAAATGGCAACCGTCACACGCCTGTTCCGATGTACACATGTCTTTCTATCTGACCGTCCATCCATCCGTCCGTCATAACATAACGTTGTATACTTTAAAACGTAATATGTTAAGGGGCTACCCGAGGTTTCCATCGATTTTTGACAAGTTTTGAATCGTATCTCCTTCTTTTGCACTACAGATAGAAATATGAATCAAACGGTTATCGGTTCTTCAATCTTTTATCTCCATTTTGGTCTACCGGATTTTGAAACAAATGAATACTTAATGTTGTATGATTTTTTTAAAGATTGTCTAAAAAAACACTAATTTCGTATCTCTATTGACGTGAAAGATCTAACATATACGAAATCTACATATTTGGGTTTGTCTGTGACGTCTCTAAAAACTGGTCTAGGGTTTTCATTATAAACCAATTAACACAAAAGTTATGGCCAGAAAACGGTTTTTTTGGCCTAAAATGGTTCAACTTTGATGCCAAATATCTCGAAAACGATGAACTTTGAAGTAAATATGGGATACTATATTGCTTAAAGCCGTTGTTGTTAATATAGTAAGCTAAAAAAAAACATAAGAAAACTAAGGGATTCAGATCGAAGGTCATTGGCGTATGGGAGCCCCTTAAGGTTGGAAATTTTAAGACGGTGCATTACTATGGCACCTATAATATGAAAAAAGTTGGTTTATGTGTGGAATAACACGGAAACCTTGGTGTCATATTGTTGCTCCGGTTTGTTTTGGCTGAGTTGTGTTATAACTATTTCATTTAGCGGATCCACTAAGTAGACATGAACTTATACCGAATGAAGTTTAATTTCAAATTGACATATAAATGTTTAGGGCTGACCGTACAGTAATATCTGACACTCACTGACAAGGGCGCGGTCTAACCGCTCTACCAATCCGGTTGTTAAATATTATCGATTATTTGCACTGTCATACCATATATTATTGCGTATACCTGAGCTTGTACTTTTCGTATGCAGTGCAATGCTATGCTACGTCATGACTTTCCATAGTTGTGTTCGGCGTCATCGGCCGGCGGCGGCGCAGCGCGGTGCACATGTGATGCAAGCCACATTAACCGTAACACGGTGTATGTCGACGTCTCCACGCGGCGCAGCACGCTATCCGCCGCTCCGCGCCGTGCCGCGTTGGCCTCGCTAACTGACTCATTATGAGATTCCACTGGCGTGAGAGTCAGGCCACGTCAATCAAGCCCTGTGCCGTATCTATATATCTAATCATGCCAGTGCTATTTAGTACGGCACGTTTAGGTGCCAGCAGCAAATGAGTTCGTCTTTGGCTGACTTTCTCCTTGGCGTATTTTAAACATTCAAAACCTATTCTCGGTATTGAAATTCTTATATAAACTTTTAAAATTAAATGTTGATTTGTTCTGTTTTACTTCACAGCTACGCAGTGGCACCTTTTTGCAGACTCCTGAATACTACTAGATCTAACGCGTCCGTGACAAAATGTTTTTGACAACGGGCCTTATTGGTTATAATATATTCTTTTGATGTACTAAAAGTATGTCTACAATTATATTTTGTCGTGGCATCAGCCACTTATTATATTTGCTATGAAAAACCATTAAAGAGAGAGTAATTTTCTGTACACGCACACACGCGCGCGCGCCAATATGAATAGAACTTTACAGGGTCTAGACCATGATGCGGCCCACGATATACTTGCATGTATGCTATGTGATAAACGGTAATGTAACTGCGGGGTAGGCCACCCTATCATTCTGCATCACCATTTTTTTTACTGTAAACGCTAACGGTTATGCTAAACTAAGTAACAACCCGTAAAAAAAAATACCTTTACCTTGCGATTAACGGTCATCCTGTAGGCAAGTACATTGGCACGAGACGGATTGTTACCACGTTGATAGTAACTGTAATGCAATTCAGTTAAATCGATGTTAAGCCAAAATAAAGCAGCGCAAAAATCGAACGTAGTGCGGTTCGTGATCGATCTGATTCGATAATAGAGCAAAAATATCGTGTGGGCGCATGGCGGGCGGCGCGCGCGCCGGGCGAGCAACCGGATCTAAAGCTACGTTTACACTAGGCGAGCCGAGCACGAGCGGGCGGTCCACACTAGATGAATTGTGGCACCGTTCGTGCTCGGCTTACAAGCCTCGAACGCCACTTGACGCCGAGAACAGAACGGCTCGCCTAGCGTAGACGCACCTTAAAGTTCTGTGCCCACTAGACCGTATCATACCATGACCGGCACATGCAAGAAAATATTCTTTGTATGGGGCATTATGAGTTGAAGCCCACTAGACCGTTCCGGCACTGGCACTATATAAAGAAAAAAGAATTGCCTGACACGTTCATCGTACGGTCATGGTATGATACGATGTAATGGGTAGAGACCTTAAGACCGCGATAAACCACACTATAGCCTCGCGCCCGCGTTCGCGCACGCGCCAGCGGCCGCTCCAGCCTGCGACTGCTACTAATAGCTGTTACTAATTCTTCCACCTCAATCACACTAACTACGAGTACTAACCCTGTACAAGACACAATGCAATGAATGTAGTCCACATATCGCAAAATTGTAATAAAGAAATTAAAATCTAAATACTTGTATTAATTCAATAACAATCCTTTTTAGGGGAGGCATATGTCCAGCAGTGGACGTCTTTCGGCTGATATGATGATGATGATGATGAATCTTATTTGATTCGATCAAAGAATAGCGAGTAGACGTATATTTAATAAAACGAAATCACGTCATCATCTTCCCTTCATTCTCCTAATGTTTTTCCCGGTGGTATCCTAATGGAACCCGGGGTCCACTTTGGCGCCTAATTCCAAAATTTGGCTCGGGAATTCCTTTTACAAAATAGACTACCAACTGACCTTTCAACAAAATGATTTTGTTGGGATTACACCGGTTTCCTTAACGATGTTTTTTTCTCCTCGAGCACTTTTATCCGTCAATTAACTGACTGACTGACAGCGATATTTAAATCTCAATCTTATGAATATAAGATAACTCTGCACAGAACTAAAATGAATGATGACCAATCACGAGGCTCGATTCCCTGAAGACATCAGCGCGCAAAAATAAAAAAAACTGTTGGCTGCACTTTGTTTCAGCAGGGCGATTTTCAATAGATACCAAGTTTAATTAATACATTATTCCGTTAACTCGTAGAAAAAGTATTGTATGCAAAAGTTATATAATTAGCTTTTTAATTCTCGTGGCCTAAACGTGGTACTCAACTGAAAAAGCATACATTATTATAATGATTGCATAAACCACTATTCCTTTACCGAAAAGCTACACTCTAAAATTACAAACGACATTTTTTACAAAGATTTTTTATAAGAAGTGGTACAGTTTACACTTTTTCAATTTATTCCATTAGGTATATTAAAGCGAATATGTATGCATATCTTTGACGCTGACTGTACGACCCTGGGTTCGAACACTTGGAAGCCCGATCTTCATATTGAAAGTCGCCTGCACAAGTTTATAGTATACGAGTAATGCAGAGCAAGAGTGAACCCTCTATTGTATAATTTGTTTGGATGTCCCTCCGAGGCGAAGCTTAGAACGGCAGGTTTTCCTTGTTTGTTGTCCCAACACGTTTGTTTGTTGGCTGCGGAGTTGGTCTGGGTTGGAGACGTGTCGCTGCGCACGGCACTGCGGCCACTGCACTCGCTTCGATTTCACTTTTATTAGCAATCCACTTAATTGGATACCACAGTTGCGGTTTTATTCGTTTTGCAGATTCATCTGCGATGCTTTTGTACTCGCAATGTCTATTAAAGGTTGGTAAATTTAAGGAGTACGGAGAGCGATGGTCTAACTTTTAACCAACACCTAGGATTTCTCACGAGTAGGTAGATCATCTGCATGCTGCATAGCGTATTTAGAATTATCGTAAATAATGGATTTGAGTAAATATCATCGAAAACAATCAATGCTATCTCATATTTTATTTTTAAATTCCTATAAAACGTAAAATGTATCTTGCCGAAATACTTTGTGTAGCCACTGTGTCCATACATATGCCGGGTACACGAGGTGCTCAACGCACAATGCGCAGTGCGTACGAGTATGTAGAAAGATACAGTTGGGCAAGCGAGCGCAAACGGAGTACATTTTCGCAAACTTCAATTTAAGCAATAGCTACAACTTAATGGCTTGAAGATAAGTTAATGAGGAAAAATATGGATATGATTTCATTCAATCATTAAACTTAACGATCCCTTCTTACAAAACGGACCAACGTTGCCCAACCTACGATTGGTTAAAAATGTATCACTGCCTTGACGTCGATGCCGCTATCCCTATGGCAATAGTGCATGTGTTCCGTTCGAGATGGTTCTTAGCTACAACAAAATCAGTTCAGCCGTTTTGAGGCATTGAACTTTGACATTAAAAAGCCGGGGGTTTTTCAACTTTTTTAAGTTGTTAATTATTAAGTGTTACATTAACTTGCCTTGTTACTTGTTCAAACGTATGAATGTTCATTGTGCGTGACTTTGAACGAGTGCGGGGGGTAAATCTTGCAAGTTAAATTTGACCAACTTTGCGAAGTCGAATAGAGTTGAAAAGTACAATAATAAAAGTTGGACGACAATGCACTGCGTATACAACAAAGCTGGTTTGATCATGGAGAAGGAAATTGGCCATATAGGAACTTACTTAGACGACTGGTTTAGCCTAGTTGGTAGTGACCCTACCTACGAAGCTAGAGGTCCTGGGTTCGCATCTCGGTAAGGGATTTATTTGTGTGTTGACTGATAAGCACGAATATTTGAGCCCGAGTCACGGATGTTTTCTTTGTATTTAAGTACCTATTTATTTATATAAGTATGTTTATTGTCATCTAGTACCCATAGTACAAGCTTTGCTCAGTTTGGGACAAGGGCGATTTGTGTAAGATTGTCCGCAAATATTAACTCCTCAATTACCTACCCAAGATAAACCCGTCGTGTCGTGAAAGGGAACCGTCTTAACGAGTAGGTAGGTAGTTGATGACTAGGAAAAAAACTACAGTCGTTAACACCAACTTGAAATAAAGAATTATTCTAGAGTTTATTGTTATTCTATATAACACAGTTATGATATACGATGACGAGCGATAGACGTGCGCGTTTTAACCTTTTCATAAAAGTCAAACCGATTTATTCGGAATAATGAAACCTCGCACCATATTAAGCGCCTCGCCTGAGCAGGCGCCACAGAGGCAGTGAGAATGAATGCTAGCTTGAATGAAATATATGTTAAAGTTAATTAAAATTGCTATCATAAGTAAAAAAAATGGAGGTGTCTCTATCTTATAAGTATTAAAAAAAAAATTTGAAAACTGTCAACACATTTATTTTTATTTTTTTATATGGAATGTCATGCGGCTTATAGTGACATGTTATGTGTCTTAGCTAAGTGTATTATATGTATGAAGCACGAAATTATTCGTTCCATTAAAACGGAGATATTCATGAAAATTCATTTTTCTTATTTTAATTTGTCTTCAAAAATAAGAAGAGGAGAATTCTGAAATTTTGTATAGCACTTACTAACGTCGTGACCTATCATCAGAAAAAAAATCTAGCGGAAAAGCTATTAAGCCACAAGATATTCCCTTACCATGCCATGGCCTTTGGTCAAAGTACCATGTGTGCCAGGTATCTGGATGACGTCATCAAACCATTGCTAGTAAGGTATGCGAAAATATCATTTACCGTCTGGTCTTTGCCAAGTTGTGGATCCTATCCTAGTGGCCATCTTCCGTCTGACATTCGTGTGATGTGGCTGGCCCACTGCCACTTATGTTTTAGGGCATAAGTAAGAGCGTCAGTAAGTTTTTTTTCTTATTTTCGAATGACTTATTTTGTTTATTTTCCGCAGCTTCTCTCAATAGCTATTTGTATGCACTTTTTTTTATTGCTGATGTTATTACGATTAGTTAATTCGTATAGGACGGACAAGCTCATGATTCTTTTATTTTTAGGATTCCGTACCCAAAGTATAAAAAGGGAACCTATTACTAAAGCCCCGCGGTCCGTCCGTCCGTCCGTCTGTCACCAAGCTGTACCTCATGAACAGTGATATAGTTAGACAGTTGAAATTTTCAAAGATGATGTATTTCTGTTGCCTCTATACCAGTAATTACTAAAAAACGGAATAAAATATTTAAGGGGGCTCCCACACAACAAACGTGATTTTTTTGCCTTTTTTCAGTATTGCTTGCTTTTTGCTTTATTCAGTAATGGTAAAAATATACTCATTGATGCATTGAGCATGATAGTTTGTACAGAACCCTCGGTGCTCGAGTCCGACTCGCACTTGACCGGTTTTATTAATGTTGTTGAGCAATGCCAATTTATAGTTGTCCGTTTACGATAGGTAATTGATTAGTGGCCCTATTAAGACAATTAGTTACTTTTTAATGGGATGTATTTGAAGCATTCTTAAGTAACGTACCTAATGACTGTAAAGTAAATAAAACCGGTCAAGTGCGAGTCTGACTCGTGCACCGAGGGTTCCGTACAAACTAACAATTTACTCAAGGTAAAGTAAATGTCCCAATATTTGTTAAATTACGTATTTTAACCCAATTGACCTGCTATTGAAACATAACCGTCCCAACCCCATTCATTCTAGAATCTTAACAGCCCGAAGTAGGAATGGGGTCAGCGCCATCTATCGGCCCCATTTGGTACTAACGTTCAAGGGCAATCAGCTTAGTATGTATGTTGGTGTTTTAGCGATTATTGTTTATCACGTGAACCCATCTCGATTATTAACTTTTAATTTGAAAGAGACTTCTATTATAGTCTTACAGGAATAACAAAACAAAAAATACTTATAAAATTGATGATGAAATTGCAAACTTAACTAGGAATTGAATTTTGAAAATAAAACAAAAAATACGCTAGATACGGAAAAAATATTTTTCCAGTAATATTTATGTTTATCTTAATCACAAATAATTATTTCCAATTTTGCGCTTGGATAACTTCGGAGGTAAGAGGGGGGTATTTTTTTACATTGTCCTTCATAGATCGAAATTTTACCAATGTAGAAAAAAAAAGAAAAACTGTTTCAAATAGTGCAACTTAAGCTCTATGATAAGCAAATAAAGCTCTAAGCAATATGATAGTGAAATGATACCCCACTTGACCTAATAGTTGAATTTTTTTGCCCCCTCCTCAAATTCGTAATTTTTCATAGAAAATTAAAATGTGTATTAAAATTTATCATTTTAGGTGCACGTGGATAACTCTCATTTATAACCATTCCAAATTTAAAATTGATTTCAAAGTAGTTCGTGAGATATTTTACTTTGTGACAGATAGACAGACGGACGGAGTCGCACCGCACCATAAGGGTTCATTTTTTACCTTTTCTGGTACGGAACCCTAAAAAGAACAATTTAATTATATACAACACTTGTATTTAATTAAGATAAGACAAAACGATTTTGCTCAATTTATATTTTTTATAATTTCCTCTTTTCGTTATTTAAGTAAATGTGAAATTAACGACCTGATTTGGTTTTCTTACGTACACTGCACGCACTTAAACAACTAGCTAGGAAGTAATTAGTCGTTTCATTTCCGCGTCCAAGTGTCACTAGAAGGTCGGTCGTTTGAAATGCCATTAATTCAGGTTAAGTCTGTTAGTCAATTTTATATTTACCTATGTTGAGGTCAATATACCGCACGAGTTCCTTTTTCTAATTTTTTTACGATTTCATCTCTGTCTGAGCTAAGTAATGGGGCATATATGAACATGAGCCGGATGTGCTGACACAGATGTGATAACGTTATTTAAAACTCTACATTACAGAAGACCGTGTAGGTTCAAAATGTCAACAGGCGCAATAAAAAAGTAGAGTTTTAATGATGTAGTAGAGTATGAGTTTGAGTCCTCACCTTTACCAAGACAGAGTAACCGATGTATAATTAAATGATAACCGCATCGCAGTGATGAACCGGAACATAGTAAGTCGATCATGACTTTCACTGGCACTCGATCATTGAATATTCCAACAAACAAGAAACCAGTTATAAAATTCTAACATGTATCTTTTGCCACGACTCTGGGCTAAGCTATTTTGAACGATAACTAAATGGTTTTACCTTAATTTTCTTATCGCTTTCTGTGAATTTGCATTTTATTTTGATCTAAGTATAAATTGACAAATGATTAATTACGGTTCAATCGTTACAGAAGTGGTGTTTTACATAACAATTAACCTTCGTAATGATGGTGCTAGCCAATAAACCTGACCAAAACTGTCCATATGAGGTGCAGCCGTAGTGCGGAATTTTACTGAAACTGCTTATCCAGACTACATTGTCGGTTGCCATATGAATAACTAAATAGTAATCCCGACAAACCTCATGTACGCTAGTCAGGACATTTGAATATTTGTTAAATGATATTATACCTAAATAATTATTCTTAGGTACCAACCTAAGTATTTGGAGTGAATGTACTGTACTTTTAACGAAATCTCAACAAAAAGCGCAGCTGTGTTAAATGAAGTACATTATTATAAACAAATATTTCATCTACATGAACCTACCTATCTCAACATTCCTCAAAGAAGACAAACACAAGTAGGTGTATGTAGTGCAAAATTCTAAGCGGACTGATCTCGCTGTCGAGACTGCCGGCAGTCGAATTTTACAGTTGATCCCAATGATTTACAAAAAACTGATGTGATTCATATATTTACTGGTATTCACTTACGTTTTACTTGCACTAAAGATCTAATACCACTAGGAGCCAGTACGGCCAAGTAACAAAACAGGTTATCTATGTATATAAAATCTATACATATAAATGCCTATATTCTGACTGACTCACTCATCAACGCACAGCCGAAACTACTGGGACTAGAAACTTGAAATTTACACCAGGACTTCCTTTTATGACGTAGGCAACGGATAAGACGGGATTTTTGGAAATTCCATCCCTAAGGGGGTTAAATGAGGGTGCAAAGTTTGTATGGGGGAATATTTTTTTTTAACTAGAGACTTGAAGCTTTGTAGAAAGATTACTTATTAAGATACAAAAAAAGTAATTTCAGCGTTTTAGAAAATCCATCCCTAAGGAGGTTAAATAGGGGTGCAATGTTTGTATGGGTGAAACATTAATTTTTGAGCTAGATTTTTGTAACTTTAGGTTATTTTTACGTGGGCTAGGGCCAAGAAGGGATTTTTGGAAATACCTCCCCTAAGGGGGTCAAATAGGGGTGCAAAGTTTGTATAGGAGAATCTTTTTTTTTGAGCTAGAGACTTAAAACTTTGTAGAAAGATTACTAATTAGAATACAAAAAAACGTTTACGTTTAAGATAATTCCACCAAAAATTTCTACGTTTAAGATAATTCCACCCTTAAGAGGGTTAAATAGGGGTGCAAAGTTTGTATGAGGGAAACTTTTCCTTTTGAGCTAGAAACTTGAAACTTTGTAGAAAGATTACTTATTATTGACATATACTCGAGAAGTGGAAAGAGCATTCATAGCTCAGAAAAAATGCATATCAAATCAAATCAAATCAAAATCATTTAATTCGTGTAACAAAGACATATATTTATAGAATTGTAGTCTATCATCGTACAACACTGGTGGGAGAGTGTATCAGGATAGCACAGAGAGTCATGTAAGCCTGTTTTTAAAAGGCTCAATATCCTCCTCTTGCCATTCATGTACATTATGATAAATAGATTTGCATGCCTACTTTTATAAGGTATGGACATTAAAGACATTATTTACCATTTACCATCCCATCTTTATACGTACATAATTTTAAGCAAATAAACAAATTTCATTTCATTTCATAAGATACAAAAAAGGAATTTCAGCGTTTTAGAAAATTCTACCCCTAAGGGGATTAATGTAGTTATTTACGATACAAGTGCCGCAAATAGGAAATTCGCGTATGTACGCGCGCACTAGTGCGGAAAAGAGCACATTGGCTAACAATCCTGTTGCCCACAGGCGAACGAATCACATCGACATTCGATACAATTCGCCGTCCGCCATTGCGTCAATGAAGGGCTGATTCAGTTGGAGTATATCTCAACTGAAGATAACTTGGCCGATGTCTTTACAAAGCCATTGCCCCGCGTTAAGTTTGAAAGATGTGCGTGTGGCTTAGGTTTAGACCGTGGCACTTGATGCTATGAGTGTGTCCTGATGATGAACGGTTGCTTGAGAGGAAGTGTTAAGTAGATGGTTGCTATGCTACCTATCTTGTGTGTGGTTAGTGGTTACTATGTACCTACAATCAACACAGACACTGCGACTCTTTAATTATAGTGTATTTTTAATAATTTCCCCCGACGTTGAACTTTTTAAAATCCTGATAGCGCCATACTAAATCGAGATGACTAAGGAAAAATCACATTCAGCCATAGAAAATCACCCGCGAGCCCCTGCTTGATTTTTTTTCCTTCTTAATTGTTTATGGTTAGAAGAAAATGAAATTAAAAAGTATCAAACCGTAAGTAAATGTGTTATACTTAATTACTTGAAACACCGCATTGAGTGTAAAATATAGTGTGAAGTGAATATACCGCCTTTGAAAGAATTTGTAGAATAATGCTTACATAGGTAATCGGTAGGTAAGTATAATGGAGAGTATTCTTTAGCTGGTTTTAGGCCTCTCACAGACTGGATGGCTTGACCGCGGCGGCCAATAGTTAACTTCTTATTAGCTGTGAAAACTAGCTATATTGACCGCCACCGCAGGCCGCGTCAGTGTGTTACAGGCTTTATTCATTCCCCGACAAGAGGCTATAAGTCTGACAGTACCTTTAAAAATCTAGGTTTTATGAAATGAAATTCTTCTTTTACTGATTCATTATATTGACTCATTTATCCGGCCCACAGCTCCCTGTCACCAACGTGAAGTAGGACTGTGGACGAAGTCGCCCTGAGCCATTCTATTTTATCTAGGTATATCTAACACTTTCGTAGGACGCGTTTTATAAATGCCTAGCTGTGACCTTTAATCGCTTTCTCGTTTGTTTCTAGCAAATATGGTCGATAGACAGAGACAAAAGAAGCGATTGCAGGTTACAGACCTAGATAAAACGGGCCACTGACTGTATTTTGTTTTTTGTATTTCACATAAAAATGCTCAAAATACTTTATTTTGTATTTTATATTTCAAATACACAACATAAAAATATTTTGTATTTTAACTACACGCGGGATAGTATTTTAATTAGAGCAAAACATGTATTTTGCCCAGCCCTGTGACAGCCTATAAACGATAATGTTACCCTGGACATCTAATGCGAGTCAGCGTATTAGTTTGATATCAAACCAATACGTTTATTCCGACAGATTCTCTATGAAACACACGTGTATACATATATGGAGTGTATAAAATGGCCATGTCGATAACATGTTTCAAATCTACGTTAACGTGCATTTGCGCCCGTTTTTAGTAAGTTTGAAAGATGGGTGATGTAGTGCAAAAGGTAAATTCTTACATGAGTATTTTCCAGGTCTATCAGCGAATTATTTACCAAATATGAAATTACCTAGTATGAAATGAAGTCGTGCCGAATACATGTTAATTTGTTGCGGAATCCGAGAGCAATAACCGACTCCGGCGCTAGCGGTATTTGGTGGTTTCTTCGGCTCTAATATTCGACAAAAACAACCGTCCAGCAACAGAACATGTACGTGTAACTATGTGTGCGTGTGTGTTTGTATGTGTTTTTTTGTATAGGTACGTGTGGCGAAACGTTTATGATGTACAGTGGGGTACGTATGTCATAATTCTCGGATTATATTCTTATATTATTCACTCTATGACTGTTTCTGAACAATGCATATTTATTTATACCAAAAGGTTGTCCCGGGAAAATCACTCTTTTCCGATAAGACCACGAATTGCTTTCCTCTACCTACTTCTGTTTTGTAAATATTCTTATTTTTACCGATCATATTTACAAATAATTATTGGCCTTGTAAGTTTATTCTCATAACACAATGTTAAGAAGTTACGGTAGCCTAGTGGTACAGGCATGCGGCTGTCACGTGGCTGTCGTGGGTTCGAAACCCGGCTCGTACCAATGAGTTTTTCTGGAACTATGTACGGAATATTTACCGATAGCTTTTCAGTGAAGGAAAACATCGCGAGGAAACCTGCATACATCTGACGAGAAAATCAAAGGTGTAGGTATGTAAAGTCCCCAACCCGCACTGAGCCAGCATCGGGATGAGAGGAGGCCTGTGTCCAGCAGTGGCATATGTCTAGGCTGATTTATTTTATTTATTTATCACACAATGTTTTAGTTTTTTTCTTATCTACCAAATCCCATTGTTTGATTGTTTAGGGTAAAGATTTTTTCATATCTCATGCCCTGAAAGTGGGTCGTTGTTGTTCTAAAAAGTGTGCTGAAAGTGATACGTTTCTGCTCTAGTGCAGAAAAGTAGTGTATTCCAGTTAGTCCTCGCCTTATAAACATTATCCGGGAACTAATTCTAATAAATATCAATACTTACCTACCCCGCCACTGACAAAGGGAAATACTTTTGTTCTTACTAGTTCATAGAATTTATTTTATTTAGTTAAAAATAAGTTTATGTTGTAAATTCATTACTTTTATTTCAGCTAAAATATTCACAAGGGTCTATGAGGTGGTGAGTTGGTGACAAATGGAATACACCCGAATACTAATAGTATGAAAATATTTGAATAGGCTATTTTCGTCTATCACAAATAAATTATGAAAGTATGTTATTCGTATAGATTTGACTTTAGGAAATACGAATATAATATTTGGTTAATAAAAACGTGAGCAATATTTTAAATTTCAAAATTAAAATCGTAGTTGTATTATCTGTATTTCACGTAACCGAATTACACCATATAACCATAAGCGCGAGCGAGACATTATTTGCGTCTTTCTTTAGAACAGGTGAGATGGGGACTATTCTTTCGGCTCAGATGACGTCACGATAATGGCGGTTGCCGTTTTTGAATTGTATACTTTGCATAAACATATTGTTTTATTTTCCGGTTGTGGTTTTTTCACTTTCCTCGTATATGAAAAGTAGAGTGTTTAACTCGGGTGAAAGGGTGACTTTTTTTGACTCGAAGCATTGGCGCTCTCACAATATATCTCGTCAGAAATGAATGCCTTTCAGCCCTTGGTTAACAATCTACTATTGACCTAACTTCTCAAAAAAATATTAATCACCAATTATTTCAATAAATTGGTTAGTTTATCCGGAGACCACAAAGGGCTGGCCCGTTCCTTGCCCAACAGATCGGCATAGCTATCGAAAGGGGTTACGCAGCCAATTTTATGGGAACCCTTCCGTAGGGGTCCGACCTTGGCTTGGGGACCTTTTTTAAATTAATTTTAATATTAGGATACTTTAGTCTAATAAAGTTTAATGTTGTCTGCATGTTTGATATTAAATAGATAAATACATTAAAAAAATCAAATGTTGGTCGTTTCACAAACATTAATTTCTGCCCAATTAAGGTAGCGCAAAACAACATATGTATATGTATTATGTATTTTCTGTCGGTTTTTGGGTTACAATGTATTGTCATCTGTCGTTAACCACAATTCCCACACAGTATAGTCACGGGAGTCACGGTAATGACTGACGTGGCTGTAAATCCTTGTCTGTACAATGAAGTTAAAAAGGTTGTCAACCAATCGCAAGTGAAACTTTGAACCCAAGTCCAACAATCAAAGACTTACCTACGGGTATATTTCAGTTAAGGAGTCACGTATCTTTTTCGCTCTTGTAACAGAGATAGTAAAAAGGCAGGTATGTGTTGGTTCCAATTTCTTTTGCGGTATTTCTCGTCCATACATAGGGATTTCTCTCTTAATTTTTGATTTAGTTACAGGGTTTTCAACGGTAAATTTCTTAGTTTAAATTGAAACTTTATCTGGGAAGTGCTTTCTCGTTGCGGATTTCTGTACTTTCTGTAACAATTTTTATATTAATACAAAAAGTAAGATAAACATTCATAAAATACGTATTTATTTTGCTTGACCACTGTCAGAAAGAGAACTATAGGTAGATACGAATGTTTACTCTTATCAAGCTGACTGTAAAATATGATGGCACAAGAATTAAACTGAATCATCATCCTCCTAGCATTATTCCCGGTTGTGCCCCTTAACTCGGGGTCCGCTTTGACACCTTATCCCAAGATTAGGCATAGACACTAATTTACGAAAGCGACTGCCATCTGACCTTCATTTCCAGAGGGAAAACTAGGCCTTAGCCTAGGGATTTTTCACAATGTTTTCCTTCACCGAAAAGCTAACGGTAAATATTCCGTAGGTACATAAGTTCCGAATAAGTAATAGGTAATACGAGCCAGCGGCTCGAACCCACGCCGCCGCTGTCATTTGTACTAATAATTTGATGAGTTAAACAGAATATAGGTAGGTATATCTTTTAAAGCTATATCCTTATTGATTATCCATTATGAGTTATCCGGGTAGACCTTTATGGTACTTCCTTATAAATTAAACCCCTTTTCATAGCTCTTGAGTGTTAAGATTAGTTGCCACTTGTTGTTAGGTACTTCTTGATATTTATATACGTAGAAGTACCTACTGTTAGATGAAGTGTAACAATAGCGTACACGACTGGCTACTGACAACTAGAGCGCTGTTCGGCAAAACCAAGGCCAAAGGTTAATTATGACGCTACGTGGCAAGGACAAGCACTTTCTATCCAGGAGACCACGCGATCCATGCTCGGGTGCGCACGAGCCTTCCGCATAGCGCCGGTTATAGAGCAAAGGGTCAAGGTTACCAGCTATATACCCACCGTCGTTACCTACAAATTATATAGCATGGGTAAGTCCTGACAACCTAACTAAAACAGACATTGTTGAAGGAATTGATATGGCAGGGCAATTATACAATTCAATAATAAATAACGAATTACACATAGGTAACTACTATTTTCAACACAATTGCTCGTAACGTACCTCTTATTGTGTCGCTTTTAGGCTCATAATTCTGGATATTAAACACGCGTGTTTTATAACATTACAACACTTGTGTGTTATGGTTATATCCCGATTAAGTCACGTTGGCACCTTGCAGCAAGATATATGCATGAACACGGTACATTCTTAAATTAACCGGGTTGTACAGAATGTACAGCTTTTTTTTTAATTCTCGTCAAATGGATTCTTACTCGACTAAACAAATTAAATCCTTGTTGTTAATTAATTGACTATTTCTTTTTGTATATGATATAGAAACTTTTAAATTAGTAAAACTATTCACTTTTGATAACATTTTACATAAATTCATGCAGATAACATTTTAAAACGAAAATATTATTTTATTTTGTATTGGCTGTTTAGAGATTTCTGTGCCCGCAATGCGCAAACTTCACGAAAAACAAACTGTTGCGCGCCATTATAGGTTATTTCACAAATATTTGTAAAATTTGTTCAAGTATGCTCGTTTCGTTATTATCAAAATAACACTACAACACTTGTCTTGTGTGTTATGGTTATATCCCGATTAAGTCACGTTGGCACATTGTAGCAAGATATATGCATGAACACGGTGCATTCTTAAGTTAACCGGGTTGTACGTTGTACAGAATTAAAAAAAAAGGTTGTACACCCTTTTTTTTAATTCCCGGCAAATCGATTCTTACTCGACTAAATTGACTATTTCTTTTTGTATATGATATAGAAACGTTTAATTTAGTAAAACTATTCACTTTTGATAGCATTTTACATGAATTAATACAGATAACATTTTAACACGAAAATATTATTTTATTTTGTATTGGCCGTTTAGAGATTTCTGTGCCCGCACTGCGCAAACTTCACGAAAAAGAAACTGTTGCGCGCCATTATAGGTTATTTCACAAATATTATAACTAAAATGCATTTTAGTTATTAAATTTAAAATTGGCGCTAAAACTAAAACGCTAGGCAGTGTCATGGCGTTCCGAGTGACGTCACGTTTGTATAAACAGAATGCAAACCTTTGACGTTTGCTACCTAAATGCTCGATTGCTCTTTGAATAAACAGGAATTAAAAAGTAGTCTGAAATCGATGAATGACAAAATGACGTATGAAGACCTGTCAGATAACATGGTGCTAACTCTGTCTTACTAGTCGTTCAGTACGTAAGTGAGAAGAGATCGGATGTATAGAAAACGTTTAATTTATAAGGGCCTATCTGCCTTACTCTGTAATCTGTGGTAATGGCCGTTAAGGGTATTTGTTTATACAAGTGTGACGTCATGCGCTCTGATTGGTGTTTAACATATCATGGCGGGCGTCCGCATTTATCAGTTCAATTTTATCAAAATAAATAACAATCTCTTACTTAATAAAAAATATAAGCATTTTTCGAATTCTATGATTAAAATTTCACTAAGAAAATATCATATTTAGTGATTTTCAATTACTGTCATCATGCCTATTGCATCACGATTTTTTTGACCTGCTTTTGAAATATCCCCGTCCCAACCCCATTCATTATAGAAAAATCTTAACAGCGCGAAGTAGGAATCTTCGCAGCGCTATCTATCGGCCCCATTAGGTACTAACGTGAACGTGCAAGGGCAATCAGCTTAGTATTATGTATGTTGGTGTTTCAGCGATTATTGTTTGTCACGTGAACCGATCTCGATTTTCTTCTAATTGAAGGTCTTATAGGAATAATTAACCTACTTATAAAGTTAAATAAATTGCAAACTGAACTAGGAAATCATTATTGAAAATAAAACAAAAAATACGTTAGTTACAGGAAAGTTATACTTTTCCAGTAATATTTATGTTTATCTTAACCACAAGAATAATTTCAACTATTTCGCTTGGATAACTTCGGAGATAGAGGGGGAATGGTATAATCTATTATAGTCTTATCCAAATTATCAACCAAATGGGAAAAACCGTACTCTCAATTAATTTTCTAGCTAAAAGTTAAAGTTCAAATATCACTCATAAGAGCTGTCTCCATGAGAGTGAGAGGTACCAGAAGACACATCAAAGCGTTCGATTGCGAAGACGGAGCAGGAATTCTAAAATAAGCAAGATTTTATAACCAACCTCCCCCTCCGCCCCATCTTTTCTTTTTGTCATTGCCTCCGTCACTCCATGTTTGTACATTTTTAACCGACTTCAAAAAAAGGAGGAGGTTCTCAATTCGGCTGTATTTTTTTTTTCAAAACGAAATTCGTTCGTGTATCTCTCTCTCTGTCGCACTTGCTTGTTCGAGCGACAGGGAGGGAAATACTCGAACGAAGTTCGTTTTCACTTCCCGGTAGCCCTTCAGAACTCCGTCATTGATGAGCCGATTAGAAAAATATTTTTTTAATCGTATGTTTATACTTCAAGGTGGGGGGTTTTTTCAAAATTCAGTTAGATGATGGGATCCATGAGGAATTGAGGGAATTCCTCAATTTTATTAGGCACGCGTGTAGTAATTTTGGTATTTTCTGTTGTAAAGGCCTCCGTTAGATGATGGGATCCATGAGGAATTGAGGGAATTCCTCAATTTTATTAGGCACGCGTAGTAATTTTGGTATTTTCTGTTGTAAAGGCCTCCACCCACCGGACGCGTGTGCCGCGCGTGTGCCGCGCGTGTGCTGCGCGTGTCGGGCGCGTATGAAGCGGTATATTCACACCGGACGCGGGCGGTGTATAGCAACGCGTGTGCAGCGCGGCTGCTGCGCGTGTGCTGCGCGTGTGCTACGCGTGTGCCGCGCGTCATATTTCTCTCACTACCAACACATTTAATATGTATCTTACTATCTCCATCACGCTGCCGCGCGTGTGACGCGCGTGTGCAGCGCGGCTGCTGCGCGTGTGCTGCGCGTGTGCCACGCTGTACGTACAGGGTACAGGCTTCTGGAAATGCTGCACGGGGCGTTTCTGGACTTTAGGCGTTCAGTAGTGGAATTCATAAACTCAGTATGAATCGGGAGGCTCGAGTTCTTCTGGATCTTTGCTACTTCTCGTAACAGGGCGACATTCCAACGTAAGTCCGGTGGAGCGATCTTTGACAGTACTGGAAGCCAGTGGCAAGGAGTAGATTGGCCTATTTCAGCTCGACGTCACCTCTGGTGGTGTGGATGCTATTCAGCCAGATCAGTGCGCAGTATTTTGCAGTCGAGTACACCAAAGACAGCGCCGAGGTACGCAGCACGTCGTTCCGCTCAGTTTCTGGATGATGTTATATCGGGTCTGGAGTTTGCGAGCCACACCGGTAAGGTGATGTTTGTAGGTCAGAGAGCGGTCTAGAGTGATGCCGAGGTATTCATGGAAGAAGTTGTGTCCCATTGTAGTTCCCTGTACATTGACCTAACTCCTGCGTGGCGCACCGGTTATGCAGGTGGAAACAGCGCGCCTCTATCTTTCTTGTGCTGGGTGTAAGTCGCCAACTCGCCATATTCGACAGTACCTGGCCAGTAGCTCCTTATTGCCTGATAACATACCTTCCAAGTTTTTGAAATCACAGACATATATCGTCGGCGTAGATAAAGTTTCCGGCAGCGGTATCAGGGAGGTCGTGGATATACAGGTTGAACAGGGCGCCACCGGGCCACCGCGGATCCTTGAGGCAGACCGTTACTCAGCATTCTAGTATTGCTGACCTTTGAGCCCAAGTGTACGCTAAAACGCCACTTGGAGAGCATGTTGGATAACTGCTTTGCGATGGTCGGGTTAGGCCCAGTCGATAGCAGTTTCCAGAGCAACCCTTCTCTCCATACAGTGTCTGCGGTGAGTGAGGTCCACAAGCACCGCACCGGACTTTAGTTTTTCATTTTACAGGTGTTCGACATGCAGGTGATGGACAAAATTACAGTTACTATATCAACATTGCAAACAAAGTATTTCGTTTTTTTATTGCATATCCATGCACATAAAAGTAAACCACTATTTACGTCCTATAACTTAATGTCGTTGCATTCGTTCACATAGCAACCAAAATATGGATGGCAGAATAACGATTACTTACTCATTACAAACTCCCGCTCGCGTAATGTTTATGTTCGTAATTTTTGCAACGGGAACAATAAAGACCTGTTACTCCTGACCTGTCACATGTTGATGTGTAACTATTAGCTGGTGACTGGAGGTCTCGATTCATGCCGGGTGGGGCTAGCGAGATGATGTAGTATCCACACAGCGATCGCGTTTGACGTATGACAGATAAGGGACATAAACTGCGATGGACAAAATTTAAAGGCAAATAACTCGAAACAAAAGACTAATATCATTATTCCAAACTATAACTTTAAATATTGATAATGTATTGAAATGAAATATGGTACTTAAATTAAGTTACGTAGATAATATAATTCAATCGTAAAAATGACGCACAATAAAAAAAGTTCGAACATAAACTCGATGACAGGTGGCAGTGCCACTTTTTTGAGAATAACCCAAATATTTATTTATCATTATTCTCACCAGTGATTGGCCCTCTCCTAACGGCCCTGGCCTAAGATGGCGGCCACTAGTTCAGTAATATCCTATACCTACACATTTGTACATAATATTGTGTATTTAATTATCTTCCTCTATATTGTTCAATATTTTCTAGTTTCCCTGGCGCTGCTTTCTAAAAGCGAATATATCCCGCAGTTTACTCGCACACATGGTAGAGTGGCATAAGCAACCTAGAATATCGCAATTTAGGGAATTTATACACGTGAGACTGTACACAACCCTTAGTATGCAAGCACACTTTTCTTAAAAATTAATCACAATATCGCAAGATATAATTTCAGTTAAAATATGTAGTTAACTAAAAACCTTATTAATACATTAATTACAGAGTCTCTGATACAGATCAGTCATAGCAGTACTTAATGGGTTAATCAAGTTCCCGAGGACCTTAATGCATGCTCTTGAGATCATACACAATAAAATAACATTGTAATTTGAACCAAATAGTTCAGATAACAATCAAAGAAAACAAAACTGAAATTTAATAAAATGCAACTCTCTGCCTTTAAGATTCAACTTGCATTTACATTCCATTGAACCACTTTGTTTATTTCTACAAGGGCCTGGGGCGCAGGAGTCTATCTATATACAAAGACTCCATACTTTATAATACCCCTATTTTTGATAATCTTAAAGGACATATTACAATTCAGGTCTAATCAAAAGCATTTTACAAACAAACAATTAGAACATTTTGTAGGATTCTTTTTAGAGCAAGAAATAAAGCGTAACCTAGACATAATTCGATAACTCGTTGTTTTTATTATTTTATTGGATATAATTATTAAGTACCAAATATAAATTAGATATGTTATGTAAAAAATCCACGGTCGTAACTGTATTTTATAAAAATCATGAATATCGTACACTTCCTAACTTTGTCCTAAAAGGAAAATAGGTAACCAAATACCTTGTTAGTATAATTTTGAGGTGCATTCGAATGCGATAACTTAATATCAAAATTAAACTGAAACAAAATTTGCATCTACGTTATTTTTAATAGTTTTCATCTGACCTTCTGACCTCAATATCTAGATAAGCCCAAATAATAACCATGATTTTTGTATCTGTTTAGGCTATATTGCGTCTTTTTAGATATTTAAGTCTAAAATTAAACATTTAAATTAACGGTTTTAATAATAATATATTTCTCAGTAGTTACAAATCGTAACCGCGAAATTTTTGATTATTGATAGCTTTTTGTGTACTATAATCATGTATCCATCAAAATTAAACATGTTAATGTCACGCTTAACAAAAAGAAAATACACGTGAACTTACGCCACGGGGCCAGTTTCTGGAACGATATCAGTCTAGTAATATGTTGGTTGTTATGGCAACCCTTACAAAATGACAGTCCCCGGACTTAGTACCGTGCCAGAAATGGGCCCCTGCAGATATATCCGTTTTTATTTATTTTATGACATTGCATATTAATGATGTACTTAACAAGAGAAAATATAAAATAAATAAATTTTCAATGAATAACCAGTTTTACTTACTCTCATATCAAAATTATGTAGGTAGCCATTTACAATAAATCTGAAAACAGTAAAATCGGGCGTAGGTCCGTGTGCACATGCGAATTTGCGCCTTCATAGCGACGTCCATCTTGTAAAAATCACCTTGTTAGGGTTACGTACCCAAAGGGTAAAAACGGGACCCTATTACTAGGACTTTGCTGTCCGTCCGTCCGCCCGTCCGTCTGTCACCAGGCTGTATCTCATGAACCGTGATAGTTAGACAGTTGAAATTTTCACAGATGATGTATTTCTGTGGCCGCTATAACAACAAATACTATAAACCAGAATAAAATAAATGGGTCCATATTAGCTGCCATAAAATTCATAGTCCTTTTTTTTATAGTAACCTATTGTAGTCATAATAATCGCTAGTCCTAATTTTTTCCGTCCTAGCTTGTTTGTTCCTAAATTTGTGTAACTATCATCGGAAGTCATAATGATCAGTTTTCCTAAAAATTTTCTTCATAATTTCATTACTACGAACTTGCTTGAAGTCATAATTTTGTTAGTCCTAATATCATAACTAAGAACATACTTCAACTCCTAATTTTGTTTTTCCTAATTAATAAACGCTTTCGCTAAGTAAATTCAAAAAAATCGGTTCTGGCGTATGGTCGCGGTACACCTTACACTCCTCCTCGCTTCGCTCGTCGTCGTACCTACACGGACCTGTCTTAGACAGGCGGCTTTCTTAACTTCTAGCTAGAGCCCTGTGGCCTCGCCTCGCGCCTTGCCACAAAAACAAACACTTAATTACTTCGATAACGCCAGGTAACATTTAAAATAAAAACACGTTATGAAAAACAATTTGAGGATAAAAAAAAATATGATTAGTGTTATTATGAATTTAAACAAAACGGACAAATGAGTGTTATGATGAAAATAAATATTAGGATATGAGAAATTTATGAGTATTGTCGTTATGACTTCGATTGGTTATGACTTACGATCGTCAGGAATAAGAATTATTAGGACTAACGATTATTAGGGCGTAAAATTTTATGAAGAACATTTTCGGACTTCCAATAATAGGACTTAAAAAATAAGGTGAACAAAAGCTCCCCCAAAATAAATATTTAAGGGGGCTCCCATACAACAAACTTAATTTTTTTGCCGTTTTTAGCTGTCGTCAGGCTGTGGGTGAATATCAGATTTCGTGTTTTGCACTTGTGGGAGGAGATCATTCTAAGAACCTACATTCTCTTCAATAAGAATGGCAGATTTTGACACGGAACATATTTAAATAAATTGTCAAAGTCGAAAAATCTAAGATCTTTGGCGCGTCCACAACTGTTTTTCAATTTTGAAAGAGCTAAAATTTTAATATTTATTTCGAGGTAGTTTTAACCGTTTATATAAATGTTGAATTGTGCGCCGGTTTAATCCGTATTTTTTTGAACCTTAGAAGGTTCAGAGAAATTAGAAAATGGTTGAGAATGCGCGATTTATTTTTTGAAAACTCTTGTTTTCATACGATTTCATTGTTTTTTGTGGTGTATTTTACAATGTGTTTGGTTCAGAATAGTAATAGTAAAGTAATAGTACGAAATTAGTAGTTTTTTGATAGATCAACAATCAATTAAAACGGGTAGTGGCCCATCAAACTGCTGATTTGTAAGTAAATAGTACATTACTGCAGCGGCCGGGAAGTAGCAATTCGTGGATAAGTTGATTTTGTCGGATGAAGCGAAGCTGAATCCGACAAAATCAACATAGCATAGCAGATATAGTGCTTTTCTCCAAAAATGTGAGGAAATCAAATAATATTTTCAATAATCTTAAAATATCGAGTATGTCAATAACCTATCAAGGTCCCGCCCAACTTATTTTTTTTAAGTATGTATACGGGATGACTCATAGTGCCAGCTTCAATTGGCATACATACGAATTTTCAAACCATTAGAACCGGTCACAGTTTTGTTTAATGCAATTAAAATTATTAAACATTAAACGGGATTGCAACCTACATGTATTTCAGTTCGTTGTGAGTTTTATTTCAATAAATATTTTTACGTCACACCTGGCCATAATGCGAGTTTTACTGCATGCTGCGCGTACGGGAAAACTCGCATTGTGGCCAGGTGAAGACGTAAAATTTTGTACGCAACACGGGCGGTAATTCGTAAAGCCCCAGAGCGCATATTTATGACCCTCACCTTCGGTTCAGGCCACAAACACCTGCGATCTGGGGCATTTACGAATTCACCGCCCTAGTTACGTAATGTACTATTATCTCTTTATTTATAACTATTTGAGACATATTTTAAAACGTCACTTCGATCACTTTCAAAAGTACACGTTTTGTCTATGACCATTAAAAAAAAGAAAACTTAAAACAGGCTACAAGCGGGCGTGATTTGTCACAGCAACTTGCAATAGTTGGAAAGAGACAGCCATACACTACTAACCAGTCTCACTATCGCATGTTGTTGTGACAAATTGATTGACAAGGACTTTAAACGTACGAGCACTTGGCTGTTTGTAGTGATTTGTCTTAGTCAAAGTATATAGTTAAAAGGTAAAAAAGTATACAGTAAAGGAATTTCATACAATTTCCTGGCCGCTAAAACTGTACAATAAAGACTTTTAACTTTTTAAATTTGCTTTTGACAGTAACTAGGAACTTCACGTACTATTTTTGCTACAGTAAGGCGAACATTTCCGAGCATATTGGAGAAAAGTTATTTTTTTGCAGTTCTAGTAATATAGGTATATGTTTTTGTACTGGTTCTTAATCTGAGCGCGTATAATATAAATAAATACAACATATTGCAAATACTGTGCCAAATTGCTAAAACTTTAAGAATATTAAACTTATTTCAAGCAGTAGTCTGCTTGAAATAAGTTACAAAATATTAAACGGATTTAGGTCCTTATCAGGGTATGTTAGGTGTGTTACTCCATTTTGCGAAAAACGAAAAAAAATTGCGCCATAAAAATTAGAAAATTTCAAGCGAAATCTGATATTCACCCCTGTATCTCATGAACCTTGATAGCTAGACAATTAAAATTTTCACAAAGAATGTATTTCTGTTGCTGCTATAACAACAAATAATAAAAAACATAAAAAAAACATTTAAGGGGGCTCCCATACGTGATTTTTTTGACGTTTTTATCTGCCAGGCTGTATCTCATGAACCGTGATAGTTAGACAGTTGAAATTTTCACAGATGATGTATTTCTGTTGCCTCTATAACAACAAATACTAAAAACAAGATGTTAAATCCCCCATACGAAAAAGGTACGGAACCCTATCTTGTGCGAACCCGACTCGCACTTGGCCGGTTTTTATAGATAACTAGCGGTCCCGGCAGAGTGCAGTCCTTCCCTTCTTTTTTTTGTGAATCTATACCATCCAAACTGCAACCCAAACGCATACAAAAAAAATCATCCAAATCGGTCCAGCCGTTTAGGAGGAGTTCAGTGACATACACACGTACAGTAGAATTATATATGTAAAGATGATGCGGAACCCTTCGTGCACGAGTCCGACTCGCACTTGGCCGCTTGTCTGCTTATCATAGTATGCGTATTGTCACCCACCTAACATCTTTATTTTTATTAAAATAATTCTGTACAGAAAACTGTGAGCTTTTTATAGGTACCTAAACGTGATTCCACGATAACTAAACCATATCTTATCCTAAACAATTTAGTTATTATCGATCTGATGAACACAATATTTCAATAAATCTCCGCCCTAGCCGAACCGTGGTCCACGTGTTTATAAAAGTGACAATCATTGACCAATAAATGAATGCCGAGATGACTAGGTACTAGAATCGCTCGCGAGTCGCGACTCGCGACAGCACGGTCGGGAGTTGAGGCACAAAGAAATGACGACCTTATTTTGCAAGAAATAACGTTCATATTTAAACGTAAGTAAGAAAAAATATCAATTTAATAGTAAACGTGTTTTTTTTGTTGCTTAAGTTGTTTCTTATAGTACTAATAATATATTAATGGTAAACTAAACACTTTTGAAGTAGTTATGTATTTTGGTTTTCCAAAAATTACCAATATTTGAGATTTTGCAAATACGCAAAGAGAATCAGTTTCATTTTTGATAATTTATCAACATACATTAACATTATATACTATTCAGAAGAAGTTGTTGAATTACAGTTATCTATAGTTTCTGGTAAGATAAGCTGAAAATGTGTAACTTACTGTACCTTCTTCATTAAGGATAGTCCCGATTGATGAATTAGTTTAATTTAGATTTCTTTAACTGGAATGCTAGCGTCATATCATAATAGAGGTACTTTTATTAAGTTATTTATTATGATACATACATACATACATACATTCACGGCAGAGCACATGAAACTTATGTTCCAGCGCCACTTTATTTATTATGATGTACTTATAAAATCAAAATATGTTTAAAATCTAGTATTTCGTTTTTTTTTATAATGACGCGCAGCCTTAAAATGTTTAATTCCTTTTATTTTAACTATAATTAACAATACTTTATAACATAGAAAAAGAAAATTACAGTTATCGAATTATGTCTAGGTTACGCTTTATTTCTTGCTCTATTTTGTTTTAATCAATGCTCATAATTTTGCTAGAGTCTGGCCAGAGAGAGATGAGCCTAGAAAAGGAAGGCAAATTTAAAATAAAATCATTTAGTAGCAACACTGTGTATAAGGCAATCAACTAATAATGATACTACACTTATTTTAACCGACTTCAAAAAAAAGGAGGAGGTTCTCAATTCAGCTGTTTTTTTTTTTCAATGTTTGTTACCTCAGAACTTCGGCCCACATACAGCGAATCGGTTTTTTTCTATAGTAATCAACGCATTTGCTATCGGAAATCGGTTCAGGTGGTAAATTGTAAAAAAAAATAGGAAATATTCTCGTGGTTTGGCAGTGTACTAAATTGAAGTCGGTTAAAACTTTGTTTTTAAAGTACATAAAAACATTACATAACAGGAACATGAACAAGAATATATATTGAGAACAAAATCCCATAATTTTCATCACCTTGTTAAAATCATGCGTTTAAAAGATGTGCTGATTATGGCTGAGCCTATTCTATTTAATGTCATTGCATTTTTATTTCAAATGTCTACGGTACCCTGCAAAAAGGCCGTAATAATACTAATAATGGGTAACTTGGTATGTCATCCATCCCAGGTACTGTTCGAACCAGGAAATAACTTTGTAATAGCAACTTACTAGCCTATAGGTCGTACATTTTCGTTTTTACAGACACGAGAAAAAAGTTTATAATTTACAATAAGTGAAATAAATTTCAATGATAAAAAGTTCTCCGTTAGGTTAGCCTCAATACCCACGTGGCCATCCATTCCAACTCTTTATCGTGACTAAAAATACCCTCACAATGCAAAATCACCATCCCTCTTCTACTTTGTGTCCCAATAAAAATACGTTTCTGTTAAAAAAATCATTTTTGGTACAAGCTTTTATTGCCGACTATATTTTTCTGTATATGTCTGTGTATCAACTATACTCATTGAGACGATTCTGAAGAGTTCAAACTCAAAGGGGTTTTACGTCGGTTAAGTACTAAATTCCCATGGCCTCCTTCTGTCTCCATCGTCAGATCAGCTCTATGGTACCATAATATTGAATTGTCATCCAAACTATACATATACCCAAAATTTCAGCTCAATCGGTCACCGGGAAGTGGGTCAAATTTAACTCGCAAGATTTGTCCCATACTAACAATACTAACATACATACATACCTACTAACAGGGCAAGTTAAAAATAAAAGCTTGTTAAAATTGAATACGTGATTGTCAATTTGCCGCTCGATTCCTGTTTACTATAAATAGTAGCCATAGTAGGTACCTAGATATTGAATAAAGTACACAACTAGGTTGTTGTCATTCAAACTTAGCACCTTTTCAGGATCTGATCACTTTGATAGCTCAACTTTATGGTGGATTATGAAAGGTAGAGACATGAGAGTGGGTACTACATATATGTTCTAAAATCAAATATTGTGAACATCAGTATCAGAAGATAGCATTACGTAGCTGGAAACAGTTGAGGTGCCATTAGACCACCAGCCACCCGCTCGGCGTGGCCGACCGAGCGAGCTCGTCTTTGCCCGCTCGGTAGGCCATGCCATGATGGACGTATTCATAATGACTGGCCAGAATTAGCATTAAATAGGGATACCCTATCTTCTCGGCATAAAAAAAAGAACTTCGTAAGTTCTTTTAAGTTAAGTAAAATCTAACAGTTACCTACTATTTTACACCTACACCCATAGCACATCGAGCGACTCAAATTCGATGGTAGGTAATCAAGTCCACTTTTATGTGAAGTTAACTGCTATAATCCCTAATACCACAAGCAAGCATTTCCAGCGCGGTGTAACGTGTCGAATGACGTCATATATACCAATATTAATACAGATTTGATTTCATTGCAATATTTACGTTTGTATAAGGACTTGTAATAGTTGTTCAGCATTAACTCTTAGCAGTTTTTTTCTGAATTCAATTTTGTTGGAGTCTAATAAGAATTTAAAAATACTCGTAAATGAATGCTAAAAAAACATAACCCTCCCTCGGCCAGTCGGGTAAAAAGGCGTAAAGAATATTAGTCACATTCACATTAACATATCGCGACAACCAATTTTGTGAACAATAGGAACGTCGTTTAAAACGACTAATTTCCTAGACTGTAAAAGCACTATTCATGAAATGAAACTAATGAGCCTCTACCGTACACTAATTCATAACAACTTCCTATAGATAATAGATGTTTAAACTAGGTTAAAATAAACTAAGTTGAATGTAAAATAATCTTACCTTAACGAGATGGACAAAACGATCCAAGCCACTATCTAAATTCAGGTTAACACTCCAGTGACATCAGCACGAGTTCATAACACTTCGTCTCTACTGTAGAGAACCGGACCCGAAATATAAGTCCATAGGCACAAAGAGTGCGGTAGTACGAGGGTTGGTCACGTGTCCTCCAGGTAGGGGGTGGGTCCTTCGGGGCAGCGACAGGGCAGTGAGAGTGGCAGGCCGGGTCTCCGGGTCGGGGTGCCGGCGGCGCACGAGTGTGGCGGTCCTGCGTCCGGCCGCACGACGCGCCGCACAACGGTAAACTGGCGGCCCCGGCCCGCGCCAACACAGCCTCTCCCTTGCTTGTATGAGTGCCTTCAACCTCCCTCCAAACAAATAGTACCGTACGCCGCGTTTGTGTCTTGGTAACTTTTATTATACTTTTAATAGTGTTGCCCCTCGTCTTCGCATGTGTGCATTATTGCACCAACACAAGCGCACCGGCAAGACGTGATGATGCCGTGGTCGTGTGGGTATGGGTATCTGAGTAGGTAAAGTATGCGTGCTTTGATCTTATGATTCGGTATGCACGGCCGCACGGCCGCACAGCGCAACTACCACGCTATATTTTACGTCTATATATCTGACCAATAATGTGATTTGGCGTTTGTGCAATAGCACACACTGGGTGGGGCGTGCTTTAACTAGGTCATATTATATGCCTTTGTAAAACTTCATAAAACTAGTGCTTAAGTATTCCGAATCTTGGGATTAGGTTGTCAAAGCAAACCCTGAGCTCCTTTAGGGCACAAACTGGAATAAAGCTAGGATGAAGATTATCTCCCTTGAGTTGTTCACTCTTGACAGAGTGGCCGTGGTTTCATAAGGGTGTTCAATAAAGCAGCCCTCGTGATGCCCCACCACTTGTATACCTACGGTCTTCAGCATCACGGGAACACTGTTTGTTTGTATCGCAGGTTTAATCAAATCGAATATTCGGAGAAAGCTTATGTGTTTATAAAATACCTTTTTTATACAAACGTGGTTTTTACACTACATACATATCTAGATAATGAAAACTATTATTAATATTACGTAGTAAAGCGTGAGATCGACGTTTTTAAGTATAACCCATAGGTAAGCCGTACCTACTCTACTACTACCGTATTTGAACTCTTGAGCGTCAAAGTCGAATATATCCATACCACTACCGGACCATCGCAAATGATGGATCAATCTGTCATTGTAGGTAAGTAAGCAGGCTGATGGATGTGTTGTGCTGTGATATGAGGTTGGGGGACAACTATTTGTACCTATGTGCAGCTCCACTTTTTGCATTGTCGTCACCAATTTCCATAAAGACTTGACCTATAACCGGTAGGTTTGCTATGTTAAATTTAGGATTTCCTATAACCATCTACCGTTTCCATCATTGGACCAGCTCGCTGTTAATGTAGGAGTTAACGCATTTTTTCTCTTGGAAATAGGACACATGCAGTTCTAATTTTCACCTATCATGTAAAACTTTCAATTAACCTATATATTTTAGTTAAAATGACGTTAAAACCTGTCACTCTGATATTTAAATTATTAAGAAAGGGACAAAACACCTGTTATTTATCAGAGGTATTTTAAGTTTTGTGAATAATGGGGTAAAAGTTTAGTAGATGTCTGTTGCAATAGATCTAACAGAGGACACATGTACGCTGCAGTATTAAATGTTTATTGATATTTATTTATTTTTTATTTATTTATTTAAACTTTATTGCACAAAACAAAAATGATGTACAAATGGCGGACTTAATGCCAAATGGCATTCTCTACCAGTCAACCATAAGGCCAAACAGAGACACTTAAAATTGGTGCAGAGTAAATGATCAATATTTAGAGCTTAGTACAGACTTATAAAAGCATAATCCTACATATATAAAATGACATATTATTACTTATATACAAAGATATGATACACTAATATATATGGGACGATGGACGCTATGCAAATTCTTCCTCCAGCAGATGCCTACGAAGCATTCGCTTGAAAACTAATTTGCTTGGGGCTTGTCTTAAAGGGAGAGGGAGTGCATTCCAGAGACGGATTGCCTGAACGGTGAAAGAACTTGAAATGAAACCAGTATGGTGAGAAGGTATTGTAAGTTTGAGTAAGCGGGAGGAACGCAGTTCACACCCGGGGCGCGGAGTTTCGAAGACGAATTTCTGTTTTAGATAACCTGGCGCAGAAGGCTCGAACAGGATAGAAAATAAGGTACAGAGGGTACGCAAAGATCTGCGACGTCGAATTGAAAGCCAGTTGAGCTGACGGCGGTAAAAGGATACATGGTCGTATTTACGAAGACCGAAGATGAAACGTATGCCATTGTTAAGGAGGCGATCCAACTTATTTAGAGACTCCTGTGAGATATTAGTAAGGCACACATCTGCGTAATCAATAATTGGTAACACCAAAGCTTGCACAAGTAGTTTTTTGGTACTTACTGGAAGAAAACTCTTATAACTATAGAGAGTACGCAACGTAACAGAGACCTTCCGACATATTTCCAGAAGTTGGCCGTTCCAGGAAAGCGTTGAGTCTATAACTAGGCCAAGATCCTTAACCTGGCTGGAAAATGGGATAACAGTGCCATCAAAAAGAATCGGTGCGACTGAATTCTTTGATATTCTTTTCTACATATTTTTAACACTGTGTTATGTAATATCATAAAAATGTGATGGATGACTGAAATGATCTTGAGTTCTTGACTCACTCCGACTCTCAGGTAAAGATGTGTTTAGGAATAAATAATAGATAATCCTTTCGAGTACCCATTGACCGGTAAGTGTTTACGTGGAACAAAAGATCTCTTTTTAATTTGACAACAGACGGCCAATTTATATTTTTTTCTAAACTATACCTAACCACTAGGTAAGTTCTACAACTATAACGCGAGTCCGAGTCCCTTTCTAATAAAGGAAATTAAGTATTAAAAATGTTAAAGCAATATGTTTTTTTTTTTCATATTGCAATGTTTCAGATTGCACTATAATCACATTCTGGCAAATCTTGTGTATGTTCCCGCCCTTGCCGACATAATAATGTGTGTTGCAGGCTTTATGATAAAAGTATTTTCCTGTATGTTGGCCAATTTCTGTGTCTCTATTGTGGTTATATTGGCTGAATGTCAACTTGAAGCCGCCTTAAGGCACAGCCACACTGGCGCGGCCTGCGGTGGCGGACAATATTAAATTTGACAGCGGCGGACAAGTTTACTATTGTCCGCCGCGGCCAGGCCGCGCCAGTGTGATGCAGGCCTAATACTGACGCGCTTCATAATTAATGTTTATAAAAGGCCCGTTCTATACTGATTTCATACATACTGTTTATTGCTGATAAATATAAATACTGACAAACCAGCGTTACCTTTATCAGATAACTTAGAAAGAGACATATAGTGCGAGAAAAATCGAGAGAGCTCGCGCGCCGTCTTGTGATAGCCGTGCAGTATCGTGACAATTAAATACTCAGCGTGTGATTCAATCTTGCAGAAACTCAAATAGACTTTGGCTGAACGCAAGAACAGCGCTATCGCCATTACGCCTCAATACGAATTTATCGCATATAAGTTTCCATATCAGAATCGATTATTTTTTTACGCTTTAGAATTTAATATGCGTTTTGTGAAGGTCTATCATCACAACACCGGATCGAAATTATTAATATTCGATAGTTATGGCAAGCCCGCCATTTTGACGTCACTGACAGTTGACAGATATGGCGGCTACGATTTCAAGCAGAAGAAATTAATAATTTAATGAGGTGAAATGTTTCCGAAAATTAATTAATCGTCGCAGTCGGATAAAAACTATCCTTAACGGAAGAGAAGTAATAATGTGCTTAAAAGGTTAAAAAATAAGGTTAAAAAAACCGAACTATTACGGTTGTGAGCCGAAATTTTTGACCGCGAGTGTATACTACGTGCTCCTGAGGAACCCGCAACTTTACCAGCGTATTCCTGATCATGTTTAGAAAACAAAATGTCGTATAATGTTTGCTGAACGCAGCTTAGTATTCGAGTTTTTAATAATTTTAGATTTACACTTCATAGTAATTAGCATTTAATCAGTAGTAACAGTAGTAGTAGGTTGTTCAAAAACGTGAATGCTGAGAATCGCCTAGTGTGTGGCAAGCCCTAAATCATAAAGAGTTCCGATTGTACTCATGTAAATCCTGCTTTGCTTTATTTAATGGAAAGAGATATCAATAATAAACGTTGCCAGCTCATCCTAAGGCATTGTTTTACTGGTGAAGCGAAAATTATTTATTTATAATGTATGAAATCTTAAAAAAGTTTAAATTCATGTTTCGACCTGGGTTCATACAACATTTTTTATTCGTTATGACCACAGGTATACGCTGGTAAAGTTATGCGGGTTCCTCAGGAGCACGTTGTATAGTATAGATTTGTACCATAGACTAACTAAGAGCGCCAGAAAGTTCAAATAACCATGAATTTCTATTTTTCATGATTTTGTTCTCAATTTCAGAGCCTTGACGCTAAACGAAGCTTATGAAAACGAGATCCGAGTGTTTTAAATTAGGTTTTATCATCCAATCAATGAATCTGGGGGCACGGTTGTGCCCCCGCCAAGACGAGCTAAGCGAAGAGCAACGCAAGGGCACTACCTACCTACCTTTTCTCGAAGCGGTTCGTCGTTTTTTTGAATAAACTATTTTGCGAACTAGACTACGGCTAAGTAATATTAATCCCGGAAAGAACATGAATGAAAAATTACCGAGAAACAGGGCGATGAACAATAGTGTTAACCGCAATAGTTAGCTTCGGTTAATTTAGAATTTCAGTAAAATGTAAATTTTGTTTCTGAAACACGTATATCTAAGTATGTAGGTCCTATTTGACAATTTGTGTGTAGTGAATTCGTGGTATGAAGGTTGCACAAATATAAAATAAAATAAACAACTTCTTTTGCCAAGGAACAAAAATAACCAAGGAGAAATAGCAGAAAATTAACTTATATCAATCCACTTGCGAGGATCGAGCTCTACACCTAATTAAGCTTGTCACGGGCAGGGACACTCTCCAGGCCGGTGCGAAAGTAATGATTAATGACTTTTTTTTTCATAACTCTGGCTCTAAAAGTTCGTCTTTATGCTGTTCGTAGGTGATATAAAGTCGCTTTTTATGTTCTAGTGCCTAACGTAAAATCTTCGTCGAAGACCAAGGCAATCGATCCAACAGTCACACGAGCAACTTCAACTTCATAGAATAAATTGTTTATTTTATTGTGTTTTATGTTTCCAACCAAAGTACCACAATAAAACCATTAACAATAAACTTCATGAAATAAACTTATAGTTTTTATTTCGTCTTGTTTATTATTTTTTTAATTTGCTTTTTGAATCAGTAAGACGCAAAATTAAGTAACAATGAGTTATAATAGATACAAAAAACAAAATATTTTTATAACTTAGTACTCGTATGCTCGGTCGAGTCGAGTGACTCGAGCAACCACTCAGATGTCACGTACCCACTGAAAAATAGTTATTTGTTATGCAAGGCTGCAAAGTTGTTGTTTGGCGCAAGTGCTTAGGCGAGCTAGCGAAGGAATGTAAAATTGAACCATGAGCGAAGCGAATGGTTCAAAAGTACAATCCTGAGCATAGCGAGGCTTTCAAGGCACGAGACGCCAAACAATTTTGCTGCCGAGCGAAACACACAATTTTTCACCTCACCACCGCGAGGAAAATTGTAGGTAAGTAAATGTAATGGAAGTAATTTGGACCTTATACTCATTTTCAATAAAGGTTTGTTTACATCTCATCAAGATCTAGCATTTTATAATTATCAAATGTAACATAAATATTTTTGCATGTTTAAATAACCTCACTTTGTAAGTAGGTAAGCACCTACATTAAAAAAGTCAAAGTATTGTAGGGTACTCACGGTTTAAACTAAGACTCAAATACGCTTATTTCACTTTTTCCGCTAATTTAGCAGGCATCAAAATTCATATATGTATATATTCTGCACTAAAATCTATAAATAACCACCATTATTTTGGTTTTACTGTCTGTAGCTTTAGAACAAAACAAAATTAAATGTATATGAGTTTTTTCTTAAATTAACTTTTCAAACGGTGCGTTCCCAATTTGGAAAAAGCTAAATTTTTAGAAATATAAAACGACATTTGAAAATTATTTTATCCTTATAAATCAGTCTAAATGTTAATATTTCGTATGTACCTACTTAATTAAGAGAGAATAAGTATTATTAATTTAATTTTATCAAAATAATAACAATTTATTATTGCCATAACACCATCAGTTTCTGAACGCACCTCTCATTCTGTATAGAAAAATTTGGGTCTCGCGATCGACCGTCACGTTCCAAATTCAAAAACTCTTTCCACGCTAGCGGATAAAATGGACTTTTGGGCGCAGATTTTGAGCGATAAAGCAAGCCTTTTCGAGCCGGTGAGGTGAAAAAAAGATTTTCATTTCATTTCCTCGCATCGAAGTGAAAAGTAGAGTGTACAATTCGTCCATAAAACCCATTTTACACTCGATTTTATATCCGACCGTTTATCGTATGGATAAACAAACGTCTCGCGTAAAATGGTGCGTTTTAAGTATTGTACAGTACAATCTACTTATTCACTTCTCATGCTCAAAAAGTGCATCATATTAGGCTTAGCAAGCGGGGCTAAAGTAGTACATTAAGCCCCTAGGGAAAATATGAATACATATTTATGATTTATAAAACATTTTAATATGACCAATCAACAGTTTAACGTATTACATACCAATCACAACTCTTTAAAAAAATATTATCATTTGCTATAACTAACCAGAATACCTACAGCTAGACATTAAAAACAACCAATCAGGAAACAGAATTCATTTCAAACATTACGTGTTTTTATTCTTTAATGCATACTAATATTATAAATGGGAAAGTGTATGTGTGAGTGTGTTTGTTTGTCCGTCTTTCACGGCAAAACGGAGCGACGAATTGACATGATTTTTTTAAGTGGAGATAGTTGAAGGGATGGAGTGACATATGATAGTTTTTATTCCCGAAATCATCCCCTAAGGGGGTGAAATGGGGGGTAAAAGTTTGTATGGAGCTGCTATATAAACGAGTTCCACGCGGACGGAGTCGCGGGCAGAAGCTAGTTCACAATAATAAAAAAATAAATACCTCTGGCCGACTAACGTTCACGCGTGGTTGACTGCATACATGACATAAGCTAGGAAGATAGAGCGGGATAGACGGTCTATCTCGCCTTATCGTATGCCCCGCGTATGCTATCCGCCGCGCTCGGCCGTTTAGACGCGGCTATTAGACGGTCAGAGGCGTTTATTCGTGGTGTGAATATTTTGTATCTGTGTCAAAGCAGTTTATTAAAAAGAATGGCGCCAAAATGAACAATCTTTTCGCCTTGGTATAATGTTGATTGTGGATGGATAATCTTTGTTTTTACTATTTTCTCGCAGTCGAAGTGAAAAGTAGAGTGTATAACTCTGGTCTAAAAGTCATATAGGTATTCCCCTCGAACTATTTCCCCTCACTTCATTCAGGAAAATATCCATCTCGTGGAAATATGGCTTCCTTTAGACCCTTGTCTAAAATCTACTATTAATTTTGGGCTCGTCGTGGTATTCACATATGTACTCGGTTTGCCACAGTAAGACAGAATAGACAGACATGTTCGAGCCTAATGGAGAAATTAATCCTACCTATTTATTCTGATTAAGTTCCAATGACTGCAACACTCATGGCCGATAAGTTATTCGTATACCTACCTCAAGCGCAGGCGCAACAAATACGAAATTAACGTGACAGTGACCCGTCCGACGCGTACGACATGTGAGGCCCGCGTCAAGCATAAAGCATGACCTTTACTTTAGTAATGCGGTGCCCTACACTGCCAACCGAATTTCACCTCGATAAAACGTCTATTTCAAACTAAGTAAGTACAGTAAATTAAACCTTTATCGGCACACGTAAAATATAATACCTTGGCCCGGTCAAATAAGAGTAATCTAGCAGGTGTCAACAGCACATGGACATAATTATACTAATATACTTTAGCTAGCAAGTAACTTAAGCCATCTATTCCGGAATTGAGACTTTGTTTTGCGTGATATAAAAATTGTATTAAGCAAGTGAGGTAGGTACCTAAGCCGGGCTATTGACAATGGACTATAGCTGTATGTAGACGGATAAAAATTTCGTATGATTTACTGGGAGCCCCTGTCTTTAAACTTAATATTAGGCTACGTTTGGTCTTAAACCTACAATTACATCTTTATTGCATTTATGGATACCTAAAACTATGTACTCGTAGTATTGCGTAATTGCCAAGTCACAAATTTTTATTTAGTTAGCAAATAAAGAATAATAAGAATGCCTGAGACTTGGTACTACAAAATATCTCACAGATTTCATTACTTTTTAGAGATAAACAAGCAGCTCCATCGAGACTTGGCTAGTTTTTTACAGAATGTTTTTGATGGGATTTCACTTGTTTTTGTAGAAACGTGGGCTTATTGTATTATTTTATTAGATTTTCTTATTTGACACAGTTATTTTCTTTTTAGGATAGATATATCTCTAATAGTTTGGTTGGGCTCTTGTGTTTTCTAATCAGAGTCATCAGGTACTCCAGATCTTCGATTATCCTAGTTTTTATAGTTTTCCCTTTATGTGGCCATTAAACCCTAACTCTGTACCAAATTTCAGCTCTCTGAGTTTATGGGAAGTACCTACTAGTTCTATTTTGATGATCATGAGTGAGTGAGTGAGTGAGTGTCATAAATGCGAAACTTTGCTTTCGCTTAACTTCGGAACTAAATGACCTACATACTTGAAATTTTGGATTTTAAGTATGTAATTATAGGTTACTGGATGACGAAAATTTCTGCGTTCTGGTCTTAACCAGAGGTTCTCAAATAGGGGCCTGAAAATGCGGCGAAATGGTTCCAGTAAAGGATGGTAAGGCAGTGTTTGCTTCGCGCTCGACTTGGCGGGGGCACGGCTCCATCGAGACTTGGCTAGTTTTTTACAGAATGTTTTTGATGGGATTTCACTTCTTTTTGTAGAAACGTATTATTATATAGGCTTATTGTATTATTTTATTAGATTTTCTTATTTGACACAGTTATTTTCTTTTTAGGATAGATATATCTCTAATAGTTTGGTTGGGCTCTTGTGTTTACTAATCAGAGTCATCAGGTACTCCAGATCTTCGATTATCCTAGTTTTTATAGTTTTCCCTTTATGTGGCCATTAAACCCTAACTCTGTACCAAATTTCAGCTCTCTGAGTTTATGGGAAGTACTAGTTCTATTTTGATGATCATGAGTGAGTGAGTGAGTGAGTGTCATAAATGCGAAACTTTGCTTTCGCTTAACTTCGGAACTAAATGACCCACAGACTTGAAATTTTGGATTTTAAGTATGTAATTATAGCTTACTGGATGAAGAAAATTTCTGCGTTCTGGTCTTATCCAGAGGTTCTCAAATAGGGGCCTGAAAATGCGGCGAAATGGTTCCAGTAAAGGATGGTACGGCAGTGTTTGCTTCGCGCTCGACTTGGCGGGGGCACTGCCGTGCCCCCAGATCTGCATATGGCCGCCCTGACGGATTAATCGCGTCTACACTACAAATTTAAAACGGCGAGCTATTTTCATTAGGTAGAAAAAGGTTAAATGCACAAGTTCCGTAATCTGGGTTTACTTAGTTTAGACTATGAAATAAAACTTTTAGCCTACTTTTACTTTAAGTCAAAATTGTATCGTAATAATTTTACTTTAGACAAATATGAGTTTCTAAAACCGAATTAAGAAATGCTGAATCAGATTTGAGTAAAGTATGATTTAAACAAATGCCTATAAAGTTTGCTTTTTAACCCCCGACGAAAAAAGAGGGTGTTATAAGTTTAACGTGTCTGTCTGTGTATCTGTCTGTGGTAGCGTAGCTCCCTAACAGATGGAACGATTAGCCATGTTTCATGCAAATCTGTTCAGCCGTTTTTGAGATATTGGACTTTGTAAAGAAAATGTCGGGGGTTTTTCAATTTTTCTAAGTTGTAGTTAAGTAAATACCTACTTATAGTATAAACTATAAGTAGGTATTTAAAGTGTCGGTGAGAACTTATTTGAATTGAGAAGAGGAACTTCAGATTGACTTAGGAAAAAAATATCTCTTATCGAAAACCGACTTGGGCAGTGCCATACAAATTTTGAAGTATAGTCTGAAGTATTTCTTCACTAGTGCCTAGAAATTCTTATATTTACTATAGGTACTAAGTACAGACTAATTTTCTTTTCACTTCTCATGCTCAAAAAGTGCATCCTATTAGACTTGGCAAGCGGGGCTAAAGTAGTACATTTAGCCCCTAGGGAAAATATGTATACATAGTTATGATTTATAAAACATTTTAATTTGACCACTCACAACAGTTCAATATTACATCCACCAATCACAACTCTTTAAAAAAACATTAGTATTTGCTATCTACTAACCAGAATACAGCTAGACATTAAAATCGACCAATCAGGAAACAGAATTCAATTCAAACATTGGGTGTTTTTCAAGCGTGGTTAACTGCATACATGAGTTATGTATGCAGTTAACCACGCTTGAACGTTTGGATGGAGCTATAGTCGGTCAGAGGCGTTTATTTTTGTAATTATTGTAAATTAGGGAATGAAAAACTCCTAATGTTTGAATTGAATTCTGTTTCCTGATTGGTCGATTTTAATGTCTAACTGTATTCTGGTTAGTAGACAGCAAATACTAATGTTATTTTAAAGAGTTGTGATTGGTGCATGTAATTACATGACATAAGCTATGAAGATTGAGCGGGATAGACTACGCCGCTATTAGACGGTCAGAGGCGTTTATTCGTCTCGTGAATATTTTGTATCTGTGTCAAAACAGTTTATTAAAAAGAATAGCGCCAAATTGAACAATCTTTTCGCCTTGGTAGAATTGTTGATTGTGGATGGATAATCTTTGTTTTTACTATTTTCTCGCAGTTAAGTGAAAAGTAGAGTGTATAACTCTGGTCTACAAGCCATATTACCCCTCGAACTATTTCCCCTTACTTCGTTCGGGAAAATATCCATCTCGTGGTAATATGGCTTACTTTAGACCCTTGTCATACAATCTACTATTTACGTAATACTACATCAATTCAACGTTTAGGTAGTTAGGTGTGGCTTTTATGAAGACAAAAGGATTGAACGCCATTTTGAGCTTTTATAAAAATAAATAATGCAAACGCCGGTGCTTTTTCGATAATACAGACGAAGTAGAAGATCAAGATTCTTCTTTACTGTGTTCAAGGTGTTACGTAAACAGTTACGTAATCTATATATATAAAAGAAGGATACCTGATCTACCATCAACGCACAGCCGAAACTACTGGGACTAGAAACTTGAAATTTACACCAGGACTTCCTTTTATGACGTAGGCAACCGATAAGACGGGATTTTTGGAAATTCTATCCCTAAGGGGGTTAGGTAGGGGTGTAATGTTTGTATGGGGGAAACATTAATTTTTGAATTATGAACTTGAAACTTTGTGAAAAAAATTCTCATTAAAATACAGTAAAAGTAATTTCTGATGAAGGAAACTTTCCCTTTTGAAAGAGAAACTTGAAACTTTGTAGACAGATTACTTATTATAAAACAAAAAAAGTGCTTTCGGTTTTGAGAAAATTCTACCCCTAAGGGGGTTAAATAGGGGTGCGAAGTTTGTATGGGGGAAACATTATTTTTTGAACTAGAGACTTGAAACTTTCTAGAAAGATTACTCATTAACATACAAAAAAAGAACTTCCAGTGTTTTAGTACATTGCACCCTAAATGGGGTTAAATAGGGGTGCAAAGTTTGTATGATGAAAACTTTTCCTTTTGAGCTAGAAACTTTAAACTTTGTAGACAGATTACTTATTTGTATACAAAAAAAAGGAATTTAAGCGTTTTGGAAAAATCCACCCCTGAGGGGTTTTAAAAAGGGTGACATGTTTGTATGGGGGAAACTTTGTTTTTTAGGTAGAGTAAAAATTTTGTAGAAAAATTACTTATTCAAATATAGAAAAAGTCGTTTCAGTGACTTAGAAAACTCCACCCCTAAGGGAGTGACATTGGGGTTTAGAGTGAATAAATATGGGGGTAACTTAGTTTTTGAGCTAGAGACTTAAAACTTTGTAGAAATATTACTTATTAGATTACAAAAAAGGACTTTTTTGCGTTTTAGACTATTCCACCCCGAAGGGGGTTAAAAGGCAAGGGTTGTATGGGAAACGCTTTTTTTTAGTAAGATACTTGAAACGTTGTAAGATTACTTATCAAATAAAAAAGTACTTCCAGCGTTTAAGAATATTCTATCCCTAAGGGGGTTAAAAGGGGGTGCAAGGTTTGGATTAGCAAAACTCTTTATTGAGCTGGAGACTTAAAACGTTGTATAAACAATTATTATCAGAATAAAAAAGATCTTTCAGCGTGTTGGAAAAAATCCTCCCCTAAAGGGTTTAAAACGGCATTCAAGGGATGGAGACCAAGAAAATATTATAGGAAGAGATTTGTAACTTCGGTCTTATAGCCGTTATCTCAAAAAACCACAAAACTGATTATTTTGAAATTCATCCCCTATGGGGCAACATAATTTAGACTGCTTGAAATGGATTCCAGAAGGAGGTTAAAAACACTCATCCCCAAAATGAGCTAAAAGGAGTTGGATGTTTGTACAGGGAACAAGACAATATTTTTAATTAACACATTCGACACCGCGTACCCGACACTCGGGCACTCGTAAACTTTACTCAGATACCGGCATACCCGGTAGTCCGGCAAGAGCTATAAACCTACACGCGACGCCAAAGTGCCCGACAGGCGGGCAAGCATTGCATCTTCGCTACCTCAGGGCTGCCACTGCCACTAACAGGAAAATTTGTAAGTCTTCTGATTATTATGTACTTATGTGGTCGAAAAGTTGGCACAGTTGATGATTATATTTTATTACTTCACTTTGTATTTTTATTTACTTTACCTAATGCGATTAAAATAATAGTAGATTGTATGACAATGGTCTAAAGTAAGCCATATTACCACGAGATGGATATTTTCCCGAACGAAGTGAGGCGAAATAGTTCGAGGGGTAATATGGCTTTTAGACCAGAGTTATACACTCTACTTTTCACTTCGACTGCGAGAAAATGGTAAAAACAAAGATTATCCATCCACAATCAACAATTCTACCAAGGCGAAAAGATTGTTCAATTTGGCGCCATTCTCTTTAATAAACTGTTTTGACACAGATACAAAATATTAACAAGATGAATAAACGCCTCTGACCGTCTAATAGCGGCGTAGTCTATCCCGCTCAATCTTCATAGCTTATGTCATGTAATTACATCCACCAATCACAACTCTTTAAAATAACATTAGTATTTGCTGTCTACTAACCAGAATACAGTTAGACATTAAAATCGACCAATCAGGAAACAGAATTCAATTCAAACATTAGGAGTTTTTCATTCCCTAATTTACAATAATTACAAAAATAAACGCCTCTGACCGACTATAGCTCCATCCAAACGTTCAAGCGTGGTTAACTGCATACATAACTCATGTATGCAGTTAACCACGCTTGAAAAACACCCAATGTTTGAATTGAATTCTGTTTCCTGATTGGTCGATTTTAATGTCTAGCTGTATTCTGGTTAGTAGATAGCAAATACTAATGTTTTTTTAAAGAGTTGTGATTGGTGGATGTAATATTGAACTGTTGTGAGTGGTCAAATTAAAATGTTTTATAAATCATAACTATGTATACATATTTTCCCTAGGGGCTAAATGTACTACTTTAGCCCCTTAAATTTTGCCTGGTTGCGAAAGTGTTAAGAGATCTGGAACTTCGCTAAAAGACTAGGTAACTAATTACAACATTTCTTGAAATTCATCCTGTAATGAGGTTAAAAAGGGTTGGAAGTATGTATGAGGAATAAGTATTTTTTGAAGTAAGGGAATTCATAGGTCTTTTATACTAATTATATGGTAAGCCAAAATAAATAATCCGACTGGTAGAAGAGAAGTAGGCAAGGATAAATTAGAACCACGACCCTTACAGAACCGAACAGCTTCCAGTTCCCATAACCGAAAAGAAGGTAATGTTCCATGTAAACTGCGGATTATTTTGTTAATTTATAAAGTTTAGTTTAGATAATCAAAATCATGTATGCTCTAACAACACCGTTAAATGGGGACAGCAGATGGAGATGGAAAGTTCTACGTCTTTTAGCATTAGATAGGTTTTCATAACTATACAGTTAGCTCGGACTAACGTGAACTACTGAACGGATTTAGGCAAACATTTCCAGTAATGTAGCTTTCTTTAATACATTATAAAAAATATACAATTTTAGCAGAAATGTCTGTTGATGATTCTTAAGATATTTATATATCTAAAAACGGAGTTTTCAACTTAAATTTAGCAATTTAAACTAATGAACTCATTTCACTGTTACCTTTTATGCTTAATCCCTGAACGGATTTAGATGAAATTTTCCGTACGCTGAATTTGACACCTTTGGAAGGATATAGGATAGTTTTTATCTCTCAAATAATCCCATAAGATGGTAGAACTTTGTTTGGGTCGGCGATAATTTAGGTTCCACCTACAATAATTTAATACCAATCATTTTTCTAAGATACAAGTTCTACACGGACGAAGTCGTGGGCAACAGCTAGTAATCTATATATATAAATGCCTATGTCCTGACTGACTCACTCATCAACGCACAGCCGAAACTACTGGGACTAGAAACTTGAAATTTACGCCAGGATTTCCTTTTATGACGTAGGAAACGGATAAGACGGGATTTTTGGAAATTCCTTTCCTAAGGGGGTTAAATGGGGGTGCAAAGTTTGTATGGGGGAATAATTATTTTTTTAACTAGAGACTTGAAACTTTGTGGAAAGATGACTTATTAAGATACAAAAAAAGTAATTTCAGCGTTTTAGAAAATTCCATCCCTAAGGGGTTTAAATGGGGGTGCAAATTTTGTATGGGGGAATAATTATTTTTTTAACTAGACTTGAAACTTTGTAGAAAGATTACTAATTAAGATACAAAAAAAGTAATTTCAGCGTTTTAGAAAATTCCACCCCTAAGGAGGTTAAGTAGGGGTGCAATGTTTGTATGAGGGAAACATTAATTTTTGAACTATGAACTTGAAACTTTGTAGAAAGATTACTCATTAGAATACAAAAAAAGCAATTTCTGCGTTTAAGAAAATTCCACCCTTAAATAAGGGTGCAATATTTGTATGGGGAAACATTTTTTTTTAAACTAGAGTTTTGTAACTTTAGGTTATTTTTATAACGTGGGCTAGGGACAAGAAGGGATTTTTGGAAATACCTTTCCTAAGGGGGTCAAATAGGGGTGTAATGTTTGTATGGAGGAATGGTTTTTTTTTTTGAGCTAGAGACTTGAAACTTTGTAAAAAGATTACTAATTAGAATATAAAAAAGCAATATCTGCGTTTAAGAAAATTCCACCCTTAAGGGGGTTAAATATGGGTGCAAAGTTTGTATGGAGGGAACTTTATTTTTTGAGCTAGATACATCAGGTAATGTTATAGTTATCATCTTGTATATACCATACAAGATGATAACTATAACATTAACTAAATTAAATTAAAGCTAAGTAAAAAAAAGGCCCTCGAGGCATTGTACCGAGGATGCTGGCGGCATTTCCTCGCTGAATTGCAATGCTGATGCGTTGCGCGAGAAAGCCGCCAGCTCTTCGGTCACCAGAAAAAAGAAAGAAAGAAAGATTACTTATAAAGATACAAAAAAGTGATTTCAGTGTTTTAGAAAATTCCGCCCCTAAGGGGGAATGGGGGTGCAATGTTTGTATGAGGGAAACATTATTTTTTGAACTAGAGACTTGAAACTCTGTAAAAAGGTAACTTATTAAAATACACAAAAAGTAATTTCAGCGTTTAAGAAAATTATGGGAGTTGAAAAAGGTTGAAGGTTTTGTACGGGGAACACTGGTTTTTTTTAAGAGATGACTCTTCATTAACCTGTCTCCATTTCTCGATTTCCAGTGCTGAGTTTAACATTTTTTTAACAGCCTTGCGATCGATATCCATGCGTCACTCTATATCTTGTAATTTTTGCCAAAGATTAAAATTAGATAAAAGCATCAGGTAACTGACGGAATAAGTATGAAGCATTCTGCAAACAATTCCCGTAATCTGATTGGAAAATCTTTAAAAATTCTTTAACAATCGCATATCAGTGTCTGCCACTGTTTGAAATGTAATATGTCTAGACCATTTTAACTAAGAATAAAATTTACTTGCCTATTTTATATCTTTGTCATCAAAAATCTACGCGGACGAAGTCACGGGCGGCTGCTAGTATACAAATAGAGGGAAATCAAATATTTCCGTAATTATACATATTACGCGAAAAAAGATTGTGAATAATTAATACTCACTTACTCGTTGAAGGTCATACAGGTTTACTCGCAGACCTCGCGTGGTGGTGGAGACTATGTATGAAGATATATCGAAGGCCATAAATAGTACCAAAACCTACTGCACCGTGGTGATGGGGAACTTCAACGCAAAACTGGGCAACAGAGATAGTCAAGAGTTGGAAGTTGGAACCACTGGGGCCAACTACTGGCTCGTATCTTGAAGAAGAAGGGACTTCAAGAAACACGAGCACAGAAAGTGGATCTGGATGTGTCCCGACGGTGGTGCAACTAAAATAGAGATTGACTTCCCTTCGTCCAATATTCCGCAGTGTCTCAAGACGAGAGTCTTTGACCAGTGTGTGTTGCCACTTTGCCAGTGATGAGGAATGAGGATGGGCCTATGGGCCTCATAAGAAGGCTTAAAGTCACCTATAGGCAACGGGGAGGGCTATGCTGGAAGTTTATTATAGCTATAAAAACGTTGGCAAATCTGTTAGGTACAATAAAAACTCCGGAAAAAGAGCGAATCAAACTCGCGCGTCCAATAAGTTCTGACGAAGTTTTTTGTGATAGAGGGATATAGGTACCTACACAAACGAACTTCGTTTTCGTTTCGCGTTATCTGGGGCCTCTGAACACAGTCTGTTGTAACGTGGTCTAGCTATACCCCAGGAAAATTACGTTTTTTTTCAAACATTAATTTATAACAGCGTTTTTCTTGTTTGTTTAATTTTCAAATGTTATTCTAAGATGCCATCCAAGAATCCACCAAAATTTCCATAGAGAAGTAAATATATAAACATAAATGACACATCCATTATGTTTTTTTGTGTGATTTATGTATTATTCTTGAAGAGCTCCTGTAAATTAACCAAAACAAAAATTAAAATATAGCTATTAATATTTTTCCTCTTTTTTCAGGAATTGGTTAATTATCGATTTGTTTGATGACTAATATTTTGGTGGATTTTGAGTCTACGTAATTACTATAGTGATAATATATCAGTTACACACAAAAAAGCTGGTGTTATGAATTATTTACAAAATTTCCATTTTTTTCCATATAATGAAAATAAAGTGCTTGAGCTACTAGTCGCAATAGCCAACGCTGCATGTAAATATAAAAACCTCTATTTCCTATTGAGGAGGTAGGAAGTTCTATAAAGATTGGCCGGCACTTACCATTACGGATTCACTTTTTCTTCGTAGCTTTCCTTATTCAATGCATGAACATGGTCAACGCACAGCGCCATCTGTTGGTAGACTAGTAAACAATTCAGCATCCATGTTTTCTCACTTAAGTATAACTTAAGCTGCCCAGCTAGCACGATAGATATTACCGTCACATTTTACGGCGAAAATGTACTAAAAACCTATCTTGGTTGGCCTCTAGCCTATTAGCATAATACGTTATCGGGCTAGCTGGGGTGAGCCATATAACTACAAGAATGTATACCTAATGTAATATTTATTTACATTAGAATCTTGAAGTATACAATTTTGCTAAGTCCCCAAGAGGAGGTAAGGCTCTACTTACCTACATGCAGATGCTGTATACTTACCTACATGGAGATGTGATGGTCTAAATAGCCATCTAGACCATCAAAAATCATCCCCCATTTAAATGATTTTGAATTTGAAAAGACAGGTTCTAGGTAGCATGCATAGAGGAAATTATTATATACTAAGATAGAGTCATCAGCTTCCTCCATTTACTAGCGCCATCTATTGACTGCGCGCCGTTATTGAATTGAAATAAAAATATTAAATTATATTTCTTGGTACATTTACAGTACTCTGGAACATTTACGTTTGTTTCCATATAACTCTTTAAAATGGATGCAATTTAGGAACTTAAAAAAAGTTAGTGGAATGGAACGGAAAACAAATCTACTAGTTCTTTATGCCGCAAAGTTGCCAGTTATGCAAAATTGCTATAATAATTCATGATATTTCCAAATAACGTCTTATTGTGTTTTTATTTATAAATAAAATAAGACTTTAAAATCAGATTTCATCTTAATAATTCTAATTAAAATTATAGAAATAGCTCTATCTGTCGAGTGAAGCTGACGACTAACACATTCAAGTTTTAATGTGTGAGAGCTGTCAAGTTCTGAGTGAAATGCCCCTGGTAGCATCTATTCATAATACTCTTTGGGTAGCTACTTATTAACCACTACTTTTTTTATGTTGGGGAATGCTACATCGAGCATGTCGGTAGGTACCTAGTACATATTGCATAGACCGAAAATAAAAGATTGAGCCAAATCATCGAGTACCAATTAAGACTAGGTAAATTATACAATTAAGTAGTTAGATTACAAAACAAAACAAAAAAAAACTTGCATAGCTACCCTACTAATCTTACGTTGAGTACATGTACCTAGTTAGGTGAGTCTAATATACTCACCAAATAAGACCTAAGTATGTACTATCTAGTTACCAATATTAAAAGTGATGAAAACGTCAAACACTCTTTAACTAAGTTTATCTCAAAGCTAAAATATATGTAGGTACCTAATTTAAATACATACGAATATATTAACATACCTACAGGTGACATTGGTAGGTAAGTATTACATTACATGCTAAAAGGAGCATCAAGAGAACTGAGTAACCTACACATCAATTTTCAGGTCGTTCGTAAAATCTAAATAGATATATATCACTCTTAATGAAAATATTATTGTTTCGTAAATAAATACAACCATATAAAAAAATAATCCAGATTAGGTAATTCCAGAAGATTTATCATAATACTAGCTTCCGCCCGCGACTTCGTCTGCGTCGACAAGCGATAAAAACTATCCTATATTTTAATCCAGGCTATAAACTATCTTCGTGCAAAATTTCATCCAAATCGGTTGAGCCGCTGAAGCGTGATTGAGTAACAAACATCCAAACATCTAAACATCTAAACATCTAAACATCTTAACATCCAAACATCCAAACTATCGCATAAATTTATAATATAATATTAGTAGGTGTGTAATGGCCTTTCGTGGATATAGCTAAGTGTATGCGCGCACGAAGCAACTTTGTCGCCGGCGACAGTACCTCTGTCTCTTTTGCCCGCTTGAAGTGAGAAAAAGAGAGATGTACCGTCGCCGGCGACAAAGATGCTCGTGCGCGCATACACTTAGCTATATCCACGAAAGGCCATTACACACCTAGCAATTTGTCACAACAACTTGTTGTTGTTGGAATGAAAGAGCAGTAAATACCTTTCATTCTAACTATAGCAAGTTGGTGTGATGGGGTATACAGATTATAATATTACCCCAATTTGTCAGTACAACATGTCGAAGTCATAATTGGGTGTAGCGTACAGATGTAACAATCCGACCACATGTGCATGCAGTTTCTCGGTACAACTCGTTTGACAGTTGGATCAGCAGCGCTACATGTATCCAGACCATAGCAATTGACGTGACGTGTTGCTTAAAAAACTAGCTATGGCTGGCTGGGTTCACTATTCCTCTCCTTGAATTTATGCAGCAGTTTGTGCAGTACGAGGGCTCTCAATCTGCTCCATTCCGGATAACATCAGGGATCGGGCAGGGCAGTAATCTCGGACCCTTATTGTTCCTTATCTTGATTAATGATCTCCCGACAGTCATTAAATACTCGACATGTCTTCTATTTGCCGATGATTTAAAATTGGCACTGCCGATTAGCGCTCCCAGTCACTCCTCACTACTACAAACAGATATAGACAGTATTTGTAAATGGGCCCATAACAACAGTCTCACCCTCAATGAAGAGAAATGCTCCGTAATGACATATGCACGGGTTCGGCAAACTAGAAGTTATACTTACTCAATAGAGGGCAAACCATTGAAACACACTAATGAAGTCAAAGATCTCGGCACATGGTTTGATCCTCAACTTACATTCAATCCGCACATAACTAAAATGTGTAATGAGGCTAGAAGATGTCTAGGTTTCGTCATCCGACAATCTAAATAAAGGTGCCAGCACATAACTAACACGCGCCCCGACCCGATACCACGCGACGCGTGTTGAGTCGAATCAAATTGTAGTATTTTCTATGATCGGAATCACACTATGAACATGCGACGACGTGGCGTCGCGTCGCGTGTTCATAGTGTAATTCTGGTCATAGAAAATACTACAATTTGATTCGACTCAACACGCGTCGCGTGGTATCGGGTCGCGTAGCGTGTTAATAATGTGTTTCCGCCTTTATTCACCTGCCGGCTCGCCGTTAGTGTCTTGTACAATGCTTTTGTGCGCAGTAAGCTCGAAACAAATGCTATCATTTGGAATCCCCATGAGCAGGAGTATATGTTGCTTCTTGAAAAGTCCAAAAGTCATTCGTCCGTTTCCTATACAACAAATTAAACGGGTACTATCCTTACCTTTACCCTACTCTCTTCGTCCTCGGTATGGTAAACTACACGTCACGCAGGAAAATATATCTAATATAATATTTTTTCAACTAACGCGAGGCTTAGTAACCAATCCCCAACTATTCTGTCAAATAGGACTCAAGAGTTCCTCGTCTCACCGCAAAGCCGCTGCGTACGCGACGCCGCGATCTCTTCGCCATCCCCTCGGCTAGGACTCGCGCGCTCGCTTCCTCTTCTTTACACCAAGCTCTGACGCTAGTTAATGACATCCTGCACAGTGACAGCCACCTCGATGTCTTTTGGACTTCGGAATCCAGGTTCATGGCCGTATCATCTAGATATTTGGAATCAACAGTAACTCCTAGTACCATACCATGATTCCATAATTGCCGACTTAGTATTATTATTGTCTAATAATTTAATTGTATTTTTTTTTTTTTTATATGGCATCGCGCTCTTGGCGCATTCAGCCAAAAAACGAGGAAACGGGATTTCAGGAAAATACGGATAGATCGGAAATTTGGTTAACAAGGAAAAGATCAGGAAAGGGTACAATAATATATGTTAAAGTTTAATATTATTTAAAGATAAAAATGAATATAAGGCCTTAAATATATACAAGGATGAGTCATTAATATACAGGAGTGAAGGAATGGATACAGGAAAAGGAACTTTAAGCAATGACAGCTGGTTTAGTAGTATTGAGCGATCGTATTGTTGACATTCAAAAAAAATGTGGTTTAGGTCACCGGGATCAGCTCCACAAATACATGCAGAACTGGCCACAATGCCTAATCTTGAAAGATGCTCCGGTGTACACAAGTGACCCAGTCTCATGCGGATTACCATGCTGGTTGCTGGTTTTGAAAGTGATATTTTAGAAAACCATGGTTTGGCAGGAATTAACGGTTGTATGTCCCGGTAGCGTAAACCCGTCCTTGCATCAGGTGATGTCCAAAGTTTCATCCATTCATCTCGTAAGTATACTTTGGGCAAAGCTAAAAGGTCTTCAGGTATATTTTCATAAGGAAACATATCACCACAATCAATGGCATCACGGGCCAGCACGTCCACCCTTTCATTTCCTTTTATTCCTCTATGCCCAGGGATCCAAGCAAAGGAAACAGAATAATCATTAAAAGAACATTTTAACAAGAGGCTACGTATTTTATAAATAATTGGGTTATTCAATTTGGATCTGAAAGGAAATTTAACAATTGATTGTAGAGAACTTAATGAGTCTCTAAATATTATCGTCTTTTTAAGACGCATAATAATGATCATCTCTACTGCCTTCAGGATTCCAAAGCACTCACCACTATACACGGATGACTCTGGAGGCAACTTTACTTTTTGATATATATTCGATTGAACATGTAGAACTCCAATTCCAACACAACCATTGACTGATATTTTAGAAGCATCTGTGTAAATATGATGAGCACCCAGGCCCTCAGTTCCAATGAAACTCAGGAACTGTTTATTTTGTTCCACATCATTCTTTGAGATGCCAATATTTAAGAGCACTGAAGGAACAAGTGTGAGAGAATCATAGTCATGCTGGAAGATGGGCAATGTAGAAGCACTAACAGTGGGGGCAAGTATAGATTTAACTTTTTCATAACTTTTAATTAAGCAAGGGGGACTCTTATGTCTCCAATATTTAGAAGAGATTATTTGAAAAGAGAGGTTTAATAAGATAGGCCAAATTTGGTGATTTGAAAATTGAGAGCATCGGAAGAGATACCTATCAGACAGAAATTGTCGCCGTAAATGAAGAGGTGGTTCGCAACACTCAACCTGCATTGCATTAATGGGACTAGATTTCATAGCACCACAGATAATTCTGAGAGCTTTAGACTGTATACTAGATAGTTTCTTGAAACCTACTACACTTCCTGGTTCTAGCAGAAATGTCCCATAGTCTAAAACACTCCTTATTAGGGCATTATACATCAGTTTTAGGCAAAAAGGATGTGCACCCCACCAAACTCCAGATACACACCTAAGTATATTAATATTCTTTTCACATTTAGAAACTACATAGTCACAATGAGGAAGACCTGATAATTTTCTGTCTAAAATGACACCTAAAAATTTTGTTTGACTTTTTACAGAGATGGGATTATTATCATATTGTATGGTGACCGGAGGAGGAAATAGTTTTCTTGTAAATAAAACTACTACACTTTTAGGAATGGAAAGTTCCAAACCATTAGAGTCTAGCCATAATTTCAATAAACTCAATGAGTAAGAAACGGTTCTACTGGCCTGTTCCACAGAAACATTTGGTGTGTATAATAGTAAATCATCAGCATACTGTAAAACTCTAACACTGCCATTTAAAGATGATTCTAAGTCAAATGTATAAATATTATACAACAGAGGGCTTAAAACTGACCCTTGTGGAAGTCCTCTCCACACTAATCGAGTAATGCTATTATTATCATCTATGAGAAGACTAATGGACCTTTGAGACAATAGATTAATTATAAAATTGCTTAACATTATTGGTACTCCTAATATGAAAAGTTTTTCTTTTAACACTGAAACTAAGACATTATCGTATGCAGCGCTAATGTCCAGGAAAGCAGCTACGACCGATTCATCCCTGGAAAATGCCAATCGAATATCTGATGTTAATATAGCTAAACTATCATAAGTAGATCTACCTTTACGGAATCCAAACTGACCATGAGCCAGTAACTTATTGCTTTCAATAAAAAATTCTAATCTGTTTTTAATCAAGTGTTCTGTAATTTTAGCAAATACTGAAGATAAAGCAATAGGCCTGTAAGAAGAAACATCTGAAGCTGGTTTATTGGGTTTTAAAATAGGAATGACTATTTGAGATCTCCATGAATCTGGGACTACACCGGACTGTGTAACAGAATTAATAATGTGTAAATAATAAATAAGAATGCAATCACCAGCATTGGCCAGAAAAGAATAAGGGACAACATCATGGCCAGGTGCAGTATCTTTTACGTTACTTAATACACCTTTCAACTCCTCAATTTTAAAAGGAGCATTAAAATTACAACTGTATTCGGGATCATATGAGAAGGAAGAAGGCTGAAAGACATATTCTTCTGGAACTGAAGCAGGTGCTAATCTGTCCATAAATTGCTGAGCTAAACTAGAAGGAAGAATCTGTGTAGAAGGCTCATTAAAAGCGTGACGGAACCTTTTAATATTATTCCACACTATGGCAGGTTTAACATTAGGATTAAGAGAAGCGCAGAATTGTCTCCATCCTTCAAATTTTTTCTTCCGTAATAACTTCTTAGTCTCACGAGCTACCTGCAAGTACAGCTTAAAGTTTTCATTTGTCATCAAGTGACGGTACTGTCTTTCAGCATCCTTTCGCCTTCGAATTGCCTGAGTGCACTCCATGTCCCACCAGGGAGGAGATGGAACTTTACCTGATGCACTATTTTTTACAGGGAAAGTTTCATCAGCCGCTTCAATGATGACTTGGGCTAATGCGACTGAACAACTCACTATGTCACTGTCAGCCACACTAGGCAACTGCAACAATTTATCTTCAATACGCCTTTTAAAAACTTTCCAATCCGCATTGCATAAATTGTACTTTAGCCTTGGACTAGGCTTAGGGGATGAGGAAACTGGATTGGAAGATGTAACTATAATTGGGAAATGATCACTACCAAATGTTGATTCTAGAGTATGCCATGTTAAAGAAGATGAAATTTGAGCTGAACAAATAGACAAGTCAATAGCACTTGTTAATTCAGAAGGTGCTGTTCGTCGGGTAGGGAGGCCAGTATTTAACACACAAAGATTATGGTTATCGAGAATTTCTATTATACGCTCCCCATGGTAACTAGAAATTGAACTACCCCATAGCTGATGTTGCGAATTAAAATCCCCTAAAATCAACATGGGCCTTGGAAGAGAACTTATTAACTGTTCAAACTCATGCAAAATAGATGAAGATGGATGAGGAATATATACAGATATGATACACATGTTATTTACAACGGCAGCAACGATTGACAAATCGTCAGTGTGAGATGGGAGATGAACTGGTGAAAATGAAATGGAATCCCTGATGAGTAAGGCTACTCCACCATACCCATCAAGGCGGTCCTCTCTGAGACATGAATAACCAGTAACTCTAAGAAGAGCTCTAGGTTTGAGCCATGTTTCAGAGAGAGCGAAAACAAAAGGTTCATATTTGTTTAACAAATGAGTTATATCATGTTTTTTATTAATTACACTTCTGCAATTCCATTGAATTATTTTGTCCATAATTTTGGATGGCTACTAAAAGTATCTGAGCAAGAGGGGCAACGTTGGACGGTAAGCTAATATTCGGATTCGATAACAGATTAATTAGGGCTTGGATATCTTCAGATCCCGAATGAGATTCTTCTTTGTCCGGGTTCCTTTGCAGTGCACATCCATTTTGGGGAGGTGGCATAGAATAACCACTGATCAAGGCGTTATGAGCAGCAACATCATAACCCTTAGTGGATTTTCTTTGAACAATACGGGGTTTCAGGAAAATCGTTTTTCTGTAACTGGTGCTACTAGGCTGAGTGGTTGAATTTGAGGCTAGAGCAGGGACACTATGTGATGAAAATGAGTTGACTTGTGGCTGGGGTTGAGTCTGAAGGACATCCGCAAATGACTTGGAAACTGATGGATGAAGCTTAACTGCTTCTCCATAAGAGATACAGTTATTAGCCATAGTAACTTTAATGTCTTTTTGTCGCTTGTGCTCCGGGCAAGACCTGTTAGTAGCAAAATGAAAACCGTTGCATAAACAGCAACTGGCACAGTCTTCCTCCACTGTACAAGTGTGTCCAGCATGCATCTGCCCACACTTGAAACACAATCCACTTTCCACTTTGATTTACAATTAGTTTTTGTGTGACCAAATTTACAGCAGTTAAAGCACTGAATGGTTGGGAATATATACAGTTCAACCGGAAGGGAATTGTAGCAAGAAAATACTCTTTTTGGTAGGATTTGGCCATCAAACGTTACAACTATGGTTTCTGAGGGTTGCCATGAAACAGACCCGTTAACCGGAACTCTGTGGTTTAAGCGCCTCACCTTGAGCACCTTTCCACACCCAGCAGGTACTGAAACATTTTCCATTATTTCCTCTTCCGACCACTGTGCCGGAATGCCGCGAATTAGGCCCATGCGGGTAACTGAGAATGATGGGATGAATGCCGACAAATTCTCAGCTTCAAGCCGAGAATCATTTAAAAAAGCATTGGCGTCGTCAAATTTTGTGAATGCCATAGATATACGGGTCCTTCCGATACGTTTGACACTGCCATTTATTATATTACTAAATTTATTTCTCATTAAGAACTTTCCAAATGACACCGGATGCAAGGAAGAGATTCGCTCGGTTTGTTTGAGTTGGACATGCACTGTAAAAGGAGCTGCATCAGTGGGTGAGAATAACTCTCTGCCAACTTTTGTGTATTTTTCTTTGGTATTCAAGTCTAAAGCTACAGAAGACTTAGTCACTTGGTCATTATCATTAGTATGATTTGAAGAGGATTCTTGGAGCATATCAGAAGACTCACAAGCGCAAATAATAACGTTTATGCCATCCTTACTCTTACGAACCTTTTTATTGCAATTTTTGCACCTCTTACTTAATTTACGCTTTAAAACACTCCTGCCACTAGCAGAAGCAACAGATGCATCTGTGTCCATACCGGATTCATTATCAACTATAACATTGTAAGCAACCTGAAGACCTCCCCCCCCAGGGTCAGGAGGTTCCTTCTCCGTTTCCATATTACAGTACTTAAAGAAAACTTACCTAATCCAATGTGAATATGTACACAAACTAGAAAAAAATAATATATACAAACAATACAAATAAACTATATACAAATAAACACTTTTCTGATCTATTATTTACAGCAAATTTATAAATAAAAGTAAGAGAAACGAAAACCTAAACCGCCGCGTTCCACGTTTCCCGCGCTTTTTTCAAATTTAATTGTATTGTAATTTTATATTGTTTCTTGACTTTTTTCATATTCCATTCGACGTATGTTTATATAACTTTCTTCATTTCTGTTGTAATTTATATAAATTTTAATTGTAATTTGTTATACTTTACCTATGTACCTAAATTGTTTTGACATGTAATACCAATACGCACGTAAGGTTTAACTGTAAGTGCTGATATTGAAATAAATAAATAAATAAATAAAATTAGTCATCTTCTGATAAATTGGGACTGACAAATCATGACATGTATACATCCCGTGAAAGATTGCGCCGTTTCAAACCTAGTAAGCACGATTACGTTTATACCGGACAACATTCGTTTCGGTCGCACCACAGATTACAGAGAAAAGCAGATAGGCTCGAATAAATTGAACGTTTTCTATACATCCGATCTCTTCTCACTTACGTACTGAACGCCGAGTAAGAAAGGGATAGAACCATGTTATCTGACAGGTACGTCATTGTCTCCGCTTTTTTCTTCTTTCGCTCGAGATTTAGTGCACAGAAAGATATTTTCTTACAAGTTATCGATATCGATATTTACTGTAAGTAAATTCGTAATATGCGATACTCATAAGTAAATTGTATCTCTATCCATACTATACAAAAAATAATATGGTACTTACCAAATAGAAAACAAAAACCATTACACGACTACGAATATAATAAACTGCATTCATGTTTCATATGTTCAAATTAAACTATGCAAATACATAGGTAGTCAGACGAGTTACTTTTTAACTCACTATTTTGTAGATCATTAGTGGAACACATTTATTTTTAACCGACTTCTGAAACGAATAAATTCCGCTGGCTCTTTATTGTTTTATGTAAGTTCCTCGATTACTCTTAGACGCCTGGACCGACAAGAATGGTTTTTTGTTAGAAAAGGTGGTCCTAGGTAGGTCAGGATCTGAAGATGGGATCCTGGAGAAAACCAGGGCAATCTTCAAATCTTATTTTGAAACGATTTGGGTACTTTGAAATCGTGCATTTGCTTTCAGAAAGCAGTTCAAGCGCTAATATGGAATGTGGCTTCGTGAAGTATTGATTTGAAGTCGATTAAAACTTTGTTTTTAAAGTAAGCTTACACAAAATAACAACGCAATTATATTCCTGTAAATATCTCATTTTAATAAGAAAGTTACATCTAATGCTTTTAATAATAAATATCCAATTATAAAGAACTTTTTGCAATCAGTAAACTTGCGTCACCTGAAGAGGCAATGCAGATGTCTTAGGTATTGTATCTGGTAGCCTTTCATTACTGCTCAGCATCATTTTGTTGTAGTTGCCTACTAATTGTTGATCCTGGTGAGATCCCTGCATTAAACACAGTAACGACAACATTATTATACAATTTCTATCAGTTGAGCTGCTTAAGTATGAAAAGGTAAACAACAAACCGACACAGAGTTACTTTCGCATGTATAATACATATTAGTAGTTATGGTTATATAAAGAAAATCAATGTACTTATACAAATTCTTTGCACATTCAAAACCTAAATGAAACGAACTCATCTGGAAGGACCTCAGAAATGTCAAGTCATAAAATAAATAAAACTCGCTATTCCAACATACCTCAAGCGGTCTTTGAAAAACTGTAGGTATCGCATCTGATTAAAATATTTTGTCTAAACACCCACATAAATAATTCATGTCGACAAAATATCGATATATACATGGTAACAACACTACCCGTGTTTACGACAATTGTATTTTTACTAAATATCCCAAAAATATCAAGTTAGATCCATGTAAAAAGTACTTATTCCATAGTATCAAGCATCTGCTGTAATCCCAGACCATTATATTGCGTAATGTACATGAAATATTTGAAAAATAACCAAATGATTCTTACCGATGAAACCCGATTCTTTCTCCGGTCTTCTTTAACAATCTAGCGTAACTCCGGCAGTACGGAACTACACAAGCCATTGTGCCACTTCATACGAATTTAATCATTAACTTATCACAGAAATATATAGTTTTACAACACAAATAACACAATATTCTTGAAAAAACCAACTTTCCTCAAGATTCACGAGGTTTGACGTTGATTTGACTTCGACAGATTGTTTACTATTTTATTTAACACCGTGGTTAACAGTTTTTGGAGACAAGTCGTCAATAGACTCAAAATACCATACTATTCGTCTCATTCTAACTCACGTCAGCTGACCATAAGCAGTGACAGAGACAACTATATGAAACATCGTCTTTCTTTTTACTGCGCGTCTGTATAATGCGCTATCCACATTATGTGATTAAACCCCAATTTGTCAGTACAACATGTCGAAGTCAGAATTGGGTGTAGCGTACACACCTAACAACTGCAACTACAATTTCATTCAGTGTGGCCAGTTAACAGAAGGAAAGCGAAAATTGGCGCATTCAAACGGTCCTGCGAAGCGGACTGCAAGATTGTTACTAACCGATGAGATAGGGCAAGACAGCACGTCTAACACACAGCCGCGACATACTCTCGATTTCTCTCGCATGTCCTAATAAGAGAGAGACGGATAGTGCGAGAAAAATTGAGAGAGCTCGCGCGCCGTCGCGTAATAGCCATGCAGCACACAAAAATCGAGAGTATGTCACGGCCACCTCATGATCGACGTAACGTCTCGCTCTATCTCATCGATTAGTAACAATCTTGCAGTCCGCTTCGCAGGACCGTTTGAATGCGGCAATTTTCGCTTTCCTTCTGTTAACTGGCCACACTGAATGAAATTGTAGTTGCAGTTGTTAGGTGTGTACGCTATACCCAATTCTGACTTCGACATGTTGTACTGACAAATTGGGGTTTAATCACATAATGTGGATAGCGCATTATACAGACGCGCAGTAAAAAGAAAGACGATGTTTCATATAGTTGTCTCTGTCACTGCTTTCTTTCCATGTTTATCCTTATTCCATGGTCCAGAGTATGCTACGTTCATGCTGAGGGCCTACCGCGAAACTAAAACGAACTTCGTTCGTGTATCTCCGTCTCTGTTGCACTTGCTAGTTCGAGCGACAGAGACGGAGATATTAGAACGAAGTTCGTTTTCACTTCGCGGTAGCCCATGGATAGCCCCTCTGCATGCAGTCCGCCGATTTCGTAGGTACGAGTAGCCAAAGAGAATATAATATACAGGTCGACACACGTCAAAAGAGCCCTGCCGGCCATATAAAAAGTATGGCCGCCAGGGTTCTTTTTACATGAGTCGACCTGTAAACACTAAGGTACGTTCTAGTAGCGTCACCTTATGCCTGCTCATGCCTGCTACACACAACGATTTATCACAGTCAAATGCGCAGTCCGTTTGTGCAGTTTATCGAACGTGTGTAAGACAAATTGTTGCAGATTATCGCTACAATTTGTCACATGATCTATAAAACTGCGCAAATCAGTCCGCACAGATTCATAGCTACGATATATTGTTACATGTGTAACAGGTAATAATAATACCACGTGCGAGCGAGCTGGTAGCATACAAATCTGGATAAATGTGACAGAAATCGAAATATCATTCGTTCTCCTTTTCATAGTTCCACTTTTTTTTATTTGCCATTTTAAGACTAGTTCTTAGTAGCTGCATAGGAGTTATATAGTTCTTAGTAGCCTTTCCATCCCTCACTGTGGCAACACGTATAGCCTGTCCTGAGTATTATAGGACCATGATTGTACCTCTACGTATTCAAAAGAACACCCTGTAACAAAATTATCTGAAGTGATAAGTGTATGGTTTGTTAAAGATCTTTTTTATGGCTTTCGTGTCTGCAATGATCTTCATTTACTAGGTGAATAATTGCCTTAACTATAGAGGGTTGTTGTGACAAATTGCTGGGTGTGTAATGGCCTTGAATCATTTTGACATTTCTGAGTAAGAGCAAGTACTCTGTACGTGTACTCTGTGTGCTCTGGTTTTAGCCTGTCCGAATCACGTCCGAATGGACGAATTTAAAAAAAAAAAAAAAAAAACTGTGTGCTCTGTGGTTTCTTTGGTGCTGTGTCGTCTGTGTGTGTCGTCGTGCAATAAAGTAATATTTTATTTACAAATACAAATTGTCTCAAACAGTAAATAGATTTCTGTCATATCGTCTCAAAAAGTAAATAATTTATATCGCAATTACCTGACGGGGTTTCCTAATGTACATACTTATGTGTATTATCTTAAAATTATTTCAACGCCGACACCAGCTCAAAAATACAATTTTATTATAATTCAAATTGTACCATGGCGCGTACGAAGATAACGCGCCGAACTTACAATTTAGGGAATCCACAGCCGACAGAAAATGCTTCTGGAGAGGCGGAGAGGGTGTCGATTGAGGTATTGTTTTACTTTTATTAGAACGAACTTGTAGCTCTTTCGGCCTCCGTGCATGTTGATAAAGTTTCATCATTTATTTATAATGAATGTTTATTATATTTGATGTATATTATACGCTAGTTTCATTGACTGGCAATTCGAAGGGAGTGCGTATTTTTCTCTCGCGGTTTTTAGCTACGTACTTATAGATCTGCTCTTAGGTTATGACTAAGCTGGTAATCTATTTATTTGGAAATACTATTGTATTTCCATCCATCCATTCATCCATTGTATCAACATAACAGCTTACGCCATTGGTAAACTTTAACTTAATAAGTACATGTACAGTCGACTACAAAGAGATGTATACACTTTTGAACCTAATCGAATGCGGTTGCCTACAAATTGTAGGACTGTACATCATACAATGAATAAAATTAAATCATAAGGTAGTAGTAACAATATAGATAGTTTTCACTGTCAACGAAAACACCATGGAAGTCTAGTAGTGCCGCAAAGTGGCCCCACAAAATGGGTGCCATTGCCATAATGCGGGGATGGGGAGGGGTGTCAAAAGGATGCCAAGCAGCCGTTTAATTTGAACATGTGCATACCGGGTTATAGGCATGTGTTTGGCTAGAAATTTGTAAGGAGCTTGTATTCTATGGTATTTTCGTTTGCTGGTTTTCACAACACTATAAAAGAGTACAAGCTTGCTCAATTTACAGGCAAAAAGGTGGCAATTCAGTGAATATGAAAAAAAATGATTTAATGATGAATGAATTTTAGCCCTTTCATCAAGCATACTTCACTGTTGACAGTATTTAATACTTGTGGAGTGGTAGTTTGATAAGTTTGACGACAGTGTTGCAGGATTGTTTTTTCTATTGCCATAGGTCTCCTTGCAAGCCCTTCTTGGATCCTAGTCATCCTATCAGCAAATATAGCGCTAACCCAATCACGGCCACACAAAAATGTGAGGTGGCGCTCCTACGTAACACAAAAGTTTTGTATGTTGTTTTAGACATCAGTGGCGAGTGGGTTGTAACAGTGACGGATCTGAGTCCAAATCAATGACGGCTAATGGATTAAATAAAAATACCGATATTTATATTAATATTGATTTGTACATTCACAGGAATGGAACAAGCACATTATTTTTTTCAAAATTACTTACATATTATTTTCCGAGGTTTTTATTACTAAATTTATACCCCGTGCTTAGGCCGTGTAAATAGGCAATTTAGACTATGCGGTGATGAGCGGAGCCGAAGGCAAGGTTACGCCGTAGGATAAAAGACAAACCAAATATGCAAATTTTGAGAAGCTGAAACTGCTTACCTTAGTTGTCCGAGTGACTTGGAGCGGGCGTAAGCAGAGAGGAGCGGCAGGAGTAACTAGCACAATCACTATAGGTACTTATTAATAACAATCTTATTATTCGTAGATCAGTTTGCAGCGGAGAAAATATGAAAATTATGTGTTGACGTATGTAACTGAATGTTTTTTTTTTATGACAGCCAGAACTATGAAGGCGGTGCGTGTAAGCAGTCTCAACAGCTTTTTTAAGAAAGGAGGCCAAAAGGGATTTTGCTCTGACGGCGTAACCATGCTCCCGGCCTTGAAATGCAAAGAATTTCAAAAAATGAGATGAAATGATGCGGTTGAATGATAAATAAGAAAGAAAAAGAACCTCCCAATAAGAACTGGAAATAGGTTATTGATTACTGTGTAGGTAAAGGATATAGCTTCACAACAGGTCGTTTGAATAAGCCGTTATTAGTTTTAACAGTAGCTACTCGAATCACACCATCAGGTCCTGGATGTACGGTCGTGATTATACCTAACGGCCATCGAAGGGGTGGAACATCATCATCACCCATCAAGACTACCGTGCCTTGAACAATAGGATGATCTGGAGTACACCATTTATTTCGGACTTGCAATGTGTGCAAAAACTCTAAGCGCCATTTTCTCCAATATGATTGCACAATACTTTCTAGCAATTTTTTGCGATTCGTTAGATTCTTGCACTCAGTTGACAGGTCTGAAGCTGGTAAATACTGAAGCGGTGTAGACATTAAGAAATGTGCGGGGCTTATTATTTCAGGGTGCGGATCTGAAGAGAGCACACTGAGAGGGCGTGAGTTGAGTATGCATTCTATTTGAACCAAAACAGTTAGCAATTCTTCATATGTTAGAAGTTGTGACCCTATGACACGATACAAATGTGTCTTTAAACTTTTTATATTTGACTCCCAAATACCACCGAAATGGGGAGCGCGCGGTGGGATCATCTTCCATTCAATGCGGTGATTAAAGCATTCGCGGTTAAGTTTAGATTTGAAATCGCATGTGCGAAACAAAGCATACATCTCATCTAATTGAGATTTGGCTCCAACAAAATTTGTCCCATGGTCTGAATAAAGACATGAGACGGGGCCACGGCGAGATATAAACCGCTTGAAAGCTGCTATAAAGGAGTCAGATGTTAAATCTGAAACCAACTCAATGTGTATAGCCTTGGTGACAAGACATACAAACAAGCATATGTACGCCTTTTGCGCATGTTGACCACGACGGCGACAAAGCGTAATACGAAGGGGACCAGCATAGTCAACACCCGTATGCACAAAGGCTTTAGCTTCTTGCAAGCGATAAGAAGGAAGGTCAGCCATCTTTGGAAACGGATGGTCCGGTTTAACGCGGAAACACGAATTACATTTATGTACTCTATTCCTAATTACGGTTCTGGCATCCAATATCCAGAAGCGCTGGCGGATGATTGACATCAACAGTCCTGCACCTGTATGACAATTTACAGCGTGATAGTGATCAATAATCATGTTGACTATATGATCGCGTTTGGGGAGCAATGCAGGATGCTTAGCTTCAAATGGTAAATCAGCGTTTAAAAGTCGACCTCCTATACGCAGAACATTTTTCTCATCAATAAACACTGATAACTTGACGAGTTTTCGCGAGGGTAATATATTATTTTTCATGCGAGCAATATCTTCCTGAAAGTGAACGCTCTGTATCGCGAGTATTAAAGCGGTTTCAGCGATTTCGATATTTTTTATAATCTCAGTAGCGTTAAGCTTTTTTGTAAAACGTAGCACATAAACTACAGTTTTCAGCAGTTTATTCCAAGAGGATATGCGTTGCGCTAAATCATATAATATAGGTCGCTCAAGTTGCACAAGAGTTGTCAATGTAGTGGTTTTACACTCCGGCAATTGTTCAATAGCAGCGGCCTGAAACGGTTGGATAGGCCATTCCGTTGGCGCATTATGCAGCCAGGAAGGTCCGTTCCACCATAGGGTATGAGAAACCAATTGTGATGGTGTCATACCACGGGACAAGCAATCACTGGGATTGTTTATTCCAGCAACATAATAGAAATTCTCTGGTAACACATTTTCTTGACACTGAGCAACACGATTGCTTACAAAAATTGACCACCTATGCGGCGATGCTTTGATCCATGAAAGAGCGATCATTGAATCGGAGAAAGCATATATGCCTGCAATCGGAATTCGAGCAAGATAAGTGTCTTGCACAATTTTAATCAGTTTGGCCATTAAAACAGCGGCACATAGCTCTAAACGAGCAAGCGTAGTTATCTTAGCCGGAGAAACCTTGGACTTGGAGCATAACAGCCTTACACTGATATCGCCAGTCAAGTTTGTCACATGCAAGTAAATTACACAACCATAACCACTAAGGCTGGCATCACTGAATCCAACAATATTGACTATACAATCGGATGATACGCCAATATGGCGCGGGATCTTAAACGTTGATAACAATGGAAATTCTTGAACCAATGTGGAGTAACACTTAATTATGTGTTCCGGGGGGGTAGCGTCCCAATCTATTTTACTGAGCCAAAGTTCTTTTATTAACAACTTGGCGTATAGGACGACAGGAGCTACCAAACCAAGGACGTCAAACAAGCGAGCTACGGTGGATAAAATGATTCGCTTGGTACACTTCCCTCCGGCGGGCGGGAACGTAGTTAGTGAGAATGTGTCATCGGAGGGTTCCCAAGATAAGCCTAACACTTTGGCAATATTTTGCTTGTCATCAAAATTAACACAAGCACGGTGTGAATTAGGCAGCTTATCTAGCAGTGACAGGGAGTTGCTGGACCATTTGACTAAATCAAATGCACCAGTTTTAAAAAGCGCGATTAAGTTTTGCGATAAACGCATTGCAGTTTCCTCATTTATACACGAATGAACTAAATCGTCCATGTATAATTGGGAACTAGCCACTGTTGCAGCATCGGGAAACCGATGTCCCTCATCAAGGCAAAGCTGCTTGACAGTGCGCATTGCCATATACGGGCTTGATTTCAGTCCAAACGCAACGCGCGTAAACTGAAAGGTGCGAACCTGCTCTTTTTCATCAAAGCGAAATAAAATTTTCACATATTTATAATGTTTTGGCGGCAAACAGATTTGCATATACATTTGGCGGATATCCGATGTCATTGCTATGGGAAACAGGCGAAAATTCAGTAGCAGAATAAATAAATCTGCCTGCAAATTTGGACCAGTGTGCAAAATGTCATTGAGTGACAAGCCTGAGCTACTTTTAGCACTAGCGTCTAGGACTATTCTGACGCGAGATGTAGATTTATCAGGACGAACCACTGCGTGATGAGGAATGTAATATCCGTCATCAGTGACGTCAGATTCAGGAACTTCGGTAAGATAACCGTTTTGCAGATATTCTTTGATGACTTGGTTATAATCATCACGAAGTGTAGGTATTTGTTTAAACTTCTTTTCCAAAAAAAGTAGGCGGCGATGAGCAACAGCTCGAGAATTGCCTAGCTCAGACGCATCTTTGCAGAAGGGCAAGGCTGCAGAATATCTGCCATCATCATTTCGAGTCACGGAAGTAGTGTACAAATTCTCACACTCAGTCTCTTCCGGACTAAGAAAACGTTTGTATGGGATCTCTTCTAATTCCCAAAATTTATTGAGACTCGATTCAAGGTCATTGAGCACAAATGCGGTAAAAGAAGTGTCATTAGAGTTAGACTTACAAGGATAGTCACCCATTAACACGTAACCAAACGTGGTTAGCAAAGCGGGGGGTGCGCATGTGCCAGAATCTACTCTGTTCCCCAAATATATATACGGGAAGAGTTGAACACCTAGCACCACATCAATGCAGCCTGGAATATTCCAGGTTAAATCTGCAAGCGGTATATCGGCAAGATATGCCAAGTCACATTTATTAGCTTCGACGAAATGCGCGGGCAGTTGATCTGTTATACAATCTACCACTAAAGCATGTATATAGTATTTATTATTTGGGTAGATGCGCGATTCAATATTCAAATAAACATAACCAAGTATAGGCCTCGACGTTAAACCAACACCCTTTATATAGGAATTGTTAAGCGGTATCACGGGTAAGTTAAGTGATTTGCAACAATCAAGCGTTATTAGATTGTTTTGTGAACCATTATCAATTAGGCATCTTATAATCGTCTTACCATCACCATTATAAGGCTTAGCGTACACCTGAGCGGTTGACAACAATATTGTTGACTTAGGGTTCGACTCTACTTTGAGTGAGACCGAAGCGTTAGAAAGCGGCTGTGCTATGGCCCCATCAGGTGACCATTGCGTATTAATGCTATCGCGGGGCGGATGAGCAGTCAGCGGAGTATTTATTTGCGGTGTGCAGACACAGTTCGAGTTTGCATTAGGTTCACAAGAATTGAACACTGCAGGCGGAGAGCGCGATGGAGGCGCGGCTGCTGACGGTCGCGGTACATGAGCGGCGGAAGAAGTAACGTCGTTAGTGTTGGCGAACAATTGCGTTGATTTAATATTAGCGGAAGCAGCTTTATTCGACTCAAAATGTAAGAACGTGTGATGACGCTTCTGACACACGTTGCAAGTGTGACGCGAGTTACAGTTAATAAGTGTATGCGTCGTACTTAAACAATTAACACAACCATGCTTATCTTTTATAAATTCAAACCTCACTTGCGGGGAGACCATGTTTTTAAACTTCATGCAAGCATAAAGTTGCGAATGATCCTTTTTGTTGCACAATATACAAGCTGGTTCATTAATCGCGGGTTTTGAAGCGGTATCATTGCTGGCTACAAACGCCTTATACGTAGTTCGCGTAGTTTGTGCCGGTATATTGGCAACTGATTTGCCGACGGTACTACCATTGGACCGTTCTAAAATCTTAACTTGGTCTTGCACAAACGATATGAACGATTTATAAGTCGGAATCTCAACATCGCGAATTGACATTTCGTAACTTTGTAACGTCTGTTGGTCGGTCTTCCTCAATGCGCAATTCAAAAGAAGAAAATCAGCCAAATCAGGAATGTCTAACTGCTTAAGAGCGGCGATAGACGCGGAATACTTCTCAATGAAGGTATTGAGACTGCTGGCATTGTTTGAGCATGGTTTTAAGTCAAATACATTGTTCAGGTAATAAGTACCCAAGGCGCGTTTATCTTGATATTTTTTGACAAGACTGTCCCAAATTATGGAATAGGTTTCACCTGTAGGCACTAAACCAGCGGTTAATTTCAGATCATTATGTGTTAGCTTGCCCATGAGGTATTGCACACGTTTCGAGTCAGTCAGTTGGTCATTATTATGTACGTTGGTTTTAAATGACTCATAGAAGATGGGCCAGTTCTCAGTACGACCATCAAAGCAAGGCAATTCTATAGGCGGGAGTTTAATATAAGAGCCGTTGTTACGACTCGCGGGTGCGGATGATGCACTTGCTTGCGGTATTGACATTTTAATAATGTTGTTTCGAGTGCGTTTTATTTTTGAGTACATATCTTCGAACGCATCCAGGGCCTCATAGTCAGGCTTGGTACCAGGAACGAGAGACATGATGATTTTATTCATCTCATCCAGAATTGATTCGAAACTCACACGTAAGTCATCAATCGTTTCACTATCGGCCATGAAAGACTCGTTGCTTCGCGATTCAAAATTTGAAATATTTTTAGAAGCGGCATGTATGCGAGTAAATCGCTGAAAGATTTTCTCTTCTTTACTTTTTAACACTGCTAACTTAATTTCCATTTCAGATTTAGACATGTTGGCTAAATTAAAATTTCAATTATAGTGATGACAATGTCAAGCTAAATGTAAATGACAATGAGCGTGATATATATGAAATGAGCGTTAATGGCGGGTGAAATATATGAGTATTGCGGAAAATAAATGGGAATTTTAAAAATTTGGACGGAAGAATCCGGAACTCGATAGGACCAAAAATATGCTTAGGCCGTGTAAATAGGCAATTTAGACTATGCGGTGATGAGCGGAGCCGAAGGCAAGGTTACGCCGTAGGATAAAAGACAAACCAAATATGCAAATTTTGAGAAGCTGAAACTGCTTACCTTAGTTGTCCGAGTGACTTGGAGCGGGCGTAAGCAGAGAGGAGCGGCAGGAGTAACTAGCACAATCACTATAGGTACTTATTAATAACAATCTTATTATTCGTAGATCAGTTTGCAGCGGAGAAAATATGAAAATTATGCGTTGACGTATGTAACTGAATGTTTTTTTTTTATGACAGCCAGAACTATGAAGGCGGGTGCGTGTAAGCAGTCTCAACAGCTTTTTTAAGAAAGGAGGCCAAAAGGGATTTTGCTCTGACGGCGTAACCACCCCGTGTGGTGTTGGGGTTAGAATAGCACCACCCCCTTGCTTCCTGTGTCTTAAGAGTCGTACTAAAGGAACAGGGTTAAAGTGTGTTGTGGGCGATGGGCTAGCAACATATCACTACGATATATAATGAATAAACACTTACAAAATTGTAGATGTTTTGAAATATTTTCCTAGTAGTGTTACTTTAGTTCTCAACAGGGTCTCAATGTTTATTATGAATTTACCCACCATACAAAGTTTTGTATCACAGAAACGTCTCTCAAATTATCAGTGCGTTACCACTGTTACCAGTCCCCATGACCCGTCCAAAATTATGTCCACTGCGTTACCAAACAATAGTTTATTTTTTATTGTGCCGAGTCTATGCATATGCCATTCTGAATTAGGGAATAATGAGTTTTTTGAACATTAACCAAACGAGTAAAAAAATATGCGGCAAATAGTACAAGGGATGTTTTTATAGGCATCTAAAAGAATTTTGGCCCATCTGTGTCACCATCCTCGTAGCGTAATTCCCGGTTTTGCCATAAAACAGCCTAAGGATCTATGTATGTGTCTAAACTAATAAAACCAGATAAAACAGAAGTACATATTGAAACATTAAATAACTTGGAAGTGTGAAATACTCAACTCTAATATTCACGTGAAGAAATAATAGAGCTATTTTATTCAATTTTGCAAATATTTGTTATTATCTCGCAATTGAAGTGAAAAGCAGTGTATATAACTCCCACATAAATAAGCCATTTTACCCCCTCAACTTACCTATCCCTATATAACCGGATATAAACTTCTCAGGTGAAATGGCTTGTTTTATGCCTGCAATTCAGCAAAGAGACATTGTGAACTTCAATTGAGGGCATTCCATTTTCCTCTTAGGTGTGAAAACTAGTATGTGTCACTTAGTAGCTAAATTATTTCCGCCTTGGTCGTTAACACTTGAATCCCTCGTTAGGCATCTGCATCTTGTATAGAATGTTTCGATCTACTCGGTATTCGATCACCACCCTCGCCGTAAATATATCATTTTGTTCCCTTGAGACACGATCAGCTATTGTAATGAAAAATCTGCGAACAATACATTTTGTGCGTATTTGTTGGTAAAAGAAGGTGCAACCTTTATTCAACACTTCTTTGCTTCTCTAGGAGCCAGCGCAAGAGGCGGCGACAAAAGCGTCAGATGTGACAGAAACAGATGAAGACCTTCCTAACGTGTTCTTGGTAAGGACAGAGACTGCCTTCATTCCAACTGTCATTCCTAACCGCACGGTTGTTTAGTTCCCACCATCATGAGCCGCTATATTTTCCAATGGGCACCGGGTGACAGATCTCATCTCATGATTCTCCATGTAGAATTGTAGAGCTTTTGTAAATCAGGAGTTTACGTTGCTGCTAAAAAAAACTCCATAAATACTGACTTGAACAAAGGAGGAGATTCCCAATTTGTTTGAATCATTACGTTTTCAACCCCCGACGCAAAAAAGAGGGGTGTTTAACGTGTCTGTCTGTGGTAGCTGTTTGTGTAAGATTGTCCCCAAATATTCATTTATAAGCTTCTGGCCGTGACTCCCCGTGAGTCCGTGAGTCCCGCGTGGGACTCGTTTATATCGTAGCTCCATATAAACTTTGACCCCCCATTTCACCCTCTTAGGGAATGATTTGAACTATGGCCTTCCTCGGGACTCAAACTATCTCTGTACCACCCAAACAAACCTTGCACCCCTATTTAATCCGCTTAGGAGAGGAGAGGTGGGGTTTTCCAAAATTAACTAAAATTACTTTTCTTTTATTGTAATAAGGACTCCATACACAAAGTTTCAAGTCTCTCACCTCAAATTTTAGTCCATCCCCTTACAAACTTTCAACCCCCTTTTTACCCTTTGATGGTGGAATATTCAAAAATCCCTTTTTAGTGGGGCAAGTACATATTGTGACTACCTATCAGCTTTCTAGCTCTTTCAACGGTTTGGCCTGGGCGTTGCTTTAAGTCAGTCAATCAGGACTTTTACGTTTACGTGTTTATATAGATTTACAGTTTACTTGATAGAATCAGAATCAGAATCAGAATAATTTATTGCATATCACATTACAGACATATGGATGGAATTACAAAAGTAGGTATACATGTGACGCCCTGTCAGGGCACAGCAATATGAGAGGGCTGATTATTAACTTAAGTATAAAGTAATATTAATTAATTAATTACATCGCTAAAATACTCATTCAAGTTGTAAAAACATTTTTTTATTAATAACAGTTTTAAGTGTTTGATAAACAATCTTGGGTTATCTAAGTTTTTTATAGCATTCGGAAGGTGATTATAAATTTTGACAGCCATATAATGGGGACTACGCGATACAATTTTCAGTGTCGTAAGTGGCAATTTAAGTTGATTTAGATTACGGTCATTTCTTTTTATTTTCGTTGATTTTTTTGGCGAGTATAAATTTATATGTTTCCTAACAAATTTGCATGCCTCTAGTATATAAATGGAGGTTACAGTAAGTATTTTGTGTTTAGTAAAATATGGTTTGCATGATTCCATTTGGTCTATTTGAAATAAGATTCTGATACATTTCTTTTGTAAGATGAAGATTTTTCCAATATCACAGCTGTTTCCCCACAGAACTAAGCCATACGATATTCGCGAGTGAGCGTACGCATAATACGCCGAGAGGGCTGTTTTAAAGTCTGTCACACGCTTAAGGTGGTGGAGGGCGTATATAAAGGACGATAACTTTTTTGTTAAATTTTGAATATGGCATTTCCAGCTCATATTGGTATCTAGTTCTATGCCTAATAAGTTTGCAGAAATAACGCTGTCTAAGTTTATGTTGTTATATTTATAATTTATCGGAAGTGCCACTTTTTGATGTGGTTTAAATTGGATAATTTTTGTTTTATTTATGTTGAGCTGGAGGTTATGGGTTTGTAGCCAGTTTGTTATTTTATTTAAAGTTGAATTCAATTTATCATGCACTTCGACAGTAATAGAGCATGGTAACAGTACTGATATGTCATCAGCGAAGAGCACACAATGCTCGTCCAATACGTTAGGAAGGTCGTTTATGTATGTAAGAAATAGGATACATCCTAAGACGCTACCCTGAGGGATAGAGCCCTTAACCGTGACTCTATCGGATCGAATGTGTTGTATTATGCCTGTGTCTAAATTTGTATGATCTATTTCTACATATTGGAAGCGATTACTTAAATAGGATTTAAACCATTCTAGGGAGGTGCCTCTTACCCCCGTGTTATATAATTTGTCTAGTAAGGTTTTGTAACAGACTCTATCGTAGGCCTTGCTCATGTCGAGCAAGAGTCCTACAGCATATTTTTTATTGTTAATAATATTGTGAATTTCTTGGGCGTATTTATAGATTGCTAGAGTAGTTGAATGGTTTTCCCTAAAGCCGTTTTGGTTTTCATGAAAAATATAGTATTTTTCATAGAAACCATAAAGGCGCTTTACCATTGCGGTTTCGAATATTTTAGCTGATGTCGGTAGTAGAGCGATTGGGCGATAGTTGTTTATATCTGAAGTATCACCCTTTTTATGGATAGGTTTTATTATAGGGGTTTTCAGCGCATCCGGAAATACGCCTTCTGCAAAGGATTGGTTTATAAGTTCGCTATAAGGAATGCTTAAATGCTCTGCGCACGATTTTAATAATGTGGGGGGAATTTCGTCTATCCCGAAAGAAGATTTATTTTTAAGGTTTTTTAGAATATTGATTACTTCTTTAGGTTCAGTTGGACGGAGGAAAAATGAGTTACTGATTCGATTTATAGGCGATAATCTATTTATAAGGGTTGGCTGAGTATTTCCAATGGAGGAGAAAAAGGAGTTAAAGGTATCTGCAATTGTTTTTGGATCACTTATTAAATGTCCGTCTAATGTTCTGATTTTATATTTTTTTCTATTTGTGACAGTATTTTTGTTCGTTTCTCTATTTATTATTTGCCACATTGAACGAATTTTATTGTGAGAATTAACAAATTGATTTTTATTATATATTTTTTTAGCATTATACACTGCTTTTTTGAGTATTTTACAGTATTGCTTATAATGGTTTTGTAGAATTTTATTTTTTGATTGTGATACCAATAGCTTTAATAGTCTTTTAATTCGGCATGACACTTTTAATCCTGGTGTTAAGTGGGATTTTTTGGGTTTTATCAGTATATTTTTTTGTGGGATACACTTATTTAGAAGTTGATTCAAAGTGTTTTGGAAAGAGTTATAATTTTCATTTACATTTTTGTTTGATTTGATTATTTCTTCCCATTTTATATTTTGGAGTTCATTTTTGAATTTTTCTATGTTCTTGGGATTAAAAATTCTTTTCCTTATAGACAACGGTTGCATATTTTGTAGGATAATTGGTGTACTAAACAGAATACCCTTATGATCAGAGAATCCAAGTTCTTTTACAGTAAGTTTCGAATCCTTAATTGTAAAATTAGTAAACAACAGATCAATACATGTAGAGCTTGAGTGTGTGACTCTCGTGGCTTCTCCGACTCTTTGATGAAAGTTATGTGTAGACATTAAATTGGATAGTCTACTCCTTTCATTACTATCCATCATAAAATCTGTATTTAGGTCCCCTCCAATTATAATACGCTTGTTCTTGTCCTTGCATGCAATTAAATTCAATAATTTATTTATGCATGAGTAAAATGTTTCGATTTCCCTTCTGCTGCTTGGCCAGTATATATTTATGATGAGCAGGTTGTATTTTGGCATTTCCACTGCACATACTTCAAAAATCATTTCCAGAGACAAGGATGTAATATCAGGTCTCTCATAATGTTCAAGATAGTTTTTCATTAATATAAATACACCACCACCCTCATGATCTGCCCGGCAATAGAACGAACATATGTTGTAATTAGTTATCGTTAGCAAGTCTTTCTTTTCTTTGTTCAGCCAAGACTCGGAAACGCATATAACTTGGACTTCTGGATTATCTTCCGTAAATGCTTGTAATACATGGATCTTATTCCATGCACTTTGCATATTTTGATAGAGAATATTTAAGTTACCCTCGAAAAAGTAGGTTTCCTGCAGCTTCTTTACTAGAGGGCCGCGACGTCGTACACGAAGTCGAGGTCGATGGGTAGGCAGGTTGCGGTTTTAATTCAGGTACTGTCGTTTTTGAGCTTCCTTCCGTTTGATGTTGGTCTGTATGGGTTTCGAGGTCCTTATTGGTGATTGGCGTATTTTCAGGTTCGGAAGCATAATGTTCTTTTCCGTTAATATATAGACGATCATTTCGAATTATAGCGTGCTGTCCTTGCTGCCTTGCTGCTTGTAAGTTACGCTGTAATTCCCTCTTCTTTTTTAGGTCCGCGGGACTAAGGAATTCCGTGACGCTGAAACCTGCTTCCTTGAAGCAATCTTTATTTTCCAGTAGGTATTTTTTCATCCGTTTGTTTATGAGCTCTATTTTAACAGGTCTTGTTCGTCCTCTTTTTCCAATAAAAGTTATTTCTTCTATATATCCCGATATGTTTACATTCAATAAGTCGTAGACAATATTACTAATTCTAGCTATCACATCATTTTCGCTTTCCCAGTAATTTTCCGACAGACCATGCAAGACGAGTACCTTGTCGAATGTATCCTTTATTTTCTCGCTGTTTGGATTTTGATTGAGGTTTTGAATTTGTGAACGTAGGTTTTCATTTTCAGTTTGTAGAGCACAGCATTTCTCGTTCAGCTTTTCAATCGTGGAATTTATTTTTGAGATATCTCGTTTAAACTGCATTTGGTCTGTAGATATTTGATTGAAGTTTATTTGAAAATTTGACTTTATTTCAGATATTGCTTTTTCTATTTGGACTTGGAAGGATGCCTGCAACATAGGTATGAAGCTTTTGTTGTTTTCTTCTAAAATAATTTTAAATTTTTTTAGTGATATTTGCTCGTTATGGTCTTCAATAGAGGGTGTCGCTGCTATTTTACATTGGGTTGTTTGAGAATATTCATTTAGAGCAGAATCATTTAAAAGAGTATGTCCTTGTGGAGAGGTCATTGAGTCCTCGTCGCTCAACGTATCAGTTTTATTTTCGGATGACTGTCTTTTTCGTAAGGTGACATTCGTCTTTTCTGCCGTACCAGGCAAGATTGTACGGGATGGATGTGGCTGTGGATATAATTGTGTTCGAGCGGGAGTATTATTATTGTATCCCTTTGGCTCTTTAGAGCGACATTGTGGACATTTCCAGTTTGTTTTGCGTTCAGGAGTCATAACATTGTCGAAAATTTTTTCAGGAACTCTAACGCAATCCAGATCATAACTTTGGTTACACGATGAGCATGTTAAATATCTCTTCTCTGCTATTTCTTGACGGCATCCTGCACATATAAGCGCCATCGTGCGGCCTATTCCCGAACTCAGGTGCAGCAAGTAAAGGTTGGTGTAGTCAATAAGATATCGCGTATCGATCTTTGTTAGTAGTTCACCAGTGTGATGTCAGATGGCGCTGTTCTCAATAGTGGGTGTATCGATGAGTTGCAATTTTGATCTTTAGGTTATAAATGTATTTATTGTAATGTACCTTTATTAAGATCTAATTTCTCCATTGTTCATAGGTATTTCGGGCTATTTTCACATTTGTTAACAAAACTTATCACGTTAACAGGTTTATTTAGTAATGCACTTCACATCCGTCTGGTTATGTTTATTTGCTAATTTCAACGCACGTACTCCAAATTTCGAGCGGATAATACTGTTTTGGCTGAATTCCTATATGCACTACGCGATATAGCACTTTTTACTATTAGTAGTAATGGTCTTTATTTTTAATTAAATATTATTCACAGAGCTAATGTTTACATGGACACTAGCGCCCTCTCAATTCTTTCGATAGTTCTTTCTCATTGGTTGTTTGGTCCTCAGAGTTCATCAACTGTTAAGAGCCATGGCGCCTTGCACAGTAAAGCGGAAGATGTGCCTGATAGTGAAACCACATGTACAAAATCGCCAAAGCCACAAGAAAGTGCTTTAGACATGTTTGCCAGTCTACAAGAAAATGCTTTGGACTTGTCTACCAGACTACAAGGAGATGGTTCGGACTTGTCTCCCAGACTTGCAAACGGTTGGGACATGTCACCCAAACGGCAAGAAAATGGATTGGACATAAATGATGATAGCATAGAATCGGTAAGTGTAGCAGATTATTCAACTTTTTTACTATTCGGCTCCGAATGCAACGTTATCTTGTACCTAATATTGACTGACCGCTTTGTAGCGAATTATAGATGTAGCACTTACTACAAAATTGCTATGCACAGCGAATGTCTTAATTATCTGCTAGTTATAAGAGCTCATATTTCTTCGAGTAGACAAAGGGACATGAGACCCGTAAGGGTATATACACACCTCGTTTTTTAAACGCGCGCGATTTAAAAACGCGTCCACGGCGCGTTAAAAAAACGCTATGGATGTGTGGAATAACAGGATTACAACTGAAGTACTCTCGAAGTTATAAGGGTGAATATTTATTGGCTACTTTTTTTGATTAACTTATAGAGCGACACTGCGACTATTAGGTACTTGCAATAAAAAATGGTCGTGAGATATATAGCTAGAAAGAGAGAGACTACGATCCGGGTCAGCTTTCCTCGTCTTACTTCTCCACTTCGCTCAGTCCTCGACTTCTGTTTCGGATAACTTGCACTCTGTTATGTCATGTTCATATCTCTTAACACTACATCCTTCCATCTTGTTTTGGGTCTGCCCATGGATCTTCGACCGGATACGGAAAGCTGTAGTGCCAAGTTGCCAACATAGTTTGGTGGCCCACTTCAGCGGCCTGCGATGCGCTATATTCACTAAAATAAGTAATTTTCTCTCACGGTTTTCCTCAGAAGTCACCAGTCCTCGGATGCAGCCAGAGAAATGCCTCCGTCAGTCGAGTGCCAGTTAGACGCAGAACTGTTAGTAAAGTCAGGGGACTAGGGGACAAATGTCCCGCGACACGTGTACTCAGCGACATATTGGGTTAAGCGCAACTTTGCCAGACTTCGCCCGTGCGTGACATGTGGAATTGGTTACTTGACAATTGGTTATTACACGGTTTTCTGAGTAGATCAAATGTTTTTATGGGACTAGCTAATAGAGCTCGTAATAAGACAAAAAGATACCGTCAAAGGCTGACCCTCGCTGGCGAGTACTATGACGTCACAACATTATCTTCGTACTAACTGTGGTACGGCAAATCACATTACTGCATTAATCTGCCATGCACTTTGGTTCTAGTACAAGTATTTTTCAATTAAGTGTAAGTATTATCTATGAATTTAATCTTTGCCGATAGAAAAAATATTACATATTTTTTAACTTGAATGATCTTTATCTTTATATTATTTTAATTGTTTTGTTTTACCACTATAGTGAAATCATATGATGGATTACTATCATAGCAAGGCTACGTTATAAATTTTAACACGAGGAAACCCAATTATGAAATCGTGCGGGCGAACGTGGCGCATTGTTGCCAAGCATGGCGAAGTTGCGGAAGTTGCTTGGTTTCGTCTCAGGTCGCTGGCGACGCTGTCGATACGGGTCGTGGGGAATTTGTTCTCTCTAGTGAATCATTGGCTCAATGCAACATTCATACTAAATACTCTTAAAGCTGGTGGTGGTTTGGTGGTAACTACTAACTACTAGAGATGCGCCGAATATTCGGTTACTATTCGGTATTCGGCCGAATTTGTTCGGTTCAGCTGCCGCATATTTGCCGAACAATTTTAAAAGGTTTTTGTTATAAGCTTTAATAGTTAACAAAAAATTTACCATTGAATAGACTAATTCAATGGTGAAATTTTTGTTAATTATCAAAGCAAAATATAAGTCTGTTTTGAAACAACGTATGATGGTGAATACCGAATATTCGGTTTGACAACACTTGGACCGAATATTCGGCCGAATGTTCGCGCGCATCTCTAGTAACTAATTTTTCCGGCCTATTTTGATACTAAGGCCTTTAGCTACCGAGAACTACAGTTTTTTGAACTAAACTTCCTCATTTTTCACCTACCTGATTTACAATATTTATATGTGAAGTAAAGGTGATGGTCTCTAGACAACTCTAATAATTAACTGGAGCGGTTTAGCGAGCATTCTAGCGAAACTACATTACATTCACTTCGATCTTTTTGCTCAGCCATTCAATTCATTTTCATTATTGTTATAGTTTATGATACCTATGCGCTGCGCAGTAGTTTATTTTCGGGTTATGTCCGAGGCGAGGCGACGGACATGACGGAGATTTTACGCCGTTGTTCATTATTAAAATTGGCTGCAAACGCTGTCGTCCACTAGAATCACCTAGCCAGATCCCCAGGGGAAGAAAACGGTTAGTTTGTTAGGTGAACTGCGACCCTACAGCGCGCGAGCCGAGCGAGCGAAGCGAGCGTGACGCGGCAGCGTCCGGCGAAGCTCCATTACTGAATATTATATTTTTTTCCTAGTTGAATATAAAATAATTTCCACTAGGTTCCCCTGGGTGCCAATTTCAATAATTATGTATTTTACTTATATCTATTTTTAAATTGTGTGGTTGATTACCTTGAAACGGTATGATATGTATTCTGTATTACATAAAATGGAATGTATTATACGCATACCATGGAAAAAGCGTCGGAGCGTTACGAACAGGCAAAATAAAATAGTATCCAAAGTGGCCAGCTTTATTTTAAGCTTTATACTTACAATCAAACAAACACAGAATGCGTCCTGTTTGCCTACTACACATACACACAATCGTGACTCCGTGCAAACCACATTTCATAAAGCTAGGTACACATTTTGACTCTACCATCTCTATACATCCTGGAAATCGCCACTGTGCATCGCACAATTCATCTGTGTGTTAGACAAGAAAGACCGATATGACAGATCAATCCTTATTTACAACAAATTACCATCAAATATCCTACTAAACTATAGTCTATTTTTTTATTCCGTAGACTTAAATGACATTTCATGTATTGCTAGTTTTTTACGTCTTATAAATAGTGATGTGCTACAACCGGTACTAACCGAAAATAAACGATTGGGAGACTTATATTTGTTGATGAAGCGTCTGTAACACAATGAATGGATAATCCGTGACGTGCTAAAAACGAGAGAACACGCACTGAAAACATCCGATCACTATACGAGTAAAATAACGAATATAATATGTAACCAAATACGTAAACCAAAATGGCGTCGCGTCAGGTCGGCGATACGTCAATGTCATTTTAAATGTTTGAGTACATATAAATTTTATTTATTGTTTATTTAGTGTCATTTTGTGAGTAGATTTTATTTATTGTTTATTTTGAATCCAAAATTAATTCACGATTTTATCGGTTATTCACAAACCGATATCAAAGATCAACACTGTTTGTATATAGCTGGTCACATTATTTCTACGTTTGACATTTGTGGTTGTCATTTTAGTCTACGGAATAAAAAAACAGACTAAACTAATATTATAAATGCGAAAGTTTGGATGTTGACTCGATCATGCTTTAACGGCTCCGCGGATTTGGATGAAATTTTGCACGAAGATAGTTTATAACTTGGATTAAAATATAGGATAGTTTTTATACCGGGTCCACGCAGACGAAGTCGCGGGCGGAAGCTAGTAAGGAATAAATCTTTCATCAGCAAAATAAAAACATCTCTGGATAAACAAGTGAATTCCAAAGATTTTTCAAAAAACCATACTGCTGTTTAAATTATTTCAGCATATGTCACTGCCACGATTAAGAGGAAGCCAACGACACCTCATATGTCGAAATCCATCAAACTGTTTAGGCTGCAGGGCGTGCCAATAAATATGCCACATACATACATACATACAAGCGCTCGAAAAACATAACCCTCCTCTCCTTCGGGCAGTCGGGTAAAAAGAATACTATTCTGTCCCGGAATTCGTGATGGATAACAAACAATAATATAATATCATAACATGAAAATACTATAGGTTTTGTTATGTACAGTCAGCGTCATATATAGTAGCAGCCGAGGTAGCCAAATATTTCGGTACAGTCACGTCTATAAACATGTATACGATTTCCACAACATACTTTGACATACGTCCCTAAACGTGTACATGTTTATAGACATGACTGTACACGTCTTTGTTACTGTAATGCTTAGGCTACACACATCGCGATAGAATTATCGCGATAAAACTTCGTATTCGGCCTACGGCGAATGTGCATGGCCGCACTGAAATGCCGCAGAGTTTATCGCGAACATGGACGAAGCTGTCGCTCTGTATTTTATGGCGCTCAAAAATTATTTTTGGCTTTGAATAAAATAAAAAATAGAAAAAAAGACAAGGAAAGGCGGCAATGGAAGATTACTATTCATCGAGCAAGAACTAGGTAATTATTTACGCACGATGAAGTTGAGCCGACTGTAGTGTGGCCGCGCAAGCGAAGTTCATCGCGATAAAAGCCTTTGATGTGCGCAAATTTACCGACAGCGGGGCGAAGTGCGTAAGTATTCGCGAATATTCGGCTACATACATCGCGATAATGCGAATATTCGCGTTATCGCGATGTGTGTAGCCTAAGCATAATAAAAGGGTGTGTTACGAAATATTTGGGTACTCGGGCTGCTGTTAACTATATGACGCTGCACCTAATGAAATAAGGGTACCTAATTGATTCCTATTAGCGTTTATAGAAATTAGTTTTTGAGAACTATTGCTGTTCCATGAGACACTTTTATCTTGTAACATCTTTGTAATAAAAAGACATAGTTTGCGGCTGGTCCAAGCAACTGGAGACCCCAGAGGCTCTAGTATAAGTTTTACCGAAACAAAACTTTACGATCGCGTTTGCGTTTTACCCTCAATTTGTATGGGATTCGACAGCTAAACGCAAACGCGGTCGTAACGTTTTGTTTCGGTAAAACTTATACTAGAGCCTCAGAGCTGGCGCTTACCTCTCGCAACGAATTTCCATTGCGATTCAGAGAGGTAATGGTGCCAGCGTAATGGAGTCCATGCCCCAGTCTGACCTCCTAGAGGCGGTATTCTTTTTATAACTTCCCGTTTTATAATTTTAATTTTTAGTTAGACCCAAATGTTTTTTTTATTATTGTTATTATCTTGTATTTATGCCTAAGCTAGCTTTAATTTTTATTGGATATTTACTGTTATTATTATTATTAGTTATCAATATTACACATGTACATTAATGTATGAAGAATATATACTTGTTTGCAGTAAACGATATTACCTATTATTATTATTAGTAGAGTGCGTGAGCATAGTGCTTACCTCGATCGGCATTGTTAAAACCGGCCTCAATCCTCAATAGGTAGTTCGTAATGCTCCGTCTCTTTCCTTTTCTGAGATAGTATATTTAGTTTTAACATAAGCTTTCATTTTATATGCCACACGTGGTAAGCGTTGAATGGTTAGGTCGTAATTTGCATCCGTAACGCAGATGCGATATCAGGATTTGGCTTGTACCTTTAAACCAGTTAATCTCCGCCCCTGCTTAAAAATAACGCGAGACGTTCGAACGATTACAACCCCAATGTGCGATTCTCACCGACCGGGCCGGGCCGGAGCATTTTACAACTTGCCAGAAGAATTGAAGCATTAATACATTAACGTTGAAGACGTTATATTTCAAATTTGAATGGATTTGCGGTTGGTCGGCACCTCGCGGGCGTGCTCGGCTGTCGTCGCGTCTGACCGGCTCCGTCCGGCTTAACCCTCTGCACTCTATTAACATTTTCGCAGCCGGACTTTAAATGGAACAATACACCAGGGACCGGCAGAACTCGCTAGGCGTGTAGGTTCATACTACTGCGCCTAGCGGGCTGAGCCGGCATCTGAGCAAACATTACGAGTGCCTACCAGGCGGGTTCTTGGTTGCGAACGTGTTAAATGCCCCTGAGTGTACATATAATTTATGAACTCGAGTGTACTCAATCAGTATAATAGGTGTTAATATCCCTTATTCCATGTTTACATTGATTGTGATAATTTTATTTTTAAACCTCAGGCATCATCTGTACAATGGCGCAGCCGAGGAAAAACCTCCATCGGCCATGCTAGTAGCAGTCGGGCTATCGACACGCACATTTCTTGCGATTCACCGTTAAACTTAGCTTGGGTAAGCATTAGAAGGAATTTAGTCTTAGTACAGTCATCGGTAAAAGATGCTACGCGGGTCTTGTGCTCAAAATGACCTATAGACCAAGCACTTAATTTTCATTAGTATGGAAAAAATGGAAATTTGGAAATAATTCATAACAGCAGCATTTTTGTGTATAACTGATATATTATCATTTTAGTAATTACGTAGACTCAAAATCCACCAAAATATTAGTCATCAAAAAATCGATTTTTAACCAATTCCTGAAAAAAGAGGAAAAATATTAATAGATATTTTAATTTTTGTTTTGGTTAATTTACAGCTCTTCAAGAATAATAAGTAAATCACACAAAAACATAATGGATGTGTCGTTTATTTTTATATATTTACTTCCCGATGGAAATTTTGGTGGTTTCTTGGATAGGGCATCTTAGAATAACATTTGAAAATTAAACAAACAAAAAAAACTATATATAAATTAATGTTTGAAAAAAACGTAATTTTCCTGAGGTACTACACACAACTCCAATGTCAAGAGTATAAGGACTGTCTAGATTATTCTCATTTTGCGTAGCGACTTCTGCTGCTGAGTCTAGCAGTACATACATACATACATATACTCACGCCCGTATCCCATTGGGGTAGGCAGAGACTAAGGAACGCCGAATACTACGGTCCTTACATACTTCTTTCGCTTCGATCACATCCATACATCTCCTCATACAGGCTCGTCGGTTGCGGGTACTCCTGACCTGGCCTTTTAACATATTGCTGAAATTGGGTCATGATACCCTCGGCTAGGCCGCCCCCCTACCGACGTTTCCATCCATCTCCTGGACGTAAATCCTCTTAGTCAATCTACTTTCACACATCCTCTTAACATGCCCAAACCACCGAAGCGTACCTTTCTCAATCCTAGTCACTACATCGTCTTCTATTCCACATTTTTCTCTTATTACACAATTTTTTATTCGATCATTCAAACGAGCTCCACACATACTTCTTAACGCTATCATTTCACCTGCATTCAGTCTACTCTCATGCCTTTTCTGAAATACCCAAGTCTCACTTCCATACATCAGTGTAGGAACAAGCACTTCTCTGTGAACCGCGAGTCGAGCCTCCTTTGTTATATTTTGGCTGCTCACAAACGCGTGCAATGCTCCATTCACCTGATTTCTCGCTTTCACTCTTCTTTCAATGTCACCATCACACTTTCCGTCTCTCGTAAATAAATAACCCAAGTACACAAATTCATTTACTTGCTCCACTCTCTCACTGTCAATCAGAATATTGCACACAGTCACACGTTCTTCTTTCTCAAATACCATCACTTTTGTCTTACTCACATTGACTTTCATACCCTTCCGCTTCAGCGAGTCATCCATACAAGTCACCATCTCTTGCAGCTCCTTCTCTGATGACGCAATGAGCACCTGGTCATCAGCGTAAAGGAGGCATTTGACCAGTAACTCACCCATTTTTAAACCACTTTCACTCTCTTTCAAAGGCATCAAACAACTGTCCATAAATAAGTTAAACAACCATGGCGAGGCCACACAACCTTGTCTAACACCTCTTTGGATGCTAAACCAGTCTGTGTAGCCACCATTGATCCTTACGCATGCTCTAGATCCCTCGTAGAGGGATTTTAATGCCTGAATCAATTGGTTGTTTACCCCATACATGGACAGAGTTGACCACAAAACATCCCTCACCACTCTGTCATAGGCTTTCTCTAAATCGACAAACGCACAATACACCTGGTTTTTGGCCAAACATTTTTCGGTGATGCATCGTAAAGAGAAAACCTGATCCACGCACCCCATCCCGTTTCTGAACCCTGCTTGCACATCCCACATTTTACTCTCAGTCTCTTTCACTACCCTTTCTATCAGTATATTTGCATACATTTTCCCAACCACACTGAGAAGACTGATGCCACGATAGTTTTTGCAATCCTGCCGCGAACCCTTTCCCTTGTAAATTGGAACAATGACAGCTTTAGTCCAATCGTCCGGCACCTTGCCATATCTCCAACACAAGTTAAAGAGTCGGTGCAGCAGGGTTGCAACGACTCCGCCACCACTCCGAATCATCTCAGCAGTTACCCTATCATACCCTGCCACCTTACCCGACTTCATACTTTTTACCGCATCCACAATTTCTGTCATGCTTATCTCCCTTTCATCACCTTCAAGGCCGGGAGTCACCTCAGAGTTCCGTAACTCTACCGTGTCTCTCTCCTCTCTTTCAAACAAGCCTTCAAAATATTCTTTCCATCTTCTCAGTACGTTTTGCTCCCCTTTCACTATACTTCCAGTCTCATCTCTAATTATTCCAAGCTCTGATACTGTTGTTGAGCCTCTAGCCGCTTTTACAGCTTTCCAGAACAATTTTCTGCTGGTTTTGAAATCTTTAGAGAATCTTTTATCCATCTTCTCTTGCAAATCATCTTTCTTTCTCAAGATCACACTTTTTACCTTTTGCTTCAATTGCCCATACAAACGTTTTACTTCTTCTTTCTTCTCCTTTAAATCCGTCCTTGCATTACTCTGGAGATTTCCAATGGCTACTAAATCAAGCCAAGCTTTCTTCTTCTCGTTCAGTAGCAGTAGACGAGGATTATTCAAACTGCCAAAAATGCCAAATACCCGGGGAGAGAAATATTTTTTCCTTATAATTTTGCATAGCAGAAGCCTTACTGAGCTTACAATGGGACTAGGTCGATTTGTGTAAGATTGTAACCATATATTTATTCATTTTAAATCCTTGGTCACGTGAGGGGCGCCGGTGAGGTGTTCGCCTAGGGCGTTCATGAACGAAAAAAGCTATGGAAAGCGAGCTCCTTACAAATTTCTACACAAACACGTGTCTTAAACCCGATATGCACGAGTTCCAACTAAACGGCTGCCTGGCATCCTTTTGACACCCCGCCCCTAACCCCGCATAATGGGAATGTCACCCATTCTGTGGCACCATTTTGGGGCGCTATTTATACTTCTATGGTATTTTCGTTCGCTATTAGTACCAGTGTATGGGCCGTCGACGCCAAAGATATGTACACATTTTTCGCCTTATCACACGGTGGTTTAAGTGTAAACTTGATTGACCGGACGTGTGGGAAGAGCGACGCGGAAACTCACTGTGAAGCTTACAGCCCTGGGTTCAAATCCCGACAAGGGCATCACACAAATACTTATATTTGCGTGATGCTGATGAGCATGAATTTGTTTCCGATTCTTGGATGTTTTTAGCAAAGTGTGTTTATGAACACTTTATTATACAAAAACATCCACCATAGTGAGCTCAATAAGGCTTGTGATTTAATTCTTGATAACATTTCAACTCCATAATGTTTTGCGTCTGCGTTTTTCTGTCGTGAGTTTTTACCAATAATGTGGCTACGGAACCTTAAGATACGTATGACATGTCTGTGATATTGAAGTAAGGTTTAATTTGGCACGGGTTGTTATATTTTTTTTACTATACTAGTTCCTTGGTTTGTCTATGTTTTATCGATATAACCAACTTAGCAAAACTAAATTAAAATATACTATTCCTTTTAGGATTCATCATTGAAAGAAAACTGTCAACTCCAAGCAAATGCTCCTAACTTCCGGCCAGAGATACCAGACTTCACCCAGATACCAGTCGATATTGAGATATTCCCTCCCACCATACAGAAAGAACTTAGCTCGACCTTACTAGCATTGTTCCCCAAAGGGCCTCCACCTCCGCCTCCCGTGAGGCCGATGAGGAGGCCCAAGAAAGGCGACAAGCCATACATAGTAGGTTGCAAGAAACGGGCTAGAGTTCCGTCGCCTAAGTCCCTGACGGTGTTCCAAGGAGACGCTTATGGTATCACCATTAATACCAACTACCAAGAAGACGAAGAGCAATGCCCGTCTCCCAAGCGAGGCCGCCGGGGGCCCAAGGGTTCTGGAAACTTATCCAAATCCCGTTTTAATCCCCAAAGCAACGAGATTGCTGAAAGGTTAAAACTGTATGAGAAAATCGATAGATTGGTGCGAAGAACTCCCAAGGAGCAGCCAGTGAGTTACGTGACTAGACCGCGCTCGTTCAGCCCCTTGCCAAGCACGTCCACTGACAGAGAAACCATTATGAAAAATGATAAACACTTCAGTGAAAGTTTGAGCAATGATTACTATATCGATGACGATGAGGAACTGCCCGAGGTTTTGTGGGACACAAGAAATTATAAAAAGGAAAAAGACCCCATAGACTCACCGTTACTCATCGATAAAGACAAACAGGATGATAAGAAATGTTACACTGATAATGTGTTGACAGAAATTAATGAAGATATGAATAACAACAATAATGTTAATGATGATTTCAGTGAAATCCAATTTGATAAATACATGCCAAAGGAAATGATTGTCTACTATTCTGACGGGGATGATGTTAAACCCGAACGGGAGCCAGAAGTGGTTACCACCATCGATTTAAAAGATGTCCATTCTGCGCCCTCAAGAGTTCTTTGCCCAACAACATCCACTGATGTTATCTGTGTCGACGAGGTGTTCAGTCCCAGTAATGGAAACGTGAACCCCGTCTCAACCGCCAACGCAGCGACATCATTGCTACGGCCGAGCAATAAAAATGCACCATCTACTGAAACTAGACTGTCCGATCTAGTCATAGAAGTCCCAGACGATTTAGAGCCTATAAATACGACGTGTCAAGCCTCCACAAGTCGGCTACCCATTTGGAACGAAGACGTCCAATTCGTTTCCGAAGACAGGACAAACGAGCGACTTCCATGTAACGTTCCAGATGTTCAGTTCATATCGCAAGGCCCATCCAGTAGCGATAGAATTACGAGGGTGCCACCAGATTTCAATAATATCACAATGCAGCTCCTTTTAGAGCTGTCCGAGTCTATGGAAAGGCGGAAATCGCGGAGCCAACTTAGGAAGAAATCTAAAAGGCAGAAGTCGAAAGAAGAAAATCCGGGGATACCTGTCGTTAATAATGAGAACGCTGCGCCTTCTGTGAATCAAGCTTTGGTCAATAACAGCACGAGTCAACCAGCGTCTACAACTTCGCCAGCTAAAAGGGTAGGCGAATGCCCTATATGCCTCGAAAACTTGCCAACAGGCTCGATCGCTTCGACCAATTGCGGTCACGTGTTCTGTCTGGAGTGCATCAAACAGTCGTTGAAGGCCAGCGGTAAGAAGTGTCCAACGTGCCGGAAGCAACTCAGAGGTGTCGGTTATCACCAAGTGTTTTTGTGAACGATCATAGAACATCCTCCGGTTGGTCGAGCATTCCAGTAGCTGATATTGCATTTCTTGTTACAGTTGTTACCACTAAGCGGCTTAGGTCTATTTTTATATGTGAGCTCGTTAACTTGTACAATTGGTGATGTGCTTGGAAGGCCACGGCTTCGACTTTTATCTCATGGTATGCAAGTAAGTCAGTTCACCTCAGCCATTCCGTGCGGCCAAATTTGTACGCGGCTACGCACACCGCAGTGGAATTGTGCAAGTTATATTACGTGATACGTCTTCGCATTGTGTATACTTATAATAACTTCGATGTGATGTCAGTGTGTTTCATGCACAGATTTGTTTTATATATACGTGGTTGTTATACTGACTGCATTTAAAGTGCTAAACCTTTGCATAAGTGCGGATGACCGGATATTTATGTACCGTTCGGAGTGAACAATTGCCAAAAAAGTAATTTATTTTAGCGGCCTCTTGTACCCTGGTTGAACTGTAGATAACTCCATGAGAATAAAACAAGGTATATCAGTCCCGCCATGTATCCGACTGTGCAAAGAATTAAGAGGTTAAAAAGCAAGAGACAAAGACGAAAGACAATTTGTAGTTCAACGTGAATATTTTTTGAAAGCACGTACGCCACCCTGACAGCCCCCCATTTATAAGATGCTGATGGCGTAGGTCATATGCACTGACGTCAAAAGCCATCACTGGAATGACTTGCCTTGTTTCATTCTACCATGGAATGGATAACTTAAGTTTTTCACGTATATATTAGTAATGTCTTCTACTCTCTCTGGCGTTCAAGATGTTTCCAAATAACGTCATATGTTAAATCTTGTGTCTGTGTATCACTGAATACTCTCATATATATGTGGTTTTAGAAGGTAGAAGGGTGTACCTGTAAGTACCTCTCCGTGTAAATATCGTATATTTGTATTCAAGAATACAGTGTATTTTGCATATTTGTCTGTCTGGCGCATCTTCCCATATCCTACATAATAATATACGATATGAAAGTACAGAATATACGATATGAAAGTATAAATTCTTAAATTTTTAAGAAACCTTTCATAAGGACAACTCGCATAATGGTCATGATTTTCTATTATAATTCTTAGTTATTATTTTTATTTCGTATTTACGATTATTTTTTCAATTATTTGTTTGTGGAGCATTCCACAATTGTTTATAGAAATTGATAAAAAGATTAAACGCAATAAAACGTCGATGACGACAGCTAGTTTATAAAGATATGCCATTATTTCTCATTATTTGTATCTATATACATATAAATATATATATCTATCTATCCATGAGAGGAGACCTGTGTCCAGGAGTTGAATTTTTTTTGTATCTTATTTCACGTATGCAACATTCAAATATGTTTGTAGTACGGCTCGTGGGTTTGGACAGTTTATATTACGTTGCTGTCGCATATACGGCCAGGTAGTGAGACCACTGGTTAAAGTAAGTCAGTTTAAGTAGTCCGAGGGTACGAATGGATGGTGCATTTGACGATTAACGGTCTGTATTTGTAAGCTGGTGCAACCCGCTCTTAAGAGTCCGCAGTAAGCTCGGCCGAATTTCACCTTCCGATACAAACGGAGTTTCTTTCTCATTTTAAAACTACGTGTTGGATTGTAACGAAACTTTGCATATACAACATGAGGTATATCTAGGTCTGTAATTAGTTTATATGGGTCCAGTTTAAAACAAACTAAATATAGCAAAAAACATTTTTATGAAAAACGTAAATTCGCTGTATTTTTTTTACTATGGTATCTGAAGCTACATAAACTAATAGACTTGTATATACCTTAACTTATTCTAAGTACAAAGTTTCAGAGCAAACGAGCTAGTCGTTTCAAAATGAGAGCATAACTACGTTTGTACGGAGAATCGAGCTTACTGCGGACTCTTAATCTACCAGAGCTGACGCGAAATGAAAACGAACGTTATTCGTGTATCTCCGTCTCTGTCGCTCTTATATACAAGTGCGACAGAGAGGAAGATATACGAACGGAGTTCGTTTTTGTTTCGCAATCGGGCTTCCTTTTAAAATGCCACGTCAGTCGTTGAGAATTCAAATATATTCCATTTATATGTGGCTTAAATTTCACTGTCCATTTTTGAGTGCAGATACTTTTCATTTGGTACGGCAATAGGCATGATGACAGTAATTGAAAATCACTAAAATATAGTATTTTCTTAGTGAAATTTTAATCATAGAATTCGAAATATGCTCATATTTTTTATTAAGTAAGAGATTATTGTTTATTTTGATAGAATTAAACCGAAAATTACGGACGCCCGCCATGATATCTTAAACACCAATCAGAGCGGATGACGTCGCACTTGTATAAACAAATACCCATAACGGCCATTACCACAGATTACAGAGTAAACTTACGTACTGAATTAATAGTAAGACAGGGATAGAACCATGTTATCTGACAGGTCTTCATATGTCATTGTCTCCGCTTTCTCGCTCGCACGGCCGCGCAAGACTTGGAGCATCTAGGTAGCAAAAAGGTTTGCGTTCTGTTTATACAATCGTGACGTCACTCGGGGCGCCATGACACTGACAAGCGTTTTAGCGCCAGTTTGAAAGTTAAAAACAAAAATGCATTTTTTTCCTACTTAACTCTTATATTCTCTTGAAAAATCTTATTCGTTGTTCATAATAAATGTTTCTAAACATTATGGAACAGTTTTCCAAAATGTGTCATCATGCCTATTAGACCTCTTTAATATAATACCGCCATCTATAAACTCAATGAGCAAGCTACTTATTGAATGTGTTGAGCAGAGGTATAAGTACCTAGGTATTATAATAGTCTTTGCGTGTAGTACGTTCGTATGTCAATCATTAACAACTTAAAATCCCTCGACATTTTCAAAGTTCAATATCTTACTAGGACACAGGACTGCCGCAACTCGAAATCATTATTCAAAATACTCAACGAATATTATATGTATTTCAGCCTCCTATGCGTTTGACCTTTCCATCAATCTTTATTTCTTATTGTTTTTTATTTCGTTTTGTTAATGATGCAAATATTTATTTACTGATTAAGTTTTTTTGAGTGTTAATATTGTAGTATTTGAATGGATACATACTGATGTGTGGTAAACATGTTGCTTAAATAATTGTAATCAACTAGGTAGCCTGCTCGCTTAGCAAAGTCAAGTGACTATCAATTTCTAAAAATGTTTGTAACTGCAATTTATTGTGATCAACCTAGCTAGCCTGCACTGTTAACACAGTCAAGTGGCTGTCCATCTCTTTCTAATTGGAACACTTAAGAAAAGACTGATAGTCTATCTCCCTGCAAGACCGCGCTGTTTGTGCCAACCGTGCTGCCGCGTTTATTAGCCTCTCGCTCTTACTAATTGCTAGAAAGGGACGGATATTTTATGTCCTACGTAAACGCGGTCATGCTAGGCTAGGCAGATGATTATAAATTGTTGTTATTCTGTTCCCGGTAAGAAGACAACAGTGGCTTGTTATTAGATAAAACTAATATAAATTCGACTCGTATCACGATACGGATCCCCACCATGGAATGGGTTAAAGCGGCCTTTAGACCTAGCTAAATGCGGTGCCCTAACTGCGAGAGAGGAGATAAACCATCTCGCTCTAATCAGTTAGTGAGTGCAGTTAGTGCACTGCATTTAGCCAGGTCTAAAGGCCGCTTTACCAATATAAGAAAAAACACGTGTTTAGTGGATCCCAAATCATAGTTTCAAAAGAGTGACCCAGGAAACGTTACATTAGCAACGAGCAACAAAAAAAATGTTGAATTCCCCATTTCATAAAAGTAACGGGCCCTGCAAGATCTCATTTCATCTGCCACGTTGATTAGACTGTCGGTTTTTCTGCGTTAAATATTTTCGTCGTGGTTTTGGAATTTACGTGCTAAATCCCTTAATGCAAATATTCATCGTATGATTGAACATTTTGAAATAATTTACTTGTGACAAATTACATTTATTGTTACAATATCAGTTTCGGATAAGTACTCTTGCTATTAAACAATAGAACAATCTGAAATCTGAATCTGAAAATCTGAATATGAAAAATCATTTGCCATCTGTCTTGCCCTATACCTTAGTCTAATTACATTGTGTAGCGGCCTTATGGTTCCAAATTTATCTTTCGGTCCTTATTGGTGTTTTTAGAATTGTATTTACTTGATTGTTCTTCAACTGATTACTGAATCAGTGTAAGCATTATCGCCCAAGCATCCGACCAGAGGCGCTACCGGTGGCCAGATTTCAAGAGATAGTTGTCTAAAATCCCTGCCACCAAAGAATTACCAAGATGGCGGGGTTCGCGCAGGATCACTAGTGCACATGCTGAGATATTAAGCACGTGATCTCCTGCCGTCTCGTGTCAATGGTTCACTTTGCCAACGAAGTGTTTCATCATTGTTTTTCAAAGTAAATTACGAAGAATTGTCGCTATTTTCGGATACCCTTTATAGAAATAAGAGCTCGATGCGGACAATTTATTCTATTGATACCACATGTCACGTTAATCGATCGATGGGCGAAGCGACGCTACTCAAGCGACATGGGCAGGACTGCCAAGCAAGGTCACAGAAAATGTCGCATAAAGTGACCTTGATTGGGTTGACCTCCGTGCTTCCAACACGTATCCACACGGGCCGAATCACGCTGCGCCGACATCGGCTCGTGTAGCGTCTCCTATAGATGCGACGTCGAACGACTATCGTTCCGTTTGGTAATACACTTATTGTTAACCAGTATTTAGAAGAAATACATAGAAGTAGTTTACCTTTCACAACAATAAAGAACCCGCCATTATTTTTTACTAAGTAGCTTTAATTTAATTTAATTTTAGTGAAGCCACGAGTACCTACCTAATAAACCTAAGATATATTTTAATTCTATTATAATAATTACCGATAAAACGAACATTACAATGATTACATAGAAACGTAATAAATGGGATTAAAAGTATAATATTTTCTATGATTTATCTTATCTTCTAGTAATAAACATTAAGAACTCCCCATCGGCACACCAACCTCTCCAAGGTTTTGCCTAGATGGGCATTGTAATGATAATCCATTGTTTTTGTCTTAATCAATAAATAAAAAAATAACTAGCTCACCTAAACAACATAAGTATTGATTAGTGTCATTCGTTCTTAAGCCTCATTTACACTCCTGTAAAACTCGCATGCAAGTTTCATTATATATTTACTTACCGTTACCAAGGTAAAATCTAATGAGTTCAATCGATCTACCAAATCCCACAATGTATCTTACATGTGTGTAAATGGGCCTTTAACACCAGCACAGCTATCACGGGACGGTCCGCGAGCTGTGTCTCTTTCTAATTAGAGCGCTTAGAAAGAGAAGGATAGTTTGTCGCCGCGCCGCAATGGCCGCTGTCTGCAGAAATGACGCCACGACAAGAAAATATACCCCTACCACTAACTACCTACCTACTTTTATAAACCACGCTCCTGTCTAGAAGACACGTTTATACATGCCGTGCACGAGAAAATGATATGCAGCACTCTTTGGAAATGACTCCTTGGGGGCCTAGACAAGGTTACAATCAACAAGCGGTAACGACATGACAGCTGTTAACGAAAAGTGTTTCGTCGGCATCTGTCATTCCCATACATTTTATTACTTTCTATTGGCGTTAGCGCTTGTCGATTGTAACCTTGTCTACGGCCCCTGTTATGTACGATTCCCAACGAACGGGCCGGGTGGCATGGCGCCGCATCGCAACGGATTCATCAGCAGTTGAGCACCCGGCGACCGATCGCGTTTTAATAGAGTGCAGTAGGCAATAGCCAGACGGAGCCGGTCAGATGCGACTACATTATCCGATGCGAGTACTTATTATTGCAAATATTTCTTTTAGTTTCACATCCAGTCTGAATTAAGCTACGCGAGCGAAATCGGCAGGACTGCCAAACAAGGTCACAGAAAATCTAGTATGGAAAAACCTTGATTTGGCTGACCGTCATGTTTCCGACAGCGAACGAAAAAAACCATAGAAGTATCGCCGCAGAATGTGTACCATTGCCATTATGCGGGGACGGGGGGCGGTGTGTCAAACACACATTAGGTTAGGTTCTATTACATGCATGCATTGAATTAGGCGGTTATCATCATGTAGGGCACATGTTTATATCACGTTTTGCCTATGTGGCACAAAACGTACAAGCCGCCAGGCGCGGAGTGCGCGGCTCGCACTAGTTGTTCCCCGCCTCTCGACTTGTCCGGTTTAGTCCATTATTCCACATAGTAAATAAGTAAATTCACTCTTGAGTAAGGAAGTGTGACCTTCAGAATTTAAGTGTAAATTCATAGAACAACTTGTGAAACTTTTAATAAACATTATTTTTAACCACATCAGTGACTTTCCTTCTGATACAAAAATTAACAAGTTAAACACCAAGAACTTGTACAGTGGTGACCCCGACCGAAGAACGCAGTGACTTATAAATACCAGTGGTGTGTGCGAACAATTTTTAGCTACAAAGAAACTTTGACCGTGTTTCATTATTCTGCGCAGCGGGGGCAACTCAAAGGGATTAACCGGACAAGTCAATTTTAAAGGCATTAGAATAAAGATGCCAAACGATGGAGCCGGACCGTCCACCGTTGATGGGATACCACAGCCGCAGGCACCGGGGGGCGCGCCGGCGTCATTGGATCAAAGGAGATCGGACGAGCAGCTGGACCTGGCAGCAGTATCGGTAGCATCCAGATTACCAGAGTTCTGGGCGGACCAGCCAAGGCATTGGTTTATACAAGTGGAAGCTATTTTAAACCCACAACACTTAAGAGATCAAGCTAAATACGACCTTGTATTAGGTAAATTGACAAAGAGCGCAATTGGGCAAATTACCGATCTATTGCTGCAACCACCGAGTACGGGCAAGTATGAGGCGCTCAAAGAGAAATTGCTAGTGATTTACGAAGATTCTGTGAAGGCCCAGTTACAAAAGCTCCTCAGTGACATGGAGCTCGGTGAACAGAAACCATCACATCTGTTGAGGAAAATGCGTGACCTCGCCAGGGGCAAGGTGCCCGATCAGACGCTTTGCATATTGTGGCAGAACCATTTACCACAGGCGGCGAGAGCTGCAGTGGCTGTCGCAGATAGCCAGAATTTGGACAGTTTGGCGGCCATTGCCGACAAGGTACTGGAGGCAGTACGCCCAACACCTCACGTGGCGGAAGTGCAGGCCACATCTTCGCGCGGCAGGAGTACATCACCAGGAGATATTGCAGCCATATTAGCCAGTATCGAGAAGATGAATACCAGAGTGACAGGATTGGAACAGCGGGAAAAGCAGACCGACTGTCATCGGTGTCAGCAACGAGGAAGATCAAGTTCGAGAGGCAACCGGTATCGTTCCACATCACGATCGCGAGGAAGGAGCAACACCAGGAGAACGCCTGAAAGCGCTGATTGGCTCTGTTCATACCATTACAGATATAGAGAGAAGGCGCAACGTTGTGTACCACCATGCGCGTGGAAGAACAGGTCTTCGGAAAACTAGAAGGAGTACAAGAAGTGGCGGAAGCTTGTACTGTCACGCCGTCGCACCGCCTATCAGTGACAGACTCAAGGTCAGGTATGCGTTTCCTGATTGACACTGGCGCTAATGTCTCTGTACTTCCGGTAAGGAATAAGTTTTCAATTGGTGAAAGTTCAGATTACAAATTGTACGCAGCTAATGGTTCTGAAATTAAAACTTACGGTACCAAGACGTTAGAACTTAACCTCGGTTTAAGGAGAGCATATCGGTGGTCGTTTATTATAGCTGATGTAAAACAACCAATTCTGGGTGCAGATTTTCTGACACGATATGGCCTTCTTGTAGACCTTAAGTCAAAAAAATTGATAGATAATGTGACTAATTTAAATGTAATTGCCTCAATAGTAGATTGTGAGAACCCATCAATTAAAACTGTAGATGAGAACCATCCTTTTCATGCATTGTTAAGTAAGTACCCGGAAATTACCAAGCCAGTTTCCTTTAGAGAACCGCCTAGCCATAGTGTAAGACATCATATAGAGACTAGAGGTCCTCCAATTTTTGCAAGAGCACGCCCACTCCCTCCCGATCGTTACAAGAAAGTTAAGGAGGAATTTAGAATCATGCAGGATTTAGGTATATGTAGACCTTCTAAGAGCCCGTGGGCAAGTCCGTTGCACGTTGTTCCAAAAAAGAACGGCGAACTTCGCCCATGTGGAGATTATAGACGATTAAATGAAGTTACGAAACCAGACAGATATCCAATCCCTAGATTACAGGATTTTACATATATTTTATCGGGAAAAAAGTACTTTTCGAGATTAGATATAAATAGAGCGTATCATTTTATACCTATAGCTGATGAAGACGTGGAAAAGTCAGCCATAATCACGCCTTTCGGCTTATGGGAATTCCCAAAAATGAGCTTTGGATTAAAAAATGCTGCACAGTCTTTCCAGAGATTTATGAATTCGACCGTTTTTCCAAATTTAGACTTCCTATTTTGTTATATCGATGACGTCTTAATAGCTAGCGACACAGAACAAGAGCACGAGCGTCACCTCCAGACGGTTTTCGAGAGGCTAAACCAGTTTGGAATCACCATTAACGTGTCGAAATGCTGTTTCGGTAAGTCGAAGCTGGATTTCTTAGGTTTCCAGGTCTCTACAGAAGGCATCAGACCGTTACCAGAGAAAGTACAGGCGATCACAGACTTCGCGAAACCACAGACCATCCAGGAACTACGACGTATTTTAGGTATGGTAAATTTTTATCGTGCGCATTTACCACACGCAGTAACATACCAGAAGGAGCTCAACAAATACTTGCATAATAGCAAGAAGAGGGATAAGACTCCAATTCAGTGGACCCCGGAGGCAACTGAAGCTTTTGAGCAATGTAAGCTTAGCTTGACAAACGCGGCTACGTTGTTTCATCCCCGTGTAGATGCGCCTTTAGCGTTAATGACCGATGCTTCAGACTATTGCGTAGGGGGAGTACTTCAAATGAGGGTAGGTAATTCATGGAAACCTTTAGGATACTTTTCGAAAAAGATGACTAGCGCTCAGCAAAAATATAGTGCTTACGATAGAGAACTTCTCGGTATTTTCCTAGCTGTTAGATACTTCCGAAAAATGTTCGAAGGGCAACCTTTAATTATATTCACAGATCATAAGCCTTTAACTTATGCATTTAAAAACGTAGATAGCAACAAAGAAACGCCACGACGAGCTAGGCAGTTGTTATTCATAAGCGAATTCACTACGGACATTCGATACGTAGAAGGTAAGAATAACATCGTCGCTGATTGTTTGTCCCGAGTCGAGACCATTTCCTGTCCTACATGTATAGATTACAAAGAATTAGCTGAGGCACAGGAACGTGACAACTATGTTGCAAGCGAAACAGCGAACACAAACAACAGCTTGAGTTTCAAGAAAGTGTTTTTGCCTACAAGCGATAAGTCGATCTATTGCGAAATATCAACTAGCCATATTCGACCTTATCTACCTGTTGAGTTCAGGAAAATAGCTTTTGATTCCGTGCATAATCTAAGTCATCCGGGGGTCAATACCTCTAGGAAGATGATTGCCAATAGATTTTTTTGGCCAGGAATGAACCGCGATGTAGGTTTATGGGCAAAATGTTGTATACAGTGTCAACGCGCTAAGGTAACTAGGCACACTCTGTCAGAGTTTAGTGAGTATCCATCAGCGGACAGATTTGAGCATATCAACGTTGACATTGTCGGGCCTCTTCCTACCACAGTTGACGGGTATAGGTATTGCGTAACAGTTATAGACAGGAAGACGCGATGGCCCGAGGCATTTCCGGTAAAGGACATTACCGCGGAAACGGTAGCAAAGAGCATCTACGATGGTTGGATAACTAGGTACGGGTGTCCACTCAAACTCACCAGCGATCAGGGCAGGCAGTTTGAAAGTAGTTTGTTTGCTAGTTTATTGAAGATTTTGGGAATTAGGAAATTTAGGACAACACCTTACCACGCTCAAAGTAATGGTTTAATTGAACGTCACCATCGATCAATGAAAGCATCTTTAAAAGCTAGTTTAGAAGATGCATCATGGGTAGATCAGTTGCCATCAGTCATGTTAGGTATTCGCGCAGCATTGAGAAGCGACAATGGCGTCAGCGCTGCCGAGATGACTTTCGGGAAAAGCCTACGTTTGCCCGGCGATTTTTACGACGTCACAGAAACTCAGGTAAGTGACGACAGCAGTCTGGTCGAAAGAATTCGTCACACGATAAGTAAGTTCAAGCCAGCTTTAAAATCACATAGTAGTTCTAGAACATTCTTTGTACATCCCGATTTGAAAACTTGCAGTCATGTTTTCGTTAGAGACGACACTGTTAGGCGTCCGTTAAAATCACCATATGATGGCCCTTACCGTGTGATTAAACGTTTTGATAAAGTTTATAGAATCAAACTCCCAGAGCGCACAGCTAATATCTCAATAGATCGCTTGAAACCTGCATATCTATTAAATGACACAAGCGACACAGTGACGGACCAACCGACTACCGACTCTCAGACGAATTTGCATTCTAGTGACATGAACTTAGAGTCGATTCCCCGAACGACGAGGCGCGGTCGAGTCGTTCGGCGACCGATTCGTTTTGATGAGGAATTCTCGTAGGTTATGACGTACTCAGCCTAGGTATATAGTTTTAGGAATACAAAAAGATGGTTCATATTATTTACTTGTGTATTATAAATGTTAGATTTAGTACAGTACGATTACCGACCAAAAGGTCAACATAAGTCAATTTGTCCAAATGTATTTCTTATGTTACACATTATTGTTTAAATGCAATCAGGCCATTAAAAGCGGACGTTTAACAATTATGTATAGGTACATAGATTTGCTTTGTAAGTCATTGCACAAGAAAAAGTATGTTGCTTATTAACCAATTTAGAATATATTCGTGATATTTAAGGAAATGTTTTCAACCATAATTTCATTCCACAGAAACATTTCATTGCTAAAGTTCATTATGGGCTACGGTCAAAGTAAACACGACGATAACGAAGTTATAGCCCAGGCTCAAGTGGTATCTAATGTTACCCAAGTTGAAACGCGATTGAGCACCATGTCAATTATTTTAATTGTTGTTGCAAGTTTGATAACAATAAGCATTTTACTCGCGATGCGACGACATTGTGTGAAGAAAACCAGGAACTGGTTACGGAAGGAAGCAGGAGCCGCAGGGTGGTCGACACCAGTGGTCCGAGTCCAGACCCTGCCGCCCCAAGCAGGGCAACCAACAACAGTTTGTTAACGTAGTCTGCAGATAGAGTTTCATAATTTCCCTTGTGCAAGTGACCTTAGGTATTTTGTGTATTGTGTGAAAGTTATTGTAGGTACGTTAAGGTAAACACAGTGTTTTTATTTCCCATATGTTTATTATAAAAAAAGCGTATTTACATAATGCAGCAACAGGTATTTAAATGTTGTCATTCAGTTTTTTTTAACATTTCTATTTTACCGAAGAAACATTGTCATTAAGGTTCATTTTTGCAGTGTTACATTCCATCGGTATGAATTCGTAGTATTGCCGTCCGAGCGCGGTGAACGCAAAACAGCCTGAGTAAGATATTGAGTTACAACTATAAAGCAGGTCTCACCCCGGCAGCGATGCGATACTAAGCTATTCATACTGGTTGATATGAAGTTTTATTATTGTGTAAAATTTTTGTCCCAAAAATTGGGGAGGAATATTGTAGGGCACATGTTTATATCACGTTTTGCCTATGTGGCACAAAACGTACAAGCCGCCAGGCGCGGAGTGCGCGGCTCGCACTAGTTGTTCCCCGCCTCTCGACTTGTCCGGTTTAGTCCATTATTCCACATAGTAAATAAGTAAATTCACTCTTGAGTAAGGAAGTGTGACCTTCAGAATTTAAGTGTAAATTCATAGAACAACTTGTGAAACTTTTAATAAACATTATTTTTAACCACATCAGTGACTTTCCTTCTGATACAAAAATTAACAAGTTAAACACCAAGAACTTGTACAACCACGTTATCCACGTTAATCACCTGACCCCGGTCACCCAGGGGAATTAGCGGCAATTATTGTATATTCAACTAGGAAAAATGATAATGTTCGGTTATGGAACTTCGCCGGACGCTACCGCGTCACGCTCGCTTCGCTCGCTCGGCTCGCGCGCTGTAGGGTCGCAGTTCACCTAGCCGTTTTTTTCACCTGGGGGATCAGACTAGGGGATTAACGTGGACAACACCGTATCACACTGCCGCCGCAACCCGCTGCGGTGTGCGGAGCCGAAAATAGATTTCGCCGGACGGAGGTGCGGTGGAGTGTGGTGTAACATGCGTTATTTATGCGGCATCCAACGAGAAAACCGTCGCTCCGCACACCGCAGCGGCATTGTGATAACCGCCTTCTGGTGCGCGTGGCGCCTTGTTATTTTCAAGAGCTATCAACAGTTTTTACAAACAGTAAGCGCTCGAATATGTCAATAAATGCTACGTGTCAGGGAACTGCGGCGCTAACACGTAAATCTAGTATCTCGTTCGCTCAAGTATTACATATAAGTGCGATAAAGATCCGAACTTCGATTTTCAATTTTGGCCGGTACCTGATGAGTGATGAGAGCTTTGAGCCTTACTATTCTAAAACTAATGTACAATAATCTTGGTAATCATAGACCTACGAATTTAATTATAAATTACTTACCGATAGAACTAAATGCGGTGACCGGGGTTACTGTAGACTCACACAGATTTATATAATTGCAAGCTGCATTGTGACAATTTATTGCAAGGTGTTTAATGGCCTTTATGATGATTGGTGAAGAGTTAACAGTGATATAACCTTGCCATGACGTCACTATCACATCGACGTGACAAACTGGTAAGTTTACTAGGTCATGTAACAATTTAACAACGACGCCATGACAAGGACAATTATATGGGGACACTTCCTGGTGTCTCCATGACAATGTCCCATCCATCATACAAACCATTTATTTCATTTAGTCAAACTATTATTATGCCATTGTCATTTAAAAAACAAGTAAGCAGAATTAAGTTTATGTCAAAAAAAACTGGCCAAGTGCGAGTCGGACTCGCGCACGGAGGGTTCCGTACCATAATCTATAAAATCCAGTTTTATAATGCAATTCACAACACACCGGTACATATTAAAACATGATGAAACTAGCGTCTTAATAGGTCGAATATCGCCCGAAATGTTTCACCCCATGGTCCAACCTCGACGTGAGATGTGTTCTTTATATTTTAATATGTCTGAGACCTACGGGAGATTTCTACACTGGTACCAGTAGTACCACAAACATAAGTTACATTACATCGGCAATCTTCGTCCACGCCGACGAATGCTTACAAGTACCGAATGAAATCGGATGTATGGCCATTTCAATAAAGACCTTGTAGCACCATAAGTAAGGTACAATATACAATGACACATGAACTCGTGCTTTCCCGCTCACGGCGCCGGAGCTGCCGGCGTCGCGCGCTACATTTGGCCAATGGGTGAGATTTTACCCACGCAAACGAGCTGCCTTATGATTGGTTAAAAAGTTTTCAAAAAATGCTTTCTGCGCAGGCACAGGTCGATTCACAAGACAAATATATGAAACTGTCATTAATTTCATCGATATTACGCGCCAGCTCTAGTGACCTGTACATCTTTGTAACTTATATTTGCGGTACAACTGTACATTGTCATGAATATCCACAAAACTGTGTCTTGAAAATAACAGACCATTAGCATCCCACGCTGTCAGAACATCAACGTTATCTATGAAAGTTGCTAATTTTACAACTCAATTTTATTTCTTATTTTAATTGGCAGTGTAAGCTCTTGGTGTTCCTTAATAATCAGGGATCGGATTATCGAATAAATAAATGCCTAAAGTTTGTATATCCCGTAAATGCACGTATGGAATCGGCTTCATAAAAAAAAGGAAATACTTGGTAGTTCATTTGTTTATTTAATGTTTAGTATAAAACTTAACGTTTATTTAATTTGCTACTAATATGTGTTGCTTCATTACTTTAAATTGCAGGTAAATTAAATAGCATATAATTATAGATGTATACATGGAATATAACTTCAAATAGTTTATTACACATACTTATCTAATTAAATACGTTGTTTGTACTAATTAAGCAGTTTTTGTCCCGGGATTCTCCTTACAACTCAACATTAATGCTGCCGCCAAAGTGTAGGTATTTATCTATCCCATTATTCGATCCCTGTGTGATAAAAATAATAAAATTAGCCAAGCAGCAAGCACTATCGAATTCGTTTCCTGAGTGTGGTATTACACATTTGTATCTGGTAATTAAAGATGTCATATCATATGATTAATCGAAACATACCCATTAAGTATGTTATACATAGTAAAATAGTGTTTGAAAATTGATAGTTTATGAGCCATCTTTGATTTTGTAGTTTATCAAACTCCAATACTCTTCATCTGTTCAAGCCATAATTAGTCATCTTCTTTTTGTAATTTTTCATCATTTAGTATTGGTATATGAATCAGTAGGTACATTTGTGCTATATCAGACATCAATACCAAGTTTACTGCATTCAGCTTCTTATTATACCACTATAGCTGCACCATCAAACCGGAATATGTGGAAGTCTAGAGGAGGCCTTTATCAAAAGACAAGCTGATAAGGATCAACAACCGTCTGCCGATGGAATATTTTAATTTAATGTGTAAAACTACTTATAGATTTATCAGTAATAAAGGCTTATCTTATTATTATTATATAGCTGCACCACTAGTCTTCTTTTTATCCATGTTATTTTTAAGTTGGTAATTATCAAGTCATTTTTCAATATCGTATTTTGTTATTAAGAACGTAATTGTGATGTGGTGTTATTTCTACTAACAATAAATTTATTTTTATTCTATTCTATTGCTCAAAGTTCCAAACTGTAGTCACTATTTTCAATAAGGACATCATTCATCCACAATGTTGGCACCCACCAGGTGAGTGAAAGTGTTAACCATATCTCTGTAAAACGCAACCTAACAACCCAAACACATTACCAACCTAGTATACAAAGGCATTGCTTATGTAAAAATTGGAGCATATTATGTAATTCTCTCAATATCTTAAATTATTGTATTTACATATTTTTTAATCATAAAAGTATTTACTACATTTATCTAACATCTTCCCCACGCAGCCATTTGTAACATACAAGCATCTCTCATTACTTTGTGACACTAAAATAGTCCTTGTTAAATGAACACCTGACACATTTTTTTATACTACAATAAAACATATTATATTTCAATAAAACATGGTAAATTTTCAATTTAAAATCTTAATCAAAGGAAGAGCAAACCTTCATCACACCAAACGCTAGCTGTGTATAGTTGAGATTAGTTAAGAAGTGGCTGACTTTTTTATAAAAACCTTGTTGAAATTAACACATTGGACACCGCGTACCCGACTCTCGGGCACTCGTAAACTTTACTCAGATGCCGGCATACCCGAGAGTCGAGCACGAGCTATAAACCCTCACGCGACGCCAAAGTACCCGACAGTCGAGCAAGCTTTGCATCTTCGCTTCCTCAGGGCTGCCACTGCCTGTCTTCTGATTATTATGTACTTATGTGGTCTAAAAGTTGGTACAGTTGATTATATTTTATTTACTTTACTTTGTATTTTTATCAGCAGATTTAATTTTATGCACGTATACGTTACTTGTAAAGTTACTTGGCACAGCCCTGAGCGTCCGCCGCATGCCCGACTAGCGGGTTCGCGGCGTCCGGCATTGAGTTGCACGTCGTTGCTCGACTAGCGAGTTCTGTCGGTTTCTGGGGTATTGTTCGGAATTTTGCCTGGTTGCGAAAGTGTTAAGTCTTCTAAAAGAACAACTGGAAAAGCAAGGAAGTAAGGTAAGGCAAAAGTAGGGAAGAGGAGCAGCGGACAGATGCCTATGCGTTGGCATGACATGTAACATCTGTGGCTAGAGCCACGCTTCAGGCATCCATCAAGCCCAGGACCGAGCAGCTTGGATATACGACATGAAGAGACCTCGGACATATTCAGCCAACACAAATAATCTCAAGTATACAAAATACATTTCACTGTCACACTATTACTATTGCGAATTGCTATGTACCGCTAAATAATTGGCATTCTACATATCTTTCTCTCTTTATGCAAAAGAGACAGATTGAATAATAGTGGGTCTAGGTAAGTTCTATGCAACAAACTTATAAATATATTATTTATTGCTGTTAGTTGCACTAAAATTACCATCCGAATGTAAGTGCTCTATAGACGTGGAGAGTTGCTCTAAGCTTTGAACTAACTGCGTCATCTTAAATCTTGAGGTGGATTTATCGAAACTGTCCTCTGTAGGCTTTTCTATGTCAGCACACAGACGGAAGTGGAGCCTCGCCAAGTGCTCCTGCTGATCCCTGATGTTGATCATCTGCTCCATACTGCAACCTGCGCTGAACGCGCTCAATTTCCCCGAATGGAAGTCATCTAGTAAATCAAGGAGTGCTTTCTCTATATGCTTCACATCTGGCGCTTCTTTGGGCATGTGTTTGGGTCTATTGCTGTAGTTGGAGCGCATGAGATCCCTGTGGAGTCGTCTTTCGTTCACTATGGAGATTTTTGTGGAGTCGTTGATGCTGTTGCCTGTGCTAGCGCACGCCTGACCTGGGGTCCGCGACGTAAGGCTGGCGGCACCACTGGACATCTTGTTGCTGGCCACGGGCGACGTTGCCGACTGCGTGATCTTCGCCTCGTCTTCCTCGCACTCATTCTGCATCAGTTGTTGCGTCTCGTTAGCCTCCTCAATATCAACACTCATGTAGACCACAAGATTTGGTTTGCCACAGCACTTGAATAAATAATAAGCTTTAATTTAAAAAGTCGTGTTAAAGTGATGTATGAAACTATAATTTATTACGACTAAATACATTTTCTTTTATTGCTCATTATCAATTATCATTATTATGGTGTATTGGGTGTAAGGGTGTATTATGAATGAGTTCATATCAAATTAAGTCAATCAATGTCCAATGACGTCAAATTGGCAGTGTGCGTTCTTAAACCAAGAAATGTTTGCAAGGGTGCCGGTTAATGTACAGCCATGATAATGCACGGCCAAATATTGTACAGCCCAATAATCCGCGTCCATACTGTACGTGGATTATCAGGCTGTACATTATTGGGCCGTGCATTATCACCCTGAGCAAACTTGGTCCGGGGCAATAATTGGAAGCCACTTTTGTCCGGGGTGATAATGCACGACCCAATAATCCGCGTCCACAAAAAGTGGACGCCGATTATCAGGCTGTACATTATGGGGCCGTACATTATCACCTTGAGCAAACTTGGTCCGGGGCAATAATTGGAAGCCACTTTTGTCCGGGCTGATAATGCACGACCCAATAATCCGAGTCCACAAAAAGTGGACGCGGATTATCAGGCTGTACATTATTGGGCCGTGCATTATTGGCTCCTTTTTGCAAGAATAGAAAGAGAAATAAGCAAATAAAAAAAAAGGTACACCAATTAAGTAGTTTGTTTATTATGCATGGTTACGTTTTTTTCGTGATAAGGAGACACTACACGGGCCGATATCCGAGGATGGCCATGGGACGGCCAAGCAAAAACAAGGTCACAGAAAATCAAGTATGGAGTGACCTTGATTTGGTTGGCCACCGTGCTTCCGACTCGTATCCACACGGGCCGAATCACGTGTCGGTCTGCATGCAGCCCGTGTAGCGCCACCTTTTTATGTGACTTTGATAGACCGTTCGAAAATTTAGTTGGTGTAATCTAGCGAGTGGCTTTTTAAATATTATGTGTTAAGCGTGTGATGGGCCATCCACATTAAGTGATTTGTCAGCCCCAATTCATCAGAATCTGACTAATTTCTATAGTGTAGATGCATGTTTCAACCGTCAAACGAGTTGTACGGACTAATTGCATGAAAATCACAATTTGGACCATGGAATTTGCATGATCTGCCAAGTTTTTTTATTCTCACAAATTTCATACAAATAAATTTAAACGATAATTTAAAAATATATGCTAAAGAACATTGTATTAATATTTTAAACTGTAATTTTGTATTTTTTTTTAAACCGGTGTTTTGCAACTACAATTTCATTCAGTGTGGCCATTTAACAGTAAGAAAGCGAAAATTGCCGCATTCAAACGGTCCTGCGAAGCGGACTGCAAGATTGTTACTAATCGATGAGATAGGGCGAGACAGTACGTCGATCATGAGGTGGCCGTGACATACTCTCGATTTTTGTGTGCTACATGGCTATTACGCGACGGCGCGCGAGCTCTCTCAATTTTTCTCGCACTATCCGTCTCTCTCTTATTAGGACATGCGAGAGCAATCGAGAGTATGTCGCGGCTGTGTGTTAGACGTGCTGTCTTGCCCTATCTCATCGGTTAGTAACAATCTTGCAGTCCGCTTCGCAGGACCGTTTGAATGCGCCAATCTTCGCTTTCCTTCTGTTAACTGGCCACACTGAATGAAATTGTAGTTGCAGTTGTTAGGTGTGTACGCTACACCCAATTCTGACTTCGACATGTTGTACTGACAAATTGGGTTTTAATCACATAATGTGGATAGCGCATTATTTTTATTGGAATAAACATTGCACAAACCACAGCGATGGTATAATCTGGACTGAGACCGGCCTACCTCTTTTCTTCTCTTTCTCTCTGTTGGGCCATCCACATTAAGTGATTTGTCAGCCCCAATTCATCAGAATCTGACTAATTGCTATAGTGTGGATGCATGTTCCAACCGTCAAACGAGTTGTACGGACTAATTGCATGAAAATCACAATTTGGACCATGGAATTTGCATGATCTGCCAAGTTTTTTTTCTCACAAATTTCATACAAATAAATTTAAACGATAATTTAAAAATATATGCTAAAGAACATTGTATTAATATTTTACACTGTAATTTTGTATTTTTTTTTAAACCGGTGTTTTGCAACTACAATTTCATTCAGTGTGGCTATTTAACAGTAAGAAAGCGAAAATTGCCGCATTCAAACGGTCCTGCGAAGCGGACTGCAAGATTGTTACTAATCGATGAGATAGGGCGAGACAGTACGTCGATCATGAGGTGGCCGTGACAGTACGTCGATCATGAGGTGGCCGTGACATACTCTCTATTTTTGTGTGCTACATGGCTATTACGCGGCGGCGCGCGAGCTCTCTCAATTTTTCTCGCACTATCCGTCTCTCTCTTATTAGGACATGCGAGAGAAATCGAGAGTATGTCGCGGCTGTGTGTTAGACGTGCTGTCTTGCCCTATCTCATCGGTTAGTAACAGTCTTGCAGTCCGCTACGCAGGACCGTTTGAATGCGCCAATTTTCGCTTTCCTTCTGTTAACTGGCCACACTGAATGAAATTGTAGTTGCAGTTGTTAGGTGTGTACGCTACACTCAATTCTGACTTCGACATGTTGTACTGACAAATTGGGGTTTAACACATAATGTGGATAGCGCATGTCATACCATTTATAAATCTGGCATCCCCACCGGGTGTGTGTGCGACGTTCGACTTGTGTATTTGTAATTTACTAAATTTTAATTGTAAACAATGTGTTTAATATATTAATCAAATCTACAATGTTAAAATATAATAATTTAGTTGCCAATGTCATATAATAGTGGTTTCTTACACTTAATACATTGATGTGAATTCTCGTGCTTTGTCTTCGCGTGTGACAATATACTCCAAAATGGCGCATCAACTCGCACCGTCTGTAAATTGTTCATTGGACGACATTGACCTCAGCGCTTTAAAGGTAATCTATTGAATAGAACTACTGTTACTTTTAGTGTTATTTATTCCCTAGGGAATCCATAGTTCGTAAGATTCAAGTTAAATTCCCAATCAATTCTTGAAAGGGCAATGATCTCACAGGGCGTGATTCATAGTGAAGGTTTAATAATGAGGCTTTATCGTGCAATTAACAGTATTATGCGTCATTACAGGATCCAGCTGGTATTTTCGAGCTCATAGAAGTGGTTGGCAATGGCACTTACGGACAAGTTTACAAGGTACGTTTTGATTACTTGCTTATCTTTACACTTTGGTGTGTTACATCTACCCTAAACTCTAACCCTGAGTAGAAACATAACAATTGCTCTCATATTTATTACATTGATGGTGCACCGCACTTATTCCTTTTTAGTGTTGATATTTTCGTATTCCACATCCCTGTGGTATACAAAAGTATATTAATTATTGAATGAGGCTAACAAATGCTTGTTAGTTGAATAAAGTAGGTCTGTCTATTATTTGTTTAGTAATAGGTACTTAACGTGAGAAATGTTTAATTATACCTGTCATAATTCAATTGTACTGTAACTAACTTTTAATAACTTGCACCTAGTGTTTATCACAACCATAATATAAATGAATTTCATTGCATGTGTCATTGGTACTTTTGCTACTTTTAATATTATCAAGTACCACAAGTCTATGATAACAGACTGTTTAACATGAACACAGATTGCTTAATATCAAATAGGTATTTGTATACCAGAATATCCACATTGAAATAATCTTGTGGATTAACATTTAGCCAGGAAATTAATAACTTTGACTACCAAATATTTTCCAGACAATCTTAGAATTGTTTATAATTTTGTATCTATAAATAATATCTTGTAAAATTTCTTTTTCTCAGCATGCATATGTCTAACTGTTGGGGTTCAAAGTTTGTTCTTAATGCTTATGACAATGTGGCATTTTGACATCATTAGTATCCAAGATAGTAGTAAGCTTTTAATGGAAATAAGATAAGATCAACATCCTCCTCATCTTAGCAGTATCCCAGTTTTCCTGGATTTAAATAAGATCATGTTAACTTCTTCCATATTAAATTGACAAGAAACAAAAATATTTCATAAAATAATTTGTTTGGTTAAGAGGTTGCAATAAAGCAATATCGATGAGAATCCTTAACCTTTTGACAGCTACAGTTGGCTGTGGCTGCCAGCTAAAGTTGTGCCATTGATGCCACCACAGCCACGGACAATGATAATTTTCATACTCGCTCATAGCTTCTAATTTATCACTGGCGTCAGGCAGGCAGTATTTTGTTTTGCATGCTGGCTGTCAAAGGGTTAAAACTGGATCTTGTGCTAATCAATATGAGTTCAACCTGTTTTTGGAAGCAGTGAAAAATTCTGGGTTTACTAGGTACACTGTACACTGGCATTTTCAAAGTATTAGTGTATGTTTGTAGTACTACTAGGTGCCCGTGCTGCTCTGCCCGTGCATGACGATAAAAAAAAGCCGAGCAGGAACAGGAAAATTTAGGTCCATTAAATATTCTGATTAAAGAATTTTTGAAACTGCATGAGTAGTTCTGGGAGACCTCCTATTTTATAATATTAGTAAAGGAAGTACTAATAAAAAAAAAATTGCGATCTTCACAACAAGAATATTCCATGATGTACCAATAAGACACAAGTTCAATTCAATGTGTGACATCAAAATCGTGAAAGTGATTAAGTATTCCAGCCAACATAATAGACACAGCACACTACTCATAAACTCAGTATAGATGTCTCAAGTACTACATACAAACATGTAATATTTAAAAATAAGCAGATAAGTTGACTTGTCTATATGAAATTCCGTGTTTAAAAATGGCCACCAAATCTGACGGCTAAAATACGTTTATATGTTTCCATTAACATCATCACAAAAAATTTTGAATGCCTACTGTCTGTTATGGGCTTGACTCTTCCCTGTAAAAGTGAATTCACGTAAACCAAAGTTCATTATACCCAAGAGGACTTTGTCTTTTCACAAAACCGGTCAAACTCCCATTTCAATAACTATAAGTATATATAACTACAGTGCGTTTTTTTATGATTAGAAATAAGGTAAACAAAGAAGCAGTCGTTGTCAGCCTCTTCTTCTTGGGATAAATATTGAAACACACGGTTTGTTACACGGAAATTCATCCTTGCTGCAAAGTTCACATACCAACTTATAAATGTTGACCAACCATACATTTCTCATTTGTTGCTAATGGACTCTGTTTCTGTCTTTTTGCTTTTGGTGAAGGCAAAACGTTCGGGGGAGAATGAGTCTGTCTTTTTTGCAAGTCACTTGGGCCTGTTTCTGGTAGCTCCGTTGCAGTCCGCACGCCACCACACACAGCGAAAAATAATATCTTAATATTAATTAACAAATAGATACTCGTATAATAATCTCGTGATGTGAGAATTCAATAATTTGTTGGTTACCAAGAAAACAAGAAAAAGAACGTGATACGATTGTCAATTTTAAAAATGTCTACAGCGAAAAAAACTAAACGATCATTTCAAATCTTTCCAGAACAAAATAACGAAATTTAAAATTACAAAGTAAAAAAATAAATACTTTCAAAAAATACATATTGTTGTAATGGGGCCTCTAAACGGGCAACATTTTTACGGCAATGTGTGGCCGGCAAGTATTTGTATCTTGCTCTAGCGTACAAAGTCAGCGTAAGACAGCAATAGTTGCCGGCCAGAAATTGCAGGAAAATGTGGCCCGTTTAGAAGCGCCATAAGTATTATTTAGATATAAATAATTAAAACACTTGTATCATTTTAGGGTCTTATATAAAAGACCGCGAGCTTCGTGCTTTATCCTTCTTTCTAATGCTAAAAAAACGGACTATAGTGAAATGACAAAAGTACAAAAATTTGATTTGAATTAGATAGACAAAGGGTAAAATAATAGCTACGGATAGGACTATCTATTCATCTAGGTATATTATATATTGTTACAAGTTAACAAAGTTGTTTTAGTTACACCATTTACAATTCAAGAACATCTCTACCGGTTTTTATGATGTTGGATTTGTCTTCTGTCCGAATAGCAGAATTTAACTAACAAGACATGGGAAATTTTAAGTTTTGTTTTCGGTACGAAGTTTCAGGGGTTCGGCTAGTATTTTAATAAAAAGCTCTCTCGCCTTCACCATCTCGCTTGCTCTTAGAGCGTGTTCAGTCCAATCCGTAACCGCTGGTCTACACCAGATCCTACGATCCGATTACGATATTGGATGCAAGTAAATGTATAGAAAACATGCATGTTCAGTGTTCACACCGTCCAGTCCTATATCGGAGCATGCTCCGACTCCGACAGACGGGTATTGGATGGAGCCGTTTGTGTGCTGTAAGTGTACATTTTTATTCGTGGTGTGCGTGATCGCTGAATTGTTTTTGTCTCATTTCTTCTTAGTCATTCGTTCTCTTGGCAGAGTGGTCGTAATCGAAATGCCGGTTTAGTGACAAGCTTGACAATCCATCGTCATTCTTCTCTCAAGGCCGCCTTTCTTGTGCACTTATGTAGGGGTGCGTCTACCGCGGCCCTGATTTGGTCAGTCCATCTCATAGGCGCGATCTGCCGCGCGCGTTCTTATGCCCTCAACCTAAAACGAGTTATATAAACTTTTATTTAATTACAAGTTCTTGGTCTGAGATCGTGGTTTCTTCTTAAACACAATAAACAAAAGACTGACGGACGTATTCATAAACGTTCTACAAGCCTGTTTTAACTAATCATGCCCTTAAAATTCGTTGGTCCTTATCTGTCACTTTGACGTTTGTGTTCGTAAGAAAGTGACAATAAAGCACATTTTATTAAGCAGAGGCATTCTAAGTTTTATGAATAAGGGGGTTAAAGTTTTATATTATGCCCCGGCATTGTGTCTGGAGCTAGGAACAAAATGTCAGTGTCAGACCGAGACCGACTATTGTACGGTCTGAATATTCAAACAAGTTGCTGTCAAAAACGTCATTTTTGGTACAAGCTTTTATTGCCGACTGTTCTTTTCTGTAAACCATCATTTCGACGATTCTAACAAGCCCAAACTCGATGGGGTTGCGTCGTTTAATTACGGAGTTCTTATGGTCACCTTCCAGCTCCATCATTAGATCAGCTCTATGTCATAATAATATTGTATTGTAATCGGATTTAAACCTGCATGCAAAATTTCAGCTCAATCGGAAACCGGGAAGTGGATCAAATGTAACTTGCAAGATTTGATTACAGACAGACGGACAACGGGACAGGTGAAACTAAATAAAAGCTTGTAATGAAAAGTATTGTAGCCGGATCTGCCATTTGACCCTAATGGTTCATTAGACCTAATTTTTCAGTAGACCTCGTGCATTTTTCTTCGAAAAATGGAATGTTTCGGGTTTTCTATGAATATCTTCAATCTAATGTAGTTACTAGTTAGGTCTAACAAGGGAGAATCTACGCTGACAGTTACGGAGTATGAACATGCACCCCGCCGTATATTCGACGTCAAACACGAAAGTTTACGAGCTGTATCATAGTAACTACCTACCTATACATTTTAACTTGCAATGTTGGCATCAATAAATACACTGTCCAGTTTAATATATGCTAGTATCCAATTAGGCTTATCTTGGGGATGCCGACGTAAGTCCGGCATTATTGAATATCGAGCCGGTCTAATGATGAAGGAGGCAGATCGCTAGAACTCTTGATTAAAAATATTGATGATTAACCTATCGTTCAAGGTCTCGTCACATCCTCTTGATAAGTGTGTAACAAAAGTACAGACCACAGTAAAAGTTGGCCTCAAAAATATATAGTCCAAATTAGGTGGTCCAAACTGTCACGTTATACATGTTTCAGACGGAATAAGAAAGATATAGCGCAAATGTGATAACACATGTTATAATAGATTTCTGTCAAAATCTTCATTTTAGGGTGCAAGCTTTTATTGCTACAACTCTATTTTCATAGTCTTCTAACTACTCGTCGAGGGAGTTCATATGAGCCCAAACACGGGTTCTTGTGTAGTTTAGGTGTTGATATGGCCACCTTCTGTCTCCATCATCAGATCAGCTCGGTGGTGCCATATTATTAGATGTTACCGAAATTACATAAGTATGCCACATCTTTATCAGATCCTGACAAATGGCTAGCTAGTTAGTGTGACTTTCATAGCACAGCAGAGGCCCTCGCACAATAGGTTTTATGGTCACGTTTACCGTGACGTTTCAATTTCGACATTTTCGCTGAAAAACGTGAGGAGGAAACCTATCCTCCTAGCTAGGCAGGTAGGAGTGGGGCGCTTTTTCGTAGAATGGAAGATCTATATTATTTTTGATACCTAGTAACGGCAACACAGTTAACTTGTAAATATATAAGCCTGAAAAGATCAGTTAAAGTGTATTGTTCTTGGTATCTCATGTTGGTACAGTCAGCATCAAAAGAAACTACGCAAACGTAGACGTCAAAAGATCTTATTTCCTTTTAATAAAGGTTTTTGACGTCTTCGTTTGCGTAGCTACTTTTGATGCTGACAGTACAATATAAAGCATTACAAAAACTTTCTTTGAGTGGTGTGTTGAATTGGACCTACATGCTTTCCTGCTATGCTTAACTGATGACTAATAACATTTATTTTAAGAACGCAAGCGAATACATTTTCTGTACTTACTGTATACAATATTATGCTTTTAAAAATCCTTTAAAATGTTGCCAGGAGTTATCAGAAGTTGCAGGTGTTGTTTAAAAGTTGTAATTTATTTGATTGGTCTTGCTGGTTGATATTTTTGCTAGAAAACACTTTCAGGGATCACTGAAGGACCAAACATCTGCAAAAATGATATAACGAGCGTATTTTTTCAGAATTCCTCTTTCAGATAAGATGATAATAACATCTATAACGCATAGATACATCTCGTTGTAAGTGATTTGCATTAAGATAAAATAATATAATTTATTTCAATTTTCCTTGACCATTTTTCCTGGCGAATTATTTAATAATTTTATGTAAATAATTACATTTTGCAAGCGATGGCGACTTTTCAAAGATTTTATATTGTGTACATAGCGATTATTGTATAAATATTTAAAAAAAATTAAGAGGTCTACTTTGGTCGAATATATTTTTATTTTTGTTATTTCATCATGTCAGCAAATGCTCAAATAGAACCGTGGGATTTTCTTTCATACATATTATTGGAACTCCAATACAGAACTGAGTATGGCATCGTGCAAACGGCCGTTTAAAGGCACACGAGTAATGATTAAGTCTAATAGGGCATTTGTAAGCATTACTATTAAAGATTCAATTTGTCTCAAAGAACTTCGTTCATTTAATCAAATGGTATTTAACGCTACAAACGAGAAACTACAAATGTAGACACCTTTAATTTTAAGTTACCGGTAGCATATTTTACAGCAAGTTCATAGTTAGCTGGTGTTATTGAGCAATTAGCGTGAGTAGTTAAGGGTATGCCTTGATTCGAGTCGACCACGCCCCTTAGACAGAGCTACGCACGCCTTCCGTGCACGAGAAAAAGAGATGCAACAATCTTCGGGAATGGCTTTTTTTGACAAATTTCGATAATACCTAAGTTAGTGAAGTTTTATTTATATTTAATTAAGTGAGATTTTAGATGAGATAAAATATTATAGTATAGTATTAACTTGATTTTGTCGTAAAATAATGTATTATTTCAGTAGGCTGTGTAAAAAAATACAGCTGAATTGAGAACCTCCTTCTTTTTATTGAAGTCGGTTAAAACGGAAAATAAAGACCCAAATTGGGTATTTTTTGTATCGACGAATTTTTAGGCAATCATGTATCGATTAAATCAGATAAACAATTATATAGTCAAGAATCATATCTGATAATTAGACCTTATTTATTCTTAATCTAGTCAGAACGACGTTTCAAAGCACGCTATAATTTTCAATTCACCCCCTTAACAGACATTAAGTCCGTGTCAGTTTTGTGACAATTATTAATAGTACAAGAAAATTAATAAAGTCAGGGGAAATAATTCCTGTAGTTTTGTAAATTAGTACAGTTATACCTTGTCGTGTCCAGACGAACATACTAAAAGTCCTCGAGGGTGGGGGCTGTGCTGAGGGTGTAGGCGGGGGTTGAAGGTACCTTTTTTCAGATTTTCGTACATATCTCGAATGCCTGTACGAATAGCGTTATAATAACTTCAGACAGTTTTTACATAAAATTTCCTACAAAATTGGTCATAAAGATTTTTACTCTACGAACAATACTTTGGGAGCTACAGGATGTTAGGAGGCAAATCTTGAAATCGCAATTTTTTTTTGGGGTCAAACGCAGAGACCCGACACTCAGAGGCGGCTCGTGACTAAATTGTATGGGTGTTCACTTGAAATAAAACAATGAAAATACATGACGTTAGCAGATTCCGGGATTCCGAAGACTCATCCGTGCACCCTTAAAGCAATTTGAAATGCACCACATAATACTACACAATCTGTTCCCAACCTTCGTAAAATATGCCTGTTTTTGTCAACGCGGTCATTGAACTCGCGTATAGACTTTCGGTACTTACGTGGAATCTAGTGCCCTGCGCATATCCTGTAAAATAGTTTTTACTCTCATCACTACCACACAACTACAGTGTTTTCACATATTGTTCGGATTTAAACACACGCGTAAATGTTTTGGTTTTCGTCGTTCATGTTTGCGTAAGTTCAAGGTCCCTTGTCCCTTAGCCTCCAATTCAAGCCGGATTTGTCACGTTTTTGCACACTTTTTAATGAACACCACATTATAATTATCCATTTTAACACTCACAAGTAGTAACTGATAAGTACAGGCTATTTCAACTCGTATTAAATGATTATTAATTGGAAAATACCCGAATTTGCATTCGCGCGCATGCATTTAAGTTGACTTTGTTTACATAAGAGTGGCAACGTCGCGCGCAATCGCTGTCGCTGTCGCGGCCGGGCGGCAAAATTAACCGGCAACGTGGCGTGAGCGGCGCTCCGAATTTGGCTATATTTTCATAGAAAATCTTCTGTTTCACGCGCAGGACTGTGGCGAACTTTCTCTTTCACTCTTATTGGATTTCGTATTAGGAAATGTACTGAGTCTTCTTTCATAGGAGCGCAATCGTGAGCGCTCCGCTTGGCGCGTTACCGATGAAATGATACGGTAGGATGATGGGTATAGCGCCTACTTATGATCTTGTAATGTGTAAAAGTAATTATTTTATTGGTACAGTCGTATTTTAAGTGGATTTTAAATAGTAATATTAATAATGAGATTAATGAGTATAATTTTGTTGTAATTATTTATGGGAGTTCACTGCACCAGCGCTCCTTAGGGCGAGCCGCCTCTGCCTACACTTGTTTCATACATTACCAGGTCATGGTTGCACTCTTTCCCGAAGAAACAACTATGTCAGTGAGAAATCAGTGGTCTTGCAGCTTTATTTGTTTGTTTTGTTTAGAAATTCTCAATGGATCGACATGGGAATTGTATGTTTGATAAGCAGGTAACTGAGCTTTCTTATCCTAAACGCAAAATGAATTATGATGAACAACTACGAAAAAATGACGTTTTCTTAAATCGACTATTTTTTTTAACTTGAACATCCTGTAGCTCCTAAAGTATCGATCGTAGAGTGAAAATAAATATGACCAATTTTGTAGGAAATTTTATGGACAAACTTTTATCTTAAGTAATTATAAGAGTTATGATGAACAACTACGAAATAACGACGTTTTCTTAAATCAACAATTTTTTTATCTCTTTGTTTACTTTAACATCCTGTAGCTCCCAAAGTATTGATCGTAGAGTAAAAATCTTTATGACCAATTTTGTAGGAAATTTTATGTAAAAACTTTTGTCTGTAGTTATTATAACGCTATTCGTACAGGTATTCGAGATATGTACGAAAATCTGAAAAAAGGTACCTTCAACCCCCCCCCTACACCCTCAGCACAGCCCCCACCCTCGAGGACTTTTAGTATGTTTATCTGGACATCGGTAGGTATAATTGTACCAATTTACAAAACTACAGGAATTATTTCCCCTAATTGCCCATATTCGGCTTAATTTTCTTGGATTATAAATATTCAGTTTGTATAAAAGTTAACTTTTTCTTTTCAAGTTAAAAATGACCAGCTTCTGCCCGCGACTTTGTCCGCGTGGAACTCGTTTATCTCCTAGCTCCTTATAAACATTCGCCGGAATTCCCATATTTAATTGTAGCCTACCCTCGTTTAAAAAATCTATCAATGGTATGTTCTGCACGTAGGCTGCGTTCACACTAACCAACTTTCTAGTGTTTTTGTTTTGTTATAGTCCAGATCGGAAACTTTATGCTAATATTGTATTTCTGTAATTGCCTGTAACTTGTTTTGTGAGCCAAATATACCAAAATTAATTTTATACCGTTTAGCCATTTTTGCGTGATGAGGTCGAAACTTTCGCATTCATAATATTAGTAGGATTTGCAAAATTTCCATGGACACGCCTTGCTATTCAAGATTTTGTGTAAAATTGTACTGAAGTTTACCAACCAAGTAAAAATTTAATTGATAAAATATAAGGAAGATATAATAAAGGATAATCCTGCTAATTCTTATTTTTACACTGATATTATAAACGTGAAAGTTCCGACGGAAATTGTATTTTCTCAAACATGCAATGAAATATTGACGTTGTGTTCTTCATAATGGGCTCGATGTGTCACGTTTCGGGCGGAACGAGACGAGAGATAGAGATCCGTAAGAACATTTCATACAAAATTGGAGGCCCAGGCCTGTAGATGGTCGTTTTTAATTTTCATTCCACAATTTGTGGCACAGGATCACGGCGTTCAGCCATGACCAAACCCCGGATGACGGGAGCAAAAATGCACTTGTCACTAGTGCTTAGTTAAATATCGACTAATCTATCGACATCCATACGAACAAATTATTGAATCAGAAATTTATAGATCAAACTTATTATCTTACATGTCAGGTTGTTACACAATATTAGGTACATCAGGTAAGTATAGATACCATTTCAGTCAACTAATTACATTGGTACTATAATTATATCATACTCACGGGAACGATTTAAATATTTTGAATGATCTAAAATGGATAAACAGTGATTTGACAATAATACCTAGTACAATAAAACAATTACAAAATCAAAATTTAAGCCTGGAAGCCAGTTTAAATATACGTTATATATAAGTTGAAAGTGCACTTGTCAAGATTATGGTTACATCCTCAAGGTAAAGTTATTCACAACAAGTATCAGGATGTGTTGAAGAAAAACGTTGGCTTTTTAACTTTAAACATCTTAAATAATTTGATATCTGGTAAAGAAGTGGAAGTACGTTGTACAGAAGAAATCCATAACCACTATGAATTATTTAATTTTGCTCCGATTACTACAGTAGATTTAGAACGGTCCTTTAGTTGGATGAAATGGATTTTATCGCCAAGGCGAAGGAGCTTAAATCAGAAAATTTGGAAAAAATGTTAATTGTATATTACGAAAACTATATAAAATACTGAAAAAATACAAACATTTCGTTTTAATTTTATTTTCAACAACAATTAATACTTCTGCATATCATAGCGGTAGTCCAGTAGGTACATAGTGCTTTTTATCGACATCGATTTAAATGATATAAAATGTGTGTCCTCGCACTATAAAGCTGTCAACGCATTTTTGCTCCCGTCATCCGGGGTTTGGCCATGACAGTAAAAGTTTGAATTCTTGGAGTTTTTTAGAGTTCCTTAGTCAACAAGGAACCCTTATAGTTTCGCCATGTCTGTCTGTCTGTCCGTCCTCAGCTCAGCTCAGAAACCATTACTACTAGAGTACTGTAATTCGGCATGGGTATATAAATCAATCACGCTGACAAAATAGTACAATAAAAACTTTAAATTTTTTTTTTATATACCTCCCCTGCACCTAAAGCGGGGATGTTTTTTTTTTCTCGTTATACCCACGGTGTGGGGTATCGTTGGATAGCCTGTTTAAATTATTATAGGTTTCCTAAAACCATTTTTGAAATCAGTGATTAGTTTGCGAGATATTGGGTTTTAAAGCCCTAATTTTTGTTCGAGTCATGTGTCCGACGCAACCGCACCGCACGTCCATGTAACTAAGACAGTCAGGAAACTACGGAACCCTACACTGCACGTGGCCCGACACGCTCTTGGCCGATTGGTTCAATTTAATTCATTGCATGTTTAAGAAAAGCACTTTACATAGAGTCTGGCAAACGAAAGCGTGACCTGGACTTTTTTTAAAGTGGCAACATTATAATCTGTCAAAGGCACGTCAAATTCTTTGGTTAGAGTTTTCAGTATTTTGTTTACACAATTATTTTGCATTAATAATTGCCGTAATATGGGTAAAACAAAAAAAAGTAATGTGCGAAAGCTGCTACATACTATGATCAGTAAGTTCAAGCAAAAACAAGAGGAGATAGATGTTGGTTTCCAAGAGAAACAACAATGTTTAGATGCGATGTCGGATTTTTTAGGTTAGTATGACTTTGTAATCTTAATCCTTGTCGGCTGATTATTTGTTATAATAATATTGACGATAATGATGATACGTTTCTTATGTTTACAGATAATCTTAAAAATAATCAAGGAATCCGTAAATAACAAAAAAATAGTAATACCACATGTAATTTTTTTGATTTTGCACGCTTTCGTTTGCCAGACTCTACCTCTGACGTGATTTTTTTTTTCATTTCAACCCTAACGTGTGTTATATTGTTGGATAGATACTTAAAAATGAATACGGGTTTAGCAAAATCATTTTTTATTATGTTAATATTTTCGGAGATAATGGCTTCTGAAGTTAAAAAAAATGTCCCCCCCCTGTCTGACTAACCTTTGAACCATAAGTGTTAAAAATATGAAAAAAATCTCAAAAGCAGAACTTTATAAAAACTTTCTAGAAAAAATATTTTGAAGTTGATAGGTTGATAGTTTTTGAAAAAAATTATAAAATATTTTCTGAACTAAGTTTTTCTAATTTAACCGTATAAGCAGGTGTTTATTGTACCTGTAATTTCTACAAAATCACAATGAAATGACGTGCTTTCAAATAAATTATAAACGGTGAAAATCAGTTCACGCAATAAAGAATTATCCCATAAAAATCATCTTCCATACTTTAAACTCGCGTGCAATAATTTACTTAATTTGTCGATAGATTTCGCTGTACGCGGAACGCTCATATTGTACATGGCGGTGTTAAGATTTAATGGGGTCGGAGCAGGTGCGCCCATACATTAGGTCGAAAATTTGTTGTGCCTGAATTGTCTTAGTTGTCTTTGTTCATTCCGTTCGTTTCGTTGTCTAATAATAAAATTGTTCGCTAAGTATCGCTTGTAGGGTTTTAAGGTTCTGTACTTGATATGTCAACTCAATGTAACAAATAGCCCATTTTTTTAAAGTGGGGACACTTACTGTGACGGGCGGAAAACTACGGAACCCTGCACTGAGCGTGGCCCGACACGCTCTTGGCCAGTTTTTTTTAATTAGCCTATGTTGTGTCCCACTCCTGGGCAAATACCTCCCCTTTTTTACGCCACTCGACCTCTAACAAACTGAAATTGTATCAAAATTATGCTCGCTAGATAGTTTTATCATTAGAGAATTAAAGCATCTATAATGTTTCTTTTTCATTGAATTTGTGACTTAAATCATAACGTACATATCATATTATTTTTAAAATCCGTTGTAAAAAAGATCGTCGAAGCGTTAGTTTTAAACAAGGCTTTGAACAAGGCCACCCGGCGCGTTTCACCGCTGCATAATACGTAATTAATTTAGAACATAAATATGTATGGATATGGAGTAGCGCGGGCCCGCGCAACTGTGTGATATATTATGATGAGATAGTGAGCGATATTAAATGCGTTGGTAAGTGAGATATATAGTATACCGACCCGCGTTCGGTGTGTGGAGGCCTTTAGAAGATTAATTTTCAAAAACATGAAATTGTTTTTCTTCTATTTTAATATGGAACCATTTTAAAAAGTTTCAAGGCCCTAGCTCGAAAATAAAGTCTCCATAATTTTTCTTCCAAAAACGCTGAAATTACTTTTCTTGTGTTTCATAAAAGTCATAAAAATCCTTTATCCGAAGTGTCCAGTCCCAAGTCGAGTAGAATATCAGTGTGATAACTGATATTCATAAATACGAGGGCTGCTTCTTATAGCTTGGCAAAGAAGTCTAGAAACGGACGTCGAAAACGGTTCATTTTGGTAATGCACCGGAAAGGATCCAAAGTATACCTATCTAATTTAAGTTGTAATTTTATAGCTTTGTGCACTCATGAAGTAATATCATTATAAGGCTTATGAGAATAAACTACTGCATATGTAGTTTTATAAACTGGATGTAGGTACGTGAGTTAAATGTTGTACTGTATGTAGATTTATTTGTGTTTTGACAGGGTCGTCACACTAAAACTGGCCAGCTCGCTGCCATCAAGGTCATGGACGTCACAGAGGACGAGGAAGAAGAGATTAAATTGGAAATCAACGTACTTAAAAAGTATTCCAACCACCGTAATATTGCAACATACTACGGCGCATTTATTAAGAAGAGTCCCCCGGGGAAGGATGACCAGCTCTGGCTGGTGATGGAGTACTGCGGCGCTGGTTAGTCTCGTCTCTATTAAAAAATATCTTTTAAAGAGGCATAGTAACATTTATTCCTCTTGTTTCAGGCTCCGTGACTGACTTAGTCAAATCCACAAAGGGTCAATCTCTCAAGGAAGAGTGGATATCTTACATATGCCGAGAAATATTGAGAGGTCTCAGTTATTTACACTCCAACAAAGTCATCCACCGTGACATAAAAGGGCAAAATGTCCTGCTCACAGATAACGCGGAAGTCAAGCTCGGTTCGTAGTTCTTGCATTTGTATACCTTTGTTTATTTAGTCAAAAATATATTTATCTGATGTCTTTGTCTGCAGTCGATTTCGGAGTGTCCGCACAATTGGACAGGACTATTGGCAGAAGAAATACGTTCATTGGCACCCCATACTGGATGGCGCCGGAGGTGATAGCTTGCGACGAGAATCCGGACGCAACTTACGACAATCGCTCTGACCTTTGGTCCCTCGGTATCACTGCACTTGAGATGGCCGAGAGTCAACCACCTCTGTGCGATCTGCACCCTATGAGAGCTCTCTTTCTTATCCCAAGGTAATTAATTCACTTCCAGCACTATCTATACATATGTTCCAATAACGTTATAAGCCGTAAGTTGATATATCGTTCTTTCTATTACAAATTACAGGAATCCTCCACCTCGTTTAAAGTTAAAGAAGTGGGCGAAGAAATTTCACAGCTTCATTGAAACAGTACTTGTCAAAGATTATCATCAGAGACCTTACACAGAGCAGCTACTGAAACATCCTTTCATAAGGTATGTATGCTAACAAACATTATCATAATCGTATCATATTTTTAAAGTTGATGCTTTCTTTAATGCATGCTGTAAATTCACCTGTAATTGTTGGCGCAATTAAATTTAAACCAATATTTCATTTGTATTAAGTGCTTGTGATTGTTGTTGCCGTTGTTGGTGATCCTTAAAAATTAAATAAATCTGTTTTGACCTTTTGTCAAGCCGACATTACAAGCTTTTATTGCCGACTGTACTTTTCGGTGTACCATCATCAACTACTCATTGAGACGATTCTAATGAGCCCAAATTCAACGGGGTAACGTCGGTTAAGTACTGGATTTCCATGGCCACCTTCTGTCTCCATCATCAGATCAGCTCGATTATACTCATACCCAAAATTTCAGCTCAATCGGTCACCGGGAAGTGGGTCAAATTTAACTTACAAGATTTGATTAAAGACAACGGGACAGGTTAAACTAAATAAAAGCTTGTAAAAAGGGTGAACAGGTTGAGACAGCTGTTAAGAGTCCGCAGTAAGCTCGATTCTCCATACAAACGTAGTTACGCTCTCATTTTAAAACTACGTGTTGGATTGTAACGAAACTTTGCATGTTCAATGAAATGAGGTATATCTATGTCTGAAATTAGTTTACGTAGCTTCAGCTACCATAATAAAAAAAAATACAGCGAATTTAAGTTTTTCATACAAAACTAGTTTTTGCTGTATTTACTTTGTTTTATAAATTGGAACCATATAATCTAATTACAGACATAGATATACCTCATGTCATTGTATATGCAAAGTTTCGTCACAATCCAACACGTAGTTTTAAAATGAGAGCGTAACTACGTTTGTATGTGAAAGTTAAATTCGGCCGAGCTTACTGCGGCCTCTTAAATTGATAATTAATTCATCCTGGGGGAACACAGACGATTTGCACGTTACTGCATCATATCATGAATAAGGGACAATGTAGGTACACGCCTGATTACAGGGACCAGCCGACTGAGCGGCAGGTGCGAATACAGCTGAAAGACCACATAGACAGGTGTAAGAAAAGAAAGCAGGATAATTCAGTGCGCGAAGAGTACAAATACTCGGGGTCGGAGGGCGAAGAGGAGGAGAACGCAGTAGCCGGCGAGCCGTCCTCCATCGTGCACAACGCGGCCGCGCACCCCGGCGGCGACACGCTGCGTCGCAACTTCCAGCAGATCCAAGAGGGCAGGTACGCACCGCCTCCTAGTTCTAGTGTCTCTGTGTGATCCTAATGTAACTTAATAATATTGTCAAACAACTCAGAGCCGCCGCCGAAGGAGCGCAGCCCCAGCCGCCGCCCAAACGCAACAGCAAGCGCGAGGAGCGCGAAGAGATCCCAGGTACTGTCACACTAACTTGTGCCGTAAATCCTTTTGCGAGTGTTTATTAATTTGTGATGTTTGTGCCGCAGAGCCCGGCCCGCCGGCAAGACCCTCCATTCCTCAAAGACTGATCGTTGTGCCAGATCCTCAGGCGCAACAGCCTAATAGATACAGGTATGTCGGCTCGTTTGCTATTTGTGGCATATTTTAATCAGTTATTTAACATATTTCCAATTAACACAAGCATAGACAACGTATTTAACCCCCGACGCAAAAGGAGGGGTGTTATAAGTTTAACGTGTCTGTCTGTGTATATGTGTATCTGTCTGTGGTATTGTAGCTCCCTAACGGATAGACCGATTTGAATGCGGTTTTTTGTGTCATAGATAATTTGATCCCGAGTGTTCTTAGCCATGGTTCATGTAAATCTGTACAGCCATTTTTGAGATATTGAACTTTGAAATGAAAATGTCGGGGGTTGTTCAACTTTTCTAAGTTGTAGTTATTTTTGTATGACACCTTAGAGACAAATAGCTCTAAATATGTATCTGATGCCAGCATCCATATTTGTTTATGTTCCATAGGCCTCTTCCGCCTACCCCCAAGTCTTCGGGTTCTTCAAATAGCTCGGGCTCCAACAATGGGACTCCTCCGGCCAGTGGGCCACAGCCGCCGCAACGTGGATCACATCACATGTTCAAACCCATGGTAAATGACTGCATTTCATTTAATCATCATATTATTTATATTTATTATACATATAATATCATATGACGGCTAATGGCTATGATAGTACAGTCAGCATCAAAAGTAGCTACGCAAACGAAGACGTCAAAAGTCTTTATTAAAAGGGAATAAGAACTTTTGGCGTCTTCGATTGCGCAAGTTACTTTTGATGCTGACTGTGCCATGTATAAAATGTTACAATATTTTGTCATTTCCGTTGTTTTTGCTCTACTAAGGCCTAAGCAATTGGCAAATTCTAAATAGTATACATTCTGGCATTTTATAAAAGTTAGAAACTACTTACTTTACTGTATTTAATTACGACAGGAGGACTTACGGGCTAAGATATATTAAGGAATAAATAAAACACGCAACACATGATATGTGGTCTTTTTAGTCTACCAAATTATATATAAAGTATACAAAACAAGGTCAAGTTGTTTTATTATTATTTATTTGCACCTAATATTTATAGCAAAAAACTCCAAGGCTATATGAAATTGTTATATTATGTACTTGATTGAATAAAACTCTGAAAATAACCGAAAAATAAAGCGTGAAAGTGACCGTTATGGACTATTTCTACGAAATACAAACTACATACTAAGATATAGTATGTGTTACTCTTAATATTGAAAATAATAAATTGAAATAAGTTTCGTTTGACACACTATATAATCAAATCAAATCAAAATCATTTATTTCATGTAACAAGGTCACATATTTAGGTACATAGAATAAAAAATTGTAGTCTACCATCGTATAACACTGGTGGGAGAGTGTAGCCCCGCACAGTGTATCATAAGTATAATGTATAATGATCAACATCGTAATTTGGACGCTCGTCTCACGTGCTAATGCGAGGATCAACTTTTTATTTGCTTTTTGTTTTTATTTCATGTCACGCTGTATACTTTGTTTGCACCCGATTTATACTTCAACTGCAGCTTCCACCACGAAAGCCGGAGGTGGGTTTGAATTATTATTTGCACTTTGTTGAAATATGATAATGCAATGCGTTTGTAACGAAACAAGTTGTTAACATTGTATATTGTTATTTGAAGGACTTGGATAAACTTGCTGCTCAGCTGAACGAGTTGGGCGTGGTGTCGGGGAGCGACCCGCCCAACCGGCCGCCGCGAGCACCCACTAACGGACAGGGTTTGTTACATTATAGTATTTTATGCAATCGTTATATAATGTGTGCTTTCTTAGTCGAGTACCATGTTTAGGCCACGAAGCTTGCTGAGTGGCCTAATTAAGGTACGAGACTTAAAAAGCTATTTATATAACTATTGTATACAAGTCAACAAGTCAACTGAAGTAATTAAACAAACATGGTATCTATTGAAAACGAAGTGCAACCAACGTCTTTTTCTATTTTGACTTTCTCATGACGGCGTCCTATTGGTCAAATACATTATAGTTCAGTAAAGGCGCCACGTGATTGGTCAATTTCATTTTAGTTGTCTCAACAGTTATGAAATGTTGAGTTGGGAGCTCCATAGTAAAAAGTATGTGATTTAAGTATGGTCCCTTATGTAAAATACCCCATTTGCAAAACGTCCCTTTCTAAATGCATTTTTTTTCCTAAGGGCTACATGTACTACTTTAGACCCGCTTGATAACCCTTAAATGACATATTTTTCGAGCACGAAAAATATATTATTCTCTATATGAAAGGGTCTTTTTCTATATATTTTTTTAACCCCCGACGAAAAAAGAGGGGTGTAAAGCGGCAATTACACTGCGTCGTTCACCTAATGCGGTCGCCGATTCATTTTAAATTACTTAGGCCAACAAACGTCGTCTTTACATTAGTCTGTCCGCCTTCTGCTAAGCGTTGGCAGCTGTCGATCGCCGAATGCGGCCGACTAACGTGTTCTTTACACTTTTGCGATCGCCGCATGCTGCATGCGACGAACAGAACGACGAAGTGTAATTGCCGCTTTATAAGTTTAACGTGTCTATCTGTGTATCTGTCTGTGGTATCGTAGCTGCCAAACGGATGGACCGATTTGAATGCGGTTTTTTTGTGTCATACATAATTTTATCCCGAGTGTTCTTAGCCATGTTTTTGTTTTTGAGATATTGGACTTTGAAATGAAAATGTCGGGGGTTTTTCAACTTTTCCAAGTTGTACTTATTAATATTAATAACTAAGCTGTTAAAGGGAAAATTTTACGAACGGGTCATTTGGCGAATGGGACGTTTTGCGAACGGATTTTGCGAAAGGGACGTTGTGCGAACGGGACTTTATTTTCGTGAAGGGACTTTTTGCGAAAAGAACAAAGGGACATTCTGCGAGTGGGACGTTATGCGCCCTAACCGTCAAATGCATCGAAAGACCGTATCGTTATTATGGCCCACACACAATGAATGGTTTTATCACAATAGATCGTATCCTCATAGGTGGAAATCCTCGGTAAAGGTTGAACACGCCAAAACTGGGGCACACAAATATTGACATTGAATAATTTTAACAATAAATAACTACATTATGTATTCCATATTTAATAACAAATAGAATAAAGTTTAAAATAACGTTTCCTATTTTAGTTATTGTCTACACAGTAAGCCATACTTCTAACTTTCCTACGCACGCGGCTCATAAGACTTTGCACCATCTCATTAGGACACCGTTTCGACGCCCATGTCCACATTTTTTGGAGCTCAGAGACATTGTTTACTTCTCCACCTTTCTTTTTTAAAATTCCCTTCATAATACTCCCGTACTCTTCAACAGGCCGCAGTTCTGGACTGTTTTGGTGGGTTGCATACTTTGGGTACCACCACGATCCCGTTTGCGTCATACCATTCCATCACTGTTTTTGCGTAATGGCAACTGGCTAAATCTGGCCAAAATAACGGTGGTGAGTCGTGCTTTATTATGAAAGGCAGCAAACGTTTCTGTAAACATTCCTTTTGATAAATATCACCGTTTATTGTGCCGGTGGTAATAAACGAGCGACTTCTTTTTCCGCAGCTACATATTGCCTGCCAAAGAAGGTATTTTTTTGGAAATTTTGTTTTTTTTTAATTTGCATTCTTGAGATGTTTCGTCCTCCATGACCACGCATGCAAATTTCGTAATGAAATTTTCATACGGTTTTCGTGACCGTTTTTTGTGCGGATAAGTTCTGTTTCGAGTCTCGATCTGGTGCGGCCTGGGCTTTATAACTTCTTAGTCCTGCCCTACGTTTTACTTTTTGAACATAGGACTGAGACATTTTCACTTTCTTGGCATCATCTCGTGATGAAATCTTTGGATTTGAGGCAAAAATCCTTACAACACTCGTCCTTTTTTTTATTCTTGACTCCTTGCAACCCACCACTTCCTGGCTTTCTATCTATTGTTAAGCGTTCACGAAACCTTTTTAATACGCGACAAACCGTAGATTGAGGACATTTCAGTCTTTTCGCGATATCTCTGTAGCTTAGCATTGAATTTTCTATATATTCGTGCATAATGAGTTCGCGTTGTTGATGTTGTTTGCTCGACATTTTGACAACGGATAAAAATAAGAAACAAAGCAATCGACATATTATAGGGCCGTTCCTTGTGATCAAATTGGTGTCTAAAAAGTTTGTATAGCTCTATTTTTCCCGTAATAATAGCCAGTTTTACATGCCCCAGTTTTGGCGTGTTCAACCTTTAGTCAAAAATATTTGGACCTATCTCGTTCTGTATAATTTTAGTTGATATAATTTGATTTGGAGAGACAATTTTTGGATTGCCTTGCTTTTTTTACTCATAATTTGGTGGTACAACTTGCGAGTCTATAGATGGAAGATTCCTGGATTTTGTTGAGATTCGGTTGTTTTTGCTTTTTATTTGTTGACCGGATTTGGACCATTGCTATAGAAAGTAAAGCATTTTTCTCGCACAATCACCAATCGAAACCTTTTTCTAGCAAATGAATCGCACGCACATCTTCTTTTTTTAAATTGGCACGCAAAGGGCCGCTCTTAAACTTTAATCAATATTATGAAATTTGACCAACATTCCGAAGCGAAGACCAATCAAGCTGCAATTTTATAAAATCTGTAAATAATTATGATAGGCCGGAAGCTGGACTAATGAAGGAAATGGAAGAAGGCCAAATTAACTCCCCAATTACAGAAGATCAACCCTTCTTGTGCTCATTAGAAGACTCTTAGTGATATTAGTTGATAACTGCAAAAAAATACAGTTGACAAGAAAGTCTTCTGTCAAATGTTTACGTCACTCTACGTTGTAACCTTTATTTCATTACTAGCTTCTGCCCGCGACTCCGTCCGCGTGTACATACGAGGGGCGGCTGATAAGTCCTAAGCCTATGGTATTTCGAGGTCGTATATGCGTTTACGGTACTGGCCACTAGAAAGGCCATTTAAAAACAAATTATTAAAAACAAAATCATGTCATATTTGTTTGAATTTTTCTTGAGATATTCAACGGAAAAGTCCACCATGTCTGAATTATCAACAAATATTACGAAAATTGAGCACCGTGCTGTAATTAAGTTCCTTACAAAAAGTGCTAAATCACCGCAATGTATTTTTGAAGAAATGTCTAGTATTTATGGTGCCTCTGGAGCTTCTTATGCTACGGTCAAAAAGTGGAGTCGCTGTTTAAACTGGGTAGGGAGTCGATTGAAGACGATCCCCGTTCAGGGAGGCCAATATCGGTGGTGACTGAAGAAAATGTAAGAAAAGTCAGAAAATTAGTATTAGAAGACCGGAGAGTTAAGGTTTGTCAAATAGCTGATACTGTAGGCATTAGTAAAGAATGGGTTGGTGAGATTTTACATGAACATTTAAACATGACTAAGGCCAGTGCTCGCTGGGTACCGAAAATGCTGACGGCGTTCGATAAAGAACGTCGTGTTGAAACTTCCCAGGCGTTTTTAGATCTGTGCGGAGATGGTATAGATGAAGTTCCCGAATAGTAACTGTTGATGAAACATGGATCAGGCAGTATGATCCGGAGTGTAAGTCTGAATCTATGCAGTGGATTGAAAAGGGTGAAAGACCACCAAAGAAGTTTAAAGTGCAAAAATCGGCATCTAAGTTAATGGCCACTGTGTTTTGGGACTGTGATGGCATTCTCTTAATAGATTATTTGGCCAAAGGTTCTACAATAAATGCACTTTATTATGCTAATCTATTGAGACAGGTGCGAGAAGCGGTAGTTGAGAAAAGGAGGGGCAAATTAAGGAAAGGCATTTTGTTTTTGCAAGACAATGCACCCGTTCACACCGCCCGTGTTGCGAGGCAGGCTCTGAAGGAAATTGGCTTCGATGAAATCGACCACCCACCCTACAGTCCAGACCTAGCCCCTAGCGATTATTTTCTGTTCAGTAATTTAAAGAGAGAGTTACGGGGAAAGAGATTTGGCAGTGATGAAGAGATGAAGGCGGCTGTAGAGGAGCATTTTGAAGGCCAATCTAAATAATATTTTTTTAACGGCCTAAAAGCATTGTATCAAAAATGTAAAAAATGCATTGAATTAGAGGGAGATTATATTGAAAAATAAACATAAGTTATTTTTTATATATTGTTTTTTTCTACCATAGGCTTAGGACTTATCAGCCGCCCCTCGTAACTCGTTTATATCGCAGCTACATACAAACGTTTGGATAAAAAAAATCATGAGTAATCTTTATTGCTTAATAAATATACTCACATGATTATTTTTACAAATAATCATGTTTCTATTAACAAATTTCATTATTTAAAAGTAGTATTTTTCAAATTCCCTCGCAAATTTCCAAAACGCAACGCTATTGGCGGAGCGAATCGTGACGTCACCGTGCACTCGGTGTCTATGTTTATTCGCATTATTTTGCCGCTGTTTATGATAAATAATCAGTGTTTTTTGGGAATTATTAACTGAAAGCAGTGACTCCTTGTGAAAAAAGATTCGCCACAATGACGAAGCGGTTTAGTCAAGGCACAGTCCGATAATCTGCCTAAAGTTGATGTGTTCATGATGACTAAGTACTTACGTTGTAGTGTCTTTCTTAAATAAGTGGAATAAAAAACGAGTACATATGTATATTATATAATCAAAGATATGTAGGTATTAGGAATGTTGTATGTTGAGAACATCTTTATGAACATAACAAACTAGGTTGTTCTCGTCAAGGCTTATAAATACTTAAAACAAAGGGCATTGGGTAACCTTGTATGAGAAAAAAAATCATATTTTTTTGCAGCGACCACGGATGTTTGTGTAAAAATCTTAGAGGACCTCTTAATACGCATATATAGTATATAAAAATAAACGCGTTAAACATATCGGAGCCGAGATGTTTTAGTTTGGTTTATAACTTTTCAATATGACCTGCGGAAATATGTATTGAAAATATCTCGGCTCCGATGCTGTTTAGAGTATCACATTTCATAACAAAATATGTTTGTTTAAAATAGATTATCATAATATACCAATTGAACAAGTGGCCGCTCATTTAAACAATATGACAACACATTTACCCAAACCCCTTTGTGTGCAAACAAAGAAACTTAGCTAAAACGTTTCCTGATCAAAATCAACACACATATTCAGCTGTTGACCAACAAAAATCATAATATTTGTAAGATTAAAAACAAAAAAATTGGGAATCGGAATAGTTTTATGACTAAGTATACTTATAATTATTTTTTAGGTTAGGTTTTTGTTTATATTATTCGCGAGTCCTAATAAAAAAGATTTTAGGTACAAAGATGTTTAATACTCGCTTCGAAATGATCTTCACAACAATATAAACTACTCCAGCACGATAAATTATATCTCCTCATCGCCTCACACCTCTTTTTGCTTATATTTGCTTCTTTGGGCATATGAAAATATACCATTTCAGGTGCAGTTTCAATGTTATTTTTACACAAAGGGGTAATACAATATTTATAATAAGCTTTTGTGTGCTCTTCCGTTACAATAAGTTGATCGTACAAGCTTTAATAACTCACTTTAATTATTACTCATACTCATACTCATTAATTAATAAAATATAAAATTTTACATGTCAAAAATAAGAGCATTTTCAATAATTCGTGCACCCAACTAGCGTAAGTTGTTAAACAAAAATTAACTCGGTGTCAGTTTTGTAACGAAAATTAAGCATAAAAAAACATGTGAAAATGAACTTTTCTCTCATTTAATTAACGTGTATAGGCATATCGTTAATAAATTAAACAGAAAAAGTTCGTTTTTATACAAACTGAATGCTTAATTGCCGTTACAAAACTGACACAGAGTTAATTTTTATTTAATAATTCACGGTAATTGGGTGCACGAATTATTGAAAATGATATGGATTAATTGTAATAGTTAATATGACAAAAATAATGTAGTTAATAGTGATTAAGACTGTGAATCAAACACTTCTTTGTTAATTTATTCTAAGTGCACGGTGACGTCACAAAATGAGAACGCCAAAATGGCGGCGTTTTAATCGTCCGAAAATGATAGTAGTTTTAATTATTTTTCTTAGGTCATTTAATAATAGTGTGAATGTGTTATATTTTTTTCCGGTTATATAATTAGTTATAAAAATAAAAACAATACATGAATATACCCTATTTGTCGCTCCGTTTTGCCGTGAAAGACGGACAAACAAAGAAACAAACACACACATACACTTTCCCATTTATAATATTAGTATGTATGTGCACTAAACTATTGAGTATTGATATATGGTTTTTTTTACGCTAGTGACCAACAAAACGAAGTATATTTAATTTTTCCTATTAAATGGAGTTGAAATATTTTGCTCTATGCTCGACAGACCCATATCGCAGAGAAGACTAAACACTGTAAATCGAAGTTTTTGTGATCATTACAAACGTGCCCACTTGTTTCTGTAATAAACGATACGGTCCTTTTATTTATTTATTTAAACTTTATTGCACAAAACCAAAATAATGTACAAATGGCGGACTTAATGACAAATGGCATTCTCTACCAGTCAACCATAAAGCCAAACAGAGACACTTAAAATTGGTGCAGAGTAAATGATCTATGTTTAGAGCGTAATATAGACTTATTAAAACATCATCCTACATATATAAAATTACATATTATAAATATATGATACACTAATATATATGATGATAGGGATCTACTTTATTTTCTATTCGTGTTGGCATTTTTCGTGAGATGTAGGTACATTCATTACGTCACAATAAGATAGTATATGTAAGTCACCAGCGTCTGAATACAAGTTTTCATTGAGGAAAAATATGTTCCCCCCTTACATTATCAAACCACAATTAGAAAATGATTTAAAGTTTGCCATACATATTTATTTAATCGTATGGCATACATTATTTTTGGCCTTTAATGTTTGTCACCAACAACCAACATATAAATACGTCATAGTTTATATAAACTGATATGTTACCATTCCCAGACTTATCGCGGTCGAATACTATCGAGTATATTCATACCAATTAATTAAAATGGTCCTGTTACAGGTCCACCGGTCGAAAGAAATGTCCCAGAACCAACATTTGATGACTCTGACAGTGACTCTGACCCTGAAGAGAGCGGCGGTCGAGTCCGCAACGACGGTACACTTCTTGCCAGCGATCCTCCGAAACCACTGTAAGTATCAACATTCCTCACAACACAAGTCTATGGGTGAGTTGCAGCACACCGTCTGTAATCGTAAGCGGTGTTCGTTAAAATCTGAATGTATGGAACGTTTGACAAGTTTCTATGGACTGACAGCTGTCAGCGCCATATTTAACGTTGATATCGGTCTGTAACAGAGGCGGCTCGTGACTAAATTGTATGGGTGTTCACTTGAAATAAAACAATGAAAATATATGACGTTAGCAGATTCCAGGATTCCGAAGACTCATCCGTGCACCCTTAAAGCAATTTGAAATGCACCACATAATACTACACAATCTGTTAACCTTCGTAAAATATGCCTGTTTTTGTCAACGCGGTCATTGAACTCGCGTATAGACTTTCGGTACTTACGTGGAATCTAGTGCCCTGCGAATACCCCGTAAAATAGTTTGTTACTCTCATCACAACCACACAACTACGGTGTTTTCACATATTGTTCGGATTAAACACACGCGTAAATGTTTTGGTTCTCGTCGTTCATGTTTGCCTAAGGTCAAGGTCCCTTGTCCCTTAGCCTTCAATTCAAGCCGGATTTGTAACGTTTTTGCACACTTTTTAATGAACACCACATTATAATTATCCATTTTAACACTCACAAGTAGTAACTGATAAGTACAGGCTATTTCAACACGTATTAAATGATAAATAATTGGAAAATACCCGAATTTGCATTCGCGCGCATGCATTTAAGTTGACCAGTGTTTGTTTATATAGGAGTCGCAACGTCGCGCGCAATCACTTTCGCTGTCGCGCGGCAAAATTAACCGGCAACGTGGCGTGAGCGGCGCTCCGAATTTGGCTTATTTTTCATAGAAAATCTTCTGTTTCACGCGCAGGACTGTGGCGAACTATCTCTTTCACTCTTATTGGATTTCGTATTAAGAAATGTACTGAGTCTTTTTTCTTAGGAGCGCAATCGTGAGCGCTCCGCTTGGCGCGTTACCGATGAAATGATACGGTAGGATGATGGGTATAGCGCCTACCTATGATCTTGTAATGTGTAAAGGTAATTATTTTATTGGTATTGGTACAGTCGTATTTTAAGTGGATTTTAAATAGTAATATTAATAATGAGATTAATGAGTATAATTTAGTTATAATTATTTATGGGAGTTCACTGCACCAGCGCTCCTTAGGGCGAGCCGCCTCTGGTCTGTAATCGTAAGTCGGTGCAACCCGCTTAACTGCCGAAAAACTTAAGGCGGAACTACAGCAACGTTATTTTAAAACTGAATTATACAGTGATTTTAACCGGCTTACGTTATGTTTACATGGAAGCTCTGGAAAAACCTTTTAGTTTCACTTTTGGACGTAAATGAATGCACATTGTTTTGTCAATGTATGTGTTATTTTGCATTTTCTGTTATGTTACGCCTGTTTTTTTGTCCATCCATTTCCTGCCCCGTTCTGTTTGGTTCCGCTTGGCAGTCCCGAGTTTTGCTACAGGGGCGGTCTGAGCGCGGTGTCGGAGGACAGCGGCGGCGCGGCCGGCGGCGCGCCCACGCGCCCGCTGCCGCCCACGCCGGACGACGACGCGCACAGCGACCGCACGCTCGTCATGAAACGGGTCAGTATACTACCCGATATAGAGTACAATACCCTACCCGTAACTGCTTCAGATTCTAAGTACCTCAAAGTTTATGCATCTACTTTTCAATACAAGCGTATTTCCCGTGTACCTATGTAGTGAACATTTATTTTCATATGTAAGTTTCACGCCAAAGTAAGATAAGTGAGCAGAATTCTATGTAGGAAACATAGCCTAACGTGTATGTTAATATTTTTATTTATTTGTATTTTTTGTGTGGGGTTTCTTGACAAACTACAGAAAGAGAATACTGAAAACAATTCAGTCCATACCGAAGTGGATGAAGCTGTTCTACTGAAAGATTGGGACTTTGCTAGATTTTTTCCGTCCAAGAATGCTGAAGTATCAAATGTCAAACTGAATCAGACAAAAGAAGGGGACCAAAAGCGCTTGCAACTTCAACGGCAATCCAGAATTGAAATGGAAGACGCGTGGGCCAAGTACAAGGCGATCGCGACCCCTCCGTCGCGCCACAAGCAGCTATTTCAGAAACCGGCAGAGAAAACTACTCACGATAAGTTGTCTGACATTCTAAAGTATAAAAAGGAACAAGATACAGAGTTGAGTTCTCCAAACAGATTTTTTAGAGGATTCAGAAGAGAGAACTCTGATCTTTTTCCACTACCCAGTACGCGACATTCTGCCATATACTTTCCGAAACATGAAAATCAAGCAGGCAAACAGCTTCGATCAAGTGGTATCTTCAACAATTCTCGAAAGCAACAAATAATGAAACCGCAGGCTTCGGGAGAACCCGTTTTAACAGATTTCATAAAAATGAATGATAGTTTACGGATGTCAGCTCTGGGTGAAGTGAAAAAAAATGATAACGGAAAAACATCATCTAACAACCCAATTGATGCTTTGAAAAACGTAGCAGCTCTAATCAGACAAGACAGTGAAAACAATGGGCCGAGTCGCCAAAGCAGCGTCAACAGTGACTCCCCATCTACAAGCATTTGTTTCACGCCAAGTGCTTCGTTTGAAAAGGCAGGCACTCCGGACTTGACCGCTGGCACATTGGAGAAAAGCACACAGCAGGCAGACTCGACTAGCGGAGTTAGGCCTCGCAGAGAAAAGACTGAATCTGACATAGTGTTCCGAAGAAACTCTCACTATAGTCGTCACACTGACCTTATACCTGGTTGTGGGCAGGAAGCGGTACTCGCACAGGATAAGGTAATTGCTCCCTCCTCAGGATAGTTTGTTTCATTTATACTTATAACATGGTATGAGGGTTTGATTTTCTAACACTTAACTACAACTAACATGAATTGATGGTTGTATAAATGCTTTTATTCCGATGACTTAGTTTTTGCTAATATCTATCATTGATAAGATTAACTTGGGAAGGTTTCATATTTCAAATAGTAATCTTACATTGTGCTTATCAATATTACAAGTTATTGTGGGTTTGCGGATGTTTGACTGTACCTTTTGAATGAGGCTAGGAGCCTTGTTGCGGGTTGGCTGGGTACTCTTCTTTGCTGATTGTGTGCGTGCCAAGGGAGAACATTATTGCCTGTTATTAAAAAAGTTGAATCCTTGCTCACACGTCTTACATTTTGGCGTGATATATTTTTTTTATAATAACAGTACAGAGAAATGTATCAGCATTATTTTTAGAACAATGTAATGTAATGATACGTACCTACGGTATTTTTAATGAGCTCTTAGATTAACTGCTTCTATTATTAACGGTCGAATTAACTGCAACTCTAGATTAATTAACTAACCGCTGCGGAAATTAAATACTGCGCGAATACCGTCTTCCTGCCAATATATGCGAGACTGAAACCCATGTCCTGAACACTTTTGGAACCTAACAGTTTGAGAATGAACCTCTAACGAAATAAGAGAAGCTGAAAAGAATACGATTCGTGAATCACTGTGAATGTCTTCTATTGCATGTTTTGGCTGCCGTGTTTGTGTTTGTCACGTTCAGTTGCCGTCGGACTTATCATAACGCTGGAAATGAAATGTAACAGTAAAAAGGTTTGCTATGTAATGAATGTAGAGCGGCGTCGCGACGCCGTTGCAGTAATAGAGTCGGTGGCGCGGCAGTTGAGTGTAGGTGTGTTGTGGTGCAGGGCCGCGGCGGCGCTGCGGGCGCCGAGGGCGGCGGCTCGCGCACCAGCTCGGTGCTGCCCGACCTGCTCAGCCAGGCCGGCCAGCCCGCCACGCCGCCGCGCCACGACAAGACCACCAGCGAGGAGGTGAGCTATACCTGGCTGCATCACTAGCCAACACTCTAACTTAAACAAAACTCCCATGCATACATATTAATCAATCAGTTGTGGGGCTACGTTGCACTTCGCTCTTCAAAAAGTGAAGCAGCGTTAAGGTTAACGCAGATATATCGCTTCGACTCGAGCCGTTCAGTATTCTTTGTATAAAACTCCTTACTGCACCGATGCAGCGTGCACTTATCAACTCCGTTACATTTGTGTTCGTAAGAAAGAAACAGAGCACATGAACTAGGGGGTTAGACACTTCTCGGCCTAATAAATAAATACGCCGATTGGATAGCGGGCGGGTAAGTCTTGTTGGAACCGGGTTGGGTGACGGGGCGATATGTGTGCGTTAACCTAAGTCGTCATATAGGTGTTTCTTTGGTCATTCGGTTTTGTGAATCGGGAACCTCCAGTGATTTTAGCTTCAATGTTATTTATTCCACATTTTACAAACGAACACCAATCACGGAGAACCAAATATAACGCAATTTTTTTTTAAATAGATATTCTTATCAAAGATATCTTCCATCTTTGATGAATATTCATTTAGAAATATGCAATACTATAACAAAAAAACGATGAAACCGAAGATTACGTTGTTAAATAAATGTAGGTTGAATCAGCCACCAACCAGATGAGATGATACATCCGTTTCGAATTTTCCGTAAATAACAGCCAACACGAGTTCTGGGGTTTTATCGTTGTTTCGTTTAACATTATAGCTGATAATATTGATCACTCAGTCATATATTAAATTTCCATGTGATCTAAAATGTTTATGGGTGGCTTTTGGAATATCATATTAATGTAATGTAATGTCGATCATGCAAACACCCTGGAGCCACCCCACGACCGCTCAGAAGGCAGCGCGAACTCTGCGTAAGTATGAATCGCCTTGCTGCTACAGGAAATGCTTCTATAATTCCTTTCATAGGCTGTTTTTGTTGAAAGTTAGAGCTGCATCTTACTTCTTCTTGTATACCTACCTTGTGCATTTTCTGAACTGCTTCCATTGTATCAAACTATCATATCAAATGCAAACGATATATTATCCTGAGCTTTCAGGTAGCAAAACGCCTTATAGGGGCAGCTTAATAACTGTAACAAATAAAAGACTTGAGTGGCATTTTGAAATACATAGGTATGGTTGCAATTCCTTGCAGTGTTCCTGGCTGTGGGCAGACATGAACTGTGTATACGTTGTACTGTATTACTGTAGGCATTTATGCGCCTAAACAATTTTAACAATGGGGCAAGTGGAAATTTAACAATCTTAGTGCTGTAAATCAGGAACTTGAAATTTTTACTAGATATAATTAAATATAAAAACAGCAAATACATTCAGAAATAGTGGTTCCTCGAAAATAACAAATGCAACTTAAAGTTTGCGTATAAGTGATATCACGGTCCCAATTTTTTTATGGCACACTGACTTCGCTAGTATAACGCTAATAGTTAGTGTGTAACTGTTATTTCAGTGGAACGTTTTTTTTATCGTTATTTAATTGACTATTTATATTTATAAACAATATATTGCGAAAATATCGATAAATAATACATAATTCATTCATAATCGTCACCATCAACACATTAAAAAAAATGTGATTAGAATAAATGACAATGTTATTCATTGATTGCTTGCTGTCATCGACATCAGTTTACATCATCATGAGCACAGTCTCTTCATGATTTGTAACGGTCATCAAGCTAATAAATAACTTTCTTTATTTAGTTTTGAAACTTTAACTAATAATTGGGAGGTGGGTTTAAATAACTAACCAATCACATATTAATAACTACTAATCAAGGATACTCAACAAAAAAAGTGTATTACATAGTTTTTCTACATATATGGACCTCTTAAAAAAAGCTTCAACCTAGGCTACGTCCGTTTGTTTTTTTTTACTACCAATTTTATTTAAAAGTTATTTTTATTTTGGTCGTAATCAGCAATAAATTCAAATCAATTGCGAACAGAACTAACGCTCGATTTGTGCACTTGAAGGCTAAGTCAAACGCCGTATTTTTTAATGTGGCTCTCGCGTGACAAACGACAAGATAAAGCATACGTCAGTTTCTATCAAGTGGTGTCAGAAAGTGACAGATGCTTCATTTTTTCGTTTATCACGCAACCGCTGTGACCATTGCAGGCGTTTTTAGCTGTGAAATTTGACAGGTAGGATTACGGTAATTTTAATGCAAACATATTATATATCTTGCAGCTTATAGGGGATATTTCTAACTGATCGCAGTTACGGCCCATTAATATGTTTCATTCTCTCTTTACAGTATAGGCAAGCGATCGCAGGTGGCGCTCCCTCCTCGGCCCACCACCATCATCACCCGCTCCCGTCCTCGGTCCAGTCCACCCCGTCCAAGTCGTTCGTGTCGGGCGCGGCGTCGCCCGCGCCCGCCGCTCCGCACCCGCATTCGCTCCAACACTCCCCGTCCAATTCCTCCGTGGGCTCACAGCAGCAATTCCACCCCTTGCAACAGAAGCAGCGGTCTTTCCTCACGTTCGGCTTTGGCGCCGGATCCACGGGCAGTGGCACCGGCGGCTCCGGCGGGAACGCCTCGCGCCGTGAGAGCCACGTCAACGTCAACGTTACTCCGACCGGGCACGATCTTTCCTCTGACACACCCGAAATACGGAAGTACAAGAAACGATTCAACTCAGAAATTCTTTGTGCTGCGTTATGGGGTGAGTGTCTTACAATCTTTCATCAAGTGTTTAACAACCCTTTAACCGCCCATAAAAAGTCATTAGAGAGGACTGTATCATTGCTATTTCGTGGTACAGTCGAGTTCTCCAATATCTACACACAACAACCTTTCAAAAAAAACTATTTAAGAGCTAGGCTCTTGTCGGTGGAGTAACCGCCACTGATTTTATGTCTAATATCTATACAGAGACTTTATTTCTACTGACATAAGACACATGTGTAAATATTTTTGAAAGGTTGTCTGTTTAGATATTGGAGAACTTGACTGTACAAGTGAATGTTTGTACCACGAAACAGCAATGAAACCAGCATAATATTACATATTTAATATGCCTGGTAACATACTGCAGACTTTCATGAGACAAACATCATGTAGGATTCAATAGGTTAACGCGTTTTTTTTTTAGGGGTTAACTTACTCATCGGCACTGAAAATGGTTTGATGCTATTAGACCGTTCTGGCCAAGGAAAAGTTTATCAATTGATCTCGCGACGCCGCTTCCAACAAATGGAAGTGTTAGAAGGACAAAATATACTTGTAACGGTATCTGGGAAAAAGAACCGTGTTCGGGTGTATTATCTGAGCTGGTTGAAGTCTAAGATTTTGCGCACGGATGGACTCAGCGACGTGAGTGTTAGTTGTTAGCTGAAGAACTTAAGAATTTCTTGCTCGTTTGTTGCTTATCGTTAATATTATTCATATTTTTATTGTAGCAAGTGGAAAGAAGGAATGGCTGGATAAATGTTGGTGAGCTGCAGGGTGCCGTACACTTCCGAATCGTGAAATACGAACGTATCAAGTTTCTCGTCATTGCTTTGAAGGATTCTATTGAAATCTACGCCTGGGCTCCAAAACCGTATCACAAATTCATGGCTTTCAAGAATTTCGGAGACCTCCAACACAGGTAACATTATGAAGACAGAGTTTCATTATTTTATCACTAAACCATCTCACTAATAAATCCAATGGTTTGTTTTCGTGTTTATAGCCAGCATATGAAATGTCATCAATGTTTCTTGGCAAAATCGAAAGCAAAACAGCAGCTTTTTTAACCCTGAAAGACAGTCGAACGGGTGCGTGAATTTATAAATTACGACAATGAACAGCATTTATTAATTACCTCCCTTTTTTCCAGGCCTCTACTGGTCGATCTCACTATTGAAGAAGGCACAAGACTGAAAGTTATTTATGGGTCAGCTGACGGTTTCCATGCCGTTGATCTAGACACTGCCACAGTCTACGACATTTATATCCCAAAGCATGTGAGTTTTCGTAGTATTGCATTTTGTGTAAGGCATAACATCTGATATGCTGCCATTATAGTATGTATTCTTGTCCAATGCCAGTTTAAAATGTACTCTTTCCAGATACAGGGGGCTATAGTTCCACATTGCATTGTTCCTCTGCCGAACTCGAATGGTGTGCAACTGCTACTGTGTTACGATAACGAGGGAGTGTACGTCAATACGTACGGACGTGTCAGCAAAAATATTGTGCTTCAGGTCTGTGCAAATTTACATGACATTTTCAGTAGGTGCTAGTATATTTTTTACGGTATTTGATATTAATGTGTATACTATTTTTTCAGTGGGGTGAAATGCCGACATCGGTTGCTTACATTGGTACAGGGCAAATCATGGGATGGGGGAATAAAGCTATTGAAATACGCTCGGTCGAAAGTGGCCACCTGGATGGTGTATTTATGCACAAGAAAGCGCAGCGGCTCAAATTTTTATGTGAGCGTAACGACAAAGTATTCTTTTCATCCGCTAAAGGTGGGTCGTCTTGTCAAATATATTTTATGACACTCAACAAACCCGGAATGGCCAACTGGTAGACGGATTCGGGCGAGTGCAGGCCGCGATGCTAAGGACAGTAGGCGACCTAGAACACATGCCAGTCGAGTAGTTTATACAAAATAAGTCATTACAACGCGCGTTGTTGGCCGCACGGATATCAAAGACTTGATCAATTATACTGACCAGACGAAAGATATCTCTCTATATCTAAGTGCTCAAAAGACAATCGATAATATACTAAAATGATCAAGCATAATATGACGGCCCCTAACTTTCTATTAATTTTGGCATTTGTACTGAATATTGTAATTTCAATACAAGCTAATAAGAAATATTTAATATTAAGCAATAACCTATAGGATAAATGTTTTGATATTGACAATTATTCATAGTAAGCTAATATTGCTTAGATTTTTATTATGTTGCAATGTATAATTTCTAAAAGAAAATGTAATTCAAATCAAAGTATCAATTGATTATTATGCCATATTATATCGTTTGTAATTTTAAGTCAGTTGGGTGATAATACAAATATTAATTGGTTATATAATTTTAACAAAGAAAAATGCCATTTTGACCGATGATTATAATAGTATTTGATTTTGATTTAAAGTTACAAAAATTAGTTAATTGTGTAAATTATTCTAAACCTTATGGTTGAAACTAGAATGCAATTTAGTCAAACTCATTTTGTATCATATTATTATCACATCAAGCTTTACAATTTTATTAAAGGAAAAAATTTTGATACTATTTATTATTTATTTGCTGTGTACTATATAATTTACATGTATAAAGGTTACTGTGCATATTGAAAATTATATATTTGATAACTTTATTTGAGTATACCTTAGCCCAATAAAATACCAAAAGAAAAAATGTTGTTTTAGATATAATTCCACAGTATTACTAAGCACAAACTGCATCACAATAAAATTTAAATAAATTAATCGAATTTATATTATGTTATGCTACACATCCCTTATTAACTTTTGTTAAGCATATTAACTTTTGTTAAGTCCAAATTCAAAAGAAATTAATTCATATCTGGCACATTATTACTGCAATGCAATGACATACCTCAGACCAAGAAAATATACAGACGGAGCGTTACGAACAGTCTAGCGAAGCCAACCGGTTTTCAACCAAGCCCCATAAGTTTAGCACACACAAAAAAAATTTAATCACACAAAACTCGAAATAATGATCTTGACAGCATTGTGACACGTGCTGAAGAGTTTTGTGCAATTTTGTTTGTATATGTGTGCGTGAGCGTGTGCTAAACTTGATGTAGCTTGGTTTTGTTTGTATGTGGTTTGGCTTCACTAGACTGTTCGTAACGCTCCGTCTGTCTTTTTTCTTGGTCTGAGTGACATTCAGGGTGTCTGGTAACAGATTTCAAAAAATCATTCTATTACCAGGGCCCAAACAATTCCTGCGGATGACGTAATTTTGCACATGTTTGTATTTAAACTTCCGTGTGACATATCATAGCACACAACGCATAAAATAATCGTGAGTAAATCCATGAAATTTATACAGGATCTCTTGAATAAAGTAAATGTTAAGTGAAATTTTCTGTCGGAAGTACCTATAATAAAAGTAAGTATTTTTATATAAAGATTTAAGGAAAACAAAGATTAAATAAATAAATATAAGGGGACAATCTTACATAAATCAACCTAGTCCCATAGTAAGTGCAGTAAGGCTTATGTTATGGCTACTACACGACAATATATATGATAGATATAAAGACAGAAAAAAAAACACTTGCAGCTATATTTTGTAACTATGACCAACTATGCATAGGGTCATTAATGTCATGTTTTGTATTGTATTCCAAGTCTTAAGGGATAGGGCAGTGATGTCCATAAGATAAAAAGACAAGGCTTTGATGTATTTTTTAATTCACCATAGAAGTCACGCTAGGAGGCATACATATATGACATTGCTTTAGTTTCTTTTTGCGACATGGGCACTAGCATCAATCCAGGTATAGCGGGTTGCATTTCTAAATCTCTTAAATTGTTCACCTTTATTTTAAGTTCACTCCGAAGTTTATTAATATCAATGTTCAGCTGTTTTTGATCTGCTTCTAATAGTTCAATAGTTGTTTTTCCATTGTATTTGATAAGCACCGACCCGACAGTAAGCCAATGTTTATTTAGTGAACACTTTGAAAGTTCGCGCAGAGCTTCTCGATTATGGTTCCTTCGCTTGTCTATCAAAACTATTTCTCTTCGATCACTCATTATTTCCTCAGCTGCCTTCTCCACGGTTTCTAAATAGTTAAAAAGTTTGTCTTGGTCTTTCATATTCGAAAAATGCAGTGGACCTCGAGCACCAAAACTATTATACTACGCACAATAAAAAAGTGAAATGGCACCCTATAGGTCCTTTGCCAGAATCAGTGGATAAATGATTTAGAAAGTATCTAATTTAACTTAAACACTAGCGAGTCTTTAAGAAGCTGATACTGCTCAGTATATTACACTCTTATTATTAAAAAAGAGTAATGGCAGTGGCAGTGGCTAATCGAGTGCCTTTGCCATTGAGCTAAAGTCAGTAAGCGTATAAATTAACTGCGAAATAACAAATTAACCCATTATTATTTAATAAAACGTGACTCGCCAAGATGGCAATTATTTTGACACTGTCGAAGTCGAATTGACAGTTGGATCAGTAAGTAGCAACCATGTAGCAACATGCCTCCAGACGATAGCAATTAGTCAGCTTCTGATAAATTGGGGCTGACAAATCATGACATGTGTACACCCCCTAACACAATTTGGACCATGGAAATATTTGTGACCAAGTTTTCGGTCAGATAATTAATACAAATACAAATAGTTTATTTTCTCAAAACATACTTAATCTATTACAATAATACTGACCCCCACGCTAGGCATTGCCTGTCCTGCCCGGCTAGCACACTAATCGGCCATATATTTATAAATATATTTACGTTCGGACGTATAACTTTACGATTGTGCCCATTTTTACGTTACTTAGCTAACATGCTAATCTCGCAACATATATTTATGCCATAGCGTAAAATATATGTAGCAAAAAGAAGTGTAGTGTTGCCAATATATACAACTGAATTTCTACCAATTATTACATTCGTTCAATCGCAGTCTATGGTTAGAGACCCAATATAATACTACTTAACATTAACCATCAGTTTTGTGACGGACATCGTGACCATCCGTTAAAGAGTAATAATAAGCACTGCCCTGCTACTAAAAAGTAGTACTTTTGTATTAAGTTGTATTATAATCGTTTTTATTTATTTACTTTACTCCCGCCCCGTTTTTCCTATAATATTTGTAAGTTTGTATCGTAATTCATTTTATGGTACAAGTGTTACTGTTTTCTTCGTAGCATGCTTGTTGAAATTGAGGAAAAGTAAATTTTAACCAAGGCTAAGGCTAACAATTGATTTATTAGACAAGCTGCCCGCGCTGCTTGTCCCGCATAATTCAAAGAAAGTAGGGAAACCCGTGGGATAAAATATAGCCTACAACCACCCAGAAACCCCTAACTATACGCATTCAAAGATTTTTTGGAAAACGCAAACTTGCAAAGCTTCAATCTCACAGACTTTGTCATCTTGTAATATTAGTATAGATAAATTCAACAATTTCAACAAAGGATAAGGAGAATTTGTATATACTTAAGTATAATTAATTTCTTTAATTATTTACTCCATAATCATTTTTTAAGGTTTTTTGAAGATGCGCATATTATATATGTTTCCGTATGCCTTTAAATGACAGTAAATTACCACGGGTCGTGTTAATATGCGATATCGAAATCCAATTATCAGCATTGCAATTCAGCGAGGAAATGCCGCCAGCATCCTCGGTACAATGCCTCGAGGGCCTTTTTTAGATTTAACTTAGCTTAAATTTAATTTAGTTAATGTTATAGTTATCATCTTGTATATACTTTAGCATGGTTAAACAAAAGTCTTAAATACTTCAATATTATAAATATTTATTGTCAAGTAAAAAGTCGTAGAAAAGTAATCCATACAAATAGCAAACGAACTAATAAATGTTGAAACTGAAACCGTGTGTTGTGGCAGAAATTTTACAGATATCCTGCGGCCAATGGTATTGTTTTCTTAGTGTTAAAATTTATCAGGGGTCTCGAGTGACCTACATAAAATTTCGTCCGCCAACGGTTCATATCGTCGCGTTTTATGTGCCAAAGTCAAGAGCATGTTATAATGTGACGTAAAAAAGTAGTTTTACGTGCAAGACATATAAATGGTCACATTTTACGTAGATGACGGTATACCATGTTAGCTCATGACGGTAAAATTTACGTCGGTTGTGGGCATTAAACATGTGCATAAAAGACGTCATTTTGTTAGATGCTAGGGCCGCTGTGGGGGAGATAATGTACTACAGTTAACAAAAAACATTTAACGGCTACTGCCGTTTTTACGTTACTTAGTTAACATGCTAATCTCGCAACATATATTTATGCCATAGCGTAAAATATATGTAGCAAAAAGAAGTGTAGTGTTGCCAATATACACAAATGAATTTCTACCAATTATTATATTCTTTTCATTCGTTCAATCGCAGTCTATGGTTAGAGACCCAATATAATACTACTTAATTAAAGAGTAATAATAAGTACTGCCCTGCTACAAAATAGTTGTACTCTTGTATTAAGTTGTATTATAATCGTTTTTCGTTTTTATTTATTTACTTTACTGCGGCCCCCTTTTTCCCATAATATTTGTAAGTTAAGTGTTACTGTTTTCTTTGTAGCATGCTTGTTGAAATTGAGGAAAAGTAAATGTTAACCAAGGCTAAGCTAACAATTGATTTATTAGACGACAAGCTGCCCTCGATGCTTCTCCCGCATAATTCGAAGAAAGTAGGCAAACCCGTAGGATAAAATATAGCCTACCACCACCCAGAACCCCCAATCAATACGCATTCAAAGATTATTGAAACACTCAAACTTGCAAAGCTTAAATCTCACAGACTTTGTCCTCTTATAATATTAGGATAGATAATTTCAACAATGGATAAGGAGAATTTGTATACACTTAAGTATAATTATTTTCTTTTATTATTTACTCCATAAAAATTTTCTTAGGTTTCTTGAAGATGCGCATATTATATATGTTTTCGTACGCCTTTAAATGAAAGTAAATTACCACGGGTCGTGTTAATATGCGATAACGAAATCCAATTGTCAAGCAAAAACTCGTAGTTAAGTAATCCATCCAAACAGCAAACGAACTAATAAGTTTTGAAACTGAAACCGTGTGTTGTGACAGAAATTTTACAGATATCCTGCGGCCAATTGTATTGTTTTCATAGTGTTAAAATTTATCAGGGGTCTCGAGTGACCTACATAAAATTTCGTCCGTCAACGGTTCATATCGTCACGTTTTATGTACCAAAGTCAAGAGCATGTTAGAATGTGACGAAAAAAAAGTAGTTTTATGTGCAAGACATATAAATGGTCACATTTTACGTAGATGACGGTATACCATGTTAGCTCATGACGGTAAAATTTTATACGTCGGTTGTGGGCATAAAACATGTGCATAAAAGACGTCATTTTGTTAGTGTGCTAGGGCCGCTGGCACCAGTATAAATTAACTTCAACTAATATAATAATTTTAAGTAGGAACAGTGATGTAAGCTGTGGGCTTATGTTACAAACAAAGAGATATCTGTAATAAAATAGTAATAACATAAACATTAGACTCTAAACAACCAAATATAATGTTATTTAAATAAAATTAAGCCTATTCTAATAAAAGTGTGTGCGTGTGTGTGTGTGCATGTGCGTGTGCGTGTACGTGTACGTGTGCGTGTGCGTGTGTGTGTGTGTGTGTGTGTGTGTGTGTGTGTGTGTGTGTGTGTCTGTGTGTGAGCACGAGCAAATGAAGTTTTAACGTTTATAATAAAGTTTTAAGCGGTGACAGGAATTTTGAATGTATGGCTGTTTAGAAAGGTTTTGTAATCGGGAGAGTTTAGAACTGTTTTGTGTACGTATGCTGCCACCCTAATTATGTATAGTTTCCGAACGCTGAGCACCTTTGCGTCACGGTACAAATCGTTTGTAGGGTATCTAAATGGTTTCCACAGAGCTACCTTCAAGACCGCTCTTTGTGCTCTTTCTAATTTCAAAAGGGTGGCGGTGACTATTCCACCCCAGGCAAGAATACAATAGATTACTATAGATTGTCCAAGGGCTAAATAAATCGTTTTTAATGTACTATGATTGGCTGACTCATGAAGCATTTTCATATTGTGTATCAGTTTTCATACACGACCAGAGACAACACCCACATGCTGTCTGAAACTTAACTTTTCATCCATGACGATCTCAAGGTACTTGATAGTATTGGCTCTTGTCATGTTGTCGCACGGGCAATTCCGCAATGGGGTTTCAGAGCAGTTACGACCATGAACTTTAAGAGTCCGCTCGAGTCTCGGAGCCGAAGCAGAAGTCTTGTGGAAACAGAAAAATGTAGTTTTTGTAGTGTTAAGAGTTAAGAGATTCTGCCTCAGCCACCGGGACACCAGCGCAATACCATGTTCAACACGGTCATATGCATTATCCCAAGATTGCCCGTGGAAAACGATAGCTGTGTCATCGGTGTAACACAAGACTTCGGCATTCTGTAGTGGGATAAATGTTATGTCATTAGAATCATAATAGAAAAAGTGTAGGGTCTAGAATGCTGCCCTGTGGCACGCCGAAAGACACAGCCCTCATGTCACTGAAATGATCACCAATTTTAACGCATTGACTTCTATCCGTCAGATAGCTGGTGAACCATTTGAGCGTTGTTCCTCTAATGCCATAAGATTCCAGTTTTTTCAACAGAATAGGGATGGAGACTGTGTCGAAGGCCTTCGCTTAATCCAGAAAGACTCGGACACAGGCCCGTCCCTCATCCAAATGAGTTGAAATCGTTTTTGTAAGTACAGTCACTGCATCTTCTGTTGATATCCCCTTACGGAAGCCAAACTGACGATTCGTCAGAAGAGAGTTGGATTCGAGGTAGTTCACCAGTCTTTTATTAACGATGCGTTCCAGAAGCTTTGAGAGGGATCCCAGAAGAGAAATCGGCCGATAATTACTTGGTTCATTTTTTGCATTACCTTTGTGGATCGGGACAACACATGCGACTTTCCAGGCTTTGGGGAAAACACCATTCAAAATGCTTTTATTGAAGATCGCAGCAAGAGGTTCTGCTATTACAGGACCAATTGCTTTCAGAACCTTATTATTTATGTTGTCAAGGCCTTGTGAACGATCTAGATCAGTTTCATGAATGAGGCGGAGTACTTCATGTTTATCTGTAGGAGAGATGAAAATAGACTTTGATGTGGATGGGATTATGTTCATCTTTGCAGCAATCTTGCTGCAAAGATGAACATTCTTCATCATTCTTCATTCTTGTGTTTCGTTTTCCTGAGCAAGTATTGTGTTGGCAAGGTTTTGACCGACTGAGGAAAAGTATTCATTACACGCGTTTAATGAATCTCTCTCACTATTTCTTATTTGTGTCAGGGCTCGTGCTGTTGGTGCTATGGGATTATGATGCGTTATTTTATTGATTGTTTTCCATAATTTTTTGGGGCATTTTTGGTGAGTGGTAAGTTCTTTTTTCTCATGTTCAGCTTTGAGATTTCTGAGGAGTTTGACAAAGAAGTTACGATATCTAGAGTATATTAGTTTTTTAGTTTCGTCATTGGGAAATTGTCTTGAGATAAGGTGGAGTTTGTCTCTATGTTTTGAACACCGGATGAGCCCAGGTGTCATCCAGGGTTGGATACAGAACTTAAGAGTGACTTATTAGGACAATTTTAGAGTTTTTAGATATTGCTTGAGAATCTTGACGCGGCATCATCAACAGAGTGTGCTTGAGTAATAGGAGACCAGTCAACCGTATCAAGCTCACCGTAAAGACCACTGTAGTCAACTTTCTGTCTTGATCTCGTCTGAACTGTGACCTTCCGCCGCTCGGTCTTGATACCAACCATAATCAAATCATGGTCGGTGAGATCAGAGGAGCAAACGATCGACTCAGCTTCTAGGCCACTTGTAATGAATATGTGGTCTATGCACGTCTTACTGTGAGTAGGTATGTTTATGGTTGGGAGTAATCTATGCGAAGCAAGAAGTTCAAGGTAGTTTGAAATATACTCTATTAGGAACCACTTCTAGCTGACTGCACTTCCAGCAGCTCTATATCTAACTCTTTATATCTGTGTTTAATACGTTGCTATGGTTTTGCTAGTTATTATTCACTGACTTGACAAATATAGTTTTCACAAAGAAACATTTCGGTCTTTCCTTAATATGGTAGCAGAGTAATATAAATATTAATGATTGTTTATTCGTTGCAATAGTGGACAAAGAAATCGAATAATTATGCAAACGGCAGGCGTAAAAATCGAGATCGGTCGACTCGACGGTCCCACTAACTGGCACACATGGAGGTACAAGGTAAAGCTTTTACTTAAAAGTACTCCAGGCACGCTAGAAGCAATTGAAGGCAAGTTAATTAAGCCGAAAGATCCTGGTGGAACTGCAAAACCTGCAGATATACACAGATATACAAAAGTATCATCATGAAATGCCTTTGAAATGCAAATGTTTCAAAAATTTGACAGTCAAGCGCTTCTTATTCTTACGGCAAATATGACCGAAGAGATCTTACAAAAAGTAATGCGATATGAAACGTCATGTGAAATGTGGAAAGAGCTTCATAGGCTTTATGATGGGGCAAAGGAAGACGGAGCTATGATCTCTGTATGAAGTTCTTCCGCTACCAGAAAAGTGATGAGCATGATATGGCCACGCATATTTCGTCTCTCAAAACTATATGGTACGACTTAAATAACGAGATTGAAGGAAATGATCTGCCTGAGATTTTATTAATATGTAAAATATTAGATACACTTCCAGAACATAACTTCAGTTTTAAGTCAAGCTGGTTATTGATGAACAAACGTGAGCGAAATATAGAAAACTTGACTATACAGGTATGTGCTTACGAAAGATCTCTTAAACAAAAGAATATAGATGGAAGCGGAAGTACCAATGAACTTCTCATGTTAAGAGGAGAGAAACGGTATGAGAAGCAAGGGCAAAGCAAAAAGAAATGGAAGAAATGCAATTATTGTGGAGAAGGCTTTCATAAAGTCACATCATGCAAGAAGTGGATTGCGGACGGTAGACCTCCCAAACCTCCAAAGCAGTCTTCAAATATTGGGATGTTGACAGGCCTAGCTTTAACATGCGAAAGTAAGAACTCAGAGAAAGACTCATTTTATGTGGATAATGGTGCAACGAGCCATGTTACCAATAGAAGAGACATGTTCCACATCTTCGAAAAATTTGGTGAACCCCACAAAGTTATGACAGCTAACGGAGAGATAATCGAAGCCATTGGTAAAGGTTCTATCCAACTGGAAGATGACATTAACGGCCACAGAGAGTTACTGGTCTTAACAAACGTATGGTATGTTCCAAGCATTGAAAGAAATATATTTTCTGTGCTAGCCGCGCAAGATACGCTAAAGAATAGCATCTTTCAGTCAACTGCTCAGACATGCAATATGAAGAATGATGGCAAAGTCATTTTAGTCGGGAATCGCGACAAGTATGGTGGTCTGCACAAACTCAACGTTAAAGTATTGATGCCTAAGCTTGAGATAAACCAACTTACGATGTCACAGAATCTTCAACTCTACCACGAACGCCTAGGACACCAGAACAAGAGACATGTAGCAAAACTGGTACAAAGAGAGCTTGGAGTAAAGCTAGACTCAAGTTCTACTGATATCTGTGAAGGCTGCGTCTTCGGCAAGAGCCATAGGCAGAAGTTTGGAGAGAGGCCAAGAGCAACTAAGCCGGGAGAGCTAATCAGCACAGACGTATGCGGACCATTCCCTTACTCGATCTCAAAGTCTAGATACTATGTTCTATTTAAAGACACCTACTCAAAATATCGATGGATCTACTTTCTGAGACAAAAGTCTGAAGTACACGCAAGCTTGAAGGACTTTCTAGCTGAAGCTAAAACTTCCGGACACGTTGTGCAGGAGTTATTGAGCGATAATGGAGGCGAGTTCGATAACGAACAAGTACGCAATACTTTGAGACAACACGGCATTAAACATAGATTTACAATGCCTTACACAGCGCAACAGAACGGATCTTCTGAAAGAGAAAATCGTACTATTGTGGAGATGACAAGAGCACTAATGCACGCTCATGACAAGATACCAGAAGGTTTATGGGCTGAAATATCCAAAGCTTCTGTTTACATACTAAACAGAACGGGACCTACTCCTGTAGAAGGAAGGTCTCCGCATGAGCTCTGGTACGGCAGAAAGCCTAGGATCAATCACCTGAAAGTCATTGGATGCGATTGCTATGCGCATGTTCCAAAACAGAAGAAAACAAGTAAGATAGCGAGGAAAGCTGAGAAAGGAATACTTATCGGGTACGACGGTGACGAAGGATATCGAGTTTTCGACGTAAAGAACTCATCAGATCTCGAGATGTTGTGTTTGATGAAATTCCTCTACTTGAGAAAAACAAGATTGACATAACTTCGCAATCACCTGAAACTGAAAAGAATACCTACGAGCTCCCATTGCCTCTTACAGACTCTGAAACTATTCGCGAGGAGAATCACTCCCTTCCATCTTCAGAAGCAAATGACAGCGTTGAAGAGGATTATGAGACGCTAGAAGAAGAAGAGACAGCTGATACAGAGCCTACAACACGAGAACTGCGTGATCGAAGCCAGCTTAGACCTCCACAGCGGTTTAGCTTTGATCAATATGTTAATGAGGCTATATCTATTCCTGAACCGACTTCATATCGAGACGTCATGCGAAGCTCTGTAAAAGATAAGTGGATCGAAGCGATGAACAATGAAGTTAAATCTTTAGAAGATAATCAGACTTGGGAACTGACGAACCTACCTAAGAATAGAAAAGCACTACGATGCAAATGGGTATTTAAGATTAAAAAGAACCCTGATGGTACAGTCGATAAGTACAAAGCACGATTAGTTGCTGTTGGATATACACAAAAGAAAGGAATCGACTATAACGAGACATTTAGCCCAGTCGCCAAGATGAGCAAAATCCGAATTCTTTTGTGTATTGCTGCAAATGAGGGTTTAGTACTCAGACAATTCGACGTCTCTACAGCCTTTCTATACGGCACTGTAAAAGAAGAAATCTTCATGCGAGAGCTGGAAGGATACGATGACAAGACAGGTCGTGTATGCAAACTGCAAAGAAGCTTATATGGATTGAAACAGGCACCTAAATGTTGGAATGAGTGTATCCACGATTTTCTTATGGAATCAGGTTTCAATAGGAGCGAAGCAGATCCCTGCGTCTACGTCAGAGAAAGAGGACAAAAGAAAATACTGCTCGCACTCTATGTAGATGACGGATTATTGGCCGCGTCAGACCAGCAAGAGGCTGATGACTTCATTCTAAACGAATTAAAAGGGCGATTTAAAATCACAACGAAAGTACCGTCCTATTTTCTTGGCCTAGAAATAGAACAACAGGAAGATTGTACTATTAAAGTCCACCAAACTGCTTTTACTAAGAAATTGCTGGAAAAGTATGGAATGAGCAATTGTAAAGAAGTTGGGACATAATAAAACCTGTAAAAGGAATGGAGGAACAAGATAGTCCTGATGCATTACAAGATTTTCCATATCGGCAAGCTGTTGGGTCCTTGTCCTATCTAATGGTTGGCACTAGACCAGACATTGCGTATGCAGTTGGGGTAGTGTCTCGAAACCTCGATAAACCTACCAAAAGTAACATACAGCAGGTGAAGAGGATATTTAGGTACCTGAAAGGGACTATCGATACAGGACTCGAGTACAAGAAAGGCGAAAAGCGTCTCATCTGCTAGTGACGCCGATCACGGTGGCGATGATGCGACTGGATGCTCCACTAGCGGGATTGTGTGTTTGTATGCTGGATCAGCAATATCCTGGCGCAGTTCAAAGCAATCCATGGTTTCACTATCATCCACTGAAGCGGAGGTAGTAGCAGCCAGCGAGGCATGTCGTGAGATTGTTTGGTTAAGGAGATTGTTCCAAGACCTTCAAACAAACCTTGATGTACCCATCTTGCGAATCGACAATGAGTCTGCGATTAAACTGGCATACAACCCTCCTTATGAGCAACACCGAAAAACTAAGCACATAAAGTTAAAACACTTCTATGTGAGACAGTGTGTATCGGAAAAGGACGTAACTGTTGAGCAAGTACCGACAGCAGAACAACTTGCAGATATCTTTACCAAGCCGGTTTATAAACCAAGATTGGTGAAACTCGGTGAAGAGTTCGGATTGAAAAGAAGAGGGAATGTTAGGAACCACTTCTAGCTGACTGCACTTCCAGCAGCTCTATAACTAACTCTTTATATCTGTGTTTAATACGTTGCTATGGTTTTGCTAGTTATTATTCACTGACTTGACAAATATAGTTTTCACAAAGAAACATTTCGGTATTTCCTTAATATGCTCTTCATCTGGTGCTGCTTCTAAAATGTCTATATTTATATCCCCTGCCATGACAAGACATACATTTCGACTGACGGACTCTAGCACCTTATATAGTCCTCCTTGTCGTATCCGACGACGGCGACCCTTACAAACTCCTCTGATGAGCACGTATATGGCTCGCAAAGCCGAACTTAGTTTTAAATGTTCGGACACATTGTATGCAATATAGTTGGCCCTGGTTATTGTAGGTATATGTATAGGATGGTTTGGGTCGAGTCTTTCGTAAATGACGCTTTTGGTCCAGGTGTTCAAGTCGAGCTACTTCATAGGAAGCTACACCTTTTCTGACTTTATTACGCCATTCTGGTCTCATAGACGCGACCTCCTCCCAACGCTCAGCAGGGATATCGCAGGCCTTGAGATGACGTTTTAAGACGTCCTTGTAGCGCAAAAACTGCCCCCCACGATTACGCTTTCCATCCGCAAGCTCGGAATAGAAAACAGATTTTGGGAGTCTGCAGTCTGTCATGCGACTAACGTGGCCACTCCACCTCAACTGGCTTTTCATTAGTATTGCCTCCATGCCGGGCATGTTGGATCTTTGCAGAACGTCCGTATTGGTCACACGATCCTGCCACCGAATGCGGAGAATGCATCGTAAACAACGCATGTGGAACATGTCAAGCTTTCTGATATCAGCCTTATACAGGCACCAGCATTCTGCAGCATATGTGAGTATTGGGAGCACCATAGCCTTGTAGACAGAAAGCTTGGTTTGGAGATTCAGGTCGTGCGACTTCCAAACACGGTGATTTAATTTTCCAAAGGTGGCAGCAGCTTTGGCTATGCGTGATGGGATCTCCGAGGCAAGGCGATTATCATTTCGGATTTGGCTGCCCAGGTACTTGAAGCTAGACACTTCCTTTAGCACTGAGCTGCCCAAAGTAATTTGAGCTGCGTCAGCACTGCAACCTCTCGGTGGCTGCTTAAGTACCTGAGTTTTGGTGACGCTTATAACCAAGCCAAATCTATCGCACGAGTCACTCAAAGACACCATAGAGCCCTGGAGTGCATCTAAGCTGCTAGCCATCATACATATGTCATCGGCATACAGAACTTCAAGCATCGATACCTGCCGAACTTTCCCTTTTGCCCTGAAACGCGAAAGATCAAAAACTCCCTTGTCTGATCGTACGCGGAGCTGAATCGGTTCACTGTTATGATTAAGTGCGTCCCTCATTACAGCGGAGAAATAGAGAGCGAACAAAGACGGAGCCATCACGCATCCCTGCTTGACACCGCTAGTTACAGGAAATGAGTCCGAAAATTCGCTGTTGTGCTGAACCTTAATAATGAAAGAAAATTATCAGTATTTCTAAACGATGGAGACCGATACAAACCCAGAGCTGTAAAAACGTTTGGGACTTCTATCATTAAACAGTTGGCCTCGGCTATGTCAGGTTCATAAACGTTTGGTGACCATTTGTTACTAACATGCAATTACCCCGCCTGATTTGTTTATGTATGTTTGTGTACTAAATGATGTATATCCCTCAATTTGCTTTAGTAGAGTTGTCATTGATTCAACACTCGCTGCAAATTATTAAATCAAAAGAAATGTTCAATCGTGCAAAAATGAACAAAAAGTTATCAAAGTTTCGTTGCATACTTAATATTTATGTGGAGAAGCTTAACATTATATTTCTTAAATATGGGACTACATTCTTCAGGAGTCGAGATTGCATGGCATACAATGTTGTACGAATTGTCTATTTCTGTCATTAGATCTAATGCAGCCATAGATAAAATAAAAATAACAAAAGGAAAGTATTTCATAAGCATTTTGAAGACAGAATTTCAGATCCATGTGTACGAATGAGGTCATTGTAGAGAATGTGTGTCAATGTGTAAGTGTGTCTAAAGCACCGTTGTGTAAACATAGGAAATGAGATCAAAAGATAATTAGTTGCAATAAGCCAGAAAAACAATATTTCCTTAATTAAGCTATTCGTCGCGTTTGAAAGAGAGAAAGAAGAAAGAAAATAATTTATTAGTGCAAAAACTATACATAGATGAAAGTGTAACAAATCCATTATTCTAAGTAATTTGCACTAAAGGGCTTGCACTCAGCTTAATGTCACGGAGCTAGCCAGAGGACACATTCCGTGACGCTGATTTTCAGTGAAGCCAGCATTTGGACTAGATGGCATGGCACTGAGAGAATAGTCAGTAATAGTAAAAGAAACACAGAATCTTTAAACAAAAACAAAACAAAAAACAATACAAAAAACAGAACAAATAAAAATTACTCTTTTAGACTTAAGCTCTAATGTGTCGGTATATATTTTGTCTATATTTTATTTCAGAAGTTGCAACATATAATAAGATTGTGTTTGGGTGTGTGTGTGTGAGAGTGAGCAGATGAAATTGCGCGGAAATATACTGTAAATGTGTGCATGGCTGCCTAAAGACTACATTTTCTGCCTATCAATCAAAAATTTTCGAAGGGACATTTTAAAAGAAGCGACTGTGTTGGAGTTTCGTATTGGTGGTGGCAAATCATTCCAACACTTGGTGGCAGCAAAACGAAAGCTACCGCGAAAGGCAACCTTGCGGTGTGGATGACTTGCAAGCCGTGATGCGTGTCTTACAGCGCGCTGAGAGAAGTTTAGTTTTTCGAAGAGGTACGCTGGTTCTTTATATTTTATCACCCCGAAGAGTAATGTGGCGAAATGGAGATGCCTACGCGAGCTCATGTTCATTAAATCGTATCGATTTAAGAACGGCGTAATATGGGCACGTCGCGGGACGGGAAAACAAAAACGTGCACATGCGTTTTGAATCCGCTGCAAAGCTTTCCCAGTCCGAACCAGTAGGCGCCCGCCGAATACAACATCACCGTAATTGAGTTTGGACAGTATAAGCGAATCACACAGTTGTATGCGCATATCAACAGAAAGGCACTCCCGAATTCTGTACAGCACCTTGAGTCTATAAAAGCAGTTTCGCATCGTCTCCGCGACATGCTTCTCAAATCTCAAGGATTCATCCATTACGAGACCCAGATTACGAGCTTCTGCAACTCTCTCCAAATGAGAACCTTCTATAGAGACGCGTAGGTCATCTGATGAAATTTTGTCAATCTGTTTCTGTTTAATATGAGGTTATTTTGGTGACTCCAACTGACTATATTATTCAAGTCTTTATTGACTTTATTTACAGCTATACTTGTTTCATCTATTTTAAAGGATAGGTACAGTTGAATATCATCGGCATATATTTGATAATTGCAGTGCTTTATACGGTCAATTATATCGGCACAATATAAACAAAATAAAGTGGGGCCCAAGATCGAGCCTTGAGGTACTCCCCTAGTAACTGGTAATCTGCTTGAAACTGAATCTGTACCATCTTCATTACAAATTTTGACATACTGTGTACGACCACTGAGGTAGCTGTGAAACCATTTCAAAGAAAGACTGTCAAAACCATAGAAAGCTAATTTAGAGAGGAGGAGGGAAGTATCGATTGTGTCGAAAGCACGGGAGAAGTCAAGCAGGACTAGTACTGTTGCCTCATCTACGTCATGAGCAGCTAGAACGTTATCTACCACATCTAAAAGAGCAGTCGCAGTGCTGTGGGACTTCCTAAAACCTGATTGCTTTTTAGGCAGGATGTTATTTGCCTCAAGGTACTGTGTCATTTGCATGCAGACAACTTTTTCCATTATTTTTGATATGACCGGAAGTATACTAATAGGACGAAAATCTTTGTATTGATTGGGATTTGGAATTTTAGGAATAGGTTTTATAACTGCAACTTTCCACTGATCGGGGAATATGCCGGTTTCTATAGAATGGTTAACTATAGCCGTAATTGATGTCAGTGTTACTGGTAAAGTTAGCGAAATCATATTTATATTAAGGCCGTCGTCACCTTGCGCATTGGTTGTTATGGATTTTATTATATTGAACACCAATGATTCACTGACAGGACTGAGTTTAAAAACATTTGTGTCAAATTGATGGAATTCATAGTATGTGAGAAGGGATATGCTAATTTCATTATTACTAGGAAGATTTAAAAAGTGCTCATTTATTTTGTCAGGGTTACTTAAATGTGTAGGCAATTGAGAATCGGTTTTCTTAAAATTTACTACATTTTGTTTGATGTTTTTCCACAGTTTACGAGGATTCTTTATACAATTTATGTTGCGATTGAAATACGCAGTTTTTTCACGAAACATTGCGATATTGACTATGCTTTTTAAATCTTTGTAGTATTTTTTATGTGCATCAAGTTTAGTAAGCCTACTCCTAGAGTGCGCTTCATCACGTAACTTCATCATCTCCCTAATAGTATAAGTGATCCAGGGATAGGAACCTTCTTTTACATATGTTCGCTTGACAGGAGCGTGCACGTCAAACAACGCAAGTAGGTCCGTATTAAGAGCGTAGTCGGTCTGCGACAAAATTGAGAAATAGGTATTTGTACAAACTATTGCCGTCGCGTTGCGCCCTTGATCTTTCCCCGTAATGTGCGATAGGGACAACTGCAGCTCAGACCGATTTTCACTACAAAATCTTGACTAGATCGATGCTTTGTATTCCCCTGTTTTCTCCGCCAAACCTGCGCCGATTCAATTATGTTTGGTGTCGAAATTTAGAGGAAGAGCAGATCTATGTTTCTATTATTTTATTTTAACGTAAAATCTTTTCATATTTGTCTGGTAGTCATCTAAATATGACAGTAAAAATGGGGTATTTTTTAGGTTTTCTAAAATTCGTATCTGTTTTGCTAATTATTTTTTGGGAAAAAGTAAATGACAGGGGCATACATACAGTAGACCTAGATTTTATAAAAAAAAACGAGTCCTCTAGAGGGATAAACCAGGAAGGAAATAGGGGAATACGTTTGTATGGAAAAATGCTGCTAGGATACCCTCTTAAGAGCCTCCACCATTTCATTCACGTTTCCAGACAAGTTTCCTAACGCGATAGTGTTCATATCCTGGATGAATATCTCCTCTACTATATCTTTAAGGGGCCTGTATGACAAAAGTTTGCGAGGATTTTTTTGTTTCTTTATATTAATTTCACAGGTAAGAAATCCATGGTTACTAAGAGTAGGAATAAAATTAACAGATACATTGTTTACGCGCATGTTAGAACATATGACATCAATTAATGTTTCACTATGTTCTGTAAAGTGCGTTGGTTGATTCACATATTGTGTAAGATTCATAAAGGTTAAGAATTCTTTAAATTGTTTTAAATTTCTGTCATTAGCGTTGTTCATGTTGATATTAAAATCCCCCAGCAAAATTAGATTATCGAACTCTGCTAACGAAGCAATAGATTCTGTGAGGGCGTCAATAAATACGTCAGTGCTGAGCCACGGTGGACGGTACGCAGTGCCGATTGCAAACTTGATACCATTAATATTAAGTCCTAGCCACATTTGTTCCACGAAATTTACAGGTGGGTGAGCAATAAGACGCGCATTCAGACCGCGTTTAAGATAGAAACCGACACCCCCGCCGCGCGCGCGAACGTCCGCGGGACGGGGGATGTGGCGCAGACGGTAGCCGAGGGGTGCGGGCGCGCGGGCTTCTTCACCCGCACGCAACCACGTCTCGTTAATAGCCATTATATCGACGCTATACCTGGCCATGGCTACAAGAAATTCGTCGTGGCGCGTACCGAGAGACCCCGGGTTAAGAAGTCCAATCGTTATTTTTTTATTCTTTACAAATTGAATCCTATAAGAAATAGTGATCTGGATGAGTTTACTACGGGTAAGGTACTTACTGTACTTGCAAAGCAGTGTTATGTGACGCCAGTCAAAGTAATAAAATGATATTTTGTGTGTAGTAGGTACTCGCAGATTACATATAAGCTTGTAGGTTGTTTTTGTATGGTGTCTAGTACAATATTTTGTAGATTTATCATATAGAGCTGACAGTTGACACACTTGACACACGGAAATAAAAAAGAAATACATAATAGATACCATTCCTAGACTAAGCCAGTAATTACACACACAATAGGGAAGTATACAAGCAGATGCAGATGCAGCCGGGCAATCGATAAACAAGAAAATAGTAAGCGTTACATCGTAACATAAACATTCCAAAAGCACTTTAAAAAGAGACATAAGTGCAAACAGTGTCATTAAACAAAAACTTTAGTGATATCGGCGTCCGTGCGTAATCGGTGTCGAGGCGCTCCATGCTCCTTGCGCGCATAGATGCACCCATCTCGTGTCCACACGTATTTCCATTGTTTAAGCATAGCTTCGGCACGGGCTTTGTGAAAAAGCTGGCGATTACGACGCGTCAATCTTTTTTGTTTGCCTGACAACTTCTGTAAGTCTTCATGGCATCGAATCTGTAGAGCCGGGCTTTCATCCCGTCCGTCGCGCTTTCTGACGTAGATGTTTCCGCTGCCACAACATAACTTAACTATTTATAATATCATATAATAATGTGTAATAAGCGTTTCCACAAATTTAACACGCACGCAGGTGTTTTTAGAGAACTATAAATACGCGTTTTATAGTCGTATTTTTGTATTTTTGTTATAACTTTTGCATGTTACTGTGAACCTTATGGGGATATACAGATTATGTGATTTTACCCCAATTTGTCAGTACAACAAGTCAAAGTAGCGTCAGCTGTAACAATCTGACCACATGTGCATGCAATTTCTCAACACAACTCGTTTGACAGCTGGATCATGCCTCCAGACGATAGCAATTAGTCAGCTTCTGATAAATTGGGGCTGACAAATCATGACATGTATACACCACATGCACATGTGGTCGGATTGTGTACGCTACACCTTGGCTAGAGTCTGGCAAACGAAAGCGTGACCTGGACTTTTTTAAAGTGGCAACATTATCATCTGTCAAATTCTTTGGTCACACTGTTTTTTTTTTTTTTTTCCTCCTTTCCTTCTAAGTTGGGCCCCGAAGGGGCCCTTAACTAATTACCTATAGCTATATACAAAAAATATGCAAAACATGCAGTCCTGGACCTAACAACATACAAAAACTAACTACTACCTTAAATCTAATAACAAGAAACACCACAGGGCGCGCAATCGACACCACACCTTAAGTGCGGTGATAACGATAGCGCGCCCTGCGGCGCATAGGCCACGCCCCCCGCCCCACCCCAGCCAGCCGCCATGCGGCAGCACAAGGCGAAACGAGAGAGCGCGAGCCGTAGGCGAGGCAGCATATAGCCGCTCGACCCAGACATAATTTACAAACTTAAATCTAACGTGCTAACCATGCACTATAAAACTAACTAAGTAATGTACAAACCTTAGAATCTAACATATAAAAAAGAAGGGTATCATGTACACAAGATATGTACAAGAAACTAACTAATAACAAAACCATAACAAGTATATACAAATATATACAGGCTCAAAAATAAAAACATAACAAGATGGAAACATAACAAGTTGGTCACACTGAATGAAATTGTAGTTGCAGTTGTTACGTCTGTACACCCAATTCTGACTTCGACATGTTGTACCGACAAATTGGGGTAATGGGCCATCCACATTAAGTGATTTTACCCTATCTCATCGGTTAGTAACAATCTTGCAGTCCGCTTCGCAGGACCGTTTGATTGCAATTTTCGCTTTCTTACTGTTAACTGGCCACACTGAATGAAATTGTAGTTGCAAAACACCGTTAAATAAAAATACAAAATTACAGTGTAAAATATTAATACAATATTCTTTAGTATATATTTTTTAATTTTCGTTTCAATTTATTTAAATGAAATTTGTGAGAAAAAAAAACTTGGCAGATCATGCAAATTCCATGGTTTTAAATTGTGATTTTCATGCAATTAGTCCGTACAACTCGTTTGACGGTTGGAACATGCATCCACACCATTGCAATTAGTCAGATTCTGATGAACTGGGGCTGACAAATCACTTAATGTGGATTGCCCATAAAATCACATAATGTGGATTGCCCATTTTAGACACAAAGCGGAACCATAGAGTTTTATTACCAAAGTCAAATAGATGATGACGTGTACAAAATCGGAAACGGATAGAAAAGTGAGTAATGAACTAAATGAATAAAAAAAATGGCGTTGTAAGTAAGCGTCGCGTCCAGTCCATTCATTTCATTCGCAGTTAGCTCTAGCTCTTCTTTTTGTAGCGGCGAATTTATCGGACGAATACTAACATCTCACTGTAAAAACTAAAAATAGTGTAGTTGTGCATTACTTTCTAACGCCAACTTCATTTGAAGTAATTTTATCATTAAACCTACTTGATACGATTACAAATTCGATTCAGCCATGGATGGGCCCGGGCGTGGATTTCGCGGTGGAGGACGAGGTGGTCCGCCTGGAGGCCCTAATCATCGAGGCCGGGGTGGTTTCGACATGCGAGGACGGTAATTATGTTTTGCTTATTAATTCTGAAACAAGGAAGTTTAACATATTCATATGTAGGTATGGTTTACTAGGTTAGGCTAGTCAACTTTAATTAGTATTACTTTCTACGAGAAATGTAATAATTAAGAAACGTTATTTCCAAGTAGTTGATCCTACATTGTATTGTAATTGGGACAGTGGCGGCGGTATGAGAGGACGCGGTGGTCCAATGGGCGGGCCGCCACGGGGTGGCCCGGCTATGCGCGGAGGGCCGCGTGGGTTTCGTGGCGGCCCGATGCGTGGTGGCGGCGGTGACAGAGGAGGCCGCAACTTCTCCTCGGGGCCTCAAGGACCTGGCCCTCATCCTGTACCCACTATTGAAACCAGAGGGGCTCCTCCACAAAGTAAGTTATTAAAATGTAGTTTTTAGTATATGGGATGTTGAGATTAGCTGTTACTATAAAATAAAATAAAATGCCTTTATTTACAGACATTAGTTTGATTCATATTTCTATCTTTCCACTACTTCGCACTTTTTAAATTTAGTGTCTGTTTGCCCTTCGGCAAAGGCCTCCTCCAGCCTTCTCCACTTGCTCCGGTCTTGATATAGCTGTTACTGAAGTTAATATATTTATTTCCATGCAGGAGGAGGATTCAACAGAGGGGGACCTGGTGGTATGAGAGGCAGGGGTGGCAGAGGGCGTGGTGATTTTGGCCAGCGCAATGATCGCGGAGGAGGCAGAGGTGGAATGGGCATGAGAGGTAAATTTCATTAATCAGAATTCAGTCTTAGATAGTTACTTGTCTTACCTGTGGTTTTATTCAAGTCTAATAACTGAATGACCACCACAGATTCTTGTTATATTTTAAATTTATCAAATAAATTGCTTGTAGAAATAGTGATAAAATGGATAAAACAGGTAGGGTAATTTATATGACGGTTAGTGATCACCTAATTTAATGTGCCGGTCTGGGACCACTTCAATGAGTTTGGGAATTCAAAGGGTTTTACACATTACACATGGTTCACTGTTTGGAGTCTATTGAAAGTTATAATCTGTGTTTACTGTGATTGAAGAAACCTTTCCTTCAGGTGATCACGGGCCGAGGTTGGTTGTGTATCTGGCACTAGTAATAATGTGAAGGAAATGCCCAGTATTCTTACTGTAAATACTGAGAATAACAAGCTTGCCTTCTTATCTTAGATATATGGATAACGCACATGTCTTGTGATCAGTAACTTGTGATTTATAGGATATGGTATTTATTAATGAAGGTGGACGAGGAGGCAGGGGCCATGGCCCACCTGGACCTGGTGGCCCATCCGGACCTCATGGACCTGGCCCAGCCCCTGGTGGTCCTCCCATGCAACAGAGATCTGCACCTGCTCCACACCAGGCACCAGGTGGCCCACAGCAAGGCCAGCCGCAGGGTGGTGCACCTTTTAAGAGAGGGGCAGGCCCACCGCATGGTGGCCCCGGAGGAGGGCCCCCTAAGCGTGGCAGGTTAGTTTCTCAATATCTTCAATATCTCTGTAAATCATCATCATATCAGCAGAAAGATGTTGACTGCTACATGGCCTCCCTCAAAGAGTGCTAGCGTGACCGGTCCTGCGCCACCTGAATACCGAACAGCATTTGAGACTAATCAGTATACAAAAGTTTTTCTCCATTTCATTCCATTTGATGTTTAGATTTGATGGACCTCGTGGTGGAGTTGGCCGGCCTGCTCCTCAAGGTGGCTATCAGCAAGCACCCCCATCACACAATGCCCCACCATCCAATGGATATGGACCACCATCGTAAGTATATAAACCTGGAAAAAAATTTATCACTGTATAGAAAGTACTTTTGTAATACTATTTGCTAGTCAACTAAATCAAACCATGGGTTGGAAATAAAGCAGAGGGGCAGAAACACTTAAGGGGCTACCCGAGGTTTTCATCGATTTTTGTCAAGTTTTGAATCCTATCTCCTACTTTTGCACTACAGATAGAAGTACAAATCAAACGGTTATCGGTTCTTCAATCTTTTATCTCCGTTGTGGTCTACCGGATTTTGAAACAAATGTATACTTAATTGTATATGATTGTTTTAAACATTGTCTAAAAAAAACACTTATTTCGTATCTCTATTGATGTGAAGGATCTAACATATACGAAATCTACATATTTGGGTTCGTCTGTGACGTCTCTAAAAACTGGTCAAGGGTTTTCATTTTAAACCAATTAACACAAAAGTTATGGCCAGAAAACCGGTTTTTAGGCCTAAAATTGTTCAACTTTGATGCCAAATATCTCGAAAACAATGAACTTTGAAGTAAATGTGGGATACTATATTGCTTAAAGCCGTTGTTGTTAAGGTTAAACATCACTGGTTCCTGTCGAGCTGTTGCTAACAGATGTCGCGATATATAATTTCGATGGTTGCTCATCATTTTACGCAAAACCGTGACCAGTACCAACATGTGTTTCAAACTGCGGAAGCCGAAGAGCGTGCTACGTATGAATCGCCATCAATCTGCACTAATCAGTGCTTCTTTTTAAAATGTAGTCCGAAGATATGCATAAAAGTGCTTTTTCGTGAATTTACGCAGACTAACGTAACTAAATGTCACTTCAAAGTCAGTCATTGTCAAACCTTTTTCATAAATCAAACTAGAGGGCGCAAAACTAAATCTATAGTAGCGCCTCTATTAGGAAATAGTGAAACTAAATGTTCTTGTGGCTGGCACTCTAGAATGCAATATGAACTCACCTGACTTTTTCACTCGTCACCTAATGTCATACGGTAGCGCAGTAAATCTCTCTTTTGCTTAAATCTGTCTGTAACGCCATCATTGAACCGGGTTCAAATCCCGACGAAAGTACTTCTTTTTTGTTTTTCTTTTGGATTTTCTAACGAATATGGCCGTCTCAACTAATTAGATTGACTTGTAACCTGTAAAATAAATTTTTCAATGTTTAATTTTTTTTGATAAGCATGTTTGTATCTCTCCGATCAAATTGGAGAAATCTTAACAAAAGGCCAGGTCAAAAGTACCCTAAACCGACGAGCATGTATGAGAAATATTATGATAGTGAGTGAAGCGAAAGTGGTTTGCCAGGATCGTAGCAAATGGAGATCCGTGATCTCTGCCTACACCTCTGGGAAAGAGGCGTGATTATATGTATGTATGTATGTTTGTATCTAGATTATCCACAAATATCCCCTATATTTTTGGCGGACATATTCTTACATGTTACATACCTACTACATATATACTATTTTGAATAGGTATATCCTTTACAAAGATGTTACGCCTTTGATTTAATTGGAAAGTCATGAATATCCATAGGTTTACAATTGACAAATCAAAGCCCAACCTTTATCTATTAAACCCAATTCCATTGACATTAGACGAATCGTGCATAAATCTTCATGTTATTTGAATGAAAACCATTTTGATTAACAACAACGTAATTGTTTAATTTGAGACACATTAAATAATCGAAATAAGTATTTTAAAAGGATCATAAACGAAGATATGTTCCCTAGAAAATCTAATGTTATACGGAATAAGGTACGTAAAGTAAGATACTTAGTATATTACTTTGATCTGTTATATCCATATTGACTTGCAGGACTAATTAGAAAGGCTAAATATTATTCACAAAATGTTTTGTATTCGCCCGTAAACTCCGACTAAAATAATTAGACCTCAAAATTGGTAATAACTTTGCGTCACCGGACGAATATGGTGAGCTTTGTGAATAACGGGCGAGTTTGTTATATCCTTCTTAGGTATATCAAAACTGTTACTGGCCAGTCTCTCGAGTCCCGTCCGAGAGCGCGTCGGAAAGAGAGAAATATACCATTTGACAATATGGTACTGTTTTCGATGATTGTCAAAATTCAAAATTAGAATTCTACTTTTTTGGTTTGAACACGCGTTTATGTATCGTGTGCTTGATGCTTTCACAGTTATATGAAAGATTCATCAGTACTAATGTTCAGAGGTGGACATTTCCTTACAAAATTATTGAATGTCTTGTTTAGGTAAATATGAGATGAAACTTATCTGTCGAACCCACGACCATCGCGTCGTTTGACAGTCGCATGCCTGAACCGCTAGGCTACCGGAACGATTCCTATATAGAGGAGAAATCTGTGATTTTTTTGCGTGTTTGTATGTAGGGTATAATTTCCGGAACCACATCCGATAAAAAAATATTTCTGTGGTGATGGATGAATGAACTTTCAGGGCCCTATTTAATAAACATTAGAATCCTACAATTTTGTATAAAAGTGACATATTTGTAAAGATTTTCTTAGTAAATCTTTACAAATACCTATGTCACCTTTCAAATGTATGCAAATTTCCGCGTCTCTGGTAGTTTCGAGCTCACAAGATTTCACGAGAACCGGTTGAGAACATGTAGAAATAATATTTGCGCAAGCTTAAATGAAAAACTTCGTTCGCCTCACTCGCTCGTTCAATTAAGTATAATGGATATTTGTTATCGATTCAGTTTTTAATAATTGTCCGAAAATATATTTTTTAAAGGCAGATTCACGAGCATATACTCATTTCGGTTACGGTATACCGGTATGGGACCGGTATTCCATTACGATAGCGTTATATTGTAAAAGTTAGCCGCGCCGCCAACATAACGGTACCGGAACCGGAACCGTGTAGATATACATATCGTTACCGGTTTTTTTACTGTATTTACTTACACTTTTATAATGCCTTTTCCAAACTGGTATACTTATGATACCGTTTTTTTTTCTTAAGCTTTTCTTCTCGTCCATGAGAGGAGGTCTGTGCCCAGCAGTCGAACGTAATATAGGCTGATCTATTACTATGCCAATTTTCATTAAGTCATTATTATAATCCTCAAAAACGAAAAAGATATATGTACATATGTATAAGGCATTAAATATCGGATGATTCTCAATACCGGTATTGAAATGTGATATTGGACCACAATACCGGAATTTCGGGACTTCAATATTAATACCTATCGAAAATGTACGAGGGCTGTTCCGAAAATAGTTAGTCAACAGCGTACTATTAATCGTATTCATATAATTTTACTGTAGCTCAAAGGCAAATTTCATTACAAACTTTTTCGTGTAAATGTCACTAGCCAGTGACATTCCGTTATTTTTTTATGAAATCAGAAAAAAAACATGTCTGCCACTTTTTGCTCGCAAAAATGGAGCTAACGCGGGAAGCATTTCGTGCTATGATATATTATGATTATAAACGAGGGCTAACTTACAAGGATTCTCGTGAAAATTTAACTAGTGTTTTTGGGGCATTATCCCCATCTCTTGCCACTGTCAGTTACTGGTTCCGTGAATTTAAGCGTGGGCGGAGCGACGTCAAAGATGAGCCTAGACCGGGGCGACCGCCAACGGCAGTCACTCCAGAAAATGTTATCAAGGTGGAGTGGCTAATCAAGGAATCTCGAAACATTACCCACCGAGAAATTCAGGATGAACTGAAGATTGGATCCCAGGCAGTTTCTACCATTTTGCATGACCACCTTCAAGTTCGGAAGGTTTCGTCTCGATGGATACCACATTTTCTCACACAGGAGCAAAAAGATAGACGAGTCGATTGGTGCAAATTTATGCTAAAAAAATTCGATAAAGGCGATTCACAACAAGTGAGCTACATTGTGACATCCGACGAATCTTGGATATATAGCTACGACCCATTTACAAAACAGCAATCCACGCAATGGGTCTTTGAAGAAGATGATTTACCTACTAAAGTAGTTCGCGGCCGAAGCGTCAACAAAAAAATGGTTGCTGTTTTTTTTTCGACGTAGTGGACCGGTAGCCGTAATTCCACTTGAAGATCATAAAACAGTTACCAGCCAATGGTACAGTGAAGTTTGCTTGCCACAGGCCTTCCAGGAGCTGAACGTCAGCCGTCCAAGTACTGGAACCCGGGGCATAATTTTTCATCAAGATAATGCTCCGGCTCACACGGCTGCCAGAATTATGGATTTTTTTAGCAAATCAGGAGTGCAACTGCTACCACACCCTGCGTACAGCCCTGACCTGGCTCCGTGTGATTTTTTTCTGTTCCCCACGTTAAAAAAATCATTACGTGGGCGACGATTTTCGACGGCGGATGAAGCAGTAGACGAATTCAGGCGACTTTTTTTTGACCTTCCGCAAGAACAGTTTTTTTCCTGTTTTGAAAGTTGGTTCAGTCGAATGCATAACAGCATAAATGTAGCAGGGGAATACTTTGAAAAACTGTAATTAAATTTCTATTAGTTCTATTATTATATTCCTTATAGTTTTTGTTTAACTAAAAATTTTCGGAAGAGCCCTCGTATATACACGATGATTCTTAATCCGTGATCAGGAGTCGAAAAATATTGATAAACAGCCAAAACGGATTTCAATGGATGAATTGCATGCAATTAAATCACTGTTTAGTTACTTCAATTTAATGATAATGTAAACACTAATATCCACTGAATGTTTGGTCACCCTACATTTCTTGAAGTTAAGTAGATACGTCAAACACACATACGTCAATTTTTTGCAAAATACCGTTAGGGTGACGATGATTTTGAATTATAAAGTGATTCCTTATTCAGGTTTATTCAGAAAAAGAAAGAACGTCTGTATTAGGTAACTTCGAGTTAATCGTGTTTGGTATCAATTACAGAATTAGAAAAATTGACTCGTTTCACGAAGCTACAATACAAGTAACGAATTACAAGCGGAAGTCTCTTTTCAATACCTTTTGATAGAAAGAGACTTCCGCTTGTAATATGTAACTTGTCTTGATCACGAATTAAGAATCATCGTGTGTATTCCTCGTTTAATACTATAATAGGATAAGATAGGATAATAATTTGTTATTTTACGTATTCGCAAATTTTGGTTCGTCTACTTCGTCTGCATTACTTGAATTTACATTATTGGAAGTTTTGCAGCTTTTTTAGTTTGTTCGTCAAAAAGTACAGTCGCCATCAGATATATTTGAGTGCTCAAAAATATCTGAACACATCTCTTATGCCTCGACAGTAAAATAAAAAAACTCATCTCTAAAAGCAAAACCAACCTTCTTACTTAAAAAAAAGTATTGAGCTGTTTGCGAACACTGCTTTTATCTGTTCAGGGAGCGATGGTGTATTTGGAAACTGTCTATACAATAGAATCAGCGCGTATGTGATACGGCATGTGAAACCCAAATACACCTTCCCTCCCTGAACCTGTTGTAGTAAGAGTAAATGAATAACATTTCTTTTTTACATTTATTTAAAAAACCAAAAGTTTAAGAAAGTTTTATGTCAACTAACGTTTTTGTAATGGGTTAACAACCCGAAAAACTACGTTTTTGTGAAAAAAAAATAAACTTACCAGTAAAAAAGACGAGGTATTTATTATTACCTAAATTCCCTATTTACGAGCACGGTGTTCTACGTTCATTCATAAAAGTTGTCCGTTTTAGCGGAAGCCTATTTTACCTTCGAAAATTTCAAATTATGCTCCCACCACTATCATCATTAGAGCGTAAAAGTGATTATTCTTCGGTAGAAAAAGAATGGAGCACAGACATTACAAATAAAATTATTCAAATAAATGTAAATACTTAACTTGATTATGCGTTCCTTTTTTTTACAATTGCATGAAGTTATTATATTTTTTATTAAAAACCAGTTTCCGCCTCCATGGACCCGGTATAAAAACTATCCTTTATTTTAATCTCGGCTTCTCTTAAGGCCCAGCATACTATACAAAATGGCATTGGAATTGTGTTGTGTCGGAAATAGAGTTGACATTCGTTTGTTTTAAAAATTGCCCGAAACAAAACAAATTCAGCTCTATTTCAGTTGAATCGGTATAATTTATGGGCCTTAGGAGGTTAAACTATCATCGTGCAAAATTTCATCTAAATCGGTTGAGCCGTGATCGAGTTACAAACATTCAAACATCTATATATAGAAACATCCAAAATTTTGCATTAATAATATTAGTAGGTTTAAAAAGTAATTCGATATTGGTCCTTTTCAGTTCCGGTATTAGACTAGTGGAAAAATCGGTCCGGGATTCCGGTATTTCGGGATTCCAAGATGGCTGTTTGTATTCCCTATATGAACGTTAAAAAAAAATAATTAAATACGTACATCAGTTTTCTCCGGGCCATTTCGATAGTTAGCTGCACCTTTATATTTTACTACCATAAAACTACGGTTACGGTGAATTTTTCCGGTACCGTAAACGGTTTCATAAAAGATGTAAAGGTGCGAATTCGACCCGCATAAGAACAAAAAAAACTGTATCGAAATAATACCTGTTTGGAACCGGTATTATAAGGTATCACTAGGCATTAATAAATACCGGTAACCAATATTTCTAACGCGGCGGGGGCACCGTTGTGTTGTCGCGGCGCGGCTAAACCTTACAATATAACAGTGCCGTACCCAATTAATGGAATACCGGTCTCGTATCTGCCTAGCCACCGGTCGTAACTGACATCAGTCCCTGCACCGAAGAATGCCTACGAGTATATAATTCTACCCTCACAACATTTTATAAAGAAGACTACTTGTGACTTAGGCCGGTTCCCAATTATCAATCCACTGATAGTTTTCCTTACCGACATTTGACACATTTTAATAATCTGTCAAAATGCTTGTAAGGAAAACTATCCGTGGACTGATTATTGGGAACAGGCATTAGTTAATTGACATGTCCGGTAATCTAATCTCCGGTAGTTGAACACTTGAACAGTCGATTCATATATAGGTTGCAGTAGTTAGTTATTTTACTGTCAACTGTGTAGTCGACTAAAGCGAACGTTTTAAATTTAACAAGTTCACTCCAAATGCACAATTGAAAGAAAGAAAGAAAGAAAACATTTATTTGTCTGTTATATTTAATGCTACATTAATTAACATTCACTCAATCGAAACTAATCAATCCAAGTTGCAAATTCATTTCCTATAATATCATACATCAAATCCTATATACATATGTATACGGCCGGTGGCACAGATTACTTTTCCATATTGTATCTTACTCCTTTCTAATAAGACGCAAAATGTATGCATAATTATCGTTGCGTGGACTTTAGGTTAGGTATTGTTCATGGCAATCTCAATAAATAATCACGAATAAAGGCAAACCATTGAACTTCATACATTGTTCTTTGAAATTCGTTCTATCAATAAACAAATGACATAGCTCTTACGTCATTACCAAAATGAGTAGCGTAGCAATATAAAATGAATGCCGTCTCTTTCACCAGAAAAAAACGGGATTGTACGATGGTGTCGCCGTCTGGTGAATATAATTACTACTATTGACCCCGCTGTCTAACTAATTTTGATTTGATATCAAAGACATCTAGTGAAGGTTTTGGGCCACGTGCTGTCATGTGACGCGGCCATGTCATTTACACGGACAGTGTCTAACTCACGCACACATACAAGGCTCGGAGTAAAATTTTATGAATTTCAAATGGCTATATTTTGAATATTACTGGTTTGTACGTGTATTTATTCAAACTGCGGGAGAAGAGGGTCATATATTATCTAAATATTACAATTTCAAGTTCCTGACATCGATAGATTAGACGTCTAGTCCGAACGAAAATTGTATGGAATTCGTCAGTGATGTTGCACCTTAATATAATAAGCTACAAAAAACATAAGAAAACTAAGCGATTCCGATCGAAGGTCATTGGCGTATGGGAGCCCCTTAAAAAAAATCATCAGTGGTGTTATGTTATTATGACACCTATTTTTCTTGATGTTATCATAGAGAACATGCTAATTGCTAAAATAAGCACGTTTAATAAGCAATTTACTTTAAAATTAATAATGGCTGAGATATTTGACCTCAAACTTGGGAAGATTGTAGGACTTTCTCAACTTTTGGGTCATGATTTTAGAGACAAGTTTTTCCAACAAAACATGCTTATTTTAGCGTTTTCTCTACAATAAAAATTAGGTGTTATAATGACACAACATTGCATCTTTTATGATTCCTTTATTATTTTTCGCTTTGTTTGTCTTTTTTCGTGCTCTTTTTTTGTGCCCCCTTTGCTTTAGGCGGACTCTTAGACTTAGCTATCGTATCTGCTGACGACTATGGACGATATAACGATACATTATGTGATAGCAATGAATTCATAACGAATTATTGACACATGCCATACATATATTTAGTCAAAAGTACTTTTTTATTATTTAATTCAAGCAAATTAAACATTTACATGATGATCCAGAAATTCTTGATAGGAATGTGCCGTCTGATACATATATGACGCAATTTTTTTACTGATGCATGATATTACTAATTATTGGTAGAAGTCAAAGTAGTAACATGTTGAAAAGAAGCCATTGTTTTACAGCCATACAGGTTACCAACCCTACGAGCAGCCTCCTGTGGATCCTTATGTTCAACCATCCTATAACACTCCCAGGTAACCACTTGCTTTAGCTTATTCAGTGTAATGGTTGGGGAGAAAGTATTTTCATATTTTGTACCTCGAATTTATGTTTTAACAAACTTATCTGTATTTAATCGAAGTATCTAACTTCAATGGCTCACCAAGCCCAAGCTAGTTTTGGTCTCTGACACGGGTTATTGCCGCTTGTCTCGATTGTACACTATTTTCGCTGATTCGACGTTGCAATCTATCGACACCTGAATGAAACTTTTGAATTCCGTAAATATATTTCAAATCAATTTATCTTTTTGTTGCACATTGGACTACGTAAGTAGCAAACCCAAACTTGAGTCGAGTATTTTAATCCAATATTTTATGTGTAGAAGGTGGCCTATGCATATGGATGGGGTGATTTGACTCTGTATGAAAAATAGAAGATGCTTTTTCCCCAACTTTATATATCTTCAAGAAATAGAAAGATTGTAGTTTAACTAGCTTTAATTTTGTCAGTTTGACAGTCATGAGCTCAATACCAAAACAGACTTCCTTTTTTAAAAGCTGTTATTTAGTTTCACCTGTCCCGATGTCTGTCTGTCCGTCTGTCTGTTAAAGGCTCACTTCCCGGTGACCGATTGAGCTGAAATTTTGGGAGTATAGTATGGATGACAATTCAATATTATTCTACCATCAAGCTGATCTGATGATGAAGACAGGTGGCCATGGGAATTCAGTACTTAACCGATGTAACCCCGTGGGCTCGTTAGAATCGTCTCAATGAGTAGTTTATGATGGTATACAGAAGAGTACAGTCGGCAATAAAAGCTTGAGTACCAAAAATGAAATTTTTGCCAGAAACTTGTTTACTAGCAATCTTGGTTCTAAATAGATACGATCACATGAGATGTGAAAGACACAGATCAGACTGGGGTCAGAGTAGCAAAGGGAGCGCGATAATTTTTTTTCCGCTCTTTTATTAATAAAATAACCACGAAGACGGCGGCGGGAACAGGACTCGCGGAAACCTTATAAAAATGAACTCTATACACCTGATAAGTGATAATATAATTATTTTTAGTGTAGTATAGAGTTGTAATTACTGGCCACGTAATACTAAATTGAATTCGGGTTGTAGGTAGGGGAACATTGTTCATTTTTAGTTTGAGGGGGCCAGTTATTGAAGGGTGGCCACTAATTGGCGTTTACTCTATTTTGTTATTTAGTGAGCTTTTGGTTGTCAACCGGCGATTTTTAAATTAGAGCGTGCATTTTATTATTTTTTCGTGATCAGATTTCTTTCATATTCTGATCATGGTCCAATAATACATGCCGTAGAATATTATCAAAACAATAAACATGATGATCCAGTATTCTTGATAGGAATGTGCCGTCTTATACACAAATGCAGATAACCACCATACTGAACATGATTTGTCATATCTCTTTGCAACTGTTGGTTTCGCATTTGTTTTAGATGTTTTTTTCCATGTTTCTCAGTTCATATCAAAGCAACAACTACTCGTCGCCAGTGCCGACTCAGTCTAATTCGGGATACAATTCAGGAGGCTACGGTACTGGTAGCTATGGGTATTCCACTGGCCAAGGAGCCTATGATGATGGCTATGGGTAAGTTCATACTGCTTTTCTAAATCTGTGGCACCATAACGCGCGGCAAACCGTCGAAAATTAGGGCGCTCGAGCGCGTAGCACGATCGCTGTAAAGTACGACGAATCGATGGCGGTGGTAAGATGTCAGAACGTCAGCTTCTTTTTTTTATAAGTATAAAAATATGAAATAATAGGTTGAGCTTAAGCTGTTTTCCGAGTATATTCTTAACCACTTGACAGTCCAGCCCGCGAGACCATTTTCCCTTGAACCATCTGGGTTTTTAGCGACGGACGCCCCGAGCTGCGCATCCACAACTTTCTAACAGAAACGTCTGTATCTTGTGAATTACAAAAGCCATATTAAAGAATGAAATGTTGCGGCCTAAACGAACATACATATGTTTAAATACTTTTTATAGAATAATAAAAATATACATTATTAATGACATAATCAAGGTTAAACTTATTTATTTGACGACTAATTACAGGAAATATTGAGTGATGACCCCCCCTTTTATTATTACACATCAAAAAATATACTACCTTTCTAATGATACCACAACTAACACATATGTATCCCAAAACCTCCTTGCTTTACAGCTGACGCACGAGTTACAGATACAATTCAAGAAAAAACGCATAATAAAGGCTGTACATTCAAGTGTAAAAATATGGATGCATACAACTTACTCATAAATATGTCCCATAACTCTCATGTCAGCGAATTAAGGTTACTTACTTATTTATGAAAGGATGTTATCAATACATATTTTTGCACTTGACTTTAGCTCTTTATACTTGCGCGTTATGATTATGAAGCCTTTTACGAGTGAATGGGATGAATAAAAATCTTTTTATACTGCTGTCAAATTATGCCGTATCATAGTAGTGCCCATGATTAATATTGTTTTGTTGGAAAGGATTGGGAGAGCAGTTGAGAGTTTGCTTTACTTTTAGGGGTGGTGTCGCGTCAGGAGCTGGTGACGCGGGCTACGGAGCCGCGGAGCCCGCATACGGCGGCGGCCCCGCGCCTGCGTACGACTCCTATTCTCAGACCTCTTACAATTCATACCAGCAGCCGCAGCCGCATTACGACACCAACTATGGTAAGTACTAAAATGATACCTTCAGTTACTCTTAAGCTGAAATACAAATATACCGATCAGATAAAGCAGTATTATAATTTATAAAAGTTTATGATGTTCAATATCGCAATTGGCTTATAAACTGAATCGTTATAGGAAATTTATTCATGGGAAGTTTCTGTTCTCAGTCTACTTTGAATAAATTTTAAGAAAAGCGTGGTTGGCAAGTAGAATAAATATTTGTTTACTGTCAAAAAAATAAAAATTTAGGTTATTTATGTATTTTTTAGACAATCATACAAAAGTTATGAAATGGCTGCTGGTTTATCTGAATTTAGTTTACAAAGCACACTTACTTGTGTAGGTAATTTAACCCTATTGTTTAGACGAATAATGGTCTTTTGATAAGTGCAATAATATAAGACCGAGAATGACTATTAAATCAGTTATAAATATTGATCTGGCATAGGTATACAAACTGTGTGAGAGAATCTTATAATATACTATTCTACAACCTGTCAGTGATAGTGCAAAAGCACATTTTATCATGCTTATTGTCACAATATTATAAACATTAGTAGATCTAACTGTAGTACAATTTTAAAGTTACTTATAATGGACTTGTAAAATTAAAGATTTAGAAATTTACATTGATATAAATGATTGTTATTTCGATATAATAATAATTTCCGGAACACGTTTGTAGAAGCACTAATGTTTATGAAATGCTTATAGAATCTGATAAAATGATATCTCACAGAACTGTATATTTCATGTCTAAAGCGTCACTTTAATTGTTTGCATTACAGGAAGTTGGTGAACTCTTTCAATATCAAACGGGTTAATTTGAGGTCGATAAGCATATACTTTAGAAAGTAGCTGTATCGTTTTTAACTTAGCGGAGGTACATTTTATACATATTTTAAGGTAAAAATTTAATTTAAGCATAGCATAATTTAATGCAAACAAAAGATAATGGTTTTAAAACCAGCTCTATGCAAACATAATTAATGAAATACTAGGGAAATGGCATAGAGAAACGAAATTGCATGAGTTTTAAGAGACGTGTAATAACTTACTTGTGATGTTTGTATAATTTTTGTGACCATGGTGAGTAGGAGTCATTGTTTTAGAATTTAAGAAACTGAGTCGAAATAAATTAAAATTATGAACCATATACTGTGTATACTTTATTTATGACTAGATAAAATTATAATAAGGTTTTAATTACACCTTATGGGGTGGTATGGGATAGGTTTTAAATGACTCAGTATAATAAATATAGTAATAAAAATAACCATTCCAGAAAAATACAGTACCGATAATCAATCTTATTTTAATAATACTGTAATTTGTAATGATGCTGGTAATAATACCTCTTACAATTGGACAAACTACGTAGTATGATGCATTAAGCTTCGTACTACTCATTGACATTGCATATCATAATAGACTTTGTAAGCATAAATGAAGGTCCTGAATAATGCCACGCGTTTTCATCTAGGTGGTCCACTTACAAATTACTTGATCTAGTATATAAGTAGGTAACTGGGGCATGTAAAACTGGCTGGCAAGGAATATCTATATTGATAGTCCTTGCTATTATTACGGGAAAAATAGAGCTATACAAACTTTTTAGACACCAATTTGATCACAAGGAACTGCCCTATAATATGTCGATTGCTTTATTTCTTATTTTTATCCGTTGTCAAAATGTCGAGCAAACAACATCAACAACGCGAACTTATTTTGTACGAATATATAGATAATTCAATGCTAAGCTACAGAGATATCGCGAAAAGACTGAAATGTCCTCAATCTACGGTTTGTCGCGTATTATAAAGGTTTTGTGAACGCTTAACAATAGATAGAAAGCCAGGAAGTGGTGGGTTGCAAGGAGTCAAGAATAAAAAAAAGGACAAGAGTGTTGTAAGGATTTTTGCCTCAAATCCTAAGATTTCATCACGTGATGTTGCCAAGAAAGTGAAAATGTCTCAGTCCTATGTTCAAAAAGTAAAACGTAGTGCAGGACTAAGAAGTTATAAAGCCCAGGCCGCACCAGATCGAGACTCGAAACAGAACTTATCCGCAAAAAACGGTCACGAAAACTTTATGAAAATTTCATTACGAAATTTGCATGCGTGGTCATGGAGGACGAAACATATATAAAAGCAGATTTTAAACAAATTCCTGGGCAAGAGTTCTATACCAGCGTAAGTCGAACAGACGCTCCTGAAAAATACAAATTAAAAAAAAAACAAAAAAATACCTTTTTTGGCAGGCAATATGTAGCTGCGGAAAAAGAAGTCTCTCGTTTATTACCACCGGCACAATAAACGGTGATATTTATCAAAAAGAATGTTTACAGAAACGTTTGCTGCCTTTCATAATAAAGCAGGTGAGTCGTGCTCCGTTATTTTGGCCAGATTTAGCCAGTTGCCATTGCGCAAAAACAGTGATGGAATGGTATGACGCAAACGGGACCGTGGTGGTACCCAAAGTATGCAACCCACCAAATAGTCCAGAACTGCGGCCTGTTGAAGAGTACTGGAGTATTAACAAGGGTATTTAAAAAAAGAAAGGTGGAGAAGTACAAAATGTCTCTGAGCTCCAAAAAATGTGGACATGGGCGTCGAAACGGTGTCCTAATGAGATGGTGCAAAGTCTTATGAGTAGTGCGTAGGAAAGTTAGAAGTATGGCTTACTGTGTAGACAATAACTAAAATAGGAAACGTTATTTTACACTTTATTCTATTTGTTATTTTATTAAATATGGAAAACATAATGTAGTTATTTATTGTTAAAATTATTCAATGTCAATATTTGTGTGCCCCAGTTTTGGCGTGTTCAACCTTTATTATGGTAATTTAAACTTGTTAATTTGATAGTTTTCGAACGTTTTACTTGTTATCCGCTTTTTTGGGGGTCTACTTTGAAATTCGATGGATCGACCTGTGTCTGCCATTTTCTTTTTTCGTAATGGAATGAAAGGACTGCTAATAAAGTTAAATATTCTGAATTAGTAATAGACCCCAAACGAAGAAATGTCAGTGCTCTGCACCAAAATTAAAAAGCTACTTGTGTCTCACAGAGTGAGCAAAATCGCATTAAGCACACTGTTTTCACGCAGCAAAATATGCTCGTTGGAGCTGCTGAGGTGAAAAAAATAGCACAGGAGACTATCTGGTCGCGGCACACCAAAGGCCGCCGTCAAGGTAATGCCGGATAGGTAAAGATAACACGTGTCTAATGGGCAATCCACATTACGTGATTTGTCAGCCCCAATTCATCAGAATCTGACTAATTGCAATCGTCTGAGTGCATGTTCCAACCGTCAAACGAGTTGTCCGGACTAATTGCATGAAAATCACAATTTGGACTATGGAATTTGCATGATCTGCCAAGTGTTTTTTCTGTTACAAATTTCATTCAAATAAATCTAAACGAAGATTAAAAAATAAAATGAAGTATATTGTATTAATATTTTACTGTGTAATTTTGTATTTTTTTTAACCGGTGTTTTGCAACTATAATTTCATTCTGTGTGGCCAGTTAACAGTAAGAAAGCGAAAATTGCCGCATTCAAACGGTCCTGCGAAGCGACTGCAAGATTGTTACTAACCGTGACATACTTTCGATTTTTGTGTGCTGCACGGCTGTCATGCGATGGCGCGCGAGTTCTCTCGATTTTTCTGGCACTATCCGTCTGTCTCTTATTAGAACAAGAGGTATAGTGCGAGAGAAATCGAGAGTATATCGCGGCCGTGTGTTAGACGTGCTGTCTTGCCCTATCTCATCGGTTATTAACAATCTTGCAGTCCGCTTCGCAGGACCGTTTGAATGCGGCAATTTTCGCTTTCTTACTGTTAACTGGCCACACTGAATGTAGTTGCAGTGGTTACGTTTGCACGCTACACCCAATTCTGACTTCGACATGTTGTCCTGACAAATTGGGGTAAAATCACTTAATGTGGATTGCCCATAACATGATAAAATTCAAAAGCTAGCAAACACTACATGTGCTAAAACGCGGCGAAACGTATCTTACTATAATGCAACAAATATATAAAAAACATTAATTTATTTGAATGGATGAATACTGCATGACGCTATTCAGTCAGATTTTGTATTGCTTACTGAACAAAAATAAACTCTTAAGACCGTATTTGGTACATTTCAATTTTGCACCATAATAAACGCAGTACCTACGCTCCGGCGCAATGAAACACTGTGTTTATCATGGCACCTTGAAGTGAAAATATGAATATATGTTTGAGTAATTTAATAGAAACGTACATTTAAACGTATAAAAAAATGACATTTGATACAACTAAAAACTTCAGTCAAAGTTAAGGTCTCCTGAAAATACGCGTTAAAAAAATAAAAAATGTATACAAACCTTATTATTGTTCATCTATGACCCCGGTCAAACCACAAACAGTCCGGGTTTTCAACAAAATACTAAGTTTGCATCAATAATTGTCATGTACTTAGCACATGATTATCACGCGCTCGAAATTAGAAGCGCTAGAGCTACATGCGCTTGCGAGATTCTGTAATGTAACCCCATGTAGCACATGAGCATCGTGCGCGCCGAGAGGGTTGAGGGGTCCATGAATGATACACATCCATAAGATTAAGTCTTCTGTTACTAGGGCTAGGTTTAAAACCACATTGTGAGACATTATTTGAAATTGCTCTAACCTCATTCCATGCTGAGTTGACAAAGTACTTTTGTTTCAAGTGTTTGCAAAGGTAAGGTGATAAAACTGACGACGAACGAAGTTGGAAATGTTTATTCATACAGACATATTCTATACTTAAATTTATTTATTAGTATCCAGCTAAACATAAAGTAACCTTGTTACTCGGCGTGGTAGAATGGCTCCTGAAAGTTCGCACGAGTCGTTCTTACATTTTCTGTCTCGGCTTATGGCCTAACACATGAGCAGAGAAGAACACGGCAATTCTCCACAAAAATACATTCACGGGATATCTTCTCAGGTAAAATAATAATAAATAAGTATCTAGCAATTAAGTATACGAAATTCGAAATATTTAATATTAGAGTGGTAAGTACATTTTAGAACGAGCACGATGAAAGTTGGATCACTAAGACTTCAGTTCACCTCACGTGAAATGTTGACGTAAATAGGAAGATTCCTCATTTCATGATTGCTATTAGATATTAAGTAATAAATAAAAACTTGCGCACTAAAGTAATCTGACTTATTATCACAATGACAATCAAAAGTTCTCTTTTGCAGAAATTTACTAGGTTCTAATAGTAACTGGTTTAAGTTTTCTTTTCATATAGGCTCCACAAGGTATTTCATGATGTATATTAAAGGACAAGGGACATTCGTAAACTCTGCAAACATACATTGAAGATTTAAATTACCACATTCTTGAAATACTCATTGAAAAACAGGTAACAATTTCGTGTTTTTATGATGTTAATTATATACTATATTTTAGGCTGAGATTGGAAAGGCGGCATTATATACTTGCAACTAGGTATGTGAATTATATAATTCTCGATATGCGGCTTACGCTAACTGCGTGGAAGCTAATTTGGGCATATCCTATCAATAGGATTATAATATACTCCACGTCATGAGAATAAATAACAGGAATAAAGAGTTAAGGATTTAATTGTACGAATACGTACCTCGTGCTTAAGTTAGGACTGTCGGTATTAGTTTTTAAGAGAACTATAAACAAAAATTGTTCCAGCGCAGACCTTGAAGTCGTAATTATAAATAATGCCTTATAATAGGTTGTAGTAGTAAATTCATTCAGGCAGGCATATGAGGGCTGTGATGCGATGATGTACAATAGTCTAGTGACTACTAATGTATGTCCGTAAAATAAATAAAAACACTGAACAATGTATCTGATGGCCTACCTAGGTATTCAAATAAATAATATATAGGAGAATATTTATTCGTTTATCATACAAACTTGCATTATTTGAAAGTAACAAAATAGATATCTGTAGCTGCTACAGAACAGCAAGCGGCTGTATGTGTATAAACCTTTAGTGGAACAATACATAATAATTTGCAAACCCTCGGCAAGCATACGATAAGCCACTCACGTTAGAGACCAATCGCAATGTATTTTCATCTCGATCTGACGCAAGAGTTACCAACCAGTGAGGCTCTATTTTGACACTTAGGTACGTAGGTTGTTTGTCTGTCATGGAAAACGTGCTTTAATATAGTTTGCGACAGTGCAAATAATAAGTACTGTTTAGAAGATACAACATACACTGTAGGCTAGGCAATTAAAGGAGCCGCTAGGGAGCGAATAACGTATTTATTAGTAAGTGTTGAACAACTTTCAAAGCCTGATAAAATAATCTTCACTATTTGATCTTGTTTTTAATGTTTCATTTTTATCAGGCCTTAAAAACTGTTCAATTTCGATACTGTTAAGACCCGATTGGACTAAATTGGAATAAGCTGAGAATGAGCTTAATATCGAACTACTCTTAATATATACTGTTTCTTGTTTGGTCAAATCTACACTAAGACAATTTTACATATCGACATAAATAATAATACTTAGTTTCTTACAGGTATACGATGATGCCAAAGCCTGGATGGTAATAAGGACTAAATGGAAATAATATTACTGATCTGATTGCGTTGTCAAGAGCGAAGAAAGGTGCCCAAAGGTAACTATGATACATTTCCATTAGTCGTAATATTATATAATTACCTTATACAGCTACTCCCACGTTCAGGGCTTTTTCGGGCTCGTCACTGCGTATTAAATGAACTAAAATGAAGTGTCCACAGCATCACCGACATAAACCGTACAGCGTGGTATTGTATTATCTCGCCGCGTTCGTTTCGTCTCTTTCTTTATTAGTCTTGTTTGATATCCGTCACTCTTCTTTGGACCAATTCTGTAATTGTTGTACGTCTTATACGTTTTTAGGGTTCTTTAGCCGGAAAGCAAAAACGCGGAACCCTGATAGTTTCGCCATGTCCGTCTGCCTGTCTGGGTTAGCTCTGTTACCCCTACTACTAAAACATTTTTAGGGTACGTCCTAACCTTAAAGTGAGGATGAATTTCTTTTGTCTATTAACACGTTCGCAACCAAGAACCCGCCTAGCGGGCTCTCGTAATGTTTGCTCAGATGCCGCCCGCTAGGCGGGCAGTAGTATGAACTTACTTGACTTATGTTCCTGTGTCCCCTAGAAAGGGCAGAGGGCGTCCACAGTGCGCCGCCATCCCGTTCGGTCTTGAGCTTCGCGCTTCAATTCGCTCCAAGTCTTCCCTATGGCCTTCGCTACTGCGATGATCGTCCGCCGCCAGGTCTGTTTAGGGCGGCCACGTTTACGCTTTCCTTGGGGATTCCAGTCCAGGGCTTGTGTATGAACTTACACGCCTAGCTAATTCTATCGGTTTCTGGTGAATGTTTCCATTTTTAGTCCGGATGCGAAAGTGTTAATCAATAATGTTGTGTCGTTGGATAACTCGTTCATAAATATTACATATTATATTTCTTAAAACCATTTTTGATATTGGGCTTTAAGGGGATGCCTTCATTCGAGTCTACTACTCCCCCTTGACAGAGACAGGTTAATGCCTTCCGCGCACGAGAAAGAGATGCAACACTTATGCACGATTCCCACCGAACGATCAGGGCCGCAGCGCATTCTATGAAATGCAAAGGAATTTGAACCGTCTATACAGCATATACGCATTCGCCCCATGTAGTTGCCGCACGCGTGTCGATGTAGCTAAGACAGACAGGCAACTACAGAACCACACACTGCGCGTGGCCCGACCCGCGCTGGGCCGTTTTTTTGTACGACGGATAGCGAACAAGACAATACGACACGCGCTTACGAGCAGCTCGTTGAGTTGAGAACTATCTACTAACTATTCATAAACGTCCTATAAGCCTGTTTTAACTAAAATGGCATTAAAATTCGTTTGTCCTTATCTGTCACTTTGACATTTGTGTTCGTAAGAAAGGGACAAAGCACATTTTATATAGCAGAGGCATTTTAAGTTTTAAGAATAAGGGAGTATATGTTTGAAAATGCGATATGTAATGGTTTGAAGACCAAGTTTAAATGAATAGTTGACTATTCCGTTCGGTTCATCCATATTTGACGTCAGAATTGTGCCTCAAGTCCTCAAGTACGGTAAAATTCTTGCCGCACGTGTCGCACACAATGTTCTTCATCACATTGTCGAGGAAACAAATACGTATTAAACCAAATTAATACCTACTAATTACTATTCCTCAAATCACTAAGCAAGCCAATAATCTTACATACCCCCATAGGATCTGGAACAAATTTAGTACCTCGTGTTCGACTAAGTTTGTTTTGTTGCAGATGCTGTACCTCGTGCGAAGATTGAGGTTGGAATGATCTACACGTCGTAAATGTTACGTTGTATACGAATGTAGCTTGTTAATATATTTCTACGATTAATTTATGTTTTGCTATTAAATACCTTGCGCGCCTATAAAAAAATGAGTTTCGCGTTTGGCAAGAACGCTTACCCGGCCACTTTCTCCTGACCTCCGTTCACGCATAGTTGTTATAGTTAAAGCAATGACGCGAATTAATGTCTTTGAGGCAACCGGATGGCTCGCGGTATTTCAGCTTCCAAAGTGTTGTGGAACCGCTCTGTGCAACCCGAACTGACCCAACTGTGACTGGTTCGGAAATGGGAGGTGGGTGGTAAAAAAAAATGTCGCGAGGCAAAACGATTGAAACGCGGTAGCCTCAAAAGTATGTACGCTGTTAATAAAATGAAATTTTTATACCATCCCTCCGTTATCGAGCCGTCGGAAGCCGAAAAAAATGGTGGTGGACGAGAACTTAGGAAAAAAGCACTTAAAATCATTGAAATCGGATGGCATTTGTTTTTCGAGCCTTGTATGATGTGATAAATGATATGCACACTGTGGCCACCCCCGCCAGCGTGGTGCGGAGTCTCTAGTTGCTGAACTATTTGCCGGTATTTACGCCTTAGGGTGAGTTGCACCAAACCGTCTGTAACCGTAAGCGGTGTTCGTTAAAATCTGAATGTATGGAACGTTTGACAAGTTTCTATGGACTGACAGCTGTCAGCGCCATATTTAACGTTGATCGGTCTGTAATCGTAGGTCGGTGCAAGTGGTGCAACCCGCCCTTAGGCTACACAAACACCTACTTTTCCTGCGCGCTAGTGAGATGACAGAAAAAAATGCAAGGTGGCATCGTCACGCCATCGCCACGCAAGTTTGAAATCGATTGTTTTTGGACTTCGTATGACGTCGCTAGCAGGTGGGTCACAATACATATAGTTACAACAGTACTTGTTGAGTTCAAGTTAGTAGCGGCGAATGAATTGAATTACATTGTAGGTAGGTCTCTGTTGTCTACAATAGTTTGCAGTGGCATCTTGCCTACGCTATGCCTGCGCCTTACGCGGTCTCTGTATAATTAACGCCTTATAAAATTTTGATGTGATGGGCCGAAGAATGGACAGAAGTGCAGCGAGGCGCGGAGCGGCAGTTAATACGTTTGATCGAGTCGGTCGCAATCCAGCTACCTACTAACATCCAGACCGCAGCCGTATAGCTGCCAACGCTATTTCTAAATCCGGCATTATCATGTCAGAGGGGCTACCGCGAAGTGAAAACGAACTTCGTTCGAATATCTCCGACTCTGTCGCTCGAACTAGCAAGTGCGACAGAGACGGAGATACACAAACGAAGTTCGTTTTCATTTCCCGGTAGCCCCTCAGCAGATGTCCAATCGATCAGTCTATATCGAACGCGTCGCGGCGGCTTTAAATACATGCTAACAGGTTAGCGACGTCAAACAGACTGCGTCCCGCCGGCATTGAGCGCCGCTTCTGCCGCGCCCCGCGCCGCGCTGCCCCTTGCTTCCACTCTGCGCGAGCGCAGCGCGGACGCCGCGGCACGCTGGGTCACATCAGTCGGACGTTAGGCAGCGCGCGGTGCGCAGTGCGAGCGTTGCAATATATGAATCTCGTAGGAGGATCATAATAGTACATTTTTTTTACGAGCTGAAAGCGAGTGGCAAGACCCGGTACGAGTGGTAAAAGACATATTTCAAACTGGAGATCAAAGTGCCCAAGGGGAGCAGGCAGTTAAGCGAGGCCGAAGGCCGAGCTTTTCGTAACAATTAAAGGTCCCAATCAAGCCTTAAGAAAGCGTTTCCAATGCGAGCCTGAGGGCCGAAGGCCCGAGGCCGAGCCCCCACGAATACTCGTTATCTCCGAGTAACTTGCAAGCGAAACCTTAGGGTCGAAGTCCTGAAGGTAAACGGGGAAGCAAGCGGAACCGAAGGCTAAGCTTTTCGTAAGAATGAAAGGTCTAAGCATGCTTGTAGTGAGTGGTCGCTATGCGAGTTTGGGGGCTGAAGTCCTTACTATTCCCAGGTGTCCTGCAAGCAAAACTGGAGATCAAAGTCCCCAAGGGAAATGGGCAGGCAAACGAGGCCGAAGGCCAAGCTTTTCGTAACAATGAAAGGTCCCAATCAAGCCTTAAGAAAACGTTCCCAATGCGAGCCCGAGAACGAGCCCTCACGGACACTTACTACGAGTATACCCGAGGTGGCAGCGAAGCCAAAAGCCGAGTTTTACATTGGAATGAAAGGCCCAAAGCATCACTTTAGAGAGCGCTCTCAATGCGAGCCTTTACGGACACTCATTATCATATCGGGTGTCTTGCAAGCGAAACCTGAGGCCTGAATAAGGGAACGCAAGTGATGCCAGAGGCACAGATTTTCTGTAGGAATTCAAGGCTTTAGCATGCTATAAGCGACCGCTCCCTAGGCCAGCTGTAGGGTTTAAGACCCGAAAGCAAGCCCCCGCGGACACTTACAATCCCTAGGTGTCTTGCAAACGAAACCTGTGGCCAAATTACCCAAGATGAGCGGCGAGGCAAGCGAGCCCTCACGGACACTTACTATCCCGTAGGCGAGCTGAGATAAGTCCCGTAGGTGAGTGGTAAGGCAAGCGAGGCGAAAGGCCGTGCTTTTCGTTGGAATGACTCGAAGCATTCCTTCAGAAAGCGCTCTAAATGCGCCGCCATGGACAAACACTCATTATCTCCCGGTGTCTTTTAAACGAAACCTGAGGGTACGCCCTGCGTACACTTACTATCTCCAGGTGTCTTGCATGCGAAATCCCAAGTCAAAGTTCCGAAGGTGAGCGGCGAGGCAAGCAAGGCCTTTTCGTTTGAAAGCGCGCAGGTGAAGGTAAAGGAAACGCCTTTCATAAAATTTAAATAACACTGTAATTTCCACTTTCCTAATTTCTAGTTCTACAAAGATCCGATGCGTGGCGAGGTTACGCCCAACTCCCCTTTTACATGTATACCCACTTACATATATATAATGCATCTTTTTGTACGGTATCGTACATCGTTGGAATGAAAGGCCCAAAGCAACCTTTCTGAGAGCGGGCTCAATGTGAGCAATGACCCCCTAAGGATACTTATTATCTTCCGACGTCTTGCAAGCGAAACTTAAGGGCTGAAATCCCGAAGATAAACGGGGAGGCAAGCGAAGCGAAGGCTGAGGTTTTATGCCGTTTTGTCCAAATTGTATACCCGCATCCCTTGACGTTGGTGAAATTTTCAAGTCTTAAGCTCATAGATTCAAGGAGTTCCTATAAAAAGGTCATCCCCATTTTTTAACCCCTTTGCACCCTTACCTTTATAATATTATAGCCTAAAACCTGGCCAGGGATTTTTTGGACAAATGAGTAAAGTTTTCATCAAAATTCTATCAGCCATTTTCACGTGATGCGCGTACATATAAACAGACAAAAATTCTACTTTCTTGGAAGGTGTTCTGTTATCGATTCTAAGTATTCTCAGCATAGTTTTTTTTTCGAATATCTTTCATGTAAAGACTTCCAACCCTGTTCACTTTTATTATATGTATGTATAGATGGTTTTATATGCCATTATTATGCATTATTATGCCATTACATTACAAAATGAAACAAAAGGAAGGGTCTATGAAAAGTGTATTTTCGCAAAAAAGATCCAACCCCACTTTTGGTCAAATATCTTGAAAAATATAGCATTTAACTGAATTATGTGTATAAGAATGTATACTACACGACTCAACTCAATTTTCATCCGAACATATATTATTAAAAAAATGCATCAGTTTTGAGGAATCACGGTTGAAACTTTAAACCGCCATAACTTTTGCTCAACTTTCTGTGGATTGGATCCTTTTCCTTTAACTACGTCCAAATGACACTGACAGTGACAACATACTATTGGAATCAGCGCCATCGGGTAAAAAATCTAATATAAAATTACTGCGTTTCGAAAGTATAGTTTGGAACTAAAAAGTAAAAAGCACTACGTAGTTCGAGAAATTGAGCTCGTACGCTACGCAGCCACAAAAAGTACCACTTTTTGAGCAACTGTATTAAAAAGTTATCTATGGCTTCGGAAGGAATGAGCGACCCTCCGCGCGCGCATGCTGTGTCCGGGCGCGAGTCACGTTCGCACGCGTGATGAGGGCGTGTTGAGAGCGCGAGGCCGGCGCGATCCGCGCGCGGCCTGTTTGAACAGGCATCACGCGGCGCGGACGTCGCGCTGCGCCACGCTATGTGTCTGGCCAAGCCTTTATCCTTAGTCGACAAATAAAAAAATAAAGCTTGAAACAAATTATCGGACGTGCGTGGATGACGTCCGCGACTGATAAATGTGCACAGTCGAACGGGATTCAGCGCGCCAGATTGCTGTCGGACGTCCGACCGCTCAAGGTTACGTCCGATAGTTTGCACAATTCAGTGCATACCTAATCATTATCTAGATACCGGCTGTGAGCCGCATCCGATAATTTGTTTCAAGCTTCATGACTTCAAGCAGTGTTTGCGCCTTGTACAGCAAAAAATGTCTTTCTTCAAGTCAAGAAAAGGGTCAAGTACCATTTTCTCTTCAGTGCCCTCATCTATCATAAGACGGCCGCGACATACTCTCGATTTTCTCGCACTGTACCTCTTGTTCTAATAAGAGGGACGGATAGTGCGAGAAAAATCGAGAGCTCGCGCGCCGTCTCATGATAGTCGTGCTGATCGGAAGATTCGTTGCATAATGCATAGGGAAAGTTTCATAAAAGTTCGTTTGTGCATCTGTCTCTGTCACACTTGCTAATTCGAGCGACAGAGGGAAATACACGAACTTCTTTTAAGTTTCGCGGTAGGGGCCTCTGGTTCAGCCTACAATCGTGCATAAAAGCCCTGCACGGCTAGCACCACAAGACCGCGCGCGAGCTCTCCCCTCTTATGATTGACAGGACAGTTTATCTCACGTGCGGTCATAATTCTAGCTGTACCTTGCTATATTTGGAATTGTGCAAGTAAGAACCCATTATTTCGCTTAAAAATTTATTTAAAACTACGCAATGGCTTCTGGCAGCGTGGTGATGATGTCTGAGTCACCGGGGTCGGTGATAGCCAGCGTACACACACGGTAGTACTTGCCGCAGGCGGTGCCCAGCTCGATGTTGTTGCCGCTGTAGTGGTGGACCCCAGTTTTCGCCAAGTAGGCATAGTACTCGATCTCAGATTTCCTGAAACAAGAAGTTACTTTAAGAGTCCGCAGTAAGCTCGATTCTCCATACAAACGTAGTTACGCTCTCATTTTAAAACTACGTGTTTGATTGTAACGAAACTTTGTATGTTCAATAAAATGAGGTATATCTATGTCTGAAATTAGGTTATGTAGCTTCAGATACCATTGAAAAAAAAAATACAGCGAATTAAAGTTTTTCATACAAAACTAGTTTTTGCTGTATTTAGTTTGTTTTATAAATTGGAACCATATAAACTAATTACAGACATAGATATACCTCATGTCATTGTATATGTAAAGTTTCGTCACAATCCAACACGTAGTTTTAGAATGAGAGCGTAACTACGTTTGTATGGGAAGGTGAAATTCGGCAGAGCTTACTGTGGCCTCTTAACAGGTTCACGTAACCCTGCATCTGAGACTACTAAATCCCATAAAAAAAATTCCATGTAAAAAAGAGGCCGTCTCGAAACTTTTCCAGCGTAAAAAGTTGTGTTCAGCTATTTCGTAAAGCAGTCTCAGGCATTCTTATCAATCTTTATTTGCTAGCTAATTTTGGAACTTGGCAATCGCACAACTTTACTGCATTTAGGGATATATGCATACCCAAAAAAACTTCACGAAATTTTATTTAGCAATCACATAGATTAACAGGAATGCCTGAGACTTGGTATTTGGCCTTGTTAAATTCCATTACAATGACAGACTATCTGTGGACATAGATTGTATTTTTAACCCCTGACGCAAAAAGAGGGGTGTTATAAGTTAAACTTGTCTGGCTGTGGTGTCATAGCTCCCTAAGAGATCTATATTATTATAATATTTTAATTTATATTTATATTTTATTATAAAATATTTAATATGAGTTTGATTTAAGATATAATAAAAAGCCAAGGTTTAATTATTACCATGTCAAAAATATTAATAGTTTTTGTACATGGGTGAAATCTCTTCTGTCACTAGTGGCCATGGTTATAATTTATAATATTGTCTACTGGGCCACTAGATCCACGATTTTATGGGTTTGAATTCACTAGTGGGATATGGGATTTTCTTGCCATGTTCCATCCCTTTTTGTATAGACCATCTTCTAGGCATGTTAGAAGCCCCTATTCTAAGAAGAAACTCTGAATTTTGTGGACAGAATAACAACAAGAAATAGTTGATCGACCCAAATACACCCCACTGAACATTACACTTTCGCAACCGGACTAAAAATAGAACAATACACCAGAAACTGTCAGAATTTGCTAGGTGTGTAGGTTTTAAACTCAATATTTAGAACATCACTCAACACATTCTCACCTCTTCCTGAGGAGCTGCAACTTTTCAAAGACTACTCCATAGGTTTCCCTTACAACTCATGAAGCAGTAATATGTTTGGAATCATTTACTGTTTCATTATGAGGGAATCCATACTTCTTTGTCTATGAAAGACTCCATATGGTTGTCGGGTAAGTTTTAACACAGATTGGTAAATCAGCAATGCCACAGGCAATCGGAAACGAATTTTATTAATACATAATTTAGTTGTGCTGTGTGAAAACTTGAGACAACATTGTTCCCTGTCAATCAACATGTGGGAAACTCTACTTCTCAGTAGTCTCACCTTAGAGGAGGAGCGTTCTTGGCAATGATGACCAGTTTAGCCTTTCCCTGTCGCAGCGTCTTCAGGGTCTGCTTGTAGCCAAGGCAGTATTTGCCTGATTTCATAACCAGCGCAAGGCGCGAGTTGATAGACTCAATGGTCTTTTTCTGTAACAAAAAAGGAATGTGTTATTTTGTAAGTTGCAATGATAGGACCAAATTTATATAAATAGAAATACGATCTTATAAGGTTTCACGGGAAGAAAAAGTTGATACGACTCATAATTAGCAAGTAAGAGTACCTTCCATGTCTTACAAATTAGTAGCTTATTAAGAAGGATTTCACTACTACTACTATTGTCATATTCGAGAACGACTTGCTAAGTATGCCACTAATCGTATACGGCACATGGTTCCCACAGTATCAAACAAGACTCAATATTCGAGTGTATTTTACTAAATTAAACATTAGCACTGCCACCTAAACATTATTATAGACTCATTATTAAAAGGAGTTTAAAACGTGTTCGTTTTCCTTAACCTCAAAATGTACCAAGTGGTCAAAATAAGTGTAAGCAACATCTCAGCGCCGCAATTTATAGAATTAGCGAGCCTATCATGTTACATAAATAATCTTGGACTTAAAAAATATGTTATTCAAGATAGAAATCTAGATAACTCTTTAAAGTCCTGTGAAATGAATGAACACGTGTATAGCGTACCTGTTTCTTAGCGGCAACCATTGTGTTGATCTGTTACAACGAACGCTGAAATAATTAGAAACACGATCAATTCACTTGTTGAATCTGGAAGTGATAATAACACAAAATTCATAAAATTATACTAAACGTACGCCTGGACGAAAGCTCAGTCAGCCAAAGAAAGAATGAACGAACGACAAGGGCGAGTGAGTGAGTGCGGGCGGGGCAACGACAATGAGGAGGGCATGAACCTAGAATACTATGGACGGGCTATACATGTTGCCACAGTGAGGGACGGAAAAGCTCTTATGCAGCAAAATTAAAAACCAGTCCTAAAATAGCTAATGACTTGCCATAAACAACCTACTGAATTTTGACGGGTAATGGTTTGTTCGGCACAACTTCATACTAAATCAGTAGTGCCCAACAAAAAAAAGTGGAACTATGACAAGGACAATGAATGATATTTCTCTTTCTGTCACACTTATTGAGATTTGTATGCTACCAGCTCGCTCGCACGTGGTATTGTTATTACCATAGCCTGTCCAGATTATTCTACGTTCATGGACGAGGGGAAAGGAAACGCATGACCGGGTCCGCTCCTCTTCATTCGTTCATTTCATTTTAAGTTGCCAGTTTATAAAAACAATAGTTATTTGTGTCACAAGGGAGCAAAATAGTATATTTACGGCGAGGGCAGTGTATTGTATCCTGAATGCAGCGAGGGATCCTACAATAGAATCCTGAGCGTAGCGAGGGATTCTAACGTAGGATCCTGAGCGTAGTGAGGGATACAAGTGTTTACGCCCGAGACGAAAATAATTTTGCTACCGAGTGACACATACTATTTTTCACACCGACTATGAGGAAATTTAAAAAAAGCTATTGTTAAAATATATCTAAATTATCTATTATATTAATTTATACTATATATTAATTTTTATTACTAATTTTTTAATATTACGAAATAGTTATAAATTTTTATACAACGTTGTTATAGTTAAAACTTGAAATATGTTCGTTTTGAATCGACTACGATGAAATTACAATCGATTATTTTATTAACATCTGTGTTCAATTGGCACATTGCGTACAAATGTTCCAATGCCAATGTATAAACTAAAAAAGTAGCTTGAACAGAAAAGTAGCGTTTTGGTTCCTCTCGTCGTGGAGCAAAACTTACTTTTCCGAATGAAAGGTGTGAAAAATATATTGACGGTACACTCCATGAACTAGAATACTCAGGACAGGCTGTACATGATGCCACAGTGAGGGACGGAAAGTCTCTTATGCAGGTTAGTTAAGAACTGCCCGGCTAGCATACTAATCGGCCATATATTTACGTTCTGACGTATAACTTTACGATTGTGCCCATTTTTACGTTACTTAGTTTACATGCGCAACATATATTTATGCGATAACGTAAAATATATGAAGCAAAAAGAAGTGTAGTGTTGCCAATATATACAACTGAATTCTTACCAAATATTATATTCTTTTCATTCGTTCAATCGCAGTCTATGGTTAGAGACCCAATATAATACTACTTAATTAAAGAGTAATAATAAGCACTGCCCTGCTACTAAATAGTTGTAATCTTGTATTAAGTTGTATTATAATCGTTTTTCGTTTTTATTTATTTACTTAATAATGGGTGATGGTAGGCTATATTTTATCCCACGGGTTTGCCTACTTTCATTGAATTATGCGGGAGAAGCAACGCGGGCAGCTTGTCGTCTAATAAATCAATTGTTAGCTTTAGCCTTGGTTAACATTTACTCTTCCTCAATTTTAACAAGCATACTACGAAGAAAACAATAACACTTGTACCATAAAATGAATAACGATACAAACTTACAAATATTATAGGAAAAACGGGGCGGGAGTAAAGTAAATAAATAAAAACGAAAAACGATTATAATACAACTTAATACAAGATTACAAGTATTTAGTAGCAGGGCAGTGCTTATTATTACTCTTTTATTAAGTAGTATTATATTGGGTCTCTAACCATAGACTGCGATTGAACGAATGAAAATAATGTAATAATTGGTAGAAATTCATTTGTATATATTGGCAGCACTACACTTCTTTTTGCTACATACATTTTACGCTATGGCATAAATATGTGTTTCGAGATTGGCATGTCATGGGCCATCCACATTATGTGATTATACCCCAATTTGTCAGTACAACATGTCGAAGTCAGAATTGGGTGTAGCGTACAGACGTAACAACTGCAACTACAATTTCATTCAGTGTGGCCAGTTAACAGAAGGAAAGCGAAAATTGGCGCATTCAAACGGTCCTGCGAAGCGGACTGCAAGATTGTTACTAGCCGATGAGATAGGGCAAGACAGCACGTCTAACACACAGCCGCGACATACTCTCGATTTCTCTCGCATGTCCTAATAAGAGAGAGCCGGATAGTGCGAGAAAAATTGAGAGAGCTCGCGCGCCGTCGCGTAATAGCCATGCAGCACACAAAAATCGAGCCACGGCCACCTCATGAACGACGTGCTGTCTCGCCCTATCTCATCGGATAGTAACAATCTTGCAGTCCGCTTCGCAGGACCGTTTGAATGCGGCAATCTTCGCTTTCTTACTGTTAACTGGCCACACTGAATGAAATTGGAGTTGCAAAACACCGGTTTAAAAAAAAATACAAAATTACAGTGTAAAATATTAATACAGTGTTCTTTAGCATATATTTTTTAATTAACGTTTTAATTTATGTGTATGAAATTTGTGAGAAAAAAATACTTGGCAGATCATGCAAATTCCATGGTCCAAATTGTGATTTTCATGCAATTACTCCGTACAACTCGTTTGACGGTACGGTTGGAACATGCATCCACACTATAGCAATTAGTCAGATTCTGATGAATTGGGGCTGACAAATCACTTAATGTGGATGGCCTATTAGCTAAGTAACGTAATGGGCCATCCACATTAAGTGATTTTACCCCAATTTGTCAGTACAACATGTCGAAGTCAGAATTGGGTGTAGCCATGGCCCTATGATTAATCGGGACAGGCTATGGTAATAATAATACCACGAGTGAGCGAGACGGTGCCATACAAATCGTAATAAGTGTGACACGAAGAGATATATCATTCGTTGTCCTTGTCATAGTTCCACTTTTTTTCTATTTGGCACAACGGTTGTGGCATACAATGCTGTCAATGCTCGCGCGTTGCTACATAAGAATCCGAAATCTTTAATTTTGTTGTGAATAAAATAGTGTCCTCAAAGTAATTTACGCACGATAAGGTGTCTGGTGTTCCCTCTGTGCCAAGAAAATGGTAATTTGTTGCGTTATTGGCTGTAAAAGCCGGTCGGAACAATGTGATAAAAATATAACCTTTCACACGTAAGTAGAAGAGCATTCACTTTTGTATATACGCAATACGTAAAAAAAGCATGGTAAAATTACATTACGCTCAAAATCTTATAAGATTAGACGATTACAATAGAAATAACATCATTGTTTACATTGTACAAGAAAACATTTGTTGACACATTATCCGCCCAAATTACGTAGGTTGTTTATGGTAAGCCGCGAGAGGTGTAAGAATGTCTTCTCGATTTAGCTTCTTTGCCATCATTTTAGGGATACCAGCCAATACAAGTTAAAAATACCCGATTTCTCGGGTAATTAATACTTCAACAAAATTCTCGTACTTGTTATTATAACATTCGTATATAATGGGATCTATTCTTATATATACTTAAATTTACTCTGTACTCATAATAAAGAGGTAAAGCTTTTATGTAGCGAGTAATCTTCGGAACTATTCATCCGATTTCATAAAATCTTTCACCTGGCTTTATTTAATCCTGCATCTGCGCCTCCGCCTGGGTTCTTTCTTATGCGCGGGTCTCCACCCAGGAGACGCGTGGACAGCTAGTAATAAGGAAAGACGATTGGAGGTTTAGAAAGAATCATAATTTTCTAAAAGCCGATGAAAAAAAAGGAATTGAAAAAGTTTAAAAATGAATGTCGAATAATATGTTTTATTTTCTAGGTTTCCACTAGAGGAGGACGTGCGTACGCGCAGTATTTGGGTTACGCAGCCAACAAAATACAGCCACATGTGCTCAAAACATTTTGTCGCGACATCCTATACTATCAAACTGTAATAAATAATAATTTGAATACTAAATGTTTTTTTTTTTATATGGTTGTGTCTCAATTCGGTCCTTAGTGTCAATTTTATTTCCGCCTTAAACCTGTATCTCACTGGCGCGGCCTGCGGTGGCGGTATCACGGGACGACCCGCGAGTTGTGTCGCGGCGAGTTAAGACTCTTTCTAGTTAGAACGCTTAGAAAGAGACGGACAGTCTACCTCGCTGCAATACAGCTCGCGGGCCGTCCTGTGATAACTGTGCTGATAAGAAACAGGTAAGCCACTTGCACAAGGACTATTAATTACCTACATGCTCTGTTACTAGAATAATATTTCATGTTATTAAGATGAATATTACTAGTACTTGTGAAAAGTGCGCCTGCTAGGCAGTGAATGTGTAAAGCTTCAGTAAAAAGTACTTACAATAAAAGCGCATTATTTAAAATAAGCATATGGAAGCGATGGGGTAATTTTTAGTTACATGGCCACCCCACGGGAATCATCTACTTTGTTGCCGTCCCTCATTGTGGCGACACCTACGTCGCCTCTGTACCTACATATATACTCTAATGCCGCGTTTATACGCTTGCGATGGCTTGGCGCGTGAGCAGGACGCAGCTATGCGTTAGAGGGAGGGGGCTATAATTCGATCTCATTCGTTTACATAGCTGCGTCCTGCTCACGCGCCAAGCCATCGCAAGCGTATAAACGCGGCATAAGGGTGTAGCTTTCATTTAGTGTGGCCAGTTAACAGAAGGAAAGCGAAAATTGGCGCATTCAAACGGTCCTGCGAAGCGGACTGCAAGATTGTTACTAACCGATGAGATAGGGCAAGACAGCACGTCTAACACACAGCCGCGACATACTCTCGATTTCTCTCGCATGTCCTAATAAGAGAGAGACGGATAGTGCGAGAAAAATTGAGAGAGCTCGCGCGCCGTCGCGTAATAGCCATGCAGCACACAAAAATCGAGAGTATGTCACGGCCACCTCATGATCGACGTACTGTCTCGCCCTATCTCATCGATTAGTAACAATCTTGCAGTCCGCTTCGCAGGACCGTTTGAATGCGGCAATTTGCGCTTTCTTACTGTTAAATGGTCACACTGAATGAAATTGTAGTTGCAAATAAATAAATAAAAAATAAAAATCGTTTATTTCAGACCTTTTGTGGTCCATATAGGTACATACATTTTTGTTAGTATTAAATCTTACGAACTAAGTTAGGTGATTAAGAAAAATAAATAAGTATAAAATTAAATGAGGCACGTATAAAATAAGGCAAGATGTGTGCTACTCGTATTTGAGAAAGCGAAGAAAGTTGGTCCTGTCTATTTCGCTCTCCCAATAGCCACCTCAACCCAAGACTTGGTAATAGGGCAGTCCAACCTCTCGGCCACCACCCTGAGAAGACCGTTGGTACTGCCGCGCACTCGTCTCAGCATGGACGCGACTCTTTTTCGCCTTATGGCAAAAAAGTCATCCAGCCGCGCTTCCGCGAACATGCTGGAAGCACTAGGTACAGTACTTCGGCAGCCCCAACAGCATTCTCAGGATGTTGTTGTACTGCACGCGTAGTGTATTATATGCCCTCTGCGTAAACCTTACCCACAGGCTGCACGTGTAGAATGTCTGGCAGTAGGCTCTGAAGAGCGTCACTTTAACTGATTCGCTACAACGTGCAAACCTGCGGGCGAGCATATTACCCCTTACGGCCATCGCCCTTCTCTCCCTTTCCAAGTCCAGGTCGTCATTCAAGTTCTCTGTGAGCATATGCCCCAGATACTTGAAGCGATCAACAACCTTAAGTGGTACACCGCACAGCATGATCTTAGGCTCCGTAGTCGAGTTGTACTTTCGTGCTTTAAAAATTAGCAGTTCACTTTTAGCTGTGTTGTATTTTAGACCATGCTGCTCGGCATACCCCTCACAGATCTTGACCAGTTGCCGCACCGAGTCGACCGAGGGCCCCAACAGCGCCTGTCGTCCGCGTAACTTATATTATTAAAACACACATCGCCTATATGACAACCGACATGTGCGCTGCCAAGCCGCTCGATTAACTCATTCACGTACAGGTTGAACAGGAGAGGAGACGTCAGCCCCCCCTGTCTCACACCACACTGCAACCTGTATTCATCAGACTCCTCAGTCCCCCATCTCACCCGGTTGACCTGGCTGTTGTACCAATGCTTAAGCAACGCTACGTACTGGCTTGGTACTCCCGTTTTCGCTAATTTGCACCACAACTTGTCGTACACAACCAGGTCAAAGGCCTTTGATAAATCTAGAAAGCACGCATAAATGGGCGTGTTTCTGTCTTTATAGAACCTGACAGCTCGCTTAAGGCACAAAATTGCACATTCTGTCGACAGCTCCGGCCTGAAGCCAAATTGCGCGTCATGAAGGTTTTTTTTTTTTTTTTCTTATTTATGGCAATCGTCATTCGACATTTCTGCCAGCTTCACGTCAATTTAGATAAATTACAAAACGGTATGCACAGAACGATACGAGTAGCAGAAAAGTTCAAGAGAAAAGGAAAAGGGGCACATTCGACTCACAATTTAATTTTATTAACTACTAAAAAATTTGAAAGTAAACGAAAAATAGCGGGGTTGGGAACCAAAAGTGAGGGCATATGGGTGGGGAATGGGACTTTTTGGGAGATCAAACCAGAGAATAAATTAGAGTGGTTCAGGAGAGGGCAGCTCAGGAAGAGGTGGTTCAGGCTACCCTCGTCAAGGCCACATTCACATATGGAGGAGTCCCGAATCCTCAGCCGGGCGAGATGAACAGGAGAGTGGCAGTGACCTAGCCTCATGCGAATAATGGAGGAGGTGGCTTTTTTGCTAAGGGCAATTTTGGAGAACCAGACTTTCCGTCCGATATCCGGCTGTAATGCTGCAAATGTTGCGCCTTTGTTTTTGCTTGAAATATGCCACCGAGAATTCCAGCATTTCAATAGATAGTTATGTGGTAGTGATAAAAGGTCAAAACAGCAGTTTTTAAAAGGGGCCTTATCACCACAGGAAACGGCTTCCTTGGCTAAGCGATCCGCTGTCTCATTGCCAGGGATGCCAGAGTGACTAGGGATCCAAGCCAGGACAATTTTATACCCACGGAGATAGCAATCATTTATTTTGCTCTTAATCATGAAAACAAGAGGGTTGTGAGTTTTAGATGAGAAGGGGTTAGAAAGCAAAGATTCTAGAGCACTGCGCGAGTCTGACAAAACAATGGAGCGTTTAATGCGAGCCACCAAGACGTATTCCAAGCATTTTAAGATCCCCACGCACTCGCCAGAAAAAACGGACGAATCAGGGGGACATTTCACTTTCTGCACTATGCCGAATTGAGAGTGGAAAGTGCCGACTCCAACACAACCAACTGGTGAAAGTTTGGAGGCGTCAGAATACAGGATATGCCAGTTAGACCAGTCCTCTTCAAGTATTCCTTGTACCCTTTCACTAGCGCACACATCACCTTTTAAGATATTAAGATCCAAGATGACTCGCGGTTGGAGTGATACGGAAATTCAAACATAGGGAGATTTGGGAAGTGATAGGTTGGGTCTTTAATTGACTGAAACCTTCGGACACTGGTTATTAAGCATGGAGGGGATTTGTTGACCCAGAACGGGGAGTTACGAAAGAGAAGATTGAGATCAGAAATTTTGGGGAAAATTGGATGAACTGAAAATTGGAATGTACGGAATAGGTGGCGATCTGAAAGGAACTGCCGGCGTAAATCAAGGGGGGGTTCTAGACATTCAACCCGAAGAGCGTTTAATGGACTCGATTTCATGGCACCAGAAACAATACGAAGTGCCTTGGACTGTATTCGATCGAGGTTGCGTAAAGCAGCCTGGTTTGCAGGTTCCAATAAGAACGTTCCATAGTCCAAGACACTTCTAATTATAGCGTTATACAATAACTTTAAAGCAAAAGGATGGGCCCCCCACCACACACCCGCAAGACTTCTAAGGATGTTGAGATTCCGCTCACATTTGGCCACAATGTATTCACAGTGAGCTAGACCCGTAAGTTTACTGTCGAGTACCAGACCTAAAAACTTGAAGTGCGGCTTCACAGGGATAGGGTGACCATTGAGTGAAATACTGAGAGAGGGGAGAGATTTTTTCCTCGAAAAATTTACAATATTGCTTTTAGAGGGCGATAAATCGAATCCATGATGGACGAGCCAATTATTAATAGTATTTAGAGACAGTTTGATGCACTCAGCCGCACTGGGAATGGAAGAGTTTGCAGAATATATTAAGACATCATCTGCGTATTGCAGAATGTTAGACTGCTCGCGGGTGAAGTGCAAATCAGCAGTATAGATATTAAATAATAGTGGGCTAAGCACAGACCCCTGCGGCAAGCCCTTCCAGATCGATCGGGTTGGAGCGATGTCCCTATCATTACCTCGGAGAATAATGGATCTACCCGAGAGTATTTTAAGAATGAGGTTACTCAGTCTCGCTGGGGCATTAATCTGACGGAGTTTGTCCGAGAGGATGGGTAATTGGACATTGTCGTAAGCTGCCTTAATATCTAAGAAGGCAGCCACGACCGATTTACCACTGGAGAAGGCAATACGGATATCAGTCGTGAAAATACCCAAACTGTCCATAGTGCTTCTACCTTTTCTGAAACCAAATTGGGGAGGGGGGAGTAGGTTATTACTCTCCACAAACCACTCCAATCGATTCTTAATTAGGTGCTCCATTGTTTTCAGCAGGACAGACGACAGGGCTATAGGGCGATATGAGGTTGGATCGGCAGGGTCTTTATTCGGTTTCAGGATGGGAATTATTAATTGGGACTTCCATAGCTGTGGGATGTTGCCTGAGACGAAGATAACATTAGCAAGTTCAAGATAATACAAAAGAAAAGAATCACACGCGTTACAAAGAAAGGAATAGGGGATCCCATCATTGCCTGGGGTAGAGTCCTTAACCCCGCTAAGTGCCAATTTAAGCTCTACCAAGGAAAATGGCTCGTCAAGAGGATCAAGGGAGTTTAGGCAATAGCATGGGTTTGTCTCCGAGGAGGTTGGGGCATACTGAGGGGCAAGCGAGTCCATAAAAGAGTCCGCCCACTCCCTGGAAGGAGGGTGCGTACCTGAAGAAAGCTGTTTACATCCTCTAAATTTCCTGATGTTGCCCCAGAGGAAACGGGCCGGGGTGGAAGGGGAAATGGAGGAACAGAAGGACAACCAGCCTTCTCTCTTCTTTGACTGTAAGAGCATTTTCGTTTCGGCCATGCATTTACTGAGCTGAAGAAAATTGTCCTGGCAGATATTATGGCGATACTCGTATTCGCACAGTTTCCTGTGCTTTATCGCAGCAGTACACTCAGGATCCCACCATGGTGGTGAAGGAATTCTGACCGAAGCATTTTTTTTTACCGGAAATACGAGTTCGGCACATTGGATAATGCCCCTGGAAAATGACTCAGCACATTTATCGATGCGTTCAGCCGATATCGGTGTTAACGCTGAGCTAAAATTATCCAATTCTAGCTTATACTCAACCCAGTCAGCATTTTGTAAGGAAAATTTAAGAAGGGGAAGGTTAGGAGACCGAGTGTGAAAGGAATTAGGGGACCGAAGAGAATTAAGCAAGATAGGGAAATGATCACTCCCAAAAGAGGAGTTTAGAGTTTCCCACGAGAGAAGAGGGGCTAGGTTAGGGGAACACAACGTAATATCGACTGCGCTAGGAGACTCGTTGGGCCGAGTACGCCTAGTAGGAGAGCCGGAGTTCAGGATACATAAGTTAAGGGAGTCTATTATTTCGAGAAGGTCGTTTCCCCAAGAGTCTGACTTTCCACAACCCCACACGCGGCTATGACAGTTTAGATCCCCAAGGATCAGAAGGGGAGAAGGAAGGGGCTGTAAAATAGAAGACAATTGAGAAAGTATTAATTTAGAAGGCCGGGGAATGTATACTGAAACAAAAGTGCAATTGTCAACTCGGGCTGCTACAATGTTGAAGTCATTAGGAGGAGGAATACTTATTGAGGAGAATAGAAGAGAATTTTTAATAAAAAGAGCGCAACCACCAAAACCGTCAAGTCTGACATCGCGTATGCACGCAAAGCCAGGAATTCTAAAGTTATGATTCGGTTTGAGCCATAGCTCAGCAATTGACAAAATCGAAAGTTTAAACTTGTTTATTAAATAAATTAAATCTGATTTTTTATTGTTAATGCTCCGACTATTCCATTGGAGGATTGTCTGGGCCATTATCCAGAGAAGAAATGAGGGTTGAGAGGAGAGGGGCAACGTGGGACAACAGATTTACCTCAGAGCGAGAAGAGGAAAAGAATTTCGATACAGCGGCGAGGAGCTTGAGAAGGATGGAAAGAGAGTTTTCGGAAGCAAGAGGGTTATTGAGCGCCGTACCAGTTGTTGATGAGAGTGGGTTGTCGCTGGAGAGGGCCGAATGGGCCTGCCTGTCATAGCCGAATCGGGGAGGAGGAGGGGGACGTGGACTGTTAAAAACAGTTTTTTTGTATGAAGTAACCTTATTGGGGAGTAGGCGAGCAGAAACTGCGTTCGCAAAAGACTTATTAATAGTCGGATGTAGCTTATCAGCCTCGGAATAGGAAATGTTTCCCTCGGCCATGGATTGCTTGATATTTTCCTGGCGGAGGAATTCAGGACAAGACTTACTAGTAGCTAAGTGGTTTCCTTCCCCTTTACAATTTACGCATTTAGGGGACTCAGCCTCACAAGAATCCCCGAAGTGGTCCCCACTACAACGGAAACACCTAGGAGACGATCTACATTTCTCCTTGGTGTGGCCAAACCTGCAACAGTGGAAGCATTGGATCGTCGGGAATGAATAAAGATCTACTTTGAATGAGTTGTAGCAAGCGAACACTCTTGGCGGAAGGACCTGACCGTCGAAGGTAAGGACAACTGTCTCCGAAGGGAGCCATTTGAAGGAACCGTCCTGTCTGTTGGTTTTCTTAAAGTTGAGTCGCCTGGACTTGGTAACACGCCCACACCCCACAGGGACTTTAACGTTGTTAATAATATCCTCAGGGGACCATTCAGTGGGGAGACCTTTAACAATGCCCACTCTAGTCACATTAAAAGATGGGATAAACGCCTTAAGTTTCTTGATCGTGAGAGTTTGGGAAACAAGGAAATCATTCGCATCTTGGAAAGAGTGAAAATTAACCGTCACCCTATTGCGACCTATCGCTTTCACAGATCCATCAATAATATTAGGAAATTCTCGGTGGTGACTTTGTAAGAATTGGCCAAAAGAGACAGGATGAAGCGTGGCCCCAAGGGATTCGCTGTCATATTGAACATGAACCGTAAATGGCCCAGAGTCGCTTTTTTCATAACGAGACCTATCAGAGGTCGCCCCGGAGTAGAAGCAGCGGTTGTCGGCGGAGAAGTCTGGAGGTGAGCTGGAGGGGTCGCCTGGGTCAGAGTATCCTGCCACCCAGAGCGCTGGCCCAGGACCAGCTCCGAGTCTTGGGAGTCTGACTGTACGGGCTGAGCAAGCGGCAAGCCGGAAAATGAATTTTGTAAAGGAGTTTCCGAACTCAGGCTATCTACCACTGACCTGTCACATGAACCAGATTTGGGGATGCGGGAGCGGGAAATTGAGCGAGATCGCGTCTTTGTTGCTGGATTTTTGACGTTGATAGGGATGCCAGATCGGGACTTCTGATCCTGTCTACGCTTACGAGCCGTCAGGTCACGCAGGTCGACATCACGGATGGTTACAAATGCACTTGGTGAAGGAGGGGTCCGAACCGACCCCCCCGGGTCCCCGGGGGACTCGTCCTCCATTAATTAATTGGGCACAGAATTGGTAAATAGAAAAACAAATATCCTTATTTGGCTACTCGAATCCAAGTAAAAATACAAAAAATGCTTTGCTTTCGGTTGCAAAAGATAAAATTATTTTTTTTCCCGCGATTGACGTTCCGCCGTCAGTCATCGATCTCCGTCATGAAGGTTGATATGTTTGCAAAGTTGCGCGTTAAGCAAGCTGTCAAGCACTTTCGCAAGTATGGTTGCCAGGGAGATGGGCCTGTAATTATTCGGGTCTGACAAATCGCCGGTCTTGTTCTTCACAATTGGCACTACCACTGTACGTGTGAGCTGCCTGGGTAGATATGTGTGACTGAGGCACAGTGTGTAGAGCATGGCCAGAACGCGTGGCAAGTGTTTTCCAGCATGTTTGAGGTGCTCGATGCTGAGACCGTCGTGCCCCGGTGACTTACCTCTTTGCATACTTTTAATTATTTAACCACTTCCTTAGAAGTAAATCTACCAGGGCCCACCCCCACGACCGCCTCAGCACCGCACGCAAAACACCGGTTTAAAAAAAATTACAAAATTACAGTGTAAAATATTAATACAATGTTCTTTAGCATATATTTAATTTTTAAATTATCGTTTAAATTTATTGGTATTAAAGGGGTTTGGGTAAATGTGTTGTCATATTTTTTGAATGAGCGGCCACTCGTTAAATTGGTATATTGTGACAGATCTATTTTAAACAAACATATTTTGTTATGAAATGTAATACTCTAAAATGCATCGGAGCCGAGATATTTGCAATACATATTTCCGCAGGTCATATTGAAAAGTTATAAACCAAACTAAAATATCTCGGCTGCGATACTGTTTAACGCGTTTATTTTTATATATATATGCGTATTAAGAGGTCCTTTAAAAGATTTTTACATTAACATCCGTGGCCGCTGCAAAAGTAAAATGACAATTTTTCTCATACAAGGTTACCCAATGCCCTTTGTGAGAAAAAAAAACTTGGCAGATCATGCAAATTCCATGGTACAAATTGTGATTTTCATGCAATTAGTCCGTACAACTCGTTTGACGGTTGGAACATGCATCCACACTATAGCAATTAGTCAGATTCTGATGAATTGGGGCTGACAAATCACTTAATGTGGATGGCCCATTACATTCTTTTCATTCGTTCAATCGCAGTCTATGGTTAGAGACCCAATATAATACTACTTAATTAAAGAGTAATAATAAGCACTGTCCTGCTACTAAATAGTTATACTCTTGTATTAAGTTGTATTATAATTGTTTTTCGTTTTTATTTGTTTACTTTACTCTCGCCTCGTTTTTCCCATCATATTTGTAAGTTTGTATCGTAATTCGTTTATATGGTAAAAGTGTTACTGTTTTCTTTGTAGCATGCTTGTTGAAATTGAGGAAAAGTAAATGTTAACCAAGGCTAAATCTAACAATTGATTTTTAATGATTAATTAGATGACAAGCTGCCCGTGCTGCTTCTTCCGCATAATTCAAAGAAAGTAGGCAAACCCGTGGGATAAAATATAGCCTACCACCACCCAGAAACCCCAATCAATACGATTTCAAAGATTTTTTGAAGCACACAAACTTGCAAAGCTTCAATCTCACAGACTTTGTCCTCTTATAATATTAGTATACATCATTTCAACAATGGTTAAGGAGAATTTGTATATACTTAAGTATAATTATTTTCTTTAATTATTTACTCCATAATAATTTTATTACGTTTCTTGAAGATGCGCATAATATATATATTTTCGTACGACTTTAAATAAAAGTAAAATACCACGGGTCGTGTTAATATGCGATATCGAAATCCATTTGTCAAGCAAAGAGTCGTAGAAAAGTAATCCAGCCAAACAGCAACCGAACCATTAATCTATTTTGAAACTGAAGCAGTGATTGTGACAGAAATTTTACAGATATCCTGCGGCCAATTGTATAGTTTTCATATTGTTAAAATTTAAGGGTCTCTAGTGACCTACATAAAATTTCGTCCGTCAACGGTTCATTTCGTCACGTTTTATGTGCCAAAGTCAAAAGCATGTTAGAATTTGACGTAAAAAAAAATGTTTTATGTGCAAGACATATAAATGGTCACATTTTACGTAGATGACGGTATACCATGTTAGCTCACGACGGTAAAATTTTATACATCGGTTGTGGGCATAAAACATGTGCATAAAAGACGTCATTTTGTTAGTGTGCTAGGGCCGCTGGCCACACTAAATTAAATTGTAGTTTGTAGTTGCAGTTGATACGTCTAAGTATTAATCTGTGGTCTGTACGCTACACCCAATTCTAACTTCGACATGTCCTGACAAATTGGGGTAAAATCACTTAATGTGGATGGCCCATTATTGGATTAAATAAAACATGTTCCATTCCACATTCAAACGGTCCTGCGAAGCGGACTGCAAGATTGTTACTAACCGATGAGATAGGGCGAGACAGCACGTCGATCATGAGGTGGCCGTGGCTCGATTTTTGTGTGCTGCATGGCTATTACGCGACGGCGCGCGAGCTCTCTCAATTTTTCTCGCACTATCCGGCTCTCTCTTATTAGGACATGCGAGAGAAATCGAGAGTATGTCGCGGCTGTGTGTTAGACGTGCTGTCTTGCCCTATCTCATCGGCTAGTAACAATCTTGCAGTCCGCTTCGCAGGACCGTTTGAATGCGCCAATTTTCGCTTTCCTTCTGTTAACTGGCCACACTGAATGAAATTGTAGTTGCAGTTGTTACGTCTGTACGCTACACCCAATTCTAACTTCGACATGTTGTCCTGACAAATTGGGGTAAAATCACTTAATGTGGATGGCCCATTATTGGATTAAATAAAACATGTTCCGTTTTACATTACTTCAAAACGTAATTATTGTTTGAAAATAGTACAAACTAAAGTAAAAACGTTTCAGTAGCTATTATTTTGTTTTTGCAACATTTTGATCACAAATGAATGGTAAATGTTATAGCTGCATCTTCCTTATAGTTTACTATCCTTAAAGCAACATTACCTACCTGTCTCTTTTTAAACTGTGCATAAAGAGAGAGAGAAATATATGTGGACGCCACGCGGCGGACAATACGCATATGTAAAAAAAACTACTGACAAGTGACTTCAGTCACGGTCGAATTTATATAAAATATTTACGAGATAAGTACAATAAAATCACATGAACTGTACAGTGGCTTCACTTCACTACACTCTGCAATCAGTTATAAAGTCACCTCCAACCGCTCAGTGACAGGCAGAAGTGGAATAGCTTGACAGGGCACTTGCCGTGCCGTCCGCGCAACTTGTCACCTCGGTCTCGTTCCGGCTCTATTCTCTGTTATTAATTTTACTTATGTTATTTAAATTAACCACTTTAAATTTATTGAATTAAAAACAATTATTACGAGATTTTTGGACTAGTAGCCGAAAGTAACGTAATTGAATAAGCAACGTTTTTCAATAAATAGCGGTCGCAAATAGTGGTTACTATTTTTGTAAACATATATTTATTTCTTATTTTGTTATTCGATTGGTGCGACCAATAATTTATTGTAACAGCTTTCGATCGAATCGGTGTGCATCTTAAATACCATTAAAATGGCTCCGAAGAGTACGAGTGCTAAGAAAACGGAACTGTCGTCTGTTGGGAAATTATATCTCTTATCATACAATACAGTACAAACCCTAGGGTAAGTAAATAAACGCGGAGAATACTTTTTATATCTATATGATATTCATTTTAGAAATATAGGTGTTATTAAACTATTAGAAATTTCACTTAAATGGTTACTCAGTGTCTTTGTAAAAACTACCTATTTTATGTAAGTAGTAGAAGCTGATGATTTCTAAGTAAAAATATATTAATATCGAAATATAATTATACCAAACACAGATTTTCTTGATTCCCTGCAAGAAATTGTAATTGCATTGATTGAATAAATAAAAAAATCATAAAAGTATGGCATTTGAATATTATTTACACACGAAGGAAAGGTTCTGGTTTCTCATGGGACTGATGTTTCCAGGTGGGGATACTTATTGCTACAGACTTTGGTGTACTTCCTGAATGGAGGCTCTCTAGACCACTACTGGAAAGAAATCAAGTGGACTGTGGTAATCTTCCAAAATGCTGCAATACTTGAGGTAAACACTTTTTTTATTTGATAGTTTCTATAATTTAAATCAGCTATGCTGCATGTATAAGAAATATGCTATCCGGTATTCATTATTCTAATTTTATTTTGTGTTTATCATTCTGGAACTTGATATAATTTTGAAAGTTGCAATTCTTAGTTAGAAATCTTTAAATCTGATGTAATTGTTAATCTAGTTTATTTTGTAAGGACACTAACTCAATAGGACTAAATGCTTCTAGTGAGATGAATAAATATTGAAAATTTCATAACACCCAGTATCAATACCATAGTTCACAATCATACTAAGTATGGGGAAAAAAGTGCTGTATATGATAGTACTTTAATCATAGTTACAATTTTAGTGAGAAAAAAATGTAATGAGTACAACTGTGAACTAGGGTATTGTTATGTAGTTGGTAAATGGAGTCAAACTACAATTAAATAAAAACTCACAATTTTATTAACACTGCTGCTTTTTCAATTTCAAGACATGACTTATTTTTCTTTGAATATTAAATTATAATTTACTATTTTGTAATGAACAATTTAAAAGTATACTATCCAGGCTAGGGTTTGCAATCCGGATATCCGGATATCCGAAAGATCCGGATATCCGCCAAATTTCGGATCCGGATCTGACAGGCTCCTGAATCCGGATTTTTCGGATATTACGGATCCTTAAAGTACAACCATGAAAACCTAAAATACCGCTACAAAATGAAGTTGAAATCGGAATGGTATAATGTAGATCATTCTTAATCTCTGTTTTTATTCGCCTTTTCTTCATCCCAGACCAGATTATATTATATTGTTTTTAATTTATTAGTCACAAAAAATAATTAAACCACAAACCAGTAAAACTGCCGACGTTTGATGGCGAAGAATGGCTTTGGTTTTAATACACTAATTTAACGTAGGTCGGTATTATATAAATATAATATAAATACAATACTACCGGAACTATTAAATTAAATTCAAACACTTTTGTTTTCAGAGCAACTCCATAGTTGTAGTTGTACTATACCTAGGTAGGTATACTTATTTTAGACTAGCTAGACTTATTTTAGATGTACCTAAACAAATATTGAAGAAGTATATTTGACACAGGAAGTAAGAAGTAATACTTACTCTACTTAAATTTTTATGATATTAGGTTTAAGGTAAGCAACTGCATCCATCGAGTGAGTTTTGAAATCAGCCGTATTCCCGCTAAATTTGGTGACTCAAAGATGGTATGGTGTACCGTCTGATCTGGGCAGCCACACTGGCATTCCGCCAATCGATTACTTAGTAAGGCGTCTGGGTCATGTCATGTTCTTTTACAACCACATCGAATTAATTGAAAACATGAAGCTCATTGAAATGTATATACGAGCACCAAGTACGGAGTTAACGTGACCTGGTTGTGGTTATTCAAGTGACAGCTTTCATTGACGAAAAACTAACAAGTAAAAATGTATTAAGTAACTTATGAAGTTGGGAATGCGTATCTATTTAAAATATTTCAGGTCTAAAAATACAGTGGTATAGCCGTTTTTAGTTGTTTCTTGGTTTAGCCTTATAATTCCTACTTTATACCATAAAAATCTTGTGGATCCGTTTTATCCAAAAAATCCGGATATCCGGATCTGTTGAATTTGATGATCCGAAATATTGGCGGATCTTGCAAACCCTAATCCAGGCTGACTACTAAAGTTATTAATTCCTGTTTCTAATGAGGAAGGAGTCTCTAAAATATATTATATTTATTTTATATATATGTAGAGGATTTTTTGGGCATCACCTTGCATTAATGTGGGAGAAGTAACTATTTGGCAGTATTAGATAGGTTCGTTGTTCAGCTGCCTTTGCTCAATTTACATAGCAATACTGGGCCCTGTAGCTACCCCAGAAGGAAGGGTGAGCAGGCAGAGTGCACCGTCTACTTTCATATCGGTATCCCACAAGCAAGTTTGTTATCCCATACGATTCTCATGAGATCTCGATAGGTGCACTTAATAACTAACTTAATAGCAATTAATAGCTAAAAATGCGTGTCGGTTAGCAGCTCGCTCCTGTTTGCTGAGAACCTTCATTCCCGTCGGGTAGCTACGGGTGGATGCGAAAGTATCTTCACTACTAGCGCGCTCAGCATGACATTGAATCGGACTCTGTTAACATCGAGAGTGGAAACACTTTTCTAAATAATTTTGAGCTAATCACGAGCGCATATACACTATAAACAGGTGATTTGGCAAAAAAAACATCGGATTTTAGTTCGTGTGGTAGAATTTTCGACGCGTCTCCCACTTCAGCCCATGAAATGCCCTCCGAGAGCAACTGCGTGAGTTACGACGTACAGCAAATACTAAAAGTGTGCGTAATATCTGAGGAGCTCCGTCGATTCGCTTTTACTTCAAAAACATTTTTTATGAGCATTACTAATGATTCGATGTAATTTAGCGGAATTTGTGAATCATCTACTAATCACTGAGTAGTTCTAAAGGTCATTGGTGTTCACCGGTTGATGAAATAAAAGGACTAATTGAAGAGATGTTGGTTAAAAACAAAAAAAACCAAGGTCAAGTTCGCTGATCCTGGTTAACATTGCCAGTGAAGCTACTTGAAGCTTAAAGCCTGACCAATTTTATATTAGCCCTACGTATAGAACCTTGCCGTAACAAGCCGAAGTATTTACGTCACTATATGATCGAAATCATATGTCATTATGACAAGGTTCTACGTAGGGCTAATATACAATTGGTCAGGCTTTACTTGTAGATAATTACTCGCGCTTTTTCTAACCATTTTTAAACGACTTAAAAAAGGAGGAGGTTTTAGGGTTCCGTACCAAAAAAGGTAAAAAAGGAACCCTTATGGTGCGACTCCGTCCGTCTGTCTGTCTGTCTGTCACAAAGTGAAATATCTCACGAAATACTTCTGCTATAAATTTGAAATTTGGAATGGTTATAAATGAGAGTTATCCACGTGCATGGAAAATAAAAAACTTAAATATATATTTTAATTTTCTATGAAAAATTACGAATATGAGGAGGGGCCAAAAAATAATTCAACTATTAGGTCAAGTGGGGTATCATCTGAGAGGTTTTTCTTTTTTTTCTACATTGGTAAAATTTCGATCTATAAAGGAAAATTTAAAAAAATATACCATTCCCCCTCCTTATCTCCGAAGTTATCCAAGCAACAAATTTGAAAAATAAACATAAATATTACTGGAAAAGTATAACTTTTTCTGTATCTTACGTACTATTTGTTTTATTTTCAAAAATCATTTCCTAGTTAAGTTTGCAATTTAATCAACTTTATAAGTATTTTCTTGTTTTGAAATTCCTATAAGACTTAATAGAAGAACTCTCTTTCAAATAAAAAAATAATAATCGAGATAGGTTCACGTGATAAACAATAAGTGACTGATGAGCCCTTGCACTTTAGTACCAAATGGGGCCGATAGAAGGCGCTGACCCCATTCCTACTTCGCGCTGTTAAGATTTTTCTAGAATTCATGGGGTTGGGACGTTTATATATGTATGTTTCAATAGCAGGTCAAAAAAAAACGCGATTAAATTGCCTTGGTACTTTGATGGTCTTGGTGTGAAAGTTATTCGTTTTTTGAATTTGAATTCTGTTGTGTTGGTTTAAAATGCGTGATTTAACAAATAATGGGACATTTACTTTACCTTGAGTAAATTGTTAGTTTTACGGACTTTTGACCGGGTAAGTAATACGAGGTATAACAACTAATCATATAACGGTCATAATATATACGCTCACTGTGTATAAGTTTGTTTAGTATAACGTTCATTGCACATAACGAACGAAAGGTATAATGACAAAATATATAATTTCGTAAAGTATAACGTACTTTAGACATAATATCAATTGATATATCGATTAAAACGTATAATATTCATAACACCTAAGGTTTATAACATATATTATTCAATTTATCTAACATCAAAAAGTATATTGCTCGTATATTATAATCGTCTTCAGTTATTTTAATAGCAATGCCGTATGAAGGAATATATATGAATTTGAATAAAAAAACATTAAACGTTTTTAAGATTGAAATTAAAATTATTTTTATATCAAACACGCCAATTATTTTAACCTAACCTTACCTAAACACCAGCGTGTCGACGCCACCCCGCTTCGCGGGGTGTCTATTTCCGCTCTAAGGGACACAAGGCAACCCTAACCTAACCTACAAGTAATACCATTGGTAAGAGTACTTGTTGTTTTTTACCCCCGAGCCCCCCTTTTACTTACAGCCCTAACCTAATTTTCTGTATTGTAATCCTCATACGAAAATATACTGATCGTTATACGTTATGTATGTTATACGAAAATATATTATATGTTATGATCGTTATACGAAATGAAATTATTCAATTTGAGTGTTATAGAAAAAAGCGTTATATAATATGATTATTAATCGTAGATATATAGATAATATATTGACCGTTATTCCTTATAAAAGTATTGGTATTTTTGTTATAGCTAACGTTCATTATATCTTGTGAACGTTATTAATATGAAATTATATATACTGTTGTTATATCTCGTGGGACGCACCCCTTTTGACCGACTCGACCGGTTTTTTGACCAACTTCAAACAAAAGAAGGAGGTTCTCAATTCGGTTGTATTTTTTTTGTTTTTTGTTCTATGTTTGTTACCTCAGAACTCCGTCATTGATGAGCCGATTCGAAAAATATTTTATTTGTTTGTATGTATATGCTTCCAGATGGTTCCCAATTTTTTTTAAATCCAGTTAGATGATGGGATCCATGAGGAATTGAGGGAACTCCTCAATTTTATTAGGCACGCGTGTAGTAATTTTGGTATTTTCTATTATAACTCGTGTATTTACATCCGAAAATCATACATTTGGTGGCAAGGAATTGATGATAAAGACCACAGAAGACTTCTTGAATTCCTCAATTATGTAGGTACTTAAAAGTGCAAAAGTACGCCACAGGTTCTGATAAGATTCCGTTGAAATAGGAACTAATGAAGTGCCATTGGTGATGATTTTGGGGAATCGACGGAAGTCCTCAAATATTATCGGCCCACATACAGCGATTCGGTTTTTTGCGATAGTATATCAACGCATTTGCTATCAGAAATCAGTTCATGTGGTAAATTGTAAAAAAAAAATGTGGAAATATTCTCGTGGCTTGGCGGAGTACTAAATTGTTGTCGGTTAAAACTTTGTTTTTAAAGTAAATTATTTATTTTTAATGTTTATGACCTCAGAACTTTGTTATTTCTGAACAGATTCGTACTAGTTTTTTTTATTTGCGAATGTAGTGTTCCAGATTGGTCCCATTGTTATCAAAACTCCAGTTCAACGGTGGGACCCATGAGGAATTGAGGGAACTTCTCAAATATATTAGGCAAGCGTGTAGTTTCGATAGTTATATCCTATTATACCTCGTGTATTTACACTCGGAAATCACAAATTTGGCGATGTGGCACTGATTATGAAGACCACAGATGATTTATACTTAAAATTATAAAAGAACGTTACAGATCCTGATATAATGCCATTGAAATAGCAACTATTGAAGTGCCAAAGTGTGAAAATATGTCTTATGTGGCTTGGCGGAATACTGAAACGAAATCGGTTAAAACTTTGATTTTAATGTTTATGTTTATGAAATTATATGCAATTGAGTTAACTATTTTGAGTTCAATTACCTTTTACCAGATGAAAGAACTGATAATATACATATGTGAACAGACCAGTTTGTTATAGTAAATCTATAAAAAATGCTGCATTACGCACAATACAAGGAAGTCCAAAGATTTAATTACGTCAATACTAAATACATAGGTATATTGCGTGTTGTAATATTAATATCACAATCAAATGGGAATTTAATTAGCACTTATCTACTAAATGGTTTAACAAATGTTAGTACCTATACATAATAAACACGTTCTACAAGAAACCACAAGTCCGCCATCAGCGAACTGCTATTTTTAGAAGAAGACAAAAAAGACCCTTCCATGGATTTTTCCCTAATGCACAATACGCAGATGTTGGTTGGTATTTATCTTTCCTGTATGTATTAGACAGTTGGAACTTCTCTTGAATCAAAATAGCTCTTTTTCGGAATAAAGTCGTATGGCCCCTTTGTTCTGTCTTTCGTGGTGATGAAAAATAAGATTTTCCGAAAATGAGACCAAGCGAGATCGATTCATCGACGCGTAAATATCATCAAAACACTAACAGCAAATACATACATACAAATGTCGCTCGTTTAACTGTATGGGATAGGTTTAAAGTAGTTTGTTGAAGTCAAAGTACATAATATGGTTATTTGCAACCACTAGAATCTATGTATGGAATAGTGTTTGAAATCTATGATCCGTAATCGATGTTGTCTTATTATAGAATCCATCAGGTTTCTATCTGTCTCGCCTGTACCTACATTAATCAATGCCATTTAGAATGGACCACCAAGTGATGATATATGATGTTACCAATGCCCACGGTCACTGGAAATTCGCATCGTTCTATGTCCACGCATATATGGGTGGTCAATAAGTTTTCCTTGCGTCGTTATATCGTTTTTTGATTTTAATGGCTACTATGAGGTAATAATTTGGAAGCTACACGAAAGTTTTAGTTAGAAATAGAAACAACACAATGTTTAAACAAACTACAACATACCAGCAACATACACAATACCGTAACCCGGCTGCGATCATTAGAATCGATACCTGCCTTGATAATTCCATTAACGGAATACTTGTGCATACAGCTTCGCAAAAAAGTCTAGAAATGGAACTCATTTTTTCGACTCTAGTAATTTCGTTAAACTTGTCATATGCTAGAAGACTATGTACACGTATTGTCATTTAGTGTTGTTATTTTACCGTATTTATTAAAGTTCGCGAATTTATTAGCATTCAAATGCAACATAAATTCTATACAAGCAAGACAATACGCGGTTCCGCTAGGGAAGTAATTTATAATGTATACTAGCGATTTCTTGCAGAATATCAAGGCTGAATTGGACAATGTTTAAAGACGCTTTGGGCATATTGAGTTAATTACGTCTTTTTTAAACACCGGATGCGTAAGTCGTCCCTAGCTTCGTAAATAGCAATTTGCTTATGACGAAACGTCGATGGCGTCGGCGCAACTCTTCCGTGACCAGCTAACCAAATAAGGAGAGTGGACAATGCCAACCGGGGCCCGGATGTCACTCACACCGCTTATTTCCACTCTAGTACGTTGTATACACCCAGCAAAAGAAACTGACTTAATACTCACCTCAGTCAAGTCAGGTTAGGCAGGGTTCCTTCGCCAAGTCGCCTCCCTTATCTCGAAGCAACTCACCTAAAATTCACATAGCAACTCGTATTATTTTTATATTATTGATCCTCCAAATTTCAAGGTTTTGGCTACTGACGTAGTTTAAAATATATAGATGATCAAATTTACGTATTTTTGTCACTGATCCACTGAATCATCCATAAATAATCTAAACCTTTTCTGAAGGACCACATCACCACACCTGGAGTATTTCTTGCTTGGATTACCAAATTTACCAAGCTTTATTTCATAGCAATATGTACATAATACTTCTATACTCTTTAAAAAAATCGAAAAATGTTCGAGGATTGATTCCTGTGATGGACATACTCGTACAGCAGCAGCAGCTGTACATCTTAATAATTTACTTTAAAGGCAAAGGTTAAACCGACTTCAATTCAGTACTTCGCCAAGCCGCATAGGTAATGAAAATTTCCACATTACATTTACCACATACACTGCTCTCCGAGAGCAGATGCGTTGATTATTACAGACAAAACCCCATGTTGCTATACGTAGGTTGATAATATTCGAGGAGTTTCGACGATTCCTCAAGGATCTAAACTTACACTTCATCAGTTTCTACTTTGACGTACTTTGTCTTTGATGTACCTTGAGAAGTCCCATAAGTCATCTGTGGTCTTCATCATCAGTTCCACTTCACAAAAATTGCGATTTCCGATTGTAAATTCACGAGTAATAATAGAAAATACTGAATCACCGCTCACGCGTGTATGTCTACACATAGGGTACAATTTGAGGGTCGCCCTCAATATCTCTGGGATCCCATTATCAGATCCTGACTTGGTGACAATGGGACAACATCACCAGTATAGGTACTCTAACAAAAAAAAAAACACAATTGTTAGTCAGTGGAATCGGTGTACATACTTACATAACAAAAATACAGTGGAACATAGAAATTCCTCCATTTTTGAAGACAAAGGGTAAAAATACAAGGCATGATTATATAGATATCTGTTTGATATAGATATACAACATACAACGAATACAATATTTCTCCAACGTTCTTCACCAAAGTTTACAAAGCGAAATAAACGTCGTTTATGTCACCTATTTATGGATTTTTGAGACCGAATTTTAGGGTAATATTGAGACTCGAATCGGCGTTTTATTTATGTATTCTAATTACTTCTTAAAGTGAAATTGAAAATATTAATGAATTCCTTATCTATGTTAGCAATCCAGTCTAGTCATCACCAAAAGCGAGGCACTTGACCTCCACCTCTAAGTCGATGTCAAGTTCATTGTTTCATTCTAATTTGAAATGTTAATTTATTCTACCCGTCTTTAACTCCGACAGACAACTCAATTTACAATGAAGAATAATAATTTGATTGAATATAATAAAAAAATAAATTTTAAAATTCAAGTAACTGTTTCTAACATAAGAAACGGTTACTTAACTGGCAATTAAACATTATAGGTACCTACCTATATAATTGAATTGCCTGTGTAATTTTAACACCAGCTTCCGCCCGCGACTTGTTCTGAGTGGACCCGTGATAAAGACTATCCTATATTTTAATCCAGGCTTTAATATATCTTCATGCAAAATTTCTTTCAAATCGGTTGAGTCGTTTAAAGCGTGATTGAGTAACAAACATCTAAACATCCAAACTTTCGCATTTATAATATCAGTAGGGTTAAGGCGATTCAGCGAAGTTAAGCGCACAGAGTTTGAATAGTAGTTTATGCAATCGTTATATACTGTGTATTTTTTAGTCGAGTACCACGTTTAGGCCACGAAGCTTGCTGAGTAGCCTAATTAAGGTATTACATACGATACTTTTTCTACGAGTTAACGGAAATAATAAACAAACTTGGTATCTTTCGTTTATTAAACAACAGGTATTGAAAATCGCCCTGCTAAAACGAAGTGCAGCCAACCGCTTTTATTATTATTGCGCGTTGATGTCTTCTGGAAATCGAGCCTCGTGATTGGTCAAAATTCATTTTATTTCTGTACATGTGTATGCAGTTGATTTAGATATCGCTGTCAGTCATTTAACTGGCGGACAGAAGTGCTCGGGTAGAAAATAGTATTTTATGCAATATGTACCACGTTTAGGCCACGAAGCTTGCCTAGTGGCCTAATTAAGGTACGAGACTTAAAAAACTAATTATATAACTATTGTATACAATACTTTTTCTACGAGTAAACTGAACTGATTAAACAAACTTGGTATCTATTGAAAACGAAGTGCAACCAATGGCTTTTTCTTTTTTGTGCGTTGATGTCTATTTACCTTTTGACTTTCTCATGATGGCGTCCTATTGGTCAAATACATTATAGTTCAGTAAAGGCGCCACGTGATTGGTCAATTTCATTTTAGTAGTCTCAACAGTTATGAAATGTTGAGTTGGGAGCTCCATAGTAAAAAGTATGTGATTTAAGTTTGGTGTACGAAGTTTTAATTCAAACATTAAGGTCGACGAGTATAAAAACAATATAATGCGTCTGTTTATAATAATATGGTTTCAAAAAAATACGAATTGTATTCTTGAGGCTTGTATGCATCGAGATCAGGGATTTCTGTTGCCGCTATAACAACAAATACTAAAAAACAGAATAAAATTAATATTAAAGAGGCTCCCATACAACGAATGTGTTTATGCCCTTTTTATAGATAATGGTACAGAACCCTTCGTGCGCGAGTCCAACTCGCACTTGCCCGGTTTTTTAAATTCGTGTCCTACAGAATTTGCGCTGACAGCATATCTTTCCAAGGCGAGCTTCCTCTATACTACAATCTCGCAGACCATTCTCTTTTTGATCAAGACAATAATGACCAGTCCTCCATGCCCATACCCCCCAAACCATAACCCATCCTATTTGCACATAAATTAAAAAATAAATCGGTACCTAATTAGATACCTACCTACTTTAAAATATACCACCCAAAAAATCGGCTGTTAATGACCGTTTATACAAGGTCATTTTGATTGCAATTATGAACACCAACGTAGTTTTTTCAAAAAACAAAATTTTATTAATTTTATTTGCAAATACTTGTTTGTTTACCAGTTCAGTTGATTTCTCTACTTAGGTATTTTATTTGCGTTGCAGTATGACCTTGTTTCGGATTTATGCAATAATGCTTTTAGATGCGATAGCGATGCATATAAAACGTGCCATTTCTTTCAAGGCAGTTTTTATTAATGACGATGTCGTTAGTCCAAAGTCTATCTCTGTTAGCCAAAAAATATGAACCAGCGTCATTGCTATCGTTGATATTACGGGAATGCTGTTGATGGCACTTGATATGTTCTCGGACTTACCAGATGCCTTGCGTCCACCGTCTTCTCAACATGGATACTCGTAACTACGCCATCCTAATTTACTCCGTTTCCACAGCAACGTCGAAAATAAATACAAGGCTGGTCCGAAAGTTGTTGGCTGCTCTGGCTCTACTCTTGCGATTACTATGTTATTTATACTATTGTGAGGGATATTTCAGTACTTATTGAAGTGGTGAAAATACATTTTTAGAAAACGCATACATTTTTTTAAATTTAATTTTTACTTAAAAGCGTTCAATCATCATCATCATCACATGAAAATCAGTAATAGAGACTCCATATGTGCTGTCATAATTTAATCAGTATTTGTTAAATAAACAATAAGTTTCTTAGGTCCTGCTTCTTACGAAATTCGTTTTGAGTAAACATTATTATAATTTTTCATAAAAGTAAAAATAACTAATATTAAAAAAAAATGTATTTATGTATGTACTTTTAACATTATTTATACATTGGAAATAACAAAAAAACAGAATAATTAGTCCCGGGTAAATTTAAGCTCGATTTTCGAAGATTTCAATATTTTCAATACGAAATTCATTTCATTGTGAATAAAATTGCCGTTTTTTCTAAGCAATTCGTAACTCCATACAAAACAGGTTTCAATTAATAATATTTAATTAAAAACTGTTCGCATTAATTTATAAAAAAAAACATGGTCATGATTAGCATTGAAATATCCCTCACAATGGTATAAAAAATATATAAATATATAATGGGGTGTCCCAGAAGTAAAGAGACAAGTTTATTTTCAAAATATTGAATATTTAGTAAACCATAAAAGTAATAATTTTGGTTGAATGTTGTAACAAAACTAATTAAATTATAAGGTTTGTGTTCAATTCGCGCCCACAACACCTTTGAAAGCCATTTTTCTTAAATAGATTGTTGGCGGCCCGCCGCATAACGGCTGTTCCAGATTTTGTAGCCACTTCTTTAAACAGTCTCGTCCATCTTTGCTTAAAATCTTTAAAGGATTTGTTTTTTCTGATCGTTTCTTATATTCTCTTTTACATAGGAAACAAAACACCTCGACACCGCGAACTTGAGGTACATTTGGAGCATTTTTCTTTACGTACAAAGTCGGGATCTTCCGGGACACAAGTTTCATCGTCCATAACGAGTACGTTTATCAGCTGACTGCTATAAACTCTTCGGAGCACTCTTTTGGCACGTTCCTCTTGGTCCTTTATGTATTTAGGAGCTGAATGTTTCACATATGCTTTCAAAGCTAGATCGTTCTTCTTCATTCTGGCGACAGTCGACTTTGATATTTGTAATTAATCCGCTGCCACTCGGACGGAAATTGTAGCAGTCTTATTAAAAATCGATTTATGTTTCGAGGTACCATCACTGACCTGTCTCTTCCCGGAATCTATTTAAAACTAATCTCTCCCGCTTCTTCATAACATCTTATTATACTATATATACTAGTTGGTCTAGCTCCTTCTTGAAGAAAGTGATTAACTGTATCCTTTTTATTATGTGACTCGTAAAATAGAATAACTCTATTCGCAAAAACTTCAAATTATTGACGCTTCACTTTAAAAAATTGTATGCAATAACGATATTCCCGCTTTAAATGAAGGATAACGAAACCATAGACGCCATGATACCAAAACTTTTTTGTTTTTAATTAAATTTTCAGCTAGTAAAACTTTGAAAATTGTCTCTACTTCTGGGACACCCTTAGTTTAATGAGGATGAATATACTTCCTAGGTTACAATTTAATTTAGTACTCTATTAACTGGGTACCACTGCCCCGTAATTATGGGGAGTAGCGGGGTCAACATCTAGCTCCAACATACGAGGGCTGCTCCGAAAGTTGTTAGCTGCTCCGGCTCTACTCATGCGATTACAATATTATATTTAAATCAAACGTATACGGATACGTTACGCCAAAACCCGTGTTCGGTCAAGTGTAAAAATATGGCTGCATACAACTAACTCATAAATACGTCCTACGGCTCTTATGTCAGTGGATTAAGGTTTTGATACGTGTTTATTAGAGGATTAAATCTATACATATTTGTGCACTTGACTGTTCAATGCGGCTTGGTCGGGTCAGTAAGGTACCTATTACCGAAGTTATTTTGGCAGAGTTTCACTTCCCAAACAATGTTTCCTAAGAAGTTATTCGCCAAATGATCATTTTTCAACTTAACTTTTACCATAAACATCTTTTGTGATATGTTAATAAATGTTTTGGCATTAAATTAGTTGGGCATACCTAGTATATTTGGCCAACTTTTATTTGGACGATTAAGCTGGCTTTGGGTCTCCCCACACCTATCGACGCGGAATCGGCTTTCGCCGAGTGGTTTGTACCACAATCCTCGTGGTTTGTTCGTTATCCCGTCGATGGACGTCGCTTCGCGTCGGCCGGCGAGCCGATCGACGTCTTTTTCGCTCTTAAATATTGCGTGCACATAAAGAGTTTTTTGATCGGTTAACGTCGATAGGTGTGAGTAGTGATCAGGAAGTACAACCGCAAGGTGTTTGTTGCAGGTGGTGCACGCGGGCACGGGGCTGGTCCCGTCGGGCGTGTTCACGACACTGGCGCAGGTGTACTCGCGCGTGTTCCTCGTGTGCGGCGCGCTGCTCGCCACCACCGCCGCCACGCTCAGCCCCGGCCTGCCGCTCTGTATCCTCGCCTGGTCCATCACGGAGACCATCCGATACGCGTACTACGCCCTCAACCTCGCCAAGCTCGTGCCTCATATCTTGCTATACACCAGGTAATATTCCTGTTACATTCGATTGCCTTTTAACATGCTAATTGTTCAGCATTATAACCGACCGGTATGCAAAGAGCAAATAACTTGAATCATTATGGATAGATTGGTCGGCCTTTGATATTATGTTGTGTGCTTGTGTGGCAGGTACTCGACGTTCCTGGCGATGTACCCGGTGGGCGTGACGGGCGAGCTGCTCTGCATGTACCACGCCCTCGACGAGGTCGCCGAGAGGCAGCTCTGGTCCGTCGCGATGCCCAACCGATACAACTTCGTATTCAGCTATTATCATTTCCTCATTTTCTACATGTTCTTGTACCTTCCCTTATTTCCCGTACTTTTCGGTCATATGATGAGCCAAAGAAGGAAAATGTTGGGAACAGATCCTAAAAAATCGCATTAATTGAATGGTAGTCATAATCTCATAATATAACATAGTTATATAATGCAAAATTATAAAATACATTTTGAATATTTGAAGGTAGATTTTATCAAATATTATGTTATTTAGTTGTTTATTGCTTTAACTATGTTTGGTGATATAAATTAACAAATTGATTGACCTGGGTTCAGGAACTGATTGCGATTAATTTGCTATATTATATATATTATGGAGTATATCTAAGTTAGGATTTTGTGACATAATTCCAGCAATAACAAGATTAGCTCATGACAGACGGATCGATAACGAGCCGTTGCTTTCTTGTCATTTCGTGATGCCGGCGCCGCTAGCCATCTTACTGCGATGTGTTGTGTTACTGGGTTTAAAATTCATTAACAAGCTTTTGGCATCTCATGTTTGTGGTTGCCGCACACTTGTTACTTTAGGTAACTGAAAGTAGTCTAGTATATATCGGAGTTACGAGCCGTATATCGTCATTGTATAGCCTTGCTTGTTGCCTTGCCTTACTTGCACTGTTGGCAGAGTAATAGGATAACGCTTTTCGCGGGCGCGAAGCTCGCGCGCGCGCAACACATTAACAAGAGCAATACTGCCCCGTGACTGTGCACAGACACAGAGGCGCGGTGCTTGTGCATCACGGGAAATGTCTAGTCGTGATTTTTGTTGATATTAAATAGTCACAAAAAGAAAGGCTCAACCAAAGTTTTGTTTACATTATTATTACGATATATAATTTTAAGATACCTACTAAATATATTATACTAATTTATGCCGTTATTAATAATACATTGTTTAACGAGGGGCGTAAGTGTAATATTGCGAACAAGTGGTTTTTGATGACTCGAGGTTGAAATATACTTACGCCCGTGTTATAAAAGTTTAATGAATACGTTTTCAGACATCGTATTTGATATAAAACCTCTTTGCTTTGTAACTGCCGCATTAGTGACAGATATAATTTAAGAAAAAAAACCATTACGCCCTAGTTCGTAACATAGGCTATTGTAGCTCTGTGTGTCTGCGCATTATAAAACCCTTTACGAGCAAGTGTGATGAAAAAAATATACTTATACACTTCGCTATCGTTCTTGTTGTGATTGGTATTGGTTTATTAAATGTATGTCGGTAACTTACTAACTGGCAGGAATGTCTGGATAGTTATCATTCGAGTTCGAATAGAGGTCAGAGTGTTCTAGAATATTGATGAGCGTATACTTGTCATTGATTACATAAATGCGGACAATGCTTCAATTACCATTCGCCGCGACCAACTCTGGAACCTGTAATGTACCTACATTTAAGTACCTACATTAGATTAATGTTCAAGTAATTATTCAATTTAGTTACGATTATTAAATTACGTGAATCATTAGAAATGGTGTACTTACATGGATTGTGAATCATTACAAAAATAACTGTAAACAATCTATCTTTGCGACCTCTAATAAAAGAAAATCAGTACGAGTATACTTATCTCTTGAACGTAGCGGTTGTTCTCAATATGAGCTCGTCGACTCGTGACGTGACAATGCAATAATTGCGTCTGAGTCTTGTGCGAAAGCGCCAGCTCTATGATAGCTAAGATATTTATAAAATGTACATAGACAGTTGTTCCTCTACATGGCGTGGGTACCCGCTGCGCAAACATTCACCTGGAATGTAGGTGAAGTACGGCGCGTTCTTACTTGTAGAATGAAGTGCTTGTGGCAATAACCGACACCGCGAAGGCCTGCCGTGGTTGCGTTATGTCTCGAAGTAGGTACCTATTTACTTGTAACCGAGCTCCACTACAGTGGATCGTTGCAGGTCCGTCGTCTGTTTGTGTTGTACGAGTTTTGAGCAAACCGCTTGTGCAAAGTTAGCACCAGCAATGCAAACAGGTGTCATCTTGGAAGGACAGTTTACGATCGAAAATGTACCTACCGACGAAACCTACTATATGTAGAGGCATGCAGAGGTAGAGCGTATCTAGAGTCCGTAATTAACTACCCAGAATGGAAGAGGCTATGTTATAAATTTAAGGCGATCTGTTCGTAATGTATAAGTCTAACCTAAGAGTAATAATTGGAAATGTTAAAAGTCTTCCTATACAGGGCGTCCCAAACTTATAGGACATGAAGGGAGGAATAAAATACTGTGTCACTAAAGAAGATTTATTATTTTATAGCTATTCTTTCCATTGGCATTGTAAAAGTAGGGGTGATTTTTTTTTACATTTAAGTCGGTTCGATTCTCAGAAGAAGCAAGTAATTTTTTGAAAAACTTTGAATGCAGAATTACTAACTTTCAAAAATAACATTCTTATAATAACAGTTTTCATTCAGCAAAATACATTATCTACGATTTTTAAGGTACTTCCCCTTCATGTCCCATAAGTTTGGGACGTATAGGAACAGCTGAATAAAAACAGAACTAAAATGTATTTATAACGTAAGCGTAGTCATTCGTGCTGGTATCGGAGACATAACTAGGCACGATGACACGCGAATTATAAGTGGATAAGTGGACCTGTTTACGAGTACCTATTGCAGAGCTAAAACTCCTAATACTGGTGAATTTGTTAAATAAATATAAGATAATAAATGTTATGATTGTGTACTGTTAGTCTTATTTGAATATTGTAGGTACCCTAACATCATATGCTAACACTAATATCATTATGATTTCAATAGTAATAAGTACCTTAGCATTGATGGTACCGGGAACATTTAGCAAAAATGGTGTTCTAAAGCTTAGCATATTCGTAATATACTTATATAACTACCCACTTTATCGAATACCATAGGTAATAACTGGTAGGCAGGTATTTGTGGTCCGACGCACTTGTCGTCAGACTTGTAACTTGTTTACTGTGCAGCTCGTCCTTGTCGTTCTGATTAACGGGTGTGTAATGATGGGTAAACAAATAAATAATGTATTTTCATTCGCTATAACAACATTTGACATAATTTCCAGGTATGTAATCACTCATTGTATATAATAAACGTTTGTTATAATATCAAAATATATATGTTTATTTTGTATAACGATCATCGGATATAACACTTGTTTTGTATAATCATTATATGGTATAATGCTCATGTTACATACAAGTTATATGTCATAACTATCAAGTAAAATAATATTTTATTATTAAAAGAAAATGTCGCTAACGTAACGGTTCGCAAATTGTACTATTTAAGTATATATTAGGTAGTAAAAAGTGTTCGGTTCTGGCGCTTCGCCGGCCGCTACCGCGGCACGCTCGCTTCGCTCGCTCGGCTCGCGCGCTGTAGGGTCGCAGCTCAACCTAACACTCCTCCTCGCTTCGCTCTTCGTCGTACCTACACCGACCTGCCTTAGAGTCTACCAAAAAAAATTATGCTAATTGTGCATTAGAAGAAATTAGCATTATATCCAATGTTCAATATAGCAAATATGCATTATACTTCATGTATGTTATACCAAATATTTTTATATCAAATGACCGTTATATAAAATGATAATTATGTCCTATGAAAATATAATAAGTGTTGTTATAGAACTTGAGAATTATATCAGATGAGCGTTATTGCGAGTAATATTATATCATAAATATTTATAGCCATCGTTACGCACCCCTGATTAACATTTGACTTTCGTGTTGCGTTACTTACTGACAGAGTTTAACAGTGCCCAAAATGATCATATCACCCATTTACTCTGTTGTATTGTGAACTTAATGAATTTACCTAGTCTTTTTAGAAATTTAGTTAACCTTTTCACCGCCAAACACGTGAAATCACGTCATCGACGATTCGTGACACCGACGCCAAAGATGGCATTTGCCGTCATTTTTTTTTATTTTTTTTTATTTATGAAAACCTAATCTGAAATGGCCCAATTCCATGTTGGCATTATTTCTTTATCCATTATTTTTTTACCCTTGTGGCGTGAGGTGGCACGGCAAGTTGCTTTACCATCTGGCGGTGAAAAGGTTAAGGGTGTATTTTAAAATGTTCATGCTTAGGTTAGGACTAAATTTACATTCGTTTACCATTTAACTGTACGTAACAAAAGTTGTCCGTATAAAAATCAGACTAATACTAACTAAAATATGGGCAAATATAAGGTAAGTGTACAACTTTGAATAGATATAATAAAAAAATATATATCCACCTTAACACCCGGAAAAGTACGAGGCATTGTCATAACGGTTGTCATGACACAATTTCTTTATATGTACAGCGATTCGCATTTTCCGCTTCGCTATGTCAGTTTTAATAATATGTAAGCATACACGCGTTGCTTTAAATAGTAATATAGAGTATAGTAGCTATCACTGCGATATCTCATTTTGTCGATCTTATATACCCACATTTATGCTAACAGTGGCACTGGACACAAGTTTCATGTGCTCTGCCTACCCCTTTTAGGGATAAAGGCGTGTATGTATGTATGTATAGAGTATTATGAACCATTATTACCGCTGTACAATATTACCTTTTTAAGATTTGTTGTGAAGAAAACGATTCTTTTAATACTGCCACAGTCTCCCTTGCCGTGGAAACATGTTTTGACCTTGAAAAAAAAATCAATTATTTATTCTGCATATAAGCCACAAGGGCACTTTTACATGTCAAACGGTAATTTGAAATAAAAATAATAATCAATTACAATAAAATAATAATAATCTTACACAATAATAATTAATAATTTGCAGATCAAGGACCGATAAAAACGGTTAATAAACTAAATGTCACGAAGTTAATGAAAACAAAACAAAATTGCAAAATATGACCATTACATTCGATATTAGGTCTGTGCATTAACAAGAAGTTAATGATATGAATTCAGTATTCCAGTGATGCATAAGGTCTAATGTTCGTAGAGATGTACGAGTATACGGTCTGGTCTCTAAGCGTCAAAGTTTCAAAGTGCAATATCTCAAAAACGGCTAAACAGTTTTTGATGATACATGGCTAAGAACACTCGGGATAAAATTATCTATGACAAAAAAACGCATTCAAATCGATACATCCGTTTGGGAGCTACGATACCACAGACAGACACGTTAAACTTATACCTATCACTCATCTTTTTTCGTCGGGGGTTAAAAAGAAACGTGTCAAGAGCGGAATGATGTTTTCTCCAATGCTCGGAAATGTTCGCCTTACTGTAGCAAAAATAGTACCTACGTGAAGTTCCTCGTTACTGCAGAACACAAATTTAAAAAGTTAAGTCATTATTGTACTTTTTTTCTTCCTACATTTCTTCTTGTTGTAATGGCACATCACTATTCATATGTCGCCTCCCTATTCCCGCGCCATCTTGTGGTTGATCAACCACAACTGTCATAAGCGTGTGTTCTTTGCAAATCGATATTCGTGTCATTGTAATTCTGTTTTTGCGATAATATAATTATTAAGAAGTGTACTGCGTGTAGTTCTCATTGTCGCCCAACTACCCGATCCAACACTTCTCAAGTGGGGCCCTCAACTAATTGCCTCTAACAATATTGTGGTATGAAACACACAAAATATAAAAAAACATTAAAACAAAGAACCTAAGTAATACAAACAATTGGGGCCATCCATAAATTACGTCAAACGTTAAGGGGGAGGGAGGGGTTCGACGAAGTGTGACATTGTGTGATAAGGGGGTGGGAGGGGTCCTAAATTTCGTAACGTCACATTTCAAAATCTATTACGATAGCTACGGTAGCCTAGTGGTTCAGGCATGCGGCTGTCAAGCGGCGTTCGTTGGTTCGAATCCCAGCTCGTACCAATGAGTTTTTCGGAACTTATGTACGGATTATTTACCGTTAGCTTTTCGGTGAAGGAAAAAATCGTGAGGAAACCGGTCTTAACTCAATAAGTTCTGGTTTTCCCTCTGGGTTGGAAGGTCAGATGGCAGTCGCTTGCGTAAAACTAGTACCTACCTATGCCAAATCTTGGGATTAGGTGTCAAAGCGGACCCCGAGCTCTTTTAGGGCACAACCGGGAATAACGCTAGGAGGATGATGACATTTCAAAATCTGTTAAAATCTAAGTGTAAAAAGTTAAAACACGAACTTTGAACTATTTGAAATTCATTATTTTTTGAAATTGAAATTGTTTATTTCGGACATCATCCATAGTTGGTTAGTAATTACATACTGGCTTACGAACTAGGTTAGTAAATACAATTTATTACAATATTACATTAAATTAAAATTATTGTTCAGCCTCACATGCATGGATATCCAATATATTACTTTACGTAAACCTCAAAAACATATACAACTATATCTGTGTAAATATAAGATACCCAGTGTTTTGTCTACCACTCGCTCTACAAGTTTTACGCGCCGACCGTCTAGGCGCCCTTTGATAAGTGCCGCCAAACGCATTGCGCCTAGCGGTGATTTCTTTGTTTCTATTTCATTTGACCACTGACTTTCGCGGATGAAACAATCATTCTTAGTTATGCTATTTTGTGATTTTTAACTTACATACTAACACTAACACATAATATAATGCAAACCATGCAGAAAACCTAAATATAACAACCAGATGTACGAAAACATAAAAAAATAACATGCAAAAATATATACAACCAGAAAAGCAAACATGCACATATGCAAAATGAAACGGATATATACAAGAAAAACACAAACATGCGGAACTAAAGACAACCAATAAATAACGAGCATATACAGGAATGTAAGTATACAGTCACATAAAATAAACAAAAACATTAAAAACCCAATACCAAAATATAAATAAAAGCGAAGGGTTAGACCTAGCAGCAAAATGTACATATAATAATGTACAAAATAAATGGAGAAAAATATACAATTAAGCGATATGCGCGATAAGAAAGTAAACAATATCACGAGCAACTTAAAACAAGAGTAGAAAGTAACAAATTGAGTTAGTTAAATGGCGTACGTAGAGCCAAAATAGCGCCTCGTCAAAGAGGGCCTGTAGGAGAAAGATGGAGATGAAGAAGAGGGAGAGCGTGCACTTGCACTTAAGTCATTATCGGGTTGGTGGGTGAAGCTGCGGGCAAATTCACCCTCCACGTCATCGTCAGTATTAAGGTCTGTGAAGGATACGCCAGTGAGCCCGTCCGCGAGCGCCGCTCCACGGCGCCGCTGCTGCCGCTCTCGGGCACGGAACTCGACGTCAAACTCATGCTCAGCCTTCTGCTCCAGGGTGATGTCGTCGGTCGCCAAGGACATCCATAACGATAGGCTAACACAATTTATACGGAAACCATATCGTTCGGGTAATCATTTGATAGGGTTACCCTATCGAAAGGCTTAATTAAATGAAAGGGTTTTCCGGTCTCTGGTAGACGCCTATAGGCATAAACTATTGTTATATCATGGTTTTATCTATTGTGTCTGGAATAGTGTCCATCAAAGTGTTAAACAACGTATAAAAATAACGGTTTCGAATCGACCACATGTATCCGCTAAATTCGGAGGTGCGTAGGTACCTATTTTGTACTAGTTAGTTAACCCAGATCAAAAATCACCACCCTAAACCGTTCTTTAAAAGAGTTAAGTCCCTTTCGTTAAGGAAGACAGACTTTTAGCAATTCAAAAACCTTTGGACCGTTAATAGGCAAAATATATTACGTGGTGTATTACGTGTGGTGTCGGGTTACCCGTGTGGTGTCGGGTTACCCGTGTGGTGTCGGGTTACCCGTGTGGTGTCGGGTTAGAATTTCACCACCCCCTTTCTTCCTGTGGGTGTCGTAAAAGTCGACTAAGGGACCAGGGTTGAAGTGTGTTGTGGGCGATGGGCTAGCAACCTATCACTGCAATATCACATTTAATCGATATTTTATACCCACATTTATGCTAAAAGTGGCGCTGGAACATACGTTTCATGTGCTCTGGTACCCCTTTTGGGAATAAAGGCGTGATGTATGTATTTATGTATGTATGTATGTATATTACGTAGAAATTATTTAAAAAGCACGGTTCGAAAATTAGAGGGTGGGTGGGGGTTGGCACAACTTTTGTTACTTTCGAAGCGATTATCTCCGAATATATTCACAGAATAAAAAAAGCCTGTAATACCTTGTATTTATTTTTAAAGACCTATTGATTGATGTGCCACATGTATTTTGCCATTTGATTTCAATACAATGAAGCTATACGTTGTTAGGGTTCCGTAGTCAACATGGAACCCTTTTAGTTTCACCCTGTCCTGTCCGTTTCCTTATGTCCGTCTGTCCGTCTGCGGCTTAGCTGAATGGCCCTTACTACTAGAAAGCTATAAATCGGCAGGAGTATATAAATCAATCACGCCGAGAAAATGGTAGATTAACATTTTGAACAAAGTTGTTTTTAAGGTAGGTACACGTAAAGTGGGGATGTAATTTTTTTTATGAATTTAAAAGGAAACCTATACACAGCTAAGAGCACATATTAGGTAAAATTGTGAACATGCATATTGCCAGCCATTCAAACCTGCTGGAATAAGTTCAGTATAATTTATTAATAAATCATTAATTTCCAAAAATCAAAATAACATTGTATGCTAATTAGTCTCAGCTAATGAATAAACATAACGCATTGTGCTACAGTTTAGGTATGTTAACTGGGATATAATTGAGAATTACAGATGTTTATAAATACTTGTATTTCACCTACCTGATAGAGATCCACCCTCTACTTAATGGTCTGTTATATTTCTTATAAATTATGTAGTTTTGTACCAAAGTTACATTTAAGTACTCAGCTGGTTTGAAGCAATATTTTTTTCACTTCTCATGCTCAAAAAGTGCATCATATTAGACTTGGCAAGCGGGGCTAAAGTAGTACATTTAGCCCCTAGGGAAAATATGTATACATATTTATAATTTATAAAACATTTTAATTTGACCACTCACAACAGTTCAATATTACATCCACCAATCACAACTCTTTAAAAAAACATTAGTATTTGCTATCTACTAACCAGAATACAGCTAGACATTAAAATTGACCAATCAGGAAACAGAATTCAATTCAAACATTGGGTGTTTTTCAAGCGTGGTTAACTGCATACATGAGTCATGTATGCAGTTAACCACGCTTGAACGTTTGGATGGAGCTATAGTCGGTCAGAGGCGTTTATTTTTGTAATTATTGTAAATTAGGGAATGGAAAAACTCCTAATGTTTGAATTAAATTCTGTTTCCTGATTGGTCGATTTTAATGTCTAACTGTATTCTGGCAAATTCTGGTTAGTAGACAGCAAATACTAATTTTATTTTAAAGAGTTGTGATTGGTGGATGTAATTACATGACATAAGCTATGAAGATTGAGCGGGATAGAGTACGCCGCTATTAGACGGTCAGAGGCGTTTATTCGTCTTGTGAATATTTTGTATCTGTGTCAAAACAGTTTATTAAAAAGGAATGGCGCCAAATTGAACAATCTTTTCGCCTTGGTAGAATTGTTGATTGTGGATGGATAATCTTTGTTTTTACTATTTTCTCGCAGTCGAAGTGAAAAGTAGAGTGTATAACTCTGGTCTAAAAGCCATATTACCCCTCGAACTATTTCCCCTCACTTCGTTCGGGAAAATATCCATCTCGTGGGAATATGGCTTACTTTAGACCCTTGTCCTACAATCTACTATTGAACAACTGCACGGCTATCACAAGACGGAGCGCGATCTCTCTCGATTTATCTCGCACTATCCGTCTCTCTCCTATAATATACCTCCTATTAGAAAACTCAGAAAGAGCCATATTTTAATTTAGTTTGAGTAGTAATTCTGTAGAATCTTAGTTTTATTTAGTTATTTGTTTTTTAAAGTAAATAGTATTTAATATAGAAGAAGTAGTATACGAATCATTAATATGTAGTACTACTAGTAGTAGTTTAATTAAATACATGTGTATATATGTTGAGGGGACTTTTTAGAATCTTCTTGGTGAATAGTTGCGTCTAGTTTTATTAACCCCCGACGAAAAAAGAGGGGTGTTATAAGTTTCACGTGTCTGTCTGTGTATCTGTGTATCTGCCTGTGGTATCGTAGCTCCCAAAGGGATGGACCGATATGAATGCGGTTTTATTGTGTAATAGATATTTTTATCCCGAGTGTTCTTAGCTATGTTTCATGAAAATCTGTTGTTGTAGTTATATAGACAACTCCCATGAGAATCAGACATATTAAACTACTAGCTTCTGGCTCCTTACAAACTTGCGCCCCTTGATATCCTCGTATGTTAATCCAGGTTATACACTATATGAATACCAAAATTCATTTTAATCCGATTTTGCGTGATTGAGGTCCAAACTTTAGCATCATAGCCTAGCGGCGGCTGCCAGTCGGAAACGATAACGCAGGTTAAGCAATGATGGCAGCGGTCAGTCTTTGGATGGGTGACCGCCTGATGCGAAAGTTTGGATGGTTGGAGTTTGGATGTTTAGATGTTTAGATATTGGGATGTTTGTTACTCAATGTCGCTTAAACAGCTCAAACGATTTAGATGGAGTTTTACACGAAGTTAGTTTAAAGCCTGGAATAAAATATAAGGGTGGAAGCTAGTATTCTATAAATGTACCTACAATTTTCAATATGAATCCGCTTATTTATTATTTATTTTAGTGCGTCTTATATTGAAACGGTTACGTTCGCTACAAAAATAACGCGGACAATGTGAAACAGCTTACGCCATCTAGTGACCAGTATCTAACTTTAATTTAAATATTACACAGGCTTCAACTTAAGGTACTTTGTGCTTTGTGTGTTGGTGTTTGTGTTAGCGCAATGATACTCGAACTACATGTAGGTACCGAATCAGGTTGCCACGTGACAGGCATGGCCTAGTGTGGGACCACCAGATATCTTTTATGTTTTTAATATAGTTTCCCTTTTAAATAAACAATTTTTATTTTTTTATTATATTTTTTTTATTTTGTTTCATCATTGGCAACATTTCATATTTTCATGTAGGCCATTTTATTATTTAGTTCGCTAGAAAACGTTTTTTTAAGCGACACGTGTTTTTTTATTTCTCTCTTAATTGTAATTTTCGATCAAAACTATCAAATTGAAAAGTAGCGAATTCCAGAAGGTTGTAAGTAAATTATGACGTCAATACTACGACTCTGTATGGCAGTTTGGACACCTTTCATTTGAAAATCATCGGTGACTTACATTTGTCATACATATGACAACGATTTACGAGTGCCCCTACCCACTCGTAATTGAAATCACCATGCGATTGTTTTTGAAAGTTGACGTATGTGACATCTGCCAAGAATTTATCAAAACTTTAATTTTCGGTTACATGACACTACGGTACGCTACGTATTTAAAAAAGTTTTTAAAAATTCTTGGCAGATGTCACATAGGTACGTCAACTGTCAAAAACAATCGCATGGTGATTTCAATTACGAGTGGGAAGGAACACTCGTAAATCGATATCATAGGTATGACAAATGTAAGCCACCCATGAGTTTCAAAAATACGAACTTTCGGAAATCACTCACATCGGTGAGAATTAGTCACTTGGTGAGATTCAAAAATCGATCCCCGACCTATGGCATTTATAAGGACCCGCCTTGGCGAGCGGAGTGCGATTTTAGCAGTGTCATGTAAACGAAAATTAAAGTTTTGAAAAATTCTTGGCAGATGTCACATACGTCAACTGTCAAAACCAATTCGAACGGTCCGGCGGACCGAGAGGGACACAGCTATCTTAAAGAATCAGATAGTCATATATCGCTCTGATTCTTTCATATAGCTGTGTCCCTCTCGGTCCGCCGGACCGTTCGATCGTCTGTTAATACTAGTAAATCGATATCATAGGTATGACAAATGTAAATCACCGATGAGTTTCAAAAATACGAACTTTGGTGGAAAACGAAAATGCAATTCAGGCCTTGCTGGCATAGAGGACAGCTCAGGGGGACCCCAGGAAACCCTTATCACTTGGCAATGACTTAGGAGTTGACCTACTCGACGCAGATCTGAACTACGCGTCAAGAGTCGGACCCAAGAACAGACCACAAGAGACCGGATCGGATAACTCGGGCCAATTGGGAGGAATTTCAGAAATCGTCGTACTGTAAAGGTACGTATACTCGGCATGTTTGACTATATAAAAGGAGCCTATGTGCAAAGTTTTAACTCTCATATTATGTTTTCCATATGGCCTTTCCACCCCTTAGGGAATGAATCTGGGAAGTTTATAAACAAAGATCGTACCTATACATATTAACTTAACTGAACTTAAATTTCTAATTTTTTAAATGAACGTCTTCTCGGTACAACTCCTATTTAACCCCTTTAGGGGGCAAGTTTAAAAAACATATTTCTGGATAGATTTACATGTTATAAAAGAATACAATACATATACGCAAAAATATGCTGAAATGGTGTTAAAAGCATGAAAATCGGAGCGATTGATCTTTAGGCCATACGATTCAACTTGACCCGTAGCACGAAAACAACAAAAAAGGAGAGGAGTTATAACGTCATCTTTTTTCTCTATGGGAAAAAATATTTTATATTCTGAAATCTATCGTGTGTGGTATCTAATGAAATGTCTGACTAAGCCGATCCTAAAAATATACCACATCATTATATTTCAGTCACTTGTTTTGAATTTAAATAAAAATAATTTTCAAAACATACCAAGTCCTCCAGATATGATACGGTTGAATGATTATTTGTAAAATATAGTACCTGAAATGATATGTAATAGCCTCATATCCAACCCCAAGAAAGCAATTTTGAAAATATTTACCTTTAAGTAGTATTTTTACTGAATATCGGGGTGGCGGGTGTACTCGTACCTACCGCTAGGACTAATACCAGCTTTCAACTGTTTTTTAACCCCCCTGTTAGGGTATGAATTTTTATAGCAAAGCTAAATCATTTGATTTGCTTTTTAGCAAGAAACTTTCATACAAAGATTCAAGTCTATAACTTTCCAAATGAACGATTTCCATACAACGGTTCGACCCCTAATTCACCCCCTTATGGGTTGAATTTAGAAAAATCCTTTCTTAGTAGACGTCCACGTACTGTAAAGAATATGTGTTCCAAATTTCTTGCTTATAACTTAAGCGGGTTACGCTGTGCGCTGTCTGTCAATAGATTAGTAACGCAAGGGTTTTATATAGATTAACACAGTATATATTATACAAGTAGCTACATGCATAATCTTAATCACACACACTTTTTATACAATATCTTATCGGTAGGTACAATAGGATGTTGGTCGGTACAAGTTCCATAAATAATCTGTAGTCTTCATCATCAGTTCCAGTTCACCAAATTTAGTATAAAAACACGAGTTAGAATAGAAAATACTGCAATCACTACCTAATTTTTAACCTAATAAAATTAAGGAGTTTGCTCAATTCCTCATGGATCCCATCACCCGACTGGCGTATTTTTTAAACAATGGGACCAATTTGAAAGCATATACTGCTAAATAAAAAAAAAATGGTAGGTAGGTATGAATCGGTTCATAAATGACGGAGTTCTGAGGTAACAAACATTTGAAAAAAAAAGACTGGGGTGCACTCCAGGAGTGCCGGTAGAAGTGAAAACTTGCGAATTGCTAAAAAAATGAATTATTTCAATTTTGCAAAAAAAACAACGGATTCCGCAAATCCGCATTTTCATTTAAAAATCCGCCTTTTGAAGCGCAACTCCCGCTTTTCGAATTCCGGCAATTGGCAACACTGAATCCTACGCTTCTACACTTCTACACGTCACATGACCTCCTACGCTCCTACAGCTGTACAGCGCCGCTAAAGAAGTTTTCACTTCAAAAAACAACCGAATTGAGAACCTCCTTTTTTTTGAAGTCGGTTAAAAATAAGTATATGAAGTTTAGTTTTGGACTCCCAAAGGTTCTTTTCAAATTAAAACCGACATGCTTTCAAAAGAATCTCTCTGAATTCCCTTCCCGTTTTTTGAAGGGGATGTTAAAATAACTCTCCTGGCGTCTTTAAACGACAACCTCATTTTGAATAGTTAAATACTATTTAGTGCTCGAGGACTGTACAACGAGCTTAGCAAAAGGCTTGTCGACACCACAGGCGACCAAAGAGCTGGCAGCTTCCTCGCACAGCGGATTAGCATTGCTATTCAGCGAGGCAAATGCTGCCAGCATCTATTATAAAATATTTAATGTTGTTATAAATCAATTTCAATTACGGTAGCCCAGTGATTTAGGCATGCGACTGTCAAGCGGCAGTCGTGGGTTCGAATCCCGGCTCGTACCTATGAGTTTTTCGGAACTTATGTACGGAATATCATCAATTGATCGGAATATTTAAATAAGGAAAACATCGTGAGGAAACCTGCATAACGTCTGAGAAGAAATTCAAAGGTGTATGTGAAGTCCCCAACCCGCACTGGGCCAGCGTGGGGACTACTGCCCCTTTCCCTCTCATCCATGAGAGGAGGCCTGTGCCCAGCAGTGGGACGTATATAGGCTGATTTATTTATTTTTAAATCAATTTCAGGACTGACCATTGAACTTGGCACCCATTTAGATCTCACTTCTTTTGTCGTTGAAGACTTGAAGTCAACAACCAAGGCATGATATCATGATATTTAACTTGGCTCTCATTTCACTTTTTTAAATTATGATTGATTACACATTGCACGTTTACTGGTTGGCTTGGTTAGCATTTAAACTTTTAATAATCATCACCTGTTGATTTTTAGTAAGTGTATTAAAATATTGAAATAATTATGTTTATTTAACTACACGTCACCTACAAATAAAGCAGAAATAATACTTTTTAATGTTTAATTTCATTTCCCTCTGTCCCTTCTTAGTTTGCTATGTGCGTAACCGTATCTATATATGTACGTATATATCGTACGTAGCCTTTATAATAACAAATTATTCATAATACCTAAATTAATTATACTTTAGCAATATTACCTCGACCACCAACGTGTCCTACTCTATCAGATTGATTGCATTCGAAATAAAAGGATAAGCAATTACTGTAGATAAGCAGCAAATAATAAACATGTCTATAAGAATAGGCGATTAATACTCATTAATTATGATTTCTTGAGATCTGAATCGCGATCGACATTGATTTGTAATCCGTAATTCTATGTGATAAAAGTTATATCTATTCTACATCGCGCCCAAGGGTTCTTATAAATAATAAAAACAAAGATAATAGTCGCAGTTGACGCTAGCTTCAGTATAATGTTGTACAAGAAATATATAGCGGTGGTGCTGGCTGTGGCGGTTCTGGCTGCGGAGGCCAGCACGGCGCCGCGCCAGCTGTTGGAGCCGCTGCTGCTGAGGGCCCAACAGTAAGTACTGAGGGCTCACGCGCCCACTCACAGCGAACAAGCCCTGCTCGTGTCATTCTCAATGCTTGCTTGCTAGCCGGCAACTCGCTTCAACATTTATGCTAGGACCGAGTGGTGAGCTGAGTCGAGTCAGCTCGTGATTCGTAGGTATAGCTGAGGGCTGTTATTCGCTAAGCGCTAATACGTCTCACCCCGCCGGTCTCCCGTCACGAAATCAGACCTCTGCCTACGCTTAGTTACTACGCATCGCGGTGTCAAGATATATTTGTCGGTGAGCGTTGAGGTGAGCTTAAATCAAGTTACAGGCCAGGGGCGGGCTGCACCAACATATACGACCGCCATGCGCACTGTAGTCGCACACGTTAAAAACTTTAAAAAGGGCTCTTCGGTTAGTGTCAGCATTTTTTATAAAATTATTAGGTTTCTCTATGTATTATATGTAGATAGTTTCTAGCTAGGTACCTAAATCTTAGTAGGGCCACAGTTAGATACGGGGACTGCTGGAATGGAGACTAGACTTCACTGCTTAGGTTTTACTATAACTTCTTTATAAAATAGTTATTTGTTATGCAAGGCTGCAAAGTTGTTGTTTGGCGCAAGTGCTTGTATTGAAAGCCGAGCTAGCGAAGGATTGTAAAATTGAACCATGAGCGAAGCGAATGGCTCAAAAGTACAATCCTGAGCATAGCGAGGCTTTCAAGTCACGACACGCCAAACAATTTTGCTGCCGAGCGCAACACACAACTTTTCACCTCACCACCGCGAGGAAAATTGTAGGTAAATGTAGGTAATGGAAGTAATTTTGGGCCTTATACTCATTTTCAATAAAGGTTTGTTCACATCTCATCAAGATCTAGCATTTTATAAGTATTAAATGTAACATATATATTTTTGCATCTTTAAATAAACCCCACGCTTACCTACACTAAAAAAGTCAAAGTATTGTTGGGTACTCACGGGTAAACTAAGGCAATTCGCTTATGCTTTTAGCTATTAAATCTAGGTTGAGTTTTTTCTTACAGTACTAACTATTCAAACGGTGCGTTCCAAATTTGGAAGAAGTGAAATTTTTTGAAACACAAAACTACATTTAAAATTATTTATTCGTATTTTGTCCTTACAAATCAGTCTAAATATTAATATTTCGTATGTACCTACTTAATTAAGAAAGAATAAGTATTATTAATTTTATTTTACCAAAATAATAACAATTCATTATTGGCATAACACCATCAGTTTCTGAACGCACCTCTCATTCTGTATAGAAAAAAGTTGGATCTCGAGATTGTGAGGTGAGGTGAAAATACATTTTTCACCTCACCGGCTCGAAAAGGCTTGCTTTATCGCTCAAAATCTGCGCCCAAAAGTCCATTTTATCCGCTAGCGTGGAAAGAGTTTTTGAATTTGGAACGTGACGGTCAATCTCGAGATCCAACTTTTTTCTATACAGAATGAGAGGTGCGTTCAGAAACTGATGGTGTTATGCCAATAATAAATTGTTATTATTTTGATAAAATAAAATTAATAATACTTATTCTCTCTTAATTAAGTAGGTACATACGAAATATTAACATTTAGACTGACTTATAAGGATAAAATACGAATAAATAATTTTAAAATGTCGTTTAATTTTTATAAAAATTTTGCTTTTTCCAAATTTGGAACGCACCGTTTGAAAAGTTAATTTAAGAAAAAACTCATATACGTTTAATTTTGTTTTTTTCTAAAGCCACAGACAGTGAAACCAAAATAATGGTGGTTATTTATAGATTTTAGTGCAGAAGATATACATATAGGAATTTTGATGCCTGCTAAGTTAGCGGAAAAAGTGAAATAAGCGTATTTGAGTCTTAGTTTAAACCGTGATTACCCAACAATACTTTGACTTTTTTGTGTAGGTAAGCGTGAGGTTATTTAAATATTATAAAATGTTGAGATCTTGATGAGATGTAAACAAATCTTTATTGAAAATGAATATAAGGTCTTCTATTACATTTACTTACCTACAATTTTCCTCGCGGTGGTGAGGTGAAAATACATTTTAATTCATTCCAAGTTATTAGACACAATCGTCTCCTGCCAATGGTGACAGGGTTATAGTAGAACGACCATACACATTTCTAATCTGACCACTTATTAAGGCGGTATTTCAATTCAAATATAAATACTGTTTTTTGTAGATATTACATTTATGTTTTGTGCGTTTATATATTTTAGGTTTCCGTCCGTACCTCAAAAGGAATAAAGGCCCTATAGCCCACAGGATCACTTTTCTGCCAACTAACTTTTAGCTAATTGCCAGTTTTAACTTCTCCGGAGTTACTCTAACTAAAGTATGGAGGCTGATTTATGTGAAAACCTGCATTGATTTGTGTCGTTTCTCATGTGGCATAAGAAGGCATATTTTTGAAATAGATAGTTTTAGTATGAACCTTAGATAGTTTTATATATATAAGTTATTTTTATAACTAATGTTCATACTTTTAATTTGAACTCACCGTTTTTTTCTAAACAACACAAATTAAGGCATTCCGAAATAACAACAATAATCTTACCTTTTTTCCATCATTTTATACAACACAATTTTTTAATATGCATCATTGACGTTCCTTATACTGCCAACAGTGCTGTGACCTTTTCTAATGTAAATTTATTTTTCGTAGTAAATTGCAAGTGTACTTATAATTAAACCACCTTAACCTTAACCTTAGTCTTATGTATATTAAAAAGTATATATAGGTAGGTACTTTAAATAAGAATATTATTGAAATAACATAACGTTCAAGATGGTTAATTATCTTTTTAAATTCATATACGACCTCATTGCCCTCACATCCTTAGTTTTCTTTAGGTCGGGCGGTCTTACTGGACAAATATTGATTCCAAGTTCAAAATCTCGCGTATTACTGGACACTTCTAATAATAATTTGTCTTCGGTGTGTTCCACTTACTCGTACTGTAGTCTTTTTAAAGATGTTAGAATAGTACATTGTAATACAATTAAGTTTTGTTTGAAATTACATCAGAGGCGAAATTGTTTACGCGAACCGCAGGTGAGCGGGATAAGAGAGCCGAAAATGTAATTATCAAAGCGAAAGCTCACGCGTTTCATACGACGTTTTTCAACACATTTTGCGAGGAAAAAATCCTTTTCATAAGATGAAAATATTATAGGCCTGCCAAGTTATTTTCTTTACTTAATGGTGACAACAGGTTTTTACTCACATAATTAGTGTGGCGACAAATTTCCAGTAGCGTCCATTCTATTTATCACTTGTCTAGTCATCACGAGTCAACATTATTGACAATAACAAGACACGCATTAAGAATAAATATTTGTGAAATAACCTATCATGGCGCGCAACAGTTTTTTTTCGTGAACTTTGCGCACTGCGCGCGTATGTGTTAAGCCAGACTTGGATGAAATCTCTGAATCTCTAAATAGCCAACACAAAATAAAATAAATAATTTCGTTTTATAATGTTATCTTTATTAATTCATGTAAAATGTTATCAATAGTGAATAGTTCTACTAACTTAAACGTTTCTATATCATATCCGAAAAGAAATAGTCAATAAATTAACAAAAAGCATTTAATTTGTTTATTCGAGTAAGAATCCATATGCCGAGAATTAAAAAAAAACCCTGTACATTCTGTACAACCCGGTTAATTTAAGAATGCACCGTGTGCATGCATACATCTTGCTGCAAGGTGCCAACGTGACTCAATCGGGATATAACCATAACACACAAGTATTGTAATGTTATAAAACACGCGTGTTTAATATCAAGGATTATGAGCCTAAAAGCGACACAATAACAGGTACGTTACGAGCAATTATGTTGAAAAATCGATTTGCGTCACATCTGGCCATAATGTGAGATTTACCGCACGCTACGCGTGGCCATGCAGATGAAGACGTAAAAGTGTGTACTTACTCAAGATGGGCAGTAATACTCGTAAAGATCCCTCTATCGCATATTTACCTACAACCCTCGAATGCGGCTTGGGTGACAAATACCGGAGATTTCGGGCTTTCTTTCTTTTAAGGCCCACAGTTTGTATCCCTAACTAGGCCTATCCCACTGTTAATTTGGCGCGAATCGATGTTTGTCTATATAGTTCGTTTTTTTTACATTAGAAAGAAAGATAAAGTACGAAGCACGAGGTCTTTTATACATAACACTATGCCAATACACACTGTGTACATTATTGATTGCGGTTTACAGCGACACTACCGCACTCAGGCGCAAATAGGGACTTATAGATAATTATGATTTACTGTAAATATTGTTGTGATCAACCGTCGTTAAAAGGCGAATTACCAATGATATCGAAAGTAAAGATACGCCTGTCCGAACAATATTCGCTTAACATACTGTGACTGTGACACACTGTGACAGTTGAAGACTAAGGCACGGTGGCCCGCGATTGCCCGTGGCGGGCCACCGCATTGGACGAATTACTCGTGGGCGTTGGGCCTATCTTTACGAAATAATATATATATCTATGCGAATTACAAGTTCCATGAAAACCGTAGGTATTCTATTGAAGCTTGAACTGCTTACGGATTGTAGATACCTATTATTCCATAGATTCTAGATTAGATGTACCTACAGAAGATATTGCGTGCGGCCCGTGATAAGTGGGCAAGGTGGCTACCAAAACATGATAAGTTGATAAGAGTGTAATTAAGATTAGTAAATTGTGATACGAGTGAGGTACGTTGATAATTACATCATAGGCGAATTGTTCACGAGAACCGCAGGTGAGCGTGATAAGGAAGCCGAGGATGTAATTATCAAAGCTCACGCGTACCATACGACGTTTTTCAACACATTTTGCGAGGAAACAAATATTTTCATAAGATGAAAATGTTATAGGCTGCCCGCCAAATTATTTTCTTTACATTTAGTAAATCATTAAGATGACAACAGGTTTTTACTCACAATTGCACATCGCCAAGAATTTCCAGTGGCGTCCATTCTATTTATCACTTTTCTAGTCACCACTAGATAATAACCAAACACGCATAAACAAATTTTACAAAGATTTGTGAAATAACCTATAATGGCGCGCAGCAGTTTTTTTTCGTGAAGTTTGCGCAATGCGGGCACAGAAATCTCTAAACAGCCAATACAAAATATAATAATATTTTCGTTTTAAAATGTTATCTGTATTAATTCATGTAAAATGTTATCAAAAGTGAAAAGTTTTACTAAATTAAACGTTTCTATATCATATACAAAAAGAAATTGTCAATTTATTAACAAAAAGGATTTAATTTGTTTAGTCGAGCAAGAATCCATTTGCCGAGAATTTAAAAAAAAGCTGTACAGGTACAACCCGGTTAATTTAAGAATGCACCGTATGCATATATCTTGCTGCAAGGTGTCAACGTGACTTAATCGGGATATAACCATAACACACAAGTAGTAGTGTTGTAATGTTATAAAGCAGGATTTTTTTGTTTATTTTAAGGTTCCGTAGTCAACAATATACCCTTTAAGGTCATAGCTCACTAGAGCCACCCGTCACCGCCTCGCCTCGTAAATGTACTAACTACGGAGTTGATACGGAGTTGATGTAGTGAGAGCATGCCCGTACAAATCCATATAAAGAATACCTAACCGCTCGAGGCGAGGCGGTGAGGAGTGGGCGGCGGGTGGCTCTAGTGAGCTACGACCTTTATAGTTTCGCCATGTCCGTCTGGCCGTTCGTTCGTCCGCCCGTCTTCGGCTTCGCTCAGTAACCATTACTACTAGAAAACTGTGATTTGGCATGGGTAGATAAATCAATCACGCCGTCAAAACAGTAAACAGTTAGAATAAAATCTTGAATAAAAAAGTGGGGATGTAATTTTTTTGTCGTTAAACCCATAGTCTGGGTTATCGTTGGATAGCTTGTTAAATGACTAATCTAACCTCACCTAATGGGTTCCACGCGATAAGTATTTTTAAATACTAACTAACGGTAACGTAAGGGTTGCGTTGCACGAAAAAACGGCCTTTTGCCGAAATAAAAATTCGGACTAACGCGTCAGTTGGAAAATGAAATATAGTTATTGCGATAGGATACAGAAAGAAAAACCACCACGGCTAGCATCACAGGTTTTACAGTCACGTTTAACGGCCTAATTTACAGGAACGTCACCTAATATGTGTCATGCTGCTGGGTACGACAGGTTTGAGCATGGTTTGAGATACCTACATAATACATACACTGGATTGACTAAGTAGGTACATACGGTTTACTTTCTATTTCACAGGGACAAAAAGTGTTTATTATCTAATTCATACATGGCTTTCTGTTTTTAATAGGGAAAAAAATCTGGGCATAACTGCAACCGTGAACGACTATGTGGACGAGACCATCAGCATGCTCATCCCCCACATCCAGAACTTTGGACTGGACCCCATGATACTGCCGGACATCGAGGAGGGATTCGAAGTGGTAATTAAGTTTTTCACTCTCCCTCTCTTTCTTCAAAGATTCAAAGATTTATTTTGCTCGGAATGCAGTTACATAGTTTTTAAAATTACAATAAGTATAATAGTCTAGCGCATTCAACCTGCGTGCAGGCGTACATTTTTTGAGGAGCGTTATATTCCATAATAATAATCGAGAGCCAACATTTCACCTAACCTAATCAAACAATATTTAAATCGTTGATATTTTTTTTATAAATACTAACTAAAGTTTTTTATAAGTAAGTACTTCCTAAAATTGGCGCTCATAGAGCACGATATAAAAATATAAACATCTACACCTCTCAGGTAGGTGCATCGGATACTTCCTGAAGGACAAAGGGAAACAAATAATAGACTAATCATGAAAATCAGAAACTTTTACCAAATCCATCCGCTCAAAAGAGCATGAAATGAATAATTTACTTTAAAAACAAAGTTTTAACCGACTTCAATTTACTACTCCGTTAAGCCACGAGAACATTTCCTATTTTTTTTTACAATTTACCACATAAGTAAACTGATTTCCGATAGCAAATGCGTTGATTACTATAGAAAAAAACCGAATGGCTGTATGTGGGCCGATAATATTTGAGGACTTCCATAGATTCCCCAAGATCATCACCAATGGCACTTCATTAGTTCCTATTTCAACGGAATCTTATCAGAACCTGTGACGTACTTTTGCACTTTTAAGTAGATAATAGAGGAATTCGATAAGTCATATGTGGCCTTCATCATCAATTCCTCGCCACCAAATTTATGATTCCGGATGTAAATACACGAGTTATAATAGGAAATACCAAAATCACTACACGCGTGCCTAATAAAATTAAGGAGAATTTTTGAAAAAAATGGGACCCGCCAGGAAGGAATACGAACAAAAAAAAAATTTTCGAATCGGCTCATCAATGACGGAGTTCTGAGGTAACAAACATTGATAATAATAAAAAAAAATACAGCCGAATTGAGAACCTCCTCCTTTTTATGAAGTCGGTTAAAAAGGAAGTAAATATGTGATACTTAACTGTTTAACAGAGTATGATTTAAATTCCAGAGATACCTACTTGTGACATACAGCGCCTGGTTGAAGCTGCACGACGGATACATGGCGGGGCTGGTGAACGTCCAGCGCTCTGGCGACCAGACCGTCAACTACTTCGCCAAGATGCTGCGCGTGCGCGTCGAACTTGGCTTCTCCGACCTCGAGGTATCCACCGGCTACATGCCTATCACACCAAGAGTGCCTAAAGTGGTCGTCGAGACCACGGCGCCACGAACGAGTGGCTGACGATATGGCGAACTGCAGTCCCCTTCTTTTTTAGGGTTCCGTACCTAAAGGGTAAAATGGGACCCTATGAATAAGACTCCGCGCTGTCCGTACGTCTGTCTGTCTGTCTGTCCGTCTGTCACCAGGCTGTATCTCATGAACCGTGATAGTTAGACAGTTGAAAGTTTCACAGATGATGTACTTATTTATGTTGCGTCTGTAACAACATATACCTACTATAAAACAGAATAAAATAAATATTTAAGGTGGCTCCCATATCTACAACAAACGTGATTTTTTACAGTTTTATAGATAAAATCGTGGGAACCTTTCGTGCGCGAGTCTGAATCGTCGGTTTTTTATTTAACGTAGCTTCATTCTCTATTATATGTCACTTTCGTAGCAGAAGAATGGCGGCCAATGATGGCCAAAGGGTCACAAAAATGACCAAAAAGTAACATGTACCTAAGTTAGGTACCTATATAACAGTTTAAAAAAACCGGCCAAGAGCGTGTCGGGCCACGCTCAGTGTAGGGTTCCGTAGTTTACCGTCCGTCACAGTAAGTGTCCCCACTTAAGCGTTAAATAAACAATACTTATCGAACAATACAAGCAATACTTAGCAAACAATTTTATTATTGACAACGAACGCCCAAAGACAACTAAGACAATTCGACCACGACAAATTTTCGACCTAATGTATGGGCGCACCTGCTCCGACCCCATTAAATCAGGAAAAATCTTAACACTGCCATGTAGTATGCCATAAACCCCTATTCATTTTTAAATACCTATCCAACAATATACCACACGTTAGGGTTGAAATGAAAAAAAAATCACTTCCCACTTTACGTATAGGGGAGGTATCTTAATAAAAAAATCACTATTTATTTTACCACTTTGTCGGCGTGATTGATATACATATTAGTGCTAAATTTCAGCTTTCTAGTGCTAACGGTTACTGAGATTATCCGCCGACGTACGGACAGACATGGCGAAACTATAAGGGTTCCTAGTCTACTACGGAACCCTAAAAATGTAGAAAATCAAATGCCGAATCATGGCACCCTTGATAAACGTTGGGAATACTCTTTGTCAGTAAAGGCACCCGACATTCATTCAGTTCCTAAAATAGTGCATAAAGGTAGCGTTGCTGCTAGTGGTTTCAGTTGGATTGAACTCAAGGGAGATGTGTTTGATGGAATTATCCTCTTTCAGTTCCACTACAATTACCTTTTGAAGGTGATGAGGATCGGACCTACTGGCGGGATCATCGGCTCACTGGACAATTTCAAGGTCGTCGTTGATATTTTGATTGATTTCAATAATGACGAAATCCATCTCCAACAGTTTTCATTAACTGACATCGGGTTAGTATGATTGATTATCATATAACAATAATATGTCTTGTCTGTGTGGGTTAGGTAGGTATGAGTACCTATACTAAGCCTATACTTAACGTAGATTACTTCAAACCATTCAAACTAAGTTGTTCGAGTTTGCGCTACTCGCGATTCCCTAGTCAGGGGTCGGCAAACTTTTTAGACATAGAGCCAGATACCGGAAAAATTACGATTTTTCGGAAGCTCAAAGAGCCACAGTACCAAATTTTAGGGAAAATAATAGTTTCGGGTGAGTCTGCAAAGTGGATATGCTGTGTGGGTTCGATAAAAATAATTATATTTGCATTGCGCTATTTACGTTTTTTTCTGTCAAATTATTTAAAAATCATTTTTTGGGGAACCTAAGGAGCCGCAACCACGCAACAACAAACCTTTCAAAGACCCGCACGCGGCTTGCGAGCCGCGGTTTGGCGACCCCTGCCCTAGCCCTATATTATGTTATGTGTTTCCTTTTAGACTCCACACTAGACGGTTCGATGTTCGAGGCTACTCGTATCATTGTATTGCTCAATCCGGACATCTACCTACGCACATTTATAGAAGATCAAACGAGCTTCGCAAGCGAAGTTCGATCGATATTATATGAGTAAGCTTCATTCGAAGATATAACACACATGTAGTCCTTTAATCTACCAGGCAACATTTCGCAAGTTTAAAGTACGCAGTAAAAACCATAGGCTCAAACAGTTTTATCCCCACCTTTACCCCTACCCTACTTAGGGACCTCGGCTTGCCACCATTTCTCATTCTTTTTAGAGACAATACTTTCCTAGGGGTATAGGGGCGGGCGGGAAGTTATTAGTTAATTGCTATCGTGTTGACTCACGGTCAACCCCCAAGCATGAGATACCTTCGTGACGACTCTCGGTCGCCCCCCAGGTTTAGAATTACCAGGCGTGGGCTCACGGCCCGCGCGGTATGAAATGCATTTCTTAGCGATTAATATTGTTAGAAATTGCTATCGTGTTGACTCACGGACAACCCCCAAGCATGAGATACCTTCGTGACGACTCTCGGTCGCCCCCCAGGTTTAGAATTACCAGGCGTGGGCTCACGGCCCGCGCGGTATGAAATGCATTTCTTAGCGATTAATATTGTTAGAAATTGCTATCGTGTTGACTCACGGACAACCCCCAAGCATGAGATACCTTCGTGACGACTCTCGGTCGCCCCCCAGGTTTAGAATTACCAGGCGTGGGCTCACGGCCCGTGCGGTATTAAATGCATTTATTAGAGGCATCACCATGTAGAACTATTTATTGAAACTAATTGCACTTACCTGATTTATCTTCGGAACCTGATGAATCAGATAGCACCGCACTGTCATAACTCGTTTATAGTTTTTTGTTGCAATTTCCGTATATTAGCAGAATAATACTCTATTTTTTCCTGTGCACTGCGTTTAGGCATGATTAAATATTTTGAATTATTTTTTAATAGAATTAGTTCGTGCGTTCGTTGCCTCGCAAGAATAAAGAATGAGAAATGGTGGCAAGCCGAGGTCCCTAAGTAGGGTAGGGGTAAAGGTGGGGATAAAACTGTTTGAGCTATGGTTTTTACTGCGTACTTTAAACTTGCGAAATGTTGCCTGGTAGATTAAAGGACTACATGTGTGTTATATCTGAAGAATGAAGCTTCGAAATATAATTTATTTTTGACTTCGAAGAAAAATTTTATCTTCTTGTGCCTAAAATAAAATTTGTTTTCAGACGTCTGAGAGTCCGACTGACTGGCAACCGATTGGTCGACTGGCTGATAAATCCCTTGGTTAGTGTGTTCGTACGAATCTTCGACTCAATCATCATGAAGGTCGTGGAGGCGATCATCGGCAACGCCGTCCACCTCGTCATTGGCTTTCTCAACTCCAACCTTAAGAACGTCATCGATATACTCGAGTCCTACAACTAGATAGACAATAACTGTACCCTCGTTAGGGGATCGTTATGAAATGTTATACTTGAAATAAAATATCATTGAGAAATCACCTATACTACATTATTGTACACTATGCGCCTACGTATTACAAATAATTTACTTTTTCAACTTTAAGTTTCAACCGACTTCAATTCAGTCCACCGCCAAGCCACTTAACTAGGTACAGTCAATTACATTGTCCACATTTCCTTTATAGAAAAAACAAGTGACTTAAATTCATAAGGAGGTTTAACTCTCCTTAATAATACCTGCTTATAAATTAGAGGGTTGTCCTCGATTTCCCTGGGATCCCATCATCAGATCCTCGGGGGGGGGGGGGGGGGCGGTCCGCCCCGGGTACCAAGCACCCAGGGGTGCCATCAACCTGAACGAAAACTCACTCGTATAGCCATTTTATCAATTGAAAGAGACATGGAAGTCAATTTTGACACAATTTAGAAGGTGGATTATTTTAGTAAAATAAAGCCTCGTAGGTATAATGAGTGTTTGGTGTTTTATTTTAGTAGTAGGGGTTAGGGGTGCTCAATACAAACCCGCCCAGGGTGCTCTATACAAAACCGCCCAGGGTGCCGGTGTACCCAGCGCCGCCACATCCTGACTTGCGCTCACCTAAATAACTTGAAAGAATACGATTAAAAGTACCTCTAAAAAATAATAAAAATCCTCCAACTCCTCACGGTTGAGGAGTTAGTTGTGCCATCCTTCATCAGCCCACCAAAATGAAGTGGTGACTACCATACACAAAAACCTGAATAGCTTTAGAAAATACGTATTATATATAGTATTTGTGCACGACGTCCGCTCTCGGCGGCGTCGACCGGGTGAATGAGCAGCGCCTAGAGCCGCGGCGCCCTCCACCCAACAATCACCTAAGATGGAACGTGCTTGTGTATGGGGGCGACCACGCAACGGCCTTCGATAGCCCTCGGACACGGCTCCCGAGGCGTAAATTCGGGTCTCTTGGAGTGCCCGGGCTTCCCTAATCAAGGGTGAAAAGAAAACCAACGTTTCTCTTAATAAAATAAATATATTATCGATTTATTAAAAACTTTCCTATCACTGCCCTAAGTGACTTGTTTCAAGTCCCTAATTCCTATCACTTTCCCTATTTGGCTCTTGAGGACTTCTTCTTTCTTGTCGTTGTTTCTTCCTGAGGATCGGGCCGACACTGATTTTACGGTTTTTTTTTTTTTGTTTTTTTTTTGAACCTGACTGTTGCTATAATAGGACGGACCCAATATAGCGGTCGAACTGCGTGGTTGGAGGGTGGCCTGGGGAAAATCCAGGGGAAGCCTCCGGCACGACCACGCGGGGAAGTCTTGTACACTGGAATACTCTAAGAGTTTTGCGCTCCAGTGAGATTGGTTGAACGGTATCAACCGAATCTGGGGTGTAAGTGGTATCGAACTACTGGGAGTTTTATCGCTGGTTCGCTAAAACCTAGCCTAGCTGAGAAGAGTCCAGCAAGAAACTCAGCTAGGCCCGACTTGCGTCGGACTGACTCTACCCGGTATGCGGCGGTACCGGGACGAAAGCGGACTGAATGTGGCTGTGTTGTCTCGCGGTGGACGTCCCCGCCGGCGGGAACGCTGAAGTGTACGCGATGTAGTGGACGCCGAAAGCGCAGCTTTCCATCTTTCGATGGACGCTGTGATTTCGTCGTCCGGGTCCGTGAGTGTGTGCCTAGGACGCCGGACCGTGCGGCCCCTAACCAGTGAGCGCCGAGTAACGACAGAGGGGGGAGGGATGGGGACGTAGTCAGCAGCCTTCCTAACTAACGGATTCCTATGGTGGGGAGCGTTATCAAAATAACGTCTGGCGGCCTGCTTAAAGAAACCATACATGGTGCTAATCCCCATGTCGTGGTGCAGGCTGAGGTTCGATTGGTACCACGGGGCACCAGTCGCCCTACGGAGAAAGCGATTCTGAATGACCTGAAGCGGCTTGAGCGATGACATAGGCACGTGAGCGAATGCTACACTTGCATATGTCATGATTGGACGAACACAAGTCTTGTAAAGTGTCAGCTTATTTCTAAGTGACATTTTACTAAACTTGTTGATCATCGGCCCAAGCCTTCCTAGTACGAATAACGCGCGGTTGCGAACCCTACGGATGTGGCTACGGAAAGTCAGTCTCCTGTCGAGGGTCACTCCAAGATATTTGGCCTCGCTGACCCAGGGGATGGGTCGGTCAAACATCTGGATCGGAGCCACCAGTCTTTCTGTTCTAATGCAGTCCGACGGGTGGAAGATTATTGCAGTGCTTTTCTCCGGGTTGACTTCGATACGCCAAAGATTAAACCAACGACCTAAGTCGGAGATTGCCTCTTGGAGGTATCGCCGGATAATAGCGTACTTACAATGAGTCGTGAAGAGCGCGGTGTCATCCGCGAACAACCCCAGTTGCACCTTAGGGTGCCTGGGAATGTCGTTCGTGAATAACGAGTAAAGAGTGGGAGAGAGCACAGAGCCTTGCGGGACTCCGGCCCGGATGGGGTGTGGGTCCGAATACGTTCCCTCCAGTCGGTATCGAAAGCTTCGGTCACTGAGAAAATCTCGTATGGTGAGTACGAGTCTGTCCGGCATTCCGAGCTGGTATAACTTGTATACAAGCCCGTTATGCCAGACCTTGTCGAAGGCTTTCGCTACGTCGAGAAAGATCGCACCGGTCTTGAGCCCCTGGAATCGAAACCATCCAACACGTGCTCCGTGACGCGGTGCACCTGTTGGACGCATGAGTGTCCGGATCTAAAGCCGAACTGCTCGTCGATGAGGAGGTTATTCTCAGCCGTAAATCTGAGAATTCTCGTGAGAAGGATCCGCTCATATAGCTTTCCAAGGGAGCTAAGTAAGCTGATCGGCCTGTAAGAGGCAGGCGAGGTCCGGGGTTTACCGGGCTTCGCTATCCCTATGACCGTTGCACATTTCCACGCGGCTGGAAAGTGAGCATTGGTCAGCGCGGCATTGAAGATGCCGACTAAAAGGAGGAGGAGGGTTTCGGGGAGAAGTTTCAGGATGCGATTGGATAGACCATCCGCACCCGGAGCCTGCCTAATACGGAGACGCCTGACAAGGTCACTGACTTCCTTAACCGACACCGGTAAAATGGGTGAAGTTACGGGGAGACGCGATCTCCTGTCCACCTCGGAATCGACCCTACTAACGTGGGCTTCGTCGGTGTTGAGGAGGTTGGGCGAACATTGGGACTCTAAACTACTCGCAAGGCATTCGGCTTTCTCACTGTCCTCGAACGCGGGGGTTGAGTGATCCGGTCGATCCAAGGGATGGTCCAACAGGCATCGGATTTGAGAGATCTCGCTAGTTTCCAGTAAGCCAGGTGACTAGGCGTTATCTCCCCCATCAGATCCCTGAACGAGTTCTCCCGAAAATCGACAATTCTCTGTTTGGACTCGTTAGACAAGTCCCTCAGGTTTTGCCGATTTTCGGCAGAAGGGTGATTTGAATAGGTACGTATGGTGCGATTTTTCCTTGTCACCAACTCTCTCAGTTCCGTAGGTAGAGGTCGGTTTTGGATGTCCTCCGCCGACACCTCCCTTGAGGCTTCGCTTCGAACAGCGTTGAGGTAGTTGGTGAAAGAATCGATCGCTTGGTCTGTCTGTTCGGTTGTAGTTATGTTGTCTGGGATATCTCTAAGCAGGGGGGAATCCGTCTGTAGGAGACCTGATTGTACCTTGTCCCAGTCCACGAGTGTCCTGGTTCGAGGAGTACTATTGGGGTGAGGACCTAGTCTCAAGAGGACTGGCCTATGATCCGAGTCTAGTTCGTGTAACACTTCTATAGAACGCAGAGTTAACGCTACGTTCTTTAGTAGTGCTATGTCGAGTATGTCAGGTCGGTGGTCTACGTTATGAGGGAAGTGAGTCGGCTCTAAGGGAGCGAGGAGATCGAAAGGGAGGCTATCGATCAAAAGGTGATGAAGCCGATTGCCGTTGGGATTGGATGCTACGCATCCCCAGCTGGTATGCTTACTATTTAGGTCCCCGGCCACGATGACCGAAGGACCTAGGGAGGCTAAAGAGTTGAGGTCAGTCAGAAGTAAGTCTCGTTGAGGTGAAAGGTAGGTTGACGCAATCGATATCGGGGGGTGCCCCTCCATCGAGATACGACAGACCGACACTTCCATATTAGTCAGGGGCGGTGGATTGAGACTTATGCAATGTAAGTTACGTTTGTAGAAAATGAGCGTGCCCCCGAATGGCCTACCATCTTGCCTATCATCTCTAATCTGAACGTATCCAGGGACGCGAAAGGCTCTAATGCCGGGACGATAAAAGGTCTCTTGGACCAGAAGTAAGTCTACTGAGTGATCGCGAAGGAAGTTCATCACCTGGTCCTTCATACCCCTTAGACCATTGGCATTATAAATGCCAATGGTAATCGAAGCAGGTTTAAGCTTCTGGGATGTACTATCCATACTAATAGGCACCGTTAACCTGGCTGCCGCTTGGTGCGGCGAGATAGCGAGTAGCTGATGCGAGTATGTGGGTAGACAGGCCGCTCGCCACCTCCGGTGGGAGTACCTGCACTAACTGCATAAGCGCATAGAGTGGGTCCATAGCGGGCTGGCCCGCTTCACTGGCGGCGGGTCCCCATACAGAGGGGCCCGCCTGGGATTGGGGTGCAGAAGGCACCGGGCGGGGGCCTACGACCGCTGAAGGCGGCGGGTTCCTAGGGGCTCCTAACCCTACGGCCGGAAGGGCGGGGAAGTTTTTCGGAGTGCTATGGGGAGCACCCCGGCCCGCGTTTTGCTTGTGCCCCGAGGGAGGCGAGGACTTCGACTTTGCCCCGGTGTCGCGACTCTTTGGGCGGCAAGGACATCCCCCATAATTGGCAGTATGCCCATGGGGGAGCTTGCGACCCAAACAGTTGCAGCACCGTATGCCGTTCGGGTCCTTACATCCTTTTGGGCGCTCGCAATCGCGAGTCGCGTGATCCCCAGCGCACTTGACGCAACGGGGGGGAGAGTGGCAGCCACGGGCGCCGTGGCCAAACCGCTGGCAGTTGTGGCACTGTGAGAGGTGGGTCCTCTTTTTGGGAGTCTCCACTCTCACCGCCATTTTGAGGACCTCCTTAAGGGAGTGAACGGCTTTGCGCTGGTTCGGGTCGGTGACTATTAGTACGATATCGTACTTCCCTACTTGCTTATTGTAGAGGCGATGAACCTCCCTGACGGCGATCCCCTTGCGTTTGAGGTCCGCGGCTACCTCGTCCTCCGGGATATCCTTGTGGATTCCCCGGAGGACGGCCCTATAACCTTTCTCCTCGACGGTCAGCCTCCGGTTGTAGGCCATCGACAGCTCGTCGAAGAGACGGGTCAGAGCACGGTAGTCCTCGGGTCCCTGGACCGTGATGCGCATCCCTTCCAAGGGCGGTTTCAAAATCTCCGAACCGACCACCCGGATGCCACGCTGACTGGCTATGGCCATGGCAGTGTGGTATCTATGTGTGTCGATCAGGACACATGAATCCGGCTTGTCCGGGTTGCCTACCGGAGTTGGCTTGCTGGGGGCCGAAGACCCGCCGTCCGTTGCCAGAATGGCACTAATGGCCTGAGGGGCCTGCGCAGAGGGCGCCTGGACGGCGGGAGTCCGAAGGGCTTTCTTCGCCGGCGAATCGGCCCTAGGAGACTTCGGCAGCGCACGTTTTCCCTTGCGGCTGCTGCCTACTGTGGTCCAGTCTGTCATGTCCATGGTCACTTCCTCGTTCGAGTAGAGGAGGTCCCGAGTCTGTTCGTCGGTCAGTCTGGTTGTGGAGAGACAACGAAGGAGAGGGTGGGGGGGAGAGCTGGAGCGTGGGACAGTGCGTTCCTCTCGCAAGGAGGGTCGCCCCTGGAGGGAGCGAGAACGCGATTGCCTCACGCTTAAGTCCGCTTCGGGGGGGGGGCCTGAAGGGCCGGAGGGTTGGCTGGGGCAGACGCGGCTGCCTTGGCGAGTTTTCTTTTGCCCTTAATGGGCGTTTTGGCCTTAGGGGCCTGGGTCGGGGGCGAAGGGGTCGCTGCTGCCGCCGACGGCGGTGGCGGCGGCGGTCCCATGGTGGCCTTAGGGGCTTGGGCGGCCAGAGTGGCCGTCGGAGTGGCCGGATGGGCCTGGAGTTGCAAGTCGAGACTTGTTGGGGGGGGGGGGGGAGGTCGTATGGGAGCCGCCTGGGCAGAGTCAAAGACCTCGCCGCTGAGAGCCAGCTTGAGCTGTCGGTTCTCAGCAGCGAGGCGATCGATTTCGGCCTGCATTGCCCGCATGACTTCCTCCATCCTCGCGATCCTTTCTTGCAGCTCCATCCTACTTGGTTGGTCGGTCGCCGCTAAGCTTTTCCTACGCCTAATATGAACCGAAATGCTATCCTGATGTCGGTGTCGAGTCTTGTCCACTTGTCCGCCGTGTCAGTGTCAGCTATGTGCCCTAACACGAAGGGAAGAGTCGGACTGTACGAATTACTGGGCTTCGTGGTGGTATCCACCCCACACTGTGACTTAGTTGGCACCGTTAGGATCCGTCACTGTGTAGCCACTGCGAGCGTGGTCTTTCTAAGGGACAGAGACCCGGGTCTGACTTGAGAAAGTCTTAACTAACGGGTAGCCACTGACGTGTCTAGCCCACAGCCCCGAAAGACTGCGACCACTACGAGCGTGGATTTCCAGAGGGGCAGGGACACGCGGGTCGACTGGAGACTTATGAAAGTCTTAACTAACACACCCGATGCTTCCACGTGGTAATTTGCGATAATCACCGCGCGGGGGAGCGATAAGAGTGAGCAGGTAGTCGGAGAGGATATTCGGGTTACAACAAAAATAAAATAAAATAAAATAAAAATAAAATGCATTTAATTCGGACAACTAGGATCCATAGATTGTTAGTGCTACAGGACTTATATAACTATGTTAGAACTTAAACTTAAATGTAGGGAGGACCAGTGCCTCAGTAGGCTACCGTCCCATTTGTCGGCCAGTACGTTCAGGAGACTGTGGCGGCTGGCGCGCACCCTGCGGAGCGTCGCGGCGCAGCGCTTGCGTAATGTCGCGGAGAAACCATCCACTTGCGCATCCGCGAACATACCGGACACGCTACAGTGTCGCGGCAGCCGCAACAGCACCCTGAACGCATCATTATACTGGACGCGCATTGCGTTGAGCGATCGTTGGGTGTATTTGCACCACAGGCTACAGGTATACAGCGATGTGCAGTACGCCTTAAACAGTGTTAATTTAACCCGCACTGCACACCGGCTGAACCTGCGCGCTATCATATTAGCCCTAATCGCTAATGCTCTGCGTTCTCGCTCGATGTCCGCGTCGTCTCGCAGGTCGTCAGTTAACAAGTGTCCAAGATACTTAAACATGTGCACCCTCTTAACCTGCTGTCCGTTTAAAAGTATGGGTGGAACATATGATGGACACTTGCAGCCTGCCTTAAACACCATGTACTCGCTTTTAAGTACATTATATCAGCTAGGTCCGTGAACTAGCAATAACATAATTGCGTGCGGCTAATGCGTTCTAATCCTATCGTGTTGCGCAAAGCCGCTTTTGGTCACTGGCGGCGTTAGCCCCGCCCACACTGGTTACGCCTATTTTCCTTTTGATTTTACTTTTCATTTGAGATATCTTAGTCGGATTAAACTTATTGGTATTGAAACTTATTTGGTAGTGTAAAGCTGATTCTACTTGACGTCTTACATACATTTCTGCGTCTCTTATTGACTTCGAAGGCGTAGCACGGTTGCCATTTTATCACTTATCGCTGTGGATTACACATCCGTCACGTTCTGACAAGTATGCGAGTGCAAGAGTGACGGATGTCTTATCCACAACGATAAGTGATAAAATGGCAACCGTGCTACGCCTTGGTATGAAATATTCTAAGTTGAATGCGGGTTTTCTACAGTATTGACCCGTCATGAACTACTTATTTTGAGTTTACATAATAACAACGTTATTAAGACTTGGTCCATGATATTAATCGGATAGCGCCTACTTTGGCCGACCTATCGATGTATGATTTACATATGTACTATCAAAGGCAAACAATATATTCAGCTGAATGTTTCGCAAGATAGGTAAAATTACTCGACTTAGAGTTAAGTTTTACAATTTAGTATGGGATAATTATAACCAATTAGAACAATGTTGCTAAAAATGATCGCGCTTGACATGTCGGTCGTAGTTATGGGCGTGCCTATTTGATATACTCGATTTGCGTGAATTTAGCTTTGCCAGTCTGGCTTATGTACTTGTTCTGATCACATTAATTATTTCTTATATGCTTTTATATACTTTGTCTGACACAATTATTATACACTGTTAGGGGATTCTACCTGCCTATTCTGATACATTTTCTAAGTGAAATGGGGTAGTAGTTGGGGTCATTCTTTACTTGCTTATACAATCTAAGGTGCTTATATATTACGTTTCCTTGCTTGCAGTCTTGATTGTCTTCGGTCGTATTCTGTCGTTCACAGTATTCAATTTCGAATACAAGTATCTACTGAGAAGTACATTAAAAAAATACAATAAATTAACCTCCTCTTGCTCTACGAAATATCTCACAACTTTTTACGGTGGAAGAGTTTCGAGACTTGGCCTCTGTTTTTCCTTGCTTTATACACTAAACACTAATTGTATTCTAAATTTGAAGCTTCTATGTCTGATAGAAGTGCCTTAGAGTTTTGGTGATCGGCTAGTCAGTCAGCCAGTGAGTGAGTGAGTGAAAGAAACTTTGACCAGTTATGATTCTTAAAATACTTGTTCAAATTGAATAAAATTTGTAATACTATACCGTGCGTATACAATGCCTGCTTAGTTACTGAAAATTCAGGCTTCTAGTTTTATCCACAACGAAGTTATAGGCGGTCAAAATGGTCTGAACTGCTTCGAGGAAAGGATGGTACGGCCGTGCCGCTGTTTTGCTCGACATGGCGGAAGCACTGCCGTGCCCCCAGATAATTGATTTAAAAGGAAAACTTTACTATCACTGCTACTGTAGCAGTGATAGTAAAGTCGATCGAGATAAGTTGGTCGATTATTGCTCGGCAACTAGTTATGCCTACATAGGCATAACTAGTTGCCGAGCAATAATCGACTAACATGCGGTTAATGCGTCCATCCTCCCTCCGCAGGTGCAACATGCAAATAATTTCAGCAAACCGGAGACGTTGCATGCGCCACGTCCACTGAGCAAAACTATCAATTAATCTCGTAACATATCATGGACTACCGAAAAGTAACGCCTGACTTAATCAATTATTCAAATAATGTATTCTCCCACTATTTCAAAATATACATGCCAACTTTGAGTCAAGGAAGGAAAGAGGGCACCATAGGAGGGCACAAACTACATCTACATATAGATGATATTACATAGAAGGTGCTGACACGACTCCTATAGGACACGCTACACGCACTATCTACACGGGCCGATATCGGCAGGATTGCGTGCAGGCCGCCGCGTCACAGTGCCGCATGATTAAGCCCGTGTCGATACGTGCCGGAAGCACGGCAGCCAGCCGAATCAAGGTCACTCTATACTAGATTTTCTGTGACTGGCCTGCATGAATCCTAATGAAAATCTACGAGAGAGGCTAAAGGTAGGGACACACTTATCCCACGTATGCAAAATATGCAATGCATTATGAAATCTGGACCCTGATACTTAAAGGTGCCACCACATTATTAACACGCGACGCGACCCGATACCACGCCACGTCGCATGCTCATAGTGTGATTCTGGTCATAGAAAATACTACAATTTGATTCGACTCAACACGCGTCGCGTGGTATCGGGTCGCGTCGCGTGTTAATAATGTGTTTCCGCCTTTATGCTTAGAAAGATACTTGTCATACGCAATGCTATCCCACGCGTCCCATGCAACGTTCGATCTGTCGCGCCGATGGGCGTGGGAAGGTGGAGGGGATAATCACACGCTTTCCCACGCGTACGATAGTGTGTTTCTATAAATCTTATGTTCCTAGCGCATCAAATTGCATACGTTGCGTACGTGATGGGCAATCCACATAACGTGATTTGTCAGCCCCAATTCATCAGAATCTGACTAATTGCTATCGTCTGGATGCATGTTCCAACCGTCAAACGAGTTGTCCGGACTAATTGCATGAAAGTCACAATTTGGACCATGGAATTTGCATTATCTGCCAAGTTTTTTTCCCCACAAATTTCATTCAAATAAATTTAAACAAAAATTTAAAAATAAACTATATATACTTACTAAAGAATATTGTATTAATATTTTACACTGTAATTTTGTAAAAAAATATAAACCGGTGTTTTTCAACTACAATTTCATTCAGTGTGGCCAGTTAACAGTAAGATAGCGAAAATTGCCGCATTCAAACGGTCCTGCGAAGCGGACTGCAAGATTGAAAATAACCGATGAGATAGGGCAAGAGAGCACGTCTAACACACGGCCGCGACATACTCTCGATTTCTCTCGCACTATACCTCTTGTTCTAATAAGAGAGAGACGGACAGTGCGAGAAAAATCGAGAGCTCGCGCGCCGTCGCATGATAGCCGTACAGCACACAAAAATCGAGAGTATGTCACGGCCGTGTCATGATAGACGTGCTGTCTCGCCCACGTCTCGCCCTATCTCATCGGTTATTCTTCTTCGCAGCTTCGCAGGATTGTTTAAATGCGGCAATTTTCGCTTTCTTACTGTTAACTGGCCACACTGAATGAAATTATAGTTGCAAAACACCGGTTAAAATAAAATACAAAATTAGAGTGTACAATATTAATACAATATTCTTCAGTATATTTTTTTAATTTTCGTTTCAATTCAATTGAATGAAATTTGTGAGAGAATAAACACTTGGCAGATGATGCAAATTCCATGGTCCAAATTGTGATATTCATGCAATGGGGTTGGCCGGGCGAAGGTATTTGCAGATGGCGCCAGCATAGGTTTTACCTGTCAGTCCTACCAAAACTGTCAAATTCTTGTTTTTTTTTCGGAATTTCCTTGTTTAGAATCAAGCCGTTTAAGCCAGATCCCATAGAAAAAGTTAGTGATTAGGTAAAACCTATGATGGCGCCATCTAGGCAAACATTTGACAGTTGCCAACCCCATTAGGAAAAAGCGCGGGAAACGTCTACCGGTTTGGTTGTGTTTTTTTTGGCTTTTATTATAATAATTTATATTTTGCTGATAACTTGTTGTATAGGATCAGTTTTGTATATATTTGAATGTAGTTAGTAAATTTGTATATATTTATTGTTCTTTTAACAGTGTATATAGTAAATTTGTACAGGTAAGTCCATTTCTATTTCTTGCCGCCTATAATGGCGGACGAGCCCCCTGATCCGGGGGGTTCTGGAAAAGATCCTCCTGACGTTGCCCAGGAAGTAACTATTTCCTTAAATGAAGAGTCAATGGACACGGATGTGTCTGTGCTATCCCAGCAGAGTAAGCGAATTAAAAGGAAAATAACCAGACGTATCTGCAAACATTGTAATAAAAAAAAGAGACATCGTAAGGATACAGAGGTGAAAGCACAGGATTGTTTATGTGGTTTGGAAGATGAGCCGGCAGAAGCTTATAAAAATAACTTGTCACAAGATAATAAGATGGTATTAACTGACAATGGTCCTTCATCAATGCTCCCCCCAAATTCTCCATCACAGTTGACTTCGCAAAACAGTTCTCCACAATCTGTCTCCACACCAAATACTTCTTCTCAGATGAAAGCGCCTATTGGTAGGGTTTTATATCAACCATCTGATGCTGCTCCATACACGGTTCATGTGCAAAGAGTGCAGGCCTCGCCAAATGAAGGCATCACTCTTCACCCAATATCTCTTGGCCGGACACTTAAAAACAACAACATAAAAGGAATTGTTAATGGTAGCTTAAAGCGAATAGGTAGGAACAAGGTGTCTCTTTCGTTTCAAAAATATGAAGAAGCCAACATTTTTCTGGAAAATTCTGTCCTGAAAAATCTCCAATATAAAATGTTCATTCCAACTTTTTCAGTGACACGCATGGGAATTGCTCGTGGTGTTCCCTCAGAATGGTCGGAGGAGGACATTCTTGAGAATGTTTCTGTTCCTATGGGTTGTGGCCCAATTCTAAAAGTTAGAAGGTTAAATCGGAAAATAATTACAGATGGAGGTCCTCAATTAAAACCAACTGAATCTGTGGTTCTTACTTTTGATGGTCAGGTACTTCCTAAACGTATCTTCCTATGCTATTCAGCTTTGCCTGTTGAAACTTATATTTTTCCCACAATTCAGTGCTATAAATGTTGCCGCTTCGGTCATGTTAAAATGAATTGCAGGGCCAATAGTCCTAGATGTTACAAATGTGGTCAGTCTGGCCACTCAGGTGATACTTGTTCTGTAGAAGAAGAGAATACTACTTGTTGTCTGTGCCAAGGAGCCCATTTCGCTATTAGCAAATCTTGTCCCGAATTCAGCCGTCAGAAAGCCATAAAAGATTCAATGGCAAAAAGCTGTGTCTCATATGCAGAAGCTTCTAAGCTTCACCCAGCTGTTCTCAAAATTTCATATGCTGATGCATTATTGACTTCTAATAGCAATAGTATTTCTTCTCCTTCAGCCCCTCCCAAACCTATGCACCCTGGGGTCTCTTCACACAAGAAAACAATTTATATAAAGTCAAAACCTCCTCCAATACTTGACAAAGGGTATGACCGTGCTGCCCATAACTCCATTATAAGAGATTTTAATATGCCAGAACCTTGTAATGGCTGTATGTTTAAAAATAATAGCAATCAACCCAATGAAGCCTCTGTTGCAGATCTTATAGCTGCTCTTATAAAGTTATTGACCCAATCAAATTTTTTCACACCGTCCAACGCTGCCCCAATAATTGATGCTATATCTAAATTACCTTTAAACAATGGACAAGTTAACTCTAATTCAGTGGAACTGTCGGAGTGTAATCCCTAAAAAAAGTGAATTAATTCATTTAATTAATAAGTATAAACCATTTATTGTTGCTTTACAAGAGACATGGTTAAAGCCAGGCTATTCTTTTAGGATTCCTGGCTTTGCCTGTATTAGAGAAGACAGGTCTGATGGGTATGGTGGTACTGCCCTACTCATTAACCATTCTTGCTCCTTTACCTATTTTGCGACTCCTCATGTCAACAAAGATTTTTCAATAATAGCTGTCATAGTTAAGAATATATGTTTTGTTTCTGTATATATTCCACACCCGTCCTCAATTATTTTTAATGAAGTTGACTGCATCATTTCCACACTTCCTAAACCATTTATTATCCTTGGTGATTTTAACTCTCAACATCATTCATGGGGTTCTTCTTCAAATCACTATGGTCCCGTTTTACTAGACATATTGGATAGTCATAATATTTGCGTGCTGAATAATGGTAATGCAACCCGTCGCACTGGTCCTAATGAGGGATTCAGTGTGCCCGATCTTTCGCTTAGCACTCCTGGTCTGGCATCTACACTTACTTGGGATACTTTACCATCAACATACGGAAGTGACCATTTTCCTATATTGATCACTTTTCCTTCTACTGGTGGTCTTTTGCATAAGCGCCCTCCCCGTTTGAAATACAATTTAAGGAATGCAGATTGGGCATCATTTAGTGCGTGCATTGAGGCTAAGCTTTCCTCTTTTCCTAATGTCAGTTGTGGAACTGAGCCTGTCTGTGCGTCAACTTTAGCCAAGGCGTTTATGGAGGCCGCTGACGAAGTTTTTCCTGAAAAAAAATGCTTGAATTTTATTCCTTCCCCCCCGTGGTGGGATAATGAATGTAGTGAAGCGGTTAAGAATAGGAAATATTTAGAATTAAAGTATAATGAGTGTGGCTCTGACGAAAATTTCGATTTATTATCGGCTGCTATTGCAAATACAAGTAAATTATTTAAAAAAAAAAAGTTTGAGAGCTGGAAAAACTTTTGTTTGACCTTATCCCCACAAGTCTCTCCTACAGAAGTCTGGCGTAACATTCGACGATTTCGTTGTGCATTCCGTGAATCGTCGTCATAACATTTTCCCCAGGCTTTAGCTGATAGCTTTTTAAATAAACTAGCTCCTTCGTCAGCTCCTGAGGATTTACTTTCATCGTTCTCTATTCCATCTTTTATTGTAAATGATCCTGATGGGCTGAATGATCCATTTTCTATTTCTGAACTTAAAGGTGTGTTATCTAATGTCAAAAATAGTGCCCCTGGATTGGATGGCATTCCATATTCTTTCGTTTCTCATCTCGGGCCTAACACTCTTTCATATTTCTTGGACCTTATCAATTCTATTTTTATATCCGGCATTATTCCTACCTCGTGGAGATCTCAAGAGGTTCTTCCAATATTAAAACCTAATAAAAGTTCGTCTGATCCGTCATCATACAGACCAATAGCTCTTTCTTCGGTTTTAATGAAAATTGCTGAACAACTAGTTAAAAATAGACTAGAATGGTTCATTGAAACAAATAACAGTTTAAGTAAAACCCAGTTTGGTTTTAGACGAGGTAAATGTACCTTAGATAGTATAAGTATTTTCATAACTGACATAAGAATAGCATTCTCTGATAATCAGTCTGTAGTCGCAGCTTTCCTTGATATAAATTCTGCGTATGATAATGTTGTGTTAAGTATACTGAAGGAAAAACTAAATACTTTGAACGTCCCGACTTTTTTGAGTAAATTCATAATTAACATCCTATCAGAAAGGCGTATTGACTTAATTTTAGACGTTGACAATGAGGAATCAAGATTAGTATGGAAAGGTCTTCCACAAGGATCTGTATTAAGCCCAATTTTATATAACTTGTACACCTATGATCTGGAAGCATCAGTTGGTAATGTTGGCGTTCTTCAATATGCTGACGATCTGTTGTTGTATTGTACTGACCGATCCATTGAAAATGCCAGTTCTTCTCTAACTTCCTCTTTAAGTCTTTTAAGGAAATGGTTGGGACAAAATGGTCTTGATTTGTCTCCATCTAAGAGCTCTGTTGTTTTATTTTCTAGAATGCGTTTGCCCCCGCCAGTCTCTGTATATTATAATAACTGTGAAATTCCTGTAGTCAACCAAACAAAATTTTTAGGTGTTGTTCTTGATTCTAAACTAACTGGTACCCCTCACTGTGAATATATTCTCGCTAAATGTGAACGTTTGTTAAATATGCTTAGATGTCTCTCCGGTGTTTGGTGGGGCGCTCACCCGTTTTGTATGAAACTAATATACAATGCTCTAATTCGTAGTATTTTAGATTATGGCACCTTCCTTTTACAGCCTGGAAGTTTAGTCGCTTTCAAAAAACTGGATAATATTCAGTCGAAAGCCTTAAGATTGATAGCAGGTGCTATGAAATCTAGCCCTCTTAATGCTTTACAGCTAGAGTGTTGTGAACCTCCATTGCAGCTACGTCGTCAATACCTTGCTGATAGATTTCTGTTTCGAGCCCTACAAATTTCTGATCATCCGCTTCATTCTAAACTCAAGACACTTTCTGATCTTATTATTTCTTCCAGTTATTGGTCCCATAAACGTGTCCCATGTCTCATAAATAGCTATCAAAAGTTTACCTCTATCCAAGCTCCCACTCACTCTTCTATTTCATATCCCTTATTTTGTGCTCCGTATAAGTCTCTAACTGTCACTCCTGATGTAGCCTTAAATATAGGTATTCCAAAAAATGGTCCCAATAACAATATCAGTTTTAACCATGTGAAGGACAACCTTTGGAAAAACTACCATACAATATACACCGATGCCTCTAAACATTCTTCGTCTAGTCATGTCGGAGTTGGGGTTTACCATTCTCAGTACAAAATTATCCAACAAATAAAACTCCCACCAGAATCATCTGTGTTTACTGGAGAATGTTTCGGTCTCCTTAAGGCAGTCGAATATATTCGAACGGCAGGACTTAGAAAATCAGTCATAGTATCTGATTCTATGAGTGCCTTACAGGCATTAGTCAAATATCCTTTTCAATGTAAAATCATTTTTCCAGTAATTATAGACACTCGAATTCTATTAAGTGATTGTATAACTCGTGGGCTTTCAGTGTCTTTCGCTTGGGTCCCAGGACACAGTGAAATAGAGGGTAATGTTAAAGCAGATCGCCTGGCCAACGAAGCTGTGACTTGTGGGGACAGATTTCCTTATAAAAATTTTAGTCATGACTTGATTGCTTTACCTTCTTCTTATCTCAGTGATGCCTGGAATCAGTTGTGGGCTGAAAGTGCTCAAACAAAGGGCAAATTTTACTACGCAATACAACCTAAAGTTCCTACTAAGCCCTGGTTTGCAAAGCTAAGGCTCGGTAAACGAGCCACTAGCATTATAATACGAATGAGGTTGGGTCATGTGTGCACGCCGGCTCATCTTGCCAGACTACATATTGTAGAGTCAAATTTGTGTGAATGTGGAGAAATTGGAGACTTGAATCATATTTTTCTTTCATGTCCTTTATTGAACCATGTCTCTTTTTACAATGATCTTTCCTCACTTAAAATCCCTTTTCCTACATCCATCCCTGTCTTGTTAGCCTCAAAACATCCTTCTGTGTTTAATTCTATATCCTCTTTCATTTTACTTAATGATATCCGTATTTAATTATTTTACATATTTTATTATCTCTTATTCTGAACTGATCCTATCTTTCCAAATTCCGTTATCCGTATTCCTACTTTCCTAACGTTTCCCTGCTTTGTCGGTGGCAATACGCAAACCGCTATCAGCCAAACAAAAAAAAAAAAAAAAAAAACCCCATTAGTCCGGACAACTCATTTGATGGGCCATCCACATTAAGTGATTTGTCAGCCCCAATTCATCAGAATCTGACTAATTGCTATAGTGTGGATGCATGTTCCAACCATCAAACGAGTTGTACGGACTAATTGCATGAAAATCACAATTCGGACCATGGAATTTGCATGATTTGCCAAGTTTTTTTTTCATACAAATTTCATTCAAATAAAGTGAAACGAAAATTAAAAGATATATACTAAAGAATATTGTATTAATATTTTACACTGTAATTTGGTTTTTGTTTTTTTAAACGGTGTTTTCAACTACAATTTCATTCAGTGTGGCCAGTTAACAGTAAGAAAGCGAAAATTGCCGCATTCAAACGGTACTGCAAAGCAGACTGCATGAGTGTTACTAACCGATGAGATAGGGCGAGACAGCACGTCGATCATGAGGCGGCCGTGACATACTCTCGATTTTTGTGTGCTGCACGGCTATTACGCGACGGCGCGCGAGCTCACTCAATTTTTCTCACACGATTCGTCTCGCTCATATAAGAACACTTAGAACAAGAGGTATAGTGCGAGAAAATCGAGAGTATGTCGCGGCCGTTTCATTTTAGACGTGCTGTCTTGCCCTATCTCATCGGTTAGTAACAATCTTGCAGTCCGCTTCGCAGAACCGTTTGAATGCGGCAATTTTCGCTTTCTTACTGTTAACTGGCCACACTGAATGAAATTGTAGTTGCAGTTGCTAGGTGTGTACGCTACACCCAATTCTGACTTCGACATGTTGTACTGACAAATTGGGGTTTAATCATATAATGTGGATAGCGCATGACGATGACGGTTGGAACATGCATCCACACTATAGCAATTAGTCAGATTCTAATGAATTGGGGCTGACAAATCACGTAATGTGGATTGCCCATAAATTGACGTGAAGCTGGAAGAATTGTCAATAGACAATTGCCATTATAAAAAAAAAGAGTACCTATACCATGGTGATATCCGAACGTGCCTGTCAAGAAGGTAACTTGAAGGTACTTACTGAAGACTAGGCAGTATGGCCCATGGTCTTAGCCTGTCCGAATGGACGAATTTAAAAAAAAAAAAAAAAAAAAGTAACTTGAAGGAAAGCTATGAAATGACATTTATAAATACACACGACTTCCGGCCGAGCGTCAATCGCGTATACCCGCGTTCTTGATCTCTGTTGATAATAATTATTATTTGTAGTTCAGATCGGGGTTTTTATGTGGTGTTGGTTGTAAGAAGGTGGTAAGTTTTGTTTTGTGTTCGTCCTGTAATACTTTGTTGGTCTGGTATAATTAATCCGTAGTGTGGTCACGTTTAAAAATTTGTGCGGGTAGTTTCTACCATGGGGGATAACTCCCCCGGGGACCCGGGGGGGTCGAACGATGTTTATCTTTCGGCGCCTCCCTCCCCAGCGGCTTATGTTACGTTGTCTGACGTTGATGACGCTAGAAAGCGTAAGGATTCGATGTGTGACAAACAAAACAAAAGGAAGAAGGGTAGTCATAGAAGGCGTAAAAATAAATCACAGCGTTCCCGCTCGGGTTCCCGATCCCGGTCATGTCAGTCCGACTCGGACGGGTCACGATCGGACAGGGAAGCTGTAAAAGGTCCATTTAAATACTCAGCCAAGGACGTAAATATGTTAGACTCACAGGAGTCAGTGCTTCCACTGGGTCAAAATGTCAATACGCAAAACTCAGGATTAGAAATTAACACTCCCGCTTTGCAGGCTTCTCCAGCTGTGTTACAGTCGCAGGAATCAATGCTACAACTGGGTCAAAACTCAGTCACTCCACATTTAATATCTCAAGTTGATACACCCCCCACCCAATTGCAAGCTTCCCAACCGTCTTCACAATCGTCGAGCATACCAGCAACTACCTCGCTTAGTATTTCTGATAGACAGTTGTATCAACGTAATGACCCAGGCCCATTTACGGTTCATGTGCAGTATGACAGTTTGTCACTAGGCGCTACGCTACACCCGGTAACCTTTGGTCAATTCCTCCATAGCCACCATAGAGAGTTTCCTAATGTCATCGATGGATCAGTAAAAGGTTTAGGACGAAATAGGGTTACGGTCAGTTTTCACACCGCCCAAGATGCTAACGATTTTCTTCTCTCTAATACACTGCGATGTAAAAAATACAAAGGTTTTATCCCCTCATCTAACCTAACAAAGGTAGGTACCATAAAGGGCGTCCCGACCGAGTGGACCCCGGAGGACATCTTGAACTTTGTACAGGTACCTGTAGGGTGTGGTAAAATTTTGAAATCAAGGCGACTGAATTTTAAAAAGACTAACAAACATGACGGCACTTATACATGGGTACCATCCGAAACGGTAGTACTCACTTTTGATGGACAAGTTCTACCATCCAGGGTTTTTGCCTGTTTTAATTCTTTTCAAGTGGAGTTATACACGTACCCTACCATACAATGTTATCAGTGTTGTAGATTCGGTCACACCAAAAATAAATGTCGTTCACTCCCACGGTGTTTCCGTTGTGGTGGTAATCACTCAGGTGACATTTGTGAAGAGCAGAGCGATGTTAGCAAATGTATAAACTGTAAGGGAGCAATAGGCCACTATGCGACAAGCAAGTCTTGTCCCGAGTACACACGTCAATGTAACATTAAAAAAACGATGGCGGCAAGCAGTTTATCTTACGCCGAGGCAAACAAAGCTCATCCAACATTAGGTAAATCCTATGCTAACGCCGTAACGTCCCCGTCAACAACCACGACTTCCTATAAAAAAACGATCTTTACAAAACACCGTTCTCCCCCACCTCCTCGCCAGGGCTATGACAGAGCTGCCCATATGGCCATTGTTAATGAAGACCTGCTGCCGTCGGCTAACGGTACGGCGCTGAATAACCCTCACGCTCCTTCGCAAATAGATAATCTTATTGCCCTACTCACTCAGTTACTTTCGGCCATATCTAAAGTGAACTGGTCCTCATCTCACAATCTGATGTCCCACGTTGCCCCCTTGCTTTCCTCTATTATTTCTTCATTCTCCCATGGATCAAGTGGTCCTTCAATGGAACGTCCGGAGTATCGTTAGCAAAAAACATGACTTAATTTACTTATTAAATAAATATCAACCTATTCTCTTTGCACTGTCGGAAATTTGGCTTAAGCCAGAATCCATTTTCCGCGTCCCTGGATTTGTTGCTGTCCGCGACGACCGTTCCGACGGTTACGCTGGCAGTGCAATACTTATAAAAGATAACCTTTCGTTTAACATCTTACCAATCACTCCCATAGATGGGCTACATGTAGTCGCCATACAAATAAAACAATTTACGTTTGTATCCGTATATATCCCTCACCCTTCAAAGTCTATCCTTTGCGGTCTTTTATCAATATTAAAATCCCTCCCTCCTCCCTTGCTAGTCTTGGGAGATTTTAATTGTCATCACCAGGTATGGGGCAGTGGTAAATCTGATAATTTCGGGAAACAGTTACTGGAAATAATAGACAACTGTAACTTGTGTATTTTAAACACTGGTACTGCCACCAGACGGACACGCCCCACCGAAAATATTAGTGCAGTGGACCTATCATTGTGTTCCCCTGAATTAGCCTCTCAGTTAACTTGGGACGTTCTAGCTTCGTCATTCGGAAGCGATCACTTTCCAATCTTGATAGATTTTCCGCTTTTGTCAAGTAAAAAACGAACTCCCAATGTCCCCCTGCTCAAATTCAATCTCTTCAACGCGAATTGGGAGGAATTTAAGGAGAAACTGGACAATTTTACATCACTGTTAATACCTATTTCAGATGAAAATATTGAGCGCTGCGTTTGTTCATTTACAGACGCGGTATATAAATGTGCGGAAGCGGTGTTCCCAATTAAGAATTCAGTATCTGGCAAAATCCCTTCCCCGCCGTGGTGGGACCCTCAATGCACCAATGCGATTAGGGAACGGAAGAAGGCTGAAACGGAATACCGTTTCAATCTAAATCAGTACAATTACACTATTTTGAAGAGGGTGATGGCTGAAACGAAGCTTTTTCTCCACTCTAAAAAGCAGGAAGGGTGGAAATCGTTTTGCTTGTCAATTTCCCCGTCCACTCCAACCCGTTTCGTGTGGGGCAGTATCCGAAAATTTAGGGGCTCCTAAAAATCGACACCGCACCCCCATCCATCATCGATGGAATGGGCTGACTCGTTCATGGATACTCTTGCTCCTCAATATGTCCCTAATCTAATAGAAATAAACTTAGATTACTGTTCCGACTCCACGGACCCGCTAGATTCTCCCTTCTCCATGGTAGAGCTAAAGAATATATTAGGCTCTGTTCGGGATTCTGCCCCAGGATCTGATGGTATCCCCTACTCTTTTATCTGCAATTGTAACGACCATTTCCTACAATACTACTTAGATCTGATAAATTATTTCTTTATCTCAGGCTTTTTGCCTGTATCATGGCGAGCACAATTGATTATACCTATACTCAAATCTAACAAACCCCCCCTTGATCCTCAATCATATCGACCTATCGCTCTTTCCTCGGTTTTGTTAAAGATTATGGAGCATCTTATTAAAAATCGGGTACAATGGTTCGTAGAAAGTAACAATTTACTAGCAAAATCCCAGTTCGGGTTTAGGAAGGGTAAAAGTACTTCCGACAGCCTCGGAATATTTACCACAGATATCCGAATTGCTTTTTCTCGAAACGAATCTGTGGTCGCTGCATTTCTCGATATAACAGCCGCTTATGACAATGTCCAGCTTCCCACTCTCAGGAAAAAGCTTCAAGAGCTGAGAGTACCGGTGAGGCTGAGCAATTTCATAATGCGAATATTGACTGAGCGAATTATTACTTTTAGGGGAAATGAAAGTGCTATTGTTCCATCTAGATGTATCTGGAAAGGCCTACCGCAAGGGTCGGTGCTGAGCCCTTTATTATTTAATATTTATACTTATAATCTAGAACGGGCTGTCGATCATGCGAGTATCCTTCAATACGCGGACGATATTCTGATTTATTCTGGCAATTCTGCGATTAGTAAAGCTGGCGAAATGGTGTCGAGATCTTTAGATAATCTTAATCTATGGTTAGAAGAACACGGTCTAGAGCTGTCTCCTATAAAGAGTAATATTGTTGTCTTTTCCAGGAAACGGTCTATACCAGCTGTTTCAGTCTCGGTTAACGGTAACTCTATACCAACAAAAACGCAGTTTAAATTTTTAGGTCTAGTCCTGGACTCCAAACTCACCGGATTGTCACACTGTGAATATATTGCATCGAAGTGCGAAAGAAATTTAAACATTCTTAGATGCTTGGCGGGGGTATGATGGGGAGCACACCCGTTTTCCCTTAAACTTCTATACAATGCGGTCATTAGAAGTGTGTTAGACTACGGAACGTTCCTATTAGAGCCAGCTAGTAGGGCTGGTATGCGCAGTCTTGACCTCATCCAGTCCAAAGCTCTGCGTATTATAGCAGGAGCAATGAAATCAAGCCCCATCAATGCACTTCAGGTCGAGTGTCTGGAACCGCCCCTCGATATCCGAAGACAGTACTTATCTGACCGTTTTATGTTCCGTTCATTCCAGTTTACAACCCACCCTATTTATCTTAAAATAAAGTTGTTAGAAGAATTCTTCCGTAACTCAAGCTTCTGGTCGAATAAATCCCCCCTTCCTCATCAACAGTTATCGCAGGTTTAAACTTATCAAGGACCCTACTCACCATTCATTATCTCTGCCTATGTACGAATATACTTACGAAATTGTTACTCTTCGTCCTCGGGTAATCCTTGATTTCAACATTGTGAAAGGTGATCCACTTGCCAATGACCACTCGCTATACCAGCTAGGAAGCGCATGGAACGGGTGGCATACGCTGTACTCAGATGCCTCCAAGTTGTCCCCTCAGGGTTGCGTTGGAATCGGAACTTACCACATGCAGTGGGATATTGTGCAGAAGGTTAAGTGCCCCCCGGAGTCTTCAGTGTTCACTGGGGAATGTTTTGGAATTTTAAAGTGTTTGGAGTACATTTTGTTGGCCAAACTAGGGCGTTCCATTGTGTTTTCAGATTCCCGAAGTGCACTGGAATCATTATTGTCAAATCCTTTTTCCTGTAAACTGCACAACCCTTTGGTTTTCCAAATCAAAAATGCCATTGCCCAATGCAACATGAAAGGCTACGAGGTGGTTTTGATTTGGATTCCCAGCCATTCGGGTATTACGGGGAACGAGAAAGTTGATGAAATTGCTAAGGAGGCAGTTGTCTGTGGCGACAAATACTGTTTCAAAAACTATTGTCACGATCTCTTGTCTCTTCCTAAGACCTATTTGCGTAAAACATGGAACTCTAGGTGGCAGTCCTCAAGCAAAACTAAAGGATATAAATTCGCTATAATACAGCCTGATATCCCTCGTAAAACTTGGTTTTCTAAAATAGGTCTTAGTAAAATGGCAACCTCCTCAATAATCCGCATGCGACTTGGACACTGTAGCTCCCCTGTCCACCTAGCGAAACTCAGAATCCGAGACAGCTCGATTTGTGAATGTGGATTGGAGGAGGGAGACCTTAATCATATTTTCTTGTCATGCCCGCTCTATAATCACTCTCATCTTTATCGTGGATTGATATCCCGAAAAATTCCATTGCCCACTCAAATGTCTACCCTTCTGTCATCGCTCGATGCCGCTATATACAGATTTCTAGCAATTTTTTTAATCGTCAATAAAATCAAAATTTAGTTTATTATTTAACCTTTATGTAGTTTCGTAATTGTAACAGAATAATCCTAATCTTTTTGCACTAATACTAACATACTAATCTAGTTTTTGGATTTTAGCTCTGGTCTGACTTTTTATCAAATATATTTTTAAGTAATCCGCCATCTTTATTTTTTTTTTTTCAAATTGACGTGAAGCTGGCAAAAATGTCAAATGACGATTGCCATTTAAAAAAAAAAAAAAAAATACACACGGAAAGAACCACATGGTCTGCCGCCGTACAGTGTTTTATGTCTAATTCGGACTAGGAAATTTGTTTCAGTTCTATCATTATCGTTCTAGTGAACGTGATTAATACGAAAGCGGCCAGAGCCAGCAATTTAACAATGGGAAAAGTGAAAAGATTAAAGCCGTCACAAGTTGCAAAGAATATCGCCCTTGCGGATCAAATCGAGGCAGTGACTTCAGTTAAAAGTAAAGGCAGGACTAAAGAAAGAAACCGACACGATGATGACGAAGATGTAAGTAGACTGTCACGTAGCTGTTATAATAAATTCTATAAACCTGAAAGTTACTATTTATTGCATTATATTGTAACATTATACGTACCCTTTGAATACCTACTAAGAAACTACCCGCGCAGGCGTCACCACTTATAGACTGTGCGGATGTGTGCACTAGACTATTTCCTTAACAATGGCATTAAACCATACCTGTTTTTAAATTCCATTAATTAGCTGCTATTGTTCAACACCATTTTCTGGGTATTCTTGCCCCCTCCCAATAATGGTCGTATTTTCACATCTTCCTTCATTCTTTCCCTAATGATCAGACAGGCCCCATGTAAGTTGGCTTTAGTTCAAACATTTGCTCTATAAGTACCTGTACAAGTCTATCGGAAACCATAGCCTTAGGCACCCCTAGCACTTATGAAAGTATTAAACATTTATATATATTTATTTACTAATATTAATACACATCGGTAACTGGTGGCACTTAGGTAGCACTTGACAGTTTCTAACAGACTAGTGATGTGACAATGTTCTTCCTATACCATTCAAGAAATAGAAACCACTAAAAACAGGAATTTTAATTATTTAATATATGACATTTAGATAAACATTTAATATTTGTTCTAGATTTTCACAAGTCCGCCTACGTCTTCTACTTGAGAAAATTCACTTTTTGTAAGAAAATGATCTAAACATTGCAATGGATGCATTTTACCTGATGACCTTGCGGTAGAAGTTCTGAATGCTTTCTAAAGATTTCCTCCATTATTGAAAATATCTTGCGACTCATAATAATTATTAAAAGGAAATGAATGACAATATCAGTGACATTGATGTTTTTAAACTAGTAATCAAACCTACTTCGTCATATGTTAAGACCATTTAAGTAATATTACTTTATTATTTTATCTTATCTGAAAAGACACAGAAAATGTGTCTCATCACTAATCTTTTAAGTGCTACCTAAATGCCAAGAGTTACCAATGTGTATGTAATATATTTATATAATATTTTTTTCTTACTGCATAAGTCCACCTTTTTTACGATAAGTTGTTCTTTTGTGCAATAAAGATTAAATAAATATATATTTTCTTTTTGGTATATTTCTGTACTTTACGTAAAATTAGGAGTAGTAATTAGTTAGTCTTCTGATATTAGTAGATTATGATGCACTGCACTCACCTTAGCAAGTTTCTATTTGGAGGTATGGTTTCTTTTTGGTTGACTGGTAGAGAAATCGTTATGGCATTCGGTCAACCCATTGTACTTATTAGATCTATGCAATAAATTTAATTAAAATATTTTTTAAGACCCTAAAATAAAATGATTAATATGTTTTGCAGTTTGTCAATCCAGAGCTTTCTAAGAAGATCTTAGAAGTAGCTAGAAGGCAACAGGCGGAATTAGATATCAGTGAAGGTGGACCCTCCATTACCCAGCAAACTCAGATCCCAACCAAACTTAAAGGTACATGTTCCTACTTTCCTATAACTACAATCATAATTTTGTAGTCACAACATTTATGGTATAATACATTAATTTCTAATAATAAAATTTGTATGGTTAACCATCACTTGCAGATGCAGACTCTGATGACGATACAGACTCGGATCAGGATGATTTAGAACCAGACACATATTATGATAACATTGTTATCAATGAAAAAGATGAGGAGGCTCTTAGAAGATTCATGTCAGACCAACCAGCAAGAACTCGGACACTGGCTGATATCATCAAGGACAAGATCACAGACAAGCACACTGAACTCCAAACACAGTTTTCCGATGCAGATACATTGAAGCTGCAAAACATAGATCCAAGGTTTGTATTTATGCAAAGGAATATCATTGAAATGAATTTTCTATTTTATTTTAATTATATACCATATTTTAAGGCTTGTGATTACAAATATATATATATATCAGGAACTAGTTTCTTAGTATTTAAATATGATTGATGTGTTGATTAATTTATTTTCAGGATCAAGACTATGTATGAGGGTGTAAGAGATGTTCTCAAAAAATATCGTTCGGGGAAATTGCCCAAGGCTTTCAAAATGGTACCACATCTTCAAAATTGGGAACAGATACTGTATCTAACCGAACCAACTACTTGGTCTGCTGCTGCAATGTACCAGGTAAATTGTAAGCAGTGTAAATTGAATATTGCTGTAAATAGAGATATATAATCAGTGGATCTTTTCTTTTTTAGGCCACTAGAATATTCGCATCTAACCTGAAGGAGAAAATGGCTCAACGTTTTTACAACTTGGTGCTACTCCCGCGCGTCCGCGACGACCTGCAGGAGTACAAGCGTTTGAACTTCCACCTTTACCAAGCTCTTCGCAAATCACTCTTCAAGCCAGGTGCTTTCATGAAAGGCATTTTGCTTCCTCTTCTGGAGGTAAATGAAGTAGCTTTTTTATTGAACAGATATATAGTGCCTGGCACAAATCAATGGTTAAATTCCTTGTGAAGGTTTACACTGAATGTGGAATCCCACCTTCTCTCTGAATTACTCGCAAGTTTTAAATTCCTTACATCTCATCAGTACATAGTATAAAACGAAGTCGCTCTATCCCGTTGTCTGTCCCTATGTATGGTTAGATCTTTAAAACTATACAACGGATTTTAATGCGTTTTTTTTAAATAAATAGTGTGATTCAAGGGAGGAGGAAGGAGGATCAGGAGGTTTTATAATTATGTATAATATAGTTAGTACCCCTGTGAAGCCAGGGTGGGTTGCTAGTTTAGTATAAAATGGAAATAATTAGTATTAAGTTTGTTTAAAATATTAATAAAAACCATTGTAATCCACTTTAGGCTGGTGACTGCACATTACGTGAGGCAATTATTGTGGGCTCTGTGCTGGCACGGAACTCGGTGCCTGTCCTTCACTCCAGCGCTGCGCTGCTGAAGATTGCTGAAATGGATTACACTGGAGCTAATTCCATTTTTGTACGCATTTTGTTTGACAAGAAATATGCCCTCCCCTACAGAGTGGTAGATGCTGTCGTCTTTCATTTTCTCAGGTAAGCACTGTCTTTTTGATAGCCATCCATTGCTGTAATTTTTCTTTTAATGAAGAACTGTGTTCATAAGCAAGACAATGTCTTTCATGGCTGTGTAAGTTTATAAGAAGACACTTTTACAATAATAATAATAATACATGCCTATTCTACACCACAACAGACAACCCTCGACTAAGTTTACTTTTCTGAATGCCTTAGGTTATAAAGCAGTTTGATATGCTTTTTCTAAATGTTTGTACCACTATACTTGTTTGTTGTGGCTGAATAAAGTTATTATCTATCTATCTATTATTAACAGCGCAATAATGGCATTAGCACCTACGTCAATAAGGTTCCTTTACTGAGAACAAGTCAGGTTTAGAAACATCCTTTTTCATGATATAATTTATGGCACATTTATTAGATCAATCTACTATGTTAACCAAACTTCAAGTCTTTCACATCAATTAAAATAAAATTATATGTATAGTAGCCTGAAGTGTTGAATACTGTTGTGTTTCAGGTTCCAGAGGGATCACCGCATGTTGCCTGTCTTGTGGCACCAGGCCTTGCTGACCTTTGTCCAACGCTACAAGACTGATATTTCCACAGAACAGAGAGATGCACTCTTAGAATTACTGAGAAAACACTCTCATCCCAACATTACATCAGAAGTAAGTACCTGTGATGAGATTGCACTAGTATGAATTTAAATTTTATTTCATATGTGAAATTGTGAATAAAACTTTTATATTATGTCATGCCATCTAGAGTAGAGATGCAACGGATAGTTGTTTGGCCGGATACCGGATACCGGATATTCGGCCTGATCACCGGCCGAATATCCGGTATCCGGCCGCCGAATATTCGGCCGGCCAAACGATACCTACATTTTAGTTTGGCGGCGGGCGCGTCGTGCAGGTTTCAACCTGTTACGTATTGTAGGTTCGCGCGGACCGTTTTCTAGTCAACGAACGAGTTTTATTAGGTCAGTGTACGGAACTATTTCGTATGCAGTACACGTGCGCCCGACTATTTTGCTGGATCGATAAGTTTTTTTTTGTGTTTAATGTGTACACATCCGGTATTCGGCCGGATAGTAAAATAATGGCCGGATAGGCGGATACCGGATAGCAACCGGATATCCGTTGCATCTCTAATCTAGAGCATATACAATTTGGGGACCAATTATTTTAACTCAATTACAAGACTTCAGACACAAATCTGTAGTCACTATATAAAAATATTGCAATAAGTACATGCAGCTATGCCAATAGGAGCAAAAATATTGTGGAAGAATACTATGCTTGAGTAGTTTGGTGTAAAGTTCGTTCATTATACTGGGATTGGCAGTAGAATACTTTGATTCTTTTTGATTAGTAGTTCAACTATCTAGATTTTTTTTGTTCCAGATTCGTCGGGAGCTGCAAGCAGCACAATGCAGAGATCTTGAAGTCAATGAGAATGCTGCATCCGTTTCTATGGTAGTTGAATGAATAAAAATATTTATGTTGCACAAATAAAATCTTGACACATGTTTATATGTTTTATTATCAGTAAACTTGTACTTAATTACTAATCTCCATTGGTCTATCTACTTGACTAGTTACGAAATGAACTGGTGGTAACACTGTTTCTTTGCACTCGCATTTTCGTCCAGATATAAAGTCAAACGACCCAACTTTATAGCCACAATTCTCACAATGTAGTTTTCCTTTAGTCCACTGTTCACATTCAACTTTAAGCTTAATCCAGCTGGGTAGCTTATCTTCGATCAAATATATGAAGTTAAGGACATTGTAACTGTTACAGTTCTGGATATTGCAGCCGAAGTCATTTTTTGTTTTTCTTGCATCCTCTAACAAAACATGCCGACATTTTTGACACTTAAGTGAAATGTTCTTCGTTTCAATATGAGAATTCATTATAAGTCAGTGTTCTTCGTTACATAAGCACTGTTGACGCAAGTATAATATCTAAACCATGAATTGTGCCCGATTTTAGGGTATTTCGCGTTATATATTCGAGCAATAGTATGAGGTTACGATATACGCTCGAAATAACTTGACATTGACTCAGGGCTGCCAGCAAATAAATCGCGGCTATACGGTTAAGTATCTGCAATTATACGATTTTTTTTCTCATTATACGTAACCATTCTTTAAATCGTTTTTGCTTTATAATTTCATAAATCGAACATTATGACCTGTACATTGATGCGGTTTCGTTTTTTTGATTACAAGTGAAATGGATTCATGCCGTTTTCTGTGTATCGTATTATACGGAATGATCATGGATACAAGACACTGTCCGATTGTCCATATTTTGTATCCAAATATATGATCTGGCAGCCCTGCATTGACTGACTGACATTTATATAATTCTTAATTTGTCTATCAATTATTGACTTTGGTTCTCATAAGGCCTGCAATACACTGGCGCTTCCTGCCTGCGGTGGCGGACAATAGTAAACTTGTCCGCCGCTGTTTTACTATAGTCCTCCACCGCAGGCCTGGTGGCAGGCCGCCTTAATGGGATATACAGATTACGTGATTTTACCCCAATTTTCAGTACATGTCGAAGTCATAATTGGGTGTGGCGTACAGATGTAACAATCCGACCACTCTCATGGGCCATCCACATTAAGTGATTTGTCAGCCCCAATTCATCAGAATCTGACTAACTATAGTGTGGATGCATGTTCCAACCGTCAAACGAGTTGTACGGACTAATTGCATGAAAATCACAATTTGGACCATGGAATTTGCATGATCTGCCAAGTTTTTTTTTCTCACAAATTTCATACAAATAAATTTATACGATAATTAAAAAATATATGCTAAAGAACATTGTATTAATATTTTACACAGTAATTTTGTATTTTTTTTAAACGGGTGTTTTGCAACTACAATTTCATTCAGTGTGGCAAGTTAACAGTAAGAAAGCGCAAATTGCCGCATTCAAACGGTCCTGCGAAGCGGACTGCAAGATTGTTACTAACCGATGAGATAGGGCGAGACAGCACGTCGATCATGAGGTGGCCGTGACATACTCTCGATTTTTGTGTGCTGCACGGCTATTACGCGACGGCGCGCGAGCTCTCAATTTTTCTCACACTATCCGTCTCTCTCTTATTAGGACATGCGAGAGAAATCCAGAGTATGTCGCGGCTGTGTGTTAGACGTGCTGTCTTGATCTATCTCATCGGTTAGGAACAATCTTGCAGTCCGCTTCGCAGGACCGTTTGAATGCGCCAATTTTCGCTTTCCTTCTGTTAACTGGCCACACTGAATGAAATTGTAGTTGCAGTTGTTACGTCTGTACGCTACACCCAATTCTGACTTCCACATGTTGTACTGACAAATTGGGGTAAAATCACTTAATGTGGATGGCCCATCAGTACAACTCGTTTGACAGTGGGATCAGCAGCGCAACATGCCTCCAGACGATAGCAATTAGTGAGCTTCTGATAAATTGGGGCTGACCAATCATGACATGTAAACTCTCCATAAGCCGAGGAAGCTGGAAGGTCATAAGGTGCCGCTACCCGTATGATATTAGCTGACTGAATGCTGTCCGCCGCCTGATTTCTGCCCGTGTGGAAAAGTGCCGAAAAAAGAACAACTTCTACGGTAACGTTTTATGGGATATACAGATTATGTGATTTTACCCCAATTTGTCAGTACAACATGTCGAAGTCATAATTGGGTGTGGCGTACAGATGTAACAATCCGACCACTCTCAGTACAACTCGTTTGACAGTGGGATCAGCAGCGCAACATACGATAGCAATTAGTGAGCTTCTGATAAATTGGAGCTGACAAATCATGACATGTGAACTCTCCCACAGACTAATAAGAATACAGACGCGCAGTATAAAGCAAGACGATGTTTCATATAGTTGTCTCTGTCACTGCTTATGGTCAGCTGATGTGAGTTAGAATGAGATGAATAGTATATTTTGAGTCTATTGACGACTTGTCTCCAAAAACTGTTAACCACGGTGTTAAATGCTAAACAATCTGTCAAAGTCAAATCAACGTCAAATCTCTTGTGAATCTTGAAGAAAGTTGGTTATTTCAAGAATATTGTGTTGAAAAACTAAATATTTCTGTAATAAGTCAATGATTTAAGTTGTATGAAGTGGCACAATGGCTTGTGCAGTTCCGTACTGCCGAAGTTACGCTAGATTGTTAAAAAAGACTGGAGAAAGAATCGGATTTCATCGGTAAGAATCATTTGGTTATTTTTCAAATATTTCATGTACATTACGCAATATAATGGTCTGGGATTACAGCAGATGCTTGATACTATCGGATAAGTACTTTTTAAATGGATCAAACTTGATATTTTTGGAATTTTTAGTAAAAATACAAATGTCGTAAACATGGGTAGTGTTGTTACCATGTATATATCGATATTTCGTCGACATGAATTATTCATGTAGGCGTTTAGACAAAATATTTTGATGTTACATGTCTTAACTGTTAACTTCAGGTTTCCGTTAAATAATAATCTTCGAAAAAAATGGATTGACGCAGTAGGGCGCAATAATTGGACGCCGAAAAAACACCATAGAATATGTTCGAAACATTTCGAAACTAAATGTTTCGTTATTATTAAAAACATAAAACACTTGCTGCCAGATGCGATACCTACAGTTTTTCAGAGGCCGCTTGAGGTAAGTTGGTATAGTGAGTTTTATTTATTTTAGGACTTAACATTTCTGAGGTCCCTCCAGATGAGTTCGTTTGATTTAAGTTTTGTATATGCAAAGAACTTGTATAAGTACATTTATTTTCTTTATATTGTGATGTGTGGGTTTAGTCACACACATATCCCTCAGCCTGAAGGGCTATCGAGGGTTTCCTAGTTAACTCAGACGGTAAGGAGCCTAGCAGGAGCAAGGGTAAATAAGAATAGCGGTCGGGTTAATAGTTGGGTGAGGAACCATCTCGTTAGTTATATTCTTATTTATTATAATTTACTGTACTACTACACATATCATAAATAAAATTTGTAAGTAAAACCATACGAAAGTATGCAATCCAACAAGACCGCACTATAAAATCAGTACAAATCATGTCAAAACATTTTCATAACGTTTTTGACTGAATTCTGTTGAATCGTTCGGGCAATATTTTTATACTTCAAATCAATACTTCACGAAGCCATTTGAACATTTCCATTCCAAATTACCGTATGAACTGCTTTCCGAAAGCAAATGCACGATTTAAAAGTACCCAAATCGTTTTTAAACAAGATTTGAAGATTTACCTGATTTTTCCAAGATACCATCGTCAGATCCTGACCTAAAAACCATTGGACCACCTAGGACCACCTTTTCTAACAAAAACCATCCTAATCGGTCCAGGGGTCTAAGAGTAATCGAGGAACATACATAAAAAAATAAAGAGCCCGCGGAATAGATTCGTTTCAGAAGTCGGTTAAAAATAAATGTGTTCCACGAAAGATCCACAAAATAGTGAGGGTTATAAAGTAACTTGTCTGACTACCTATTTATTTGCATAATTGAATTTGTAGCGAATATATTAAAAGTTGAATGCAGTTTATTATATTCGAAGTGGTGTAATGGTTTTTTTTTCTATTTGGTAAGTACCATATTAATTTTTGCATAGTATGGATAGAGATACAATTTACTTACGAGTATCGCATATTACGAATATATTAACAGTAAATATCGATATCGATAACTTGTAACAAAATATCTTTCTGTGCACTAAATCTCGAGCGAGCGAGTGAGCGAATAACATCGTGCGAGCGAGAAAGCGGAGACAATGACGTATGAAGACCCGTCAGATAATATGGATCCATCCCTTTCTTACTCGTCGTTCAGTACGTAAGTGAGAAGAGATCGGATGTATGGAAAACGTTCATTTTATTAGGGCCTATCTGCCTTTCTCTGTAATCTGTGGAACTCTCCATAAGCCGAGGAAGGTCATAAGGTGCCGCTACCCGTATGAAATTAGCTGACTGAATGCTGTCCGCCGCCTGATTTCTGCCCGTGTGGAAAAGTACCGGAAAAAAGAACAACTTCTACGGTAATGTTTTATGGGATATACAGATTATGTGATTTTACCCCAATTTGTCAGTACAACATGTCGGAGTCATAATTGGGTGTGTCGTACAGCACGGCTAACACGCGACGACGCGCGATCTCTCTCGATTTTTCTCGACCATCCGTCTCTTTCTTATTAGAACACTTAGAACAAGAGGTACGGTGCGGGAAAAATCGAGAGTACCTAAGTATGTCGCAGCCTTCTCATGATAGACGTGCTGCAACTACAATTTCATTCAGTACGGCCAGTTAACAGTAAAGCTGGGAACAAATGATCGGCCGCGACTGATAAATGTGCACAGTCGAACGGGATCCAGCGCCAGATTTAAGTCGGACGTCCGACCGCTCAAGGTTACGTCCACGGCTTACCTCCGATAGTTTGCACAATTAAATGTATGTAACGCGTATCATACCCGTATGCAACGCGTATCATACCGGTTTGCAGCGCGTATAATGGCTAGCAGAAACTTATCTTTTAGACAATTAGGTAGCAATAATAGCCATAATCCTGAACAACGAAGAAGAGCAAGAAAACCATAAAAAGGCTCGACGCTACTGGGTTCATGACTCTCTATAGAAAGCGTAAAACGGAGGGAGAAATTTGGACAATGTACAATAAAAAACCGGCCAAGAGCGTGTCGCCATGCACGATATGAGCGTTCCGCGTACAGCGACATCTATCGGCAAAGTAAGTAAATTATTGCGCGCGAGCTTAAAGTATGGAAGATGATTTTTATGAGATAATTATTTATTGCGTGAATCGATTTTCACCGTTTTTACTTTATTTGAAAGCACGTCACTTCATTGTGATTTTGTAGAAATTACAGGTACGATAAACACCTGCTTATACGGTTAAATTACAAACTTAGTTCAGTTTTTTTTTGTTTTTCTACCTATCAATTTAAAAATAATTTTACTAGAAAGTTTTTATAAAGTTCTACTTTTGAGATTTTTAAGGTTCTAAAGTTAGAGAGGAAAGAAGAATATTTTTTTAACTTCTGGAGTGATTATATTGAATCTCCGAAAATATTAACATTATCAAAAAATGATTTCACTAAACCCATATTCATTTTTAAATACCTATCCAACAATATATCACACGTTAGTTGAAATAATAAAAATTACTCCCCACTTTACGTATAGGGGACGTACCCTAATAAAACATTTTTGTCCACTTTTTATTTTACCACTTTGTTGGCGTGATTGATATACATATAAGTACCAAATTTCAGCTTTCTAGTGCTAATGGTTACTGAGATTATCCGCGGACGGACGCACAGACATGGCGAAACTATTAGTAGGGATGCAACGATATGTCTATTACGATACCGATACGAATGACGAATGCATCGTAATAGCGAATACGATAACGAATGCATTACGATTTTTTAATTTACATCTAATAAAACAAGACAATTGAGTAAAATCAACATTTATTTAAATTTTAGACAGTTTACCACCTAAGTGTCATAATTAAAATCAATTCCTTTCAAATTCTTATTGAGAAAACATATAATTTTTAAATTATCAGGTGTTTAAGTCTATTTCATATATCGGTATGGACTAAACCAGCTGTGGAAATAGTTATTTGTGCAACAAGAGAGCAAAATTTGTTTTTGCTGCGAGTGCTAATTTTGAGTCCTGAGGAAGCGAAAGATTCAAAAATTGAATCACGAGCGTAGCGAGTGATTCAAAGTTTGAATCTTGAGCGCAGCGAAGGACTCAAAAGCACGAGATGCAAATACTTTGCTCTCGAGTGACACATACAACTTTTCACCTCAGCAGTGAGAACATATTTATTCACATCAAAAAATATATCATAGTAGGTACCACGTACCTATTCGTCTCAAGATTATTCAGGAAGAAAACTTAATTAGGCGTTATTTACTACTTGTTTTAACTCCTCAGCGCCGGCCGCGCCGTTTAGTCAGTACTAGAAAGGCGAACAAGGCGCGAGAAACCAAAGGATATTTCAGCTAAGTGTACGACTGTCGCGTGACACTAACACATCACTAAAAACTAACCGTGCGATTGTTAAAATTCACAGATTTTACTCATATCTTCGAGATATTTTTGAAATATTTATCATTATCACAAGGGCACACATTTATAGCATATTACGTCTCGCGTGCACACCAAAAACTAGCCGTATTGTTACTGTACTGTACTTGTTAAAATATTGCTTACGTCACGTCACTGACTTCACTATTATTTCCTTGTTAGATAGAGAATTGATTTATCCTAGTAGTTTTTTATATTTAAACCAATATCAATAACGCAAGAATGACGAAGGATATACATAATAAAATCTCAAACAAATTAACAGCGCGCAACTTTTTAAAAGGGGCGGGGCCCCGCGCTTGCGTTCGGAAACTGCATCTGTGGTATACGGTCATAAAATTTAAGATTGTTTAAACTAGAATTATTAATTAGCTAGCATAATAAAATTCATGTTTACCTATTTGTTATGAAAAACGGAGTTTATTCTGAGATCTTTTATTTGAATGTTCTTCAATTTAAAATTCCTTTTGTTTAATTATTTTGGTAATTTAAACTTGTTAATTTGATAGTTTTCAAACGTGTTACTTGTTATCCGCTTTTTGTGGGGGTTTACTTTGAAATTCGATGGTCGAACTATGGATCGACCTATGTCTGCCTTTTTCTTTTTTCGTAAGGGAATGAAAGGGATAGTGCTAATAGAGTTCAAGTATTCTGAACTTGTAATAGACCGCACACGACGAAATGTCAGTGCTCTGCTCCAAAATTAAAAAGCTACTTTGTCTCACGGAGTGTGCAAAATCGCATTTTGCACACTGTTTTCACGCAGCAAAATATGCTTGTTCGAGCTGCTGAGGTGAAAACAATCTTTATGAATCTACAGTAGCAGGTTTGATGGACAAATACTTATGGCCAATTTTTCAAGTTAGGAAATACAGTATTTTCTCTCCAATAATTTGAAATGGAACTAGTTTTAAGAATCATTATTTACATACTTTTTACGATACCGATGATCGTCAAAAATAACGATAACCTGCGGTTTACGATTATCGGCATCGGTATCGTTGCATCCCTTGTTCCTAGTCGACTACGGAACCCTAATAATCAATGAATGTTTCGTCGTGAAAAAAAAATTGAGAGAGAGCTCAAGATATTTTATTTCAAATGGACTCAAAGAGTGCTTGAGAAATATATATAGTTTTAGGTTTGTTATTTCGTCGCATTTTTAGGGTTCCGTAATCAAAAAGGAACCTTTATAGTTTCGGCATGTCCGTTCGTCTGTCTGTCTGTCTGTCCGTCTTCGGCTTAGCTTAGTAACCCTTACAACTAGAAAACTGCAATTCGGCGTGGGTATATAAACCAATCACGCCGACAAACCAGTAGAATAAAATCCTGAAAAAAATTTTTTAGGGTACCTGTAAATTGGTGATTATTATGATGTATATTGATATTAAAATGGGTTGGATAACTTGTTCAAAAATATTATGGGTTTTCTAACCGCTACCGTCTCCTCTAAGTCACATGGTTGAAATAGCTATAGCATAACACTTTCGATAATGACACTTGGACATTGAAGGCCGCAGTATATATATTCAATATTCTCTTTGGCCGCAGTCAGGTAAGTCACCGACGTTTTAGTGCGTTCCCAAAGATTGTTATTAACAAAATGACTTTCTTAATGAGTTAAGCTATAGCAATTTCCTTGTGACTTATAGGAGATGGTAGCTATTTTGTTGAGTTTTATTGTTACTTGCTTAATTTTATCTGGTCGGAGGATTTGCGGTGGGCTTATACAATAGGAAACAGCCCATTGTTCACAAGATAAGCTTTCAAGTGCTAAACGGACAGCTTATATCATTTTCACTATACTATTATGAATATAAACCACTACCATTTTCCAGTAGAAATAGGTTTCAGAGTAAATGAAACAACAGGAATGTCGCATGTGCGTGATCTTTAATTCACTGAACTTTATACTCCACAATAACTTTGCGCTGTTCAATGAAGGCAAAATTTCAGTTAACTAATGTGACTAAGTAATGTGCTTTGTTTAAGATGACTAAGTACATACAAATGTATAGCATGTACGACTTGTATAGGTACTCATTACAATATTTATTTAATGAACAAATGTTCAACAATAATGTTGTATAAAAAGTATAAAGCATGATTTTTGAGATTTATTCGTAATCAAACTATTACAATTATCGTTTCCACTCGGTTGATAAATTAATTCAGAATATTATTTGTTAGGGGGCTACCTAACCGTGAGATGAAGTAGTTGTACAGTAAATCTAGCCTCGACTCAATTACAAAGTACGTTATAAGAAAAGCGTATAATAGCATCGTTGGTGATTCCCTTATACTTAATGAAAATGAAAACCCCTCCGTGTAGGCACTACTTTTGACATCTACATTTAAAGACGCTTACTCGTAGTTATGTGTATGGGAATTAGAGCACACTGAATATTTGTGAATACTACTTTCGGGTTACATGTATATGCCAGACGAGGTGCGGCTGCAGTCCACTCAGCCAGGAAACCTTCAATATTATAATACACCTATATGTTATACCTACTTTATAACTAGTTGCGCTCCGCATTTTATAATGCAACTGAAGACCGCCATAAAGGGGGCCAAACTGAAAATCAGCACTCGTTCAGCTCATGTTGAGATTGGTACCCATTGCCAATACGTCAAATGTATACCTAAGTAGGTAATATATTTTCTTAGACAATAAGTAAAAGTAACATAGGTATGTAATATAATTTTGAGTTTCTTGTTTAAGTTAAGTTAATTAAATTGTAGTTTTCTTGTATTGTATAGTACGTGTTATGTTATTACGTGATGGCAAAAAAATTAATTTGGATTTATATATCCCGGCAGTCTAGTAGTTTTCCATCGGGTTGCCGTTCAGCCACAAAACAATCAATAGCTAATAGTTAACTAGCTACCTATCAACTATCATAAACCCAAGTATGTACCTACTTTTCCTACTAAATACATAAGTAGGTACAGTCGAGGAAATTGAATGTTTAGCACTTTTGGACCTTAACGTCATTCAAATAGAGTTAACATGTGCCAAACATTAATTTTCCTCGACCGCACCTATTCTGTTGTTATTCGGCCAAAAGCGTGCAACCTTCCCAAACCCGTGACGGCTCAATACCTACTGTAAAATGGGGTGAGTAGGGATCGCGAGGAGAGTTGGGTTATGAATGGGGAGAGAAGGGATGAAAAATATGAGATGGGATTTTAAGGCTACTGCTACCTAAATAATGTATTTCAATATAAAATGGTGCTATAGTAATAATCATAATAAAAAAAAACGATTCAACAATCTTCCAAAATCACCTTTGTATGAAATCCCATCTCACCCCAACTACGAGGGACTACGGGGTGAGGTGGGATTTCGTGTTTATCGTTAAAGTTATGTGAAACTCAACAAAATCATAAAAAAGCTAAAATACAAACGTCCGGAACACTTATTATATATACAACATTCAGTTTGCTTATGCATATGTACAAATAAAATGTTATCGAGGTTTGAATGTCAGTTTCGATCCTACTCACCCCGTTTTACGGTATCTCAAAAATTTAATTCTTGAAATGAAGGATATTTCCTGTACCTACTTATAAATAAAGGCGAGGTGGGGTTTATAGATGACTAGCGCCTGTAAACATGCAAATCACGAGTTTCTAATTTCCTCATTCCACTAGTGTATCGTCCGATATGAGTGAAGTGAACTTTATATTGTTTTGTTCACAATTAGGAGCTGGTAACAAGTTCAAATTGAGATGAAAGAGCTAGGTATTAATTTGTTCCGTTTCGGAAAAACATCGGAATATCACCATTCCATAAAATACCTAACCAGCAACTAAATTGGACATCAATTTTATACTTATGAAACATTGTGGTTCTTTGAATCAATTTAAAACATTTCAATACAATACAAGAAAACTACAATTAAATAAGTTAACTAAACAAGGAACTTAAAAGACATAGGTAGGTTACTTTTTACTTATTGTCTAAGAAATTAAATATATTATACATTTGACGTACAGTCAAATACAGTCAAGATCGTCAGCTCACATTACTTTTAAGGTAAAAAGTTATCAGTTCACGTGTAGCGCCAATCCTCCACCATGTCATGATTCTTTACCAGCTTAACTAGCATGATTGCGTTTATATCGGACATAAAGCTTTCATATCGGATATAATGCTTTATAACATAACTAAGTACCCTTCAAATATGTAGGTATATTTGAAGTGTAGGTACTTAGGAAATGATTGCAAGACTCAACATTTAGACCAGGTGTGTGATAGTATTATCACACACCCCAAAACATACCAAGTACGTACCTATTAACTTTCAGTATCACGGGTTTTTAGGAATATGACGAAACGCTACGAGAAAAAGTGCCCGTCAACTCGACTTGGAGTGGCAGTATGTAGTGCCCCAGATTGATCTCCGAAACTGGACAGTTGTTATTTGACGCGAGTGGTTATTTTGAATTCCAAGAAAGCGATGGATTCAAAGGCACGATGCCTACACAGGCAGATCCGCGATACAATTTTTGTGTGCTACTCTGCTGCTATTGTTTCACCTTGATCATACGTAGAGACGAAAATACTAGATGCTATTTAGTTAATTTAAAATTGAAAGGTACTTGACTCGTACCTGGCATATACGAGTACCTGCCCTGAAAGTTGGATTATGTTTTAGCTTACATCATTTAGTAGGTCACTAGCAACACGCAACATGCTACGGTACAACGTTTTTGTAAATAACACAGTTTTACACTTTATTATTGCCAGAACAATAATTAGAGAGATGGAATAAAGAGTCTTCTTATGATAAATAAATATATAAATCGTTATAATATACATTCTGTAAGCGATGACTTAATATAGATAATAAACGATGAAGGCTAGCCGGAGCGAGGAGTGCCCATAACGTGCGCGTACGCTGGCTCCGGCTGAGTCAGACACATCCTCGCAGTAGGGACCATGATCTCCCCGGTCCGCTGACCGAGTTCGACACTTATCCCACTAACCCAGCACATAGTGAACACTGCCCCCATCCTTGTTAGGCATTTTTTTAATAACTCACAGAATGTATACGATTGTGAGCAATATTTAAAACAATATTAAAGTGCGCTTAATTTTCAGCTTAACAATATAAAATTTCGATCACAGACAAAATTACATATTATAATGATGCACGCATTAAATTTGCGCATATTGTTGAAATATAAAAGACCTAACGTATCGTTACAATATATTAATAAGTATAATTGTGAGATCATTCAAAGCTGAAACAACCAGTCCTCGGTGGCTAAAATATTTCAAGGCAACAATTTCCAAATGATTAAGCTAACAACTGCGACTTCAAGGTTAACAGTTTAGTACATTAACTTATTTGTGAGTACTTATAAAATACTTTATAGATATAAATCTAGGTAGGTACCTATAGGTTTTCATGAGAGCGTTAGCTATAACCGCGATTACTACGTAGTAGTAGAGTTCTCCAATATCTATACAGACAACCTTTCAAAAATATCTACACGTGTCTTATGTCAGTAACAATAAAGGCTCTGTATAGATATATTTGAAAGGTATAGATATAGGTATTGGAGAACTCGGCTGTACATATAGATTTACACATTATAATATTAACATTAAATAATTTTCTTAATACAGAGAGATTATCAACATTCGATCACAATCACACCGGATAATGAGCGCCCGTTGTCCCGAGTCGTCAGCGGGCGTGCACGGGCGCGGCGGCCCGCTGCCCAAGCTCGCCCCGTGCTATGTTAACTGGTATATTTATATCTACCTTAAATTTAAGTGGTAACAGATTTAATTCAATTGTGTAATTGCTACTAATGCACATGAATGACTCCTCAAATAAGCACACGTGTTAAGGTTAAGGTATAGGTAGGTAGTAAGTTTCTTCCTAGAATGAGTATTTACATTAAAATCACTATATTGATATCATTGAGTACACAAGAGTGATGCGTGATCGACAACTTTCTAACTAGAGTAAAAATCTATTAGTAGCGGAGCGGTAGTAGAATTAGGTAGTGTATCTAATTGAAACTTCTCTAATTACTATGCTATTTGTTATACAAGGCTGCAAAGTTGTTGTTTGGTGAAAGTGCTTGTATTGAAAGCCGAACTAGCGAAGCAGTGTTTAAGTTTGAACCATGAGCGAAGCGCTACGGCTTCAACGGAATTACGCATCATACGGTACCTACGTACCTAAAAAAATATTCCGTAATAGTCACATGCAATAGTAATAATATCAGTTAAAGTGATTGTAGACAGCTAAGTACCTACACTACCGTAAAATGGTGTGAGTAGGGATCGCGAGGAGAGTTGGGTTATGAGTGGGGAGAGAAGGGATGAAAGGGGGTGAGATGGGATTTTAAGGCTTCTGTTACATAAATAATGTATTCCAATTTAAAATAGTAATATTCATAATAAAAAAAAATCGATCCAACAATCTTCCAAAATCACCATTGTATGAAATCCCATCTCACCCCAACTACGAGGGACTACGGGGTGAGGTGGGATTTCGTGTTTATCGTTAAAGTTATGGATCTACCTAAAATCATAAAAAAAACTAAAATACCAACGTCTTGAACACTTATTATATACAACATTCAGTTTGCATATGTAAAAATAAAATGTTATCGAGCTTTGAATGTCAATTTTGAACCTACTCACCCCGTTTTACGGTACTAGTACTAATTAATGAAATGAATCGACCCAATCTACATTAAGCTACATTAAGTACCAACACTCGACGACGTCTTAAAAAAGCAAACAGGCGGAATTAAACGAAGGACTTTCACAATTTTTAAAGTACCATAAGTTAGGACTATCCTATAGGCTGTATACCCACTGAAAAATTAGTACAGTCGCCCATCAGATACATCAGAGCGGTCAAAGCGCTCACAAGTATCTGAACACTTCTCTATTGTCGAGGCATTATAGGGACTTCAACCCGTAATTTGTAGCAATGTTATTCATAACAGGTGATAGGGTGCACTCTATCAACTTGGCCAGCAGGTATATGGTGCTTACAAATTAGATGCCAATACTTTCAGAGCCATTTTAACTAGATAAATGAAACTAAAATAACTGTCAACGTCTTACGTGCGTGTGTTGTGTCCGGTTATGTAAATAAATCGAAAACGAGTACTAACAAAATAAACATGCTATATGTCATCGATGCAACATCGATGAAAAACAATGACGCTCACTTGACAGAAAGTGATAACCACCATGACAGTTAAATGCACTGGTGATTATGCTTGGGCAGAATTTTAATTTAATTATTTTGTTCGGAATGTGAAAAAAAAACTTGTAAAAGTTTTCTTAATGCCTATTTAATGTAAATTATTTTGTTGTAACTTAACATCTATTAAAGTATTAGCATCTAATTAGGAAGCACCTAGGTACTAGAATTTAATTAGGTCACTGATACTGCGAAGGTATGTATTCCTGAACTAAGCTTGGCTTTTTTCAGTTTGTTAACTATAAGGAGCAGTTATAGGTTACGCGTTAGGTTAGGTGTACGCGGGCTGGGTTTCCGCAACTCGGCATAATTTCGCCTATTTTGCAGAAAATCCACCCTTCACACCAATTTCTTTATACGGATGCACTGTCGAAAAAGTGAAACCTTTCGGATATCTATTTATGCTGCCTTATTACCACAGACTCCAGATGCACACCAGATATAAAGTCCAGAATAGCAATGTCAAAATTAGCTATCCAGCGCAAAAAAAAACCAAAATATCAAAAGAAACGAATATAAAATTTATTAAATAGTACATATGGAGCATAGCATTGTGCGGAAGTGAAACATGGACCTTAACTCAGACAGATACAGAGATATTAAAAGCGTCCGAGACGTGGTGTTGGAGGCGAATGGAGAAAATTAGCTGGAAAGAGAGGGTAACTAATGAAGAGGAGCTGAATGGAGTGACATAAATCAGGCAGTTAATGAGAAACTTAGAAAATGCGTTGATTAAGTATTAGAGAAAAGCCGAACCGCTGTATTTGGGCCGATAATATTTGAGGATTTCCGTCTATTCCTCAAGGATCACCTTTGGCACTTCATTAGTTTCTATTTCAACGGAGTCATATCAGAATCTGTGAATGTAATGTTGAAACAGTGGCAGTGCTGTAGGCTTGTGTAGTACATGTACTAAGAACTAAAAAGACCTAATTCCCGACATTGTACTAGACCGAACTATTCCGCAACGGTTCAGCTCTTTAGTACGTTTAGTTCACCCGGAGCGAGAACCAGAGAGAGATATATAGAAGACCGAGCAGTGACACTGACAGCAAAACGATGCGCTCCGAATGAATGACCGAGCAACCGAACGTATCCGAATGGCTCTCGGTGTGAGCGAGCGACAAGGAACGAAAACTGTGTGAATAGAATTAGTGTACTAGTGAACTAAAAGACCTAAAAGACCGAACTAGTACTAGTTAGGAGCGATCCGCTCAGTGACCGAGCGCGCACAAGCCTACAGTGTTGTACTATTCGATCACTAGGGTTTACAACGCCAGTGGTGCCATTTTTAACCGACTTCAAAAAAAAGGAGGAGGTTCTCAATTCGGCTGTATTTTTTTTTATTATTATTATTATTTTCAATGTTTGTTACCTCAGAACTCCGTCATTGATAAGCCGATTCGAAAAAAAATTTTTTGTTCGTATGTATATACTTCCTGGTGGGTCCCATTTTTTTCAAAATTCAGTTAAATGATGGGATCCATGACGAATTGAGGGGACTCCTCAATTTTATAAGGCACGCGTGTAGTGATTTTGGTATTTTCTGTTATAACTCGTGTATTTACATCCGAAATCATAAATTTGGTGGCGAGGAATTGATGATGAAGACCGCAGATGACTTATCGAATTCCTCAATTATGTACTTAAAAGTGCAAAAGGACGTCACAGGTTCTGATAAGATTCCGTTGAAATAGGAACTAATGAAGTGCCATTGGTGATGATCTTGGGGAATCGATGGAAGTCCTCAAATATTATCGGCCCACATACAGCGATTCGGTTTTTTTCTATCAGAAATCAGTTCATGTGGTAAACAGTAAAAAAAAATAGGAAATGTTACGTGGCTTGGCGGAGTACTAAATTGAAGTCGGTTAAAACTTTGTTTTTAAAGTAAATTATGGTCTACGTGGTTAACGTCAAGTGCAACGCGAGTGAACGAAACAGAACTAGGTAATCATGAAACAATTAATCATTGAAGCTGGAAAAACTGAACACTGACAAAAACTTTAACTGTAATGTCTATAATTTATAACTCAGTCTTACTGTGATTAGGATTTTGATTTGAGAAACAAGTATACAATGGTAATTTAAAGAACGTGGAAAAATAGAATATTTTACTCACGATGCCTTGTCACTTTTGATTTGGAAATGATGTTGATGACTTCATAAAAAAAGGATTCAATTGAGAGTATGATTTACACGCGGCGGGAATTGAGAAGCTTACGAAGGAACCTTTAATATCTACCTATACATTACCTAATTTTAACAAACAAAGCAGTAGCTTAGCTGTATTCGTTTGTTATATTTTGGTGAAAATCAAGCAATGGTAATTAGGTATTGAAACTTTAACGCATTATACATTATGAACGCCCTTGTAAAATGTACCTATACGACTGTATGTATAACTGTGATAGTACCTACCCGAAGACGTAGTATAGCCGCGTTTATCAATCGATAAAGTTAGGATAATGCATTTGTCTCTTCCGACAACAAGTGGCAGAAAAAGACATCGTCTCATCTTCATCATTCGATGGACACCTCGATCTGCAGAAACACTTTAATTCACTAAGGTCAATGAGCCAATTTACAGAACCACAAAACATTTAGTCCCTAATTGTTAACCTAAACATTATGCAAACGTTAAGATCAATTTGCAACCGTTCCATGCTATTTCCTTAATAATAATAATAATAAATCAGCCTATATCCGTCCCACTGCTGGGCACAGGCTATTTCCTTATCAATCATAAATTCATATTGAAGATATGTTTTAACCTAGCGGGTGGGACTCTGGCTTGAGTCTGCAAGGACATAATTGCAAAATAAGGTAGGATAATTAGATTGATTAGACGCATAAGATGCATTGAAATGATTAGGTACTCGTTTTTCCATCTAGAGATCGACCCCAAGATAAATTAGTACAGTCCTTACAAAATAGTTATCTACGATGCGATGAATTTGTTTGCCTACCACAGTTTTCGAACATTTTAATTATTTACAAGCAATAAGTTTAAACACGTGTCATCTTAGCAGTACGAGATCTAGTTCGCAAAAATCTACATCCCATTCGTTTTGTGTTTCTTGATGATACAGTTACAAGCCGAGAAATTGCTGTGTATTAAATCATCTAAATACTACACTAATATGTGGTATATATGATTGCAGATATAATTAAAAATTAAAACAATAGTTAAAGATGGGCAGAACTTGACTTGTTCCCATATTACACCCATGAAACATAGAAATGAAAGATGTTTATATAAATAAATTATAATTTTTCTAGATATTGTGATCTTGCTCAGTAAGTCCAAGTTTCTCGACCTGCTGCCATGCATTTTATCATGTTGTCATGAGACGTAGGTTCACCAATGTTTCTGGTTGATGATAGCATCAAATCTAGGCACTGTTTTTGTTATTGATACCTACACCGCGGACGTCGATATCACTTAAAAAAGTTTTAGTCGATAACAATGGTAAGAACAAAGATTTAAATATACTTAGTAAATATAGCATAGTTCATTACTTCTAGATGATTCCTACATTTAAATATTAGGTAGGTACAGATTTTAAACAAGATTGTTTATTCAGTGTAATTTCTTAAAGTATGATGGATTTATTATTGCTTACATGACATATTGGCGATTCCTTAATGTACCCGTAACTAGGTTAAATATAAATTACAACATAAGTGCTTTGTTTAAATTTCGTCGTATCCTTACGTTTGAGTTATGTGCCAGAGCCACCTACCTCAAGCTATCAACAAACTGTTGATACGTTATGGTTTTTTAGAACCGATTGAGATCAAAGAGGTGGGTTCAATAATAATTATCATAGAAACCTCGGGATGCACGGAGACGGGGTTTTAAGATGAAACATTTAAAATTATATAGTTCATAGGTGTAAAATAGATTCATGTAATATTGCAGCATCTTTGAAGACATCTTTGGTAAATTCAAGTATACATTATATGCGAAATGAAGAATTTCATTTGCACGTAAGTACCTACTACCATAGATAAGTAGACTTTACCTAGCTATATGTAAAGGCAAGAAGCAAGGACGGGTAGAAAGCGTTTATAGTTCCTCGCTTCCGGAAAAGTTCACGGTATTTACGTAATCTCTCAGTCTTATTAGCCTCATTCTGATCAGCTGAGATCTAAAATTATTATATGTATGAGTAAAATTATTATCTAACCTTAATATATTTTGAAATTTTTCAATTTCTTGCCGGTAATTTAATTAGCCTCGTAAATGGTCAACATGCCGACGGATAATACTGCCCAATATTATTTCGTTTTCAATTTATTTCGTTATGTTATGCGTAAGTACTTAATTTTATTGTGTATAAAGAGCTTTGTGTTAAAAGCCATTTAGAAACCAACGAAACAGAAAGCACTCCGTAGGTATTAGATAAGTACCTACTGTCATATTCCCACTCGTCGCCATCCAACACTTCAGTTACATCACAAAACGAAGGAACTCCTCAATTAGCTCCACTTCCCGATACAGCGTTAATCGGGCATTGTCACTTTAAGTAGGTATGTTTTTGTTTTAATGTACTATCCGTCTTTCAGATATCGTATAGTTTATTACAAATGGACTTGGTACGAGTGTAAATCCACCCGCTCGCGTATTTGCGAGGACGTCTTTATTTAGTTGTAATGGAAGTACAAAATTGGTCCATGGTGGCCGGAACGGCTTCACAGGAAGCCGCGGGCGTCATCATGGCGTGCGCGCAAGATGCGCCTACAGAAGTGGAAGCGGGCGCGGGGCGGCGCGGGCGCGTCCGCGCCGGGCGGGCCTGCCAGCGAGCCGCACGACGCGGACTCGGCGAGCGAGCGCGTCTCGCCTGCCGCCCACTACCTGTAGAAGGAGTGCGAGTGCGGGGGCGGGGGCAGCACGGGCGGCACGGGCGCGTGCGGCTCCGACGCCGACCGCTGCACCGCCGGCGTGCGCTCGCGCTCGGCCCGCGTTCCGCGCTCGCCGCGACCACACCGGAGGCTGCTTTTCTCGCGGTCGCCGTTCCAATTCCAATCCCATTGGTTCTGTTTAGAAAAAGTAAAAGCAGTCAATCTATGCATCTTACCTAAATTGTGCCTACAATAGTACATTGTTTAACGAGGGGCGTAAGTGGAATCTTGCGAACAAGAGTCTATCAGAAGCCCGACGCCGAAGGCGGAGGACTTTTGATGAATCGAGTTTGCAATATTCTTACGCCCGTGTTATTATACACAATGCTTTTCATCACATTTGCGAGGAAATAAATACATTTTAGATGAAATTAATAAAAATCGTAATAAAAACTGCAACATGTCAGTCGCCCATTTTGTTGAATTTGACGTGAGGCGCGTATGGCAAAGAACCTTCGGTATACAGCCACGATTTGAAAATACTTAAAAACATTATACGAGCAAGTGTGATGAAAAATACATTCGTAATAAATACTAAACATTAAATTGCAGTCAAATTTAATATAAAGATATGTTTTATACAAATTAAAAGTTAGTTGTAGCAAACTTTTGAAGATATGAAATACACCTTGGCTAATTGGAAACATCCTCAGTCCGAAGTGAAGTATGAGTGGGTTCTATATTTTAAAACTAAACTTAACAGCCCGTGGGAGGTAAAATGGCTAAAACTGCTCTGTACGCTCGCAAGTAATAACGCCATTGACGAGTAAGTGTGATGAAATAGTACATTACTGCAGCCGCCGGGAAAAAAGGGCTTGCCGGGTGAGTAGGTATAGACGCCCAACAAGCAAAATTATCCTGGAACGCGTACAGTATAAGGCTATTTGGACTTTTAAAACTCCGATTATAGCATCGATATATGCTACAGCGCTTTTAACAGCATATTTAAATGCGATTTGAACTTAAGCCCATTTGCTACTATAACTTCACCTTGTAACTGTTTACAAGAACATATTTCTTGACTATTATAAGCGTATTTCATCTAATAAAAGCATACACCAAGAGTGATTGCACTTAGGCGTAATCACTCCGGTAACGTAGACTTATAATAGTTTATAAGAGAACATCTGCGGGCCGTTATAATCTTATGACTCCTATAAGAGCCTATCACAGGAGTATATACAATGAGGAGTAATCAATCCGGTTACTTAGACTTGTAACCGCTTATAAGACAACATCTGCGGGCCGTTATAATCTTATGACTCCTATAAGAGTCAATACCAGGAGTGTATACACTGAGGAGTAATCACTCCGGTTACTCGGACTTATAAGCGCTTATAAGACAACATCTGCGGGCCGTTATAATCTTATAACTCCTATAAGAGCCAATACCAGGAGTGTATACACTGAGGAGTAATCACTCCGGTTACTTGAACTTATAAGCGCTTATAAGACAACATCTGCGGGCCGTTATAATCTTATGACTCCTATAAGAGCCGATACCAGGAGTGTATACACTGAGGAGTAATAACTCCGGTTACTTGGACTTATAAGCGCTTATAAGACAACATCTGCGGGCCGTTATAATCTTATGACTTCTATAAGAGCCAATACCAGGAGTATATACACTGAGGAGTAATCACTCCGGTTACTCGGACTTATAAGCGCTTATAAGACAACATCGGTGGGCCGTTATAATCTTATGACTCCTATAAGAGCCAATACCAGGAGTGTATACACTGAGGAGTAATCACTCCGGTTACTTAGACTTGTAACTAGGGAATGCAATAACCGGTCAAATTCCATAACCGGTTTCGGTTACGGTTATGACCGACAAATAACCGGTTTCGGTTATAACCGGTTATTTATCATTTCTGAATAAAACGGGTAAATATCACTAAATAACGGTATAAACTAGGTATCGGGCATAGCAAATGAAACAAAAGCTTAATTTTGACTTGGTTTATCAATTTTAAAGAGATTTATGATAATATTATTTAAAATTTAACAATCAACATTAGTAAAGTAACCATATAATATAATATAATATTAATAGTTCAAATCAACATGTTTCATATATCAACACGATTTTTTAATCGTATTGGCAGATTTAGGCAACGTGTGTCCACTTTTTTTAAAGAGGCGCACAAGATCCACTGAATTAACAAACACTCTAAACGTTAACCCGTCCAGTGTAATCATCCGTGTGACTGTCAACTCCATCGATTGTTCACTTTTATAATAGTCGGTCATTTTCCTTGTCTTTGGAACAGGTTCCTCTGATACGGATTCTTTTTGTGTAACTTTGTTCGTTGACGTCGAAGGCATAGAAGCCACCGCAACAGGAATGTTCGTGGTAGCAGTCGCGCCTGCAGCACCAGTACCAGTATGTCCAGTATTCAAATAATGTTGTTTCACTAGGTGAGTTTTTAAAGTGGATGTGCTACCGCCTGAACTGCTAAGCACTTTTATTGCAGTGTATGCACTTGGCTTTCTGGCCCGATGAAGAACGCAAGAAGTGGTTCCAAACCTCACTTTTACTGGTAAATTTTCTGAATTCTTCCATTCTTGAGGACAACCTCAAGCTCTGTCAAGCAAAATAAGTTTAAATAAATAACTGCACTTAAAATTTTGTACATTCAACAATAGAAAAACATGTAATTTTAGATTGCTCTAACTTATGGTCATATTTATTTATTCGAGCCCAGGGGCTAAAAACTAGTAAAAACATTAGAAATACTATTAATACAATGTAAAATAGTTTTTGTGTTTGGTTAGCATTACATTATAAGTTGAATTTAAGCATAGACACATGATTATCATAAGTATCATGACATGATGTAAAATAATAAGTTTTGTTAAATAGGTACACAGATAGATTAAATTATAAATTACAAAAAATAGTAAATAAAACACTTTCTTACCTTAGAACATTTGTAACGGCAAATTATAGTTCAATATTCACTCAACCAACACCAACAGTTCAACACCTATACTATAATAATAACTTTTAAAAAATTCACTACTAATGCGTTAACATGTGATATTTCCCGATAAACAGATTGGTGACTGACGTTCTAACTTAGCCGCTCGGGTAGATCCATTAGCTTAAACCAACCTTCCTTATAAGATGGTAATAAACAAATGAAGAGAAAGCGGCGCTGGGTTGGTTGCCGGGTGACGACCATCGTGGTATTTTCGGGATTAGCAGCTAGTATTAGCACTATTTATTATGTCTGTTGTTAACCGGTAGACCCGCATATATTTAGTTTTGACTTGAAATATATTTGAAGTTATTTAATCATTGCGTACATATATTTATTACAATTAACAAAATCAGGATTTATATGTCAATTGGTATTTGTGATAGCAAATTATAGGCAAAAATGTCATACGAGAAATAACCGATAATAACCGAAACCGGTTATTTTAAACTCTCAATAACCGATTATGAAAATTGGCCAAATAACCGGTTATAACCGATTATTTCGGTTACGGTTATAACCGGTTTGCATTCCCTACTTGTAACCGCTTATAAGACAACATCTGCGGGCCGTTAAAATTGCTTGTGTTGCTGAACCCTTTTGGTAAGAACATGGCGAGTCCTTTGGCTTTGACACGTGCCGTTATAAAACCAAGTGTCCCTATTAGAGCACTATAACGCAATTCGAAATGCCGACTATGAAAATGGCAGCTGCCTTGTATAATTTGCTAAATAAATTTATAAATATTAATATGAAAATATTCCAAATACAAGAGGCGCGTCAAAAATTTAAACATAAACGTGATAGGTTTCACAGAAAATTCATGTTCCCCTACGTATATAGACGCTAAATATAGTAAAGCAACAACACAATCATTTATATTTCAACTTCACTGACCGACATTAATAGAATTCTCATTCATTTACTTACCTTAAAATTTGTTTAAAAAATCTACACACACAATACGACAAAGACTTGGATTGGGTTTCACGCACTTGCTTGAACATCGCTGAGAGCGTATTAATCTTTAAAGAAGATCAAATAGAAAACGTATGTTATGTTTACGACAACATTTTATCTCGATATATTAAGTCAAGTACAAAAGACAATCAACAACCGTTGCTAGGAGACAATTCTGAAATAGGTTTTAATGCAACCTTCTTAACATCCCCATTCCTCATGGCAACTGTAGTTATTCCATTTGTTAGCAGCACGCTCCGGTTAGCTTACACAGTTCTTGCAGCCGGGGCTTGAACAGAGGTTTGGTTAGGAAATCAGCCAACTGATCCTTAGTGGCTATTTTCTTGACTTGTATATCCTTTTCTAGAACACATTGCCTTATAAAGAAATGCCTCAGTTTTATGTGTTTCGTTTTATGGTGAGTCTCGTATGATGGCGCCTCAGCTAATCTTATAGCAGATTCACTGTCTATGTAGAGCTGCGTGCTCTCTTTTGTATCACCGGTCTTCATAAAATTAATGATCCGTGTGAGCCATATAACCTCTCTCGCGGCTTCACTGGCTGCGATTATTTCTGCCTCCGTAGATGATATAGCGACAGATGACTGACATTTACTTTGCCATGCTATAGCCCCGTTGGCATACAGGCATATCATGCCGCTCGTGGAGCGTCCAGTGAGTTCATCACCTCCGTGATCTGAATCACTGTAGCATCTTAAGCCTTGGTGTGCAGTGGAAGACTTATATGTAATACCATATTCCAGGGTGCTTTTAACATAGCGAAAGATTCGCTTTACTCTTGTTATATCATGTGGCGTTGGACAGTTGAGCTTGCGGGACACTATGCCGACTGCATACGCTAGGTCCGGTCTAGTGCCTACCATCAAGTAAGAGAGAGCACCAACGGCTTGTCTATATGGGAAGTTCGGTTCTTCATCCATGTCCTTGGAAGCTAGCAAGCCATCCTTGACTATTGGAGTTACAGCAGCTTTGCAGTCTTGCATACCGAACCTTTGTAATAGCCGTTTTGCATAACCCTTCTGGTCAATCTTAATTGTCCCATCCGCTTTTTGTTGAATTTCTATTCCTAAAAAATACGAGCCACATTTCGTTGTGATCTTAAAGCGTTGTCTCATCTCATTCAAAAACTTCTCTTTTTCATCCAAACTTGCAGAAGCAATGAGTCCGTCGTCAACGTATAGAGTCAGTAGTATCTTGTGCTTTCCCTCTCCTCTTTTAAATAGACAAGGGTCGCTTTCACTCTGTTTGAAACCAAGTTCTAGAATGTACTGTGTTATGGTGGAGTTCCAGCAGCGCGGCGCTTGTTTGAGGCCGTAAAGACTACGCCTCAGCCTGCATACTTTTCCATCATCATTTGAATATCCTTCGGGAGGCTTCATGTAAATCTCTTCTTTCAATTTCCCGTAAAGAAAAGCGGTTGACACATCGAATTGAGATAGTGTAAGTTTTTCTTGAGCCGCTGTAGCCAATAGCGCTCTTATTGTGCTCGTTTTTGCAACAGGGCTGAAGGTTTGGTCATAATCCAGTCCCTTCTTTTGGGAAAAACCTCGTATAACAAGACGGGCTTTGTATTTCTCAATCGAACCATCAGGGTTTGTTTTAATTTTAAAAAGCCACTTGTTAGAGATAGCTTTTCTTCCCTTTGGCATGTCTACCATTTCCCAGGTTTGATTTTCCTTTAGAGAATTGATCTCGTGTTCCATCGCTTTGCGCCATTGATCAGAGTCCTCGCATACCGTCGCTTCTTGAAACGTACTTGGTTCCATTGGAGGTTCATCGTGTGTTGAGTTAATGTTGAAACAAACGTTGTAGATGTAGTCTTTGTATCTAGCTGGTGGCTTAATAGTGGACCGCCCTCGTAGCGTCATCCTGCCTTCTGCCTCAATTTCAGATGCAAACAGTCGATCTTCAGTTCGACCTGGTTGGTTTGCATCATTGACTTGATGATCTGCTTCCGTCATATCACTAACCTCTTGTTCGGGTATTGGATCGTCAACAGTCTGTGCCGCATCTAGGAATGTATCAGTCTCAGGCATGTGAGCTTCATTCGCAAGATCATCTTCTGAACATGATGGTTCAAAAGAGTGTTCATCTTGCACACTTGATGACATAGTGCTCATATTTCCACCCTGACTAGTAGAAGGCTGCTGGTCATCACTCATCTCTGCCGGAACATAGGTTACATTTTTAGGCACAACAAAGTCAAATAGGCAGTCGGACCTTTTATTGGCAGCCGTGCTCTGATAGGTATCAGGCTTCTCAGTCTCTTCTAGACGACCCGATAGAGGATTCTCGTCGAAGGTGACGTCTCTTGACCGAAACAACTTGAATGAGTCTCTGTCCCATATACGGTAACCATCGTCAGAGTCGTAGCCGATCAATATTCCCTTTTGGGCCTTCCTATCCAACTTCCTTCTTCGTTGCTTGGGAACATGTGGATAACAATTAGATCCTATTATTCTCATATGACTTAATCTAGGCTTCTTGTGGTGCCATAGCTCGTACGGTGACTTCCCATCTATGCACGTAGGGCCAGTTCTATTAAGGATATACACCGCTGCTAGTACCATTTCAGCCCACAGTCCAGTAGGGATTTTGGCATGTGCATGCATCAGACTTCGCGCCATCTCCACAACGGTTCTGTTGTCCCGTTCAGTTGGGTTTTGCTCCGGTGCTTCGGGCATCGTCAGTCTTTGAGTAATGCCTTCCTTGTTGAGGGTGGCTTCTACTTTGGAGTTAACAAACTCGCCGCCATTGTCGCTGAGTAGTTCCTTTATAACAACTCCAGCTGTTTTCACTTCAGCCAGCATTAGTAACAGCTTTGCGTGAACTTCAGCTGTCTCTCGCATGAAATATACAAATCTGTACCTCGTATAGTCATCTTTGAAAAGGACAAAATACTTCAGCTTCGTGATAGAACATGGAAAGGGTCCACAGACATCAGCGTATACCAAATCTCCAGGTCGTGATGCTTTCTCTCTGGTTCCAAACTTTAGTCTGCGAGATTTACCATAAATGCATCCTTCACAGAGTTCCTTGATTGTTTGGACTTTTATGTCAAACTCCCTTTCTATGAGTTTCTTCACGTGACTTTTATTTTGATGACCAAATCTTTCGTGATAGAGCTGTAACAGATTTGAAGTTGTAGACAGCTGATTCACTTGGACAGTTGGTTTCAAACATTTGAGTTTCAGTTTGAATAGTCCTCCACGCTTACTGCGGGTACCAATCAACTTTGTCTGTCCATTCATTTTGAGAGTGCATGATAATGTAGTAGACTCAAAGACACTCCTGTCTGATACATCATGTGTAGCGAGTACTGAGAATAAATTTCTGCTAATGCTGGGTACATACCAGACATCTTTCAACAGTATCTTCTCAAGTTGACCATTTACATCCGCCTCGGCGAGAATATCTCCTATGCCTAGGGCTTTAATACATTGGCCATTTGCGCCAGTCACGGTATGCTGGCTTTCGAAGTGCTTGAAGCTTTGAAACAGGTCTCCTCTATTAGTAACGTGACTGGTTGCACCATTATCCGCGTACCAATTTTCTTGATCCTTTGTTTCGCCAAATCCTTCTGCCGAATGTACTGTCATTACTGTCAGATTCATGTTAACAGTCTGTGATTCCTTTGGCGGTCTACCATCGTGAATCCATTTCTTGCAACATCTGACTCTATGGCCCTTTTCTTTGCAATAATTGCATTTAAGCTCCTTGGGATATGTTTTCTTTTTACCTTTACTTGTCCTCGTGAATAGGGCTTCTGCATTTGTTTCGTCTGTGACGTGCGTGTCATTTTGACGTAGAACTCTCTCGTGTGCGCATAATTGACTTGTCAGATTTTCGACAGAGCGTTCCTTCTTTGACATTAACAGCCAACTGGATTTAAATCCTAGGTATTCGGAGGGTAGGGTGTCTAGGATTTTACACATTAGAAGGATCTCTGGTAGATTCGCCTCATTGCGTAGCTCCATACACATTTCGCTCCAAATATTCTTCAATGCTGACACATGCGTAATTATGTCATGACTTGGGTCCCTTTTATAGCTGAAAAATCTGAGGCATAGGTCATAGGTCTTGTCTACACACGTACCTCCAAAGATTCGCTCTAATTCGTCCCACATGTCTTTCGCATAATCAAAGCGCACAACTTTTTGCAGAATGTCATCGGACATGTTTGTCGTAAACAGAATTAAAATCGCACTGTTCAAATATTCAAAAGCTTGAAGATCTTTCTCATACTTTGCTTGAGCATCAGCCTTTTCCGTCGACGCCACGGATGGTTTGATTTTCTTTCCTTCGAGGATATCCATACCTCCGGGCATTGCCTTCAGGACAATTAGTATTTTAAATCTCCATGTTTTGTAGTTTTTGGATTCTAAGTTCCCGATTTGAACTTTGCTCGCGTTTAATATAGCTTGTTCCATATTCTCTGCTACCACTTTAAAGAAGATCAAATAGAAAACGTATGTTATGTTTACGACAACATTTTATCTCGATATATTAAGTCAAGTACAAAAGACAATCAACAACCGTTGCTAGGAGACAATTCTGAAATAGGTTTTAATGCAACCTTCTTAACATTAATTTCATTTTTTACTGTAAGATACTTAAAGTAGGTTTTACAGGAATGTTTGGATTAACGTAATTCTACTATAGGCGTACTACTGGCGTACTACTGGCGTAATTGGCATTTCAACGGGCCATTATAAATATCTTAAAAGTGTGTTTGGATTAACGCAATTCTATTATAGGAGTACTACTGGCGTAATTGGCATTTCAACGGGCCATTATAAATATCTTATAAGTGTGTTTGGATTAACGTAATTCTATTATAGGAGTACTACTGGCGTAATTGGCATTTCAACGGGTCATTATAAATATCTAATAAGTGCAAGTAGACTTATAAAGTGGGCCCTTTTCCGGACTTGTAAACGGTTATAAATCCCTTATAATCCTGATAAAACGACGGTCCTGGGATAATTATAAAACCGTATTTTGCTTGTTGGGCGGATAGTGATACGAATCCGGCAAGCCCTTTTCACGGCAAGTGCTTTTCTCAAACATATGCAATGAAATAAGAAATATCACCACTCAAAAAACAAACCCGTATTTATGTACTTTCCTTCGTTTTTGGCGGCAACAAGTTATTCAGTGCTAATTCGGCCTCCACCCTCAATTCCGGCGGAGTACAATTAGTTTCTTCGTCGCTGTTATCATCGGAACTTATTTTGAAATTTTATTTATAAATATCAACCACAAATATACACGACTACAGACTTAATTTTCCCTCCAATCCCTCCATAATGTTTTTTTTACGGAAGTCGTCCGTATTACACGTGTGTAGTGTTCGAATAGAACCTATTAGGGCCATTATACACAAACTGATAATGAGAATCTTAATTTCTGTAATAATTAAAATAAATGCAGAGGATTTTAAATATTGTTTATGGTCTCTGGTGACTTACGAATAGACAATATTTTAAATTTATTCATCAACACATTGAATCATACAGATTTCTATTCTTAAATCAGTTCGTGTGTAATAGGCATTAACGCGGATATTTTTGGTCCGAACACAGTCATGAACCCAGACGCCATATTTAGTTTAGAATAAAAAAAATATACTTCCCGGCGCACGTAACGACGACATTTCATTGCATGTTTGTGAATAGTTATTTACGATACAAGTGCCGAAAATAGGAAATTCTTAACGAGTGGTGATAAATTAAAACACGACCGAAGGGAGTGTTTTAAATCGACACGAGTTACGAATTACCTATTCGCCCGTACGTATCGTACAACGTTTTGGCTCTTTAGAGTTTTGACACGGAAAGTGCTCTTTTCCGCACTAGTGCGCACCATATGTACTGTAAAAGTTATTTTTAGGGTTCCGTACCCAAAGGGTAAAAAAACGGGACCCTATTACTAAGACTTCGCTGTCCGTCTGTCTGTCACCAGGCTGTATCTCAAGAACCGCGACAGCTAAACAGTTGAAATTTTCACAGATGATGTATTTCTGTTGCCGCTTTAACGAAAAATACTAAAAACAAAATAAAATAAATATTTAAGGGGGGCTCCCATACAACAAACATGTTTTTTTGCCGTTTTTATAGCTAATGGTACGGAACCCTCCGTGCGCGAGTCCGACTCGCACTTGGCCGGTTTTTATATTGCAGGTAGAGTTTTAAGCATCGAGCGAACAGTCATCCTTTGAAGATACTTACATCGTGTGGCACGGACAGCGAAGTCTTTTGAATGGGTTGCGACGGAGTGTGAGCCGGTTGAGAGTTTTGATGCGGCTGGTCTCGCGCCTGCAGCAAATGCAGGATCCGGCGCACGTCAGTTGTAAGGCCGCTCTCGAGGGTGGCGACTCTGCGGCTCAGCTCCTCTAGTCTCGTAAGCACCGTCGCCACCGACGCAGCTGAGGCCGCTGTCCCCACGTTCTGATATTGGGGTGAAATAGAGTCCTGTAAAAATTGTTAAGAACAAAATTATATCTAATCATATCGTATGTACATACACATAATTTATGTATGACAGTTTAGACTCATGGTTCGTAATGTTTTTTTCTGGCTTTTTCTAGGATTAGCCAGTCACGTTCAAGAGTTAAAAGTTAGGGAAACAGGATTAAGAAATTTGGAAAGACAAAGGATCGGGTTTAGTGGAAATACATGCTTAGAAATATATAATTATAGTTTAATATCATTTGCTTCTAGGAATACTGCATTTTTTTATATATATCATAGGAATTAGTATGGAGTAAACAAATTATTGATGTTGAAAAAGGAATGTTTAAAGCCTCAAGACTGGAAAAGAAATCAGACCGGTCATACAGTGCACAGCTAAAGATTACATGGTACAATAGTACATTACTGCAGCCGCCGGGAAAGAAGGGCTTGCCGGGTGAGTAGGTATAGACGCCGACCGTAGGGAGGCCGGATAGTGATACGAAGCTGGCAAGCCCTTTTCACGGCTAGGCATGCATAGTGCTTTTCTCAAACATATGCAATGAAATAAGAAATATCACCATTCAAAAAACCAACCTGCATTTATGTACTTGTCCTTCGATTTTGGCGGCATCAAGTTATTCATTGCTAATTCGGCCTCCACCCTCAATTCCGGCGGAGTACAATTAGTTTCTTCGTCGCTGTTATCATCGGAACTCATTTTGAAATTTTATTTATAAATATCAACCGCAAATATACACTACACGACAAAAGACTTAATTTTCCATCCAAACCCTCCATAATGTTTTTTTACGGAAGTCGTCCGTATTACGCGTGTGTAGTGTTTGAATAGACCCTATTAGGGCCATTACACACAAATTGATAATGAGAATCATAATTTCTGTAATAATTAAAAAAAAACCAGGGGATATAAATAAAATAAATGCAGACCATTACGTCCTACGACTTTTTATTTTTAAATTTAGTGATATACTGCTTTAATCGTTTGGAGTCTGATAATAATAAAATAAGTATCTTTAATTAGTTTAAAATAACAATATGGACATTATCATAATATGAATTACAAAACAAGTCGGAATACAATGGTGTAAAGAATGATAAAATTAAAATAATAAAAATAAATAAAAGTAATACTACGAGTACATCCCGCTCTGCGTCAAGCCCGAACCAAAGGTACCCCAAAATGCTAGCGGCATTGCTTCGCTGAACAGCAATGGAGACCTGTTGGACGAGCCATGACCCAGAGCGGGGGTCAAGACCCCTGTCCCTTAATCGTCTGCCTAACTCCTTGCACAGCCCGAGAGCCTCACTGCCCCAGGGCCCAGCTGTCTCCACAGCAACCGGAACGAAATCATAAGTCGGTTCCAAGGCAGAGTACTTTGCGTGTTTGAGCTTGGCGGCATTTTCGGCCGCCGAACCAGCTGACTTAATTGTGTGCTTTAGATGGGACGCTGCAAAAGTGCTAACACAAGTTGCATCCCATAGGAGGCACCGCCCTCTCTGCCAGGGAACCAACGTCAACCCGTCTGGTCTTTTTCCGTCAGTCCGAGACAGACCCGGGGGCTCCAGGATGCACGGTACGTTGGCGGACACCATAGCCCGACGCACGATCTCATTGATAGAATGGTGTCTAGGGAACCGACCCGCACATCTTTTGCAGCTTAGCCCGTGGTGGCCATTCTCCTCCACCATTGTCCCACAAACGCATCGGTGCGCTTCGCATACCTTGCTCCCCAGCCTTAAAGCAACTGCTATCCTCAGGGAGTCGTTGTCGAGCAAAGTGCCGAGTTGAGGGGAAGGCAAGGCATGCAGCCACGCACCGGATTCGGGCTTTGTGAGAGCCTTGAGACGTGCTAGGTCAGTCCCCGAGGCATCACTCAACAAATGAGAAAACGTTTGCTGACATAGAATATCGTCCCATCCTCTTTGGACCGTCAAGCTATCCGAATGATCATTGGACGGACATAGTGTCGCCCACTTAGCCAGGGCCTCGGTTACGAATGGAACTCGAATGCTGCTGCCATCAAATGATAATATTCGAGCAACAAGATCCGACGAACCATGTGCCGACGCTAAAAAGGCTACCAGACCTATGTCCTGGACCCGACGCACGCCCAAGCCACCGTAACGAACTGGCAGAGCCGCCTGACACCATTGTTTGTCGTCTAAACTCACATGGAGTATTGACTCTAAACAAGATTTAATAGTGTCATCGAACGATTTCAAATCCGTGTCATAAAGCCAAGTTGGAGACGTCCGTAACATATACGCCATGCGAGGCAGAGCAAAGCAGTTTCGCAGCAAGATAAGGGAAACATGTCCCGACAATTGTGTCAAATGTTCCTGTGCCGCCGAAAGTGCTTGTCTTTTGGCTTGAAGGGCCGAAACGGGACCCTCGGTGAAAATTGGAGCACCCAGTAAATTGAAAGAATGTTCGTGTATTTGTCTAATGCCAGGTAAAAGTGACTCTATTTCTGTGAGAGAGTTGGTGTCTAAAAAACTGCAAGTATAAAACTCGCACTTAGACAGGTTTATTTCAAGACCAATTTTCTTGCAGAGGATTTTAAATTTTGTTTAGGTCTCTGGTGACTAACGAATAGACAATATTTTAAATTCATTCATCAACACATAGAATCATACAGATTTCTATTCTTAAATCAGTTCGTGTGTAATAGGCATTAACGCGGATATTTTTGGTCCAATTTCGAATTCAGCTGTTTAACCTGTTCATGAATACAGACGCCATATTTAGTTTAGAATAAAAAAAATACTTCCCGGCCTAGGCCTTCAATATTGTACGAAATTCCTTTACAGTTCTCTCGAATTGCTCCGCCCGAAATGTGATACTTCGAAGCCTGATATGACGCACGTAACGACGACATTTCATTGCATGGTTGAGAAAATACTTAAATTCGTGAAAAAACGTCTCTTACCGCGGTTTATTTCTCATTTATGTTAGTTTTCGTTTGTGTCAAACTCAACGTGATTTTTATTCTCTACTATGAAAAGTGAAAATAAATGTTTAAAAGTTGTTAGTTAAAAAGTGCCGTGATTGTGATTAAAACAGAGGATGGCGGACGGACCACAGGAAAAACAAGGTAAGAGCGATGTAATACAAGAAGCAACATTGGAATAAGAAAATATACAGGATGTGTAATCAGAGAGGCGCTCTTTGATTTGAGAAACGCCCAACTAACTAGAGTTGGCGTTTCTCAAAAAAATGCCACATTAACTATAAATTGTGAATATTGTAGGAGTTCTATTCGATCCTAATCTAGTACAAAAAATATCCCAAATGTATTTCGCTAATGTGTTTCACATATGTACTTTGTATGGAAATCTTAAGACACTTTTCTCACTATTGGGATGGACATCGTGATTCTGAGTAGAAATAAGGAGATAGTTGAAGAATAAAAAGAAAATAATATATTGGCTTTTTTCATAAGAAATGCTCAGTTGGTGAACTGGGGACTGACCTGAAAAGAAGCATTTTGTCGTTCGGCAGTGAAGATGAGCGCCGTAGGACGTCCTGCTTGATGTAGGTTGAGCGCGGAATGTGGTGCGGACCGCGAGGAGGGTGCGGGTGCGGCGGGCGGCGGCGCGGCCGGCGTGAGGATGTCGTCGCAGGAGATGTGGACGGGCGCGGGCGGGGCGGGCACTGCGGGCGGGCTGGGCGACGCGTTCGTGTAGTAAGAGCTCGGGTTCGTGCTGAGGCTGGACACGGGCAGCGTGGCGCTGTGCGCGGGCGTGCTCACCGCCGGCTCGCCCGCGCCCGCGCCCGTCGTCGCACCCGCGCCGCCCGTCAGCGGCGAGGTGTCGTTCAGCGGTCCCACCGAGGACTGACGTCTGACACCCGCTCTACTTCTATATGTTTGCGGTGTAGATTGAGCTGGAATCGTGAACCATACGATATTTAATGATTAGGTACATGGTAACCCGACGTGGATTCAAATTAGGTGGTCCATGTTTAATTTTACACGTATTTAATTGCATTGGTAAAATATAAATAAATTTGAAAAAGCCCGGGAAGGTCGAATAGGTAAAGATAGTCAACGTCGGGCGAACGTAGTTTAGGTAAATTTCGGAAATTGTTGATTGAAACATGCACTAAAAGGTTAAATGCATACTTACAATACTTGTTGTGCAGCGGCTGATGTGTTTTATGGTGGTACAGGTCTGGGAAGCTCCGTTTAAGTTGCGCTAGCATGCCTGCACACAAGGGCCGCGCTCAGAGCGGGCAGGGGGAGGGGTGCGCGGCAGAGAGGACGGGGACATATCACAACGCAAATACTATCTATTACTGATCCAAGGTACACATAGGTACAGTTTAATTATTCACAGAAAATACCGCATTTAACTAGTCCCCAAAAGTCTCTCCGCTTACCCTTTGCCCACGTTACCCATCAGGAGTAAACAAATAATAACTAGTAAGAAACAAGCTTCAGACATGCCGCAGTTAATAAATAAGACGTAATAACCATAAAATTAAGATTCGTTCGTTCACTTGCATAAATCTACAGGTTTAAAGGTTTTAGCATGTATAGTAGAACTCCTTAAAAGTTACTTTCTGGTGATTACAGTCGATCGTTCTAATGCAAAACTATTCAGCAATAGATTAATGTTTTTTTAAAGGGCAGTATTTGAGCGAGTGACTGTTAATTAAAGTTTTAAGTGACAAAAATAATCAATTTACGTTATAGTACTTATTAGTTATTACTAAGTGAGCGACTGACTGTGAGTGACGAGAAATCAACAGAACAACAACTTCCTAACGTTAATTTGAGTTACTTAAAATACAAAATGAGAAGCTTTATAATATTTGAGCGACCTAATATTTGTTTGAGTGTCAACGTTAAGTGTTTAGAATACAAAAACCACTTTGAAAAATACTATAATGAGCAGAGGTTTTTACGCTCTTTTATAAAAAAATAACCTCGAAGACGAAAGCGGGAGCACTTCTAACCTATCCGCGATCCGAGTCGGTTTTGCCACTACGTCCATGTTCCCACTTCTTTGTGTTTCTAGTCGCTCACTTAATAATGTAGTCGCACGGATAGAGTTTTAATACATACATACATACATACATACATTCACGCCTTTATTCCCAAAAGGGGTAGGCAGAGCACATGAAACGAAAGTTCCAGCGCCACTTTTAGCATAAATGTGGGTATAAAATATTGACAAAATGTGATATTGCAGTGAAAGGTTGCTAGCCCATCGCCCACAACACACTTCAACCCTGGTCCCTTAGTCGACTTTTACGACACCCACGGGAAGAAAGGGGGTGGTGAAATTCTAACCCGACACCACACGGGCGGGAGAGTTTTAATACCTATCTGAAATGGATTAATCACAACCCACGGACCACGGATTTTATTATTAATCAATATTGGTCGTTAGTTTAGTCAGCTACGGTAGCCTAGTGGTTCAGGCATGCGGCTGTCAAGCGGCGGTCGTGCGTTCGAATCCCGGCTCGTACCAATGAGTTTTTCGGAACTTATGTACGGAATATTTACCGTTAGCTTTTCGGTGAAGGAAAACATCGTGAGGAAACCGGTCTAATCCCAATAAGGTCTAGTTTTCCCTCTGGGTTGGAAGGTCAGATGGCAGTCGCTTTCGTAAAACTAGTGCCTATGCCAAATCTTGGGATTAGGTGTCAAAGCGGACCCTGGGCTCCTTTAGGGGCACAACCGGGAATAACGCTAGGAGAATGATGATGTCGTTAGTTTAGTTAATTTTACTCTTACTCAAATTGATACCGCTCAAGTTTTTAAAACAGTATGTCATCATCAGTCGCTAAGTTTTTTTGTTCGATCGTTTTATATTTCCCCTTTTTTAAATGGTCGAGTAGAGTACTTGTACCGCCGTCCGTATCATCTACTACGACGGTTTTAATGACTCAGGATAAACAAAGACTGCCAGACCCTCGCTCATGAATGTCTGTGAAACTGCAGAATGGAATCACCGGTAACTACATACTTAAATAGATCAAATATGGTCTGTTAAAGAGATATACATTATTTGTAGAGATGTTAATTTACTATCATAACAATAATTGTCTATGAAAAATAGCACATAATGTCAACCTACGATGATATTTAATTCCAATGCTACATTTACACGCTTGGTAAACCTTGCGACGAGTTAGAATGAGAAGTGAAATTCAAATAGGTATGTAAATCGCCATCACTGACATGCGTCCCGGATTGCAGGCGCTTGGCAAGCGTGGAAATGAAGCGGTGAGTATCAAATCATTTGGTATACACAGAAATTTCACCAGAACGAACTTCTTTATCTATTAATGAAGTATATTGTATACGTGCTGTTAATAATGCTAATTGTCAGTATATTATACCCTAAATATTAGCATATTTGATTGATCTTATATTACTTATAACCTGGTCAAATGTGAGAACAAAAAGTTCGATCAATAAAGTAGGGGAACGCAGGAAAGATTAATAAAGACCTTAGAAACTTCCAGTTATGGTAGTCCAAATTTCCAATCCTTTTATACGTAATTTTCAAGCCTTAAAAATTAAGCAACCATGAGGGCAATTTCCCTGAAGAAAAATAAATTAAACAGTCAAACGTTTGAAAATAGTTATTTGTGCAACAAGAGAGCAAAGTTTGTTTTTGCTTCGAGTGCTAATTTTGAGTCCTGAGGAAGTGAAAGATTCAAAGTTTGAATCTTGAGCGCAGCGAAGGACTCAAAAGCACGAGATGTAAATACTTTGCTCTCGAGTAAGACATACAACTTTTCACCTCAGCAGTGAGAACATATTCACATCAAAAAATATATCATAGTATCACGTAACTATTCGTCTCAAGATTATTCAGGAACAAAACTTAATTAGGCGTTAGTTAACTGCTTGTTTTAACTCCTCAGCGCCGGCCGCACCGTTATTAAATACTAGCAAGGCGAGACAAGGCGCGAGAAACCAAAGGATATTTCAGTATCTAAGTATAATACGAGTGTCGCGTGACACTAACACATACTATAACTTAAACTAACCGTGTTATTGTTAAAATTCACAGATTTTACTAATATCTTCGAGATAATTTTGAAATATTTTTTCATTATCACAAAGGGCACACATTCTAATATTACGTGTATCTCGCGTGCACACCAAAAACTAGCCGTACTGTTGTTAAAATACTGCCTTCGTCACGTCACTGACTTCACGATATTTCCTAGTTAGATAGAGAATTGATTTATCCTAGTAGTTTTTATATTTAAAACCAATATCAATAACGCAAGAATGACGAATAAATTCTACATAATAAAAACTCAAACAAATGAACAGCGCGCAACTTTTTAAAAGGGGCGGGGCCCCGCGCTTGCGTTCGGAAACTGCATCTGTGGTAAACGTTCATAGAATCTAAATTATTTAAACTAGATTTTTTAATTAGCTAGCATAATAAAAATCATGTTTACCTATTTGTCATGAAAAATGGAGTTTATTCTGAGATCTTTTATTTAAATATTCTTCAATTATTTTGATAATTTATTTAACCTTGTTAATTTGATAGTTTTCGAACGTGTTAGTTGTATCCGTTTTTTTGGGGGTCTACTTTGAAATTCAATGGTCGAACTATTCATCGACCTATGTCTTCCATTTTCTTTTTTCGTAAAGGAATGAAAGGGACAGTGCTAATAAAGTTTAAATATTCTGAGGGGCTACCGCGAACTAGCAAGAGATGGAGATACACGAAAGAAGTTCGTTTTCGTTTCGCGGTAGGCCCTCTGAACTTGTAATAGACCCTATACGACGAAATGTCAGTGCTCTGCACCAAAATTAAAAAGTTACTATGTCTCACGGAGTGAGCAAAATCGCATTTTGCACACTGTTTTCACGCAGCAAAATATGCTTGTACGAGCTACTGAGGTGAAAAAAAAAATCGTATACCTACACTGGACACACACCGCACAGTCCATGTAAATTAAATCTGTATTTTCAAATTTGTCAGATGTATGGTTAAATAACATAAGAATAAATATCATGTACTAAAATCATAATTTATACGCGTACGAAGTCGCGGGCAGAAGCTGGAGTGCGATTTTTGAATCTCACTGGTGATATCAAAGTCACCGGTGACTAAAATTATCACCGATGACTTTAATGTCACCATTTTCCAAAAGCCGTATTTTTGAAAGTCACACGCTGTTTACCAACATGCAGAAATTTTACAATGCCAGTCAGAGACAATCTTCCCGTTACGTTCCTTTTTACGCAGATGTTGTCCTTGATACCGGTTTTTATTTTCTCATACTATAACTTAAAACAGATTCAAACGTAAAACGTAGCGTATCTGTCAGTGTCATGTAAACGAAAATTAAAGTTATGAAAAATTCTTGGCAGATGTCACATACGTCAACTGTCAAAAACAATCGCATGGTGATTTCAATTACGAGTGGGTAGGGGCACTCGTAATCGTAAATCGATATCATAGGTATGACAAATGTAAGTCACCGATGAGTTTCAAAAATACGAACTTTCGGAAATCACTCACATCGGTGAGAATTAGTCACTTGGTGAGATTCAAAAATCGACCCCCTGTACTAGCTTTTGCCCGCACTTAACGTTCGTTGTAAAATGTTGATTTGTCATTAAAAGGATGGAGCTTGTTGATCTATTCATGATCCAACTCGGCATGCTTACAACGTAACTTGAAGGAAATGAGAAAAATTACAAATTTGAAATACTAACAAAGAAGGAGGTACCTACAGAGAGAGGTTCTGTTCAAAGGATTGGCCATTCGTACTTTTGAATAAGTATGTGAAACTACGCTATGAAACGGGCGCATTATATTGAATTACACCACACATTCCTGAAAGTGAAAAAAAATTATGCAATGTCTAAATAGGAATGAGAGTGGTGTCCGTCCAATATGTATTGAAGGTTTGTTTGTAAATAAAGTGATTCCCGTAATATGGTTAGGTTGGCGGGTCTTACCCGTGATGGAGTTGAGAGTGGTGGAGCGCTGCTTGGAGAAGTGGAAGTTGAGCGGCGTGACGTCCTGGCCCGCCTTCTCGGCCGAGAACTCGAGGATGCCGCGGCTCGGCGGCGACTCGGTGTCGTCGTCGCTGCACTGCGAGTCCTATCATAATCATAATCATTTATTGCACCATGGTAAAATACAAGTTGTTACAGTACGTGTATAAAAGCTTCTCATGGACCCAGCGGGGTGTAGCAATTTTTTTCTTAAAACATATTACGTAGGCACTACTAATTGATATACAAATTCCACAATTAGGCCCAATAATTATCATCCTTTGACAGTAACTATGAGATACTACATTATTTTTTTTCGATTTTATCCTAGTAACTAATTGCTATCGTCAAGAAAATCCTCCACAGTGTAATTAAGCTTTATTCTCTAGGAATGACTTCAACTTTTTTGCAAATAAGTACTGTATCTCTTTCCTCTGCTTTGATATGGTTGGGAAGGTGGTTGTAATATTTTCCTGCCCGAGGCCCGCACGCCATTTATTTCACGACTCGCCACATTTTATGTCGCCCGTGACAATGTTTGATATAGGGTAAATCGCCAGGACGGATTGGTATAACAGTACTGCGTATATTAAAAATTAAACATTTTGTCGAGTTTTTATGGGAAATAATTCTAGGCTGCGGTAAATAATATTGGTTTGCTTTAAATTTAAAATACTAATAAAACAATCACACAAAATGAAAAAAAACTACTACTTTTGAAAGTTTAGTGAAACAACTCGTTTGTATATTTGAGATTTGAGTTCAAATCATCCTTTGAGATTTGAGATCATTATCTATTGAAACTAAACTATCGTTTCAACTATAGTTCAACTCATATTTGTATGTGGCTGTACATGTGCTTATTAGCTTGCGTTATGAAAACTGCCGTGTCACTGCCGCACAAATCAAAACTGCAGGTACAAGATACAAGCGCTCGCACACAGATGACTTGAACAGTCAAAATTTTATTAAAATTATACATACATACATACATTCACGCGTTTATTTCCAAAGGGGGTAGGCAGAGCACGTGAAACGTATGTTCCAGCGCTACTTTTAGCACAAATGTGGGTATAAAAGATGGACTAAATGTGATATTGCAATGGTTGCTAGCTTATCGCCCACAACACACTCCAACCCTGGTCCCTTAGTCGACTTTTACGACCCACGGGAAGAAAGGGGGTGGTGAAATTCTAACCCGACACCACACGGGTAAATGATATAATCAATAATCAACGTATGTAAGTAAACATAACGAAATAATATAATCAATAATTGCGTAAAAATAACCAATACACAAAATAAACTTTTTATTAGAGATCGAAAATATCGATATTCAAGGAAAATATCACGATTATCACGAAATTAAGGGTTTCATCACATAATATTATTAATTTTAAAATTAACTAAAATAAATTATTTCCTGAGATCGTCTGAAATGTCTGGATTTATATGTTACTTAAATATCATACTCACAGTAAAAATAACGATTAAACAAAATTTACTTCTAATTCGAGATTTAAGGAAACTATCATGAAATTGGGATTGGGAATAGTAAGATTTGTAAAGCAAGACTATTTACATTGCTGCGTTTTAGCAATCATTTTGAATCCACCGGATTCGGTCCAGATCCGGTGAAATATTACCGGATCCGATGGCTATCAAAATATACCAGATTCGGCCGGATTACCGGATCCGCCGGACCGGATTGCAATCCCTAGCCACATTATACTAAAATGATTAAATGTTGAATTCTATAATATACTCGTATCCACACACTTAAAGTAAATCACCAGATAACAGCAGTTAGCTCAAGTATTATTCAACTTTTATGTACATCGATTAAAGTAAGTATTCATTTTAAATAATAATATGAGTTTGATTTTGACGAGGCGTTGAAATGGCTGCTGGTTGCTTATTTTTTCTCTTAGCGGACATGCATGTCAAATTAAGAAATTCTATAATAATTTTGACTAATGACGTTATGTCAGTGTAGGTAAATGTGATCATAAAAGGTAAGGGGATATTTTGTATACTATTATTTTACATAATAATTTCAAATTCTATAAATTATTTAGTTGGCTAATTTCTGAAATGTAACTCCACACTATTTTAAATACTAGCCACGTATGCCAGTTACTTAAAGCCTATAAAAATATGATTGGTAAATTGTTGAAAGAGGTTGCCTGTACCTCTGATGAATCAAAGCGTAATGTCCAATAAAACAATTAAATATTTTAATTAATAAATAATATCGTCCTCTAGTAAACAGATGTTCATTATTTTCAACATTCACTACTTCCCCTAAAACAATAATATGGTCGATATCTCTTTACAGGTGATCACAATAAACATTCTGTAGCATATTGTGTTTATGGTTGAGCTCTAGGTTGTCTATGCTTGAAGAAAGTAATAAAACATTCTTAGACCAAAGTAGTAATGGTTGTTGTTTCATTTTATACAAATACAAATATTACATGGCGCAGTCATGGCTACAGGGTATAATTTGCCGTCCAAATTATCTTTAGTAGGTAATTTAAGTGAAAACTTCAAGAAGTTTAAACAATCGATCAACAAATACTTGGAAGCGGCGGGCCTTTCCCAAATAAAAGAGTCAAGAAAAATCGCCATCTTATTAAATCTTGTAGGCGAAGAGGCCCTTACCGTATATAATACGTTTGATACTAATGGCGATGACATTAAACACTTGAGGATGCTTTAAAATTATTTGAGACATATTGCAATCCAAAGAAGAACATACTCCATTGTCGATACTCATTTTACAACAGAAATCAGAAAATAGGAGAAGCCTTTGACAGTTATCTGACGGAACTCACAATGTTGTGTAATGATTGTAATTTCCAAAACAAGAACGAGATATTACGAGACCGTCTTGTGCTAGGCTCTAGTGACATTGAAACTCAGAAGAAACTCATTAAAATAGGAGACCCATCCCTAGATGATGTTGTCTCCACTCTCAGAATATCTGAGATCACCAATATACAAGTCAAAGATATAACGCAGAATAAGACCGAAGTAGATGCCATAACAGCACCCAGGACAAACGCTATCCAGAAGAAGGCGTGTCTGAACTGTGGGTATCATCATAACTATGGCCAATGTCCAGCATACAACAAGACATGTGCCAACTGCAACAGAAAACATCACTTTGCAAAGATGTGTCGATCTGGAAAAGCAGCAAATGAGGTAACTCTTCAAGATGATTCGGACTATTATGTTGAATCTGTTACATACAACATGTCAGTAGATTCATTGGCATGGTTTCAAGAGGTGATACTACCAGGTAACAACTCAGTTCAGTTTAAACTCGACCCTGGGGCTGATGTCAACATTTTACCCGTGTATATGTTTGACAAAGTTATTTCATCAAACCCCCTACCGCTGAAGGACACAGCAGCCTCACTTGAGAGCTGGAATGGTTTCAAAACCCCAGTAAAAGGCTTGGCAACGTTTGACATACTAGTCAATGGGAAGAAATACACGGAAACATTCTGCATTACGGGAAGCGAGAAATCCATGCCGATTCTCTGCCGTGATACATGTGTGCGCTTAAATTTAGTGAAAAGAGTTTCATCTGTTGAAAAGAAACAGGACACTAATAAATTAGATTTAATTGCGAAAAATGAAGATCTGTTTGTAGGTTTGGGTAAGTTCAGCGAACCATATGACATAAAATTGAAACATAATGCTGTTCCTACCTCCAAACCTCCATACAGGGTTCCTCTCAAGTTAAGACCGAAACTCCGGGAAGAGTTGGAGAGACTGGAGGGTCTAGGCATCATTAGTAAAGTCACTGAGCCCACGGAGTGGGTTAACCGATTAGTTGTAATAGAAAAACCGGATAAATCCATCCGAGTATGCCTAGATCCCAAGGATCTTAACAATACCATAGTAAAAGATTATTGTTACATACCAACAATCGAAGACTTATCTGCAAAAATTAAAAATGCCAAGTTTTTCTCAGTACTCGATTTAAAGGATGCTTTCTGGCATATTGCCTTGACAGACAAGTCTTCGAAATACTGCACATTTGCCACAATGTTCTCCACATACATGTTTAATCGATTACCGTTTGGAATCTTATTGGCTTCGGAGGTCTTCCAAAGGCGCTTATCTGAAATATTCAGCTCAATTGATGGTGTTGTTAACTACATTGATGAGGTGTTATGTTTCGCAGAGACTGAGGAAGAAATGAATGATATTCTATCCAAAGTATTTGAAAAGGCAAGGGAGTACAATGTACGTTTTAACAAAAAGAAGTTCCAATACATGATTAACCAAGTTAAGTACTTAGGACACATATTTGAAAATGGTACGGTCCGACCTGAGAATGACGCAATCAAGGCCATAATAGACTTTGACAGACCAAATGACAAGTCTGATTTACAGAGACTTCTAGGACTTGTAAACTATTTACGACCCTATATTCCCAATCTTGCTTCAATTACAAGTCCATTAAGAGATTTACTAAAAAAGGACACGATATTTGACTGGCAAAAAATACATACAGACACATTTGAGCAAATTAAAACGATTCTATCAGCGCACCCTGTTCTACAAACTTTTGATCCCAGCAAGGAGATAGTTATTCAAACAGATTCAAGCAAGACTGGAATAGGATGTGTACTTTTGCAAAATAATAAACCCGTTTATTATGCATCCAAATCGTTAACTGAGGCGGAAATAAATTACGGTCAAATAGAGAAAGAATTTTTAGCAGTGTTATTTTCATGTAAGAAATTTCACTCATTTATTTATGGACAAGAAGTCACTGTGCTTACAGATCACCTACCCCTGGTTTCTATAATGAAAAAGAACTTGCATGACATCCCATCAACACGTCTACAAAGAATAAAATTGAAGTTAAGCAAGTATGACATCACTATGAAGCATGTTCCAGGCAACAAAATGCACATAGCTGATGCATTGAGCCGAGCCTGCTCCATGGCTAGTCGCGACTGTGACAGTGACCTTAATGACATAGTCCATAGTGTCAATGTTTCAAATGAGATATTATATCAAATGAGACAAGAGCTTAAACAAGATCCCATAGCATCAAAAATAATAGAATTTTTCAAAAACGGATGGCCAAATTCATTATCCAAGGTACCAAACGAATTAATACACTACTACAATATAAAACAAACCATATGTTTTGAGGATGAATTAATATTTATAGACCACAGGCTCTATGTCCCAAAATCTTTGCAAAAAATAATGTTGATAAAACTACATGAGTGTCATTTTGGAATGACCAAGACCAAAGCTCGGGCCAAAATATTATTTTATTGGAAAAACATGTGTTCTGATATTGATAATTTTATTGCCAGCTGTAGCATTTGTCTCAAACATTCGAACAACAACACAAAGGAACCAATGTTCCTTAGGGAACAACCTGAACTTCCATTTCAGCACGTATCCATAGATATTTTACAATATGGCAATAATGACTATTTAACTCTAATAGATCACTATTCAAAATGGATTGAGCTACGCAAGCTTAAAAATAAAACATCTGAAGCTACAATTTCTGTCTTAAAGGAGATATTCTCAACTCATGGAATTTCCGAATTAATATATTCTGACAACATGCCATTTAACTCATTGGCATTCCGAGAATTTGGTTTTGGTTGGGGTTTCAAAACCAAGTTCTCGAGTCCTCACTACCATCAAAGTAACGGAGCTGCAGAAAGGGCAGTGCAAACTTGTAAGAGCTTTCTAAAGAAAGCTGATGAGACAAAAACCGATATTGAATTGTTTCTATAAGAATACAGAAATACTCCAATAGTCAAATAGTCAGTCTTCAAGGATCTCCAGCTGAGTTATTGTTTAACAGACTTTGTAAAACGAAGCTTCCGATAAAAAAAGATTTATTGAAACCAAAGTTGCATCATAATATACAAAATTTGCTAACAAACAATAGTAACAAAAACAAAGCATATTATGATCAACATTCGAAAACGAGAATTGACACTTTGAAAGAAGGGCAAAAGGTATTCTACAAAGAGAATGAAAACAGCACTATTTGGAAACCAGCGACAGTATACAAAATTACCGACAACCCACGTTCTATAGTAATAAAAGATTTCCGCGGCAACTTAAAAACTAGAAACTCATGGTTCATTAAGGTGGACAGGAGCAAAGAGGTAAAATAGTAAAAAAGGAAAAAGGCCTAAAATCAAAATCAAATTGACGAGAACACCCTCTATGGGCAACCCTTGAAATCATCACAAACGCGGAATGACTGCGCCCCGTTAACGGAAAGACACACGCGCCTTGTCCGACTACCGAACTTCAACATTAATGCGCTAGATGGAGCGGCAATTAAACCAACTGCCCGCGTTCTAACGAAACTCGATGAAATAAAAATTAAGAAATATGAAATAGGAGACGTTAAAGCGACGTCTGCGCGTTCACGCTGCACAAGGTAGTAAAGTGGCCAGTTACTAAAGATTTACCCTACCATTGGTAGAAATCTTTGAACAGGTTGAACTGAACCAATGTCGATCCTACCGCAATGTCGGTAGCGCTATAATGCGTCCGTGGAAATGGTGTTCATATTGAAATACGTTATACTCGTAGCTATGTAGATGGCGATATAATCACATAAAATAATCTTAATTAGGTACCGTTTAAATATCTAATTCCTTACGTGACATTAGCAAGGCCTTTTGCAAATTTATTCATCCTTATCCTTTTTTGACCGAAAGTTTGACTTTCAACTACCTGGCATAAGCATAAAATACATTATTAACCGAGTAAATTAATTTCATAGGCTCGGTATTATTTGCAATGTAATATTATTTTTAAAGGGGACACACAAAATAGACCGAAAGTACACCTATTTTGAAAACGACTCATCTATGTAAAACATATGGCAGAAATACGATTTAGAAGACTGGTCGAATTATTATGGGTTATATAGGCAAGACACGATTAAAGAGATAAGTAAATGGGTAAGGCCATACAATTTATGATTTTTAACCATAGTCTGTATTAGTGTTACATTTTGTATTTTATTTTGTACTTTTGTGTTATCCACAACACATCTATTAACCGACGTAAAAACGGAGGAGGTTCTCAAGTTAACGCGTATATATTTTTTTTATGTATGACCATGCATAACTTTTTAGAGAGTAGTCCGATTTTGATAATTCTTTTTTTTAGAAAGGGTACACCTCGAAGTTGGTCCCACATAAATTTTAAATAAACATTCCAACCCTTAGGGTAGGAAAACAGGGGATGATTGATTGTTCACTTACTGATTGAAATGTATTACCACATATGCAAAGAGTAATCAAATCACAAATATTGCATTTAAGTAACTAGTAATTTAGTTAGTAATTAACTAAAGTAAGCCACAGAAAATTGAAAAATAAAAACTTTTTAACAAAAAAATTCGTCGGCGCCAACTCAAAATTAGATAAGTTTAGTTATCTTAGATTAATTTAAGAACTTAGTTATTAAGGTTAATAAAAAAGGTTTACTATTTATATGATTGTTTGGCACCGACTCAAAATTACTTAGGTACACTTAGATTCATTTAAGAACTTAGTTATTAAACTAAATAAGAAAGGTTTATTATTTTTTGCTTTTCAGTTTTGTTCGGCGGTTAATTTTTTTTGTTAAAAAGTTTTTTGTTAGGTACACTCCATACAAAATATAAAACGGGGGCAGATATCACTCCAATTTTTTTTTACGGTCTTACGTTAGTACCTTGTCATGACATGGCTGTCATTTCCCACCGAATGGGTCGGGCCGGCGCGCTTTCTATTACATGCAAAGGAATTTGAACCGTACATACAGCAGATAAAATTCATATTTGATTACAATCCCAACCGACCGCGTTGGTAGCTGCCGCCTCGCACTGAATGCATGATTCATTCAAATATGAAATGCAACTACTGTATAGACGGTTCCAATTCCTTTGCATGTAATAGAATGCGCGCCAACCCAACCCGTTCGGTGGGAATCGTACATAAATTAACTGGTTACATGTACGCACCACTTTCTCGGCGAAGGTCTCGGTGTGAGGGCGGCGCGTGGTGCGCGCGTACGCCTCGCGCAGCAGCCGCGCTTCGCACGGGTTCTCGTAGCGCATGCGCCGCCGCGGCTCGATGCCGCCCAGCTCCTCCTGCGCAACCAAACACTCGTCACACCAAAGGCGTCTTTAGGCCATGTCGATCCCCACCCCAAGCGCGCGCCGCGCGCCCGAGTCGAGGCGAGTGGCGCACTGTGAGTGGCGGTCGGCGCCCCCAAGGACTACGTACTACGCAGGTCCGAAATACGTACTACTTACTTACATACAGGGGAATGTTTGAAACGGAGTCCTTGACTCAGGAATCCTTTAGAGTGCGATTAGGAAAATACTAATGTTAGGTCCTTACCTATGAAATTGGCATTTTGTGTGGAGAATTTTTGAACCGTGATTTTCATACATTGAATTTTGCGGATTATTCAGCAATGTAAAATTCAAACCAAATAAAATTTTGTAAGGAATATACAAAACTTTTAAGCCACGTTACACATATCTTAGTTACTAAAATAGTTCGCATCATAAAAGTATACGTAATTGAAATATTTGAACCGGCAGCACATGAAAAGGGTAACCACCCTTTCATTTGAAACACTAAATAAAAAATTGAAACCTACTATTTGTATTTTAAACCTTTGTTACATATTCAAATATTGAAATTAAAAAAAATAAGTGCGAGTCTGTCTCGCGCACGGAAGGTTCCATACCATTATCTATAAAAATGGCAAAAAAAACACGTTTGTTGTATGGGAGCCCCCATTAAATATTAATTTTATTTTGTTTTTAGTATTTGTTGTTATAGCGGCAACAGAAATACATCATCTGTGAAAATTTCAACTGTCTAGCTATCGCCGTTCTTGAGATACAGCCGGATGACAGACAGACGGATTACGGCCACGAAAAAACTCTGCAAACCAACGATAAACACTCGTCCTTGATGGTGCTTCATCTCCAAAAGTTGAAATAAGTTCATCGATACACTGTTGTTGACTGAGGCCGCGTCGAAAATAGTAAAAAATAATCGCCCGAAAATGTTCGCGATTCAATTCCATGGTAGCCGATACGATATTTTTTCAAATGACAGTTAAAAACAAAATACGATCGCGTCAAACCTTATTTTTCTTAATATTGCCGCCAAAATGATTGAACTACACTTTTTAAACCGGTTTGACCGATGGCAACCCTAGGTTATTCAAATCCCGAAATATAAAAGGCAACCCTCGTACTTTCGTACAAAATAATAAATAATAAATCTGTGAAAAAAATCCCAAGTTCATAGTTAAGGACCTAATATGATGAAACTACCTCTACTTCGGAGTTATTTCTTCACTAAAGCATTTCTAGTTTAGCTTTTAAATTAACGAAAAGTTTCACTTGGTCCCCAACTTTTTCATTGGTCAACTAGGCAATGGCAAAGTTAGAGTATTTTAGCGCTATAAGCGGCTCCACGTACCTATAGTTCATTAAGAAAATCAGGTATTAGTTAAAACAAAATATACTTAGGAGCACACTTCGGCTTACCGCGGGTCGAAATGGATGTTTTTGCATGGACCGCCCGTCATCCCATATTGCCTCTAAAATATCTTTATGCAGTGCCTTTATGTAAGGCGCTCAAGGGATTGACGCAAATTATCAGCGTAATTATATGGGAGTATAAGTACCGATATAGGACAAGCTGCCTCGTAAGAACGCAGTCCTGTGTCTAAGTTGACAGACATTCAGGTGTAGGTACTCTATGAGTAATGATTCCAAGGATAATAGTGTGTATAAGTACTGACGTCACGCATGATATAAGAGATGTCGAGATTGGTGACGAAGGAGGCGCGAAACTCCGGGTAGAAGTCGAGCACATCCAGGAGGTCGTCCCGGTGCACGCGGTGCAGGTCGCAGTACGTGAGCGCGCGCACCCGGCAGTTGCTGCGCCCTACCGTCGGGTACACGCAAGGATTCTCGCCGAAGATGTCGTCCTTGCCTGACAATCACAAACGACGGATCAGTGCGCATCCTTCAAGCCCTCTTTATAGCTCGGTCAAGTATAGGCTTTAAATCGCTCATACCATAAAGTACCTAAATATAACGAACTTCTAGCTAGGTAGTGTTGTCGGTATTTTCATGCCGGCTAAACCGAAAACAACGCCATCTATGGAGTCATGGCAGAAACAGAAACGCAAAACATCCTGAAGTGTATGTCGGTTCACCGACCTCAAGTTGATGATGGCGCCCTCTGCAGCAGAATCGAGTCAAGGTGCTGAGGAAGGAGAGGCAGCCCGCCACTTTTGCCTTCACCAGTTTCGCAGCAAGACGGTCAAATTGGTATCGTTCCGGTGTGATTATTATTCTTTTAATTAACGGTAACATAATTAAAATATTGTAACACGTCCTAAACTTGGTTACTTGATTTAAAATAAAGCTAAAAGTAGATTTCCTTCCATACCTACATATGGCTATATCAATAATGAGTAGGTAACAAATAGTTTGCCATTTAAATAATATATCGCATTTTGGTTAAAGTAAATCGTTTGCTGGCACTGGGCCAGCGTGGGGACTACTGCCCGTTCCCTCTCATACATGAGAGGAGACCTGTGCCCAGCAGTGGGACGTAGATGATGTGTGATATGATATCGTTTGCTTCGTGCTTTTCCATATTACTGTATATACTAGTCTAAGGCTGCATTACATTCTTTCATCCTTAAATATTGTATGTGTAATTATAATTTTCGTCAACCATCATTTTGCGTCTGTATGACTACGTTATATATGTTATATAATTGACTTAATTCAAAAAATAAAATGCAATCGACATCTATGCTTATTTATCGACTGCGTACGAATTTAAATAAATTTAACGTTTTTAAATAAAATTTAAAGAAACTACAAAACTTACCTAAAATAGCCATAACAATGTCATCTTTTAAAATTTCTATCGATCCTCGAGAAATGAAATACAAAGAAGTGAGAACGTCGCCTCGGTGCACCAGCGTTTCCCCGGGCGGGGCGTGCGTCGTCTTAAACCGCAGGGACAATGCTCTGAAACACAACATGTACAAAGTTATACGACCCATGTACCAAGTTATCTAAGTCAGCATCGACGAGAACGCATCCGGGGCTGGTACCCTCACCCTCAATGTTGATGTCAACGTGTGGAATAAATAATACCTCAAGCAGCCGGGGCTAGCACCGTCAATGTTGATGTCAACGTGTGGAATAAATAATACCTCAAGCAGCCGGGGCTAGCACCGTCAATGTTGATGTCAACGTGTGGAATAAATAATACCTCAAGAAGCCGGGGCTAGCACCGTCAATGTTGATGTCAACGTGTGGAATAAATAATACCTCAAGAAGCCGGGGCTAGCACCGTCAATGTTGATGTCAACGTGTGGAATAAATAATACCTCAAGCAGCCGGGGCTAGCACCGTCAATGTTGATGTCAACGTGTGGAATAAATAATACCTCAAGCAGCCGGGGCTAGCACCGTCAATGTTGATGTCAACGTGTGGAATAAATAATACCTCAAGAAGCCGGGGCTAGCACCGTCAATGTTGATGTCAACGTGTGGAATAAATAATACCTCAAGAAGCCGGGGCTAGCACCGTCAATGTTGATGTCAACGTGTGGAATAAATAATACCTCAAGAAGCCGGGGCTAGCACCGTCAATGTTGATGTCAACGTGTGGAATAAATAATAAGTACCTCAAGCATCCGGGGCTGGCACCGTCAAAGGCAGAACAGTTGGCGAGTAAGTTGCGGTTGAGATGCAGACATATGTCTGCCTGAAGGCACTCCGGGAATCCTTTTAGTAAGCTCGAGGTGTCGATGCCGTTCGTGTAGCTCCAAGCGTGCTGGAAGTACTCTTCTAGCCTTTGTCGGAGCGGATTCGCGATCTTGCAACGACAAAACAAACATTAGTTTCCACTTATTGTTCATCGTTTTGTTCAGAATAAAAAAACATGTATTACCTGATGAAAACGAATGAATTCTCTAACTCTTAATATCTGTGTATGATATCGCGCCGTCCCTGAGTATAAGCGCTGTATAATCGCCGATACATTTCCGAAAATGCTTGCGTACATTAAAGCTGAAATACACATTGAAAATATTTAGATACAAGATGACTAAACGCACCCATGATAAAACGGCACACTTGCTTGAAACACCGATTGTGCGTCTTTTCTCATAGATGTGAATCGATACATATAAATAATCATTGATTGACGTATGTATAAATAATTTTGATAGCATGAAGGTATAAAAAGGAACTAACATCCAACCAACATGACGAATATTGTAAACCCTTTTTCCATATCCGTGTTCGGCGCGACGTTCCCAAAACCGACACTCGTCAGAGACGTGCAAGTGAAGTACAGAGCGGTGATGTAACGAGATCTGAAAATATAGGTACCAAATAAATTAATTTTGTTTTCCAAAATGTTAAGTACACTCTTTTATCCTTTCAATTTACAAACCTCATAGACGGCCCAGTAGAGTTATCGTAAGTGGCTTGGACATCGTTAGCGAGAGCATCTAGCCAGCCAATAGGAGCGTGAAGTTGTGGCCGTTCCCAACTGCCTATAGCATACCTATAGCATATAAAACAATAACAAAGTTAAACCGGTGTGCGAAGTTATAAGGTATATTAAGTGGTGAACACACAAATAATCTCACCACAAACAGGCTAGCCAATGTGCAATGAGCACAAAAGTAGCCATAAGCAGGAGAAGGACGGCAGTGCCATATTCGGAGTAGCGGTCAATTTTGCGCGCCACCCGCACTAGCCGCAGCAGGCGCGCAGTCTTGAGCAGCCCGATGAGCGTCGTCGTCTGCAACCACCAGAACCACACTGAGAGCCTGTGCCAGAGCCCGCAGCGAACTAACTTAGCCGCAAACCGAACTCAAGCGTTGTATGAACCGTTTGCGTATAATTACTATAAATAGCATCAACGAGGCTTTGCAGCGAAAACCACGCTAACCAAGCAAGGTGAGAATTATTATAAAGTTGCCTATGAATATGCTATGCGAGACTTTCTTCGAGCTCAACCAAACTTAGACTTAAGGGTTTGCAGAAATACAAGCGATTATTAAATTTCAAAACTATAAAATTAGCTGGCTCATACAGAATGCAGTGCATGTAACCGTATTGTATTTGTTTTACGTTGTTTGTATTGGGATTGAAGTACATATGACAAAGGAGCATGAGTCCAATGGGTGAGCAAAACTTTGTCAAAGTTGCTATGTTACTATATTTTTTCTGGTAGATTGTGAAAGTTGTGAACTATACACAAATGGAGGCGAGTTCATTTATTGTAAGCCTAGATAAGGAAATATACAGGGTTAAGAAGTAAGTACATAGAGTGGTTATCAGGAAAATTTAACGGCGCGTTCCAAAAGCTGCTCTTATCATCCTCTATATTAAACGCGGTGTCCATGTGGACAAATGTGATCAATTTTACGAAATCAGAATATAACTTTTGCTTTTGGGCACATATATATAATATTATTTTTAATTCTATAATATTTTTAATTTTTAATAATTAGTGTACTAAAGCTTATTATTTGGTACCTATCTTATTGTTTGTATCAATATAAATATATTGTAATTTTTAGTAATAAAATATACATATTCTATATTCCAGAGGCAGGCAAGGAGAGCCGTTGAAACGTCGAAGCGTTTTCCGAGCCCGTCAGGGGGCAGGCGTGACAATATTTCAAAATATGTAATGACCTAAATCGAAAAGCATTTCGGTAATTATGTTACCATAAAGTAGTTTTCTGTGTTTTTTTCCTGCTCGCTTTTAAGAAAATCGCGAAAACGTATAAAAGTGGTTTTCACCGTGTGTGACGTCAGTATTATGGCTGCCATATGAAAGGTGTCCAAACTGCCATACAGAGTCGTAGTATTGACGTCATAATTTACTTACAACCTTCTGGAATTCGCTACTTTTAAATTTGATAGTTTTGAATGAAAATTACAATTAAGGGAGAAATAAAAAAACACGTGTCGCTTAAATAAACATTTTCTAGCGAACTAAATCATAAAATGGCCTACATGAAAATATGAAATGTTGTCAATTCAAACCTAAATTTATCTATAATCATAGCCTCAGAGAGATATAAATATTATGATTTATAATATCGGATGCTTACAGCAAGTACCTATATGTGTGCACAGAATGTCGACTGGACCATTGAAGAGTTAGATACCTATCTACCTATGCCGTCATTGCCGTCTTTAAGTCATCATCATCATATCAGCCGAAAGACGTCCACTGCTGAACATAGGCCTCCCCCAAAGAGTGCCAAAGTGACCGGTCCTGCGCCACCCGCATCCAGTGGACTCCCGGAACCTTTACCAGGTCATCGGTCCACCTTGTGGGGGGCCTACCTACGCCGCGCCTTCCGGTACGCGGTCGGCACTCGAGAACCTTTACGCCCCAACGGCCATCGGTTGTACGTGCTATGTGCCCTGCCCACTGCCACTTAAGTTTAGCGATTCAGAGGGCTATATCGGTAACCTTGGTTCTGCTGCGGATAGCCTCATTTCTGATGCGATCACGCAGAGATCAAACTCCCAACTTGGCCCTCTCCATTGCCCTGTGGGTGACTTTGAGCTTTCTTATCAGGCCCATAGTAAGCGACCACGTTTCAATATATTATCACTGGCAACACACACTGGTCAAAGACTCTCGTCTTGAGACACTGCGGAATATTGGACGAAAAGATGTGCCGTAGCTTTCCGAACGCAGCCCAGCCGAGTCGGATTCGACGATTGACCTCTTTCTCGAAGTTGGACCTACCTAACTGGATAGTCTGTCCTAGGTATACATAATCGTCTAGAACTTCGAGCGTAAAGTTTCCGATTGTAATGGGAGTTTGTACGACATGGGCATTTGACATGATCTTCGTCTTATCCATGTTCATTCCTAGACCAACTCACTCGGAAGCTTTACTGAGGTCATCGAGCATCGTACTTAAGTCCTCCATGGTCTCAGCCAAGACTATACTATATCGTCGGCAAACCGAAGGTGAGTGATGTACTCGCCGTTGATGTTGATGCCTAGCCTTCTCCAGTCAAGAGTCTTGAAAACGTCCTCCAGTGCAGCGGTGAACAGTTTTGGAGAAATAACATCTCCTTGCCTGACTCCCCGCTGCAGCGAAATAGGTTTCGAGCTCTGGTCCTGAAGTGGGACTGATATAGTGGCGTTTTCGTACAAACACTTCAGCACTTCGATATAGCGATAGTCAACTTGGCACCGCTGGAGAGACTGTAAGTGCAGCCCAGGTTTCGATCGAATCGAAGGCTTTCTCGTAGTCCACGAACGCCAAGCAGAGGGGCAGGTTATACTCCTCGGTCTTCTGTATAACCTGACGAAGCGTGTGGATGTGGTCTACGGTACTAAAGCCTCTCCGGAAACCAGCTTGTTCGGGAGGCTGGAAGTCATCTAGCCTGCGTACGAGACGGTTTGTAATGACCCTCGAAAACAGCTTATAGACATGGCTCAGAAGTGAGATGGGTCTGTACCTTGTTCTTCAGCAGAATGTTGTCACCCTTTTTGAAGAACAGCACCACCACCCGTCCGTTCCATGCCATCGGAGTTCTCCCTTCCAGTAAGACGGAATTGAACAACTTCTGAAGGGCCGTAAGGACCGGTTTTACACCCCGACTTTAGAAGTTCGGCTGTTATTCCGTCTTCACCGGGTGCCTTGTTGTTTTTGAGCTGCTTAAGAGCCATTACAATCTCGTACAGGCTGATGCCCGGGATTACGTCGGTATAGTGCACCTTGTAATGTCTGTCACTTTAACAATGTTTGTGTGAAGAGTCAAAACTTATTTAATACAACTTTTTTCAATTTAACATGATATTTAAGTCTAATTTCGCCAAATGAAAACCAATTGTTTTGGTGATTTCCCACTATTTATATTACCCATGTATGTACTGCTGATACATAGATACATTCCTACCTTTAGGAACACACTATATAACTTTGTACTTGGTGTTCTGTTCTGTAGCGTGGCATGTGTTCTTTCTCTTTAATTCTCTTTGTGGCTATCTGGCTATATCTTATAGCTTATAGCAGTCGCCAGAAGAACGCAATCGGCGGACTGCATGAAATTTACAAGTCTCATTTCACGATGTCTTCATATCCTGTCCCGGAATAAAAAGTAGTACCTATACCAAATTCTTGCACTATCCTTGTGTCCATAAATGGATAATTGGCATGATTTTGCTTATTAAAATTTTTTGTTCATCTATGATTCTTCAATTAGTAACAAGCTAATATTTCATTTCTTATGTACGATTCTCACCGACCGGGCGGAGCCGTAGCGCGCCTAAGCGCTTTTTACAAGTTGCCAAAGGAATTAGAAGCTTTAATATAGACGTTAAATTTCTTATTTGAATGTACTTGCGGCCGGTCGGCTGCTCGCGGACGTGGACGGATGTCATATGTGACCGGCTCCGTCCGGCTTTTGCCTACTGCACTCTATTAAAACACTTTAACACTCAATATCTCCTAAACTACTGGTGGTAAGGAAATGACCGGCTTTAGTGTCGGGACGTGTCTGACCATATAGCCGGAAATATATTACGATTTTAGTGGCGCGAAATTAAATTTCGTGACACTAGTTTTACCAACAGTTTCACGTGTAATTTAATATTTTCGTAATGTATGCAATAAATTCATGAATACAAATCAATTTCGTGCCGTGCGCCATCTTTTGGTAAAATGAGTGTCATGCCACTAATTTCGTTATGTAATTCCGGCTTAGTTTCGTGGCATCGAATCCATTTGACTTTTTTTCGCGGCTATATTGCGTTTTTAGCGGAGTAAGAATATTTGGGGATATTATTTTGTCTATAATTCAAAACCAATAATAACCTTTTAAATATTGCTTAAACTACTATAAATATAGATATTGTAGTTGATTTTTTATACTCTCTTCGTAGGCAGCGGCATCCGGAATTTTTCTACATACTTGAATATTAACAGAGAGGATGACGAGGCAGTTGTAACAAAAAAACGGGAGCATTAGAAACAGTTACTTGCCTATGTATTTTTTTGTTCCTAATAACTTCATAAATTCGTCAGTAGTCTGGTCAAACATACCACAACAAAAGATAACACTGAAATAATACAAGTAAAAAATGGGAGAAATGGACAAAACAAAAAACAATTGTTGCTCATTATTGTACGTGGGTATCGCTACTAAAATAAACCCTAGGCTACTAGGACAAATAGTTACGAATGTAACAACGATATCACGATATCAGGTATACCCTGAGACTCCTCAGGGTCATTTGAAAAGATATCCGATGTTATGTGAAACGCTTATAATTACAATAAAATACCACAATGAGATCCCTTAACCATTGTCGTTACATAGCCAAATATCCTGGCTAAGGCTGAAAACATTTACCGAACAAATTTTATTTATTAAAAATGAGGACATAATATTAGCCTTCAATGTCAAAAATGTCATAGTCTCCCATCAAATAAAAAAACGAAGTATACATAAAGCTAAATGCTAAATAATGACGTAGTCATGCTCAAGACGTGTGACCACGATGCCACAACCAAGTCCAAATGCTTATTGCGGAATACCAAGAGTTGTTTCAGGTAATAGGTAGTGCCGTTCCTCAGTATCTGTCAGATGTTTGCTTTTTAGACCACCTAGTCCGGCATGACATCATCCGTATCCGGACATGCTTCAGATAGCAGCTGCCGCAACTATTATAAATTTTAACTATGTCATCCCGAACTCAAGTCTAATACGTAAAACACGGCGAAATTAAATCAAATTGTTCCGAAGTTGCCGCAGCTGTCGGTAAGGTACCTATTTACTTAGCACATGAGTATTTTTTATATATTAGCCACTACGCTACCAAAACATGCATATTTAGATAGTCGAGCAAGCTTCCTCTGTAGGTTTGTAAAAGTAACACAATATTCGAATTTTGTAGAACTCGTAGCTCAAATATTTAACCCCAATAAATTTATATAAGCATACGTTATGGAAACCAACGCGTAAATAATTAAATTATAATTAAAAAAGGAAAGGAAAGGCAGATAAAAAAGAGGTTCTTTTTGAAAAATTTATTTCGTTTTTATTGACCAACCAGCCGGGGCCTGCGTTGGCAGTCAACAGTAAACTTGGCAATAATAGTATACTGTTGACCGCCACCGCAGGAGCCTTTAAAATTAAAATGCATTAATTAAGAATATCAATTAAATAAAACAAATCAAAACTTTGAATAAAACTATAACTAACAAATTACAAGGATTATTCCACAGCACATATGCCAATTGCAGTAGGTATGCAGGTATAGGCACTCCCACTATTACCAGTAGCTCACGAGCGGGCGGAGCCGCGCTATCTAAGAGGATGTCTAATTAAGTATTCGGTTTGGGTGTATCGTCACCAAACTATATGATTATGATTGATAGTCGTATTTATGAATTGCTGTAATTGTCACACAGAATTAGAAACGCGAGTAAGCATTGATAGTGTCAGCGTACATCTAACATGGAGGAGTGATAGGTATAAATTAAAACGTGTGGTTGTTTTTTAACTGCAAAACACTGTTCGCATAACTTGTGCTTTTTCATGTAGTGACTGCAGACGACTGTATCGATTTGTACAAACAAAGGATCGCCTGGGAAGTGTGAGCGTATTTGCTACGAAGCTCAGTGCGGTATGTGAACTTGTCACTTTTACAAAGAGAAGCCCATGAAAATGTTCCAAACGGCATATTTATAAATATTCAAAATATGAACTTACTATATGAAATATCTCTAACTAAAAAGTTACGTAGATGCAGAGTGGTTAAATAATCGTCCTGATTCAGGCAGATAGTATGAGCACTATCTACGTCCTTATTCGGGCGGATATACTGTCCGTTTAAAGTTTCGAGTACTAAACTAAATTGCTACATAAGTATGCGTAAATTCAAATGAAAAGGTGAAGGCCCTTCAAGGTCACCTTGCTTGCGACCGCGACGACCGTTACCACCACGCCACGGCCGTAGTTCAACCGTCCAAGCTATTCGAGTATTAGATACATGCCATACTTTATGCTTATTATACCCGCTCGAATACGCTCAATACGTTATTTGGTGGTCCAGGCTGCAAGGATCTCCGATAATTTTAAAAGTGTTTGGCATACAAGGTACGTATTTCACACCCTGTTGCGATCTTTACTTTACAGTCATATCTAAGTCTAAATATGTGCTACTCTAGTAAATTGGGAGTACAAGGCATTCTAACTATATGATTATAGTTGAGCGGTCACTGCAGTCAAAAAGGAGATACATAATGTTTGCTCGACAGAGGGTGCACGCGCCCGTCACCGAGCGCTGGAGGCAGCGGGTCGGCTTGGGCGGGCCGGACGCCGCTCGTGGCTCGTGGAAAACGGTTACAAACATGTTGCTAAAGGAAAGCCTCCATATCTTCCATTTACGAAATGCTTAGTGGATTTAAATGGCTAGTGGGAATATGAATAAACTATAATTTAAGAAAATGTCAACTTAAATATATGTAAGAAAATCGAGTGGCAGCAACAAAAAAATAATTCTCAAAGATGGTATACCTCATCACTTTCCAGCCCCTGCTGTAACAAGAAATGGTATTACAAATTCAATACGCACCCACCTTTGGGTTTTTCCACCGAGCTTATTAACACGTAACATGAAACATCACACATAGAGCACTACGTCCAATACGAATAAAAAAATGGCGTATTTATAAATGGACCACTATAAGAAAAGGTACACTACTACACACAAATTATACAATATTGCATACAAACAAAGTCGACATTGCTTTTTAAGATTAAATAAAAATCTAGTGACAAGTTGGAAATCGATAGTTCATATTATATTGCCATGAATAGTATGAAGAGGGAAACTGGCAGCGGTTGATTTACAAACAAGTTTGGTTTCGGATTGCGCTTTCTTATGCAAGATGATCATATTGCAGGATTTGCATTCGACTACGGGCACCTACGTGAATACAGTAACATTCAGATTTCTATTTGTCCGAAAGTATACCTACAGCCAGTTGCTGGTTTAAATAGTGTTGCAACATGTGAAGGTTACGATTGGGACTGCGAAAAATGCAGTCGGTCATCACGGCACCTGCTTGACCTAGTTAAGCTTGGCTTGCGACGCGACCCCTTTCTCCGGCCGGTTCCAGCGCGCCAAACATCGCGTCGCCCTTCTTTAATCTTGTTGTTACTCATATGGCTGCAGTTTTTAAGCAGGTGCATTTAATTTAATTTAGAACTTAGTTACGTAACTGCGATTTATTTTGTGTAGGTGTCAATATTTCGGACAAAAGGCAGTCTGATGAGTCGTTGTCTAAAGTTGCATTGATTCGAAAAATCTAATACTAATGTTTGGTAGGTGTATCGTGTGTGACATGAACCAAATATCGTAAGGTGTGGTAGGATGGAATTGCAGCTCACTTCGTCGGTGTCGGTGCCGAAGAGTAGCAGGTCGAAGGGGATGGCGGCCACCAGGTCGATGAGGAACCAGCCCCGAAGGTAGTGCATGGCTATCTTGGCCGGGTCCGACTCCACCTCGTCGGCGATGTCCACGTACGTTGTGCGGAAATTTATTAGGATGTCGATTATGAAGGTCACGTCCACTGTAAATAATACGTTATTTACCATTTAAACAGTAGAGTAAATATTGTCATCGTCATCACATACATCTACTTGGTAACTTTATGTGAAGGTATCGTACCGATCATATCGATAATGACAATAGGGTCCTCGCCGAAACTACGCGAGCGCTTGTCGAAGTCTGGCTCATTGAGTTGAAATGCGGCCACGTACGGCGTGAATATAGCAGTGTAGATGACCAATATTAGGATCAACCAATCCCAAGCGGCCTGAAATAAATATAAAAATATATATTTAGTATCTAGTCCATTCAATTAACTACTGTGGTTTTTAACTTCTATGAATTAAAAACATACCTATCTCTAATAAAAAAAACGGTTGGTATACATAAATACAATATTTTCATTTTCGCTTTCATTTCAAAGAATCGCATGTAGAATAGACCACAAAAGTGTAAAAAAAACATTTTAACTTCTATGAATTAAAAACATCCCTATTTCTAATTTAAAAAAATATACGGTTGGTATACATAAATACAATATTTTCATTATCGCTTTCATTTGAAAGAATCGCATGTAGAATAGACCACGAAGGTGTAAAAAAATAAAAATACTAGGGTAAATCGCCAGTAATTGGCCACTCCCCAGTAATTGGCCACATTATACTAAAATGATTAAATTTAGAATTCTATAATACAGGGTGTTGGCTCCATCGTTTGCCAAATTAAAACGGCAGGTAGGTTGGGTCATTAGCTCTTTTTCCGGCCTCCAAAAAATTTTTGTGTCTACTGGTTTTTTTTTTGTATTCTTTTAAAATAATTTTGAAATTTTCTATATGTTTACGCGTTTCAACTTGAATAAAACAAAACGAGGAAGTGGAAGAGCCAATTTTTTTATTTAATTGTAACTATTTAATTGTGCGTTCGTATGATAGTCGTCAATCTGCAAGTCTTGCTTATGTACTACTTGTATTTAGCGAAAGTATGTTTGTTATCGCTTGGCGGTTACGAGCCTAGTGCGTCCCTTACACAAAATTGGCAAATTAATAAAGTTCATTGAAGGTTTTTTGGCATTTTTGCACATAATTAGAAAGAGGATAGACTAAAGAACTTTTTTAAAGAATTTTAAGAACATTGCCGTTTTTAGTTTTTTTTTTAAATTGCTAATCAAAGTTACCCAAGGCGAAATTCTTAAATCTTATTTTTTTTTGAGGGTAAGTAAAAAAATATAGACGTTACTTGCTAATAATTTTGACTTTGATGGAACCGTACAACATTACACATTACAATAAAATAAAAAAATTGGCTCTACCACTTCCTCGTTTTTTTTTATTCGAGTTGAAACGCTTACGCGTTTCATATAAAAAATAAAAAAATTCAAAATTATTTTAAAAGTATTAAAAAAAAAACGATTGGACACAAAATTTTTTTGGATGCCGGAGAAGATAGCTCATGATCCAACCTACCTGCCGTTTTAATTTGGCAAACGATGGAGCAAACACCCTGTATATCCACACACTTAAAGTAAATCATCCGATAACACCAGTTATCACAAGCATTACTCAATTTTTATGTACATCGATTAAAGTAAGAGTTCATAATAAAATGAGTTTGATTTTAACGAGGCGTTGAAATGGCTGGTTGCTTATTTTTCTCTAGCGAACATGCATTTCAAATTAAGAAATTCTAGTATAATTTTGACTAATGACGTTATGTCAGTGTAGGTAAGTGTGATCATAAAAGGTAAGCCAATATTTTGTATACCATTATTTTACATAATAATTTCAAATCTATAAATTATTTAGTTGGCTAATTTCTGAAATGTAATTCCACACTATTTAAAATACTAGCCACGTATGCCAGTTACTCAAAGGCTATAAAATATGTTTGGTAAATTGTTGAAAGAGGTTGCCTGTACCTTTGATGAATTAAAGCGGCAATCACACTTCGTCGTTCCCCGCATGCTGCATGCGGAGACCGCAAAAGTGTAAAGAACACGTTAGTCGGCCGGAGTCGGCGATCGACAGCTGCCAACGCTTAGTAGTAGGTGGACAGACTAGTCAGCAGGGGTCGGCAAACTTTTTAGACAAAGAGCCAGATCCCGGAAAAATTACGATTTTTTCGAAGCTCAAAGAGCCACAGTACCAAATTTTAGGGAAAATAATAATTTCGGGTGAGTCTGCAAAGTGTATATGCTGTGTTTGGTTTCGATAAAAATAATTATATTTGCCTCACGCTATTTACGACTTTTTTTGTATGATTTTGATTAAAAAAAATTTTTTTTTGGGGAACCTAAAGAGCCGCAACAAACCTTTCAAAGAGGCGCAGTTTGCCGACCCCTGGACTAGTGTAAACACGACGTTTGTTGGCCTAAGTAGTTTAAATGAATTCGGCAACCGCATGCGGCGAACGACGAAGTGTAATTGCCGCTTAATGCTGGCTGGTTCTTAAGGTACATACACACCAAGCCAACGAACAGCTGTGTATCTCACTCTAACAAATAGCTGTCACATAAATGCTTTGCGTTCGTTGGTCGTTCGTTTGCTCAGTGTGTACCCACAATTCCAATACTTTGATATCCTAAGACAAATGTGAAACTTGTGAACTTAATATTGTCGGCAATGTCAATGAGCTTCTTTGTTTAAGATGTAGTAAATACTTCCATGAAGAATGTGTTGCCCTGTTTCATGAAAACAATTTATCTTCACCGGGCAAGTTCCTCATCGGAAAGTGAGGATTGAGGATTCATTCCTAAAGAGTTTATTGTTTAATTTTCTGTTAATAAGCTTTTAATATGTTAACATTTTATTTGGGCAAGTATTTAAAAAAAATGGCTTGTATTGAAAATACTGGCTAATAACTAGGTTAAACGGAATGTCCAATAAAACAATTAAATATTTTAAGAAATATATAATATCGGCCTCTAGTAAACATATTTATGTTCATTATTTTCAACATTCACTACTTCCGACGTCGATATCTCTTTACAGGTGATCACAATAAACATTCTAAACAAGCAAGGTAGTAAAGTGGCCAGTTACTAACGATTTACCCTATACCTACCAAAATCCCTGTTACAAACTGACAATTTAAACTTTCGCGCCTAAACGGTTCTACAGTTTAATGTAACGTCACCCCTGTGTGTCACTCGCCATATTTGTTTGTCCATGGTTCGTCCCTAGATGTCATAGAGTTGGAGAGTAGAGGGGTGACGTCACTGACGCTGATTGTTGCATTGTTGGATTATAACACGTTCCGTTTCACATTACTTCAAATCGTAATTATTGTTTGAAATTAGTATAAACTAAAGTAAAAACGTTTCAATAGCTATTATTTTATGTTTTGTTAACATTTTGGTCACAAAATAATGGTAAATACTATAGCTGCATCTTCCCTATTATTAGTTAGCTATCCGTAGATGTTCGATGCTACGTCCGACTGGTTAAAAGAAGATAAAAAGTGTATTGTGCATATCATGCATAGTTGATGTCCGAGGTAGTCACCTTATAAGGAGAATGGTGGAGGATAGTACAGGGGTGAGAAGGCTGCGTCGTCCCCTTGTGGCTGGCAGTCGCGCCCAGGGACAGTACCTGCGGACAACATCGGCGCTCATTTGTAAAATATTATTTTAGCCAGAAGCTCAATACACTCGTATCCGAACCAAAATATCTTGCATATAAATATAAATGAAAATTTGCAAGGGATTGTTCTTTTAATATTAACCACTACTGAGTACGCTAAGTTTTACAGCATGCTTGGTTTACGGTTTTAATGTTTACTTTACTTTATTAATTAGTTTTCTAAATAGGTAATGATACGAGTAGCTCATGTAATGACACATACCTACCTAAATTCAGAAATAATATTTAATCTACGAGATCAAACAAAGATTTAGTTTTTATTATAACTACAACTAGCTTCTGCGCGCGATTCCGTCCGCGTTGCACTCGTTTATATCGTAGTACCACACAGACTTTCACACCCCATTTGACCCTCTTAGGGGATGATTAACGGGATAAAAACTATTCTATGTCCTTTCCCGGGATCCAAACTACCTCGATACCTGAGGCTCTAGTATAAGTTTTACCGAAACAAAACGTTACGACCGCGTTCGCGTTTAACTGTCAAATCTCATACAAATTGAAAGTAAAACGCAAACGCGATTGTATAGTTTTGTTTCGGTAAAACGTATACTAGAGCCTCTGAACTTCTTCGGTTCAGCGTTTTAAGCGTGAAGAGGTAACAGACATACAAACCGGAGACCGAAATAATCGAGATCTCGAACGAGGTCGTTGAGTTTTTTTGATATCTCGTCGATTCGTTCCCTAATCCCGACATCAGCATTTTAACGCGAGATCTCTAATTACCAATCTCGATTCGAGATTGCATTCTCTAGTCTAGAGCAACATTAGAGCTGAATAAATATTGAACAAGCCTCTCAAGGAGAGTTTCAAATCCATTTTAATTTATACAATAAATAGTATATGAACTACATTGATACTGACATTTTGCCCGACTAAGGGTAAACCCAAAAGAATGGTAGTGGATTAAATTGATCGTTAAGTATTGATAGTTTGGTACCACCCTCATGTACTTGATGAATTCCATCAAATGAGCTGGTGTTAGATTCCTCTTAAGGCCTCTCACAAACTGGCGCGGCCTGGCCGCGGCGGACAATAGTTAACTTGTCCGCCGCTGTCAAATTTTCTATTATCCGCCACTGCAGGCCGCGCCAGTGTGTTGCAGGCCTAATGCTGACAATGTGTTGCCGCAAATCGAGTTAAAAAAACGATATGCGGGGCGTCAGCAGGCTCCAAATCTGAAATCACAGCTTTGCTTCAAGCACTTAAGAACGTACATTAGCTGAGCCTTTATTCAGATGCAAGAATTCCCAATAAATATTTCATCGCGCTGACGGAGGCGAGTTTGTGTGACACAGACAATTCCCTTTAAACTAAGAATACAATGTTATAAAATACATCGGCGATGTTGACAGATCACTGAAGTGACTATTAAATTATGCCTTTCACGACACATTGACAAACTTACCAGGCACCAATAAATAGTTTAATTGTCCATAGCAATGTTTGTCACCTCGTGGCGTGACGTAATCGTTAGCTTTCTGAGGCCTCAGAGAGATCTCGGGTTCGGATCCCGGAGAGTGAAAATTTTTTTTACACCTTATTTTAGTTATTATTAGATAAATAATCGTTCGTCCGGACTTCAGTATTTATTAAAAAAAATATCCAACACCTATTTTATTCTTCACATCATCTTAATATTGGTAAAAGATTGTAAACCAACTTCCATCGTTCTCTAACTTTTTGTCATATTTTACTCATATACCTACGCGAATATCATAATCATTAAACTAAAAAATTTACAAATCAAATGCGAGACCACACAGCCATTTATGATTTGTACAAAGACGAAGAATTTTCAAATGACTTGATGAGATGTTGGCTCTATGGCAACAGAATTGTTCTACCCATTATTATTTAATAAATAAAATAAATCTGCTAAATTATCTCGTTACATTTATCAGACTGATAAAAATGGGCAAAAGAGTTACATCTGGAAGAAAAAAGTGGCCAAGTGCGTGTCGGACCACGCACAACAAGGGTTTCGTGCCATAACAGAAATACTTTGCATACTTAAAAACAAAATTAGTAGGTATGCCAAGCCACAAACGTGACACAGCCCTGCGCAGTAGGTAACAAACGCTCCTAAACGGCCTCAGATTACCTACTGTATTATTCTTCTATACTGTGGTCGGGTGATCATGAGAGTGACGTTCAAAACTCAGGACCGTTTTAATAAAATCGACAGCTGATCGCTACTTGACTGTACGCTTACATTACATAGCAAAAAAGAAAGTATTTAAAGTAAAGGCAGGTCGAAAATACAATTATTTAACAAACTGAATCTATTTCAAGGAAACTAAAATGATTTCTTTTTATGGACTCTGTCAGCTGTACTATATGCACTTACGGAAATCTCAACAATTGTTTTGTATATAATATTTGTACAAATATTTGAATCTGTTTATTCCCCACTTGTAAAATAAAGAAACCAGATGTATTTGTGCTTTCTGTTGAAATAAATGAAATTTATAACGCGACCATTCATTCGCTAAACGCTAAAGTTTTGACGTGAGCAGTCAAGTCACATTATAATTATGTCACAATAAACTAAAAAGTACCTATTTAATCTTTTGGTGTTGGTTTGCTAATATGGTGCTTAAGGTCTAAAACACTGAGTTCTTTTTTTATGAAACATATATCTTGATGCAGGTTATAAGTTAACGCTATTAGCAACTACTGAAATGTAGCTACAGCTATCATTCTGGGGCCATGAACCTAGAATACTATGGACGGGCTGTACGTGTTGCCACGATGAGGGATGGAAAAGCTCTTATGCAGCTAAATTAAGAACCGGTCCTAAAATGGCTGATGACTTGTCATAAACAACTTACTACGGGACGGGTAATGGTTTGTGTGGCACAACTTCATACTAAATCAGTTGTGGCAAATAAAAACAAAGTGGAACTATGACAAGGACAATGAATGATATTCCCCTTTCTGTCACACTTATAGATTTGTATGCTACCAGCTCGCTCGCACGTGGTATTATTATTACCATAGCCTGTCCAGAGTATTCTTCGTTCATGTTCTGGGGCACATTTCTTGGCATATTTGTTTGACATTGTGCATCTAGTTCTATAAACTAAATCAAAGGTTACCTACTCGTACAGATAACGGTAGTCTAACTTTTTCAACTACACTGCGTGATACTGATAACGGTAATAGGACTTTTGGGACAGATATTATAAAGCATAATATACTGCACAGCACTACGGTGGTATGGTTCAGTCCCACCCTACACCCAGGGGTATTGCTAGGGGTATGATGGGTCTGACATGAAAAAGGTCATATCGTTACTGAAAACTTATGGCACTTACGTCCTTTTCTTTAAGCAACGCAGTTTTTTATAAATATCTCGAAAACCTTTGAACCGATCTTGTTGAAAACAAATTTCGCTGGTATAATTTTATAATCCCTATGAGCATGATTTTTTTCATATTTTTAAAATACACGGTTCAAAAATTAGAGGGGGGGTGGGGGACACAATTTTAGTCACTTTCGGGGCGATTATCTCCGACTCTATTCACTTAATCCAAAAAATTGCTTAGAAACCTTATATTTATTTTGAAAGGCCTGTCGATTGATGTACCACAAGTGGGCATGCAATGAAAAAATAATTTTTGACTTTCAGTTTTATGTATCCCTAAAAAAAATCTTTTTTTGTAATTTCATTACAAAACTATGTAGCGGTTAACAAAATACACCCTATCCTCAATTTTTTATTCAAATACACTTTATGGTTTTAGAGTAAAATGCCTGTGACATACTGACGGACAGACAGACAGAAAGACAGACAGACAGACATGACGAATCTATAAGGGTTCCGTTTTTTGCCATTTGGCTACGGAACCCTAAAAAGCGACTGTAAGTATATGATTGCTCAACGAAAAAAGCATCAAATTTACATTTCCTTCATCAATACAACAAAACGCAAGCTCGTCGACATCAACTGTACATCAGGGGCATTAATATACGGACAGTCAGTCATCATAAACATGTATACATTCTTGTACCTTATAAGCTAAGACATGAGGTCGAAAAGTGCGTACATGTTTATGATGCTGACTGTACATACATATTTATACGTATAATATGGGCATACACTTTCGCACCTTAATCCATTTTAATAAGGCGAAAAATGTATACATATCTTTGACGTCGACTCTATACGCCTTTATGACATTGACAATAGAATCCTATACAAATCTTTGCCCTTAATTATGTACCCACGTATATTCAGGCCGCCTGGTTGCTAACCTCTATTTTTTAGTTTTTATGCTATATAGTTTTTATACTCAATTTGATTCATGTTTCGAGGTGCGCAACACAGAATACCCCTTACTGTACACAGAAATATCCACTTACAAGTTACGAACATATAAGTAGGTCTGGGATTATATAGCAAAATTCGCTAAGGTGTCCTTTCTAGTTATGACTATATCCTACCTATTTTCTTACAATTTTAACAGGTTAATTCACTATTTAATACACGTTTCTTGAACATTGCCCTTGTTGGGTATTGCTCAGTAGGTGAACTATATGTCAGGCTTTTTTACAGTATTTATACGTATGATATTCTTGATAAATCTTTATTTTCACTTAAGTACTATAAATAATAGAAAATATTTTGTTTAAGTGAATTTCCCTTTCTATACTTCTCACATTATATAAAAAGAAGTAATCGATGGCTTTAGATTTACCGATAACTTTTCACACCACTGGGATATCGACCTTTAGTGGCGACCATTGCCTGTCACTTTTTCGTCCATGTACGTATTTACCATATTACGGTTACCGCCCCAAAAATCAGTCTGATAATGAGTTAATGACAACTGCAGCTCCAGCCTCCGACTAAAAGTCCTACCTAAGTAAAAAATCACCAGAATCAAGGTGAAACAACAACAACAAGGTGGTCATGGGCAAACAACAGGGCTTCCAATTAACATTCCAAGTACAAATTTCATCAAACTTCTTGGCATTTCGAGGTTAGACAGTCTCGACTGTACTAACAAGGAAAGTGTGATTTCTAATTAGGAATTCATGTAAACACACATATACAATTATGCAAGTTTCCAGCTTGTTTAATCTGTACCATTATTTTCTTTTTGTACTCGTCGATTAAAATCTGTGTTTCATAGAGATTTCATAGAGAATACTGCAAAGTCACTCTTTTCATCATTTAATAGTCTGTTATTTCCGATACAACCGAAACTGTTTCAATATCAAGACGCTATAGACAACCGAAAAAAAATTAATATAGATCTTCGTATTTCAATAATATGTGTCCTTGTTTAAGGAGACTCGATCCGATACAAAATTGCCAATCTATGGCGTTTCGGAACGTAGCAGCGTCGCGTCATCAGTCAAAAATCTACTGCTGCTGTATTCAGGGCATAAAAAAAAAACTACACAGTGTGAATGGCTAGTTTTTTTAGTTTGGCCAATCACAGCACAGTACTGCAACATTAGGCCTCTCACAGACTGGCGCGGCCTGGCCATAGTAAACTTGTCCGCCGCTGTCAAATTTTCTATTGTCCGCCACCGCAAGCCGCCAGTGTGTTGCAGGCCTTACGGACGCCGGTGGTGTGATTGATTATCTTGTGTCGGAGGATGTCGGATATTAGAACTAGACAAAATAGTAGTTTATGCAATCGTTATATAATGTATGTAACGTGAATAATGAATGTGACGTTCAGTCTGGTACATAGAGGAAATTATTATATACTGAGATAGAGTCATCAGCTTCCTCCATGTACTAGTGCCATCTATTGGCCGACTCTCGAGTTATCTGTATCGAGTTATTCGTACAATGCTATGCTATATAGTACACACACACACACACACACACATATATATATATATATATATATATATATATATATATATATACATGCATAGCATTGTACGTTCACTGCTTGTAGGCCACTTTTCCACCGAGATATTCGAAGCTGTGTTTCCATATTAGGCTTGATACTTAGCTTAATAGCTAAACACAATAAGAACACCTTCTTCCGTCACCTTTCCGTCTTTAACACAATGGAAAAATACAGCTTCGCACATCTCTGGCGGATACAGGGCCTTAATATCCAATGGGTACGACGGGATTCGGATTTACATTCCTGATTATATTCAAAATAATAAAAAGTGCGAGATCATAATATTTCCTATTACGATAAGCGTATCTTTAATATTTGTGACGCTGACTGACTCCGCCATTGGAATGAAATTGAAAAAAACCAAAGACTGCGTTCCTCTACACCGAATTGTATTATGTGGTTAACGCACACAATATTTGTACTTTTTACTAGGGCTGTTGTTTTTAAATAAAAATATGTAATTATATTTCTTGGTTTAATTTACAGTACTCTGGAACATTTACGGTTGTTTTCATATAATAATTGCAATTAAGGAACTTTAAACAAGTTAGTGGAATGGAACGGAAAACAAATCTAATCTGTGCTTTATGCAGTAAAGTTGCCAGTTATGCAAAATTACAATCATAATTCGTGATATTTCCAAATAACGTCTTTTTGTGGTTTTAGAATGTATTTATTTATAAATAAAATAAGAATTTAAAATCAGATCTCATCTTAATAATAATAATTAAAATTATAGAAATAGCTCCATCTGTTGAGTGACTCTCACACTGAAACATGCAAGTTTTAATGTATGGGAGCTGTCAAGTACTGAGTGAAATGATTAGACCACGAAGCTTGCTGAGTGGCCTTATTAAGGTATGAGAGTTCAATAGCTAATTATATAACTATTGCATACAATACTTTTTCTACGAGTTAACGGAAATAATAATTTAAACAAACTTGGTATCTATTGAATATCGCCCTGTTGAAAAAAAGTGCAGCCAACCGCTTTTTTTGCGCGTTGATGGTTTCTGGAAATCGAGCCTCGTGATTGGTCAAAATTCATTTTAGTTCTGTACACAGTTATCTTATATCCATAAGATGACTGCTAGCAGTCTTCTTATGGGCCCAACTCAAATGAAGTTGATTTAGATATCGCTGTCAGGCATTTAAAAGACGGATAGAAGTGCTCGAGTAGAAAATAGTACTTACCATATATATTTACCTTATATACTCGTATAAATTACTTAAATCTTTAATTTTAATGAATTCGTACAAAAAGCATAGTGCACAATCGTGTCATATCAAGCTTTTTAATCTCCTACCTTACTTAGGCGACTCAGCAAGCTTCGTGGCCTAAACGCGGTACTCGACTAAAAAGTTCTCTATTATAACACGATTGTGAAATATACTATTACGGCCATAGTTAATCTTCATTTTCGAAGGTTTCATTTGAAAGAACGAGAGTGATAGCGATACACAGCTGCTAAATATTGCATTGGTCTTTAAGAGAGTCTAGGTATATTCCGCTGTCGAGAACGCACACCTGATCAGTGCCAGTAGCAACTATAGTTATATAATCCCTATATAAAAAAACTAGGAACCACATTCTTACCTGTGCCCAGTTCTTGGGTACCTATAAAAACTTATTGACCTCAAATGAGGGTTGAGAATAGCCTGGCATACAGCGTATAGGTAATTTAATCAAGACTGAGGAAGATGTCTGTTTTAACAGTGGTGGTTGATCTCCTATGTCTGAAGATGTGAATTATTGAAAAAAAGCGGAGACTTTTTCCGAAGTGAGAGAGATGGCGGTTCATAATTTTAATGTTATGAGTATAATAGTTGTTTTCCACGGTCAAATAAATCAGTCTCATTATAGCGATCTTACTGTCATACATTTGTAAATATGTACATTTTAGCAACCTTAGCTGATATTGCGGTTCGGAAATAAATATTTCGATAATTTTTTGTGTAAGTATTTTGACACGAACTATACCAGTTCTACGATAAAATAAATGGCTGAGCTTTAACTCACGCCTCTAGTTCGCTACTTTATAGCGCGATATACATATGTATACCTAAGTATACTTAACTACACCAATGCAAGCTTACCCTTAAATTATTTATGATTAGGTACCTAATTAACTGTTACTACGATCTTGAAGTTCTGTAAGTGAGACTGCTTTTATATTATGTCAAGTTTCAGGAACGACCATAAAGTCATCATTATGCAAAGAGATGTCTATTACCTCCTTGCCGATAGCGGGAAGCCCGTTGAGACCATTACAAGGCGGTTCTAGGCGTACGACGCTCTTGCGAGAGCCGCGGAAACCAGTGTCACGCACGCGGACTGAGGAGCGCCAGGCGCAGGGCAGCTGGTCGTCGCGCGAGCCGCGCGCGGAGGCCGTGCGCCGCGAGGTGGTGAGCGCGGCACCGACGCCGGCGCCCGGCGGCGTCACGATCAGCGGCACGTCGGGCGGCCCGCGCTCCTCCATGCTGCCGCGCCAACGCTCTCACCGGAACCCCCCGTGCTCCGACGCCTCTAGGTGCTCACATTCCAGGACCGCCCTCTCGAATGCCGTGGCCGACTCAAGTAAAGCAATTGCCGAGTTTTGCATAGATGCGCGAGTCGTCTCTCCGTAGACTCTGAACTCAGCTTTATTTTGCTTCCGGTTGGATGTTATATTCCCAAAGCCAGTAGATTGGTACAATGAGCACTGTACCGATTATTTGTCACGTGGGAATTTGGTGTGCGATTTTAATTCTGTTAATAGTGATGTATGTTTACTATGGTATGGTTTTATGATTCGGCACTTGAAAACATAAGAAATAGTCGAATTTGGTATATAAATTTATGTGTAAAAGAATAAAAATATGGTGACAACGCGCTACTCTGCCGCACCAATCCAGAATGGTGGCTCAGAACAGAGTTAGTCGCTCTCACTCTTTTTCTTTTGATAGATGGCTCGGCGGAGAGGAATGGAGCGTGCCCGGAAAAGGAACAGAGGGAGCTGTTTAGTATTGTAGTCTACCTTTCAACAAACAAACCCACCTAGTTTGAAGGACTACCTTTGATTTACAGGTAAGACTAAACTAGAGATTGCAATCCGGTATACTTTTCAATCCAGTTGGATCCAACCGATTGATGTTGTACTACAGCATCAGTCAAATGTATAGACATAAAAAAACAAAGGCTTTAACGTACTCGTCTCGTAATTATTCAAAAAGAAAACTTCATTCGGCGTTCATTACTACTTGTTTTAACTGCTCAGCGCGGTTAGCACTAGACGCGAGGTAAGGTGCGACAGTCAGAGGCACACTTTAGTAACTAAATAGTCGCTGGGCGACCGAGCTCAACTTGGGTGAAAATACGGAGGAAACTAATTTTCCCAGACATGTCGATTTCTCGCCCCCGTAAACCCCTATATTCTTATGAGCTCTTGCACTATGTGCTTAGTGATTCCATAAAATCCCTGAAGCACGTCAGTGAGTTGACGAAACGAACTCGCTAAGTCAACTCGTTTTATCATTTCACTAGAGACGTTTAGTGATATGATAAAGTCTCTACTGTAACATGGTATAGGTGAATTGATCAAATCTCTGAATTGGTTCAGCGTTAATTAGTAATTGAGTTTTTACCCCAGGAAAATGACGTTTTTTTCAAACATTAATTTATAAAAGCGTTTTTTTTGTTTGTTTAATTTTCAAATGATATTCTAAGATGCCTTATCCAAGAATCCACCAAAATTTCCATCGGGAAGTAAATATATACAAATAAATGCCATTTCCATTATGTTTTTTGTGTGATTTATTTATTAGTCTTGAAGAGTTCCTGTAAAGTACCAAAACAAAAATTAAAATATCTATTATTTTTTTCCTCTTTTTTCAGGAATTGGTTAAATATCGTTTTTATTGATGACTAATATTTTGGTGGATTTTGAGTTTACGTAATTACTAAAATGATAATATATCAGTTACACACAAAAAAGCTGCTGTTATGAATTATTTCCAAATTTCCATTTTTTTCCATACTAATGAAAATAAAGTGCTTGGGCACGATTAAATGAAATGGTAAAATAAAGGGTCAAAAGTATTAAATTTGTTATAGCTTTTTTAATCGAATACCAGAATAGGTGGTTGTAAAAATGTAAACAAGCATATCTATTTTTCTGCATTGTACTTTAGACTTTTGACACGAACACTTCTTGAATCCCTGCCCTTCAGAAACAGATAACTTAGCTGCAATTTCAGGTAGACTGTACTTCGTAGAGAGAACCGTACCGCTAAATGAAGCTGTGACTGGTTGCGTATCCTACAAACGTACGTCAACCAGCCACAACTTCACAAAATAAAAACAAAGCAACTTCTGTTACCGGAACAGTTCCCTCTACGATAGTCTACGAGAAATTGCACCTACATTATTGAGTTAGGTATTAGGAGGGCAGGGGTTTCGTTCAATCATTCATTCATTCAATTGTATGCATATTTACATGCATAATTATGAAGGTGTTACAGTTTTAAAAGGTAGGTCAATGACGCCCTGTTAGGGCAAACAACAAATTAAACAAATCTGGTGGAAAGTAAACACATATCCTTTTTTGGCTGAATTCGTCTCTTTCACTAATCAAATTTAGGGATTTCATCAAATGACTGATCATTCAAGGCAAATGATAATATGGATTCACCATTCATCCTCCGTGGTTTGGTCATATCTCTTAGACATTTGTACAAAACTCTGTTTTGGCCATTTCCCTACAACATAATTTATACTATACAAATATTGCTAGTTAAATTGTCTCGCTTGAATACTAAAAACTGACCGTATAATTGTTAAAATATACTTCCCTTATTTTACTAGTTATTTTTGAACTTTTAAACATTAATGACTAGGAAAGAGACAAAGGCAAACATTAGGGTATATGTGTCTCGCGTGCACATCAAAAACTAGCCATACTTTGATGGTATGGTGGTATAGGCTATACCACAGAAAATATTTCCAGAACTCTTTAAGAAAATTGCGCAAATTATAATGAAATCAGTGACGTAGGTAGTATTTTAATAACAGAATAAGTACGGCTAGTTTTTGATGTGCACGCGAGACACGTATTTACCCTAATGTGTGCCTTTGTCTTTCCCAGTATACTCGTAGGTACAAATGCCAACACAGTGAACTGACGTCCGGTCTGGGCTGGCCTTTACATGTTATTGTGTTTTAAAAAGTAACTAATAACATGTCCGGATTTCAAATATTATTTTTCAATCTTGTGGATAAAATACAGCTGTGCTATCTGCTTTTAAAGAATAAATAAAGGCTTTCCGAGCTAGTGAGGTGAAAAATCCATTCAAATCTTTTTATTTCTAACGGTCTATTCAACGAATAATAAAAAAAACTAAAATGTTACAGCGTGCAAGAGAGAAAGGCACCCTATTTTTATTTTCTTCAATTTTTGTAATTTGTAGGTAACTAAGAAATAATACAAATAATTAACAACAAAACATGTGACTCATGACAGATTATTTCATCATAATTTTTAACTTCCAAAAAGGTATTTACTTTTTTTACCAAAAAATCTAAGGACTTCAGGCCTGAATCACACTGGCGTGGCTGCGGTGGCGGTCAATGGTAAATTTGACAGCTAATGACAAGCGGCGCCAGTGTGATGCGAGCTTAATGTTGAACAAAACGTTAAAATGTACGTATAATTGTAAGTTTGCTACGAACGCTACGCCGTAGCGCGTAGCTCGTAGAGCTTTGTAGCTAAAATCTGATGAAGCGTTTTGATTTTGATGTTTGTATTATGAAGGTGGAACTGGAGGTCAATCTGAGACATCATTTTCACATTTCAATTTAATTGCGATGTTTCGGATGCTTGCTTGCAGACGTGCAGACTTAGAGCGTCTGTAAATGTGCATGAGGCACATTGGTCTTAGTCGACCCTCGTTCCTGTTCATTTAAATGCATATCTTGGCGGTCGGGATATGCAACGGATCTCGGGTGGAGGTACTTGTATAGAAAGTGCAAGTCTCAACTAGACTACTGCATTAAAAAGTTTTAGTGTATATATCCTGTTGAAATTTACAACATTTTAAAATATGTTAAATATGTTGCCTAGGCCTAATAAAGTAGCTTTCCTTTCACGCAAATGTGTTAACTGTCATGTCAACGTGTGCGATGTCATTACTGCGTCTGTGAAATGAAAAGTGCGCAAAGGTGCCACAGTAATTACGTCATAATTCAATATCTATTTGAAATTCTTGAATGAAAATAACAATAGACGGAAAAATACACATGCATATTTTCTATAGAACTTAACTATAAAATGGCCTAGAAAAAAAGCCTCTTGGAAAAAAACGTGCTGTCAATTATGTATTATTTAAATAACAACTGAGTACGCTATCGTTACAACGTATTATAATTGAAAATTTAATATCATTGTCAAAGGACATTTCGAGTCGATTTTTTAATGCAAATGACGGATGGAAATGGAGAATTAGAACACTTAAACAAAATAGAGAAATAAATGTTGACTTTCACAACCAAACTTAACACTCTCGCTGCCAGGAACCCGCCTAGCGCTACATACGAGGAAAACCACGGGGTTGGCTACGAGCGTAGCGCGTAGCGATTCTTGGCAGCGAAAGTGTTCATTCGCGATCTTTTCTAATCCTTGAATGTTATGTAAATTAATGAAATATCTTACATTGCTTTAATTATGATTATTATGAACATTTCTGTAATTAAACATATACGTAGGTAGTGTAGGTACATTTGAAATACGTGGTACGTGTATATTGAAAAATGAATACGTGATTTTTTGAAACGTTTTTTTAACTGTTAAGCCTATATGTACTTGTCCAATTCAAACATTCATATGCCTTTCATAACTGATAAAGTAATTGGTTAATGATATCTGTACCGTGCACGGTACGGTTGGCAATCCGCCAGTAGTAGGGGCAGCTACACACCGCGTGGTACAAATGGATTAATACATCTGTAAGAGGCTGCACATCTTCGTGGCACTCTTTGAGGCTTGACCTACTGCTGCCAATTCGATACTTAAGCGATTTCAGCTTCTAGCTCGTTATTATGTCAGTTTGTCATTTTTATCTGGAGGTTAATAATGTCGAGGGAATAAGCGGATCGAAATGCGATTACATTTCCAGGCTCCTTGTAGAAAATCATACTTACGAAGCCATCAAGTAGCTGATTAGCTTTAATGAGAATTTATAGTGATTACATAATCACAATATACATAGTAACATAGGTACATATGTTACTTTGTGTATATTTGTCATCCTGTTTGCCATACGATTAAATAAAAAAAATCTTGAGGTTAATATATCATTGGACTTAAAATAAATAAATATTATCATAAAACCAACATGCATTACAAGCATACGCTAAAAATAAATTTCTTCTGAAATTTGCATTACGACGATACGTTTTCAAGACGGAGGTAAAAGTGACTGAAAGGGGTTTAGCGTTTGTATAAATGATTGATATACCTGATTGAAAAGTTCTTAACCGATTAAAGTGTAATGACTCATATATGATATGAGCCATGCCTCTGGGAGCGATTACCGCTACAAAGCAGAAAACCAAAAAAGAGATTGACCGTTGGGAACGCAAACAATTCATTTTTGAAATGAAATAGGTATATCTAGTTCGTTCATATTATTTTATAATGAGATACCTGTTTTCAATGTTGTTTTCCTACATGCACTCAGGAGAAATCATAAAATTAAAATAGGCCACGCCCACGAGTGTGAATCACGTTGGGATGACGCACAAAAATTGATCGAACTTCAAACTTTGCGTAGCGAAGCGTTGCACAGAACTTGTATGTCCCGTTTATATCTTTTGAATATACGGCGAAGTTTAGACCAGGTTTGTAGCTCAAACTGCCGCCTTTATACGTGGAGTGGGTCGCTAGTAGTTTTATAATGAACACGATAGAAGCTAAGTCAAAAATAATATTCACTTTGAATATGACGTCTAGGTTAAGAATTGTCACTAAAGCAAAATGCAAGATGTGAAGTGTGAAGCGGCTAGGCGTGAACCCTTTTCAAGAAACTAAAGCAGGGCAGGTCTCTTCTAAGACTGGCCGTGAGTAGGTAGCATTGGAGAACACGTAATGCTAATATTACTAGTGAGGCAGAGTTATTTCTGGAAAAATAAACCTATCTAGCCTTGCATCAAAATCAAAGGTTACACATTGAGGAGGATTTCCAATTAATGCAAGTTCCTAATAGTCGATTTATCTAATAAATACATATATACATTTGACGAAAGTGTTGTGTTCATTCCGATATACACTATTATACAGGATGCATTTTTTTTTACTTGTTACAAAATAGCAAAATGTGAATCTATCCATGATCCTGAGCAACTTTTATTATAGTACCAACTTTGTGTTATGAAAAAAAAACACCTGTTCAAACATTCTCGTCAGTCTAAAATGAGCAGAGTTAATGAAATAGTTGAATTTTTTGGGAATAACACAAAGTTGGTCCCATGGTAAAAGTAGCTCAGAATCATGGATACATTCACATTTTGCTATTTTGTATCGAGTAAAAAATTGCATCTTGTATAATCTGCTCTATAAACGAAATACCGTCTAATTGCGACTAATAAAGGCAACACATATCATCAAACCGCCACGATTAATGCCAAATCTTGGGATTAGGTGTCAAAGCGGACCCCGGGCTCCTTTAGGGGCATAACCGGAAATAACGCTAGGAGGATGATGTGCGGTTTCAATATTATTTGTTCTAAAAGTAAATATACTCAGAAAAACTGTAAAAAGGTTGGTTTTATTCGTCTTATCACATCAAGCATTTAGTTGTGCCTCTTGCTGCAGTTTCAAACAAAAAATAGGTAGAAATGTAATTTCAAAAAATCAAAGCGGATTTTATCCTTATTTAAGGAGTAGGGGAGCGATATTTATTTGTTACTTTATTACAGGTGTAAAATTTCCAGAAAATTGCACTACTAGTTTAACAGTCTTTAGTTTTTCCATGTCAGTTTTTGGGGTGAAGTTCGTGCGCTGTGTATAAGCTTAGCACTAGTTTCTACGGCTATAGTATGATAAAAAAATGACGTTAAAAGATTAATCAAAGGCAATGTCATACGTTTGAAATATGCTAGTAGACGTTAAGATGTTAGTAACGCGAAAGCTTTTGATGGGGGGTGGGGGTAGGGCAGGGCACGGTTGCGTAATGTCAGGCCGAGCTGGGCCGCCAGTCGGTCTGCCAGCTCGGCGGGCCGGCGGCCGTGGCGCCGCGCGGGCGGGGGCAGGGCGCGGGCAGGGGAGGTAGGGGAAGGGTTACAAGTTGAACACTTGCCAGCTCTACTTACATAAAACTTACCAACTTTAAGAGTTCTTACATTCAGTTCAACTATGAAGTCCTGAATGTCTGAATAGTTTGTTGGTAATATTTAGATGCACATGTGCTCTTTAAGGCAAATTCAGCGATTAATGCAAATTTGTAGTAACCTTAGAGAATAAAATAGCAGAGCTTTATTGTGTTCTTTAGGCTTCTTCACTTCAGAGTATAAAACAAAATATCCGTGCAATCAAAATATAACATTCTACCTCCTAAGAAACAAGCTGTATGTTATGAGAGTAGGTATGTGAACAGAATATATCTGTAACATATAACATACGTATATACAATTATAGTAATGGAGTAGGCAATATAATAAATGTATGAGTATTTGTTGAGAATACGGCAAATTAATATATAGCTTCTAGTATGCACACTATATTGTATGGATCTTAAAGTAAATGTATTATTTATAAATACAGTACTTATATAAATCACGAGAAATATAGTTCAGATCTTATCAAAATAAAAATGCCCGTGAAGTGAAATGTAAATTGATTTCATTTTCTATGGCGTTAGAACAAATTGTGACTAAGTATAGGAAGTGCAATAATTTCTCATGGTTTAATAAATCCTACTTAACATAGACAAATAAAACCATACCATGGTAGTCATAACTCCAAGCATGGATCGCGTTTTTCACAATTAAAGCAAAAAAGAAACGTCAAATAAAGAGAAAATGAATCGCTTAAGCGCGCAAATAAAGAACCGTCAACGAAAACGCTTTCGAGCTTCAGACGCACTGAACACAGCCTGAGCTTGCACTGAGTCAACTAAGCACGGGACGCACTGTATTACTGTTAGATTAAGTTACTCCACACACTTCAATGTGGATACATCAAGCATTAAACACCTATCGCAGTGCAACAAAAACCGCAAAGCTCGTCTGCAAAAACGACAATAACAGTTTCTACTTTTCAATGCGGTCGATCGATTAGCCCTTGACTATTTTAAGCTATTTTTTCACTTTGGAATTTGTAGTGTAAATGAATATATAAATGCGCAGTGGTTGGCGTTAAAGATCGCGTCGAAGTTCTCTGGAGGCGGCGGGCCCAGGAACGATTTTGGATAACAATTGGAAGGCAGTGTAAGAGACGGCGAGTCCGGCAGCGTTGTCACCGGACGTAAACTGGAGGGAACACTGTGGGGCTGGCGCGAGAGGTCGCTGCCGCGGCGCGCGCCGCGCCCGCGGGCCGCGCCGACGGTTGCCGACCCCGGCCGATCGAGCGACGCGCCTCGGCGCAAACTCGCGCTTCACGCACTCGCACTTCGTATTCTCACAGTACATACCTAATGTTGCCAAGTTTTCCTTCTGAACATTGTTTAATGCTCAATATTTATCAATTATTAACAAGTTTAATTTCTTTATCAAAATCAAGCTGTACTCTGTACTGTAACGTTATATTTTTTGTGTTGACGTTTTGATAAAGGGTGTTGACCTTACGAGTATAATTATAACCGAGCTTATTTAAGCTATGATGGAGTAAAGATAAATCAATAGGACCTGGGATGACCATGTCTGATTAGTGCTGCTCAGAATGAAACTAACTACTGCCTTCTAAGAACCTGCGTAGAAGTTTTTGTACAAATTCGTGTGTCTTTGTTAAGTTTCTAGAAAGCACGAAATAAGTACAGTAACTAATGTCCTTAGAATCGACGCCAACTTTGGTATGAGGTTTTAACCTCGGAGCGAAGACGACCTTGGAACTGGCACACTGCAGTATAGTTGCTCGTAGCTGCCGGTAAGCCACATAATTATGCAGAGGAAAAAATATTCCGTTTATTATTGACATAAGTAAAAAAATACAACTTTTAATTATACCTATGACCTAAATTTCCTTTCTGAGCGGAATACTTGGGGAAGAATAATTTATTCACGGACCTCCTACTTACGTTGCGTAGGTAACATTATAAAATTCATCAAAATAAATATCATCGGGAGACAAAGACAAGTATTTGTGGCAAAAATAACAATTAGCCAGTGACTTCCTTCCAATATGAAATTTATCGATAACTGTTTTTATTTCGAAGTGACGTTTCATAATCATATCAATATGTATAGCTATCGAGTTCACGCGGTTCAAGTGGAAATTAACCTGTTTGCTGATCAGTACCTTCCGAATGAAAATAAATTGATTACCAGAGATATCTTTCTAAACGTATTTCTTACACAAACACCTTTTATTGTTATTACTACTACTTAAATACTCAATGTCATACAATTGAACTCAATTGGACAGTTAAATTGTATGACATTGAGTATTTAAATGCTTTGTAATATTATATTTCTTAGTTACGAAGCCACTCACATTTTGTACAATTTAGGGACAGCATAGATCAACGTATACGTACCAACGAGTATATCAGCAGAGGTTATTGACCAAGAATGAATACCTAAAAAAATCACGACAGTGTTTTATAAGCGGTTTTTTTGCACGTAATTTTTTTCCCATCAATTAGTCACTGAGCAGACAAGACTTGTCATGTTTAATGTCAATGTCTTATTATCTATTAAAGTATCTTCCTGAATCGACCTGTACGGACTTTATACTGTCAAGTATATATGTATATTATGCATCTTGCATATATTCACATTATACGTATGTGACAGGAAGTGCAATTTATCGATAAATTAACATCGATGATAAGTTGACGACCGGTTAGCCTGGTGGGTAGTGACGCTGCCTACGAAGCTGGAGGTCCTGGGTTCGAATCCCGGTAAAGGCAAATATTTGTGTGATGAGCATGAATATTTGTTTCTGAGTCATGGATGTTTTCTATGTATTTAAGTATTTATATCTATTATATATTGTCGTCTAGTACCTATAACACAAGCCTTACTGAGCTTACTATGGGACTAGGTCGATTTGTGTAAGATTGTCCTCTTATATTTATTTATTTATTTATTTAAGTTGCCAACGTTAAGACATTTTTATTCGTGTCATTTAAAGTTCTATATTCATCGGTAATTTACTATTAGACCTCAAATAGCTGAACACGGAAGCAATTTACTTACAGCATACAGGATGTTCGAAAAGTCAACGGCAAGATGCAAATGGGGTACAGCCCAAGTCATAAGTGTTATTAAAAAATTCAAAAACAGATTCATGTCAAGTATAAAATAAATTGTTTCCTTGATTCCATAATCTAGCAAGATTTGTATTGCTAGTGCTCTAAATTTAGTATTTAATTTACAGGCGGGCTGGCAGTCTAGTCATTATTACACTTACATTTACATACCAATAAACTAAATATTATTAACTTCCTTTTTTTATTTCTCCGTGTAAATATTGAAATCACGACATGAGCTAGCATATGGTAAATACCTATACAATAGCTTAATTTAGCGCTCTTCCTCACGAGAACTATATTAAGTAACTAAGGCATCGTTATATTTTTGCTAAAACTGTTTTTTTATTCTTTATTAGTTATAAGCAATAATAACTTTCAAACCTTAACCGGATAGCACTGTAAATCCTCTGAGTACTTTGTTTTCCGACGGTTAAATACTTTGTTTTACCAAAAACCGTGCCTTGCCTAGCATATATGACGCCCCGAAATTTGTTTCTACTTTTTTGTTGTCTGCGTGGTTACACGGGATTTAGTGCCGCGTAGAACGGGGCGGGGGCGAGGGATGGGAGGCAATCTAATGCTATGCTATAAAACGTAATTCTTTGTAATGACTGTTTGTACCAAAATAAAGAGAAAAAAATGTTATCTTTAATCAATAATGTAAAATGTTATCAAAAGTTAAAGTTAAGTTTTTACTAAGTAAATTAAACGTTTTTATATCACATCCAAAAATAAGAAGTTAATTAATTAACAATAAGGATTTATTCGTTTAAACGAGTAAAATCCATTTGCCGAGGGTTAAAAAAAAAGATGCACATTCTGTACAACCCGGTTAATTTAAGAATGCATCGTGTTCATGCATACACTTTGCTGCAAGGTGTCAACGTTTCTTAAACGGCATATATCCATAAAACACGCGTGTTTATATATACAATACCCAGGATTATGAGCCTAACTAAAAGTGATTACGAGCAACAGTGTTGAAAATAAAATTATTAGTGTTTCATTCTTGATATACAGTAAAACTTGGATTAGTAGGAGCTCGATAACTGAGAGAGCTCGATAGCTAGAACTCATGCTGACGTCGGAACATTTTAGAACTGAATTAAGTAGTTCTGTTCGTGGCATAAACCAACCCCTACATATCTGGAATTAGTACTTTCGATTTTATTATGGTTATAATTGCCTCTATAATAAAACTGAGACCGCGAGTGTATTTTACCTCCTTTACTAAGACTATATTTTTAAGACTATTTGACTAAATTGATTACAATTATTATTTATATCTCTCTCTCTCTCAACTCGGACTTTATTGCTCATACATCTTCGTCTTGTTCACTTATTCTTAGTCTTCCCGCAAATTACGCACTTGGCTATTCGTTGTAAACTAAAATCGCAGTTTTTAGGGTTCCGGACCAATAAGGAAAAACGGAAGCGTTATGGTGCGTCTCTGTCCATCTGTCTGTCTGTCACAAAGTTAAATATCTCCGGAATTACTAATGTTATTCATTGGGATAGTTTTGAAGAAAGTTAATCCACGTGTATGGATCATGAAAAATTTAAATATACATTTTTAATATTCTTATATCTTCGGATAGTAGACAAAACAGTTACGTTTTTTTTCTACACTGGTAACATTTTGATTTATAAAAGACATTATTGAAACCCCCCCCTTACCAACTGAAAAGTTTGAAATAAATATCCAATAAAAACAAATATGGTTTATATTAATATATAAATTTATAAACATCAATTGTATGGTTTTAATGATTTAATTATTGTAATCAGTTAGTGAATATGTAATTGAATGTAGGTACCTAATTTGTTTATTATTATCATTGACGTCATAAAGAGATTGTAAAATCCAATTATGAATATGAATATATAAGATTGAGATTAACGTAAATATCACCGGAAAGTTATAATTTAACCTTTATATAGCGTTTCCCGCACTAGTGCGGAAAAGAGCACTTTCCGTGCATATGACGAAACTTTAAAGAGCCATATGTACAGTAAAACGTTGTACGATACAGGTAAGTCGCAACTCGTGTCGATTTAAAACACTCTCTTCGGTCGTGTTTTAATTTATCACCACTCGTTGTGAATTTCCTATTTTCGGCACTTGTATCGTAAATAACTATATCGAAATTGGTTCAAAATAATGCAAAGTCGTAAAGGGCGTTATAGTGTATGGAAGTTTATTCGGAATCCTCGGCGCGCGAGTCAGACTCGCACTTGCTCAGTTTTTAACTGTTATTAACTATAATATGCATTTTGGTGCAGGTAATAAAACGGTGCCTGATTATTTTTGTTTATTAACTTTTTTATTATACATTTAAAAATCGCACCTCTGTACCGAAAATAATCTCTTAATACACCTGTATTCAATTTCGATGTAAGATAAATAAATGAAATATTTTTTAAGTATTATGACGTACGTACATTATATAAAATATTTATTTATATACTAAAGTACTTATATACAAGATGATAACTATAACAGTATTATTATATTAATGTAGTCATGTAAGTGAGCAAATGTTACTAACAACGCTATGGATGTTTATCTGAAAAGAAATGATTTTATTATTTATTATTAATGGAACTGGTTACGCTATAAATCCTTTCGGCTTTACTGCTGTTCGAATATACATAACTTATTTAAAAGTTGTAATACCAACTCTCCGCTAATAAAATGGACCGACACATACCAACAATGTAGTGACGGTAACATCTACTAAACGGATAAAATGGGACCGTGACAGGTTTGGTATAATATATTGTATGAAAATGCGACTGTCCTCGGCGCGCGATTCAGTCTCACGTATGACCGGCTTTTAAAAATATTGGAGCGCCTATTTTTAAATTGCAAACACCGTACATACCTGACCGCTGCTGCCTACGCGTGTATTAAAGGTGTATCGTAAAAACATCATGGAAATAAATAGTATTACAATTGGATGAATAGCAGCATTAACAAGCGCAAGCAAGTAAAAACCATGTGAAATTGCTATTCCAAACGAAACTAGCGAAAAAGGTAATGCCACCAGACGTTCCGCGATTTGTTCACATAAATTATGCGCACTGGGACCCAACGGACCGAGGGTCTTGACTAAAGGGTACACAGTGCTACTCTCTGCAGGGGTCTATATTGAAGACGTTCCAGATTTTCCTAATTAAGTTTGTAATTGAATTACTTTGTACGTATGTTTATATTTCTCTTCAAATTTCTATGAGGTTATATCGCTGAAAAAGAAACATAGTATGTATAATAGCTTTTTTACAAACTAAACTACATCAAAACACATAACTTGAATATTAAACTAAAGCTAACTATAATTAAAATTTCTAAAGCTAAAAATTAAAAATACCTACGAAAATTTTGTGCCCATGGTAGGGTGCCCATCACGCAAGCAGCGTTCCAGCGCTGGATTTTGATTGCAATTCTCTGCGCGAGAAAGCTGCCCGCGCGAGATTCGCCCGTTGCCCCCCTCAGCCGTTTAGTATGTTGTTAGTAAAAAATAATTATGTAGATCGCGCTGTAGGACCCATGACCGCATGTTACATCCGCTGTAGAGATTTTTTTCCAGAATTGATGGTGGTCACGGTTTTTGTTATTGTTTGTACGTAGGATCAGAGCATTCGCTTGGCAGGCAGTGAAAGCACAACAACATTCAAGAACGTTAGTTATTTTCTAAATCCGCCTCCCTGTATGGCGGGTCTTGCGTGACACAGGTACCTTATATCTTCCAGCGTTCTGGACATTTTGACGTCAAAAAATGTTTAAAATAAAATACCTACATCCTCCAAAAGCTAATAAGTTCTCGGATAATATAACTGGAATTATTAGTAAAGCAACATGTCAATTTAGTAATTTGAAGTATCTTGAGGAGCATTGGAATAAATCCGGGTCGTGGGTTTTACGATGTCAAATCACGGTGTTTCCAAAAAATACTTTTAAGTAGGTAGGTACTTAATGGAAATCAACATGCCAACATTCGTTTTCATTTTAAAGTGGTCATTACGGTTTACCTCAATGCATCCATCTTTGAAAATCCACCTTCAAGTGATAAAATTTGTTATATCTAGGGGGCATTCAATTTCTGAAATAACAGTAGTTTTGAGTAATGCAACATAATATAATAAAATTATGTAATCAAAAGCAATGAAAACGGACACAATTTTGGTCGTGTTCTCGTTTCAATTGATCCGTTTTCTTTGCTTTCTAATGTAGATTCGCTAAGCAAGCACGTTCGCCAGCTATCGTTACTGCCTGCTAGCAACGAAAACCTGTAAGTACACTTTAATTCATTTTGATGCCTTTTTTCTCATGTTGGTCGGTTCATTTTGATATTATATCATGCTTAAATGGCAATGTAAGTGTATTGACTAACGTAAGTCATATGAGAAGGTCACCATGTGTAATCCGACTAGGTAGTACTTTTAATTGATGAAATCATTTGTTATTGAACACATTAAGCGATTTTAGATATATATCTAAAATCGCTTAATGTGTTCAATAACAAATATGGATGTCGGATGTATAAGAATACGTACGAGTACATATATATACGTACCTATACGTACATACGGTATCTTCAATTTTGAATAGCCATTATAAATTAGCATACCTTACCTACATTCCAAATCTTGAATTATTGCAATGATTTCTGGCGCCTTGTATAGTAAATCGGCCTTGTTATAAAATCGCTGCCCATTAAAGTGAGTTCGGTCGTTGTCACAAACGAGTATCAAAGGATTATTAGGACTCGCACTTCAGTATTACGGAATCAATTCAAAGTCGTGTTATGCAATGTTTGTGGTTAATCTACGCGGGGTCGGCGAGGTGTGGGAGTCCTTGAACTATGGCGTGCTAATCGGCTCCTTCGGTGCTCATCCCCCTTTGATAGCGCCGGCGGGTGCCGCGTGACGTAGCCTGTCTTACGGGGAACCCACCATAAGTGGAACACTTTCGCTTACAACTCTCTCTTAGTTACCGATAAACTGCCCACGCTAATGCATGTAAAACGGACTCGCTCCATTGCATCAATTTTAAGGAGGCATTCACATTGCCGTTATGATATTGTAGCCATGCGTGGATTAGGGGTGTCAACGGAGAAAATCTTCCGCATGACTATAGGTGCCTACTTAACCTTATTAACTATTATATTCAAAGTCAGCATGATTAATACTAAAATAATAAATAATGTTGCACTTACCACCTTCTCGTCCGCGATCTCGTTATTGTTGTTGTTGCTCCCATACTTTAAGGCACCGTTTTCCATGACCACAACTGATCGTCGGGTTCCTTACTTATGTCTTTAACTGATAACGTGTTGTGTTCATGTGAGATATATTTTCAGGCAGTCTTTCATGTTTTACTTGTAAACCATAAGGATTTTACTTCGTTGTCGACGTTTAGAATACGAGTAATTACATTTTATTAAGTCTTATAAAATCACTAGCTTTCGTGGACATCTGTCACAAGCTACGCCTTGAACATGCTCTGCATCAAAGGTAATAATGCCCTCTCTTTATTAACTAACAAGTTAGGTGTGTTTAAGTCACAATATAAAGGAAATCATTCCACCCCAACAAAAACTATTGTTACAGAATGTAGGTCAACGAAGTTTCGTTCGTGTGGAACTAATATTTATGGAATATAGAAGATCGAATGGGCGATAAAGCCAAGTTCCAGTATTTGTACGTACGTTAGGTATGCACATACATGTATGCAGCGTGTTATGAAAGTTCTTGTCAATAACAGCTTAATTACAATGCGGAATTTCGCTGCCGCGTGCGTGGCCTCTAAGCCACGCTTTGCTCAGACACAGGAGTTACTAGACGCAGCGAGACATGCAAAAAACACTAGTAACTGCTTCTCTGTTTTAAATACACAAAAAAAAATATTTTTGCCTATACTTTGTTTAGCAATATTGTTTTAAGTAAATACACTAATCAATTCCTGAAAAGATGCGTTGTTATGTTACTTTTTTATTAAACTATCCTTTGCCTTTCTGTAGAAATTAATTCATACTTATTCGTTGATTATTTAATGGCACGTCTGCTGATAGTTATTAATGTTGTCTGCTGAAAGCACTCGTTGAGAATTAAAACATATTTTCTTTTATTAGTCAAACCCTGAAGTATATAACTAACGGAAATTTAACAAAACTAAACCATTTACAAAGCTTTTCCAACTAGGTAAACTTTCTTCACACTTCAACGTGCTTTATAAAAGATAACGTACCTACCCGACCCGACACTACCCGCGCGATATTTAACTATGAGCATTTGGACTGTCCCAGGGCGTCAACAATGTGAGGTTGCATGTTCCGAAAATGCACTATTCCTAAGGTTATAGGCAACATGATATAATTGTATCGGTTAAAGTCCGGTATATGTTTATGTGGTTGTGGCGCGAGCGAGGGCGGGCGAGCGACTCGCGGGCCGCGTCATACTGCGGCGAGGAGGCCCGCGCCGCCGCCGCCGCGCCGCGCGCCCCTCAGCAGGACCACCTCCCGTGCCCATACTGCGCGCTAGCCTCTCTGCACCACAACGAGGTTCTTACTAACTAACTCATCGTAATAATAATGATCTACCTAACTATTTATACTGAGCTCCACACATGAGTTTCTTTTTTAATATTTCCATAGTATTGTAAGCTTGCTCATGTAGGTAAGCTTCTAGTTAATAAACAGATACTCGTAGTTCTTTTACACGTTTTCTTCCGAAAGGGTGGTCGTTTATACGCCAGAGTTGCAATTTTATAAGTAAAGCATCGGTACTGGTTAATGTTAAGCTGTAGTAGAAAGAGGGTTGAGGGGAGGAGCGGCGGTGGGCGGGCCGGCGGGGGCGCGCGGCCACATGCCCGCACTCGCTGCCACCGCCTGAACCATCGCTGCGATACGCACCACCACTTTTTCGTATCGACACGCAACCTTGAACTATATTTTTATATTAATTAATTCCCATTTACCTTAAGGTGGCGGGAGTAAACGAGAGCAGTGCGATGCTCTCGTTTACTTTTTTAAGCTAACAAATGAAGGGTCAATTAAGGAATTAGGTCATAGTATTTAAACTTCTAGAAGAAGTGATTAATGATAAATGGAGTTTTACTTATTTTTCATATTAACAATCATAATGAGATACCTAATTAAATCTTACTACTTAGATCTAAACGTTAATCCTACCAGTGGTTTTATCATTCCCTTGCTGTAATCAAAGTAATTAAAAAATAAACCAGCCACGAGTAAAATTGATTATCTTACGTTTAATAATAATATTTGTAGCTGGTATTATTTTAATTAGGTATATGTATATTACTTGAATCTATATTTATTATGGCTCCACCCGCGTTTTACAGACAAAGCAAACAAACCCGCGGAATAAAATATATCCTATGTCTGCAAAGTCCATTCTGACACCTTATCCCAAGATTTGCCATAGGCACTAGTTTCATGAAAACCCATTAGAACTTCCTACCCCGAGAAAAAACTAGACCTTATTGGGATTAGACCGTGTAGTGTAGTGTTTACCTGTGTACTGATAGTTTAGCGTCGCCCGCGCACCAGTTTACCCGTCTACTGATAGTTCAGGGTCGCCCGCGCACCAGTTTACCTGTCTACTGATAGTTCAGGTCGCCCGCGCACCAGTTTACCCGTCTACTGATACTTCAGGGTCGCCCACACACCAGTTTACCTGTCTACTGATAGTTCAGGTCGCCCGCGCTCCAGTTTACCTGTCTACTGATAGTTCAGGTTGCCCGCGCACCAGTTTACCCGTCTACTGATAGTTCAGGGTCGCCCGCGCACCAGTTTACCTGTCTACTGATAGTTCAGGTCGCCCGCGCACCAGTTTACCCGTCTACTGATACTTCAGGGTCGCCCACACACCAGTTTACCTGTCTACTGATAGTTCAGGTCGCCCGCAAACCAGTTTACCTGTCAACTGATAGTTCAGGTTGCCCGCGCACCAGTTTACCTGTCTACTGATAGTTCAGGTTGCCCGCGCACCAGTTTACCCGTCTACTGATAGTTCAGGGTCGCCCGCGCACCAGTTTACCTGTCTACTGATAGTTCAGGTCGCCCGCGCACCAGTTTACTCGTCTACTGATACTTCAGGGTCGCCCACACACCAGTTTACCTGTCTACTGATAGTTCAGGTCGCCCGCGCACCAGTTTACCTGTCTACTGATAGTTCAGGTTGCCCGCGCACCAGTTTACCCGTCTACTGATAGTTCAGGGTCGCCCGCGCACCAGTTTACCTGTCTACTGATAGTTCAGGTCGCCCGCGCACCAGTTTACCCGTCTACTGATACTTCAGGGTCGCCCACACACCAGTTTACCTGTCTACTGATAGTTCAGGTCGCCCGCAAACCAGTTTACCTGTCAACTGATAGTTCAGGTTGCCCGCGCACCAGTTTACCTGTCTACTGATAGTTCAGGTTGCCCGCGCACCAGTTTACCCGTCTACTGATAGTTCAGGGTCGCCCGCGCACCAGTTTACCTGTCTACTGATAGTTCAGGTCGCCCGCGCACCAGTTTACCCGTCTACTGATACTTCAGGGTCGCCCACACACCAGTTTACCTGTCTACTGATAGTTCAGGTCGCCCGCAAACCAGTTTACCTGTCAACTGATAGTTCAGGTTGCCCGCGCACCAGTTTACCCGTCTACTGATAGTTCAGGGTCGCCCGCGCACCAGTTTACCTGTCTACTGATAGTTCAGGTCGCCCGCGCACCAGTTTACCCGTCTACTGATACTTCAGGGTCGCCCACGCACCAGTTTACCTGTCTACTGATAGTTCAGGGGCCGTAGACAAGGTTACTATCGACAAGCGCTAAGGCCAATAGAAAACGAATAAAATGTATGGGAATGACAGATGCCATCGAAACACTTTTCGTTGACATCTGTCATTCCCATACATTTTATTCGTTTTCTATTGGCGTTAGCGCTTGTCGATTGTATTGTAACCGGTCACCCGCGCACCAGTCGCGAGACCTTCAAACTCTTCTTTGAAAAGATGGTATGGATCTTATGGTGCACCTCATGCTCTTTCCTAGTCGTCCTTGTAAACTTAGACACACCCTTTTTTCCTGTTTTTCTGCAATTTTGGCTTGTTTTAGCCGTTGTTATGTATTAATAGTTAGGTTTGTGGTAAAATAAAAATAAAAGTATATTGTTACTTGACAATCTATCACACGGTACCGTTACTTGATACGTTTTGTACAGATTGGCGAAACCTATCACAGGACCGAGATGAGTGGCGGAAAAAAGGGGAGGCTTTTCCAGCAGTGGGATATTAAAAATAAACCATCATAGCAACGGTAGGTACGTCAACCGCGCCGCCATGCAGTTAAGGTTGTACACTTTTAGTCTTTGGTGTGCTTTGGTTGTACGATAAGATAAGATTTATTTGCAACCAAGTACTTAAAACTAAGATACATGGACCCTGGAACGGTGTAGCGACAATCAGGTAACTTATACCACGTACATGAAGTTAATTTTTAACTAACTAATATCGATAGGTACTTACCTATTGATATTATAAAAAAATGACGGGAAACACATCATAAACATTTATGCTTTTAGCTATTAGCTAATAGCTGTATATCTCTACACTAAAAGCTATAACTAACCACCATTATTTTGGTTTTACTGTCTGTGGCTTTAGAACATAACAAAATTAAATGTAGGTTGAGTTTTTTCTTAAAGTAACTATTCAAACGGTGCGTTCCAAATTTGGAAGAAGCCAATTTTTTTGAAACATAAAACTACATTTTAAAATTATTTATTCGTATTTTATCCTTATAAATCAGTCTAATTATTAATATTTCGTATGTACCTACTTAATTAAGAAAGAATAAGTATTATTAATTTTATTTTATCAAAATAATTACAATTAATTATTGGCATAACACCATCAGTTTCTGAACGCACCTCTCATTCTGTATAGAAAAAAGTTGGATCTCGAGATTGACCGTCACGTTCCAAATTCAAAAACTCTTGCCACGCTAGCGGATAAAATCAACTTTTGGGCGCAGATTTTGAGCGATAAAGCAAGCCTTTTCGAGCCGGTGAGGTGAAAAATATCTCTACAAACACCTGCGATCTGGGGCATTCACGAATTCACCGCCCTAGTTACGTAATGTACTATTATCTACGCACATATCCATAAGTGCTCTAAACTGCGTTCAGAAACCGTAGGAAATGACCAGCATTACCTACTACAACCGATTTGACTATGAGAACTTTCTTGTCTGTGGTAGTAGGTAAAATCTGTACTGTAATGTCATTACAGTACAGATTTTTGATAAATTTGTATCGTTATGAGTTTAAATTTGGAACAGCTGTCAAAACTCAAGAGGGGTCTCTATTCTAGTATCCATAGATATTAAAATAGTTATCGATTTCGGTCGATATCGATCGATAAAACCATTCGCCATGATGGATGATCGAATTGCCGCCATTGCTGTTGTCATTTTATTGTTGGTTTTTTGCTGTTACTTACTACTACTTATGATATGTGTGTAGATAAAGTAGTGTATGCAACTGTAACCACACTCGTATTTTAAGGCCTCTCATTATGGATCAGTCGCATAAACTACTATGGCAGCCCTATAAATTTTTCATTTTATGAAAAGGATTTTGAAACGATTCCCCAAACAAATCCCCACACGACACAAGATATACCTCTAATAGCCCGAAAGAGCCCGGTTCTACAATAACTACCCCGCAACGCCTTTACAACACTCTTACTCCCAAAGATATACCCTAATATATCTACTAATATATCTTTATAATTATTAAATCAATTTATAAAATATGTTAAACAAACAATATTAGTGCGAGTTACCTCTTAGTCTGAACTCAGGTCCAAAAGAGAATCCCCAACTCTATGATACAATCGAAATATAATACATAAGATTATAATTTATAAATAAAACTAGCGGCCGCCCGCGACTTCGTCCGCGTAGATTTTTGATGATCACAAAGATATAAAATAGGTAAGTGAATTTTATTCTTAGTTAAAATGGTCTAGACATATTACATTTCAAACAGTGGCAGGCACTGATATGCGATTGTTAAAGAATTTTTAAAGATTTTCCAATCAGATTACGGGAATTGTTTGCAGGATGCTTAATACTTATTCCGTCAGTTACCTGATGCTTTAATATAATTTTAATCTTTGGCAAAAATGACTCTGCAAGATATAGAGCGACGCATGGATTTGGAGCTCGAAAATCTTCTTCTTATAGGGGGTCTTAGTTATAATGAGATTTATGAGTGAGATTAAAAATAAGTTAAATATCGTAAGGCTGTTCAAACAATCTTAAACTCAGCACTGGAAATCGAGAAATGGAGACAGGTTAATGAAGAGTACATCTCTTTAAAAAATCCAGTGTTCCCCGTACAAAACCTTCAACCATTTTTTACCCTCATTGGGATAGAATTTTCTTAAACGCTGAAATTACTTTTTTTGTATTTTAATAAGTCAACTTTTTACAAAGTTCCAAGTCTCTAGTTCAAAAATTAATGTTTTCCCCATACAAACATTGCACCCCCATTTAACCCCCCTAGGGGTAGAATTTTCTAAAACGCTGAAATTACTTTTTTGTACCTTATGAAATGAAATGAAATTTGATTATTTGCTTAAAATGATGTACGTATAAAGATGGTATGGTAAATGGTAAATAATGTCCATATAATGTCAATACCTTATAAAAGTAGGCATGCAAATCTATTTATTATAATGTACTGCCCTTAGGGGTAGAATTTTCTAAAACGCAGAAATTAATTTTTTTTTGTATTTTTTGTAATAAGTAATGTTTCTACAATGTTTCAAGTTTCTAGCTCAAAAAAATAAAGTTCCCTCCATACAAACTTTGCACCCATATTAAGGGTGGAATTTTCTTAAACGCAGAAATTGCTTTTTTGTGTTCTAATTAGTAATCTTTCTACAAAGTTTCAAGTCTCTAGCTCAAAAAAACATTCCCCTATACAAACTTTGCACCCCTATTTGACCCCCTTAGGGTAGGTATTTCCAAAAATCCCTTCTTGTCCCTAGCCCACGTTATAAACATAACCAAAATTTACAAAACTTGAGTTTAAAAAATAATGTTTCCCCCATACAAATATTGCACGCCGTTAGGGGTGTAATTTTCTTAAACGCAGAAATCACTTTTTTTGTATTCTAATGAGTAATTTTTCTACAAAGTTTCAAGTTCATAGTTTAAAAATTAATGTTTTCCCCATACAAACATTGCACCCCTATTTAACCTCCTTTGGGGTGGAATTTTCTAAAACGCTGAAATACTTTTTTTGTATCTTAATGAGTAATCTTTCTACAAAGTTTCAAGTCTCTAGTTAAAAAAAATATTCCCCCATACAAACTTTGCACACCCATTTAATCCCCTTAGGGATGGAATTTCCAAAAATTCCGTCTTATCCGTTGCCTACGTCATAAAAGAAAGTCCTGGTGTAAATTTCAACTCTCTAGTCCCAGTAGTTTCGGCTGTGCGTTGATGAGTGAGTCAGTCAGGACATTGGCATTTATATATTTAGAAGATGCATATAGCTGAAAGGCTGAATCATAGAATCATATAGTGGAGTGGGACTCCATTAGTTTGTGGGTAATTTCAATCTAATGCTGATAATTGTTATTCTAAGCATGGATACTAATCCATCTCTGTTATTCTATAGTTTATTAATTTATCCGTTGATGAAAATTATATGAGTTAAAATTATAGGAAAGTTTATAGGTTAATATTTCTGTAAAAATTACACTTAAAAACTTAGAAAACAAGAATTCCTGGAAATAGACACAGGGGTTTGGGTAAATGTGTTGTCATATTTTTTAAATGAGCGGCCACTCGTTAAATTGGTATATTATGATAGATCTTTTTTAAACAAACATATTTTGTTATGAAATGTTATACTCTAAAATGCAACGGAGCCGAGATATTTGCAATACATATTTCCGCAAGTCATATTGAAAAGTTATAAACCAAATTAAAACATCTCGGCTCCGATATTGTTTAACGCGTTTATTTTTATATATATATATGCGTATTAAGAGATCCTCTAAAAGATTTTTACACAAAAATCCGTGGCCGCTGCAAAAATAAAATGTCAATTTTTCTCATACAAGGTTACCCAATGCCCTTTTGTATTTGTACACAAGAAGTTTGTAAAATTATCTTAAACATTCGCATAAATTAGCCAATGAATACGTTGCTATTAACGCTCCTGAAAGACCCGACATGAAAATACACATATTTTATAAATACACAGAAAAATGTACTCTATGCCATCCATAGTTAAATCTCCTATTTCCTATGGAATAAACACAGAAAAAGCACTGTAAACTGGAGAAGCAATTCCTAAAGGAACACAACATATATAAAACTCACAAATAATCATTTACATAATCCTGCTTTGCTTTATGCCTAAACTAACACATCAAATTATCTCCTAGCTTCTAGCAAAACAAGTGTATGTAGACTTTAACGGACTAGTAATAATCTTAATATTCTGAAGTCGATGGTTGTTGTTGCCCGTTCCAATCGGACATCCATGCTTCTTGTAGGTCCAACTGGCTGTCCGGGTCCATCACAGCGACAGATGGTGGGTTACGGGACTTGAGTCTTTTTTCTCCGTAGGTAGTGAGATCTTGGTGGATAGGCAGCTCTGGATGGCGTTTGGCTTTAATTGCCTTTCGGAGTGAGCACTTTTTTCGACGCAGATGTGCAGGTTCTATTGCGCTTAGGGCAGGAAGCCAGGTTGTAAGGGTAGGTATAAGGCAACCAGTAATAAGCCGCATGGTTTCGTTCAGCTGCACATCCACAGAAGAAACACTGGTGCTGTTAATCCATACCGAAGCGCAGTATTCAGCCGTCAAATAGACCAGGGCTAAGGCCGTAGTTCGTAGGCAAGACGCAGAAGCCCCCCAAGTAGTTCCAGTAAGTTTTTAGTTAAATTGTTTCTGGTCTTAATTTTATGCTTTAGCTTATGGATATGGTGGCTGTAAGTTAAGCTTCTGTCCAACGTAACGCCAAGGTACTTAGGGAAGTTTTTGTATTGCAGGGTTGTGCCTCGAAACCTAACACCCAGCGTCTTACGAGCGAGCTTGTTGCATAGATGGAAACAGCATACCTCGGTCTTAGAGGGGTTTGGGCACAGTCGCCAACGGGAAAAAAAGTCGTACAAACTTACCAGGTCTTTCTCCAGCATGGAATGGTAAAATATGAAATCAACAACACCACTAATTCTGTGTCCGAAGAACGCACTACAACGTCAGTTGCTCCAAGCACAACCATATCTTAAGCATGCCAAACAAGGCGACCATCCACTTCTCCCATTTTTTCATTTCATTCCGAAGAGAATTGGGCTCCCCAATGGTCGGCGGTTACGGCAATGTGGTCACAATTAAGCCTGTTGGACCATTGTGGCTGCAAATCTGGCTGCGATACTATGCTTTGTGGGTGTCGTCGAGTCAGTTTATCATGCACTGCCCACTGTAAATCCTGCAAAGGCGGCTGTACAAATCAAAAGTAAGTTAATTCTTTTTCAATACCGTGTTATTTTGTATGATGATGCTGACCACTGATTTCCACTGGCTGGCACAAAACTTTAAGTCTAATATGGCAATCAACTAGGCACAAAAATAATTCAACGGTAATCAACAGCCACCAGTCCATGTATGAAATACTAGCTTTTGCCCGCGGCTTCGCCCGCGTAGTAAGTGAATATTCCAATAATTGTTGAATTGCTACGCCGGCAACGGCCTACTCCTACTAACTTCCCCTATGAATAACCCTTGGTCATAACCCATTATGGTAAAATTATTTTTTATTTACTAATACTTTTATGCCCGTGTGGTGTCGGATTAGAATTTCACCACCCCCTTTCTTCCCATGGGTGCCGTAAAAGTCGACTAAGGGAGCAGGGTTGAAGTGTGTTGCGGGTGATGGGCTAACAACCTATGCAATATCACATTTTGTGGATCTTTTATACCCACATTTATGCTAAAAGTGGCGCTGGAACATAAAGTTCATATGCTCTGCCTACCCCTTTTGGGAATAAAGGCGTGAATGTATGTATGTATGTTCGTATTTTTGTTATTAAATTTACAATCATGATTCAGATTCTCATTTAGAGAATCTGTCCTCTGGAATAAAAGCTAGTTTATGTTCATGATAATATTGAATTACCAAAATGTCTCAACTAATTTCAAGTCAAATTTATGGCCTGGACATTGCTATAGGCTTGTTTCCTAAGTTTTTTTTTCGATGCCATTCGAACCAGTATGTGGAGGGGAACAGTTTGTATGGGAGCAACCACAATTAAAGAACAAAAACCAAAAAAAAAAAATTAATTTTGTGGCAGCCAAAGTGCTGAACTTATAAAAAGTAAGCAGATCTTCGTGCAGCACCTTGAATGTACTTATTACGGATGCAGGCAGTTTCCCAATGTCTCCTACCCTCCTGTCCCGCCGCGCCGCCCGCACTCGCCTACGGACAACTGATTGATGACGATCGAGATGGCACCAAATACAAACTTTAAAACCTATAACGCGGGTCTCGTTCCATACCTCAAAAACAAAAATAGAACCCTTATTTATAGGATCACGTGTGGCTGTCTGTCAGTCCGTCTGTTACAAACGATTTGCTACGAAAAAACTGGACCGATTGAATTGCGATTTGGCACAAATACTTTCATGAATTTTCATGTCCACAACATTACATTTTAAAATCTATGCGATTTTCGTAATTAACGTCCCAAAAACCATAATAACAACGCCCATATTGATATTTAGACGCCACGTTGGAATGTAAAATAGGTAGTAGTTCTTTTCGTAATCAGCGACCCAATACACCATAGAAACAATAGATGCCGATGTTGATTTTCAGATTTTGTCACCACATGTCCCCCTTTTTAGGGGTTGAATTATCAAAAAACCGAAAACACTTGTTTAGGTACTCATTTATCGTTAGGAATTATCCTGTGAAGTGTCGAATAAAATTGTCTAACTAATATTTTTTCCCCATACAAACTTTGGACCTCCTTTTTAACCCCTTTAGGTGTATTTACTTCCAAAACGCTGAAAGTACTTTATTTGTAAATGAATTAGTAATCTGTCCACAAATTTTAAGTACGTAGCTAAAAAAAAGTTTCCCTCACAAAAACTTTGGACCCTCAGTTAACCCCTTTAGGGGTGGAATTTTATTAAACGCTAAAAGTACTTTTTTGTATCAATAAGTAATCTTCCTACAAAGTTTCAAGTCTCTAGTTCAATAAATAATGTTTCCCCCATACAAATGTTGCATCCCTATTTAACCCTCTTAGGGGTAGAATTTTATAAAACGCTGAAAGAACTATTTTTGGATCTTAAAAAGTAATATTCCTTCAAAATTTCAAGTCTCTAGTACAAAAAATAATGCTTCCCCAATACAAACTTTGGACCCCTATTTAACACCCTAAGGGATATAATTTCCAAAAATCCCGTCTTATCCCTTGCCTACGTCATAAAAGGAAAATCTGGTGTAAATTTCAAGTTTCTAGACCCAGTAGTTTTGGATTCAAACTTTGTACCCCTATTTAACTCCCTTCGGGGTAGAATTTTATAAAACGCTGAAAGTATTTTTTCGTATCAATAAGTAATCTTCCTACAAAGTTTAAATTCTCTAGTTCAATAAATAATGTTTCCCCCATACAAACTTTAGACCCCCATTTCATCCCCTTAGGGAAAGAATTTCCAAAAATCCCGTCTTATCCCTTGCCTACGTCATAAAAGGAAGTTCTGGTGTCCCAGTAGTTTTGAATACAAAATTTGCACTCTTATTTAATCCCTTTAGGGGTGGAATTTTATAAAACGCTGAAGATATTTTTTTGTATCCTAATAAGTAATCTTCCTACAAAGTGTCAAGTCTCTAGTTCAATAAATAATGTTTCACCCATACAAGCTTTAGACCCCCATTTCACCCCCTTAGGGATAGCATTTCCAAAAATCCGGTTCTATCCCCTGCCGACGTCATAAAAAGAAGTTCAGGTGTAATTTTCAAGTTTCTAGTCCCAGTAGTTTAGAATACAAAATTTGCACCCCTATTTTATCCCCTTAGGGGTGGAATTTTATAAGACGCAGAAATGTTTTTTTTGTATCCTAATAAGTAATCTTCCTACAAAGTTTCAAGTCTCTAGTTCATTAAATAATGTTTACCCCATAAAAACATTGCACCCCTATTTGAGCCCCTTAGAGGTGGAATTTTCTAAAACGCTGAAAGAACTTTTTTAATACAGTTGCTCAAAAAGTGTTACTTTTTGTGGCTGCGTAGCGTACGAGAAGCTCAATTTCTCGAACTAGTGCTTTTTACTTTTTAGTTCCAAACTATACTTTCGAAACGCAGTAATTTTATATTAGATTTTTTACCCGATGGCGCTGATTCCAATAGTATGTTGTCACTGTCAGTGTCATTTGTAAAGTATGGGTTCGTTCAAAAATAACTTCGAAGCAAGCATATTTTATCGCAATGATATATTAATTTATTATTTTTCGCAATTGTATTAAAAAACGTCGTTTACAACACGTGTGAAATGTCTTTTACCACTCGTACCGAGTCTTGCCACTCGCTTTCAGCTCGTGGCAAGATACCTCGGTACTAGTGGTAAAAAGACATTCTTTTCACACTAGTTGTAAAATGTACTATTTTAATACAGTTGCTCAAAAAGTGCTACTCAACGTAGCTGTTTAGCGTGCGGAAGGTTGGTTTTCGCGAACTAGTGCTTTTAACTTTTCCAATTTTTTTAAATTTATACATGTTCCATTTCATGACTGTTTATTGAGGAGGGTTAATATTCGTTTCCTTTAATCGTCGTAATCAACATAAAAATCTACTTTTAATGTAAGAATACGAGAAATATACATATTACATATATTATTACTTAACTCTTCATCATTTTAACATGTTTATTTTTTCATAATCAATATTGAAAAACCGTTCTTAATATTTTTTCTGAATGGAACGGAATAGCTGCCGAAACGCCTGTCAAAGGAGAGGCGTTTCTCTTACTGTAAGCATGTTTCAAGTTTCCAAAGGCAACATTCGATATTGTTTTTATAAATATACGATACACAAATAATCGTAAATAACGATGCTTAGGTAGTAAATAATAGTACAATGTTTTATATTTACAATTATGTATGTCTTATAGAACATGAAGACAAAAGAACACTTTCATTGAAGTGTTAAATAGTTGTAATAACAAAATGCATTCTAGTCAAATAAAAGCAAAAAAACACAAAAGCAATGCAAAAAGCAAAGATCGAACTTACAACTTTTTTTCAAATCTTAAGATTTCAAAAAGTTGCTTATAAAATGAGTGAATCAGAGTTTGAAATGGCATTTACGAGTACACCGCCTGACATTTGTGAGAAGGCTGCCTTTGCAAAGTGCTTTGCCAGAAAAATCTAAAAATAAGTAAATTGCTGTTTATGAACAGTTTGTGAACTGGAAAACGGAACATAAGGCGCAATCGTTCTCAGAAAACGTTGTTATCGCCTATTTTCTAGAACTGTCAAAAAATATTAGGCCTCTACCTTATGGTTTAAGTACTCAATGCTGAAAACTATGATAAAGACAAAAAATGATATTGATATCAAAAGTTACAATAAATTGACAGCATTTTTAAAAAGACAATCTACAGGTTATCAAAGTAAAAAGTCTAAAGTTTTAACGGCCGGCAGAAAACGTAGAAAACTTTTTTAATGATGCTCCGGATCATCTATATCTGGCTACAAAGGTATGATTTCACTCAAATTTATGATTTTAGTTCACAAGGTAAGTAATTCATTTGATTTTATAAGTAAAGTGTGATTTTGTTTGTAGGTGGCACTTATATTTGGGGTTTGTGGAGCCTGCAGGCGTGAAGAACTGGCGAACATTACACTTAAAGATGTTGAAACTCACGGAGATATACTACTAATACGAATACCTAACACCAAAAACAAAATACCAAGATCTTTTACCGTTGATGGCCCATTTGCTGAAATTGTCAAAAAGTATCAACATCATCGATCATCAAAGGGCAAAAGTGACAGTTTTTCCAAAATTACCAAAAAGGAAAATGCACAGCATAGGTCATAGGCCTAAATAAATTTGGTAAAATGCCCAAGGAAATTGCCAACTTTTTGAATTTGCCCGATGCTGATCAGTATACAGGACATACATTTAGAAGGACGTCTGCCACCTTACTCGCTGACTCTGGTGGTGATATTACAACTCTGAAGAGACATGGTGGCTGGCGTTCAAATAATGTTGCAGAAGGATACATTGAAAATTCGATACAAAACAAATTAAAAATTGGACAAAAAATAGCATCATCAATTAATATAAAGCCGGGCCCAGCAGAGTTTCCAACATTTCAACCGGACCACCCTGACAGTTTTGAACCCCAACCAGGCCCCTCTAAACAGTATGTGTTTGAACCTCAACCCTCCTCTGAACCAGAGGTAAATTTAGACTTTCAACTAGATCCCTGTAAATTGAATTACAATTTTGAACCCCAGCCAGGCACCTCTAAACAGTCAAGACCATATGTAAATTTTGAACAACAACAGCGCCCACCTAATACTGACTCATGTGTAAACCAGACGGGACCAAGTGACTTAAACTCTAGCAAACAACATTTATCGCAGCTCAATAAGGACCATAAGAACCCAGTGACACAATCTTCACAGACATGTGAAATTAATAATTCACTCAGCCAAACACTCAATTTACCAAACAAAACTGTCAATATCACACTTAATAATTGTACAAATTGTACTATTCATTATCATGTCAATAAAAAATAAGCATTACTGATAAATTTTTAAATGAAAGGAAAAATTGAAAAATTTTTTTAATGCTCCGAGCCGGATTCGAACCGGCGACCACAGGCATTCATGGCCCGTCGCTACTACCAACTGAGCTATCGGAACAATCTGGTTCGGGCACCAAATCCTTCAATCAGTTCCTTCATATAACGCCTTAGGGAGGCGTATGTAGCGACATCTACCAGAAGACTTAGGCTTCTTTACGGCACCAACGTCTCAAATTATGTTGAGAAATCGTCAGTAACGATGCGCCACCCCATACTAAATTAATATTTGTTTTTAAGCAGTAACGCCGCTAAAGAAAATTATAAATTTTTAAATGAAAGGAAAGATTGAAAAATTTAATGCTCCGAGCCGGATTCGAACCGGCGACCACAGGCATTCATGGCCCGTCGCTACTACCAACTGAGCTATCGGAACAATCTGGTTCGGGCACCAAATCCTTCAATCAGTTCCTTCATATAACGCCTTAGGGAGGCGTATGTAGCGACATCTACCAAAAGACTTAGGCTTCTTTACGGCACCAACGTCTCAAATTATGTTGAGAAATCGTCAGTAACGATGCGCCACCCCATACTAAATTAATATTTGTTTTTAAGCAGTAACGCCACTAAAGAAAATTATAAATTTTTAAATGAAAGGAAAAATTGAAAAATTTTTTTTTTAATGATCCGAGCCGGATTCGAACCGGCGACCACAGGCATTCATGGCCCGTCGCTACTACCAACTGAGCTATCGGAACAATCTGGTTCGGGCACCAAATCCTTCAATCAGTTCCTTCATATAACGCCCTAGGGAGGCGTATGTAGCGACATCTACCAGAAGACTTAGGCTTCTTTACGGCACCAACGTCTCAAATTATGTTGAGAAATCGTCAGTAACGATGCGCCACCCCATACTAAATTAATATTTGTTTTTAAGCAGTAACGCCGCTAAAGAAAATTATAAATTTTTAAATGAAAGGAAAAATTGAAAAATTTAATGCTACGAGCCGGATTCGAACCGGCGACCACAGGCATTCATGGCCCGTCGCTACTACCAACTGAGCTATCGGAACAATCTGGTTCGGGCACCAAATCCTTCAATCAGTTCCTTCATATAACGCCCTAGGGAGGCGTATGTAGCGACATCTACCAGAAGACTTAGGCTTCTTTACGGCACCAACGTCTCAAATTATGTTGAGAAATCGTCAGTAACGATGCGCCACCCCATACTAAATTAATATTTGTTTTTAAGCAGTAACGCCGCTAAAGAAAATTATAAATTTTTAAATGAAAGGAAAAATTGAAAAATTTAATGCTCCGAGCCGGATTCGAACCGGCGACCACAGGCATTCATGGCCCGTCGCTACTACCAACTGAGCTATCGGAACAATCTGGTTCGGGCACCAAATCCTTCAATCAGTTCCTTCATATAACGCCTTAGGGAGGCGTATGTAGCGACATCTACCAGAAGACTTAGGCTTCTTTACGGCACCAACGTCTCAAATTATGTTGAGAAATCGTCAGTAACGATGCGCCACCCCATACTAAATTAATATTTGTTTTTAAGCAGTAACGCCGCTAAAGAAAATTATAAATTTTTAAATGAAAGGAAAAATTGAAAAATTTAATGCTACGAGCCGGATTCGAACCGGCGACCACAGGCATTTATGGCCCGTCGCTACTACCAACTGAGCTATCGGAACAATCTGGTTCGGGCACCAAATCCTTCAATCAGTTCCTTCATACGCCTTAGGGAGGCGTATGTAGCGACATCTACCAGAAGACTTAGGCTTCTTTACGGCACCAACGTCTCAATGTGGATTTAGCCTCCATGCTAAACACCTACACCGTTAGCGACAATTGACTGGCGTGGCGGACGCAATCACGGCAGGTCAGGCGTAGCCTTGGCAACATACTGCCTATTAAACATTTACAAGAGAAGGTGTGTCATGAACGTCATGATTCATTTCATGATCGATACACACTTAGACTTATTGTATGATTTTCGTTATGCAGTGGAATATTCAGTCGTTTGAGTCATTGGTCCCTTTTCAAATTATGATAAAAATCATCATCATCATCATCATCATATCAGCCGAAATACGTCCACTGCTCGACATAGGCCTCCCCCAAAGAGTGCCAAAATGACCGGTCCTGCGCCACCCGCATCCAGCGGACTCCCGCAACCTTTACCAGGTCATCAGTCCGCCTTGTCGGGGGCCTACCCACGCCGCGCCTTCCGGTACGTGGTCGCCACTCGAGAACCTTTCCGCCCCAACGGCCATCGGTTCTACGGCTATGTGACCCGCCCACTGCCACTTAAGTTTAGCGATCCGGAGAGCTATATCGGTCACCTTGGTTCTGCTGCATATAGCCTCATTTCTGATGCGATCACGCAGATAAACTCCAAACATGGCCCTCTCCATTGCCCTTTGGGTGACATATGATAAAAATATCCGACCTAAATAATAATGGACAACGGCATGTGCTTGAGCAACGGCCTCCACTCCACACGTTTCGAACTATATCATTGACATATTTGCATTTTAGTCTAGTTATGCTAACGAGGTCTGACGTACATAGAGCTTTTGCAGTCTGTTGGGAAATATATCAAACAATTTTCGATTCGGGATATACGATTGAGTACGTCGAGGGCGTGATAGTTCTAGTCAAACTTGTTGTGGCGATTTTTTGTCCGAATGCTGCACTTCGTGATAAAAGCAAGCCTTTTTGCACAGGGACAGTAGGGACATAGAGAAACGATTTCACCTGCAGCAGCGGAAATTTCACCCCTTAGGAACAGAAAAAGCGCCACTTCTTTATAAAATATTTAAAAAAATATTACAATAGCAATGGACTAATTTCAATGTTTAATATCTCAAATGAAAGCTCATGATATACATTACTTATAAAAAAACACAAACCAAAAAACTTTTCGTAGAAAATGCTAATTAAGTTGTTTTTTGTACTGGATTAGTAGTTTTTAAAGAAACAACATGCATGTTTTAACATATTAGTACATTACAGGGTGAATAACAAGTATTATAACAAGATTCGATAACATATTCTACTAACAAGTCGAGATATTGTCTATACTAAACATAGATAAAGATCGAAGAATATCATACTAACCGTACATTATTACAAGTAACTTACTTGAGTTAAAAACAAGACATTTCTAGATAGTCTTAATTTGGTGTCATAATAATAAAGCATCCCATTGGCGAACAACTTCTATACAGGACAACCAGCAAATAGATAAAAAAAAACCCTAGATGCTAGAGTACTTGAAAGGTAACAAGTTAACACCTAACCCTCGACAAGTGATAGCTATCATGTAGATAACCATATATCGTTTAATGTTCTACAAATCGATAAGATAAACGAAAGTGATAACGAAAGGCCATGCCAGGATAAGCTTAGTGACGAATCTGCCTCCAGCGAGCTGCCCCCATACAATATATTTTTAATAGGGGAAAAAACCGGCCAAGTGCGAGTCGGGCCACGCGCAGTGTAGGGTTCCGTAGTTGCCTGTCTGTCTTAGTTACATCGACGTGCGGTGCGGTTGGGTCGACCAAATTTGTACGAAAATTGGCCTTTCCAAGTACACATTAAGTTGGTCGACTATTACTCGGTAACTACTTATGCCTACTTATCCGTGATAGTTTTCCTTTTAAATTCGTTATATGTACTATTACCACAATTTTTTTCACATCCCAGTAGTAGCCATTTAGCCTGCAGGGAGGGCGGGGGGGAAGGGGGGGGTGGGACACAGGACGCTATAAAGCCCAATATCTCGCAAACGAATCACTGATTTGAAAAATGGTTTTAGAAAACCCATAATTTTTTTGAACGAGCTATTTAACGATACCCCACACAATGAGTTAATCGAGTAATAAAAATTACACCCTCGCTTTAGGTGTAGGGGAGGTACCCTACAAAAAAAAAAATCTCAAGGTTTTATTGTACTGTTTTGTCGGCGTGATTGATTTATATACCCATGCCGAATCACAGTTTTCTAGTACTAATGGTTACTGAGCTAAACCGGAGACGGACGGACGGACAGACGGACATGGCGAAACTATAAGGGTTCCTTGTTGACTACGGAACCCTAAAAACCAATATTTTAGAACTAGTGCTATGGCTATGCACTATAAGACTTTATATCCTATTGTAAAAACATAATGTTTTTTAAATTGAAATATTATTTTTAAAAGGTGACGCGTATTTTTGGGAAACACTTCGATGAAATCCTGGTTGTTTTAAATAACCGTATATAGATATTGAATTATAGCAATGCTATGGTCTATAATAAGAGTTTATATATACAAAACAGTAGTCGACTTCAACAATGTAATCATTTGAACGAAAATATGGCTTTTGAAAAAGGCTCACGTCAGCTAAAATATCTATACTGTTTTGTTCGTACGCTCTTAAGGAATTTTACACCTGCTCTTGCATTTTGCCATTCTATGCCGCGCATGTGTGCGTAGAATGAACTGATATATCGCCGACTACCCGGAATTGTACTTAAGTTTATTGTAGGAACGCGTTTCTGTCTGAGTATGTCACATCGGACATTGGTAATAAAGGCCGACATTAACAACTGTTATATGTATTACTTAAAATACACTTTCAATGACGAGTGTTCCTCGGTTTCATCATGTTCACAGAAAGGAATGCGCTGTTCATTAGATTCTAGTGTTCATGTTGTTGGATAACACTATGTCGGCCTCTGTGGTAGGTATGTTATACAATTCAAACACTGCACTTACGGCTTAAAGCAATCTAAAGCATGTTTAGAGTCGATTTTATTTTCTTATCTAATTGAAATTTTTCATCCGTATTTGATAAAATTGGTTTGGAAGAACTCGTTATTTTGTATGTGTGTATCAGACACTGTCGAGAAATTTAAAAGGGTTCCGTTATTGAAATGACTCTCATTACTCGTTTCCGGGCAACTCATTAGGCAATTTACTCACCTTATTGCAACATTTCTGTGTGACTACATACCTATATATAACCACGATGATTCTTAATTAGTGATCACGAGTAAATTTTTCTAATTCTGTAATTGATACCAAACACGATTAACTCGAAGTTACCTAAAACAGACGTTCTTTTTTTCCTGAATAAAACTGAATAAGGAATCACTTTATAATTCAAAATCATTGTCACCCTAACGGTAGTTTGCAAAAATTTGACGTGTGTGTTTGACGTATCTACTTAACTTCAAGTAATGTAGGGTGACTAAACATTCAGTGGATATTAGTGTTAACATTATCATTAAATTTAAATAACTAAACACGCCACTATGTCAGTCCGATTGCAGGACCGGAACTCGAAACCTATTCCGCTGCAGCGGGGAGTCTGGAAAGTAGATGTTATTTCATCAAAACTGTTCACCGTTGCACTGGAGGATGTTTTCAAAACTCGGAACTGGAGAAGGCTAGGCATCACATCAACGGCGAGTACATCACTCACCTTCGGTTTGCTGACGATATAGTAGTCTTGGCTGAGACCATGGAGGACTTAAGCATGATGCTCGATGACCTCAGTAAAGCTTGCGAGCGAGTTGGTCTAATAAGAATGAACATGGATAAGACGAAGATCATATATGTCATGTTCATGTCCATGTACCAATCCCATTACAATCGGATAAGCCGATCGTCTACAACTTCGAGCGTAAAGGCGCTCGACCAGTGACCAGTGTGTGTTGCCAGTTATGACATATATGGCACTGAAACATGGTCGCTTACTATGTGTCTCATAAGAAGGCTCAAAATCACCCAAAGGGCAATGGACAGGGCTATGTTGGGAGCATCTATGCGTGATCGCACCAGAAATGAGCTAGCCCTCCGGATCGCTAAACTTAAGTGGCAGTGGGCGGGGCACATAGCAAGTAGAACCGATGGCTGCTGGGACGGAAAGGTTCTCGAGTGGTGACCACATACCGGAAGGCACGGCGTGGGTAGCCCCAGCACAATGTGAACTGATGACCTGGTTAAAGGTTGCTGGAGTCCGCTGGATGCGGTTGGCGCAGGAGGCCTATGTCCAGCAGTGTACGTCTTTCGGCTGATTTGATGATGACGATGATGATTAAGTGTCCCACTGCTGGTCTTTTGCTTCTACGTGGAAGTTTTCTATAGTAAAGAAAAACTCGGTTATTAAACGAGATTCGATTCGAGTTCAAGTGTAACCGAATATAGACCGATATTCGATTTTCGGTCATAGTTGCAATCCCTAGCCTTAATCACAGTTTACAGTAACTTGTGCAGTTAAATACCTACCGATTGATTTAGATCCATTTTCTTAGTTGTAATGGTTTTCTCTTTCTGACGGTTCTGTAGTCAAACTGCACATAAATAGCCAACAAAACCGATATATCGTTTGCTCGAACTCCTCGCCCTGCTCCAAGCTGCACACCAAAAACCTAAAGTTAAGCAGATTCAGCTCTTCGAAATTATAGTACATTAGTGCAGCCGCCGGGAAAGAAGGGCTTGCCGGGTGAATAGGTATAGACGGCCGACCGTAGGGAGGCCGGATAGTGTTACGAAGCCGGCAAGCCCTTTTCACGGCAAGGCATGTATAGTGCTTTTTTCAAACATAATAAGTATGCAATGAAAAATAAAATATATCACCTCTCAAAAAACCAACCTGTAGTATTTATGTATTTGTCCTTCGATATTGGCGGCAACAAGTTATTCATTGGTAATTCGGCCTCCACAATTAGTTTCTTCGTCGCTGTTATCATCGGAACTCATTTTGAAATTTTATTTATAAATAACAACTACAAATATAAAATCCAGCTACACGACAATAGACTTCTAATTTTCCTTCCATAATGTTTTTTTTTACGGAAGTCGTCCGTATTACGAGTGTGTTGTGTTCGAATAAACCCTATTAGGGCCATTATTATACACATAATGATAATGAGAATCTTAAATTCTATATTAAGTAAAATAAATGCAGAGGATTTTAAATTTTGTCTATGGTCTCTGGTGGCTTTCGAATAGACAATATTTTAAATTTATTCATCAATACATTGAATCATACAGATTTGTATTCTTAATATCAGTTCGTATGTCAAAGGCATTAACGCATATATTTTTAGCAAGATAACCATTCAGCCTCTAAAAAAATTTTTAAAAAATATAATTCAGCTGTTTAGCCTGTTCATGAACACAGACGCCATACTTAGATTAAAATGAAAAAAAAACTATAATTTTACTTTCGAATTGTACCGCCCGAAATGTGATACTTCGAAGCCTGTTATGACGCACGTAACGACGACATTTCATTGCATGTTTGAGAAAACATATTTGGTTTGCCTTTTAAATTTATCCTACGGCGTAACCTTGCCTTCGCAACGCTGAGATGGAACCGTTTCGTGGCAATGTTGTTTTCTATTTAGTTTTTTTGATTTATGTGCATGTATGTGTTATTACTTATTGTCATGAATAAATGTTATTCTATTCTATTCTATTCTATACCTTCAGCTCCGCACTGCTTATTACCACATAGTGCAAATTGCTGATTTTCACGGTCTAAACAACTGGTGTCACTAATGAAAAGCACGTATTAGTTCACTAGCATATAGGCCGGGAAAGTAAGGGTTGCAGGTCAAGTAGATATAGACGGCCGAGCGTAGCGTGTCTGGATAGAGATACGGGGCCGGCAACTCCGTTCCTGCCAAGATTTGTATAGTGCTTTTCTCAAACTTGCAATGAAATAAAAATAAAAATCGGCCAAGTGCGTGTCGGGCCACGCACAGTGTAGGGTTCCGTACATTTTAAGTTGATCGACTATTTCTTGGTAACTAGTTATGCCTACTTAGCCGTGATAGTTTTCCTTTTAAATTCATTATATGTACTATCGGCTGCATTAATGCATGGACACCTTACGGTCTAGTTTCGCTTGCACCGTTTGACATCTACAGCTGATATGATTGCATACGTTGCGCACAAAATAAACTAGATGGCGCTGCTGGCCAAAAATATTGATATATAGACGAATATTCACTGATAATAATTGACTCCTGTAATCACCAAAAAAATTTCTTGCGATGCGAGCACAATTATTGACAAGTTTAGCAAGGTTTAATCTACTGTAACCGTATTTGAGTGTGACTGAACTGTCATCCTACCTACTCGTTTATCAAAGGTATATATTTCACAGTTGAAATATGTATACCCGTGATAAACCACTGACCAGTGTCAACAACAAGATTGGATGGGCTTGTGGATTAGCCTATTAAGTGCAAATGACACGGTGCTGACTGCCTTTTTAGTGTTTTTATGATTTCTGTTTTTTACACTATTTTGCACAGCCAAAAGTAGATTTTTTAAATATAAATAACAGTAATTAAATACAATTAAATAACTCAAATAACTTTTCATTTTAAAATTATATTTATTCAGTAGTAGTATTAGTGAATTAGCCACTTTTTAACATGTTATCGAGGTTATAGCTTAAGTTTCATTTCCGAAAATCGGAAAAAGATTGAAGCTTTACCTCAATAAAAATAATACCTATTGTCAATTTTATTAATAATTTCAGACCGGGTTATGAGAACATATATATCAGGCGAACGCATTCTACCCTTCTACAAACCCGCCATTTAAAATAATAAAAAAATACAAAACAATCTTACAGTTCACTAAGGCTTTTATTATTGATACTAGTATTTCATAGATTATACTGGTAGGCTTCTACGGTTATCTATCTCACTCGATCTTGTTAATTAACAAAATGATTATATTCTATTATGATAATTTTCGTATGATGTATCTATTACTAATAGTGTCTACAGGGATAAAAAAGCACGATGAAAACAATATTCTACTCATATTTTACTTTTGTAATTTGTTTATATATAACCCGGTCTGTCTTTCTTCAAACCCTACATGTTCACAGTTAGATATACCACCAGATTCCGCGTTAGGCACTACGTGATCACTGAACGTGAACTTATATGTCCTTATGAATAGATTTAAACACTTCTCACTTCTCATCACTAAACATGACAAAAATCCAGTTGTCCAGTGTCCAAATTGCGACAATTTGCTGTTTTATGTGCTTCTCTGTAAGTATGGGTTTAACAGCATGCCCATGATAATTATAAACCCTTCTCGTTATGGAGACACGACGAACTCTACACTAAACTTGTGCAATAAATCGACGTAATGACTTGTCGATTCAAAATAATTTTCTTTATAAGTACTCCATTGTCAATGGCTGGTGGCCGTTCTTTGTCGGTGTAGCAGAGACGTTTCCTTTTGCTCAACCTTTTTTTAGCTGTAACGATATTATTTGAAAATAAATCATCAGAAAAATGTATGATAGTTCAGTAATAGTTACTAAATAATTATATCACAAACGTGTAAAATAACTACTTACGTTTAGATCAGTTTCTGTAGCTTGTAGCTTCGTTACATATCGCAAATATTTGCGACCTTTTAACTGGATCAATATTACGTCGAAAACTAGTTTTAATATTCATGTTATCCAGAAAAAAATATGAATAACAAAGCTGAGTAGTCCTACGAACGAACACGTAACATCTTTGTGATAAAAACGAATAAGTATGGTAGTTTTGATTCATTCGTCTACCCTCATCGATTATAATATTAATCGTAGTAGTAATGGATTAATATCTGAGCAGCAAATTAAACTTATGATAAATTTCAACTGCCTAGTCAATTGAACCGATGGTCGAGTGGCTAACAAGGCAAGTAACTAGGTCGACACCTAGCTTGAGAGTCGTGGGTTCAAATCCCGCACCCAACCAAAAATATGTTGGGAAAGATGTGTTTTTGGAGTTGTTTGGATATTCACTGGTAGTGAATCGGAAACTTCGCAAGAAAAATAAATGCACAAAGGTAGCACATAAATAGAATACACATTCCAAATTGCGTCATAATACCGCCATTATCGATCGATAATGCGTTGGCAAGATTACTTGACAATATAATATAGGAAAAATAATAACCCAAGAAAATAATTATAATTATATCCAAGACGAAGAATGACTTTTTGTTTCCATTTTTGTTAACAACGCCATCTAGTGAAACCTTGCTGATCCTCTGAGGTTTACATTTACATCTATAATGATATTACACGTCGTGCACATAGATGGCGTTAGCGAGCGCGTCAAAGGAAACAGTTTGTCAGTTGACCATGCACTTATGCTGTCTAGTGTACTACTGCCACGATTTTTTTCACATTCCCAGAAGCAGCCATTTAAACTCGTTTTAAGAAACCCATATATTTTTGACCAAGCTATCCAACGATACCCCACATTATGGATTAAACGATAAAAAAACGACATCCCCACTTTAGATGTAGAGGAGGTACCTACCCAAAAAAAAAACCGGCCAAGTGCGAGTCGGACTCGCGCACCGAGGGTTCCGTACAAACCATAACAAGCAAAAGTTGTAGTATGTTTATTACTAAATGATAAATGAAAATGGAATCCGTAACATTACAATGTGCGAAGCTGGGGGAGCATAAATTTAAACAAGGTCTCTTTATCAATTTAGTAATCCTAAAAAAAAATAAAAAAATAAGAACCACATCATTTATCTCTCCCTTATAATAAATATCTAAATTAAAAAAAGAATCAGCCAGTATCAAACTAACCATTTTTGTGTCCCGAATGATCTCGGCTTCCCGTGAACGGAAATACTTTAAACTTTTTTTACAAGTACATTACTATTCTAGCTAGGACTTAGGATAGTTTTTATCCGACTGCGATGGTTAATACATTTTCGGAAACATTTGAATCTCATTAAATTATTCATTTCTTCTGCTTGAAATCGTAGCCGCCATATCTGTCAACTGTCAGTGGCGTCAAAATGGCGGCCTTGCCTTAACTATCCAACAGTACCTAATAATTTCGATCCGGTGTTGTGATAGACCGTCACAATACGCATATTAAATTCTAAAGCATAAAAAAATAATCGATTCCGATATGGAAACTTATATGCGCTAAATTCGTATTGAGGCGTAATTTCAACAAATGGTTCAACAAATTTCAACAAAATAACGTCAAACGTCAAAAGTCTGACCGACTTCCTTTTTTTTATGGCATGGAATATTTAGCACTGTCATCGGCTCATCGCGTTCAGCCATGAAGTTTATTTGAGTTTCTGCAAGATTACACGCGGAGTATTTTGTCACGATACGATACTGCACGGCTATCACAAGACGGCGCGCGAGCTCTCTCGATTTTTCTCGCACTATACGTCTCTTTCTAAGTTGTCTAATAAGAGAGTGACGGATAGTTCGAGAAAAATCGAGAGAGCTTGCGCGCAGTCTTGTGATAGCCATGCTGATTTGTCAGTATTTATATTTATCAGCAATAAACGTATGTATTCAATCAGTACAGAACGGGCCTTTTATAAACATTAATTATCAACCGCGTTTGTATTAAGGCGGTATTATAACTTCGTACTACGCGCCTTCAAGTTGACATGCAGCCAATATAGAGACACAGAAATTGGCCAAAATACAGGAAAATACTTTTATAATGAAGCACAACACACATTTAATTAAGTTGGCAATAGCGGGAACATACATAAGATTTGGCAGAATGTGATCTGAAACATTGCAATAAGTATGAAAAATAATAATATCGGAGTGACTCAAGATCATTTCGGCCATCACGTTTTTATTTATTTAATATTAAGTGTTAAAAATATGTACAGAAGAAGATCAATAAACATTTAATGCTGCAACCTGTGTCCTACCTGTTGGATCTATTGTCACAAACATCTACTAAACTTTTCCCCCGGTATTCATAAAATTTAAAATACCTATGTTAAATAAAACGAGTTTTGTCCTTTTCCTACTAATTTATCAGAGTGACAGTTAAAGACGAACGAATCTTAAAGGCATTTCAACTAAAATGGGTTTATTCCACGTTTTACTTGATAGGCTAAATGAGAACTGCATGTGTCCTATGTCCAATTGAAGAAATGCGTTAACTCCCACCACATTACCATGCAAACGAAGTCACAGGTACAGCTAGTTTTATAATAAAACTGAAATACCTGAAATACCTACACTAGATTTGCAGCAGCCTGGCAAAACTTCTTTTATCAAAGTGGTTTATTTACAAAGTTTTTAGTCACTATCTTTTTATAAATCCGGTTCAAAATACTAATTAACTGTTAAATTTGAAAAAAATTAACCAGACCTGTAAAATGTTGACTGAAAAAGGTATGAATAGTACCACATTGAAAATTGAAGTTTGAAAAAACGTTATCTATAGTTGTACTATTTCGTGTAGTGCTAGTGCTTATTAACGGAAACATGTTTAGGGATGAAAAATATGTGGAAATTCCATTTTGGGGATTCATTCTAAAATCGATATTGAAGTCTCCCACAACAATCAAACGGGAACACGGGGTATAGCCCCTTTGGGGTTGCTGCCGTATATTGTTGTATTTATGCATTCAATTGCAACATTAATTTGACATTGTGGTGACCTATATTATATATATAGACACAGTTATCACTCTGCCTGACATCAAACATTTCAAAATGCAAGCATTCACAATGGCCGTTAGCAGCACCTGGGTTATTAAAATAAAAATATCTTGTACATGATGCATCTGGGATGGCATCCTTTAGATTGCGACGTACATAAGCGATAGATCCCCAACCTGGATTTGCTTTAGATATAGCTGGACTTTCTACTCTGCACACCTCATAAAAACCATCAAGTTTAAAAGTGTCTCTACTACATCCCAGTTTTCAATTATGCGACTTATATTGCTATTTCTTATGATTGCGTGGACATAAAAGTTTCGTTTTGCTACAGCTGAAAGGTATTATAGACCTGAGTATTTGATATGAATTTCAATTAAATACCTCTACGCGTTTACGAGGAAAAAGGTAGTAAGTTTAAAATTTATAAAAATATATTTGTATGATTTTACTATAAATGTCTACTTTTCGTAATTTTTCCATTGTCTGTGCTATATGAAGTTTCTTCGTGCCAAGTTTCAAGTTTCTGTGTTAACGGGAAGTACCCTTTAGGTTTTGAGTTTCTTGTGAGTGTGAGTACCCAATTTCAAAATATGCTACTTAATTTGCTATTTCTTTTGATTCCGTTGACATAAAAGTTTGGGTTTGCTACATCTGAAAGGTCCTATAGACATGACTTATTTGACATGAATTTCAATTTAAAATCTCAACACGTTTACGAGGAAAAAGGAATAAGTTAAAAAAAATTAAAATCATTTTATTGTATGATTTTACTAAAAATGTCTACTTTTCTTAATTTTTCCATTGTCTGTGCTATATGAAGTTTCTTCGTGCCAAGTTTCAAGTTTCTGTGCTAACGGGAAGTACCCTTTAGGTTTTGAGTTTCTTGCGAGTTATTTTAATTGCGTTGACATAAAAGTTTGGGTTTGCTACATCTGAAAGGTCTTATAGACATGACTTATTTGACATGAATTTCAATTTAAAATCTCAACACGTTTACGTGGAAAAAGGAATAAGTTTAAAATTTTTAAAATCATTTTTTTGTATGATTTTACTAAAAATGTCTACTTTTCTTAATTTTTCCTTTGTCTGTGCTATATGAAGTTGCTTCGTGCCAAACTTCAAGTTTCTGAGTTCACGGGAAGTACCCCGTAGGTTTTGCGAGTGTCGAAAAACTCAATTTTTGCAGCATAAACGACTGTATCTTTTGATTGCGTTGGCTTTTAAGTTTGATTTCTTCACAGCTCCAAGGGACAATAGACCTGAGTATTCGATATAAATTTCAGCTTGATACCTCCACGAGTTCCTGAGAAAAATGGTCTTGACAGACAGACAGACAGACAGACAGACAGACGGACAACAAAGTGATCCTATAAGGGTTCCGTTTTTTCCTTTTGAGGTACGGAACCCTAAAAATGGAGAATTTAGAGTCTGTGAACCTTCGGTGTCAAGAGCACCTGCTGCGAGTTCTTCGTGGAAGAGGACTGTTGCGGATACAGAAGATTTGGCACGCTCATCATCGCCTGACAACGGACGTTTGGCGAGATTAGAAAATGTCGTGAGTGGCTTGGCTAACGAGGTAAAGTAGTTAAGAGACACTTTTGACACTGAATTAGAAAGCAATGGCATGTTAAATACGTTTGATCGTAACCGGGCCTTAGCCGTTAGGTACTGAAAAAAACGTAGGCCGCGGTTTCTCATGCGCTTATAATGCAAAACGAGAGGTTGAAACATGGCTTTGATAGGTACTTGCGTGTGTCAATTTTTTTTGAGGGCGTGTATTGTCGCTTCCTTTAGACCTCTTACAGATGGTCTGTGTCCGTTGTGCAGACATTATACAGCAACGCAGGGACGGTGTGCTGCATTATTGCCGGCGTGCGAAATTAATGTCGAGTCGAGTCCAGTGCGCGCAGCGACGTAGACGCATTGATGACTAATTAATTAAATAATTGCGGACATAGCGCAGCTCGGCCGCTGCTAATAGTTTTGAAACAATGAGTGAACCCGTCGTGAATAAGCTACTCACCTTTCTGCTGCGGTTACTGCGGGAAGATGAGATGGACGCGGAGCAGGTCTGTTTGGCGAGCTTCAGTGCCGCCGACACCTGCGCAGCGAAGAAAGTGCTGTTCCAATCCCTCGGGATCGCCGGCACATTTATACCTCACCGGAGAGGAGACGAAACTGGGGAAAAATCCCTTAAGGACATCGTTGATGTTCTGAGGCAGCGTGAGAGCAACTTGCCTGTGTTCGTGGCGACGGAGGTCTCCAGATTGCCGTCCTGCATTCCAGAACATGTCGACGTGAGTGGCCTGCTGAAGGAAATCGTGGCTCTTAAAGCAGGCATGACTGAAATTTTGAAAAAGTTTGACATTTCGCGCGCTACCATTGCCGAGTTACGCAAAGAAATTATCAGTTTGCGTAATAGTGCCCCGGAAACTCGGTCAAATTTCGGGAGTAATGACCGGGCGTCAAGTGTCGACTCGGTCAGTTTGCATGTTGCTGACACTGCGCATGCCGTTCCACGGCCCGCGTGCCCCCTCCGCGCCGGGCCTCCCCCCGCACCATCCTCTAAATCACGTCATCGCTATGCTGATGCCATAGCTGGTCGATCTGTCGCAGCCGACCGGAGAGACGCGCCCTCAAGAGCGCGTGAAGTTCGGGTTCCTCCAAAGGAGAAGCCCCCGCGCACCGATGTGGAGGGTTTTACAACGGTGTCGAGGAAGCGCAAGCCGCGCAAGAGTTAGTGTGGTACTGCAGAAGCGGTTGGTTCCGGTCTTCGGGTTGCCACACCGAGCAAAGCGCTATATTTATCGCGCCTGCATTACTCCGCCACGGCTGATGATGTGGCGGAGTACGTTCGTCAGAAGACCAGCTTCTCGCTGAGGGTGTTCCAGCTATGTTCGCGCCACTATGTGCAGTTCAGCTCGTTTGTGGTGCGCGTGCCGCGGCCGCTGCAGGAGATCATCGCAAGTGCTGACTTCTGGCCGAAGGGTGTAGTGTTTTGACGGTTCCGGGGCAATCTTTCGAATCCTACACCGGAGACGACAATGCAACGGGGCCACGCCGTTTCGTCGCCTAAATAGTATTTTTTGTTGTTTTGGTTTCGTGACGCATTGGTTATTATACTTATTATATTACTGTAATGTCACGTAAATGTAATTGTCAATAAATAAAATAAAAAATAAAAATAAAAATAATGTTAGGCACCGTTAGATGAAAGAGGAGCTCCGTAAAATCCCGCCTACACAGTAGCATCTCTTTGATGACAAACGGTTTTCCGACTGCATAATCCGGAATGGCGGAATGGACAAGTTTTTTATAGTCAACGCACTCCTGCGCAAGTAGCTGCGTTGCAACCAAGCGAACTCTTGCGCAAAGAGTACCTAAATCATGCAGAACTGAACAAGAAGCCGGCGGAATATTCCAGTTCCCGTGTACGTCCTGGACCATCTGCTAGTTCAGGTGCCCCTGCCGCTCAAGATTGAAAACGCAAGGTCGGGTCATTTCGCCCCGCTACACAAGGCGATAAGTACTTCAAGAACAGGCAAGGTAAACGATCTAGGATGCGATACGACTGAATATATCATTTTCCATGCGGGTCAGCTGATACAATTTATGGACCAGTGGAAAACATTGGAAGCTCCGGACTAGGTAATAAAGATTATATCTGGGTACCTTTCATCACATTTACTCCAAGTTTCGTGTAAAACGTTTTTCTGGTCCCGAAAAAAGGTGGGGCCACGCGTCCGGTCTTCAACTTGAGGCGCCTCAACAAGTATGTATAGGTAGGAAAGTTTCATCTCATAAACATGTACAACTTGCCTAACTTCCTGCAACGACGGGATTGGCTGGTAAAGTCACCCATACTTCCATATCCAAGCCAGTGCAGCGCATCGAAGATTCCTAAGGATAATATTCCAAGGTGACTTTTGCTTCGGTTACCAATTGGATAGCGCAAATACTCAGATCACGAGGAATAAGGGTAATTGTCTATTTAGACAATTTTCTCCTTGCATGCCAGAGTCGAGTTTTGCTCCAAAGCCAGGTAGCTCTCAGTAAACGTATTCTTAAGGATCTAGGCTGGGCGATAAATTACAAAAAATAGACTCTTGTCCCCAGCGGTCGACGGAGTTCTTGGGAATTCAGTGGATCCCTGGAACAACCTGAAGTCTATTCTGAACGAAAAGATCCAGAATGTAGAGTGAAAATGTCGCGAAATATTAGCGACCAGGTGCGTCGCATAGAAACAACTACAATCTTGACTCGGCCTATGCAATTTTGCCAGATTCGTAGTCCCGAGAGGTCGTCTGAACAGCAAGATGCTGTTTACGTTCTGCAACCAGCTGCTCGGGTTGAATCCCAAGGTGAAGGTAAAGTTTTCAGTGTCTCTGTGTCCCGAGTTAGAATGGTGGATCAGTTACGCAAATACCTCTTGCCCCATTCACCCTCCGGCGCCTCAATTCTTTCTGACGACAGAAGCGTCAGGACAGCGCTGAGGCGCTCTGCTCAACAACAGGAGGTTGACGGGTCAATGGTCCCAGTTGGAGTCCGGTCAACAACACTCCAATCTCTTGGAAATGCTCATGTACTGAATATGCTGGACCGCCATCATCTGTGAGTTCCTTTAATTGGCTTTGTATTACTATATAAGACTTATATCATGTTTTTGTAGCAGTTGGTACCCCTTAAGTATAAATAAATAAATATTTATTTGACTATACAATTCATCCCAGGAAGATACAAGACCGAGGCCGATTGACCTTTGGGGAGTCGCGGCCAGTGAGAATGGTATCTTCTCTCTCCAGCGATAAAACCAATATTTCAGGTATGGGGTACTCCAGAGGTCGATCTCTAGCATCCAGGAGGGCCCACGTGGTTCCAGCGTATATTTCAGATTTGACGGATCTAGACTCCATGTTCGTAGTCAGATGCGTTCAGCCAGAAATGGAAGGACCGGTTAGCATGGCTATTTCCTCCGCCGTGTCTGCACCCGCGAGTTCTAGCCCACCTGAACGAAGCAGAAGGTATGTACCTATTGGCAGTGCCGAATTGGGAGGTGTTTTGGTGCAGCGACCTGAAGAACCGATCTCTGGCTCCTCCCATCGGAATTCGCAACATGTCAAGCGAATAGCTTTGGAAGTCTGGCTGATACGGGGTGGGCCACCTTGCTAGATTCATGGGATGATAAGCAGAAAAGCTAACTTGCTAGTGGTTGGTGAAAATCTTCACTGGCGTCCTACTAACCAGCCTGGTTAAGATGTTGCCGGTGGTGTGATGCTAATATTATTTCCAAAACCAATACGAGATTTAGCAAGATTTCTAACAGATTTATTTCTTCTAGAAAGTTTGTCACACTGCATGCACATTATCTCTCACTTATAATAAATCTCTAAATTAAAAAAGAATCAGCCAGTATCAAACTAACCATTTTTGTGTCCCCCGATGATTTCGGCTTCCCATGAACGGAAAAACATGTAACTTTTTTAATAAGCACATTATTACTCTAGCTTCCGTTTAGGATAGTTTTTATCCGACTGCGACGATTAATTAATTTTCGGAAACATTTGACCTCATTCAATTATTCATTTCTTCTGCTTGAAATCGTAGCCACCATATCTGTCATCTGTCAGTGACGTCAAAATGGTGGGCTTTCCATAACAATCTAATATTAATAATTCCGATCCGGTGTTGTGATGATAGACCTTCACAAAACGCATATTAAATTCTAAAGCGTAAAAAAATAATCGATTCTGATACGGAAACTTATATGCGATAATTTCGTATTGAGGCGTAATTTCAATAAATATATCAACAAATTTCATCAAAATAACGTCAGACGTGTAAAGTCTGACTCTCTTCCTTTTTTTTAATGGCATGGCAATGGCGCTATTCTCGCTTAAGCCATAAAGTCTATTTGAGTTACTGCAAGATTGAATCACACGCTGAGTAATTTTCACGATACTGCACGGCTATCACAAGACGGCGCGCGAGCTCTCTCGATTTTTCTCGCGCTATACGTCTCTTTCTAAGTTGTCTAATAAGAGAGCGACGGATAGTTGGAGAAAAATCCAGAGAGCTTGCGCGCCGTTTTGTGATAGCCGCGCTGGTTTGTCAGTATTTATATTTATCAGCATTAAACAGTATGTATTAAATCAGTATAGAACAGGCCTTTCATAAACATTAATTATCAAGCGCGTCAGTATTAAGGCGGCTTCAAGTTGACATTCAGCCAATATTGTGACACATAAATTGGCCAAAATACAGGAAAATACTTTTATCATAAAGCCTGCAACACACATTCATTATGTTGGCAATGGCGGGAACATTCACAAGATTTGGCAGAATGTGATAAGATTGCAATCTGAAACATTGCAATATGAAAAAAATAAACATGCTGCATTAACATTTTTTTAATTTCCTTTATTAGAAAGGGACTCGGACTCGCGTTATAGTTGTAGAACTTACCTAGTGGTTAGGTATAGTTGAGTGGTGTAGGTATAGTTAGATTAATAATTTAAATATCAGATTGACAGGTTTTAACGTCATTTTAACTAAAATATATATGTTTAGTCAAAGTTTTACATGATAGGTTAAAATTAGAACTGCATGTGTCCTATTTCCAAGAGAAGAAATGCTTTAACTCCTACATTAACATGCAAACGAAGTCGCAGGTACAGCTAATAGTGTTTATATAAATCTGTGCTTTTTGTTCTGTGCAATTTAGCCTACCGCTTAGGTCTCATGTAGTTGTCCGCCAGCCTTTGAAGGCTCTTAGTGCCCTGTATGGGATGCTAAAGATTTGTGTACTTATTTAGAAAATAATGAACCGTGTCAATACAGTTCATTCGAAGCCTCTAAGAAATGTGCGATTCTGTTATTACTTGCTTCTGTACGTGGAGTGCATGATTTAACGCTATAAATATTGACGAATCATTTACCTATTTATAATTTTTTGGCCCGTATTCGGTTTTAAAGACTAATAATGCGTTATACAGGCAATCTAGTTGGAAATTATTGAAATATCAGTCTACGAGTAGTTAAGCCTGCCTCACGAATCAGAACGGGAATTCCGGCCAACAAAAAAAAAAACTTTTTACGATTTACGCGCCTAAACCGACTGTTTTAACCGGTGACATACATTTGTTCTTATGCGTTTTTATGGTTGAATGGCCACGTTGTGTCACAATTTGACGTTTAAAAACAAATGAAGGTTGCTTAACAAAGGGGCTACCCGAGGTTTCCATCGATTTTTGACAAGTTTTGAATCGTATCTCCTACTTTTGCACTACAGATAGAAGTATAAATCAAATGGTTATCGGATCTTCAATCTTTTATCTCCATTTTGGTCTACCGGATTTTGAAACAAATAAATACATCATTTTGTATGATCTTGTCTAAAATAACACTTATTTTGTATCTCTATTGACGTGAAAGATCTAACACATACGAAAGTCACATATTTGGGTTCGTCTGTGACGTTCCTAAAAACTGGTGTAGGGTTTTCATTTTTAACCAATTAACACAAAAGTTATGGCCAGAAACCGGTTTTTTGGCCTAAAATTGTTCAACTTTGATGCCAAATATCTCGAAAACAATGAACTTTGAAGTAAATATGGGATACTATATTGCTTAAAGCCGTTATTGTTGTTAACATAATAAGCTACAAAAAACCTAAGAAAACTAAGAGATTCAGATCGAAGGTACGATCCCATACGCCAATTATGGGAGCCCCTTAAATATCATCGCACTGGATACGTAGTATTTCCGGATCTTATTTCAAGTAAGTCAAGTCAACATTTCATTGCAAGTTTCAGAAAAAGCAGTTTCTATGCTAATATTTTCAATTTGCAATGATGATTTCATCCAGTACAAGTGCAAAATGATACGGTAACACCCAATTTTATTGAAATGGAAGCTAAAAAGTCATTAACAATGTTCTGCCTGCAAAAAGCAAAGCAAAATATTTGAACGCCTTATATGAAACCGCCTGGAAGAATAGTAAAGGTGCATTATTCTTTTCAAGAACTATTCGAAATATAAGCAGCCAATCTTTGGACTCTTTGGAGTATTATATTCAACAAGCTTCTGCCCGCGACTCCGTCCGCGTGGAACTCGTTTATATCGCAGCTCAATACAAACTTCCACCCCCACTTTTAGGGAAGTGGGGGGTTAGAAAGGGACAAAAAGTAGCCTATGTCACTCTCCATCCCTTCAACTATCTCCACTTAAAAAATCACGTCAATTCGTAGCTCCATTTTGCCGTGAAAGACGAACAAACAAACACACACATACATTTACCCATTTATTATATTAGTATGGAAGTATGGATGGATATGGATGCTTTAAGTAAACATGAACAATGCCATTCAAATAAATACCTACTTAACAGTAAATATGTAAATTACTACCTACCGTTAGATTTAAATCCATTTAGTTGTAATGGTTTAATCTTTCTGAAGGTTCCGTAGTCTAACTATTCCATAGTTACCCTTGTAATTTCGCTGTCTGTGTGACAAAGCCATTCTCTTTGAAATGCCTAATTATATTAAACCTTGTTCTTGGGTAAAACATTACTTTTCGCAGGTTGCGGGCTATTCAACATTACGGACGATATATACAAAAAACATTCGGACACAATTATGTATTACCTACTAGTAAATGTTGATATTAAAACGAAAACGGATAAGATGATTTGTCGTCCAGGATGAATATGATCATTAAAAATACCAATCCCTGGGGCCGTCCAATAATAAAAGTATCTGGTAATTAAATATTTAATATAATTCTCGTGTATTCAATAAATATTTTGCATCCCACCAATAATCGTTAAAAATGAATACTTACTGTTTGTAGGTTATTTTATGAGTACATCCGTTTTTCATTTAGGCTCACTGGCTGGCGTAGCCACCCGCCATTTAATGAAACGGCTGGGCGCACGGTTTTGTCATTAACGTGTTCATCTGGATGGTCGTGTTAATGGCCGTCCCTTTTGGTTATGGCCTCGAGGATGATGAAACAAGTCAAAATTTAGTCGTAATCAAAAGTAATGAAATAAACGTTAACAACTAACGCTAACTATAGGTATATCAGAATAACTTTTTGCATCCTCACCATGACGAGCGATTTCATAAATAATAATCAGCAGGAATGTGTTAAAACGATGCCAATGTGTAATAACATACGAGGTACACTTTATCTATGCATCGTCATCCTATGACATTAATTTGATATTGCTCACGTAGAAGGTTAGTCAACCAATTAACTGTCTTCATATTGGTGAGCATATCGGTAATTATGTGACCTGAATGTACCAATGATGAACCAAGGAGAAGTTTATAAATATGCGAATTTTTCTTCCATTGAAACTTCTCAAAATTTAAATTTTACAATTTGTCAAGTTTACCATTGATCGCCACCGCAGGCCGCGCCAGTGTGTGAGAGGCCATCTTCAATAAAAAATACAGCAAAAGGACAAGGCTCAATTGACATTGACATATGCTACTTCTAACATAACCGAGAACTACACAAACAAACCATGTCGACCCAACTCATCAACACTCTTGCCGCAACTGCATGTGTGGGAAATACAGATTCTGGAACCCAGCCTCAAACAAATCGCTATTCTAAGGCAGTTAGGATCCAAAACCGTGCCTATCTGGCGGGAAGGACGAGCCTAAATCCAGTAGCCTGATTCCAGTGCGGACACTGCAAGAAGACGGGCACGTTCCGAGTCGTTCGGACTGTTTTCAGTCAAAATAGCGTTGACTGCTTCTGCGTTTCTTCGGGTAATAAAAAGCTACTATTTCGTATTTTATAGACATATTTTATAATTTACACTTAGAATTATTTTTGAAGTATACGCATTTTTTTGTTTTATTTTTCACTTAGTGCCGATATTGATGCCATCACGTTATTATAGCTAGCTAGAATCATCTCGATTAGAACTAGTAGTTAATAGTACTAAGTTAAAAATGCAGTAGGTCATTTCCACAGGTAATTTTTATGACTGGTGTATCCCCTACGTAAGTAGGTGTACCTACGTTCCTATTACCTTACCCCTTTTACGGCAAACTATTAAAATCTAAAGGTCAAGAGAAATAAACACAATAAACAACACCTGACTTTGGTGCCGCTTTTTTTTACTTTATAGACATACGATGTTAAAATTAAGAATTAGGTTTAAATATAAAAAATAATGGTGGTGGCCTCCTTTTAGACGTAAGGGTTCGCGAGATATTTAAGTTTTTCAAAACACTGAAATCAAACACACTCACTGAAATCAATATACTTAAAAAAGGTGCTACTGAATTCAAAATTTACTAATATTTTAAAAACTATATGAACATTAAAGTCCACACTTTACTAAAGTAACTGCTTTTTGTATGCATGTTCATATTAGGTTGCAGATTGTACTGTAAATAAATAAATACTATGACGGTGGCACCAGCTTCACAATCAAAATTATACATCAATTCGGACATGCATAACATGCACATGCTAGTAGCATATGTTAGCATAACATACATACATACATACATTCACGCCTTTATTCCCAAAAAGGGGTAGGTAGAGCACATGGAACGTATGTTCCAGCGCCACTTTTGTAAATGTGATATTGCAGTGATAGGTTGCGACTTTTACGACACCCACGGGAAGAAAGGGGGTGGTGCAATTCTAACACGACACCACACAACATAAAATATCTTTGTGTACTGTAAAGTACCAAAATAACGAACAATTTATAGTAAAGATTGACGACGGTGCACTATTTTTTGATTTCGGTGGTCGAAAACCCCACCGAATCCGCGGTAATCACACTCACTGAATTCAATTTCAATCGCTATTTTTTTTTATGTGATAGGAGGCAAACGAGCAGACGGATCACCTGATGGTAAGCGATTACCGCCGCCCATGGACACCTGCCACACCAGAGGTGTTGTGAGTGCGTTGCCGGCCTTTAAGGTGGGAGTACGCTCTTTTCTTGAAGGTTTCAAGGTCGTATCGGTCCGGAAATACCGCAGGCGACAATCTATTCCACAGATTAGCTGTGCCAGGCAGGAAGTTTCTGGGGAAGCGCACAGTTGAGGACTGCCAACCATCTAAGTGGTGAGGATGGTAATGTTGTCGCGTTGGACGAAGGCGAAAAGAAGCGGTAGGGATTAATCCGAATTGTTCCGAATAATTACAGAAATAGTAATCATAGTGTGAAAAAGAGTTTCTAATATCAAAATCACATACCTCTGAGGGTGGCTTACGCACTATCAAACCGGTAAAATCACAAGCACATAAACAATTAATTACTTCACTGAATTCAAAAAATCACGTAACCAAACCCACCGAATGCCGAAAACGCCTTTACGAAATCCACTTGCAGACCGATAGCCGACGTCCACTCTCCCCGGTAAACGTGGCGCGACTGAAGCTACCTGCGTACGCGGCGCGCCGTCGCTGGTGTATTCCTTTGTGAAATTCCGACAAGGTTTATAAATTCCAGTGAAATCACGTGTTGCCGCGGGACAAGTCGAATAATTGGATTTATTTGATAATATTAATACGTGAATTATTTTGAGAAGAATAATATAAGCAATAGACTAAACGTGAACCAATATTAAAAATTAAAGTTAAATTCCCGCCTTAAGTTATGATTTTTTGTTTCAAAAAATCTGGGTGTGGGACATATTACCCACTGTTCGTCAATTTTGGCACTTAACATTTAATATTTTGTTTATAATACATACATATTTGCTACATATAACGTTTAACTAGTTGTCCAGGGGGCCTAGACAAGGTTACAATCGACAAGCGCTAACGCCAATAGAAAACTAATAAAATGTATGGGAATGACAGATGTTAACGAACAGTGTTTCGTCGGCAACTGTCATTCCCATACATTTTATTATTTTGTATTGGCGTTAGCGCTTGTCGATTGTAACCTTGTCTACGGCCTCTGGTGTATCAGATGCTGATGTATTTGTATGATTTAATTCAATTTTTTTGACAGTAAATTCACTTGTTTATAATGCCCATTAGGTAACATTTTGTGCATAATTAAGTATCGAATGGTCTTTAGTTATCGATTAAGGGCACTACGTAAACACGTAAATCGTACTAGTACTAGGTGGAATGAATAGGAAGCTATCATGACACCTAGTGACTTGCTACTGCAGTCATTATTATTTAAGCAATTATGTCTAATGACTAAGATAATTAAGAAGGCAGTTTCTTAGAGTCTAGTAAGTAACAGTCAAGAGGATTACTTGGTTCTTACTCAGCTGCAGATATTTCGAGCAACATCCCTGCTCAGTAGTGTGCGGTTTTTAGCGTTCCGTACAAATAAGGTAAAAGAGAAACCTTATATACTCGGTCTATCCGTACCCTATTGCCAGTTATTTTTCAAAGAAAATAAAGTAGAAATATTTTCTTCACCTCAGCAGCTTGAACAAGTGTATTTTGCTGCGTCAGCAAAATACGCTTTTGCTCATTCCGGATTTAAAACACTCCCTTCGGTCGTGTTTTAATTTAACACCACTCATTACGAATTTCCTATTTTCGGCACTTGTATCGTAAATAACTATAATGCAACTGTTGTATAAGTAGGGTCTTAAAACGCGAGTGTCGTGAGTTGCGCAGTCGCAATTAAAGACGCCACGAGCGTTTTGAGACCAAGTTATACACCGTTGCATACAATACTTTTTCTGCGACTAATTTTAAATAAATAGCATTTGACTTTTCGGGCAGTAAGTTTTCCATTAGTTCTATTACTACTCACGCGATTTCTTCAGCGGTGCAGTTATTTTTTTCTTCGTCCATTTTAAAAGGAACGTACACATTTTTCTTCACTTCACAAACACGAATCAAACCTAAAGAAGTTATTAATAAGGAATAGTTATCATATTTCGTCTTTTTATTTTGAACTGGAACTTTGGTGGGAAATTGGAAACATGACACATTGACACCTTTTGTTTATGGTCTGTTTTGTTTTTAATTTCCTTGCACTTGCCATCCGAACCAAACTGAATCCGGATCCGAACCGAATCGGATCGGTTTATATTTACAAATAATACCAATAATTGGTAAAATATGTATATTAACAGTATTAACACACAAATCACACAATACATGATAATTTATTTTTATTTTAGTAAATAATTTATGTTTTACAAATATTAGATAGTAAATAAAAACTCTTTATTTCGAAAAAAGAAAAGAAGTTGGTACCACTGCAATGGTAAAAAAAAGTTAGATCATTTGACATCGTGGTAAACAGTGCTTTTATGGAAAATGTATGAACCATAAAAGTACACTAAAAAGTTCGTTTATGGGCCATAGAGCATAGAGTTTTTCGACTACTTATTATCGGTGTCATTGTATTTGAGCTAAAGCCTATATAAATGACAGATAACGGTACAGAAGTAGAAAAAACATTTATCGATACGAAACGTCAATTCAGTATGTTTTTTTTAATATAAACCGTTCGACATTTGATCTCGAGTGATATGAGTAAAGGAACTTCATTCGTTTGTGTATGATTAAAAAAAAACATTCGTCAGGACGAATTGCCGCCATTGCTGTTGCCATTTTTTTGTTGGTTTTTTTGCTGTTACTTACCTACTTATGATATGTGTGTAGATAAAGTAGTGTATGCAACTGTACATAATTATATAGGCCTTAAAACACTTGTGTGATCCAATTATGAAACTCGCTGACGCTCGTTTCATAAAACCACAGTCGTATTTTAAGGCCTCTCATTATGGATCAGTCGCATAAACTACTATTTCAAGTGACCGTATATTGTGTAATTTAAGCTACATTATTATGGCGGGTTATTATCATCATCCTCATCATCCTCCTAGCGTTATTCCCGGTAATGCCCCTAAAGGAGCCCGGGGTCCGCTTTGACACCTAATCCCAAGATTTGGCATAGGCACTAGTTTTACGAAAGCGGCTGCCATCTGACCTTCCAACCCAGAGGAAAACTAGACCTTATTGGGATTGGGATGTTTTCCTTCACCGAAAAGCTAACAGTAAATATTCCGTACATAAGTTCCGAAAAACTCATTGGTACGAGCCGGGATTCGAACCCACGACTGCCGCTTGTCAGCTGCATGCCTAAACCACTAGGCTACCGTAGCTTTTTCGACGTTTTTTTTGACGGATTACTATTATGTTGCATAAAATTGATTGTCATAATATAACAGCCCTTGGCAGAATCATCATTTCGCAGAATTACTTTTCGCATAAATTTCATTGCATAAAGTCATTTCGCATCAATGATATCGAAAGTAAAGATACGCCTATCCGAAGAATATTCGCTTGACACACTGAGACAGCTGAAGACTAAGGCACGGTGGCCCGTGGCATAATACAATGGCATAATGTTGTTGAGAAAATAGTCATAATTAATATGTTTGTTGATATTAAAACAAGTTGTCTGCTCTTTTATAAAAAAATTACCTCGAAGACGGAAGCGGGTCGGTTTTGCCACTGTTCACAAGTCCCTGTTCCCTACTGCCTACGTGATTCGTGAAATTCCGTATTAATAGGTATTGTACTATTTACGTATTTTTGATAAACAATTCGTAACGTTCTCGCTTGGCCCGCGCGTTTTAGCGTCGTCGCTAAAAAAAAAACCTACACCGACCTGCCTTAGAACGCTTTCCTCGCTAGTTGTCACCTAGAGCAGCACGGTTCAATATTGGCACTAGGGTTTGCATTATTCGTCCGTTTTTAGTATTCGAATAATATGAATAGTAAAAATTTCATTATTCGAATATTCGAATATTTCGAATAATATGAATATTTGAGAAAATGGAACAAAATTTTCGATTTGAAGTCATGTCATATCAATTACAAAATTAGATTTCAATAAAGTAGTTCATTTAAAACCATAATACAAATTAACATTGCTGAAATTGTACTATTAGGTATCAAATTTCAAGTCACAAAGTTTTTTTCTTTATTAGAAGTTTCATATTCGGTAAAGTCACTATTATTCTCCATTTAAAGCATTTCTTGCTCAACATGAGTAAACGAAGTCAACCTGCCAAAGGAAAAACGAATAAGTAAGAATATTTCCACTGATTAATTTTGAAATTTTCTTAATAGTTTTCGTATCGCTGAATTTGTGGATAATCAATAGGATTGTTTTGATTATGATCATGCCTGAATAAATACGTGTAATATAATATATGTAATACTGTTTTTGTTTGACTGATGCAATAAAAGTAAAAATAATGTTTTCAGACGTGATACCTTTTATCGCTAGCTAGCTAGAATACAAATTGAATATGTAGTAATGTACCTACAATCATACTAGATCATGATTTGCACGTAAAATAGGTATCAGTTTAATGTCTAATTATTTTCACCAGAGTAATGCATACAAGAAAACAATTTACTTACATCATCCAGGCCAGCAGTAGCGTGTCAAACTAACCACATGTACTTTAATTGTTAAAAACACAATGTTAAATAGGTCCCCTCTACGCACCGCACGGCACAATAAAAACAATAACAACGAACTCACAGAACTGCTAAGTACTGCTTATATGACTGTAATGGGATTGGCAGAGCCATAAATTTAAAGTCATATCTGAGCGAAGCTTGCAGTCTGACCGAAGCTTACAGGAAGAAACGAAAGCCACACTTTACATGGCATTTCTTGACCTGCAAAAGGCTTTCGATTGCATCCCACGTCAGATGATCTGGTGGGCACTGAAGGTGAAGAACGTGCCACAGGTCTACTCGTATATTGACATCATCCGAGATATGTTCCGCAACTCGGTTGTTGGCGACACAAAACCCTTCCCTATTACAGTGGGTGTACACCAAGAGGCTCGGCCCTAACTCCATTTCTGTTTAGTGTGGTGCTTGACGCCGTCACGTCGGAAATACAAGATCCGCCGCCGTGGCTGCTCATGTATGCAGATGACAAAGTCAAGTTCAAGTTCAAGTACCTAGGATCAGTACTGCATGTGTCCGGGACCATTGATCACTAATCACTACATCCGAGCCCGAATCAGCGCGGCTTGGTCTAAATGGCGAGAGGTCACAGGAGTCATCTGCGATCGCAGAATACCACTTCGACTCAAAGGGCTAGTGTACAAGTGCGTCATACGACCAGTCCTCTGTTATATGGCAGCGAGACGTGGCCAGTTCTTGGAAGGCACATTCAGGAGCTTCGCGTTACTGAAATGAAGATGTTGCGGTGGATCTGCGGCGTTACGCGTGCGGATCGCATTCGTAACGAGTACATCCGTGGCAGCCTCGGAGTTTGTGACGTAGCGAATAAGCTCCAGGAATGTCGCCTTCGTTGGTTCGGTCACGTCTCTCGTAGGCCCTCAGACTACGTGGGGAACAAATGCCTTGGCCTAGTTCTCGACGGCCCTCGACTCCGCGGCAGACCTAAGAAGCGATGGCTGGATGTCGTGAAGGCCGACATGAGCGAAAACGGGCTCACAAAAGAAGACGCCCAGGATCGTGCAAAATGGAGGAAAGCGGACCCTGGCAAAGGCCGGGATAACGCCAGGTAGAAGAAGAAGATAAACTTAAAGTAATACTAATTATTTAGCAGATAGAAAAAGGGTCCCGCCCGGGATTCTCGCATATGCATTTAAATTTTAACACGTGGAGTTGCCGACTTTCCCAGTCATTACGAGTTCTTCTAGATAAGGAGAAAATTTATTAAGTTTTGGGTCTTTCATATTTGTGTTTTATATCAATTCCTTATAAATCAAATGTGACATTCACCTGCAAAAACAGATTCCTAAGGTTTTATTAAGTGTAACAGTAATTATATATTTTTTTATAGTACACATAATATTCGAATAATTCGAATGGTTCGTGTTGTATTATTCGAATAATATTTATGACGAATATTCGAATAATATGAATATTCGAATAATATGAATATTCGAATATTCGAATTGCAAACCCTAATTGGCACGGCTTCGGCGAAACGTATATTCTGGCACATAAAATTACGCAAAAAAAACACAGAGCTCGTGCCTTTCACGACCTTCTGATACATTGAAAATGAATTTAATGAATTCGACAAAACAAAAGGTACTCATTGTCGATTGAGTTATGAAGAAAATATTAGACCTATGTGCCACCCTGTTCATAGATCATTATTTGTAATATTGTTCGTAAGCGACCCTATGAACAATAAAGTCCCATCTTTTTCATGGTCTCAACTTATTTTAACAATATACTTACTACTGATTTATGACTAATATCCTTTTGAGACCTTAACAACCATCATGCAATATACGAGTCTCTACCGCTCGCTTCACAATCGTTTCAAGTGTATCCGTCGCCATAAACAACCACTTGACACAAACTATTTGTCAAAAACACCACACTTATGATGGTCTCTAACATTCCTTTAGTTTTTTGCCAAAGTATAATACCAACTTGCCTATAAATAAAACATATTACAGTATATATTATTACTAGCCCAAGCATTTTATTTTCATTAGTATGGAAAAAATTGAAATTTGGAAATAATTCATAACAGCAGCTTTTTTGTGTGTAACTGATATATTATCATTTTAGTAATTACGTAGACTCAAAATCCACCAAAATATTAGTCATCAAAAAATCGATATTTAACCAATTCCTGATAAAAGAGGAAAAATAATAATAGATATTTTAATTTTTGTTTTGGTTAATTTATAGGAGCTCTTCAAGAATAATAAATAAATCACACAAAAAACGTAATGGATGTGTCATTTATTTTTACATATTTACTTCCCGATGGAAATTTTGTAGGATTCTTGGATAAGGCATCTTAAAATAACATTTGAAAATTAAACAATAAAAAAACACTTTTATAAATTAATGTTTGAAAAAAACGTAATTTTCCTGGGGTATACGTATTTCAGTATTTGTTTTAAATAAAACAGATATCAATAAATAAATTTTACCATTGAACAATTTGATTGGTGACTTACCAAAACAGTCAGCCGTGCAAAAAAGTCAGTGCAAATGAGTAGAGGGTTCCGTACAAACTACAAGCAAATGTTGTAGTATGTTTATTACTTAATGATAAATGAAAATGGAATCCGTAACATTACAATGCTGCAGCTGGGGGAGCATAAATTTAAACAGGGTCACTTTATCAATTTAATAATCCTAAAAAAAATTGTACTACCACATGCCGCTCGCTTCACCGCTCCCACTCCGCGCCCCGCTTGACTCTCGCGCCACCAGTGTCTTTTCGCGCCACTTCAATACCACGACAATACCAAGCAAGCGGTCTGATAATAACTAAATCCTAAGAAATATAATAGACGCATTTAAGTTATACGTTCATGAGGAAAGGGGTAGTAAGTTTAAAATTATGAAAACTATTTTTATTATGCGGCGTTAGTGTGTTACTAAACATTTATGTGTTTTGCAATTTTACATTTTTATCTGTGCTATGAAGTTACTACATTCCAAATTTAAAGATTGGACGGGAATCCTTCTTTAGGCTTGGATTCCCTTGCGAGTAGTTGCGAACGCCAAAATAAGCGGATTACTTAAATTGTTGTTTCTTTTTATTGCGTTGATATAAAACTGAGTTCACGGGAAGTACCTTTAAGTTTTGATACCCTTGAGATTACCTACTCAGTTTTAAATTATGCGACTTATATTGCTATTTCTTATGATTGCGTGCACATAAAAGTTTCGTTTTGCTACAGCTGAAAGGTATTATAGACCTGAGTATTTGATATGAATTTGATTTTAATACCTCTACGCGTTTACGAGAAAAAAGTAGTAAGTTTTTTTTTTATGTATGATTTTACTATAAATGTCTACTTTTCGTTATTTTTCCTTAATCTATGCTATATGAAGTTTCATCGTGCTAAGTTTCAAGTTTCTGTGTTAACGGGAAGTACCCTTTAGGTTTTGAGTTGCTTGCGAGTAGGTACTCAGTTTCAAAATATGCGACTTAAATTGCTATTTCTTTTGATTGCGTTGATAAGTTTGATTTTGCTACATCTGAAAGTTCCTATAGCCCTGAGTATTTGACAAGAATTTCAATTTAATGCCTCCACAAGTTTACGAGGAAAAAGGTATTAAGTTTAAAATTTAAAAAAATATTTTACTGTATGATTTTACTAAGAATGTCTACTTTTCGTTTACAATTTTCATGGCTTTCCGTTATTCTGTTTGTATTTATTATTTAGAGAAAAATGAACCTTATCAGTAACCCTTTCAATCTGCATCATAAAATACAGCACATTATTTTTTGTCACATTTGACCGGTTCGAGTCCCGACTGAGGCAAGCGATTTTTCATAAATCCTTAAATGCAGTATTTATTGTTTTTAAAAACAAAGGAAAGTCTCCCTTACACAAAATGTGCTATTTACAATATTTAAGGTAGTTGCCATCCATGTGGCATTCGATTTTTCCGCCCTGTATATTCGGTTTTGTGCAGTTTAGTTTTACTTTTTACTGACTTTCACCTTAAATTAAAAAAAAAAACCGATCGTTTTACTAAGATAATAAATGGTTGAACCGGTTTTAATTGAACTAATTTAAGATTGACTCTTAATTAAAGTGTCTATCAAAAAAAAACAGTTGGTTCATCCGCTTGTAGCTACGATGCCACAGACATGTTTACGTTCAAATTTATAACTCCCCACTTTTTGTCATTGGCTTCATAAGGCCTGCCACACACTGGCGCGGCCTGGCCGCGGCGGACAATAGTAAACTTGTCCGCCGCTGTCAAATTTACTATTGTTCGCCACCGCAGGCCGCGCCAGTGTGGGGCAGGACTAAAGGATTAAATTCAACCAATCTTTCTCTTACATAAAATATTTGCGATCTGTTAGAATAAGATATAAGTATAAAGCACCCGCCAAATAACAGAACGTCAGATATGGCATAACTATAAGGGTTTCTCGTGGACAAGGGAGCTAGTATTAAAAAGATTTTAATAAATTTCTCCTTTTTAAAAGACTGTTAAAGAGCCGAAATTGATAACAAATATAAGACACAAATTATAAAGGGCACGTATTAGAAGATTGAAAATTGAAATATCGACAGTGAAAACATTGGAGTACAAAATATCGAACGATCGAAATATCTAATGTTATTATATCGACGTCTAATTGGTCTAAAATACAAATGCCGAACGGTTAAAATATCGAAAGTACGAAATATCAATAACTATGCAGGCGATAATATATTAAAATTTTGAATGACAATATCTCGACCATTGAAATGGCGACGTCCAAATAATCGAAAACTAAAACGTCGAACCATCAAAATAACTAACATCATGGTCTACTTGCATACCACTGGTAAAATTATTAAAATTATTTTTTGGCGGATTTTCATCAGCGTGTTCCACCTTGCCTATTAGGACGTATTTTTAGCAGGAACGAAATTGGAGTAATTCTTAATAAAGTGTCAATTATCCATTTTTTACTACACCAAATAATATGTGTGGGAATGTTATAGGTACTCGTACAGTTACCAAAATGTCATTAAACAAAATGTTAATTGTCATTAATAACTATTGTTAAATGTGTAGCTGGGTTATTTATGGCCGTGAGAATTAGTTTGTTGTGCTAAAATTTATCATTACCTAACCTAAACCTAACCTAACCGCCAGCGTTTCGACGTCACCCCGCTTCGCGGAGTGCCTATTTCCGCTCTAAGGGACACAAGCTAACCCTAACCTAACCTACAAATAATACCATCGTTAAAATTTTAAGTTGTTTTTTTACTGCGGGGGGGCTTTGCCTACCGAGCCCCCCTTTTTCTAGCTGCCCTAACCTAATCTTCTATATTATACACCAGTATCAACAGTAACAACAGTAGGTATAAAAGTAAGGAAAAACTTTTCTCTAAAATCAAAAATGGCCGAGATATCTGACCTCAAAGGTGCTCAAAGTAGAAATTTGGAATCCAAAAATGAACCAAGACCGAATCGGAGCACCCCACCATCCACGTGATTTTGTCTGCCCTACCCCTAGAGTGTTTATAAAAGAGAATGGAGGAGCGGAGGGACAGCAGCCCTTGCCCGCCGTGACGGAGCGCTTGAACGAGTGAGGGGAGCGGCTGAGGCTGGTCGCCGAAGGCGACCAGTAAGCCAAAGCTGCAGAGCCGAGCGAAGTGCCCCTGCTTCGTCACGCAAGGGCGGAAGGGCTGCTGTTCCCGCAGCGCCGGAGCTACGGGAACTCACTATTGATCTAAATTTCTCCGCGCCTCCGTTCTCTTGCAGTGCAATTGACATTCTTGTTGACTTTCGATGTTTCTTAATATGTCGATAATAATATTTTCGACCATTAGGCAGTTGATCTTAAATCATTCGGTAACTAATTAATGCTTTTGACGTTTTGAACTATGGCATTATGAACTTTCGATCTTTTAAATTCGATATTCTCATTTTCGATATGTTTTATGTTTAATCGGTCGGTCAATTAAACTTTCGATATTTTGAAATTAGACCATTCAACCGTTCGATATTTAGATTTTCGATATTTTGTACTTCGATGTTTTCATTTTCGATGTATCAATTTTCGATCTTCTAATACGTGCCCATTATGAAATTAAAGAAGAACCACCATATATGGCAATTCAAAGTCATTATTCAAATTAAGAATAGTTCAATCAACCTGTAAAGATAATTTATGTAGCAATATGTGAAAGTAAAAGAAGAGCATACTTGAACGTAAAGCTTCTAAAATCGTTAATAATTTATATCGATTACTATTCAAAAAAGCTAATATTTTAGACAAGGATAGAAGGTTGGTGGCATATGCACACAAGCAACCAAATAATAAAGAAAAATGACAAGCGTGGTTATCAATGGATACTGAAAAAAAAAAATGTCACTAATTTAACCGCTAGGCTACTAGACGAAGAGGCACACCTCGCGAGTAGTGACACCACTGAACCTACTGTCTTGGCTACGGTCACCAAAAATACATATGGTGAAAGAAGAAGCTTTCAAAAGGCTCCTATCTGTTACTACTGTCAAAAACCAGGGCATATTGCTAAAGATTGTTACTCACGAAAAAGAAACTTTAAATCAAATCCAGGAGCAAACCTGACGTATTCTGCGTTTATGGCAGAAACTGTTGCCTTGAATTGTCTAGCTGACGATGAAGATATTTGGCTTTAAGATAGCGGGGCTTCGGCTCATATGTCAAGTTGATTGCAATTCTTTAACAAGCTCTACGATTGCCCGACAAAGACTGTACGTCTAGGAGATGACACTGAGTTGTGCGTCAAAGGCATAGGAACAGTCTATATAAAGAAATTACTAAATAATCACTGAAATTAATGATGTTCTCTACATCCCTAATCTCAAGAAAAATTTAATTTCTGAAGGAGTTCTAACGGAGAAAGGTTATATTATTAATAATGGTTATGGGCTAAAGCACAATGGAAAAAGAAATATGTGGTATGTTGCAAAAGTTCAGCGGAGTAAATTACCTCCAATGGAAATTTCAATTAAAGTGCGCGTTGAAAGCAAAAGGCTTGGGTAGGTACATAGAAGATGAAGCAAGTGTTATCGTGAATGCGACCGCGGGCGCGAGTGCTGGAGATGCCGCAGGGACCTCAGCAGCAGCGGATCAGCAAGAACGGCAAGATGCCGCTGTAATGTTTATAATCACGTCTTCATTAACGTATGAGCAAATGGTGCTGATAGAGAACTGTACAACTTCGAAGCAAATGATTGATAAGTTAGACTCAATTTATGCTCAAAAATCAGAGTTCAATAAAATGTCACTTCATGAAAGATTTTACCAAAACAGAATGGGAGAAACTGACGGTATAGCTCAACATATAGCCAAAGTAGAATCCTTTGCTAAGCAAATACGACAGGCAGGTGACAACATAAGTGATACAGCCGTTATTACGAAAATAAAGAGTGTCACTGCTAATCTGTACATATAAATGCCTATGTCCTGACTGACTCACTCATCAACGCACAGCCGAAACTACTAGAAACTTGAAATTTACACCAGGACTTCCATTTATGACGTAGGCAACGGATAAGACGGGATTTTTGCAAATTCCATCCCTAAGGGGGTTAAATGGGGGTGCAAAGTTTGTATGGGGGAATCATTATTTTTTTAACTAGAGACTTGAAACTTTGTAGAAAGATTACTTATTAAGATACAAAAAAAATTCAGTGTTTTAGAAAATTCCACCCATAAGGAGGTTAAATAGGGGTGCAATATTTGTATGAGGGAAACATTAATTTTTGAACTATGAATATGAAACTTTGTAGAAAGATTACTCATTAGAATACAAAAAAGTGATTTCTGCGTTTAAGAAAATTCCAACCCTAAGGGGGTTAAATAGAGGAAACATTATTTTTTAAACTAGAGTTTTGTAACTTTAGGTTATTTTTATAACGTGGGCTAGGGACAAGGGATTTTTGAAAATACCTCCCCTAAGGGGATCAAATAGGGGTGCAAAGTTTGTATGGGGGAATCTTTTTTTTTGAGCTAGAGACTTGAAACTTTGTAGAAAGTTACTTATTAGAATACAAAAAAAAACTGCGGTTTAGAAAATTTCCACCCTTAAGAGGGTTAAATACGGGTGCAAAGTTGTATGGAGGGAACTTTATTTTTGAGCTAGAAACTTGAACTTTGTAGAAACATTACTTATTAAAATAGAAAAAAAGTAATTTCTGCGTTTTAGAAAATTCTACTCCTAAGGGCGTTAAATGATGATGCAATATTTGTATGAGGGAAACATTATTTTGTAAACTAGAGACTTAAAACTTTGTAGAAAGATTACTTATTAGGATACAAAAAAAGGAATTTCAGCGTTTTAGAAAATTCTAGCCCTAAGGGGGTTAAATGGGGGTGCAATGTTTGTATGGGGGAAACATTATTTTTTGAACTAGAGACTTGAAACTTTGTAAAGTTAACTTATTAAAATACAAAAAAAGTAATTTCAGCGTTTATGAAAATTCTATCCCAATTGGGATAAAAAAGGTTGAAGGTTTTGTACAGGGAACACTAGATTTTTTAAATAGATATACTCTTCATGAACCTGTCTCCATTTCTCGATTCGCAGTGCTGAGTTTAAGATTGTTTTAACAGCATTTAACTTTTTTTAACGATATTTAACTTTTTTTAAAATCTCACTCATAATAACTAAGATCCCCATTTTCTAGCTCCAAATCCATTCGTCGCTCTATATCTTGCAGTCATTTTTGCCAAAGATTAAAGCATCAGGTAACAGACGGAATAAGTATTAAGCATTCTGCAAACAATTCCCGTACTCTGATTGGAAAATCTTTAACAATCGCAAATCAGTGTCTGCCACTGTTTGAAATGTAATATGTCTAGACCATTATAACTAAGAATAAAATTCACTTACCTATTTTATATCTTTGTCATCATCAAAAATCTACGCGGACGAAGTCGCGGGCGACCGCTAGTGTAAACATATTTATCTACGCACATATCATTAGTGCTCTAAAATGCGTTCAGAAACCGTAGGAAATGACCAGCATTACTACAACCGATTTTACTATGAGAACTTTCTTGTCTGTGGTAGTAGGTAAAATCTGTACAGTCACCGGCATCAATATCTGCCGAAACAAAGCCGGGAAAAATATCTGACACGTCCTTATAGCATTAGACATAGAGTCGTGTCAGATATTTATGCGTGCTATGTTGTCGCAGATCTTATTGCTGGTGACTGTACTGTAATTTCATTACAGTACAGATTTTTGATAAATTTGTATAGTTATGAGTTTAAATTTGGAACAGCTGTCAAAACTCAAGTGGGTCTCTGTTCTAGTATCCATATATATTAAAACAGTTAACAATACGAAACGTCAATTCAGTACGTTTTTTAATACAAACCGTACGACATTTGATCTCGAGTGATATGAGTATAGGGACTTCATTCGTTTGTCTATGATTTAAAAAAAACCATTCGTCATGACGGATGATCGAATTGCCGCTATTGCTGTTGTCATTTTATTGTTGGTTTTTTGCTGTTACTTACTACTGCTTATGATATGTGTGTAGATAAAGTAGTGTATGCAACTGTACATAATTAGGCCTTAAAACACTCGTGTGATCCTATTATGAAACTCGCTGACGCTCGTTTCATAAAACCACACTCGTATTTTGAGGCCTATCATTATAGATCATTCGCATAAACTACTATTAGGGCACATTGACACGAAATCTTATTTTGTAACATGCAATGTAAACCTATTATGTCACAATGTGTGAAAATGTTTCTATGGAAGACAGATGGTAAACAGAACTTTGGTGCATTAAGTGTATAGATGAAACTGTCATGTGCGTTGTAAGTATTTTTTTGTCACGTAGTGTGTAAACTTATTTAAATGTAAAGGTATTTTTATAACACTCAATTGTAAAGATATCTTTGACCTCGACTGTACACGAGGCTGAATGCATGAGGCATGTCTTTAAACAGAAGAAACACTATATATACTGTGGTATTCATGAGAGTGCAACACAATCACTGTGTATATCATTTTATAGGTTAACGTTAAATATATTTTTCACCTCAGCAGCTCGAACAAGCATATTTTGCTGCGTGAAAACAGTGTGTAAAATGCGAATTTGCTCACTCCGTGAGACAAAGTAACTTTTTAATTTTGGTGCGGAACACTGACATTTCGTCATATGGGGTCTATTACAAGTTCAGAATATTTGAACTTTATTAGCACTGTCCCTTTCATGCCATTACGAAAAAAGAAAATGGCAGACATAGGTCGATCCATAGTTTGACCATCGAATTTCAAAGTAGACCCCCAAAAAAGCGGATAACAAGTGACACGTTCGAAAGCTATCAAATTAACAAGTTTAAATTACCAAAATAATTATACAAAGGAATTTTAAATTGAAGAATGTTCAAATAAAAGATCTCAGAATAAACTCCGTTTCTCATAACAAATATTTATTATGCTTTTTAAAATTTCTAGTTTAAACAATTTAAATTCTATGAACGTATACCACAGATGCAGTTTCTAAATGCAAGCGCGGGGCCCCGCCCCTTTTAAAAAGTGGCGCGCTGTTTATTTGTTTAAAATTTTATTCGGTATATTATTCGTCATTCTTGCGTTATTGATATTGTTTTTTAAATATAAAACCTACTAGGATAAATCAATTCTCTATCTCACTAGGAAATAAAGTGAAGTCAGTGACGTGACGAAGGCAGTATTTTAACAACAGTATGCGGCTAGTTTTTGGTGTGCACGCGAGATACACGTAATATAATGCTAATTAATGCGTAAAATGCTCTTTGTGATAAATGATATTGTTAAATATTTCAAAAAGATCTCGAAGATAGTAGTAAAATCTGTGAATTTTAACAATAACATGGTTAGTTTTTATTGGTGTGTTAGTGTCACGCGACACTCGTATACTTTGATACTGAAATATCCTTTTTGTTTCTCGCGCCTTGTCTCGCCTTTCTATTAGTTTTGAATAACGGCGAATGAAAAGTTGTATGTGTTACTCGAGAGCAAAGTATTTGCATCTCGTGCTTTTGAGTCCTTCGCTGCGCTCAAGATTCAAACTTTGAATCTTTTGTTTCCTCAGGACTCAAAATTAGCACTCGCAGCAAAAACAAACTTTGCTCTCTTGTTGCACAAATGACTATTTCACTTCTCATGCTCAAAAAGTGCGTCATATTAGGCTTAGGAAGCGGGGCTAAAGTAGTACATTTAGCCCCTAGGGCGAAAATATGCTCTTAGGTATACATGTTTATGATTTATAAAACATTTTAATTTGACCAATCAAAACAGTTCAACGCGTTATCCACCAACTCTTTAAAAAAACATTGGTATTTTCTATCTACGAACCAATCAGGAAACAGAATTCAATTCAAACATGAGGTGTTTTTTATTCCCTAATTCACAATATTTAAAAAAATAAACGCCTCTGACCTACTATAGCTCCGTCCAAACATTCAAGCGTTGACTGCACACATGACATAAGCTATGAAGATTGAGCGGGATAGACTGCTCTCTATCTCGCCTTATCGCATGCCCCGGGTGCGACAGCATGCAGCATGCACCGCGCTCGGCCGCTTAGACGCGGCTATTAGACGGTCAGACGCGTTTATACGTGGTGTGAATATTTTGTATCTGTGTCAAAGCAGTTTATTAAAAAGAATGGCGCCAAATTGAACAATCTTTTCACCTTGTTGTAAATGTTGATTGTGGATGGATAATCTTTGTTTTTACTATTTTCTCGCAGTCGAAGTGAAAAGTAGAGTGTATAACTCTAGTCTAAAAGCCATATTACCCTCTCGAACTATTTCCCCTCACTTCGTTCGGTAAAATATCCATCTCGTGATAATATGGCATACTTTAGACCCTTGTCATACAATCTACTATTTTGCAATATAGTAGATACTATAGCAAATGTAAAAATAAGAAATTATAAGAACACTTGATGTGACTTAATGATCCCCACGTCAAGTGGTCATTTTCTTTACGAGCCTGTTAAACTATACTAACTGAGATAAGTTATACTTTAATATGTTTAGTTATATCTACTACCACCGCGTATCTAACAGAAACGATGTTTAATCACTGATTAAATACAATAATAATGGTTAGCAGCAAATAATATATTGTGTCGGTCGTAATGAAGCAATGTACCTTTTTAAACGTTTGTAAGGAAAGTTCACGCTAACGCTCGCCCCGCCCTTATCTTTCCGGTTATTTATTATGTATGCGAGCCTAATGTAAAACACAATAAAATAGTTATTGATCTCTTTATGATTTTACATTTTTTTATCGAACAATGCAATGTAAGCGACAGCGACATGTTATCACGCTCGTGGTCGAACAAGTGATGGTACTCATGATTTACAATAAGTACCTACGATAAACTGATACGGAGGAGTTTTCATTAATTGAGTTTGAATTAAACGCGTTATCACCGATGTTCAATATAATATTGGAACAAGGTTTAGCAGACGTTCGAACGCAACGAGCGGGGACGCGTGTGTCGACGCCGATTGTCTCGCTATAGGCTCGGAATGAAGTAATTGGTGTCACGGGATATTAAAAATTCGTAAAGTGTACTTGTTGATACAAAAATGGGAAAAAAACAAAAAAATGTGATTGAGGCTCCACCGAAAAAAATAATTAAAGAGCAGAGTATCTCAATAAAAGATCCACCAGGATTGATTTCAAGACTTTGGTTCTTTTGGATGTTTCCTGCTTTTGTTAACGGCAATCGCAGAGATTTAGACGAAAATGACTTAGTAGCAGCAAAGAACATATATGATTCTAAACCAGTTGGAGACAAGCTGGAACGGTGAGTAGCTTATTTTTACCGAATTCTTGTCAAATGTTATGTATCTTTAATATTCTATCCTATTTTATATTTTTATACAACGACGGTGGCAAACAAGCGTGCGGCCCGCCTGGTGGTAAGCGGACACCTCAGCCTATAGACGCATGCAACTCCAAAGGAGTAACATGGGCATTGCCGACCATCGATATATTTGAGGATTCGCCGTGTGTTGACAGCAAAAGGAACAAATATCCTCGCTCTCAACGCAACGCATCTGGCTCTGGCGACCTTGCTCACCTCCAGGAACACAACATTGCTACAGACCAAGTAGTAGTGTTATTAAAGCTGTGGTCTTCTGCAAGGCTACTTGGGCTACTAGTTGGGCTGCTCCAAATTCGAGCGGGATTACTTTTCGCTATGCCGTTCCTCACCACTATCCCCTACCTCACTAAATCCTATAGGTTCTAGTAAACGAGCAATATTCGTTTACATCTATATATTATCAACATATATATATTTGAAATCACGTTCTCGAAAATGGCTCTAATGCTTACGATGAAATATTTGTGCTTCTGCGGGGGTGAAAAATAGATCTAGCTAGGACTCATGTATGGAAAAATTCGATTGCTCCTTATTCTCACCCGAGCAGTACTCGGGCGCCTGGGCACTAACTATAATAAAATAAGGGAAACGTACGTTTCACCTGGTCAGTGTTACGCCGATTTTCCCCTATTTTAAGCTATAACTCGAGTACTGAGAGCTGATATTAAGTTGTCTTCTTTTGCTGCTGCGAGTTATATAGATACCTTCGACTCCGCAGACAAGGAGTGCATTTTGGGTTTCGGCCGGTAGTCAGTTTGTATGGTTAGTAGTTATTTGTTATGCAAGGCTGCAAAGTTGTTGTTTGGCGTAAGTGCTTGAACATGAGCGAAGCGAATGCTTTAAATTTACAATCCTGAGCAAAGCGAGCCTTGAATTTTCACGTCACCACCGCGAGGAAAGTTGTTATTGTAATGAAAGTAATTTGGACTTACACCTTTTCAGTAAAGGTTTGTTTACAATGATTCAATGTACCAGGAATCATTTTTGCATCCAAAAAAAGTCAAAGTATCGTTGGGTACTCACGGGTAAACTAAGGCTAAAATAAGCATTTTTTTGCCCTAACTTAGTACTTAAGCATTGAAATTCATTTATGCTTAAATAATATTCTGCACTAAACTCTATAACTAACTTCCATTATTTTTATGTCACTGTACCTTAAGAACAAAATAAAACGCGGTTTTCTTAAATTATAGTATTTTATGCATCTGTTGTATAACGCCAGTGTCGTGAGTTTCGACGAGCGTTTTAAGACCAAGTTATACACCGTTGCATACAATACTTTTTCTACGACTAATTTTAAATAAATAGCATTTGACTTTTCAGGCCGTAAGTTTTCCGTTAGTTCTATTATTACTCACGCAATTTCTTCAGCGGTGCAGTTATTTTCTTCTACATCCATTTTAAAAGGAACGTACACATTTTTCTTCACTTCACAAACACGAATCAAATCTTAAGAAGTTATTAATAACTAATAGTTATCATATTTCGTCTTTTAATTTTGAACTGGAACTTTGGTGGGAAATTGGAAACATGACACATTGACACCTCTTGTTTATGGTCTGTTTTGTTCTTAATTCAACTTGCCAGTACTGTCATATTAAGAATGAGGTTTTTCTAGAAAAAAATATTTTACCGGTGCGTTGTAAATTTGTTTTCTCCAATATGCTCGGCAAAGTTCGCCTTACTGTAGCAAAAATAGTACGTGAAGTTCCTCGTTACAAAGCAGATTTAAAAAGTTGAAAGTCATTACTGTACAGTTTTAGCGGCCAAAAGTGTATGAATAGTACATTACGTAACTAGGGCGGTGAATTCGTGAATGCCCCAGATCGCAGGTGTTTGTGGCCCGAACCGAAGGTGAGGGCCATAAATATGCGCTCTGGGGGGCTTTACGAATTACCGCCCGTGTTGAGTACGACATTTTACGTCTGCACCTGGCCACAATGCGAGTTTTCCCGTACGCGCAACAATAATACTCGCATTATGGCCAGGTTTGACGTAAATTCATTTACTGTTACTGTATACTTTTTTACCTTGTAATTATATACTTTGAATAAGACAAATCACTACAAACAGCCAAGTGCTCGTAGGTTTAAAGACCTTGCAATGTGTCACAACAACTTATGCGGTGCGATAGTTATAACTGCGATAGTTAGACTGGTCTATGGCTGTCTCTTTCCAACTGTTGCAAGTTGCTGTGACAAATCACGCCCGTTTGCAGCCTGCTTTAGGCCTGCAATACACTGGCGCAGCCTGCGGTGGCGGACAATAGAAAATTTGACAGCGGTGGACAAGTTTACTATTATCCGCCGTGGCCAGGCCGCGCCAGTCTGTGAGTTTTCTTTTTGTAATGGTCATAGACAAGACGCGTTCTTTTGAAAGTGATCACAGTGACGTTTTTAAATATATCTCAAATAGTTTTAAATTAAGAAATGAAAATATTTATCGAAATAAAACTCACAACGAACTGAAATGCATTTAGATTGCAATCCCGTTTAATATTTAATAGTTTTAATTTTATAAAATATTTAAAATTATGACCGATTCTAATGGTTGAAATAGTTGTATGTATGCCAATTGAAACTGGCACTATGAGTCGTGCCGTATACATTTACTTTTAAAAAATAAGTTGGGCGGGAACTTGATAGGTTTATTGACACTCGCTATTTTAAGATTATTGAAAATATTATTTGATTTCCTCACATTTTTGGATAAAAGCACTATATCTGCCTTGGCGGGAACGGCAATTCGTGGATTCGTCTCTATTGTCGGATTCGCTTCATCCGACAAAATCAACTCATCCACGAATTGCTACTTCCCGGCCGCTGTAATAAATGTACATGCCATGATTTTTTGAGAAAACTACAATTTAAAATTATCTTTATAAGAATTATAAGACAGTCTAGTTATTAATATTTCACATGTAATTAAGAAAAGATCAGTATTATTAATGGAATATTATCCAAATAATATGAATGAATTATTAGCATATAACAGTTTAAGAACGTATTTGAATTATTCATTATTATTATTTTGATACTTACTTTCTTAATTACATATGAAATATTAATAACTAGCTGTACCTGCGACTTCGTTTGCATGTTATAATGTAGGAGTTAACGCATTTCTTCTCTTGGGAATAGGACACATGCAGTTCTAATTTTAACCTATTATCATGTAAAACTTTTAATAAACCTATATATTTTCGTTAAAATTACGTAAAAACCTGTCACTCTGATATTTAAATTATTAAGAAACGGACAATACACGTGTTATTTATCAGAGGTATTTTAAGTTTTATGAATAATGGGGTAAACGTTTAGTAGATGTCTGTGGCAATAGATCTAACAGGTAGGACACACGCTGCAGTATTAAATGTTTATTGATCTTCTTTTCTTCATATTTTTAACAGTGTTATGTTATATTATGAAAACGTGATGGATGACTGAAATGATCTTGAGTTCTTGAGTCACTCCGACTCTCAGATAAAGATGTGTTAAGGAATTAATAATAGATAATCCTTTCGAGTACCCATTGACCGGTAAGTGTTTACGTGGAACAAACTATCTCTTTTTAATTTTATTTGACAACAGACGGCCAATTTATATTTTCCAAACTATACCTAACCACTAGGTAAGTTCTACAACTATAACGCGAGTCCGAGTCCCTTTCTAATAAAGTAAATTATTAAATATGTTAAAGCAGTATGTTTATTTTTTTCATTTTCAATGTTTCAGATTGCACTATCACATTCTGGCAAATCTTGTGTATGCAGTGTATGTTCGGGAACATACACTGCATACACAAGATTTGCCTTGCCAACATAATGTGTGTTGCAGGCTTTATGATAAAAGTATTTTCCTGTATGTTGGCCAATTTCTGTGACTCTATTGTGGTATCTATATTGGCTGAATGTCAACTTGAAGCCGCCTTAAGGCACAGCCACACTGGTGCGGCCTGGGGTGGCGGACAATATTAAATTTGACAGCGGCGGACAAGTTTACTATTGTCCGCCGCGGCCAGGCCGCGCCAGTGTGATGCAGGCCTAAAATACTGACGCACTTCATAATTAATGTTTATAAAAGGCCCGTTCTATACTGATTTCATACATACTGTTTATTGCTGATCAATATAAATACTGACAAACCAGCGCGGCTATCACAAAACGGCGCGCGAGCTCTCTCGATTTTTCTCCAACTATGCGTCTCTCTCTTATCAGATAACTTAGAAAGAGACATATAGTGCGAGAAAAATCGAGAGAGCTCGCGCGCCATCTTGTGATAGCCGTGCAGTATCGTGACAATTAAATACTCAGCGTGTGATTCAATCTTGCAGAAACTCAAATAGACTGGCTGAACGCAAGAAAAGCGCTATAGCCATGCCATTAAAAAAAAGTAAGAGAGTCAGACTTTTGACGTTTGACGTTATTTTGTTGAAATTTGTTGATACTTTTATTGAAATTACGCCTCAATACGAATTTATCGCATATAAGTTTCCATATCGGAATCGATCGTTTTTTTACGCTTTAGAATTTAATATGCGTTTTGTGAAGGTCTATCATCACAACACCGGATCGAAATTATTAATATTCGATAGTTATGGCAAGCCCGCCATTTTGACGTCACTGAAAGTTGACAGATATGGCGGCTACGATTTCAAGTAGAGGAAATTAATAATTTAATGAGGTCGAATGTTTCCGAAAATTAATTAATCGTCGCAGTCGGATAAAAACTATCCTAAACGGAAGCTAGAGTAATAATGTGCTTATGATAAAAGTTACATATTTTTCCGTTGATGGGAATCTGAAATCATCGGGGGACACAAAAATGGTTAGTTTGATACTGGCCGATTCTTTTTTTAATTTAGAGATTTATTATAAGTGAGAGATTACACTGACTACTGAACGTACATTACCTACAAAATAAATAATTCTAAAACGTAGCTCTATTTTTCATATAGCATACAATAAATAAATCACACAAAAAACATAATGGAGTTATTATTTATTTTTATATATATACTTCCCGATGGAATTTTTGTAGGAATCTTGGATAAGGCAACTTAGAATAACATTTGAAAATTAAACAAACAGAAAAACGCTGTTTTTTAATTAATTTTTGAAAAAAACGTAATTTGCCTAGAGTAAATCGTCCAATGGCGGTGCCCACCTTCATTGCGATTAGACGCGTCCGCGCAGTGTTTTCGTGTGCAACCAGTGTACCAAGACCCCCGCCTTACGGCGTTTGTGTGTTATTCCAGCGTCCAGATACGCTGGACGTAACGGTTTGCGCGACTAGTTACTAGACCCCTCGCTTGCGGCACAAGCACGGGCTACAGGTGTCTCACGCGGCTGGTTGCCAAATCAGACAGACTATCACCCACTTCGGAAATTCGAAATTTAAATGAATTATTGCTAATTATTTTTCTTGCCTTCGCGTACCAGGACCGTTCAAAGGTAAAAATATACGTTTCTAAGATGACGACCAACTGCAGTGCAGCCTGTTTGAACGAGCTGAAGTCGACGGTGAAAATACTAAAATGCTCCAACTGCGAAGGCAACTACCATGAATTATGCGCAGGCATAAGCATAAAGGATATGAGTACAGCCCAAAAATCTGAATGGGCATGCCCCAAGTGTTATAAACGCCCAAAAGGTGATAACACTCCCGTACGGAAGGATTGCGGGCCGTCGGACAACGTAACTGTGCGAAAACCCTCTCCCTTGACCCGTGAAGATATATCCGAAATAGTCCGGCATGAGATTCGCAGTGCTATTAAAGAAACTGTTAAAGACATTATTCAGCAAAGCATATCGACCGAACTAAGGGGAATAAAACAGAAAATCTGTGATCTCGAGACTTCCATGACGTTTATCAGCGAGCAGTACGAGGACTTCAAACGAGATATTATTTGTGTTAAGCCACAGATCCAGGTCCTAGCTGAAGAAAACACACAGCTGAAATCCACGGTATCTCAACTTTTCACACGTGTTAACCAGATGGAACAGCTTACCCGCGCCAGCAACCTAGAAATACAATGCGTCCCCGAGCATGCCAGAGAGAACCTGCCACTCCTCGTGCAACAACTCGGGAAGGTCATCGAGCACTCAGTCCAGGACCAAGAGATAATCCAATGCAGTCGCATAGCTAAATTGAACCCTAATAACCCGAGACCTCGATCCATACTAGTCAAATTTTCATCCCCTCGCATCACAGACGGCTTCCTTGCAGCTAGCCGTAATTACAATAAACAGCATGCCAATGCCAAGCTAAACTCAAGCCACCTCGGCATAGCAGACGACAGCAAACCCAACATATACGTCGCGGAGCATCTATCCAAGGAGACCAGGGCCCTGCATACAGCAGCAAGACTCAGGGCTAGGGAAATGGACTACAAATTTGTTTGGGTCAAGCACGGTCGAGTATACCTACGCAAATCGGAGGGCATGCAACACGAGTGGGTAAAGGACATGGAAGCGTTAAATAATATTAAGTAACAATACATTAGCCTAATTTATGCCTTAATCTCATAAGAAGCATGCTATTTAGTCATTTAAATATTCATTTTCGCTCATACCAATATTGATACGTTCGTGTTGTTACTTGGAATTAGTGTCTCATCTATTAAATTAAGCTTTAACTGTAATTACCAATTTAAGGAATGTTACGCCGTCATGTCAACAAATAAGACTATACTAGCTACTGATAACGCGTGCGCGCGGCAGCGGCTGCCACACAAACAAGTTTTATATTATTGTTATAAATGTAATCATTTAGGTACTCTCTGTCCGGCCATGATTTGTATCCTTCGTTTTTTGCATGTACTTTTAAACGAACACACACTACTCATACGCCATTCGCAAAAACCCGAAGTTTTGCATGCTACTAACCCAAAAAATATACACTTATGTCTTACTAACAATACATACTATTTTATAATTTACGGACCGTTACTTATTATTAAAATATCAAATATCTCTATCTGTATTTACCTATATACCTCCCAAAAAGGCACTCGACGTGGTAATGTTATGGCTATATTAAGAACGGTTATTATATGGTGGTGCCTACATCATTTTAGTCCTATAATTATTCTTCATTTTTATTATAAACTGTCCACAAAACGTCTTTTATCTAGTATATACAGTTATTATTTTAAATACAAGAGCAAAGATTGGACTAATATTCTTTCACTGGCGCTCTGAATACTGTGGCTGACGATATTGATACGACTGACTTGTGCGACAACAGGCAGGTTTCCTGTCTGGAAGACTGCCTCGTTGTTAAAAACGCATTTAAAAAACCTTTTATGATAATTACACAAAACATACGTAGCCACCAATGTAATTTCGACTATTTTAAGTGTGTACTTGAACGAGCCAATCTCATGCCTGATGCAATCGTTTTGACGGAGTGTTGGCTGCAAGTATGTCCCCAATTACCGGTCCTCCAGGGGTATAATTGCTTTGCGTCAGAACAGCACTATCTTCAAAATGATGGAGTAATATTTTTTGTGAGAGAAAAATTCAGCGTAAAGGTTCGTAAAATTGACATAAAAGAGGCTAATGCTTTATTTCTGACAATAAATAACGCAATTGACATAATCGGTATATACAGATCACCAAGTTATTACAACTGCGCCACATTTATAGATTCCTTTAGTACATTTTTATCCCGTAGTGTAGGCTGTAGGCATGCTATCGTGACAGGCGATATTAATATAAATATCATGCCGAACGCACGCAGCAGCGGCGCCGACGACTACCTAAATGTTTGCTCCGAGCAAGGCTTTTACACTGGCAATTTCTTGCCCACTCGCGGTAATAATTGCTTGGATCATGTCATGATAAGATCCAAGTTAAAAGTGGCAGTCATCACCTGCAACGAGGATATTTCTGATCATGCCCTTGTTATGACACTCTTAGACTATTCTGTACCAAACGAAAAACGTAAATATGCAGTCAAATTTGACTTTAATGCTATAGAATCAAATATTAAAAACACAGATTGGTCACTTATTTACGAGATGAATAATATTAATGAGGCATGTAACCTTTTCTGTACCTCACTAACAAATATAATTAAAAAACACAAAAAATGCGTCCCAGTCAGTAATTCAAAACTTACAATTAAACAATGGATTACTCCCGGGCTTCTCAAATGCATACGTAAGAGAAGTATGTTGCATCAACAGGCAAATAAAAATCCTAACGATGAGGTGATGTTAAATGAATACAAAAGGTATAGGAACACTACCGCTGATCTCCTAAAAGAAGTCAAACCTAAATACCATCAGCGAGAACTGTTACAAGTACGTCTTGATGCGAAGAAGACGTGGAAGACTGTAAAATCGGCATGTAATATTGCACCCAGGTTTCTGAACTGCTTCATCTTGACACTGACCCTACAGCATCGTTAAATAAAGTTAACTTCTTCTTCAGTTCTGTTGGTAAGAATTTAGCGGAAGTGACACTCAATAGAATGGGAGTAAGCGAGGCGGACTTGGCCAAAATGTATAAAGGTGAAAATTCTCCAGCCTCGTCATTTTTCCTTCGACCAACGGACACTCATGAAGTAGCCTCTTTTATTAAACAACTTAAAGCTGGTAGTTCCCCTGGGCTGGACGGCATTACACCGGATTTATTAAAAATGACAATGGCTAGCGTTATTGAACCAATCACCTACTTATGCAACTTAAGCATAGCATCTGCGACATTCCCTAATATCCTCAAAGTAGCCTCAGTAACACCAATCTACAAGACAGGTAGTAGAACGGAAGTCACCAACTATAGGCCGATCTCCCTACTTAGTATAATTGGTAAACTAATCGAAAAGATTATCAATGCACAGTTGCTATCCTATCTGGAAGGAAATAACAGTCTGTCACCTAATCAATTTGGATTCAGGCGAAATAGATCCACCGAACAAGCCGTAGACCTACTTGTTGGGAAAATAGTAGATTGCCTTGATAACGGTGAAAGATGTGTAGGAATGTTTTTAGACCTTGCCAAGGCTTTTGACACCGTTTCAATCCCGATCTTATTGGCTAAGCTCGAAGGCCTTGGCATCAGGGGACTTGCGCTTAAATGGTTTGAGTCGTACTTACGTGATCGTAGGCAATGCGTACGGGTGGAAAGCCACACCAGTGACTTTGCTAGTGTAGATTTCGGAGTCCCCCAGGGGAGTGTATTAGGGCCAACCCTAATTTTAACATATATTGACGGACTCTGTAATCTTAATCTAGCAAACGCCACGATTATATCGTTTGCTGACGATACAGCTATTCTGGTACGTGGGAAAGACTGGCCAGAAGTTCAAAGTACTGCAGAGGCTAACTTAAAACTAGTGGTTGAATGGCTTGACACTAACTTATTGACATTAAACGTTCAGAAGACCAAATACTTATGTTTTTCTATAAACTCCAGAGGTCAACCTCACGATGAATTCTGCATTAAGGTTCGACACCAGTACGAAAACTCGCTAGGATTCCCTGCCTACGGGAGCGATAGCTTCATCGAACGCGCTGGTACTATAAAATACCTTGGTGTAGTGCTTGACTCCCACCTTACCTGGCAGCAGCATATCGAATCACTTAAAAGTCGCGTTCGAAAGCTTAGGTTTGTCTTTCGCGCTCTAAGAAATTTTGCGTATCCGGAACTGTTGAAAATAGTTTACTCTGCACTCTGTGAATCCGTACTAGGCTATTGCAATTCTGTTTGGGGAGGGGCAGCAAAGACGCACCTTATTAGTTTGGAAAGAGCGCAAAGATCCCTTCTCAAGGTTATCTATCGCAAACCATCACGTTTCAGCACCAAAGAACTCTACAAAGTTGCTAACGTCCTCTCTGTCCGCCAACTGTTTTTGAGGAAAATACTGTACAGTTATGGAAAACTACATGACAAGAATTTTGAAGCAGATACAAGACGCCGCCAGCGCTGGAAAACCCCAAAAACTCGTACAAAATTAGCTCAGAGATTTCATCCCTTCATTGCTCCTCTAGTTATGAGACTGTACTGCACATACCACCTCATAAAAAAGCCTCCAAGCAAACGGTTGTTGACCGAGTGGCTTATACAACTGGATTATCACGACACTGAACTCCTCATGGCCGTGATAAAATAATTACTACGATCCGTTTAGTCAGTGTTGCAGTGTAGATATTTTATTCTTTTTATTTTATTATATTATATAATTTTACGCCCGGCATAGTGTATGTCACACATACGCACATGCACTCACCATACACACACACGCACACACACGCACACACACACACACACACACACACGCGCGCGCACACACACACACACACACACACACACACACACACACACACACACACACACACACACACACACACACACACACACACACACACGCACACGCACACACGTACATGATTTAGCCATCTAAAACTAGGCATATTTAGTTTTAAGCTGTATTTTGCTCTCTTTGTACAATTGTGTATACATATAGATACGTAGGATAAGTATTTGGAACGACGAAACTGGGTCCTGTAACACAGGGTTTCCTAGCTCAGGACCCAGGGTCGTGATTTATATTGTAATGTTGCCCTTATACAATAAACTTTTTTCTTTTTTTTTTTTTCAATCAAGAAACAGAATTTATTTCACAAAAGTATTAGGTGTTTTATATTCCTTAAGTGACAATCATTTTAAAAATACACGTCTCTGACCGTCGTATAGCCACGTCCAAACGTTCAAGCGCGGTTGACTGCATTAGCCATGAGATTGAGCGGGATAGACTGCTGTGTATCTCGCTTTATGTTATATGCCCCGTAGGTATGTTGTCCGCCGCGCTCGGCTGTTTGGACGCACCTATAGACGGCCAGTAGCGCAAATTCGTGGTATTAATATCCGTGTCAAAGCAGTTTATTCAAAAAATCATGCCACCAAATTAAACAATATTTTTGCAGTGGAATTTATTGTTGATTGTGGATGGATAATACTATTTTTCACTATTTTCTCGCAGTTGAAGTGAGTAGAGTGTATAACTCTGGTCTAAAATCCATATCAACGAGTTCCACGCGCACGGAGTCGCGGGCAGAAGCTATAGTCATTAATAAAGTATAGTATAGGTAAAAATCTTAAGTATGAACCCTCTTGCAGGTATCTGGTCTAGGACTTTTTCGAATAGGTATTTGTTTTGTATGTGGTGGTACATTAAAAAAATCGGACAAGTGCTAGTCGGACTCCCCCACCGAGGATGCCGCGTACTTAATTAAAAATGTATAGTTATCATGATTTTTCCCTGTACCTTAGGTACTTGTTGTATAAGATGATATTATTTGCCAAATGTCATAGCTCAACGGAAAGTAACCTATAATAAATTGTGATTTCCTTGAGAGTGTCGAAATATATTTAGTCATGTTATTTGGGGCATAAACGACCGTATTTTTTTTCTACGCTAACTAGGAAGTTTGATTTTTTCACAACTTCAAGGGACTGTTGACTTGAGTATGTGGTCTTAATTTTAACTCGATAGGCGTTCCTGAGATAAGACTGACAGACAGACTAAAAACAAAGTGTTTGTATAAGGGGTCTGTTTTTCCATTTTAGGGTTAGGTTAGGGTTCCGTAGGTACCTCAACCTAGAGAACCCTAAAAATCAAGTTAGCTCTCATCTGTCACTTATTCGCTATATCGGAGTGCTGAAGTGTTTGTACGAAAACGCCACTATGTCAGTCCGACTCCAGGACCAGAACTCGAAACCTATTCCGCTGCAGCGGGGAGTCAGGCAAGGAGATGTTATTTCTCCAAAACTGTTCACCGCTGCACTGGAGGACGTTTTCAAGACTCTGGACTGGAGAAGGCTAGGCATCATCATCAACGGCGAGTACATCACTCACCTTCGGTTTGCTGACGATATAGTAGTCTTGGCTGAGACCATGGAGGACTTAAATACGATGCTCGATGACCTCAGTAAAGCATCCGAGCGAGTTGGTCTAAGAAGGAACATGGATAAGACGAAGATCATGTCAAATGCCCATGTAGTACCAACTCCCATTACAATCGGACACTTTACGCTCGAAGTTGTAAACGATTATGTATACCTAGGACAGACGATCCAGTTAGGTAGGTACAACTTCGAGAAAGAGGTCAATCGTCAAATCCGACTCGGCTGGGCAGCGTTCGGGAAGCTACGGCAATCTTTTCGTCCAATATTCCGCAGTATCTCAAGACGACAGTCTTTGACCAGTGTGTGTTGCCAGTGACGACATATGGCACCGAAACGTGGTCGCTTACTATGGGCCTCATAAGAAGGCTCAAAGTCACCCAAAGGGCAAGGAGAGGGCCATGTTGGGAGTTTCTCTGCGTGACCACATCAGAAATGAGGCTATCCGCAGCAGAACCAAGGTAACCGATATAGCCCTCCGGATCGCTACACGTAAGTGGCAGTAGGCGGGGCACATAGCACGTAGAACCGATGGCCGTTGGGGCGGAAAGGTTCTCGAGTGGCGACCACGTACTGAAAGGTGCAGCGTGGGTAGGCCCCCGACAAGGTGGACTGATGACCTGGTAAGGGTTGCGGGAGTCCGCTGGATGCGGGTGGCGCAGGATCGGTCACTTTGGCACTCTTTGGGGGAGGCCTATGTCCAGCAGTGGACGTCTTTCGGCTGATATGATGATGATGATGATGATGATGTCACTTATTATAATAAATCTCTGAATTAAAAAAAGAATCAGCCAGTATCAAACTAACCATTTTTGTGTCCCGAATGATCTCAGCTTCCCATGAACGGAAATCCATGTAACTTTTTTTAGAAGGACACATTATTACTCTAGCTTCCGTTTAGGAAAGTTTTTATACGACTGCGACGATTAATTAACTTTCGGAGACATTTGACTTCATTAAATTATTCATTTCTTCTGCTTATCGACGCCATATCTGTCAACTGTCAGTGACGTCAAAATAGCGGGCTTGCCATAACTATCCAATATTAATAATTTCGATCCGGTGTTGTGAAAGACCTTCGCAAAACGCATATTAAATTCTAAAGCGTAAAAAAATATCGATTCTGATATGGAAACTTATTATATGCGATAAATTCGTATTAAGGCGTAATTTCAATAAATGTATCAACAAATTACAACAAAATAACGTCAAACGTCAAAAGTCAAACTCTCTTCCTTTTTTTTAATGGCATGGCATAGCGCTGTTCTCGCGTTCAGCCATAAAGTCTCTTTAAGTTTCTGCAAGATTGATGACACGCTGAGTATTTAATTTTCACGATACTGCACGTCTATCACAAGACGGCGCGCGAGCTCTCTCGGTTTTTCTCTAACTATCCGTCCCTCTCTTATTAGACAACTTAGAAAGAGACGTATAGTGCGAGAAAAATTCGAGTCGAGTCGAATCGAGTCTTGTGATAGCCGTGCTGGTTTGTCAGTATTTATATTTAATCAGCAATAAACAGTATGTATTAAATCAGTATAGAACGGGCCTTTTATAAACATTCATTATAAAGCGCGTCAGTCATAGATTCGTAAAGATAGGTCCAACGCGCACGAGTAATTCGTCCAATGCGGTGGCCCGACACTAGCAATTGCGGGTCACCGTGCCTTAGTCCTCAGCTGTCACAGTGTGTCACAGTATGTCAAGCGAATATTGTTCGGACAGGTGTATCGTATTATATAAATTATAAGTTCGTACTTCGCGCCTTCAAGTTGACATTCAGCCAATATAGAGACACAGAAATTGGCCAACATTGTCATGGGGTTAAAAACAGTGTTCAAAATATGTAGAAAAGAATATCAATAAACATTTAATGCTGAAGCTTGTGTCCTATCTGTTGGATCTATTGCCACAAACGTCTACTAAGAAGAATAGAAATCATTTATTTCGAGTAACACACGACTTATAGATGAACTAAACTTTTACCCCCTTATTCATAAAACTTAAAATACCTGTGTTAAATGAAACGAGTTTTGTCCCTTTCTTACTAATTTAAATATCAGAGTGACAGATAAGATACAAACGAATTTTAAAGGGCATTTTAACTAAATTTATAACTGCATGTGTCCAAGAGAAGATTTCTTCTCTGGGAGTTAACGCATTTGCGTTAACTCCCAACACATTATCATGCAAACAAAGTCGCAGGCACAGCTAGTTTATTAATAAACAAGTAGAATATACATACAAAACCGTTAACATTTTAAATAGATATATATGTCCCTATTGTCTATTCGAACAGGTGACAACTTTAAACAAGAAGGGCCTGATACAACGTTTTGTTTTTTACACAGGGTATGGTATGAAGAACAATCAAAAGCAAAAGCAAGTGGCAAAAAACCGTCGTTTACAATAGCCCTCATTAAAGCATTCGGGTGGTCCTACCTGCCCGGTGGATTGATGCAGCTCCTTGGGGTTGCTATAAGGTCGGTATACTCTGTAAGATTTTATGATACTGGATAAAACGAAAACTTGTTCACAGGTGTTTTATGAACTATGGGTACCTCTACCTCTTTACCATTTTACTCGTCCCTGAGTTAATTTGTATTGTTTTTTTTCTGCTCCATACAGAACCGGGACTCCCCTTCTGTTCGCAGAGGTGCTAAAGTTTTGGGAGCTGGATTCGAACATAAGTAGCGAGACCGCGTCCTACTACGCAGCCGGCTTGATCCTGGGGAATTTGTTAGCCGCTTATTGCAATCATCATGGGCAGTTTTTCTGTCAGCAGTTTGGAATGAAACTTAGAATTGCGACGAGTTCTTTGATGTTCAGGAAGGTTGGTATGAATACGAGCAGAGTATATTATCGACCGAGCGAGCGAAGCGTCTAACTATATGCTTCAGCTTGGACGAAAAATCGTTTTTCCTCATGTCCGGATGTTTGCCCTATTCTATTTCCCCCTGTTCTCGCCTACAGCTCACATTTTTCATTCATCCAATTCTCATTAAATTTTGTGAGTAGGTTCGGTAAGTATACAGAATTTTTTAGTCGAGTCAGTTTTTCGAAATCTTGAAAAATGGCGGAGATATGGGTGCAAAACGTAAAAAAATACAAGAAAGGGATCAACGTTGCTACTGCCTTGGTACAAATTTTATGTTACGTCTACTGTACCTTGGACTCCGATTTCGATGCCTTAGAGCACACTCGTACTTACTTTTCGGAAAAATCCGTTGCAATTAGTACCCAAGTGCATAAAATCTGAGGTTGAAATTTCAATGGCAAAAAATTGTAGTTAGTAAGAGTCTGATGTGAACTAAGGCATCGTATAATGATGGTTTCCTATGTTCGAATTTCAAATAAATAATCTTTAAAACAATAAATTGCGTTCCATTATTAAATTTCCAAAATCTCAAAACTTTGGAATGTATTATTTAGATATATGTAGGTTTATTTAGATTTTGGCTCTTCTAGAAGGACTTTGGTGCTTATTGGTTGGAATATTTAAATTATTCAGGTGACAGAGGTGATACGGAATTTGGATAAAAATCTGCTCAATAAAATTAATTCCATAGCAAAACGAGGGAAACTTAGTCAATTTTCTACCGTTTTCCGCCAACCCCAGCAGCAATGTTTCGGGATGGCTGTTGCAGCGGTAATTTACGGTACGTCTCGTGGCATTCCTTTTAATAATTTTGATATGGATGGTTTACTTACATCCGGCGAGTACGAGTAGCTCATGTCTATTAAAGATGCAGGGCACGAATGGACATGAATAGCTATGTTCAGACAATTTATTATCTCCCATTGATATCTTAGGCAAGGTATTGTATGTAGAAAAATGTGATTTAGCGGATGAAATTACCAAATCCTATGGAGATGGTACATTACAGAATGAGGCTTTGATAGCCTTACGAAAGGCCTTTACCGACGCAGATGGAGGTGGTTTTACTTTTACCAGTCAAGGGATGACGGTGGGCGTCTGGAAACGGACGGGCAGTATTTTCTCTTCGATTCCCATTCTGTGGATGCAAATCACCGGCTGCTAGATTGCCAGTCAGGGGCCGCATATTTGTATAAAACCGCGTCATTTGAACAGCTCGCTGCCTTGCTGTGCAGAATTTACAGCACCGGTATAGGTCCTAACTGGCTTTGGCTTTTTTCAAATATATGAGCCTATGGATGTACCATTGTTTTGTCGACAACCTTTTCAACGAATAATTATTTCATCGACAACGATTCACCGAAACTTTAGTAATGGCCATTTTAGGGACATTCTGGATCGCTTGAGCGTTGGAAACTCAACTAAACGTGATTGGGAAACCTTAATGTCAAGAGAAAAGAGTAGAATGTGTAACATGGAACAACGGCTTTATTCCGATGCAATGAGGCTGTATGCTGTACCCGAAAAATAGGATTGTAAGTTCGTATAATATTGCCAAACTAAAGGACCTTCACAGACCCACGGCTAAGGTGACGGCTGATCACAATAACAAAGAAGCTGCACAGGCATGTACTGATCAACAAGCACAAGGGTTAGAGAAATCTCTCTACCTCTGTGTTGGCAGCCGGGTCATGCTTAAAACAAATTAGTGGGTTAAGAAAGGTTTAGTAAATGGTTCCGTTGGCACTGTGACCGATTTGGTGTTGGATACACCACCTAATCGTGCACCACCCGCTGATCGGCCTTTGGTAGTAATGGTCAGATTTGACAACTACAATGGCCCAACTATAATGGGATCAGTGCCTAACGCCGCTGTCACGAGAACTTGACGTTCCAAGGAGCTCACATGTTGTAGAACTCGGTTTCCGCTTATATTAGCATGGGCAGTCACCATTCATAAGTCGCAGGGCTTGACTTTACCAAGGGTAATGGTTGACCTTGGGTCTAGAGAACTTGCTGTAGGTTGCTCATATTGGTGCACTTTCACGGGTTCAAAGACTGACAGACTTAATTCTGGAACCCTTTAATTTTGATCGTTTAACCAGAACCAGGGCCATGAAACTTCTTTTTCTACGAATTGAAGAGGAAAAGAGACTATGCAGGTTGGCGGAACAAACCCATCGAGACTATTGACCGAAGCCGCGTCCCGTTCCAGCTTGTCCTTAAATCCATCTTTCGTATGTTTGGATGTCCGAATGTCCCGCAGTTCTCGCCTACAGGCTGCAGTTCTTTACCGATTTTCGTGTAATTTTGTAAGCAGGTTCAATAATTTATGGGTACAATTTATTTTTGTCTCATCAATTTTCAATTTTTGTTCAAATGGCCATGATTTTCACACAATATTATAACAAAATCGGACTTAATCATGTTAAAAAACGTGTTTATTTAATTACCTCCACATTTCGACGTTTTTTTGACAATGGCCACGATTTCAATTCAACCCCCATGGGTTAAAAAGGTATAGAATTACTAAATTCAACCGTTTTACAGACCCGGTCTACAGCTCACAGAGCCACTAGTATATTGAGATATAATGAAAATAACTAATTAATGAAAATGTAACGACAAGTAGAAGCTAAAACCCATTCACACATCGATACATACTTTAGAAATCAATAGAATGGAAGTGGCCCTATTTGTTAGTAAAATTACAAATGCCATGCTTAGTTATGTTATAATTATAATGTAAAATGTTACATTGAATGCAGATCAAATAACAAACTATCATATTTATATAGCCTAGTTGATATCTAGCCGTCAAGCATGCGAGCTTCGTACGTCTCAGGTGAATATGGAATAAGAATTTTGACTGTAATTTTATGGAGTAATCTGGGAATAACCTTTATTCCTTTTCGGTCGATTGACGTTAAGGTAATCCAGTTATTCTGCCCATCGTCTTCTTAGCTTCTATGCCGGTTGTACCCTAAAAGAGGCCGGGGTCCGCTATTAATTGTAAATGCTTTATAGGTAATGGTAATGAACAACGGTGCCCTCGGTGGGACGACAGTGGGGAAGATCGTGAATATTCTATCAAACGACTTGCTGCGGTTCGACCTGGCTCTCCAGTTTATGCACTTCGCGTGGATAATACCGATCCAGCTGGCGGCCGTGGCCTACCTGGGCTACTTCCAGGCGGGCTACGCGGCGCTCGTTGGACTGGCTGCGCTGCTCATCATCGCTATTCCTATACAAAGTAACTATTGGTGGTGTCCTCAGCAATTTTATCCATCGGAAGGGTAAACATGGAACTCTTTATTGCATGTGGCCCTGGCACACTTGGCCGGTTTTTAAGGCGCCGTAGATTCAGCGAAGTTAAGCGAACAGAGTTTTTGAAACAATATAATGCGTCTGTGTACGTATAATAATATGGTTTAAAAAATACGAATAGTAATCTTGAGGCGTTTCTGCAGGAAGATCAGTGATTCGAAACATGATGAAGCAATTTTCGCTCGATAGAAAAAAATCACGAACATTTGTCTAAAAGGGTCTAAAATACACTTAACACATTCGTAACAAATTATGCACAAAAGCTAAAAATACTAAAATGGCTTCTAAAAATCGGCAATATCATGTTTGAGAGAAATCAGTGTTTATTTTTTATTTAATTGAATTTCCAAAAAATAAAAAACATGATATCCACGCTTTCGAGCACGCACTTCCATCTCGCTTACGCTTATGCTCAATGAGAGGGAGAGAAGACCATGAACCTACGGCGCCTTAATCCGTAAACTCAATATCCATTGTTCTAAACAAATAAAACCTCTTATTATTATAAATCCGCATAATGTGGCCGGTTGTAACTCGGAACAAATTTCGTAAGTACTATCGACAACACAGCTAACTGACCATCCGTGCACTTTATGTGCCTTCTAATGAGGTTCAATATAAATACAGGATGGTCAGTTAACATTGTTGGCGTATATATGTATAACATATGCACAACATACGTTGAATGTAGGTACTTAAATAGGTAGGTAACATTCGACGACCGGTCAGCTGAGTAAATAGATAGTCACGCTGCCTACGAAGCTCCTGGGTTCGAAACCCGGTAGGTAAGGGCAAATATTTGTGTGATTAGCATGAATATTTTTTTCTAAGTCTTGGATGTTTACGTTTAGTACTTCAAGTTTAGTTTATGTTTAAAATTGTTGATTGTAGTATATGTTTATAAATTCTTAAATATATCACAAACGGCTTACTATGGGACTAGGTCGATTTCTGTAAGATTGATTAATATGTATTTAATTTAAAAATAGATTAATTTAATAAATATGTGTATGCACCTTTCGCGTGGCAATAGCTTACATGCATACAAATGCTCATTACACAAATAAATGCCCTTACCGGGATTCGAACCCGGGACCTCTTGCTTTGTAGGCAGGGTTACAAGCAACCAGGCTACAGAGGTCGTCGGCACAAATAGCTGCCAGCGCGGCTCCACCCTTGGGTTACAAAGAACTCAGGCAGAACCAACGGGAGATATATCTATCCTGAAGATCTAAGTTTGTACCATATATGGAACAGTTCAGTCTATACGAGTACATCACCAATTCACCATCAAACGAGTCGACCTCACCGCTCGGATGGCGCTTTGATAATTCGCGAATTAGTGCTAGTAAGTTTTGCGGCTCGAATTCCGACACTTTTTACATAGCAAACTAAATAGTATGGGATATTTTCCCATTTGCTGCCACACTCAAATTATGTACACAATAATGTTATTTTGTATCAACAATCCGGCAGAGAGATTTATTCTGATACTAACCTATATTTATATCTTGGACAGGCTAAAGGTGAAATCGACCCTGAATTAATAAACATACATGCATACATACACGCCTATATCCCTAAATGGGGTAAGCAGACCATATGAAACTTGTGTCCAGTGCCACTGTTAGCATAAATGTGGGTATAATAAACTCTTTTCAAAATATTCTCAATTGCGTCTTGTGTTGAAATTATAAACTTGATTTGTTTCAGGTGGCCTCAGTCGGATGACAGCCAAGGTCAGGTTCCGCACAGCTGAGAAAACAGACGAGAGAGTTAAAATAATGAGCGAAGTTATTAATGGGATACAGGTGAGACACTTTATCTTTCAAATTTATAATGACAGAGACAGCACACAAAAGCGATATTTGGGGGATATCCTCTTCTGTCAAGATAAATGAAATCGCGGCCATGATTACAATCCAAATACACTCACATTTGTTACGCAGATATTAGCCATGTTTATATGGACTGATGTCTATTGATGTATAACTAACCAGTTTATTTTTGTTTACCTTAAAAAACGTGAGATATTTCGTAGAGCCAAGTCTCAGGCATTCTTATCCCTTCAGCTGTGTTTATCCCTCTGTGGGCTTCATATTTTTCCTGCAGGTCGGTGGAGCGCCCCTCGGAGGGGCGCAATGGCTTCGCTTACTTTCTTAGAAATAAAACCGGCATTCGTGTATCGATCTCGCTTTAATCCATTGAAACGTATAGCCAATTCAGTGAGACAGCTAGCAAGCGAAAAATTCAATGGCCAATGGAGGAAAAAATCAATTTAGTCGTTAGTCTAAAAAAGTCAATGGCACGTTTGACACGGTCGGTGTTCGCGAGTGAAAATTAGTGGGTTTGGTGCTGAATTGTAGTGCCAGAAGGACAGTTTTTGTAGACATGTAAGTAATCTTTAGAATTACATAGAAACAAGTGTTATTTCAACGGGTTAACTGTAATAAAACCGTGACTAACATGACATACCTACTCATGGTCAAAATTTGGCAACATGTTTTTTAGCGCTTTTCTAATAATTTAATATTACTATTAGCTATTAAAATTACCGGTAGTTATCATACATTTGTTTAAAATGAACTTAAATGGATTATCAATGAACCGAAAGTAAATAAATCGATTGAAGTTGGTAACGATCACAACAAACCCCTCAGAGGGGGACCTAACCGACCGGGAATTTCCCTCCGAGGGATGCCCACATGATACCTCGTGACGTCACTACGATCCGCACTCTATACTAATCATGACCTTGATTTATACCGTTTTCAAATCATGTTTTGATGTGATTTTTGTTAAACTGATGATTATATTATAGTTTAAACTAAAAGTTTACTTAATGGGAATTTTAAGAAACCTAATTTGTTTGGTTCAAAACATATAGTTGCTGTGATAATTGCACTCGTTTGGAAGAGGTTATTTTGTATGAAAGTAGACATACTTTTTTCATTTTACTTTCAGATAAAACCTGCTGCACTTACAATAAAAAAAGCTACGGTCACACCTAGTTGATGACCCATATTTATTGTTCAGGCATGAATTTGATTACATACAGTATAAAACACTTCAGATATAAGCATGTAAATCGAAGCCTACACGAGCAACTTGTGAGTGTAGGCATTATTTTGGTAGAATATTTCAAATGGTGTAGTGTAAAAAAAATACTCACGAGCCTGCCATTTTATGTTTTTCGAATAAGTATAACACAAATTTCTTCAAATTAAGCCCATTTAACACCCCAAAAACTAATTTATTATATTTAAAATAACCAAAATACGTCGTAAACTTCGGTGAGGTGGTGACGAGGTCAGGTAGATAGCCTTTATACGACTTTAATGTAACGATGTCATATCGTTGCAGTTAGATAATTTAATAAATATTGAGTTTTATCCAAAATCCTGGCTGTGATTATGTAAAAAACTAAAGAAAATTTAATTTTACCAAATCACTTCACTCCATAAACCTTGTTAGTGGAGCGGCCCTCAGAGGGTGCCACAGACGTGGGTAAGCGGCCATGTTTTTTCGCCACAGCTGAAGGGTTATTAATCTTTATATGCTTGCTATATAAAATTTTGTGACTTGGCAACCACACAATACTACCTACATAGTTCGAGGTATGCAAAAGTTCATAAATGCAGTAAATTAGTGTGATTGCCAATTTGCAGAATTTTATTTAGCAAGCAAATAAAGATTAATAAGAATGTCTGAGACTTGGCTCTGCTCTACGAAATATTTCTCATTTTTTTAAGGTTTTGGGAGAGTTTCGTGACTTGGCCTCTTTTTTACATGGGACATCCCATTTTTATGGTATTTCTTTTACTCGCAAGGAGAACTCTTTGACATCATACGTTAGAAGTCATGGAATGTCACCGATGTAAACAAACAGCAAGGAAAACGAAATACTTCGTGATTGTAAAATAAATTACAATAAATATGTCGAAAGCAATCCATGTAGTGATCTCAGAAACTAAATTTGAATATACTTTACAATTGAATACTTACAGTAAAAAACCGGTCAAGTGCGAGTCTGACTCGCACACCGAGGGTTCCGTACAAACTAACAATTAACTCAAGGTAAAGAAAGTGTCCCAATATTTGTTAAATTACTTATTTTAACCCAACGCAATAGAATTCAATTTCAAACAAAGAGTAACTTTTACACCAATACAATTGAATCGCGATCTTTTTTTACCCGCTATTGAAAATAAATATACGCGTCCCAATCCCAACTCCATTAATTCTAGAAAAATCTTAACAGCGATCGGCCCCATTTGGTACTAACGTGCAAGGGCAATCGGCTTAGTATGTATCATAGAGGAAATTATTGAGGAAATTATTATATACTGAGATAGAGTCATCAGCTTCCTCCATGTACTAGCGCCATCTATTGTCCGACGTTCGAGTTATCTGTATCGAGCTATGCGTACAATGCTATGCATGTACTTATATATATATGTATATACTATATATACATATATGTATACATGCATAGCATTTTACGTTCACTGCTTGTAGGCTACTTATTCACCGAGATATTCGAAGCTGTGTTTCCATAGGATTCATACTTAGCTTTATAGCTAAACACAATAAGAACACCTTCTTCCGTCACCTTTCCGTCTTTAACATGATGGAAAAATACAGCTTCGCACATCTCTGGCGGATACAGGGCCTTAAATCCAATGGCTACGATGGGATTCGGATTTATGTTTTGTTAGGTACTAATTATATTCAAAATAATAAAAAGTGCGAGATCATAACATTTCCTATTACGATAAGCGTAGGTATCTTTAATATTTCTGACTGACAGACTGACTCCGCCATTCGAATGAAATTAAAAAAAAACAAAGCACTGCGTTCCTCTACACCGAATTGTATTATGTGGTTAAAGCACACAATATTTGTACTTGTTACTAGAGCCTGTTGTTTTTAAATAAAAATATACAATTATATTTCTTGGTAAGTTTTTAACGGAGTACTGGAACTTTTACGGTTGTTTTCATATAACTGTTTAAAATAGATGCAATTTAGGAACTTTAAAAAAGTTTCTGGAATGGAACGGAAAACAAATTTAGCCTGTGCTTTATTCCGTAAAGTTGCCAGTTATGCAAAATTACTATCATAATTCATCATATTTCCAAATAACGTCTTATTGTGTTTTTATTATGTATTTATTTATAAATATAGAAAATTCACATTACAGAAATAGCTCCATCTGTCGAGCTACGTTCACACTAAAACATGCAAATTTTAATGTATGGTCTCTGTTAAGTGGTATCCTGCTGTTTCGGCAAAATATTTTTCGTCAAATTTCACTTCCCACAAAACTTATGGCAGTAGTTTCATTTCCCAAACGAACAAATAGCACATTTTTGTTTCGCATTTTGTTCATTTGGTCAAAATATCATTTGGCATAATTATGCTTTGTCAAGTGTTATTAAGACAAAAGTTTATTAAGCAAACACTTTGTTCGGGCTAATATTGTTTTCCAAACAAAACATTTGTTCAAATTTTCATTTCGCACATTAGGTACCAGGGTGGAAAAAATGGCTTGTCATAAGCGAACTCTGTTTTTGGTCGGTTAGGTTAGGGTTCACTTGTGTCCCTCAGACCAGAAATAGACACCCCGCGCAGCGGGGTGGCGTCGATTCGCTGGAGACTCTCGATGAAAAGGGCGAAACCGACTCGGGGCTTGCTTGCATGCATGCTGCTTATTTGCATTATAATATATTGTTACCTAAGTACCTATAGTACAAAAGAATATAAACTTACCTGTAAATTATTTACTTTTGTTTTTTACAAACTACCCGCTTAGCAAAATTATGTAATCTCACTCAAATAGATTTCGTATGCACTACACAATCAGGATCTAAATCATATGCCATGCAATAATTTGGAAAAAGAATGTTATGCTAAATAATACGTTTGACCAAATGAAACTTGACTATGTAAAACTTTGCCAAACAATAATTTGCGAAGTAATATTTTGCCATAGGAGATATTGCCAAGTGATATAATGCGAAACAATAATTTGACTAGTGTTTTTTTGCGTAATGATCATTTGGGAAACATTTTTTGGGAAGTGACACTTTGGGAAATGATTTTTGCCCATACAATAGAGAACCCTGTTAAGTACTGAGTGAAATGCCCCTGGTATGTATGTTGGTCTTTTAGCGATTATTGTTTATCACGTGAACCGATCTCTATTATTTTTGTTTTATTTGAAAGAGAGTATTTCTAGTATAGTCTTATAGGAATTTCAAAACGAAAAAATACTTATAATGTTGATTAAATTGCAAACTTAACTAGGAAATGATTTTTGTAAAAAAAACTAAAAATATGCTAGATACAGAAAAAAATACTTTTCCACTAATATTTTTGTTTATCTTAATCACAAGTAACCCTTGACGCCCCCTGTTGACCCCTTGAGAAACCTGCTTGTTTTAACTCCACAGCGCCGGCCGCGCCATTACTCAATACTAGAAAGGCGAGACAATAGGTGCGAGAAACCAAAAGATATTTCAGTATCTAAGTACCTATACGAGTGTCGCGGGACACGAACACGACACTAAAAACTAACCGTGTTATTGTTAAAATTCACAGATTTTACTCATACTCGTACCTTTGAGATATTTTTGAAATATTTATCATTATCACAAGGGCACACATAAGCATATTTACGTGTATCTCGCGTGCATACCAAAAACTAGCCGTCCTGTTGTTAAAATACTGCCTTAATCACGTCACTGACTACTCTATATTTCCTGGTTAGATAGAGAATTGATTTATCCTAGTAGTTTTTATATTTAAAACCAATATCAATAACGCAAGAATGACGAAGAACATACATAGGTAATAAAATCTCAAACAAAATTAACAGCGCACAACTTTTTAAAAGTGGCGGGGGCCCGCGCTTGCGTTCGGAAACTGCATCTGTGGTATTATACGTTCATAGAATTTAAGCTTGTTTAAAATAGTATTATTAATTAGCTAGCATAATAAAATTCATGTTTACCTATGTGTTATGAAAAACGGAGTTTATGCTGAGATCTTTTATTTAAATATTCTTCAATTTAAAATTCCTTTATATAATTATTTTGGTAATTTAAACTTGTTAATTTGATAGTTTTCGAACGTGTTACTTGTTATCCGCTTTTTTGGGGGTCTACTTTGAAATTCGAACTATGGATCGATTTATGTCTGCCATTTTCTTTTTGCGTGATGGAATGAAAGGGACAGTGCTAATAAAGTTCAAATATTCTGAACTTGTAATAGACCCCATACGACGAAATGTCAGTGCTCCGTGCCAAAATTAAAAAGCTACTTTGTCTCACGGAGTGAGCAAAATCGCATTTAGCACACTGTTTTCACGCAGTAAAATATGCTTGTTCCAGCTGCCGAGCTGAAAAAGTCATTTTATTTGTTTTCATCTAATATAGGTATTTTAATTGATAGGACATGTGTTGGTCTATTCATGTTACTCCTCTAATTGCAATAAACTTGAGTGGATGAAACATGAGTTCAACGGTTGGGTAAGTTAAACAGACAATATAAATAAAGTACCAAAGTACATAGGTACTTACACACTATCTGCCTAGGGTTAACACACCTGCGATTATAGATAACGGATAACGGATAACAAGATATTGTGAATTTCATTAATCGATCGTTTGATTCTATAGTATTTTATGCAACTGTTGTATATAAGTAGGGTCTTAAAACGCCGTGAGTTGCGATGCGAGCCTTGGCGAGCATCGCAATTAAAGACGCCACGAGCGTTTTAAGACCAAGTTATACAGTCACTATATATATATATATATATATATATATATATTGCATACGTATTTAACACACACACACACACAAACACTTGACGCACCCTTACTATTTTACTTTTTTGTTGACATTGAATATGTCATTGTTTTTCTTTATGTTACTATTTCTCTTTTTTTCCGTCTTTATTACCTTTTATTGCACCAACAATGTACTTCCTCGGAGGAATCACTTACTCCCGAGTCACAGGCTCCAGTTCCTAGTTCGGGAGACAGAGGCTCAACCTTGGTAATTCAGTTACAAACCTAATGCTCAATGTATCATTGGCAAAAGTACTAAAATAAAATTTTGTATATTAGGTTTTTAAGGTCAATAAATTATTTATTATTATTCATTATTATTGTATGTTCTTTCCATATCTCGGGACCATGGGGTCCCGGACTTTTGGAAGGCATGCGTGGGGCCGAAGCCAGCAGCGCAGAGGCCCTTTAAAACAAAAATAATCTAAAGCGGAAAGGGATACACATGGCGGATACCATTTCCGAGCGCACAACATGATACACCCGGTGATGGTCCCCGCCAGGTGCAATAGTACATTGTGATACAAGTGAGGTAGGGTGATAATTACATCAGAGGCGAAATTGTTCACGCGAACCGCAGGTGAGCGTGATAAGGAAGCCGAGGATGTAATTATCAAAGCTCACGCGTATCATACGACGTTTTTCAACACATTTTGCGAGGAAAAAATCATTTTCACAAGATGAAAATGTTATATATAGGCCTGCCAAATTATTTACTTTACATTAAGCAAATCATTACGATGACAACAGGTTTTTACTCACAATTGCACATCGCCAAGAATTTCCAGAGGCGTCCATTCTATTTATCACTTTTCTAGTCACCACGAGTCAACATTTTTGATAATAACCAAACACGTATAAACAAATTTTACAAATATTTGTGAAATAAATAACCTATCAAAATATAACCTATATTGGCACCCAACAGTTTTTTTTTCGTGAAGTTTGCGCAGTGTGGGCACAGAAATCTCTAAACAGCCAATACAAAATAAAATTATATTTTCATTTTAATATGTTATCTGTATTTAATTCATGTAGAATGTTATGAAAAGTGAATAGTTTTACTAAATTAAACGTTTCCATATCATATACAAAAAGAAATAGTCAATTAATTAACAAAAAGGATTTAATTTGTTTAGTCGAGTAAGAATCCATTTGCCGAAAATTAAAAAAAAAGCTGTACATTCTGTACAACCTGGTTAATTTAAGAATGCACCGTGTTCATGCATATATCTTGCTGCAAGGTGCCAACGTGACTTAATCGGGATATAACCATAACACACAAGTGTTGTAAAGTTATAAAACACGCGTTTTTAATATCCAGGATTATGAGCCTAAAAGCGACACAATAAGAGGTACGTTACGAGCAATTGTGTTGAAAAGACTATTGCAGTGCAACACTGTGCTGCGATGGAAGCTAAGGTCATGGGTTATTGGGTTGAATGGTGGGTGGTCTGGAAAATGGGTTATGGGAGGAGACTAGTGGACACCTGCCGTGACAATAAGTCTCAAAATTGTGAAAAGGCAGGCGGTGACTTGCCAACTCGTTAAGTGGGCCCCACAAACAGTCGCACGCACAGTGCGACAATGGAGCAACACGTCTGAGCGGCTGTGAGGTTGTCGAGAGGTGAGTCTGCGGCGCGCCAGATCCCGGTAATCCGTTCAAGGGCCACCGGCGTTATGACATTTTACACTTCCAACCTGGAGCATAGGTTCCGCTCTTGCGACTCCACTCTGGCCGGCCGGTTAAGGCAAGCACAGAGGCGAGGGCCAGATTACTCGGGCCCTCTGGAGGTTAGGGGTCCGCGGTGTCGCCACTCACATTATTATATTATACACCGTTGCATACAATACTTTGTCTACGACTAATTTTAAATAAATAGCATTTGACTTTTCAGGCAGTAAGTTTTCCGTTAGTTCTATTACTACTCACGCAATTTCTTCAGCGGTGCAGTTATTTTCTTCTTCGTCCATTTTAAAAGGAACGTACATATTTTTTTTCACTTCACAAACACGAATCAAATCTTAATAAGTTATTAATAACGAATAAGTAGTTATCATATTTCGTCTATTAAAGCCTGATAAGTTCCTATTATGCCCTGATATAGTGTCGCTGTGTACGTGGCGAGGGCTAAATAGGAACTTGTCAAGGCTTTAATTTTGAACTGCAACTTTAGTAGGAAATTATAAATATAACCCAACTAACATTTTGGTGACAGCTAAGGGTTTTATTATAACCTTAACCTTTATAAGTGAGTTATATTTATCTCAGTTGGAACTAATAGTGTTATAGAGTAGTTAAGAAAAAAAATACTCCTAAAGTGTTACTAGAGCTTTATTGAACGCTGCTAAAATGGTTTTAGAGTTATAAGAGTGTTACTCAAAGCAATTATACTTAAGATGTTAAACCTTTGCAAGAGTGCTCGCTGACGCTCATTAACTCTTATTGCTTTTTAGTTATTGCAGTGAGTGCCTAATAAAGCTTAATTAATAACGTCTGTTATCAAAGAACACCTTGCAAGTAAAAAAACATTAGTTCCATTAAAAATCCACAACGTGGCTGGGGTCAAAAAGGAACTTGTCAGGGTATACCTACCTGTTTAATAATAATAATCTATTCTTAATTAAGAGGCTAAGTGAAAGTAGAGAGTCAAATGTGTGCATGCAAAATACCAATTCATAACGATGAGATCACGTGTTATTCAACTCTTCATATAAAATGAGTTCGGGTCCTTATTATTTAGTGGCCGAGAAGGACAAAGTAGACAATCGCCATGTGGGATGTCGATTCGACGATCATCGTCCCGATAGTCGTTTCGGCGAAGGGTTTACTAGCGAAGAGTATCGACCATCACCTCAAGAGACTCTCGCTAGATGGCTGGATCAAGGGTCAGATACAGAAGGCGGTACTCCTGGATACTGGGCGAATATTCAGGAGGTTCCTGTCTCTGACGCCTGTCTTGCTGCCGGTGGTATGAAATATTACGAATATGAGGAGGGGGCAAAAAAAAAATTCAACTATTAGGTCAAGTGGATACCCCACTTTGAAAGGGCTTGAGTTGCACTTTTTGAAACAGTTTTTCTTTTTTTTTTCTACATTGGTAACATTTCGATCTATGAAGGAAAATGTAAAAGAAAAAATCCCCCCCCCCCCTTATCTCCGAAGTTAACCAAGCGAAAAATTTGCAATAATTACTTGTGATTAAGTTAAAAATAAATATTACTGGAAAAGTACTACTTTTTCTGTATCTAGCGTATTTTTTGTTTTATTTTCAAAAATCATTTCCTCGTTAAGTTTGCAATTTAATCAACTTTATAAGTATTTTGTTGTTTTGAAATTCCTATAAGACCATAATTGAAGTACTCTCAAATAAAAAAATTAAAATCGTGATCGGGTCACATGATAAAGAATAATCGCTAAAACACCAACATGCATACTCGTACTAAGCTGATTGCCCTTGCACTTTAGTACCAAATGGGGCCGATAGATGGCGCTGACCCCATTCCTACTTCGCACACGGGTATGTTTCAATAGCAGGTCAAAAAAAGATCGCGATTAAATTTTTCCTGGTAGTTCGATGGTCTTGGTGTACCTCAAGTTATTCGTTGTTTGAAATTGAATTCAGTTGTGTTGGGTTAGAATAAGTAGGCAAATATTGGGACATTTACTTTACCTTGAGTTAATTGTTAGTTTGTACGGAACCCTCGGTGCGCGAGTCAGATTTGCACTTGACCGGTTTGTTACTTTTGATATCATTATTATAAAAACCTAGCCTAAGAAAAAGATTAAATAAAGAGGTAATAATAATAAGTAAGTCTCTCTGTTCGTCACTTAAACAAACTTATTTTCAAGCAACATTGTTTCAAGTCAATAAGACAAGGCACAGTAAATATATTGGTAACCGCAGCTTATCAACCCGAATATCTTAAGGCATTTTTACACCTGCGCTCCATTTTACAATCGATATCGCCGACTACCCCGACTTGAACTTAAGTTTATTGTAGCGACGTGTGTCCGTCTGAATGTGTCACATCGGATGTAGGTATGAATTTGTATTACGCTTTAAGCTATAACTTTATCTACTGTGTGTAGTTGATGGGCCGAATATGGCCGACATTAACAATTGTTATATGGATTGTATGTAAATTACAACACACTTCCAATTTCAGGTGATTAAAATGTACGCTTGGGAGATACCATTCCAGAAAGTCGTCAGTGAAAGGAGAAGATTAGAGTTAAAGGAAATCAGATTTGCACTCATCCTGAAAACAGTGTTCATCGGTTTCCTCATGTTCACAGAAAGGACTGCGCTGTTCATTACGATTTTAGTGTTCATTTTGATGGACAACTCTATGTCGGCTTCTGTGGTAAGTTATTTAAGGGGCTCCCATACGCCAAGGACCTTCGATCTGAATCCTGTAGTTTTCTAATGTTTTTGTTGCTTATTATATTAACAACAACGGTTTTAAGCATTGTAGTTTCCCATATTTGCTTCAATGTTCATTGTTTTCGAGATATTTGCCATCAGAACAATTTTAGGCCAAAAAACTGGATTACTGGCCATAACTTTTGTGTTAATTAGTTTAAAATGAAAACCCTAAACACGTTTTTAGAGACATCATAGACGATCCCAAATATATGTACGAGTAGATTTCGTATATGTTAGATCTTTCACGTCAATAGAGATACGAAATAAGTGTTTTTTTAGACAATGTTTAAAAAATCATGTAAAATTAAGTATTCATTTCTTTCAAAATCCGGTAGACAGAAATGGAGCTAAAAGATTAACCGAAACCCGTTTGACGTATAATTCTATCTGTAGTGTACGAATAAGTAGGAAATACGATTCAAAACTTGTCAAAAATCGACGAAAACCTCGGGTAGCCCCTTAATACTATTCAAACACAAAGCAGTAAGTAATCTAAAGCATGTTAGTCGATTTTATTTTCTAACCAAATTGAAAATTTTCATTCGTATTGGATAAAATTGGTTGGAAGAACTCGTGTATGTGTGTATCAGACACTGTCAAGAAATTTAATAGGGTTACGTTATCGAAATGACTCTCATTACTCGTTTCCGGTCAACGATTTAGGCACTTTACTCACCTTATAGCAACATTTCTGTGTGACTATATAGATCTTCACTAATAAGTAATATTATAAAGAGGAAAGATTTGATTGTTTGTTTGTATTGAATAGGCTCCGAAACTACTGGACCGATTTGAAATCTTCAAGATTGAGAAACATATAGTAGTAGTAAAAAATAGTTGAACTTTCTGGGATTTGAACTCAGGACCGTCGGCAGATCTACGCAGGCATGACTTGTTGCAACAATGGAGTCTTCTCTATCACTGGCTCGTCCAGGGACCAATCTTTCGAGCGCTCGAATCTTTGACTTGCAAACGGTCAAAACGAAAAAAATGCTTAAGTTTTTTTTTAAACGAGTGGTGTTGACCACTTAAATTCTTGAATGAAATTCTTACAAATACCTACTAAATACAAAATAAAATTAATATTAAAGGGGGGCTCCCATATACAACAAACGTGATTTATTTTGCATATTTTTTAGATAATGGTACGGAACCCTCCGTGCGCGAGTCCGTTTCGCACTTGACCGGTTTTTTTCTGTTATGAAACGTATAATGTATTTGAAATAAATCAATTTACTTAATTATCACTAGCTTTCGAGTTCCGAGTGATGATTTCAAAAAAGCTATTATAATATGGTTCATGCGAAAATAATAGTGACTTATTTTCGTGTGTGAATATATTCTACCGCTCGCTTTTGATTTCGAGCGCTCGAAAGTCAAAAATCGGTCCCCTGGGGGCCTAGACAAGGTTACAATCGACAAGCGCTAACGCCAATAGAAAATAATAAAATGTATGGGAATGACAGATGTTAACGAAAAGTGTTTCGTCGGCATCTGTCATTCCCATACATTTTATTATTTTCTATTGGCGTTAGCGCTTGTCGCTTGTAACCTTGTATACGGCAACTGGTGTCGTGTGCTCTATGATGTGATGAACTGTTAATTTAATTGTTTTTTCCATGTTCTTATCTACCGCACCTTTAATTGATAGGAGCGTATCAGTCTTCGTTTTGATTAATAAATAGGACACCATTATTTTTATGTACCTATATCAACGTGCCGTAGATTTGTATTATCAAATATTACAGAAATTTTTGGTTTATGCACTATGATTGTCGATAATTACCGCGAGTCCGGAAAGAAAATCTGTGCCACCAGAATGACAGGCGTAAAAAGCTCGGCAAATATCATAGAGGGCATTATTTGGTTTTAATGAGTGCAGCATTTGTCCTATTAGTCTTCATCAGTAATATGGTACCATCGGCGAACATGACAATGTCTAATCTTCGTATTACCATATAATATATGTACAAAGGTAAACAAGGAACGGGAACCTAGAATTAGAAGTACTCCCATCTCCACCACTGTCTCCGACGAAATGGCCTCATTAATCGTTACCTTTTGATTTCTCTGTGTTAAATATGATTTAATGAGATCTAATGCCATAAACTTTAAATTAACAAATTAGTTTACTATGATGACTACACACTTAAAAGCTTTGGAGAAGTCATAGAAGACTCTGTAGCTACTGATTAAGAAACTTCTATAGCGCGATGCAGAACACGTCAGATTCGACAGCTAACAGGCGTGATGCCACATCAGCCCCCCTTCGAGACAGGGGTCAGCGACGATGTATGCAGAGTGCAGCTTGCCAGTGCTCAGAGCCAGCGTGGCGAGCGAGCGCTCAGAGCCAGGGTGGCGAGCATGTAGAGGGAGCGTGATGCCACATCAGGGCGTGATGCGACAGGAGTCAGCGACGATGTATGCAGAGTGCAGCTTGCCAGTGCTCAGAGCCGTAGAGTGTGAGAGAGAGAGAGAGAGAGAGAGAGAGAGAGAGAGAGAGAGAGAGAGAGAGAGAGAGAGAGAGAGAGAGAGAGAGAGAGAGAGAGAGAGAGAGAGAGAGTCTGGCTTGCTGAGACGGAGGTCACCAATGTAGCGAGGATTCAAATTGGAGCAACGAACTATATTTAGTACCTCATTAAATTGGTAGATGCAAGAAACATTTAATTAAATACTATCACATATTAAATAGTAATTGTCGTAAACAATTTTCTTACTCACTGGACATGTGCTTGACATCATCCGTCAAGTCTGCTTTAATCGCGTCTCGCCAGAAGCAATCCGTGAAGGTTGTAAAACCTATAAGCAATAGTTAAATATGCCACGTTGCCTACAACTAACTCCATTGGCGTCCTGCGACTCTTCCCAAGACTGCAAATTAAATTAAAACAAAATTGCACTAGCATCCGTAGTTCATCTACTTTTTGTATACCAAACTGCTGTGCGTGTAAAATCTTGTTAGAATTGAAGCGAGAAATCAATTTTATGAGTATTTTTTTGTTAAACGCAGGTACGATGGAAACTGGACGATACTCAGACGGATTATCTCTATGGTCTGATTTTAAAATAGGCCCTGTTTACTACATTTCAATAAACCTGGAAAAATGCCACTGTCTATCATAACTACCAGTCTATACAACTGAAAAAATAAGGGCAAGAGTAGGTGCTCCACCTCTAGAATGGATTCCAGTACCTCGACTGACACGGCCTATAAGCCCTGCGTGCTGTTTATTTGTATACCTACAATTGCAAGATATCTATATATCTAGAGGGGCAACACGATAAAATACATTTTCTAACTTTACATTCTAACTCAGAAGGGATTGAGAAATTGTGCTAGACGATGCCAAACTTTTTGTAGTCAGTAATGAAATTTCGGAGAAGAAATTTCCTTGGCATCTTTTACTGCGTCAGGAATCGCTTTTATTTTTCTGTTCAGTCGCTGTGTTTATTGTTTTCCAGACTGTCCAGGCCTTATTATCGGCGACCTTTATTTTAGTATTGAGGTCCGGTGCTTTAGCTTTCGTGAACACTACTGTGTTAAAAAAATCATATAGTTATACAGGGTGACATTTTAATCAGTGTCCAAATTCAAGTATAAGATTCTTCAGCAAAATTATAAAACACGTTTTTTTTTGTTTCATATCATTCAGTATTTGATTAATTTGATTATAAGTTATAACCGTATAGAGACAACACTCCGATAACATGGTATTCTTGACGATCTCAATATTGTGTGCATGTTTTTATCCTATTTAATGTATGAAAATTATGTATTACTATTGAGAAATAAACCATCTGAATCTGAATCTGTACAATTTTTTCTAGTAATTGCTGCTTAAAGTTATCCTCCGCGGGTAGTAAGGTTTGCGCACGGCACGCCTCCCCTCCCTCGTCCCCGCCCCGCTCCGCGCGGTACTGAATGCCCAGTAACCAAGCAGTACGGATAATTCTTTTGGGATGGACAAATGATAATTTTAAAAATATCTACCAGACTTTTTTTCAAAAATGGAGTCTATTAGTGATACCAAATGCCTACAAAAAATTTGGACACTGATAAAAATGTCACCCTGTATATACAATTATAGGTACATGTGAAATAAGCTGTCAGTTATAAAAATCAACATTACTTATATGAGAGAATCTACTAACAAATCTTGTTAAATAATATTGAACTCTATATTGTAAGACACTAGACTGTTTTTGAGCTAATTAAGGAGAAAAACGAGATCGAGAGACATTCACGTTGTCTTCTGTGTATCCCTCGTATTTATAAAGGGTGTGGCCTGGAATAGGAATTAAGGTATTAAGCTTACGAGCAATTATTTCCAGGCGGTTTTAAGTAGTCTTTAGGGTTCCGTACCTCAAAAGAAAAAAAACGGAACCCTTATTGGATCACTTTGTTGTCCGTCTGTCTGTCTGTCAAGACCATTTTTCTCAGGAACGCGTGGAGGTATCAAGCTGAAATTTATATCAAATACTCAAGTCTATTGTCCCTTTGACCTGTGAAAAAATCAAACTTAAAAGTGAACCCAATCAAAAGATACAGTCGTTTATGCTGCAAATTTTAGAGTTTTTCGACACTCGCAAAACCTACGGGGTACTTCCCGTGAACCCAGAAACTTGAAATTTGGCACGAAGCAACGTCACTATATAAGCACAGACAAAGTAAAAATTACGAAAAGTAGACATTTTTGTAAAATCATACAAAAACCTTTTTTTAAATTTTAAACTTACTACGTTTTTCCTCGTAAATGCGTAGAGGTATTAAATTGAAATTCATATGTCAAATACTCAGGACTATGGGATATTACAGATGTAGCAAAACCAAACTTTTATGTCAACGCAATCAAAAGAAATAGCAATTTAAGTCGCATATTTTGAAATTGAGTACTCGCAACAAACTCAAAACCTAAAGGGTACTTCCCGTTAACACAGAACCTTGAAACTTGGCACGAAGAAACTCTATATAGCACAGACAAAGTAAAAATTACGAAAAGTAGACATTTTTGTAAAATCATACAATAAACTTTTTTTAAAAAAATTTCAACTTATACCTTTTTTCTCGTAAACGTGTGGAGGTATTAAACTGAAATTCATGTCAAATACTCAACACTGTAGGACGTTTCAGATGTAGCAAAACCAAACTTTTATGTCAACGCAATCAAAAGAAATAGCAATTTAAGTCGCATATTTTGAAATTGAGTACTCGCAAAAAACTCAAAACTTAAAGGGTACTTCCCGTTAACACAGAACCATGAAACTTGGCACGAAGAAACTCTATATAGCACAGACAAAGTAAAAATTACGAATAGTAGACATTTTTGCAAACCTTTTTTTAATTTTTTCCAACTTATACCTTTTTTCTCGTAAACGTGTGGAGGTATTAAATTGAAATTCATGTCAAATACTCAGGACTATAGGACATTTCAGATGTAGCAAAACCAAACTTTTATGTCAACGCAATCAAAAGAAATAGCAATTTAAGTCGCATATTTTGAAATTGAGTACTCGCAACAAACTCAAAACCTAAAGGGTACTGTACTTCCCGTTAACACATAACCTTGAAACTTGGCACGAAGAAACTTCATTCAAAAATTCAAATCAAATTTCTTTATTTGCCGGAATATGGTGACAGGTAAGGTCTTAAAGCTATTTTTGTTTCTCATATTCTACCTGCATGCAGGTGTGCAAAATATTACTATGTCATAAAGCTAAATTTTCGTACATGTCATTTCATCAGATTATTCTATAATTAATAATTACTTAATTTCTATGTATGTCAAAGAGATAACTTAATTACTTATGTATGTTGCCAAATACTCATTTACACTATAAAAACACTTCTCCTGCAGCCATTTTGTCAACTTACTTTAAAACAGAATTCTTATTTTCCAATTTAAGGTCATCAGGCAAGTTGTTATAAATGACTATGCACATATTGTAGCAGTTTTTTTAATAGATAACTGTTTGGCAGCGAGGTTGGTATATCAGGTTTTGGTACTGGGCCCTTGTATATCTAGCACTGGTGTCGTACCGATTTATAAAGTGACTAGGGTTGTCCTTAACGAAGAGACATGCGTCTCTTATGTACAGGCAAGGCAGCGGGAGTATATTAAATTTTATAAATAAAGGCTTACAGCTTTGCAAAAAACACGCGTTGTCCAAGGCCCTAATGCACCGTTTTTGAAGTTTAAATGCTTTATCCGACTACGGAATTTCCCCACAGTTATATTCCATAGTTTAAGACCGATGAGACGTAACCGTGGTACGCAGTTACTGCTGCATCTAATGACACTGTTTGTCTCACTCTTCTGAGTGCAAATACAAACCTGTCTAGTTTTTTGCACAGACAAAGTAAAAATTACGAAAAGTAGACATTTTTGTAAAAACAAACAAAAAACCTTTTTTTAAATTTTAAACTTACTACCTTTTTCCTCGTAAATGCGTAGAGGTATTAAATTGAAATTCATGTCAAATACTAAAGGCTATAAGACCTTTCAGATGTAGTAAAACCAAACTTTTATGTCAACGCAATCAAAAGAAATAGCAATTTAAGTCGCATATTTTGAAATTGAGTACTCGCAACAAACTCAAAACCTAAAGGGTACTTCCCGTTAGTACAGAACCTTGAAACTTGGCACGAAAAAACTTCATATAGCACAAACAAAGTAAAAATTACGAAAAGTAGACATTTTTGTAAAATCATACAAAAAACCTTTTTTTTAATTTTTTTCAACTTACTTATACCTTTTTTATCGTAAACGTGTAGACGTATTAAACTGAAATTCATGTCAAATACTCAACACTATAGGAAATTTCAGATGTAGCAAAACCAAACTTTTATGTCAACGCAATCAAAAGAAATAGCAATTTAAGTCGCATATTTTGAAATTGAGTGCTCGCAACAAACTCAAAACCTAAAGGGTACTTTCCGTTAACACAGAACCTTGAAACTAGGCACGAAGAAACTTCATATAGCACAAACAAAGTAAAAATTACGAAAAGTAGACATTTTTGTACAATCATACACAAAACCTTTTTTGAATTTTTTTTCAACTTAATACCTTTTTCCTCGTAAACGTGTGGAGGTATTAAATTGAAATTCATGTCAAATACTCAGGACTATAGGAAATTTCAGATGTAGCAAAACCAAACTTTTATGTCAACGCAATCAAAATAAATAGCAATTTAAGTCGCATATTTTGAAATTGAATACTCGCAACAAACTCAAAACCTAAAGGGTACTTCCCGTTAACACATAACCTTGAAACTTGGCACGAAGAAACTTCATATAGAAATAGCAATTTTAGTACCATATTTTGAAATTGAATACTCGTAACAAACTCAAAACTTAAAGGGTACTTCCCGTTAACACATAACCTTGAATCTTGGCACGAAGAAACTTCATATATCACAGACAAAGTAAAAATTACGAAAAGTAGACATTTTTGTAAAAAAATGCAAAAAACCTTTTTTTAAATTTTAAACTTACTACCTTTTTCCTCGTAAATGCGTAGGGGTATTAAATTGAAATTCTTATCAAATACTCAGGACTATAGGACCTTTCAGATGTAGTAAAACTAAACTTTTATGTCAACGCAATCAAAAGAAATAGCAATTTAAGTCGCATATTTTGAAATTGAGTACTCGCAACAAACTCAAAACCTAAAGGGTACTTCCGAGCTTCCCGTTAACACATAAACTTGAAACTCGGCACGAAGAAACTTCCTATAGCACAGACAAAGGAAAAATTACGATAATGTAGACATTTTTGTAAAATCATACAAAAATCATTTTTTGAAATTTTTAACTCACTACCTTTTTCCTTGTAAACACGTAGAGGTATTAAATTGAAATTCATATCAAATACCTTTCAGCTGTAGCAAAATGAAAGTTTTATGTCTCCACAATCATAAGAAATAGTAATATAAGTTGCATAATTTAAAACTGAAAAAGTTGTATGTGAAGTCCCCAACCCGCACTAGGCCAGCGTGGGGACTACTGCCCTTTCTCTGAGAAGGCCTGTGCCCAGCAAGGGGACGTATATAGGCTGATTTATATTATTATATAAGTATTATAGATAATCTCAAGGGTATCAAAACCTAAAGGTAGGTACTTTCCCGTGAACTCAGTTTTATATCAACACAATAAAAACAAACAGCAATTTTTTTAAGTAATCCACTTATTTTGGCATTCGCAACTACTCGCAAGGAAATCAAAGCCTAAAGGATGATTACTAAATTGATAAAGTGACCCTGTTTAATTTTATGCTCCCCCAGCTTTCCTTATTGTAATGTTACGGATTCCATTTTCATTTATCATTTAGTAATAAACATACTACAACTTTTGCTTGTTTGTACGGAGCCCTCGGTGCGCGAGTCCGACTTGCACTTGGCCGGTTTTTTTATTTTAAAACCAATAAACACAATAAATTTAACAAGACACAAAAATATACTTTAAAAATAAAAATGCAAAACTATTATGACTCATTACATGATGTTGCCTCAAAATCTGCATTGACTGCTGTGCTATGGTCTCGTGGTGCCAAGATACATTACTTGGAGGTTATAACTATAGGTTAACATTTCTCCGTATTAAAAAATGAAAATTGGACACAATGGGTTACTGCAGATGCTCTAAGGAAGCGTCTTTTTAAATATTTGCTCATGTTACAGGCCACACACTGTAGATATAGTAATTACTTATTTAGAAAGGGCCACACTAAAAAAAAGTGAGTTTCTTTCTCCCTTATTTAGGGCACGGTAGGATCTCCTATTATACGTACTTAGTATCTCCTACAGTATACGCCGCGTATTTCGTGTTACTCGCATGAGTTTTTTTCAAAGTAGCCGCATTTTTTTCTGATACGACTCGCTGGTAGCAGACTCTAAAGTGAGTGTTATGTGGTGGCAGATCTACCCGCTGCAGCAGTTCATGAACGCGGCGACCGTTAACGTGACGCTGATACTGCCGCTGGTGCTGTCCTTCACGGCTGAGCTCCGCGTCACGCTGGGCAGAGTCGAGGAGTTCCTCGCAGTCGGTACGACAGTTTTCAGAAGTTATCACACTACCGTAATAACTTCCCGCTGCGGACGGACGGAGGCGAACTATAATGCGGAACTTATATGTGTACAACCTACTTGCATTCAACGCGAACGTACCTCTTATTGTTGCTTGAGTACGAGTAGGTGCTTTCTCACAATAATATACGGTGAAAATTACAACTTACTGGCTCCAATAGCTTTGATTCGGCTTTGAAGAGTCAGCCAGGACAATCCATTTTAACCGACTTCAAAAAAAGGAGGAGGTTCTCAATTCGGTTCTATTCTTAAAGATATAGATTATCGTAAAGTTGCGATTTGTCATACACACTTTTACGGAATGTAGATACATAATAAAATACGAGTATACCTATCGCAAATAACATAATTGGCTGCAATATAACTGAATAGAGGCCATTCATATTTAACTACTCGACTGATAAGAAGATGATTATCGAATGGCGACGCGATTTGTTGTAGCGTGTAGAAGCTACAAGATACATATCCGCTAATTTAATTGAATATTTAGTCAATGACTAATAATTTTTAAAACTCTTCACAAACACTTTCCCGCATCATCAACGATTTCTTTCATTATTTTCATACACCCAATTAAATGCGTTTTATTGAGGAAAGTGTCTTTCAAAGACTGTTCAACATTGAAGCTACTATCAATGGAAGCCTATGTTGGCAAGTATTAGTGTAACAATGCATTGTATTATTATTTAAACACAACAAACATGTCACTGAAATTGAATTAGATGAAATCATTCTAAGAGAAAACTTATAGAACGTGACACTAATTTCAAGAATGTAATCATACAATTAAAAATATCACTTCGCTGTAATTAAAGTCACTCACGTAATAAATACATAACCAAATAAAAATATGCTATTATTCCAGCAAGCTAGTATGCAGGTGATAATAAATTTCAGAGTAAGTAGTGTACGTCTTCATTCGTCGATTCACATTCATTCTAATTATAAGGGATTATTCAAATATTTACTGCCTTCAACCGAGTAATTTGCCGCTATTTTTAAAAAATCCTTAAAAAGAGTTTTGCGTCGCACTAAATTGTTGTGTTAATGTACAAACTTTGTTAGGTTAAGGACGGCGAGTCGGTGAGCTCCTGTGCAGTTGCCAAATACAGTACATATTATGTTTAGAGGACCGACCCGACTTGGTGCCGGGCCAGCAGGTCATGCAGCTCAGCTTCCCGAAGCGCGAGAGCGCGCGGCCCGTCAGCGCGCTCTCCTACCGACCCACCAGCGACGACTTCCCTACTGTCCTTAACGGTAAAGTACTCGACTAAAACAGTTTAATATATTTTGAAACTCTTTTATTTTACTTGCATACTGTGAGTGTGTACGTTGGTGTTCAAAGTTTGCAGAACTATTTTCAGTCGCTTGCCGGTACCCGATAGAGGTTAGACTGAAATTACACACAGTGAAAATGCCACGCCAAATGCCGCCTTGACCTGATGATGGAGTCGGAACTATACCTAAGTACTTCAGACTAGTGGCCAAATAAGAGCTTGCTTTTACTACATTTTTTTACAGAATCTTTTTATTCCACTTACTTTAAACATATTAGGTGAAAACAATACAGTCAAGAGCCATCAGTATTGCACTTAAACAGAGTCAGAATAATGTAATGTAATGTGTGTCTTTATTTGCGAGTTCCAGTCATCTTAGGGTCACCTCGATTAGAGACACGAAGCATAAACTAAACACTTGTGGATCATTATACGTTTGTTCCTGAGTCTAATGTGATAAAAATTTAGGTGTAATTAGTTCAATATTATTTTTCCTGGTGTGAAAGAATCATTTCATAAATTATTTTTTGTATAATTACATTAATTGTTCATAGTGACACTAAAACGAACAAAAAAAAACTTATGAGAAACAAAATTGACCGCCCTCGACACACCCCAATGTTGTACGGAGCATCGTGCCCATCGTATTAGTTCAATCAAATATTTCTTAGATCACAATTTAGTATAGGTAACAAAACTTCAGTGAAGCCCGTTTTGTAGTAAACATGTAGGTAGTTGTGACCAGGTCGATCACGTGACGTATTATTTGTACGTACGTTAGGTAGAACTTAATGTAATTTTTTATATGGAAAAATGACAGTTGGATCAACACTAAGTATACTTACCGCGTTCAAAACTTTACGTGATTAGGTACCTCTCTGTACGACATTAAATATTTAAGATTGGTAGGTAACACAAACAAAATAAATGCCTATTCGAATAGTCTACAAATACATACATACAAGACGCCGATATTTTTTTTACATAATAATATAGTCATAATAGTATAGTGTATTTTAAGTCGGCATATCTTAAGTTATCTTTTGATATTGTGTCAGGAATAGGTACCTACGAGAATCACGAATGGTTATCTTTCCTGAAAGCCTAAGATGGATGCCATCGCCACTTACTCGTATGTTCACTTATCGCTTGCGATACGACGTCCGTCTGGAGTGATTACTAAGTTGTTACTTACTTATTTTTTTATCTTTTTATTTAAGGCTCCATGCGGCACGATATAAGGTTCCGCCGAAGTGTATCCCAGACTGACGACATCGCGATCGACATCCGAGACGTCAGCGCGAGCTGGACCAACGACCCCAATATGTTAGCACTTAAAAACATAAGTTTACGAGTACGGAAGGGAAAGTGCTGTGCCATCATCGGACCAGTGGGCTGCGGAAAGGTATTACAATATTTGATGATATTTTAATAGTATTATATGCAACTATTGTATAAGTAGGGTCTTAAAACGCGAGTGTCGTGAGTTTAATTAAAGACGCCACGAGCGTTATAAGACCAAGTTATACACCGTTGCATACAATACTTTTTCTACGACTAATTTTAAATAAATAGCATTTGACTTTTCAGGCAGTAAGTTTTCCGTTAGTTCTACTTACTACTCACGCAATTTCTTCAGCGGTGCAGTTATTTTCTTCGTAGTCCATTTTAAAAGTTACGTACACATTTTTCTTCACTTCACCAACACGAATCAAATCTTAAGAAGTTATTAATAACGAATAGAGTCTGGCAAACGAAAGCGTGACCTGAGAAAAATCGGCAAATTCAAAAAAATTACATGTGGTATTACTATTTTTTTGTTTTTTACGGATTCCTTGAATATTTTCAAGATTATCTGTAAACATAAGAAACGTATCATCATTTTCGTCAATATTATTATGACAAATAATCAGCCGACAAGGATTAAGATTACAAAGTCATACTAACCTAAAAAATCCGACATCGCATCTAAACATTGTTGTTTCTCCTGGAAAACAACTTCTTTCTCCTCCTGTTTTAGCTTGAACTTACTGATCATAGTATGTAGCAGCTTTCGCACATTACTTTTTATGGTTTTACCCATATTACGGCAATTATTAATGCAAAATAATTGTGTAAACAAAATACTGAAAATTATAACCAAAGAATTTGACGTGCTTTTGACAGATTATAATTTTGCCACTTTAAAAAAAGTCCAGGTCACGCTTACGTTTGCCAGACACTATTTATCATATTTCGACTTTTAATTTTGAACTGGAACTTTGGTGGGAAATTGGAAACATGACACATTGACAACTCTTGTTTATGGTTGGTTTTTTTAGGGTTCCGTACCAAAAAAGGTACTAAAGGAACCCTTATGGTGCGACTCCGTCCGTCTGTCTGTCTGTCACAAAGTGAAATATCTCACGAACTACTTAAGGTATCAATTTGAAATTTGGAATGGTTTTAAATAAGAGTCATCCACGTGCATGGAAAATGAAAAATTTTAATATATATTTTATTTTTCCATGAAATCTTACGAATATGAGGAGGGGGCAAAAAAAATTCAACTATTGGGTCAAGTGGGGTATCATTTGAAAGGGCTGGAGTTGTACATTTTGAAAAAGTTTTTCTTTTTTTTTTCTACACTGGGAAAATTTTGATCTATGAAGAAAAAAGTTATTGAAGCGAAAAATTTGAAATAATTACTTGTGATTAAGATAAACATAAATATTACGGGAAATGTTTTTTTTCTGTATGTAGCATATTTTTTGTTTTATTTACTAAAATCATTTCCTAGTTAAGTTGGCAATTTAATCAACTTTATAAGTATTTTTTTGTTTTGAAATTCCTATAAGACTATAATAGAAACACCCTAATTTCAAATTAGAAAATAATAATCGAGATCGGTACACGTGATAAACAATAATCGCTAAAACACCAACATACATACTAAGCTTATTGCCCTTGCACGTTAGCAACAAATGGGGCCGATAGACGGCGCTGACCCCATTCGCGTTGTTAAGATTTTTCTTGAATGAATGGAGTTGGGACGGGTATATTTCAATAGCAGGTCAAAAAAAATCGCGATTCAATTGTCTTGGTAGTTTGATGGTGTTGGTGTAAAAGTTACTAGTTGTTTGAAATTGAATTCTGTTGTTTTGGGTTAAAATAAGTAAATAATTTAACAAATATTGGGACAATTACCTTTACCTTGAGTTAATTGCTAGTTTGTACGGAACCCTCGGTGCGCGACTCGGACTCGCACTTGACCGGTTTTTTTTAATTTCCTGGCACTTGCCATCCGAACCAAACTGAATCCGGATCCGAACCGAATCGGATCGGTTTATACTTATAAATAATACAAATACTTGGTAAAATATGTATATTAACACACAATACTTGATAATTCATTTTTATTTTAGTAAATAATTTATGTTTTACTAATATTTGATAGTAAATAAAAACTCTTTATTTCGAAAGATTTGCTTATGAAGCCACTGCAATATAGTGGCTGATTAATTAGTATTTTATGCAACTGTTGTATAACCCTTCAGCTGTGGCGAAAAAACATGGCCGCTTACTCACGTCTGTGGCACCCTCTGAGGGGCACTCCACCGACAAGGTTTGTGGGGTGAAGTGATTTGGTAAAATTAATTTATCTTTAGTTTTTTACATAATCACAGCCAGGATTTTGGATGAAACTCAATATTTATTAAATTATCTAACTGCAACGATATATCATCGTTACATTAAAGTCGTATTAAGGCTATCTAGCTGACCTCGTCACCACCCCACCGAAGTTTACGACGTATTTTGGTTATTTTAAATATAATCAATTAGTTTTTTGGGGTGTTAAATGAGTTTAATTTGAAGAAATTTGTGTTATACTTATTCGAAAAACATAAAATGGAAGGCTCATAAGTATGTTTTTTACACTAGACCATTTGAAATATTCTACCAAAATAATGCCTACACTCAGAAGTTGCTCGTGTGGGCTTCGGTTTACATGCTTGTATCTGAAGTGTTTTATACTGTATGTAATCAAATTCATGCCTAAACAATAAATTTAGGTCATCAACTAGGTGTAACCGTAGCTTGTTTTATCGTAAGTGCAGCAGGTTTTATGTAAGAGTAAAATGAAAAAAGTATGTCTATTTTCATAGAAAATAACCTTTTCCAAACGAGTACAATTATCACAACTATATGTTTTGCACCAGACAAATTAGGTTTCTTAAAATTCCCATTGAGTATACTTTTAGTTGAAACTATAATATAACCATCAGTTGAACAAAAATCACATCAAAACATGATTTAAAAACAGTATAAATCAAGGTCATGATTAGTTTAGAGTGCGGATCGTAGTGACGTCAGGAGGTATCATGTGGGCATCCCTCGGAGGGAAATTCACGGTCGGTTAGGTCCCCCTCTGAGGGGTTTGTTATGATCGTTACCAATTTCAATCGATTTATTTACTTTCGGGCCATTGTTAATCCATCCAAGTTCATTTTAAACAAATGTATGATAACTAACGGTAATTTTAATATTTAATAGTATTATTAAATTATTAGAAAAGCGCTATCAAACGTGTTGCCAAATTTTGACCATAAGTAGGTATGTCTTGTTAGTCACGGGTTTATTACAGTTAACCCGTTGAAATAACACTAGTTTCTATGTAATTCTAAAGATTACTTACATGTCTACAAAAACTGTCCTTCTGAAACTAAAATTCAGCTCTAAACCCACTAATTTTTAATCGTGAACACCGACCGTGTCAAACGTGCCACTGACTATTTTAGACTACCGACTAAATTGTTTTTTTCCTCCATTAGCCATTGAAGTTTTCGCTTGTTAGCTGTCTCACTGCATTGGCTATACGTTTCAATGGATACACGAATGACGGTTTTATTTCTAAGAAAGTAAGCAAAGCCATTGCACCCCGCCGAGGGGCGCTCCACCAACCTGCAGGAAAAAATATGAAGCCGACAGAGGGATGACCACAGCTTAAACCGCCAGTGTCGTGAGTTGCGATGCGAACCTTGGCGAGCATAGATTAAAGACGCCACGAGCGTTTTAAGACCAAGTTATACACCGTTGCATACAATACTTTTTCTACGACTTATTTTAAATAAATAGCATTTGACTTTTCAGACAGTAAGTTTTCCGTTAGTTCTTTACTACTCACGCAATTTCTTCAGCGGTGCAGTTATATTCTTCTTCTTTCATTTTAAAAGGAACGTACACTTTTTTTTTCACTTCACAAACACGAATCAAATCTTAAGAAGTTATTAATATCGAATAGTTATAATACTTTGTCTTTTAATTTTTAACTGAAACTTTGGTACGAAATTAGACACATTGACACCTCTTGTTAATGGTCTGTTTTGTTTTTAATTTTCTTGCACTTGGCATCCGAACCAAACTGAATCCGGATCCGAACCGAATCGAATCGGTTTATATTTATAGATAATACCAATAATATGTAAAATATGTATGTAAACACACGATACATGATAATTTATTTTTATTTTACAAATATTTGATAATAAATAAAAACTTTTTACTTCGAAAAATTTGCTTATGAAGTTGGTAAGTACCACTGCAACATAGTGACATCGTAGTAAACAGTGCTTTTATGGAAAATGTATGAACCATAAAAGTACACTAAAGAGTGCGTTTATGGGCCAGAGAGCATAAAGTTTTTCGACTACTTATTATCGGTGTCTAAAGCCTATTTAAATGACAGATAACGGTACCGGAGTAGAAAAATAGTATTTAACTACGAGTATACAAATATAGGAAATTAATCTATTACTTACATTTCTCTGCAAAACTGTTTTAACAGTTTGTCTGCATGTACACGTGTGTGTCATGCGAGTTCAGTTGCGATTTACCGCCGTAGCATAAGTCGTGTTAAGGCGCCGAAGGTTCATGGTCTTCTCTCCCTCTCGCTGAGCATAAGCGTGAGTGAGATGGAAGTGCGTGCTCGGAAGCGCGGAAATCATGTTTTTTAATTTTATTTTTTTTGCCGTTTAAATAAATAAAAAAGCAAACACTGATTTCTCTCAAACATGATATTGCCGATTTTTAGAAGCCATTTAAATATTTTTAGCTTTTGTGCATAATTTGTAAGAAATATTTTAAGTGTATTTTAGACCTATGTTCGTCATTTTTTTCTATCGAGCGAAAATTGCTTAATAATTTCCCTGCAGAAAAGCCTCAAGATTACTATTCGTATTTTTTTAAACTATATTATCATAAACAGACGCATTATATTGTTTCAAAAACTCTGTTCGCTTAACTTCGCTGAACCTAAGGCGCCTTAAGTGATTGCTCTGAGTGGAGATCCCATAAAAAAGACCGGGTTGCACTCCGGGAGTGCCGGCAGAAGTGAAAACTTGCGACTTGCTTTAATTATCAGTAGAATATCTTTGATGATCAGTCAGTCAGTGACTGAGTGACAAAATTAAGAAACTATGACTAGTTATAGTTCTAAAACTACTGGTAAAAATTGAATGAATTTTGAAATATATGTATACTATTTTTTATACAATGCCTGCTTGGTTACTGAAAATTCAGCATTCTAGTTTTATCCACAACGAAGTTATGGGGGGTCGAAAATGGGATTAATAATAGGTACTCAAAATTATTTATGTTAATAAATTCTATCAATACAGTATGTACTAACGTAAATAATACAACTTTTAAAGTGAATCCGAGGATAATTGCAGCCGTACTCTCTCAAAATGAGTGATTTCTTATATGCTCGAATAGGTTATGGGCCTGGAGGACTATATAAATATACGATTGCTTTCACGACTTTTGAACGATATTTATAATGCAAAACTGTGATTGAATGAACCACGTAAACAACTTCCCGCCCGCAATAGACTGCTGTTCGGCTTATACTGAAACGTAATAGTCGACTCGCCGGAGTTGCTGTTACATCGATTTCACCGTATTCTTATAATATTTGCTGTTTAATTGTAAGTTACTTTTGGAAAACAAACGTTATGGCCGCTTCTATTAGGATTGACCAGTTAATTGGGGATAGTAATAATATGTGAAAGATACAACATGAGAGCTATTTTGAAGGAAAATTACTTGTGCGATACAATACGGAATCCGATCCGATCCAAAGTAGGTATCTAGAATGGAGAAAAAATTACAGAAAGGCCGAATCGGAAATATTGTTGGTGTCGTCAGTCTTATTGATCTCGCAGCATTAGATTTGGGAACTTCACAGGCGATAATATGGGACAAATCTATGTATCAATCCAGTGGACCTGCGCGAAAAGCCTCGTTGCTGAAGAAGCTTGTGTTGACGCGCATGCAGGAAAGAGATGACCTGCGCAAGCATATTGCAGTTTTTGGCCGCAGTTAAAGTTCGGGTTAGTGATGATTGATCAATTAATTTTTGCTGTTGTATGGCCTAACAGACTCATTTGCATGTTTCGCACTGCAATGGAATCGCCGAGCGATCTACCATCTACAGAAGCACTGAAAATAAATATTGTTAAAGACTATGAAGGTAGAAAGGGCACTGTGGTAGACCAGGGAGCTATGTGTACGGCAAGCGCACTCAAAAGCCATAACCGCCTACAACGACAAAAGCAAAGTAAAATTTTATCGATGTGGACGTCGAGGTCTTAAATATTACCAGCGGCCCTAGCACACTTTTATGCACATGTTTTATGCCCACAACCGACGTATAAAATTTTACCGTCATGAGCTAACATGGTATACCGTCATCTACGTAAAATGTGACCATTTATATATCTTGCACATAAAACTATTTTTTTACGTCAAATTCTAACATGCTCGTGACTTTGGCACATAAAACGTGACGATATGAAACGTTGACGGACGCAATTTTATGTAGGTCACTCGAGACCCCTGATAAATTTTTAACACTATGAAAACAATACAATAGGCCGCAGGATATCTGTAAAATTTCTGTCACAACACACGGTTTCAGTTTCAAAACGTATATAATACGTAATAGTTCGTTTGCTGTTTGGATGGATTACTTTTCTACGACTTTTTGCTTGACAATTGGATTTTGATATCGCATATTTAACACAAAACATATATAATATGCGCATCTTCAAGAAACGTAATAAAATTATTATGGAGTAAATAATTAAAGAAAATAATTATGGGTTAGTAATGGATTTCGATATCGCATACTTATTAACACGACCCGTGGTAATTTACTTTCATTTAAAAGCGTACGTAAACATATATAATATGGGAATCTTCAAGAAACCTAATAAAATTATTATGGAGTAAATAATTAAAGAAAATAATTATACTTAAGTATGTACAAAATTCTCCTTATCCATTGTTGAAATTGTTGAAATTATCTATACTAATATTATAAGTGGACAAAGTCTGTGAGATTGAAGCTTCGCAAGTTTGTGTTTCAAAAAATCTTTGAATGCGTATAGATTGGGGTTTCTGGGTGGTGGTAGGCTATATTTTATCCCACGGGTTTGCCTACTTTCTTTAAATTATGCGGGAGAAGCAGCGCGGGCAGCTTATCGTCTAATAAATCAATTGTTAGCTTTAGCCTTGGTTAACATTTACTTTTCATCAATTTCAACAAGCATGCTACAAAGAAAACAGTAACACTAGTACCATAAATTTAATTACGATACAAACTTACAAATTTAATATTTTGGGAAAAACGATAAGTAAATAAGTGAAAACGAAAAACGATTATAATAGATCTTAATACCTACTAGAGTACAACTATTTAGTAGCAGGAAAGTCTTTAATTAAGTAGAATTATTGGGTCTCTAACCAAAGACTGCGATTGAACGAATGAAAAGAATGTAATTCAGTTGTTTATATTGGCAATACTACACTTCTTTTTGCTACATATATTTTACGCTATGGCATAAATATATGTTGCGAGATTAGCATGTTAACTAAGTAACGTAAAAATGGGCACAATCGTAAAGTTATACGTCCGAACGTAAATATATGGCCGATTAGTGTGCTAGCCGGGCAGTCCGAGTAGAAAAACGTATTTAAATATTATAGGACGTATGTGGAGAAAACGACAGGAAAATGATATAGAATTTACAGTCAGATAATGGTGGAGAGTATGTGAATAAATAATTCAATGATTTTCCGGAAAAATAAGGGATTAAACGAAGATTGACTGTACCACACACACACTTCACACACTGTACATCACTGTAATCACTGTCACGGGTATCACTGTTTTAATAAAGTAACAAGATTCCTCAATTCTCGAATTTAAACTTTCGTGAGACATGTTGAAATTATACTAATCATTACACAGATGAATAGAATGTCGCCCGAAGTGACATTGAATACGTGAGATGAATGGAATGTCGCCCGGAGTGACATTGAATACGTGAGTTGAACCGCGTAATTATTAGTATTATTCCTCAATTCGTTATTTTAGCCCACCAATGGAATACCTAATTAATACTATTACGGGGTAATAAGGGTAGCGTACATTCTATTTCGGGGTATGAATTCCAGCAATAGGAGAAATGTACCGCCGTCGACGTGTTTCTGACAGGCCTCATTAGATGTATTTGAAAAGGTATTGTGAATAAGTAGTATTGTTTGTTTGGCGCGTGTCCGACCACGAGGCGGCGCCGCGTGCTCTTGCGGGCTCCCAGCCGCAGCTTCTACTGATATTAATGCTGCCGCATTTAATACACAGTTTTATTAGGGACGTTAAAAATAAATAGTTACTGTTTGTATGTTATGAGTACATCCGTTTTTCATTTAGGCTCGCCGGCGTAGCGACCCGCCATTTAATGAAACGGCTGGGCGCACGACTGATCGGTTTTGTCCACACATATTAGGAAATAAATAAGGAGGTCGGACATGCCGCGCGATTTGTATTGAATATGCCTGTCGCAAGTTCTTGAATTCGTAGATTTATTTGAAATAAATAGTATTTATAGTATTTACCTGTGAAAAGTGATCCATTGTGTAGAAATTAATCAAATCACTGCGATATTTGCAAGTAATTTTTGCACAACTCGGCATTTTGGCAAAAAACGGAACTTTCTCGGTGGACAACGGAATAGAATAGAATAGAATTATTTTATTTGCCAGAATACTTATAAATATGTTACAGGGTGTTGAGGTACAGCGGTACAGTATTCAGTCGGTGAACGACATGCAAAAATTATACAGGACTGAAATAATTATCATATAGCGTACAATGTCTTAACCAATATGATTTAATAATAATTAAAATAATTGGATATTAATGTCAATGTATTTCGATTCAATAGAACAAAAAAAAAACAATTATCATAATCTATTTAGTCATAACTATTAAAATCTAAAAATTCTTTAATACTATAAAAACAGTTTTCCTTCAGCCAATTACTGATTTCTTTTACAAAATTACGGACGGTAAATGTATGGCGGAGTATGCCCAATGAGCTGACATGTGCGACGCAGCCGCCGGCGGCTGGTCCGCTCTATAGTATTTTATGCTCTGTGGTTTTGTGATTAATGTATTCATCTGGATAATCGTGTTAATGGCCGTCCCTTCTGGTTATGACCTCGAGGATGACGAGACGACATAAAGTTTTGTAAGAATAACTTTTTGCACCCTCACCATGAGCGATTTTATTAATAACTAGCTGTACCTGCGACTTCGTTTGCATGGTAATGTGGTGGGAGTTAACGAATTTCTTATTTTGGACATAGGACACATGCAGTTCTAATTTAACCTTTCAAGTAAAACGTTGAACAAACCTATTTTAGCTAAAACGCCATTAAAATTCTTTTCTTTGATGTTTAAATTAGTAAGAATGGGACAAAACTCGTTTTATGGGGTAATAGTTTAGTAGATGTTTGTGGCTATAGATCCAACAGGTAGGCGCAGGCTGCAGCATTAAATGTTTCTATATCTTCTTCTCTAAATATTTATAATGTAACACTGTTTTATATTAAATAAATACAAACGTGATGACTGAAATCATCTTGAGTCACTCCGACTCTCAGGTAAAGATGTGTATAGAATTAATAAATAGATTTAATAATCCTTTCGAGTACCCGGAGTAGGTACCCATTGACCGGTAAGTGTTTACGCGGAACAAAAGATCTCTGTTTTAACGTCTGAATTTATATTTTACAAGCTATACCTAACCACTAACAAGTTCTATAACCATAACGCGAGTCCGAGTCCCTTTCTATTAAAGGTAATTAATGTAATTATTAAAAATATTAAAGTAATATGTTTATTTTTTCATATTGCAATGTTTCAGATCGCACTATCACATTCTGCCGATCTTCTGTATGTTCCCGACATTGTCAACTTAAGGAATGTGTATTGCAGGCTTTATGATAAAAGTTTTATCTGTATGTTGGCCGATTCCTGTGTCTCTATATAGGCTGAATGTCAACTTGAAGGCGCGAAGTACGAAGTAAAATACCGCCTTAATACCTACTGACTTACTGACGCGCTTGATAATTAATGTTTTTAAAAAAAGGGGCCCGTTCTATACTGATTTAATATAGTTTTACTGTTTATTGCTGATAAATATAAATACTGACAAACCAGCACGGCTATCACAAGACGGCGCGCGAGCTCTCTCTATTTTTCTCGAACTATCCGTCTCTCTCGTAATAGACAACTTAGAAAGAGATGTATAGTGCGAGAAAAATCGAGAGAGCTCGCGCGCCATCTTGTGAAAGCCGTTAAGTATCGTGACAAATACTCAGCGTGTAATGTTGCAGAAACTCATAAACCTAGACGTTTTGGCTGAACGCGAGACAACGCTAGGCCATGCCATTAAAAAAAAGGAAGAGTCAAGACTTTTGACGTTATTTTGTTGAAATTTGTTGATACATTTATTGAAATTACGCCTCGATACGAATTTGGCGCGTATAAGTTTCCATATCAGAATCGATTATTATTTTATGCTTTAGAATTTAATATGCGTTTTGTGAAGGTCTTTCACAACACCGGATCGAAATTATTACTGTTAGTTAGATATGTCCGCCATTTTGACGTCAGTGACAGTTGACGGATATGGCGGCTATGATTTTGAGCAGAAGAACTGAATAATTTAATGAGATCAAATGTTTCCGAAAATTAATTAACTGTCGCAGTTGGATAAAAACTATCCTAAACGGAAGCTAGAGTAATAATGTACTTATGAAAAAATCTACATGTTTTTCCGTTCATGGGAAGCCGAGATCATTCGGGACACGTAAATGCTTAGTTTGATACTGGCTGATTCCATTTTCAAATTAGAGATTTATTATAAGTGATGAGAGATGAGAGATAATACGTAGGAATGTGAACCGCTGATAGTGTATGTATCCGTAAAGTTATTGATTTATATATCAATAACTCCCGGATACATACACTATCAGCTGATTAATTGCTTGCCAGAATATAATATGCTTAAGATGTAATACTTATGATACTTATGAAAGAAAGAAGACATTTATTCCCTTCACAAAAGACACACAGAGACAAAGGGAGCAGAAACAGTCTGGGGGCACGGTAGTGCCCCCGCCAAGTCGAGCGCGAAGTAAACACTGCCGTACCATCCTTTACTGGAACCATTTCGCCGCGATTTCATGCCCCTATTTGAGAACCTCTGGATAAGACTAGAACGCAGAAATTTTTGTCATCCAGTACGCTATAATCACATACTTAAAATCCAAAATTTCAAGTCTGTAGGTCATTTAGTTCCGAAGTTAAGCGAAAGCAAAGTTTCGCATTTATGACACTCGCTCACTCATGATCATAAAAATAGAACTAGTACTTCCCATAAACTCAGAGAGCTGAAATTTGGTACAGAGTTAGGGTTTAATGGCCACATAAAGGGAAAACTATAAAAACTAGGATAATCGAAGATCTGGAGTACCTGGTGACTCTGATTAGAAAACACAAGAGCCCAACCAAACTTAGTTAGCAAATAAGGAATAATAAGAATGCCTGAGACTTGGTACGACTTTGTCTAGATTTCATTACTTTTTAGAGATAAACAAGCAGCTCCATCGAGACTTGGCTAGTTTTTTACAGAATGTTTTTGATGGGATACAGTTGACACATAATGTGTGTGTCTTCGCGGCAGTGAATCGGTCGCTGTCTCAGCATTATGCTGAGGTGTCAGACAGACACCTACAGCGCTGGGTTTCAGACAGCACCGTACGTGACCCACGGAACGCAACACAACATACTGCCTATACAAATTATGCACATAATAAATAAATAATGGATATAATAAAATAAATTTGTTAAATATGTAACACAAGCATGAGAGACACGGTTTGTGTGACACATGTTTGAAAAAAAATAGAAAGAAAAATTTAATTAAATAAAGTGCTGGATGGGTTAGTATTGGGATTTTTGGAACGTCAACAATTAGCTATTAAGCTGGCGGCGCCTAAAAGTATACTTGCTAGACGCTCCTTGGATAGGTGGGGGGAGATCATTCCAATACTTGGACGCCGCGAATCTAAAACTACCTCGAAACGCCGCGGTCCCATGCTTTGGCACCAGAATCATCGCCTTACACCTACGCGCACTCATGGGCCATACACAAGTCTGCATCCATACAAACTACATGTATGAAAAATTCTCGTCGTCATGCAACTTTCGAACGGAAACTTATATTTATATTCTCGTGAATGTTTCCTTAAATTTCTGAAAACTTTACTGATATGTTGAGGATGTTTTTCAACTTGTACATTGCTATGCTTGTTTTCCATGGAGTTTTCCGTTGTTTTTCACTCGTGTTTAAGAAATTTGCGAGAAAATGTGTTAACCGTTTGTGGTGTCATAATGTTACTGCATATACAGTGTGTAAGTCTAATACGGGCGAATCTCTTAACGGTGGTTAGTATAGGACAAAGTAAAGGTAATTAGATAACATTTACTTAAAGTTGCAACAGTAATTTTGTTCATACAAAATAATTCAGCCCGCAATGTAATGCAAACACACGTTAAACGCTCGTTGACAGTTGCTAATGAACATTTGACATTGACATTTCGGTACCGCAACCATGTTTACAGTACATTGCTGTTGAGAAATTTAAAAGATAATAATTATGGGGTCGTACGCAACTTAAACAAACCTTTTACTTCATGATTACACTAAAGAATATTATGTCCGATTTAATTTATCGCCCGTGTATGAAATTAAAGGTGTGCAAAGGTGCCACAGACCACCTTATATAGTCACGTTATAATTTGGTATATAATCATTGTTTGGAATTCGCTACATTTATCTAAATTACAATTTAGGTAGAATTAAATAAAAACTGCACTTGTTCTTTAGAATTTAATTTTAGATCGAAGTAATATGCAACGGCCTTGGTTACTAAAAATATAATTGTTATACCAGTAAGTACCCTTTGTATCACATAAGCAATTTTCCGCTCTCGCCAATACGAGATCTGTACTAAATTCCACACGCACGTTACAGCAGACGTTGGCATCTCCCATCAATAGATCGAAGCCTAAATTTATCTCGCAAGTCGAGACAGCAAAATTATGATTGATCGTTCGCGTAACTAATACGGCGATATTTTCCAGTCGTCGTTCCTGCAATTGCTCCTGAAGGAGCTCAGCGCGTCGTCCGGCAGCGTGGCAACGTACGGCTCAATGTCGTACGCGTGCCAAGAGGCGTGGCTCTTCCCCGCCACGGTCCGAGATAACATATTATTTGGGATGCCGTTCATACCAAGCAAATACAAAACGGTAAGTGAATACCATAGATATAAGTAATAATTATACCTAATCTAATCTACCTGCTCCACTCACTACTACTCGTCTGTATGAAACGTGACGACGGCCTGATTATTTTTATTACATGAGATATTGGAAATGCTATACAACAGTGTTTGTTCATGTTTTGTAGAACAATATGATTTGTATGATTTTAAATTCGACATTTATTTTAAATCAAATTTAAAGTCGCTAAATCAACGCCAAAGTCTGTTTTCAGCATATTAGCACATAAAAACATTTTTTTTTAATTAATGGCTGAAAATTACTGATTTCTTTTTATGTATTGATGACTATTCATTTCCTATCTTGATGTAGCTCAAAAAGGTGGGAACACCAAAATACTCCGAAATATTTAATTCCGAATTTGCTAATTCCGATTTTCAAATCACCGAAATTCATAATTCCTAAGACTTATAATTACGATTACTAAAAATCACGAATTTCATTTTACCGAATTTCATAATGTCGATAGTTTGTTTTCCGATTTTTATAACTCCGAATAATCAAAAGCGCGAAGTGTCATTGGCCCGAAAAACAGTATTCCGATTATCAAATTTCTGAAATTTCATTACTTATTCGGAAATCTGATATTCGGGATAATGAACTTCGTGTTTTCAATAATCGGAATTTTATTTCTTAGGAAGTATGAAATTCGGATTTTTGAAACTACACGGGGAATAAAATATCCAAAAATTACGATTCTTATTTCCCGTAGAGAAATAAGGTTCTGCCTTTTCTTCGAAGCCCCCCGCAGTAAAAAAAAACAACAAATAGTCGTAACAATGGCATTATTAGTAGGTTAGGTTAGGATTAGCTTGTGTCCCTTAGAGCGGAAATAGGCACCCCGCGAAGCGGGGTGACGTCGACCCACTAGCGGTTAGGTTGCATTATTGCATGAAGTCTGCCTTTATACGCACAACATTCAATTTTTTATAATCTTCTTAATCTTCTTTTTTTATATATTTATGTCTTTTATGAGGATAATGTACACAATTTGCCCACAATATTCTGTATAGGAAATGCTTGTATTGGTTTTCCATCTACCCATCTTCCTATTATAGTAATATATATTCCTAATATAATTTGATAGTTATTAGTAACGTGAATTCGTAATTCTGATTTTTCGGATTTTTGTTTGTTCGGGTTTATAATTGGTCGGTGTAATGATATTCGGATAATTGAAAATCGGTAGTTTAATAATCGGAATTCGGATTTTTCATATTTCGGATTATTATTCCGCCGGACTTTTTATTATTCGGGGTATTGAAATTCGGAATTTTAATAATCGGAGTTGTAACCGTTAGACCTATTGAAGTTTCGGATTAAAGAAAATCGGATTTATGACGAATCGGAATACTTATATTAGGAGTTTTAAAACATTCGGAATAATTAAAATCGGTATTATGAAATTCGTGATTTCGACTATCGGAATTTAGTTTTTCGTATTTATGTAGTATACCCCAAAAAAGGAGCAATATGATAAAAATAAAAATAAACTTAGTATGGAGAAATGCAAACCTTAAAAAGTTCATAATTCAGTCGCGGCCCCTAAATCTTATCCAAAAATAAAAATAAAAAGCATATGTTATTTTTCTCAAACATGCTCGGAAAGCGTCGCATTTTGTTTGAAAAACGAACAAGCGAAGTGCCAAATTTTTATCCGCTAACATTTAAAAAGTTAAGTCTCTTCCCTGCCTAGGAATATAGTAACCCATACCCATTATTTCCCGCGGCGTTCAACTTTTTAAAATCCTGATAGCGCCATGCTAAATCGTGACGACTAAGGAAAAATCGCATTCAGCCAAAGAAAATCACCCGCGAGCCCCGCGGTTTTCATGGCGATATTTTTTGAATTTTTTTTTTTCACTCTTTATTGTTTATAGTTAGAAGAAAATGATATTAAAAAGGTATGAAACCGTATGTATGTACATTCATTAATTTGAGATAAATTGAACATGAAATTTATTAAATGTGTTATACTTAATTAATAATTAATTAATTACTTCACACACCGCATTAAGTGTAAAATATAGTGTGAAGCCGCCGAACACCGCCTTATAAAGAATTCGTAGAAAGAATGCTTACATATGAATCATAGTACAATTAATGCAAGTACCTATCACCGCGTTATTAGGTATGTCACAGTATGTTTTGTATGTAATGTCTTTGTATTATTTCCTCCCATGTTTGAGAAAAGCACTATATTTACCTTGGCGAAATCCGGGGTTGCCTGACTCGTCTCTTGGCAGGCCTCGGCAAGCCTCGCCCTGCCAACCACCTCGTCAGGCAACCCCTTTCTTTCCGCGCCTCGGCAATAATGTACTATTAACTTTTGAAGGTTACCCTACCCTTGTATGAGAAAAATTGAAATATTTATTTTGAATATGTTTAAGACACGTTCGTTACTCACCAACTGGAATAAAAATCAAACTATATATTTTCAAATCCATCCATAGGTATATAATGCCTGCTATGTTTATGTCCATTCATGATAGCAAGCCTTGCTCATGCATACTCATAGTCTAGAGTCTAGTCAATAACGTTTCACTTTTAAGAAGCCGCTCACACCAAAATAGTATGGACGGATTAATAAAAAGTACCTACCTATTGTGTGTCGTTGTGCAGAAACACCTGACTGTATGAATAATATCGCGAATGAAATAGATATCACCTTGGATTGAGATTATTCTATCAAATGCGACAAAAAATTATATGCTGAGGATAATTTCACTTCGTTTGCGATAATTTAACATCGTTCTAATAGGTTTCGTGGTTTAAGAATGTTAATTTAACTCTAATCAAGTATAGTTGTGTATTTATTTCCGTGTTAATCAACATCTAGAATTGTCTTTCAATGTCCAGTTGCTGACGATTTCATAAACCGGTTTAGACATCATACTGAAATTTAACTTTGTACAAACAGGTATGCCAAGTGTGTGCGCTCGAGAAGGATTTCAAACAGTTCCCCTTCGGGGACCAGACGCTGGTGGGCGAGCGCGGCGTGTCCCTCTCGGGCGGGCAGCGCGCTCGGATCAATCTCGCCCGCGCTGTCTACCGCGAGGTAATCTCCCGTCTGCTGCCCCGGACAACACCCCGACAACTATGCACAGTCGACGTCAAAGAGCATTTTACGCTTTAATGCAGAAGAATAAAGTGCAATATGGTAAACAAGTCTCACGTCGATCGTACCGAGCTCCGTGCAAACTTACTACGTTTCTCCTTTGAGCGGTTGCTCTGTTTTTCTATCCATCTGGAATAATATCATAATAATCTGAGTGTTATTGAGAATGCGATGTGTAGTTGACCATCTTATTTGATGAATATGTTAAAGCCGTTGAAAGTACATATGAACTTGTAATATCACCATTCTCCTAGCGGTTTATTTATTTTATTTCTTTATTTATATAGGGAGATCATCAGCTTAATTAAATACTACACAGTATTTACTGTGTAGTACAGTAGTGAAAGTCAAACAGATCCTCACCGATAGCGTTATTAATTATAAAAAATAAGTGAGCAAAAGTCAAACAAATACATATCGCTTTTGAGTCTTGGTACTGCTAAATTATTTCTAAAAAGACTAGGTAATACAAAGAGTTGCCTAAACTATTTCCCTACTTCTGCCGAAAAATTGCCGAGACAAGAGTCGTCTCACTGAAGGAACACTTTTGCTGAGTAGGTCTAGGGGGCCTAGACGAGGTTACAATCGACAAGCGCTAACGCCAATAGAAAACTAATAAAATAGGGAATGACAGATATTAACGAAAAGTGTTTCTTCGGCATCTGTCATTCCCATACATTTTATTATTTTCTATTGGCGTTAGCGCTTGTCGGTTGTAACTTTGTCTGCGGCCCCAGGTAGTCAAAAGCTCAAAACTCTGAAACACATCATTTAAAACGTAATATCGCTAATCTAATCATAAAATTGTTTTGCCTATAGTTAGTAGATGATAGTGGTAGCGGCACGGATAGTGGCGGCTTACGCCAAGCTCTAAAGGGTATACGGATGTTCAATTTACGTCATTAGATGTATCTTTAAGTATATGGGTAAAATCAGCGATATTACGACGGGCCTAAAGTCAGAGAAGATGGAATCTCCTCCACAGATCCAACTACTTATTTGCATCTTCTCCTTTCCGACTCCACTCTTGCGCCTCAGGGTGCTGACACGCTGATGTCTTTGTGCGATAAGCACCCATCACCTTCGAGGCAGCTTGTCTTTCCTTCTGAGCCTAATCTGTCTGATTCGTATTTGGCAGTAACTCAGAGTGAAGTAGTAGCAGCTTTGGGCTCCTGTTACAACGGTTCTGCTTCGGGGTTGGATGGATTGCGTCCTCAGCATTTGAAAAAGTTAACCTCTCCGTCGGCCGGGGATAATGGCGCTAAACTCTTGGAATCTCTTACGAAATTATGTAACTTCCTTTTAAGAGGTATGGTCAACCCTCAGGCCTGTCCATATTTGTATGAGCATCTTTGTGTGCCCTGTCAAAAAAGGATGGCGGCGTCAGGCCTATTGCTGTAGGAAATACATTGCGTCGCCTTGTTTCCAAGCTTGCCTGTCGTTCGGTAAGAGAAGAGATGACGAATTATCTTCAGCCGCATCTGTTGGGCTTTGGTACACCGATGGGATGTGAAGCGCTTATTCATGGGGTGCGATCTTATGTAATGGCTCAAGAAAATGCTGGCAATGTGGTTTTAAAGCTGGACATTAGGAATGCTTTTAATAGTGTGGAGAGGAATACCATTTTGAGGGAGGTGAGGGATGTTCTTGCTCTATATCCCTTCCTTCATCAGTGCTATTCTTCTCCAAGTAATCTGTTCTATGGTTCTGTTCCAATTTTATCGCAGGTTGGAGCCCAACAGGGTGATCCAATAGGGCCCCTTCTTTTTTGCCTGGCCATGTAAAATATTGTTACTTCGTTGGACTCCCCTCTTAATATTTGGTATTTGGATGATGGAACGGTGGGGGGCAGGCAGAATGTTTTCTTAAAAGATTTAAGAAAGCTTCTACCAGCCTGGTCAGGAATTGGCTTGGAAATCAATGCAGATAAATGTGAGTTTTATCCGTGTACTCCAGGATCAATGGACTCTTTATCAAAGTTCCAGGCTATGTTGCCAGGCTTAAAGCTAGTTGACCGGTCCTCGTTGTCATTTCTTGGTGCGCCGATTTTGTCGGAGGGGGTTAATGAAGTTATACAGAATAAGGCACCAGCTATGCCCAAGTCCATGGATCATCTGCGGCATCTCTCAGCACAAGTGTCTCTTTTGTTGTTACGTAATGGTTTTTCAATCCCACGCGTGATGTACACGTTGAGAACTGCGCCAATATGGATGTTTCCGCGGGTTATCTAGGGTTTCGACGATGTGCTTCGCAATGGACATCCTTAATGTGAGTTTGGAAGAGTCCCACTGGCGTCAGGCTAGTCTTCCCATACGGCATGGTGGGCTAGGTGTTCGGCGCATGCAGGACATAGGGCTGGTGGGTTTTCTTGCTTCGTCACACGCGTCTCTTAAGCTTGTAGCGCGCATTTTGTCTCGCGATATAGACAGCGTTCGTGTGCCTTTTGTAGAAAATGCTTTAACGACCACTCAGGTCACTTCGTTGTACTAGTGGTTAGCGACCAGAAAAACTAGAGGTGCAGAGATTGTGGGATGACATTTTGAGTCGCCAAACTTATAAAGAGTTGCTAGAGGGTGATCCGGAGGTGGATTTAGCTCGTCTTAAGGCCGCAGTTGAGCCCGAATCAGGAGCTTGGTTACATGCATTGCCTTCATCACACTTGGGAACCTTATTCGATGATAATTCTCTGAGGATTGGCGCTGCTTTGAGGCTTGGGTGCAAAGTTTGTGAGCACACCTTTGCGCCTGTGGGGTGATGGTGGAGTCTAATGGGCATCGTGGGCTAAGTTGTGTGCAAAGCGCTGGTAGATTCTCTCGGCACCATAGTATCAATGATATTGTCGGCAAGTACGGACGAATGGGAAAAGGCCACACGGTCTTACACTGGTTTCTTGGGAGAAGGGGCGTAGTTTGTTGTGGGATGTGACTTGTGTTAGCACCTACGCGGTGTCGCATCTTGCCCAAACAACGCGGGTGGCTGGCGGTGCTGCAGAAAATGCACACCAAATATTCGTACTTGGAACCGGTGTATGACTTCGTTCCTCTTGCTGTCGAAACGGCGGGTCCTTGGTGCGAAGAAGCGAAACGTTTTATACAGGCTTTGGGGAAACGTTTGCGAGATAGGGGACCCAAGATCTAGTGGGTACCTGGTGCAATGTATTTCTTTGCGCGCTGTGGATCTTAATGGTATTGGTTCAGTTTTATTATTTTTTGTGTTTTTTCTTTAAAAAAAAAACTTATTTGAGTCGGAGTGAATTCCTAGTTTAAAAACAAACAAACTTCTTCTAGATATTTTCCAATCTCGTTATATAACGCTTGTAATTGTAACGAGGATTCCAAACCTGAGTTACATATTCCAAGGTACTCCTAACAAGGGTACCATATAGGTATAGTATCGTAAATGTTTTAGCCTGTTTAAAATCCCTGGAACAACGAAACAAGATACCTAGTGACTATGGTGCTCTAGATATGACATTATTAATATAATTATTTAAAAAAAGTCCAGGATCATGGAAGGTGCCCAGAGCCTGTACAGCAGCCTCGCGTTGCAAAGATTTACCCGTGAGTTGATAAATAATCGAACGATGAATTTTACAAGTAAAAGTAACTACCGAACTTTTAGAGGGATTACTTGATCCAGGTAGTTAGATCTTTCCTACCTTCTACCTTCGTTTTCCTTACCTTTCTTTCCTGGTTGTACCTTCTCAAAACGACTGCCATCTGACCTTTCAGCTCAGAGGGAAATACAACTTGTTGGAATTAGATCCGTTTCTCACGATACTAATAAATGTTCAAAATACATTTATAATTAAAATAGAAAATTGTAACGGTCAGTTTTGTCATAATAGGGCCCGGTCTTTAGTAAGTTTATAAATAATTAAAAACGAAAGGTTTATTTCAACGTTTTGCTTTACAGATATACGTGTTTGAAGTAATCGCATCGTAAAAAGTTCTGTTTGTTTGAAAAGGCGGACATCTACCTGCTGGACGACCCGCTGTCGGCGGTGGACGCAAACGTGGGCCGGCAGCTGTTCGAGGGCTGCATCAACGGGTACTTGCGCGGGCGCACGCGCGTGCTCGTCACGCACCAGATACACTTCCTCAAGGCTGCCGACCTTATCATCATTCTCAACGATGTGAGTCCACTACTACAGTCTGCTCGTGATAGATCTTTAATTTTGCCCTAATATTTACGTATAAAGAAATCCTGTACGAAACCTATTTTGTACTCCGCAAAAAAGAAAGAAATTTTGTAGAAAGCGGAAATTTGGTAAAGGTAGAATGAGACGGTTCACTTGAATGAATGTTCATGTTCACTCGAGTGAATGTTTAATTTTTCTTACATGTTTTGTTTCACTTTTCGTTCAGACTTTTCACTTTGAGTGAAAGATGCAAAATAAATATTTGGGGACAATCTTACACAAATCGATCTAGTCCCAAACTAAGCAAAGCTTGTACTATGGGTACTAGACGACGATATACATACTTAAATAAATAAATAACTACTTAAATACATAGAAAACATCCATGACTCAGGAACAAATATTCATGCTCATCACACAAATAAATGCCCTTATCGGGATTCAAACCCGGGATCTCCGGCTTCGTAGGCAGGGTCACTACAAACAAGGCCACAGAGGTCGTCGGATGGATCAAGAAAATGAAAGAAAAGTGAACACTCTGATTCTACCTTAAGCAATAAGAAACAGAATGAATGAAATAGCCAGGCGTCTTACTTGAGTTTTCTGTTTCAGGGACGAGTCGAAAACATGGGAACTTTTAGTGAATTAATGAAGGCTGGGAAAGATTTCGTAAGGTTTTTATCGGAAGATAAAGATAAAGGCAAGGACGCTGTCAGCCTTAGTGCAGTAAGTTGTCGCACTACTAGAAGATCCGATATTTCGGTTGCAGCGGAACGCGGAACGATTAATTAAACACTTATCTTGCTTTTTTTTCCATTTGACTACATTCTTAATCCTATTTCAAGAAAATACATCATTATTGATTATTTTATTTAGTGTCTACACAACTCTATTAAGTCCCGTTTATGTGTGAGAATCATGAAAGTTCAAATCAATCTGCTTATATATTTATATTTTGTAGAAAAGTGATGACAAAGGTAAAGTCATCGCGAGAAGTATATCTAAAGTGAGTGAGGCCGAAGAACAGCCCGAGTTCGAGGCCCAGAAGGCAGTGGCGGAGGAGCGACAGTCCGGCACGCTGCGGTGGGAGGTAGTCGCCTCCTACTTCCGGTCCGGGAACAGCCTGTGCTACATCATTTTCACGGTGAGCGTCGTGCTGGCCGCCACCGCGGCCGCGGGCGCCGTTGACTATTGGGTTAGCTTCTGGTGAGTGTCTTTACTGAGAGGCCGAGGCAGCTGTGCTAAGTGACAGTACCAGCACTTGCTAGAATTACTGTCGATTTAATAGTTTTATTGTGAACATTCGTTTGCAATTCTCTATATACCTAATTAAAAAGCTCCAAGGATAAACATGTGGGCAAATCCTTTTTCATTGTCATACCCAATTCTTATTATTGTAAGCTGCGTGCCGATAACGTAGTGACATGTCTCGTGCCACGCCACCTAAATTTCCGTTGTAATATAACAACAGACGATGATTTCGATTAGAACTTGTCAAAACAATTAACGATATCTTCTTCTTTCAAGGACAAATCAAATGGCAATATACGAAGAGGAAACTGCTGGAACTGATGCAAGTGAGTTATTCGTTTAGGTTTAACTCGACAATGGCTTTTGTTTCCATTCGAAACTAGTATTATCTAATATTTTCCTCACAACTGTGATAAACGTGAAGACACGTTAATATAATCACTGTGTGCACGGTCTTTATCCGCAGAATTCAAACCGGTGGGTAGTTGGGCTAGGAGACCAGGCTTTTGTAGAAATAAGAGTAGTCCGGATAAGCTTCGTTAATGGTTTAATCAGACCACAGAATAAATCAGACATAAACTACAATATCTGGAGTGGATGATAATAAAACAATGAATATGGAGTTCCACCGCAACACGTGAGGTGCGAGCGCAACATCGGCCACCATGCCCTTCAATGACAGCTCTGTCAGTTCCGTCCACAGACTACCTAGTCGATACCACGTATCCTGGCCGCCACCCCAGCGCTCGGTGTTACGTCGTCTTTACAGTTCGTTCAGCAATCAAATAGGCAACACTAGCGCCCTCAAGCCAATTCTCTGGATGCGCCGTCAAACGTATTAATTAAGATTTTAAGGTACAGTTGGATATCTAAGAAATGTTTTCCTTCTATGACACAAGAAACAAACCACCCACTCCCTTGTCTTTGTATTCCACTTTGCCGTTAGGCAGGTAACATAAACACTGATACTTCGTTGTTTTTAACCCCCGGCGGTGTTATAAGTTTAACGTGTCTGTGTGTAGCTCTCAAACGGATGGACCGATTTGAATGCGGTTTTTTTGTGTCATAGATAATTTTATCCCGAGTGTTCCTAGCCATGTTTCATCAAAATGTGTTTAGTCGTTTTTGCGATATTGGACTTTGAAATGAAAATGTCGGGGGTTTTTCAAGTGACTTAATATTTATTTTTACAAATAATGCCGTCTACATTCAATTTGTAATTTATTTACTTAATAAGTAAACAGTATATACTTAAATTACAACCACTTTTACACATCTTTATGCTTGATAATACCATTTATACTTAAATAGTAATTAAACAAAGTTTAAACGTCGCCAAGGAACATACATAAACATTTCCTTTCCACCTTACCGCATGAACTGCTTTCCGAGTGCAAATGCGTTGATTATTGCAGAAAAAACCCAAGTTGCTATATGGTGGCCGATAATATTTGAGGAGTTTCGTCGATTCCTCGTCAAGGGTCTCAGAATCACCTTTGGCTCTTCATTAGTCGCTACTTAAACGGAATCATTTCAGAATTCGTGACGTAGGTACCTTACATCATTGACGAATTTCATAAATCATCTCTGGTCTTCATCATCAGTTGCAGTTCACCAAATTTGTGGTTTCTGTATGTAAATACACGAGTTATAATAGAAAATACCAAAATCACTACACGCGTGTATAATAAAATTGAGGAGGTCCCTCAATTCCTCATGGATCCCATCACCGCACCGGTATTTTGACAAAACAATGGGATCAATCTAGAAGCATAATTTCAAATAAAAAAATACGTATCGGTTCTCAAATGACGGAGTCCTGAGCTAACAAATATTTAAAATAAAAAAAACCGTGCAAGTGTGTGTTTCACTCACGCGCCGAGGGTTCCTTACAAACTTTCATACACTATATATATATACCCGACACGACCATGCATTATTTTAAGCCAATTTCGATAATTCTTTTTTTTTTCAATGAAGGCACTTTCAGAATACTTTCATAGAAATTTAAACAATGAATATCAAACACAAAAATGTTTACAAACTTAGTTAAAAATGCTTCTTTGTAAAAAAAAATACGCTAGAATAGAGAAAAATAGTTAAGTTAGGTATAACTTTCCGGTGGTATTTAAATTAATCTCAATCTTATAGGAATGGTATTTTTTAAAACAAAATAAATTAAGGTACGTTTTAAAATGTCAAACTCAAGCCCTTTCATATGAAACCCCACTTGACCGACTAACTAAAGGGTTCCGTTTTTACCTTATTGGTCCGGAACCCTAAAAACAAAAAAAATACAACTGAATTAAGAAGCTTCTCCTGTTTTGAAGTCGGTGAAAAAGGGTACTTAGTACAAACTTTAGACAATAGGCAATTCCCAAAGCAAGTCGACTGTTCACCAATTTTTAGTAATTTGGGGCGGTAATTCGTAAAGCCCCATAAATGAGCGCATATTTATGGCCCTCACCTTCGGTTCGGGCCACAAACACCTGCGATCTGGGGCATTCACGAATTCACCGCCCTAGTTGCGTAATGTACTATTACAGTACATATGGTATAATACCTATATATATTGTATAGTATCGCTACCTCAAAATAACACAAAATACCTCACAAGTCCAGTCCAGATTACTTAACTACTTCCATACACGCAGTGACACCTTGATTGACCATACAGAAGAAGAAACATAGTTATCTACTTACGCATTTACCTATGTTTCTTCTGATAACATAAGATATTAAGATGATTGCGTGCAACAAAAGGACGGATACTTATAGGGTACTTTATAACTGTTGATAGACTATTTATAAATTCAATTACTTGAAAGCATTTAGGTATTTACTTTTATCGTTTGAAATCAAATATACAAATGTACCCCATGAGGGTTTGCGCGTTATACCCATTATGTAGGTATAATACGAGTAGGTAGAACAATGTTCAATTTATTAAATCATTTGTTTGTTATATCAACCAAATAGTTCGTCTAAATAGTGATTCAATTTCATTTAAGTCTATCACATAAATATTATTACATGATTTTTGCATTTTGTCAAGATATCACCGTTTGTGTGGTTTGTGTTTATCTCCTTTTTTTAAAAAGCGAATCCCTTATTGTGCATGCATGATAATTATGCTTAAACCTGCCACTGTGCACAACTAAATGCTTACGCGCATACACACAGGTTATAGTTTCGTAAACGGACTACCCGGGTTACGGCAAAAGCCGGGAAAAGCAACTACCTACCCTCTTGTCAGGTCATACTTTACCAAACTACCCTTCGGTTGCAAGTTCTGCAAAGCGACTATCCTATTTTGACTCCTGCTGAGAGTACCAAGTTTTTCAACTTCATTCTCAGGTCCAGTCTCGTTTACCAAACTACCTCTTGTTAACACTCAGTGATACCTTATCCTACGTGTGAAACCAATGCCAAATGTTTAATTACTATCAAAATATAATCAGATACACTTATTTTTACAGGTCCAAATTTACTTATATGAAACCATTACTAGTGTACAACATGGTACAGGTCGACACATGTAAAAAGAACCCTGGCGGCCATTCTTTTTATATGGCCGCCAGGGCTCTTTTTACGTGTGTCGACCTGTACACGGGTAAGGCCGTTATTTCTTATAAGGTGCTTTGGGGTAAATTCGAAAATGGGGATAAGTCGAAAATCACACATTTCTACTAAACTAGGAACAATTTCTACCCTGGGATCACTTGTCAAGACGCCATATTTATCTGCCTCCCCGCTTCAGTTCACTTCACGTCGCTAGTCGTGAGAACACGTGTGCTGCGGTCGATTAAATATATAAAGGGCGATTTTGTGCCTTATGAGGACTTTCGAAATTACCCCATATCACATAACTCGGGAATCTGGTAAGTTAAATCATTGTTCGTTGGTTTTTACGTTAGATTATCATTTTTGTCGTAATAATGAGTGCAGCATAACGGTCTATCTGTAGTTTTAAAAAAGCATTCAAACTTACCCCACGGGGGAAATTTGAATGAATGTACTTTCGAAATAACCCCAAACTAGGTTTAGGTAGTCCATTATCAGAGGTTGGCAACCCAGGAACTGTAACGTTCGGTTATTGTGGTTTTATCATTCCTGTCCTTTTCAGTTTTTTGCGATTTCCCTGTTGGCGCCCGTAAGGAGACGCTCCACGGTCCGATATCGGCAGAACTGCATGCCGGCTGACGCGTGAATCTGCCCGTGTGGATACGTGTCGGAAGCACGGCTTCCAACCAAATCAAGGTCACTCCATACTAGATTTTTCTGCAGTCCTGCCGATATCGAACCGTGGAGCGTCTCCTAGTTATTAGTAAATGTTGTTCATAATTTACCTTCACAAAAAATCTCTAAGGTATGGCCAGACATAACAAAATCACCGTGTAGGTATACAATAAGTACCAACTTTCATCAGATGCACATACAAGATAACCTTATTGTTAATAAGTATTAAATTCTTTTTTTGTCATCTCATGTTGGGTCGGTTGTTTAATTTTCAAGACGGCCTCACGTTAATCTTATCTTTTCTTTATAAATGAGTTATGGAATTCTCTAAATGCGGTTTTGTAGATTATTTTCATTAAACATTAAATATACGCGTTATTTAACAAAAAAATGTTTACAATCACTGATCTTTACTGATCCCAGCGCGGGGGAAATTCGAAAATAAATTGTGGGTTTTTTAAAAATACATGTTGCAACCTTGAATCAGTAGGAATTTTTAAGGGGGTAACTTAGAACAAAAAAGAAATATGAATCTTAAACTCATATAGCGTAAAAACTATTTTTGCAGACCTTCGAAATTACCCCACTTGCTTTCGAAATTACCCCCACCCTAAAAACTGGTATTCAAATTATTTTTTATTTTTGTTTACATTTATTTCCAAAACAAAGCAACGTATTAAAACGCTGTTTTCACAAACCGTTGATGAATATATCCAATTTCTCAAAGATCTCATTGCTTGGAAGGAATACTTCTTAGGTTCTGTTTTACGAGCCCAGACCCTAACATACTCTACACTCGCCTAAAAATATGTCGAATATACCCCAAAGCACCTTACCTGATTAAGCAGTTTAAAATGTCCACTTTTTAATCACTTCCAGTGTGTTGCGCTAATTAGGCATATAAATTTATGGGTAATTGACGTAACACACTGGAATTGACAACATTTCATATTTTCATGTAGGCCATTTTATGATTTATTTCGATAGAAAATGTTTTTTAAGCGACACGTGTTTTTTTATTTCTCCCTTAATTGTAATTTTCATTCAAAACTATCAAATTGAAAAGTAGCGAATTCCAGAAGGTTGTAAGTAAATTATGACGTCAATACTACGACTCTGTATGGCAGTTTGGACACCTTTCATATGGCAGCCATAATACTGACGTCACACACGGTGAAAACCACTTTTATACGTTTTCGCGATTTTCTTAAAAGCGAGCAGGAAAAAAACACAGAAAACTACTTTATTACGTTCAGATAACATAATTACCGAAATGCTTTTCGATTTAGGCTTCATTACATATTTTGAAATATTGTCAATTGATTAAAAAGTGGACATTTTTAACAGCTTAATCAGGTACAAGAAATAACGGCCTTACCCACACGCGTTATATTCGTACGTTACGGGTTCTTTAAATGACTAATACATTTTAACAATGCTTAAATGCTTAATAGGCATTATAAGGCATTAGGATTGGTGTATTAATTGGTGTAAAAATCACCAATTCTTTAGGTTAGACATCAAGTTTGTGATTGTAAGTGACTTAGAACTAGAGATATTAATAAAATTAACTATAATTCACAATGGCCGCATCCTATCAAAAACTTAAAGCCGTGGACCTAACAACTGCCTGAAAAAAAATTATGCCTTTGCCCAGTGTGTCCATATTTACAACAATTTGTGCGAGCACTTTGCCCCACTATTAGCTCAAAACTGACTCAAAAAAGAAAACTGTAATTCAGAATGGGTATATAAATCAATCACGGTGACAAATAGTTCAATAAAATCTTGTTTTTTTTTGTGATGGCGCATGATGATCATACCTACACTTAAGGTGGGAATGTAATTTTTTTTCTCGTTTAACCCATAGTGTGGGGTATCGTTGGATAGCTTGTTCATAATATTAATGGGTTTCTTAAAACGATTTTTCAAATGGGTGATTCGTTTTTTTTATACCACGTCGGTGGCAAACAAGCTTACGGCCCACCTGATGTTAAGTGGTTACCGTGGCCTATGGACGCTTGCAACTACAGGGGGGTTACATGCGCGTTGCAGACCCTTTAAAAATTTATACACTTTTTTTTTCTTGTTTTTGGCACAAACAGTCATTGCAAAGAATTACATTTTATGCATAGCGAGTTATTAGGCTTTAAAGCCCAAATCTTTAATGTGTCGGAAAAAAACGGGCAGACGCACATGGCGAAACTATAAGGGTTCCTTGTTGACTACGGCACCCTAATAAGGGGAATAAATATATGACGTCCATTTATACATTGAAATTAAACAGGATTAAGTATATTTATATTCACAAAATTTCACTTATTTCTCCATATAAGTATTTCTCGATCGCAACGAGTCACAAAAGTTAAAATTGTTGACTTTCTATTTTGTTTACTTACCTACACAATCAGCCAAGTATGAAATTTGCGGGAATACTAAGAATTCCCGCTAACTCTGCACTTGGATGATAGTGCCTACAAAGTGCCTTAGATGACCTCACCTCAAGTTGCTTCCAAGAAACAAACTGAAATGACAGCAATTTCAATTGACGCATTCTTTATGCATTTTTGTACCGTTTTTCAAAAACACCGTGCTAGTTTATTTCTGTTTACTACCGTTTTTGATTATTTTTAAAGGTTGCAACTCATGTAGGTACGGTCGAGGAAACTGAAGGTTTGGCACATGTAAACTCTATTGTAATGACGCTAAGGTCCAAAAGTGCTAAACATTCAATTTCCTCGACTGTACCTATAAAATTTATTTTTATTAAAAATCGCTCCTGTTTCTGAAATAACCTCTTACCTGACCTTTAATAATGGAACCCTCTCTAAATGAGACATATATTTATCTATACCTGGATATCTTTAAGCGAGACAATTTTGCCGGTCCCTTGATTTCCCAATTATACAGGTTTCACTGTAATTGTTGAAGTCGGATAAAAACTATGCTAAGTGCCAGAATAGTAATCTAATCCATACTAATATTATTAATGGGAAAGTGTATGTGTGTTTGTTTGTTTGTCCGCCCCATCCTTGCAACTATCTACACTTTAAAAAATCCGTCAATCCGTACCCAGATAGCAATTTAAACTTGGATCGGACTTGCTACAAGTTTGCTGTATCAAAAGTGAAGGTTTGTGACAAGTTTGCCATGGCAAGTGTATACACTTGACACAAGTTTGAATCAAGCTTTCTAGTTTCCCAGGAACAACCTTGCATGGAGTTTGTTTCAACAAACTACACGCAATACTGAAATGACAAAGTTTATGCAATGTTGCCCCAACAAACTTGGTCAATGTTTGTTTATACAATTTATATACAATGCTGACATCACAAACTTGCATGAAGTCTGTTTTCACAACATATACGCAATGTTGCCCCAACAAACTTGCATGAAGTTTGTTTTTACAAAGTATACGCAAAGTTGCCCCAACAAACTTGCAGCTTATTTGTTAATCGGGGATATAATCCCAGTTTTCTCATGGTCCTTTTTTTTTTTTTTTTTTTGAACCTGACTGTTGCTATAATAGGACGGACCCAATATAGCGGTCGAACTGCGTGGTTGGAGGGTGGCCTGGGGAAAATCCAGGGGAAGCCTCCGGCACGACCACGCGGGGAAGTTTGTACACTGGAATACTCTAAGAGTTTGCGCTCCAGTGAGATTGGTTGAACGGTATCAACCGAATCTGGGGTGTGAGTGGTATCGAACTACTGGGAGTTTTATCGCTGGTTCGCTAAAACCTAGCCTAGCTGAGAAGAGTCCAGCAAGAAACTCAGCTAGGCCCGACTTGCGTCGGACTGAATAATCTCATGGTCCTACTATTGTGTCCTCCAGGTAAGACCACGAGGGAGAACCTGAGAAAACGGGGAATTAATTTATTAAGTACAACTATGTCAATTCTAGTTCCTGAGTTATGGCCACATTACAGTGAAACCAGACAAAAGTAACTGTTTTAATATAACTCATGCAAAGAAATGTGACTAATCACTAACTTTCAGTACTAAAATAGACATAGCCATACCCTATGTGCGTTTCGCAGTAAATAATACACTCGAGTACCTGTACATGAATGACAACATTTATTTTCGTAAGTAACTATAAAATTAGGCAGGAGGATTGAGACATAGGACGCTGCTGCCCGATCTCCGGATAGTTCCTTTTATGACACCCACAGGATGATATGTAGTAGAACAATTCTAAGCCAACATCCATGTTTTCAGCATACGCTTATTACTTATTATGGTTTAGTTGTTCTGCTCTGAAACAAATAAATAAAATTATTATGACATTTTCACTAAATTAATCAACCTGGGGTCTATCGTATATTACGATTTTCTAAATTCATCTATCTCCACCTCTTTTGCTCATGCTATATTTGAGTGATAAAAGCCTTCACACACCCCCTGGTACCTCCGTTTTAGTATCCGAGTAGATGGATCATGATCATTGTTTTTTGAGTTGTCACAAACATGTATTGCAAGTTAACAGATTAAAGAGGCTAAATAATCTGATACACATTTACATATTAGCTGTGTGTGTGTGTGTGTATGTGTGTGTGTGTGTAATGCAGCTATAGATTCATATTACCATATACCATTATTAGGTTTATAAACAAAGTATTAGGAGCGTTAACTTTAGAACATGGTTGTGAGTTTTTGTATTTAATTCAATTTAATATGGTTCCGACACTAAATAGTAATAATGACCTTATTTCTCTACCCATTACATCTACATCTTATTCTAGTCTATGAAATGTGAGTAAGATAGGTACAAAAAACTGACAGTGTCTGGACCCTATGAGAATTACCCAGATACCAAAACCGACTTACCCTGGTAGAGTCCATGTATAAAAAAGGATGCATCAAAATATTGAAGTGAACTTGAGGAGTGAATTTTGCACTTTTCATGGGGAACAAGTAACATGTTAAAAGTATCTACTATGAATACTTGGATATCTTAACTATATGTGTATACATATACTTAAGATATCCAAGTATTCATAGTAGATAAGTATTCATACTGTTAATCATTGTATAATGATTAACAGTTGTCAGGATATGGATGGATAACTATACCTACATAGAACATCCATGAGTCAGGAACAAGTAAACACACAAATGTATACCTGTACCAGAACTCGAATTGGTAGCCAACAATAAAATAATGCAATATTTTCTGGTCAAAAAGTAAGTAAAATAAATACCTGCATGCATACCCACATCACTGACAATATATTTACAAGCTTCAGGAAATTAGTAACGTACGGAATTCATACTTTATTGAAAATGATAATGAAACTTTAATAGAAAATATTGAAATAAAACTAACCTCAATTTCACAGCGCGTCCACCAAGACGACGGACACGGACACTCAAGTCTTATTCACTTCTTAATTTCACGTACACAACACAACTTTATTCAATAACTGACGCTCCTTTTTACCCCCTGTAACTACAGAACTTCGTTTTGTCAATTTCTTTATTTTTGTACATAAACCCTGACGCTAGACGATACCTTGCCTTGATTCAGCGGGAAAGTGTTGACAGAACTGACAGTTAACGGTCGGGTCAGTGTTGCCAGCTCCTGAACTAAAATCCTAAAAAAAGACGCTGAAAATTAAAATCTGCAATACTGAGTAAGCACAAATAGCTTCTGGTTTTTGAAGTGATACTTCTTAGTTGGCGATTCGATAATCTATAAGCGCATGCATGGGAATAAAATTGAAATCGCTATTTTAAAGACATCAAGTTTAATCACATTTCGTTACGGTTTTTTTATCACGATTGTATAATAATTGCTGCCTTAAATGGTTGTACTTAATAGGGGTTTTTGCTACATTTGTAGTGTAATAAATACTACTGTTTAAGTAATATATAATAAACTTACGATATTACGTTAAACGTATTGCGTTAAACAGTGCAGGTTAATTACTTACATTCCAAAGAAAAACACAAGTAACGTATAAATATTTTCATAAAAATTGCTGCTTGTGTGAAGAAAAAACTTATTTTTATGTAAAGGAGTATGGATGCAATTATTAAGTGTTTGTTTTATTTTTCTATGCATGTAAATATGGTAGAAAAAAGTTAAAGATTTTTCGGTCATACAATAAAGCATAGAAAAATAAAAACAGCTACGATCCGTTGACAATCCGGAATAAATTTGAATTATCCATAATCTGATCGGAGATCTGCACTGGCAACAATGGAAGTGAAGGCGGCAAGAGCGCTTGTGTCATGTCATGACGAGATGCGCTAGCAAAAACAAGTTTGCAGCAACATAAAAACAAATTTGAAAGGTTATCTTTGAAAATTTAAATAACTTACAAGTTTGCAGCAACATTACCACAACCTTGAAAGTTTATCCTTAACTTTACAAGTTGCAGCAAGATTGTCACAAACTTGCCTTGTTATATTTGACGTAGCAATGTATAATCAAAGAGAAATCAAGTTTGCTGCAAGCTGATCCGCTAGATTCGCTAGCAAAAACAAGTTTGCAGCAACTTAAAAACAAATTTGAAAGATCATCTTTGAAAATTTAAATAACTTACAAGTTTGCAGCAACATTACCACAAACTTGAAACTTTATCCTTAAATTTACAAGTTGCAGCAAGATTGTTACAAACTTGCCTTGTTATATTTGACGTAGCAATTTATAATTAAAGGAAAATCAGGTTTGCTGCAAGCTGATCCGCTAGATCCTCTAGCAAAAACAAGTTTGCAGCAACTTAAAAACAAATGTGAAAGATCATCTTTGAAAATCTAAATAACTTACAAGTTTGCAGCAACATTACCACAAACTTGATACTTTATATTTAAATTTACAAGTTGCAGCAAGATTGTCACAAACTTGCCATGTTATATTTGACGTAGCAATTTATAATCAAAGAGAAATCAAGTTTGCTGCAAGCTGATCCGCTATCTGGGGTCGCTCCGTTTTGCCGTGAAAGACGGACAAACAAACAAACAAACACACACATATACTTTCCCACGCCCCACTTTGATATAGGATAGTTTTTATCCCCGAAATCATCCCCGAAGGGGGTGTGAAATGGGGGGTAAAAGTTTCTATGGAGCTGCGATATATGTATGGAGCTGCGATATAAACGAGTCCCACGCGGACGGAGTCGCGGGCAGAAGCTAGTATTATAATAAACCTGGCCATAAAAATATGGAAAATGCTCAGTTAGGTTGTATGTGAGTGCAGGCCCCGGGCTGGAGACGCAGGTGGGCCCGCTGACGACGGCGCAGTACCTGATCGTGCACGGCAGCATCGTCGCCGCGCTCGTGCTGCTCGTCATCGTGCGCGTGCTGCCCTTCACGCAGCTCTGCGTGGCATCGTCCAGGAAACTGCATAACAACATGTTCTCGGTGATGCTGAAGGGCATCATGCGGTTCTTCGACACTAGCTCGTCAGGTAACAATACACTACTTTGATTTGATTGATTTTCAGTAGTCAGCACTTCAAGGTCAATCAGAGATGAAAAACCTGACAAATGCGTCGGACTCGCCGAACGAGCGTTCCGGACTTAATTACAAATGTATAGTCTTCAGATTTTTCCCTGTAGGTACTTGTATAAGACGATATTACTAGCCAAATTTCATAGGTGATTAGGTCAACGGTAAGTACCCTAATAACGTTAGATTCCTTTGAGAGTGTCGAAATATAAGTTTTTTGCGCCTTAAACGGCCATAAATATATTTCTTTCTACGTTAACTTTTAAGTTTGATTTTTCCACAACTTCATGGGACTAGGCCTGAGTATATCGTTTGAATTTCAACTCGATACCACCAGGCGTTCCTGAGATAAAAGGTCTTGACAGACAGACGGACAACAATGTGATCGTATATGGGTTCCGTTCTTTACTTTGAGGTATAACCCTAAAAAAGATTAGGAAAATGTATTGGGGTATTGCGAAACTGTAAACTAATTTCTTGCTGATAAGTCTTTTTTCACAACAGTCATGCAATCAATAGTTATTTGTTATGCAAGGCTGCAAAGTTGTTGTTTGGCGCAAGTGCTTAGTATTGAAAGCCGAGCTAGCGAAGGATTGTAAAATTGAACCATGAGCGAAGCGAATGGTTCAAAAGTACAATCCTGAGCATAGCGAGGCTTTCAAGGCACGAGACGCCAAACAATTTTGCTGCCGAGCGAAACACACAATTTTTCACCTCACCACCGCGAGGAAAATTGTAGGTAAGTAAATGAAATGGAAGTAATTTGGACCTTATACTCATTTTCAATAAAGGTTTGTTTACATCTCATCAAGATCTAGCATTATATAATTATGAAATGGAACAGAAATATTTTTGCATCTTTAAATAACCTCACGCTTTTACCTACACAAAAAAGTCAAAGTATTGTTGGGTAATCACGGTTTACTAAGACTCAAATACGCTTATTTCACTTTTTCCGCTAACTTAGCAGGCATCAAAATTCATATATATAATATATCTATATATATCTTCAGCACTAAAATCTATAAATAACCACCATTATTTTGATTTTACTGTCTGTGGCTTTAGAATAAAACAAAATTGAATGTTTATGAGTTTTTTCTTAAATTAACTTTTCACAAGGTGCGTTCCAAATTTGGAAAAAGCGAAATTTTTAGAAAAATAAAACGACATTTTAAAATTATTTATTCGTATTTTATCCTTATAAGTCAGTCTAAATGTTAATATTTCGTATGTACCTACTTAATTAAGAGAGAATAAGTATTATTAATTTAATTTTATCAAAATAATAACAATTTATTATTGGCATAACACCATCAGTTTCTGAACGCACCTCTCATTCTGTATAGAAAAAAGTTGGGTCTCGCGATCGACCGTCACGTTCCAAATTCAAAAACTCTTTCCACGCTAGCGGATAAAATGGACTTTTGGGCGCAGATTTTGGGCGATAAAGCATGCCTTTTCGAGCCGGTGAGGTGAAAATATGTTTAAATATGAGTAGGAGGAAAGAAGCTACATCTCATTTTGACGTTCGAGTGATCAATGAACTGCTCCCTTTAGTTCCTGGGACTTGTTACAGGACGCATCCTGAACCGTTTCACGAAGGACATCGGCGCCGTCGATGAGATCTTGCCGCGCACGCTGCTAGACGTGTTCCAGATCTACAGCACGCTGGCCGTCATTTTGATCCTAAACGCCATTGCCCTCTACTGGACCCTCCTGCCCTCCGCAGTTCTCATAATCATTTTCGCGTTCCTGGTTAAAATCTACCTAAGCGCCGCTCAAGGGATCAAGCGTCTTGAAGGAACCAGTAAGTACCATACCAAATACAAGGACACTCTTGATTTGAAGGAACTTAAGTCTCTCCGCTACGTAGATATTAAAAACAAACGTATTGACCATTGAAATGCATTGTATTAGAAATGTTCAGTGTGCATTTCAAAGGAACGGAGAATAGAGGTCAGTTATGCACGAGAGCTATTTATGCCATCGCCCACTCACTTATTAATGATCACTAGCACACAATGGGCACTCATATCGATATCGCTTTTAACGTATTGCAAACATTCAGGCCACTGTAGTGCAAATTAAAACTACAGATATCGATGTCTCGCTATTGTTCAACTGTGTCTGAGGGGTCGAGCTTTGGCACGGGGTAGACAAACTACCCTGAAAATGAGAGCTGGAACGATTTGTCACCCTCATAGATGCCCGGACTGTAAATCTCATCGAAATCGTTACCTCGTCGTTTTCAACGTTTTTTTTAGTGTAGGTATAGGATGTAGAATATGTAGCTCTACATATAAGGTAGGGCAAAATTAGGATTAACAACAGTCTGTCTTATCTTTTATAGCGATCTCTTCCAGAGAACCATCAGCATCACGTATTCCTTTACAATAAACATATACATAATATAAAAATCAAGTTCGAAGTTTTTTCTTCTGAGAAGGATTTTAGTATATTTTGCTGATCCTTTGGTATCTAATGTGAAAATCCTCCAGAGATGTCCGAGGTTGTGTTTTATACATTTGACACCATAGCTCACTAATGTATACCCATGCTAAGGGTCACTGAGATAAAGTCACTATATTAAGTTAACTGCTTAATCCTTATTATGGTTAGAGCTCCCGTTGCACGAAACCCTACCTCACAAGGTGGCAGAACAGAAATGCAATATAGTGATAGATACTACATAGGAACACTGGATTTTAGTTGGTTGCCATAGCATATCCTGGAAGAACTATTATTTTTTATCGTCGTCGTATCGCTTTTTTGATCGAAAATTACATCATAAGGTGGCAGATCGAAACGTTTACTCATCGAAAGAGACACATTTGGAGATAACAACCCGCATTGGTTGCCAGCCCAAACCCTGGCAGGTTTCAAGATCAGCCACGTTTTATGACCCCAAAAATGGGGTCAATTACCTCATCAGGTGGCAAGATGAAAGTGATGCAGATCGATTGCCCTAAACGTGCCGTTCACAAATCTACAGGGTTGCCTGCCGGGTTCCTTGCAGCTTGGCAGTTTTTCTGGTCAGCCACCCCGAACATTATATGTGAAAATCTTGGAATAACGATAAATTAATGTATTTATGCTAAGATTCAGGGTATAATTTAATAAAAATCAGGATATTAAATTAAAGTCAACGTACTTGCGTCTTATGGTGTTAAAATAATAGGGTAAATGTACCAGTTTTGGTCATTTCTCATTAAAATATCTTGAAATATTGAAAGAAGTGATGTTGCCTTTTACATTCAACGTGATATAGCAATTCTCATCAGGTGACAAGATGAAACTGATGCAGATCGATTGCCCTAGACGTGCCGTTTACGAATATACAGGGTTGCCTGCCTTCAGCTTGGCAGTTTTTCTGGTCAGGCACCTCGAACAATATATGTGAAAATCTTGGAATAAAGAGAAATTAGTGTATTTATGCTATGATTCAGGGTATATTTTAATAAAAATCAGGATATTAAATTAAAGTCAATGTACTTGCGTCTTATGGTGTTCAAATAATAGGGTAAATGTACCAGTTTTGGTCATTACTCATTAATGTATCTTAAAATATTGAAAGAAGTGATGTTGCCTTTTACGTTCAACGTGATATAGCATTTCTCATCAGGTGGCAAGATGAAACTGATGCAGATTGATTGTCCTAGACGTGCCGTTCACGAATATACAGGGTTGCCTGCCTTCAGCTTGGCAGTTTTTCTGGTCATCCACCTCGAACAATATATGTGAAAATCTTGGAATAACGAGAAAGTCGTGTATTTATGCTATGATTCAGGGTATACATACATACATACATACATTTACGCCTTTATTCCCAAAAGGGGTAGGCAGAGCACATGAAACGTATGTTCCAGCGCCACTTTTAGCATAAATGTGGGTATAATAGATCGACAAAATGTGATATTGCAGTGATAGGTTGCTAGCCCATCGCCCACAACACACTTCAACCCTGGTCCCTCAGTCGACTTTTACGACACCCACGGGAAGAAAGGGGGTGGTGAAATTCTAGCCCGACACCACACGGAGAATTAAATTACCCTATTTTTTAAACACCATTAGACGCAAGGACGTTGACTTTAATTTAATATCCTGATTTTTATTGAATTATACCCTGAATCATAGCATAAATACACGAATTTCCCGTTATTCCAAGATTTTCACATATAATGTTCGAGGTGGCTGACCAGAAAAACTGCCAAGCTGAAGGCAAGCAACCCTGTATATTCGTGAACGGCACGTCTAGGGCAATCGATCTGCATCACTTTCATCTTGCCACCTGATGAGGTAATTGACCCCATTTTTGGGGCTCATAAAACGTGGCTGATCTTGAAACCTGCCAGGGTTTGGGCTGGCAACCAATGCGGGTTGTTATCTCCAAATGTGTCTCTTTCGATGAGTAAACGTTTCCATCTGTCACCTTATGATGTAATTTTCGATCAAAAAAGAGATACGACGACGATAAAAAATTATAGTTCTTCCAGGATATGCTATGGCAACCAACTAAAATCCAGTGTTCCTAAGTAATATCTATCACTATAATGCATTTCTGTTCTGCCACCTTGTGAGGTAGGGTTTCGTGCAACGGGAGCTCTAACCATTACTTTAAAATAGGCACAAGCGAACTAGCTGTACAGCGACCCATAAGTTCAGCTTGTTTTATTTTTATTACGTGTGTCTACAGTGCTGCTCCAACTCTAATAGTGTTAGATAGGTATAAATTAAAATCTTTATCGCAAATTATATATTTACTAATTATTTACAGCAAAGAGTCCCATATTCGGACTAGTGACGTCTTCTCTTAACGGTATATCGACTATAAGATCGTGTGGAGCCCAAAATAAACTAATTGAAGACTTCGATCACCAACAGGTATTGTGACTTTTTTATCTTGATTGCTTCATCATTCCATTTTTCCTAATTTGTGTGTCGTCATCTGTAATTTTTGGTTGTAAGGTAAGGAAATATTTAAAAATAACCTAACTTGGTTAAGCAATCCGGCGGTTACATGTTGCTTAACCCTTCAAGTGGCAGCCGCCATATTGCTATAATCCCTTAGGTGGCAGTCGCCGGGGAGCCGGCGATGTCAAAAAACCGTCTAGTGGCAAGCGCCGGCAAGCCGGCGATAGCATAGTTTCGTATTTATTCCGCAAAATGAGCTGCTAAATTTACACCTGTCTTGTTCTTTCTTGCAAGACGCGTTCGTGAATAGATAAGGATGGCGTATAATAACGGTCGCGACAACGCTTTCATAGACATTTCATTAGAAATTCCTCAGAGAAATTTTTGACCGCGCGTGTGTCAGTTTTTGAAAACCTCGTAGTGTAAAAATATTCTAAGGCGAGAGACAATAAAACTATATAAACGTGTAAATAAATATATATAATTGTGAATAAACTTGTAGTTCCTACAGTTAACTGTTTTATTCCATAGTTATAGTTAATTTATACAAGAAATTGGAAAAATTTGGATATCCAAAAATTTATCAAAGCTAGCCAAATTCACATACATGGAACGGCTCCGTTATTATATAAAGGTTATAGGCTATTTTATGCTGAATCCAAAGATATAAGCTTATAATAAACCACTCATAATGTTTTTTGAATAATGGTAATTTTTCTAACGTGCACCGATTTCGCGATGACCACCCATATGGCCCCTGCCACTTGACGGTAGTTCGCCAAAAATGGCCGCGCCACTTGACAGATAATGACAACCGCCGGCTAGCCGGCGACTGCCACTTGAAGGGAACATGTTTTATTTTTAACCGACTTCAAAAAAGGAGAAGGTTCTCAATTCGGCTGTATTTTTTATTTTTTTTTATTAACAATGTTTGTTACCTCTGAACTCCGTTCCGAACAGCCGTTTCAAAAAATTTTTTTTTTGTTCGTATGTATATACTTCCAGGTGTGTCCCATTTTTTTCAAAATTCAGTTAGATGATGGGGTCCATGAGGAATTGAGGGGAGTCCTCAATTTTATTAGGCACGAGTGTAGTGATTTTGGTATTTTCTGTTATAACTTGTGTAGGTATTTACATCCGGAATCATAAATTTGGTGGCGAGGAATTGATGATGAAGACCACAGATGACTTATCGATCTCCTCAATTATGTACTTAAAAGTGCAAAAGTACGCCACAGGTTCTGATAAGATTCCGTTGAAATAGGAACTAATGAAGTGCCATTGATCTTGGGGAATCTATGGAAGTGCTCAAAATATTATCGGCCCACATACAGCGATTCGGTTTTTTCTATAGTAATCAACGCATTTGCCATCGGAAATCGGTTCATGTGGTAAATTGTAAAAAAAATAGGAAACGTTCTCGTGGCTTGGCGGAGTACTAAATTGAAGTCAGTTAAAACTTTGTTTTTAAAGTAAATTATACCTAGTAACAGTGGCTTGTTGAATTTTATTAATAAGGGGGTAGATCTTTCAGTTTTACGTAACTTGTAACACTCACAGTAGTAAGTGGGCACAGACAGTATTACGAAAAATGTATTAGAAGAAAAGAAATGAAAAAAAATGAATATGATAAATGTTTATTGTATAAGGGCAACATTACAATATAAATCACAACCCTGTGCCCTGATCTAGGAATTAACCCTGTGTTACAGGACCGAGTTTCGACGTTCCAAATACTTAACCTCCTTAAATGTATAAAAACATCAATATAGATTGCCAGTACCAACATAGCAGTACATAGCTATTAAAAAACCCAATCAGCGGGGAGTTTTCATTGCTGCGGGTTGGGAGTTCTGGGAGTCTATCTGACTCAAATGATTGTACGTATTGAAATAAATTTGGTAGGTACTTATTCTGCGCACTATTAGATAGACTTTTACGGAAAAAATATTTATATATGGGCTAGTTCCATTGACTTAGTAGTAGGTATATACAAGGTGTTTTTGGCAATGTCCGTTAATTGCAAGGGGGCATAGGTTAGATCAAATAAAATTAATTTCTCCAAGACAGTAGTATCTTAACTCTTACTGTTATCAAGATATTGAATATTTTTATTTAATCAGATTTGCAGATTTAACCAGTGTAAAGGCTCTTAACTGTGGTGTCATCACAGTTTTTTAAATGTTGTAAGGTTCCTATACGCTACAAGAACCAAGTGAGTTCGTTCGATATTAGGCAAAAACTGCGTCGGAGGTACATTTTTTTTACTTAATTTGTCTTCTTGGACCTTCTGGTCTTGAACCCTTGCACAATAAGGCAATAACTGTTAATGCTACATTATTATTTTTTTACAATTTTTTTTCTTTTTTACGAAATTATTATGCTAATTGGTTTCTGCGAATGTATTCTGCAATATGCCGAAGTTAACAGAAATTCCCGGGAACACCGTGTATATCAATTACTAAGTTGTAGTAAATACATACCAATGTGAGTATACCCACAGAGATCTGCTATAAAATGGGTTATTGATTAATTATTACGCAGATTAAAATTATAATAGTTACTTTAAGGCCTAACTGGAAATAGAAACAGAAATTATCATATAAAAGTAAGTACCAAAGTCTAACTGTATGTACATATACATTACATTTGTGTGCCCTAACAGGGTGTCATGGAAGCCTTTTGTATAATAATGTAAACATCTCATGTACATGACTTTACAAATAAACATTCTATTCTATTCTATTCTATTTGAATACATTCCTCGGCACGGCACATAATATGAATTTGAGTTCAATGCAATAGGTTTAGTCAAGCAGACCCCAGGCCAATGCAGGGACTAATGACCGGCACTAAGCTCCCGTAACTACCGGATCTCTGTACGAATACCCTCAAAAGTACCCACTACTATAGGTACTATATACTATATTTCAGTACTTGTACTTAATATTGTATTACGAGGTTGAAAAATGTTACCGATGTTGCAGTTCTGGTGGAAACTAGCCTTATCTTATCATGGCATAGGCGTCGCAGGTTATTGTTCCACGAGTACCTACAAGTGCATTCGGCACCGACCTACGCATGGAGTTAAATAAAATCACAAAAATAAACACAATTTCAATGTTACCTATTTATTTCTAACTGTTGACAGTTACAAGCCGTATGGGGTTGAAAGGAAAGATTCCTATATATCTATTGGTAAGTATGTATCAAGTTTTCGTTCTCTCATTTTGTGATTTGTTAACATGCTGCCATGCGAAGGTTTGTGCTACTCGTAAGTACCGCAATGCCTCCCAACTATATTCTAAATCACCCAACTATTTATGATATTAGGTACTCCTTTAGCTGTGTGCCTTATTAAAGATGTGCTCTGAGATAGGCAATAAAATTAGAATTACACAACTTAAAAGCGTGTAAAATAACTAAAACCAAATTCACAAATTAGTATGGAAAGAAATGAATGCAAACCTTCCTTTTGGACCATAGTTGAAAAGTTTTACGGTAGCGTTATGCACGGTTATGATTCGGCAAAATTAGATTGAACAAGTGTAGTTAAAAGACCTATAAAACCCTATTTTTTAGGGTTACGTACCCAAAGGGTAAAAACGGGACCCTATTACTAAGGCTCCGCTGTCCGTCCGTCCGTCCATCCGTCCGTCTGTCACCAGGCTGTATCTCATGAACCGCGATAGTAAAAGACAGTTGAAATTTTCACAGATGATGTATTTCTGTTGCCGCTATAACAATAAATACTCAAAAACAGAATACTATAAATGTTTAAGGGGGCTCCCATACAACAAACGAGATTTTTTTGCCGTTTTTATAGATAATGGTACGGAACCCTTCGTGCGCGAGTCCGACTCGTACTTGGCCGGCTTTTTTTACTAATTAAGCCTATGATATTTCTATGACTAAGAGGAATCTAACCACACTTCATATGTTAAAATTCATCAAGCCATTTTTACTAGAATTATTCTGGTCCGCATACACACACACAATACATAAGCTCTAAGAACATAAAGTAATTCTGAGGCAGTCTGGCAATAATAGCCACTGGCCTGCGGTTTCTGTGCCTGCATATCAAATCCAAGCCATACCCTTGTATATTAGTAGGTATATAGGGTGTGGAGTCTTCTCTTCAGGTTCTTATACAGTTTATCCGCTAAGGTTTCCGTGTTACAAATTATCTCATAATAGTTACGTATTTGTTGTAAGAATGGGTGCAAAATCGTACTTTAACCGCGAGTGTTGAGTAGAATCCTGAGCGTAGCGAGTGTTGCAACAAAAGAGACGTAAAATAGCTGCACCACACTAATCATAACACTAATCTTTTCGCCTCACTAAGCGAGGAAAATACTTCATAAGAGAAACAAGTGAAATATGTAAAATCGGCCTTTTTTTTATATTGCACTTTATATTTTTATTGAATACAATTCAATATAATAGTTATTTATGCTACAAGTGTTGAAAGTAAGTGATTTCCGTCGAGGGTCATTTTTATACATGAGCGAGTGACGCGAGCGAGCTAGGTTAATGATCAATCCAAATCGGTTTATTTAGATATGATATTGTCAGTTTGGGGTCATATAAAAAACAAATGTCCTTTCAAGTTTTGTTGCACAATAAGCTTAAATATATTTAAGTTGCACTTTTCATATGTATGTAAATAAGTATGTAAGTTGTGCTTCAACATTGGCAACTAACCATTTGTCCGTTTGCGTATGTACTGAAATTGGGCTAATTTAAAGAAGTGCAGTGACATCGCAATGTTATTGCACCACTTTTTAGGTGATTGTCCAAAAAAAGTACAGCCAGCAATAAGAACAAGAATAAAAAAAACCCTCAGAAACTTATGATTTTTACACCCATAGGTATTAATCCAAAACTATCATTTTCAGGACTTGCATACTGCCGCATGGAACGGTTTCTTAGGAGGAGGTGTAACTTTCGGCTTTTATTTGGATACCATTTGTTCTATTTATCTGGCGGTTATTATATATGTCTTTATATACGTCGACTTTGGTAAGTATACTGACTCCAAAAGTCTTTATTGTGCTACTGCACGAGTAGCATGCTCGCGTTCAACATAAAGCATGTGTCCCTCTCGTGCTTGCATTCTCGTTAGTCAAGGGCACAACGCGATGTCTTAAACGCGATCATGCCAACTAGACTTGTAGGTCAATTCATAAAATGGGACCGAATTGCAGTGATCGACACGTCATGTTTTCAGGCAGCACGATCGCAATCGGCAGCGTTGGCCTGGCGGTGACGCAGAGCCTGATGTTGACGATGATGTTGCAGCACGGCGCGCGCATGCTGGTAGAGTTCCTCGCGCAGCTCACCAGCGTGGAGCGCGTGCTCGAGTACAGCCGCATCGAGACCGAGGCGAACCTCTTCGAAGGACGTCAGTCAAGTGGCGATACCATACCTATTTAGCATACTATATAGATACATACAAGATAGTAGCTCAGATCTGCTAGCCTAGCCGTATGGCCACCCTAACCCAAGCCTCCATACCGAGTACAATAACTCTATAGATAAAACTGTTTTACCAGCAGAGCTATTTAAACAGACCCGTGAGATTTAAGATGGAGGCAATCTCTGAAACATTCGTTCAACTCGAGATTTGAACGAATGTTTCAGAGAACTCGATTTTTTATCGAGTTTTTTTATATAGGTTCGTATTTATTCTCTGTCATTTACCGATCACAAATGTATTTGTGTATGAAAAGCGATTAAGGCGACCTACCACATTCGTATCTCAGTGGTTGAGGATTAGCAAGAGGTAGTCCTAAAAGTATTTTATCTATTTGGTTTTACAGGAATCCCAACTCCAAATTTGTGGCCAGCACAGGGCAGGATTGTTTTCCAAAACATGTACTTGCGGTACGCGCCCGACGAAGCCCCCGTCCTAAAGAACTTGAATATCACCGTCGAAAGTGGCTGGAAGGTAACCTTTAAAATATTATTTAATCAGTAAGTACCTATAACTTTCAGTTTAAAAGTTAAATATTCCTAAGGCCATTATCGCCTAGTTACAGGAAAAACATCTTCTATTTCAATAGGTACTTATTGTGTTTAAATAGCACTTCTTTTGTTTGTGATTTATGATAACAGGTCGGCGTGGTGGGAAGAACTGGCGCCGGAAAATCGTCCCTAATTTCTGCATTATTTAGATTTGCATTTTTGGACGGCTCCGTCACGATCGACGGACTCGATACATCAATGATAGCCAGACAAGTGAGTTTTGTTCATTCTGCTGCCCATTTGTGAGACCGTTAGCATCGGTCGGTAATAGATTGATCAACTTTTTCCTATTGTACCTGCCTAATACTCGTACATAAAATCATCTTGAGTCAAATTAATCCATATTAATATAATAAATGCGAAAGTGTATGTATTTGTTTGTTTGTCCGTCTTTCACGGCAAAACGGAGTGACAAATTGACGTGATTTTTTAAGTGGAGATAGTTAAAGGGATGGAGAGTGACATAGGATAGTTTTTATCCCCGAAATCATCACCTAAAGGGGTGAAATGGGGGGGGGTAAAAGTTTGTAAGGAGCTGCGATATAAACGAGTTCCACGAGGACGGAGTCGCGGGTAGAAGCAGGTAGTCATTATCCATCATCATATCTGCCGAAAGACGTCCACTGCTGGACATAGGCCTCCCCCATAGAGTGCCAAAGTGACCGGTCCTGCGCCACCCGCATCCAGTGGACTCCCGCAACCTTTACCAGGAACTTTAGAAACTACGAGTAGTATATAATAAAAATATATACGTCTGTGTAAATATCGATACAATTATCGAAATTAGTTATCGAATCAAACCTCGCCCTATAGGTTTAGCCGATCACATTGGCATTTACGTATTCTTAACCCGTGTTTCCACTAAGTTTTTCCATGTGTGATATGTTTGTGTGCATCAAAATGAGAATGTGTTATCCTTTTTCATAATGTGTGCGTGTGTAAATAAACTGATCGTTTTTGCATTAGTGAGTAATCTTTTGCATGTGTTATTTCTTCACCCCCCCGCAAAATTCGGCTGAATATTTTTAAATTCAAATACGAATACGAAATATAAGATATATACGAATATAAGGCTACTCCAGTTATGTATGCTTTAAGAAATAATACGAAACAAAAATATTTAATTAAATAAGTAATTTGTTTCGTTATAAAAAGGAATAAGTACAATAAAAAGTTTACCATACAAAAACTTAATGAATACGGCACATTAACAAAAATTCCTCTCTTCAGGATCTCCGAACCAAAATTTCAATCATACCTCAAGAGCCTGTGCTGTTTTCCGCAACTATTCGATATAACCTGGACCCGTTCGCTGTTTACAGCGACGCCGACCTCTGGAGAGCACTTGAACAGGTATTCCGAGGGGACCGGACCAGAACAAATATTTTTTCTTTTCAGCCTTAAGAATTGATAGTGTGACGAACCCGCATTTTATCGTTTGCAGGTGGACATGAAATCTTCAATACCCTCTTTGGATTTCCTTGTAACAGAGGGTGGAGCCAACTTTTCTGTGGGGCAGCGGCAATTGATGTGCCTGGCGCGCGCTATACTCCGGTCTAATCAAATTTTGATTATGGATGAAGCAACTGCCAACGTAGACCCTCAGTAAGTAGAAGTCTAATTTGCCATGCATTAAATGGGGTTATTTCCTTTTACTACTCGAATAAAGTGTTATTCGTTTATAAAATTGCGTAGTACTGCTACTGCTGAGTATTGACGTCAGCAAGTGCTTGCAGGAAAATTCTTTAAAAGTAAGTAGGTAAGTTGTAGGTATACATAAACAAAGCGTCTTAAACTTTACTGCACATCATCGATAAGGAGCTCTTTCGATCCTATTAAGACCAAAAAATCCCAACGATTTTTTCCTAGTTTTTTACCTTTTCCCATACATTTTGTATGGCGGGGCGTCTATACAATAGGGAAGTTCAATAATGAATAGAAATTTTAGGACACTTTTTTGTCCTATTGGGATGGAATGATATGTCGAATCTTAGTATAAATTACATGAATGTTGCAGAAAATGTAGTACTTACTTACAAATAATAGTTGTTTTTTTTTAAGAAATGCTTAAATAAAGATTTCCATAATTTCACTGTTAAAGCGAACACGTAGGGCTTAAATTTTGGTAACAGTCCAAGGTCTAAGAGGCACGCGCTGTTTAAGGAGATAAAATGATTACCAGACATTAAACTACGAATGTCGGGCACTGTTTAGGTAGGTTTTAGTAAGGTAGGACAGCGAATTGCGTTCCGAAACTAGAAAAAATCGGAGAGTCATTTGGCCGAATACTAAACCAAAATTGGAATGCTGATGATTTAATGGAAAATAGGGTGACAGTATTATACTCTGAAATATCAAAAATCTTAGAAAAGAAGCTATCAGACCTCCGTAGTTGTATGATACATAGTATCAAAATTTTATTTTCAGGACTGACAGCTTTATACAGAAAACGATACGAAGCGAGTTCGCGTCATGTACGGTGCTGACGATCGCTCACCGGCTGAACACCATCATGGACTCGGACCGCGTGCTGGTGATGGACAGCGGGGAGGTGGCCGAGTTCGACTACCCGTACCATCTGCTGGCCGACCCCAGCAGCAAGCTTTCCTCCATGGTGCGCGAGACCGGAGACTCCAACATGGCCAAATTGTTCCAAATAGCCAAAGATGCTTATTTCCAGAGTAATCTGAAAGAAAACGCTAAATGAGTAGTGGCATAGTTTTATTTAAATAAATATAGGTATAAATATGGTCATTATTACCAGCTGTGGTACGTACTAACAGTAGACGATGGTAACAAGTATTTTCTTAATACACTAAGTCAATTTAGCTAGGAACCTAACAATAAAGAAATTATTTCACAGTTAATAAAATAATGTTTACAAACATTCGTCGTAGTTTTCTTAACCCACCCATAAAACCTGTATACCTACGAGTACATGCACCACAAGGTTTAAAAATACAGCACCTATTTCAATATAAGATAGTCATGATTGTTGTGTCAGTAAAAGCCAAATCAAGTACCTAAATAAGCAGTATTACCACTCTTGCACTGCTAAAATAATTTCGGTCACAATGCGCTTTTAAATAGGCTATAGAGTAGGCAATAAATGGACGATTGGCCTCGAAGGAGACGAGTTCTTCTATTCTATTGCACTTTTGGCCGTTACATTACATAGTGCTTTTCACGTCTACTGCGAGGAAATTGCAAATAATTATAAATTATAAGTCAAAATTAAGTACCTAATTAAAGATCATAATATCAAACACTTTAGCGCGTGCCCGGGGGCCCTGAGATTGAGCGAATCGCTATTCAAACTGTCCAACAATAACATTGTTGGACCGTTTGAACTCATAGTTGGCCTGTTCATATGATGTCCATCTAACCCCAGCTTTGAAGCCTGAATACTGACTATCTTTTGCTACATTTCCGAGCAGTGGCGTGAAAATGGTATTTGTCACTGTATTGTGGTTCAGACCTCATATTAATATGTGAATATATTATGTACCTACCTGGTACATGTATTCTGTGAGACATGACCACCTATAGATGTAATACAGAATAAGCATTCGTAAACGTGGTTTCTTTTGATGCTTGAAGTGACGGTAATTGAGGTCTGCCGTGCGATTGATATTATTTATATAAAAAATACCAGAATATTTGAAATTACCTGACTCAATTTTAAAAACAGTCCCTTGCAGTTATTATTATTAAACAATAGATCACGCGCAAGTATTACGCCGTCGACGTCGACGAGGGCAACAACGATACCATTGGATAATCAGACTAATCACAACCAGAAGCAACCCCGCCACCAAAATTTCAGTCTTATGTTCCGCGAAATTGAAATCCCACGTTTCATCATCTTGGCAGCCTGTACAACAGGAATCGGGCGAGCATACTGTTTCGTCCATTTTCGTAGGTGTTCATTATTTTCAAATGAACATTATTGCTGGGAGCACTTCTTTTTAGTAGTGTTTAAATAAATAATTTATGTTTTGCCATTTTGCTTACGACCATCTTACGACTTACTCGTATTGACGTTGATTTGACGTGTGATTAAAAACCATGGACGTACACGTTAAAAACAGATACGGAACAAGCTGAATTCCGCGTCCAAATATCATAGCGGAATTTAACCGCCTCACAGTGGTCACGCAGTCATAGAAAACAGCGGTCGAAATTCAAAATTCGCTCTAACGGTATTAGCAATTTAACCCGTAGGTGGCGAGCCTAAGGGCTTTTCAAATATATGACGGCGCATCCAGAGAATTGGCTTGAGGGCGCTAGTGTTGCCTATTTGATTGGTGAACGAACTGTAAAGAGGACGTAACACCGAGCGCTGGGGTGGCGGCCAGGATACGTGGTATCGACTAGGTAGTCTGTGGACGGAACTGACAGAGCTGTCATTGAAGGGCATGGTGGCCGATGTTGCGCTCGCACCTTTGGCTCGCACCTCACTTGTTGCGGTGGAACTCCATATTCATTGTTTTATTATCATCCACTCCAGATGTTGTAGTTTATGTCTGATTTATTCTGTGGTCTGATTAAACCATTAACGAAGCTTATCCGGACTACTCTTATTTCTACAAAAACCTGGTCTCCTAGCCCAACTACCCACCGGTATGAATTCTGCGGATAAAGACCGTGCACACAGTGATTATATTAACGTGTCTTCATCAGAAGTGGGATGCGAGGGCCAGAAAATCAGGGGACCAGTAATGACACCGCCGCCCCCCCCCCCCCCCCCCCCCCCCCAACGACGGACAGCGGGTGGAAACGCAACTTTTTTGGCAGCATGGAGACATCCCTATCCCGTTTGCTTGCGGCAACACAAAACACACCTTCATGTCATGCCCAGGCAAGTCTGATCAAAAGTTGACCGCGCGGGATGAAGCTGACGTAGATTAAAAGAAGCACCTGCATGTTGGAACCTTAGCGAGCGTATTCTACAGGTTGACAAACCTGTCACTTTTGTGGAAATCGCGGACATAACATTGAAGATTGCCGAAAGCGTCGTGATACATTGAGAACTAAGCGCGTCTCGAAACCACCAGACGAATAAAAGGAAAGGACCTGCTTCACCGGCGGGAAATCGGTACACTTCAGTGCCAGCTGCTCTGACAAAGCGAACAAAAAACAGCAAGTATGCCGACCACGCGTAAGGACGTCCACATAGTCTGCGAGCGGCGGTTAACGGTAGTACCCTGATGACGTCGTCTGGTGAGGTTGTTACGTTCCTTTTTAACCACGATTCTGCCTGTCCATTCGTCAAATGTAGTTTTCCCGATTAGCTACCGAGCTCAAAGCGTATTGAAGTAATGATCTGTCTGCCTAGTGGGAATAGGAGGGGACAATGGTAGGTGTAACTGATGTAAGTACTGAGCAAATCTTTAGCACAGCCACAGAATAGTAATAGTATTACGTACAGATGGTTCCCTGTTTAGGTATGCCGGGCGTGCCTAAATGTGACCGTCTCTTTCTATCGCATGCAACACGCTCTTTCGGAGGCGGAGTTTATTAGAATTAGGGTTGCCAGCTGCGCACGTATACAGTATGCTTTAGCTTTCTTTTTGGTTGAGGCATATTTACGAGGCGAATGATGATGCAAAGCCAGAGCGTGCGTTCCGTAGCGGAGCGCGGCAACCACTAATAGACCGTCTAAAGACGGCCGGCCGGCATGTACCTACTTGTAGCGCCGCGACGAAATCACATGGGTCTATACATGTCATAATTTGTCAGCCCTAATTTATCAGAAGCCTACTAATTGCTATTGTATGGAGGCATGTTGCGCTGCCGATCCAATTGTCAAACGAGTTGTCTGAAAACAACCGAGTTTTAAAATCACGTAACTTTTAGAACCCAACAGAGTGAACCGCCCCCGGCACAGCGGTGATTTAAGATATCTCCTTACCTATTCTGTTTCTCGTAGTGCCTGACAACACCATTTCGGAAGCGATTATTACTCATAGGTAGAAATACATTCGAATTAGGTATTCGTGTAGAGATCGTGGAAGCAAATCTTTGCGATTAATGCGCGGAGTTTTAATTAAATTTACCTACTCAGATTTAGGTAGTACTCGTGGATAATGAAGCCTTACTAGACGTTATTAAAAAGTACAGTGAATACTTTATAAAAGGTATGCTAACACGACGCGTTACGACAGGTAGTTTTTAAAATTGTACCAATGATCCCAAAAAATCGTAGATAGAGGATCTAAAATTGATTGGAGAGAGAGAGATATGGATAGGAAGTCCTGGCGAGTGCCCGGGGAGGACGGAGGTGGATTATCCTGGCTGAATTGAGGGGGATCGGAGGACAGATGCAACCTTGTCTATGTACTTTGGTCTTGTTATATCCGTGACATCTGTTTCTGTGCCATATCTTGACAGGTGGTGACAAACAAGCTGATGACAAATAGGAGGGGCCTGAGGGGCAAGAGATTTGACATTGTGTCTCGTTCCCGCTCGTGGTATTGTATGTGCTTACATCTTTGTCACACATGTGCATCGTGTGTGTGAGTGAGTCCCTCTATTCTATACTTTCTCTATGCACAAAACTTCAACGTCGGCCGGTTGCGGAGAAAGACATTGTATGTGACATTGTCAAAGGTATGAATTGAAAGCTAGCACTAGGGGCAATCGCGTCTATAAATATTCACACGTAAATCTGTGCGCAGTACCGTATAATTTTGAGGGTTCGGTAGAAGCCGCTACTAGTTAATTAAACAGTGAGGAGGCCAAGACGGCGGTTAGTGGGGAACAAGTAGACCAATATATTTAGTGATCGCTGGCTCTGACACCCTTTCCAGTTCTGATGACGAAGAACGATTAGTCGTCTTAGAGGAAAGGCGCGCAAATGAAAGTGAGTAAAGCCAAATGCAGTCGTTCTTATTAGGATCCTTTAACATGCAATAGAAACATTTGAGCAACTGCGCAGAAGTTTAGTGCCACTTGTGCCTTGAACCTTGGTGATGGTCCGTGTCACGTCACGATGGTCGAAAGGGCCGCATGCGCCCGGTCCACGCTTTATGAGGGAGTGTGTATTGGAAAGCTGGTCGAAAGGGCCGCATGCGCCCGGTCCACGCTTTATGAGGGAGTGTGTATCGCAAAGCTGGTCGAAAGGGCCGGAAGCGCCCGGTCCACGCTTTATGAGTGTGGTGGCTAGTCGAAGGGGCCTATCGCGCCCGGTCTACGCCGCGGGGGAGTGTGGCTAGTCGAAAGGGCCTATCGCACCCGGTCTACGCCGCAGGGGAGTGTGGCTAGTCGAAAGGGCCTATCGCGCCCGGTCTACGTCGCAGGGGAGTGTGGCTAGTCGAAGGGGCCAAGCGCGCCCGGTCTACGCCGCAGGGGAGTGCGGCTGTTCGAAGGGGCCTAGCATGCCCGGTTCACGCCGCGGGTGAAGTTTGGCTAGTCGAAGGGGCCTAGCACGCCCGGTCTACGCCGCAGGTGAAGGTTGGCTGTTCGAAGGGGCCTAGCACGCCCGGTTCACGCCGCGGGTGAAGTTTGGCTGATCGTAGGGGCCTTAAATGCCCGGTTCACGCCTCACATTGATACGAGTGAGAAGAGATGTTTGTGTATGAGCAGGCGTAGCACGTCCAATTTTGCAGTAGTGATTGTTCAGTCAGAAATGGTCGAGCGGGCAAGTATTAAAGTGATGACGTTTCTTTCAGATGCTCCACAATGACGACTAATCGCACGAGGGCGTGCGACTGTCAGGGTTGGCGGTGACGGCGCATCCAGAGAATTGGCTTGAGGGCGCTAGTGTTGCCTATTTGATTGCTGAACGAACTGTAAAGAGGACGTAACACCGAGCGCTGGGGTGGCGGCCAGGATACGTGGTATCGACTAGGTAGTCTGTGGACGGAACTGACAGAGCTGTCATTGAAGGGCATGGTGGCCGATGTTGCGCTCGCACCTCACGTGTTGCGGTGGAACTCCATATTCATTGTTTTATTATCATCCACTCCAGATATTGTAGTTTATGTCCGATTTATTCTGTGGTCTGATTAAACCATTAACGAAGCTTATCCGGACTACTCTTATTTCTACAAAAACCTGGTCTCCTAGCCCAACTACCCACCGTTATGAATTCTGCGGATAAAGACCGTGCACACAGTGATTAGGTATATTAACGTGTCTTCATATATGATTCTAGACTATATGATTGTTTATCTGATTTGATCGATACATGATTGCTTAAAACTTGGGTCTGTATGTTCCTTTCTTTACTCAGCCTACTCAAACAATACATTATTTTACGACACACTCAAGTTAATATACTATAGTATTTTATCTCATCTAAAATCTCACTTGATGAAATTAAAACTTCACTATTTTAAGTATTTATCGAACTATTTCCAAAAAAGCTATTCCCGAAGAGTGTTACATCTCTTTTTCTCGTGCGTGGAAGGCATAAGCGTGTCTCTGTCTAAGGGGAGTGTTCGACTCAAATCAAGGCAAGAGATAATGATTAAAGTGCGGTATATGGGTCAGCATAATTACCTATTTTCCGCACTTGTATCATGAATAACTAGTGCATGATAGCCGCAAAACCATCAACTTCCTCCTCTAAGTTCGAACCTCTGCAAGAACTCTAAACAGCATCCCCGAGGACATCCGACTCGAACCTAATCTACGTTTTTTTAAAAGAAAATTAAAAATCTATTTATGAGACACACTACCATAGACTTATGAATAGTACAATTGTCGAACTTTAATGTTAAATTACATTAAGTGTTAAAAGTCTTCCTGCAGACAAACTGTATAAAACAGTTTTGCAGGGCTTTTGTTTTTAAATATAACTTTTGTAGTAAGCTTAATAAATAAATAAATAAATATATATATATATATATATATATATAAGTAAACATTCCCGAGGCACTGTAGTCACGGTCACGACGCAGCTCCTGGAAGCGTTATTATTATTGTACGAACCCGCAGAACTGCTCCACCAGCTGCATGAGTAATATATAGTATTTTTTCTGTCATTTACATAGTCCCGAACACTAATATAAAGACATACAAAATAAGTCTGCAGAAAAGTCTATACTCTATTCCCCATAACAGTACGGCACAACCGTGCTGTTTTGTCGCCAAAACGATACGCTTAGCAGCCATACGCTTCTAAACCTGGGTAGTGCTACATTGTGCCACGGCCTACTAGACACGATCGAGTAGGCCGCGACGCGACTAATCTAGAGGGCCATGCCGAAACATAAAATACATTAGGTACTACCAACTTAACAAACCACTAAATGTATTTACTTCAAATAAATTATTGTACTAACGGCATTGCTGCCAACTTAAGAAAAACCTTGGTCTTAATATGACAGTACTGGCAAGTTGAATTAAGAACAAAACAGACCATAAACAAGAGGTGTCAATGTGTCATGTTTCCAATTTCCCACCAAAGTTCCAGTTCAAAATTAAAAGACGAAATATGACAAATATGATAACTATTCGTTATTAATAACTTCTTAAGATTTGATTCGTGTTTGTGAAGTGAATAAAAATGTGTACGTTCCTTTTAAAATGGACGAAGAAGAAAATAACTGCACCGCTGATGAAATTGCGTGAGTAGTAATAGAACTAACGGAAAACTTACTGCCTGAAAAGTCAAATTATGCTATTTATTTAAAATAGTCGTAGAAAAAATATTGTATGCAACGGTGTATAACTTGGTCTTAAAACGCTCGTGGCGTCTTTAATTGCGATGCTCGCCAAGGCTCGCATCGCAACTCACGACACTCGCATTTTAAGACCCTACTTATACAACAGTTGCATAAAATACTATTATGCAACTGTTGTATAAGTAGGGTCTTAAAACGCGAGCGTCGTGAATTGCGATGCGAGCATCGCAATTAAAGACGACACGAGCGTTTTAAGACCAATTTTACACCGTTGCATACAATACTTTTTCTACGACTAATTTTAAATTTTAAATTTCACGCACTATACCTCTTATTCTAAGTGTTCTAATAAGAGAGAGACGGATCGTGCTTGAAAAATTGAGAGAGCTCGCGCGCCGTCGCGTAATAGCCGTGCAGCACACAAAAATCGAGAGTATGTCACGGCCACCTCATGATCGACGTGCTGTCTCTCCCTATTTCATCGGTTAGTAACAATCTTGCAGTCCGCTTCGCAGGACTGTTTGAATGCGGCAATTTTCGCTTTCTTACTGTTAACTGGCCACACTGAATGAAATTGTGGTTGCAAAACACCGTTTAAAAAAATACAAAATTTTAGTGTAAAATATTAATACAATATTCTTTAGTAGGTATATATTTTTTAATAAGGTATTTAAAGATTCACTCTATAAGTCATCCGCTTTAGAAATACGATTACGTATACTTTCCTCGATAGAAATTAAATCCAAAGTTACCTCTAATAAAGAAAATATAACATTAGTACGGCGTTAATACTTCACGGAAGGTCAACAGTTTTTGAATAATAACAAAACTTCATGTTTCCTATGACGTATATGCTCTTCATTTTCAAAATATGGATTATTATAGAAATACTACGGAAATAACTAAATTCGCGCACATTTCGCCCATTTCGTTTCGCTCTACCTAGCTAGAGCGGCCACGCTTCCCCCCTATCCGCTTTAGTCTTGCTTCGGCTGTCGGACGGGGAGGATGCGCTTTTGCTTACGCACGGACTTTAAAACTAAACGACGAATTTTCGGTTTTTCACTATGGGGAACATAGTAAATAAATAGAAGAATAGAAGAGGATGGCGAAAACGCAATACCAAACGCTTGCATGAAGAAAAAGTAAGTAAAACTCATTTATCCACAGATTATGCGCCCAGGGGGGGACTGTGCGCGGGTGACAGCTGTACTTTCTAGTTCGAAATGAATTTTGATAATCGCCGTACTGTCCAAATTTGGGGTGTACTTATTTATTTATTGTTTAATGTAAAATCAACATATATATTAAAAACGAATACATAATTAATTCTAGAGCAAGACATATATATTATATATGCAGAGATATATGTATGGGCAAACTGAAATGTCCATCTATGGGCGATCCGAAATTACGCGACTCTTAGCTCTCAAATTACGCTCGAATTGGTAACGTTAATTGATAAACCAATATCGTATAAAAATTAGATTAATAAACGAATAAACCCGTTACTAACACAACATACCTACTCATGGTCAAAATTTCGCAGCACATTTATTTAGCGCCTTTCTAATAATTCAATATTACTTATAGCTAATAAAATTACCGTTAGTTATCATACATTTGTTTAAAATGAACTTAAATGGATTAACAATGGCCCGAAAGTAAATAAATTGATTGAAATTGGTAACAATCAGAACAAACCCCTCAGAGGGCCGTTATCAGACCAGGAAAACCCCTCCGACGGATGACCACATAATACCTCGTGACGTCACTACGATCCGCACTTCATACTAATCCTGACCTTGATTTATATTGTTTTTAGATCATGTTTTGATGTAATTTTTGTTAAACTGATGGTTATATTAAAATTTAAACTAGAAGTTTACTTGATGGGAATATTAAGAAACCTAATTTGTCTGGTTCAAAACATATAGTTGCTGTGATAATTGCAGTCGTTTGGAAAAGGTTATTTTGCATGAAAGTACACATACTTTTTTCATTTTACTCTCACATAAAACCTGCTGCACTTACATTAAAAAATCTAAGTGCAGCAAATTATTAAGAGGGCACCGAGCTTCTGCCACGAATTGATTTAAGGTATTCAATGCGCTCCGTGCATGTGTGCGTGAGGCACACAGGCAACAGTGAGCGGCGCGGCGGCTGGAGCTGGGCGCCGATCGCCTACATAGAACGCAAAGAATGGCGGCAAATGGCGCTGTAAATGCTTTCAGCGAGGGTGCTACTAATATTTACAAAATTAGACAACCAAACGATTTCATATAATTGTATTGATAATATTGAAATTAACAGAATCTTTATGCAGATTTGTCAATTTTTGTTTATTTATAAATTTACCGTCCGTAGGTTATAGTATCTACGATGAATGTCAAATTAGCATTAAAAGCACAATAGTATAGCTCAATAAAATTAACTCAATAATGTTAAATAACAGAACGGCTTAATAGGGTAAAAATATTAGTAGGCACCGCATTTTTCAGGGTTCCATAAAACCCTAAGTAGTTGTAGTATAGTAGTAGTTGGTTAAGGAACCATTATAGTTTCGCCATGTCCGTCCGTCTGTCCGTCTTCGGCTTAGCAAAGTATTCCTTTTTATAAGAAAACTGTAATTCAGCATACCCATAAACCAATCACGCCGGCAAAACAGTAGTATAAAAACATGTTTTTTTTTTTAAGTTTGCTTCCTCTACACCAAAGTAGGGAAGCAATTTCTTTTTTCTCGTTAAGCCTCTAGTGTGGGGTATCATAGGATAGCTTGTTCAAAAATATTAAGAATAGGGTTTTCAAACCATTTTTAAAATCAGTGATTCGTTTGCGAGATAGCCCTAATTTTTTTTCGACTCATGGAGGACACCCTGCCAGCTAAATGGCTACTTCTGGGTATGTGAAAAAATTCGTGGCAGTAGTACATATAATTAACTAGCTTTTGCCAGCGACTCCTTCCACATGGAGCTCGTTTATGTCGCAGCTCCACAAACTTTCACCCCCCCCCCCCCCCTTTCACGCCCTTAGGGGATACTACGGATATAGATCTTATTTTCTTCCCCGGGACTCAAATTATCTCTATACCAAATTTAACCTAAATCAGTTCAGCGGTTTAAGCGTGGAGAGGTAATAGACAAACACACTTTCGCATTTATAATATCAGTATGGAATAGTATGGAATGGATATGGATTTAAAAGGAAAACTATCATGGCTAAGTAGGCATAACTAGTTACAAGGGTAAGGTTTCTGGTGGCAGTTTAGCACCAGTAATTTTACATAAATTATTGACGAAAACTGCAATGCAATACTGTAATTTAATAATATAACATTTAAATAAATTTTACTTGTTTGCTAAATGTTTATGTATACAAGAGCTTGAACAACTTGCAGATGGAATTAAAATTTCAAAATCTTGCACATTATCTCCTTCTGATGTTAAGCGGTTGTCAAGATTATGAAAAACATATACTATGGAAAATTATTCCATAATATCTGGCGTTATACGGTTTTTAAACTTGTGAAAAAACCATTTATTTGGCGAGAACGATCTTTCTACATCCACCGATGTTATAGTAGCATGCTTTGATTTCAACAATATATTATGTTTTAGTTGATTTTTTTCACTTGTATGAATCCAATATATTTACCTAATTTTTATACGATATTGGTTTATCAATTAACGTTACCAATTCGAGCGTAATTTGCGAGCTAAGAGTCGCGTAATATCGGATCGCCCATAGATGGACATTTCGGTTTGCCCATACATATATGGGCGGACCGAAATTACGCGACTCACATCTCGTAAGTCACGCTCGTGTACCCTCACCCTTTAGGCACATCGGGAATGACGCTAGGAGGATGGATGGACATGGACATGGATAGGAAAAACAGAAAACATCATCGACCTCTAAAGTCCAGTGCAACTTTTAGCATAAATATGCGTATAAAAGATCGACCACATGTATGTTATTTTCATGAATGTCAATTAAATTAAGTCAATAATGAATAGTAATTAAATTTATTGTCAGGCATAAAATACTACAAATGCACGGGAGTCACACATTAGCAATTACCCTTTATTATTAGTAGCTAGGTATAGGTACTGAGTATGCTTACGAAGGAACAGGAGTTGTTACTATTACGTAAGCATATCTACACTTTATCTTTATCTTAAAATCCTGTGCATATATATGCAGAGGATAATATATATATGTCTTGCTCTAGAATTAATTATGTATTCGTTTTTAATATATATATTGATTTTACATTAAACAATAAATAAATAAGTACACCCCAAATTTGGACAGTACGGCGATTATCAAAATTCATTTCGAACTAGAAAGTACAGCTGTCACCCACGCACAGTCCCTCCCTGGTCGCATAATCTGTAGATAAATGAGTTTTACTTACTTTTTCTTCATGCAAGCGTTTAGTATTGCTTTTTCGCCATCCTCTTCTATTCTTTTTTTAATTTACTATGTTCCCAATAGTGAAAAACCGAAAATTCGACGTTTAGTTTTAAAGTCCGTGCGTAAGCAAAAGCTGTATTTCTAAAATAATCCATATTTTGAAAATGAAGAGCATATTCGTCATATGAAACATGAAGTTTTAAGTTGACCTTCCGTTCCGTGAAGTATTTATGCCGTACTAATGTTATATTTTCTTTATTAGAGGTAACTTTGGATTTAATTTCTATCGAGAAAAGTATACGTAATCGTATTTCTAAAGCGGATGACATATAGAGTGAATCCTTAAATATCTTATATAGGAATAGCAAAACTAATTTAAAGCTTTAGTAATAACAATACAGCAATGTATCAAACGAACGCCATAATTTCGTAATTTCCTTGGTGCACCCTTAAGAAAGGGACAAAACACGTGTTATTTATCAGAGGTATTTTAAGTTTTATGAATAAGGAGGTAAAATTTTAGAAAATGTTTGTGGCACTAGATCCAACAGGTAGGACACACGCTGCAGCATTAAATGCTTAATGATCTTCTTCCCCACTTATTTTAACACCGTGAATTATATTATATTTTAAAAAGGTTGAAGGTTTTGTACGGGAACACTGGATTTTTAAAGAGATGTACTCTTCATTAACCTGTCTCCATTTCTCATTTTCCAGTGCTGAGATTAAGATTGTTTTGACAGCCTTACGATATTGAACTTTTTTTAATCTCACTCATTATAACTAAGATCCCCATTTTCTAGCTCCAAATCCATGCGTCGCTCTATATCTTGCAGAGTCATTTTTGCCAAAGATTAAAATTAGATTAAAGCATCAGGTAACTGACGGAATAAGTATTTAGCATTCTGCAAACAATTCCCGTAATCTGATTGAAAAATCTTTAAAAATTCTTTAACAATCGCATATCAGTGTCTGCCAATGTTTGAAATGTAATATGTCTAGTCCATTTTAACTAAGAATAAAATTCACTTACCTATTTTATATCTCGTTGGTCTCAGACGGTCCTGAACACAATTTGCCTAGTTGGAGTTTTGCCCACATCGCTCAGCGGGGCTCCGTCAATATCGCTAACGTAACCTCATAACGACGAAAATGTGATATAGGCATTTTGCGTTTTAGGCATAATGCTCGGTGGTCAAACTGCAATGTGGGCAAAACTCCAACTAAGCAAATTGCGTTCAGGACCGTCTGAGACCAACCCTTTATATCTTTGTCATCATCAAAAATCTACGCGGACGAAGTCGCGGGCGGCCGCTAGTAGCAGCTAGTAGTAGTAGATAATCCTTTCGAATACCCATTGACCGGTAAGTGTTTACGTGGAACAAAAGATCTCTTTTTTTATAATTTTACAACAGACGGCCAATTTATATTTTCCAAACTATACCTAACCAATAAGTAAGTTCTACAACTATAACGCGAGTCCGAGTCCCTTTCCAATAAAGGAAATTATTCAAAATGTTAATGCAATATGTTTATTTTTTTCATATTGCAATGTTTCAGATTGCACTATCACATTCTGCCAAATCTTGTGTATGTTCCCGCCATTGCCAACATATTGAATGTGTGTTGAAGGCTTTATGATAAAAGTATTTTCCTGTATATTGGCCAATTTCTGTGGCTCTATATTGGCTGAATGTCAACTTGAAGCCGCCTTAATTAATGTTTATAAAAGGCCCATTCTATACTGATTTAATACATACTGTTCATTGCTGATAAATATAAATGCTAACAAACCAGCGCGGCTATCACAACACGGCGCGCAAGCTCTCTCGATTTTTCTCCAACTATCCGTCTCTCTCTTATTAGACAACTTAGAAAAAGACGTATAGTGCGAGAAAAATCGAGAGCTCGCGCGCCGTCTTGTGATAGCCGTGCAGTATCGTGACAATAAAATACTCAGCGTATTATTCAATCTTGCAGAAACTCAAATAGACTGCCTGAACGCGAGAACAGCGCTATTGCCATGCCATTAAAAAAAAGGAAGAGAGTCGGACCTTTGACGTTATTTTGTTGAAATTTGTTGATACATTTATTGAAATTACGCCTCAATACGAATTTATCGCATATAAGTTTCCATATCAGAATCGATGATTTTTATACGTTTTAGAATTTAATATGCATTTTGTGAAGGTCTATATCACAACACCGCATCGAAATTATTAATATTGGATAGTTATGGCAAGCCCGCCATTTTGACGTCACTGACAGTTGACAGAATATGGCGGCTACGACTTCAAGCAGAAGAAATGAATAATTTAATGAGGTCAAATGTTTCCGAAAATTAATTAATCTTCGCAGTCAGATAAAAACTATCCTAAACGGAAGCTAGAGTAATAATGTGCTTATCAAAAAGCTGAAATTATCGGGGACACAAAAATGGTTAGCTTGATACTGGCGGATTCTTTTTTTAATTTAGAGATTTATTATAAGTGAGAGATGAGAGATGATAGATTATGTGGTATTCTCGGACATAATTTCTCTGGGTTCGGTTGAAAAATTCAACCGCTTTTTACAGTTCCACCGTACTGGGTAGATGATCTAGGAAAAGCCGGCAATCTAGACAGACATACGAAATCATACTTGACCAAGCTAAAACGGACTGCTTCTTTCGCTTGACTCGCTCGTTCAAAAACTGGTTACCAGTTTCGAAACGGGATAAGAGTCCCAAACAGTATCTAACTGAAATCATAACTCAATACTTTGTTTTGTAAAAATAATAAGTGCCACTTACTTGTGTATACATACATTTATTTAATAAACTTAAAAAACAACATAAAAAAGGTAAAAAAAAAATTGTTGAAGAATAAATTGCAACATGCGAAGTAATTAAACTTAGATAACTTAAGATAACCTAGTTACAGTTTGTTAAAACGGTCTCAAACATGCCCAATCCGTAACTAGTTACAAACCGGGAACCGTGTTTCATTCTGTATAAGATGGAAATATTATAGGCCTGACAAGTTATTTTCTTTACTTATGATGGTAACAGGTTTTTACTCACATATTGTGTCCAGTCTAATTATCACTTATCTAGTCACCAAGAGTCAACATTTTTGATATTAACCAAACACGCATGTTTACAAATATTTGTGAAATAACTTATTTAAATGGCTCACAACAGTATTTTTTTCTTGAAGTTTGCGCAGTCTTCATATTCATATCCGAAAATCAATAGTCAATTAATTAACTAAAATGATTTAATTTGTTTACTTAGCCGAGTAAGAATCCATTTAAAGATTTGATAATTTTTAAAAATAAGCTGTAGGTACATTCTGTACAAGCCGTTAATTTAAGAATGCACCGTGTTCATGCATACTTCTTGCTGCAAGTTTCCAACGTGCCTTAATCGGGATATAGGTAACCATAACGCACGCGTGTCGTAATGTTATATTCGTAAAACAGCGTGTAACAGGTTAGGTATGAGCCTAAAAGCGACATAATAAGAGGTTCGTTACGCGCAAATATGCTCAAAAATAAGTTTAATGTAGCTGGTTAATTGTTACCGAACCTCCAAAAACGCAAAATCGTAACAATATTCTTGTAAAGATGACATCGTATAGAAACTTTTTATTAAGTACCTAGTAAAATAAATGCTAAATATAATTGTGAGAAAACAATAACTAAACAATTACAACGTCAACCTATTGTTTAACTGAACAAAGTCAGTCAAAGACAATTTTAAGTGCCAATGCAATGTCGTTAAATCAAAGAGGTTGATGAGCCGTAACTGTTTACAAAAAGACTATTTGATCTCATTCTATGTATAGTTTGACGTCATCGGCAGCGAAAAGAACGGGCCCTGGGGCCCGTTTATCAAAAGCTTGTAACTTGTAATACCAACGGAAGTCTCTTTCTTATAAACGGAGTTGAAAAGAGGCTTCCGCTTGTATTACAAGTTACAAGCTTTTGATAAACGGGCCCCTGGTCAGGAATAAAGCAGTAACATACACCGTGGGCCCTAATAACATGCCAGATTTTACTATGAATCCTGGGGTTAAATGGAATAAAAAGGTTATAGTTAAGTAAAGTAAGTTAAAAGGTAAGTAAGTAGGAATGTCACATACAAAAGGCCTATTTACTCTTTGTCTAAACTAAGGCCGAGTCGAGCCTTTTTTTCCCAAATATGGTTAATGGCTTTTAAAGTCTGTCGGGTAATTTGGGCCCACGATGTATATGTGATTAGGATGATATTATTGACATTTCTATATTTCAGAGTAATCGACAGCGACTGCGCTGACGTCATAGGGTGACCCGATTCTTCATTCATTACTAATCTATATTAATACCTAGTAGGAACTTAATAATAATTGCATTCTCTTAGGCAGGTCGGTTATCTTTGTCGTATTTGGCTTTGGCCATGTCGTAAAGCGCACTGCCCATCTTCTCGCCGGTCTCCTTGACCATGAAGTTGAGCAGGCTGTTGGGGTTGTTGAGCAGGTTGTAGGGGTAGTCGTATTCGGCCACCCGGCCCTTGTCCATGACGAGGACGCGGTCAGAGTCGATGACGGTGTTGAGCCGGTGCGCGATCGTGATCACCGTGCACGACGCGAACACGCGCCGGATCGTATCCTGGATCAATGCGTCGGTCCTGGAACACGTATAACCACTTTAATAACAAAATACATAATAACTAACTAACTTTACTCCTAATATTAAAACTCAGAATCTCTCTGATAAATAAATATGTTTTGTATATTTCTAATAGGCATAAATGTCAAAATGACTGAAAAAGACAAAAAAGCTCGTCTTAGTAAAATATAAAATAACGATCGTTTACTCGTAGTTAAGGGGTTGCTAGGCGACTTACCGGAGAGGGGCCCTTACAAACGCACACTCTAGGAAAAGGACGATCGTTTACTCGTAGTTAAGGGGTTGCTAGGGGACTTACCGGAGAGGGAGCCTAAGAAACGTGCACTCTAGGAAAAGAACGATCGTTTACTCGTAGTTAAGGGGTTGCTAGGGGACTTACCGGAGAGGGAGCCTAAGAAACGTGCACTCTAGGAAAAGAACGATCGTTTACTCGTATTTAAGGGGTTGCTAGGGGACTTACCGGAGAGGGAGCCTAAGAAACGTGCACTCTAGGAAAAGAACGATCGTTTACTCGTAGTTAAGGGGTTGCTAGGGGACTTACCGGAGAGGGAGCCTAAGAAACGTGCACTCTAGGAAAAGAACGATCGTTTACTCGTAGTTAAGGGGTTGCTAGGGGACTTACCGGAGAGGGAGCCTAAGAAACGTGCACTCTAGGAAAAGAACGATCGTTTACTCGTAGTTAAGGGGTTGCTAGGGGACTTACCGGAGAGGGAGCCTAAGAAACGTGCACTCTAGGAAAAGAACGATCGTTTACTCGTAGTTAAGGGGTTGCTAGGAGACTTACCGGAGAGGGAGCCTAAGAAACGTGCACTCTAGGAAAAGAACGATCGTTTACTCGTAGTTAAGGGGTTGCTAGGGGACTTACCGGAGAGGGAGCCTAAGAAACGTGCACTCTAGGAAAAGAACGATCGTTTACTCGTAGTTAAGGGGTTGCTAGGGGACTTACCGGAGAGGGAGCCTAAGAAACGCGCACTGTAGGAAAAGAACGATTGTTTACTCGTGGGATGTCTCTCTGGGATGTAACGACACTTACTGAGGATCCACGTTGGCTGTGGCCTCGTCCATAACGAGCACCTTGTTGGAGCGCAGCACAGCGCGCGCCAGGCACAACAGCTGCCGCTGGCCCACTGAAAAGTTGCCGCCGCCCTCTGCCACCTTGTAGCTCAGCGACGGAATGGCGTCTTTCATTTCCACCTGAGACGACGTGATGCGATCGAAAAATGTATGACAATGTACAGAGCTCGGAATTTCCACGGTGAAACAAAGGACTGTCGCTATCTAGCTAGAGTTTGCCCATTTTATATCGATGCTGAAAATTCCGAGCTCTGACCATGTATCACCGAAGCGACTTAGGACGGTCTGCTTTTGACATTCCACTTTGTTTAGGTCAAATCCGAATGCTTAGAGAAGCATTCCGTCCACTCGTAAGCATTCCTCTACACAATAACCAAAATGTTTTCAATAATAATAACTGTATACATTTTTATTTGAAATAGGGGTTCATGATTCATGGGCATCAGAATTATTCTTTGTGGTAATCTTAGTGTGGGTTGCACCAAACCATCGGTAATTGTAAGCGGTGTTCGTTATAATCTGAATGTATGGAAAGTTTGACAAGTTTCTATGGAATGAAAGCTGTCGGCGCCCTATGTAACGTTGATCGGTCTGCAATCGTGAGCTGGTGCAACCCGCCCTTATCTAAACTATCATGCAAATGAATCATAAATAAATCTCTCATCTCAGTACAGTCTCTCAGAACTCATGTACATTCATCGCATTTTGTATATAATTTTTCTTACTTGACACACTTTTTTTCTATTTCTGTGAACCTGTCGTACTGACTTTAATTTGGAGCAATCGCCGTGTGATCTTACTGTAAGATTATATTTTTGCTTCTAGCATGTGAGTGGTCGAGTAGAGTAACCCCAGCACTAAACGCACCTGTTCCAAGGCTCTCCAAATATCGTCGTCACTGTAGGTATCGAACGGGTCCAAATTGTAGCGCAAAGTAGCGGAGAAAAGAATGGGTTCTTGAGGAATAATCGATATCTTCGACCTCAAGGCCTGAAAATTACACACTGGCATCAGTTTATGCATGCTACCATGCGCATTATTAGGATTGGGACTTTTGGTAGCATACCGTAGTGGTTCTAAACGTGGTTCGCTACATGTTAATTCTTTCCAAAGTCAAAATCTAATACTGTGATTTATGTTTGGTATTATGCTACACATCTACTGATACACTAAATTGGTGTTTAGTTCAATAGAGCATAATTATCATTCTACTAGGTAGCATACAATAAAAAAAAATGATTTCGCATAAATACTATTGGATTAAAATAACGCTAAATTTTGCTTGGGATCCCCTCATTATACTGACAAACGTTTCAGTGAAAGTTTACGTAAAGTTAAAAGGTAATTGTATGTAAGTGATTGTTTCATAACAATCCTGAAAGTTAATTGTTTTTTCTTATATAAATGAAATTAAAATTCGGCGAAACATGCATTCAATGGAACGTTTACCTAAATGAGAAGGGTTATTATATATATATCGTATGTCTTAATTTTTTCATAAAAATGTGTTTTGCAACAGAATTTCAAAATACAACTTATGTTACAAAAGATAATTAATAATAGACGTAGGTGTACATTTACAATAAAATATCTAAGTTTGACTTTGATAGCCAATCCCCGACATCCGCTGCAAGCGCGCACAGATCGCTGAGAAGGCTGAAACCGCATTGTTTATACATCGTTGTATAATGATGTAAATTTGAAGAAATAACGGACACTTTACTCTCTTTACTATCTACTTACGGGTAAAAGAAATTATATTTATAATAAATAAAATCTAAGCACATATAGCATTATTACAACCGATTTTACGATGAGAACTTTCTTGACAGATTTTTGTATCGTTATGAGTTTAAATTTGGAACAGCTGTCAAAACTCAAGCGGGTCTCTATTGTATCCATAGATTTATCGATACGAAACGTCAATCCAGTATGTTTTTTTTAAATATAAACCGCACTACATTTGATCTCGAGTGATATGAGTATAGGAACTTCATTCGTGTCTATGATAAAAAAAGCCATTCGTCATAACGAATTGCCGCCATTGCTGTTGTCATTTTTATGTTGGTTTTTTGCTGTTACTTACCTACTTATGATATGTGTGTAGATAAAGTAGTGCATGCAACTGTACATAATTAGGCCAACACTCGTGTGATTCTATTATGAAACTTGCTGACGCATGTTTCATAAAACCACGCTCGTATTTTAAGGCCTCTCATTATGGATCAGTCACATAAACTACTATTACGTCATAGTGTACGTCTAATATATCTTATCTACGAGTAGACCTTAAGTGTCAATTAGGTATCTCGTTTGAGTAGGTAACATAATATTTACCTGTTTGGCTAAGTCTTTAATGTTGACTCCATCTATTTTGATGCTGCCGTCGATGCCGTAAAGTTGGAACAGAGCTGAAATTAATGAAGATTTTCCTGCCCCTGTTCTGCCTACGACTCCCACCTAAAACATAACGCGATTTGTATTATTTATTCTTGAACAAAAGCAATGGCCATTCTGGTTTATTATCTCGACGTCCGCTTCTTTCAACTTTATTTCTTAAGTCTCCTTCTAAAATAATCAAGTGTTTTATTAGGTAAGCAAATCCAACGACGCCGAGACAGTTGGTCATTAAAAAACTTCCCATCACTCTTACCTTCCAGCCACTTTTAATGTGAAAGCTCAGATCCATTAAAACGGGCGGATCCTCAGGTCCATATTTCATGTGGACATTTTCAAAGAGCACTTCCCCTTGCGATGGCCAAGTTGGTGGTGCCTGTATTGCTGGACCGACATTCAACACTCCATTAGCATACGATACAATTTCAGGTTTAAATAAGCCACAGGTTATTTAAATCATTTTGTGCAATTAGACGAACAAATATTTGTACCTAACCTAATAAACTTACATCCTTCATACATGTTTGTTTCCTTTGGTAGCTCACTGTACTCTATCACCCTCTCGACGGAAGTCATCTGCGCCAGGAAATCAGCTGTGTACCGGGCGGCCATTTGCAACATCATGGTCAGCACCATAGACTGGCTGACGGCAAGTCCCACGCTACCTACCGGAACGAGATCACCTGAAAAAGGAAAGTATGTAGTATGAAACTCAAAAACTAGGTACTTACAGTTTGTTACGAGATTTGGGACTGGTCTTTTGACACATCGCGACACCCATATAACGTAAATTGGTACTGCTCATTGCAATATAAAAAAAAGATTTCAATAATTTAGGAGTTACGAAACAAAGTTCAATCTCCATGCACGGTCTTTTTAGCACTTATAAATCGATTGTAATTTTTTTTCTCTAAAATGGTATGTAATGTTGCCATAACATCTCTAAAAAGTATCCAAAAAGTGAACTCTACCGGAGACTTGGGCACAACAGTCCAGTAAGAAGCGAGATTTTAAATTTGGAATCTCCTACTGTCCAGTAAGTAAGTATCTAATTTACTTACTGGACAGTAGGTCATCCTCTTTAGATCTGCTTAGAAAAAAAAACATAGTACCAGACACAGTTGCCAAATTCATGAATATGGTTATAGGAGGGAGGCATCAAATATCTATCTATCTCTCTTTTTGGTATGACATTTTATGAGATAGATATATGTTGTAGCCTAAAACAGCCATTTAATAGTCTGTGACATTTAAAGCGACGCAGAAAAAGTATCCGCGTTTTGTACTTAGTAATGCTGTAGAAGTATAGTGTGGGATTTTATGTTTGTATTTAGTAATTTCAGTTTATAAATCATATCATAGTAGTTATATTATCATAGTTTATAATCATCATGTAATGTAAAAACAGAAAAATCTTCAAAATTAAACGCAAACTTTTTAGAAAAAAAAGCGTCTGGCGGGATTTTACATTCAATTGCGAGAATTGTGTTTTAATTTACAGAGTGAACATAAATAATCCCAAAAAATGAGTTCATGCGAATCTGATTCGGAAATAAATGGCACTCTCTCCTGATTTAAAAGCGGAGTCTGAAGAAGGCCGAATTAGCAACAAACAATTTACTTCCCCCAAAACCTAATGAGCGATATATGAAAACTTATGAAAAATTTATGCAGTGGAAGGCAGAAAAACAAGCCAACAGTTAGTCTGAAAATGTATTATTGGCATATTACAGCTTTCTTCGCCACACAATGCAGTTCAGAAGTTTATGGGCTGTGTATTCTATGCTTCCGGTAAATCGATCACAATATCTATTAGTAATTGCCCTAATATGAATGTAACCTTCTATATTAATTAAACGAATATGTAGTTAAACTTTCTTTCATTTTTGAGAAAATAATTTTACAAGCCTCAACCAGTAAAAAAAGCCATCCTGGCCTCGTATACAGGGTGTAATTGTTTACTTGATACAAAATAGCAAAATGTGAATGTATCCATGATTCTGAGCAACTTTTATTATGGGACCAACTTTGTATTATGCAAAAAAAAACACCTGTTCATACATTCTCGTCAGTCTAAAATAAGCAGAGTTAATGAAATAGTTGGATTTTTTTATTTTTTTATTTTAGTGTTGACACTGCTTCATTCGATTGGAGTCTGTCAATTTAGAAATAAATCGGTATGAATCATAATTGTGAATAGGAAATAAAAAAAAAATAGAAAAAAAATAATAATGTATTATTTAATTACTGTCGCGGTAATACGAAATAAAATCACATAGAACCACGAATCAAACAAAACCGACATATTTGATTGTGCAAAATGTTCCGTTTGAAAATGTGGCTTTGATTTCTGCACTGCTATCATGACACGGCGCACGAGCTCTCTCGATTTTTCTCGCACTATCCGTCACTCTCTTATTAGAACACTTAGAACAAGAGGCATAGTGCGAGAAAAATCGAGAGTATGTCGTGGCCGTCTCATGATAGACGTTCGTTCGTTCGTTCGACGTTCTTTCACGCAATATTGACCAGAAAACACGACAAAGTCACTTTGCAGCTTGTTTTTATTGAACAACTATTTTTGAGTAATTTTTGCTCCGACAGGTTAAAAAGGCTCTTTTGATTTCACTTGTTTATGAATTTACTTAGGAATATATCAAATTAATTCTGTATGTAGATCCAAACACATGCTTAAGAATCACATATAAAGAATTTGCATTCGTAACGCCTTTACGGGACACTTGTTAGTAGACGACTGTGTATAGGCTCTCTATTTGATTTCCTAAAAATAATTATTACACAGTCATCAATCGATTCCTTTTATTAGCCACCATCAATCGTAATCGGTTATTATGACAATCGATTTGCTCTAGCCACATCACTCTTTACGTCATATTGGAACTGTCAAAAGACCAGTCCCAAATCACGTAGACTGTAAGGTATATCTTAACATAAAATTCCTTATCACTTTGGTTTATTCCCCCTTTGTATATGTCCTCTGTAAATTTATTAAAATTAACGACCTGTTTGTGTAGTAGGTCATTTGGCTAACAATAAAAATGATTCTTGTCTTGTGTTTTGTATCTGCTGTCCCGAGTGAACCTGGCAACCCCAAGTCACCGGTCAATTGCTTTTCCTTGACGTTGACATTGGCGAAATCATCGTTAATACCGATTGATTGAAGGTATATCTTGTTTTTTCTTGTTAAATGGGTAAGACGGGAAACTTACCAAAATCTACAACGAGGAAAACTACGATAATAGTGCCCAGGTACGCGAGGCAAAGGAAATCCAAATATAACCCAAACGCGCTTTGAGCACCCAAGAAGGTATAGAACGCGCTTGAATGTAGATCCTAAAAATGAAAAGGTTGTTGTATAGTAGATATCACATCATTAAAGTTATTGCATTGCTCACAAACATATACACACCTGCGCAGCATCAAATAATAGGTTCAGCCTTTTTTCTGAACCAGAACTTCTAATCGTAGCCAGTCCCGATATTGTAGACGTTATCATACCGAAAACTGGACTTTTTGCTGAAATATTTATAATATTAGAGCTGTACTTGCGGCACGGTTGTTATTTGTATCATAGGTAACTAATTACTTTACTTACTTGTACTTTCCAACCTTTTTAAAGCTTGTGCTGAATTCAAGTACCATTTCAAGAGAACGATAAAAATAACGACTAAAACGGCGGTTGGTACGAGAGTCCACCAGAGAGCAATCGCGTTCAGTACTAAGATGCTTATCATAGAAAGGTACATCTGCAAGGTCTCTAGCGTTGCTCGCGGCAAGATCTCGTCCACCGCACCCATGTCTTTCGAGAATCTGTTCAAAACACGACCTGAAAGTGTAAAACAGTTACAACACTTCCAGTATACAGCGTGCCTTGACTTGGGGGTTTACAATGACGATAACTTGGTTATTAATTTTTTTTTTTTTTTCATAAGAGATTACAATTAAAAATACATTAATTGTTTTCGCCAAACTGCAACACAGTTTGTGGCGAAGACACCACTATTTTTACAAGCTTTATATTAACTTGTTTACATTTAACCGATTTTTTAAACTAGGCTATTACCTATATTAAGAACTAAAATTGAGATTGATTTGATTGATTTTAGTGTTCGCAGAGTATTGTTGTAGGAATTTCAAATCTGAAGTGATTTTTTTGTGACTGCACATAAACTAAAAATACTAATCACGACACTAAGCACGCAGGCGACTAGTAGGTTCCAACTATGGATGTTGTTAAAGTTAATTTTGTTCTTTCGCGTTTGTGTCAAAAATTTCCAGCCTGGATCCAATTATCCAGGAAACTGTGGTGTTTTTTAAATAAAATATTATAAAATAAATAGAGTCCCTAATTTATCAAAAAAAAAACCTCAAGAACTCACCTGATAAATTCGTGTCAAAAAATCTCATTAAGGCATTGACAAGGTTTTTAAATATGACATTATGAATATTGTTCGAGGCTCTCACAGTGGTGATAACGAACGTGTAGATTCGAGCGAAGAGTATCACGATGATTGCCAAAATGAGACCTCCGAAAGTGGCAAGATACTGCCAAGTTTGAAAAAACTCAATTTGTGTGTTCCAACCTGGATCTGAAATTACAAACTTACTTTGTATTGTTCTTATAACTGATTTCATTCTGTAAACGGTTCTGGAATGCTGGTGTCATCTTTTCGACAGTTTAAAAAATGATTTTTCATTTATTATAAATTCTTTGCTTGTTGATAGTGATAATCAAATGTATTAAGCCTTGATTACTGTTTAACCCCCGACACTAACGAGGAGTGATAGATAGCATCAAAACCCCCAAACGGATTAAGTTCAAGTTCAAGTTATTTATTTTGTTAAACACTGGTTACAAGGTTGGTAAGTACAATAATAATATAAGACCTCCATGTTTTACCCACAGCGTAGGTGTACAAAATATGAATTTTCATTCAGTCAGCTACTTAGGTTCATCAAATTGATTACAAAATTATAATATGATATAATGTCAACATAATAAAAGCTATAGGTAGGTACATTAAATTAGGTTAGTATATATGATGTTTTTCTTCTTTTTATGATGTAGCTGAGGGACCATGTCACGTAGTAGCGTCATTTAGGTAATCTTTAATTGTATAATTTATATTAACATATTTAATATTAACATAATATATCATGATTAGGATATTGATACTCTGTGAAAATGCTTCCAAAAAATCAAACATGACGCGGATGTAAACGCCGCTTTACTAAGTAAAGCCGACTACGTTGACACTAGCTGTGGCGATACTTCAAATTATTATCATTTTTATAATTACAAAAGGAAACTGGCGAAACACTGATAGTTATTGCATAGCCGTACAATAATAGGTAGTACAACGTAGCATGTAGATTAGAAAAATACTGGCTGTAAGAGACGGACAGCCTCCGAGTGATCGCATAAGTGTTCCGTTGGACCAATTGTGGTACGGAACACTAAAAAATAACTATCTAAGTATATTGATTTTAACGAAAACTGTAAATAATAATGCACTATGATAGTTCGAAAATGACACGAAAATTCAGATCTATAAATATCTACCAAAAAAAACAATCTCGCACAATTACCTGGTTCTTCGCCAGGTGGCAACGCCTGCTCGTACGCATCTACGTTATTGGTCCTGAAAATTAAACGAACATACTTTTACTTTGTATTGTACTGATATACATATGAGCGAACCTGTCATAACTCGGGGCACATTTTAGGGATTTCATGTCAATACATCGACACCTGTAATATTATACATGCGGTCATTGAAAATCCTCGATTACTATAAAACGTTCGATATCAACCCTTTTAAGATAATTGATTTATGCGGCTGTCTTTCAGACAAAATTGTCAGTGCCATTCATATGCTAGAGTAAGAATATTATATGAGGTAATATTCCGCTACGATTGTTATGAAGTCCAAAATAATCATGCCGCCCAAGCAAAAGTCACGCCCAAGTGGATATTCTATTAATTCATGGATGTACTATTTATGTACGTTTAGCAATAAATGTAGATGGAGTAATGCATAAGAAATAATAAAAAACGATGTCAAATTATTAGCATAAGACATTAAGTGCCAATGTGGAAATACACACCTGGTTTAAAAATATTTTTTTTTTTAAAAAACACCTTTTAAGAATTTAAGAAGCAGTATACAAAGCGATTTTGTGTACCTATACATATATTTATTTTGTAGAACATTTAGATTTAGACAGTAACATCGGTTCATAACGAAGGCGAAATTTGAGTCACTTTTAATCGTCTCATATTAGCTCGAACATTACAACCAGTACCGCCTCCGCACCGCACCGCGCCGCTCCGCCACCACTGTCAGTGCGTTTCGGCCTTAAATCGTATTTGAAATAAATAAGTTGTATAAAATAAGTCGTATTTGAATTTTCAACAGTCGACACTGCCTTTTAAAATACCTCTGGGCGGCTAGAGGATATTTAAATGTCGATAATAGTTATTTGTTATGCAAGGCTGCAAAGTTGTTTTTTGGCGCAAGTGCTTGTATTCGCTTCGCTCATGGTTCAATCTTACAATCCTTCGCTAGCTCGGCTTTCAAGGCACGAGACGCCAAAAAATTTTGCTGCCGAGCGAAACACTCAATTTTTCACCTCACCACCGCGAGGAAATGTAATGGAAGTAATTTGGACCTTATAGGTACTCATTTTCAATAAAGGTTTGTTTACATCTCAACAAGATCTAGCATTTTATAATTATTAAATGTAACATAAATATTTTTTGCATCTTTAAATAACTATACCTACACTAAAAAAGTCAAAGTATTGTTGGGTACTCACGGGTACACTAAGGCTCAAATACGCTTATTTCATTAACTTTTTCCGCTAACTTAGCAGGCATTAAAATTCATATATGTATATCTTCTGCAATAAAATCTATAAATAACAACCACCCTTCCATCGGCAGCCGCCATATTGCTATAATCCCTTAGGTGGCGGTCGCCGGGGAGCCGGCGATGTCAAAAAACCGTCTAGTGGCAAGCGCCGGGGAGCCGGCAATAGCATAGTTTCGTAATTATTCCGTAAAATGAGCTGCTAAATCTACACCTGTCTTGTTCTTCCTTGCAAGGCGCGTTCGTGAATAGATAAGGATGGCGTATAATAACGGTCGCGACAACGCTTTCATAGAAATTTCATTAGAAATTCCTCAGAGAAATTTTTGACCGCGCGTGTGTCAGTTTTTGAAAACCTCGTAGTGTAAAAATATTCTAAGGCGAGTGACAATAAAACTATATAAACGTGTAAATAAATATATATACTTGTAGATAAACTTGTAGTTTCTACAATTAACTGTTTAATTTCATAGTTATAGTTAATTTATACAAGAAATTGGTAAAATTTGGATATCCAAAAATTGATCAAAGCTAGCCAAATTCACATACATGGAACAGCCTCCGTTATTATACAGGGTGTCCCATAAAGGACACGTTATAGTGACACTGGAGGTAGACCAGGCCAAGAGGTACCAAACCAACAAAACATGACCCCAGTAAAAGTAGCACGGTTTTCGAGTTATAGCCAAATTATGGTTTTTCATGAATTTTGACCGTTTTTACCATTGTCACTGCCAGCTCGCATTCAGAAAGGTCTCTAAGTTAGTTGTTTTTATGTTTACGGCATCATGAATAGTATCTTATCCAAAAACTAAGTAAAATGCTAAAAAAATACTGGTTTGATCTTGAATTAATTCACGGCGAAACATTAATTTCTACTTTGACCACCTGTCGTGAGAAAAAAATACTAGAAAAGTAATAAGCAAATAACGTCAAGATATTATGTTAAAGGCAATTTTATGCTGAATCCAAGGATATAAGCTTATAATAAACCACTCATGTTTTTGAATAATGGTAATTTTTCTAACGTGCACCGTTTCGCGATGACCACCCGTATGGCCCCGGCCACTTGACGGTAGTTCCCCAAAAATGGCCGCGCCACTAGACAGATAATGACAACCGCCGGGTACCCGGCGATTGCCACTTGAAGGGTTTGGTTTTACTGTCTGTGGCTCCAAAACAAAACAAAATTAAATGTAGGTAATACGAGTTTTTTTTAATTAACTTTTCTAACGGTGCGTTCCAAATTTGGAAGAAGCGAATTTTTTTGAAAAATATAACTACATTTAAAAATGATTTATTCGTATTTTATCCTTATATGTCACTCTAAATATTAATATTTCGTATGTACTACTTATTTAAGAAAGAATAAGTATTATTATTTTTATGATATCAAAATAATAACAATTAATTATTGGCATAACACCATCAGTTTCTGAACGCACCTCTCATTCTGTATAGAAAAAAGTTGGATCTCGCGATTGGCCGTCACGTTCCAAATTCAAAAACTCTTTCCACGCTAGCGGATATATATAATGGACTTTTGGGCGCAGATTTTGAGCGATAAAGCAAGCCTTTTCGAGCCGGTGAGGTGAAAAATATTTTTCGCTTCGCTCATGGTTCAATTTAACAATCCTTCGCTAGCTCGGCTTTCAATACTAAGCACTTGCGCCAAACAACAACTTTGCAGCCTTGCATAACAAATAACTATTGCTACGTCACTGTAGTATAAGACGCTACATCAGTTTATTCAAAACAAAATCAAAATAACACATAATTGAAATATTTACAACAAGTATTATATAAAAAAAGAAACAGATAGTTGTATGTAGAGGGGGGGTTAGGTGGCGATGTTGGGTAGAGCTGCCCCGTCGTTGAAGCCGAAGAAATGTTTAACAGATCTGAATCTGTGCCGAGTCCCGCGAATATACTTGTGGCTCGGATTATGGATATTATAATATTTGACCTTTTTTTTAGGTTTCCATCGATTTTTGACAAGTTTTGAATCGTATCTCCTACTTTTGCACTACAGATAGAAGTATAAATCAAACGGTTATCGGTTCTTCAATCTTTTATCTCCGTTTTGGTCTACCGGATTTTGAAACAAATGAATACTTAATTTTGTATGATCTTTTTAAACATTGTCTAAAATAACACTTATTTTGTATCTCTATTGACGTGAAAGATCGAACACATACGAAATCTACATATATGACGACCCGACGTCCCTAAAACTGGTCCAGGGTTTTCATTTTAAACCAATTAACACGAAAGTTATGGCCAGAAACCGGTTTTTTGGCCTAAAATTGTTCAACTTTGATGACAAATATCTCGAAAGCCGTTGTTGTTAACATAAGCTACAAAAAACCTAAGAAAACTAAGAGATTCAGATGGAAGGTACGATCTCATACGCCAATTATGGGAGCCCCTTAACCAGCCCATTATTACAGTTAGGGGTCTGTCCCAGCGGTCGGCAATAGCTTCACCAAGATGTTTTACAAAGGCGGACATTTGTGGAGCAAAGACTCCGTCAACGGATGTGACGAGAGGGGTAAATGTTGCATGACGTTTCTCGCAGGCGTTACTGTATTTACGTTTTTTCTCTTCTGCTGATTTAAGATTGGATGCTACCGGACGAGAGATGTAAGAAGGAGCGTCGGTGTCTACGATACGGATATCGAATAACGCCTCCCTCTGTGCATCCCAAACGCCGCGGCAGCTGAGGTCTCCACGAAGTCCACAGTCTCCTTCAGTGATGATCGGTTCTTTAGTAACATTTCCCCAAGCGTTTTGGCATAGTTCACAAAACAGGTCTCTGATTTCATTGTGTCGACGTGTTACTAGGCCACCAGTTTTGCAGCAGAGTGCATGGTCCACATTGAAGTCATCGTTGCCGCACCCATCGCATGATTTGGGCATAGAAACAGGTGTTCTATGGTATCGTAGAGCTAATGAGTCTCTAAATTCTAGTGGGGATAAATCAAAATTGTCTTTCTCTGGTATCACTGATAGCCAGGTGGACGATTGTTTTAGTTTTTTTAAAAATTGAATGTTTCATTGCTCGTTTTTTGATCGGTGAGAAATTGTCTAGAATGGAGTCCAAGAGCTTATCCTCTTGAGAGTCTTTCTTTATCCAGCATTCTTTTCTTGCGTCTCTAAGGGATACGTATTGTGTTGAGAGAGGTCCATGCGTTTATTTTCGAGTAAGGCGGATGACAGGACCGTGCAGCCTTTTTTGGAGTTGTCATAATTTTAGTTTTTCATTTTAGAAAGGACAGGGATGGCTAACCCGCCTTTGTGAACTGGTAAAGAAAATAAGTCCGCTTCAAGAGAAGTTACATCGCCTCCTAGTAAGTTTGGTAGAAAACTGGAACGTAGTGTGTTTGTTAGGGGTTCGAAGGATTGGTTAGCGTTTTCTAAAACTCTTAATAAGAACGACCATTTAAATAGTGCCGCTTGGGTAAGAGCGGAGTAGGCTGCTTGTGGAGAGTCTTTACATATAACAGAAAGTTTTTCTATTGTAGAAGACCAAGTTTCGACTTTTTTGTTAACAAAGTTTTCTTTTCCTTCGCCGATATAACTACCGAGGAAGCGTGACCCAGTTTTTATGGTAACGTTAACACCTTTGAATATCTGCTGTGCACATTTCTTGTCATTTTCGTTTACAATTAAGTAAGAATTTTTATCTTGGGGGAGGTAGCCATATGTAGGGCCTATTTGGCTTATTTTGTCCCACCAACGTCGTAGATTGTTAAGCGTTCCTTGGGCGGAGGAGTCATCTGCGTACCAGCATTGGGTGATTGTTTATTCTGATTTCAATTTGTGCATTATGGGTAGTGTTGCCAAGGCGTATAAAGGCATCGCCAGTGGGTCGCCTTGGGTTACTCCTTCTTCACTGTACAAACTCATGTTGGAATCACGGATCACGAGTTCAGCGTGTCCATTGTAAGTATTGAATAGGAAGCGAGCACAGTGTGGCCAGTGTAAACGTGCCTGCCAGAGAGCTAGTTGTCTGTTTACGGAATTGAAAGCGTTGTTTGCATCCACGAGCAGCATACCCAACTCATAGCATGTATGGCTCCTTCAATTCCGCAACTTATCCCATTACAGAGTTGCGATTGGGCGCAGGCTTCGGTAACCTCAGAGCCAGTAGCCAGGATCGTGCATTTCGACAGGATCCTCTGAAGGCATTCTCCGATGCCGATCGGTCTCACGCCAGGGGATTTGTCTAAGGCGACTAGTCGGCTTGCCATTAGAGCTTGTATTTGATTCCAAGGTATTATTATTATTACCAAGTATTATTATATTCCAAGGTATTATCATTACTATTATTTAATTTCATTGTTAGTTGTGCTACGGCATTCCTCAAATGTTGGCTTGCCTCGCCAAAACGCAGTAGGTAGTCTTTCCAAATATCGGCTGCGCTACCGGTCGGGCCTCCGCCACCGTGTAGTTTTCTGGCAACGGATTCCACATGCTCACATGTATTGCTAATTCCAGTAGCGGGGGCAGTTTGGGGATGCCGTCGGGTAAAGTGAACAGGGTGGGGTCTAGGTTGACTGAGTGGGGATGTTTTTCGAGCCGAGAGTCCATGACGGTTTTACTAGTTGTGTCGATTTCGTCCTCGGGTTTTAGAATTTTGTTGGTATCTTTTGTCAGCAGCCAGTTGAGGGCTTCATGAGTTTTTCCCCGAAGTATGAGTCGTGTAAAAATCTTAGAATTGTAATCATCGTTATTATATTTTTTTCCTTTGTGGAAATTACGAAGAGAGTTGTCGGCTTTGGCGGCTTCGGTTATGAGTATGTCAAACTGTTCTTTATCCCAGAGTTTTTGGCGTCGGTCGATTATTCTAGTGATATCTTTAGCTTTTATGACATTTTTATCTCTTTGTAGTAAGACGGCAATGAAGATTAGAAGGCGTTCGGACGTAGAGTTTGAATTGGTTAGTAATTGAATTTCATCAGCTAGTTTGTGAATAAATCTTCTGGTTACAGTGTTTGAGGGTAGGTCATATAGTTTTCCATGCAAAGAGCATACCTTATTCCAACGTTTGTGCCATGTATCTGTCTTCGATCCTTTTCGGTTAAAGTAAGGAGAGCCAAATGCTTCTTCTAGTTGTGTTTTGTATTCGGCCTAGATAGTAGGAGCTGATGGAGGTGGATGATGAACATGGGCGGAGCGGATGTGTCGTTGTAATCCGTTTTTTTTTAAGGTTCTGGGACAAAGTCGGCATTGCACGGCGTCAATCGGGGTATCACTTAGGTTTAACGAAGGGTCATTTTAGGAACTCATTTAAAATGGTTTTTCTACTCCTGTACTTTTATCTGTCATTTACGTAGTCCCGAACACTAATATAAAGACATATAAAATAAGTCTGTAGAAAAGTCTATACTCTATTCCCCATAACAGTACGGCACAACCGTGCTGTTTTGTAGCCAAAACGATACGCTTAGCAGCCATACGCTTCTAAACCTGGGTAGTATTACGTGCTCAACACTAATTTAACAACAAAATACATTTGGTACTACCAACTTAACAAACCACTGAATGTTTTTACTTCAAAGAAATTATTGTACTAAAGGCATTGCTGCCAACTTAAGAAAAACCTTATTCTTAATATGACAGTACTAGCAAGTTGAATTAAGAACAAAACATACCATAAACAAGAGGTGTCAATGTGTCATGTTTCCAATTTCCCACCAAAGTTCCAGTTCAAAATTAAAAGACGAAATATGATAACTAATCGTTATTAATAACTTCTTAAGATTTGATTCGTGTTTGTGAAGTGAAGAAAAATGTGTACGTTCCTTTTAAAATGAACGAGGAAGAAAATGACTGCACCGCTGAAGAAATTGCGTGAGTAAGAACTAACGGAAAACTTACTGCCTGAAAAGTCAAATGCTATTTATTTAAAATTAGTCGTAGAAAAAGTATTGTATGCAACGGTGTATAACTTGGTCTTAAAACGCTCGTGGCGTCTTTAATTGCGATGCTCGCTAAGGCTCGAATCGCAACTCACGACACTCGCGTTTTAAGACCCTACTTATACAACAGTTGCATAAAATACTATTTGCTTGTAGAGTGTATTCAATTTCTAATAAATGCTAGGCTTCACTATGAATTTTGATAATATACAGGAACTTTAATGTAAAATATAATAATGTTGTTTATAAAAAATTGATTGATACATTTTAGACTTGACAGTTGACAGATAAGACATTTGTTTTATAAGTGACTGTAGTATAAGTGCCAAGATGAGTATCGACTACGAATAAATTATGGTTTAAAGTACCGTCAAGAGAATTAACAAATTGCTAGGGTAGCGTAAACAGATCAAAAGAGATACAGAAATGAACTATTTCCGTACCGTTTTGCAAAAGCGAACACTGCCATCTGACCTTGCAAGCAGAGGGAAAATTAGAAGTTGTTGAGATTAGACTGGTTTCCTCCAGATGATTTCCTTCACCGAAGATCTACTGTTATATGTAATACAATTACGTATATATATTTATATTTTTAACACGATATATTTTAATATTTATAAGCTTATCATATAACCTTCTATAAAAATATCAATATCCTAGCGTCAGTGGTTTCAGCTTCGAGTCATCAGAAAAACCGCCGAAGATTTTAAACATATAGGTTAGACGTAAGTGCTTTTTTACCAGAGACTAAGCCAGTAGTCAGTAGCAGTGGCAGCGGCCTGGGTGGCTAAAAGCGCCACCAGCGTAGTCAGCACCAGGCACCACGACTCCACCGAACTCAGGTACTTCCACAGCACCTTCCACTTCAAGGTGCCCTTGGCTCTTTCTTCAGAGTCCTGTATCTGCTCTCTCTCCACATCGCTGTCCTCGCTCTTCACCGAGATTCTCGAGATACCGCGTTTCATCGACGGTCTTGCTTCAAGCTACGAATATAAAAAATATGTATTACTTGAACAATTCACGAAGGTGTTTTTTGAGTTTATGGTTAACCCATTGTAGGGTTAACAAGGTTTCTTTAATTGAAGATAACAACCAGTATATCGACTCGAAAAATATAGTCAGCTGTATGAAAATATTTCAGTAGTTATTCAATGATAGTTTATTACTACAAGAGATTACTACTATTCAGTTCAACCACTTCTCTCTAATTAATTGGTTGCAAACTGTCACTCTTAATTAGGTGTTCCCAAAATGGTGCAATGTCTAATTATGTGATACAAAATAGACAATATAAATAAACCAAAATGTATTTCAGGCTTTTACAGTTTTGGTAACTGTTAGAAAACACCAAATAGGTGTAAAGGTGTTTTTCTACTCCTGTAGTTTTATCTGTCATTTACAGAGCTCGGACAGGTCATCGCAAAACAATGGTAACACGGTAATAGAACAAGATTAATAGAGTCGCATTATATAAATACATTTATAACGGTAACCCAAAATTCACCATGTTTGTGAAGGTATTTCCATTAACATTTTTGTTAATGCTGATCGATGCATTGAACATAATACATATGCAACGATCAACTACTGCATTTTCTGATACAAACCAATGTTTTTGTTTAATGAATAGTGTTAATTTCTATTCATTTAATTATAAAGTACATTGATCAAATGTATCTTTGGTAAGCCTTCTTTGTCAGGGCCGCTTTATTTATTATCCGATACATTTTAGACAGGTCTGATTAATAAATACTAATTAGTAGTTAAAAAATACCTTAAAACCTTCTACTCGAAACTGCCGAAACACTTCCATGACGCCTTAATTAAATAATAAGCATGATTAATAAGAATACATTCGATTAATTCGAAATACCCCCAGTAAGTATAACGTGTGTGCCCGAATGAGTTGACACCGACCACTAGCGCCACACGTGGCCAAATACCGTACTAGCTTTATAATAGACAATGACACATTCAATACAGCCTATTCAAATTTAATTCCAATACTCCCACTAAATTTGACATGTATTTCATTAGAATTCAATATCGTTCATTTGACCTATATATCTCATACAGTAACCACAATAAACAAAACAACATCACTAACTTTAACAGAACAGCTTCTTGACAACAATATAACATTACAACACAGAAAGTATCTGGTCTCTAAGGTTTGTAAATTGAACTGCAGGCAAAGCCTTTGTAAAGATGTCAGCAAGCTGCTCTGAACTTGGCACATACTTTATTACAATCAACTTTTGTTGGACCTTCTCACGAATAAAATTAAATTTCACATCAATATGTTTGCTTTTCTTGTGAAAAACTGGATTATTAATTAGCTTAATCGCACTTTGGTTGTCCATACATAAAGTTGTACAATTTTGCTCAATCTCAATATCCTTTAAAAATTGCCTCAGCCATAAAAGATTTTTGGCTGCCTCACAGCTTGCCATAAATTCAGCCTCACACGTTGACAAGGCGACACACGGCTGTTTCTGACTGGCCCAAGAAATAGGACCTCCATTTAACATAAACAGGTAACCTGTCGTCGACTTCCTTGTGTCCAAATCCCCAGCAAAATCTGAGTCTGAATATCCAAGCAAGCTTTCCCGACTTTGATACTTAATACAAACATCTTTTGTTTTCATTAGATACTTGATTATCCGTTTCAGTTGAACAACATGTTGCAAACTAGGACTGTTAATATATCTACTTAAAAAGTTTACACCAAAAGATATATCCGGCCTAGATACATTTGCTAAAAACAGCAATGAGCCAATGGCTTCTCGGAATGGAAAATCAATTTCAACACTCTCATGGCTTACATTGTTTTGTATAGGCACATTCACATCTACAGGAGTGTTACATGGGTTGGCAGTGCTCATATTGAATTTTCTTATTATCTGTTCAATGTAACTTTTCTGATGAATAGAGATGGAGTCATCACTCTTGACTATTTCCAAACCCACATATTTATTAAGTTCAGTTTCAGTAATTTGTAACCATGTATTTAAATAATCAATGATTAAGTTTAAAACTCGATCTGATTCTGACATAACTAGAGCATCATCAACATACAAAATCAACAGTGCTTTGTGTCCTTCAAAATTACCTACAAAAACACAGTTATCTGCCTGTGACTGCTTGAACCCAAACTTCACTAAAAAGTCAGTAAACTTTTTATTCCAGCACCTTGATGCCTGTTTAAGCCCATAGAGGGATCTGTTTAGTTTACATATTTTGTTGGGCGGTGCTCTCACTCCTTCAGGAACTTCCATATATATATCTTCTTCTACATCACCATACAAAAATGCTGTTTTCACATCCAATTGTCTTATATTCCATTTGTATTGGGCAGCAAAACTTAGTAATATTCTTATTGACTCGTATCTGGTGGTAGGCGAGAAGGTTTCACTATAATCAATCCCTTGGATTTGTGTAAACCCACGAGCACAAAGGCGAGCTTTATATTTCTCCACTTCACCATTTTTATTTCTTTTGATGTTGAAGACCCATTTCGAAGTAATAGTTCGGTGATTTTCTCGATTAACAAAACTCCAAGTGTCATTTTCAGTGTGAGAATCCAACTCTCCAGATATTGCTTGCAACCATCTTTTGCACTCCGGACTGTTAACTGCATCACTATAAGTCAGTGGAATATCATATTCTAATATATTTGCTTCAAAAACGTTTCTACGTGGCCGCAAGAAGTATGGCATATCATTATTTAAACCTTCTAGGTCAATCTCTTGCGATGGTTCATAAGTATCATCATGCTCATTTGCATCAGAATATGTGCTGTCAACAGATGAACTATTCTGGCCATTAGTATTTTCAAGCTCTTCCTCTTGAAGCCGTTCTATCTCTTCCTGTTCCACTGTTCCTACCTCTACCGGTTCTATTCTTGCAGTCCCTGTTTGTTCTGTTACATTTTCATTCTGTTCCCCATAGCTAAGTGTAACTTCAAGTTCATTTCTTTGTATAGGAAGTGAGCTCTGTTCATCAAAAACAACATTTCTTGACACTGTCACTCTTCTGGTTTCTGGATCATACATCCTGTAATTTGTATGATCATATCCTACCAACATCAGTTTCCGGCTCTTACTCTCCAACTTTGTTCTTAGTTCCTTCGGTACATGGACATAACCTAAACACCCAAATACCCTAACATGATCTAGACTGGGTTTTGTACTGGTCCACAGTTCATAAGGTGTCATATTTGGCGTTTGGCTTGAAGATGTACGATTTAACAGATAAACTGCACAGCTAACTGCTTCTGCCCACAGATTGAGTGGTACATTTCGAGCATACAACATGGACCGAGCACTTTCCATGATCGTTCTCATTTCTCGTTCAGCTCGACCATTTTCTTCGGGTGTGTATGGTGCAGTTAACTCATGAGAGATGCCTTCACTGTCAAGATATTCTTTAAATTGTTTGTTTTTGTACTCACCACCATTATCTGAGTGCAACACATGCACACTATGCAAGAACTTATTCTTAATTATGGCATTATATTTCTTGAAATATTCAAATGTGTCACTTTTGTTCTTAAGAAAGTACAAATGTCTATAAGCTGTGGCACCATCTTTGAAAATAACGAAATATTTCATACCTTGTACTGAGGGCACGCTCATGGGCCCACAGAGGTCACTATATACCACATCACCTGGCTGCAGTGGTCCTCTGCTGGACTTCTGGAATGGTCTCCGAGCTTGTTTTCCATAGGCACAACCCTCGCACACAAAACTGTCACAGTTTGTTAGGTCCACTCCACTTATCACATTATTCTTGCACATTTTCTGTATTTCTTTGACGTTTAAATGTCCTAAACGCTCATGCCAAGTCTTCAAGTCCGACTTTTGCACTAAATTGCACTGGTTTAAAATTGTCTTCACCTTAAGTTCATACAAATTGTTACTTTGCAAGGAGGCGCACATTACCATTTCATTATTCTTGTAAATAAATGCTTCACTATCCTTTTTTACTATTTCATAGCCTTGTCTAGTAACAACTCCTTCCGAGAATAGATTTCTTTTGAGTTTAGGCACATAGAGAACTTCTTTCAAGATACTAGTCTCCCACTGACCGTCGACCCATTTCGAGATAAGAATATTTCCTTGACCAACCACCTCCACAACTTCTTGGTTTCCAAGTTTCAAGGGTGTTCCATTGTACTTATGTAGCTCTGTGAAATATTCTCTTTTATATGAAAGATGAGCCGAGGCACCACTATCTAGTATCCATTTGTTGTCTTCATCTTGCTCCGTCCACTCGCAGTGTGCAACATTGAAAGCCAACATATCTTTTTGTTCTTGACTTTTCTTCTGAGCACGGCATTCCTTGGCAAAATGCCCTCGTTTACCACAGTTATAACATGGGTAACGATGACCCTGCCGCTCTTTGTTTACATCTTCTTTTGGTTTTGCAGAAGTGGATACTCTCTTCTTTGTGGTTTGTTTAGCTACCAACAAAGCAGTTTCATTCTCTTCTTCTACACTCAAACTAGCCTCTTCATCTAATAACCGTGCAGTCAAATTTACTATAGTTTGACTGCTAGTCTGGAGTGACATCCATGCCTGGCGGAGAGATCTGTACTTAGGAGGCAGGGTGCCGAGAATCTTAGTCATGATTGCTGTATCACTGATATTCTCTCCGCTTTCCTTAAGTTGTTTTGCCAAACTTTCAACTTTCGCTATATGCTGAGCGATACTGTCAGATGACGACATTGAATACTTATAAAATCTTTCATGGATCATCATTTTAGTAAGCTCAGACTTCTGCTCGTAGATGGATTCGAGTTTGGTCATCATCTCTAACGCTGTCTCGCAATTCTCGATGAGGGCAACTTGACTTAATTGCATGGCAGACGTCATGATAAACATCGCCATACCGTCGTCTTTGTTCCATTGTGCGGCATTCTTTTCAGTCAGGGTTTCGTTGATATTCAACCCCCTAGCACGTAATGCACACTTAATTTGGAATTTCCACTGTTTAAAATTATTTCCGTCGAATTTGTCCACTTTACCGGTAACCTCCATTTTTTTAGGTTATGAAAAAAAATGGCTTCCCGTGTAAGTTTATTCTTTTAATCGCGGATACACTGCACACTACTTTACTGTCTTTCTTTATTAATCCAACACGCGCGAGGGCGCTGGGCCCATAACCAATTAAATAATAAGCATGATTAATAAGAATACATTCGATTAATTCGAAATACCCCCAGTAAGTATAACGTGTGTGCCCGAATGAGTTGACACCGACCACTAGCGCCACACGTGGCCAAATACCGTACTAGCTTTATAATAGACAATGACACATTCAATACAGCCTATTCAAATTTAATTCCAATAGCCTTCCTAGCAATCGTCAAAAATTAAGCTGTTGACATGTTTGAACATAAATCTCAGACATCTTTCCCGAAAATTGTTTAAAAAGGTCAAATGTTAAATTACGATAATATCCGCTTTAGACAATCATAATATTAAGTATCCACTATATAAAGTCTTGTTCTAATTCCATATCTGTTTTTGCGATGACCTGTACGAGCTGTGGTCATTTACATAGTCCTGAACACTAATATAAAGACTAAGAATAATACAAAATAAATCTGCAGAAAAGTCTATACTCTATTCCCCATAACAGTACGGCACAACCGTGCTGTTTTGTCGCCAAAATGATACGCTTAGCAGCCATACACTTCTAAACCTGGGTAGTATTACGTGATCAACACTAATTTAACAACAAAATACATTTGGTACTGCCAACTTAACAAACCACTGAATGTTTTTACTTCAAAGAAATTATTGTACTAAAGGCATTGCTGCCAACTTAAGAAAAACCTTATTCTTAATATGACAGTACTGGCAAGTTGAATTAACAAGCTAGTTCCGTACAAACTAGCAATTAACTCAAGGTAAAGGTAAATGTCCCAATATTTGTTAAATTATTTACTTAATTTAACCCAACACAACAGAATTCAATTTCAAACAACGAGTAACTTTTACACCAACACGATCAAACTACCAAGACAATTGAATCGCGATTTTTTTGACCTGCTATTGAAATATACCCGTCCCAACTCCATTGATTCTAGAAAAATCTTAACAACGCGAATGGGGTCAGCGCCGTCTATCGGCCCCATTTGGTACTAACGTGCAAGGGCAATCAGCTTAGTATGTTGGTGTTTTAGAGATTATTGTTTATCACGTGTACCGATCTCGATTATTATTTTTTAATTTGAAATTAGGGTATTTCTATTATAGTCTTATAGGAATGTCAAAATAAAAAAATACTTACAAAGTTGATTAAATTGCAAACTTAACTAGGAAATGTTTTTTGTAAATAAAACAAAAAATATGCTTGATACTGAAAAAAAAAAACATTTCCCGTAACATATATGTTTATCTTAATCACGAGTAATTATTTCAAATTTTTCGCTTGAATAACTTCGGAGATAAGGGGAGGAATGGTATTTTTTTTTACATTTTCCTCATAGATCAAAATTTTCCCCGTGTAGAAAAAAAAACTGTTTCAAAATGTGCAACTCAAGCCCTTTCAAATGATACCCCACTTGACCCGATAGTTAAATATTTTTTTTTGCCCCCTCCTCATATTCGTAAGATTTCATGGAAAATTAAAATATATATTAGAGATTTTCATTTTCCATGCACGTGGATGACTCTCATTTAAAACCATTCCAAATTTCAAATTGTTACCTTAAGTAGTTCGAGAGATATTTCACTTTGTGACAGACAGACAGACGGACGGAGTCGCACCATAAGGGTTCCTTTAGTACCTTTTTTGGTACGGAACCCTAACAAGAGGTGTCAATGTGTCATGCATGTTTCCAATTTCCCACCAAAGTTCCAGTTCAAAATTAAAAGACGAAATATGATAACTATTCGTTATTAAGAACTTCTTAAGATTTGATTCGTGTTTGTGAAGTGAAGAAAAATGTGTACGTTCCTTTTAAAATGGACGAAGAAGAAAATAACTGCATCGCTGAAGAAATTGCGTGAGTAGTAATAGAACTAACGGAAAACTTACTGCCTGAAAAGTCAAATGCTAATTTAAAATTAGTCGTAGAAAAAGTATTGTATGCAACGGTGTATAACTTGGTCTTAAAACGCTAATGGCGTCTTTAATTGCGATGATCGCCAAGGCTCGCATCGCAACTCACGACACTCGCGTTTTAAGACCCTACTTATACAACAGTTGCATAAAATACTATTATTTCTCCCTAGCGCACTAAAATCACTTCGGTGACATTAATTAAACAGCGTTACCTTAGAATCTCCTTTTTCAGCCACCTCATCAGAGTTTGTCAGCAGTAATGCAAACTCCTTTCCAGATTTTGTTAGCTCGTCGTAAGTGCCAATGTCTTCAACGACACCCTGTACATTAAGTATTAGTGATAATAGAATCAAATAATTCATAATAATATCCTACTAAATAAATGCAAAAGTTTGGATGTTTAGATGTTTGGATGTTTGTTACTCAATCACGCTTCAGCGGCTCAACCGATTTGGATGAAATTTTGCACGAAGATAGTTTATAGCCTGGATTAAAATATAGGATAGTTTTTATCCCTTGTCCACGCATACGAAGTCGCGGGCGGAAGCTAGTGTATAATAAATAAATACTATACAAGTAAGAAGTTTAAACGAAGAAACTTACTTCATTTAATACTATTATATTGTCGGCAGATTTGAGGAAGTGGATCTGATGGGTGACCAGAATCACAGTTTTGTCGTGCAGGTAGCCTTTAATACAGTCTTCAAACAGAATCCTGCCCACATTAGTATCCACTGCTGACAAAGGATCATCCAGTAAATATATATCTGCCTGAAAAACAAGGTTAACATGAAGGTGTCAATATAACAACTCCACGCAGCCACACCATGCAATACAGACGGGTAGGTACTTACATCACGATAGATTGATCTTGCCAAATTGATGCGGGCCTTTTGTCCTCCTGAGAGAGATACTCCGCGCTCGCCTACTAGAGTGAGGTCACCATAAGGAAACTGTTTGAAATCTGGTAACAGACAGCAAACCCTGCAAACCTGAATCAAATCAATTTAATATACCTTCATATAAATGAAATAAAATTATCTTGTTTCACGTTATTTTAAACTAACATGACTCAGGCGCCAAATTTTGAATCATTGTCTACCTTTTGAATCACAATGAAAATTTAATAAGGGGCTTTTTTCATACCTCTTTATACTTGGCAGAGTTATAATCCAGACCGAACAAAACATTCTCGCGGACAGTTGCCGGGAATAACCATGAATCCTGGCTAGCGTATGATATCCTGCCTTTCACGTTAAGGTTGCCACGGCTTATGGGCAACTCTCTGAGTACCATTTGCAAGAACGATGACTGAAAATATAGAAGATATAACAACGATATAATAACGATAAATGTAGAAGATATCGTTTAAACATATCATTAGGTGCAATTTGGTATCATATTGGCTTGGCGCATTCGTATTTTGTCCAATTTTAATTTCGTTTCATTCTGTATTCGTCACTCATTATTTTAGTTAAATCTATATTTTAAGTCATATTAGTTAATCTTCTTTGATCTCATTCATCGCTAACCCCGTTCGTATTTCATCTTAGTTAGTACTTATTTCAGTTCTCAAGAGCTCCATTTTACTGGCAACCTGTTTTTGCGGCAAGTTTCGAAACTGGTTGGAAAATGGTTAGTGTTGCCGCAAAAACGGGTTGCCAGTAAATAGAGCTTTAGCTGCTATTATTGCAACTACGAAATAAATGTTAGTTTGGGGGATAATTGAAGTTTAAAAAAGGCAATGTTGCACCTAGTTGACAAAGTTGCAGTATTTGACGGTACATTGCGAGTCGAGACGAGTGCATCACTTGCGAGACTAATGAATTACGACGACGATCTCCTTTGTGTCTATGTGGATAGAAAGTAAGATCTAACCAAAAACATCATTGGTGAATATAGGAGCCAAGTTCAATATTAAGAATATACGTGGTTGTCAACTTCGCCGGCAACACTTACCATTTTCCAACCAGTTTCGAACCTTGGCGCAAAAACGGGTTGCCAGTAAAATGGAGCTCTTGCTGCCATTATAGCAACTAAATACGGGATATGTATAACTAGATAAATAACGAATGAATGACGAATAAGACGGGCCAATACGATAAAGATCGTTACGAATATGGGACCACTTACTTTTCCGGATCCAACTGGACCTATAATAGCACAAAGCTTCCCTTTGCGAAATCTAATCGACATGTTCGACAGAGTAGGCTTTAGCTCGTTTTTGGTCCAGGAAGCGGACACTCCAGCCAACTCTAAAGCGTAGTCGACGGCCACCGACGGACGCCTAATGGCTACTTCTGGAAGAATACAAACCTCTCAAGATCACTTCATTTTTACCCACGACGGAAGTGGCGGAACGGAGAAGGTTAATGCGTTTAGGGTGAGAGGCTGTTTGTTTCTTGTGTTTTCTGTTTACAAATTGTCGCTGAGAATCATGCATCAAGTATGAGACATTATGGAAATAAATGTAATATTTACCAGCTTCTGAACCGTTCCTAAATTCATCGTTATGGGCGTATTTCTTGGGTACAATAGAAGCTTGGTTTTGCGCTGTGGTCTTTGAGTTAAATGTCACTGGTTTGGTTATAACATGATTTTCCGATTTCATACTACCTACACCTTCTCTTTCCTCTGAAATACAATTAACAATAGGTTAGAATACGTAAAGATTACGTAATAGATTACGTAAATATTGATCAAATCATCACGATCAACCTACAGTTCGCGGTGTTTTGGTAGCCGTGCTTGTAGTTATACATATTTTTCAATTACCAAAGAAGTATATTTTCAACACATTTGCTCGTAACGTACCGTCTTATTATGTCGCTAGTTAGGATTACACATACATACATGGGACGCGAATTCGCGTCTTCGGCATCCGAGCCGAGATAAGAATTATGAAAATTACAAATGCACTGAATCCAAAACCAGCAACAGCATATTATCCTTCATAAATAAAGTAACATTTTGGTATCAGCATTTAAGTACCAAAAAGCAAAAAAAAAAACAAATAACTCGAGGACGCGAAATCGCGTCCTTGGCATTGAATGAGTAAAGATAACACTTTAAAACGAAAATATTTATTTTATTCTGTATTGGCTCTTTAGAGATTTCATCTAAGTCTGGCTTAACACATGCGCGCGCTTTGTGCAAACAACATAAACGAAAAAAATCGGCTATGAGCGTGTCGGGCTACACGCAGTGTAGGGTTCCGTAGTTGCCTGTCTTACATCATCGTGCGGTGAGGTTGCGTCGGCCGAAAATGTTCGAAAATTGGCCTTTCAGGTACACATTAAGTCGGTCGACTATTACTCGGTAACTAGTTATGCCTGCTTGTCCTTGATAGTTTTCCTTTTAAATTCAGTATATGTACTACTACCACGATTTTTTTCACATCCCAGTAGTAGCCATTTAGCCTGCAGGAATGGGGGGGGGGGGAGGGGAGGGACACATGATTCGAACAAAAATTAGGGCTATAATGCCCAATATTTCGCAACCTAATCACTGATTTGAAAAATGATTTTCAGAAATTCATAATATTTTTAAAGGAGCTATCCAACGATACTCCACACCATGGGTTTAACGAGAAAAAAATACATCTCCGCTTTAGGTGTAGGGGAGTACTTACCCTAAAAAAACTTTTTATTCAAGGTACCTACTGTTATGTCGGTGTGATTGATTTATACATATACCCATGCCGAATTATAGTTTTCTAGTAGTAATAATGGTTACTGAGCTAAGCCGAGGACGGACGGACGGACAGACGGGCATGGCGAAACTATAAGGGTTCCTTGTTGACTACGGAACCCTAAAAACTGCTGCGCGCCATTATCAGTTATTTCACAAATATTTGTAAACATTGTTAATGCGTGTTTGGTTATTATCAGAAATGTTGACTAGTGGTCAGTTGGTGACTAGAAAAGTGATAAATAGAATGGACGCGCCACTGGAAATTCTTGGCGATGTACAATATGTGAGTAAAAACCTTGCCATCATTAAGTAAATAAAATAACTTGGCAGGCCTATAAAATTTTCAACTTGTGAAAATAATTTATTACTCGCAAAATGTGTTAAAAACGTCGTATGAAACACGGTTGCTTTGATCATAATAATTATGAATATGGAATCCTCCGCTCTTTTATCACGCTCAGCAGTGGCTCGCGTAAACAATTCCGCCTCTGATGTAATTATTAACATGTATCACAATGTACTATTGTATGTAAAACAATTCAAAATATTAAAACGTAGTATGGTTTCAACCAACTGCTTTCAGCTCACACTTGACACAAATTTGATCGATACAGTACCTACCTATCTACACTTGACATGTGTTGAATTAGTTAAGCTTAAAACAAATTATCGGACGCGGCTGACGGACGCGGCTCACAGCCGATATATGCTAGATAATGAATATACACTGAATTATGCAAATTATCGGACGTAAGCCGTGGACGTTACCTTGAGCGTTCGGACGTCCGACAGAAATCTGGCGCCCAGCATTCCCGTTCGACTGTACACATTTAGCAGTCGCGGACGTCAGTCGCGTCCGTCAGCCGAGTCCGATATTTTTGTGTCAACCCTTATCCACCAGCTACGGGACTCATAAAGTCTATCACAGACTGGCCAGGTCCAGGCCAGTCTATGAGTGAGAGGCTTTATACAAACAAGGAGAAAGGACAAAAGAGAAAAAGCAGAAAGAGAATTAACTAAGGTTGTTTTCCAGCCAGAGCAAATAAAATATTGATGATAAGGTACCTACTTACTTACTCCGTTGGCTCAATGACCCAAAATGAACCCTCCGACACGATAAAAGTGAAAATTATAAATTTTATAACCACACCAAAACTAAATTTCAGATCTAATATAAATTTAGTAATCGAAGTAATCCAGAATACTGACCCATTACTAGAATTTCTTGAATACGATCTAGAGACACCATCAATTCTGAAAGGTTGGCGATAGCGAAAGGAAGAATAAGTGTTAAATTCATTTGTATAATGGAGAAATATTGTTGAATAGGATAAATCTGTAAACAAAAATATAGAAATCAATAACTAATCTGCTTCACTACGCCAATCTACCACCACCAGTCCAATGGATGAGGGATATCCAATAAGCCGTTAATGCATTCACGTCAAACTTCCCCTGTAGTCGCGTACAATAGTATCCCTTTCTTCTTCGCCGAGTATATGAAATATGCATATAAATATGTCAATCGTCTCATCAAGGCATACATATTGTGAACACTTTCATGCTACATTATTACATCCGTAGGCAAAACCGAGCGCACAGCTAAGCAAACAAAGCGCCCAGTGCACATGCCCCAATGAATGTAAGTAGTTATTATACAAAATACAAGCAAATGGTAAAATACACCTGTTACTACATACCCGAGTTGCCGTAACCATCGTGCCACTTAAAATGAAAGTCAAAACTGTGAAAAACACAATGCTCCTTTCAGTAAAGAGCGTGAATCCGAGGAAAGCACTACGGATCATCATGGAAATCTTGACTGCAGACATTTCATGCATCCGGGACATTTTCACAACTGCTTGGAACGGAATTTCCCACGCATACATCTTGATGACCTGCAACACACAGTGTCACTTAATTGTACAATACACTGTGCACTGTTTTAGTACAAAAACGAAAACGCATTTGTAAATATTACATTTATATTAAGTATACCTACATTTTCCAGCAGTGGATGTCTTTCAGCTGATATGATGATGATATTAACATTTTCTTTATGAATGAACTCAATTTGAGCTCAATAAGAAAGGATAGGTATAGTATATATAGGAAACAAGTAAAATCGTGATAGCCGTGCTCTCGGAATAATAATAAACATGGAAGTAGCGTTAAAATAAGAGCTTGGCAACAGCTACCTTATTCACTTGCGTATATCTATAGTTGGCCTGAGAGTGAATGAGATCATAATCTGTACTCGGTTTCACATTTTCGTAGGTTGTCACTAAAATGAACTCGGGAAATGTCAAATGGATCTCTTTTGTATCTCTTTTAATACGGCAAAATGAAATATGTCATCATTGTTTGGTAGTGTCATAATCATAACGTTACAACTTAACTTGCTCGTATTATAGTAGTTGTCACATTTGGTGTACCTAAACAAACGGACCGTTTCCGAGAAAATTAATTATTTTGTGTATTGTTCCGCCGTGACTGATTTAAATACAGTAAAATTTACGTTTCTTATAGTTTATTGTTGTAAATAAGCAAATGTCTTGTGACATTTAAGGTTGCACGTCCCGCACAACACGGAAAAAAATGACCAGGAACCATTCAGCTTTCTCCCGTAAGTTTCGATAGATTTGAATGATATTAATGTAACAATCTAAGCTAAAATTAATAATCAATATTAGAAGTTTATGTAAATATCATCATGTTCAATTAATCGCCATGTGAATAAGACATTTTCTGTGGATCAACGTGGTTACGTTTATTTACATAGTGATGTGTATTTTTTATCTAACTCGGAACAATAACTAATCGACATTGACATGGATGTATTTATAAGTACATAGAAAAATCTGTGTTGGAACGGAACATAGGAAATTACAAGTTTGCTGAAGAATGACAACAAAAGACTTCCAAGACGTGCCGCATCACGCTGCAGGACTGCATGCAGTCCTGCCGATTTCGCTCGTGTAGCGTCTCCATATGATAACAGTTTGGTATGATTTCTGGACGTATGCTACTTAAATTTATGCATTTTGCTTATATGACGACTAAAGGAAACTGTTATTCACATAGTACATTACTTATTAAACTATAAATAAATGAGTACAATTTAGTTTGGTTGCATAATTTATCGATAAATAAGTCAACACAGTAACATCCCTAGCAAAGGACAAAACTTGTGACAACCTACACAATTGAGGAATAACAGTAAGGAAGTAAAGTACACGTATACGTCTCTGCTACCTATTTTAACGCGGTTTCCATGTTTACTCGTATTATTATTCCGAAGCCGTGCTGGCGCCAATTTATTTTAAGTATTCTATGCGCTCCGTGCATGGGTGTGTGTGTGTGTATGTGTGAGGCACGGCATTTCATAAAAAAAACGTTACATAAATGTATGGCTAATTGGCGTAACACTAGAATTGATTAAAAAGTGGACATTTTTAACTGCTTAATCAGGTACAAGAAATAACGGCCTTACCCAAATACCTTATTCAATAAATCATTTGTCGTGTTGATAAAGTTTTAACCTATAATATAATTGTATTTAGATAAGTCTAAAAGTAGGTATTTAGCAAGTAAGTAGGAAGCCAATCATGACACCTGTTACATTATTAACTATCATTCCTAGCCTAAATAACAACTTTTAGGTTTTAGAACATAACAGGCAGATTACCTACCTATTCTACTCAAAGGCAAGACGGTGTAGGTACAACGACGAGCGAAGCGTGGAGGTGTGTTAGAGAAAACTTGAACCCTGCAGAGCGAACATGCCGCGGCAGCGGACGGCGAACGCCTGAACCCTTTTTTTACAATACTATTTTTTTATGAATTTACGTCATGTACGTTTCTCAGCTGTTGCGAGATCCCGTGACTTGACAAAAAATATTGTTTATGAAATTGCTTCATAGACGTTTTGTAAAATGACTAATTGAAAAAGATTTGTCAAATTATCATTTAATATTTTTTTAAGTGTATGTTTTGCTAAATGAATGTTTGTCAAATAAAGAAACAAATAATAATAATTATTACACAGAAGACACAGAACGTCAAACATTCATCAGTTTCATCACAGACATCTATCCATCGGCTAGTAAATATATCACCACCCGTTTGGTGCTGAATTCAACGAGTTTATGAGGTGCAAAGCTCGAATAAGCGAGGTCTTTCTGCGAGACAACGTTCGCGCTGCCGGCGCCGCTAGTAAATGTTGACAACGAGGTCGAAAATTATACCTAGAGGGCGAGGGAACATACAGGCGCACCAACTGAGCTATTCATTCGGGACAGTCTGAATCACCACTTAAAATGCTACCAGCTAAGGGAAGAAGTCCGAAATTTCGCCTCACCTATGCCTCTACTGAATTGAAAACGATCAACAAAAGTTTTGTAGGGTATAGAAATGGGTAGTAACCGTACATGTTTTTATAAATAAAACGCAGAATACTTTTTGTTAGTACCTTTTCCAGTTAGAGAACGTATACGTAGATTTTACACATATTTTTTTATTTCTAATTTACCGTCGGTACGTAAATCTACGATCAATGGAAAATTTGTATTCTAGGCCCAATAGGAGCACAATTAAATTTACTCAATAATGTAAAATAACAGAACGGCTAAATAGAGTCCAAATCCCAGTACCTAGGCACTCCATTTTTAGGGTTCCGTAGTCAACAAGGGACACTCTTCTAGTACCCCATGTCCGTCTGTCCGTCCGTCTTCGGCTAAGCCCAGTGGTTCGGCATGGGCATATATCTATCTATTTAGTACTATTCATGCCGACTATCAATCATGCCGATAAAACAGTACAATAAAATCTTGAAAAGAAATACCTAAAGCGGGGATGTAATTTCTTTTTGTCGTTAAACCCATGGTGTGGAGTATCGTTGGATAGTTCGGTCAAAAATATTATGGGTTTCCTAAAACTATTTTGCAAATCAGTGATTCGTTTGAGATATATTGGGCTTTAAACCTCTAATTTTTGTTCGAGTCATGTATCTACGGAACCCTACACTGCGCGTGGCCGGTTTTTTCTCATTAAAATTATACCAGCTGACGGCCAGAGTTTAGCCTAGTGGTCAGTGACCTTGCCCACGTAGCTGACGGTCCTGGGTTCAAACCCCGGTAAGGGCAATTATCTGTGTGAGTGTGATGAATGAGTGAGATGTTTCGTATGTTATTTTTAAGAAAAAAATGTTTGTAACCTTTTCTCTTTGCTTCTTTTATTTCTAGTAGTAGACAGACCATCAAAGGAAAATATATATATTTTTTACTTTGGTTCCATACTACGCCTTTGGAATTTGCCATCTATTTTTGTTTCTCTAACGTAGTTTATTATTAGTAAAATGAAGTCAATAAAATAATTGTCATTTATTGACAAGCATAAAATACTGCAAAAGCGCCTATAAAAGGAGTGCCACATATTGGTACTTGCTAACCCTGTATTATTTATTAGATTTATTAGCAGGCAGTAGGTAGGTACAGGTCCGACAACCGAAGCAAGACTATAGCGGATACGTCGTCCCCGCCCGACAGCCGAAGCAAGACTATAGCGGATACGTCGTCCCCGCCCGACAGCCGAAGCAAAACTATAGCGGATACGTCCTCCCCGCCCGACAGCCGAAGCAAAACTATAGCGGATACGTCCTCCCCGCCCGACAGCCGAAGCAAAACTATAGCGGATAGGGGGAAGCGTGACGGCTTGGCTAGAATGGACAGAACGTGCGCGAATATATTTATTTCCTTTGATTGCTGAAAAATCAACATTATGAAATTGTGAAGTGTCTTGTACGTCTCATAGAAAACATGTAGTTTTGTTATCATTCAAAAACTGATGATTTTCCGTTAAGTATTTATTTTCTTATTAGAGGTAACTTGGGATTTCTTTTCTATCGGAGAAAGTATAATTAATCGTGTTTTTAAATTCGTCATCATCATCATCATCATCATCCTCCTAGCGTTATTCCCGGTTGTGCCCCAAAGGAACCCGAGGTCCACTTTGACATCTAATCCCAAGATTCGGCATAGGCACTATTTTTATGAAAGCCACTGCCATCTGACCTTCCAGCCCAGAGTGAAAGCTAGACCTTATTGGGAGTAGACCGGTTTCTTCACGATGTTTTCCTTCACAGAAAAGCTAACGGTAAATACTACGTATATAAGTTCTGAAAAACTCATTGGTACGAGCCGGGATTCGAACCCACGACCGCCGCTTGAGAGCCGCATGCCTGAACCACATGGCTACCGTAGCTTTTTTAAATTCGTATGCTATAAATAATTGTGAGTGATAAATGTATAAAATCTATAATTGTGAATTATAATATAACTTCGCAATTTCCTCGGTGGAACCTTAAACGAGTTGTAAAATATGTACCTTCTCAGTAGTAACAAACCTGAATTCCGTTTATAATTTCACCCATCAGTTTAATCCTCTTATCAGTTCTGACGGCAGTCTTTCGTCTCATGACAGCAGTATATTTAGTAAGAACAGCTGCAAATTTAATGACTTCATTTAAAAACCATTGTTAATAATAAACTAACAATATTAATCATAATAATAGCAACGCCCTGGTTTAGTACACAAAAGATAAATTAGGAGCAGTTATAGTTTACATTATTTAAACTGAGCTCATGAATGGCCATTGTACACAGCTCATGAATAGCCTTTGTTTGCGGTCGACGTTTGCAAATTTTGCAAAAAAATGATACCGCCACATAAAATTTTCATTGAATAATTAACTCTATCTTCTTGAACAATAGATTCAAAATTAGCTCAATTAGGTATACCACACACAGAGCCTCGTACCAGACTCGCTGGGAGCGGGTTTTTTTTATTTTTTAGTCCATTTTGAATTATACAATGAACATTTTATGTGGCGCTAACCTTTTTCTTGAAAAAATGGCACGCGTCCGACCACACAGTCGTATTGTTAGACTTGAGTGCTATGCTATAATGCTAAGATCAGTCCAGTTGAGAAAATTTCAACTGTACACACGGCAACTTTATGCAATGATAAAAGGGCGCGTTACGCGCGACACTAAACATAGATCAGCTGTCGTAGTCGCCTGCATCGATACTGTATTGCGTTCGCATCGTTATTAATCTCAAAGGTAAATAAGGGAACAAAAAATGGCACCTTGCAACGGTAAGATAATGAGTACCACGCCGAAGAGGCCGACGAACGGCGCCCAGCCGGCAGCGTCGTACAGCAGATACATCACCACGGCGGCCTGCAACGGGATCACCCACAACTGGTGCAGGAACATGATTGCGTAGTCGAAGCGCGTCACGTCGTTCGACATCAGGTTCACCAACTTGCCCGCCGCCACCTCCGTCACCGCCACTTGACTCATGCGCAGCAACTACAATTATTCATTCAATTATCTAATTATACTAAACTTATTTGATAGCTATCTACTATTAGCTGCTACCCACAACTTCGTCCGCATGGACTCGTTTATACGGAAGCTCTACTTAAACGATCGCCCTCTATTTCACCCCCTTCGGCGGTGATTTTCGGAATAAAAACTCTCCAGTTTTTCTCGGGGATTCAAACTATCTCCATATCAAATTTCATCTCAATCGGTTCAGCTATCTCAAAAGTTTAAGCCTGAAAAAGTGACGTGCAGACAGAGTTAATTTCACATTTATAATATTAGTAAATATGAATAGCATGGATGTCTGATGAGTCTGCACACTTGTTTTAAGATTACGGTTTTTGTTCATCGACAGTCTTTATCTGTCGAGATGATTCTTTAGATGCATGTATGTTACATGTTGGTTTTTACCTTAGCTTAGATAGATAGACAGATGAAAATACTTCTGAATATAATACCTATATATTAATCAAAATTAACTAATAACAACCGTTTTTATCAGCAACTACCTTTCTGTACAGGAGAGATGTAGCTGCCACCTTGACTCTTAAACTGAATCTATTGACAAATAAACTGTTATGATGATGACACATCAAGGCGATTAAGTTGAGTCCCAGCATGCCCATGGCGTAGTAACCAGCCTCCAACCGCGAAATCGTGGATTCCGCAGACCAGTAGGATAGAAGCTCGGTAAAAAGTACTGGCTGCATTGTCCTGAAAAGAATATACTACATTATAATCTTTTTTCGTATAATTCTGTGGAGACCTCAATCCGAGTATGGTATAACACCACTACATTGTTCTGTGGTGTAGAGGTGTGTTCCTGATGGGGAGAGTGCATTTTTCTCTACCACTGTCATCACGAATCCACAAATCAACAAAGAGTTGGCTAGGTTCTTGTGGTTCGTGGTAGGTACAGTCAGCGTCATATAGTTAGTAGCAGCCAGAGTAGTAACTAAATATTTTTCACCTCAGCAGCTCGAACAAGCATATTTTGCTGTGTGAAAACAGTGTGCAAAATGCGATTTTGCTCACTCCGTGAGACAAAGTAGCTTTTTAATTTTGGTGCGGAGCACTGACATTTCGTCGTATGGTGTCTATTACAAGTTCAGAATATTTGAACTTCATTAGCACTGTCCCTTTCATTCCGATACGAAAAAAGAAAATGGCAGACATAGGTTGATTCATAGTTCTACCATCGAATTTCAAAGTAGACCCCCAAAAAGCGGATAACACACGTTCAAAAACTATCAAACTAACAAGTTTAAATTACCAAAATAATTATAGGTACAAAGGAATTTTAAATTGAAGAATATTATTTAAATAAAAGATCTCAGAATAAACTCCGTTTTTTATAACAAATAAACAGGTAAACATGGATAGGTAAACATGGATATTATTATGCTAGATAATTAATAATTCTAGTTTAAACAATCTTTAACTCTATGAACGTATACCACAGATGCAGTTTCCGAACGCAAGCGCGGGGCCCCCCGCCCCTTTTAAAAAGTTGCGCGCTGTTAATTTGTTTGAGATTTTATTATGTAAATATTCTTCGTCATTCTTGCGTTATTGATATTCAAATATAAAAACTACTGGGATAAATCAATTCTCTATCTAACTAGGAAATATAGTGAAATCAGTGACGTGACGAAGGCAGTATTTTAACATTTTTAACAACAGTACTACCACGGCTAGTTTTTGATGTGCACGCGAGATACACGTAATATGCTAATGTGTGCCCTTGTGATAATGATAAATATTTCCTAAATATCTCGAAGATATGAGTAAAATCTGTGAATTTTAATAATAACACGGTTAATTTTTAGTGATGTGTTAGCGTCACGCGACACTTGTATACTTAGATAGTGAAATATCCTTTGGTTTCTCGCGCCTTGTCTCGCGTTTCTAGTATTGAATAACGGCGCGACCGGCGCTGAGGAGCTTATTTTACAAGCAGTAACTAACGCCTAATTAAGTTTTCTTCCTGAATAATCTTGAGACGAATAGCTACGTGATACTGTGATATATTTTTGATGTGAATATGTTCTCACTGCTGAGGTGAAAAATTGTATGTGTTACTCGAGAGCAAAGTATTTGCATCTGGTGCTTTTGAGTCCTTCGCTGCGCTCAAGATTCAAACTTTGAATCACTCGCTACGCTCGTGATTCAATTTTAGAATCTTTCGCTTCCTCAGGACTCAAAATTAGCACTCGCAGCAAAAACAAACTTTGCTCTCTTTTTGCACAAATAACTATTGTAACACACCCATATTCTTACAGTAATAAAGACGTGTACCGAAATATTTGCCTACCTTGGCTGCTACTAAATGTAACGCTGACCGTACGCTAGACATAAAAACCAAATGTCGTCAGGTCTGGGGTTCTGGCATGAGTTCTCGTCACCATTGCCCGGGAAATGTTTTCGTGCGACACTTACGGCTGCGCTTAGAGAGCAAACTGTGCGGGTTGTGTTATCATTAGTGAAGTCCAGTAAGGTCAAAGCTGACCTAAATGTAATGAAATGTTCCTACAGTACCAAAAAAATCTTGGTAAGTGGAAGCTGATCCAAACGGAATAAATTTAAATCATCATTATCAGCGTCAAAAGCAACATAGACGTGACAAGAGTAGTAGTGTATGTGTTGGTAGAGTTCATTTATAGTATCAGGTGGCCAGTTATTGAACGGTGTAAGGAATAGGGTTAATCTTCCAGTAATACAATTAAGGAAACCTGGGCTGTCATCAACGAGGAAATAGGTAAATCAAAAACATGCAAAACTAATAATTTACTTTAAAAACAAAGTTTTAACCGACTTCTATTTAGTACTCCGCCAAGCCACGAGAACATTTCCTATTTTTTTTTACAATTTACCACATGAACTGATTTCCGATAGCAAATGCGTTGATTACTATAGAAAAAAACCGAATCGCTGTATGTGGGCCGATAATATTTGAGGACTTCCATCGATTCCCCAAGATCATCGCCAATGGCACTTCATTAGTTCCTATTTCAACGGAATCTTATCAGAACCTGTGACGTAATTATGCACTTTTAAGTACATAATTGAGGAATTCGATAAGTCATTTGCGGTCTTCATCATCAATTCCTCGCCACCAAGTTTATGATTCCGGATGTAAATACACGAGTTATAACAGAAAAAAACAAAATCACTACACGCGTGCCTAATAAAATTGAGGAGTCCCCTCAATTCCTCATGAATCCCATCATCTAACTAAATTTTGAAAAAAATGGGACCCACCTGGAAGTATATACATACGAACAAAAAAAAAATCTCGAATCGGCTCATCAATGACGGAGTTCTGAGGTAACAAACAATGAAAATAATAATAATAATATTTTTTAAAAAAATACAGCCGAATTGAGAACCTCCTCCTTTTTTTTGAAGTCGGTCAAAAAAACAGTGGTCTATAATATGATTTTTGATGAAAATATTGGTGTGGCTAATTCATTTATGGACAGTCAAGTGTAAAAATATGGGTGCATACAACTTACTCATAAATATGTCCCATAGCTCTTATGTCAGCGGATTAAGGTTTTTGTTCAAGACAGTCATTATTTAATAAATTTCGTAGTCTTATTCCCATCTACTATTATAAACACATGTAGTGGGTAAATGTGAATGGAAACATTTCGATCCGCCCACATAAGAAAAAAGCGTATTGAGCAAGCAGGCGCTCGATATTATGCATCTCGTTTTAATTATAAAACATGTGGTGGGTAGATGTGAATGGGACTGTTTCAATCCACCTACATTTAAAAAGAGCACTGAGCGAGCAGGCGCTTGTTATCTTGCGTCTCGTTCTAATCATAAAATGTATGGTGGGTAGATTTGAATGGGAGTATTTCGATCCACCTACAATACGAAAAATAAGTAGTAAGCGCGGCGCGCAATATTTTATTTCGTTTTTAATCGATACGTATATGTGACTGCGGCGCGCGCTTCAGTAGTACCTGAGAATTGATGTACACGCATGTATTGTAAAGGTGAGAACGAAATTTGGATTGACAAATTTATACTCATATTTGTTCGATTAAGCTACCTTGGTTAGCATATTTCTTGTGCTTACGTATTAGGGGGAGACTGTTCAAGGCAGCCGTCTGTAAGACAAATACATAGCTTTGACTCTTTATTTTACCATCTTAACAGCTCTCTTTGGTTCATAGGTTTCAGACTTATGTCAAGATACTTTCTCCTACAGTTAACATCTTATATGAGCGGATTGGTTTAGTTTACTAACCATCCAAATATACCCGGACTTGACAATAACGTGTAGGTAAAAGCCTCCGTTAAGAGCTTTAAGCTCCAAACATAAATAGGTAGACCAAGTTGTACCATTTATAGAGGTCACACCTTTGGTAGGTGTGCCTCATGATTCAAATATTCCTCATTGATTGTGACTTTGGCCTGGCCGCCTGAAAAGCCGGTGGCTGCAAAGCTTTCAGAGTGCGCTTTGCAAAGCTTTCAGTCACATAACCAAAGCTGGGTTCATTTAGTTTTCATACAAGGTTGTTTCCATATTTTCTAAATTTACTTAATTTACATTCGACAGTAGAATCACAAAACAACCTTTGCTTATCCGTAATTAATTCTGCTTAAAACGGCAATGCGCCGAACGTAGTTAAGGATTTAGCATAAGTTTTAACCGTAAGAGCTTTCACTAGCTTCTAGCAAGCTTTTCTTTATATTCAGTAGAATCTGCATATAATTGCATTAATTTTGTAACCATAATTATATTCTAGATACATGAGTTGTTTACATACAAGCTTGATAGTAAAGTTAATAACTTGCCTCCTTTTTCTGTAGTAAATTTGCATAAGCGGCACTATGCCACGGTAGGTAAAGCTCTTCAAGCTAATTAGAAACATGTATTATAATCATTTCCTTTGCATAGCTCATATTATGGTAGTTTTCGCTTGCACTATGCTCATAATTCATAAATATTAGACAAGCCTTAAGCTTAATACAGTAAACTTTACTACATCAATAATCTACAGTGTTATATTAATCTAATGAAATAACTGAGAATAGTGCTTACGACCTCTGTTAGATATAACAAAGGAATCAAAAGTATTAATTTATATAAAACTACAAAGGTTCAGTGTTTAGATAGGTATTTCGCCTAAACTATTTGCAATGTATTCATTTAGCCTATTAACAATTATGCACTAAGTAATTCTGTACAAGATTAACATAATTTAAGACCTAGGTTTACCTAGATTAAGACGGTACTGGAATGCAAACGCTAAAAACCTAAGACGAATTTGTGTAAAGAAATGATTGTTTATTTGAAATAAAGATGTTTCACTTTATGGTAATGTTGGAAGGTTTATATATGAGGTGGAGTATAAGCAAAATGTTCTCATAACAAGCTCGACTATCACTAGAGCAACATATACCCATCTCGCTCCAACCAACCAGCCGTGCCATCAAGCTTTCTCAAGAGTATCGGAGTTTTATTTCCGCCTGTGGATCCCGCTTGTGTGTGAGCGCGACGACAACTGAGCTCCCGTCACGCTCGCACCGTGCCTCCGCTGCTGCAGTAAACAGTCGACGGCCACACATGCTAATTTGTGGGCGCGTCGACCTACTTCGCGGTTCGGACTAGCGACCTCGCTAGGTCAGCCCACTTAGTCCGAGGCTATTGAAGCCAGGCACCAGACGTCGCAACCCTCTTCCCGTGATGTAACTACGGGGCACCGCGGCGTTCAATGGTCCTTCGAGAGCCGGATCCCTGACGAAGCAAGCAGTTCAAGCAGAAGATTTGGCTTTAAAGAAGATTCTTCTATCAATCAAGCATTAGATTGGCCCTTTTAAAGAAGACATCCTCTAACAATCTTCAAGCATCGTACGAGAAGCTGCCATTTGAAGCAAGCAGTTCAGCGCGAACAGATTGGCCTTAAAGAAGATTCCTTTCTAACAATCAAGCTGTTGGATTGGCCTTAAAGAAAGTGAACTTCGAACAATCTGCGCCGTACGAAGAAGCTGCCAGGAAATAAGAACAAAGAACTCTCAAGCAAGAAAAGCCCTCAACAGGGTTAATGAAGAAAGAAAGCAGAAACAAGAAGAGCCCTCAATAGGGATAACGAAGGCTCAAGCACGAAGAGCCCTCAACAGGGTTAACGAATAAAGAAGCCTCAAGACCGAAAAGCCCTCAAAAGGGATAACGAAGCCTCAAGACCGAAAAGCCCTCAACAGGGATAAAGAAGCAAGAAAAGGCGTACCAGCGAGGAAGACACACCAGCGAGGAAGACTTCGAAATCGAAGCGTCAAGTCGTCGTGGTCATCGAGCATCTGTAAATCCTATCAGAACCGGGTATATGTCAATCCCCGTTGTAATCTGGTAGGTGGCGTGGCTCTGGCCTAACGGTGTCAACCAGAGCTCATAACACGTCTTAGTGCGGTATACCGAGTGGTTACTGCAGCGCTCTTTTCAGAGCGTCTTTATAACTCGGCCGTTTGCTGGTATTGATACTTTGCGGTGTTTGGCCACAGGTTGGCAAGCTGAAGGGCGTGGCGTTCCACCACGTCCCGAGCACCTATATCGCACAGTGGTCCTCTGCCAGACGGTACCTATCACCTCCTTCCTCCCTACGTTCCCATTCTCAATCGGCATCAATACGGTAGTACGCCGAGCGAGCAGATAGGGCCTGTTAGTGCTAGGCAGGTAGGGACTGTTAGTGTTAGGGGGGTAAGGTTAGGATGACAGGTAAGGGGGAGGGTCGAGTAACGAGGTCGAGGAGTAGGCAGGAGTCAGACAGCGGTGAGGATGAGAACCCCGTTCTAGCCAATAACGGTAAAATTCTAGACGCCAACAGTTTAGGCGCGAATGTAGGCAACGTAGTTCACGCGGGCGTTGTCGATCAAGTTGTAAATCCGCGTAGTGGTTCGAGAACCGGTTCAGTAGAAGGTGAGCGGGCACAAACGCCACCTAGGGTCATTGACGCCACTGATTATGACGCCGTAAGAGCTGAAGACAATAGGTTAGTTAGACTACGTGCGGAGTCGGAACTCCGCGCGTCGCAGTTGGAGCAAGCCAGGGCAGCCGTCGCTTATGCCGCTTCTAGGTACGAATTGTTGTTAGCTGAAAGTCAACATTCGGTTATAAGAGCGCCGCCGCCCAACCCTTTTTGTTTGCCCAACGAAGCCACGCATGGTAGAAACGTAGCTAACGCCTCTCCCACTCTGGGACAGCCAGGTAGCAGTAGGCCACCACAGCATAGACCCCAAGAAACCGAGGGTGTAGATAGGAACCACAGCCCAAACAATGCGGCTGGGGAAATTAGCGCTCTACGCGACGCTATAGTGCAAGCCATCAGTATGAATAGGACTGACAACCACGTTTCACCCATGCCACAGCAATTCACCTCGGGCAAATATATAGGTGACTTGCCCTTTTTTGACGGCAATCCCTCGGATTGGATTGCATTTAAACGTGTTTATTTAGATACGGAGAGTTCGTTCTCCGACATAGCTAATATGGGACGCCTTCGGAAGGCAGTCAAGGGACAGGCACGTGAGTCAGTAAGGTCTATGTTACACACATGCAGTAATCCTTACGAAGTAATCGCCGCTTTAGATAGAGCTTTCGGCAAGCCAGACGTAATCATTTTGTCTGAAATTCAGAATGTCAAGCGGATGCCGCGATTGAGCGATGATAGTCGGAACATTTCTGAATTCAGCAATCGTGTGTGTAATGTAGTAGCCTCTATTAAAGCCCTGAATAAGCCACAGTACCTATACGCTCCTGAATTAGTTAGCCGTATAGTAGAAAAAATGAATAACATAGTTAGATTTGAGTGGTATAGGTACAAAAGCAACGCTAATGACGTGCCGGAACTCTTATCATTGTCAAGATTTTTGAAGGACTTGAGTGAGAACTTTAACTGTATGTTCGCGTACGAACAGTCCAAGATCAAGTCGGGTGTGCGCTCACGTAGGGTGAATAACATTAATTCACGGCATAGGTATAGGGAGAGCTCGGTGTCGTCCGACGATGAGGGAGGTAGTGATTTCTACGATGACAATTCCGTATCAAGTCACGACTCTCGCGCGTCTGCGTCACATAGGCAGGATAGGAAAACTCTACCTATAGCAAATGATTCTGATAGTGAAGCCGATTCGGAGCAACATTATGTTGCAACGGCAAACAAGCGCACAACGCGAGGCGGCTTCAAGTCTAGGCGTAATAATGATAGGAAGTTTAAACCACAAGAAAATAGGAATAACGTCTCTGCTAATAACAGTCAGAAAAGTAAGTGTGCAGTTTGCGCAGGCAATCATCCTGTAGCAAGTTGTGCTGACTTTATTAAGCTGAGCGTTAACGATAGATGGGACGTTTTAAAACGCTATAAGCTCTGTTTCCGGTGTTTAGGCGACATGCATACATCCTCATACAATAAATGCAAATATAACCCATGTGGGAAGGGAGAATGCGAGGCATCCCACCATGCTTTATTGCATGGCAGGAAAAAGAGCTTAGAGCGTAAAGAAAAGACCGTAGCGACTAAAGAGCAAGTTAGTTCGGTTAACTACTCGAACCAGTCTCAAGCGTATTTAAAAATAATTCCGGTAGAGCTAAAGGGTTCAAAAGGTACCATCTCTACATACGCTTTGATGGACGAAGGCGCGACGCTATCGTTAATCCAGAAGGATATAGCTTTGCAAGTTTCGCATCCCGGTAAACGGGAAACCCTCTCCTTCGAAGGAGTAGGTGGTCACGAGGTGATAGACAACGATTCTTCGCGAGTAAAACTTAGAATTAGAGGTACCTCTAGTAGAGAGTTTCATGATTTTACCGCGCATACGATAGATAAGTTGAACCTTGCGTCGCAAGCTGTAGATAGGTCGGTCGTTCGTAAATGTGCTCATTTACGGCATTTAGAAGATGAGTTGTGTTACGAGTCAGCACAACCCACTATACTTATAGGTCAAGACTCATGGCATTTGATAGTGAGTAGGCAAGTATGTGAAGCAGGTAGAGCTTTACCCTGTGCATCCCTGACGCACCTCGGTTGGGTGCTTCATGGAGTTAACGATCTTCCTCGTAAATTGTTAGGGGCGGTTAATCACATTAAACCTACTTGCGATAATCAAGATCCAGCTCTAGCTTTGATACGCGAGCACTTTAGTATAGAGTCATTGGGCATAGAGCCGCGTAAACAAATTAACGATCCAGAAGATAGAGCTGTTAAGTTGCTAGAATCTACGTGTAAGCGTATACCTAACGAGGATAGGTTTGAAGCAGGTTTATTGTGGAAAACTGATGATGAGACTCTACCGGATAATAAAGCTCACGCATTGCGACGCTTATACACGTTAGAGAAAAAACTAGATAGAGACCCGGAACTTAAGGCTGAATATAATAGGCAGATGGATGATCTTATAGAACAAGGTTTCGCTGAAAGAGTTGACTCTATCACGGACTCACCGCGCGCCTTTTACCTCCCGCATTTTAATGTTACTCACCCCCAAAAAGGAAAAAGTAGAGTCGTTTTTGATGCTGCTTGTAGAACAAGTGGTAAAGCACTAAATGACGCGATTTTACCTGGTCCCGATTTAATTCAATCGCTTTTCGGAGTTTTGATAAGATTTCGTGAGGGCCGTATAGCGGTAATTTCGGACATAAAGCAAATGTTCCTTCAGGTTAAAGTCATAGAAGCGGATCGCGATAGTTTACGATTTTTATGGCGCGGGGAAAGCAGGGACTCGCCTCCACAGACTTATAGAATGACGTCTTTGATTTTTGGTAGTGCGTCGAGTCCTGCTACGGCTATTTATGTTAAGAATAAAAACGCAAACGAATATCGCGATACGTATCCTGAAGTAGCTAGACTCACGGAACGTAACTTCTATGTAGACGATTTTTTGGGCGCATTTGACACGGTAGAGCAGGCGCAGAAAACCATTAGCGACATGGACAAGGTGTTCAGAAAGGCCTCGTTCACGCTATGTGGCTGGGCATCTAATGAACCTAGAGCTGTGTGCAACGTTAAGGATGTGTCTAAGGACTCTACCACGATAATAGGAAAATCGGACCACTAGCGTACCTTAGGACTTTTGTGGAACCACCAAAATGACAGCTTAGGTTTCAACTTGAATCTACGCAATACACCTATAGACGTAGTCAAGGGACTTAGGGTACCTACGAAACGACAGGTCACAAGCGCAGTGTTTAGCGTTTTCGATCCGACTGGCATGGCGACACCAGTAACGATTTTTGGCAAAATGCTAATTCAAGATTTGTGGAGGGCGTCTTGCCAGTGGGACGAAGCGATACCCGAACATCTAAACAAAGCATGGCGCGAGTGGTTGGGTAGTCTGGACTTATTACAAGATCTTGCTATACCTAGGCATATACCTAGATCGAAAGGACCAGCTTATCTGCACGCCTTTTGCGATTCGAGCGAGAAAGCTTTTGCAACTGCGATATACATTGTAGTTACCGACTTTGACGGCAATAAAACATCACATCTGGTCAGTAGTAAAGCTAGGGTAACACCTTTAAAGTGTATTTCGATACCTAGACTTGAATTACAATCAACCGTCTTAGCTTGCAGACTGGCAGACGCGGTCCGGCGTGAAACGGACTACGAAATCTGCCAGTCCTACTACTGGACTGATTCTCGAACCGTACTCGCTTGGATAAACTCGGATCCTAGGACGTTTAAACCGTTCGTAGCACATCGCTTAGCCGAATTAGAGACTTTTACGAGACCGTCCGATTGGCACTGGGTACCGACCAGTGAAAATGTTGCGGACATTGCGACACGCGGTATAAAATCAGATTTCGATATAAACCAGCGGTGGTTTAGAGGCCCTCAGTTTATTTTAGAGTCTCCAGATAAGTGGCCTAAAATTAAAACGATAGTACAGGCTACGTCTAACACCGGTGAAGAACGTAAACCGGTTAATACTGCCACCGCCGGCAATGTCACCAAGGATAGGTTCGCTCACCTGCCAGATCCGCAGCGTTTTTCACGTTTCGTCAGATTGCAGCGCGCTCTCAGTCGTTTGTTGGTGGCTGTTGAAATTTTTGCCTCTAGGCAAGTAAAGAGTACGTTAGGTAATGACATGATGCCTTTCGGTAGTTTCAGCGATAAAAAATCTCTTAAAAATAGCTGGCAAGAAGTTCAGCAGCTCGCTGAGAGATTCTGGAAGAAGTGGCTCATAGAATATAAACCAACTTTGTTACCACGCAAGCGGGCCTCCGACTCGCCAAACTTAAAACCCGGCGATATTGTTTTAATAGCGGACAACACTTTGCCTAGAGGTATTTGGCCCCGCGGGCGTATAGAGAAAGTTTATCCTGGACCTGATGGCAAGGTACGTGTCACAGAGGTAAGAACATCAGCTGGACTCATCCGTCGCCCGACCTCGAGACTCGTACTGATAGATTCGACTAGTCTTGATTAGTTTTTGTACTTGCGTACTGGGGGGAGATTGTTCAAGACAGTCATTATTTAATAAATTTCGTAGTCTTATTCCCATCTACTATTATAAACACATGTAGTGGGTAAATGTGAATGGAAACATTTCGATCCGCCCACATAAGAAAAAAGCGTATTGAGCAAGCAGGCGCTCGATATTATGCATCTCGTTTTAATTATAAAACATGTGGTGGGTAGATGTGAATGGGACTGTTTCAATCCACCTACATTTAAAAAGAGCACTGAGCGAGCAGGCGCTTGTTATCTTGCGTCTCGTTCTAATCATAAAATGTATGGTGGGTAGATTTGAATGGGAGTATTTCGATCCACCTACAATACGAAAAATAAGTAGTAAGCGCGGCGCGCAATATTTTATTTCGTTTTTAATCGATACGTATATGTGACTGCGGCGCGCGCTTCAGTAGTACCTGAGAATTGATGTACACGCATGTATTGTAAAGGTGAGAACGAAATTTGGATTGACAAATTTATACTCATATTTGTTCGATTAAGCTACCTTGGTTAGCATATTTCTTGTGCTTACGTATTAGGGGGAGACTGTTCAAGGCAGCCGTCTGTAAGACAAATACATAGCTTTGACTCTTTATTTTACCATCTTAACAGCTCTCTTTGGTTCATAGGTTTCAGACTTATGTCAAGATACTTTCTCCTACAGTTAACATCTTATATGAGCGGATTGGTTTAGTTTACTAACCATCCAAATATACCCGGACTTGACAATAACGTGTAGGTAAAAGCCTCCGTTAAGAGCTTTAAGCTCCAAACATAAATAGGTAGACCAAGTTGTACCATTTATAGAGGTCACACCTTTGGTAGGTGTGCCTCATGATTCAAATATTCCTCATTGATTGTGACTTTGGCCTGGCCGCCTGAAAAGCCGGTGGCTGCAAAGCTTTCAGAGTGCGCTTTGCAAAGCTTTCAGTCACATAACCAAAGCTGGGTTCATTTAGTTTTCATACAAGGTTGTTTCCATATTTTCTAAATTTACTTAATTTACATTCGACAGTAGAATCACAAAACAACCTTTGCTTATCCGTAATTAATTCTGCTTAAAACGGCAATGCGCCGAACGTAGTTAAGGATTTAGCATAAGTTTTAACCGTAAGAGCTTTCACTAGCTTCTAGCAAGCTTTTCTTTATATTCAGTAGAATCTGCATATAATTGCATTAATTTTGTAACCATAATTATATTCTAGATACATGAGTTGTTTACATACAAGCTTGATAGTAAAGTTAATAACTTGCCTCCTTTTTCTGTAGTAAATTTGCATAAGCGGCACTATGCCACGGTAGGTAAAGCTCTTCAAGCTAATTAGAAACATGTATTATAATCATTTCCTTTGCATAGCTCATATTATGGTAGTTTTCGCTTGCACTATGCTCATAATTCATAAATATTAGACAAGCCTTAAGCTTAATACAGTAAACTTTACTACATCAATAATCTACAGTGTTATATTAATCTAATGAAATAACTGAGAATAGTGCTTACGACCTCTGTTAGATATAACAAAGGAATCAAAAGTATTAATTTATATAAAACTACAAAGGTTCAGTGTTTAGATAGGTATTTCGCCTAAACTATTTGCAATGTATTCATTTAGCCTATTAACAATTATGCACTAAGTAATTCTGTACAAGATTAACATAATTTAAGACCTAGGTTTACCTAGATTAAGACGGTACTGGAATGCAAACGCTAAAAACCTAAGACGAATTTGTGTAAAGAAATGATTGTTTATTTGAAATAAAGATGTTTCACTTTATGGTAATGTTGGAAGGTTTATATATGAGGTGGAGTATAAGCAAAATGTTCTCATAACAAGCTCGACTATCACTAGAGCAACATATACCCATCTCGCTCCAACCAACCAGCCGTGCCATCAAGCTTTCTCAAGAGTATCGGAGTTTTATTTCCGCCTGTGGATCCCGCTTGTGTGTGAGCGCGACGACAACTGAGCTCCCGTCACGCTCGCACCGTGCCTCCGCTGCTGCAGTAAACAGTCGACGGCCACACATGCTAATTTGTGGGCGCGTCGACCTACTTCGCGGTTCGGACTAGCGACCTCGCTAGGTCAGCCCACTTAGTCCGAGGCTATTGAAGCCAGGCACCAGACGTCGCAACCCTCTTCCCGTGATGTAACTACGGGGCACCGCGGCGTTCAGTTTTGGTACTTATTTATGAGAGGATGTTATCGATACATATTTTTGCACTTGACTGGACGTCTTTGCCAACATTCCTGTAGAAACAACAAAGTCTCTCAATTCAAACTGTACTGTAGCTGAACACATTTTAAAAGAAAATATCGCAGAATGCGTTGTATTCAGATTCCATCATAAAAATGATTTTTTTGTCATAAAAACGTAAGCTTAAAAACACGAAGGATATTTTTGGACTCTCGGTAAAACTGCTCGATACAGTCATAGACATCTTGGCACCTAATCTGAGCAAAATGTTTAACTCGTGCATAAACAGTGGTACTTTTCCTGATCTTATATTTGCTTACTACAGTGTTCGAGATTTGGAACTGGTCTTTTGACACATCGCTACACCCATATAACGTAAATTCGAACTGCTCATCGAAATAATAAAAAAAGTTTCAATCGCTTCCGAGTTACAAAACAAAGTTCAATCTCCATGCACGCTCTTTTTAGCACTTATAAAATTATTGTCATATTTTTTACGGCTTTTTTGTATAGAAATTAGCATTGAAAACTCGGCATGCAAACAATTACGTCCTACGACTTTTTATTTTTAAATTTAGTGATATACTGCTTTAATCGTTTGGAGTCTGTCAATTTAGAAATAAATCGATATGAATCAAATAATTGTGAATAGGAAAATAACAATGTATTATTTAATTACTGTTACGATCATACGAAATAAAATCACATCTATCGAAACCGACATATTTGATTGTGCAAAATGTTGCCTTTGAAAATATGGCATTCGGATATTATGACAATCGATCTAGTCTAGTCACATCACTCTTTACATCATATTGGAACTGTCCAAAGACCAGTCCCAAATCTCGTACACTGTAATATCAAACTGACAAAGGAAAAATTACATACTGCCAACTATCACTAGACTAAGCAGACTTGCGACATAAAAAAAATTAAAATTATTGGTACTATACTTATGTGCGGTTAAACATGGCGCTTGAACGGCTTGTTGAAATGGTATGTTTAAAAAATAAAAAAGGCGGCAAATCACACACTTGTTTTCTGAACTTTCGTTCCGATTGTAATTTCAACGAACTAGTATTTAATTGATTACCTTGTAGGTATTTATTTTAATTTTAATATTTCCTTACATCGTTTGAGAAAAGCACTATACAATCCTCGGCCGGAACAGGGATTGCTGGACTCATTGACTCATTGTATCCGGCCTCGTCTACGACTCGGCCGTCTACCCGTAAGCTCGTCCAGCAATCCCTTACTTCACGGCCTCTGCAGTAATGTACTATTTTGTGACTTATCCAAGGCCTTTGATTGTGTGGATCACTCCACGTTGTTGGCTTAACTTAATTATTATGGTGTAAAGAGGCAAGTCCTTGGATTTGCTCCAATCATATTTGCCTAACAAAAGCCAGTGTGTTGATGTTGACGGATCAAAATCTGTGGAAGTGTTGGTCAGAATGGGCGTTCCTCAGGGGTCCATTTTGGGATTCTTTTTTTATTTTAATTTATGTTAACGAATATACGCTGGAAAGTTTGACCAACACATTTTTATTTGCAGATGACACATCTCTTCTATTTAAAGTACCTATTTACCTAGAAATAGTGATAGAGCTGCAACAATTATTAATCCCGTCTTACAAAAAAAGGTTAACGTGGTTTACAATAAATAACTTGCTTCTTAATGCCAAAAATTACAATGTATTTTTTTTCAATTTGTCCAAATCAAGTAAATCATAAACCTAACTTAATTCTGGGAGAACATCTTTTAGAGTTTTCGGATAGCACAATTTTTCTTGGATGTGGGATTCACTCTTAGTTATTTTAAGAAGTAAATTATGTTCTGCCGCATATGCTGTAAGAAAAATAAGACACATCTAAATATATAAAAGAAGAAAGTGACTGACTGAATTACTGACTGACTGACTGACTGACTGACTGGCATATCAACGCACAGCCGAAACTGCTGGGTCTAGAGATTCCAAATTTGGCACGTAGGTTCCTTATAAGGTGTAGGGGAGCACTAAGAAAGGATTTTTCAAAACTCATCCCCTAAGGGGGTAAAACGGGGGTCCAAAGTTTGGGGGAAGAATTATTTTTTTAACTAGAGACTTGAAACTTTGTAGGAAGATTACTTATAAGGATACAAAAAAAGCACTTTCAGCGTACAAAATTCCACCCGTAAGGAGGTTAAATAGGGGTGCAAAGTTTGTATTCAAAACTACAGAGACTAAAAACTTGAAATTTACACGAGACCTCCCTTTTATGACGTAAGCAAGGGATAAGACGGGATTTTTGGAAATTCTATCCTTAAGGGTGTTAAATAGGGGTGCAAAAGTTTGTATGGGAGAAACATTATTTTTTGTACTAGAGACTTGAAACTTTGTAGGGATATTACTTATTAAGATACAAAAAAAGTTCGTTCAGCGTTTTAGAAAATTTCACCCCTAAGGGGGTCAAATAGGGGAGCAGTGTTTGTATGGGGTAAACATTATTTACTGAACTAGAGACTACGAACTTTGTAGGAAGATTACTTATTAGGACACAAAAAAAAACATCTTCAGCGTTTTATAAATTTCCACCCCTAAGGGGATTAAATAGGGTTGCAAATTTTGTATTCAAAACTACTGAGACTAAAAACTTGAAATTTACACCAGACCTTCCTTTTATGACGTAAGCAAGGGATAAGACGGGATTTTTGGAAATTCTATCCTTAAGGGTGTTAAATAGGGGTGCAAAAGTTTGTATGGGAGACACATTATTTTTTGTACTAGAGACTTGAAACTTTGTAGGGATATTATATTACTTATTAAGACACAAAAAAGTTCGTTCAGCGTTTTAGAAAATTCCACCCCTCACCCCTATTTGACCCAATAGGGGAGCAGTGTTTGTATGGGGCAAATTTTGTATTCAAAACTACTGGGACTAGAAACTTGAAAATTACACCTTGAAAAATACTACCCCCAAGGGGGTTATATAGGGGTGCAAAATGTGAAATCAAAACTACTGGGTCTAGAAACATGAAATTTACACCAGATTTTCCTTTTATGACGTAAGTCAGGGAAAGGGGGTTAAATATGGGTGCAAAGTTTGTACAGGAGAAACATATTTTTTGTACTAGAGACTTAAAACTTTGTAAGCATATTACTTATTAAAATACCAAAAAAGTGCTTTCAGCATTTTATAGAATTCTACTCCTAAGGGGGTTAAATAGGGATGCAATGTTTGTATGGGGGAAACATTATTTATTGAACTAGAGACTTGAAACTTTGTAGGAAGATTAACTTATTGATACAAAAAAAGTACGTCAGTGTTTTATAAAATTCTACCTCTAAGGCGGTAAAATAGGGATGCAATGTTTGTATGGGGGAAACATTATTTATTGAAGTAGAGACTAGAAACGTTGCAGGAAGATTACTTATTGATACAAAAAAGTACTTTCAGCGTTTTATAAAATTCCACCCCTAAGGGGGTTAACTGAGGGTCCAAAGTTTTTGTGAGGGAAACTTTTCTTTAGCTACGTACTTAAAACTTTGTGGACAGATTACTTAGTCATTTACAAATAAAGTACTTTCAGCGTTTTGGAAATAATTACATCTAAAGGGGTTAAAAAGGAGGTCCAAAGTTTGTATGGGGAAAAAAGATAAGTTAGACAATTTTATTCGGAACTTCACAGGATAATTCCTAACGATAAATATATAGTACCTAAACAAGTGTTTTCGGTTTTTTGAGAATTCAGCCTCTAAAAAGGGGACATGTGGTGACAAAATCTGAAAATCAACATCGGCATCTATTGTTTTTATGGTGAATCGGGTCGCTGATTACGAAAACAACAACTTTTTACATTCCAACAAAATATCAATATGGGCGTTGTTATTATGGTTTTTGGGACGTTAAAAATTACGAATATCGCATAGATTTTGAAATGTAATGTTGTGGACATTAAAATTCATGAAAGGATTTGTGCCAAATTGCAATTCAATCGGTTCAGTTTTTTCGTAGCAAATCGTTTGTAACAGACGGACTGACAGACAGCCACACGTGATCCTATAAATAAGGGTTCTATTTTTGCTTTTGAGGTATGGGACGAGACCCGCGTTATAGGTTTTAAAGTTTGTATTTGGTGCCATCTCGATCGTCATCAATCGGTTGTACGTAGGCGAGTGAGGGCGGCGCGGCGGGACGGGAGGGTAGGAGACATTGGGAAACTGCCTGCATCCGTAATTAAGTACATTCAAGGTGCTGCACAAAGATCTGCTTACTTTTTATGAGTTAAGCACTTTGGCTGCCGCAAAATTAAATCAATTTTTTTGGTAGTTGTTCCCATACAAACTGTTGTTCCCCTCCAAATACTGGTTCGAATGGCATAGAAAAAAATCTTAGGAAACAAGCCTACTTATAGCAATGTCCAGGCTACAAATTTGACTTGAAATTCATGGAGATATTTTGGTATTTCAATATTATCATGAAAATAAACTAGCTTTTATTTCAGAGGACAGATTCTCATTTAATCATGATTGTAAATTTGATAACAAAAATACGTACATACATACATACATTCACGCCTTTATTCCCAAAAGGGGTAGGCAGAGCACATGAACTTTATGTTCCAGCGCCACTTTTGGCATAAATGTGGGTTTAAAAGATCCACAAAATGTGATATTGCAGAGGTTGTTAGCCCATCACCCACAACACAATTCAACCCTGCTCCCTTAGTCGACTTTTACGGCACCCGCGGGAAGAAAGGGGGTGGTGAAATTCAAATCCGACACCACACGGGCATAAAAAATAATAGTAAATAAAAAATAATTTTATCATAATGGGTTATGACGAAGGGTTATCCATAGGGGAAGTTAGTAGGAGTAGGCCGTTGCCGGCGTAGCAATTCAACAATATTGGAATATTACACTTACTACGCGGGCGCAGCCGCGGGCAAAAGCTAGTTACAGATATAAATACAGCTTAATTGGTATATTGCAACTTTTTCCATTGTCTAATGTCTTATGGAATCCTGGTGAGGGTAGATCTGCTTATCTAGACAGCATATTCGTTCTGCAGAAAAGGGCAGTGAGAGAAATTTATAACTTAAATCCACGAACATCTTTAAGGGATCTATTTAGATAAGTGGATATCATAACAATGCCGTCACTATACATTTACGAAGTTATTATGTACGCTAGAAAACATTACGCAGGTCTCCCCAAAAATAGTGACCTGCACACTAGAAATAAAAACTAACTCGCAGTGCATCGGTTGCGATTACCAAAAGCTAGGAAATCATTTATTGGGCAGTCCATACATTCTTACTATAAAATTCCCAGTCACATTACAGACCTACCAGACTTAAATTTAAAGATATATTGACTCAGAAATCCTATTAAGTATAGAGTAAATCATTATTAGTACATTATTGCAGCAGCCGGGAAGTAGCAATTCGTGGATGAGTTGATTTTGTCGGATGAAGCAAAGCTGAATCCGACAATAGAGACGAATCCACGAATTGCCGTTCCCGCCAAGGCAGATAATTATAGTGCTTTTCTCCAAAAATGTGAGGACATCAAATAAATATTTTCAATAGTCTTAAATTAGCGCATATGTCAATAACCTAACACGTTCCCGAACAACTTATTATTTTTAAGTATGTATACAGAGGAGGACTGTGCCCAGCAGTGGGACGAGTATAGGCTGATTTATTATTATTATTACGTATACGGCATGACTCATAGTGCCAGTTTCAATTAACAACATTTCATCTTTTTTAATGGGCCATTTTATGATTTAGTGCGATAGAAAATGAGATTTTAAGGTATACGTGTTTTTTTATTTCTCCCTAAATGTTTATTTTCATCCAAAAATATCAAAATTAAAAGTAGTGAATTCCAATAGATGGTAAGTAAAATATGACGTCATTATTATGGCTCTCTATGGCACCTGTCCACTTGTTTCACTCAACAGACGTAGGAATGACGTCACGCACGGGGTATACCGCGTTTTACAGATTTTAGTGATTTTCTCGGAAACAAGTAAGAATAAAAACGGGATTACCACTTTATTACGTTCAAATAATATAATTACCGAAATGGTTTTCGATTTAGGCATCATTACATATTTTGAAATGTTGTCAATTGGCATACATAAAAAAATTAATCATTAGAATCGGTCACAATTTGAAATGTTTATTGCAATTAAAATTATTAAAGTTTAAACGATTGCAATAAATGTATTTGAGTTTGTTGTGAGTTTTATTTCCATAATATTTTTAAATATTTTTAAATTTTCGTTGAAAACTATTTGAGACATTTTTAAAAATGTCATCTCGGTCACTCAAAGTAAGCGTTTGTCTATGACAATTAAAAAAAAACTCGAGAAAACTTTAAGCAGGCTACAAACGGGTGTAATTTGTCACAGCAACTCTTGCAATAGTTGGAAAGAGACAGCCGTACACTACTCTATCATGAGACGGCTTCGACATATACTCTCGATTTTTCTCGCACTATACCTCTTGTTCTAAGTGTTCTAATAAGAGAGAGACGGATAGTGCAATATAAATCGAGTGTATATCGCGGCCGTCCCATGATTGACGTGCCGTCTAACTCCAGCAAGTTGTTGTGACACCTTGCAAGGTCTCTAAACATACGAGCACTTGGCTGTTTGTAGTGATTTGTCTCGGTCCAAGCATATAGTCAAAAGGTAAAAAAGTATACGCAGCGGCGTGCAGTAAAACTGGCATTATGGCCAGGTGTGACGTAATTGTACATTACGTAACTAGGGCGGTGAATTCGTGAATGCCCCAGATCGCAGGTGTTTGTGGCCCGAACCGAATGTGTGTACCGCAAGAGTCGAGTACAAAAGTTTACTTGGCCACAATGCGAGTTTTCCCGTACGCGCAGCGTGCAGTAAAACTCGCATTATGGCCAGGTGTGACGTAAAATATATTTCGCTCTTACCGCTAAGGACACATGTCAGCGTTTTTATTACAAGCTTTTATTTTGCACTGTTCGTATGTAGGTAAGTCATAGGTTGTAGACCCTAAAATATTACTAACCTTTTTTCAGCCCTTTGCCGGTATCCGATTCAGCTGAAATTTGGCATTCTTATGTTGTAGGTAAGTTCGGTTGCAATAGGGATGACGACTAAGATTTTTTATAATTTCAATCGAACCAGTTTTTGGAGAGGACCAAATGTTTGTATGGGAGCAACTACAATTAAAGAACATAAATACCCTAAAATTTGAGACAAAGATTGACCTCGCCGCTGGCAGCAGCGTAAAACGCTTCATACTGATAGACACATAGGTATGACGTCACAACTGACATTTTGTACTACTTAATCATTGGATGGAAAATCAGGTAAATTGTTGTTTAGGTCTCGAAACACTGCGTTTAAGTGCCTACATAATTGGCATACAATTTTGCTTCTATAAAAGCGTAGGATTCTATGGGTTGCTTTACATTTACTCTACTCCTGGACTTTAAAAAAAAATGCATATTTTTTCTATACTGTCCAGGTTCATATGTTTCAATGTTTTTAATTATATTTTATTATTTATACTTTATTACGATAATTTGATGGTTTACTATCCATTTAGCATCACTACATCATCTAATTACAACAGGAGGCATCATGCCTACTACATGTTATGGCACCTCCGAGCTGATCTGGTACTGGAGAGAGAAGCAACTCCTGCAGTTTCAAGGTACAGTCAGCGTCATATAGTTAGTACCAACCAAAGTAGCCAAATATTTCGGTACTATTCTTTATTACTGTAAGAATAAAGGTGTTACGAAATATTTGGCTACTCTGGCTGCTACTAACTATATGACGCTGACTGTACATAAATTAAACAGTTTGTCTATGGGTTATTGGAACCCTCTCAACGAGTAGAGTCTAGTGACAAATACTTACAGTCGCAGTCAGCTAGTAGAATATTATATAAAATATTTATATCTAATATTCCTTTTTTGACATAAACTTATCTATTCAATGTCGCTCGTACATATCTATTTAAATGGAATGATAATGATATATGAAATGTTAAAATAAAGGAATACCTAGCTGCAGCGTTGACCAAGACTAAAAGGGCTCCCGGCATGTACGGGAGCCAGTACGCACGGAACAGTGCCCTCCACAGGGATGGTTTCCGGTTCTCATTTCTTGATATCTCGTATTCTTCCAGCCAATAACTGAAAAAATTAAAATCACGTCAAAAGAGACATTGTTTATCATGGGACGGTCGAGACGTACTCTCGTTTTTCTGGCACTAGACCTCTTGTTCTAAGTGTTTTCATAACAGAGAGCACGCGCGCCGTCGCGTGATAGCCGTACTGGGGGGTTACCACAACGTCCCATTGCAATTCAATTTAGGTTTGATCTGTCATTTTGTGACAGTTTTTCAATGTAACTGACAGCTTTCGATTCAGTTTAGGTCCTAAAATGAATCGCGTTAACAGATCGTGGTAAGGCCCCTGGTGCCGGAAGTATGCTACATACATACTAGTAGTGGTATTTATAAATGCGAAATTTTGACAGTCTGTAAGCTCACTATTTAGATGAAAAGCATAGAGATAGTTTGAGTCCCGGGGAAGGCCATGGGATAGTTTTATCCACCAAATCTATGCGGTTTAAAAACTAAACAAACGTGTAGTGGGGCAGTGTGCTCGAACAAATTGTCGTAAATGTGGACACACTGGACAATAGCAGGATTTTTGTATCAGGCACTTATTAGGTCCATAGCTTTAAGTTTTTAACAGGAACCAACTCCTCCGTCGGTCATATTTAGTTTTAAGGCGGCCATTTTGAATAATTATTAATCTATTAATACCTCGAGTTCTAAGTCACTTAGAATCACAAACTTGTTGTCTAAATATACATATTTGGGGTCAGGAAATTCAACTAATTAAGTATTTTACCGATATCTCAGTTACTAAATACAAAATTACTAGAAAATACAAAATTGGTGTTTTTTAATATACAGGGCGGCAAGGGATCTAGTCGCTGCCCTTACAACCCCGTTTTAACTTTCCGCCCTGGATCTATAAAAAAACACCAATTTTGTATTTTCGAGTAATTTAGTAACTGAGATATCGGTAAAATACTTATCTAGTTGAATTCCCTGACCCCAAATATGTATATTTAGACATCAGGTTTGTGATTCTAAGTGACTTAGAACTCTAGGTATTAATAAACTAACAATTATTCAAAATGGCCGCCTTAAAACTAAATATGACCGACGGAGGAGTTGGTTCCTATTAAAAACTTAAAGCTATGGACCTAATAAGTGCCAGAAACAAAAATCGTGCTATTGTCCAGCGTGTCCACATTTACGACCATTTGTTCGAGCACTCTGCCCCACTTATATATTAACATTATTATATTTTTATTACTGGTTATTATAGAAGCTATAGTGACCCATAATTTCCGAAATTTCAAGTGTCTACATATTACGGTTCTAGAGATATACCGATTGTTATGGGCGGGCAAAAAAACGCCATAAAATTACGCTGCATGTATGAAAGCACTGTTTATTATTTTTTATTTTTTTATTTTTGTGAATGTATGTTAAAGCAGCAATAATAACACTACTACTGTGAAAATTTGAACAGTCTAGCTATTGCTGATGCGCAGACAGCCGGATGGACATCGGAAGCTCAAGAACAAGGTTCCGTTTGATATCCTTTGGAAACTCGACTCTAAAAACTGTTTAGTTGAATTCCTTGACCCAAATCTGTATATTGAGACACTAAGTTTGTCATTCTACTTTAAATAGAACTCAGGATATTGATAAATTAACTAAAATTCAAAATGGCCGCCATAAAATTAAAGATGGCCGACGGAGGAGTTGGTTCCTATCAAAAACTTAAAGCTATGGACCTAACAATGGCCTGATTAGAGCTATCTTTGGTCTCAAAGTGTTGGATTCCTGCAGGCCATACTTTAGGGAGCACAATATTTTATCACTTCCTTGTATTTATATCTTCGGTGCATCCCTGTTTGTATACCAACATGGCCATCTATTTCAGAGTGTTAAAGAAATATATCGTAATCCCATACGTTCACAATACCGCAATAAGCTATATGTCCCAGCAACAAATCTTTCATTAGTTTCAAAAAACGCATACTTAATGTGTATAAAAATTTATAATAAAGTTCCAGATCGAATAAAAGACCTGCCTTTTTTACAATTTAAGAAGACTAAAAAAATGGTTGATAGATAAATGTTTCTACAGTATTCAAGAGTTCCTAGAATATATGTAGGTAGTTAGATCTAAGATTATTTAAAAATTTGCATGCCTTTAAGGTAGATTTTAGTGATACCTCTATTGTACCTCTTTGTGATCTGTCTTGACCTAAAATCGTGCAAATAAAGATTTTACTTTACTAAAAAAATTGGTGCTTTTGTCCAGCGTGTCCACATTATCACCTGAAACTGCCATACTAGTGACATATCGTCCTCCTAAAGGGGAAAATACGAGAATGACTATTGACTAAAAGCTTTCAATCTGTTTCAGTCCTAGTGATGTGATGTGATGTGAAAATCGTTGTCCTAAAAGTCTAGTATATTTAAATAGCCAAGCAGTTTTTTTAGGGTTTTAGGTAAAAACGGTCGTGTTTGGGTAGAAATTTGTAAGGAGCTCTAATGGTTTTTTCGTTCGCTGACTAATGCTATCCATTTGGAATAACCAAGTTAATACACGTGTATACGTTTACCAAGCAATTTCTTTATTTATACACAATTACTCGTATGTTGTTGACTGTGCATAAAATAATACTTAAAATATGTAACACTAATTGTAACATGTTAAGTATAGTTCTTTGTTATGCCTAAAATAAATAAATAAATATAGACATATATGATTAACATTCACGTAAATACTACCGATAAACTATAACAATACCTCTATTTAGCGTATTGTTTTAAATCTTCAATAATCATTAGTTAACCAACTTTGTAAGTTAATACTTCTATGGATACTTTTTTCCTTCAAATTCGTACGATAGTATTGTAGAAGTAACTTCTTTTATAAAAAAAGAAAAATCGAAATTAGTTCACTTGATAAAGAATTTATCTCTGATAAAGAAAAATACCAAGTTGCAAGTCATGAGTGACATAGTAACAGTAATCATAATCATAATCAATCATTTATTTGCTTTAAAACACATTTATAAATGCATGCAAATATAGTTTTAACACACAAATAAAACTAACAAGCAAATACAAAATTCAATTAAACAAATATTATTAACCTACATTAAATGCCACAAAAGCAGAATAATCATTTTATAATTTAAGTAATAATAATAATGCAATTAAGATGTCAGTACGGATAAATAAAAAAGTAAAACAAAAAACAATAAATGGAACAATAAATGTCACGAAGTTTTGTCGTAAATTCTTGCATAATATTCTTTGATTGAGTAGAATGGTCGGATCAAAAAATATTCCTTTACTTTTTTGTCAAAGGATCTTAACTCTAGGATATTTTTTAGGTCGTCAGGAAGTAGATTGTACACTCTTATGGCGGTATTATTTAAACTTTTGTCAAAATGAACATAATGCACATCATTTAAATGTAGTCTATTTCGTTGTCTAAGATTATAATTCGTAGTCTTGCCCTGCTGGACATACAGGTTTCTATTGTTAAAAACATAAAGACATAAACGGTACAAATAGAGAGAAACTACAGTCAAAATTTTATTGTCAACAAATATCCTACGGTGGGAGTCAGGAACATTAGCACATTTTTCTATTAATCTCAGGGCTTTTTTTTGTTTAAGGAGCACTTTGTTAATGTTAGTTCCATTTCCCCAAACCTCGATGCAATATCTTATTATGCTTTCAAAATATGAAAAATACGTGGTAAGTAATACTTCTTTCGTGGCTATATTCATCAGTGATTTCATTGCATAGCAAGCACCTGCTAGTTTCTTATTAACCTTATCGATCTGGTCATTCCACCTCAAGTATGGGTCAAGATCTACACCTAGAAATGTTGTACGTTTAGCTTTAGATATTGGTATATTACAGTCAAAGTCAGGACTAGATGTACTTCTGCGAAATGTCATGTAAAAGCTTTTGCTACAATTCATATTTAGCCCGTTGGCCTCAAACCATGTTAGGAGTTGCGTCCAGGATTCTTGCATATGATTACATAAGACTAAAGAAGATGGTGCATTTAAAATAATACTAGTGTCATCAGCGTAAAGATAGGGGGTTCCACAGTTTAAGAAGTCTGGTAAATCATTAATAAAAATTATAAATAGTAAAGGTCCTAGGACTGACCCTTGTGGGACTCCAAATTTTATACATTTTTCAACCGATCTAGTTGGATACTTTGATGAATGATCACTAATTTCCACGTATTGACATCGATTGGACAGGTATGATTTCAGCAGGGCCAGAGCATCACCACGTATACCATAGAAATTAAGCTTGTTTATGAGGATTCTGTGATCCACACAATCAAACGCCTTCGTCAGATCACAGAAAATTCCTCCACATGTAAGGCCAGTCGTATATAGACACATGCAGCGAACGAAAAAAACATAGAAGTCTAACTAGCGCCTTAAAATGGCACCACAGAAAGGGTGCCAATAAGGTAGGCGGGGCGTCAGAACGATGCCAGGCAGCCGGTTTTTTTTTTTTTATAAGGGGACAATCTTACACAAATCGACCTAGTCCCATAGTAAGCTCAGTAAGGCTTGTGTTATGGGTACTAGACGACGATATATATAATAGATATAAATACTTAAATACATAGAAAATATCCATGACTCAGAAACAAATATTCATGCTCATCACATAAATGTTTGCCCTTACCGGGATTCGAACCCAGGACCTCTTGCTTCGTAGGCAGGGTCACTACCAACTAGGCTAAAGCGATCGTCGTTTAGTTCGAACATGGCTGCCGTGACAAATTGTTGAACAAAATTACTTGAGGGCAATAGTTTTATATACTAATTGATTACCTGGCTTAACCGATAGACCGTTACAAATATTTAAATCGTGACTGACATTTTCACCTCGCCAGCTCGAAAAGGCTTGCTTTATCGCTCAAAATCTGCGCCCAAAAGTCCATTTTATCCGCTAGCGTGGAAAGAGTTTTTGAATTGGGAACGTGACGGTCGATCGCGAGACCCAACTTTTTTCTATACAGGATGAGAGGTGCGTTCAGAAACTGATGGTGTTATGCCAATAATAAATTGTTATTATTTTGATAAAATAAAATTAATAATACTTATTCTCTCTTAATTAAGTAGGTACATACGAAATATTAACATTTAGACTTATAAGGATAAAATACGAATAAATAATTATAAAATGTCGTTTTATTTTTCTAAAAATTTCGCTTTTTCCAAATTTGGAACGCACCGTTTGAAAAGTTAATTTAAGAAAAAACTCATATACATTTAATTTTGTTTTGTTCTAAAGCCACAGATAGTAAAACCAAAATAATGGTGGTTATTTATAGATTTTAGTGCAGAATATATACATATATGAATTTTGATGCCTGCTAAGTTAGCGGAAAAAGTGAAATAGGTATATTTGTAAGCGTATTTGAGTCTTAGTTTAAACCGTGAGTACCCAACAATACTTTGACTTTTTTAATGTAGGTAAGCGTGAGATTATTTAAATAATATTCAGATAATTATAAAATGCTAGATCTTGATGAGATGTAAACAAACCTTTATTGAAAATGAGTGTAAGGTCCAAATTACTTCCATTACATTTACTTACCTACAATTTTCCTCCCGGTGGTGAGGTGAAAAATTGTGTGTTTTGCTCGGCAGCAAAATTGTTTGGCTGCCTTGAAAGCCTCGCTATGCTCAGGATTGTACTTTTGAACCATTCGCTTCGCTCATGGTTCAATTTTACAAACCTTCGCTAGCTCGGCTTTCAATACTAAGCACTTGTGCCAAACAACAACTTTGCAGCCTTGCATAACAAATAACTATTGTAACTTGTAATTTTCATTCAATTTAATTTCTTGGCATTTTAATTTATTTTCCGATAGGTAAGTATATTTGTTTTTCCTTGATTGTGTTATTACTATTTTATTTTTTATATTTTGTAAATGATTGTTTTTGGTTTTATTTTATATTAACAATGTTTTGTACTCTGTACTGTATTCTGAGTAAATAAATTATTTGACTTGATTGAACCAAATGTTAAATTTTCCTTGTAATACTGTAAAACGGTGTGTGAGTGGTTCCGACAAGCACAACAAAAAAGATGAAATCAATTTTCACAAGCAAGTACAGCGATAAAGTAATTTTCTGATATTATATTTTATTGTTATGATCTCATTTTGCACAGAGATGGTATCATGCCAACAGACACCAATACTTTTTAATCAGTTAAACAGAATTAATAATAAAGGCGGTAACTTTTTGTACTTATAGTAGGTAGCTAAAATAAAAAATATATTTATTAAACTAAAAATATTACACGAACTTTATGATTACTAAATAGCTTCTTGTTGCATGTAACCATTCACACGACGGCTAACCACAGCCATGCATTCGTAAATTGACCAATCGCATAATGTGTGTTGGATATTAAGAAATAGGCTGATATTTTGGGCAGTAAACAATGCGCATACCGGGCATACCGGGGCACGTATTTGGGTAGAAATATGTAAAGAGCTCGCCTTCTATGATTTTTTCGTTCTCTGGACACAGTCATGTCACTTACGAGTATACGCAATTACACAATAGATGTCGCTGTCTGTAAGATAGATCGCGCTAACGCTTGCTCGTGCACATTTGAGGGACTCTGGGGGACTAACCATCAACTATGGAAACTACCGTTCGTGATTCGGATGATCACTCCTGCTGCCTGCGTCTGTAAATCGACATCCTGATAGTAATGATATAGTTATTTACGATACAAGTGCCGAAAATAGGAAATTCGCAACGAGTGGTGATAAATTAAAACACGACCGAAGGGAGTGTTTTAAATCGACACGAGTTGCGAATTACCTATTCGCACGTGTATCGTACAACGTTTTACTGTACATATGGCTCTTTCTTTATTTATCGTATGGCAAATCAGTATTTAGAACCGTGAGATCTTGGAAAAGACAGTACGGTTGCCAGGTTATGGCTCTTTAAAGTTTCGACATATGCACGGAAAGTGCTCTTTTCCGCACTAGTGCGGAAAAGTAGCACCATATGTACTGTAAAGATTTTTTCAAAATAAAGCGGGGCATTGGCGGGTATAGCGTATGAAAGTTTGTAGGTACGGAACCCTCGGTACGCGAGAGAGACAGCAAATTATTATCAAACCAAACAAGAAATACTACGGGAGGCAAAGCTCGGCCGCAAGACGCGCGCGCCGTTGTCGCTATACCTCTGCACCCGTGCGTCGTGCAGGCTGCCCTATACATGATGAGGATAGAATTTTGATATATTTAAGCAACTCTTGATAGTCCAAAGCAGTTCCTGCCAGAACAGAGGCCTAAGATAAAAGCGTTTTTGTAGCGAATATATCATCAGTCTCTCTCAAACCTATATGATTGTCAGAATACGTTACGAATATGTTATCCTGAGCGGTAATAGCTAGTACATTGTGATACAAGTGAGGTATGTTGATAATTACATCAGAGGCGAAATTGTTCACGCGAACTGCAGGTGAGCGGGATAAGGAAACCGAGGATGTAATTGTCAAAGCTCACGCGTTTCATACGACATTTTTCAACACATTTTGCGAGGAAAAAATCCTATTCATAAGATGAAAATTTTATAGGCCTGCCAAGTTATTTTCTTTAAGTACTTAATGATGACAACAGGTTTTTTGCTCACATATTGCACATCGCCAAGAATTTCCAGTGGCGTCCATTCTAATTATCACTTTTCTAGTCACCACGAGTCAACATTTTTGATAATAACCAAACACGAATTCACAATGTTTACAAATATTTGTGAAATAACCTAAGATAATGGCGCGCAACAGTTTTTTTTCGTGAAGTTTGCCAGACAGACAATGTCACTAAACAGCCAATACGAAATAAAATAAATATTTTTGGTTTAAAATGTTATCTTCTTCTAATTAATGTAAAATGTTATCAAAAGTGAATAGTTTTACTAAATTAAACGTTTATATATCATATCCAAAAAGAAATAGCCAATTTATTAACAAAAAGGATTTAATTTATTTAGTCGAGTAAGAATCCATTTGCCGAGAATTAAAAAAAAAGCTGTACCTTCGGTAATTGTATTTTTCAAAATGGTGTTATAATAAGAGCTTTTAAGTCGAGTACCGTGTTTAGGCCACGAAGGTCGCTGAGTGGCCTAAGTAGGGTACGAGATTAAAAAGCTTGATTATGACACTATTCTGAATACTTTTTGTACGAGTTCATTAAAATTAATAATCTAAGTCATTAATACGAGATGTCTAGGTCTACTAAACGACTCCTTTTACACAAGATAATCCATAGATGATCACACCACCGGTATCCGTAACGTTGCAGTACTGTGCTGTGATTGGCTAAATACTAGCCATATATTTTTTATTTTTGTCATGCCCTGGATACAGCCGCAAGTTTAAGTAGATTTTTGACAGATAACGTGACACTGCTACGTTCAGAAACGCCATAGATTGGAAAATTTTGTATCGGATCCAGTTTTCTTAAACAAGGACACATTATTATTGGAATACGAAGTTCTATTTTCAAATCTTTTACAGTACATAATGTGCTATTTTCCCGCACTAGTGCGGAAAAGAGCACTTTCCGTGCATATGTCTAAACTTTAAAGAGCCATATGTACAGTAAAATGTTGTACGATACACGTGCGAATAGGTTATTCGCAACTCGTGTCGATTTAAAACACTCCCTTCGGTCGTGTTTTAATTTATCACCACTCGTTGTGAATTTCCTGTTATCGGCACTTGTATCGTAAATAACTATTTCGGTTGTCTAGCGCGTATCGAAACAGTTATTTCGGTTGTTTCGGAAGTAACATAGACTATCAATGATGCAAAGAGTGAAATTGCAATATTCTCTATGAAATTTTAATACAGATTTTATTCGACGAGTACAAAAACGATATTAACGCATCGATTATAGGTACTCGTGTACTTGAAGAATAAGGACTACACTCGCATTGAAATCCCGAAAGATAAGCGCACTACGTATTACGAGTAACATGTCCTAAGGCTAGTAGGTAGATTTCTACTAAGTGTAAATAAAATACTTACTAGTTAAGAAGTAAAGATGGTAAGTAATCATTCTTAATAATTGCGCTGTAGGCTATGTTACGAAAATCATTCGCTGAGCAGTTTTCAGTACATTACACAGGGAGTGCGATACAGGGTGAGTGCGATACAATAAATAATACCTGGTCAAGACTGATATAGGTAAGGCTTAAACTATATATGAAAAGTATCAAAATTGAACTCACTTTTCCAATACTTGTCCTTGACGAATAGAGTCATATCTTTTTCCAGGTATAACGAGGTCCTCTTCTTCTACATCCTGTCTGTTTCCCTTTATAAGTACTGGACACACCCAACATATAAAAAAAGTGGAGATTATGTTAGGGTTACTCCTTTTCTTTTCTGCTCCATCTTTGGGAACTTTATTCAAATTATCCATAGTAAACCATGTAATTCCTATTTTCAACTGCACTTTAACATCTATTTAGCCCTTATTAATAATATATTTTAGATTAAAAAGATTAAAGAATGAATACAAGCCCAACAAACTAATAGGTATATCGCAGCACACTAATCGATCCACCGTTTTGTATCCGTTCATATCGCTTTTTAATTAGATTACTTATCACGGTGACGCAATGATAACCGGTCGTTGGATAGCGCAGCCCTACTTTGATATCCGCTGGAATAGTTATTTGTCATACAAGGGTGCAAAGTTGTATATTACCCACGAGTGTGGAATTGAAACACGAGCAAGCGAAAGGAATCTATAGTTCTAAATTAAAATCCTGAGCGTAGCGAGTGTTTCAACAAGTATGTTACATTTGCACCCGTGTGTAACACAAATCTTTTCACCTCACTTTAGCGAGGAAAGTGCAACATGCAAAACAACTTCTGTTAATTTAAATAATAATATATATTGTTTAAACAGTCATAATAACATATGAAGTGGAATTTTGGTCAAGTGCGAGTCGGATATTAATTTTACAGTACATATGGTGCTACTTTCCCGCACTAGTGCGGAAAAGAGCACTTTTCGTGCATATGTCAAAACTTTAAAGAGCCATATGTACAGTAAAACGTTGTACGACACACGTGCGAATAGGTAATTCGCAACTCGTGTCGATTTAAAACACTCCCTTCAGTCGTGTTTTAATTTATCACCACTCGTTGCGAATTTCCTATTTTCGGCACTTGTATCGTAAATAACTATTCCCATACATTTTGAGAGCCAGCGCCTGATGAAAGCAAAGCAAGCATTTGTTTTAAAGTTCTTATATATTTTTTTTCTCAAAAATCATCGACAATGTTGACTATATTGGTAAAAAATCAGGACGTGAAGAGCATAGTTTATGGTTAGACAAAATTTAAAAAATAAAAAACCTTGCCAGCTCGATTTTGCTCGACTACAATGTTGCATACAAATTCCCTTATTTGTCGTGGTACAAACAGGTCCTTTTCCTAAACAGCCAAAACGGAAAATCAGTAGCTGTTACTTATCGCGACTTTTTAGTTGCCTCAAATAACTTATGGGGGTTTTCGAAAGAAAAATACACCTCCAACTTATTATTTAAAAAAAATAAAAGGCGGCAACGCAAAAAATATTCTTTTTTAACATACAGTGGCTAATTATTTTTAAGGAAAAGATAGAAAATTGACGTGTAAATGATTCCAGATTTTAAAAAGCTGCAAGCTCAGTTATTGATTATTCGTTAAGTGTTAGTTGCAAAGCCAAAAGACAAATATCAAAAGGCGTACGACAATTTATTGAAGCGGCGAGAAGAAATGCATGCCTTATCATTTTCAGAAAGTACGTTTTTGTTTTCTTCCAAATTTTTGAGAAAAGCACTATTTTTCACAGCTGGAAGGGCAATTGCTGGCTTCGTATTAAATTAAACGGACTCCCAAGGTCGTCCGTTTAAAATTAATACTAAGCCAGCAATTGCCTACTTCCCTTGCTTCGACAATAATGTACTATTATTCTGCTTTTTAGTATTTGTTGTTATAAGGGCAACATAAATACATCATCTGTGAAAATGTTGTATTATGTGCGGTTTATGTTTTGGTTTCTGTCAAAAGCTACGCTACTAAACACGCTTCAAGGTCAAATTACTTTCCCCACTAGTGGATAAAACACGTTTTTGCCTACTGGTTTTAAAGGGTAACGCCTCCCTAAGGCGTTGTGTGAAGGAACTGATTGAAAGATTTCGTGCCCGAACCGGATTGTTCCGATAGCTCAGTTGGTTAGTAGCGACGGGCCATGAATGCCTGTGGTCGCCAGTTCGAATCCGGCTCGGAGCATTAAATTTTTCAATTTTTTCCTTTGTATTAAAATTGATAAAAGACGGCTTTCCGAGGCAGTGAAATAAACACATGTTTGTGAATCAGATCGAGATCATCCAATGACGGCTAAATCGAAAACCAGTTCGGTAAATATGTATGTTACCTGAAAATTATATAGTACCTACCTTCGTTTCTAATCGTCTCGTTATAATTACTCATTGCAACTTCTGTAAAATTATACTTGTGTAGTGAATGCGCTTAATGGTGTTTCCATATGCCTGGAGTGCGATTTTTGAATCTCACTGGTGATATCAAAGTCACCGGTGACTAAAATTATCACCGATGACTTTAATGTCACCATTTTCCAAAAGCCGTATTTTTGAAAGTCACACGCTGTTTACCAACATGCAGAAATTTTACAATGTCAGTCAGAGACAATCTTCCCGTTACGTTCCTTTTTACGCAGATGTTGTCCTTGATACCGGTTTTTATTTTCTCATACTATAACTTAAAACAGATTCAAACGTAAAACGTAGCGTATCTGTCAGTGTCATGTAAACGAAAATTAAAGTTTTGAAAAATTCTTGCGGATGTCACATACGTCAACTGTCAAAAACAATCGCGTGGTGATTTCAATTACGAGTGGGTAGGGGCACTCGTAAATCGATATCATAGGTATGACAAATGTAAGTCACCGATGAGTTTCAAAAATACGAACTTTCGGAAATCACTTACATCGGTGACAATTTGTCACTTGGTGAGATTCAAAAATCGACCCCCAGGTCTTATTCTAAGTTACAGCCTATTACGGATAAAATGTACAGCCCTGTGATAGCAGGACAAGCCAACAATTGTTTTAAAGTATTTTAAACAATTTATTCCTTCTAGAGTTTTATTGAGTATACATAGAAGGAATTAATACTGAATAATAAATCTGAGTCAAATAATGAAAAACTATTGCGAATTTTATAATTTTATTTGTTACCAAATATACAGACTCACGAAACCTTGTCATATTTATAAATGAAACAGCTTTAAGAATGAATCGGACAAACTGATTTTAACGAATCACACGTGCACTCTGCTTTAACTAGCTTATTTCCAATATTTTCCATAAGCATTTTTACATGACATATTGGAACCATGGTACAGTCACAGTTTGTGGAACAAGATACGGTCCTCCGGGAGGAAAGATCACTCATAAGGGTTGATTCCCTATTACCCGAATAAATTGGTGCATATTTTTTGAATTCATATTTATTTCGCTTAAGGATACCCTGGTGTAGTGATTTATGTACCATAGAAATAGATTGAAGTGAGTAGTCATCTGTTAAAGTGTTTGTGGCACTTGTACTCGTAACCATATCTAAGCTTTGATTGGATGTCTTCAGATAAATGTGTTTATCTTGCCTAGCGCTGACCTCAGTTTCACACATAATAGGTTGACTAACCTGCACCATTTCTGTTTTGTAATGATCATTATCTACGTCTTCTCCTTTTTCATGTCGATTAGGATAAATTGTATTCTCATTGATGGCGCCTACCCCAGAATCACATTGGCGTAGATTATTTATTTGAATTTCATCTTTTGCGTGAAAATCCTTGGTAATCTCTTGAGTATTGACATCTTCTGGTAGTTTACTTGATATTTTATTTAATATGTAAGAAACATTTTCGATTACACGTGGTTTTTGTGTGAATGTCTTCCAAATATTGTTTAAGTTATGGTTCGTTGGAATTGTCGATTTCGTACAAACACAACCCAAATCACTGTCACAAGAACAATTTATTGTACATCCAATGTACGGTGAAAAAGGTTCGTCGAATGTTTTGTTAAGGTTTCCCAAAACGTCGAGTTTTCTGTCATCAGCTGACTCGTGGTATGATAATGTATTTGGTTTCAAGTCATTTTCGGCAATCTTATTGCCTGATGACATAACTATAGGCAAAACGGTGAGATCACCTTTTTGAAAACGAGTTAAGTCTATAGTAATGCCATCACCTTGCAATTCAGGAGGTAAATTTGACTTCTCATCTTCTTGGGTTGTCTCATCCTTATCTTCCTTGGACAAACTAAGGCAATCATACTCGTTTCCAGTATTATTTCCATCTATAAGCAGTTTAGTATTCATCATATCTACTGTTTGTACTTCGGAGTACTTACTATACGTCCTCAGAGCATCACATGATTTGGTTAGCACAGATTGGCGCAGTAATACTTGTGCCGATTTATCGTACGGAAATGATGGAGGATTGGTATAATTAACTATCATGGTTTCAACCATTTGAGATTTTGATAAATAATTGTTATCTGTAGTACTTGACATTGTGGCGGTTTTACATGGTTTTACCTCGCCAATGCACTGTGGCTCAAGTGTATAGTTCAATTCAGGTTTACTGATGGTACTGAGAATGGCTGTCTTCGTTTGACTACACTTGCATATATCTTTAAGTCGATGTAAATCATTTTCAATTAAGCAACTTATTTTACTCAAAACATGTGGTACCAAATTTTCTTCTTGACTGTTCTCCGGAGAGTTGCACAAACATTTGACATGTTCAATTTTCGTTTTCAAATACTCTTGTAATAAACTATAGGCCCTGTTCCAACTTCCACCGTTGGATTGGCTATTTCCTACACATTTACAAGTCACGCTACACGCATTTTCCAAAATAACCTTTTTAACCTTTTTTAAAGTGTCACCAAAAACACTGTTGCCATCCATGTTTTGCATGCAAGAGGATTTACACGCATAATTCTTAAATTCCTCCAATTGACATTTTAAATGCTCTTCCAACAGTTGAAAAGTATTCACTTCCAGGTCATTTGAACTGTCTGCATTTAATGTCGGACAACATATGCAGGGTTCAGGATTCAAAATATTATTAGTATCATTTTGGACTTCAATAGACTTATTTTCGCTCAATGGATTATCTTTGTGACGTGAACACTCAAAATCATTGCGAACATGCAATATATTAACTCCTCTTATTCGTTTAATTTCACATTTAGTTTTATGTAAATCTCTATTAATCTCTTTAGGTTTGTTATTGCTTTGGATATCATCAAACACTTCGTCTTGGTGGGGGTTTTCATCACATTTTTTTGTTCCTACGTTTTGTTTTGACAGAAAAATCGCTTTTGCATTGTCAAGCGTAACACCTAAAAACTGGATGTAATTCTCACTATTATTATTTGGATTTATGGGAGTACACTTTGCTATATCACCAACTTCATCTATGTTCTTATCGTTTCTGCATTGTTGTTCATTGTTGGATTTATGCAAGTGGTTCTTTATTTTTTGCTGGAAGTGAGAAGTCCTTTGATTTTCTGGTCTAGTATTTTGGTTCACGCTTGCAAGTGTAACTCCCAAACATTGAATACATATTTCACCCTCTGGGTGACGACTTACACATGATTGTGAATGATTTAGTGCGGGAAACTCTTCTACACAGTTTATTGCAGTGTTATTATTTTTGTTGATTGGGGCATCTGAGTTGACGACTTTATTAAGCTTTGTAATACTTTCAACAGCAATGTAACTTTTAATCGGATCTACCTGTATGTCTGCTTCAGCTGACACGGATTTATTTTCTACGCGTTTTACAAACTGCATGCATTTTAATGGACTGGTGTTTTGTGCTCCTTCTTGGGCATAAGAATCATTTAGATGAGTAGTTCCGACATGGTGTAATTGACTGATCTGCCGTTGATTAGAAATGAACTCTCTAGAGTTTTCTCCGTTAGAAGCTTTTTGACTATCTTGAAATGATTTTATATTCTTATCACTTGTTTTAAGGTTTTTAATGTTGGTCATACTATGCTTATTTTGTGGTTTACTACCCAATTGATGCAGTACATTCATAATACTTCTGTGTGTTATTTTAAATAGAGAATCAGTACTCAGTGCCTCTTTGATATTACTGTCTTGAGATTCAATTAAATTATCTTTCCATTTTGTTAATATACTTATTAGTCGGTCTACAGAAGTATTTGACGGTGTCTTATGAAAGCAAGCAATTTTTTCTGTACATAAAGGTGACGTGGTCACATCACTGTTCTGTTTGCTATTTTTGTCGGGGAAAATCATCAAAATTGGTTTTGACTGTCTTAAACTTGAAAGAGGACTTGAAAACGTTTGATTGTACGATGATTCCAATTCTAATTGACAGCTTTCATGGGATTTACTTGAAGTTAAAGGATTCTTATTGTCACAAAGGCACATATTTACTGAATATTGTTGTGGCGGCCTGTATACTTTATTTATCTTATGGAGGTCGCCTTTGGGTGAAACCGATTTATTAGGTTTTTTTGCTGTAACATTTGAGATTTTTCGAGAAGCCGCAGGTTTACCCACATTGCCATAGATTTTCATTGCTGTTTCAGGTCTTAGATTGTTCCACTCCCTTTTTTTGTTTTTGTCCACTGGATTGAGGCTATTTGTAGTACCGTTCGCATCCTGAAAAATACTTATAGTGAAATATTACTTATAGTGAGGCTTTTGGTCAGCACCAAATCACGGATCTTTCTCATAGTCCCCGTTAACTGAACTACTGTATAGGTGAAACTAAATTTAGTAACTATATGGATCTGGAGGCGATTTTTAGGGTTCCGAAGATAACAAAGAACCCTTATAGTTTTGCCATGTCCGTCTGTCCGTCTGTGACTTAGGTCAGTGACCCTTACTACTGGAATGCTGTAACTTGGCATTGGTATATAAATCAACCACGCCGGTAAAGATGCCGATCAAATAAAAGATTAAATGTGGTGTCCCCTACACTTCCGAAGGTATTTTTTCTCGTTAAATCCATTTTGTGGGATGTCTTTGGATCGCTTGTTCAAAAATAGTATGAGTTTATAAAAAAAAAACATTTTTAAATCGTTGATCCGTTTGCGTGATATTAGGCTTTAGCAAGATTTTCAGAGCCTACTGTCAGACGTTCTACCTACACGTGCAGTCTGTGGGTGAGTTTTACACAGAACGCATACCAAAAACGCATAACGCATTCAGTACAACAACATCCTTAGAATGCTGATGAGGCTGCTGAGGCACTGCAGTGCATTCAGACTAATTAAAAATGTACTTGGAAAGGCCAACTTTCATACAAAATCTAGCTACACAATGGCACCATTTACTCGGCGCGCGCGTTTAGGTGTAACAAAGCCACACGGACAACTGCGGAACCATACATTACGCGTGGTCCAACACGCACTTGGCCGGTTTTTTTGACTTGAAAGTGCTCGACTATTTCACTCAAAACTTTTAAAAAAGTGGTATATGAAAGTAGTGACAAGAATCTAAAATACGAGTGCTATTGACCACTACGACAATACCATTTGACACTAAAGTCGTATGTACCCGGTGCGCGAGTCTGACTTGCACTTACCCAGGTTTTATAAAAAATAAATTACTTACTTTCTTTGAAAATCCAATTGGCATTGGCTGTATCAGAGGTTTATCCTTACGGTTAACATTATCAGGAGCAGTCTTTAGCTTAGTTGGACGAGTTTGAACCTGACAACGGTACACCGCTACGGGTAAAAAAGAAATATGTATAGGTATGGGTACGTATATTAAGTGTGGCGCAAGATACGAAAACGTAACTTGCTCTCGATTCTTTCCATCACTGCGTGAAAACGAAAATGGTAAGTTTAGTGGGTGTAGGTAATAATAATACATGTTTAGATTTAGATGAAAATTCATTAAATCAAGTTACGGTACCCTAGTTCAGAGGTCGGGCTATGAAGCGGCGGTAGTCGGTTCGAATCCAGGCTCGTAGCAATGAGTTTTTCGGTACTTACGAGTATGTACCGAATATTAACCGTTAGCTTTTCAGTGAATGAAACCATCGTGAGGAAACCGGTTTAATTTTCCTCTCTGGGTTGGAAGGGCAGGTGGCAGTCGCTTTCGTGAAACTAGTGCGTACGCCAAATCTTGAGATGGGGATTAGGTGTCGAAGCGGACCCTGGGCTCCTTTAGGGGCACAACCGGGAACAACCCTAGGAGGATGATGATCAGAGGTCGGCGGGGGTGAGCTGTTTTCAGTTTTTGCATAACATGGACATACGTTGTCATTCAATGGTAATTGAATCTGTGTAATTATTAACAAATGAAATGATTTTATTTAGGCTGCCTTTCTACTACGAGCTTTACGTAGCCATCAAAACAAATGAAATTTGTAAGAATCTACGGAATGTGATTAATCTATTTTGCACAGCTTTCCGCTTCAGGGGAAAACAGTTTCAACTAGAATTTAAGGTCGTTTTGTAATGCATTTTCATTTTATATTTAATCATTTCAATTTAGTCTTCTTTTAATATTTCTTTAATACACCTTATCAATAGTAATATCTACAAGACAACTATATGACATAAAAATAGCTCACCCCCGCCGACCTCTGACGATGATGTACATACCTGATGAATATTTTTCTGTACTACAGGAATCATTCAAATCACATTCGCAGGGAGGGCGACCATCTTTCGTTAGATTTTCTTGGGCTAGCTTTGCCAATTCTTTTGCTTTATCTAGGAACATCTTTTCAGCGAGCTTGGTAGCCATCTTCTGTGTCTTCATCTCTAACTCATGCTCTTGCCAACGTAAGCTGTGCCGCGAGTCATTCATTTGAGGTTTGCGTAGATCAGCGCAACATTCACCCACCCACTAGGATAAATCGAATACAAATAAACACGGATAAAACTACGCTGTCATTTGTTCAACACATTTTTAGCAATTACCAGTATACCTCAGGCATTTTTTTTATTCTTATTATAAGTTGCATCATGGAAATCATGAACAACAATTGCAATTTTATCCTCGTAAGTCCCAGATAGATTTTAGCGATTTTTAAATTTGGAACCATCGTTAATTCTATTATAGTACGAAACCCGATTTGAATTTGTACTTTTACAACTACGCGGGGACTTACGAGGATATAATTCACCAAAACTTCTACAAAAAAGGTTACACCAAAATAAAAGTGATATATAAACGTTGGTTCAGCGGTCGAACACTTTAGTTTACCTGCGCGTGGCATTTTTCGATAACTGTAGCAATGGCAATGTCCAGTTCTCCCAGCAATAGCTGCGAGAAGTAGGCGCGAACGTTGGTTTTGATGTCAGTGCTACGGTCCCAGTTGTGCTTATCCTCGAGACACTTTAAGAGGTGACAAGGCATCTGCGAACCGATGCTCTCCATTTCTGATTTCAAGCCTCCAAATAAATCCTTCAGCAGAGATGACAGAAGCCGACTTCTCACTGACGTACACGAACATGTCCCCTGGTTTTGGTTAATCGTTAAAATAATATAACAAGGATTAATTTTTATACTAAAATCTATAGAGTAGATTTATCTTATTTACAATTGTTGTTATATAAAATATAATTACACTGAATTATTTCCTTGTATAAAAGGAATGTACTTTGTGGGCATGATTTATAAAGACTTTACCTTCGACAATTTGTCTGCGAAAAAATATATACGACACTAAACCACAAGATACTTATCTCACGAGTGTTTATTTGGATTATGAGCCAGCTTGATAAATCAATATTTTACAAGCTTTTAACATGCAGTTTACCCAACTCCACGCCATCTTTCCGAATTCTGTTCGAGCAGAAATTATGTGCACTTGTAAAGTAGGACAGTCGATATTCTATAAACAAGAAATCCTGGGGACTTTGATAGGTGTTTAGTCTGATTTATTGTTTTAATACTCTTTGCCCATTAACAGCAAGTCAAGTGACAGCTGGACGGTATGATCATTTCTGGTTTCAAATCAGAGAGAAGTATACAGGGTGATTTCGGGGTCGTGATCCCAACCATTTTTTTCTGACTCAGTAAATGATTGCGATGCTACCTGTATTTATTTTAATTGAAACAAAGATGATTCGTTATTTACGTATTTTTATTTAAAAATTATTATTGACTCAAAATGCGTGGTCACCCTACTTTTAATACCTTACACGGTCACCTTACTGCAACGATTGTTAAGTCCATGCACTTGACATAAGTTTTCTTGGAAAATAGTAGGGTGACCATGATCTCGAATTATCGCAGTTTTTTTTGCTGACTAAAATAAGTCGCTGGTGTACTGTTAGTCCTAACCTATCGTGATCCTTAGGAGAAAGTAAGTTAAATGCTTCTTTCTTGCTCCACGACCCCGTAATCACCCTGTATATATGTTCCTCTGCATCGTACGTTACGATACGATACATTTACTTCTCTCTGCTCCTCGACATAATCATACCGTCCTGCTTTCATTTGGCATTTATTATTAGTATTTAATTGCAATATTCGCAGCTCTTTAATGTGTGCGTAAGTCTGGCCGTTTTTAAAGACTGTATTTCGTATAGACAACTTATTTGCTTGATTTTTATATTACATCATTGTATTAAAATTTGAAATTTTGAGACCGCAGCAGCCGTTTTAAGAGATTCTGACCCGGGGAATTTTGGGAGACGAAAACAGAGCTTCCAACGAAAATTTGTACAAAATTTCATCAGTCCCCACGTCCCCAGGATTTGGAGGTCACTATCGACTGTACTAAGTTTAGAACGATAAATACAATAAGATGATCAGACATCCTCTCAATATGTAGTTGCTCGCTGTAGTCTGTAATAAATGCTTGCGGAAAAAAAAAAACAATTTTGGTGAGAAAGAGGGTCATGCCAACAGAAATTTACATACTCAAGAGTTACAGAGTTTTCTCGATAAACTACGAGTCGTATAAACTACTATTGTCGAAGTACAACACACAATAGTAACACTTGTATTATTGATAGATTAGGTTAGGGTCAACTTGTGTCCCTTAGAGCGGAAATAGCGGATAATACCTGTTACTACCTGTGAGTTCCTTAAATGGCTTTCTGTTGCCTAGTAAAATTTGCTATTGTTTATATCTCCGCTGTTGGATCTCCAAATAAATAAATAAATTAAAATATACATGTATAAATCACTTGACATTCTATGACAAATATTATCGTATGGTAGTTTTACTTGTAACAACAATCAATGAATAAAATTCTTTGATCTAAGTTTTGTGCGAAATGATATACGCGAATCATTTTATGTGGAACTAAATTCTAGAAAACTGAAAGTAGTAATAGTCTGTAGTCTATGAAAGAGTGCACAACTCAAATTGTGCTATCTAGGCTAGTGAACTTACATGAAGCATTTCACTCGGCGAGCATCGGCACATCGCCGCCAGGGAGGGCGTCCGCCTCACCTCCACCGCCCGGTCCACAGGCTCCTTGCAAAGGCATTCCATTATCTTCGCTTGTAACTCTGCAATCTTCCCCCTCTTACTCTTTAAGTCATTCGTTAAACCCGACATACGACCATCACAGTTCGTCTGGCACGCCTCTAGGTCCTCTATCATTTCATTTTTTTCTCCTACGTACTCTTCAATCTGAAAAAAATATCAATAGGATCGCATCATTATTGGATTGGCGTATTGAATAAACTTTGGTTGTACCATGATTACAGATGGTGAGTTCGTTTTACTGGCAAAGTCTTCATAACGTTGACATAAGATTGAATATCGCTTGGCCTGTGGAATAGGTTTTTTTCATTATAACTGCACTAGACGATAACGAGGACGCGGATTGGCAGGGTCCTTGTCCTTATGTACACAGTGAAGTAATTACTTAATACAGGTTAACAGCTGCCACAACTCTAGTCCACACGAGGGAAAACCGAGTTTTCCGAGGATCTTACTCGTGTCCAACACAATGCAGTCATCATGTGCCACGTCCGATATCCGGGGCTGCATATTTCCATTTGCATGTTCAGTAGAAGGCAGTATTGCCTCGCACGGGTTTGTTAATCTAATAGGCGTTGTAAACTCGTGCTGAATTCAAGGAACTCGTCCTCCAATCGCGCACGGGCTTGCAACGACCGTTTTCTTCAAAATACGTGTTCATGGCGATGCGTAGAAATTACGCGTGAAGTTCACTACAGATAGCCAGGTTTCATAACTGGTTATGCATAAGGATTTTTTTGTCACGAAGGATGTCGGCTTCTTAGAAACGGACGAACATGAAATATTTTATAGTGTACCTACACTTATATATAATCTCTGAATAAAAAAAACCGGCGCACGAAGGGTTCCGTACCATTCTCTATAAAAACGGCAAAAAAACCCTATTGTAGTATGGAAGTCCCCTTAAATCTTTATTTTATTCTGGTTTTTTTCTATTTTTTGTTAAAGTGGCAGCAGAAATACATCATCTGTGAAAATTTCAAATTTCAATTGTAGAACTATCACGGTTCATGATCATGAGCCTGGTGACGGGCGGACAGACAAACAGACAGACGAGCGTACAGCGAAGTCTTAGTAATAGGGTCCCGTTTTACCCTTTGGGTACGGAACCCTAAAAACATCAGAGAGTATCATTTCAACCATTGTTCTGACACGAAGGATCTCAGCTTCTCATGAACGGAAGACCATGAAACATTTTTTATAAGTAGGTAGGTAGGTAATTATTCTGGCTTTCGATAAGTCGATAACAGAATAGGGTTCAGGTATTTCCCAGACTGAAGCTAATCCAAGTTACTTCTCACTTTTACTCTAATGGTATAAATAACACATACAGGCTTTGTAAATCCGCGCTTGGCGAGGATTCCCATCTCCTTAGGGTCCCAGGGACACAATGCACGTTTGTCATGGGACGGCTGCGACATAGTTACTCTCGATTTTTCTCGCACTAATACCTCTTGTTCTAAGTACGGTAGTAGTTCTAAGTAAGTAAACGGATAGTGCGAGAAAAATCGAGAGAGCTCGCGTACCGTCGCATGATAACCGTGCTGTTTAAAATTATATAGAATCCTTCTGAGTACCGTGTATACATACATATTTATATACTTTCTCGTAATTATGGTTAAATCGCAACAATTAAGGCAAAAATCACGACATTTATAAGTTATTGATACACGATAATTATCAAGAAAATAATAACTACTCATCACTCTTCAGCACCAAAGTGTGACTAACCACGTCATTGTGATATTTGTCATGACACGAGAAATGTTATCAAAAGATAACGTGATTCATGCCAGAACCCTTATTTGACAAAAAAAAAACAGCGAAGGTCCATAGTTCAAGCCTCGGTGAGGCAGGGCAGTCCCAACGATTTCGGTCAGGAAAAAAATACAAAAAGAGGGCCAAAGACTATAAAAGGGGGGCTCCGCACAAGACGCAGTAAAAATACAAGCAGCGTCCAGCAGCTTATTTTCTACTAAAAACCATACTTAGTTAAAAACAAACTTACGCATGTAAGTAAAAAAATATAAATCTCAAGTTGTGAAAGCCCGATAGGTACTTTCGTCTAAGTTATAATCATGGCACTTGGACTATTAAGGAATGACGACAAGGTCATATAGATATTAATAATAATAACATAGCATTGGGCTTATTGCTTTAAAAGTCATATTGAAATATTGACTATTGATTTTTAAGTCAGTTTCATTCGTTGTATCTGTATCAGTGCCGATAAGTTTAATCGTTACTTATTTATCTTTAGTGATAATCTGATAATTATACTTATAACCTTGTCATACTTTTTTATTATTTCGTACCAGAACCATCCTCGGAATATTTAATTATATTAACTAAGCACAATGGAAAAAACCGGCCAAGTGCGAATCGTACTCGCGCACGAAGGGTTCCGTACCATACCAATAACATTTAAAATATTAAAGCGTTTTTTTGTATGGTAGCCCCCCCTTTAATATTTTATTTTTATTTTATTATTTATTATTAAAATAAAAATACAACTGAGTATTTTGTGAATATTTCAAGTGCCTACCTGTTGCCATTATTGATATCGAGCAAAAAAGGGCAGAACAATCGCGTTTGTTGTATGGGAGCCACCCTAAAATATTTATTTTATTTTGTTTTTCGCATTTGTTGTTATAACGACAACTTAAGTTGTGGAATTTTCAACTGTCTGGCTATCGCGGTTATTGAGATACAGCCTGGTGACAGACAGACGGACGAACGGACAGCGAAGTCTCAGTAATAGGGTCCCGTTTTACCCATTGGGTACGGAACCCTAAAAATGACAATTGTAAGAGTTAATATCCATTCTTCTTCTTCTTCAACTTAAGAGCTCTGCTCTTGTCGGTGGAGTAACCGCCATTCAGCTCTACGCTCTGCCACTGCTTTGAGCTCCCGGTACGACACTACATTGACCTTTTCCTTGACCTGGTCCATAAAAGCACGTCGCGGCCTTCCTCTGCCTCTTCTTCCCTCTATTTTCCCTTCTATTATAGTTTTTATGTAAATGTCATGTCGTAACAGGTGCCCCAACATATTTCCTCTTCTATTTTCAATCGTCCTTAGCAAGGATCTCTTCTCTCCGACTAAATCCAAAACCTCCATAAATAATATCCATACTAATACTATAAATGGGAAAGTGTATGTCTGTTTGTTTGTTTGTTTGTTTGTTTGTTTGTTTGTTGGTTTGTCCGTCTTTCACGGACGACGAAGCGACAAGCGACGAATTGACGTGATTTTTAAGTGGAGATAGTTGAAGGGATGGAGAGTGGCATAGGATAGTTTTTATCCCCGAAATCAACACCTGAGCGTTTCTCTTTTTTTTCACCCCTTTTCAAAATTGACCAAAAACCAAAATATCACTGAATATAAACTTCATTAACGACATTTGATAGGATATTTCATAAATTTCTAGATTTTGACCAAGAAACCGCTTTTAGGTTTTAATATTTAAAAAATCGAAAAATACTTAGAGTAAGTAGAGTATTGGTTCCTATTGTGTTACTTTTTCTTTGATTAATATCATAAAGAGGTGTACAATTTATCCCTTAATGTTGGTGTTTTATAATTAAATACTATAAAAGTAATTAAGTAATGTAATCTTGTGAAAATGTTCTATCAAATTATAAATTATCTTTGAAAATTTGAAACAGATTCTTTTTCTGTGTTACCTTGACCGAAAATTACCCTTATAGTTTATTTTCTATGTAAAGTAAGCATATCTGAATTAGTTTTTGTATATTATATTACAATTGCGTTTTCATGTGTTTTATTAGTAGCCGAATTTTTCATTATTATACGATAGAAATAATTTAAAACGAAAATAATGACGGTGAAAATGTTGGGACGGTTACAAAGAAAACCATTGGTAACCAAGGATGAAATGTAAGGCTAGGTGTATAATGCACCTCAATATTAAGTTTTAGACAATTATTTTGTCAAGAGGAGAAATAGATGAAATATAAAATAACGATTGATAGGCAGTATTTTTTTATAACACTGAAAATCGAGCACATAGTAGTAAACCCATAACAATATATGTACCTAAATTGAGATCTATAAGAACATTTGTAAAATCATACGAATTATTAGGCAACTAATACGAAATTTCGGTTAGGAACATTTCTTTTGAAAGTCGCATTTCAGTTTCACTTTAGATTTACTTATAGTTGCTTGAAATGATAAATAAATTATATATTTAAAAATATATTACTTTAGAGATACAACAATGTAAACTAGCCTTTATAATTTTCCTCATAGTGTAACCTAGCTTTCCTTTGATATGTGACCACGCGAAAGTAACACAAAAAGAAGTCACACAACGTGTGGTCAATGTTTTTAATAAAATATTCTGGGCTTATTTTATGGAAAATGTTCTATGACTTATGTCAAACTTAGTAACAATATTAACTATCCTAAAAAGTAACCAAATGTAAGTTAATTATTATACTTACCTCGTAAAATCACATACACAATAGGAAACAATATCAGTCACAACAGGTACGCACGTGCTCTCGTAAGTTTTTTGAATGACAATTAACCGAATTAAACATGGCCGCGTGAGAAATGATATTTAGTAGTGCTGCCCGTCGCGAATAATAACAGTCTTGGTAGTTTTTATTTTATTTAACCTAGTAAAATGGGTAACAAAGTAGGAAAGTACTTTTTGGAACTTTTCCTGGGACAAGACATAAAAATTAATTTCTACCATATTACTGGTGTTAACTCAACAAAGTAGATGGAAAATGAATCTTAATACTACTCAGCACAGATTACAATTCAAAAGTTCATATAGCTTTATTGACCGTTATGAAGATATTTCAATTATGAATTTTAAAATGGGACTGTCGTTTTTTCATTCTTGAGAAAAGTAGAGCTTTCGTTTTTTAATAAATTTTAAATAAAGCCAAGCTTTTTATGAATTGTAAAAATATTTTTAGTGTGCAAATAAAACGATAAAAAACTAAAAAATATTTACTTTTTAACTTATCTTCATTAAGTATTTCCTATTTAAATGCAAAGTCGTGGGACACTGCAAAATGTGCTAGTGGCAAAAAAAAGAGAAACACTCACCTAAGGGGTGAAATAGGGGGGTAAATTTTTGTTTGTAGCTGCGATATAAACGGGTTCCACGCGGACGGACTCTCGAGCAGAAGCTAGTACAATAATAAAGTAAAGACCGGGCTGCACTCCTGGAGTGCCGGCAGAAGTGAAAACTTGAATTTTAATTTTGCAAAAAATAAATCCCGTCCTCCCCCCTCCCTCCCCCTGCGTGCCAATATATCTAATAACAACCTTATTAGTAGTACGCTATATAGTTCAACTTAACTCAGCAAAATTGATGAAGGAGACGATGAAATAGAATACCAATTTGTTTTTGCCCTTGCCAAATATTTTTCAAAGCTTTATCTCTTTAGGAATAACGTTCAAATTCGAACTATTCGAATTTACTTAACTCAGCAAAATTGATGAAGGAGACGATGAAATAAAATACCAATTTGTTTTTGCCATTGCCAAATATTTTTCAAAGCTTTATCTCTTTAGGAATAACGTCCAAATTCGAACTATTCGAATTTGCTCAATAGCAAAACGGTAAAGGACCCGTGCACAAATTTACATTTTTTTTGCAGAATATGCAATTTCAAAAAGCGTTTTAACGGCTTTATATACTCTTACGAATAGTGTTCAGTGTCTCTAATTACTGATTACTTCAGTTTTGAATGAAGTCGAATCGGCTAACAGTAAAATATAAAAGTTATACCTACTGTTACCAATAAAGTACAAATTAGAACTATGTACCCCTACTCAAAGCCCCCCATAGTGAAAGACAATTTCAATATGGCGGTTTGTTTACATAGTTAGCAAATTCTATTGACGGCTACTATAGTCAGGAGGTTCCTCTCTCTGCCGCCCTGACCGCCGGTGGCTTGGGCCTAGGGTTACCAGATACAAATTTCAAAAGTCCTGACAAAATTCCTGATTTTCGTCCGAAATTCCTGACGCGAGCTTGACGCGCTCGCGGCGTAGGTATTGTTATTACGCCGTGGGCCGTATTTTTATGTTTATATCGTAAAAAGATAATAACGATTATTTATAAGTTACAATTTATGAAACTCCAAAGTACTTGTGGTTTTACCTTTTTTGTTATTGTGATTAAAACCAAAGTTAACAGTGTGTAAAATTTTATTGTTTCATTTATTTGCCGAAAATTCCTGACATTTCCCTTTTCCGGCCGCATTCCTGACATATGTCTAAAATTCCTGACATGTCAGGAAAATTCCTGACATCTGGTCACCCTACTTGGGCCTCGCTTCGCTACCGGCGGCAGCCTAGGTTAGGATTTTATTGTATATTGTATGAATGTTTTAAATTCTACTTTTTACACAAAAAAACACAAAGAGTTCCGTACCATTACCCGTTGAACGATAGGTTGCACTGCATGTTGGTACCTACTTGAAGGGCATCTACCCGAGAAGAGCAAAATGTTTCATTTAGTTACGTTTTACTAGTACCTATGAGTCCCTTTACCGAGAATTATAGTTCAGTTCAATCGCCTATGTATGTGACTGCAGTAGGCGAACACTGTCGTTGGCTGAAGTAGTTTGAAACAAGTTCAGCGACCGCATTGGGCCACCGCTATTCACACGCACCATAACCACGCCACAACGAAGCGGTCAAGCAGTAGTTAGGAGTGGATATTGTAGCTCTGCAGCTTTTTGCTGTTGGGTTGTGTGGTGACAGCAAAACGTCACACATCAAAACACATCTTTGCGATGAAGTTACGTGAAAGAGGGATGGGGCAAGACCGTGCACGCAGGCAGTGTCCTTGGAGTGGACGTCACGCGTGAACGCAACGTCTGATTTTGCGACGAAGCCGTCCGCTACGATTAGAGCGTAATAGTGTCGCTAGTGAGCGTTGTCGACTATTATAGTTGCGATGTGGTCCGTATCTTCCACATGGTCAAATTCAACGGCTATTTGTGGTCCGTGTGAACATAAATACGTACTTATTTTCATATAAATGATCGCCGATCACGTGTTGTGGTTGGTGGTTGTGGTGTGGTCGTGGTGTGTCTGAATAGACTCCAATCGGCGCTTTAGGGAATGAGGGCGTACGCGTTTATCAAGCAGCATGGAGCGGCCGTCCTCCTCGAGCAGGTCCTATGCACTTGAGCGCGCAGCGCCCCCAGCTTGATGCACTGCGCGTACTAAACAACGTGTCAACGGATGATAGAGCACGTACGCGTTTCTTGAGCAGCGTGGTGCGGGCATCCTCCTCGAGCAGCTCCTGCGACGCCTGCTGCACCTGCGCGCGCAGCGCCTCCAGCTCGCTGCGCTGCGCGTACTCCGCCTCGTGCGTCAGCAGCTGCGCCGCCTCCGCCTCGCCCGCCAGCGACCGCTGCTTGCGCCTCTCCTGCTCTTCCTTCAACTGCCATAGACACATACCACCTTATTCATTAGGGTGAGTATCCACCCGAGCTGTGAGAGGTAGCGGAGCGGTGAGTGAGGAAAAATCCACCAATAGGAAGCGGTGTGCGACCGAGGCAATCAATACGTCTCACAGCTCTGGTAGATAGAATACTCACATCTCACCCTTAAACATAAACCTCTAATATGGCTAAACTGAGTTTTGGTCCTTCAGCACAAACACAAACGTCTAAATAATAGATACAGGCAAACGAAGGGCTATAATTTTGAGCTTTATCTGCGCGTATGATCAATCCCAATGATCTTTCACCCGGACTAATTTGAAAGAATTAGGGATCGGTGTATCGCATTAAGAGCGTATTATTCTGCTTAGCTAACTACTTCTGCTTCTGACCGAACATACACATTGACTGATTTCACCACTTTAGCTGTGAGTAAGATGCATTACCGCCAAGTTCCTGTCGAGTTGCTCAGCCTTGCATTGATGTTCCGTGAGCTGCGCGTCGATGATCGCGTCCTCCTCGGCGAGCTGAAGCCGCGCGCACGCCTTCACGCACACCACCTACGCACAAGCAAACTCGCAACTTACACACAATACCTATATTCATACTCTTATTACCTAGTACTGTTATAGGGGTTTTCCAAGAGACGGGATAACAATTTCTAAAGACGATAAAACATTAGTAAATTGGTGTAAAGGCTAGAAAGTAGGCAATAGATGGACAAGTGGGTTCGAGGTCCGAAGCAAAGGTGAGGACCTTAAGGAGAAGAGTCCATCTATTGCACTTTTGGCCGAGACATTACATAGTGTTTTTCACGTGTACTGCGAGGACATTGCAAATAATCCATACTAATATTATAAATGGGAAAGTGTATGTGTGTGTGTGTTTGTGTGCGTGTGTTTTTATGTATCAGTGTGTGTACGCGTGTATCTACACGTGAGTATGTTTTAGACGTAAGTCTAAATGATACCTAACAATAAGTTTTCTGATTAAATGTAGTTTTTTGTTTTAAGCTAGTTTATTATCGTAGATTTGCATTATTTATAGTTGCAGGGGAAGATGCTTATCTGTTTATTAACTATATTATGTGTGTGTGTGTGTGTGTGTGTGTGTGTGTGTGTGTGTGTGTGTGTGTGTGTGTGTGTGTGTGTGCGTGTGCGTGTGTGTGTGTGCGTGTGCGTGTGCGTGTGCGTGTGCGTGTGCGTGTGCGTGTGCGTGTGCGTGTGCGTGTGCGTGTGCGTGTGCGTGTGCGTGTGCGTGTGCGTGTGCGTGTGCGTGTGCGTGTGCGTGTGCGTGTGCGTGTGCGTGTGCGTGTGCGTGTGCGTGTGCGTGTGCGTGTGCGTGTGCGTGTGCGTGTGCGTGTGCGTGTGCGTGTGCGTGTGCGTGTGCGTGTGCGTGTGCGTGTGCGTGTGCGTGTGTGTGTGTGTGTGTGTGTGGTTGGTCCGTCTTTCACGGCAAAGCGGAGCGACAAATTGACGTGATTTTTAGGTGGAGATAGTTGAAGGGATGGAGTGTGACATATGTAGGATATTTTTTATCCCCGAAATCATCTCAATCAAGGGGGTGAAATCGCGGGCAGAAGCTAGTTATAATTAATAAGTCAAAATAAAGGAACTAAATAAGGACCATTATATGAAACACTTTAGCGCAGCCGCTCGCATGTCGGGCGGCACCGCGCGTGGCAGGGGGGCGGGGGGAACAGTCATTGAGCGAATCGCTGTTCAAACTCGTGCGATGTCCCGCTAACCCCAGGTTTGAAGGCTGAATTCTGACCATCTTTTGCCACATTTCCGAGCAGTGGCGTGAAAAAATATTGGTATTCGAAATCGTATGACATTTCCTGGCTCCGCCGTTAAGACTGCACCGAGCGAAATATGCCAAACAGGCAGTGGCCGTTAAGTAGATAACGTCAACAGTATTTGTTTAATCCATGTATAAACTGTACATTTAGCACTTAGAAGAATGTGTTAACAATACGTTCGTGTAAAAAACTTAAGATTACTAATATTTTACCCTACAGCCCAAAGCAATGTTGGACGAAAACTGTAAAATCGTAAGCAGGCGTTAAGTGATTTTTTTATACTTTGACAGTGGAAATCTATCCTGATGCGTAAAATATTTAAATTATCGTCGTGTAATTGAGGTCCAGATTCATCAAAAGGCGGTTCAAATTCGCCATACATTTTCACTATGGCGGCCGCGCGCCGATGTAAATACGCATTCCCCGTGCTCTGTGGTTCAGTCGCCCGCGAGCGTTCAGAGAGAGAGCACGTTTCAATGCGGCGCGGCGACACTTATAAATACTTCGATGTCAATTGTGTATGAATACAGCAGTATACGCAGCAAAACGAGGTAAGTATTTTTTTTGATATTCTTAGTTCAGCAAGTCGATCACGTAACGCATTGTACGCGTGTCAGTTAGAACTAAATGACAATTTTTATATGGAAAAATGACAGTTGGATCTACCTGACGCGCGTTCGAAACGTTACGTGATTGCCCCTCAGGAGTCACTTTGTGCGACAGTTCAATATAACGTGTACCCGTATTCTTTGCTCATGTAACTTACTTGTAAATTGTTAGTCAACGTTTGCAACCTATTAAATATCTTCCAGTACTTACTTTTACACATGATGGCGAGGGTCTCATGACGAAGCCGGAAGATGGCTGGTGGAACTCTATGATGGAAGGGGCTAAGATAGTCGAGTTTGGGCTCCTTTGCTTTGTTATCTTCAGTACTTACCATTACATTTTTAGGGTTCCGTACCAAAAAAGGTTAAAAAGGAACCCTTATGGTGCGACTCCGTCCTCCGTCTGTCTCTCACAAAGTGAAATATCTCACGAACTACTTACGCTATCAATTTGAAATTTGGAATGGTTTTAAATAAGAGTTATCCACATGCATGGGAAATAAGAAATTTAAATATATTTTTAATTTTTTATGAAAAATTAAGAATATGAGCGGGCAAAAAAATATTAACTATTAGGTCAAGTAATGTATTTTGAAAGGGCTCAAGGTGCACTTTTTGAAACAGTTTTTCTTTTTCTTCTACATTGGTAAAATTTCGATTTATGAAGGAAAATGTAAAAAAATACCATCCCCCTTCTGGATCTAGCGTATTTATAGCGTAGCGTAAGCATAGTTAAATTTGCAATTTAATCGACTTTACAAGTTTTTTTTTGTTTGAAATTTCTATAGAACTATAATAGAAGTACTCTCTTTAAAATAAAAAAAATGTAATCGAAATCGGTTCACGTGATTAACGATAATCGCTAAAACACCAACATACATTCATATTTAGCTGATTATCCTTGCACGTTAGTAATAACATAGTCTTGGTGTAAAATTTATTCGTTGTTTGAAATTGAATTCTGTTGTGTTGGGTTAAAACAAGTAATTTAACAACAGCAATCGCTTGTTCTGTTTTCCGTGTTTACTGTTTGCAAACACCAAAACATTGTGGAATGATGCCGCCGGTGTACGTGTACAACGACGTACATAACTTTACAAAGGCTACAAAAACACTTAGAGGCATACTTTAAATATCACACGGTAGGAATAAATCGAATCGAGACACGTCTAAATTCACAACTAGGTACTAATAGATATAGACAGACATAATGCAAAAGTAGACCGAAATCGCAATATTTTCAGAGACTCATTGATATTGTTGGTTTTTTTGGAGAAACAAGAGCTCGCTTTTCGTGGCCTTGGGTAAATATATATTTTTTGTCTACCCTGTCTAAAAACTCTGTGCACGCCACTGCTATATCAATTCCAACACTAGTCCACCGATGACACTGCGTTATTATTACTTTCCTTAGTGAACGGTCAAATTTCAATAAAAATAATAATTGCATTAAGATTTTATCCCTTATACCATCCATGGTTTTATGCGCGGAGGTAAGATTTATTATTAGAGAATAATGAGCTACTAACTTTTAGCTTGTGACCGACCGTACCGATCGAGCGAGCCGGCAGCGGCAGTAGTGTGTGTGATGACGCACACACAGGTGCAAATGCCAAATCGGTGCCCGCGTCAAAAGCTCGGTGGAGTCTTAATTGCACTTAAAGGTGGAACGTCAGCCTGAATTTCCCAAAAAAAACGCTAGCTAAATATGCTGACTAGAGATCACTGAAACACGAAACATTTTTATGGTATTATTGTTTTATATGTTTAGTCAATTATATCACGTAATTGCCAAAACAAGTAAATAGTATTTTATGCAACTGTTGTATAAGTAGGGTCTTAAAACGCGAGTGTCGTGAGTTGCGATGCGAGCCTTGGCGAGCATCGCAATTAAAGACGCCACGAGCGTTTTAAGACCAAGTTATACACCGTTGCATACAATACTTTTTCTACGACTAATTTTATAGTACATTGTTTAACGAGGGGCGTAAGTGGAATATTGCTAACAAGAGTCTATCAGAAGCCCGACGCCGAAGGCGGAGGGCTTTTGATGACTCGAGTTTGCAATATTCTTACGCCCGTGTTATACACAATGTTTTTCATCACATTTGCGAGGAAACAAATAAATTTTAGATGAAATTAATACAAATCGTAATAAAAACTGCAACATGTCAGTCGTCCATTTTGTTGAATTTGACGAGAGGCGCGTATGGCAAAGACCCTTCGGTATACAGCCACAGTTTGAAAACATTTAAAATTATTTGTAATAAATACTAAACATTAAATTGCAGTTTAATTTAATATAAACATATGTTTTATACGTATTAAAAGTTGGTTGTAGCAAACCTTTGAAGATATGAAATACACCTTGGCTGATTGGAAACATCCTCCGTCCGTAGTGAAGTATGAGTGGGTTCAATATTTTAAAACTAAACTTAACACCCCGTGGGAGGTAAAACGGCTATAACTGCTCTGTACGCTCGCAAGTAATAACGCCATTGACGAGCAAGTGTGATGAAAAATAAATAGCATTTGACTTTTCAGGCAGTAAGTTTTCCGTTAGTTCTATTACTACTCACGCAATTTCCTCAGCGGTGCAGTTATTTTCTTCTTCGTCCATTTTAAAAGGAACGTACACATTTTTCTTCACTTCACAAACACGAATCAAATCTTAAGTAAGTTATTATGTTATTAATAACGAATAGTTATCACATTTCGTGTTTTAATTTTGAACTGGAACTTTGGTGGGAAATTTGAAATATGACACATTGACACCTCTTGTTTATGGTCTGTTTTGTTTTTAATTTCCTTGCACTTGCCATCCGAACCAAACTGAATCCGGATCCGAACCGAATCGGATCGGTTTCTATTTATAAATAATACCAATAATTGGTAAAATATGTATATTAACACACAATACATGATAATTTATTTTTGTTTTAGTAAATAATTTATGTTTTACAAATATTTGATGGTAATTAAAACTTCTTTATTTCGAAAATTTTGCTTATGAAGTTGGCACCACTGCAATTTAGTGGCTGATTAAAAAAAAGTTAGATGATTTGACATCGTGGTAAACAGTGCTTTTATGGAAAATGTATGAACCAAAAAAGTACACTAAAGTGTGCGTTTATGGGCCATAGAGCATAGAGTTTTTCGACGACTTATTATCGGTGTCATTGTATTTGAGCTAAAGCCTATATAAATGACAGATAACGGTACAGGAGTAGAAAAACTCTTTTTCACACCACATGCTCGACAATGCCGAATTATAGGTCATGTAAACCCTACCGAAAGCAAGACATTAAATCCCTTGGTATTAGCCGGGTTATAATGTTGTACTGAATTTCATTATAACCCGCTGGTTAATAATATGATTTCACTTTTCATAATTCTTATTACTATATGCATAAAGTTTAATTTTGCTAAACACAATTTGTCCTAGGCCATGGCCTACTTGATTTGACAAAATAAATGAAGTTTGCCTCCGTTTTAACCCCGGTCCGGAGGAGCGCGGTGTTCGAAATTCGAATTTCGAATCTAGGACCACGGCTTGTGCTTTCGAATTTGGAACGTCGCGCGCCTTCATTTGTTCACGCGTGACGAACAAATCGAGTTCTTGTAGGTGCCTATAGAAGATTTAATTTCAAAAATAATATTGAAAATGTCGAGTGATGAAAGTGTTTTGACTCCTGAGTTTATCAAATTAGACAACTCAACCTCAATAAACGTACCAAATAAAAACATTACCTTATCTTTCCATAATTGGACTAACGTGTCTAATGTTACTATGTACTTTTAATTTGCTAAATAAACATTATTTATCTACTGAGCCTGTTTTTTGTCTCGCATAAGGTGTGAAAAGTAGAGTATACACCTCGGGGATAAGACTGTTTTAGTCTTGGGCGGTTGAACCCCTCACTGCACTCAGGACTCAGTCTTAATTCCCTCGCTTCGCTCAGGAATTAACTTATAACTCCCTCGCTACGCTCAGGAGTTAAATTATGAGTCCTTCGTTACGTTCGGGATTCAATTCGCTCCCGTGACATAAAACAGTGCTTTATCCCCTTGGCGTATAATCTACTATTATTCATTTGGCGGGAGTTAGGTGATGTTATTGACTAAACAAAATAATAATAACATTTCTTTTTAGTAATGAAGTAGCGTAGTCCGCCAAATGTTTGCATGGAAAATGCAATTCGTACCATTTATAACCGACTTCAAAAAAGAAGGAGGTTCTCAATTCTATATTCTTTTTTTAATGTTTGTTACCTCAGAACTCCGTCATTTATTAGCCGATCCGTATTTTTTTTGTTTCTAAGTATATGCTTCCATATTGGTCCAATTTTTTTCCAAAATTCAGTTGAATGATGGGATCTATGAGGAATTGAGGGAACTCCTCAATTATATTAGGCACGCGTGTAGTGAAGTTGGTATTTTAGTAATTACGTAGGTACTTAAAAGTGCAAAATTACGTCACACATTCTGATAAGATTCCGTTCAAATAAGAACGAATTAAGTGCTATTATGCTATAAACAACGCATTTGAAATCAGTTCATGCAGTAAATTGGGAAAAAAATGTGGAAATGTTCTCGTGGCTTGGCGGAGCACTAAATTTTGACAAGTAGATTATAAGTGCCACATTGACTCGACGCGTGTTCGCGATGAACGAGCGTTGTTGTATGTGTAGCGCGGACGGATCGCTTCCAAATAGGGGCAGGTTGCTAAGATTGGACGACTTAACTTCGCTGCTCTATAATCTACACATTTTACGTCAGAAAATAAAACAAGGTTGATAAGTTTTAACTCTTGAAATATATTTATTAATTACCTTATACACAATGGAAAAAGTATAATAATTCTAAAGAAAATTCGAGAAAAGAGTTTCCCGGGCTCTTCCCTTGTTTGGACCAGAGTCACCTTGATTGAACTACTGAGTCGCCATCAATGGACTTGGGAAATTAAAACCGATGGTCCAATCAAGGAAACTTATGGAAATCGAGAAAAAAATCATTTTCTTGTACTTAATAAATTTATTTAATCAAATTTTGTAAATAAGTTATAATAAAAAGATTAAAATCGAATGCAAAATTTGATTAAATAAATTTATCACAAGAAAATGGTTTTTTTTTGAGAGTGTGGTACCTGTACCACGCCTATAAGTAAAGAATATAAAAACTTTAAAATAGTTGCCATCATTGGACCGGTCCGATGATAGAATACACATGTGGTCAATGGTTTGTGATTTGATGCCTATAGTTGCTATCCATTGATAGTAACTTGGCATCAAATCACAAACAATTATATTAAAAAATAAAGAAAACAAATGGTTAATAAATGTCTAACCATTATACACTTTAAAAATTTAAGTGTAATGAATGATACTGTAGCAATTTTTTTCCTCCGCGTAATTTAACATCAAGAGCGCTCGAAACATACTCTTCACCGGGAAGCGCGGTGTGACTGAGGTTACGGGGGGAGCAGCCGGACTGCCCATGGACACTTTGTACCTTGTTTGGCTCTGTCTGGCACGTGTAGACTTTAAAATATGTAATTGGTCCAATCAACGCGCCAGTCCAATGATAGCAACCTTCCCCTATGTGTTTTCGCTCATGGCTGCACGTGCTGCGTCATCGTGACTGGCACCCACCTGGCACATGATACTACTAATCACTCACTGAATACAGATAGCACTGTTCTATTCGACATTATTTTAAATAAGGTATTCTCATATGGTTCGGGAAATCGCGGAAGCGTGCATAGGTGTTTCAAGTTGTACCGGGAAATTCTTAGACAATTGACTATTGCAAAGAGAACATCAAGTAGATTCAGACATCTTACATGTCGTCGTATTTTTTATTTATATTATTGACACAATGACTAACCGAAATCGTTCACTTATTAACATTTATTACATGTTCCTGATTGAATCACCAATTTACATAAGTGTACCAAATTTCAACTCAATCGTTCCAGTAGTTTCGGAGCACATTGGCTGTAACAGACGGACGGTCAAACACAGACTCACGAGTGATCTAATAATTGTTCAGTTTTTAATTTTCGGAATCCTAAAAAACCTCTAAATACGTACCCCGACACGGAATTAAGTATCATACGAGGTGAATGGTTTGTCCAAGTGTGGTCTGGGGAGTTATTTTTAACGCCCGGAGCAAAGAGAGGGGTGTTATAAGTTTAACGTGTCTGTCTTTGTATATGTTTGTGGTATCGTAGCTCCCAAACGGATGCACTGATTTGAATGCATTTTGTTTGTGTATTAGATAATTTCATCCCGAGTGTTCTTAGCCATGTTTCATAAAAATCTGTTTAGCCGTTTTTGAGATATTGGACTTTAAAATGAAAATGTCGGGGGTTTTGCAACTTTTCTAATGATGTATTTTTTGTTAACAATAGATTCCTTGTATTGAAAATTGCTACAGGTACAGTCACCGGCATCAATATCTGCCGTAACAAAGCCGGCAAAAATATCTGACACGTCCTTATGGCATTAGACATAGAGTCGTGTCAGATATTTATGCGTGCTATGTTGTGGCAGATGTTATTGCTGGTGACTGTACAGGGCATAGAAATAAATTATACCTTTTTTAACCCGTCAAGTGTCCTGTAGACTAACGTTAGTCTACAGCAATTTTGTACTTGTTTGTGTACCTACTGCTTATACTTATAGTTAAATTTTGAATAGAATTTTGATTTAGGCGGGCATTCGACGGGTTAAAGAGCATATTCTATTCTTTGCTTCAGGCATACATATCATGGCGGTAAAGTGTGAAGTTTTTGAGAAAACTTAAGTTACAGAAAAAAAAAATATTAAATACTTTTGTATTTGGTGGTAGATTGCGCTAAAACTATAACAGATATCGCTTTTGTATGTATAAATGGTTTATAGTACATTTATTAACGAATATTTCGTTCCTTCACACTTTTAATGTATCGTGTACAGTTTTCTTTTAAAATGGAAAATACCGCGCTCCGGGACACTTTCATGTGCGCGGGGGGGGTGAAGCTCGCCCCGGAGCTGAGGAGAGAGTGAATAAAATAAACTTTTCTCTATAACCTACATAACAAATCCTGATAGATAAAAGTCGTCCTTTAATTTTGCCAAATTTTCCATACATTCTGATCTAGTTTTCTTGTGCTACTCTCTCACTTCGTTCGAGCGCCAAAATATCTCGTCAGAAATGGGTTAGTAGGGCAGTTTCAGATGGACAGCGGAAGCTCAAGAACAGGGTTCCGTTTGATATCCTGTGGGAACTCGACTCTACAACTATCTATTTGAATTCCTTGACCCCACATATGTATCTTTAGACACTAAGTTTGTCATTCTACGTTAAATAGAACTCAGGAAATTGATAAATTAACTAAAATTCAAAATGGCCGACATAAAATTAAAGATGGCCGACGGAGGAGTTGGTTCCTATCAAAAATTTAAAACTATGGACCTAACAAGTACCTGAAAAAATTTTGGTGCATTTGTCCAGCGTGTCCACATATTCGACAATTGACGACATTTCATTTTTTTAAGTGGGTCATTTTATGATTTAGTTCGATAGAAAATGAAATTTTAAGGTATACGTGTTTTTTTTTATTTCTCCCTAAATGTTTATTTTCATCCAAAAATATCACAATTAAAAGTAGTGAATTCCAATAGGTCGTAAGTAAAATATGCCGTCATTATTATGTCTCTCTATGGCACTGTCCACATCTTTCACTCAACAGACGTAAGAATGACGTGATTTTCTCGGAAACGAGTAAGAATAAAAATGGGAAAACCACTTTATTACGTTCAGATAAGATAATTACCGAAACGGTTTTCGATTTAGGCATCATTACATATTTTGAAATGTTGTCAATTTGTTTGAGCACTGTGCCCCACTAGGTGACTTTTACCCGAGTTAAACACTCTACTTTTCATATCGAATACGAGGAAAGTGAAAAAACCACAGATGGAAAATTAAACAACATGTTTATTCGTCTTACACGCATAATGACACATTTTGACCACGCGGAACGACACACGCAAAACGACACATACGCAAAACGACACATACGCAAAACGACACATACGCAGAATGACAAATACGCAAAATGAAACATATATCTATCCTATACTACTCTAAGGCATGTCGGTGTAGGTACGACGACGAGCGAAGCGAGGAGGAGTGTTAGTTGTACGATGAGCCTAGGCGCGCAAGCCGAGCGAGCGAAGCGAGCGTGCCGCGGCAGCGGCCGGCGAAGCGCCAGAACCAAACAGTGTGGCGACGAGGAAAAAAGGCTTATGTGTCGTTTCGCGTAAGTGTCGTTCCGTGTATGTGTCATTCCGCGTATGTGTCATTCCGCGTATGTGTCGTTTTGCGTATGTGTCGTTTTGCGTATGTGTCGTTTTGCGTATGTGTCGTTTCGCGTAGATATGTCATTATGCGTGTAATCCGTTTATTCAAAGTATACGAATTAAAAACGGGAGCCGCCACTATCGTGACGTCATCCGGACCCCATTGTTCAGGCGTCCGTAATTTTGTGTCAATATGGAACTATGACACTCATGTTCTAGGTCATTGAGAATATATTACTGAAGGCATACATATATTCGCTTTTAATATTCTGACATTCGTTTTTTTATATACAATTAAATGTCAGAAAAGAGCCCGCGAGTCACTTTTGGCCACTTTTTACCCATTTGTGGCCACACGTATGTGCCAGTTTTGGCCACATTAAAATTGAAGAAAAAAACAAACATCAGTTACAATCAAACAGTTTTATTGACATATTTATTTGTGGGTAAGTTACATTTTGAACATTGAAACTAGTCTCTGCCAAGATATATAATTTGTCTTAGGCTAGTTTTTTTTTGTTACGTGTAGGTACGCATTTGACCACTATCTCACCTGCTGGTAAGTGATGATGAGGTCGAGGGTGTTACATGCATACCTAAATAGTGCCTATTCACTCAGAATCTTAATCACTGTTAGGTAATAAGTAGTTCCTAGTGAGATCTTCTAGTAGGTATTTTGTACTAACTTAGGTAGAAAACTCCCTATACTTTTCAATTTCTAGTCTCTGCGTGAAAACATTCAATTTTGTACGATTTTTGGGACAGATACCTAAGTGGCCAGAACTAGGTTAGTATTTGTGCCAGTTATATGCACGTCAAGAAAATAACCTTAAATATCCTTAGACAATACTTTTGACATGTATATTAAACAATAAACTCAAAGATAATTTAGAAGGATTCCAAAAATTATGACGGATTACTCGCCTGCCAACCTCGGTGTTTTACTTATCAATTTAGCAATATACCTACACGTGGCGCGACAAAACATTGCTCCTGTGAACTGAATGACAAGTAACACATGAAAGATGACAGCGACATCTGTTTTGCTATGATTTACTCTTGTATCTACATAAACCATAGACTTTTAAAGTTTTCTGTTCCTTAGTAAACTCAATTTAAAGTTGAAAATGCCCAAAACCGGCACAGTGGCCAGAACCGAGGCATCTGCCCTACAAATAATACAACTACGACATTCATTTTGAAAAAAAAATTATTACTCACGTTTTTATAACCAAATAATATTATATTATAGTCAAAATTATATGAATAACAAATTTTCATAATTTAATTGTGACGAAAATAGCCACCTCATAGGCCCTAGTGGATATTTTAGCTAAAATAAAAGTAATGAATTTACACAACATTAATTTATTTTATATTAAATAATAGTACATTACTGCAGAGGCCGTGAAGTAAGGGATTGCTGGACGAGCATTGGGGTAGACGGCCGAGTCATAGACGAGGCCGGATACAACGAGTCCAGCAATCCCTGTTCCGGCCGAGGATTGTATAGTGCTTTTCTCAAACGATGTGAGGAAATATTAAAATTAAAATAAATACCTACAAGGTAATCAATTAAATACTAGTTTGTTGAAATTACAATCGGAACGAAAGTTTAGAAAACGATTGTGTAATTTGCCGCCTTTTTTACCAGAAATTTTGTTTTTTTTTTTATGTCGCAAGTCTGCATACAGAGTCTAGTGGTGGTTGGCAGTATGTAACTTTTCCTTTGTCAGTTTAATATTAGTAAGCAAATTTAAAAAGTTAGAGTAGCGGACAATAATGTCTACAGTTAGGGTTGTCATACATTACTTCTTGGCCTAAAGCCAAGAAGTAATGCAGGGAGCCATAAACAAGAAACTTCTTGTCTTCATTTCGTGATATTAACGCATACATTTCAGAGCATGTTTGAGAAAACGTCTTTATAAACGTCTCGCGTAAAATGGTGCGTTTTATGGACTTGTTGTACAATCTGCTATTATTTCATGTTATGTCTAAGCACGGGAAAATGGAAGACGTTCAACACTTCAGCATCCTAACTAACCTGAACTGGAAAACGCATGTTTCAATTACAAAAACGAAATTAACTAGATTATTGGAGGTATGCTCTCAGTATTTTTAAGGTGAATGACAATTACAAAACTGCTCTCTCCCTCAGGATCGCTTGTACGATGCTCGGGGGTAGAGATTGTCGGCGTGGGTTCGCCCTTCGGGCCTTTGGCCCTCGGGCTCACGTAGAGAGCGCGCTCTGAAGGAACGCTTCGCATGCATACGCATATGCCTGGCTGCGCTATGGAGTAATTCTGTGGGGGGCCAGTACGGACGGCATGACCTATTTATGATGCAGAAGACATGCTTGGGCAAACCCTATTGCTACCTTACTGCAAGTGGATGTAGATACACAGTTCGTTTAACCCATTGAACGCCAATAATACATAAAGGGGATGTGCAGGGAGCGTACATTTCATGCCGGTTTCGTCATAATGACGTATTCATATAAACACAGGATGTTTCAAAAAACGTAGTGACACGACTTAGTATCCGTAAACGTACCTACGTATTTGATGTTGCTTTCTTTTGGTGGCAAACTTTGCTGACAGCAGGAACAATAAATTTGTTTTACGTCCTATTACTGCAAATACCGACTATCTGCAAAAAAGTAGTTTTGAGATAATCGCATTTTAACATTCAGATGTATTTTTTTATGTGTTAATATGGTAAAATATAGTCTGTATGTATTAAATTATATAGTTTATCTTATCTTGTACTGTAATTAATAATGAAACATTAAAAAAGTATATTTTATTACGGCTAATTTCACGATATTAATAAGAAAGTCGTATACTTACCTGGTTTTACCTGTAGAAATATTTTTAGTTGATTTGACTCAGAAAAATCATTATTCGACAGGGTTTCCGATAGATTGAGCTTTATTTTAGATAAACGATGCAAATAAGACACAAAATGGAAAAAAAATTAATTAATTTTCAAGTTATTATCAAATTCAATGAAAATTGCCAACGACATAAGTGGTTTTACCTGTAGGAAATATTGAAGTATATAGTTTAAGGTCTCTTAACTTCTAATAATTTAAATCAATAGCTCAACCATGTCTTTAAATATATTTAAATCTGGTTTAAATGTATTTCTAGTAATTATATAATTCATATCAGCAGAAAGACGTCCACTGCTGGACATAGGCCTCCCACAAAGAGTGCCAAAGTGACCGGTCCTGCGCCACCCGCATCCAGTGGACTCCCGCAACCTTTACCAGGTCATCAGTCCACCTTGTGGGGAGCCTACCTACGCCGCGCCTTCCGGTACGCGGTTGCCACTCGAGAACCTTTCCGCCCCAACGGCCATCGATCCTGCCCACTGCCACTTAAGTTTAGCGATTCGGAGGGCTATATCGGTTACCTTGGTTCTGCTGCGGATAGCCTCATTTCTGATGCGATCACGCAGAGAAACTCCCAACATGGCCCACTCCATTGCCCTTTGGGTGACTTTGAGCTTTCTTATCAGGCCCATAGTAAGCGACCACGTTTCAGTGCCATATGTCATCACTGGCAACACACAATGGTCAAAGACTCTCGTCTTGAGATACTGCGGAATATTGGACGAAAATATGTGCCGTAGCTTCCCGAACGCTGCCCAGCCGAGTCGGATTCGATGATTGACCTCTTTCTCGAAGTTGGACCTACCCCTACCTAACTGGATCGTCTGTCCTAGGTATACATAATCGTCTAACACTTCGAGAGTAAAGTGTCCGATTGTAATGGGAGTTGGGACGACATGGGCATTTGACATGATCTTCGTCTTATCCATGTAATCCATGTTCATTCTTAGACCAACTCGCTCGGAAGCTTTACTGAGGTCATCGAGCATCGTACTTGAGTCCTCCATGGTCTCAGCCAAGACTACTATATCGTCAGCAAACCGAAGGTGAGTGATGTACTCGCCGTTGATGTTGATGCCTAGCCTTCTCCAGTCAAGAGTCTTGAAAACGTCCTCTAGTGCAGCGGTGAACAGTTTTGGAGAAATAACATCTCCTTGCCTGACTCCCCGCTGCAGCGGAATAGGTCTGGTCCTGGAGTCGGACTGACATAGTGGCGTTTTCGTACAAACACTTCGATATAGCGATAGTCAACTTGGCAGCGCTGGAGAGACTGTAGTACAGCCCAGGTTTCAATCGAATCGAAGGCTTTCTCGTAGTCCACGAACGCTAAGCAGAGGGGCAGGTTATACTCCTCGGTCTTCTGTATAACCTGACGAAGCGTGTGGATGCGGTACTAAAGCCTCTTCGGAAACCGGCTTGTTCGGGAGGCTGGAAGTCATCTAGCCTGTGTACAAGACGGGTTGTAATGACCCTCGAAAACAGCTTATAGACATGGCTCAGAAGTGAGATGGGTCTGTAGTTCTTCAGCAGAGTGTAATCACCCTTTTTGAAGAACAGCACCACCAACCCTCCGTTCTAAGCCGTCGGAGTTCTCCCTTCTAGTAAGACGGTATTGAACAACTTCTGAAGGGCCGTAAGGACCGGTTTTCCACCCGCTAAAAGTTCGGCTGTTATTCCGTCTTCACCGGGTGCCTTGTTGTTTTTGAGCTGCTTAAGAACCATTACAATCTCGTACAGGCTGATGTCCGGGATGTCGTCGGTATAGTGTCGGGTTAGTCTAGCTCTAGGGTCTTCCGCCTGACGAATTTCGTGTCTGCGCGTTGCCGTGTATAGCTGTCCGTAAAATCGCTCTATCTCACCCAGGGTCTCAGGTTTGAAGTCTAACGAGTCTTCTGGTTCTTGAACTCATTTTTAGCGTACACCGTCATAAAACAGGCAATTTAACTCTTTTTCGATATTTAAACACAATCAACAAACCGTCAAATCGGCGTGTGAGCAGCAACTGAGTGATGTTAGCTGCGGCGCGAAGCTCGTATGCGCACTTAGTCATTTCTTCCTGTACAACTTAGTGTTTAGTCGGAGTAAAACTGTACGGGTAAAACCAATTAAGGTGCCGTACAATATTATGGCAGTAAGATATTGTCGTTAATGACTATAAAAATGTTCTGGAAAAACGTGATAACGATATTTGATCTATATTTCCTGGCATTAAAAATATAAGTTAGTATATACATGTGTATGCTAAAAACAATTAAGGGGCTCCCCGTTCTGAATGACCTTGAGCCTCCGGCTACCCTGCCCCCCGCACAAGCTATCATAATTACGATAACCAACGATGACAGCGCCACGGACGGTCTGACATGCATATCACCGAGATACCACGTAACGTGATGTATGGACTAGTTTCTCACTAGATGGCGCCTTTATTTATTTAATTTCACGTACACTTTACGCATAGACTTATAAAAATTAATGAACAAAAAGTTGAAACCGGATTTTAAAAAGACATTTATATGAAGACATAATTTAGGTTGCCCCTTGAGTAAGTCATGAAAAAAAGACCCTCTTTATGGGAATCGAACCCGGGCCTGTTGCACGTAACGCGTGGATTGAAAATAATATGGTCTACTAGTGACTACTACTGCCAGTCGGAAAGCATAGTATCATGTCAGTTGGGGCAGATGCGACCCTCGTAGATATCGGTTTTTTTTTGCCATAAAGCGGAAACTATGTAATAATGTTAGTAGTTAAGTAACAGAATAAGTTAATTGTAAATAAATCATGGAACTTATATTTCTTGTAATCAGAAACTAATGAAGTTAATGAATGCCCTAACGGTACGTCGTATGGTATTTTTGGGATGTCCTGTATAAGGTTTAGCATAAAAACAAGCTTGGGTGCGTAATATAATACTACACTTTAATTCACTGTATAAATAGAGCGTTTCTTTTCTGAAGCACTTATCTATGTGAACCGACCTAAACTATAGATATAAGATTACAAGGGTTTTCCTCTTCGTTACCACCAACCAAGCAAGTTGTAACTTCCTTCCATAATTTTTCTTTCATCTGATACCATCCGGGAAACTACTTTTTTCCCCATTTGTTACCACGTGGGGGGTAACAAAAGTGGGGAAAAGTCCCTGCTGTGACCTGTGGTAAGAACTCGGTGGTAACAAGTAGGAATAACCGAGATTTATTACAGTCCAATCCCGCTTAATCTATAAATCATCAATAAATCTTCTTCCCTACCGTCTTTTCTCTATTACTATAAACAAAAGTCGCCACCGACGTCTGTCTGTCTGTGAGCGATAAACGTAAGAACTACTAAACCGATTTAGTTTCAGTTTAATGCTTGATGTATAGTGCCATATTAGGCGGGTCGCTAGTTAGCTAGACCCTGTTGACTATCGGTCTGGCTGCTTGTTGAGCGTTCTTTTTTCTTCCTTCCTTTTTATAGCTTCTTGGATCGGTGGCGGATCTCTAATAAGCTCTTTAAGCTCGGGTCATGTAGAATGTGGTTAATTTTCCTTTCATCTTGTTTTGCAGAAAAACGTCATCTTTCAATATGAACTCTACCGTTAGAGGTTCGTGTTCATTGAACCACGCAGGAAATATAAATTTTGTCTCTAATTGCGCTTGACCGCAACCAATTGCTACCGTGCCAGCTACAGCACAGCAATGAAGGTTTACAACGTTTTCATCACAGCAATCACTATTTACATAAAACTTGCAATTGCACATTTTGCACCGAAAGGTAAGAGTTGACAGTAAACCATTTTGCTTTTCACCATGTAGTTCAAGCTCTTTAGAAGTACAGCCCATAGGTCCATAATGGCTTGCGATTTCCAATAAATACTTCACTTTTTTTTAAGTAATTGATGTCCACGATCCTTCTTCCATTAATTGTTTTTTTTCGGGGTAGTAATTGGTTCTGCTGAAATTTCCAACTGAAAAACACAAACAAATCATGAATTAAGTAATTATTTTTCTCAAATTATTGCTAAATTCACTAAATAATCTTCTTGAAATCAAAATTTTGCCAACATTCGCATACATCTCTTCTGCATCCTTATATGTCAAACGAAAGCATCGGCAACATCCTCGATTTCATTTAGCCCGACCGACTGCGCTTGTCTCAAACAGTTTTTTTATTTAGTCTTTTTTTAAATTGTTTATGGTTTAAGTACATTTTTTTAAATCTCAATCTAACAGCACTTCTCAACAGGAGAGCACCGTGGAACGTCCGCGCAGTCAGTCACCTTTTATATCAAATACAATTAAACTAACAAACCCCAGTATCCTCCGCGTCATCGTTATTATAAGACATGTCGTGGTGATCCTTTAATGGGCGACTTTCTTCCTCGAAAATGCTAAAAAGTTCAAAAGATCAGTAATGACGTAACTTATCTCGTTCTTTATCTAATGCGAGACAGGCGTGATCATTATGTATGTATGTATATTTACTATCGACATGACACTTTAGTTACGAACGGAGCTTATGAAATTCGACTCACCAAATCACAGAATCCCCAGTTCACAGTACTAGATATAACCGAAATTACGCGCCTCGAAATACAAAAACTTACGCTTGTCTGAATTTAACCTTAGTGAAAACCGCGGGCGGCGACTTTCGTTTATAAAAATAGATACAGATGGGTAGGTACCTAAAATTAATACAGTTACCGATTGCCCGTTGCAGTGACCGTTGATTATCCTTCACCAAATGCTCAAGTGGGCCATTTTACGGAAAGTTGTAAACTATATTTTTTTTTAAGTGTTGATATACATAATCGGGTTTTTTCTACTCTGAAACGAGAGCACATTCGAACCTAATAGTAGAAGAAAACTGTCCAAAATTTTACACATAATTTTTGGTTTTCCGTTCCGTTACCACCGTACAAGCTTAGTATGGAAACGGTAACGGAATGGAATAAAATATCTCGGGACACTTTTTTTCTCTTACAACATTCAAAAGTGCCCTATTCTGAGTAGAAAAAACCCGATTACGTAAATCATTTTTTTTAACGTCCTTTTTGTACAATGGCCCATGTATAGGTATTTTGGTAATTGACATACGGACGGAAGGACGAGTGAGATGTCCCGCGTAGGCATAGGTTTTTAGATCTTACGACATCGAAATATCTTCGTTGCGTTCTTCATAACTATAAAACGTTGAATAGACGTGATTGTTTGATACTGTGTCAAATTACACATTTTGCAAATTAATTTATTTATATTAATATTACATTAAATAATGGTAAATAGTTACTTACTAAAGGATAATAATCCTTCCGTCTGCGGCTTTAGATGAATAAATCGTTTGTGCCGAGACTTCGCTGTTCATATTCAAAGCCTGCAGGGAATCTCGTTTTTTTCTCCTCCTAGAAAGATTTGAGAAACATTGGTGTATTCGAAAAACATGAAAAAAAACGATTGCTGTTTGCAAAATAGTAAAAATAAAACACAAAAAGAAAATCATCGGTGCGGTTCGAACACTAGACCACTCGTGGACATGAAGCAACATTCGCCCAACATTGATACACAGCGCCATTTCGTATGTGACAATTAAGTGTGAAATATCGTATTACATTCTGGTTAGGTCAATTTCAAAACAGAGCAAAACGTGGAAAGAAACTTACCTTTCATGAAGTGTCAACATCCCTAATAAACATCAAGTTGACATTGTTGACAATCACCAATAAAGCCAGCTGAGCGCAGCGAAAATTTGGCACACGTCCTACGTGTGTCAGAGTCGAAACGACACTGACGAGCCCCCGCCCGTCGCCCGCGTAGGGACCCGCTACATTCTTACGTTGCGGTTTTTAGGTTTTGTCCAAGTTCAGTATGTATGAGTAGGTATGAGTTTCAGGTGTATAAACGTTTTAATGAGAATGAGGTGTCGGGTTTAGTATTTTTACAGACCTTTCTTTAAGAGTCTATAACTAATCCTGTATTAACATTTTTCAAGCTATTCAATATCAAAAATGTTAAACAGGAATCAAACTTTCCCATATCTACACCTGGAAAGCTAGCTTCTATAAACCGAGGACGAGTGTGGAAATGAAAACTACTAAATTTCGTTGATTTTTGACGGGAGCCCCTTAAGTATAAATAGAACATATTTCCTGAGAATATATATTGGGTCATGTTCAATAAAATGTTAATGCAAAAAAACACTATATGCCTATAACAGTTTTTATCTGAAGTTAAAAACAAAAAAAAGCGTATTATCATAAAACATATTTCTTTTGGTATAATCACTTAGTTGGTATTTGCAGTAATAGGACGTTAATATCTATAACTAAACATGGATTTATTTGGCACAATAATTTTATAGCCTGCAAGGCGACTTTGGCCACTAGCAAAGCCTTAAGTTTCCTGATCTTATTAAATTTAACTGTCCGTCTCAAGTGTCAATATATTAGATCTACTTAAACGGAAGAGGTTGATTAGATAACAGTGATTAATCATTGATTAATCACATTTTCTATTATTAGGTACGTACGGATAAATAAACGTTCGTTATGCCGCTGCTCTTTTCAAATTTTTTCCACCTGTATGTAGCTTGACGTCATACACCTGTCATCAGCATGAAATGTACGCTCCCTGGTGATGTGTTTTGTCACGCAGACGGCGTCAAGAACGATATATAGGCGTTATAGCGTACGCAGTCAAAGTCACTTTCAGGCTATCGAGTAAGTCGTAAGTCGGAGTGGAGTCAGAGCTGCTTTATTTAGGTCTTTCAGATCATGAGTCGGCACAATTGATAGTGATAAAAACAAACAAGCCAAGGGTTTTTGCTACGTGGTTTGAATACAAAAGAGACTATAGTAACGAAAATCTGTCTAAATTCCACGGCTATATTTCAGCACTATCTTTCAGTGATGTATACGCCTCCAATAAGTTCTCAGACGCATTTGGGTACTTTTATGAGACCTACTGTTTATTTTATAGATTATGTTTTCCTTTAGTTAAAGTAAAAATCGTAAATCGTTCAAAAAAAATAAAATGGCTGTCAAAAGGACTAAAAAAGTCGTGCAAGACAAAACGAGCTTTGTATATAAAATATAGAACGAACAGCGAGAATAGAAAGTTTAATAAGCTAAAATTTAAACAATACAATGTCATTCTCAAATCTTGCATGCAAAAAGCACAGCGAATAAGTAACAATAATTACATTAAAAGTAATAGTAATAACTGTCGAGCCTGTTGGAATGTCATATCAAAAACTCTTTCAGAGGAAAATACTAAGACTAAAATTGACAACTTTAAAATTAATGATATATTATACAATGACCCTAACGACATTTGTAACTATTTTAATAATTATCTTATAAATTTGACAAATAAAAATAAACCTAATCTGTCTGACAAGAAATTACACTACTCGCTACACAATACGGCATCCATCTTTTTGAAACCTTCTGATGGCCGTGAAACCCACGGAATAATTATGTCTCTTAAGAACACTACAGCCTCTGGTTTTGACGAGATTACAACAAAAACATTGAAACTATGTGCAAAGTCTATCTGTGGTCCTTTATCACACATCATAAATCTATCTTTTACTGACGGCATCTTTCCTGAAGAATTAAAGATATCCATAGTAAAACCTTTATTTAAAAAAGGGGATAAATCGGATCCCAATAACTATAGACCCATAACAATAGTTCCAATCCTATCAAAAATCTTTGAGAAAGCCATATTTCATAGGTTCAACGAGTTTTTTACCAAATATGACAATTTGGATTCCGTAAAGGAAAATCCACAACTTTAGCCTGTTTCAACCTAATAAAATCTATATCTGAGAGCATTAATCAGAAAACCCCTATTATGGCACTTTTCTTAGATTTAAGCAAGGCTTTCGACTTCGTTGATCACGAAAGTGTTTTAAATAAATTGTATACCTATGGCATTCGAGGAAAAGCTTACGACTGGATCGAGAGTTATCTTGGGAAAAGAACTCAGTGTACCGAAATCGAGAAGCTAATACAAAGAAACTACAAAAATAAGTGTATGGTTAAGGAAAAATTTAGATCAAATTTCTTAGTAAACGGCACTGGTGTTCCACAAGGTAGTATTCTTGGACCACTACTTTTTCTTATAGCAATCAATGACCTACCAGTTTCCATAGATCAAGATTGTATTATTTTTGCTGACGATACGACTCTTATAATAAAAAGTGACATTAAAGATATATCTGTATTTGAACGTACTATTAATAAAACTTTTTCTGACACGGTTAGCTGACTGAAAAGAAACAACCTGCAAATTAATATAAACAAAACAAAAGCCATGCAATTTCATAATTATAAGGTGAACCCTGTAACATTACAAATTAAATATGATAATTCCCATGTAGAGACAGTTGACATTGTAAATTTTTTAGGTATTAATATTGACAAGAATTTGAATTGGAAATCTCATGTGGATCACGTTTGTAAGAAACTAGACAGATTTGTCTTTGCCTTGAAGAGAATAAGACAAACAATCTCTGTAGAAGCTGCGCTCACGGCGTATCATGGACACGTTTCCTCTGTTCTAGGCTACGGATTGCTATTATGGGGCAATTCTGTTGACATAGAGAGAGCTTTCAAACTGCAAAAAAATGCGTTCGTGCCTTAGATAAAGCATGGTTTCTTGACAGCTGTAAGCCTTTATTTAATAAGTTTAACATACTTCCACTTCCATGTCAGTACATTAGGGCCGCGTGCTGCATGGTCAAGGAAAACCAGCAATATTTCACTCAACGCAGCGAAACCAGTAAAAGGCATGTAAGAGCTCAATATATGAACCTTTTAGATCAGCCTGCCTGCAGATCTGTCATATACGAAAAAAATTGTTATAATATGTGTATACTTCTGTACAATAACTTACCTGAAATAATTAAATTAGAAAATATGACGTCTTTCAAAACTAAGTTGACCAAATGGCTGCATGAAAAATGTTTTTATAGTGTTAAGGAGTATTTGACAAGAAAATATTAGGTACCTATGTAACAAATAGCTGTAAGTATTAGTATTAAGACTTGACATCATGGAAGAAAAATTCAAAAAAGCCGTTTATTTCATAAAAATTTGCACACCTGTATACAGGTTGATTATGTCGGTTTATTTATTATTTTTAAGATCCTGTTACCATAATCTTGCAAATAAAGTATTTCATATTTCATAAGGTTCATAGTTACATTCTTACAGACAAAAGTTGTCGTGTAGGAGTAACTTTCGTAGATGAGACATTGTGTTCAAATGGGCAAGCACCCTGTATATCCCACCTGCTCTAGCTGCCTCAGGCTCTCCTGCTCTTGCTCGGCCAGCGCGCTTTTCTTCTTCAACACCTCCACCACTGGCATGCACGCGGCTTTGTATCTGTTTCTCTCTTCTAGCATTCTTTTAATCTGGTACAAACATAAAACAGACATTATCGAATTCTTTCACAGGAAGCATTAAGTGGCAATTACATTTCGTCGTTCGCCGCATGCGGTCGCCGAATTCATTTTAAACTACTTAGGCCAACAAACGTCTTTACACTAGTCTGTCCGCCTACTACTAAGTGTTGGCAGCTGTTGATCGCCGAATGCGGCCGATTAACGTGTCCTTTACACTTTTGCGGTCGCCGCATGCAGCATGCGGCAAACGACGAAGTGTAATTGCCGCTTTATCGTTTTTACAAGCTTTTATTTAATTTCACCTGTCCCGTTGCCTGTAATGGAACAGGTGTCAGGTCAAGTTAAATTTGACCCACTTCCCGGTTTCTGATTGAGTTGAAATTTTGCACGAATGTGCAAATCGCGTGACAATGCAATACTATGATGACGTGGAGCTGATCTGATGATGGAGCTGGAAGGAGTGGAAGGTGGCCATAGGAACTCCGTCATAAAAGCACATAATCCCATCGAGTTCGGGCTTGTTAGGATTGTCTCAATGAGTATAGTTGATGACGATATACAGAAAAGTACAGTCGGCAATAAAAGCTTGTACCAAAAATGTTTTTTTTACAGAGACTTTTTTAGTAGTGTTCGTGGTAATTCACCACTTCTAAACTACAAAACTATGTTAAATTGTACTAGACTGGATGTCAACCTGCGATGAAGCGAGCGGTTTCTCACTGCGTAGGACTTTAGGTTAGATGAGGTGCTTCTACGTGGTTTGTTATATCCTCAACGTTAAACACAAAATTTCCACTAGCTAACGCGGACCTGTTCTCAAAACTGTCTCCGTGCGCTTCAGTAGGTCGGCATCGCATAATCATCACCAACCTCTTTGTATTTTTTTTTGTTTATCTTCATCGTGCTCCTTGGCAAACCACAATCGATGTTCCACTACCAATGCCAACATCCCGCTCGAATTTGGAGCCGCCCAACTGGGGAAGTACCTCCGCCTTGCAGAAGACCACAGCCAATAATAACATACTTGCTCTGTAGTATTGTTGTGTTCCTGGAGGTGAGCAAGGTCGCCAGAGCTCCCGAGGATGCGTTGTGTTGAGAGCGAGGGAATTTGTTCTTTCAGCTGTCAATACGGCGAATCCTCAAACATATCAAGGTTCGGCAACGCCCATGTTACTCCTTTGCAGTTGTATGCGTCTATAGGCAGCGGTGTCCACTTACCATCAGGCTACGCAGGCGTACGCTTGTTTGCCACCATCGTTGTATATTAAAAAAAAAACCTCGCACTTCAGCAGACTGGCGAGCAACAGTACCTACTCGGAATTATAATCAACACCGACCTGATTTTCAGATTCACCCATCTTCCGTCTCGACGTAGCCGTCGCCGTGGTCGTGCCGTGATCTGCACGCTCGACCTGACGCTGCATGAGACAGCGGTCGCCATTATAAATATACAACGTGCTCCTGAAAACCCGCATAACTTTACCAGCGTATTCCTGATCATGTTTAGAACATAAAATTTCGTGTAATGTTTGCTGAACTCAGCTTAGTGTTCGAGTTTTGAATAATTTTAGATTTACACTTCATAGTAATTAGCATTTAATCAGTAGTAACTACGCATTGAATCGAAGGAGGTTCAAAAAGGTGAATGCTGAGAATCGCCTAGTGTGGCAAGCCCTAAATCATAAAGAGTTCAGATTGCACTCATGTAAATCCTGCTTTGCTTTATTTAATGGAAAGAGATAACAATTATAAACGTTACCAGCTCATCCTAAGGCATTGTTTTACTGGTGAAGCAAAAATAATTTATTTATTATGAATGAAAACTTTTAAAAAATACAGGATGTTTGCTCCATCGATTGCCAAATTAAAACGGCAGGTAGGGTGGGTCATGAGCTATCTTTTCCGGCCTCCAAAAAATTTTTGTGTCCACTGGTATTGTTTTCGTATACTTTTAAAATTATTTTGAAATTTTCTGTATGTTTACGCGTTTCACCTTAAATAAAAAAAAACGAGGAAGTGGTAGAGCCAATTTTTATATTTTATTGTAATTACTAATGTTGTACGGGTCCATCAAAGTCAAAATTATTGGCAAGTAATGTCTACTTATTTTTTTATAAACCCTCAAAAAAAAAATAAGATTCAAGAATTTCGTCTTGGGTAACTTTCATTAGCAATTTAAAAAAAAACTAAAAATGGCAATGTTCTTAAAATTCTTTTAAAAAGTTCCTTAGTCTGTCCTCTTTCTAATGATGTGCAATAATGCCAAAAAACCTTTAATGAACTTTATTAATTTGCCAATTTTGTGTAAGGGACGCACTAGGCTCGTAACCGGCAAGCGATAAAAAACATACTTTCGCTAAATACGAGTAGTAGATAAGGAAGACTTGCAGATTGACGACTATCATACGAACGCACGCGTAGCATCTGAAAGGCTACCGCGAAACGAAAACTAATTTCGTTCGCTATCTCCCTCTCTGTCGCTCGAAGTTGCAAGTGCGACAGAGAGGGAGATACATCTGGGTTTGTAACCAAATTTCCTCTTTAATAACGACGAATGTGGGATAAATCTTTATGAATTTCTGAAATCATTATCCAGATTCCTGTTTGCAGGAAAACCTTTTTTTTCTGAATCACGATTGGCCTGTGGGCACAACAGCTAGTAATTGACACAACTCATAAAAAAAACTCAATGCCGCGAATTTTCACTCTTCTAATCTAAAAAAGTTTTTGCTTTTGTTACTGTTTCTGTTAATCTTGTTATTGTTTAGTTTTGGTTATTTGATAATGGCTACCTTCACGAATGACGAATATGCGGACATTTTGAAGGCATACGGAAAAGCTAATGGTGTTGGACGAACTGCGCAAAGAATGTACGAGGAACGATTCCCTAATAGACGCTCACCAACCCGCAACACGTTTCAAAACACTTACCGACACTTACGCGAAACTGGGAATCTGAATATCAATGAAGTAAATTAAGTAACCATAAGTACGATTAACAGAAACAGTAACAAAACTAAAAAACTTTTTGAGATTAGAAGAGTGAAAATTCGCAGCGTTGCGTTTTTTTTAATGAGTTGCGTCAATTACTAGCTGTTGTGCCTACAGGCCAATCGTGATTCAGTTTTTTTTTTTTTTTTAAATAAGAATCTGGATAATGATTTCAGTAATTCATAAAGATTTATCCCACATTCGTCCTTATTAAAGAGGAAATTTGGTTACAAACCCAGATGTATCTCCCTCTCTGTCGCACTTGCAACTTCGAGCGACACAGAGGGAGATAGCGAACGAAATTCGTTTTCGTTTCGCGGTAGCCTTTCAAATGCTACGCGTGCGGTCGTATGATAGTCGTCAATCTGCAAGTCTTGCTTACCTAAAATATGTTTTTTATCGCTTGGCGGTTACGAGCCTAGTGTGTCCCTTACACAAAATTGGCAAATTAATAAAGTTGGTTGAAGGTTTTTTGTCATAATTGCACATCATTAGAAAGAGGACAGACTAAGGAACTTTTTAAAAGAATTTTAAGAACATTGCCATTTTTAGTTTTTTTTTTAAATTGCTAATCAAAGTTACCCAAGACGAAATTCTTGAATCTTAATTTTTTTTTGAGTGTTCATAAAAAAATAAGTAGACGTTACTTGCCAATAATTTTGACTTTGATGGTGCCGTACAACACTACACATTAAAATAAAACAAAAAAATTCGCTCTACCACTTCCTTGTTTTTTTTTATGCGAGTTGAAACGCGTCAACATATAGAAAATTTCAAAATTATTTTAAAAGAATACAAAAAAAAACCAGTGGACACAATTTTTTTTTAGAGGCCGTAAAAGATAGCTAATGACCCACCCTACCTGCCGTTTTAATTTGGCAAACGATGGAGCAAACACCCTGTATATTGTATTTCGAACTGGGTTCATATAACATTTTTTATTCGTTATGACCACAGGTATACGCTGGTCTTTACCAGCAAGCAGTTATGCGGGTTCCTCAGGAGCACGTTGTAGTATAATCAGTGGATTACAAACCTGTTTTTCATATTCATCCTCCTTGTCCTTGGCGACTCGCAGTCGACGCTGGTAGCCGCTGTCGAGGTCACCCCACGCCATCTCCGCGCGCTCCAGTAGCTCAGCCCGCTGAGACTCGCGCTTCGCGAAGTGCGCCACTCGCCGCCTCAGCTCCTTTGTCTGCGCCTCGATGCCCAACAGTTGTTCCATGCAGGCAGCGTCCAGGCAACATGCCTGACGTCACAAATTCATGTTTCACATCGTTTAAATGTCATAAAGTCGACGGGTGTAACGGTTCTTACGGAAAATCCACAAGGTGCTCTAGAGGAATACAATAATAAATAAAATTTGAAGTACACACAATGATTTTCATTACATTTGCGAGGAAACAAATAAAATTGAAACTAAACTATTTCTTATCACAATAAAAATACAAACTGTCAATCTTTAAATTTGTTGAATTTGACGGGTACGGACCCGTGCTTCACCTCGTTATTTCACCTGGAAGAAAGAACGGGGCATAACCTGGTCCCGTGTTTCAGCCAGGTGAAGCACGGGGTTAATCACTAGTCCCGTGCTCCAAATGATATTATTCTGTAATACCTACCGTGTTAAACATTATCTACCACTTATAACATGCAGGTCAATTGCAACCTTTTCATTATGTTACACCTTTTTGTATTACATTAAAGTATTATATTCATTTCTGTACTGTACAATTGTCAGTTGGAGCACGGGGACTAGGGCATACCCCGTGCTTCAGCCTGGTGAAATAACGAGGGGAAGCACGGGTCCGTACCCAATTTGACGTATTAAGGCACAAGGCGTACAACCACGACTTAAATGTAGGTAATTTAAATATTCACTGTTAATAAAATGATTACAGAGTTACTAAATTAAATCATTTTAGATTTTATCTTTAGACAATTATTAAACATGTTTAATCAGTGTTTATTATAGCTTGGCAATTTCGTTCGTGATACCGAGTAACCATTATATTAACCGAGTAATAAATGATTAGGTCATTTGCCGAGTAGGTAGCACTACACTGCCTACGAAGCTGGACGTCCCGGGTTCGAATTCTGGTAAGGGTAAGTTATTTGTGTGTTGATCACGATCCCGCCCAGGGTGCTCAATACAAAACCGCCCAGGCTGCCGATGTACCCAGCGCCGCCACTGGCCAGCCGCACGTCAGTAACTATTTGACTGAAGAAACTGACTAGATATGAAGTCGTTGGCGTGTGGGGCGCGAAATGTGCTGACTTAGTATCAAGTCAAAGGCGGTGAAAAGGTTAAAAAAAGATTACGCCCGTGGACGTAGTATAAGTTATTTTAGCTCTGTTTGCCTGCGCGTTACGAAGCCCTTTACAAGCAAGTGTGATGAATATGATTAGATTAGATTTTAGAGAATGCTTTAAAGCATTAAGTCCGCCTTTTGTACCATAAGATATTCTTTTGTGCAATAAAGATTAAATAATTAAATAATTTTACCAGCTCATTCATGAGGTCATATAATTATATGAACCTCGGTCCAACTATGATTTTCCAACGCAACGGTACCTATGTTACTGCTTGATCAGAAAATAAACTCAAGGATGAAATGAAATATAGCTACTTATTATTACAAATAACAGGAATATTAACCGAGTCTATTTTGTTGATAGTGCCGCATTGTGGAGTTTTGCCGCGAGAACAACACTTATTGGCATTCTGGGGAACCCTGACGGGGCCGGAGATATGCATTAGAGTTTGCGGCTCGCAGGGCAACTTCACGACGAGCCCAATAGAAGTGCTGAAGTCCATCTTAGCCGGGCCTCCCCACTGGCAAGCCGTGCGGCTTGAATCCTTTTGTTCGGAGTTTTGAGCACGCATTGTAGGCCAGTCAGGATTATCTCTATCGCACCTAACACTTTCACGGAGAGTTTCTACGTGTTGTTTGCGCTCAGATTCTTCTTTGAGAGTTTGTTGAACGAAACTGTAAGAAACCAGTAGTTATGATTATGAACTTGCAATAACACCCTAAGTTATATTGCAATAAGAAGAGTACCAAAATCAAAGGCAAACCGTGACGTCAAAATTACAGTTTCTTTCGATGGAGTTGTCGTTTGATAATCACTGGGGATAATAGAAGGAGATTTACTGACGGCTTAGTTGTAAGATGCACCTTGAGTTGCACCTTGATGGTAAGATTTGTATACGAGTATCAGTCACGCACAGTTATGTTTTATATTTACTAAGGAATTGGTAGTATAGTATTTGTACGATAGAACCAGGGACCGAAAGAGCAGTCCCCCCACTATTAGAGTCGGTACGAAAAGACAAGCGTCGTGGCAGTAAAGGGATCTAACAATTTTACATGACAATCTAAGTAATCATAAATGTTTGGTCCGCACTATAGCATATTGATGTCACAGCAACATAACAAAAACCGTAAATGAGCACGAGCTAAGTATATAGGTACGCCCGAAATGCCTGCGACGCTTATCTTTAAGCATATACTCTAATATTATAAAGAAGTTAGCGCCGCGCCGCAACCGCGTCATTTAGTTGACTTTCTATGTTCACAGCACGAGCTTCAGGTATTCGGGTGCCAACCTTTACCGCCAACAGCTGCCAAGCTAAGACCTTGGTCCAGTACTCAAGCTTAATGTCTGTATTTTAAAATTAAGCCATGACGCCACTTTAAAACAGGTAGGCAATTATTAACTATTTACAGACGATAATTAAACGCTACCATGATGCATTACAAATGTTAAACTATATTCCAATGACTAGCACCGGCCTCTGACCCGCATCGATTTGGATCAGCTACCTAACGGTTATTATAGGTACTCACGTGGTAATCAGCTTACCGGCGTCGCGTGACTTTCAGCGTCCGTCTATGGAGAACTCATTAATACGTAAATTTTACCAGGCGTTCTTCCATTTGCAGAGGAGACCCCGTTGATGACGGACTTATCGCATTATTGCATGTAATGAATCCGAACTTAGGCAACGCGCGGGAATCGTAAAATAGATTAAATGTTTCCTAGCAACCCAAATCACCTACCTATACTTAGCGATTTATAAAAAACGAAGTGCCGTAACGTCAACATTTGCATTGATCAAGCCGCTTACTTATGGCGTACTGATCTTAAAACCGTCAGGCGTTAAGTACTAAACTGAATTCTTTATTCCTTGCATACCAGCGCCTCCATTAGCCGCCTCCGAACGCCGCTGGGCGGCGGGCATTCAGTTAGTTGTCTAGTTACTTGAACAGGTTGTCGGCGTCGTGGTGGCCCAGCTGCTGCCAGGCCAGCAGCGCGCAGGAGATGTTGTGCGCGTCCAGGCCTAGCAACAGCGCCTCGACGTCACGCCCGGGCTCTAAGCACTCTTGTGCTGCCCTCAGTGCTCCCGGCACATTCAGTTAGTTAGTTACTTACTTGAACAGGCTATAGGCGTCGTGGTGGCCCAGCTGCTGCCAGGCCAGCAGCGCGCAGGAGAGGTTGTGCGCGTCCGGGCCCAACAGCGCCTCAACGTCACGCCCTGACTCCAAGCGCTCTTGTGCTTCCCTCAACGCTTTCTATCGATTAACATTACCACTATAATTTCATCATCTCGAACAAACTGGCCCTTTTCTAACTGTACCTAACTGGTTATAAATATCCGTCGTCAATAACTTAAGTTACGTTTCTGATAGATAAATCCAAACCTACAACGTATGCGGTCTTTCTCAATCTAAAAATTGCTTTTTAAGAAGTCCAAATTGCAGATGAATGTTCGGAACATTCCTGCAAATCATTCGTCGTATTGGATGTCGCGATTTTTTCGTTCTTTTCGCCACTGACTGTATGAGTAAATTCATCTGTGTGTGATGCATGGGGAGTACAGTTCAATCCAAAGATATGAATACAGTAAGTACCTATAGTTATCCCCTAAATTCAATAAAAGGGGTTTCTTAATTAAAATTCATACACTAATAATAATGCACCTTATTGACATTTATGAGCATGGCTGCACCCTTTCATACTCGGAGCTCAACAAAGTCCATTCATAACATTTTAATGTACAATTGCTTAAATGTCCAATACCGCATAATGTTAACCGCAATGCAGTGCGTGGAGATCGACATAGCGTACTCGTAATTTAAAAACTATACAAGACTCTCCCGCGGACTATCTGATGCTAGCGTAAGAGTCAATTAATTAAAACATTGTATAGTCATTCCATAATCCTAATAACTCAAATCGCTTCTGCCAGCTACTTTGTCCGCGTGCACCTCATTATATTGTAGCTCCATTTAAGACCTCAGTTTCAACCCCCTTTCTTAGATGACGATTTCCGGGATGACAACTATCCTTTGTCCTTTCCCGGGATTACTATCTCCATACCAAATTTCATCTCAATTGGTTCAGCGGTTTAAGCGTAAAGAGGTAACAGGCAGATAGACTATAATAATGTTAAGAATGGATTCATATGAATTGAGCCACTGGGTACTCAAAAATTAGTTGGTTCTTATTTAAAGTTATCATTAAAACTCCTAAATAATTTTACAAGCAATCTAACGCACTTAGTTCTGTTACGGGGAAATTGCTTGTAGACGTTAATAGATTTAATGCGCTTTGGATAATTACTAGTAGCAACTGGCTCCGGACAACGAAGAAAGTGGAACTTGTTTCTTGTAAAAGGAACCAAATCAGCAAAAGTAAAAGCTTGGACGATTCATGAACCTGAATATACCATACCTCAATAAACCGTAAAACACAATGAAGTGATAACATTTCGCAAATTTGATTACAAAAGGAAATACGTCCGACTTTAAATAATCGCGCAATTATCTAGGACACAAGAGACGACATGAAGCTGGCAAATGGATCGACTTTGATAGCGTTTCTATTCTCCTGTTTTTCTGGAGGAAGGTTGTAGTTTGTATCTTATCTACTGTAACCCGAGCAAACCATGGAGTAGAATGCCAGCAATAATAATACTTCGTCAATTAATAGCTTAGTATCTGTTCAGGGTGCGTAAACAACTCGCCGCAGCGTTGACTCTTACTTCCAAAACCATTGAATTTAGTTTTATTAGTTTAGAACTTTGGGTGTAAGTATACGATAAATGAATATGACTAGATAGCACACACAATGATTTCAAATTTAAAAGTGTATGTACACATCCTATAAAGAAAATTTGGCTGTAAGATTCATTTAAACAGCATGGTATAGTCGGCATCAGAAGTAGGTACGCAAAATAACACGCTCAAAATGATCTAGACAGTCCTTATCCTCTAGACATAAAAGTCGAGTGTAGGTTTTTTTGAGTACTTGACCTGCTTAGCTACTTTTGCTGTTGACTGTATTTTACTGTGCACCAGCGAATCACCCCTGTACGGAAGTTTGCATAGGTAGTACAGCACGTCTATCATGGGACGGCTGCGACCTACTCTCGATTTTACTCGCACTATACCTCTTGTTCTAAGTGTTCTAATAAGAAAGAGACGGATAGTGAGAGAAAAATGGAGAGCTCGCGCGCCGTCGCGTGATAGCCGTGCAGGGGGCTAGGTTTCTCTACAGCGGACTGTAGACATCTATAGCCTAACACAGTGTTTTTAAAACTGTGGGTCGATCCCCTGGCGGTCTCGAAGCGTTTGAAAGCTGGACGCGGCTACTAGTATTTTTAAAGTTAAAGCCGAGTAAGGTAGGTATTTAAAACAGCGTAGGGTGGGGTGTCGCGAAATGTTTTTTTCTGTACTAGGGGGCAGTCGCGGCATGAAAATATTGAAAAACTCTGGTCCAACAGTAAGTTTAACGTCGCTTATACAGGAAATAATAGGGAAAACACAAATTTTGTTATATTCTTCACATATTGCGTAAATGATACTGGGCCAATTCGTACCTTCAAGTCAATTCGTGGTTCACTTTTTAGGGCTTTCGATATATTCCAGACGATCAGTGTTTTCAACGACGGCGTTTTGATTATTGTTTTTCGGCTGTTTTCACAATCCTTGCTCTCTTGGTCATTCTTTTTCTAGAAACAAAAACATTTATTCGATTTATAAAGCACGAACTTTTACAATATCCAGTGCGAAAACGTTGATCCCGTATGAACATTGTTCGAACATCAAACTATCTACTTGACTGCAACTGGGGATTACCCACACGGTATTAAGGGCCTTTTTTATTAATCAGTTAAAAGAGAGAGTAAGATAGGAAGCTCTCTGTAAACTACGCCAATAATTATGTTTTCATGCAAGCGTCATGCTAAGCTAACACGCTGTGACACTTAATTAAACCATAGCCCAGCGTTCCTTCCTTAAGCGCTCACCGGTGGCTCAGCCTTGCGTTTACTGCCCATTATTGCCTACTGTGACTGGTGACGTCTTTTCGCATTGGATTCACGGATATATTTTTTAATTGTGCGACTGCTATTTCCAGAAGGGCATTAGTTGTTACTAATAGCGCCCCAGTAATTTGTCCCGCATACATACATACGTATTGATTTTTTAAATCGAATTTGTTTTACACGTTCTGTATGGTTTCTTTTATACAAAATATTAATTTGAGACTAAAACTTTAGGACAGCATGTTGATTGACGTTTCAAAATGTATTACAAAGAGAATATTTTTATAGACATCAAGTTCAAACTATTCTTTACTTTTAATCTTTCCGGCCTTCACATTCCCTAAATAACATATAAGAGGTTTCTAGGTATTGTCTATGTTTAAATATAATCATAATGGACATACAGGGTACAATTAAATATGTAAGTATAGTTTTAAACATTGTACAAGTATTTATACAAAAGAAAATTATAAAGAACTTTATCTACGTTTGAGTTTTTGTAGATATGTAGGTAGGGATTGTGCAACTTAAGGTTAGGTTAGGTTAGGTTGTCGCTATGCAGAATGTGGCCTGGAGTGCGATTTTTGAATCTCACTGGTGATATCAAAGTCACCGGTGACTAAAATTATCACCGATGACTTTTATGTCACCATTTTCCTAAAGCCGTATTTTTGAAAGTCACACGCTGTTTACCAACATGCAGAATTTTTTGAATGTCAGTCAGAGACAATCTTCCCGTTACGTTCCTTTTTACGCTGTTGTCCTTGATACCGATTTTTATTTTCTCATACTATAACTTAAAACAGATTCAAACGTAAAACGTAGCGTATGTGTCAGTGTCATGTAACCGAAAATTTAAGTTTGGAAAAATTCTTGGCATATGTCACATACGTCAACTGTCAAAAACAATCACATGGTGATTTCAATTACGAGTGGGTAGGGGCACTCGTAAATCGATATCATAGGTATGACAAATGTAAGTCACCGATGAGTTTCAAAAATACGAACTTTCGGAAATCACTCACGTTGGTGAGATTCAAAAATCGAACGCCAACAAAAAATTAAACGGTATATTAAATATGAGCTTGCGAGCAAATATTTACAGGCGGTTTTAATTGGAAAAAATACATATAATATTTTTATTATTTACATTTTTTATGGTATTTATTTATAATAAAAATATTACTATTGTGCCTATTCATCTTAGTCGTTGGAGTGTCCGAGGCTATTATGTTCGTAAAAAATCAGTTAACTGCGAGTTGAACTTGGCGTCGCCGGTACAAGCTTGTAGGTGTGTGTAAATAATTCGGAAATCGAGTCCCCAAAATATTACCGAGTATTTACCGAAAATCTGTCTCCAATTCTAAACGTTGTCAATATAAAAATTTGGCGGTATGCGACATAAACTAAAGTATTTTTTGCTTTGAAATCTACGGAGATAAACCCGATAATTTTTATTCTTCGTCATAAGTCGAAAACTATTCACGGTTAAGCTTATTGGTATAGGTATATGTTAGAAAGTGGTTATGTTCTCTTTGGGTATACCTATTACCATTCCTTGTATAAGGACTCTTTTTTTTGACAACTCCAAATGGACTGCAGACTGGGGTATTTGGTATATTGATTTCAACTTCGCGTGACTTAGAAAGAGGGTCATGACAGAAGAACAGACAGATATACAACAAAGTGACACACAGAGGTTCCTTTTTATCCTTTCGAGGTAAGGAATTCTAAAACACATTTAGCTTTTCTAATCTTTAGGTTTCACTTTACTTATAGGTATCCTTTATTTCATATTTCTGCAAGTGAGTCATAATCATAATTGTTTAATGAGGGATAGGAAGTATTTACAATGTGAAGCACTTGCCAGCCAAGAGCATAACGATACAAACTAAAAGGCACATAGAAACCTGTATTTGACCACAAGGCGGCCAGACTTAAAAAAAGTCTGGTACCTGCTAACAAAAACGTATAGGTGACTGTACTTTTTTTTAGGCATTATCTGGGTACCTACTCGTTGGGAGCCCAAACACGATGGTGTTCCTGATTCCTTCATCAGACCAGCTCCATGGCGTTAATATTGCGGTGTCACCTAATTAAATTAAAATATTAGTTAGAAGTGCCTGTATAACTAAAGATTACAATGTGAAAGTACTTATGTGCAGTCAGAAGCAACATCCTCGATCCGAAGATAAAAAGCAAAAGAGAAGGGTCGATACACCCCAGTCCCCGGCGCCGGCGCCGGCGGCCGGTTCCCACCGCTAACGGTCCGAGCCTTCCAAGTATAGCCAGCATTAGCTCCGATGTTGATACTATTTTTAGCCGGATCTCCGTGTCAACACTTACGCCGGCGGGGCGGCGGCGCGCGCGCTGCCGCCGTCCAGCTCCGCGACTGAGTGCTATCCCTAGACCGTACTATAGGTGCCTATCTATACTAAATAATTAATAAAAGCGAAAGTAACTTTTTCTGTCTGACTAGGGATGGAAAATGGGACTAACCCGGAAGCATTTACTTGAAACAAAAAAAAATATGAGTGACGGAGGTCTGAGGAAAAAAACATTTTAATAATTTAATTCAAAAACAAAGTCTTAACGGACTTCAATTTAATACTCCGCCAAGCCACGAGAACATTTCCACATTTTTTTTACAATTTACCACGTGAACTGATCCGATCGCAAATGCGTTGATTACTATAGAAATAATTTACTTTAAAAACAAACTTTTAACCGACTTCAATTTAGTAGTCCGCCAAGCCACGAGAACATTTCCAATTTTTTTTACAATTTACCACATGAACTGATTTCCGATAGCAAATGCGTTGAATACTATAGAAAAAACCGAATCGCTGTATGTGGGCCGATAATATTTGAGGACTTCCGTCGTTTCCCGAAGATCATCACCAATGGCACTTCATTAGTTCCTATTTCAACGGAATCTTGTCAGAAACTGTGACGTATTTTTAAGTACATAATTGAGGAACTCCATAAGTCATCTGTGGTCTTCATCATTAATTCCTCGCCAACAAATGTATGTTTTCCGGATGTAAATATACAAGTTATAATAGAAAATACCAACATCACTACACGCGTGCCTAATAAAATTGACGAGTTCCCTCAATTCCTCATGGATCCCATTAAAAATGTCGTATCGTAACTGAAATCTAATGGCACTTACGTCCTTTTCTTTAAGGAAGGCAGTTTTTTAGAAATATCTCGAAAACCTTTGAACCGATCTTGTTCAAAACAATTTTCGCTGAAAGAATTTAATAAGCCCTATAATGTCCATGTTTTTTTCATATTTATAAAATACGCGGTTCAAAAACAGAGGCGGGGACACAATTTTAGTGACTTTCGCGGCGAATTTCTTTTGAGTATTTTAACTCCAATTTGTGTATCGGCTAACAAAATACACCTATCCTCAAAATTTTATTTAAACATACCTTATAGTTTTCGAGTAAAATGCCTGTGACATACGGACGGACAGACAGAAAGACAGACACACAGACATGATGAATCTATTAAGGGTTCCGTTTTTTGCCATTTGGCTACGGAACCCTAAAAATGGCCAACAAATCTGACAGCATGCGTTTCCATTGACGACGCGCAACTCAGGCAAGTTGGTGCAATGGGGTTGGCAACTGTCAAATGTTTGCCTAGATGGCGCCATCATAGGTTTTACCTAATCACTAACTTTTTATATGGGATTTGGCTTAAACGGCTTGATTCTAAACAAGGAAATTCCGAAAAAAAACAAGAATTCGACAGTTTTGGTAGGACTGACAGGTAAAACCTATGCTGGCGCCATCTGCAAATACCTTCGCCCGGCCAACCCCATTGACTCAGCTTTAGTGTGCCACTTTTGGAGCGCATAAAAATGATTGAGAAAGGCACTAATACATACGTAGGGCACACCGAAATGATTGTGAATGGATAACTTTGGACTAAATTAGCTAAAAATCTTCTTTTTAAGAGTCCTCAGTAAGCTCGATTCTCCATACAAACGTAGTTAGGCTCTCATTTTAAACCTACGCGTTGGATTGTAACGAAACTTTGCATGTTCAATGAAATGAGGTATATCTATGTCTGAAATTAGTTTACGTAGCTTCAGATACCATAATAAAAAAGATACAGCGAATTAAATTTTTCAAACACTAAACACTAGTTTTACAAAACTAGTTTTTGCTGAATTTACTTAGTTTTATAAATTGGAACCATATAAACTAATTATAGACATAGATATACCTCATGTCATTGTATATGCAAAGTTTCGTCACAATCCAACACGTAGTTTTAAAATGAGAGCGTAACTACGTTTGTATGGGAAGGTGAAATTCGGCCGAGCTTACTGCGGCCTCTTAACCCCCGACGCAAAGAGAGGAGTGTTATATGTTATATTATAAGTATTTTTCTACTCCTGTACTTTTATCTGTCATTTACATAGTCCCGAACACTAATATAAAGACATACAAAATAAGTCTGCAGAAAAGTCTATACTCTATTTCCCATAACAGTACGGCACAACCGTGCTGTTTTGTCGCCAAAACGATACGCAAAATTAAACCATCTTCGTCTGTAGCCCCCGACAGCCTACAGACGAAGATGGTTTATGTTTCCAGTATATTCTTTCTCTCTGTATCATATCATCTAACATGTTTTTCGAACAGAAAAGGGTCAACATATTTTTTGTTTTAAAACACAGAAACATGTTTTCCGTCACGGAGATGGAAAACATTCCGTGCCTTCGTCTGCCGGAGAGGGGGTAAATTATTTCATGTTGACCTTTGAAAGTTTTGAGTTTCAGTGAAGAACTGTCAAGTGGGGCATTATTTAATTTATGATATGATATGATATGATATTTATGAGATGAGCGCTTTCAGAAGAAAAGTGAAATGTTTTGGCTTATGAAAAACAATACATTGTTCACTCTAAAGTCGCAATGGGCGGACAAGCGTACCTAAACAGGTTTTGCTAGATATTTTGCTAACATGTTGTGTTAGTATTGCAACTCAATTTTGAAGCAGATATCTCCAACCGACTGAGGTAAGAAAGGAAAAAACAGACGTCAGTTTATTCAGAGCAATGACGCGTAATTCAATGTCGGAGAGGCAACCGGGTGTCTCGCGGTATTTGAGCTCCCGAAGTGTTGTGGAACCTCCCTGTGCAACCCGAATTGAGCCAACTCAACTGTGACTGGTTCGGAAATAGGAGGGGGGTGGTAAAAAAAAATGTCGCCGGGTAACCGATTGAAACGTGGTAGCCTGAAAGTGTGTACGCTGTTTATATAATGAAATTTTTATGCCATCCCTCCAAGTGTGACCGGAGCCGAGTAAGCGAGCGGAGAAAAATAAAAAAAAATGGAAGGCAACCGCTTGAAAATTGTCTTGTATGATATAAATATGATATTGATGTTATCGCGAATAGGAAAAACGCTTGAGTAACTTTAACCAGTATTTTATTCGGAGAGAGATGATTACAGACAGCAGTGTTTTTGATAGGTAACTAAGCAACAACATACGTCACACTCCCAAGAGGGAAAAACCGGGAGGCTACTTTATCAGTCCAATACAAAATCAAATAGGTGCTGAGGCAGCTTCCTGGTTCGCTTTGACCGTGCGTTATTAGTGTCAGGAGTATCAGTATGCTCAGTCAGTTCAGTTTCACATTGTCTATGAGTCGAGTCAAGTTCACATCCATTATGAAGTTCTAAGGGGAAAATACGTTGGACAGGTCTTACTTTAGATCCAGCTGAAGTTCGTACCCGCACCACTCTAGCGACGCCATCAGCACCAGGGCACACATCTTCGACGATCGCCAATGGCCACGTGACACGCTTGCCTTCAGTTTCTAACAAGGCAATGTCCCCAACCTGAAGTGGTTCCTGTTTAGCTTGCTCACGTTTTTGTACCAGCAAGCTAATGTATTCGTCTCTAAAACGTTTCCGTAGATCTTCACGTAAACCTTGACAGTAACGATACCTGATGTTTATTGCTTGTTTATCGACTTCATCAAAGTCACTCGTTTGGTGGGACAACAGTGGTTGGATAAACATTGAGGGAGTTAGGGGTTGTAGATCCTTTTGACCACCTACGTAAGTGAGGGGCCTGCTGTTTATGACAGCCTCGCAGTCACATAGCACCGTCTGTAGCTCTGTAAGGGATACGGAGGCTTTTCCTAACACTCGGCGCAGGATTTGTTTCATGAATCCAATCATACGCTCGTAGAACCCTCCCCACCAAGGAGCAGCCGGAGGCAAAAAGTTCCATTTTATTCTCGTTATTGAGGAAAAACGTTCTATTTCGTCCCAGTCAAGGGAACTAAACGCATTGTCCAGGCCTCGGAAATTGGTAGCATTATCACTAAAAAATCGCTCTACTCTTCCTCGCCGTGCCACAAAACGCCTCAGCGCCATCAAGAATTCGCCCGTTGATAGCGACTCCACTACTTCTAAGTGCACAGCACGGTATGTAGCGCAAGTAAACAGGACGATCCAGGCCTTGGCTCCTGAGCGTAATGTCAGAGGACCACCTAGGTCGACGCCCGAGAACTGGAACGCCTTGCTAGCTTCCATCCGTTCCACTGGTAAAACTCCAGTGGGCGCCTGACATCGTTTTGTCTTAAACCGTTTGCATTTAATGCACCGATGTATGGTATTACGGACTAACTTCCTGGCTCCGATAATCCAATAGTTTTGGCGTAAACTGTTGAGTAAGGTCTGTGCTCCAGCATGCTTCAGCTCGATGTGCCTTCTCTCCACAAGACGCTTGACTATAGTGTTTTCTCCAGGAAGAATTACGGGAAACTTGAAATCGTAATTTTCGCGTCCAAGTGACAACTTCGTGTTTAGACGTAAAATGTCATTATCATCTTTGAAGGTTTGAATATTATTTTTAGTTAGTAAAGAGTCTTTATACTTTTGTTGAATTAACCTTATCAATATATTCTCCGCGTATTCAAATTCCTCGTAGGTCAGTTCCTTTGATACTGATTTATTCTTAAATCTTAGCATCCAGCAAATCATTCTGACCAACTTGGTATAACTTGAGAAGTAGGTTAATCTGTTTAAGAAAGATTCTTCCTCGACAAGCATAGCAAGAGTATTAGTCTTCTTTCGTTCTTCATTAGCGTATGACGCGTTTAATGTGAAGTCTGTAGCTGGCCAATGTTCTTCGTCTAGCCGTAACCACGCTGGACCCTCCCACCATCTACTTTCCAAGAGTCCCTTAGGGTCCACACCCCTGGAAGGCAGGTCTGCAGGGTTTAGATGACCTGGAACGTGTTTCCATGCAGAGGTAGAACTCAGATTTCTTATCTCTCTGACACGGTTGGATACAAACACGCTCCATGGTCCATTGCACTTGATCCATGTGAGTACTACGCTTGAGTCTGACCAATAATATACGACACAGTTCGGTATAGCTAACGATTCAATAGCGGTTACAGATAACCGGCTAGCAAGCGTAGCAGCAATCAGCTCTTGTCTCGGAATCGTAATTTTATCAACTGGCGTAACTCTCGACTTAGCTAGAACAAGGCTTAAGTTAACCTTTTCACCTACCTTTGATCGCAAAAATATGCAGGCAGAATAAGCGTCCTTACTTGCGTCAGAAAACACGTGTAAGGAGGTTTCACACTCCTTTATGGACATACTTGTAAGCCGTCTGGGGATAATGCAATCGGTGATGCAGTAAGCTTGTTCCAACCATTTTCTAAAATCTTTAGCCAAATTATCGGGTAATTCTTCGTCCCAAGAGAGTTTTAGACGCCACGCCTTTTGCATAATCATTTTGGGGACTATTGTCGTGGGACAGGTTACTCCAATCGGATCGAAAACTCTTTGTGCTACTGATAATAATGTTCGTTTTGTCAGTTTTATATCAACATTGTTGAAACTAACGTTGCATTGTAAGGTGTCATTTTTGACATTCCATATTACCCCTAATATTGCGGTATTTTCCACACTATTGTCAACAATGACGGGACTCGTGATCCAACCTCTAAGGTCAAACCTACCGCTAAGCATTACCTCCTTGGATTCGCTCATGAACTTCTCCAACTCTTCCTCAGAGTCCAAACTAGTGACGCAATTGTCTACGTAAAACGATTTCTTCAATTTCATCGCAGTCTCTCTGAATCGTTCCGCACAAGTATCTAGGTGGTGATTGATGGTAGCTACGAGGTGGAATGGGCTGGATTTTACTCCGAAAACGACGCGTCTATGGCGATATGTGATCATCCTTCTACCTTCTTCATCCATCTTGGACCACCACAGGAACCGAAGATAATCTCGATCTTCTGGGACGAGTGAAATTTGAAGAAATGCCTTCGCTATGTCAGCTGTCACTCCGATTTTGTTTTTCCTGAAATCGATCAACAGATTAGGAATTTGTTCGAGAAGGTTCATACCTTTTTCTAAGCACGAATTTAAGGATATTCCATTCCCATCTCTGGCTGAACCATCAAAAACTGGGCGGATCCGCGTTGTCAAATTTGACTCTTTTATGACCGGGTGATGCGCAAGATAGTGACCTTGAATGGACTGGTCAGGCGCTTCTTCGATTATGTTTAACTCTAACCATTCACGAAATGCATTGTCATAATCATTGAGCTTACCAAGTTGTTTAAGACGAGTCATGGTGCTATCCATCCTCTTCTTGGCTAGACCATAGTTTGTTTGTGGACGCGGAACATCACGCCATGGCAAACTCACCTCGTAACGACCTTCCTCATTAACCTTGATATTATCTCTAAAGGATTTAAGAATCTCCTCGTCGCGGGCAGACTTGGTTGCCTGTACTGCGGGATCCCTGATACCTATCGCCTCCAAAGTCCATAAATCTGTAATATCAATCTTTGTTAGGCAGTGAAGTGTCGTTGTCGAGTTTGTCACAGTACTGTAAACCCCTGTTATAGAACCTTGTACGGTCCATCCCAATTTAGTGTTTATTGCGGTCAAGTTATTCTCTAGCTGTATCACGTCACCAGTCAACAGTAAGCCAGAGAAGTCAGCTCCAATCAATAAACTTACCTCGTTGGGGGAGTCAGTCATCGAGTCATTTAGAGTGATATTGTTTTGACGCAGTTGCTCAATTATTACAGTTGACTTAATTTTAGGTAAAAAACCACAAATATTTGTTTGTTCTACAACAGATAAATTCGTACAAAAGTTGTTTTGGATGTTCTTGACGCAGATGTCAAACACTTGACATTCTTCTTCTTTCGTCTCGAACCCGCCGAACAAACAATGTGTCATTACCTCTTTCCTAGAAGGTTTTAGGCCAAGTTTCTGTATACTGTCTTTTTTTAAATAAGACCTTTGAGCGCCACTGTCAACCAGTGCTCTGATAAAGACCTCTTTCTTGCCGTGTACGACTTTAACTACTAGTGTTTGGAGTAAAGTAGTGGTTGACGTCTTTAGTTGACACGACAAGTTGCTCGATGTTTCCTCTTGTTTATTGCAGCTGTCAGCCGCTATGTCTGCGCACATTATAGTGAAATGCCGTTTCTTACAGAACAGACATTTGGGAAAACTCTTGCATTTTTTTGCAATATGATTGCTTTTCAAGCAAATTGAGCACACTTTCTTAGCTTTAATGAAATCTGCGCGCTCTTGTATTGTCATTTTAGCTGCTTTATAACATTCTACAGCTGAGTGGCCGTCCTTGCCGCACCATACGCACGATGATATCGTTTGTTTGGGGAAACCTTCCTTGCTTCGTTTAGTTTCTGCCACAAAACACGCGGTGGGTGACCTTGGCTCTTCACTCTTTGTTTCAACCAACTCGTACCTTGCAAGACGAATTCTTTCTTCAGATTCTACCTCTTGTCTCAGGAACTGCATCAGGCTTGTTAGGTCTCTGGCGTCTGGACGACTGCGATGCCATGCACGAAGTATGTTCTCAGGTAGTGCTGACTCGATCATGGGGAACAGCATCGATGCATACTTGTCTTTTGTCACGCCGAGAGTATCCAGTGCCTGCAGGTGTGTTTGAAGGCTGTCGTAGAGATTCGATAAGTCTGTTGGCTCTTCTTTGCGCTGCATTAAAGACAATAAGCCTCTGACATACGTCTCTATGAGAACGTCATCTCTTGCGAAGCGTGCCTTTAGGGCTTCGACCGCTTTCCCGTAGTTTTCTGCACACGGTGGGTAGCTTTCGACCAGCTGTCGCGCGCTGCTATTAAGGGTCATAGACTGAAGTAGATATTGGAATTTGTCACTGGAGTCCATGGCTGGATCCTTGTGTATCTTCTTAAATTGTCCCCAGAACAACAGCCAAGACTTGACATTACCGTCAAATTTGATCAGCTCCAACTTAGGCAAGGAAGGAAGTCGCTGCTTGCCAGATTTAGGTTTATTGCTGGATTCTGCAGAGTGTAGTGAGGATGCACTATCGATGCGCGGTAGCTTGTTTGAAAACATTGACCTGACCTTGTGCCAGCGAATTTTGTAATTCATTGCCTTTTCTTGGTCTGCTTGGTATAAAGCTTCGTCAAAATCTTCAGCCGCGCACCACAAATCCCGCACTGCTGCTTCAGCCTCGAACAGACTCGAAGCCGCCTCCGACAAAAGGTCGAACAATTGACCCACGTCTTCATCATTTGTTTCGACGGCTCGTACTGTTTTATCTGCGAGGCTTGTAAATTCCCTCCTATACTGCGTACGTTTACGCTTCCAGATTTTCATATTTTTTAATCACGGTCGCCACAATATCGCGAATAGGAAAAACGCTTGAGTAACTTTAACCAGTATTTTATTCGGAGAGAGATGATTACAGACAGCAGTGTTTTTGATAGGTAACTAAGCAACAACATACGTCACAGATGTAAATAGTCTTGTATGATGTGATACATGATGTGCACAAATGCCATCCCTCTGAAATTTCATCCCGCTGTGGCCACCCTTACAAACGCGAAATTCGTCAGATTGGAATACGCGCTATAAAGGGTTCTACAATCAATTGCCAATGGACAATTTTTGCGTGGGAGGCACAGTGCGGAGTCTAGTTGCTGAACTATTCACCGGTATTTACGCCTAATCTTCAATGGATTGTGCAAGCGCTTGGTCGGGGCTTCACTTAAGGCTGGCTTTCAGCTGGCCCAGATGATCAGCATAGCCATAAAACGTGGCATACTACCGCCTGGCAAGTTAAAAAGGAGGTTGCATTCTGTTAACTTACACCTTTAATACCTCCTTTATGTTTCCTAGCAACAGTTGTTTATTATTTTGGACATATTTACTTGATATTTACTTGTAATGAAAAGAACGTTATTTGATTCTGGTAAATGTGGTGATAAAGTGGTAGCAGAGAATATGGAACAAGGTATATTAAACGTGAGCAAAGTTAAAATCGGGAACTTAGAATCAAAAAGCTACAAAACATGGAGCTTTCAAATATCTTACTTGAAGGCAATTCCTGGAGGTATAGATATCCTCGAAGGTAAACATATCAAACATTCTGCAAAAAGCTGTGCTGCCGACTACTTAGGATTTAAATCCAGTTGGCTGTTAATGTCAAAGAAGGAACGTTCTGTCCAAAATCTCACAACTCAATTATGCGCAATATTTCGAGTTCTAGGTCACTAAGAATCACAAACTTTTTGTCTAAATATTTTATTTGGGGTCAGGTAATTCAATTTAACATATGTTTCTTATGCTGGCTGAAGTGAAATACAGCTGGAGTCTTTATAATATGAAAATGGCCGGAGAGATTGTTAACGGCAAAGTAGAATCTACCCTCAAAAAGGGATCAAAACATTAATTAATCACACGAAGAACCTCTAATAATGGAATCAAGCACGTTCCAAGAAGCGACACCATGCAAGAGCTCTAATCAATGGGGCAAAGCAATGGATAACAAGAGCGATTCTCTAAATGAAAACCAAACCTCGAACGGTAGATTTACCAAAGGGAAAAAAAGCTATTTATAACGAGCTTTATAGGGTACCATTGTCAACATCCTTATAGTTTCGCCATGTCCGTCTGGCCGTCCGTCCGTATTCGGTTTAGCTCAATAACCATTATTACTACTAGAAAACTGTGATTCGGCATAGGTATATAAATCAATCACGCTGATAAAACAGTGGAACAAAATCTAGAAATTATTTTCAACCGACGAAAAAAACGGAGGAGGTTCTCAAGTCAACGCGTATATGTATATTTTTTTATGTATGACTACGCATAACTTTTTAGAGAGTGGTCCGATTTTGATAATTCTTTTTGTATTAGAAAGGGTATACCTCGAAAGTGGGCCCACATAAAAATTCCAACCCTAGGGGTAGGAAAACAGGGGATGATTGATTGTTCACTTACTGATTGAAATGTATGACCACATATGCAGACAGTAATCTCTCACTTATAATAAATCTCTAATTTGAAAATGGAATCAGCCTACTGGCTGCAAACAAAGCAAACTAAGCATTTACGTGTCCCGAATGATCTCGGCTTCCCATGAACGGAAAAACATGTAGATTTTTTCATAAGTACATTATTACTCTAGCTTCCGTTTAGGATAGTTTTTATCCAACTGCGACAGTTAATTAATTTTCGGAAACATTTGACCTCATTAAATTATTCAGTTATTTTGCTCGAAATCATAGCCGCCATATCCGTCAACTGTCAGTGACGTCAAAATGGCGGACTTGCCATATCTAACTAACAGTAATAATTTCGATCCGGTGTTGTGATAGACCTTCACAAAACGCATATTAAATTCTAAAGCATAAAAAAATAATCGATTCTGATATGGAAACTTATACGCGCTAAATTCGTATTGAGGCGTAATTTCAATAAATGTATCAATAAATTTCAACAAAATAACGTCAAAAGTCTGACTCTTCCTTTTTTTTAATGGCATGACCTAGCGTTGTCTCGCGTTCAGCCAAAACGTCTAGGTTTATGAGTTTCTGCAAGATTACACGCTGAGTATTTGTCACGATACTTAACGGCTATCACAACATGGCGCGGGAGCTCTCTCGATTTTTCTCGCACTATACGTCTCTTTCTAAGTTGTCTATTATGAGAGAGACGGATAGTTCGAGAAAAATAGAGAGCCTCGCGCGCCGTCTTGTGATAGCCGTGCTGGTTTGTCAGTATTTATATTTATCAGCAATAAACAGTTAAACTATATTGAAACAGTATAGAACGGGGCCCTTTTTTAAAAAACATTAATTATCAAGCACGTCAGTTCATTAGGTATTAAGGCGGTATTTTACTTCGTACTTCGCGCCTTCAAGTTGACATTCCTAGAGCCTAGCCTATATAGAGACACAGGAATCGGCCAACATACAGGATAAAACTTTTATCATAAAGCCTGCAATACACATTCCTTAAGTTGACAATGGCGGGAACATACAGAAGATCGGCAAAATGTGATAGTGCGATCTGAAAAATTGCAATATGAAAAAATAAACATATTACTTTAATATTTTTAATAATTACATTAATTACCTTTAATAGAAAGGGACTCGGACTCGCGTTATAAATTCAGACGTTAAAAAAGAGATCTTTTGTTCCGCGTAAACACTTACCGGTCAATGGGTACCTACTCCGGGTACTCGAAACGATTACTAAATCTATTTATTAATTCTATACACATCTTTACCTGAGAGTCGGAGTGACTCAGGATGATTTCAGTCATCACGTTTGTATTTATTTAATATAAAACAGTGTTATATTATAAATATGTAGAGAAGAAGATATATTAACATTTAATGCTGCAGCCTGTGTCCTACCTGTTGGATCTATAGCCACAAACATCTACTAAACTATTACCCCATAAAACGAGTTTTGTCCCTTTCTTATTAATTTAAACATCAAAGAAAAGAATTTTAACGGCATTTTAGCTAAAATAGGTTTGTTCAACGTTTTACTTGAAAGGTTAAATTAGAACTGCATGTGTCCTTAGTCCAAAATAAGAAATTCATTAACTCCCACCACATTACCATGCAAACGAAGTCGCAGGTACAGCTAGTCACAAATATTTCATGTAAGTAACTAGTAATTTAGTTAGTTATTAACTAAAGTAAGCCACAGAAAATTGATAAATAAAAACTAATTAAAAAAAATTAAAACGCCGAAAGAAACTGAAGAGCAAAAAATAATAAACCTTTCTTATTTAGTTTAATAACTAAGTTCTTAAATTAATCTAAGTGTACCTAATTAATTTTGAGTCGGCGGCAACTCAAAACTACTTAGGTACACTTAGATTCATTTCAGAACTTGGTTATTAAGGTTAATAAAAAAGGTTTAATATTTATATGATTGTGTTTATGGTCCGTTACTAGTGTAAATTTCATATCGCGAAGGTACTGATCGAACTTTTTTACTCCAAAAAATATTGCAAGAGCTTCGCGGTCTATGACAGAGTATTTTGATTCTGCTGGTCGAAGTTTTCGAGATGCAAACGGAATTGGCTGTTCCATGTTGTTTATCTTGTGGTATAGCACCGCTCCCACGCTTTTCTCTGATGCTTCACATTTGTCATTAACAACTTTGCTTGTTTTAAAGCCTTAGTTTCACTGTCGGTCCTTCGCTATTTTAGTCGGTTTCCTGTTAGTGCGTGGAGGTTGGCACAGACAATGTGTAGGTGTGGTATAAAACATTCTTAGATGTTGACAAATCCAAGAAATGATCGTTGTCGACGTAGATGTTGACAAATCCAAGAATGATTGGCGTTCGTTGGCGGCGAAGCTTTTGGCGATTGCTTCTATCTTCAGTTTTGTAGGGCGTACACCGTTTCGATCAATCGTGTGTCCGAGATATTCTACTTCCGGTTGTAGAGAACTGCATTTTCCCAAGTTAACTTTTAATCCAGGTTGCTCAAGTTTTCGTAGTGTTTCGAGATGGTCTTTCTCATTTTTTCCTGTAACCGCAATGTCATCAAAGTAGACTGCCACATTCGGTATTCCTTCGAGGAGTCTGTCAAAGTAATGCTGGAAAATTGATGAGGCTGTGGAAATACCAAGCGGCATACGGTTATACTGGTAATATGCTTTGTGTGTGGATACAGTTAAGAACTGTTTAAACTTTGGGCCTGTTTTCAATTGCAGGCTTTTAGGTAAATTTTCGAAAATTTGTCACCATCTCAATTCTGTAAGGTTCTGGCGCAGCTGATTAAAGAGAGGAACTGGGTGTGCGTGGGTTATTAGAACAGGTTTGAGCGTGCTACGGAAGTCACCGCATATTCTGATTTGACCATTAGTTTTCACTACGTTGACTGTCGGTGTTGCCCACTGGATCGGTGTAATATTAGAGTTAACTTTAGTTATGAAACCCTCGTCAACTAAGCGATCTAGTTCAACTTCAATGTTTTTTCTCAATGTAAATGTTATTGATCTTGCTGAATATGTTTAGTTTGAGCGTTGGGCTTTATATGAATGTTGACTTTTCTTCCTTGATTTTTCCAAGTTTGCCTTCGAAAAGAGTAGTGTGCGTCTAGAGGTGTACTAGTACTGGCTAGGTGTAAGCTGTTCTTAATCGAGTAGACTGGCTTTGGAAAGACCATGTGGAACATTTCAATCCACTGAAAGCCGAACAACATTGGATCAGCTGGTCATACCAACAACATGGAGTATATTTTCCTGATCTTGCACTCGTACTGTAACATCTGTGCAGGCCCTTTGCTGTAAGTTTTACGTTTCCATAGGCTCTTAGACATGGTGCCTTCGTCGGGGGTGGGGCGCCGATACGCTTCCAGAACTTGGTGCTAATAATTGAATAGAATGAACCGGGGTCCCAGTCTAACATACAATTCATACCTATTATAAATTTGAACGTCTATTTTCTTACGGTCATTGCTTTTTGATTTGTTAATTTGACAAACGGTGTCTGATTCGTCATCACTGGCTTCCGAGTAGGAAACTTGCGAAAAGTTGCTATTTTTGTGATGTTTTAGCCTGTATAGTTTGTGCCTTTTGATAGATGTACTTTGTTTATTGGGCAGGCATGCTTTGCCTGACTTGATGCAGTAATCTTCGAAATGGCCTGGCGTGTTGCATTCTTTACATGTGTGAGCTTTGGCTGCACATCGGTTTAATGGTTGTCTTTCAAGTTCACCACATTAGTCCGTAGTCTGCCTGGACCTGTTCAAGTATGATCTGTTGTTTTTTTTTAATCTTGTTAACTTTGACATTGTTTTCTGTATCTGCGTCGCCTTCAACCCGTTCTCACGATTGTGCAACGCTAGAAATCTGAGCAAAGGTTACTTCATTCATCTGTCTGTCTCGAAATTCTTGTAAGTCGCAGGGTTGTATTCACAGGGTCAGTGTCCAGATTGAAGCCAAATTCGATTAAGAATTGACGAATCTACATTGATTCTTTCATTTCATAAATCCGTGTATTCGGCCTCTGTTGTAGAGAGCACCACTGAGATGGCTGGTCCAGCATTCATCAAAAATAGATATCCAGTTTTCGACCTAAAGCACCGGCCAGATAACGCATGATTATTTTCACAAAATGTCAGTGCGATGCAATGTTGTTTGTCAGAAATCTGCTTACGAGACCTTAGCATAGGTCTCTCCGGCGTCCCCAGCACTCGCGCACAGCGCTCGCATTCACGTTCACCCTTGCTTGAATAAGTATCTCCCCAAGCCTTTTGCATTCAACGCGCACTTTAATTGGAATTTCCATTGGAGGTAATTTACTCCGCTGAACTTACGCAACATAACTACCACGTTTTATTTTTCCCATTGTGCTTAGAAAAACGACATAAAATCAATGATATAATATATAAATATACCGTCATTGCATAAAATAGTTAGATAGTTAATTGAGTATGACAATGACAATCTTGCCATAAAACTAAAACATGTCTACAAAACCAGTCCATGATAGGAAGGTTGGTTGTTAAATCCAAATCCCACCTATTTTTAACACAATCGTTTCAAACCGGGTGGAAAGGGACGAGCAAGGGGCCCGTTACTAAATTTGTAAAAGATGTTTTAAACCTTGCGGCTTAGGCTAAGTTACTTTTTATAGCTGCGGTAGAGCTGCTCTGATGATGCAGACATAAAGTGGCCATAGCAACTCTTAAATTACAAAAGATAAATCCGTCCAGCGTGGACCCATTGATGGGCTCTAACCGAAAAGTTCACCTCGTTCTGGCCTAACTAGCCAACATGAAGATCTGCTGATCCACGCCACAAAGAAGACTAGCGACCCCGATGACCCCCGGTGATAATAGGGATATGTAATTTACTTTAAGAGAAAGTTTTAACCGACTTCAAATCAGTACCCGAATTGCTTCAAGTGTGCGTACATTTGAAGAGTTCCCTCGGTTTCCCCAGGAGCCCATCATCGGATCCTGACCTGATGATCAGGGGAATGATAACCTTAATTCATATAAGAAATAGGTACTACAAATAAGAATTTTCCAAATCGGGCAGGCGTTTTCGAATAATCGGGGAACATACATAAAAAGATTCCGACGATTGAGAACACCGACCTTTTTTCAATTCGGTTAAAAAGGCCTTGTACGACAATGCCAACGAGGGAGACCGTAGGCCTATAGTTCACAGTTGCCCTATGGAATCCTAATATAAAACTAACTAGCTAAGTACATGGAATTGGTCAGAATAAGAACGTATTATGATTGTTTATATACCTATTTGAGTAAAGTACTGCCATCGGTTACGAGTACTTATACTCGTCGTATAAGTAACGTAAACGTCCGAATGCTCCACGCTGTACTAGTATATGGCATGGGCACTCTATATCAAAGCAATACGGGTTAAATTAGAACTAAGAGGATTTTTCTTCATTCGAATTTAAGGTATGTCACTTTGACATAGAGTGCCCAATATACTAGTACAGCGTCGAGCACTCGGACGTTTACCTTACCTACAGATGGTATATAAGGAGACACATAGAATATTTATGAATTTAACTGGTAGTACGGCGGAATTAATTATTGTTCCGAGGAAATAACTCGATGGATACTTTATTAATTCTTGCTTTGTTACTAATAGAATAATCGAGTTCATATTTGATCATAAAATAAACTTCCACGTGAGCGTAAATACCTACGCGGGATGTGCCATCTACAGAAGATTATATCTAAATAATACATATACTAAGCAGTACATACCCAACTTAAATAAAAGTCCTTCAAATTAACTCCCATTTTTAGGGTTCCGTGTCTCACAAGGAAGGATCCTTATAGGATCACTTCGATGTCCGTTTATTTGTATGTCAAGACCCATTTACCCAGTAACGCATATAGGAACCGAGATAAAATTAATATCAAATACTCAGGTATGAAATCCTGTAAATCTGTGAAAAATATAACTCCAAGAACAAGACAATAAAATAGTACAGATTTATTTATGACTAGCTGTACCTGCGACTTCGTTTGCATGTTAATATAGGAGTTAACGCATTTCTTCTCTTGGGCATAGGACACATGCAGTTCTAATTTTAACCTATCTCATGTAAAACTTTCAATAAACCTATATATTTTAGTTAAAAATACGTTAAAACCTGTCACTCTGATATTTAAATTATTAAGAAAGGGACAAAACACGTGTTATTTATCAGAGGTATTTTAAGTTTTATGAATAATGGGGTAAAAGTTTAGTAGATGTCTGTGGCAATAGATCTAACAGGTAGGAAACACGCTGCAGTATTAAATGTTTATTGATCTTCTTTTCTACATATTTTTAACACAGTGTTATGTTATATTATAAAAAAAGTGATGGATGACTGAAATGATCTTGACTTCTTGAGTCACTCCAACTCTAAGGTAAAGATGTGTTAAGGAATTAATAATAGGATAATCCTTTCGAGTACCCATTGACCGGTAAGTGTTTACGTGGAACAAAATATCTCTTTTTAATTTGACAACAGACGGCCAATTTATATTTTCCAAACTATACCTAACCACTAGGTAAGATTTACAACTATAACGCGAGTCCGAGTCCCTTTCTAATAAAGGAAATTATTAAAAATGTTAAAGCAATATGTTTATTTTTTTCTTATTGCAATGTTTCAGATTGCACTATCACATTCTGGCAAATCTTGTGTATGCAGTGTATGTTCCCGCCCTTGCCAACATAATGTGTGTTGCAGGCTTTATGATAAAAGTATTTTCCTGTATGTTGGCCAATTTCTGTGACTCTATTGTGGTATCTTTATTGGCTGAATGTCAACTTGAAGCCGCCTTAAGGCACCGCCACACTGGCGCGGCCTGCGGTGGCGGACAATATTAAATTTGACAGCGGCGGACAAGTTTACTATTGTCCGCCGCGGCCAGGCCGCGCCAGTGTGATGCAGGCCTAATACTGACGCGCTTCATAATTAATGTTTATAAAAGGCCCGTTCTATACTGATTTCATAAATACTGTTTATTGCTGATAAATATAAATACTGACAAACCAGCGCGGCTGTCACAAAACGGCGCGCGAGCTCTCTCGATTTTTCTCCAACTATCCGTCTCTCTCTTATCAGATAACTTAGAAAGAGACATATAGTGCGAGAAAAATCGAGAGAGCTCGCGCGCCATCTTGTGATAGCCGTGCAGTATCGTGACAATTAAATACTCAGCGTGTGATTCAATCTTGCAGAAACTCAAATAGACTTTGGCTGAACGCATGAACAGCGCTATCGCCATGCCATTAAAAAAAAGGAAGAGAGTCAGACTTTTGACGTTTCAAATCAAATCAAATCAAATCAAAACATTTATTCGTGACAAACACAATATCGATTAAAAGAAATAATAATAAAAAATAAAACACATTTTTGCCACGAAATGGACCCAGCTCAGCATGTACTAGCTTTGCAGCCAGCGCTGGTCTTCCGCAGGGTCCATTTGGTGAGGACACGGAAAGTAACAAACAAAAATTAATAAAAGGAAAAATACCGTCTCAACTAAAATTAAAACTTAAAACTTATAAATAATTAAATTAAAAAATAAATAGTTGTAGTAGTAGTAATGGTTTGTTGGCCTGCAAAAAGTTGCATCCCAACAAACCGCTACGTGCGTATGGGCCTTAATGGTAAAAGTGAACGCAGCCCATACGCGAACAGTACTACTAGCGCCAACAAACAGAAAACAGACTAAACACCATAGTAGAAATTATTATCTATATCTAAACTAAACACTAAACGTCAAACAATCAAAGCAGCATGATATTGTGCTTAAAAACAATATTATTAAGTTAAACTACGTTGACAAACTGAAGTACACATTAAATTACGTTTGGCAACCGTATGGCAATGGATGAATTGCAGATGGGGCATAACCAACAGGTGAGGGAGTGTTAAATGCAGCTAGTTTCATGACACAGATTCTCCTGTTTATGCTGATGTTCTTGCATGAATTTTTTGAGATTAATTCTAAATCTGTTAACGTCCGGCAAGCCTCTAAGCGGCGGCGGGACATTGTTCCAGCACTTCGTGGCTGCATAGCGGAAACTTCCTCGGAAAGCAGCAGAAGCATGTCGGGGAGTCACCAGACATATTATGCGCTGACGTCTTCCACCCCGAGACGCGTTATTAAAGGAGAGTTTCTCGAAGAGATACGCCGGCGCCTCGTGCTTCAATACCCCAAAAAGCAAACAAGCCAAATGGAGCTTACGGCGGTGTTGCATTTTCAAGATATTATTCTTGTTTAGAAATGGGGTGACATGGGCCCTCAACGGAATGTTGAAACAAAAGCGAGCGCAGGCATTCTGAACACGCTGGATGAGTTTCTTTGTTTTAGAAAGAAGTCGTGGACCAACAACAGTGTCCACATAATTAAGTCTAGATAAAACTAGTGATTCCACCAACTGTATTCGTAGGCTCTCATTTAAAAATGGTCTTATTTTGTACAGTACTTTGAGTTTATAAAAACAGCTTCTGACTGTATTGGCAATGTGTTTTTCATAACGAAGGCTGCCATCCATCAAAAGACCTAGGTTGCGTGCTTCATGCGTCCGCTCAATAGGCTTATTCATAACCATAACGTGATTTGAAGGACTGGTGCTAGCTAGCTGTTGTTTGCTGCCAAAAACCATATACTTAGTCTTACGTTTGACGTTATTTTGTTGAAATTTGTTGATACATTTATTGAAATTACGCCTCAATACGAATTTATCGCATATAAAGTTTCCATATCAGAATCGATTATTTTTTTACGCTTTAGAATTTAATATGCGTTTTGTGAAGGTCTATCATCACAACACCGGATAGAAATTATTAATATTCGATAGTTATGGCAAGCCCGCCATTTTGACGTCACTGACAGTTGACAGATATGGCGGCTACGATTTCAAGTAGAAGAAATTCATAATTTAATGAGGTCGAATGTTTCCGAAAATTAATTAATCGTCGCAGTCGGATAAAAACTATCCTAAACGGAAGCTAGAGTAATAATGTGCTTATGAAAAAAGTTACATATTTTTCCGTTCATGGGAATCTAAAATCATCGGGGGACACAAAAATGGTTAGTTTAATACTGGCTGATTCTTTTTTTAATTTAGAGATTTATTATAAGTGAGAGATTAGAGCTGATATCTACAATGCTAATGTTTTAATTTATTTAATTTTAATTAATGACACCATTCGCAGGCTGCCATTATTCGATGTGTTCCGCGTCGCTTAATTCAAACATAAACTCAATCAGTTTTTGGAAAAAAAAAGCAGTTTTTGGAAAAAAGCTCATAACAGTATAGTTTCGTATCCAGGCTAGCTGGATAAATTTGCAGGTCAATTTTCTGTCGAAAGACGAACTTATGATTTAAATATTCATCAGTGATACCTAGCTGCACAGTGGGAACTCCGTACCTACACTTTGCGCACCGCTAGCGGGGATTCAGCCAGTCGGGTTGGCACACGCACTCACGGCCCGACGCTGCTTACGCGCGCAATTAAAGATGTGACCAATTATTTTTAAAAATACGTCGTGAGTTATTTCCGTTCGAAAGCTTACTGAAATTATTCGTCATTTTATGATTTTTCACCTCTCTTAAATTTAATAATCTAACATTTAAAGAAGGAAAAAAATAATGCAACACTACATTAAGGTCAAGCAATTCTGGACACACCATAATAAATAAATAGTACAACATTTATTTTACCAATAAATGGATTATTTTAACGAGGGGCGTAACCGGTGGAATGTTGCGAACAAGAGTCTATCAGCGGCGCTACCACGAACTTCTAAAGTCGAAGTTCGTAATATATGCATCCCTGTCACTCGAGTAAGGGAGTGCGATAGAGATGGAAATACCCGAACTTTGACTTTCGAAGTTCATGGTAGCGCCGCAGAAGCCCGACGCCGCCCGAAGGCGGAGGGACTCGAGTTTGCATTATCCTTACGCCCGTATTATACGCAATGTTTTTTACTAAGTTTTGCGAGAAATTTATAACCAAGAAAGACGGAAAAATCTATCTACTAATACCCAACTGATACCTAACCGCACCAACAAAAAATTAACAACTTCACTTCATCAGTACGAGTGGAGCACGCCGCTTCAATATTTCAACCAAACATAGTGTACAGTAGTATTCTTGCAGCGCGGGCCAACTAGATTTGCTTAAACCAATCAGATCACACAAAAGCTCATCACTCCTCAGCGAGTTATGAAAATCCATAACTGTATGATGGAATAACCTAGCGACACTGGTTAAAATTATCTCTGGATAAGGTATTTTGGAATGGTTGCCAAACGCAAATTGTGGAAATATAGTAAAAGTAAAGTACAAACACTATAGTTTCTTGCACACTTCAATACAGAAAATGACTTAAAAGTTTCCTAAAAGGTTTTCGTAATCGAATGTGTATTTTGGGAAATCACTTTAACAGTCGGCAAACGGTGTTTTTACCTGTGAAAACGAGTTTTCCAAAGTTCTATTGTTTGCCCCGAGCTGTTTTCGAGAATTCATCGACCAACAATCAAAAGAAATATACAGATGTTGTGAAGGATATCAAAGTCATAGATAGCTAAAGAGATATAAATACGAGCCACCGTAGGTTTAATCCTTAGATGCGGTTGTATTCACGCTTGCGAATGCAGTAAATTATGCTAAAATAAGATGAGATATCTTGGGCATTTATTATGTCTGCCTAGTTTGAAACTCGGCACCTTTTCCCGGATTCAAACACTTTAGTAGCCTGGAGACGTGGTTTATTTTTGTAATTTTATATTAATGACAAGATTGCTATATAGTGCCTGACCACACTGGCGCGGCTTGCGGTGCCTGTCAATAGAATATGACAGCTAATGACAAGCTTAATATTGGCCGCCGCAGCCAGGTCACACCAGTCTGTGAGAGGCTTAAGTGTGTTCAATATTTCAATATCCTTCTTATACAAGTATTCCTTAGTGGCTTAGCGTTTCCTTGTCAACGAAACGCTAAGCCACTAAGCAAATCAAATCAAATCATTTATTTCGGAAGTGGTTCCATAATTCGTTAGTAAAAAAGTCTTATAACCATGTTAGTAGGTATTATATTACAATTCGCAAGTCAGTTGGGTGCCCTATGCAACCTATCCCAGTGAAATAGGAAGGGACCTTAAAGGCGCGCCGCCACCGTCTGCAGGAGGCTATTCGGGCTGCCGCGCGACACGCTTGTTATCAAATCGCGATTTGAATACACTTCGAAAGTACCGTTAGCAAAAAGCTAGAGAAAGCTTGGAAATTCCTCGTACTGAAGTACTTATCAACATAGGTAGGTACTGTAGTAAACTATTTATATGCTGTCAAATGTGAATATGTGTATTTAATTATTTATTCAGCACACCATTTAGGTGTCAACTAATTTTGGTTTTTATAGTAGCCAGTAGTAAGAAGTGACAGTAATACTACTGGCTACTTGACTTGTCTGTGTGGTGAGAATTAAAGAATAATATTCTGAAGAATTAAATATTGTGTGAATTTACAAACCTAAAAATATATTATTCACTAAACCCTCATTTAATATTAAATTGCACAATTTGGAGATAAAAAATATAAACTACTTTTCTGAGGAATAAGAAAATGGTGGTGAGTGTTCTACCGATTGACACTACTGCAATTACAATATTGTGTAACGTGTAGAAAGTTGTTCTATTTCAGTTTGGTTGTCCAGCGAGATACAATGTCAATACTCCCATCTACTCATCCATTATTGACGGAGAGCTAGCGACCAAATGGGTCATGTGTCTTCAGCTGTATTGAAACTCCGTCAGCTACTTCCCTGAACAACCTTTTCCGATAATCTGCGTGCTAGCAGGCCGCGAGCGGTGGGTGCGGGTGGAGTGGGGTGGGTTAAAAAAAACGGTCATGTGCGAGTCTGACTCGCGCACCGAGGGTTCCGTACAAACTAACAATTAACTCAAGGTAAAGTAAATGTCCCAATATTTGTTAAATTACTTATTTTAACCCAACACAATAGAATTCAATTTCAAACGAGTAACTTTTACACCAAGACAATTGACTCGCGATCTTTTTTCGACCTGCTATTGAAAATAAATATACGCGTCCCAATCCCAACCCCATTAATTCTAGAAAAATCTTAACAGCGCGAATGGGGTCAGCGCCATCTGTCGGCCCCATTTGGTACTAACGTGCAAGGGCAATCGGCTTAGTATGTATGTTGGTCTTTTAGCGATTATTGTTTATCACGTGAACCGATCTCTATTATTTTTGTTTTATTTGAAAGAGAGTATTTCTGTTATAGTCTTAAAGGAATTTCAAAACGAAAAAATACTTATAAAGTTGATTAAATTGCAAACTGAACTAGGAAATGATTTTTGTAAATAAAACAAAAAATATGCTAGATACAGAAAAAAATACTTTTCCAGTAATATTTATGTTTATCTTAATCACAAGTAATTACTTCAAATTTTTCGCTTTGATAACTTCGGAGATAAGGGGGAGGGAATGGTATTTTTTTACATTTTCCTTCATTAATCGAAATTTTACCAATGTAGAAAAAAAAGAAAAACTGCTTCGAAAAGTGCAACTCAATCCCTTTCAAATGATATCCCACTTGACCTAATATTTGAATATTTTTTTTGCCCCCTCCTCATTTTCGTAATTTTTCATAGTAAATTTAAACGTAAAATTAAATTTTTCATTTCAAATTTCAAATTGATAGCTTAAGTAGTTCGTGAGATATTTCACTTTGTGATAGACAGACAGACAGACGGACGGAGTCGCACCATAAGGGTTCCTTTTTTACCATTTTTGGTACGAAACCCTAAAAAGAAAAAAAATGTGGGCTCAGCGACTTTAATTTTTTTTACAAACTATTGCACTGTACTCCCTGTGCACCCATAAAAAAAATCGATCGGGTGGTGGGAAGGGGTTGCCAGCGTTAATTAAAAATACCAAAATAATAATAATTTTCATGTGTGGCAATTAATATTTAAGCCCCAACCAATATTAACAAGTTTTGTTCAGTTTTAGTATACTTACTACAAGTTTACTCACCCGCATGATCCATCTAATAAACTGACATTACTTCATCCAAATTCGCCGCACGCAACTGTTGTGTGTTGAATTGAACATATGGTGGCGAAAGTGCAAATTTTGCAAAAACCGTTACCGGCTGAAAAAATCGTTAGGGCTTGCTTATTTTAAAATAGGCGTTGTTTAAACGGTCCATAACTACAAGAATTTACATGAAGTGTATTTAAAAAAATCTAACTAGGAAATAAAAACACAGGATTATCATTATTATAAATATTACTGGCAAAAAATAAAAGTATCTACGTTAGTTTTCTTTAAATCATCAAAAATCACTTCTGGATTAAGTTTGTAATTTAATCAGCCTAGAATGGATTTTTTGAATTGATCTATAACTTCTTTCAAAAAAAACGAAGGAAAGGTTCATACATACCGAGTTGCTTGATCGTGCAAATTAGTTTCATGTCGATCAATCTGCTTAACTCGTGTTGTGTTGTTGTTTAGGACAAAACGCGGGACAAACGGGTATGTTGTATGAAAGTTTCTATGGAACCCGCTGTGCGTGAGTCAGACTCGCACAACTCGTGACCGGTATTTTAATTAATTGATTTATTATAAGTATACACGAGTAGGTTATTATTTATTAGGTATTGCATTTAAATCAGCGCCAAAAAAACTTCTAGTAACTAATAACGCGTAAACAGGATACGTGTCTTTTTACTTTTGTTGATCGAACCATACGGATACCAGCCCAAAGCACGCATTGGTAAAATGTATAGATAATTTTTAACCCCCCACGATAAAAGCTGACAAACGGATGGACCGATTTGAATGCGGTATTTTTTGTGTCATAATAAAGTTCCCGAGTGTTCGTAGCCATGTTTCATCAATATTAAACAGATATTTTTTAAACAGCCGTTTTTGAGATATTGGACTTTGAAATGAAAATGTCGGGGGTTTATCAACTTTTCTAAGTTGTAGGTTGTAGTTATGACAGGTGATCTATGAATCTTGTCGCACGAGAGTCGTTAGCGTCGCGGCAAAAAGTTTACTGCAAATCTACGTAACTTAAATATGTGATGTTTATTTCTACTTTCTTATTTATTTACAGAATTACATAAAATTTTAATGAGCTTTCGTGTAATACGATGGACGGTTTCGAGTTTGAAGGTAATTTACACTTTTCTTTTTACAACTTTCAGAGGCGTTTTTACGTATGATGCAGGGTGTGCGTTGAGCACGGTCGCAGCGGTCCTAGGGGGCGCCGAGCGCCGCCCACTACGGAGCCCCGCTCGGCGCGCGCGCTTACTAGGGGGCGCTAGAGTAATGTTTGCACACGGGCGCTACACGAGCTAGAGCCGGCTCTGACAACTTTAATGGTATTTTCTCTCTGAAAACTTTATTCGGCCAAGGCCGCCAGCGACCTGGTTACTTCGTAGCTACACTGTTTCTCGACGGTTAATCATATAACGTGACGCACCTAAACTATAAACTTAGTTCTGGTTCTCAGGTGTGAACAATAACCAGGTATAAAGCACTGGACTGCTAACAGGTGCTGTTAACCCATTTGTTCCTATCTATTATCCGAGCCAAATGACGGAACCAAGTAGCAAATATTGTGTTAGTGAATTGATCACAGTTATCCATGTCACGAACAAATAAGTCTGGTTATTGGGGACAGTATTAAATCCGTTATGAGCGGCATCGGCAGTAAGAGTATGCTTGAAGCACTTGGTTTTTTCCGCACGCAATAAATAAATCTCACACAAACATGGTCGTCATGAGCGGTAGGTATGGTACTGCGCAACACTTGGCAGCGCGTATTGTAGGTACCCAAAAGCGCTCACTTGAACTAACTAAATAAATTATGAAGGTCGCGAGATAATGCGACACTCGAATATTTTTATCATTCTGGTCGCGAATCCAAGAAACAGAAAGAATACTTAATACGCCCAAAAATGATAGTGTCAAGGTCGGGATGACTTCCTTTAATATTACACTGGTATTGGATTACCAATAAAGCCTTCTTTGGCCGTATAATTATCTAGCAATGTAACAAAAAATAGGCACAAGTACTTATACAGAATAACGACTTGATTAATATCTTGAATCTTTCCAGCACATCTACTCCGCTAGCGTCTCAAAATATTAATTTATGGAGAGAATGTTCCACAAAAATCTCCTATCCCAAACCAAGCAAGGCTATGTACTATATGTATACATATGAATAGATAAATACATAGAAAACATCCAGCACACCAAACAAATAAATGCCCTCACAAGGATCCAAACCTAGCTTACAAGTTTGAGCCACATATGCTGCAATTGCATGCGACGGAGATACATGGGTGGGGTGCTCAAAATGCGTTCTTGTATAAAGAACAGCGGAATCTTCCAGCGGACCAGAGACCTTTCAAATCTGTGCCTGCCTACCAAGATCATATTAATACTAACGGTTAAAAAGATACATCAAGACTCAAGCGAAACAGGCATTTGGTTCAGCAGGTACCAAACAGAGTACCAACTTAAGTATATTGATTTAAACTTTCTGGATTCTGACACATAATTTGTACTAAACCGGACTTAATCTCTATATATTATAAAACTCTTTATTGTTGTTGCGCGTCTTGCAGACAGCGCACATCCTAAACCGCTAACGATATAAGCCTGAAATTAGAAACATAATATTCTCGGGGACGTGTACCTACTAAGAAAGGATTTTTCGAAATTCAACCCTTAACGGGGTCGAACCGTTGTATGGAAATCGTTCATTTGGAAAGTTATAGACTTGAATCTTTGTATGAAGGTTTCTTACTAAAAAGCAAAACAAATGATATAGTGTTGTTATTAAAACTGATCCCCTAAGAGTGTTAAATAAGAGTTGAATGTTTGTATGGGAAACATGTCGATTTTAAAGTTAGCCATTTAAAACTTCGGTCACAAGCTCCTAATGTAGGTACCCAGTCAAAACATTGATAAGGGTTTTTTTTTCCCTTCCCCATCCCTTGAAAGGGTTTAAGATAGGGGTTGGAAGTTCACATAAACATGAAAGCAGGAGAACACGTTTCTTTTTAACCGACTTCAAAAAAAAGGAGTAGGTTCTCAATTCGGTTGTATTTTTTTTTCAATGTTCGTTACCTCAGAACTCCGTCATTGATGAGCCGATTCGAAAATACTTCCACGTGGGTCCCATTTTTTTCAAAATTCAGTTAGATGATCCATGAGGAATTGAGGGAACTCCTCAATTTTATTAGGCACGCGTGTAGTGATTTTGGTATTTTCCATTATAACTCGTGTATTTACATTCGGAATCATAAATTTGGTGGCGAGGAATTGATGATGAAGACCACAGATGACTAAATTACGACGAATAAAAACTTTGTTTTTAAAGTAAATTATAATATGTAGATATATACAGTTTTTTTTTAACTTGCCCCTTAAATGGAATTAGGAGTTGTACCACCGAGACGACATTCTTTTTAACCGACTTCAAATAAAAGGAGGAGGTTCTCAATTCGGTTGTTTTTTTTTTCATGGTTTGTTACCTCAGAACTCCGTCATTGATGAGCCTATTCGATTTTTTTTTGTTTGCATGTAAATGCTTCCAGGTGGGTCCCATTTTTTTCTAAATTCAGAGAGATGACGGGATCCATGAGGAATTGAGAGAGTTCCCTCAATTCCTCATGGATCCCATCATCGCCTAATAAAATTGAGGAGTTCCTCAATTTTATTAGGCACGCGTGTAGTGAATTTGGTATTTTCTATTATAACTCGTGTATTTTCATCCGGAAATCATAAATTTGGTGGGGATGAATTGATGACGAAGACCACAGATGACTTATCGAATTCCTCAAGGGTAGGTACTTAAAAGTCCAAAACCACGTCACAGGTTCTGATAAGATTCCGTTGATATAGGAACTAATGAAGTGCCATTGGTGATGATCTTGGGGAATCGACGGAAGTCCTCAAATATTATCGGCCCACATACAGCGATTCGGTTTTTTTCCTATCTAGACACGCGGCAGCGTGTCAAGCCAAGGGCAAGCAAAGGAACTGGCTAGCCAGCGCCGAGTGTAATATTACACGAACCACTTGGTGCCACTTTTGACCCTTCTATAACTCAAAACCTCTTTGACACATAAAACTACGTGTGTTTAATTATAAGGACATCTAGAAACCCAAATTTCATGAAGCTAGCTCAAACGGTTATAAAGATATGAAGGTCAAAAAGTCGTAAATTTTAGCACTGACTGACGGACTGACATATAGTAGCTAAAACCTAATAAACTACTTCCAGGTGACCTACAAGGATGAAATTTGGAATCCAGCCCGGTAATTGTTTGTAAGGGTAGGAAAAAATCTAAAACTAAAAAAAGTTAAAAAATAGGGGGTCCCCATACAATTTATTTTTATTTTATTTGTAGCGTTGGAACCGTTACAAGCAGACATTTGAAACTATCCCAATATATGTATTATTATTTATTATATCCTACTAATATTATAAATGCGAAAGTTTAGATGTTTGGATATTTGGATGTTTGGATGTTTGTTACTCAATCACGCTTAAACGGCTAAACCGATTTGAATGAAATTTTGCATGAATATAGTTTATAGCCTGGTTTAAAGTATAGAATAGTTTTTATCTCGAAATCATACCTCAAAGGGATGAAATCGGGGGTGAAATTATGGTCCAAAAACCTGAGTGATACAAATGCAGGCATGCCATTCTAGGCTTTAAGATTCAGATTCTTGATGTTTGTTTTGTTAATTGTTTCTCGCCTAAGTGTTTTTTAATCTCTGAGACAAAAAAAGAATACAGTTTAAAAAAATCAACATCTACTAACTAATACTCGGTACCTACAATTGACGTGAAATCAAATTGATTTGTTTCTCACAGATGATCACAAATTGAAGTATTTTTTAAGTGGAGATAGTTGAAGGGATGGGGAGTGACATAGGGTACTTTTTATCTCTTTCTAACCTCCCACTTCCCTAAAATGGGGGGTGGAAGTTTATATGGAGTTTTCCGCAATTTTCAAGGTAGAAAGCTAAAAATTGGTATGCGGACTATTTGTGACTAACAAAAAAATCGTGCATATTTCTATTTTTGAAATCTGCCCCCAACTCTTTAGAAGAGGGGGTGAAATTTTGAGGTAGGAAGCTAAAAAATGGTACACAGTCTCTCTGTTAACCAACGAAAAATACCTGCTTTATTTAATCTTGGAAATCTTCCCCCAGCCCCAAAAATAGGGGATGGAAATTTGTGTGAGACTCTCCGCAAAATAAGTACAGGTTCTATGATACAAACGAATAATAAGGTAATTTAATTAAAACAATCTGTAATTTTAGTAAAAATAGCGCACGTGGTGCTATGCTACGTCAGTGCAAACTCTTAGTGTGGGCTGAAAGTACTATGGCGCACAAAAAAGCGGTAAAAGCACTAAATCGAACGCTCCAGGATTTGCGCAACAGTACCGATGTTATGGGAAGGATGGTGTTTTTATTGGCTGGTGATTTCCGCCAAACGTTACCAGTCATTCAGAAGGGGACACCTGCAGACGAAATTAAAGCATGTCTCAAGTCGTTCACTCTATGGGCCACCGTAAGAAAGTTCAGTTTGACTACAAATATGAGAGTGCAACTATATGATGACACAAATGCTGGCAACTATGCCGAAACACTATTGAAAATAGGAGATGGTCGGTTAGAAACTGATGCCGAGGGCTGTGTGTGTGACACTGACGGGAGATTTTTGTCAATTAGTACACAGTAATCCAGAATTAGGTGCAAGTGTTTACCCAGATTTACAAAACAATATACACGAAAATCAATATTTATGTGAAAGAGCAATTTAAGCACCAGAAAATGATGTTGTCAAGAAAATAAATTCAGACATATTGAGTAAAATACCAGGAGATAGAACAGAGTATTTATCAGTAGACACAATTATGGATACAGAACAGAGCACATCATATCCCGTAGAGTTTCTGAATTCGCTTGAGCTGTCAGGTGTACCCTCACACAAGCTTCAATTAAAACTAGGCGTCCCGTCCCACTCATGCTTATGCGAAATTTGGATGCCCCGAGATTATGTAATGGGACGAGACTTCGTGTCACACAACTTTGCCGCAATATCATTAGCGCCACTATCTTTACCGGCGTAGGAAAGTGTGAAAATGTAATGATCCCACGAATCCCAATAATTCCCACAGATCTCCCGTTCCAGTTTAAAGGCTACAATTTCCTGTTAAGCTTAGTTTCGCTATGATCATTAACAAAGGTAAGGACAGATTAACGGTGGCTGGGGTGAACTTTGAAAAGCCGTGCTTCTCCCATGGACAATTATACGAGTATGTAGCATGTTCGCGTGTGTCCAATGCCCAGAATCTTTACATTCGATCCCCAAATGGAAAGACATATAATATCGTCTACAGTAGCGTATTAAAATAATATTCTGTTCCGAGTTCTCTTCTGTGATCTAAATCAGAAAAGGGGAACCGTGTTACCCCGAATATAACGCGAGCGAAGCTAGTTTGCTATATTTGCTATAAAACAGAAATATAAAAATAAAGTTAAGTCAAAAATTAAGTGGCCTCCACCCACCGAACGCGTGTCGTGCGCGGCGCGTTTGCTGCGCGGCACCCGCGCAAGTTGTAAATCATTGAAACTACACTTCATACACACATCGAACGCGGTCCGAAAGCGGGCCCGCGCGGGCCCGCGGCGCTAAAAGTTACAACTCGGCAGCGCGGCCGCGTGACGTGCGCGTAATGTGTGAAGCGCGGGCCCGCAGGGCACACGCGCGGCACACGCGCAGCACACGCGCGCACATTTTTGTCATAATTAAAATATTCATATACATATATGTTGAATAACTTTATAAAATGACTGATGTAATGAAAAAAAAATTAAGCTGTTTATTTCAAGTTTTACATTGTTTTATCTGTTAGTAACTTAGCCAATCTCTAATTTTAAAGATTATAGGTGCTAGGTTATTAATGTATTTATATCTAATTAGGTATTTACTTTTACAAATTATTCATATTATTTATCGTTACATAAATATTTCTTCAGTACAGGTTTAATTTTATGGGGTTTATCCACTATTATATCTGCTATTTCTCTGGGCAAACCATTCAGTATATGAGGTAAATGACTGGTCCATACTCTCTGTCCATACAGGTTGGTGCTTTTTGGTACAATTAAGTTATTTCTATTTTCAATCTTTCATATCTGATTAGTTTACCCAGATTATGACTATATTCTAATATCACAGCCATTTTGGCTTTATCAAATATACTTAATACTTTACAGTGTTGGAACAATTTATCATAATTATTTTTAAATTGGTACTTAATTTTTAGCGGCACGATGACTTTTAACATTCTTATCTGTATATTATATATGCGCTGTAGATAGGTTTTGTAGGTTCTCCCGTAGCTAGACAGCCCATAGTTTATCATGGAACTGAGAACTGAGGAATGAAAACTGGCCAAGTCAAATCTACCCTACTTTAAGATCTCACATTTTTAAAAACGGCAATTGTTATAGGTATCCAATAAAGCAAAGAAATAGAGTTTATAATACTTGTTCATAATGTTATTTTGTTCCTATAAATACATATTTGGATTTTGCATAGAACTTGGCACTTATTTAGATCTCCATTCTTTTTGCGGCGAAGCCCACAGCCAAGCATAATTTTTGTATTGAACTTGGATCTCTTTTTTTACATTTATGTTTTTGGTGGGATAGTAATCAACGCATTTGCTATCGGAAATCAGTTTATATGGTTAATTGTAAAAAAGATGTGGAAATGTTCTCGTGGCTTGGCAGAGTACTAAATAGGAGTCGGTTAAAACTTGGTTTTTAAAGTAAATTATAAAAACTTAGAAATATGAAAGTTCGTGTATACGTTCTTTATTTCTAAACCACGTTTTCATCTAAATTTCCGTATGGGGTGGAAAGGCCATAAGGAAATTATAATATGAGAGTTGGAACTTTGCGCATAGGAGCTTTTCATAAATGACATCATGGGGGGGGGGGGTCTTGCTGATGACGATAATTTTTTAGTAGTAGTTTATTAGGCGGGGAGGGGCAAAAGCTAGTCGCGTATAAATTAACTTATTTATTTACCACTTTGTGGCTTCCCGACGTTTGGGATGTGTCACAACATCCTCGGTCGCTTAGTAACTGGCTTAAGCGGGTATCAATCAACATGTTCTTGTTGCGCGGGTTTTTGGAACTACCCGCACTTGGCCTTTATTAACGACTTGTACTCTAGGGTTGTCACATGCCGGCACAGATAACTAAAATAACTATGTCCGGCGATATAATGGACGATGTTATTTGACGCTTGCATTTGCTAATGACTGGATTCGACGAAGTTGAAATCTTAAAACCGATTTCAACGGCTTCACGTATTTTCCTACTATAGAAATGACGTTCTGTAGAAAGGACTTATGTTTTATGGAGCTCAGTCCAGCGGTTTGGTCATGACTCTAACAAATGCAAATGCTCGGCTATTGTGGACTTATTCACCTGCCCATCTTTTTTAGCCGCGCGAGCAAGTTTATCATATATGCGATAACGTCCCGTTTAATTTAAAAAAATACCTACTTAAGCATGGCAAAATTCAGCTGGTTACCAAACATTTTTCAGTTTTGATCAATTGTCGTCTAAAAATCCGAACTTAGGGAGGTTTAGGGGTTATCTATATGTATACATTGTAACTAAGAGGAAATTTGTGTTCGTTTGTGGTAGGCATGAATTTTATGTTGATTTGCGTGAATGGCGGACCAATAACAACTTTAAATAGGCATAATATTCGAGGGACTCAGAATATTTTGAGTAGAGTTCAATCTCTGGGGCGCACTGCTAAAACGTGTATTAATCATAATCATATCGTTTATTGCTTTATTTGGTTACAAAAAGTTATGGTAAGTGGTGGTGGCCCGTAGTGGTTATGGTTGAAGCGAGTATGCGATATGTCGAGTCGATTGGACCTCCTGATGTTTGTATTTTGAGTAATTGACTCTTGAATCTGTTAATATATTACCTGCATTGATCGACGAAGCTCGCCAAATATGTATTTGACTTCGTCAAGTACTTATGCATTTGCTTTCGAAAAGCGAATCACTATTTACTGCTAAGTAGGTTAGTTAGTTACCTTAGGAATATAATATGATGGAATCGGTACGTAAATATTCGAATGATGGCGTGGCTGGCCCACGCGGCTGTCAATACGTATTGTGCGCGCTGGACGAATTGTCACCGGCAATGTAACAATAGACGTTCAATGCAATGATCATATACCATGTCACCGGAACATCAACTTGGTTATTTACTCAATCAATCAAACGACTTGATGCCTATTGGTTTCTCTATCGATAGTGAACTATCTAAGCTCCATAAAAAGGCACCATTTTCAAATGGCAATGCACCTACGTTTTACAATTACCGAACTACGGCAAAGCTAATAGGAATTTAAAAGTTTTTAATGTGTACGTATAAATACGCACACATTAAAAACTTTTAAGAATAATACCGTAAATTTACAGTATTATTCTTCGAATATTGGTAAGTATGTAGGTATATAAGTAGGGTCGGGTTCAACAACCATGTAATGCACACTTTAACCAAGTACCTATATGAGAATTATATGCAAAATTGCAGACGCACCAGACAAAAATAAAGCGAAACACCAGTATTTTAGTTTCATACTTAACATCATGTTGATAGTAAATTATTTAACATCAATCCGATAAAACAAGAATATTCGTTGCCTATCATGTTCGATTCGCAGTCTGCTCCGCGACTGTGTAGTTCGTAAATAGTCGGCAGCACATATGCCTGTTACTACATCGCATCCATCTGCACTGACCGACCAGACCGCAGACGCATTTAAATACACCAGTGAAGTAAATAAGGCTCGGTTTTGCTACCTGCAAATCAATGTTTTTTTGTCAGTTTTCCATTCCGCAAATATGATACTACGTTTCATTTTAGCCTATATCATCATCAGCATCACCATCATCGTATCATCCGAAAGACGTCCACTGCTGGACATAGGCTCCAAAGAGTGCAAATGTGCCATTTTTTGTCTTAGATCATCATACAATAAGTTTCTGCCAAATTTAATTTAAAGTCATCAACCTGGCGTTCCAATGGGCACAAACACGACGGGTCTATCCTATGCAATTATAAGTAGTTCCTATGGCCACCTTCCGTCTCCATCATCAGACATGCATTATGGTACCATAGCCTCGTGGCGCCCACGCGCCTTTGAAAAGGCGGTGTCAGTTGATGAAATTTCAAATTAATTCCATTAAAGAGAAACTTCGAATTTCACTGTTCCTTTTTGCGTGCTGGGCGCTACGAGGATAGAATGGTACATCCGAATCCGACTTACATAATTGTACAAAATTATAACTCTATTGATCTTCGGGAAGTTGGTCAAATTTGACTTGCAAGGTTTGACCCGCACAAACTAACTAACTTACTTCTTAATATAAAGATATTAAAAACACGTACAAAGCATATAAAAGCCTATCCTAGTATGCCGGCGGCTGATGTGGAGCGACATGGAGACGAACCTCCTGACAATCTATGCTTTGTCCAGAAATTGCCTTCTGTGTCCCTTGGTCCAGCTATCTAGCGAGAGTCTCTTGAGATGTAGGTAGGTCTAGGCTCATGGCGGTTACCTCGTGAGCCAGGACAATTTATTTGCTAGCATTGTCCTTCTCGGCCTTCACGAGGTTCTTAAAATGCTCTCCCCGTTGATGTTGGGCTAAAGACTTAGATCAAACATATTCGGAAACAACGCGCAACAAGGTACCTAGTGTCCTACCTGCTCGTAGAGTTCTGTGAGTGCCACCAATTCAGATCCGTGAAACATTGCCGATCTAGGCCAGTTTACGCACCAGCAGCAGTGCAGGGCCTGCGTTCTGCGACAGATATTAAATCTTATGTTTTATTTGACAAGGGCCGTCCCTACTTGCTTTGGATATGTTTTTTTGTTTCCTTTCGCTGTTATTCTAATATTACCTACTATACAAAGCCAAATATAAATTTTCAGCAAAGGGACGTTTGAGAGAGATTTTCAGTCTGTGTGGGATCTAAGATAAGTAAACGTATAGTTACTTAAAAAGAGCTCCAGGCGCCATATGAATGTATGGTTGACCTATAGCTTTGATGGAAGACGATAGGTAGATGTCTTAGTAAGGGTTGGGATATTCAATCATTTTAGTCCTGATCACAGGTCTTAATATTATTAGTACAACAAATCCATATATTACGTTCCCGATTCCATGCCATCTCACAACAGAGATCGATCTTATGACACTAAGACTTGTGCCCGCGACATCGCCGCGCCGCGCGCCTCTGCAGACGCACCGCTTCATATAAACCAGCCCGCGACGCGCGCTGCCAGTAGAAGGGAGGTCAGCGCTCGCTCCGTGTTGATTGTTGCTCAAGCGCTCCGCGCACGCGCACCTCGGCCACAGCGCCAACGCCGCGTCGCGACTATTATTTTCCCGACAAAAATGTTGGCTGTTATTCCGCACTAATATTGCGTAAACGACATTACGCGCACTATATTATTGATTTGACCATTTACTGTATTTATTTTTCATTCGTTTTAATTTAAAAATATATAAAAATGGTCAGTAGCAACAAAGACGCAAACGATCCCAAGAAAGTGCCGCCAAAGAATCGTGAAAAGAAAAGTAATAACTACATACGGGCAAACTTCCTATCCCGAGCATGGTTCGTGTGGATGATGCCGACCTTCTGGCGGGGCTACAAGCGGGACCTGTACGACGCCGACCTGACCAGGCCCAAGGACAGCCATCTCTCCGACAAGCTCGGCGACCGCCTTGAGAAGTAAGTACCACCCTCACCCAGCTTGCCTGCCCTCGCCTCTACCAGGACACTTTAAGGAGCTGTTAACTGAATGAGTAAATATCAATTTACAAACTGACCTTTAACTCTAGAAGGCGATGTGCAAAAAGATAAAAAAATAAAACCTTCTTTAGCTGCGTGCATGTGTAATGCAACTCGGCTTTGTTCCATCGGTCAGGGCCAAATGCACAATATTAAATGTTATAAATGCAGGTATTTTGAACGTATTTACTTCCTACATTCTTTAACATCGTTTAGACGTATTTTGTATAGGTAAATAATTATGAATTCGACAATGCTATCATACGTACTTATCTAACATACTGCGACATTTTAATACCTATGAAACTATTTTTGGACAAATACCTTCTTTCATATTTAAACCCTTTGGCTAAGCTTTTATATTGCGTAAATAATACATAATTGCGTACATATTATATTGTGTGTTTACTTTCACGAACTCTTATCTAAGTCATAAGATAATCCAGAGGTAAATACAATTACGTTAAATAGTGAATGAGTTATTAATGTATTAAGATTATTAAGGCAGTATTGTCAACACTTTACAAGTGAGGCTCGGCTGTGACGGAGCCTCTTGACTCGGACTGATGTCTGGTGGTAGTGGTGGTATAGGTAAGTACTAATTATTATCGAGGGTATCGAAACAAGGCCAAGGCTACTCTTACGACGCATCAAACCTATCCATCGTTTTATTATACGAATTTGTGAATTTGAGACGGTTGTTTTTTTTTCGTCGGGTAACTGATTAACTTCCTTTATGAGTAAGTAGTTGGTTTATTAGCATGCTTGCTGGTATTATTGTTAATGCCGATGACATCAAGATCTCTTTGAATGACGTGCTCTACCTATAATGACAAATGTTGTCAATCCTTGTCACTTAATACCTGCCACAAACTGGCGCGGCCTGCGGGGGCAGACAATAGTAAATTCGACGGCGGCGGACAAGTTTACTATCGTCCGCCGCGGCCAGGCCGCGCCAGTGTGATGCAGGCTTAAAGTGGGTTGAATTCGAGTTGCAAGATTTGATTCAATGCTTTAAATTAAAGGACAAATTGAAAAATTGAATGCTCCGAGCCGAATTCGAACCGGCGACCACAGGCATTCATGACCCGTCGCTACTAACCAACTGAGCTATCGGAACAATCCGGTTCGACCACCAAATCTTTCAATTAGTTCCTTCCGTTCCGAATTAGAATCCGGCTCGTATCACATTTTTTTCAATTTGTCCTTTAATTTAAAATTTATAATTTTGTTAGCAACGTTACTGCTTAGTACAAAATTAATTTGATTAGATGGTTTAAATAGTTACAAGTGAATTTAAAGGTTTTTTTAAATATTATAACCACTCTTCTGGCATTTAAGGCTTGAACCTACTGTCTTAATTGTCAGATCAAATTGATGATACCAAATTATTTTATTGTCTTATCTACTTATAGGTATTGCACATACTTGCAAAGTCGATCGTCTTGTAATCATCAGTCTTGAAAGTTTCAGAACTTGTATGTATGTGTATGTTGTACATACCTAGTTACAGGGGAACACAATATAAGGCGTAAGAAATAGAAATAGTTGTTTGAAAAAAAAATAGAAATATATACTAATAGTACATTTTGATACAAGTGAGCTATGTTTATAATCACATCTGAGGCGGGATTGTTCACGCGAGCCGCAGATGAGCGCGATAAGAGAGCCGAGGATGTCACACGTTCCATACGACGTTTGTGTCGAAAAAATCCTTTTGAATATCTATTTAAATTGTATAGGCTTCCTAAGTTATTTTCTTTATTTAGTGATGGCAATAGGTTTTTACTCACATATCGGCACGAATTTCTAGTGGCCTAAAATTCTATATTTATCACATTTCTATTCAGCACGAGTCCACATTTTTGATAATAACCAAACACGGTTAACAATGTTTACAAATATTTGTAAAATTACCTATAATGGCGTGCAACATTTTTTTTTTCATGAAGTTTTTCGTGCTGTTCGCGCGTTTGTCTTGAAGCCAGTCTTAGATGAAATCTCTCAACAGTCAATACAAAACAAAATAAATTTTTCTTTTTAATTTTTTTTGTTTATTAATTCAAGTAAAATGTTAGCAAATGTGAATAATTTTACTAAATTAAACATTTCTATGTGATGTCCAAAAAGAAATAGTCAATTAATTAATCACAAGACGGCTCTTTCTAAGTTTTCTAATAAGAGAGCGACGGATAGTGCGAGAAAACCGAATAACCCGCTAACTTAGCGGGCATTAAAATTCGTATGTCTTCTGCACTAAAATCTATAAATAACTTCCATTATTTCTATTTTACTGTGGCTTTAGAACAAAACATAACAAAATGTAAGTAGGTACTTATAGGTGTTTAGGGTTGTAAGAAGCTTACATTTCATACTTGTTTATTTGTATTGTATCTTTATAAGTTACAATACAAATAAACAAGTCTAATTTTAAATATTTCATAACAAGTATTATTAATTTAAGTTATCAAAATAATAATAATTAATTAAGAGGCCGCAGTAAGCTCGGCCGAATTTCACCTTCCCATACAAACGTAGTTACGCTCTCATTTTAAAACCACGTGTTGGATTGTGACGAAACTTTGCATATACAATGACATGAGGCATATCTATGTCTGTAATTAGTTTATACGATTCCAATTTATAAAACGAACTAAATACAGCAAAAACTAGTTTTGTATGAAAAACTTAAATTCGCAGTATTTTTTAGTATGGTATCTGAACATAAACTAATTACAGACATAGATATACCTCATTTCATTGAACATGCAAAGTTTCGTTACAATCCAAAACGTAGTTTTAAAATGAGAGCGTAACTACGTTTGTATGGAGAATCGAGCTTACTGCGGACTCTTAAGTTTATGAACGCAGGATAATTTCTCTCATTCCATAGAAAACGTTGGATCTCGCGATACAGCCTCACGTTCGAAATTCAAAAACACAAGGTGTAAATAATTATTACTATTTGAGAGGTTAAATTACAACTGCATGTGTCTTCATATGTCCAAGAGAAGAAATACGTTTATTCCCACCACATGTCCATGCAAACGAATTCGCAGGTACAGCCAGTACACATAATAATTTATATCTATACTAATTATCTAAAGAGGTTAAGTTCTTGTCCGTGTACCTTTTTCAGGGAGTAGCTTGTATGTAGTTGTATGTCAGTTAGTTTGTGTGTACATATCAGATTACAAAAATAGTTATTTTTTATACGAAGGTGCAAAGTTGTACTTTAACCATAAGTGTGCAATTGAAACACGACGTCACGTTTGATTTCAGGTTGAACTACAAGCTAGCAAATGAACGGTATGGTTGAGCCACGAGCGAAGCGAGTGGTTCGAAAATAGAATCCTTAGCGAAGCGAGTGGTTTTAAAATAGAATACTGAGCGTTGAGAGTGCTGCAACACGAAACGTAAAATAACTGCACCCCTGCGTAACACAAATATTTTCATCTCACTAAAGCGAGTAAAATACTACATAAGAAAAAAAAACATTTTTGCAATAAAGTCAAAAGTTGATTTGCTTTGATTATTACAACAATATGTCATAATTGATATTAAACATCTTGATGTTTAATATCAATTATGACATATTATCTCTCACTTATAATAAATCTCTAATTTGAAAATGGAATCAGCCAGTATCAAACTAAGCATTTACGTGTCCCGAATGATCTCGGCTTCCCATGAACGGAAAAACGTAGATTTTTTCATAAGTACATTATTACTCTAGCTTCCGTTTAGGATAGTTTTTATCCAACTGCGACGGTTAATTAATTTTCGGAAACATTTGACCTCATTAAATTATTCAGTTCTTCTGCTGGAAATCATAGCCGCCATATCCGTCAACTGTCAGTGACGTCAAAATGGCGGACTTGCCATATCTAAGTAACAGTAATAATTTCGATCCGGTGTTGTGATAGACCTTCACAAAACGCATATTAAATTCTAAAGCATAAAAAAATAATCGATTCTGATATGGAAACTTATACGCGCTAAATTCGTATTGAGGCGTAATTTCAATAAATGTATCAACAACATACATACATACATACATTCACGCCTTTATCCCTAAAAGGGGTAGGCAGAGCACATGAAACTTATGTTCCAGCGCCACTTTTAGCATAAATGTGGGCATAAAAGATCGACAAAATGTGACATTGCAGTGACAGGTTGCTAGCCCATCGCCCACAACACACTTCAACCCTGGTCCCTCAACAAACAAAACAAATTTCAACAAAATAACGTCAAAAGTCTGACTCTTCCTTTTTTTTTAATAGCATGGTCTAGCGTTGTCTCGCGTTCAGCCAAAACGTCTAGGTTTATGAGTTTCAGCAAGATTACACGCTGAGTATTTGTCACGATACTTAACGGCTATCACAAGATGGCGCGGGAGCTCTCTCGATTTTTCTCGCACTATACGACTCTTTCTAAGTTGTCTATTACGAGAGAGACGGATAGTTCGAGAAAAATAGAGAGAGCTCGCGCGCCGTCTTGTGATAGCCGTGCTGGTTTGTCAGTATTTATATTTATCAGCAATAAACAGTAAAACTATATTAAATCAGTATAAAACGGGCCCCTTTTTTTAAAATACATTAATTATCAAGCGCGTCAGTAAGTCAGTAGGTATTAAGGCGGTATTTTACTTCGTACTTCGCGCCTTCAAGTTGACATTCAGCCTATATAGAGACACAGGAATCGGCCAACATGCAGATAAAACTTTTATCATAAAGCCTGCAATACACATTCCTTAAGTTGACAATGGCGGGAACATATACAGAAGATCGGCAAAATGTGATAGTGCGATCTGAAACATTGCAATATGAAAAAATAAACATATTACTTTAATATTTTTAATAATTACATTAATTACCTTTAATAGAAAGGGACTCGGACTCGCGTTATGGTTCTAGATCTTAGTTAGTGGTTAGGTATAGCTTGTAAAATATAAGTTCAGACGTTAAAAAAGAGATCTTTTGTTCCGCGTAAACACTTACCGGTCAATGGGTACCTACTCCGGGTACTCGAAAGGATTATTAAATCTATTTATTAATTCTATACACATCTTTACCTGAGAGTCGGAGTGACTCAAGATGATTTCAGTCATCACGTTTGTATTTATTTAATATAAAACAGTGTTATATTATAAATATGTAGAGAAGAAGATATATAAACATTTAATGCTGCAGCCTGCGTCCTACCTGTTGGATCTATAGCCACAAACATCTACTAAACTATTACCCCATAAAACGAGTTTTGTCCCTTTCTTACTAATTTAAATATCAAAGAAAAGAATTTTAACGGCATTTTAGCTAAAATAGGTTTGTTCAACGTTTTACTTGAAAGGTTAAATTAGAACTGCATGTGCTCTATGTCCAAAATAAGAAATTCGTTAACTCCCACCACATTACCATGCAAACGAAGTCGCAGGTACAGCTAGTTTTAATAATAAATGATCATATTGTACGGATTGATGTCAATTTAGAGCTTTACATTTTTGGACGAAGTGGGGAGGAATGAGAAAAACCTGCAATAAAGTAGATAACTCCTTCCAAGCTATATCCATTTCGTTAATCGTTTATTGATAAGATTTGTATAACTCACTTAAAATACTATTAAAGAAGCACGTGTCCAAAGTTTTCGTTTTCCGTGTCGGGGCTATAAATATCTTCTAACTAATTGATTACAATATCGGATTTATTTATTTCGTACTAGTACCTACCTCGTTTGCGTGAAATTATTGGTAGACTATAATTCATTTGAAGTAAACTGCGTTTAGCTGTAGTGCTGTTAATTAGCTTTTACTTTCTGGACAGTTAAAAGTTGCCGCTTAATGTTCGAACCATCTCGTGAAGTGTTGAAAGCATTAAGATTTTTTTTTTTTTGTATTGGCTTACTACAAGTTTGGTCACACAGGGCCCTTTTGCTAGGCGATGACAACGCGTGTGTTGGCCAGAGGGCCAACCAGCAAAGCAGAGGGCCAACCAGCAAAATGAGTTTTAAAATATGCGTAGTCTTATATCTGTATTATTAAATATTGGAATTCATTTAAGTTGATAATCAATTGCGTATGTAATGCAAGATAAATAAATAAATAAACAACTTACGTTGCCAACAAATGGGCAAATTACTGAAGTCACATTTTATAAAATAATGGAAAAACTACCGTGTGTATTCACCCGATAAAAATTGTAATGGTCTCTACGTATCCAGCCAAAAAATTTTTTTTTCTAATATATCATTCGCATACTACTTGATAACAATTACCCCCAAATTTAATATTTTGTTCTACGAATATTTTTCCTTCAATTTTTTCCCTACCTAAGAGAAATATAGAATCGTATGAAAACCAATTATTTACCCCTCTAGAACTAAAATAATTTATTTTAAAAACAAAGTTTTAGCAGACGTCATTTTAGTACTCTGCCAATTCAGTACATTTCCACTATTATTTTCCAATTTACCACATGAACTGATTTCTGAGGGCAAATGCGTTGATTATTAAAAAAAAAACGAATCGCTGTATGTGGGCCGTAATATTTGAGGACTCCCGTCGATTCCAAAAGGATCACTTCATAAGTTGCTATTTTGATGGAATCTTATCAGAAACTGTGACGTATTTTTAAGTACATAATTGAGGAACTCCATAATTCATCTGTGGTCTTCATCATCAATTCCACTCCACCAGATTTATGATTTCCGGTTGTAAATACACGAGTTATAATAGAAAATACCAAAATCACTACATTCGTGCCTATTATAATTAAGGAGTTCCCTCAATTCCTCATGAATCCCATCATCTAACTGGATTTTTGAAAAAAATGGGACCAACCTGGAAGCATATAATTACAAACCAAAATTTTTTTTACGATTTGGATCATTACAGCAGCACCTATGACCACGGAATAAAGAACCATTGGAAATGGCACTCAACCGATTTTCATAGAGAACCACTGTCGCCGCACGCACACAACCACACTTCATTAAATACACGAACACACAATTGCAATACACTTTCGATTGGTTAAAACGTACTATGACAATAAGTTGTTAACGGTAACAAATTGTATATGCAAAATCTACTTTAAGTAGTACCATTTACGGTATAATTTAGAGTGTCAAGTAAACATTTCTTACGTCCGTTACCATATGCGTTGCAAGACGTGCAAGAGACATGGTAGTTCGGCTACTCGACGCCAGATAGCGTTGTTTTCAAATTATGGAGATGCGACCTCTTAAAACTAAAAAGTCGCATGTAATGCGAAATGCGTATGATGATAAGTCTATTTGGCTATAACGTAATAGGGATGTGGGTATGGTATGACGTATGAGTTTGACTATCGATATTTTTGTGATATTCATACGGTAAATAAACTAAGACTTCGGTTACTTATCATTTAGTTACAAATTGTTTCTAATAAAATCTTTTTTATTATATAATTAGTAATAGGTAATATTTATAGTCAATAACTTTTATTATAAATGTTGTTGCAATGAAACACCATTTCTAATAAACAAGGAGTATATTTTTTTCAATATAATACAAGCATATCTTTAATACTATTTAGATTTATTTTCCCAGCAATCTACACTGCGGACGTTGTGCGAGTGCGGTCAAGTGAGAATTTACAGTGAAATTTGTTCGCAGTGCGGGATAGCCGGAAACAAAACGAGGGAAGTTCACCGTCCGTATTGAAGGGCGCGGACTACCGCTGGCAATAGATCTAACCTAAGTCTACACAGATGTAGTTCAGGTGTTAATACGCAGATGTTAATAGGTGTAAATACCCAATTACGTAGAAAAAATACAAGACTCGGAAATCATGCTCATCACAAAGATATTTGCCCTTGCCGGGATTCGAACCCAGAACCGTCAGCTTTGTATGCCCCTAGTCAGCCTCTGGAATCAGTGCGTCATGTGAGAAATCGAAGCGTTGCTCGCTCCTTTGTATGGCCCAATGCATTGCCGCGACCTTTCGATATCTTGGCCTAGCTATGCACTTTACAACATTATCATCATCCTCCTAGCGTTTATTCCCGCTAATGCCCCTAAAGGAACCCGGGGTCCGCTTTGACACCTCATCCCAAGATTTGGCATAGGCACTAGTTTTACGAAAGCGACTGCCATCTGACCTTCCAACCCAGAGGGAAAAGCGACGTTCGTGGGTTCGAATACCGGCTCGTACCAATAAGTTTTCGGGAACTTATGTACGGAATATTTATTTACCGTTAGCTTTTCGGTGAAGGAAAAACATCGTGAGGAAACCTGCATACATCTGCGAAGAAATTCAAGTGTATGTGAAGTCCCCAATCCACACTGGGCCAACGTGGGTACTACTGCCCGTTCCCTCTCATACATGAGAGGAGGCCTGTGCCCAGCAGTGGGACGTATATAGGCTGATGATGTGATGATGTGATATCTTCGTGCCAAATGGCATCCAAAGCGGTTGAGCCGTTTAAGCGTCATTGAGTAACAAACATCCAAACATCTAAACCTCTAAACATCTAAAACATCCAATAAACTTTCACATTTATAATATTCGTAGGATTCATAAACAAATATATTTTAATTTTGATTTATCGATAACTATTATCGACCTTAGCCACAGCATTTGAGTAGCGAACCTTCTAGATATTGTGTGCATTTGACGTTCCGAGTAGCTAAACAATACACAGGATTATGAACTTTATTGTTAGAGAAATAGAATTGATATTTCCGTGACTACAGACGCAAATTTTGTGTGTGATTCCATGAAATAGAAAATAAAATATTTCTTTATACGTATTCTAAAATAATACTTACCGATGATAGGAAATACCTCCATGAGACAAGTTTTTTAATGTGCTGTTATTGGAGCAACTTTTAATAGCGCAATACGGCATTTTACTAAAATAAACAAATATTCTCTCATGTCATACGCCGCGTGCGGTTGCTAGGTGACTGACTATAATCCCGTGGTTGTCGCTCAAGCCCCAAAAGGGGCTCGGGGAAGCCTGGCGCGGCTGTGCCGCTTCTGGCGGTTTCGAACGCCGTCCGCTACAACGGACGGGTGGCTGGGTTGGGTTAAAAACCCGTCAAGTCCGGTGGGGTCATCTGCTTCGTCCGTCGGCGCGGTCAAGCCCTGCCGGGTGGGACTCCCTTAGGAGAGGCCCAGCGAGCGACCAGCGAGCCGACGGCACTGCAGGAACATCCTTGCGTCGAGTCAGGGGGTGGCGGGCGGATCCGTGCGGATCAGGTCCCGCGGTAATGCCCTCTTGTCGGGCGGCCGGGAGTGGTACGGGGCTATGTCCTGCAGGTGCGTCAGGCGCGAGCCGTCTGCCCGCTCGAACATAGCCCTGGTCAGTCTGGTGATGAAATCGTCCAGGTGTTCGACTTTCAGGTCACGGTGGAGCACTTTGTTGCTGACGTAAAAGTGCGCGTCGGCTGCGGTGCGGAGCGCCAGCGACTGTTGAGCGCGGAGCCGCTGTCTTTTGCACTCTCCCACCAGCGCGTACCACGCGGGGGCTGCATAGGTCAACCGTGACCTGATGTACCCCTTGTAAATGCCAATCTTGGCGGACATGGGGAGGGACGATTTCATCACAGGAGTGAGTAGCGCCCGGGCCGTTCTTGTCTGGTTTATGGTGTTCTTTACGTGGGCGGACATGTTAAGTTGCCGGTCGATGGTGACGCCCAGGTACTTAACAGTCCGCAACCACGAAAGAGGCTGTCCTAGTAGGTGGAGTTCTGGTGGCTGGTTCCTCTTCGGGCTGAGGGTGATGGCCTGGGTCTTCGCCACGTTCACCCTCAGTCGCCAGCGGTCCAGCCAGTCCGGTAGCAAGTCCAGTGTGCGCTGGATCTTGACGGCTGCGTGCGGGAGCTTGTAGGACGTCGCGATGTACGCCGCGTCGTCGGCATACAGCGCGAGTGTGGTCCCCCCTTCCACTGGGATGTCGTCGGTGTACCGCGCGTACAACGCGGGCGACAAACAGCTTCCCTGGGGGACTCCGGCTGCGATGGGTTTCCTCGCCGAGAGCTTGCCTTCGACCACAACTTGGAAGCTGCGATCGGCGAGGAAGCTGGCCACGGTGTGCACGAGCCGTCTTGGCGCTGTGGAGGTCATCATTTTGTAGACCAGGCCTGCGTGCCAGACCCGGTCAAAAGCCTTCTCCATGTCAAGGAGCACCGCCACCGCGTGCTCCTTTTTATTCCGTGCCGCCGCTGCGACGTGGAGGATCCGGGCGATCTGGAGGGTCGTCGAGTGCTCCGCCCTGAAGCCGAACTGCTCTGCGCGGGGCTCGATGTGCGGTGTCAAGAGGTGGAGAAAGAGCCGCTCGAACACCTTTGACACCGTGGGTAGCAGTGTGATGGGGCGGTAGCTCTCAGGGCGGAGAATGTTCTTCCCCGGCTTGGGCAGCATGATGACTTTTCCCAGCTTCCAGCAGCTGGGAAAGTGGCACGACCTCACGATCCCGTTAAACAGGCGCGTCAGCGTCGCGATGGCTCGCGGGGGGAGGTGACGCAGTGCCTCGTTCGGGATCGTGTCTGGTCCTGGGGCCTTGCGGAGCTGGGTTCTCCGTACTGCCCGTTGGATCTGGCCGGGGGAGAAGACGACGACGTCCTCTTCTGGCGGTGGTGGGACCTCGAGGTACCCCTCGACCTCGCGTTCCAGCTGTGCAGTGTGTTCGGCATCAGTGGACGCGTTTGGTCGGAACTGGCTCTCGAGGTGCTCGACGAATATGTGCGCCCGGTCCTCGGCGCGGTATCGCGTTGTGCCATCCGGTGCGAGGAGTGGCCTGACTGGCAGCGGCTTCTTGGAGAAGCGACGGCATAGGCGGTGTATTCCGCCCCATCCTTCGTCGGCTGCGGAGTTGACGCCCTCTAGCCAAGAGTAGCGGGAGTTCGCCGCGAGGCTATTCCCGATTTTCTCGGCGAGGGCGTTGAGCCGGGTCTTGAGGGTGGGGCAGCGGGTTTCGTTATAGAGCCGTCGCAACTTCCGCTTCTCCTCTAGCATCCTTTGGATGTGCGGCGGCGCGTCTCTGTGGCGGTGTCTGGTGGCGGTGCTCGTGGTGGTGGCGGCGGCGAGGGCCGACTGGGCGTTCCGGCTGAACAGCTCGGCAAGACGGTCGACTTCCTCGGCGGTGTTTACCGGGAAGGACTCCGAGTGCTCAGCCATGTGAGCGGCGAACCTCTCCCAGTCGGTCCTTTTCCTCGCTGGTGGCGTCATGGTACTGGTGGCGGCGATCCTCAGTCTGATCACAACTGGCTGGTGGTCCGAGAGCATGTGGTCGTCGAGGACTTCCAGCTCCGGCCAGTGTGTCAGATTCTGGACTGCCGCTAGGTCAATGGTGTCCGGCTCGTGCGTCGCGGCGTACGGGTAGTGGGTGGGGACCTCCGGGCCCAGCACCGTGTAGTTGTGCCCCTCGGCGTGGCGTAGTAGGCGGCGGCCCGTGTGGCAGATCTTGGTCGAGTTCCACGCCGTGTGCTTGGCGTTAAAGTCGCCAGCGACGATGGTGGGCGCGCTCGAGTCCAAGATCTGCTCTAGGTCGTGCTCTGCTAGGTTGGTCTGGGGGGGCCGGTAGTATGCGTACAGCCGCAGGTGCTGACCTTCCGCATGCAGCTCCACGCCGAGGGCGTAGCAGCTTGTGAGTGTGGGCGTCGGTAGCTGCTGGTGCACTACCCGTCGCGCGATGAACACCGCCAGGCCTCTGTAGGCGCGGCCGTGTGGGGACGTCTCCTCCTTGCGGTAGCAGACGTAGCCCGGTATCTTCAAGGGGTCCCCTACCTTGAGATGAGTCTCTGATATTAGGGCTACGTCTATCCGCTCTCTCCTTAAGACGTCCGCCAGTAGTTCTCTCTTCGGCCGGGTGTTCAGTCCATTGGCGTTCCAGTGGAGGATTTTTAGGGGGTTATCCAGCTCCGTAAAGGTCGGCCAACCCCCTAAGAATCACGGGGACGGGGACTATAATCTGTGCAAGAAGAATGCTAATTATTGCTCATGTTCGGCGACACGGGAACGCCCACTTACCATTTCCAATGATTCTTTATTCCGTGCCTATGACGGAGTTCTGAGGTAACATTGAAAAAAAAAAACAAGCACAACTGAATTGAAAACCTCCTCCTTTTTTTTGAATCAGTTAATTAAAACTAGCTGAGAGCCATACCAAGTGCGGGCCATCAACATTCAGCTCAAAGTCAGTCATTAGATTCTTGTACCACCTTTTCTCCACTACCCGAAGGTTATCTAGACGAGATCGCTCTTTAGCGAAATGCCTGTTGTTTTACCCTCTATTGTCTTCCTGTATCTTTATTTTCTTTTGTAACTGCTCTGTCTGTTTGAAGTGTGCAATAAAGAGTATTTGTTTTGTGTTGTGTTGTATTGTATTGTAAATCGGGACGATTAAGGAAAAATTACTTTCAGCCTTTGGCTGAACGTTATTACCAGCTCTCTTTATTTTTGTTATTTATTTCAGCACAGAAACAACTAATTACTTTTTTGAACTTTTTTGAACTCGTCGATTAAAATCTGTGTAGTTATTAAGATTTCATAGAGAATACTGCAAGTCTGCAACTTCCTTAGAGCATTAAACCAACCGGAGTGGCCATTGACAGGCGTTCCCCTCTGCCAAAAGTATATGACCAGTGGTCATACACATTGTGTGGACTGACGTTTATCTGACGTAGCTATTTTCACGTTACGCATACATTTGACGTTCCTCTCCCCCGAAAAAATCGGCAGACTTTTTTATGTATAGAAAATGACTCATGGCCACTCCGGTAGGTTTAATGCTCTAAGGCAACTTCACTCTTTTTATCATTGAATAGTCTATGTTACTTCCGAAACAACCGAAATAACTGTTTCGATACGCTTTAGACAGCCGAAGAAAAATGAAAATAGAACTTCTATTTCATTAATACGCGTCCTTGTTTAAGGAGACTCGATTCGATACAAAATTGCCAATCTATGGCGTTTCGGAACGTAGGCAGCAGCGTCGCGTCATCTGTCAAAAATCTACTCAAACTTGCTGCTGTATCCAGGCCATAAAAAATATAAAAACTACGTTTTGTGACTGGCTGGTAATTGGCCAATCACAGCACAGTACTGCACGTTACGGACTCCGGTGGTGTGTCTTGTGTAAAAGAAGTCGGATAGTAGAACTAGACAATATATTACCAACTTACGATATTTAGTGTTCTTATATATACTTGTATTAATTACTTAAATTATTAATCTTAATGAACTCGTACAAAAAGTATTGTTCACAATAGTGTCATAAATATAATCAAGCTTTTTAATCTCGTAGGCCAATAAAATAACTGACAGCTATATCTAAATCAACTTAAATTTGAGTTGGGCTCATAAGATGACTAGGCTAGCAGTCATCTTATGAATATAAGATAACTGTGAACAGAACTCAAAATAATTTTTACCAATCACGAGGCTTGATTTCCGGAAGACATCAACGCGCAATAATTTAAAAAGCGGTTGGCTGCACTTCGTTTCAGCAGGACGATTTTGAATAGATACCAAGTTTGATTAATAAATTATTAGGTATTTCGTATTTCCGTTAACTGATAGAAAAATAATTGTATGCAATAGTTATATAATTAGCGTTTTAACTCTCGTACCTTAATTAGGCCACTCAGCAAGCTTCTTGGCCTAAACGTGGTACTCGACTGAAAAAGCATACATTATATAACGATTGCATAAACTACTATTATAAACAGTGTTGGACTGTAGAAAATAGTATGAAAGGAAATAAAATACCGACTTTGAAAGAAATCGTGGATAATTTGCCAACCTCCTCGTCAGCCAACTCCTTCTTTTCGCATCTGAAGAGGTGACAAATTTGACACTGGATTAATGTTATGTTAATAAAAAGCCAATATGGTGTTGCAGGATGCATTGTAGGCCTAACTTAATATTTCTCTACGTTACCAAAATAAATTCCATGTCACTGCATGTCACGAAATATCCGCTTTAGCCAAGGCAGCCTCCACACAAAGGACGCTAGTGAAGGTCCTGAGGTCGAATCCCGGTAAGGGCATATGTGCGATGAGCACGAATATTTGTTCCTGAGTCACTCAGACAAACAAAACAACAGTTTTTTTAATGAATTCATAGGTAATTATACTCTCGGTATCCTACGTATTTTATGATTGAGTTCGTTTATTAAATGAAACGTTTTAGTAGCAACTCGTGTTCCAGGTACTTGTAATTCTCCGATAACATAACCACTATGTGTCATGGAGCATAATTACTTGACTTATAAATAATGTATTATTCTAAACACAATGCGCACATTGAGGAGCGAATAAAAAACTGGACCGAATTGCCTTATCCTGCGTCTATTTATGAGACCTGTCTTCGTTCCCGCAACCAGGACAGCAGAGCCCAACGGTCAAATGAATTGCACAGATGTACCGCAAATACGACCATACTTTTCTGAGAAGCATCATGCCAGCGCAGGGTACGTTTACCCCGAGAGGCATGTTTTTGTACTATACATTTTTATATCTTCGCGGCGATGAGCTATTTATAGCTGGCTCATTAGCTGGAACTAGTCTTCGAAGTGGCCTAGCCTTTTTACTGGAACTAGCAAGCTTAGCGACAGATTTGTCTATAGACTTCGTACTAAGCACACACCCGTAGCACTGATGATTTCCAACCAAGCTTAAAATTGAGTGTCTGCGTGCGCAATTGAAAACTATAAGGCGATGATCGGTTCGCTTCCGCCCCCATTTATCATTTAACATTTGTCGAGTTAACTAATGTCGAGTTCAGACTACTTCATTAGCAGCAGCAGACTACGGTAGGTACCTACGTCAGGTTTGAGGATTGTATTGATTCGTCCCGGTTATGTAGAGATACCTATCACAAAATAAGACTGACATTTAGATATGGTCATAGTTATATTAAGCTAAAAATATTTATTGGCAGTCTGGTTGTTTTAAAGTATATATGTAGGTAGCAACTTATATATCGTTCCTCGAACCGCTCAATTATTACTTAGGAGCTAACGCATCACGCAAACAAATCACGTTTGAATCAGTGAATCACTTAAGAAACATTTAAATTCCTAATAAAAAACGTATTAAAGTAATGTTTTTTTAACGCCTCCCAATATCTGTTCTTAATTTGGAACGTGTTGCTTAATGAACTTATAAATTTGTAAATGAAAATTACTAACTACAAAGGAATATATCACATTATAATAAGACTCCAGTGGCGACCTCGATTGATAAGGAAAACCCCGGCTTACCACAAATTTTTAGGCCACTTTCGAATTTGGCGCACGGAATCAGATGCGGTATTTGGTTATTTACCTAGAACCTACTGCTGTGTTATCTTATGAACTGACAGCCAAACATAATCAAAAATCATCGTGCTCGAATAGTATCTATTATGTTATGCTACGCGGAAGCGGAGCGGTACGCATGCGCCTACTTTACATACCTAGCCACTGCACCAGCCTATGAGTACTTTAATAAATTTTTACAGTACATATGGTGCTACTTTCCCGCACTAGTGCGGAATGAGCACTTTCCGTGCATATATCGAAACTTTAAAGAGCCATATGTACAGTTAAACGTACGATACATCACGTGCAAATATTAGGTAATTCGCAACTCGTGTCGATTTAAAACACTCCCTTCGGTCGTGTTTTAATTTATCACCACTCGTTGCGAATTTCCTATTTTCGGCACTTTTGTATCGTAAATAACTATTACGTCACACCGGGTTATAATGCGAGTTTTACGCACGCTGCGCGAACGTACGGTAAAACTCGCATTGTGGCCAGGTGAAGACGTAAAATTATGTACTCACCACGGGCGGTAATTCGTAGAGTCCCAGATCGCATATTTATGGGGTGCGTAACGATGGCTATAAATATTTATGATATAATATTACTCGCAATAACGCTCATCTGATATAATTCTCAAGTTCTATAACAACGCTTATTATATTTTCATAGGACATAATTATCATTTTATATAACGGTCGTTTGATATAAAAATATTTGGTATAACATACATTAAGTATAATGCATATTTGCTATATTGAACATTGGATATAATGCTAATTTCTTCTAATGCACAATTAGCATAATATTTTTTGGTAGACTCTAAGGCAGGTCGGTGTAGGTACGACGACGAGCGAAGCGAGGAGGAGTGTTAGGTTGAGCCGCAACCCTACAGCGCCAGAACCGAACACTTTTTACTACCTAATATATACTTACATAGTACAATTTGCGAACCGTTACGTTAGCTACAATTTCTTTTAATAATAAAATATTATTTTACTTGATAGTTATGACATATAACTTGTATGTAACATGAGCATTATACCATATAATGATTATACAAAACAAGTGTTATATCCGATGATCGTTATACAAAATAAACATATATATTTTGATATTATAACAAACGTTTATTATATACAATGAGTGATTATATACCTTGAAATTATGTCAAATGTTGTTATAGCGAATGAAATTATATTATTTTTTTTATACCCATCATTACACACCCATATTTATGGCCCTCACCTTCGGTTCGGGCCACAAACACCTGTGATCTGGGCCATCCACGAATTCACCGCCCTAGGTACGTCATGTACTTTAATGATACTATTATTCTAAAATCAGACTTATCCGCATCATTATTATATCAGGCGAAACACGTCCGCTGCTCGACATCTTCTGTCTATGTGCCGGCAGACGGGATATAACGACTTATGAAAGTCACCAGTCGATAGCACAGTCGTTTTACGACCGCATGCGGGCATTCCTCCCGTGCGGTATAACGACCAGTGAAAACTTTCGATCAATTAAAAAGCGTGCGAGAGGGTAGTTTAAGAGGGTATTCTAGAACACACGTCTAAGAGAAGGGCTATCGACCAGTGAAAACGGCTACTCGCATGTGGCCGCCATGGCATGCGTTTCGGAAATCTCCCGCACTTCGAATGTGGGCGCTATCGACCAATGACAATTATGCGCCTTCAGTAAATAATAACAATATTAGTTATAGTTTTTAACCGACTTCAAAAAAAAATATTTTTTATTTATTTTTTTCAATGTTTGTTACCTCAGAACTCTGTCATTGATGAACCGATTCGGAAATATTTTTTTTTGTTTGTAAGTATATGCTTCCAGGTGGGTCCCATTTTTTCAAAAATCCAGTTGGATGATGGGATCCATGAGGAATTTAGGGAACTCCTCAATTTTATTAGGCGCGCATGTAGTGATTTTAGTATTTTCTATTCTAACTCGTGTATTTACACCCAGAAATCATAAATTTGGTGAAGTGGAATTAATGATGAAGACCACAGATGAGTCCAAACCCCGGATGACGGGAGCAAAAATGCGTTGACAGCTTTATAGTGCGAGGACACACATTTTATATCATTTAAATCGATGTCGATAAAAAGCACGATGTACCTACTGGACTACCGCTATGATATGCAGAAGTATTAATTGTAGTTGAAAATAAAATTAAAACGAAATGTTTGTATTTTTTCAGTATTTTATATAGTTTTCGTAATATACAATTAACATTTTTTCTAAATTTTCTGATTTTAAACTCCTTCGCCTTGGCGATAAAATCCATTTCATCCAACTAAAGGACCGTTCTAAATCTACTGTAGTAATCGGAGCAAAATTAAATAATTCATAGTGGTTATGGATTTCTTCTGTACAACGTACTTCCACTTCTTTACCAGATATCAAATTATTTAAGATGTTTAAAGTTAAAAAGCCAACGTTTTTCTTCAACACATCCTGATACTTGTTGTGAATAACTTTACCTTGAGGATGTAACCGTAATCTTGACAAGTGCACTTTCAACTTGTGTACTATATTTAAACTGGCTTCCAGGCTTAAATTTTGATTTTGTAATTGTTTTATTGTACTAGGTATTATTGTCAAGTCACTGTTTATCCATTTTAGATCATTCAAAATATTTATATCGTTTCCGTGAGTATGATATAATTATAGTACCAATGTAATTAGTTGACTGAAATGGTATCTATACTTACCTGATGTACCTAATATTGTGTAACAACCTGACATGTAAGATAAGTTTGATCTATAAATTTCTGATTCAATAATTTGTTCGTATGGATGTCGATAGAATAGTCGATATTTAACTAAGCACTAGTGACAAGTGCATTTTTGCTCCCGTCATCCGGGGTTTGCAGATGACTTATGGAATTCCTCAATTATGTACTTAAAAGTACAAAAGTACGTCACAGATCTTGATAAGATTCCATTGAAATAGGAACTAATGAAGTGTCAAAGGTGATGATCTTGGCGAATCGACGGAAGTCCTCAAATATTATCGGCCCACATACAGCGATTCGGTTTTTTTCTATAGTAATCAACGCATTTGCTATCGGAAATCAGTTTATGTAGTAAATTGTAAAAAAAATAGGCAATGTTTGTTTTTAAAGCAAATTATGTTTCTAGAAGTTTTCGCCTTGACTTTGCTAGCTTAGCTCGATCGACCGAAATTCGGAAATAAATTCTAATCTACACCCCCTACACCCAATATTGTAGCAAATACATAAAGGTAAAGCCCGACAAGCCGCTATTTAACCCTGAGGTAGTGTCGCTGCAAACCGCATAATACTGTATGGCAATTATGTAGGTACATACGGTCGGGACAGTGTTTATTGGCTTTGTGTTGTTTGCTGAATGTAAAAATTACATGCTTTATAATAAATACCTATTCATCCATATCTGATTCCACGTACCTACGTACTTTTAGTATTTTTCAGATATGACTCCGAAGACTCAGACTAATGTGTTCACAATTATAAAACGTTCGGTCTGGGATTCAACTAAAGGACCTTTTTCCATATTCGACTTATAAGTATGTATTAGGTACAATATTTTGATAAGTAAAGAAATTACTAGTTAAATCCAACCAAACTAACCAGTTCAATCAATACCTACGACCGCACTATACAATGTCAGTACCGGTCATGTCAACAACCAATTTCAAGACATTGTTTATAGAAATACTAGACTATGCGGCATCCTTTTTTTGCTGTAAATATTCAATCATATTCAAAACAAGCTTTCTCACATCGCTATGGATTGCTTTCGGAATATTTATTGTAATTTATTTAACAATCGGTCGGAAGTAATATATATACAGTGTGTAAGTCTAATACGGGCGATAAATTAAATCGGACATAGTATTCATTAGTGTAACCATGAAGTAAAAGGTTTTTTTAAGTTGCAGGTCATTACGACCTATAATTATTATTTTTAAAATTTCTCAACAGATTGCTGTTGTGAAATTTTAAAAATAATAATTATCAACAGATTGCTGTTGTGAAATTTTAAAAATAATAATTATGGGGTACTGGGGTACTGTAAACATGGTTGCGGTACCGAAATGTCAAATGTTCATTAGCAACTGTCAACGAGCGTTTAACGTGAGTGTGTTTGCATTACATTGCGGGCTGAATTATTTTGTATGGACAAAATTAGTGTTGCAACTTTAAGTAAATGTTATCTAATTACCTTTACTTTGTCCTATACTAACCACCGTTAAGAGATTCGGCCGTATTAGACTTACACACTGTATATCTTTGTCGCAAAGTATTTCGCCTTAGTTAGTTAGTTAATAGTGAAGTGGCACTAGTGGCAGCCTCAGGGGAGGTATTTCGTCTCCCTTGCTGTGTGTTTGCATCGGTGAAATTCGATCACTTCTAACGTCTGTTGTCAAAGAGTACTCCTTGCCAGTAAAATAAAATAGTTCCATTAAAAATCCTCAACGTGGCTAGGTTCAAAAAGAAACTAGTCGCGGGCTCTAAGTGTTTTTAAACCTACGATTTTATTGATTCTCTGGTGGAGGATACCTATTAGCCCAGAGGTACACGCCGCATATAGTATCTTGCCTTGTTCGCTTATTAAAATATTTGGGTCAAATCTTGCTAGTTTGTTTCCATCAACTTATAGTGGTGGGAGTAGTACCTACTGCAAATTTGTTACACTTGTGTACTGTCATCAGCAGAACTATACTTATGTGCGGTTAAACATGGTACTCGAACGATTTGTATTACAAATGGAATGTTTAAAAAATAAAAAAGGCGGCAAATTACACAATTGTTTTCTGATCTTGCGTTCCGATTGTAATTTCAACAAACTATCATTTTAATTGATTACCTTATATTTATTTTAATTTTAATATTTCCTCACCTCGTTTGAGAAAAGCCGGCCAATCCTCGGCCGGACTCGTTGTATCCGTCTACCCCAAGCTCGTCCATCAATCCCTTACTTCACGCCCTCTGCAGTAATGTACTATATTATATGCAACATATACGGGTGAGGACAAAATTCTTGGCCAGTAGTTGTTAGCCTGGTTAAATCGGTACAGTTAAAAAATTCCGTTGTGGCACAAAAATTAACCATGGCTAATTATTGTGTCACAACGGAACTTTTTAATAAATACTGATTAACCAGGCTAACTACTGGCCAAGAATTTGGTCCTCACCCAAACGCGACCATGCTAGCTAGTCAGGGTCTGAGTAGTAGATTGTTAACCAAGGGCTGAAAGGCACCCATTTCTGACGAGATATTTCTCATCATCTCACTTCGTTCGAGCGCCAATGGTTCGAGTCAGAAATGGATGATTTTCACCCGAGTTAAACACTACTTTTCATATCGAATACGAGGAAAGTAAAAAAACACAGACGGACATTTAAATAATATGTTTCTTCAAAGAATACAATTCAAAAACGGCAGCCGCCATTATCGTGACGTCATCCGAGCCGAAAGAATAGTCCCATCTCACTGTCCTAAAGAAAGAGGTAAATATCTGTCTCGCTCGCACTTATGGTTATAAGTGTTATTCGGTCACGTGACATACAGCAACTATTACGATTTTAATTTTAAAATTAAAAATATTGCTCAAGCTTTACAACCAAATAGTATAATATTCGTATATCCTTAAGTCAAAACTATATAATTTACATACCTTCATAATTTAATTGTCATAGACGAAAATAGCTTATTCAAATATTTTCATACTATTTGTATTTATTATTAGTTGAAGAGTGGCTGTATGCGTTTCTGCCTCAGCCCACGTGCACAACTATAAGTTTAAAAAAAAAAGGTTTGTGGGTGGGTGTATTCCATTTGTCACCACCTCATAGAGCCTAGTGAATATTTTAGCTTAAATAAAATTAATGAATTTACAAGATAAACATATTTTATATTTAGGGCCTGTTTCACAATCGCCGGATAAAGTTATCTGCCAGTTAAAATTATTGATATCCTTTTCTCCCGTCATATAAAAGAAAAGTGACAGCCAACATTTATCTGACGGATATGTTTTAACTGGAGATTGTGAAACAGGCCCTTAATAAAATAAATTCCATGAACTAGTAAGAATAAAACTATTTCCCTTTGTCAGTGGCGGGGTTAATATTAATATTTATTAGAACCAGTTCCCGCATAATGCTTCTAAGGCGAGTACTAATTGGAGTACGCTACTTTTCTGCACTAGATCAGAAACGTATCACTTTCAGCACACTTTTTAGAACAGCAACGACCCACTTTCAGAGCATGAGATATGAAAAAATAATAAAACTAGCATACGGTTCACGGGTAAACGAAAATCTACTCTTCGGGCCACGAGAAATAATTCATGTACAATATAAATATGTCGGAATTAGTTGTTGGCTAGGCATATTAAAGCGGCGATTGCTTCACTCATTTAGATGAAACTTATTAAAAACCAATTAATGACCTTTGCGCCGTTACTTGGGTGTTGTGTAGGTAAATGCGTATAATGTAGCATGCTTATAGCGGCGCCATGTCGGAGCGGCACATTTGTTTCGTCCGACGACGGCGCGGCATGACATTACCGCGCCGTCCACGAGTTAGCACGACCGTGCTACTTAAAGCCCTTGAGCGTCACAAGTACCTATGTATCTCCATACAGCTAATAATTATAAACTCAATATTGTATGCCCTAGTAGGTAGCAAATCAGAACACAATAAATATTTATTTCATTATTTTAGCTTGTTGTACAAAAAACATGAAATTACGGTTAAATATTCTTGATTATAAAATATACAAATATATAATGTGTACATGCAATATTATCCACTAAAGAACCCATTTACAGTGTTTAACTCTTTATTCACAGGTGGTACGGCTTTGTTCTATTGTTTCAATTAACATGAAAACATGCAAACTTCTGCATTATCTAATGAACCTATCACTTCAGCAACCTCTCTCCTTGCCAATTATGATTCCTTTCTGATTGTGGGATCTACCTTCATTAGATTCGATTTCCACTTTGCCGCTTTGTATTCTATATAGGTATGAATGCTGGTGACTCTACGTTTCATAACGAAAAAATTATATCAGATACCTACAAATATCAGTATGCAGTGAATACTTGTTTATATGTGCAAATTGAGACGTAGATACTAACTTATTAACAGATTGACAACATTTTGACATATTCCCCGTATGGCAGTTGCGAACTTACCGAAGACCTCCAGGCGTGAGCACACCGCACCATCTTTGCTAATGAGTTAACATATCTACGCATACTCATAAGGCAAATGACGCTTTATATGCCACACTATAGAGTACAAAACGAAATAAATGCTATAATTCTGTCTGTGTGATCGGTTCGACATTTTCTCGGAATCTTCCAACGTAAATAATATTGATAATTTCGAGGTACCTGCACCTACACACGAATCATTCCGGTTTTTTGACGTTTACGTAGAATAAACTCGCTGAGCATAAATGGCAATAGATGGGTATGTTTATACAGAACATTACGAAAGACTCCGCGTGTGGGACCTACAAATACTTTATATTTACCAGATCACTAGTACACGTCATACTTTGCTCAGATGTTTCTGGCAAAATTTGGTTCATGAACAACAACAAAATAAATTAATCATATAAGAGACACTTTATGAAAAGTTGGACACCGACATTATGGCAGTATTTTTTAATTGTAGTTTATACGCAGAATGGAAAACCCTATCCAGCCTAAAAATAAAAAATCGGAATGCTTATTTCTTCTTTTAGTCTGAATACGGTTTTCCAGATAAACCGACATCATCAAGTGAAAAAGAAAGTCATTGTACATACAACTTTTCAAAATGGCCTAAAACCCAGTTCCATTCGTTCATTTACAAGTTATTTGAAATGAATGAGATCATCAATTAATCTTTTTGATTATTATATGTACTAACATGTAACTTACATACAATAACATACTTTCTGTGGTCGTTATCACGGAACGTCTTCCATAAAATTGCAATAAATATTTATCGTTCCATCGTGCACATTTAAACCCGAACATGTTTTTTTAAAAGTACTTGAATTATAAGAGCTAACTTTTAAGTAAATAGGTATATTCACGATTGCACCTAAACTATTGTATATACGAGGAACACTGACTACGAATGTTCACCTCGAACTCGACCCGCCTGAGTGCCTGACTATAATGTCATGTTATTTTAATTGGGGAAGAACTCCATATTATATGTATAATTAGAATTTGACCTTCACGACTGCTATTCATAATACTTATAGTGGGGCAGAGTGCTCGAACATTTGTCGTAAATGTGGACACGCTGGACAAAAGCACCGAATTTTTTTCAGGCACTTGTTATGTCCATAGCTTTAAGTTGTTGATAGGAACCAACTCCTCCCTCGGCCATTTTTTTTTACGGCCATGTTAATTTTAGTTAATTATTAATATCTCGAGTTCTAAGACACTTAGAACAACAAAGTTACGTATACGTATTATTCAAAATTACCGCCATAAAATTAAAGATGGCCGACGGAGGAGGTGGTTCCTATCAAAAACTTAAAGCTATGGACCTAACGAGTACCTGAAAAAAAATTGGTGCTTTTGTCCAGCGTGTCCACATTATCGTCTGAAATTGCCCTACTATTAATAGAATACCAGATGTATAAGTGGGCTCCTTGCCGTGTAGCCTTGGCGAACTATTTAGCTACTTACTTTTCACGGGATCTATTTCTTCGACAAACGCTTCACTTAATGCAATGATTATTTTTTCAAAGACCGTTTCTTAAAGTATTATTATTATTATACGGATTTCGTCATCGTGTAGAACCCATTAGGTTAGATTACGTTTGTTACATCACAATCCTCACAAGTATGATGTTTCTTTCGATGATGCTTACATTCGATGAAAGGTTTATGTAGACGGAATGCTAGTAATTTCAATACAAGTTTTGTTTACCAATTTTATTAAAAATATCATATCCTTTTTTTTCTTCCTCCAAATATTCCACTTTGTTTACAATCACAATCACACTTAAAATACTTCAAATTCTGAATATTGCAAAATCGTCTTCTTCTTCGTCGCATCCTCATGACTGAGGGTCGTGACTACACGAGGTCCAATGGCTTGGTGATCTTCCACGGCTCCTTTTTCCTTCCACATCAGGTTCTCGTCGGGCCACGTGTCCGAAATACTGGAGTAGGTAGTCTTTGAATGCATATAGTGGATAGGCGGGATATAATTTTCAATTCGGAAAGAATTGACGCATTGGTGTGGCGCGCAGTCCAAGGTATGCCTAACATTTTCCGCCAGCACCACACCTCGAATGCATCTATTCTGCTCCGAATCCGTGCTTCCAGGGTCCAAGTTTCCGAACCACACAGGAATATAGAAAAGATCAAGGTTCTCATCAGCTTGACTTTGGTCCTCTCTAGCTGACGACCAAAAATTGCAAGTACCAAGGTACCTACCAAGTTGGTTTTATGTAAACCACTTCTAAAAGCTTAAGATTTAAAACCACTAAATTTCATAATACCTACCTTATTCATTAGTACCTACCCCTAATTTTTTGGATTGCTTGTTCAAAAATATTCCGGGTTTTAAAACGATTTTGGAATTAGTGATTCATTTGCGAGATATTGGACTTAAAAGCCCAAATTTTTGTTCGAGTCTTGTGTCCCCGCCTTCTCTCCCCCTGCAGGCTAAATGGCTACTAAAAAAATTGTGGCAGTATGCATATCATGAATTTATAAGAAAAACTATCACGGCTAAGTAGGCATATCTGCTAAGCGAAAGACAACAAGAATGATTTGCTCTTCAAAATATGGGAAGCGTACACCCAAGTTTTCTCTACGTTGTTTTAGGTACAACTTCTCCATTCGTATTACGCAGTGTCTTTTCCCTGGCATTTTCGGCTTTAGGCTATTATCTATTATATAGCAAGCGGTCGAAAAGAACTTGGTCAGTTTGAATCATCAAGACAGCAGATCTGTGTGATCCCGTGAAACTGGAAAATCCCATTTTAATATTGGACAGAATGCGCAATGCGTAGTACATTTTGGTTTCCTGTGTAATTCAGTAACGTTCCGGGTAGTGGTGATTACTGAGATGCCTTCTCATTGGTTAATGCGAGCACGACGGCCGATAACTGTCCCGTACGCAGGAACCGGACTCTTATTAACCAATTTAAGACGGTACTTTGGACCCGTTTCATACAATACAACGCATCAAAACACAAATATTTCCAAAATGAATTTCTTTAACTGACATCAGTAAAAAGAAATGCAAACACATATTTAATGCAACAATTGCTGTCACACCGTCATGTGGGTATATTGTGATACTAGATGTTGCCCGCGATTTCATCCGCGTAGAAAGTGTTATCGTCATAGAAAAAATACTGCTATTAAATTATTTAGGTTAAGGTACAATGGACCAGGCGTAATTTTAAGTGATTTAATATTCCTAAAACAATAAGGAGAAATAATAGTACATTATTGCAGCGGCCGGGAAGTAGCAATTCGTGGATGAGTTTACGAATCTACGAATTGCCGTTCCCGCCAAGGCAGATATAGTGCTTTTCTCCATAAATATGAGGAAATAAAATAATATTTTCAATAATCTTAAAATAGCGAGTATGTCAATAACCTATCAAGTTCCCGCCCAACTTATTTTTCTAAAGAATGAACACGGCATGACTCGTAGTGCCAGTTTCAATTGGCATACATAAAAAATTAAACCATTAGAATTGGTCACAATTTTAAATGTTTTATGCAATTAAAATTATTAAAGATTGAACGGGATTGCAATCGAAATGTATTTCTGTTCGTTGTAAGTTTTATTTCGATAAGTATGTTTATATCTTCATTTAAAACTGTTAGAGACATTTTTAAAAACGTCACATCGATCACTTTGAAACTTACGCGTTTTGTTAATGACCATAAAAAAATGAAAACTCGAGAAAAGTTTAAGCAGACTATAAACGGGCGTAATTTGTCACAGCAACTTGCAAAGTTGGAAAGAGACAGCCTTACACTAAGGTAAAAGTACGTTTCACCGGACGCTTAAGACCTGGACGTACGTTTATTTTTTTAATAAGGACTGCGAGTTTCATAGTGCTACGAACAAAAGTTCAATTGTAAGATAGATAAATTTGCCATCATTTAAATGAATCTAGGAATTAATAACATACTTAGATATGCTTAAAATATTTTTAAAGTTATTTGGGTCGGTTTCCGTGGTTTGTACCATTAACCGGACTAAGAAACGTGATTTGCACATAATACCGAATCGGCGAGCCGTTTCACCGGACTAGGAAAGAAATGTATGGGATTTGGGCGCTGCGTGGTGCTCAAACTTTAGTTGGTAAACAGTTGATTGAGATTATGTTTTTGAGACTTCAACAATCTTCATGTTATAAACATGGATTATTTATTAATAAATCGGCTCATTCGTGTACTTTTTTATATATATACTTGTGTTGTTTTTTTAAGTGATTTAAATACATTATTAAACACACATAAAAATATATAAAATACAAAAGTACATTAAAACTAGATTTAAAATTAAAACTAAAACTAACTTAAAAACGACCTAACAAAAACTAAATAATTCCTAAATTTGGACCCTTTGGCAGGGTACCTACCCATCACGCAGGCAGCATTCCCGCGCTGAATTGCGATTGCAAGTCTTTGCGCGAGAAAGCTGCCCGCGCGAGGGTCGCCTGTTGCCTCCTTCAGGCGTTTGCTGAGCGCCCCGTGAAGCTCACGCGCGCCTTTACCCCACGAGCCAAGAGTCTCGACACCAAACGGAACGAACTCGTACTGGGTGCCGAGACAACTGTACTTCACCGCCTTTGCTCGTTCCCGCGAATCTGCCGCCGCGCCAGCACGTCTGCTAGTCGAAGGAAGATAGGACGCAGCCAAGGTGTCAGCGCAAGTGGCGTCCCACACCAGCGCACGTCCCATCTTCCACGGAATCAACGACATCCCGTCGGGGCGCTTACCATCGCTCCGCACGATCTGGGGCTCCAGAGCTGCGGGAACATTGGCACTGACGAGCGCCCTTCTAAGGATGTCGTTGAGAGCGGCATGGCGGGACAGGCGGCCGGCGCCTGAGGAACAGGCGAGTCCGTGGTGGCCGAAGCAGTCTACGGCGGCCCCACAGGATGTGCAGCTGTGGGCGACACAAACCTCAGACCCGAGCCGGAGACCGACGGCTATACGGAGTGTGGATGGGTCTATGAATGTTCCGGTATTAGGCGATGGATATGCATGTAGCCAGTGTCCTGACTCTGGACTGGATACAGCCAAAAGTCTGGCTCGATCCCTGCCTGTCGCGTCGTCGATGAGTGAATTTCTGACTGAAATAGAGGCTATGGTATCCCAGGCCCTTTGTATTTTAGGTCGGGACGGATAATTTGGGCTCGGTCCAGCCAGCCAGGCATTGGAGGCTTCAACCAGGCACGCAATCTCGCAGTTTGTAGCCGGGGAGGCCTTAAGGATCTTACCTGCGAGATCTGAGCAATACTGGAGATTTTGCGAGTACCCAAACCACCGTACCTTATCGGTAAGGAGGCTTGGGTCCATGCCTGCTCGCTGAGACGGATGTTAAGAATGGATTCTATTTGGAATTTTAAAAGAAGATCGATAGGTTGGATAAGGTATTATATAGATATATATTTCCAAACAGGGCAGCAGCGTAGCAGGTACGTAAATTTGGGGATGAGTAAACAAAATTTTAAGACAAAAAGAGCAGAGTGACTGCTAATTTTGGTAAGGCGGTCCGAATGGTCTTTAAATTTGGAAATAGATTTACTCAAAAGGGGTGGGATGGCTTCATCAAAGATGGGTGAACCTAAGAGATGTAAACTTTCTTTAGGCATGATTTGTATGTTTGGGGAAATGATGTTGAAATTTTCTATAATTTGTGAAGCCGATGACGAATCCACTATATCAGAAATATACAACTCGCATTTGTTTAGGTTTAATTCGAGGCCAATATCTGCGAATTTGTTTTTAATTTGGACTAAATCTGCCAGAACAGTCTGTGAATCACCTCCTAGGGTTCCATCGTCGAGGTACCATACATTTAATTTCGAATTTAGGCTGTGAATTACCGAATTAATAGCTAAACTAAAAATGGCTGGACCGAGGGGATCACCCTGCTGACAACCCACTGCCGAAAGAATCTCATTGTTTTTGTGCATTCATTTAGAAGGTGAGTGATAACATTGGAGCATAAAGTTGTACATTTCCGGAACATGAAGTTTAATTTCGTTTAGCAGAGTGTCCCGGTTGACCGAATTAAAAGCATTTTTGACATCTAATTTCATAAGTACCTCACATGAGCTGCTGTGCACAAAGGTGCGCACGGCATGAACCGCAGCCTCGCAGCCCCCGCGGGTTCCGAAGCCAACCTGTATGGGTTCAAAGAGGGCTTGTAATTTTGAACGTGTGAGACGCACGCAGACTTTGGCAGCCAAACGGCGGAAGGTTGACCCTACTGCAATAGGGCGCACCCCACCATCCTTCTTAGTGAGGGCTATGAGATTCGCCCCGTATATCACAGGCGTCACTTCTTGGCAGACATCTCCCTGGACCATAAGATTTACCAGCTTGGTGATGCTTTTAATAAGCTGCAACGCCCGTGCCGTGACTGGAGAGGTCTATGAGGTGCTGTGGGGAGATGCCGTCCAGGCCAGACGCCGAACCCTTAGGGAAGGATGCGAGGGCTGCTAATACATCTCGCTCAGTTGCATGAATACAGGCTGATGAGTCGGTTGGAGGGTCTACAAAAAAGGGGGTGGACGGGCCTGGGGGGTGCTTAGAGTGTAACGCCGCAGCGGTCTCCGGAGTGTCGGGTGCGTGGGTATCGCTTGAAAAGAGAAGTCGTGTCGCTCCCTTAAGGTCTCCGTCGTGAATTTTCTCCTCGACCTTGTCAAACAAATCATATTTATTTGTATGGGATCTAGGATGTAGGTTGGGGGTGGGTAAATTAGCCGTTTGAATATTGTTTTTAATTTTTTGGGTCAGGGAAATGTTATTTACTTTATCTTCGGCAACGTGCAGAATTTTATATGACAAAGTTAGTAGGTTGTGCCATTTCTCGGTGGTATTGTCCCGAACACAGATATTTACAGTATCGGTAAGTGCTTGTGCCACCGTTGATCTCGCACCACGTGGCACGCGTTTTATTAGGGACGTTGATTGTTTGAGCCGGCCGAGGAGAACGTGAAGAGGAGTCGCTGTGACTGATGAAATACTGAGGTTTACGGGACTTGGAGTAGAAGTGGCGGGAAGAATACGAACCTGATGAATGCGAGACTGGTGTATGTGTAGGCCTCTTGTTGTTGTAAATGTTTTGCTGCACACGCAACATGCCATCGGAAGCAACAGGCACGATATAAAAAGTAATATACAAACACTGAACCTAAATTCGTAAGAAATTTAAAAACTATTACAATCCAAAACTAAATATTTTTTCCATCATACATATTTAGTAGAGGGGTAACGCCGCAATACGTTAACATAAATAAATATACGTGACGTTACCATAAAACGTAACAAAAGTTGTAATAAAGCTTAGATCATGCTGGTAAATCTCTGTTATTTGTGGTGTAATAAGTATATTATTATTATTAGATAACTGAAATAGAAAAAACAATAGAATAAAATAAAATAAAGTTTTTATCGACTAAAAGTCTAAAACAAACAAAAAAGTATGTTCACGTAACCTTCAAATTAATAGAATCGAGTTGTCATAATTTTCGATTAAATTCGAGTTGGATTTTAACAATTAAAGAAAAAAATATTTTAATTATATATAAATTCTTCATGTTTATTTATAATTATAATATTTTTTTATTTTAATTAAATAAATAAATTTGAAACGTCGAAATTGGCCAAAATTCGGGGTTTTTCAACTCTTGAAAAACAACCATTTTCGGACAAAACCGCATTAAAATCGATCCATTAATTTAGGAGCTACAATGCCACAGGCAGACACACAGATGCACAGACACAAAGACAGAGATGTCAAACTTATAATTGTGTCAGGGTTTAAATATTTAGAATTTGAATTTAATTTAAAAATATAGTAAATGTATAAAAAAAACTTATAACTAAATATATAATAAACATCAAATTAACAATAATTAATCATATTGTTATTGTACTAAATATGTTTTCACAATATGTTGTCAAATGTTTGGAGCCGCTGGCCTTTACAAGAACGTTCGAAAAATAATTCACATTAATATCGACCTAGTTCGTAACGAAATAAGGTTGGTATTTCAATAAAACACTAAATAATAGCATGGCTGAGGCAAACGTGGATTCGGTAGCAGGCACTATGGGTACGTTTAACCGGACGCCCGTTCGGTGAATTGGACAAGCAAATTATGTGGAACCTATCACGCGAACAGAATTTTAAAAATAGTGTTTATACCGTATTAATTATGATGTAATTACAAACCTTACATTTTTACAAGGAATTAGAACTTATTGCGAAACCTTAAATACATGCGGCTCTTGATACTATTGATGTAATACTTATGAGTGTTATGTTTTTTTAAATCGCCTTGCCAAAAAGCTTATTTTTACGTCAAAAAGTCTTGAAAATGATTAACTTCAAACACAGTTTCACAGAAATCTATCCAGATTATCAATGTTCGGTAAATGCTCATAAAATTCTCTATACTTTTAGTTATCTGAAAAGCGAAATAGTTTATATAAATAGTTTATGTTCAACCTATAAATAAATAATTAAAAAAACATACGGTTTCCCTGATTCCGGACGCTGTTCGTAGAAACCTTCAAGTCAAAACGAGGGTTGACCCATCACCGAATCCACATTTTAGTTAAATTCTTCAAATATGACTGCACTAAATGAACTTGTTTGCACAAATAACTAAAACCAATTAAATAATGACCCCGCAAAACCCAAATTTCATTCATAAATTTGCTTCTTAAAGGTTTTATGACCTTAAGAAATTCACTCAATTTCTTAATGATTTTCGTAAGGAGTCCCATACAAAACGGCGATCGACCGGCTCGATCAATTATCGTGGCTCGAATGAGGTCCGAAAAGGCCGTTTCTGCCGCGTATTGGAAGTCATAGTTATCTAGCTAGCGAGGAAAAAAATCAAAACGTAATAATAGTCGTAACTACTCGACTTATAGCTTAAAATAGGGGAAATCCGGCGATACGGCAGATCCGGTGAAGGGTACTTTTACCTTACTAACCAGTCTAAGTTGGCAAGTTGATAAGTATGACAAATTGCAAGGTCTTTAAACGTACGAACACTTGGCTGTTTGTAGTGATTTGTCTTAGTCAAAGCATTCAGTTAAAAGTTTAAAAAGTATACATTAAAGGAATTTCATACATTTTCCTGGCCGCTAAAACTGTACAGTAATGACTTTTAATTTTTAAAATTTGCTTTTGTAAGTAACGAAGAACATGATGTACTCACTAGTATATACTTGTGCTACAGTAAGGCGCACATTTCAGAGCATATTGGAAAAAAATATATTATGCACAAGCGTAACTATCCTTGTCCCAAAATAATAATCTTCTATATGTTAAATGATGATTTCCGAGATAAAAACTATCCTATATACTATCCTTGCAAGGGTCTCAAATTATCCCTACATGCTCTTAGTCCAGATATACCTAAGTAGTTTAGATCGAAAAATTGTCTTGTGCAAAATGACGTAGAACTTTTCATCTTCATCCCCAGTCCCCATTTAACAAACAAACTTGTTAAATAAACAAAATTATCCGCAGTTTTTATTTAACACTAGCTGTTGCCCGCGACTTCGTCCACGTTGAACTTTAAGTCTTAGAAAGATGATTGCTATTAAATTATTGTAGGCAGAACCTTAATTATCGCCGACCCATACAAAGTTCCACCATGTTAAGATATGATTTCCGAGATAAAAAAAGTGTCAAGTCTCTAGTTATAAAAAAAACTTTCCCCATACAAACTTTGCATCCATATTTACCCCTAATTAGGAATGGAATTTTCAAAATCCCGTCTCATCCCTTGCCTACGTCATAAAAGGAAGTTCTGGTATAAATTGGCAGTTTCTAGTCCCAGTAGTTTCGGCTGTGCGTTGATGAATCAGTCAGGAATTCTTCTTATATATATATACATATATATAGATTACCTCCTTTTCGGTTCTGTAAAAGTCTAATCAACCTTCTAATGCAAATTCAAGTTCTAATTAACCTAACCTATTGTGCTGCTAACCTATTATACATATATTTTGGCTAATTCATGGCTTACCAAATGGTGTAAGTACAAAACAAATGTATGACCGAAGAATTCCGTTACTTCTAAGATTACTTGTTCCCCATATTTTACCCTTTTAACTTGCTTTAAAAACGCTGTAATTTGTACAGTGTCGTAATGTTACAGGTTCACCGTACAAACTTCCAAATACTATTAGCCCCTTTCACCCAGATTTTCCATAAAAACACTGATATCAGTTTTGTACTTTTACAACGAACAGTCTAAGTAAGTAAGTAAGTAAAATCTTTATTTGCACGATTTTAGGTCAAGACAGATCATAAAGAGGTACAATACAGGTATCACTAAAACCTACCTTAAAGGCATGCAAATTTTTAAATAATCTTAGATCTAACTACCTACTTATATTCTAGGAACTCTTGAATACTGTAGGAACATTTATCTATCAACCATTTTTTTAGAGCCTTCTTAAATTGTAAAAAAGGCAGGTCTTTTATTCGATCTGGAACTTTATTATAAATTTTTATACACATTAAGTATGCGTTTTTTGAAACTAATGAAAGATTTGTTGCTGGGACATATAGCTTATTGCGGTATTGTGAACGTATGGGATTACGATATATTTCTTTAACACTCCGAAATAGATGGCCATGTTGGTATACAAACAAGGATGCACCGAAGATATAAATACAAGGAAGTGATAAAATATTGTGCTCCCTAAAGTATGGCCTGCAGGAATCCAACACTTTGAGACCAAAGATAGCTCTAATACATTTCTTTTGCATTACAAAAACATTATCTATGTCTGTAGATCGACCCCATACTATTGTCCCATACTGCAATATGGAGTTTATGTAGCCATAGTAAGAAGTGAGAGCAGCTTCTTTTGAAACTACCCGAGTTATCCTTCTTAGAGCATAGACAAAACGGTTTATTCTTGAACACAGGTCCTTAATATGTTCATTCCAACTACAAAACCGGTCTAGTGTAATACCTAAAAATGTTATATTGGTAACTTCTTCAATTTTATGCCCATTATAACTAATGTTAAGATTAAGCGGCTCCCTTTTTTTGGTATGAAATTGCATTAACATAGTTTTGTCAAGATTTGCCTTAAGATTATTTAAATTTAACCAAGTGATCGTTTTCTGCAACGATTCATTAATTTGGGATTCATATGTTGTTAAGCTATCTCCCTTAATGACAATAGTTGTGTCATCGGCAAAAAGGTAACATTGCTGGGATAATGCATTTGGCAAGTCATTTATATACAGAAGAAACAGTAATGGTCCCATTATGCTGCCTTGCGGTACTCCATATTTATAAAGTACATAACGTGACTGGTGCCTTATAATAAATTTAGTCTTTGAGCAAAATTGGGAAATTTCTATACATTGTTGCCTATCCGATAAATATGAATTGATCCAATTGTAAGCCGAGCCACGAATGCCATACCGATAATTTTTTTCGAGTAACCGTTTGTGGCAGACGAAGTCGAAGGCCTTACTCATATCCATAAAAAGAACACTTACTGGCAGTCGCTCATTTAGGCAATCTGTAACAGTTTTCATTAATTGAAATATAGTAAGACTTGTATTTCTGTGTCTTCGAAACCCATTTTGCTCGTTCTTAAGTAAATTATTGCTTTCAACAAAGTTACTTATCCTAGAATATACAACTTTTTCGTATATTTTAGAAAAAATGGGTATTAATGTGATTGGTTGATAATTGTTCAACTGTTGTTTATTTCCCTTTTTGTAAAGAGGTTTTACGATAGATTTTTTTAGCTTCCCTGGAAAACAGCCTTGAGTTAGCGATAAATTGATTACGTGCATTAAGGGTTCAGCTATCACATGAATACTCATTTTTACGATGTCAGTATTGATTCCGTCATAGCCAACAGCTTTAGAATTATGTAAAGAAGTAACAACTTTTTTAAGTTCTGAGCTATCAACTGGTCTTAAGAAAATACTATTCTCAAATTGAGGTACATTTTCCCTGATTCCTGATAAATCTGGGTTTGTGGGACAGTTGTTCTCGATTACATTTAAAAAATAATCATTAAAAATATTTGCTATTTTTAAAGGGTCATTGTAAACGATATTGTTGTCGGTAATCTGCTCAATGTGGTTAGCATTATTGTTAGAAGTAGTGTATTTTTTTATTACATTCCAAGCTGCTTTACATTTATTATGTATTAATATGGTATATGCTTCTACTTCTTTGTGAAAAATTAAAATAAATAAATAAATAAATAAATATAAGGGGACAATCTTACACAAATCGACCTAGTCCCATAGTAAGCTCAGTAAGGCTTGTGTTATGGGTATTAGACGACGATATATATAATAGATATAAATACTTGAATACATAGAAAATATCCATCCATGACTCAGAAACAAATATTCGTGCTCATCACACAAATTTTTGCCCTTACCGGGATTCGAACCTAGGACCTCTTGCTTCGTAGGCAGGGTCACTACCAACTAGGCTAAAGCGGTCGTAAGCGGATTGAGACAGTTTTTTAATATTGTTGCATACTTTCGATATTGTTCAGTGTTTTCTGGACATTTTTTAAGTCGACATGCAATATACAAATTTCTCTTTTTATGACAGCACCTACGTAGTCCTTTTGTTAACCAATCACATTTCTGGAATATATTCCTAAGCTTAACTCGAATCACAGGAAAACATAATTCATACAATAGACAATATAGTTCATAAAATGTATTAAAAGCTAATTCAGCATCATTTTCTGCCAAAATGTCAGTAAACGAGAGACAAGATAAATGTTTGAGAAATTTAGTACGATTTTCTATAGAGAAACTATCTATCTATGTAAAACCGAAGTTACAATTTCTGACGTTAGAAATATCTTGCTTTGCTTTATAAACTTTGAACCCCCTTTTAACCACTTTGGGGGATGAATTTCAAACTAAAACACTTTTTTTCTATTCTAACAATCTTTTTACAATGTTTCAAGTCTCCAGCTAAAAAAAATTGCAAATTTTGCACCCCTTTTTAACCCCCCCCCCCCCCTTTTAGGAGTGGAATTTCCCATAACGCTGTAAGCACTTTATTCGTTATCTAATAAGTACAGAGATGAATTTCAGTAATTTATTACAATAACAAGTTACAGAAGATATAAGTTATAGGAATTATAAAACAAGTCGAAATACAATGGTGTAGAGAATGAATGAGATTACTTTGCTTTGAACTTATTCAAGTTTTAAGTCTCTAGCTAAAAAAAAAATTCCCCCATACAAACTTTGCATCCCTTTCCATTTCCAAAAGTTCATTCCTATATATACTGTGCACTAATTCATCTCTCTAACATTAGTAGTTTCGACTGTGCGTTAATGAATCAGTCAGTCAGGACTTTTTTTGTTACAGCTATCGATAAATCTTTGTAAATACATTAATGGTAAGTGTTTTTTTTTAACGTTGAGCACCATCTAGAACCGTTCGTTTCGTTACGTGTCTATCTGACTCTATCTTTTTCACAGGAACGGGTAGAGGTATCAGCTCAGGTCTATTGTCCCTTGGAGCTGTGAGAAAAATCAAAATTAAAAGCCAGCGCAATTAAAAGATACAGTCGGTTACGCTGCAAGCACAGACAAAGGAAAAATTACGAAAAGTAGACATTTTTAGTACAATCACACAAAAAATAAAAATAAAAAAATTTAAACTTACTACCTTTTTCCTCGTAAGCGCGTAGAGGTATTAAATTGAAAGTCATATCAAATACTCAGGTCTCTAATACCTTTCAGCTGTAGCAAAACGAAACTTTTATGTCCACGCAATCATAAGAAATAGCAATATAAGTCGCATATTTAAAACTGAGTAGGTAATCTCAAGGGTATCAAAACCTAAACCTGTGCCGTGGTATCACCAAATGGTCGCAACGGAAGATCAGCGCTGGTTCCGCCAGCATTACGCTGAGTTGCGACCATTTCGTGGCAAATTACGCAATTGTATGTTATTGTTTGTAAATTGCTTTGTGTCTGTCACGAATAAATGTATCTTTCTTTCTTTCTTTCTTTCTTTCTAAAGGTACTTCCCGTGAACTCAGAACACCGTTCGGTCACCGTTTGATTGTTGTAGAAGACTTCAATATCGATTTTAGACTGAATCCCCAAAATGGAATTTCCACATATTTTTCATCCATAAACTTACATGTTTCCGTTAATAAGCACTACACGAAGTAGTACAACTATAGATGACGTTTATTCGAACTTCAATGTCAACTGTCAATGTGGTACTATTCATACCTTTTTCAGTCACCATTTACAGATCTGGTTTAGTTATTTGTGTCACAAGGGAGCAAAATAGTATATTTACGGCGAGGGCGGTGTATTGTATCCTGAATGCAGCGAGGGATCCTACAATAGAATCCTGAGCGTAGCGAGGGACGGTAGCGTAGGACGGAGAGGCGAGAGAGGTAGTGTTTACGCCCGAGACGAAAATAATTTTGCTACCGAGTGACACATACTATTTTTCACACCGACTATGAGGAAATTTAAAAAAAGCTATTGTTAAAATATATCTAAATTATCTTAATTTTTATTACTAATTTTTTAATATTACGAAAAATGTATAAATTTTTATACAACGTTGTTTTAGTTAAAACTTGAAATATGTTCGTTTTGAATCGACTACGATGAAATTACAATCGATTATTTTATTATCATCTGTGTTCAATTGGCACATTGCGTACAAATGTTCCAATGCCAATGTATAAATTAAAAAAGTAGCTTGAACAGAAAAGTAGCGTTTTGGTCCCTCTCGTCGTGGAGCAAAACTTACTTTTCCGAATGAAAGGTGTGAAAAATTTTTTTCATAATTAGTATTTTTGAACCGGATTTATAAAAAGATAGTGACTAAAAACTTTGTAAATAAACAACTTTGATAAAAGAAGTTTTGCCAGGCTGCTGCCAATCTAGTGTACGTATTTCAGTTATATTATAAAATAAATGATGTGGTAATATATATATATATCTATATATATATATGTATATATTAGGATAACTAAATTGATAAAGTGACCCTGTTTAAAAAAACATACTACAACTTTCGCTTGTTATGGTTTTGTACGGAACCCTCGGTGCGCGAGTCTGACTAGCACTTGGCCATTTTTTTTTCTATGTAGGTTTCGATTTTATGACGAATAAAGTAGCTAGCTGATACTAAACTAAACACTCAATAATTTACTTTAAAAACAAAGTTTTAACCGACTTCAATTTAGTACTCCGCCAAGCCAAGAGAACATTTCCTATTTTTTTTTACAATTTACCACATGAACTGATTTCTGATAGCTATAGATAGATATAGAAAAAAACCGAATCGCTGTATTTGAGGAAATCCATCGATTCCCCAAGATCATCACCAATGGCACTTCATTAGTTCCTATTTCAACGGAATCTTATCAGAACCTGTGACGTACTTTTGCACTTTTAAGTACATAATTGAGGAATTCGATAAGTTAAGGGAAATATAAAAGAGCACTTATATATACATCTTATTAATATTGTAAATGCGAAAGTTTGGATGTATGGATGGATGAATGTACGTTCCAATTAATCTCAAAAACTACTGGACGAATTTTTATAAAACTTTCCAGTTATACAGGCTTTAGAAATTATAAAAATAAGGGTGCGAAGGTGTCAAAAACAGAGGTTCAACTTTGTATGGGAACTCATTCAATCTATGAGCATTCCTCCCCGTTTACCTTCGCGACTCGCACCTCGGCCCTCAGGTTTTGCTTTCTAGTTACTCGGAGATAACGATATCCGTGGGGGCTCGGCCTCGGGCCTTAGGCCTCGGGCTCGCATAGGGAGCACTCTCTAAAAGGATACTTTGGGCATCTATATAATATTATTGACGACCAAATTATGAGGGTGTTTACTTAGTTTAGATGAGAATTAGAATTGTTACACGCACAGCCTATGGAACATAAATCCTTATTTTCAAATATGTCATTAGTATTTTAAAACATAAGACTATCATGTAAACCATAATTTATACGTGTAAGAAGCCGCTGGCAGAAGCTAGTTTTATATATGACATCCGCTAAAACATTCCGATTTGAGTAAAAAGTTAATATATGAGTATAGAGGTAGGGCATATTTAGAGAAGCCGAAGCCCAACTGGGGAAGGAAGTATGTGTTGCTGTGTTCCGGTGTTGAGTTAGCCTCTTGTGTATTCGATTTGTTGAGAGTAAGAGACCTGCATTTGTTTCTAGTTGCCAATAAAGGGACAACAACGCAGTCGCGATTCTTCTGGAGTCGCAAGCGTCCACGCAGTAAGCTTGAGGATATCATGGCATATGCCAACGTCGTAGTATAAAAAAATATAGGCAACTTGTCTCTTACCTATACCTACTTACGTTTAATTATTGTTTATACCATAACCTGTTTTCACACGGCTGCCGGAAAGCCAAAAGGATATGTAAGAACTTTTGCTATTTGTGTTTGTATTTCATTATGAACAAATTGGACACTTTGTATGCACGACCGAGTTCTCTATGAGTGCAAGACCTTCCTGCACACCTGTGTGAACGAGAAATTTCTCGCTAAGGCTAAAAATGTATCAACTAAATAAGTTTACCTAATGCATTTCCCTTCACAGCTCAACTTGACCTACACCAAACTAACGGCCCTCAAAAGCAAAAACAAGCCCCTTTGTACTTCTATCTTATTTATTATTTTTTGCTAGGCACTGTGTTCCACCTGTTTTATATACAATAAAACATAATACGTACATACGACAACAAATATTACACCAAGCTAAAGACATTCTAGTGAATAATAATAAACCTTATCCTATTTCCAAATAAATACAAACTGCACTAGGCGAATCTGCAGACTACATAGAAATAGTAGTTCAGAGCAAAGGTAGATATAAGTATACCGGGTGGAAAGGCACGACGATCCTTCCCGCAAAGGGGGGTTAGTTTAAGTGATGGAAAATCGATTCGTAATGTTTAGATTTTTTTTTACGATCAATTATTAAAAACTAGCTGTACCTGCGACTTCGTTTGCATGGTAATGTGGTGGGAGTTAACGAATTTCTTATTTTGGACATAGGACACATGCAGTTCTAATTTAACCTTTCAAGTAAAACGTTGAACAAACCTATTTTAGCTAAAATGCCGTTAAAATTCATTTCTTTGATGTTTAAATTAGTAAGAAAGGGACAAAACTCGTTTTATGGGGTAATAGTTTAGTAGATGTTTGTGGCCATAGATCCAACAGGTAGGACACAAGCTGCAGCATTAAATTTTTATGTATCTTCTTCTCTACATATTTATAATATAACACTGTTTTATATTAAATAAATACAAACGTGATGACTGAAATCATCTTGAGTCACTCCGACTCTCAGGTAAAGATGTGTATTAGTATTAATAAATAGATTTAATAATCCTTTCGAGTACCCGGAGTAGGTACCCATTGACCGATAAGTGTTTACGCGGAACAAAAGATCTCTTTTTTAACGTCTGAATTTATATTTTCCAAGCTATACCTAACCACTAACTAAGTTCTAGAACCATAACGCGAGTCCGAGTCCCTTTCTATTACAGGTAATTAATGTAATTATTAAAAATATTAAAGTATATTTTTTCATACTGCAATGTTTCAGATCGCAATATCACATTCTGCCGATCTTCTGTATGTTCCCGCCATTGTCAACTTAAGGAATGTGTATTGCAGGCTTTATGATAAAAGTTTTATCTGTATGTTGGCCGATTCCTGTGTCTCTATATAGGCTGAATGTCAACTTGAAGGCGCGAAGTACGAAGTAAAATACCGCCTTAATACCTACTGACGCGCTTGATAATTAATGATTTTAAAAAAAGGGGCCCGTTCTTTACTGATTTAATATAGTTTTACTGTTTATTGCTGATAAATATAAATACTGACAAACCAGCACGGCTATCACAAGACGGCGCGCTAGCTCTCTCTATTTTTCTCGAACTATCCGTCTCTCTCGTAATATACAACTTAGAAAGAGACGTATAGTGCGAGAAAAAAGTAAAGTATCGTGACAAATACTCAGCGTGTAATCTTGCAGAAACTCATAAACCCAGACGTTTTGGCTGAACGCGAGACAACGCTAGGCCATGCCATTAAAAAAAAGAAGAGTCAGACTTTTGACGTTATTTTGTTGAAATTTGTGGATACATTTATTGAAATTACGCCTCAATACGAATTTAGCGCGTATAAGTTTCCGTATCAGAATAGGTTATTTTTTTATGCTTTAGAATTTAATATGCGTTTTGTGAAGGTCTATCACAACACCGGATCGAAATTATTACTGTTAGATATGGCAAGTCCGCCATTTTGACGTCACTGACAGTTGACGGATATGGCGGCTATGATTTTAAGAAGAAGAACTGAATAATTTAATGAGGTCAAATGTTTCCGATAATTAATTAACTGTCGCAGTTGGATAAAAACTATCCTAAACGGAAGCTAGAGTAATAATGTACTTATGAAAAAATCTACATATTATTCCGTTCATGGGAAGCCGAGATCATTCGGGACACGTAAATGCTTAGTTTGATACTGGCTGATTCCATTTTCAAATTAGAGATTTATTATAAGTGAGAGATAATAAAATTAATTAATGTTCTTCTGTGACAACCCTACTATTACTATACGTACTAATTATCGTTTATACGTATTGATAAAGGTCACTGACTCTTGTGTAATTGTTAAAATGTTACTGACCCTGATGAGGGTGGTCACTTGCAGTATTTTGCATTAAAAGTTAACTGCCTATAACTTCAAAACGGTTATGAATATGAGCCTAGTTTCTTTAGAGGAAATACTGTACTCAGTCTAAACAATCCCCCTTTTGCGGAAGGGATCGTCGTGCCTTTCCACCCGGTATAACGAAGTGATTGATGAAAGTGTTGATTCACAGTGCAAGCATGCTGTGAGCCATGCACTTTGTTCCAATTGCAGCGCTCTCATAGGAAGTGCTAACCGCGGCGACGCTGTTAACGCTTTACTTTGAGTAAACACGAAGCTTACTCACTCACGCTTAACGTCTTCTTAATTCCAATTATCCTATTGAATCTAATTGAACAATTCAAGAACGATGATAATATTAAGATAGTAAGCGGGAGCTCAACGTGGGTTTGCAAATTCTTACCGCTCTTGAACTAATAACGAGTAATAAACCTACAAGTTAACAAAGGTAGAACTCGTGACTTGTATTCACCTCAACTTCATAACTAACGTTTCTTGGCTGATATATGTTTTTCAATATCAATGTGTTATGTTTTAATTCACTCGAGTTACCTAGTGCTGAAAAAATGCACTAGGTGTTTTCTCATAGGCCCCATAGCATAACACTTAACTAACCGTTTTCTAGTAACAAATAAATCATCTATTTATTCATTGCAATGCGTGTTAACGCAAATCAGTTAATAACGAATTGAGAGTTTGTTTCCTCATAATGTAGACGTGGAGGTAGGGTTGGAGGACGCCCAGGGAGTGTGGAAACATCGGTCACTTCCGCGTGGTCACTATTGATCTATTGGCATTTATTGAAGGGTCAGTGAGTCAGTCATTAAAGCAAGGTTATAAAACAGGTAATTTGTCTTAAGATTGGAAGTGTACTGGATGCATTAAGTATCATCAACATTGAGATCTGGTGCAGCAACAGCAAACGAGTATGACTCACATTTTACGAGTAGTATTATTTAGTTTCACATTACGTAAAACAATTTAGTTGTTTTTAGATAGTCTACAGACACCTTAAGGCGTCTTTAAATATTATCACTACATAGTATAAAACAAAATCGCTTCCCGCTCTCTGTGCTTAGATCTTTAAAATTACGCAACGGATTTTGATTCGGTTTATTTTAATAGATAGAGTGATTCAAGGGGAAGGTTTATATTTACATTATAGTACCCGTGCGAAGCCGGGGCGGGTCGCTAGTGGAATAATAAAAGGACAGCATTTACCGGCAGAAGCACAATCGCGCCCCGTCCGCACAATCAGTTGTCGTGTAGCACGCTGCCTAGTCGTTGACCTCCGCGGAGCAGCGGCCGCCTGCTGCTGCCCGCGCCGCTAACACAGGACCCTCGAAGCAACGCATCGACTACATAATTCTGTCCGTGATGAAGCGCAACATGATGCAATAACAACAACTATATTTCAGTTGATTTTCCACAAGATCACAATTCGGTATTTTTCCGTCCGTAACGTAGTCAGGTTAAATTCACAGTTGTGATGGGACGTTCCTCAACATGACATGTCGTTGCCGATTCAATGTATAGTAAGTGTAGTCGGGTTATTTCACTTTATAATAATTGTATGTACGTGTATGCGTAAGTCTCATATTTGTATGGATTGGTTTCCCTTATCAATATGTACGAATTATATAGATATAACTATGTAAGTAGATATCGCATTTATTAGGATTTGTTTGAACTTAATCTGTGACCAGTAAGTGGCAAATTCGATTTATCTAAGAAACTTAAGTGTCTTAATAGTGTAGAGGCGGAGTGACATTTTTTGTTTCTAATAAGTAGGTAATATGCCATGCTTTTTTGATTTTGATAGGCAGACAAGTGAAAGAAGTAACCGCTCAAAGGATGGTGGGTTCTAAGGCTATTCAGTAGGTTAAAATTTACCTACTAATTCAAAAGTCGCAGAGTAAAGTGCGTTTGCGTGATGGGCTGATGGGCCTGCGTGAAGTGCGTGATATATCACTGTGGTGCGAGTAGGTGCGCTAACTTCCCTGCATAAGTGTTTAATGCCCGCCATGCGAAATACTAATTATTGTGCAGTCGAGTCGACGTCTAGTTAACATATGTTCACACTTTGCACCTTATTCCATTATAATAAGGCGAATAATGTATACATCTCTGTGGCGTCGACTGTACTTATATTTGATATCCTTAATGCATGCTTAATAATGTTAAGAATTAACATTAATGTAGAGGGGAATAACTTCTTTTTTGTTTCTAATAAGTATTTTAATAATTTGAATATATGCGTTTGCTGGCCATGCGAAATAGTTTAAGTAGCATAGTAATTTTGGATACAACCATGATACAACAGCTAAGTGTAAATATGTATGAAACAAAGTTTGAGGTGGTTTATTTTAAACCATACACCTACTATTGATAATTAGCAAACCATAAGTACTGAAAAAGCATAATTGGAATCTCTACAAACGCGTCATACGTTACATGTATTACTGATAAATGGCATAATGACTATATTGCGACTATGTACTGACTAAATTCACCGTGCGTCTTCTGTGCTTACAAACTTCCAAAACATACAGATACAGAACAACAGGATTGCTGCAACAGGCTTGTGGACATATCAATTGTAATTTACATTTCCAGCAACTCAAAACAAAGGATGTTTCAAAAAACCCTGATGTTTATTTTTCAAATTTGTATTAGAGCCTACGTCACTCACACGAGTATGACGAATTCAACAAAAGAAATCCATCAAGCCGTTTGGATTGTAGCGCGTGAAATAAACTATCCTTTCCATAGGTACATACGCGCGAAAAAATAACCCTCCTTCCGAGGCAGTTGGGTACAAACAAAAACACGAGTTCGAACAGTTACGCGATTACCCTGTTCGTACGAGAAAGCACACACATAATTTACAGACACGCCAGAAGGACCACAGAACAAAGAACAACAATATCAGTTGCGCAAGAGTAGACAATTATTTAAATACTAAATCACTGTTCATAACTGTTGCATTGCATGTCCAGGAGAGACAATCATATTGCATAATGTTTAAAGTCTCGCCAAGATAATCAAAGGGTGGAAGGAAGGTCGTTCGAGCCTTATTTATAAAACATTACTAGTCGATAAAAGAATGTTCTTCGCCAGCGATAGCCAAAGTAATCTGGCGGTTCGTTGTATGGAGACTCCTGCACTAATTTAACAGCCAATGAAACTTTTGCAGAGTCGTCGTACCTAATATGAGGCAACACATGTGCAAGAAAAAACCAATAATAATTACAACATGGTGCCTAAAAAACCAACCTAGAATTCCTTCATTAAACGATTGACATTAATCATTATGTTTTAAATACTTATAAAGAGGGTTCAATAATAGGTACGCTCTTTAAATGGGTGCAAAATCTGATAAAATTTCCACGTTGAAAACTAAGATAAAGTAGTAAGTAAAGACAAAGATATAATATACCGGGTGGAAAGATCGAATGCCACATTGATGGCAATTACCTTAAATTTCAGAAATAAAAATTCTGAGACTTTCTTTTATTTTTAAAAACAATAAATTCTGCTATTATGGATTTTTGAAAAATGGCTTATCTTAGACTCGAACCGGTCAAAGGCGACAAATAATAACATGCAGTATTTTATGATGAAAGAGAAAAATTCACCTTATCAGTAAGTTAAGGTCAATTTTTCTCCGAATAACAAACTCAATCAAAATAACGAATGTAGCACTACACACCGCACACACCACACCGTTGATTGATTTTTGTCGGGCCTCCTCTTCGTGGAACATAAGTTTTGCTTCGTGGTGATTGCTCCATGGTTACCGTAGTGGTGTTTTTTCCTGATGAGTCCGTACCGGGTAGCTGTGGTGGTGCTGCCACCGTGATTTGGAGCTTCCGGAACAGCTTGATAGGGCCCACTAGTGTAATGTCGGCGCCCATTACGGTGATCTGGATCTTGTCGGTCATCTTGTCTGTCTGGCTGGCGCAGTGAAGCTGATTGATGCTGGCTCTGGCTGGTGCAATACTGCGGCGATAGTTTTGGGTGGCCCCGGCTTTTTCCTCCCAATGCAGGTCGCTGCTAAGCGACTTGCTTTGGCAGGATCACTACGAAAAATGTCCTGCCAGGCCTGGCAAGGTCGCCATGAGATGTCGTACGTAGATGAGTAAATAATACGACGAGTCTCGGATATAGAATGAATGCTTTATTAGGAAATACATGGGTTTATATAGGCATACTCTAAGAGTGAAGGTTACTAAAATGAGGTTACTGTTAATTGGATTTGGTAATGTGAGACATAGTATCAGGTTCTGAGATGCTAGGAAATAGGATCGGAAATAGGATAGATATTCATTATATAAAACAAGTGCACTCGTGCGTGAAACGTCCGTATCCGTTACATTAATGAATGGAGTCATCTTGCTGTACTCCTCACACCTCAGCACTAGGTACTTAAGTTTTTATCTATAATGTACTATTATTATCATTGCGCGATGTTCTGTTATTTCATCTTATAGTGGTTGATAGGAAGAACACTTTGTAATAAATAACATCCGCTCAAACATTCAAATGTGAGTAAAAAGGTAATCATATACTAGTGTACACCAAAGCATGTAATTCCCAGTAAGTATCACATTCAGTTTTCAAAAGTTATCAAATCGCACGTAGCGCCACTGCAGCCTAACTTTACCATCTCTGCTCTACAAATCCGTTGTATCCTATTAACTATATAATATTATAAATGCGAAAGTTTAGATGTTTGGATGTTTGTTACTCAATCATGCTTAAACGGCTGAACCGATTTGAATGAAATTTTGCACGAAGATAGTTTATAGCCTGGATTAAAATATAGGATAGCTTTTAGCCCGGGTCCACGCAGACGAAGTCGCGAGCGGCAGCTAGTATGTACATATATCCTTCGGCATGAATGGCAATTCGTGGATTGGACGAAGGGCTTTTTCCTGTCCACCGCAATAATGTACTACTATCTATTCATTTTAATTTTACATATCTATTTTAAACTAGGTAGATGATTTACTTTCCTCGTAGCTTAATTCAATCTCGACTAGGAATTAAGGACTGCTTTTTATAGACACTGGTAATAACTAAAATTGCTTTAGTTAATAGCTGATAATAGACGGCAGATAATTAAAGTACCCATCTATAAGTCTTTGGACTTTATCGTTTTATTAATGAGGTATTTACTCAAGTAGCTTCGAATAGTTTCTAGCATATTTTGGTATAAAATGTAGTTTCTAATATGTCGTTATCATAAGACAACAACGTGCTGAAAGTATCCCAACTAACATTTTGGTGTCAGTTAAGGGTTTTATTATAACCTTAACCTTTATAAGTGAGTTATATATATGTCAGTTGGAACTAATAGAGTTATAGTGGAAATAAGAAAAAAAACTCCTAAAGTGTTACTAGAGCTTTATTGAACGCTGCTAAAAAAGTTTTAGAGTTATAAGAGTGTTACTCAAAGCAATTGTACTTAAGATGTTAAGACTTTAACCTGTTTGTAACGTTTAAACCTTTATCTACGCACATATCATAAGTGCTCTAAAATGCGTTCAGAAACCGTAGGAAATGACCAGCATTATGACAACCGATTTTACTATGAGAACTTTCTTGTCTGTGGTAGTAGGCAAAATCTGTACTGTAATGTCATTACAGTACAGATTTTTGATAAATTTGTATCGTTATGAGTTTTAAATTTGGTACAGCTGTCAAAACTCAAGTGGGTCTCTATTCTAGTATCCATAGATATTAAAACAGTTATCGATACGAAACGTCAATTCAGTATGTTTTTAATATAAACCGCACGACATTTGATCTCGAGTGACATGAAAATAGGGACTTCATTCGTTTGTCAATGATTTAAAAAAAAACTTTCGTTGACAGAGATTCGAATTGCCGCCATTACTGTTGTCATTTGCTTGTTACTTTTTGCTGTTAAGAAAACTAGTAGAATTGAGAAAAGTTGTTTGATATATTAACATTTTAGTTGAAAATATGAGTAGTAGTGACTCCGAGAACGATATGAACACTCCGCCGGATATTGTAAATGCAGCCACGATTGCAACGAATAACTTGTTGCCAGAAAAATCCAGAGCCAAATACGAGAAGGCATACAACGATTTTTTAGATTGGAGAATGAACAAACGCACCACTTCGATGTCCGAGAATGTATTATTAGCGTACTTTGAAGATTTGTCAAAGAAATTCAGTTCTGCCAGCCTCTGGACCATTTATTCAATGGTCAAAAGCACGCTAAACATCAAGCACCAAGTGGATATTTCCAAATATTTTAAATTGACTACTTTTCTAAAGCGGAAAGCTAAAACATTTTCACCTGAAGAAATAAATAAGTTTTTAAATGAGGCACCAGATCAATTATATCTGCAGTCAAAGGTAACTTACTAAATTTATTTAAAGTGTTGAATAGAATTTAATGGAATTTGATTCTATGTATGCACGTAGTTTCCTATTAGCACTTTGAGATTTAATGTTACTTTGATATTGTTTCAGGTGGCCCTAGTATTTGGAGTTATGGGTGCTTGCCGCCGACAAGAACTTTACAATTTACAGTTTAGTGATGTACAAATTTTTGATAAAACCATTTTAGTAACTGTCCGCAATACAAAAACAAAAATGGACCGTACTTTCACAGTAACTGGAAGTTACTGTGACTTGTGTAAAAGATACATGGAATTGCGTCCGAAAGCTTGCTCAGCATCCAATTTTTTTGTAAACTACTCGGCTGGGAAATGCACTAACCAAAAGATTGGCATTAATAAGTTTGGAGCATTAGGCAAAACCATAGCAAATTATTTGCATATTCCGAATCCGGAGATGTACACAGGGCACTGCTTCCGCAGGACATCGGCCACTTTGCTGGTAGATGCAGGCGGTGACATAACAAGTTTAAAACGCCACGGGGGCTGGAGGTCCAGAGCAGTTGCCGAAGGGTATATTGACGACTCAATTCAAAACAAGGTTAATGTGTCAAACCAAATACTTAATTCTATTCAAAATAAAGAAATTATAAATATAAACATGCCATCAAGCTCTTCGTCTACAAACCAGGACCCTCCCACTACTATACAACCAGGACCATTGAATATTACCCATTGTACCAATGTAAATGTCAATTACAACTATTACAATAAATAATTTGTTTCTGTATGTGTTCAAATTTATTATTTATTGCATTATTTTAATATCTAAAGTCTATAGATAATTTACAGGTAGCACTCACTAGTAGCAATGCAGGTCATCTCCCTACGGCTTCTGAACCCATCTTAGAGTACTTATGATGTGTGTGTAGATAAAGAACTGTATGCAACTGCACATAATTAGGCCTTAATACACTCGTGTGATCCTATTATGAAACTCGCTGACGCTCGTTTCATAAAACCACACTCGTATTTTAAGGCCCCTCATTATGGATCAGTTGCATAAACTACTATTACAAGAGTGCTCGCTGACGCTCAATTAACTCTTATTGCTTTTTAGTTGTTGCAGTGGAGAGTCTTATAAAGCTTAATGTGTTATATCTGCTATAAGGTGCAGGCAGAGACTTTATAACAAAGTTGGTCAAGAGTGTTGTAACACAAGATACTATAAGTGTTAAACAACACCGTTATACAGGTAAAGCCTGCACAATATTCTTGACTAAGGGTGTTGTAACTCTAACCTACAAATTGTATAGGTTATTCAATATTGGACATCAAAATACTTCACTATATATGTTACTCTTGCCATTCTATGGATGCCACGTAATTTAACATGCCACTGGCCAAGAAACAAGAATGGAAAATGATAAAAACTTTATGCGTCTATTTTATTCTTCATAAGTTTTATTAGAAATCTTTAATAAATCCTGGGCGGGTTAAAATTGAGATGGGAAACATGGTTTACTTTCTTTACTTACCGGAAAATCACAAGGGCAGATTGTTTTCACTTAATTTCACATACACATCCAATTTAATACACTTTCAATTAGTACGACTCCTGTCACATAATTATATTAATAATCTTTGCCATTTTGTCGGTAGACTATATTTGTCTCATAATTGTATAGTAAAGAAAAGAGTAAGATATATGCTCTCTTGAAACTGGGTAAGCGCAAGAGTGTTACAACACTCTCAGCTAGGGGTCCCTTTGTTTCCCATAAACTTATTGTTCCGAATTTCGATAGTCAGAAATTGATATCCATATAATTTATAGACATAAAGATCAATAGTCATAATCTTTGTTAAGTATAACGTTTTGTAGTTCTAACATTAATGACCCATAATATTAAGTATTATAATCACAAAAGTCAGAAATTGATGTCCATAACGATCAAAGGTCTATCGATAATTATTCATAAATATTCTAAGGCATATATTTCAACGTACTAATGATTGTTCTTCATATCGTTTTAATACCTAAAGTGAATTACGTCTAAGAGACCAAATCTATAACATCCAAAGTCATATAGATAATTACTCAGAAACATTTCTAGACATACATTTGAAAGGGGTACTAGGTACTACTGCGCGGTGGGTTTATGACTGTTTCGTAAAGAATACGTTTAAACAAGCATGTTTTGCAAGAAACTTTTTCTCTGAAATTAAAAATGGCCAAGATATTGGACTTCTAAGGCAGGTCGGTGTAGGTACGACGACGAGCGAAGCGAGGAGTGTTAGTTGTACCGTGACCCCAAGCGCGCGAGCCGAGCGAGCGAAGCGAGCGTGCCGCGGTAGCGGCCGGCGAAGCGCCAGAACCAATAATGACATAACATCCAGCGAAATGTTGACAAGTACATATTTTTCCTAACTTTCGGGTCAAATATTTCGGCCATTTTGTGATTTTAGAGTAGAAAGTTTCAAAACAAAACATACTTATTTTAACATCGGGCTCCCGGACATTGAATGTTATGGCTAACCAATTTTATGACTTGTTTGTAACTACATTTTTATTAAACAATTTTATTTTTATTAACAGATTCATCATTCTTGTATATGGTGTGCCATAGGGACCCTTTTCTACTAAACTTTGAACTCAGTTTTAATATAGAAATACTCAGCGTACACTAGTGAAGCCTAGCTATAAATACACGTCTATCTGTATATTTTACTATTTTGCTTACAACAAAAAAACGATAATTTTTAAGCATTTTACAAAAACGTCAATATCTCCGTAACTAGACCGAGACCCTTTTGTCATGGACGGTCACATATGTCCATCACTTTATGGCGGCATCACATAATGGCGGGTTTGCCATAACTATATATAGTTATGGCAAACCCGCCATTTTGGCGCCACTGACAGTTGACAGATATGGCAGCTAGGGTGTGTCCTTCGCGACAGAACAATGTTTGGAATGATACCGGCCGGTTCTTTTTTTAGTTCAAAGATTTATAATAAGTATAGATTACTCTCGTTGTATGCATTTTTTATACTACCGATGGCTCAGCTAATTTATTAATGTTGCATCAGAAAGGTCAAGACTTATTACGATGCTGCGCAATCCAGACGGTGCCAGCCCATCACGCAAAGGATGTAAAACGCGATGGTCCTTTCAAACGATCATTGAATAAAAACAATCAGAAATAAGTACAAGGCCTGCCGCTCGGATCAATGTCTTTTCTCCACTCATATTCAATGAATGTAGGTACACAAGAAAGGTTGTAACACAAAGAATAACTCGACACAATTATTCCATTATATAGTGATACCAATTGTATCAACACTTGTAATAAGTAATAAAAGAAAAATGCGTTTAACATATCGACTACCTTAGGACAAAAAAGTAAGGTGTAAGCTTTGAACCCATAAGCATCGGCTAGAAGGCTGGTTAGGTTGTTTAAGCAGATAAATTAGTTATTCGAAATCCGTTCATCGGTAGCTATACTTATAAGTATCTAAAAGTGAAACTTAAATCCGCTGGTTATTTAATCGAGTGACGACTTAGGGTACTTTGTTATTTTCGATGGAACTTTCACATAACTATCATAATAATTATATTATACCGGTGATTTATTGCAAATCGAGGAATCTGTATAATAAGTAATTAAGATAACCGCAGTTTCCTTTTCGAGTCGACGCAGTACTAAAGCGGTAAAGACGACTCGGTATCATAGTGTGTGGCACATGTTTACGAGCTGTTGTTTTTCCTGCACTGTTCGTATGGTTGTGCATGTTGTTTTCTTTATGTTTGTTTTTATTGCGAGAATTTGGTTATATGATTGACAAAATCAAATATGTTTATGATGAATCCGTAATGTCGTAGCGTTTATATGAAAAGTTCACGCTGTCGTTCCCCCTAATATACATTAGTTATAGTGATGAATGAAATGAAGACATTTCAATATTTGCTAGATTTAAATCGTTGTTTATTGCTTTGTTAACATTTCAGGAAACTCTACCTTTTAGTATTTCAAAGATAAAACATTTATAAGTATGTACATAATCGTAGTTTAGAATTTTTGAAATACTTATATTTTGTAACTGATAAGTATAAAGTCTCAGACCAAGAAAATATACTTACAGACGGAGCCTTACGAACAGTCTAGTGAAGCCAATCGGTTTTCAACCAAGCCCCATAAGTGTAACACACGCAAACAAATTAAAACGCACAAAACTCGAAATAAATGAACTTGACAGCATTGCGATACGTGCTGAAGAGTTTTGTGCAATTTTTTTTGTATATGTGTGCGTGAGCGTGTGCTAAACTTAAAGTAGCTTGGTTTTGTTTCTATGTAGTTTGTCTTCACTTGACTGTTCGTAACGCTCCGTCTGTCTTTTTTTCTTGGTCTGAGGTATAAAGTATTGTGAGTAAGTAACTACAACCCAGAGAAATGAAAATAAGTAAAATTTGTATGGGATTTCGGGACAAAATTCAATGGCTAATATATTTTCTTATTACATACTTTTGAGAGTATTAAATTTGTATCCTAAATATTTTAAGACTTTTTTTTTATTTACGTCAAAATTTTATCGAATAACCGCTGTACAACTTTAATTTAGTACTCCGCCAAGCCACGAGAACAATTTCACGTTTCTTTTCCAATTTACCACATGAACTGATTACCGAGAGCAAATGCGTTGATTATTAGAGAAAAAAAAACCGAATCGCTGTAAGTAGGCCGATAATATTTGAGGACTTCCGTCGATTCCACAAGGATCACCTTTAACACTTCATTAGTTGCTATTTTAATGGAATTTTATGAGAATCTGTGATGTGCTTTTGTGCTTTTAAGAACGTAATTGAGGAATTCTATAAGTCATATGTGGTCTTCATCAATCCACTGCACCAAATTTATGATTTCCGGATGTAAATACACGAGTTATAATAGAAAATACCAAAATCACTACACGCGTGCCTAATAATATAATTGAGGAGTTCCCTCTTCCCTCAATTCTCTCATGGATCCCAGACTCCAACGGAGTTTTTGAAAAAATGGGACTCACCTGGAAGCATATACCTACTTTACAAACAAAAAAAAGAACAAAAGACATTTGCCCTTATTTTTCCCTCTGCAGCACGGCGATCACGCGACGGCGCGCAAGCTCTCTCGATATTTCTCGCACTATCCGTCTCTCTCTTATTAGAACACTTAGAACAAGAGGTATAGTGCGAGAAAAATCGAGAGTATGTCGCGGACGTCCCATGATAGCCGTGCTGACAGGAATGTGTAGTTACTGCGCATCTGTGCATACAATACTACTTGTACTATTATCTATTCTGTGACAATACTTAAGTAGGTATCGCAATTAGTTATGTACAGAGCGAACTTTTTTATTGCTGTACGTATTTTTCGTTTTAGCTATATTTTAGGTATAAGATATTACTCCTACTCTTTCGCTTCATTCACTTACAGAACGTTTTTCTGGATTATATCACACATGTCACGTGTGTGTAGTGTAGTTCAATTACGAAAAAGCATTTTTAAATACAAACAAGCTCACCCGCCTGATGGTAATCGCAGTTACCGTAACCTACGGACGTTTGCAACTTCAGGGGCCTCGCATCATGCGCGTCGCAATGTTGCAAAGCCTAAATCCCAAAAAAAGTAATTATGCATCGCAACTGAGTTCCAATTGGGTGAATCGACTTTTCTTTGTCACCAGTGGCCACGGTTAGGGTTACGTCTCCAGCCTTTTAAAAACTGCGATTTTATTGGTTTTATTAGACTAAATGTGGTATTCTTGTCAGGGTTCTGCCCCTTTCTTATGGAGAATCTTCTAAGCATGTTAATAGTCCGTGTTGTAATATTTTTCTTCTGTCATGGTCATGGATCATGGCTGACGTGACAGAATAACAATAATATATAACATTTTAAATACTTGGTTGACCCAATGAATATTATCTAGCTTACAATATAATACTAGGTATCATTGCATGTCAACATTTTGTGTCAACATATTGCCCCCAACATGTATAAAAACCAAAAATAGGATTCCGTTTGGTCAGTATTGTTACCATGGCAATGAATTTAAAATAAGAGTTGTTTGAGGCGTTTTTTAAATTCCGCGTGAGAGTGATTAGATCTCTTCCCCGAAATCGTTAATTCCGCGTAGCAAACTTTCCATTCGCATTTTTCCCCACTCGAACTTTTACCCATTCTCCTTTTTTATCATTCATAAATAATGCCAGTGTCATAATTTCTTATTAGCGTACTTATCCGATCCTTTGTTATACCATTCGTAAATATGACCATTGTCGTTTATTCCCTAATCGTGTAATTATCCTATCTCTTTTTTTACTATCTTATATATTACCACAGTCATATAGAACTCCGTTAGGTACCACGCTCGCTCGGCTCGCGCGCTGTAGGGTCGCGGTACACCTAACACTCCTCCTCGCTTCGCTCGTCGTTGTACCTAACGGAGACCTGCCTTCCGTATTTTTTTTTGTACAGGATCAATGTCGCGTAATAAGAAATAGAACTATTGAGAAAAAAATTACATAGAATCTTAGAGTTTAAGAAAAATATCGAATAAGAAAAAAAATATTGCAAAAAGAAGCGACTGGGAAACTTTTGCTATAGAAAAAATATCGTTTAAGAATTAGAAATATTGTGATAAGTATCGTTTGGCCATATTTGAGAATGAGAAGCAAGCAAATGAAAAAAAAAAGTGGCGGGTAGAAAATAGAGTGGGGAAAAATGCGAATGGAAAGTTTGCTACGCGGAATTAACGATTTTGAGGAAGAGGTACTAATCACTCCCGCGTGATGCGTGACAGCTGCTGATCCTACTTATAATATAAATGCAAAAGTTTGGATGTTTAGATGTTTGTTACTGTTACAAAAATATTTAATAATAGTTATTCGTTATGCAAGGCTGCAAATGTAGTACTTATTTAAACATAAGAGTTGTTTTTCCTTACAAGATTAAATTTTTTCGTAATTATTATCTTCCAATACTATATATACCTACTACCAAACAATGCTAGCTTGTAGTATGATGTTAAACATAATATCTGCACGACATCACTGCAAAGACAGTCTCTAATGGTCAGTAATTCCTCAGTAATCTTCATAGGCGCGGGGGCTTATTGAATAATGTACATTTTATCCGAACCATGAATACGTAAACGTGTCTTACATCATGAGAAAGCTAATTGAATGTGCTATCAGGGTAACATTATGATTCAATATTTTAGATTAAAGAGAAATTTCAAAATAGTATAATAATAAAGTATAAATGTTGCTAGAAGTTATAGACACCATGCCAACGGCAGTGGTGCAATTTGCATTCCGCTACCGCTTTTTGAGAAGTTAAAAGTGTTAAAACCGAAACTACCTAATTATGCAATTCCTGAATGCAATTGTGATATCCTACGAAAGCGAATAAAATATGCTTTAACTCGTTCTAACATTGTAATTCAACATATTGATATGTTTCAGAGCAATTTGCAAATAATCTGATGAAATATGAACTTTAGTGCGCCAGACATCAGACATCATGACTTTGTTTGAACAATATTTTCTAAGCCCTGCTTACATACGATGATATCGACTTCTTACGTACTTAGAAATTTATGATTTTGCAAATTGCTTGCTCTATGTCTGTTTTAGATAGTTTCGTAGTTATCAAAAGTCTGAACCAGTTCTATCTTATCCATTTAAATGTGTCAATTTTGTGTAGTCTCTTAATTTTTCATCATTTGGTGACTCAACGGTGCTTCACTTATATTTGCTTATAACACATTAAAAACTTAACTGTTGATAACCCTTTAGCGCGACACAGATTCCAAACAGTTTGGCGAGAGAACCGGTTCGCATATCTTTTGATATTGACATTCCTGGCTTGCTTCCTTTCGTATTGCCCGGTCAGGTCTTAACGTCAGGCGATATGCGATCGGAGTCAGCCCTGGCTGGCGCCGCCGCCGTGTTAACGGGCTCTCTCGTAAATTTACCGTAAGGCGTCCTGCGCCCGCGCCACCACGTTATCTTAAGACTATCTCATTTAATTAAGCAACTCATTCAGCTACAAGAAAATGTACCAGCAAATACATATATTTGTCTACAGCCTTGAGAATGGCTATGTTTATATAGACACTCATATACATATAATAACAGCATTTAAATAACGCTCCAAACAAACCGGCCAGGGCTGTTATTCGTTACGTTGCTAATGGGGCTCACCCCGCCGGTCTCCCGTCGCGAAACTAGACCTCTTCCTTCGCTTAGTTACTACGCATCGCGGTGTCATGATATATTTGTGGGTTAGCGTTGAGGTGAGCTTAGAACGAGTTACAGAATAGGGGGGCAGGCCAGGTGAGTCTCGGGACGCAGTGCAACGTTCTGGGCTGTTATTCCTTACGCGTCAATGCGGCTCACCCCGCTGGTCACCCGTCACGAAACTAGACCTGTACCTACGCTTAGTTACTATAGTATAGGTAGTAACTTACTACGCATCGCGGTGTCAAGAAATATTTGTGGGTGAGTGTTGAGATGAACTTAAAACAAGTTACAGAATGGGGTGGCTGCAGTTGCCCGTCCGTCAAACTTTGCTAGTCCAAGACTTTTTCATATCTCATGCTCTGAAAGTGGGTCGTTGTTGTTCTAAAAAGTGTGCTGGAAGTGATATACTTTTCTGCTCTAGTGCAGAAAAATAGTGTATTCCAGTTAGTCCTCGCCTTGTAAACATTATCCGGGAACTAATTCTAATAAATATCAATACAGACCCCGCCACTGACAAAGGGAAATACTTTCTATTCTTACTAGTTCATAGAATTTATTTTATTTAATAGAAAATAAGTTTATGTTGTAAAATCATTTCTGTTATTTTAGCCAAAATATTCACTAGGGTCTATGAGGTGGTGACAAATGGAATACCCCCACAATGCTTTTTTAACTCAAAGTTGTGCATGTGAGCTAAGGCAGAAACGTATACAGCCACTCTTCAACTATAATACTAATAACAACTACAAATACTATGAAAATATTTGAATGGGATATTTCCATCTATCACAATTAAATTATGAAAGTATGTTATTCATATAGTTTTAACTTTAGGAGCTACGAATATAATATTATTATATTACTATTTGGTATATACAAGATGATAACTATAACATTAACTAAATTAAATTAAAGCTAAGTTAAATCTAAAAAAGGCCCTCGAGGCATTGTACCGAGGATGCTGGCGGCATTTCCTCGCTGAATTGCAATGATGATGCTTTTATTTGGTTATAAAAACGTGAGCAATATTTTTTAATTTCAAAATTAAAATCGTATAGTTGTATTATCTGTATGTCACGTGACCGAATTACACCATAAATCCGTAAGCGCCAGTGAGACAGATATTTGCCTCTTGCTTTAGGACAGGTGAGATGAGACTATTCTTTCGGCTCGGATGACGTCACGATAATGGCGGCTGCCGTATTTGAATTGCATACTTTGAATAAACATACTGTTGAATTTTCCGTGTGTGTTTTTTTCACTTTCCTCGTATTCGATATGAAAAGTAGAGTGTTTAACTCGGGTGAGAGTCACCCATTTCTGACTCGAACCATTGGCGTTCTCACTTCGTTAGAGCGCCAAAATATCTCGTCAGAAATGGGTGCCTTTCAGCCCTTGGTTAACAATCTACTATTTTTGAAGTGAAAACTTCTTTAGCGGCGCTGAGCACTTTTTGGGATGGGCAAAAATTGTTAAACTCGCGACAGATTTTGTGTGAGAGATTCGGGACGAGGCTTGGGGGCGGGGAGGGAAACGGGGGTTTGACTAGGGGCACATAGTTCTAATTTGTACTTTATTGTTAACATTATAAGGTCGTAAGTCGTAACACATTTTCCGTAAATGCAAATTCCATTTTGTTTTATCAAACTTTTATATATTTGCTGTTAGCCGATTTGACTTCATTCAAAAGTGAACACTATTCGTAAGAATATAAAGCCGTTAAACACTCTTTGCAATTGCATATTCTGCAAATAAATTTGTAATTTTGTCCACGCGTCCTTTACCGTTTTGCTATGGAGCAAATTCGAATAGCTCGAATTTGGACGTTATTCCTAAAGAGATAAAGCTTTGAAAAATATTCGGCAATGGCAAAAACAAATTGGTATTTTATTTCATCGTCTCCTTCATCAATTTTGCTGAGTTAAGTAAATTCGAATAGTTCGGATTTGGACGTATTATATATAGCTTTTGAGTTGAGTTTACGTATAACTATGTACCTACTCCAAATTTCAAATCGGTTGCATAAGTAGCTTTCGTTCCACAGCTGCCTGTTCATCCGTAACAAACGGGAAAAACGCTAGGAGAATCGTAATGAGCTTGTAGTTATAACAAAATAAATAAAACATGAATAAATATGAAGGGGACAATCTTACACAAATTGATAGCCCATTACCTAGTAAGCTCAACATAAGGATCCACGTAAAAACACAATAACAAGCAAATTAATAATTACTTAAACTACCAGCTCAAGCCTAGTTAACATAAGGATTGTGTTAAGGTAAAGACGACGATACGAGTATATTCAATCGATATAAATACGAGTACTTAAATACATAGAATTCATCCAAGACTCAGAACAAATATTTGCCGTTACCGGCATTCGAACCCAGGGCTTTCAGCTTCGTAGCCTAACCCGTCGTCAAATATAGTAACTACTGTTCCTGTGCTTTGATAGACTTACAGTCTTCTATAATTGTAAAAAGTAATTTCAATTCTGACCGATCATTTCGTTGCACATCGCCTCCATTAACATACCTACCCTAATACATATGTAGGTACTTTAACGTATTATACTCTTATATAATGGATACAGCATAAACAATCAGACAAAAACCACCGTTGTTATTGAATGTGTTTTAGCATTATTTTAAGAAATACATGGCCCAGCTTGTGTTAGTATGTCATTAGCGACATGGAATGTATGGCATACGTATATACCGGTTATTCTTTTTATCACGTGCACTGCCTTACCACTCGAAGCGCTTTCACTCACACTTTATTTGCATATGGACTTGAACTTAAGTTTTGGTCATTGATGGCTATAATTGAACAGTACTTTATTGTATGGAGATAAACAAAGTAAGTTCCAACTATGTATTGCGGTTTTCTTAAGTGAATTTGTATTGCATTTTATGACGACAGCTAGCAAAAAACAACTTTCACATGGCTGTTTTAAGAGTCCTTTCATATTGGTCCCTATCATCTAATCATTACACATTCAGCGTTGTTATGTTTTCTTTATAATCATAAGACCCACAAAAACCCGTAAGGTGAATTCAAATATGTTGTGTTTACCTACTACGTATAGAAGGTTCTGTATTAGCAAAAATTCCCTGTGCCTGTGCTGTACGCCAAACGTGCCTAAATGTGGCCATCTCTTTCGCATGAAACGCGCTCTTTCGGCGGCGAAGCCATAAGGCTTCGCCTAAGGCTTTAGCTATAAAGCTATGGTTGCCGAATTACGAAATTCATTATTTAGTAAGGATCACGCAGCAGACAACGACACAAAAGCCGTGTAATTTGCCTATTATGTTTCAATTCAAAGAAAATCGATAGGTATCTATAGATGCAATTCAATGGTCATCTGAAGTCTTTACCTATATTGTTTGCTTCGCGATTGATTTGTTAGATTTCATAAATGAGTACCTACATATATAAAACTAGCTGTACCTGCGACTTCGTTTGCATGGTAATGTGGTGGGAGTTAACGAATTTCTTATTTTGGACTAAGGACACATGCAGTTCTAATTTAACCTTTCAAGTAAAACGTTGAACAAACCTATTTTAGCTAAAATGCCGTTAATAAGTTATTTGTGCAACAAGAGAGCAAAATTTGTTTTTGCTGCGAGTGCTAATTTTGAGTCCTGAGGAAGCGAAAGATTCAAAAATTGAATCACGAGCGTAGCGAGTGATTCAAAGTTTGAATCTTGAGCGCAGCGAAGGACTCAAAAGCACGAGATGCAAATACTTTGCTCTCGAGTGACACATACAACTTTTCACCTCAGCAGTGAGAACATATTTATTCACATCAAAAAATATATCATAGTAGGTACCACGTACCTATTCGTCTCAAGATTATTCAGGAAGAAAACTTAATTAGGCGTTATTTACTGCTTGTTTTAACTCCTCAGCGCCGGCCGCGCCGTTTAGTCAGTACTAGAAAGGCGAACAAGGCGCGAGAAACCAAAGGATATTTCAGCTAAGTGTACGACTGTCGCGTGACACTAACACATCACTAAAAACTAACCGTGCGATTGTTAAAATTCACAGATTTTACTCATATCTTCGAGATATTTTTGAAATATTTATCATTATCACAAAGGGCACACATTTATAGCATATTACGTCTCGCGTGCACACCAAAAACTAGCCGTACTGTTACTGTACTGTACTTGTTAAAATATTGCTTTCGTCACGTCACTGACTTCACTATTATTTCCTTGTTAGATAGAGAATTGATTTATCCTAGTAGTTTTTATATTTAAACCAATATCAATAACGCAAGAATGACGAAGGATATACATAATAAAATCTCAAACAAATTAACAGCGCGCAACTTTTTAAAAGGGGCGGGGCCCCGCGCTTGCGTTCGGAAACTGCATCTGTGGTATAGGGTCATAAAATTTAAGATTGTTTAAACTAGAATTATTAATTAGCTAGCATAATAAAATTCATGTTTACCTATTTGTTATGAAAAACGGAGTTTATTCTGAGATCTTTTATTTGAATGTTCTTCAATTTAAAATTCCTTTGTTTAATTATTTTGGTAATTTAAACTTGTTAATTTGATAGTTTTAAACGTGTTACTTGTTATCCGCTTTTTGTAGGGGTTTACTTTGAAATTCGATGGTCGAACTATGGATCGACCTATGTCTGCCTTTTTCTTTTTTCGTAAGGGAATGAAAGGGATAGTGCTAATAGAGTTCAAATATTCTGAACTTGTAATAGACCGCACACGACGAAATGTCAGTGCTCTGCTCCAAAATTAAAAAGCTACTTTGTCTCACGGAGTGAGCAAAATCGCATTTTGCACACTGTTTTCACGCAGCAAAATATGCTTGTTCGAGCTGCTGAGGTGAAAAATTCTTTTCTTTGATGTTTAAATTAATAAGAAAGGGACAAAACTCGTTTTATGGGGTAATAGTTTAGTAGATGTTTGTGGCTATAGATCCAACAGGTAGGACACATGCTGCAGCATTAAATGTTTATATATCTTCTTGTCTACATATTTATAATATAAAACTGTTTCATATTAAATAAATACAAACGTGATGACTGAAATCATCTTGAGTAACTCCGACTCTCAGGTAAAGATGTGTATAGAATTAATAAATAGATTTAGATTTAGTAATCGTTTCGAGTACCCGGAGTAGGTACCCATTGACCGGTAAGTGTTTACGCGGAACAAAAGATCTCTTTTTTAACGTCTGAATTTATATTTTCCAAGCTATACCTAACCACTAAGTTCTAGAACCATAACGCGAGTCCGAGTCCCTTTCTATTAAAGGTAATTAATGTAATTATTAAAAATATTAAAGTAATATGTTTATTTTTTCATATTGCAATGTTTCAGATCGCACTATCACATTCTGCCGATCTTCTGTATGTTCCCGCCATTGTCAACTTAAGGAATGTGTATTGCAGGCTTTATGATAAAAGTTTTATCCTGCATGTTGGCCGATTCCTGTGTCTCTATATAGGCTAGGCTCTAGGAATGTCAACTTGAAGGCGCGAAGTACAAAGTAAAATACCGCCTTAATACCTAATGAACTGACGCGCTTGATAATTAATGTTTTTTAAAAAAGGGCCCCGTTCTATACTGATTTAATATAGTTTTACTGTTTATTGCTGATAAATATAAATACTGACAAACCAGCACGGCTATCACAAGACGGCGCGCGAGGCTCTCTATTTTTCTCGAACTATCCGTCTCTCTCATAATAGACAACTTAGAAAGAGACGTATAGTGCGAGAAAAATCGAGAGATCTCCCGCGCCATCTTGTGATAGCCGTTAAGTATCGCGACAAATACTGAGCGTGTAATCTTGCAGAAACTCATAAACCCAGACGTTTTGGCTGAACGCGAGACAACGCTAGGCCATGCCATAAAAAAAAGGAAGAGTCAGACTTTTGACGTTAATTCGTTGAAATTTGTTGATACATTTATTGAAATTACGCCTCAATACGAATTTAGCGCGTATAAGTTTCCATATCAGAATCGATTATTTTTTATGCTTTAGAATTTAATATGCGTTTTGTGAAGGTCTATCACAACACCGGATCGAAATTATTACTGTTAGTTAGATATGGCAAGTCCGCCATTTTGACGTCACTGACAGTTGACGGATATGGCGGCTATGATTTCGAGCAAAAGAACTGAATAATTTAATGAGGTCAAATGTTCCCGAAAATTAATTAACTGTCGTAGTTGGATAAAAACTATCCTAAACGGAAGCTAGAGTAATAATGTACCTATGAAAAAATCTACATGTTTTTCCGTTCATGGGAAGCCGAGATCATTCGGGACACGTAAATGCTTAGTTTGATACTGGCTGATTCCATTTTCAAATTAGAGATTTATTATAAGTGAGAGATAATAATAAATTTGTATACCTAAAGTAGATGTTAAATCTTTGTAAGTATATTAAGAATATAGAAACGTTCCGCCGTTCTCTAAGGTATTAATTTACCTACCTAGCGCAGGGAATATAAAAATGCATAAAAATGATACGTACATGCTGCAAATATACACAAAATTGTATTATTATAGGCCTAAACTAACCACTTGGCCTAAGGCCAAGAAGTAATGTATGAAAACCCTAACTAAAAACATTATTGTCCGCTACTCTAACTTTTTAAATTTGCTTACTAATATTAAACTCACAAAGGAAAAATTACATACTGCCAACCACCACTAGACTCTGTAAGCAGACTTGCGACATAAAAAAAATACAAAATCTATGGTACTATACTTATGTGCGGTTAAACATGGTGCTCGAACGGCTTACTGAAATGGCATGATTAAAAAATAAATAAGGCGGCAAATTACACAATTGTTTTCTGATTATACCATTCATTATTATGTCAATATGAAATAAATAAGATAGAACTGTATTTAAAAAATGATTTTTGAACAACCTCATTATGTTTCAACTGTACTACAATGATGTTACAGAATTAATGATATAATGGTTTCGAATTCCTCACTTATTGTTTTTCTTCATTTTTCGCAAATGTATTAAGGCCTCCACACATGGATCGCAGATCGTGCGCGCGATCGATGGCTGCCGTGCCGCGCCATTTGCGAAAAATTAAGAAAAACAACAAGTAAGTACTATTTCTTAACGGTTACAAAAACGTTACTACCTTTTTTGGTAGTACGTAAGTATTATTTAAATTAATTATTAATTGGCTGTTAATTAAAAAAAAACTAAAAGTGAAATTTGAGAAAGAAGAAGGATCCCTTCATTGTAAACTCCTCCTTGACAGAGTAAAATAGTATGTACGTACCTTCTTATACATATATCTGTGCTAAGTTTATCAGGTTCATTGGCAGTCATAACGTGGTGGAATAAAATAGCTATGGGAACATCGAAGACTCGCCGTGAGTTGTATTTTAAGCACGACTGCAGTAGTAGGCACACATATCAGAAACACGAAAATATCAGCCAAATTTTTAACTTATTCCCGAATGAGTCACCCTGACAAAAACACTTTGTGAGGCCACTCGTCGTGACATCGAAACCTTTAGCAATCACACATAACACAAACAATTCGTGTTATTAATCGCGTCGTGGTTACCGCTGAACTTCCGTCTTTGGAGTGTTTGTTTATGGGTAGTTCTGCTCAATTTCGTAGATATACGAGTACTATTTTAATCATCACACTGAATAATGGTATACACTATAAATGAGTCCTAAGTACTTAAAGTGGAACGACAGCGTGAAATTTCCATACCGTGATCTAGGGACGACTTTAGGTAGGTACTCAATTAGAAAACATTTTTATGTTATTATTGTTTTGTTAAGTCAGTCTAAAAGTATATAAATATGAAAAAATCACGCTGTCGATGTCGTGAATAATGTGAGACTAAGCAATTGCGACGGATTGTGCCACGCCAGACGGTATCTAAGTATAAGGTGGTATAAGTACAATTTGTACTCACTCAAGCATTCTACACGGCCACTCAGAATACCTAAATAGCAAAAATTATGCAGATTACTATTTAACCAATACTACGAGCACGTAATATGATTGTCAGTAGAAATGAACTGGTTGCTAATAGAATACAACTGGTTTAATAATGCCGGCCGGCGAGTTACTAGTGATTGACCCAACCTAATAATCATCGACTTTTTAACCGACTTCAAAAAAAAGGAGGAGGTTCTCAATTAGGTTGTATTTTTTTTTTTTTTTTTTTTTTTTTTTTTTTTTTTTTTTTTTTTTTTTCAATGTTTGTTACCTCAGAACTCCGTCATTGATGAACCGATTCGGAATTTTTTTTTTTTGTTCGTATGTATATACTTCCAGGTGGGTCCCATTTTTTTCAAAATTCAGTTAGATGATGGGATCCATGAGGAATTGAGGGGACTCCTCAATTTTATAAGGCACGCGTGTAGTGATTTTGGTATTTTCTGTTATAACTCGTGTATTTACATCCGGAATCATAAATTTGGTGGCGAGGAATTGATGATGAAGACCACAGATGACTTATCGAATTCCTCAATTATGTACTTAAAAGTGCAAAAGTACGTCACAGGTTCTGATAAGATTCCGTTGAAATAGGAACTAATGAAGTGCCATTGGTGATGATCTTGGGGAATCGATGGAAGTCCTCAAATATTATCGGCCCACATACAGCGATTCGGTTTTTTTCTATAGTAATCAACGCATTTGCTATCGGAAATCAGTTCATGTGGTAAATTGTAGGAAATGCAGTGCTCGTGGCTTGGCGGAGTACTAAATTGAATTCGGTTAAAACTTTGTTTTTAAAGTAAATTATTTACTAAGTGAGTATTACGTTCAACACGTTTCCTCCGCACTACCGCAGAATTATTTAGGCTTTACCTAACTAACACAACAGTTAAAAAATTAAAATAAATGACGAAATGCTTTTAGGGTTTTTTTTATCAATATCAAGTACTCACAAAAGAAGTCAAACCGCAAAGATAGTAGGTACATTACTACAGAGGCCGGGAAGTAAGGCGTTGCCGGCCGACATATACCGACGTAGCGAGGTCGGATAGTTATGAGGCTGGCAACCCCTTTTCACGCTGAGTAGTATAGTGCTTTTCTCAAACATGCAATGAAATAAATTTAAAAAACTCCGTGATCCTGTGCCACAAATTGTGAAATGGAAATTAAATTAATTAAAAAATTAATTAAACGCTGTACTATCCCGTATCCCCCATCTGTATAATCAGGAATTTGATACAACAGACCCATTTAGCGGATCAAAAACTAAATTTAAAAATGAGGTATGTGCGGTTTTACAAAACAAACAAGTATAACGTCTGGTAAACTACTAACAACGTAGCAACATAAATAATAAGATGTCCATAAATAGTAGGGAAAAAATAAATAAAAAATAATTTAAAAAAAAGATCTTCAATGTACATGAGGTTTGATTAACTCAGACATCTGAGTTTTCTGTGTATTTTTTCTTTAAATAGTGTCATTTTCCGTTCTACTGAAAACCTATTTCTACTAAATGTGCTGTTTCTTCATATAACCTTTCTACTATCCAATTTCATTGATAATTATCTTAGGTGTAGTTGGTTTTGTTTGAGACGACGAAATCGCATCTTTGTCCAATAGTAATACAACCTCACTTATGAAATGAATAGATTAACTGAGATTAACAATGAATGTCTCACAAAAAGTCGGTCAGCTCAAATAATCTTAACTATACCATGTTGTCAGTTTTTTGTAGCATGCTTCCACATTAATTATCACAGTTATAACTACTTACGTAACTCTGTTTTTCTTTTTCTTTTTATCGATGTAATTAACGGATAACTATTATTGGCCTCTTACTTTGTAAGGAAACATTATGTAAACTGTATATTTACGGCTGTTGTTATCCTGAATACCAATAAATAAATAAATAAATAAAAAAGACCATTTTGCAGGCCTAGGCCACCAATTTTGTATGAAATGCCATTACGCATCTCTTGTCTCGCTCACCCGAAATGTGACAATACCCGAAACACAACGTCACGTCACACGAACGAAGTTCGTTTTTGTTTCGCTGTAGCCCCTCTGGCCACCTAGAATAATTTTCTTGAGGTCTTCAATTAGACCGCCAGCTTGGAGAAATCAAAGAGAAAAAATTTGTTTTTGGATTCAGAGATACAGCCAAAGCGTGATTAAATACTCAGATAAAAAGCAGCCAAGTGCGAGTCGGACTCGCGCACAAAGGGTTCCGTAACCCATTATCCGTTAAATGGAAGTTAAATTGTGGTTACGATTTATGACGTAGGTATTAAAAAAACTACTTACTAGATCTCGTTCAAACCATTTTTTGGTGGAAGTTTGTTAAATCATATTTTTTTTTTAGTTTTATCATTCTCTTATTATAAAAGTTACAAGGGGGGGGGGGGGTGAACACATTTTACCAGTTTGGAAGTGTCTCACGCGGAAACTATTCAGTTTAGAAAAAAAATATATCAGAAACCTCAATACCATTTTTGAAGACCTATCCATAGACACCCCATCCCACACGTAGGGGCTTGATGAAAATAACTTTTTTGAGTTTCAGTTTTAAGTATGGGGAACCCCAAAAATTTTTTGTTTTTTTTGTGTGAAAATCTGAATGCGGTTTACAGAATACATCTACTAACCAAGTTTCAACAGTATAGTTCTTAGTTTCAGAACAAAGTGGCTGTGACATACAGACGGACAGGCAGACAGACATGACGATTCCATAAGGGTTCCGTTTTTTGCCATTTGGCTATTTGTATTTGTAATTTATTTATACTGAATATCTTTATAGTTCCCGAAGATGCACTATGTTAATGCAATTTGTCTCAGATTTGATCATAAAGTCCTACTTAAGGGCCATGTGGATCCTCAGCTATCGATGTTGATTGCAAATCGCAGCAAAACAAAACTGTCCCTCGGGAGCCTCAGTTATAGATATTGAAAGCAATTGGAAATTAAAATGGAGTGCGGGTTGATGCAATTTATTATTCTTCTAAATTGCTAATGGGTTAATATTCGGAGACCATACTCGCGTCCCGTACCTTAATAATGTAATAATTCTAATAAGAGAATTTGCCTAAATTTTAAAAAAGGTTTTTTTTTAATAAGGAAATTAAAAAAAAACAAATCGTTGCTATTTTGGCTCTGATTGACCAATTCCAATAATTTTAATTTACTTAATACTAAAAAAACAAATTTAAATTGTTTCATTTAAACATTAGCGGTAAAATGTGTACTCAACTACTCACAAAATGGATATTTTTCATTCTTAATTTTACTTTATTGGATTTAATTGTGCGTTGTGGATTTTGCTGTAATATGAGTTCCGACGAAAACATAGACGAAGATAATAATTTACTTTTCTCAAACATGGTCGGAAATGTATGCGTTAATATCACGAAATGAGGACATGAAGTAATGTATGAAAACCCGAAGTAAAACCATTAGGCCTGCCACACACTGGCGCGGCCTGGCCGCGGCGGACAATAGTAAACTTGTCCGCCGCTGTCAAATTTACTATTGTCCGCCACCGCAGGCCGCGCCAGTGTGGGGCAGGCCTTATTGTCCGCTACTGTAACTTTTTAAATTTGCTTACTAATATCAAACTGACAAAGGAAAAATTACATACTGCCAACCACCGCTAGACTCTGTGAGCATACTTGCGAAATAAAAAAAAAACAAAATCTATGGTACTATACTTATGCGCGGTTAAACATGGTGCTCGAACAACTTTTACAAATGCCATGTTTAAAAAATGAAAAGGGCGGCAAATTACACAGTTGTTTTCTGATCTTTCGTTCCGATTGTAATTTCAACAAACTATTATTTAATTGATTACCTTGTATTTATTATAATTTTATTATTTCCTTACATCGTTTGAGCAAAGCACTATACAATCCTCGGCCGGAGCTTATTGACAGGGTGGAAAGGGCGTTGGAGGACAAGGGGATAGCTCTATCACCCTTCCTGGACATTGAGGGCGCTTTCGACAACACACCCATCAGATCACTGGTGGGGGGGGGGGGCTCCGGTCAAAGTTAGTGGACGTGGACCCTACAACTGTGCGCTGGGTGCAAAGCATGCTCTCAAACAGAGTGGCCAAGCTAGAGTTGCTCAAAACCACTCGTGATGTAGCTATGGACCCTAGCAGTGGATTGCTGCATAAGATGGCGGAACTACGCATCGACACCCAGGGGTACGCAGACGACCTCGTGGTGACGGTGCGGGGAAACTGCCAATCTACACTATCGCACCAAATCCGTTAATGCTGACAAGACGGTTGTTGTGCCGTTCACAAACAAGAGGAAACTCGACAGCCTGAGACCTCTGTCTATGAACGGCAAAACCATTCCGCTCTCCTCCAAAGTCAAGTATCTGGGCGTTTTACTCGACCAGAAACTGACTTGGATTTGGTATTTTGCAGAAGGCTAAAGTAGCCCTCTCAATCTGCTGTCGTTTAGCGGGTAACAGATGGGGCCTAAAACCCAGAATTGCCCTGTGGCTATACACGTCCATTGTGAGGCCGATGGTGTCATATGGCCTGGTATAGGAAAACGACACAGAAAACAATAATAGCAAAGCTCAGCAGTCTGCAGCGGACGGCTTGTCGTTACTGGAGCCATGTCAACCTCTCCAACAGCTGCCCTTGAAGCGTTGCTGAACCTTCCGCCCCTGAACCTCCATTTGGTAAAGGAGGCGAAATCCAGCATGCTCAGAATAGCGACAGCAAAAAGAGGAGACTGGCTATCCTCAGCCTTGAGAACACTCAAGGACTCAATTTTCGATATTCCTGTTCTGGGGATGCCCCTAGACATAATGCCCCCAAAACCGAACAGATCATCGAGTACTTGCGTTTGAAGACCAAGCTCATCCTGAGGGTTGAGAGGTTGGAGCCCCGCCACAAACCGAGTTTCAATTCATTTGTGGTGAGAGTACCAACTGAGAAGCTATCGACCTTCATGAAGGAGGAGATCTGGCCGAAGGGTGTAGTTTTCCGACGATTTCGAGGCCGGTTATTTGACACACAGAACTTGCGTCGCGAGTCGCCGTCTTAACGTGTATTTGTGTTATGTTATAAGTTTTGTATATTGATATGTATGTTAGTCTGTAAGGTATTTGTAAATATGGGCCTTGTTGCCTGACTCAAATAAATAAATAAAAACTCTGTACACTGACAAATTACTCTGTGGAACTCCTCAGGAGAGAGGATTGGTTAAACGGCCTCATAGATTGGAAATCAGGCAGCCTAAAGTGGTACACTGATGGCTCCAAATCCGGATCGGAGGTAGGATGCGGAATATATGGAGAAGCACCCCAGGACAGCGATCAGCGTGAACCTGGGCAAGTACCATATTCCAGGCAGAGCTATACGCCATTTTAGAATGTGCGACAGCCAATCTGCAAAACACCTACCTCAATAGCACTATTTATATTAACTCAGATAGCCAGGCCATCTATTGAATGACCTGGGTGCTAAAAACAATAGTAGATTGTTAACCAAGGGCTCAAAGGCACCCTTTCCTGACGAGATATTTTGGCGCTCGAACGAAGTGAGAGCGCCAATGGTTCGAGTCAGAAATGGGTGACTCTCACCCGAGTTAAACACTCTAGTTTTCATATCGAATACGGGGAAAGTGAAAAAAAACACAGACGGAAAATTAAACAATATATATACATATTATGTATATGTTTCTACAAAGTATGCGATTCATATACGGCAGCCGCCATTATCGTGGCGTCATCCGAGCCGAAAGAATAAACAGTCTCATCTCACCTGTCCTAAAGAAAAAGGCAAATATCTGTCTTGCTCGCGCTTTTGGTAATATGGTGTATTTCGGTCACGTGACATACAGATAATGCAACTACAATTTTAATTTTGAAATTTAAAAATATTGCTCACGTTTTTAGAACCAAATAGTATTATAATCGTATTTCCTAAAGTTAAAACTATTTGAAAACATACTTTCATAATTTAATTGTGATAGACGAAAATAGCCCATTCAAATAGTTTCATACTATTTGTACTTGTTATTAGTATTAGTTGAAGAGTGGCTGTATGCGTTTCTGCCTTAGCTCACCTGCACAACTTTGAGTTAAAAAAGCATTGTGGGTGTATTCTATTTGTCACCACCTCATAGACCCTAGTGAATATTTTGGCTAAAATAAAAGTAATGAATTTACAACATAAACTTACTTTATATTAAATAAAATAAATTATATGAACTAGTAAGACTAGAAAGTATTTCCCTTTGTCAGTGGCGGGGTTTGTATTGATATTTACTAGAATTAGTTCCCGGTTAATGTTTACAAGGCGAGTACTAACTGGAATACACTACTTTTCTGCACTAGAGCAGAAACATATCACTTTCAGCACACTTTTTAGAACAACAACGACCCACTTTCAGAGCATGAGATATGAAAAGTAATATTACGTTGGGTCCCAGGGCATGCCGGTATAAAGGGAAACGAGAAGGCCGACGAGCTTGCACGAGCGGGGGCGAAGGGGACGCACTGCGGACCAGAGCCGTTCTGTGGCATCCTCAAAAGCCTGACCAAGCTCACTCTAAAGACCTACTGTCAGTGCTACCTAACTGCACCGTGGGAACTAAGATATATACCTACACTTTGGAAACCGAGGTCGGTTTATTCAGCCAGTTGGTTGGCACACGCGCTCACGGCCGGACGCTGCTTATGCGCACAGTTAGGTATTGAAAATGACTTCGTTGCGAATAAATTCGGTTCACTGCAGCGTTGTGGGGTGTGACAACAGTAAAACAAATAGACATTTATCCTTTTTTCTCTGCCGACTGACGATGACAGATTAGTAACTTACCTACCTATTTACTTTATATAGTTACCTAAGTACTAATTAAGTACGGAACATTGAATCTTTAATACCTATTTCAAATACGTAATTAATTTGTTGACAAGTTTACTCCGCCACTGCCATGATGTCCAAATTATTTAGTTGTTTTTGTAGATTTAATGTTTATGTTTATCCCTGTATAACAGCAATTGGTATTTTAATAGTTTACTTAGTAAGATTCGCTCTGCAGCTTAAGAAAGGGCGTATACATCGTCGTTGCTATAGGGACTTATGACTTTTTGGAAGGGCTGGAATTCACTCGCGAGGATAAAACACGTAATCAGAATATTTTAACACAATACATTAAAACTAATTATGCCTAGTGTCTACTTTCATGTTTGTAATGCTACTTTTAAACTATTACGTTATTCATATACTTACGCTATAAATGACGAAGATAGAAGGTTAGGTACCTAACAAACTTTATTTCGTACTGTCGTCCGGATATATTTAAATTAAGTTACTTACCTACACAAAAGGTTTCGTTTTGTAATATGTGGTGGTACCTACATTCAAACTGTCGTATGTCGTAACCATAGACAGGGTGAGCGATAGGTAACATGGCTTCAATTGTATTTAACATGCTGCATTGATATGCTTGTATGTATGTATGTAAGTGACTATGCAGTTCAGATACTGGCAGTATCTCGAGAAACCCCGGATACTTATATATACCTATTAACTTTTTAGGGTTCCGTACCCAAAGGGTAAATATGGGACAATTGCTTCACCATAGTGTACTTACACATTATAATAGAAATTTGTTTTGTAAAATAATTTAAAAAGTAAACCGTTTTTTATTTTACTCAACTATTAATTACTAAATCATTTCTAAGCGGTGTCAACCCTAGCGTCGATTGGCCGGCGCATGCGGGCAACGACCCGCGCGTTCAAGGTCGCTCCATTGTTAAATTTCGTAGGCACTTAAAGCTGTAGGTATTGACATTTTTATTCAGACTTGAGTATCTGTTCGTAGAACTATTATATAATCTGTGCTACTGTTTCTAGTTGGAGAGTTGGAGTAGTTGGAGAGCTATAGCAGGACTGAAACATTCCAAGGCCCTTATTAGAGCATTTAGCAAAAAGGCGTCTTCTGATGCCTTGGCGCTAAGCAGGAACCGTCTACGTATGATGGTAAGGGTGCTTACAGGGCACTGTTGCCTAAACAAGCATATGCAAACGATAGGACTATGTGACACAAGGCTGTGCAGACTCTGCCTTGATGCGGAGGAGACGCCTACACACATCCTAACCGAGTGCCCCTGCCTCATGCGCAGTCGTAACTTCTTTCTGGGAAAACACATCATGTGCCCGGAGGAGATCAAATTTCTTGAGTTCAATAGTATCCTGCAATTCTTTGAGTTTGCAGGACTTGACCAAGAATTGTAGTATGTGGCGATCACAATAGATCAGCGATGGTCGCAGTGATATAAGGACTCTCACGGTCCGGCAGCCACTACCAGAAATAATAATCCTCGGCCGGAAAAGGGATTGCTGGACTCGTTGTATCCGGCCTCGTTTACGACTCGGCCGCCTACTCTAAGCTCGTCCAGCAATCCCTAACTTCACGGCCTCTGCAGTAATGTACAATTTCTCAAACATGCAATGAAATTTCGTCGTTACGTGCGTCATAACATGCTTCGAAGTATCACATTTCGGGCGGAACAATTCGAGAGCAGTCGCCACCTTAAAGATCGTATAAAATTGAAGGCCTAGGCCGGGAAGTATTATTCTTTTTAAATTTTAATCTGAATATGGCGTCTGTGTTCATGAACAGGCTAAACAGCTGAACTATATTTTATAAATTTTTATCTAGTGGATGAATGGTTATCGGACCAAAAATATCCGCGTTAATGCCTATTACCATATTACACAAAAACTGATATTAATAATACAAATCTGTATGATTCAATGTGTTGATGAATAAATTTAAAATATTGTCTATTCGTAAGTAAGTCACCAGGTCACCAGAGACCATAGATAATATTTAAAATCCTCTAAATTTATTTTATTTATATCCTCTTGCATTTATTTTATAACACTACAACACCACACACGCGTAATACGTACGACTTCCGTAAAAAAAACAGTATGGAGGGATTTGAGGGAAAATTAAGTCTTTTGTCGTGTAGCTGGATTTTATATTTGTGGGTGGTATTTATAAATTAAAATTCTTAATGAGTTCCGATGATAACAGTGACGAAGAAACTAATTGTACTCCTCGGAATTGAGGGTGGAGACCGAATCAGCAATGAATTTTCCGCCGCAAAAATCGAAGGTCAAATACATAAATACAGGTTGGTTTTTTGAGTGGTGATATGGTGATATTAAAAGTTAGTTGTAGCAAACTTTTAATGATATGAAATACACCTTGGTTGATTGGAAACATCCTCAGTCCGAAGTGAAACGTATGAGTGGGTTCTATATTTTAAAACTAAACTTAACAGCCCGTGGGAGGTAAAACGGCTATAACTGCTCTGTACGCTCGCAAGTCGCAAGTAATAACGCCATTGAAGAGCAAGTGTGATGAAAACAAAAATGCAATATTGGTTCTGAGCCTTAACACCAACCTCTGGTTACAATTTGAGGTAATAATATTAAATATACACACTGTATAAAGCGAAAAATATGACGTTTACATTCCTACAAGTAATGTTGCTCGTTTAATCATATACGACTTAGGACACATTACATAGGTAGGTACCGACATTTACAATGGCACGAATTATCGTGACTTCGTACAACCCATAAATAGTAAGTACGAGTACCTATAAGGTATTTTCACATGCGTACCTATATTGGGACCAAACATTTCATACGATGTATAATTTAGCTCCTCGTAAGTGTCAAAACAATTGGGTAGTAATATTATCAGTACGCTACTAGACGTGGTGTGTTAGCTGTGGTTAATAGTAGATTGTTAACCAAGGGTTGAAAGTGACCCATTGCACCCGAGATATTTCTGGCGCTCGGACGAAGTGAGAGCGCCAATAGTTCGAGGGTCAAATGGGTAATTTCACCCGAGTTAAACACTCTACTTTTCATTTCGACTGTGAGAAAAATAATTAAAATAATTGTACTATCCAATATCCAACTTCTTCGCACTGGCTACATTCTGCCACGGCCTACTAGACTACACCACTTAAATTGTAATCGAGTAGGCCGCGACGCGACTAATCTAGAGGGCCATGGCGAAACGTAAAAAAAGAAAAAGTTACATGGCATTATGGCGGGCAGTCGAATACAGGAATGATTTTGAATATTGATTTTCTGTAATTGCGAATAAAAATAAACCAACTGAAAAACGATTTTAATATCAACCTATAGGTCGTAATAAACACGTTGTTTAGTGTAGGTACCAATAGCTGACTGTCGATTTGTGAAAAGATTTTATTTTAATACTGTATTATCTTCGACTCCGTGGCTGATCTTACCAATTAAAAAAAAATACTTTCCACCCTAGGAGAGAACACGCTATTTTCCACCCGGCTATATAGCCATGAAAACTCAACTTTCAGAACAGGAGAAATGAAAAAATATTTCTGAGAGTAGATAGGAACTCCTCAATTAGGTACACAAGATACACCAGTCGTGTTTGGGCTCGTCACAGTCCACTCAATAAGTTGGTGTCGCCTCCTGTGCAAAAAATAATAGTACAGTTTTGACGGAACCTTACGACTTAATATTTGTTTTTTAAGCAGTAACGCTGCTAAAGAAAATTATAAATTTTTAAATGAAAGGAAAAATTGAAAAATTTAATGCTCCGAGCCGGATTCGAACCGGAACCACCAGAACCAGAGAACCAGATTGATTTGAGAGATTTGAACCAGATTGTTCCGATAGCTCAGTTGGTAGTAGCGACGGGCCATGAATGCCTGTGGTCGCCGGTTCGAATCCGGCTCGGAGCATTAAATTTTTCAATTTTTCCTTTCATTTAAAAATTTATAATTTTCTTTAGCAGCGTTACTGCTTAAAAAACAAATATTAATTTAGTATGGGGTGGCGCATCGTTACTGACGATTTCTCAACATAATTTGAGACGTTGGTGCCGTAAAGAAGCCTAAGTCTTCTGGTAGATGTCGCTACATACGCCTCCCTAAGGCGTTATATGAAGGAACTGATTGAGGGATTTGGTGCCCGAACCAGATTGTTCCGATAGCTCAGTTGGTAGTAGCGACGGGCCATGAATGCCTGTGGTCGCCGGTTCGAATCCGGCTCGGAGCATTAAATTTTTCAATTTTTCCTTTCATTTAAAAATTTGGAACCTTACGACGTTTTATCAATCTACCTATTCATAGAATTTCTGCTTTAGTCCAAGTTTATGTAATTTATGGAAAATTTACAATGTGCTTTAATGTGTTTGAGTTGTGGACCGTTGAACAAATCCAATAGAAGTTCCAAATTAGTTAGGTATACCTAACTATTTTAGATTTTTAGTACCACAATCGTGTCTACTACATAAAACTTTAAATACCTCTGATAAATAACATGTGTTTGTCCCTTTCTTACTAATTTGAATATCAGAGTGACAGATTTTAACGTCATTTTATCTAAAATTTATAGCTTTGTTCAAAGTTATGCAAGAATGATGCTCACATAACATGCGCACAAGTGAGTTTACTGAAGATTGAATGCAAATACTTACTAAGACAATTATTTGCTTTACCTATCATACAAGTAACGATGTAATAGCGTCGCAGTTAGTTTTGCACGGCTCCCGCCATGAAGCGCACCCTTATGCCTCCACACACCGGTCGCGGTTGCGACGCATACACGGGTAGGGCGCGGGCCCGCGCAAGTTGTAAAACATTTAAAGTACACTTCGAACACACATCGAACTGCGGGCCCGCAACGCTAAGTTACAGCTCGGGCACCGCGCCCGCAAGTCGGGCGCGGCACAGGTCGGGCGATTGATATCTCTCTCACTACCAAAGCATTTAATATCTATATCACTATCTCTATAACACAGTAGCGCTGGACACGCATTGCTGCCGCGACGGGCCCGCGCTACTGTGTGATAGAGACGCCGCCCGCCTGCGGAGTGGATATACCGCTTCAACGGCGCCCAACCCGCGCCGCGCCCGCCCCGCGCCACGCACGACCCGCTTTCGATGTGTGGATGCCTTTAATTATTAGTAAGTACGCGTCGGGTAACCGACCGGCGCCTCTTGAGCGCACGCAGGGCCCTCGGCGCCGCCGCGGCTTCGAGCGCGGCGGTGGTTGCAGTGCACCATAATCGTGCGTGCACATCGTACAGTAAAAATAGATATCGATTTATTCCTCTTATAAATATGTACCGAAACCTTAATCCGCTGACATACGAGCGATGGGACATATTTATGAGTATGTTGTACCTACCCATAGTTTTACACTTTTTCCTCTTTTTCCATACAAGTTGTCATTTTATTGACAACTTGTATGGAAAAAATGCCAAGTTTGGAAACAATTCATAATAATAGTCGCTGTTTTTTTATGTGGAATGCATAATTATACTATAGTATAGTATGCTAAGCTTCTCTTAGTTTGGGCCTAGGTCGATTTTTGTAAGATTGGCCCCAAATATCTTTATTATTTATTTATATTAAAGCCATTTAAATAATTACCCACTTACAAAATCGATTAAAATATCAGACATCAAAATAACTCAATTAAAGAGTTGCGCCGAACATGGGTTTTACCGAATGCGAATATTTCAACGGTGAAATATTTACAACTAGATTCTGCCTCCGTCCGCGTTGAATTCGTTTATTAACTTTGCAAGCCTATTTAACCCGCTTAGGGGTGAGTTTTTCCAAAACCCTATAATTACTTTTCTTGTATTGTAATTCAGAGTACATACACAAAGTTACAAGTCTCTCACATAAAATTTGACTCCATCATCCCCATACAAACTTTCAACCTCCTTTTTACCCTCTTGAGGGTGGAATTTTCAAAAAACCCTGCTTAGCGGGTACGCTATAATATAAAAACTACCTATTGTGAAAATATCTGCTCCCTAGGTTCAACGGCTTAGGCTAGGCGTTGATTTAAGCCAGTCATAATAATTTCACAGGCCATTGACTATTTTAAATTCTTGCAACTTACAGGCAAACACGTTTAAAATTATTGGGTAAATAGGGGAGATGTGTGCAAAATGATCCCCTTAGGGGAAAAACTTGAAGGCGAAAACACAAGATTTAGAAAGTTTGAATAGTCTATTTTTTAACATTGAAAATCGTTTTTTAAATCGCTTCAGTATAGCCCCCAATTTCAGCCAAAGTGAGACATTGCCCTGGTCACGTGAGTTTTAGGGCTACGTGGATGATTGAGATGTCAAAAAAACCGAATCACTGTATGTTGGCTGATAATATTTGAGGACTTCCATCGATTCCCCAAGATCATCACCAATGGCACTTCATTAGTTCCTATTTCAACGGAATCTTATCAGAACCTGTGTCGTACTTTTGCACTTTTAAGTACATAATTGAGGAATTCGATAAGTCATCTGTGGTCTTCATCATCAATTCCTCGACACCAAATGTATGATTCCGGATGTAAATACACGAGTTATAACAGAAAATACCAAAACCACTACACGCGTGCCTAATAAAATTGAAGAGTTCCCTCCATTCCTCATGGATCCCAACATTTAACTGCATTTTGAAAAAAATGGGACCCACCTGGAAGTATATATATACGAACAAAAAAGAAAATTTTCGAATCGGCTCATCAAGGACGGAGTTCCGAGGTAACAAACATTGAAAAACATAATAATAATAAAAAATAAAAAGAATACAGCCGAATTGAGAACCTCCTCCTTTTTTTGAAGTCGGTTAAAAAGATGGGACTTTATTGTTCATAGGATCGCTTACGAACAATATTACAAATAATGATCTATGAAAAGGGTGGCACAGAGGCTAATATTTTCTTCATAACTCAATCGACAGTGAGTAAATTTTGTTTTGTTGAATTCATTAAATTCATTATCAATGTATCAGAAAGTCGTAAAAGGCACGAGATCTGTGATTTTTTTCTTAACTAAGATTCTGCACAGTCTTTTGTCATTATTTGTATGTAGTTTATTAATTACGATATTTTTTATAAAAGTTTAGTACTTAAATGATTATTTTATACATGTGTCCTCTCTGCCGCCCTGATGCTTATATATCATATGGTGACTTAGGCCCCGCCTCGCTGCCGACGGCACTCTAGGTTAGGTTTTTATCATGATTTTATGTTTTGTATGTATAGTTTTCTATTTTACTTTTTATATAATTAATGGAAAAACCTAGCCTAAGACCAAATATAAAGAAAGACAATACTAATACAAATAAATCATTTACTTCATGCAAGGCCCAGTTAGTAGGTACAAAACATAACTTACAAAATATTGTTAATAAATAAGGAGTCATAAAACACAGCATACGAGACATATTACGACTGCTTTAGCCTAGTTGGTAGTGACCCTGCCTACGAAGCAAGAGGTCCTGGGTTCGAATCCCGGTAAGGGCATTTATTTGTGTGATGAGCACGAATATTTGTTCCTGAGTCATGGATGTTTTGTATGTATTTAAGTATTTATTTCTCTATATAAGTATGTTTATTGTCGTCTAGTACCCATAGTACAAGCTTTGCTTAGTTTGGGACTAGGACGATTTGTGTAAGATTGTCCCCTTATATTTTATTTTTATTTTATGATTACCGGATGAGCATAACAAAACATCTGAAATGTACTGTAATGTATGTAAAATTTAAAATATTGTCTTTGGTTTGGTATTGTTAGTTAAATTAAAGAATGCTAATATTCTGAAAATAATAAAGTCAATTGAATCACAGAATAAGGAAATGAAAAAATGAGTTAATTTTATAAAAACAAACACATTACATACATATAATAAAAAAATGAAAAATAATAAATTAAAAACCTTTTTCATCAGTTGAAATTTACAAAACTCGAATGAAGGCCGATTCATCTTTTTTTATGGCCGAATCCCACCTGTTGGCAAACACCTTAAGGATAGCAAAGCTCTAAGTGCGTTATTATATTGCACTCACTCTATATACATAGATGGCACTAGTATTCGCTCGAGTACGATGGGAAATAAATTTACCCCGAGGGATCATTTTATGCGCATCTCCCCTATTCGGCATTTGAACCGAATAATTTCAGCATATTGACAAACATTTTTTTCCTGGGGTACCACTGCCGCGCCGGTTCCTGCAAGTCATGGCTGCGGGTTAAGGGTAAGGTGGCTATCGTTGGACCACTGCAGCGGCACCCGTACCACGAACGAACGCAGTTACATTGGATATTCACTTGCCATACTTGTTAGTAAGGGACGCGTGCCGTACGTTGGACAAAATTGCGGTCGTCCTCACTAGTCTGGTACATTTAAACTAGCTGGTCTATGAAGTTACATAATCCCTCATTTTGTAACACCGCCTATTTCCACTACATTACGCCACACGCACATTCTGACTAATTCTGCTATCTCCGTGTTGATTTTCAGACGTTATCATTTTTAGTACTATTTACGATAAAATCTACGTTGTCTTTTCGTAGGCGGCTGGGGGAGATTCCTAATGAATCCCCAGTCGAGCTAGCAGGTGCCGGGACCGGCCAAGAATCAGACCTCAGTTTTTGATATGCAAACACAAATCGTCCATCCCTTCTATGACTGACGAAAGTGGTCGCTGGTTGGCGATCAAATCGACCTCAAGATAATAAACACAAGTTGTTTTTTTATAAGTAGTAGTCACTGGGGCTTGATGATTTTTACTTCAGCCTTTTAAATCTCATTAAACAGTCCAATAATTGCTCGTGTTCCTGTCTGAATGAAAACATGACATCATTCGCAGTTGATGCACTTTGTTCGGATGCAAACAGTTTTAGAGAAATTAAAATATTATTTTACACTATAAATGATTATTTTTCTTGTTGTAAAACAATATTCTTACTTACTTTCATTAATAAATCGAAAGAAAGAAGAAGAAGGAGAGTTGAGTTGTTAAAAAATATTTGTGTATTACGTATAAGGATTAGGAACGGGTAACTGTACCTTGACATATACGAGTAGGTATACCTAACAGACGGTGCAGGCGCTAGGCCACGCAGAGATCCTAGCCTGCTGGGCCGCCAACACCGACTATTGTTTACGACTCACATTAAATTGAGTTAGGTAGATACCACTTATTCACACTATTCACAGTGACCTCTTTTGTTTACAGGAAATGGTTAGAGGAGATTGCATTAGCCAACAAACATGGACGAAAACCATCACTCTTGCGTGCCATGACCAAGACGTTTTGGATGAGTTTTGCCCCTTCCGGAGTTATGTTCTTCATACAGGCCCTCTTCCTCAAGTAAGTAATAGACAGTTCTACACTAGTCAAGAGCACGCGATACACACATTTAGGTAACAAAGCCATTTAAGCTATTGAGCTAACGCGTCGAGTCTCCCGTTTATGATTCAATAGTGAATAACCGTCATGTATTTTATGCAATCGTTATATAATGTATGCTTTTTCAGTCGAGTACCACGTTTAGGCCACGAAGCTTGCCGAGTGGCCTAATTACGGTACGAGACTTAAAAAGCTAATTATATAACTATTGTATACGATACTTTTTCTGCGAGTCAACTGAACTAATTAAACAAACTTGGTATCTATTGAAAATCTTAGCCCTGTTGAAACGAAGTGCAGCCAACGGCTTTTTCTTTATTTGCGCGTTGATGCCTTTTAATTTTGACTTTCTCATAACGGCTTCCTATTGGTCGAATTCATTTTAGTTGTCTACGCAGTTGTATATAATGTTGAGTTGGGGCCTCCATAGTAAAAAGTATGTGTCGACGAGTATAAAAAATATTTATCTGTGGGGTAACGTGGTGTACCTAAGCTCTTAGTAGTGGGTTCGGTGATATTGATGTATGGTGATTTTTAAAAAGAAGTCTGCAATATGAACATGACAAATGCCTATGCAATGCTAGTGTCTTAATATAAATTATAGAGATATCTGTAGGTAATACCTAAATGTTCCCCAGACCCTTCCAACCGGTGGCGTTGAGCATGATGCTGTCGTACTGGGAGCCGGGGTCGGACATGTCGTACGAGCAGGCGGTGTACTGCGCCAGCGCTGTCATTTTCATGTCGCTGCTCATCGCCTTCCTCAACCACCACGGCGCCTACTCCACCCAACAGTTCGGCATGAAAGTGCGCATCGCTGCTTGCTCTCTTATTTACAGAAAGGTGGGTTGTTTTTAGCTATTTACCTTTTGGATTGTTGAGCTCAGAATTGTGTTGTGACGTGGGTGTTTGCACAGGTGATGCGCATGAGTTCGGGCGCGCTGGCGCAGACGACGGCGGGTCAGGTCGTGAACTTGCTCTCCAACGATGTGAATCGCTTCGACTACGCGTTCATCTACTCGCACTTCATCTGGTTGCTGCCGCTGCAGGTCGTGCTCATCTGCTACCTCATCTATATCAAGATCGGATACGCGGCCATCGTCGGGGTCATTGGCATCGTATTGCAAACCATACCCGTGCAATGTAAGTCAAATTGTCTTTCTTCAATTTGTCAAGCGCATTTATTTATCTTTGTAACAATACAACGATTCATACGTCATGAAACCGTAAAAACAGTTTATTGTTCTTGCAGCTTATATGAGCAAATTGGCGGCTAGGTTACGAATGAAGACGGCACACAGAACTGATGAGCGTGTCCGTATTATGGATGAAATTATTAACGGCATGCAGGTAAACTCTTCAAAATAACTAATAATTAGGTATAACAGAGCACTTTATACTTTGATACACATACATGCTACTAGATATTTTTACCATATTTGAATACATTACAGTAAAGTTTATTTAAGAATTAGTGTTCACATCATACCTAACATAGAGTAGAGAACAACGCAGTATAAAGAAATATATTCAAGTTAAAGCAATGACGCGTAGTTTCAGTGTCCGAGAGGCAACGCAACAACTTTCAGGCAGCCACTGTTGGTTAGAAACAGCTGCTTCGCGAAAAATTCCGCTACCCATGGTTGCTTCTGGAACAGTGCAACTACGCGTCATTGCTCTGAATGTCTGAATATTCCTAAAAATTAAGAACCTTAATATATTATCAGCGTCTAATTTTGGGCTGTTAGAAACAACCGTAGTTATAGGGATATTCCCACCTGTTACCAACACTACTAACCCTGATATCAATTCAAAACTATTTATCACCACTTTCTTTAAAAAAATATATTGGTCCAATCGCATCCGTCATCACAATTTAAGAGTTTTATCGAGATGCTGAATAAAATGCGTCGACATTTTGTATCTCTCTATTAGACACGGGGACGGGCGTGTTCAATGCAAGCTATCATAATTATGAATTTATTGATTAGTAAATATAGTCGTTTCGTTACCGGCGGGAGCAGTTGGGAATACGTGGGCTACGTGCTCGTAGCAGTATTTTTCCGCTTTGTAGCGGAAGTCTCACCTAGGAGCGATACTCACAAGTGGGTTATTGGCCTTTTGGCCTTGAATGGGTTAATTATTGGCGATATATATAAATATACCACTTTTTCGTATATGTTTCGCTTTTATTTTCGTAAATTGAGCAAAGGCAGGCGCGGGACACTCCGTGATTTACGTTCATTGCTACAAGTACATGCCGGTGCCCCAACGTTGGAGAAGTCCCAACGTCGTCGTCGACGACGTCAAAGGGCCATAAATCTATGTTTTGGCTGAGAAAAAAGCGCCTTTTGTAAAGATCAAAGGAGTGTCGCTTCTGTACTTGTACTATTATCTATTCTGTGGCAAAGGGTTTTAAATAAAATGTTTCAGGTGATAAAAATGTACGCATGGGAGAAACCGTTTGAGCAAGTAGTGGCTCTAGCTCGGAAGAATGAGATCAAGTGCATCACGCAGGCCTCGTACCTGCGCGGCGTGTACCTCAGCTTCATGGTGTTCACGGAGCGGCTCACGCTCTACATCACGCTGCTCTCCTACTCGCTCTTCGGCTTCCAAGTCACCGCAGACATCGTAAGGGCGACGTTCTATATTATTCCAAATAACTCAATTCTTTGTACCCACTCTAAATGACTGATTTTCAGGTATTCCCACTGGCGCAATTCTACAATACCCTCCAAGGCACCCTCTCTATAATCATGTCTAATGCGGTGTCGTTTTTGGCGGAAGCGCTCATCTCGGTGCAACGCCTCGAGGCGTTCATGCTGTTCGGTACGTGGGGCTGCACGCCTCCGCATGATCAATTCGCAAGCTGCATGATTTCGTATTTCACAAATGCTTTAAATGCACCGAGCATTTACGAGTCCAAATTATAACTATGACTCGATGGTGTAAATAACGATTAAAATATTTTTCGTATTGAACTCGTAGAATAGATTTGATTTAAACATACGTCAATGATTGCTATTAACAGTGATTTCGTCAATTTTGGATAGTTAATCACTGTGAGACAAATTAGTAGGGGTTGATTCCGCAATTTATAAGTAATAAATTTCCGGTCCTTTTCCTAGCATATACTTAAGCCAAGTATTTTTTTTAGTGAATAGTGATTAATACTTTGAACCATATTGATTGTTAACCTCCTGAGTCCCACATTCCTATAAAAAGAACAATTATCCTACGGAATTATTTTAAAACAATTGCAAATTCATAAAAATACTATTTATACCGCTTAGTTAAAATTACTAGGTACATTTTATTTTATTTTATTATATTTATATATTATATTTATTTTATTTTATTTGGCGATCGCAAGATGATAAATCAAAATGCACACATGTTTTCTGAAATATGGACATATGGAAATGTTGCTCTTTCAATATGAATAGCCGCAACGAAACAGTCCCGTGTACTTACACAGTGACTGTCATGTTTCTCGAGAATTATATTCCGTACGTCTTAAATGAATGAAAATTCATGGCATAAGAGATATCAGGTGCTCGCCATCGCTCGTCTATTTATTCTTAAAATATTTCCCTCAACATCTATAGAAAATAGAAAGCCGGTAAAGTCAAAATATTAGCAGACATGTTCTTAGATTAGTACTGAGTATTAATCCGGTTGATATCGTATGTATATATTTATATGAGCATTAGCATGTTTACCTAACACATCTGGAGTCTTTCGGAACTCTCTATCCTAATCGCTATTCGAGAGGATCTGCATGACGTTTGACATTTACAGGTTGCATGTTGTGGTTTCCACAGATTTTCCCGATGGCACAAATGTTCAACACGCTTCAAGCTACACTTGCCATTACGATGCCGAACTCTCTCGCTCAATTAATGGAAGCGCAAGCTTCCCTTCGGCGCCTTGAGTCGGTTTTACTTCTGGGTATGAGACGCGCGCAGAGTCTGACCAGCAAAACAGTGGCAGTGGCATACAAAAATATATTGTCATTCCTTATAATAAATATATATCTCATTCAACATACCACCATACGAAATGATTAAAATTTATAAATAAAAACAGCTATTACAAGTTCTGCCTCCGTTAGACGCGATTTCTATGGATCTGATTTTCCCTTTGGACCGCAATTAAAAGCATCATTTTTAGGGTTCCGGACCAATAAGGTAAAAACGGAACCCTTATGGTGACTCTGTCCGTATGTCTGTCTGTCACAAAGTTAAATATATCAGGAAAAATAATAATTTGGATTAGTTTTAAAGAAACTCAATTATATTATATATTTAATATCTATCTAAAATTACGGAGAAGAGGGGGGGAAAAATTGAGAGTTTAGTTAGCAGGTCAAGTGGGTATCAAATAATGAAAGAGCTTTCTCGTTACCGTACGGAAGCCTCGGCGCGCGAGTCAGACTTGCCCGGTTTTTTCTAATGATAATAAGCTAACTGTTGAAGTCTGGTGATGGAGTCAGCTCAGTGGTGAAGAGTCTAAAACAATATAAATAACCTTGCGCATTCTACTATTAGAATTGGCGCATTTAAATGACATCATTATGTCTTCTGACATTTGTGTACAAATCAAAATGAAAACTTTCAAAAACGTTTTTATTTTAATGGAAGTAGTGGATACTAATAATATATAATACTTATGTAATGTTACGTTAAGACTTGGTTTCGATCCTACGCCTGCCAAATTATTACTTTGTTATACATATATTTGGAAATGACATGCACCGCCTAGTTATCACTAGCAGCAACTGGATCTTTTTTTAGCAATTTATTTGTAATATAAAAATCATAATTATCAGTTGTTACCATTGTAACAACGTCTAAACATTGCATATTCCAATATCACACTCGATAAAGTAAAATTACATTTAACTTTACTTTAGCTAACTATAGTAAAAATAGTACAATGTCACTGCCACTTTGGGCTGGCCCGACCCTCATTCTATAAAACTGTAGTGTTGTGATTGTACTTCTATATAACTTTGTAGTGCAAGCGTTCCCTGTAGTAGTTTTACCTTATCTGTGTACCTATATTTTTATATAGCTTTGTATATTTGTCGGTATGGGTTCATTTACATAACTTTACTTGGATTGGTATGAGATTGCTTGTATTAATTAGATAGCGTCTACACTAAGGCGGCTTGATCGGTAACACACATTTTTCAGGTTTTATTTCAAAATATTTGTTGTTGTATTCTATTTTACACGAATGTTTTGATTGTTTACAATAGATGAACGCGAAGATCTCCGAAGCGTGCCGGACGTGGACATCGCCAAACTAGTGCAGAGCGTGGAGAACAAAAGAAACAATCTTAGCGAAGTTGACCTAAGACCCAACACCTTCAAGAGGATTGACGAAGAAGGAATGATTAACCCTGGTAATATTTTTTTCCGACTTTAATGCGTTTTCGGTGGCTTAAAGCTAACCAGTAGGTACCTATATCATTTAGGCCCCTTAGTATAGCGTAGCTATTTCTGCTGTTCACTTACTTGGCTAATCATAAAACTCTAGAACAAGGAGCGCCGAGATGAAGGCGACTAACACCCTCAACTCAAACCCTCAAATTGTATAGTCTACGAGTACGTTACCGGGAGATGGAGTGCTCGCGGCGCATGACAATCGGCGTGCATTCAATAAGCGTTTACAAAATTAGCTCATTATTAACAAAAAGTGACAATGAAGCTTTGTATTTTGTTTTTTTCTAACGAACTGTTAACATATCAGTAATCGTACTTCCTACTAAATGCGAAAGTTTGGATGTTTAGAAGATATTTAGATGTTTTTTACTCAATCACGCTTGATTTGAATGATATTTTGCACGTAAATAGTTTATAGCCTGGATCAAAATATTTGATAGTTTTAATCCTGGGGCCACATAGACGAAGTCGCGAGCGGAAGCTAGTAGTGTATAATCAGTTTAAGCTAATTAATATTTCAAAACCGTAGGCACCATAGGCACTATTTTTTAACTGTTTCCATAATTTATGATAAGTAATTCAATCAATGAAATATGGTTAGCATGTATTGTGTGCTTTTTTGGTTGGTTGAATTTAGAGCAATAATTTAATTCCTCAAATAAGACTTTTGCCCGACCCCAACGTGACATACGCCTTAATGACCATTTCGTTAACCGTTAGTAATCGCAAGTTATAAGTTTCAGTGCGGATATTTGACAAACTTACCTGAGGCTCTAGTAAGTATAATTAAGTATTACCGAAACAAAACGTTACGACCGCGTTCGCGTTTAGCTGTCAAATCTCATACAAATTGAAAATAAAACGCAAACGCGATTGTATAGCTTTGTTTCGGTAAAACTTATACTAGAGCCTATGTTATTTTATTTATTTATGGTGCCATGTCCTATCTGATATCGAAAAATCGATCTTGCACTCACTTTCGGGGAGATTCCTTCCGACCACTATAACTGTCACCGCAAACGCTGTGTTCATTCTACCAAAGGCCCTTAATTTTTTTTTTTATGTTGGGGAAATGCCTTTACGCATCCCGTCCTATCGGGGACGCAGGACGGGTATGACGGACTAACCGAAACTGGACTAGGTACTTACCGTCTAAAACCACCAACGACATCCGGCTCCGCTTTGTAAAGGGGGGCGTCGCAGGATCGCTCTTGGCGTTCAACTACGTTTATAATTATGCTTTACGTGACGTTTCAGAGGTTCTAGTATAAGTTTTACCGAAACAAAGCTATACAATCGCGTTTGCGTTTTACTTTCAATTTGTATGAGATTTGACAGCTAAACGCGAACGCGGTCGTAACGTTTTGTTTCGGTAATACTTAATTATACTTACTAGAGCCTCAGGTAAGTTTGTCAAATATCCGCACTGAAACTTATAACTTGCGATTACTAACGGTTAACGAAATGGTCATTAAGGCGTATGTCACGTTGGGGTCGGGCAAAAGTCTTATTTGAGGAATTAAATTATTGCTCTAAATTCAACCAACCAAAAAAGCACACAATACATGCTAACCATATTTCATTGATTGAATTACTTATCATAAATTATGGAAACAGTTAAAAAATAGTGCCTATGGTGCCTACGGTTTTGAAATATTAATTAGCTTAAACTGATTATACACTACTAGCTTCCGCTCGCGACTTCGTCTATGTGGCCCCAGGATTAAAACTATCAAATATTTTGATCCAGGCTATAAACTAAGTCGCGAGCGGAAGCTAGTAGTGTATAATCAGTTTAAGCTAATTAATATTTCAAAACCGTAGGCACCATAGGCACTATTTTTTAACTGTTTCCATAATTTATGATAAGTAATTCAATCAATGAAATATGGTTAGCATGTATTGTGTGCTTTTTTGGTTGGTTGAATTTAGAGCAATAATTTAATTCCTCAAATAAGACTTTTGCCCGACCCCAACGTGACATACGCCTTAATGACCATTTCGTTAACCGTTAGTAATCGCAAGTTATAAGTTTCAGTGCGGATATTTGACAAACTTACCTGAGGCTCTAGTAAGTATAATTAAGTATTACCGAAACAAAACGTTACGACCGCGTTCGCGTTTAGCTGTCAAATCTCATACAAATTGAAAATAAAACGCAAACGCGATTGTATAGCTTTGTTTCGGTAAAACTTATACTAGAGCCTATGTTATTTTATTTATTTATGGTGCCATGTCCTATCTGATATCGAAAAATCGATCTTGCACTCACTTTCGGGGAGATTCCTTCCGACCACTATAACTGTCACCGCAAACGCTGTGTTCATTCTACCAAAGGCCCTTAATTTTTTTTTATGTTGGGGAAATGCCTTTACGCATCCCGTCCTATCGGGGACGCAGGACGGGTATGACGGACTAACCGAAACTGGACTAGGTACTTACCGTCTAAAACCACCAACGACATCGGCTCCGCTTTGTAAAGGGGGGCGTCGCAGGATCGCTCTTGGCGTTCAACTACGTTTATAATTATGCTTTACGTGACGTTTCAGAGGTTCTAGTATAAGTTTTACCGAAACAAAGCTATACAATCGCGTTTGCGTTTTACTTTCAATTTGTATGAGATTTGACAGCTAAACGCGAACGCGGTCGTAACGTTTTGTTTCGGTAAAACTTATACTAGAGCCTCAGTACATTATCGCCGTAAAACGTGACGATTAAACCGGTGGTAAGGTTATAAAGATAAGTGATTGTGTGAATGTGGGCAGGCTTCGTGTGCAACGAGAAGAGCCTGAGCCCCGCGGCGGCGGCGGTGGGCGCCGACGTGGGCGTGCTGCTGCAGGACGTGTGCGCCAACTGGACCGAGGACGGGCCCGTCACGCTGCGCACGCTCAACATCACCGTGCCCAAGGGGAAGCTGTGCGCCATCATCGGCTCCGTCGGCTCGGGGAAGGTTGGCATCTTATGAGACTTTTGATTGTATACGTGTTAATAAAATAACCCTCCTCTCCTTCGGCGGTCGGATAATAACACAAAACCTGAAACCAGTTTTTACCCTTGTATGGAGCGTTGGCCGACTGGGGCGACCTGCCCGGCTAGCACACTAATCGGCCATATATTTACGTTCGGACGTATAAGTAACTTTACGATTGTGCCCATTTTTACGTTACTTAGCTAACATGCTAATCTCGCAACATATATTTATGCCATTGCGTAAAATATATGTAGCAAAAAGAAGTGTAGTGTTGCCAATATATAGAACTGAATTTCTACCAAATATTACATTCTTTTCATTCGTTCAATTGCGTTCAATTAGAGACCCAATATAATACTACTTAATTAAAGAGTAATAATAACCACTGCCCTGCTACTAAATAGTTGTACTCTTGTATTAAGTTGTATTATAATCGTTTTTCGTTGTTTTTATTTATTTACTTTACTCCCGCCCCGTATTTCCCATAATATTTGTAAGTTCGTATCGTAATTCATTTTACGTCACACCCGGCCATAATGCGAGTTTTACTGCACGCTGCGCATACGGGAAAACTCACATTGTGGCCAGGTGAAGACGTAATTCATTTTATGGTACAAGTGTTACTGTTTTCTTTGTAGTATGCTTGTTGAAATTGAGGAAAGTAAATGTTTACCAAGGCTAAAGCTAACAATTGATTTATTAGACGACACGCTGCCCGCGCCTTTCCCGCATAATTCCCAGAAACCCCAATCTATACGCATTCAAAGATTTTTTGAAACACACAAACTTGCCCATCTTCAATCTCACAGACTTTGTCCTCTTATAATATTAGTATAGATAATTTCAACAATGGATAAGGAGAATTTGTATATACTTAAGTATAATTATTTTCTTTAGTTATTTACTCCATAATAATTTTACTAGGTGTCTTGAAGATGCGCATATAATATATGTTTTCGTACGCCTTTAAATAAAAGTAAATTACCACGGCTCGTGTTAATATGCGATATCGAAATACAATTGTTAAGCAAAAAGTCGTAGAAAAGTAATCCATCCAAACAGCAACCGAACTAATTAGGTTTGAAACTGAAACCGTGTGTTGTGACAGAAATTTTACAGATATCCTGCGGCCAATGGTATTGTTTGCATAGTGTTAAAATTTATCAGGGGTCTCGAGTGACCTACATAAAATTTCGTCCGTCAACGGTTCAGAATATCGTCACGTTTTATGTGCCAAAGTCAAGACCATGTTAGAATTTGAGGTAAAAAAATAGTTTTATGTGCAAGACATATACATGGTCACATTTTACGTAGATGACGGTATACCATGTTAGCTCATGACGGTAAATTTTTATACGTCGGTTGTGGGTATACACCATGTGCATAAAAGACGTCATTTTGTTAGTGTGCTAGGGCCGCTGCTCCACAAATTTTTTTAAAAGAAATCGCGTAAAAAAAAGACTTATTTTTTTCACATTCTACTGTCAATTCTGAACAAACTGTTTCAGGGTTTGCGTTATTTTATTAACACGTTGTATTGTGTACAATTGGATTATATGATTTTTATTGACTTCTGGAATAGGCGGTATTTTTGAAATCTTTTTTTTTCACTGCTGACATCTGTGATTAGTTATTAACTTTGTTTACTTGACTGCTTCTTAAATACATTATATAATGACGTAATATTCCCGGTGAGTGCGAGGGAAATCATCAAATATTATATAATACACACGTGTTTTGATATTTTCCAAAGTAGCTTAAGCATTTGGGGAAGATGACATTTTCATGTTATGTTTGATGTACTTATAGCAAGTTTCATTTAACTTACACTGTTCGTGTTAAAGTAGGTAAAGATGTTGCCCTTCAATATTTGCAAACAATTTTTCAGCATTTGCCGTTTGCCGGTATCAATTAGAGCTTTTTTAACCCATTCAGCGCCAATCACAACACGTTGACGTGATTGCGGAACACCCGCTAGACACCGATCACGTCACTGTGACGTTAAAATGTTTTTGTTCGCAACTATTTGTGAAATAGATATTATGATATTTTTTTTATCAGATTCTGCTCTCAAAGGCTATGTCTATCATCGGTTATATTTCGTTTTATAAAGTTAAATTTAGAAAGTCTACTTTTATGGCCCTAAAAGTATAGGTCGTGACTAAACGTGTCTGCTTACGTTTTTATATTCCATTGTTATTTCCAGCCTTTAGCGTTAATGCAAATCACGTAATAGTATCAAATAAATGTAAAATAAACTTAATTCTCAATACTTTTAAACATCACAACACTGTGTTGTGAAATGGCTTGCGGAGGCAGGTAAATATTCGGCACTGCGTTTGTGTTTATCAATTTCAAACCTTAAGTCAAGTGAACTAAGTCCATATTTCTTTATATCTAATTTGAGTTATCACATTTTGCTGCACTAAATGGTAATGGACGGCATTGTTCCATTTTAGCAGCAACCAAGATAACAAACTTTAGTAGTAGGTAGCGATAACAATACAGTTGCAAATAAAAAAAAACTAGAATAATATTTTGCAACGAATTATTTGTTTGTAAAAACAATAGCACGCATAAACAATGAGAATTTCGTCTTAAGACTTATCATGTCAACTGCAGCTGCTACGATAACAGAATTTAACTTCTCCCTATAAGCTTTGATGTGACCGCTGCATAATGACTCACTGATTCTTCGGCGACACCTGACCGATAATCCTTTGTTTGTGTGTAGGGCGAGTCCTATAAACAATGTGAATTTAGTCTTAAGACTTGTCGTGTAATTTGCAGCTGCAACGATAACAAAGCTGACCGCAACTTACTGATAACGATTCTTCAGTGACAATAGACCGATAATCCCTTGGTTCTGAGTAGGGAAAGTTCCGCTATAGCACTTTGAAGTTATTATTACATTATGCCAATAGTATAAAATAAAATAGTCTTCAGTCTTGGCTTGCCTGTTGACTAAACCAGATCTCGGTTGTGTCTCTGTGTTGTGCGTGTGCTTTACTTTGTACAATGAACCCGACTATGGATATTGGTATTTCGAACCCGTTTAATATGACTGACCCGGCTATCCATACCCTTACTCCGAACCTGCCTAACACGAACGATCCGGCTGTGACTATTTGTGCTCCGAACCAGCATCTCACGACTGACCTGGCTGTTGAAAACATGGATCACGATCTTACCTCAATGGGGTTGGAGACGGCTTCAGCATATACCGGTAAGTCTTAAATAAAATAATAATATAATCTTAAATAAAAACTCAACGATAAGCCGGCATCAGAGGATGGAGCTGCTTATCATTAGTCGAGAAAAAATAAGGAAAAAAATATATCTCAATTATTTTAGAAATTACAGAAAAAAAATGAAATTCATCGAAAAAAAAACATACTCAAATATTACTGTTTTTGTTTTGTTTTTGGAAACTTAAGTAGCCCTGTTATCTAACACAGTTCTTAAAAATACCATAATACATGTAGTTTTTACAAAAAAATAATCAAAATTCATTTTGTCCCTACAATTTTGAAAGATTTTTTCTTACAGTCCACTTTCAATCATCATGGTGTAAAAAAATAGTATTGACACCACTATGGCAATTATTTTCAAAAGATATATATATATATATTTTTTTGAGATATATTTTTTTCCTTATTTTTTCTCGACTAATCATAAGCAGCTCCATCCTCTGGTGCCGGCTTATCGTTGAGTTTTGGGACACGTTGTATATTAAATGTTGTATCTCATACTTGTTTTTTTAAATATAGAATAGAAAGCATTTATTCGTGACAAAACGGTAAATATAAAACAGCTTGTCATAAAATCAGATTATAAACCCATGAGAAAGTTAACAATAGTCACTTGTAATTAATTATCGACATATAATTAATTATGGACGATTATTTTCATAGAAGGTGAAAATACGATGACAGAAGTTCAACTGATCAGTCTTTTGGAGGGCTCTCCTGATGAGTTTGACATCCAACCTGGTCACTGTTCTTCTTCGTCAGATTCGGAAGAAGAAGAATATTCTTCCCCGCCAAATGAAAACAGGAATGAAAGTAGTGCAAATTGGAGCTTTACACGAAAAACGTCTAGTGTTTCGGAATTTATTGAGACATCTGGATTAAGAGGTACTAGGAAGGAAAAACCTCAAGAATATTTCGATATGTTGTTTACTAGCACTTTTCTAGTTTTTTTAGTCAACAACATAAATAGATATGCCATACGATTAATAGAAGCGAACAATAATGCATACGCAAGAATTACGAAATGGAAGGATGTAACCATTTCGGAATTCAGGGTATTTTTAGGTCTGTTATTCCATATGGGAACAATTAAATGCAATAAATACGAGGACTACTGGAGTACCGACGAATTGTTTGACTTTAAGTTTTTCAGTAGTCATATGTCAAGAAACAGATTTATGTTAATTTTAAGGTGCATAAATTTTTATGATGAAACTACAGGAGACAATCGATTAAATAAGATTTCAGGTCTTGTAAATTTGTTTAATAAAATAATGGACAATATTTACTACCCGGCCAAGGTACTCTGTATAGATGAATCCCTTGTATTGTGGCGTGGTAGATTATCTTTCCGCCAATTTATGAAAGGAAAGGCTAACAAATATGGCGTAAAATTATACTTACTTACAGATCAATTTGGTTATGTTATAAAAATGATTGTGTATGGGGGAAAATGCGACACCCGATTAGGAGGTAAAAATCATGTAACGAAGATTGTGAAAGATTTATTAGAAGGGAAATTGGGCGTAGGGCATTCAGTGTATATGGATAATTTTTATAACTCCGTCGACTTGGCAAATTATTTAGTAGATTCTAATACCCATGTCACTGGAACCCTACGTTCCAATAGGAAAGGTAATCCGCCAGAAATATTAAAAAAAAAGTTAGCAAAAAATGAAAAAATCTCGATGTATAATGACAAAGGAGTATGTATAATGAAATGGAATGACCGGAGAGAGGTGCTAATGATTTCAACGGAACACAATAGTGAATGGCAGGATTACCTTTCCGCCAATAATAATGTAAAAGCCAAGCCTGGAGTCGTGCTTAACTACAACAAACATATGGGAGGCGTAGATAAGCACGACCAAATGATGGCGTACTATAACCCAGAACATAAAACCCTTAGGTGGTATTTGAAATTGGGAGTGCATGTATTTAGTACAATGCTATGTAACGCGCACTCTCTATATAATAGATTTGGAGAGAAACCAATGCCCTTGTGTGATTTCAGAAAACATATTATTCGGGCATTGGTTTCAAGTCGGGAAATTGCCAATTGTCTCCCGCGTCCTCCATCAGACTATCACGTATCATTCAAATTGCCAAGACACCTAGAAACAAACAGATTAAAACGAAAAAGATGCGTGGTCTGTTGGAGGAAACATAACAAACGTGTAGAGACGGGCGACTTTTGTCCGAAATGTCCACGACAACCGGGGTTATGTCAAGGGGCATGTTTCGTAGAGTATCACAAGCAAAATAATGTTATAATTAATTAGTTGATGATAGTTTATTATAAACAATAAATATTTATGAATTATTAGTAGCTTTTTATTTCCTTTGTTCCTATAATCTCAGTTAAATAAGCAAATTCAATGTCTGTGTTGGCTTCATTTGGTTTGCCCAGACAGTAAATGGATGTTCTCTTAATTTATACATTTTAATACTTAAATATGTTTTAAAAGATTATTATCTTACACACTGGTTAAAACAAAATGATGCATGAAACTATCCAACGCGGGCGGCAAAATCTTTTGCACGTCAGCGGCGCCATATGACGTCTACGTGTTGTGATTGCGGCCGGGCAGTTTATGAATGTATGGTGGCGTGTCGAGTACGTTCAAGCTGGAGGGCCGTGGCGGTGAATGGGTTAAAATTTTGCATAGGTATTATGGAAACTCAATATTACGGTAATTACGGCACCACCGAGCTTATCTAATGATGGAGACAGAAGGTAGAGCCCAATCCTAACTGCACAGGATAAACCCGTCGTTTTTGGGGTTATTGGGGTTCGCGGCTGTGCAATAAAAGTTTGTACCAAAAATTACACTTTTGACATAAATTTATTTTATTTTAGAGTTCCGTTCTACAATTGCTTTTGAACGAGCTGCGTTCAACGAGTGGTCGCATATACCTATCCGGACCGCTGTCCTACGCTTGCCAGGAGCCGTGGCTGTTCGTGGCAACTGTCCGACAGAACATCCTGTTTGGGTTACCTTACAATTCGAAAAAATATAAAGAAGTAAGTTATTTTTATTATAGTAGGTAGCTAAAGATTGCGTTCAATAATAAATTGCCTAAACCATAATCATCGTAATGTTTGTATCAACCTCTTTAAATTCAAGGTGGTGAGAGTATGCGCACTACAAAAAGATTTTCAACAATTTCCTCACGGAGATCAGACGTTGGTGGGTGAACGAGGAGCTTCTCTGTCCGGCGGACAGAGGGCGCGCATTAACCTTGCCAGGGCGGTTTATAGACAGGTGAGTGACAGTGTTATTACAAGTTTTCCTTCCTCTTGCCCTGGTTTTGTAAACAATTGAAAGCAATCTAACTGCACTACTATAGACGGTTTGTCCGCACAATGGGCAACCGATACCTATGGGATTTATGGTGTAATTGTGAATGAGCGGATACGTGGAGTTGATTGTGGGGCGCCGGTTTCAGGCGGACATCTACCTGCTGGACGACCCGCTGTCGGCGGTGGACGCGCACGTGGGCCGGCAGCTGTTCGACGAGTGCATCTGCGGGTACCTGCGGCACGCCACGCGCGTGCTCGTCACGCACCAGCTGCACTACCTCAAGGCTGCTGATTACATCATTATAATGAACAATGTACGATTTCATTATTCACACAGTGACCGCTTCATTGTATCTTTTCTGGATTACGTGCGGACCGATCAAATGAGCCTGTTTTACCCCATTGTAACATAACCAAAATGAGAATAACTTTGGGTATTACCTATATTTATACGTACCTAAGTATTTTTGTGGATTTGATTTGAAGATGACTCTTGCTGAAAGTTATACAGGACGATGAATTTTGATTTAGTTACGTTTTATTTAAAAGCATCGACTACGCACCATCACTGTTAATCATCGGTATAAATATTTTATTTGTAAAATGTCTGAAGATCTATCTACATATATTTTTACGACCACGTCGCTCGTTCTGGTTGACAGTGACCCGCCTAGGACACCGGTGGTCCCAGGTTTGAATCCCGGTAAGGGCATTTATTTGTGGTACGGACGCGGACGAATATTTATTCCCGAGTATTGAATGTCTTCTACGTATATATTTACCTAATACCCATACTCGTAGTACATGCTATGTTTAGTTGGGACTAGGTGGATTTGTGTGAGACTGTCCGCCAATCTTTTTTTGTATGCAATCGTTCACACACTTTTAAATAATGATAATAATTTAATGATGTTGATGAGAATCCATTATTTTTCCCCAGGGTGCGGTTGAAGCTAAAGGAACGTACGAGGAACTACTAAATTACGGGAAAGATTTCGCTAAGCTTCTGAGCGCTACCCAAGAAGACGGTGGAAAAGTTGAAGAGAAGCCGAAACCGATGTCGAGGCGAACATCTGCTAGAGTAAGTACAGACACCTTTTTTTTTTTTTGAACCTGTCTGTTGCTATTATAAGACGGACCCAATATAGCGGTCGAACTGCGTGGATGGAGGGTGGCCTGGGGATTGCGCTCCAGTGAGATTGGTTGAACGGTATCAACCGAATCTGGGGTGTAAGTGGTATCGAACTACTGGGAGTTTTATCGCTGGTTCGCTAAAACCTAGCCTAGCTGAGAAGAGTCCAGCAAGAAACTCAGCTAGGCCCGACTTTCGTCGGACTGACTCTACCCGGTATGCGGCGGTACCGGTACGAAAGCGGACTATATGTACCGACACCGATGTCGACGCGAACATCTGCTTGAATAAGTACCGAAACCGATGTCGAGGCGAACATCTGATAGAGTAAGTACCGACACCGATGTCGACGCGAACATCTGCTTGAGTAAGTATCGAATCCGATGTCGAGGCGAACATCTGCTAGAGTAAGTACCGACACCGATGTCGACGCGAACATCTGCTTGAGTAAGTACCGAAACCGATGTCGAGGCGAACATCAACTAGAGTAAGTACCGACACCGATGTCGCGGCGAACATCTGCTAGAGTAAGTACCGACATCGATGTCGACGCGAACATCTGCTTGAGTATGTACCGAGTCCGATGTCTAGGCGAACATCAACTATTGTAAGTACCGACACCGATGTCGCGACGAACATCTGCTAGAGTAAGTACCGACATCGATGTCGAGGCGAACATCAACTAGAGTAAGTACCGACACCGATGTCGCGGCGAACATCTGCTAGAGTAAGTACCGACACCGATGTCGACGCGAACATCTGCTTGAGTAAGTACCGAAACCGATGTCGAGGCGAACATCAACTAGAGTAAGTACCGACACCGATGTCGCGGCGAACATCTGCTAGAGTAAGTACCGACACCGATGTCGACGCGAACATCTGCTTGAGTAAGCACCGACACCGATGTCGACGCGAACATCTGCTTGAGTAAGTACCGAAACCGATGTCGATACGAACATCAACTAGAGTAAGTACCGACACCGATGTCGCGGCGAACATCTGCTAGAGTAAGTACCGACACCGATGTCGACGCGAACATCTGCTTGAGTAAGTACCGAAATTGATGTCGATGCGAACATCAACAAGAGTAAGTACCGACACCGATGTCACGGCGAACATCTGCTAGAGTAAGTACCGACACCGATGTCGCCGCGAACATCTGCTTGAGCAAGTACTGAAACCGATGTCGAGGCGAACATCTGCTAGAGTAAGTACCGAAACCGATGTCGAAGTTAACATCTGCTAGAGTAAGTGCCGTAACCTTTGGTAGTGTCGTAAAGGACTGAATGAAAACAGAGCCTCATTTTATAGTTAATATATGTATGTGGAGCCCGGAGAGTACAGGTGAAAATAAATTAGCTTCTTCTGACATTTTCTCCTTTATTTATCTATATTGTTTTCTGTTGCCGTCTTCCTTCGTTCAACTCTACTTTCATACTCTATTTGAAAGCAATAGGGAAGAGGCAGCTATAATATTTAGGTACCATTATTTTGTGACCGAGATATTGAAAAAACATAAAAAATACGGCTACGGAAACGTTTTTACTGTAGTTTATACTAATTAAGTACAAACAATAAATACGAATTGAAGGTATGTGAACCGGAATGTCAATTCAACAATCAGCATCTGGTTCGTTCAGGTCAGTTCCAGTGACGTCACTCCTGTCTTAAGTCAAAACTTAGGCAACTATATGACATCTAGCGAATAACTTACGAGTACAAATATGGCGAGTGACAGACACGAGTGTCGTCACTGGAACCGTAGATCCGTTTAGGCGCGAATGTTAATTTGTCAGTTTGTAACAGGAATTTTTGACTATAAGTAAGTAAATATAATATCGTGGTACTTATAGACCACAACTTCAAGTCATGCGATTTTCTTCAAATGAAAGCAAAATTAAAAATATTGCATCTTCCCTATTCAAACTACATTCTATCATTCGTTATTCATCAATCATCATAATCTAACAACCTGCGCCATACTAAACCATCAACAAGTGCCAATCCCACATGTATTGATTAACTTTCCTTTTTCGTAGTTATCGACAGCTCGCCGTCCTTCACTGACGGAATCCACTGGTGGAGAGGTGCCGGCTCAGGAGATGGAGGAAGAGGAACGGGAGTCAGGGTCGATGGGTTGGCACGTGTACAACGCCTACCTCCGCGCCGGCGGCCGCACGCCCCGCCTGCTCTTCATGGTGCTGCTGCTGGTCGTGGGGCAACTCTCCGCCACACTCTGTGACTACTGGGTTACCTTCTGGTACGACTATCTTATCAGTATTGATGCAAACAGCTTATCTTAATATCGTCATTTGTTACCATTGTTTTTAATAACTCTCATTCCAGGACTAACGAAGTGACTCGCCAAAGAGAAAGAGAATCCAACAGCACTGTCAAGGATTACGATCGCAATTTACAAGCTCCTACCAACAGCTCGTTCAATTTAGCCAGCTATTTCTTTGGAATTGACCTACAGCCAGGTTAGACTTAATTCGAAACAATGTACCTACTAATCATTACAAGCTATTTCAAATCAAAACGAAACTTTATTTTTAAAAGAATGTTACCTACTCAAGTAGGACCATGTTACAAATTAAATCACAGAGACTAAACGTTGTAACATGTCACATATGATCGATTAGTTATACGAAGTTGACTGTGATGATAACTAAGTATAGCAAGTAACTCCAATTCAACAAAATCGACACAATTGGCGCATTTCAGATCTAAACATCCGCGCGTACATCGGGGCGCTGGACACGGCGCAGTACCTGTACGTGTACTCGGCGCTGATCGTGTGCTGCATATTTTTCATCACTGCGCGTGCCTTCATGTTCTTCAAGGTGTGCATGACCTCTTCGCGCAACTTGCACAACGACATGTTCCACTCCATGCTGCGTGGCGTCATGCGCTTCTTCGACAACAACTCTTCAGGTACAGCCAATACTGTTAACGTACCTATTCTTTCCTTATCCCAGCAACAGGCGGCCTGCGAGACCTTTACTTAACAACCGCAAGCGTCCCTAGCTTTTTTGTATGAACAGGTACCTTTAGCTCAGGCAAAAGTGACAGATTATTAACAAGTACAGCCCACGGCAATTTCGTTAGCTACCGTGACCCTGGTCTTTTAAAAGGTTGCCGACCGCTGTGACTTAACCAGCGGTAGGTCTATTAAAATGGTTTAGATTTATGTCGCCCTGTACGACTACGTACCTGCATTAATTACAAATGTTGTAATTTTAATGATTTCTTGTAAAGCGGTATTTTAATTGATGTGGTGTGACTACTGCAAATAACTTTCAGAAATAGGGGCGTAAAATGTTATGGTACGCCAGGCCAGACTAACTTCGTTTCGCGCCAGATTGATAGTGTGGGGTACTGTGGTGGGATATCAATCTGGCGTGTAATTAAGTTTGTCTATGGTAACCTCCTGTGGAGGTCTGATGTGTGTTACCTACTATGGATACTTTCAAAGCGAAGCAGCTTACTGATTCGCTATTTCTTTTATTTTTCAGGTCGTATTTTGAACAGATTTTCGAAGGACATCGGTGCCTTAGACGAACTGCTGCCCCGTTTCCTCCTGGAATGTATTCAAATCTACCTGGTGATGTTCAGCATCCTGGCTCTGAACGCGGCGGCGCTCGTGTGGACGCTGCTACCTACTACTATCATTTTGCTCCTGTTTTACACTATTCTTCAGATTTACTTGAAATCTGCGCAGTCTATTAAACGTCTAGAGGGAACTAGTAAGTTCTACTAATATAAATATATATATATCTATATGTTTTAATCTTTTTGCTAGTGCCTATAGTCGTTTGTTTGGTTTACTAAGCTATTTGTTATTTTAGCGCGCAGCCCCGTGTTCTCACACATGTCCGCCACGTTGAACGGTATCAGCACCATTCGTTCGGCAGGAGCACAGCAACGACTAATAAAGGAATTCGACCGGTTCCAGGTAATTTAATATCACTCGCATGTTTACGTGTCTATACTCAGTTAGTAGGTATGGATGAGGGCATAGGTTCATTAATAATACTAACGTTGTTTTAGGACATTCACACGTCAACGTGGAGCAGCTACCTGGCCAGTGGAGTCACCCTTGGCTTTTGGCTGGATTTCATTTGCGTACTGTATTTAGCAATCGTTATCGTTGCATTCCTTGTCATTGACAGCAGTAAGTATGCAAACAACATTGAAAAACTTTTAATATACTTAATTGCTTATTTAGAAACAACAAAATGTGCAAGAAAATGGCCATTAGTCGTCTCGATAAAACCCCCGGTGTTGGTAAATGGAACAAATCCATCGGGCAATTTGGGATGATGTTACAGAAATTGTATAGTGAGTCATTAACAACGGGGCCACGCCGTTTCGTCGCCTAAATAGTATTATTTGTTGTTTTGGTTTCGTGACGCATTGGTTGTTACTGTAATGTCACGTAAATGTATTGTTCAATGAATAAATAAATAAATAAATTAATTAATTAAAAAAACCTGCCCTGCCTACACTATAGGTACAAGTGGATATTTAGCTTACACAGGTTTAATTTCCCACATGTAAAGTAATTTTTGTTTGTGTACAGAAACAATATTCTCGGGCAACGTGGGCTTGGCCATATCGCAGACACTGATTCTAACCGGAATGCTTCAGTTCGGCGTGCGTCAGACGGCGGAGGTTATTTCACAGATGACGAGCGTCGAGCGAATACTGCAGTACACGCATATAGAGCGCGAGTCGCTCTGGGACAAAGGCAGTAAGTACTCTACTTACCCACTCTGATATTGATTACCTTTGGTGTAGGTATTTGACTCTCGTGCACTGAAGCGATCAGCCAGTTAGTCATCTACATCTACACTTATAATAAATCTTTTAAAAAAAAGAATCAGCCAATATCAAAATAATGAATTAGACGGAGCGAGCCGTAGGCAGAATCCGGCTATAATACGAGGGCGGGGTGGCTATTACGGTCAAAGCAAATATAGTGCTTTTCTCAAGAACGAAACAAGGAAATAAAAGTAACATTCATAAGTATTCGGGCATTTGCTAATGGATACTTTTATTGATTTCCCGGGGACATTTGTATTCGGTTATTGAACTTCTGAATTTGACTCTTGGGAGGAGGTGAATGTGTGTGACATAGTCATTAATTGGAAATTTTGGCGAGAGGCGGCGGTTAACTGGCTGAAGGATCGGTTGCTCTTGAGGTGACATGTTCGGCTGTGGGATGATGGTCGGACAGTCTCGGCGAGACGGGGACGGCCGCTGCGGGATAATTATCGGTTTCTTTTGATGAGGGGTGGATGGCTGTGAAAAAATTAACTAATGCATTTGGCGAGAGGTGGATGGCTACAATATCATGGACGGATACCTCTTGGCGAGAAGTGGATGGCTCCTTGCTATTTGAATTATCCAAAATAATTTTCTTATTAATATTGTTCGTTATTACACTTTTGTTTTGAATCGATTCCTCTCTATACCCTTCAGCAACTCAGTCCGATTTCCACCCCCCATATTGTTTAATTTTATTTAAAGTGAGATCGGCCGCAAAGTGGCCAGAGTCACCAAGAAGGGTAGCAGATGACTTTCTAAAACAATGTCATAATTAAAACAGTTAGTCTTATGCATATCAAAAAGTATTCTTTAAATCTGAGGGCTAAACAGAAGATGACAAACAATTTGAATCAGTAGTTTACGAATTATTACTAGTCAAAGTTTCTTTATTTTGTCACTCACTGACTTCTAGCAGAAATAGAAGGTTCAAATTTAGAATACAATTAGTGTATTTATAAATCATAAATCAAGGAAAAACTAAAATATTTTGCAATTTCGGTCCAGTTTTCTAGAGACACCAAAAGATACATTTTCAGTGAAAGGGACAAAAATTAAAAAGCAAGAATAGGACTGCATTCATAACTTGTATTGTATGTATTGATAACACAATAACCTACAACAAGAAGTGAGATCCCATAAGACAACACTAGTCTCGAAACTCTTCCACCCTAAAAAGTTGAGAGATATTTCGTAGAGCCAAGACTCAGGCATTCTTATTAATCATTATTAGCTAACTAAATAAAAAAATGTGACTTGGTAATCACACAATACTATACCTACATAGTTTTAGGTATGCAAAATACAGTAAAGTTGTGTGCCAAGTTGCAGAATTTTATTTAGCTAATATAAAAATGCTAATATTCGCGCTCCTAGTGATATTACAGCTCGTCCCTTATGTTACAGCTAAGGAAACTCCAAAGGGTTGGCCGTGGCGCGGTCGTATTGAGTTCCGCAACTGCTACATGAAGTACAATATGGAAGATCTGCCAGTGCTTAAGAACCTCAATGTAGTCATAGAAAATGGATGGAAGGTAAACACAATTTTTACATAACAAACATGGTTGAAACTCGTGCAACTATTTTAACTCTCACCATTTGCTGACAGTCGAAACATGTGGCCTTCTAATCGGTAAGGTTCAACCGTAGGCCTACGTGTAAGTACAGTAAGCCAAGAAAATGGTATACCACTTATGGACTTTATTTGTACATTAAGGGTCAAAGTGGTAAACCATTTGGTTTCCTGGCTGACTGTACGTTTATGAAGTATTTATGATAGGTTAGATGTATTTTTTTTAATTCAGGTCGGGGTGGTCGGGCGCACGGGTGCCGGCAAGTCTTCTCTCATCTCCTCGCTGTTCCGCCTCGCAATCGTGGAGGGCGACGTGCTCATCGACGACGTAGACACTTCACAGTTGGCTTTACAGGTATGTAGTACCAGCAACGCTTTAATGACTTTACCTGTCATGCCAAATACAACGTATACGTATAATAATATACATTCTCTCCTGCAGGACCTACGCTCCAAGATCTCCATAATACCTCAAGAACCAGTTCTCTTTTCTGCGACAGTAAGATACAACCTGGATCCGTTCAACAGTTACGATGACGAACAACTGTGGCAGGCTCTCGAAGCTGTAAGATTCAATATAACTTTAACAAACTATCACATATGGCTACATATGGCTACATATGGCACATTTTTATAAACAATATAATTTTTGATCCTTAGGTTGATTTGAAATCGGCAATACCCTCGTTGGACTTCAAAGTGTCCGAGGGCGGGTCAAACTTCTCGCTCGGGCAGAGGCAGCTGGTGTGCCTCGCCCGCGCCATCCTCCGCGGCAACCGCATTCTGGTGCTCGATGAGGCCACCGCTAATGTAGACCCTAAGTGAGTTACGTTACTGTATGATTACATCCAATGCTGTTTCAAAAACAAAAGAAATATTCACTGTAATATCATAAATACGTTACCAGAGCTACATTCAATTTGACATATACGTACCTCATGCCTGGTAACTAGACATGAACTGCGCGTAGTGGGGTACGGATATCGAAGTAGCTAATACTTGGTTGCAGGACGGACGAGTTTATCCAGCGCACTATCCGGAAGCGCTTCGCCGAGTGCACCGTGCTGACGGTGGCACACCGCCTCAACACGATCATGGACTCCGACCGCGTCATGGTGATGGACTCCGGCCGCCTCGTGGAGTTCGACCACCCCTACAAACTCCTCAGTAATGCAGAGGGCTACTTCACGAAAATGGTCAAAGAAACCAGTGACAAAATGTCAGAACAACTCTTCCACATTGCAAAAACCACTTTCATCAATAATGGCGGAGTGATAGAATAATTAGCGTGCCAGCGTCATCATAAGTTGTTAAGTTTTTAATTAATGTTAGGGTACCTACGTAATGTTTAAGAAAAGTAGTTTGAAGGACCATTTGACCGGTAGTGACATAGCTATGCTCGCGGATCAGATATCATAAACGATCTCTTCCAATTTATATTGAAAAGGAGTGAGACAACCAATGATATCTGGTGCACGAGATTGTTGCCTCGCTATAAGCCAGTAAGGTATTGATGATTGCGGATACGAGTAGCGGTTTTTGTTCTCGAGAATGTGTGAGCGCGCAATTAATGTAATAGGACGAGCAATGGCTCACCTCTCACCCTCAGCCATTCCAAGTAGTCCATTACTATATAGGGTTTCATTCTAAAAAGTATAGGTAGGTACGTAAAAGTCTGCTGATGCGTTAAATGCATTTAAGCATAACCCTTTGTGTCTGCATATATTGCAACAAAAGTGTTATGAGAGACGTCACTTAGTGAGGGTAAGCCAGTAGCCGTATATTTGAAACGTTTGAATAATTTGTTGGAGCTAGCGTAGTTTACCCGGCAACATGAGGAGTTTACCGGAGTTGGAGCTACGGCATATCACTTAAGTAGCTGAGACAAACTTTACACGTCGATCTTATAAAATCATGATATATCTACCTATGACGCAGATAATATAATAATTCTACTGAAAAAGGTTAAGGTATAGGCAGGAAGTTAAGTACGTCATCTTATACCTGCAGCGTGTAATTTTGATTTCCGATATATGATTCCGAATAAACCGAGGAATGCCGAAGCACCAACTCAAATTAATTGTAGGTACTGTCACGTTACAGCTTAAAACACGCTAATAATTAGATAGGTACCTTGGAGTCTGTTTAAGTATATATGACAACTGCACAATTAACACATACGTCGCAGGTATTGAAGAACAATCGAAACAACATGCAGCGTTGTGCGTCGGCTGTGTTAGCGAGCGTTCTATAACTTATTGCATTGAAATAAGGTCCAGCTAGTGCATATTGAAGCTTGCTGCTGTTTACGTATGGAACCCTTGTAAAGTGCGAGTCAATTCGCTTATTTTCTTTTAATATAGGTATTTTATTAAGAATTTGTGGATACTGCGATTTTATTCTATACATGGTTAATTTATTATTGTATCCTACTTTTATTTCACAAAATCTGTACAATTTAAGATGAGAATATTGATATGATAATGTTATTTTAAGGGTAATACAGGCTTAACTATTCATTGGATTTGGTTTGGCATTTAGTATATAAATGTAGGAATGCCACTGTGTTATTTATTTTAGACTAAAATGTATTATAATGATTATTGATTTAGATTTGTCATAAAAATTAATTCATCGACTTAGATTGCTTCAATCAAACTGAAAACCGACCATTGTGAATGCCATAGAGGATTTCCTCAAACAAATATTAAATAAGCTCTACCCATTAGCTAGTTGTTTTATTACACTAATCGATCCTGTTACAGTCAAGTGAAACATATGGGTACATGCATACAACTTACTCATAAATATGTCCGATAGCTCTTGTGTCAGCGGATTAAGGTTTTGGTAAATACTCGTATTTATTTATGAGAGGATGAAATCTATATAGCCCAAGCACTTTATTTTCATTAGTATGGAAAAAAGCCAAATTTGGAAATAATTCATAACAGCAGCTTTTTTGCGTGTAACTGATATATTATCACTTTAGTAATTACGTAGACTCAAAATCCACCAAAATATTAGTCATCAAAAAAATCGATATTTAACCAATTCCTGAAAAAAGAGGAAAAATATTAATGGATATTTTAATTTTTGTTTTGGTTAATTTACATGAGCTCTGTAAGAATAATAAATAAATCACAAAAAAAACATAATGGATGTGTCATTTATTTTTATATATTTATTTCCCGATGGAAATGTTGGTGGATTCTTGGATAAGGCATCTTAGAATAACATTTTAAAATTAAACAAACAAAAAAAACGCTGTTATAAATTAATGTTTGAAAAAAACGTAATTTTCCTGGGGTAATCTATATATATAAAAGAAGAAGTCCAGATCTACCATCAACGCACAGCCGAAACTACTGATGTTAGAGAGTTGATTTTTACACATTAGGTTACTTTTATAACGTAGGCTGGGGATAAGAAGGGATTTTTCTCCCCTAAGGGGGTTAAATAGGGGTGCAAAGTTAGTATAGGAGAAACTTTATTTTATGAGCTAGACACTTGAAACTTTGTTGAAAGATTACTTATTAAGATACAAAAAAAGTGATTTCAGCGTTTTAGATAATTCCACCCCGAACGGGGTTAAATAGGGGTGCAATGTTTGGTTGGGGGAAACATAAATTTTTGAACTATGAACTTGAAACTTTGTAGAAAGATTACTCATCAAAATACAAAAAAAGTAATTTCGGCGTTTAAGAAAATTCCACCCCTAAGAGGGTTAAATAGGGGTGCAATATTTGTATGGGGGAAAACTTATATTTTAAACTAGAGTTTTGTAACTTTAGGTTACTTTTATAACGTGGGCTCGGGATAAGAAGGGATTTTTGGAAATACTTCCCCTAAGGGGGTTAAAAAGGGGTACAAAGTTTATATAGGAGAAACTTTTTTTTTGAGATAGAGACTTGAAACTTTGTAGAAAGATTACTTATTGGGATACAAAAAAAGTAATTTCAGCGTTTTAGAAAATTTTACCCCAAAGGGGGTTCAATAGGGGTGCAATGTTTGTATGGGGGAAACATTATTTTTTGAACTAGAGACTTGAAACTCTATAGAAAGATTACTGATTAGTATACAAAAAAAGCAATTTCGGCGTTTTGGAAAAAGCCACCCTTAAGGTGGTTAAAAAGCGATGAAAAGTTAGTTTGGGGGAAACTTTTTTTTGAGCTAGAAACTTGAAGCTTTGCACAAATATTACTTATGAAGATACAACAAAAGTTGTAATACCGTTTTAGAAAATTCCATCCCTAAGGGGGTTAAATAGGGGCGCAATGTTTGTATAGAGGGAACATTATTTTTTGAACTAGAGATTTGAAACTTTGCTGAAAGATTACATATCAGAATACAAAAAGAGTAATATCTGTGTTAAAAAAAATTATCCCTTAAAAGGGTTAAATAGGGGTGCAAGTTTGTATACAGGGAACTTTTTTCTTTGAGCTAGAAACTTGAAACTTTGTAGAAAGATTACTTATAAATATACAAAAAAAGTGATTTCACCGTTTTAGAAAATTCCATCCTTAATGGGGGTTAAATAGGGGTGCAGTGTTTGTATGGAGGGAACATTATTTTTTGAACTAGAGACTTATAACGTTGTAGAAAGATTACTCATTAGAATACACAAAACCAGTTGTCAGCGTTTTATAAAATTCCATCTCTAACGGGGTTAAATATGGGTGCAAAGTTTGTATGGGGGAACCATTATTTTTTTAACTAGGGACTTGAAACTTTGTAGAAAGTTTACTTATTAAGATATAAAAAAGTAATTTCAGCGTTTTAGAAAATTCCACCCCTAAGGAGGTTAAATAGGGGTGCAATGTTTACATGGGGGAAACATTAATTTTTGAACTATGAACTTGAAACTTTGTAGAAAGATTACTGATTAGAATACAAAAAAGTGATCTCTGCGTTTAAGGAAATTCCACCCCTAAGGGGGTTATATAGGGGTGCAATATTTGTATGGGAGAAACATTATTTTTTAAACTAGCGTTTTTGAAGGGATTTTTGGAAATACCTCCCCTAAGGGGGTCAAATAGGGGTTCAATATTTGTATGGAGGGAACTTTATTTTTGAGCTAGATACTTGAAACTTTGTGGAAACATTACTTATTAAAATACAAAAAAAGTAATTTCGGCGTTATAGAAAATTCTAACCCTAAGGGGGTTAAATGGGGGTGCAATATTTGCATGGGGGAAACATTATTTTTTGAACTAGAGACTTGAAACTTTGTAGAAAGTTAACTTATTAAGAGTCCGCAGTAAGCTCGATTCTCCATACAAACGTAGTTACGCTCTCATTTGAAACGAAACTTTGCATGTTCAATGAAATGAGGTATATGACTCATGTATGCAGTTAACCACGCTTGAAAAACACCCAATGTTTGAATTGAATTCTGTTTCCTGATTGGTCGCTTTTAATGTCTAGCTGTATTGTGGTTAGTAGATAGCAAATACTAATGTTTTTTTAAAGAGTTGTGATTGGTGGATGTAATATTGAACTGTTGTGAGTGGTCAAATTAAAATGTTTTATAAATCATAAATATGTATACATATTTTCCCTAGGGGCTAAATGTACTACTTTAGCCCCGCTTGCCAAGTCTAATATGATGCACTTTTTGAGCATGAGAAGTGAAATAGTATTTTATGCAACTGTTGTATAAGTAGGGTCTTAAAACGCGAGTGTCGTGAGTTGCGATGCGAGCCTTGGCGAGCATCGCAATTAAAGACGCCACGAGCGTTTTAAGACCAAGTTATACACCGTTGCATACAATATTTTTTCTACGACTATTTTAAATAAATAGCATTATTTGACTTTTCAGGCAGTAAGTTTTCCGTTAGTTCTATTACTACTCACGCAATTTCATCAGCGGTGCAGTTATGTTCTTCTTCAACCATTTTAAAAGGAACGTACACATTTTTCTTCACTTCACAAACACGAATCAAATCTTAAGAAGTTATTAATAACGAATAGTTATCTTATTTGACATATTTCGTCTTTTAATTTTGAACTGGAACTTTGGTGGGAAATTGGAAACATGACACATTGACACCTCTTGTTTATGGTCTGTTTTGTTCTTAATTCAACTTGCCAATACTGTCATATTAAGACCAAGGTTTTTCTTAAGTTGGCAGCAATGCCGTTAGTACAATAATTTATTTGAAGTAAATAAATTCAGTGGTTTGTTAAGTTGGTAGTACCTAATGTATTTTATGTTTCGGCATGGCCCTCTAGAAAAGTCGCGTCGCGGCCTACTCGATCGTGTCTAGTAGGCCGTGGCACAATGTAGCACTACCCAGGTTTAGAAGCGTATGGCTGCTAAGCGTATCGTTTTGGCGACAAAACAGCACGGTTGTGCCGTACTGTTATGGGGAATAGAGTAAAGACTTTTCTGCAGACTTATTTTGTATGTCTTTATATTAGTGTTCGGGACTATGTAAATGACAGATAAAAGTACAGGAGTAGAAAAATACTTATAATATAACAACACCACCTAACACCTGCAATCTGGGGCATTCACGAATTCACCGCCCTAGTTACGTAATGAACTATTACAGTCCATATGGTGCTACTTTCCCGCACTAGTGCGGAAAAGAGCACTTTCCGTGCATATGTCGAAACTTTAAAGAGCCATATGTACAGTAAAACGTTGTTGTACGATACACTTGCGAATATATAATTCGCAACTCGTGTCGATTAAAAACACTCCCTTTGGTCGTGTTTTAATTTATCACCACTCGTTGCGAATTTCCTATTTTCGGCACTTGTATCGTAAATAACTAATATCTTTGTGTATTTTTCGAGGTCCTCTAAATAACTATGTAAAAGTCATCCATGGCCGCTGAAAAAAATGACACTAATCTTCATACAAACTTACCCAATGCCCTTTATATGGATCCGTAATTTTTATATTGTAACTGTTAAGAAAGAAAAAACATAAAACATTTTTACCTTACAAAATTAACTAAAAGCTCTTGCCTGCTTGTTTGCTATATTTATACAAGTTACTAATATTCATCTATATGTACATATATATATATATGTATAAGGCTTATTCATCGAAGAAAGGACAAGTTGTAAAATATAACAGCAAATAGATAAGAGCCAAATAATTAGTATAACAACTTAATAAATTATGTAAAATATGAAAAAGTCATAGCGGCTACAACTTTCTTCCATGTTGGGTACCCTGTGCCCAGCAGTAGGTTGTGTAAGACTGATGATGATGAAGTCAAAAGTGTTTGCTAGAACATTCTAGAGGAACGGTTTAACGGACACTAGTTACTCTGCCTATGACGCTAATGGTCCTGGGTTCAAATTCCAATGCAAATATGGATAGATTTTGAGGGAGGGTTATTTTCTGTATATCTGATTATTTATATTTATGTTCATTATCATTTTATCATCATCATATCAGGCGAAAGACAAAGAGTGCCACAATGGCCGGTCCTGCGCCACCATGCCCTGTACGCCTGCATGTTTTATAGGTGCTCGGTATTATATTATTATATGTATTATTTTCCAGTGCCCATGAAATTTGCCTTATTGAGCATACAATGATTTTTATAACATTATCCGCTAATCATTATTAATCTTGGTCATGGAACACATGGTATACGAAACAGCACATCAATAATATATTGGCAGTAGGCATTGCATTGAATCTATAATACAAATAATATGTCATGCATAATTAAATAAATTTATGTTAATTGTATGAGCCTCCTAATTAAATTAAATGAACTATTATTATTGTGACTATTTTAAGTTATTCAATTATTTTGGTTATTTTTGTATTATTTCAAATTATTCATAACATTTGACATTTGTTTTTATAATGTACCTAAGTAGCTAGTTGTGACATTATAATATATTATTTAATGATTTGCACGCCTGCTCGCAGGCTAGATACACATTGCGAACCATTTTTTTTAAAAACCCTCTGAATGTATCTGAAGCAAATAAATTTTCTGATTTCTGATATAAGTAAATACCAACTTGATTTATTTACCGGTAGTGGGATCACAGAATTGCATGTTGGATTGGAAGTACTAATTTGGTAAGTACCTACCAAATATTATTGACAAACTTATATCCAGACTGATTCATCATTACTAGGATTCAATAGAAGAACAAGAACACTGCACCTTTCATCGCCGCACCATTCATTTTTCATTTGCATTTCTGCACCGTGTCATGTCACATTAAATGACACAACATTTATCTATCCAGTTCAAAGGTGACTGTAATTCGTTTATTTAGAAATCCTGAGAATTTATTAATAAAATGATTTTATAAGTTAGGTTCCATACAGCTGACTAACAAACCACCGCCAAAGTGTAAGTAAATATATATGAGAATTAGGACGATATACCAATTATTAATTTCATTGTTATACAATGTATATGAGAATTTCAGATTCTTGGTTGCCATAACATACGCTAAATCTGTTACTACAATCTCTTATTTTTTGAATTGCTCTGAAAATTAGATTCATGTGCTGTTTAGAGCTTTTGGGAATGGGTAGAGGCGTGAGTTTATATATGTAAACCACATCAGCTACAAAACTTAGTATGAAAAGTTAGAAATTTAGAATAAAACTTAATGGGAGAAGAAAAAAAGGAAAATCAAATCATTACCTTTCTGTGGCAGTAGGAGTCAATCATTCAGCAATGTTGATCGGAAAAAGCAAACAGAACTTCCAACAACTCCTGAAAGAGCTCATGGAATAGGTAGGCCAATTCTTTTTTCATCTTTGCTTGAAACTGAGCTAATGACCGACTCATTTGGGTTGGCTATGAGTATGAGTTCTTTCTTAATAAATTTTACCGGTGAACATGTTGTTATTATTCACTTGAGTACGCAAAATATATTTCTATTAAAAAGCAAACTAAAACACTTCTAGAGCAAAACATATTTGTGATAAAAACAACTTCTTATAGGGCAGAAGCTAGTATATGATAAAGGGATCTGGAACCAACACTTGACGCCTAAATTGCCGCTGTGGTAAAAGCGAGACTGGGCCGCGTTATTTAGAGTATCTCTTAAAGGGCCGTAGGTTCAATACATTTATAAACTCAACATGTAAATCAGGGGATGCGGCTCATGCCACATTTTATGGTCTAGTCCATCTCAAAGAAGACGAAAGAAAAAGTTTACGTAGTACCATCGTTATCTTGTTACTCACCAAGGGTTAAGACAAACACAACACAATTTTACGTACACCGTAGAATCTCTTGAAACAATTACTTAGTCACTTTATTTATTTTACTCGAATTTGTACGCTGCTACATCGAGCACATGTCACACCACAGAAGAGCAAGATGGAATGAGCGATGAGAAAAGAAGAAGGCGATATAAAAATGGCGAAACGAAGGCAAAACGATAACTATTTTGGTGTCGTATGATTTTGACGTTTCTCACGAAAATTGTCCTGTCAAAATAAACGAAAATCGGAGTTCCCGGTAAGCTTTTGGTACACTTTTTCACAATATCGTTCACTCTTTCGAAGTTCGAACTTCGATGAAAGTCCGATCGATGTTCGCGGTTAGAAACGTACGAAATCGACACGAAATCGACACTAAATCGAAAACGAAACTATCGATTTCAAGTTCGCGGTAGCCCCCCTGCAGACTTATTTTGTATGTCTTTATATTAGTGTTCGGGACTATGTAAATGACAGATAAAAGTACAGGAGTAGAAAAAACATATTATGTTTATCATAGATGTATTTGCATGCAGTTGCAACAGCTGAGAAAAGGTGAAACAATAGTGTTCCTATTTACTTTAAGACATGTAAAGTTACCCTTTTTCTGTAAACGATTTATATTATTACTAGCTGTACCTGCGACTTCGTTTGCATGGTAATGTGGTGGGAGTTAATGAATTTCTTATTTTGGACATAGGACACATGCAGTTCTAATTTAACCTTTCAAGTAAAACGTTGAACAAACCTATTTTAGCTAAAATGCCGTTAAAATTCTTTTCTTTGATGTTTAAATTAGTAAGGTAGGGACAAAACTCGTTTTATGGGGTAATAGTTTAGTAGATGTTTGTGGCCATAGATCCAACAGAGGACACAGGCTGCAGCATAATTTTTTATGTATCTTCTTCTCTACATATTTATAATATAACACTGTTTTATATTAAATAAATACAAACGTGATGACTGAAATCATCTTGAGTCACTCCGACTCTCAGGTAAAGATGTGTATAGATTTAATAAATAGATTTAATAATCCTTTCGAGTACCCGGAGTAGGTACCCATTGACCGGTAAGTGTTTACGCGGAACAAAAGATCTCTTTTTTAACGTCTGAATTTATATTTTCCAAGCTATACCTAACCACTAACTAAGTTCTAGAACCATAACGCGAGTCCGAGTCCCTTTCTATTAAAGGTAATTAATGTAATTATTAAAAATATTAAAGTAATATGTTTATTTTTTCATATTGCAATGTTTCAGATCGCACTATCACATTCTGCCGATCTTCTGTATGTTCCCGCCATTGTCAACTTAAGGAATGTGTATTGCAGGCTTTATGATAAAAGTTTTATCTGTATGTTGGCCGATTCCTGTGTCTCTATATAGGCTGAATGTCAACTTGAAGGCGCGAAGTACGAAGTAAAATACCGCCTTAATACCTACTGACGCGCTTGATAATTAATGTTTTTAAAAAAAGGGGCCCGTTCTTTACTGATTTAATATAGTTTTACTGTTTATTGCTGATAAATATAAACACTGACAAACCAGCACGGCTATCACAAGACGGCGCGCGAGCTCTCTCTATTTTTCTCGAACTATCCGTCTCTCTCGTAATATACAACTTAGAAAGAGACGTATACTGCGAGAAAATCGAGAGAGCTCCCGCGCCATCTTGTGATAGCCGTTAAGTATCGTGACAAATACTCAGCGTGTAATCTTGCTGAAACTCATAAACCTAGACGTTTTGGCTGAACGAGAGACAACGCTAGGCCGTGCCATTAAAAAAAAAGGAAGAGTCAGACTTTTGACGTTATTTTGTTGAAATTTGTTGATACATTTATTGAAATTACGCCTCAATACGAATTTAGCGCGTATACGTTTCCATATCAGAATCGATTATTTTTTTATACTTTAGAATTTAATATGCGTTTTGTGAAGGTCTATCACAACACCGGATCGAAATTATTACTGTTAGTTAGATATGGCAAGTCCGCCATTTTGACGTCACTGACAGTTGACGGATATGGCGGCTATGATTTCAAGAAGAAGAACTGAATAATTTAATGAGGTCTAATGTTTCCGAAAATTAATTAACTGTCTCAGTTGGATAAAAACTATCCTAAACGGAAGCTAGAGTAATAATGTACTTATGAAAAAATCTACATGTTTTTCCGTTCATGGGAAGCCGAGATCATTCGGGACACGTAAATGCTTAGTTTGATACTGGCTGATTCCATTTTCAAATTAGAGATTTATTATAAGTGAGAGATAAGTATTTAACACATTCACTTAGTAACATAATCTATCATATCGGTTTAAATAGTTATCATCAGTTTTGTAAATCACTGTACGTTGCATTTTAAATAAACTAACCGCGTATGTACTAAACTGCATGACGAGTCTGGAGTTTCTTGATATTATGCATTATTATGCGTGTCCCCTTTATTTAAAGAACTTATGGCTTTAATGGGTTATTTCAATTTCCCTTTTGCTGTAGGAGTGTATGTCAAAGCAACAACAAAATAATAATATTATCTCCATACCCTTTTTCTTTTTAGCAAAAGTACGTATTTTTATCATCGTCGCCACATGTAGTGTTCACTTATTTGCACGTTCTATAAGTATACCGGTGTTGCTATTTACACGTTTCTTGGCTCGACAGCACACCACCACTCCCGGCAACGGTCGGACAACTACTGTCCCCCACTCCGGTCATCGTGACGTGACGTATGCGCACGAGATAAGGATAGCAATACACTACAGAACCATATAATCTAATTACAGACATAAATATACCTCATGTCATTGTATATGCAAAGTTTCGTCACAATCCAACACGTAGTTTTAAAATGAGAGCGTAACTACGTTTGTATGGGAAGGTGAAATTCGGCCGAGCTTACTGCGGCCTCTTAAAATACAAAAAAAGTAATTTCAGCGTTTAAGAAAATTCTATGCCAATTGGGGTTAAAAAAGTTGAAGGTTTTGTACGGGGAACACTGGATTTTTTAAAGAAATGTACTCTTCATTAACCCTGTCTCCATTTCTCGATTTCCAGTGCTGAGTTTAAGATTGTTTTAACAGCCTTACGATATTAAACTTTTTTTTTAATCTCACTCATAATAACTAAGATCTCCATTTTCTAGCTCCAAATTTAATTTTATATAAAATAAGTTTATGTTGTAAATTCATTCTAATATCACCCTCTGAAGAAAAATGATATCTAAAAAAGCCGCGCTATGGCATATTCACGGTCTGTCATGGGACGACCGCGACATATTCTCGATTATTCTCGCACTAGGTACCTCTTGTTTTTAAATTAAATGAAATTAAATTAATTTTGATTTATTTCAGACTGGACAGATAATTGGTTAGTTACAGTGCACTTACAGCTAATGTTAGTAACATGGGTATTTTAAAACTAAAATCGACGGGGGGAGGCAAGCACTGGAGCGTGCGCCTGGTCCCAATGTCGCATAATCGGGCAATCCGCCCGTTCGGCAAATGTTTGTAGGATGCTGTTGGTGCTGCTCCTCACCCTCGTCACCATGGACGCCATTCTGTTGCGTAAGATTGCGTGGAATCCCGGCACGTCCGCCGCCGCGAACATGCCGGACGCACTACAATAGCGAGGGAGCCCCATCAGCATCCTGAACACATTGTTATATTGCACCCTAAGTACGTTGACGGCCCGCTGTGTACAGCTAACCCATAGTGCACACGAGTAGAAAGATTGGCAGAATGCCTTAAACAGGGTAACTTTCACACTCTCACTACATCGTGCGAACCTACGAGCCGAGCCAGCATATTACCGCGGACCGCCAACGCACAGCGCTCCCTCTCTACATCCAGATCATCACATAGCGTGTCTGCTGCCCAATGCCCCAAGTACTTAAATTTAGAGACTCTTTTTAGAGTAGTGCCTTCAAGCACAACTGATGGAATAGAGTCGTATGATTTCTTCCCGGCCTTAAACAACAACAACTCACTTTTTGCCGCATTGTACTTAAGGCCATGGGCAGCAGCGTACCTCTCACAGATAGCCAGCAACTTCCTCAAGGCACTGATGCATGGACTCAATAGGTACCACCATATCGTCCGCGTAGCTGATGTTGTTGACAACCTTTTCACCAACGGAACAACCTATATGGGTGTTACTGAGTTCATGGATCAGCCCGTCCATATACAGGTTGAAGAGCTTCGGAGATGTCAATCCACCCTGTCTCACTCCACACTTCAACCTAGGTACAGGTTGAAGTGTGGAGGTGCACATCCGACATATGACCAGCCCACCTCACAACATTAGTCTGGTTCTTGTACCAATATTTAAATATTGACACAAGCTCCCCCGGCATGCTTGTTTCCTTTGATAATTTTGACCACAAGCTATCGTACGATACTAGGTCGAAGGCCTTAGAAAGATCTAAGAAACAAGCATACACAGGAGTTCGTTCATTATTAGCATAGTACCTACTGGACAGTGCGCTTGAGACCGTAGATTGCTGATTCAGTGGATAAACCAGCCCGGAATCCGAACTGGGCATCATTCAGCTTCACATGGGCACCTAACTGTTGGTCAAGCAAACTATCCAGCACTTTAGCAACAATAGTCGCCAGAGAGACAGCCCTATAATTATTTTCCTCCGACACGTCACTAGTTTTAAGTGTTCCATCTTAATAAGAGAGAGACGGATGGTGCAAGAAAAATCGAGAAAGCTCGCGCTTCGTCGCCTGATAGCCGTGCAGAGGTCTCAACTACAAGATTAGAAAATGCCATCAAAATAGGTTCAACAGCTTTTGCTAGAATTTGGCACCAAAATTATACTGGTTGTCATCGAACGTAGTGGTTATGTTCGCTTTGGTCATCGTCATCTTGATCGTCATCGCCCATCGCCGCCACGCGGCCTCCACTTGACAACAATAGATGGCGCTGTTGCGTATACACGACTTTGTCTATGGACCTAATGGGGTATACAGATTATGTGATTTTACCCCTATTTGTACACTACACTACAACATGTCAAAGTCATAATTGGTTGTAGCGTACAGATGTAATAATTCGACCACGTGTATGCAATTTCTCAGTACCACTCGTTTGACTTGACAGTTGGATCAGCAGCGCAACATGCTTCCGGACGATAGCAATTAGTCAGAGGGGCTACCGCGAAGTGAAAACGAACAAATACAAATACAAATACAAATAGTTTATTTGTTCAACATAGGTAAAGTCGTACATAGGCACAGATCTTAAATACGTGTAGGTGTTACTGGTATCACTATGTCGGGCCGCAAGGCATACAAATTTTAGCTATGGACTGTCACTATGAGGGTGTACAGTTACCATTAGTTGTAGTCTGACAAAAATTCGTTAACAGTATAATATGCTTTGTTCCTTAAAAATTTAAACAATTTGATTTTGAAATTATTTATGTCCTCTATATTTCTTATAGGGTTCGGAACTTTATTATAAATTCTAGGAGCCATCCCAAGTACACTTTTCCTGAAAAACGCTGTTTTGGATGGCATGAAACTTATTTGATTTCTAAGGCGTGTACTTCTAAAACTTTGAAATAAATGCAGATTACCTTTTACAAAAATTACAATTTCAAAAATATATAAACACGGAAGAGTTAGTATGACTAATTTTTTAAAGTATGGTTTACATGAATCCATTCGCTTAAGACCACATAATGATCTGATGCACCTTTTTTGCGCTTTAAATGCAACTTCTCTGTCAACTGAGTTTGCCCAAAATATGATGCCGTATCTAAGCGTTGATGTAACAAAGGCTTGATAGGCCGTTAAAACTACCGGTTCATTAACAATCTTTCTTAAATTATATAGGACATATGAAAATTGATTCAGTTTCTTACATATAATGTCAATTTGATTCCTCCATGTTAACTTATGATCTACGCTTATTCCTAAAAACTTTGTCACATCTGTTTCTTCAATTTGTTGTCCCTTATATGATATACTTAAGTTATATTTATATGTCTCATTTCGTCTATTTTTAAATGTCATGATCTTAGTTTTGTCCAAATTAATTTTTAAATTATTGCTAGTTAACCAATGAATTACTGTTTCTAATGTATTGCATATATCATTTTCATAAGTTTGAGGGTCTTTACAAGCGAAAAGTATGGTGCTGTCGTCAGCAAAGAGAACCATGGGGTACTCGATTACTTGTGGCAAATCATTTATATAAATAATAAATAATAATGGTCCCAAAACACTCCCCTGAGGCACGCCGTAATGAATAGGTCTGACTTTCGAAGAATAAGTGACTTCGGTTTTTGTTTTAAGGTGTAGTCTATTTATTTGTGTTACTTGTTTGCGATTATTTAAGTAAGATTTAATTAAACAATGCACATTACCTCTAACTCCATATTTATATAACTTATCTAACAAAATTCTATGATCCACAAAATCGAAGGCCTTCGACATATCCATGTAAAGTGCTGATATCGGAACTCGCTTGTCAATATTTGATATAATTACACGCATTAAGTCAAAAATAGCCATACTTATGGACTTACCTTTACGAAATCCCTTCTGTTCTTGTGAGAATAAGTTATTCCTTTCAAAGTAGCCATAAATAGAATTATAAATGACCTTTTCTATTACTTTGGAAAAAATTGGGAGTAGCGCCACTGGTCTATAGCTAGCCAAGTCTTCCCTGTTACCTTTTTTAAAAAGCGGCTTTATGATGCCTATTTTTAGTCGTTTTGGAAATTCCCCTTTTTCTGTACATAAATTAGTAATGTGGCTAATCAATGGAGAAATGTTTCTGGATACTGATTTTACCACTTTTGTACTAATGCCATCATACCCTGTACTGCGGCTGTTTTTTAAGGAGTTAATTATTATTTCAATGTCGTTTGAAGTAGTGGGCTTCATAAATACAGAATTAGGAAAATTGCATGTCATGGTATTCAAATAATTATGCTTATTATTATTATTATTATGTGAAACATTTGAATTCTTATGTGTTTGCTCAATAAAATACTGATTGAATGCCTGCGCAATTTTTTGAGGAGACTTTATAGGTTTGCCATTAGATATTATCTGTTGAATGTTTTCTATTAGTTGGCTAGATTTATTTTTATTTATGACGTTCCACGATGCTTTCGTTTTATTACTAGATTTTTTAATATAGTAATTGTTTTGTACTTTCTGAGTGAGCTTAATAATTTTTTTCAGTCGCTTTGAATAATTTTGAAAGTTAATTTTATCACTACTTTTGTTTTTCGAAAACCTATACTTCCAAAGTAAATGGCGTTTTCGCTTGCAACAGTTCTTTATGCCTTTCGTAATCCATTTCGGTTTTGAGGATGATGTCATTTTTACCTTTTTCATAGGAAAGCACAAATTATGAAGTAATTCAAATCGGTCGGCAAAGCAATTGTACGCTTCGTTAGGATTATTTGTCGTATAAACTTCATTGAATTTTAATTCCGATAGGCGATCTCTAAACTTATTGATATTGTCTTGACTAAAGTCCCTTTGTTTCTTATACCAATGAGCAAGCATGCATGTTTTTTTAACCTGAAATTTCAACAGTTGAGCTGTATGATCTGAGAGGGCAAATTCGATCACCTCAGCTGCGCTGCCTCGCCCATTGTGGATAATGTTGTCAATGCAGGTGTTGCTAGACAGTCTAGTCGGCTCCGATATTGCTAATCTCAAATTATAAGACGACACTAAGTTTGTTAATGTTATGGATTGTGGTGTTCTTTTGAGCATATCAATATTAAAATCACCACAAATTACTATTTTCTTACCATTAAGACATTTTATGTAATAAGTAATTCATTTTATCGAAAAATATGTCGAAAGTGCTACTATTGTTTTTAGGTACCCTATATATACAAATGATAATTAATTTGTGATCAATTAATTCAAACCCAGCACACTCCATTACATTTGCTATAGAAATACCACTAACTTCATGTAGCATGTGATATTTGTGAATTTTTCTAACTAAAATACAAGATCCACCATTTCTGTTAGTTCTACAGTAGATAGCTGCTAGTGCTGCTAACTTCGTTCGAATATGTCTCTCTCTGTTACTTGAACCAGCAAGTGCAATAGAGAGGGTGATACACAAACGAAATTCGTTTATGTTTCGCGGTAGGGCCTCAGCTTCTGTTAAATTGGGGCTGACAAATCAAGACATGTATATACGCAATAAGGCTAATAGCCAACTTGTGATAAATTGATGGTGAAAAATCGTTACATGGGTAGATGTGTAGACCACTTTAATTGATTGTCATTGGCAATCCACATTATGTGATTATACCCCAATTTGTCAGTACAACATGTCGAAGTCAGAATTGGGTGTAGCGTACTTAACAACTGCAACGACAATTTCATTTAGTGTGGCCAGTTAACAGTAAGAAAGCGAATATTGCTGCATTCAAACGGTCCTGCGAAGCGGACTGCAAGATTGTTGCTAACCGATGAGATAGGGCGAGGCAGCACGTCGATCATGAGGCGGCCGTGACATACTCTCGATTTTTGTGTGCTGCACGGCTATTACGCGACGGCGCGCGAGGCGCGCTTTCAATTTTTCTCGCGCGATCCGTCTCTCTCAACACTTAGAACAAGAGGTATAGTGCGAAAAAATTGAGAGTATGTCGCGGCCGTCCCATTTTAGACGTGCTGTCTTGCCCTGTCTCATCGGTTAGTAACAATCATGCAGTCCGTTTCGCAGGACCGTTTGAATGCGGCAATTTTCGCTTTCCTAATGTTAACTGGCCACACTGAATGAAATTGTAGTTGCAGTTGTTACGTCTGTACGCTACACCCAATCAATTCTGACTTCGACATGTTGTACTGACAAATTGGGGTGAAATCACGTAATGTGGATGGCCTATAACTGAATTTGAGGTTATTTATGTGATACATTTTGTAAGTTACTATAACGTGTTTTCCACCACTGATTGTGGTTATTATAAAGTTACTATACTAAGGGCAATTGATATTACTACCATTATGAGTACGTCAAGGGGAAATTCAATGAGAACAAGGCCGCAAAAGCATCAAAACAGAACCGCATATAAAAACGACCTGCATGATAAAACGATTAAAACGAAATTCTTGAATTCCATGGACATCACAGGTGTCTGCAAACGTTGCAAGGATATTATTGACTGGAAAATCAAATATAAAAAATACAAACCATTGACGGCACCCAGAAAATGCGTCGGATGTGAAGGAAAAACCATAAAATATGCGTATCACATACTGTGTACAAAGTGCGCTAGGGAACTAAATGTATGTGCTAAATGTAATACAGCTGCTGAGGTAAGTTAGACTTGACTGCAAATTCGTCTATACTTACGTCATTTTTTAAGGAATCCGAAAATACTTGTCTGACCCACTGCAGCATACTATCGAGAATATTTTTTTATTGGTTGTAGTTACACAGGAGGGGTACCGTTCCTTTAGAATGAATGCAGTTGTGACTTGTATTAAAGAAAATAGATAGATAGATAACTTATTTATTTGGCACTTTGCAACAAAAAAAAAAAAGCATACAGAAAAAAAAAGAAACACAAAAAACAACGATAAAAGAACAAGTAAAACAATTGTGGAACGGAAAAAGAATTATTTAAATTAAAACTGAGACACATTAGCCCCTGGTTTTATTACCCGACTGCCGAAGGAGAGGAGGGTTATGTTGTTCGAGCGTATATATATATATATATATATATATATGTCTTATTCTTTGGCACACCCTGCAGCCTAAACCGTTTGACATATGAGGTTGATGGATATCTCTTAAGTCACTCCTTCAATAGGCTATAATATATGTAAAAAAGCAGTCAGGTTATTCGAAGAATCTTTTGATTTCACTTGTCTTACATTTAGATTTCCCTTAAGTAATAAACCATAATTATTGTTTTATTCATAGATGCTAGAAGCCGAGAGTGAGGAAGGCCCTAATGTTGACATACAGACAATGCTTAAAGGCTTGCCTGAAAGGAAACGTCGAACAATCATCAGGTAAGAAACATTTGAACTGCAAGTGTTTATTGTTATTTTCACAATTGGAAAATGCTATGCACAGCCATATAAAAGTATGTATGACATTACTTTTTTACTTACAACAATATCCCTGAGGTCATTTTTGGCTTGTACTTTATGCATGCTCCTGCCCTTGTAATAATTATACATATATTTCATGTAATTAAATTTTATCTAATAATAAATGCGAATTGGTTCTTACACAAAATTATAAGCTTTAAATGAGACTAATGAAGATTACTAGATAAAGACATGGTACAAGAGTACAAAATTTTTAGTGTTACCGCATCATGAAAAAAAAAAATGTGAATGCCTGTTGGCTCAAGCAATACATTCGACCTGAAATATTCTCACTTAATTCAGAACAAGTGAAGATTAACCAATCTCCCACTATACATTTTTCTTGTTTCTTCATATCTTATAAATTTATTGTCACCGCTAAATTGTTTGTTACTGACTCAAGGATCTAATATAGCCTTGAACAGCAAAGCGAATTTTAACAGTTATCATAATTGAAATAGTAGCTACTTGCCCATCACTTTCTGTTTTGTAAAGTTAGACTGATATTGTGTCTGTTGCACCTTAACAAATTTTATTTACTTTAGAATAAGGGAAGACTAACCAATTTCCCACTATTACTTTTTCTTTGTTCCTCATATCTTACAACTTTGTTATTGCAGCAAAAGTGATTGTTACTGTCCCAAGCATCTATAACAGCTTTGCACAACAAAGCGAATTTTTACAGTAACTATAATTGAAATAATAGCTAGTTCCCCATCACTTTCTGTTTTGTAAAGTTAGACTGATATTGTGTCTGTTGCACCTTAACAAATTTTATTTACTTTAGAATAAGGGAAGACTAACCAATTTCCCACTATTACTTTTTCTTTGTCCTTCATATCTTACAACTTTGTTATTGCAGCAAAAGTGATTGTTACTGTCCCAAGAATCTATAACAGCTTTGAACGGCAAAGCGAATTTTTACAGTAACCATAACTGAAATAGTAGCTAGTTGCACTTCACTTTCTGTTTTGTAAGGTGAGAGATATTGCGTCAGTTGCACCTTAAGCATTTTTATTTACTTTAGGAAAAGGGAAAATAAACCAATCTCTCACTATTATTTTCCTTTGTCCTTCATATCTTACAACTTTGTTATTGCTGCAAAAGTGATTGTTACTGTCCCAAGCATCTATAATAGTTTTGCACAGCAAAGCGAATTTTTATAGTAACCATAATTGAAATAGTAGAGCTAGTTTTTTATTTACTTTAGAAAAAGGAAAGTTTAACCAATCTCACACTATTATTTTATCTTTGTTCTTCATATCTTACAACTTTGTTGTCGCAGCTAAAGGGTTTGTTAGTGTTTGCATCTATGATATTTATAGCCTTGCACAGGAAAGCGAATGTTAACAATAACCAAAATTGTTATAGCAGCTAGTTACCCATCACTTTCTGTTAAGTATAGTGCCATAAAGATATTGTGCAAGACAGTTCCCATAGAAAACATGGACCTTGCAATTGCGAAGTCCTTTCACCGTTTTTCGACAATCAAAATTTGCTTACTATAATTGGAATGTGCCAAAAAAGTTAACAACTTACTTTATTATTAATTATTTTATTACACATCAAACCTCAAAAAAATAGTACATTCTGTTTCAATAAATTTACAAAGATCTTAATCTAATTTACAAGCCTTCATTTGGCATTCAATATGAACTTTTATTTTACGTAAAATAGAGATGCTTATGAATTATATTTAGAAATATAATATACAGAGGATATGTTATAGAAACATTGGTTGACGGGCCAGTTGAATAATATGCTATTCAATTTCAGTATTGGATGTTTTTTGGGTCTATTGTTAACTTGTTAAATGTTTTTACCTTAAAACTAGAGAAAAGACTGATGTTGATCTTCAATCCCACATGTTCTTTTCTGTAGGATTTCTACCATTTAACATGCACAAAATATATTATTTGACAAATTGACACAATCGTACCTACAGTTATCATTAATTTGATCGGACCCTACCACATTGATGTACACCCGCCTTGTTGGGCCTGTGGCTAGAGATGGGTAGGGGTGGGTAAATACCGGGTAAATACCCGGTATTTACCCAATGCACCCGGTACTTACCCGTATCTACCCAAATTGGTGGGTATAAACTATTTCGAATGGATTTTTTCAAAAAGTGAGATTTTAGGGCTGAGTTTTTTTTAATGAAATGCTTAAAGCCTTCTGAACAACTTTTGTTATAGCAAAATATCCATTATGATGCATAGTTTAAGAGAAAAAAAAATGTTTGTTATTAAAAATAACACGTATTATTTTCCGAAATAAGATCAAGTTAAAACGGGAGCCACTACCAGAATAGTAACTATAAGCCTTAACAAAATGTAAGAAAAATATTGAAATAGTATTGCCTTCCACTTATTGGACAAGAAATCATCATCTTGCTAGGCCTTTTTCCCATTTACTTGGGGTCGGCCTTCCCTGTTCTTTTTCTCCATTCTGCACGATTGAGTGCTAGGTCAGCGTCTATATTAAGATCTTTCAGGTCTCGCTGAACCGTCGTCAGCCAGGTGGCAGGTGGTCTTCCGCGTCCTAGCTTCGTCGTTGGAATATCGAGCGCTACCTTAACCCTGTACATGACCGTACCACCTCAGACGTTTTTCCGTCAACTTTTCTGTTATTGGCGCTGCTTTAAAACTACCCCGGATATACATGTTTCTTATCTTGTCCATCATGGTGACACCCGCTGACCAGCGTGACATGCGCATTTCAGTGGTGTGGAGCTTGTTCAGGTGGGGTTTATTTGTAGCCCAGTACTCGGATCCGTACAACATCGCTGGTCTTACTACTGTCTTATATATGTATATACATGACCCTTCACCTTTAGAGGCATTTTTCTATCGCATAGGATGCCTGTGAGTTCTTGCCATTTCATCCAGTCTGTCTGAGTTCTATGGACTACATCGCTGTCAATCTTTCCGTCGTTGCTGAGTACGGAGCTTAAACTTTGTAACAGTTGGCAGGCGATCATTACCTATATAGAATTTGTCATTTTATGGGTTATTAGCCGTTTTGTCGAACAGAAAGGACATGTGTTCGGTCTTCTTCCGACTGATTTTTAGGCCGTCCTTCTAGCGCTTCCATCCAGCTATTCAAAGCGCGTTGAAGGTCAGTCTCAGTCTCTGCTATTAAGGCCACATTATCGGCATACAGAAGGTGCCAGGGTACAGCCCGTTGGCATTTTCGTGTGAGGTAATCCATCGTGACATTAAATAGAAGTGGACTAAGTGTGGAACCCTGATGTACACCGACCTTGAGCTTGAAGCTGTCACTCGCACCTGCTGAGCAAATCACCTGTGTAGAGACGTCTGTGTACATAACCATAATAAGATCTATATACGACTCTGGGATAAGCTGGGCGCGAAGAGCCTCCCATATAAGGTGGAGTGGTACATGGTGAAACGCCTTCTCAAGGTCGATGAATATCATATGCAGGTTTGTGTTGTTGACTTTGGCTTTCTCAATCAGGATTCTTATAGCCTGAGTAGCGTCAGAGGTGCCCTTTCCATTTACAAACCCTCACTGATTGGGTGTGAGCTTCACGATACCATAAAGTCTGCTGTTGATTATCCTCTCCCATAGTTTAAAGGTATGATCCATAAGCTTTATTGCTCGGTAATTCCCACAGTCACGTACGTCACCTTTTCCTTTGTAAAACGGTATTAAATGACTTCTTTTCCAAGCATCTGGTATTTTCTGTCCTGCCATAAGTCTGTTAAACAACTCGCTTAGCCAGCCGATGCCAGAGTGCTCTATTATGTTTCCAGATCTATTGGAATCTCGCCTGGACCTTGGGCTTTGTTGTTTTTCATCTGTCTGATCTCTTTGATGATTTCCTCCGTTGTAACTGCTGTTATTGCTTGGTTTAACTTTCGGGGATTCGTAACATTAAGCAAATGGCGGTAGTACTGTGCCCATCTTTTTCTTATATCATTGTCTTCTGTTAATAGTTTATTGTTTTTATTTGTGATATATTTGGCTGAAGTTATATCTTTGCTGTTATTTCGAGCTTTTTCGACTTGATGGATATTGATTTCTGTAGTGGAAGATTCTAATTCTTTGTAAAAGTTGGCATCGGCTTTGGCTCGTGCGCTTGCCACTTCACGTTTTGCGTTGGATTTCTCTCTGTTGTAGTCTGCTTTATCCGCATCATTACCGGTTTCTTTGTGTATTCTTAAATGCACTTAGCCTGCACAACATCCTTGACAGATTGTTGCCACCCTTTAGTCTATTTAAAGAAAGAAAGAAAGAAAGAAAAACATTTATTTATGACAAACACATATAACAACAGAGAAATACAAAAAATAGGACGAACACGGCTTGTCATAAAAGCAGCAAACAGCGTGAAGGGGGCTCTCTTACTCCTGGTTCTCCCTAAATGTGTTTCTGCGGATTTTCTGTAGAATGTTTCCAAATCGTTCCACATATCGTTTTCGGTTTCTACCTTTGATGTGTCTTTTGTGCCAAAGTACGTTTCTATGTTTTGAACGAATCTTGATCCCGCGGCGGTTTTCAGGGGTTTTAATTTTAGGTATCTGCTTGTTGCTGCACTTAACAGGTTTGGGCAATTCAACAAACAATAAGATCAGCCCTAACTGGCAGGTAGCGACGTCGCGATCGTGCCATCTGCGACGCGCGAATATTACACATTTACACCGCGTCCGACCCGGCCAATTAATGTTTATCAGTTGCCTGGTTGAGACGGCTATTGTACGTTAAGTGCCACGTGTGGATATTTGATCCATGCTTTAAATATCGATTTTGTTTTGTTTGAGGTAAAAGCTCAAGTTATTAAATTTAGTTTGGATTGGCGGTACAAAAATAATATAATATACTTACCTTTCATTTTTCCATCCTAAAGTTATATATAAACTCACTAAGTAATTAATACACTTCTCTCTGAGCTCGGATGATTGTAAATACAAACATTTAATTAATTTTTATTTATTTTATTAACAGCATGCATAATGTCCATGAGAACAACGTTTATACATTCCTGCATAACTTGAAAACATTTTCATTATAATATTTGACTTAAAAAACGCATCAAAAGAGTTTATACCCACCTTTTTGGGAAGAAACGGGTAAATACGGGTAGATTGGGTAAATACCGGGTAAATACCCGGTATTTACCCATGGGTTTTTACCCACTACCCATCTCTACCTGTGGCGGATGTACTTCACTTTGAGTACTTTAAGTACAGGCGGTAGCATTTTTTAAAGCAAGGAATTACGAAATGGTACTTTTTATACTCGTCGACCTTAATGTTTGAATTAAGACTTCGTACACCAAACTTAAATCACATACTTTTTACTATGGAGCTACCAACTCAACATTTCATAACTGTTGAGAGAACTGTAATGAAATTGACCAATCACGTGGCGCCTTTACTGAACTATAATGGATTTGACCAATAGGACGCCGTCATGAGAAAGTCAAAAGGTAAATAGACATCAACGCACAAAAATGAAAAAGTCGTTGGTTGCACTTCGTTTTCAATAGATACCAAGTTTGTTTAATTAGTTCAGTTGACTCGTAGAAAAAGTATTGTTCACAATAGTGTCATAATCAAGTTTTTTAATCTCGTACCTTACTTAGGCCACTCAGCAAGCTTCGTGGCCTAAACACGGTACTCGACTAAAAAGCTCTCTATTATAACACGATTGTGAAAAATACTATTTTGGTAATATTGTTTTCTTTTACTTTGACATTATATTTGTTTTACGGAGGCATCCGTTTTGTAATCCGAAGACTTGTTCTCTATTACCAATCAACACTAGGTACCCCATAAAATAATGCCATGACGTAAGCGTGAAAAGCTAGCAGAACTGTATTTTTTGACGAAACATTCGTTTCATTTATTTACGTCACACCTGGTCATAATACGAGTTTTACTGCACGCTGCGCGTACGGTAAGACTCGCATTGTGGCCAGGTGAAGATGTAAAATTATGTACTCACCACGGGCGGTAATTCGTAAAGCCCCAGATCGCATATTTATGGCCCTCACCTTCGGTTCGGGCCACAAATACCTGCGATCTGGGCCATTCACGAATTCACCGCCCTAGGTACGTAATGTACTATTTATTAGTTCGTCTTAGAGCTTAGGCAAATCTACTTTTTTCTTACTAATCCAATCGATAAGCCAATTCGACAGAGGATCAATCATACGCCTACAAATTTAACGGAGATCACCTTCCCTAATTTAAAGCTATGGGTATCGATGTTGGACTGGTTTTCTCACGAGTTGCATAAAACTCATGCACTTTGTGTTATTAAGCCTTATCTGAACAAGATATTTTCCAACCGTTCATTAAAGGCTTTAAATGCTTGATTTAGTTCCTCTTAATGATTACATCCAACTTAATACTCATGTAATTTAGTCAGTGTGTTCCCTCCTGGCCCGGCCACATGCTCGTACGAGGCTGTGATTACAGTGATACAATATACCCGTCTTTCAGCTGATATGATGATGACACTAATTATTTTAATTTGGGAATGGTAATAATGACAATGGTACAAAGTTCACAGAAATCCTGTGCACAGGCGCTCCAACGCAAAATGTTTGATGAATTAAAAATATATTTTTTGGCCATTTTTTCAAATAAAAATGTCGGTTTATTATCTGGTATATAAAGGGTACATTTATCTGCTATTCAAATTATATCTCAAAGTTGCGTATATTAGCAGATCTGTGTGTGCCGCCCAAGTAGCACAAAGCTGCATCATATAATTCCACCTAAGGCCACATCGGTTGTTTAAGCACTATTAACGAGTCATTAGTGATCACTCGGACTGCAATAGCTGCATAGAAAATAACGAGACCCAATATAATGCATTACTCTGTACTACGATTCTATTAAGCGCTACACTGACGCCACATATTCACTCTTATTCAGCATTAAGTGGCGTTGTACCCTATCAGCTGCAAAAGCGCATTTTGTGGACACTAATAGTGCAGTTTTCTGAATAATGGTTCACAGGTGTACATTTAAAGCACAAGCATTTTAAGAGAGAACATATGAACCTCTATAACGCAAACAGTTAGATGTGTAGTTCATTAACAAAGATATAACGCTTTATGCTGCTTAAACGTGCACTTTTACGCCATTACTCAGCGGATAGAGTGTACTCGTATATCAGCGTTAATATAGGCCACAATGGTACCAAGGGGAAGTTCATTAACAAAGATATAATGCTTTATGCTGATTAAACGTGCACTTTTACACCATTACTCGGCTGATAGAGTATACTCGTATATCAGCGTTAACATCGGCCACAATGGTACCATTGTTACCTTTTATGCAGTTACACAGCAGCACACTGCTTTAAATCTGTACACGCGTGGACATTTATATAGCATTTAGCTTTAATACTGGCCACTCGTTTATCCGCCATTTTAAGTACCTGACGCGTGTATTATTAAAAATTTAGCTTTTTGCTTTTGGTTATTTTAGAAAATATCGGCTTAAACTGAATAAGATCAATAATACATGAATAGGTGTTTACCTATTAACCTACCTTACAAATAAAAATTTAAGAAAAAAAATATGACTTGTAAATATCCTATTTTATTTTGAACATTTACAACCTATTTTGTGGATATTATAAGAGCGCGTGAAAATTTTGACCTAAATATGTATGGTATTTCACTATAAATAAACATTCCCGATAAGATTTCACACATAATTGAAGTAACCAAAGTTTTAGTTACCTTAACTTTATTATTTCTCCACAAAATGGCCACTATTACTCTTCATTTGCACGCACCATTATCACTTCATCAAGCACCATATCTCTTTCGTTCATTCATTATATTTAAGATTCAAAATCTTGTCGGTGGAGCAATTTCCATTCCTCTCTGTTCTCAGCTATTGTTTTGACCTCTTGATACGACGCGCCGTTTACTTTTTCTTTTATTTGGTCCATAAAAGATCTTCTTGGTCTCCCTCTCTTCCTCTTTCCCTCTATCTTCCCTTCTACTATGGTTTTCATAAAATCATCGTGTCGTAACAAGTGGCCCAACATCCTGCCTCTCCTGTTCTCAATGGTCTTCAACAACATTCTTTTCTCTTTCACTCTCTCAAGCACCTCCTCATTCGTCTTCTTATCCTTCCAACTAATCCTCTCCATTCGCCTCCAGCACCACATTTCGAAGGCCTCCAATCGTTCTCTGTCACGCTGTGTCATTGTCCACGTTTCGCTTCCATACAACGCTATGCTCCAGATGTACACTTTTATAAGCCTCTTCCGAATATGGCCTGCTATTCTGGCTTTGAGCAGGCTCTTCTTGGCATTGAAAGCCTGCTTCGCCATGGCTATCCTCGCGATAATGTCTGGTGTACATCTGGAGTTATTAGTGATTATGCTTCCCAGATATTTAAATTTGTCGACTTGCTCTATTGTCCTGTTATTTAAAGTGATTGGTCTATAATTTGAGTGCCTTTTTGAGGTTACTAGCATTTTTGTTTTATTAATGTTTATTTTAAGTCCAAAATCTTCAAAAATTGCATTCATATCTGTAACTAATTCTTCTAACTGATTTGATGACTCTGCAAAAGCCGCAATGTCATCAGCAAAACGAATAAATTGAATTTTTTTCCCATTGAAATGAACCCCCCCTTTTCCGGACTCTATTAATTTTCTAATGGCACACTCTATGAACACATTAAAGATAAGAGGCGAAAGTGGACAACCCTGCCGAACTCGTTGCCGTATCTTCGTCTTTCTAGCTTCTTCTCCTATTTCAATTAAAGTTCTTTGATTTCTGTATAGAGTTCAAAAATAATTCTTCGGTCTCTATAATCTAATCCAGCTTCCTTCAAGATTGACATCATATTTTTCCACTTAATTTTGTCAAATGCTTTTTCTAAGTCTATAAATGCTATGTGTGTGTCCTGGTCTAAATCCATTCTTCTGTCAGTAATCATTCTTAAGGCTAATATTGCTTCTCTCGTCCCTTTGTTTTGTCTGAATCCATATTGGTCAGGTCCTAGATAGTTTTCAGTTAGCGGTCTAATTCTATTCTGTATAATTTTGAGTAATATTTTACTGGCTTGTGATATTAAACTTAGTGTTCTGTGTTCTTCACATTTTAAAGTGTTCGCCTTTTTAGGTAAAGTAACTATTTTAGAAGTGTAAAAATCAGTAGGGACGTGACCGATATTATACATTTTAGTAACTAATTCATAAATTTCATCTTTAAGTATATCACAGTTTGCGTATTTTATGAACTCTACGTAAATCTTGTCATTACCAGCAGCTTTTCCAGTTTGTAAACTAGAAAGGGCTTTTTCAAATTCACTTCTGATTATTTCTGGACCAGCATCATCTACTTCCACTAATTCTTCCTTTTCTATGTCGTTGCTAGCTAAGCCTTCACCGTCATATAACTTCTCCAAATATCTTTGCCACCGATCTGCAACATCCTTGCTATCTAGCAAAATGTTACCCTGTTCATCTAGGATAGCAGCACTTTTTGTCTGACTCTTTTTTCCTAATTGACGGATGATATGGTAAGCTTGATTCATATTCCCCTTCTTAATTAAGGATTCTATGCTATCGCATGTTTTAACTATTTCTTCTTCCCTGGCTTCTCTACACAATGTGGTTATTCTATTTGTCAACTGCTTATACTTATTCACACTTTCGATACTATTTTTATGTTTAAATTCTCGTCTTTCTATCATCAAGTCTATTATATCAGAACTAATCCATGCCTTTCGAGGTACTATCTTTTCCTTTCCTAGGCATTGTTCTGCAGTATCTATCATTACATCACGTATATTATTCCACCTTATTTCTAAGCTATGTTCATCAATAACGTCAATTTTATTATTCTTATATTGCACTAATTTATCACCTAATTTATTACTATATTGCACTTTACCGTTACTATTTATATCCTTAAGCTTAGTGAGATCTATGGACTTTGGCTTGTTCTTTCTTTTATTTCTTCTCATTCCAAAACTGTGTGAGCTCTATTGATATCTCTTTCGTACAGGAGTAAAAATTAAAAACGCGTTTCTTCATAAGTACCACAATTTCACTGATAATTAACTTCTAGCTTCGTTAAAGCATTTAAGATGTCCACACTCATCCCAATTTTGCGAATGAGTATGAGAATGGCTGCATATTAACTATAATAAGTACCACGTACCTTGTTATACAAGCAATGTTCAGCACTAGGAGTAGCTGTTACCTTTATTAATGCTAATATAATGCTATTACAATTCATTTGTACAGCAATGTGCCACGTAATTTGTGCCCAAATTAGAGTTATATCAGCATTTTATGCGCATATAATGCTGATATAGCTCCATTTTTAGCAGCTAATGTGTCCAAGGTGTACTTTAAAAATGCTGTTGTTACACAGAACCTTTGTGCTACTTGGGCGGGCTGGGTAGTACACACGGTAGTACACTTCTCAGCCCAGCCACATTGGATGACCTGTAACTGGCAAAAGGGACAATTAATTTCTGACTCGGTACATAGTAGTACATAATGGGTACATTTTATCACTGTAATCACAGCCTCGTACGAGCATGAGGCCAAGCTAGGAGGGAACACACATTTAGTCACGCTGAAATAATAGTAATATGGTTTCTTTTTATTTTGGGCACATTCCTTTGATCACGTAAATATGTACAATAATATAGGCTATGTAATTTGCTCTTGCCCAATGTACTTAAATTGAATTGTCTTATGTGATGATAAAGAGAGAAGAATAAAGAAAGTGTGAGAGAATGAGGAGATGATTAAACGGAATTATTGTAATTAGTGCTCAATTCTACTTGTCTTTCAGGGCTATCAATAAGACCCACGGCGAAGGAAGCAACATTACTCCAGAGATGACGGCGCACATTGAAGCAATGCTGAAGAACATGGATAAATTGGATTTGGATGATGACGATGAAGACAATTTTGATGATTTCGGATCTGATGAGTCGGACCAGTCACAAAGTGACTTATAAAATAAAACACATTTATTTATAATAGAGTTTTATTTGATAAAATATTATAAATTAAAAACTTTTATTAAATTGCTATGTTCTAATTTCATTTACATATCTTAAAATGATTATTATTAAAATAATTAATTGATGTAGATATTGGTTATGTTTCATAAGAAACTTAACAAAATTGCAAACATATGTTACAAATTATAAATATAAGAATAATTTAAAGCATTTCTTTTTTACATATTTGCTAACCAGTTAGTATTACAAACCATAGTATCGATACCAACCTACTTAAACTGTTAGTGCGAGTTTCCGTCTGCTCGCACCAAAACTAATGGCATATTTTCGATTACTATGCCATTTTACGCATGAAGATGCTCATCTTTCGTCGTTGTCCAGTCAAGTTCTCCAATATCTATATAGATAACCTTTCAAAAATATCTAAACATGCGTCTTATATCAGCAGTAACAATAAACACTGTGTATAGATGTTTTTGAAAGGTTGTCTGTATAGATATTGGAGAACTTGACTGTCCTCTCTATTATTAATTAAGCCACTTATTCATAAATCTTAAAATGACTAATAAATAAAACGTGTTTAGTTCAAAAGACCCAATAGTAGCGGTACGCAAAATATGCTGCAAATGGTGTTAAAAGCATGAAAATCGGAGCGATTGATATTTAGGCCATACGAATCAATTTGACCCGTAGCGTAAAGTAAAATTAAGAAAAACCATTATATCCGGAATAAGTAGTAGGTAAACATATATAATAAGTATGACGATATTGAATATGCATGTTAATTCAAAATGACCCAAATGGTGTATGATTTTAGCCTGGTCCAGATGAATAACAATGTGTATATGCTCTTAAACACCTGACTGTTACTCGTAATGATGTTAGAAATGCCTTCAAAATGCTGATTCACAAATGCAAAAAAGTATGTAAGCTATACACGGCAACGCGTAGACCCGAAGTTCGTCAGGCAGAAGACCCTAGAGCTAGACTAACCCGACACTATACCGACGACATCCCGGACATCAGCCTGTACGAGATTGTAATGGTTCTTAAGCAGCTCAAAAACAACAAGGCACCCGGTGAAGACGGAATAACAGCCGAACTTCTAAAGGCGGGTGGAAAACCGGTCCTTACGGCCCTTCAGAAGTTGTTCAATTCCGTCTTACTGGAAGGGAGAACTCCGAAGGCATGGAACGGTGGTGGTGCTGTTCTTCAAAAAGGGTGATAACACTCTGAAGAACTACAGTACAGACCCATCTCACTTCTGAGCCATGTCTATAAGCTGTTTTCGAGGGTCATTACAAACCGTCTCGAACGCAGGCTAGATGACTTCCAGCCTCCCGAACAAGCCGGTTTCCGAAGAGGCTTTAGTACCGTAGATCACATCCACACGCTTCGCTAGGTTATACAGAAGACGGAGGAGTATAACCTGCCCCTCAGCTTGGCGTTCGTGGACCTTGAAAGCCTTCGATTCGATCGAAACCTGGGCTGTACTACAGTCTCTCCAGCGGTGCCAAGTTGACTATCGCTATATCGGAGTGCTGAAGTGTTTGTACGAAAACGCCACTATGTCAGTCCGACTCCAGGACCTGAGCTCGAAACCTATTCCGCTGCAGCGGGGAGTCGGGCAAGGAGATGTTATTTCTCCAAAACTGTTCACCGCTGCACTGGAGGACGTTTTCAAGACTTGACTGGAGAAGGCTAGGCATCAACATCAACGGCGAGTACATCACTCACCTTCGGTTTGCTGACGATATAGTAGTCTTGGCTGAGACCATGGAGGACTTAAGTACGATGCTCGATGACCTCAGTAAAGCTTCCGAGCGAGTTGGTCTAAGAATGAACATGGATAAGACGAAGATCATGTCAAATGCCCATGTCGTACCAACTCCCATTACAATCGGACACTTTACGCTCGAAGTTGTAGACGATTATGTATACCTAGGACAGACTATCCAGTTAGGTAGGTCCAACTTCGAGAAAGAGGTCGATCGTCGAATCCAACTCGGCTGGGCAGCGTTCGGGAATCTACGGCACATCTTTTCGTCGAATATTCCGCAGTGTCTCAAGACGAGAGTCTTTGACCAGTGTGTGTTGCCAGTGATGACATATGGCACTGAAACGTGGTCGATTACTATGGGCCTGATAAGAAAGCTCAAAGTCACCCAAAGGGCAATGGAGAGGGCCATGTTGGGAGTTTCTCTGCGTGATCGCATCAAAAATGAGGCTATCCGCAGCAGAACCAAGGTAACCGATATAGCCCTCCGAATCGCTAAACTTAAGTGGCAGTGGGCAGGGCACATAGCACGTAGAACCGATGGCCGTTGGGGCGGAAAGGTTCTCGAGTGGCGACCGCGTACTGATGGACTGATGACCTGGTAAAGGTTGCGGGAGTCCATTGGATGCGGGTGGCGCAGGACCGGTCACTTTGGCATTCTTTGGGGGAGGCCTATGTCCAGCAGTGGACGTCTTTCGGCTGATATGATGATGTAAGTTATTGGCCAGAGAACTTTATAGTTTTGGGTAAGAACTGTAGATAGAGGAAGTTTAACTGAGTTTAATTCAATGAACACCGCATCGCAGTTATCTTCAACAATGATGTAAAATTCGGCCAAGTGCGTGTCGGGCCACGCACAGTGTAGGGTTCCGAAGTTGCCTGTCTATCTTAGTTACACGTGCGCGCCAACTAAATGGTGCGGTTGCGTCGGCCGATTTGTACGAAAGTTGGCCTTTCTAAGTATATTTTAAGTGGGTCGACTATTACTTGGTAACTAGTTATTGCTACATAACCGTGATAGTTTTTATTTTAAATTCATTATGGGCCGATTTTTCAATCTCTTGATAAAGTTATCCGTCAGTTAAAATTATCACCATCTTTTTCTTAAGTCATATGAAAGAAAGCCAAATTAGTTGAGCTAAGTCGAAGACGGACGGACTGACAGACATACGGCCATGGCATAAGGACTTGTTGACTACGGAACCCTAATAACCTATCTAAGGTTATAAGCCCTCCAAAAGTGGCACCTTAAAACTGAGTCAATTGCATCAACTTGCCTCAGTTTCGCGTCCTATAAACGTGTCTCATCAGCTGGTCAAATTTGGTGGCCATTTAACACAGAATTTCGTATAGGCAACACGTATCTACCTCATTTTTTATATTACATCATTGAGTAGGGTCTGGTGAGCCTATCAGATCTAAGCGAGTCAGGGTTGCTAGAGGAGTACCCGCAAGGGTCCATTATAATAATGCTTTATCTGGGGGCACGGCAGTGCCCCCGCCCAGTCGAGCGCGAATTTGATTTTCATTAACGATTTGGTTAATTACGAGGGGCGGCTGAAAAGTAACCTGCTTGGTCAGAAATATATACAAAAATAATGCTGGCTGGTATGGATTTATATTAGTTTGTAATTTTTTTTCAGAATGCATTACATTTATTTGTTTATTGCATGACGTTTATTTGTCTCCTACAATTGTTTCGAACATGTCGGTAGAAAAAGTGAAAATGGATAAAATCGAGCAGCGTGCGGTGATTAAGTGTCTGACTGAAGAAGGGAATACGCCTTCGGAAATCAGACAGCGTATGTTACGTGTGTTTGGCAGTTCGTGTTCTTCCGAATTTTTTATAAAGTTTTGGTCAAGGCAGTTTAAATTAGGTCGTGAGAGCCTGGTAGATGATCCTCGTAGCGGAATACCAGTTTCGGCCGTTACCGATGAAAATGTAGCCGGTGAAAATATAATATATTAGAGGACCCACGAGCGAAGCAGTGGGTGATAGCTAGAGATGTGGGCGTCAGTAAAGAGCGAGTCAATTAAATAATTCATGAGCATTTGAACATGTCCAAGGTTAGTGCACGTTGGGTCCCCAGAATGTTGATTGCATTTGACATGGAGAGGCGTGTCAAATGTTGCGAAGAGTTTTTGGACATGAGTCGAGGCAGAGGAAGAAAATTTCTAAAATTGTAACATGTGATGAGACATGGATTCGACATTGGGATCCGGAAAGTAAGCAAGAGTCGTTATAGTGGAAATTTAAGGATGAGAAGCCGCCTCGGAAATTCAAGGTCTGTCCATCGGCAGGTAAACTTATGGCTACAATCTTTTGGGACACAGAAGGGATTTTGCTCATAGATTATTTACCGAAGAAAACTACAATGAATGCTGATTATTACTCAAACTTACTATATCAACTAAGAGAGACAATAGAGAGAAAAGCGGCGAGGTAAACTAAGCAAATAAATTTTGATTTTGCATGATAACGCGCACCAGTGCATACCGCCCGCACAACGAAGCTAGCAAGTAAAGACAATGGCTTCGAAACTCCCCTGAGAAAAGCCCCCTGTGACTATTTTCTGATTAGACTTCTCAAGAAAGACCTCAGGGGACGAGGGTTTACGACCGATGACGAAATACTACTACGGTTACTGACTTTTTTGACGACAAACCGAAAGATTTTTTTTAATGGCGTATATTCGATATTTGAAAAATGTAAAATTGTATTTTATTAGCAGGGGACTATATAGAAAAAAAACCGGTCAAGTGAGAGTCTGACTCGCGCACCGAGGGTTCCGTGCAAACTAACAATTAACTAAAGGTAAAGTAAAAGTCCCAATATATTTGTTAAATTACTTATTTTAACCCAACACAATAGAATTCAATTTCAAACAACGAGTAACTTTTACACCAAGACAATTGAATCGCGATCTTTTTTTGACCTGCTTTTGAAAATAAATATACGCGTCCCAATCCCAACCCCATTAATTCTAGAAAAATCTTAACAGCGCGAATGGGGTCAGCGCCATCTATCTGCCCCATTTGGTACTAACGTGCAAGGGCAATCGGCTTAGTATGTATGTTGGTCTTTTAGCGATTATTGTTTATCACGTGAACTGATCTCGATTATTATTGTTTTATTTGATAGAGAGTACTTCTATTAATAGTTTTATAGGAATTTCAAAACAAAAAAAAAACTTATAAAGTTGATTAAATTACAAATCTAACTAGGAAATGATTTTAGAAAATTCACAAAAACTATGCTAGATACAGAAGAAAAAATACTTTTCCCGTAATATACATGTTTATCTTAATCGCAAGTAATTATTTCAAATTTTTCGCTTGAATAACTTCGGAGATAAGGGGGGGGAATGGTATTTTTTTTACATTTTCCTTCATAGATCAAAATTTTCCGAGTGTAGAAAAAAAAGAAAAACTGCTTCAAAAAGTGCAACTCAAGCCCTTTCGAATGATACCCCACTTGACCCTATAGTTGAATTTTTTTTTTGCCCCCTCATATTCGTAAGTTTTTATAGAAAAATTAAATGTATATTTAAATTTTTCATTTTCCATGCATGCGGATAACTCTCATTTATAACCATTCCAAGTTTCAAGTTGATAGCTTGAGTAGTTCGTGAGATATTTCACTTTGTGACAGACAGACAGACGGACGGAGTCGCACCATAAGGGTTCCTTTGTTACCATTTTTGGTACGGAACCCTAATAAATAAAAATTAGCCACGACAGTCTTTTATTGTTTCATTGTTAGATAGATTACTTTTCAGGCGCCTCTCGTACGTATGTCTATGCAGACGACACAAACGCAGTAATCCCTGGCAGCGATATGGATGAACCTGATGGAGTTACGGATCCATCACCATCTCGCCGCGGGATCCCTTACAGATGGCATTGCGGCGGCCTACCAATACCAAGACATCTTGCGCAATGCCGCGTCACAACGAAGTAGGATGAGGCCTCCGGCATCCGACAGCGCACGTGGTAGGCATTCCGGCGGCCTACCAAGTGATCCCGCCGAGGGATCCCTTAGCGCGGTTTTCAATGCCGTGTCAAGAAAACCCTGTGGTGTGTCCTCACACACGCCTACTACCGCCATGTAGTTGTTAGTATATGCACTTCTATATATACATGTGTATCGTATAGTTAAGTTAGTCGTACAATCAATTCGACGCTATCGTGGATACACAAAAGGCAAGTGATCTACATAAAAGATAGCTTTTGATTGCCAAGTTGGAAAGAGACGAACTGCGTGATATCAGTGACATTCTCGGAAACATGCCCGAGCATAACAAGTTCGAAACAATTAAAACGCGATTGATTTCTGCTTATGAAGAATCAGAGTCTAGACAATTTAACCAACTTTTAAATAAAATTCAACTAGGCGATCAAAAACCTTCGCAGTTACTTAGACGCATGATAGAGTTAGGAAAAAATCGCCTTCAAGACGACACTTTAAAGTTATTATTTGTTGGTCGTCTACCCCAATCCATACGCAAAGTAATAACAGCGTGTGACACAGGAGAAGTAAAGTTAGATATTTTAGCTAAGATGGCAGACAAAATAATTAAAAATACTAAACCATCTGAAATGGCTGCCATAAAGACCACATCTTCCAAACCCGACAATGACAAGTTAGCTCGGGAGTTGGCAGACCTGAAGTTAGAAATACAGGCTATTAAGCTAGGTATAGCAGGTAGACAGTCTAGGACCCATGACCGTAACTCACGGGAACGCAACTCGTCACGAACACGTTCAAAGAGTAATAGTTCAAATAGGTTAGCATTTATGTCACAAATAGGAAAGCCATGCGAACCTAATTATAAGTGTTATTATCATTTTACATATGGAGAAAACGCTCGCAAATGCAGCGATCTCCCTAACTGCCGTTACAGCGCCCGGTCGGAAAACTAAATCCGACACCGGCACACATAGATAACGTTGTCGGTGTCGAAAATACTTTTCGTCTATGTGTAACTGTCAAAAATACAGGTACCCGATTTTTGATTGATACCGGACCTGACGTCTCTGTTTTAGCTGGAAAAAGGCAAAACACGACGTCAGACTATACATTATACGCCGTCAACGGGTCAAAAATAAATTGATCTCGGCCTACGACGTACCTTCAGATGGACATTTATACTTGCAGACGTCCAAAGGTCAATTATAGGTGCTGATTTTTTGACCGCTAATAAGTTAATGGTCGATTTATACGGTAGAAAGCTCATAGACCAAATGAACAACCTATCGCGAGGCACTAACATCTCAAAAGATACCGAGCCAAGTACCGTACGGTCAATCGATGTCAATAACGAGTACCACAAGTTATTACAAAAATTCCCTGACATTACTAAAAAAGAGAATTTTAAACTAAATCCAAAACCACATTTATAGTACCGGTCCCCCAGTCTATGAAAAGGCACGCCCACTTAAGCCAAAAAAATACAAACTGGCCAAAGCCGAATTCGAAAGAATGACGCAACTAGGCGTTAGTAGACCGTCCAATAGTCCCTGGGCAAATCCACTTGTATGTGTCGAAAAAAAAATGGACAGGAAACAAGAGCGTGTGGTGATTACCGTAGATTAAACGCACAAACAATTCCCGACCGTTACCCATTACCGAGACTTCTACACTTTACTTATACCCTACAAGGAAAATCTATATTTTTAAAAATTGACTTCAATAGCCATGGGTATATTCAATCAAGAATTGAATATACCCATGGCTCTCGAGGATATTTCAAAAACGGCAGTAATCACGCCTTTTAGATTATTCGTATATACAAGAATGAATTTTGGATTACGTAACGCAGCGCAAGATTTCCAGAGATTAATCAACAATCTACTTAAAAATCTTGATTTTGCATTCGCATATTTAGATGACATAATTATTAGTTCTGAGTCATACAACAACATATCAAACACTTAAAGTTAGTTCTAGAACGACTCAACGACTAGGGAGTGACAACACAAATAAATGAGAATTCGGAAAATTTCAATTATTTTTTCTTGGTTATCTCATTAGTAAGGACGGTATCAAACCTAGCGAAGAAAAAACGGAAGTCATTTCAAACTTCCCTTTACCAAACACAGTCGAGGAACTTCGACGATTTCTTAGCTTGAAGCATGATGAATTTTTACAGACAATCAATTCCGAGAGCCGCTGAAATTACAAGCACCATTAAACGCGTATTTACATAATGCCAAAAACAACTATAAAACAAAAATTACTTGGACTGAAACTGCATTAAAAGCATTCACCCTATGTAAAAAAAGGCATCAATGAAGCTTTAGTGTTATCACACCCCGAAGTGTGCGTACCACTTATATTAATGACCGGCGCTTCCGGAAACTGCGTAGGCGCAGCTCTACACCAAAAGATGAGCGATAAGCTAAGGGTTCTTAGCGTTTTTCTCAAAAAAACTTACAGAAACGCAATGTAGGTACAGTACTTTTGACAGAGAATTACCAGCTATTTACATGTCCGTAAGGCATTTTCGTCATATGATAGAAGGCAGAGAATTAACGGTATTAACAGACCACAAACTGTTAACATTCGCACTAACAAAAAAGGTATCTCCTTCAGATTCACCCCGACGCCTAAGACAATTAGACTTTATATCTCAGTTTTGTGACAAAATTGAATACATTGAAGGTGGCAAAAATACAGTAGGCGACGCTTTATCGCGAATAAACGAAATCACAATGCCTACTTTAGTAGATTACAAACTGATAGCCGAAGAACAAGAAAATGACTTACAGTTACAGAAACTCAAAACCCAAAATAACCTACAATTTAAATTAATCTCAATGCAAGAGTCCGACATAAAAATTACCTGCGAAACGTCGACTGATAACGTCCGACCAATACCATTACGTTTCAGAGAACTCGCTATCAAAACAACACACAATGTGGGTCATCCCGGTATCGCAGCTTCTAAAAGTGCTGTTAAGAACAGATACTTTTGGCCAGACATGAACACGGACATTAAAAAGTTTGTGAAATGTTGTATTCCTTGTCAGAAATCAAAAATTCAAAGACATACAATTACCCAATTAGGTGAATTCGATGATGCCTCACGTCTCGAAGACGTGCATATCGATATTATTGGTCCATTACCATACTCTAACGATTTCAGATATTGCGTCACAATTATAGATAGAGTGACGAAATGGCCTGAAGTGATTCCCACAAAAGACATAACAGCAGAAACGGTTGCGAACGTGTTTGTAGAACATTGGCTAGCCCGTTTCGGTTGCCCTAAACGCATCACTTCAGACCAGGGCCGTCAATTCGAGTCTGACCTATTTATACAGTTATTAAAAATACTCAGTATCGTACGTGTTCGTACGACAGCGTAAAGCTAATGGCGTTTTGGAACGATCTCATCGAACGTTAAAAGCCGCCATTATGGCCAAATGTAGTGAAAATGCACAATGGTCAAGAGAATTACCATTAATATTACTAGGTTTACGGTCGACCATAAAGGAAGATCTAGGTTACAGTCCGTCTCAATTCTTGTACGGGACAAATCTCAGACTGCCAGGAGATTTATTCACTAAACCTAAAACCAACATAAACACTAGCGAATATGTAAACCAACTCGCCCACATCCTCTCATCCGTTCCGAGTATTGCAAACACACGTTCTCATAACAAAAATCTCAACGTTTTCATTCATAAAGACTTAAGTACCACTTCACATGTGTTCTTAAGACATGAGGCATGGAAATCTTTAGTACCGGCATATGACGGGCCTTTTAAAGTTGTATCTCGACACCCTAAATTCTATGTCATAGAGAACAAAGGTAAATATGTCACTGTGTCACTTGATCGTCTTAAGCCGGCTTATCTTTTAATGGCTAACGTTATGTCGGTTACGAGCCCGTCCTCGAGAAATGAAGCCACAAACACTCCTCCGACTACAACAATGCCGCAGCAAAAGGACACCACCTCAACAGCACCGCCGGTGATAACGAGATCCGGTCGCACGATTAAGAAGACCGTGAAATTAGACTTATGAAATCCCAGTCTCCTCTCTGCTCACAATCAGTTCACACCAGCCACGGAGAAGTACACATAATCTTCCGCTACTTACCATTGACGATGGGAAATCCGCCGAGCAAGACAACGATTGTAGCACAAAATGGTGTAGCGTCAGCAACCAAAATCGAAAAGGCGGAAGATGAAAACACCGAGATCAACAAGAATTTCAAAATGTCACTCGCCGATGTTGTTATAGTGAGCGCACTGGTAACATTGACCACCCTATACGTCGGTTGGCGTTACTGCGAGAGACGGATGAAAACCACAGTAGATAACCGAATTGAAAGAATCGTAGTACAACGCACCGCTGCCGCCGCCGCCGCCATGCATAAGGTCAGCACCAGCGCTATAGGTGCACCACCACCACCACCACCGCCGCAGTCAACCATAAACCACGTTATTGTGTAAATGTGTAAAACCGTGCAGTGATAGTAAAGCGAAAAACAGTGAATTTTAGGTAAAGTTATAGTAAATAGTTTTTATACATTTTTACCATTTACAACTCTATATAACCCTTTTATCATTTATTTTGTATTCAAGTTACCATTTTATTTTTTTGTGTATTTTGTAATTTGTATTTTTATTTTGTTTTTAGTAGTTTTCTCTAAGGGCAGGGGACTGTGGCGAGTCCTCGCACACGCCTACTAGCGCCATGTAGTTGTTAGTATATGCACTTATATATATATACATGTGTATCGTATAGTATTAGCGATGGCTGCGTCCATCGCATACAAGTTCAGTTAGTCTTACAGTAAACTCCACATAGTGAACATGCCTCTTTTATTTTACCGACCTTCTGATAGCCCTAAATATCTCCAACGACTAATTATCGGTAAAACCCTTTTGATGCCACGGGATCTATATAAAACATTGGAATTTAAGTCGTATTTCTACTAGACATAATTCAATACTCTGCTATTCCGTCCCGGTGTGTGTAGGCCTTTAAAGGTATGTTTCTCGTGATCTGCGTATTTAGGTATTTTAGGGTAAGTTGAGATGTTTCTTAATCCTGATTAATCCCGGGATATCGTTGCATAGGTCGTTAAAAATTCATGTTTCCTAAATATAAACGAATCGAAACGTAGATGTGTTAGTCGTGTTACTAGAGACACCTTACCTGCGTTTCAACAAGATGTATTTATACAAACTAGCTTCTGACAGCGGTAGCGATTCTATCCGTGTGGAACTCGTTTAAATCGTAGCTCCATACAAATGTTTACTTCCTTAGCGGATCACATCCTGGATATAAACTATCCTATGTCCTTCCCCGAGACTCAAACTATCTCGATACCTTATTATAATTTCATCTAAATCGGTTCAGCGGTTTAAGCGTGAAGAGGTAACAGACAGACACAAGCACTCGTGCATTTATAATATTAGTATGGACATTTGTACACTTTTCAAATTATTTCAATTGTTCCTTATTAATAATTTGATTTCATTTTACACTGTATTTTGATTAGACTTTCATTTATATTATTGTCATTCTTATTATATACTCTGACGATCTTTTTGTGAATTCTTGCTAAGTTAAATTCTTAAAATAACATGTAGATTTTTAAATGAAATAAATTAATCTAATCTAAACACAGTTATCATGGTATCAAAAAGAGCTAATCAATATTCTCCATTAATAGTTCAACAATCTAGTCCATTTACAACATTTGTGTACTAGATCAATTGCTGGTGTTGACAAAATAAACATTAAAAGTTTTTTTTTCAGTACCTAATAAGAAGTGATTAAAATATATTAAAAACGGAATAAATGAATTAAATAGTTTTTTATAATTAAATAACATATCATGTTTTATAATTTTATATCATTTATATTCAGCAGATAAATGTGCGCGCGGCACTAAATTGTAACTTGAAATATCAATGCAATATGTATGGATGCGGTTGCTGGCTGCGAACATTACTTCCATAATACGTAAGACTCAACTCAATATAGGCGAACCAGTCAGCATCCTTTCGATGGAAGTTTAAATTCGACGGTGCCACTCTCACTGAAGTAAATTTATATTATAGCCTATATAAAAAAAAGGCTAACGAATAAACACCAATATGTATCAGTCAGTAATGTTGATGTAATACTAGAAATAGACGATATTGATAAAATTTACATCTCAATAATATATCCAAACTTATAGAATGTGTAAGGTGCATGACAAATATTGTAGTAATTTCTCCTGCTACTACTCTATTGAAAATGTTTAGAGCTCATGTTTATTAACCACACTTTCCGTCAATGGTATTCATTATTATATATTTAAACAATATTCATTACTAACTGGTATACCTGTGAATAATTTCTAGTAACATTAACTACGAAGTGGAAATCACTCACTGTATCATTACATTATATACAAGTTACAATTTCAAATTAGGGCTATAATTATGTAAGTTTTATATGGATAATAGGACATTGCACTACTCACAAAAGCACATAATGTATTCTTAACAATCCTCAATCCCTTGCAGATATCATAGCAAGCCAAGCTGTCGTAGCTGTAAAAGAAAAACAGAAAAATATGTGAGATAGGCATGAAGTAGATCGAATTCCACATGCTGATTTTATTTGCCCCATATGATGTTACATGGATCGGTGACGTCGCCATACTTAGTCAACCGTTCGGATTTAGGGATCTAAAAATCCTCATAAAACTATACCAAAATATCGTTAAAACTGGTCATACTGTAAAGGTTACTAACTTGTAATTTTATTAAGTTTTATGCAATAAGGCCCAGTATGGGATTAATGGTAAAGGAATAAAGGAATTCGAATGAAGCATCTCTTATTGAATCGCCGTCGTTATTATTTTTGAAGGTTTGTTAATCTGCCAACAGAATGCTTCTATCGCGTGTTTTATACTTTCACAAAAAATCGTTTAGAGTGCTCCTAGCTCTATATTGCGACATTATTTGTTTTTAATTTACATTTATTGCGTACAAACCGAAAAAGAGGCTCTGCTATAGAATGTATACGGCGGGTTGCATAAATCATATTCAACAGGAATGACATGACATATACTTTCACCAATTCCTTAATTGGTTTGCTCAAATCCAAGGATTATGCTATTCCCCCTGTCCTGACTAATGCTAGACATTAACTGATATGACATAGACTACTAAATAAATAAGTTATCTCACCAAGCCTTGACGTTCCTTTTCCTTCTGCAGGACAATATTTGTTTGCATTTCATCAAATTTGACTACAGCTGCTAACACTTTAGCTAATGTAATGGAATGTGTACCCGAGCCAGTTAAATATTCAAAAAGAACATTTCGCAGGTATTCTAATTCAGTATTTTCTTGTAAAGAGTGTAAATGCCTTAAACTGACAAGAGCTTCGTCCAACCTTCTCTCTAATTTCTCATTTGATAGTCTTAATTTTTCGTTGTTTTCCTGCACATTCTGCATATTCCCATTCACAGACCTATTCATAAGCTCCAAGTCTGCCAATTGATTTTCATACTTGCTTTTTGTATCAAGCAAGCCGTTGTATTTTTCTTTTAAGACTTCCAGTTCTGATTTATTCTCAGTAGTATTTGTAGAACTATTGTTAGCCGTCTCGCCGTAGTTTTGTGAGCGCAATTGATCTTTTAGTTCTAAGTTTTCTTCAACTAGTAACATATTTTCTCTGACCAACTCATTAATTCTATCCGTGTCAGATTGATTCCCATTCAGCAATTCAACGAAATGACGAGAATTATTTTCATTATTATCGCTTGAGGCAATCAACTCCCGTAGCTTATCATTCAACGTACTATTTTCTTTCGATATTTTCGCAAGATGAATTTGAAGTCCTTCAATATCCGAACTTAAACGTCTATTTTCATCTTTAAGCGTAGAACATTCTCTTCTGCTATCTTCCAACTCAATTTCGTAATTACCTTTATCATTAATATCTCTACACATCACTTCGAGCCTCGACACCTTTACCATTAGTTCATTATTGGTGTTCCTGAGAGACTTTTTTTCTTCTTCTAGCTCGCTAGTGTAAGCGTTTTGTGTTGCAACATTAGTAGCCAAAGTCTCTTTTTCATGTTCAACGCCAATAATCTTTTCATAAAGCTCCTCTTTTTCTTGTTTAATTTGTTCACATTTATCTTTTAGTACTTTGTTCTCCTCAAGAACCAAGTCTAAAGAGAAACCGCTTTCCTCCGTTTGAATATCTACAGTCGACAGACATTGTTTAGCATATTCATTTTCTTCTAGTTTTTCTATGACAGCATTTAAACGATCTTTTTCACATTCCATTTCTGCATGTGAATTTCTGACATCATTTATTTCAACTTCCAGTGCTTTAAGATATGAGGCTATGTTTTGCGACTGATTTTTTAACAAGGTGTTTTCTTGGGTCAACTTTTTTATTTCATTTTCTAATTTTTCAATGTACACTTTCGTTTGCTCTGACACAGCGCTATTAGCTATAAGTCCTTCGTTCTGCGATTTTAAATCATCAATTTCTGCGACTATAGTTTTTAAATCATTATTTTCAACTTCAACTTGTTTTAGTTTTTCCAATAGCTTATCATTCTCCTTTTCCAGTATAGGCAACTTATCCAGTATTGGAGAGATTTCTTCTCTTTCTCGGCTGATGGTACTTTGAAGAGACGCATTTAAAACTTCTAATTCGTCCACCTTTGACATTAAAGCCGTTTTCTCGTAGATCAAATAATTTAACTCTGATTCGCTGTGTTGAAATTTCTCCTCTGCTTTTTTTACGTCTTCTTTCATGGTAGTCTTTTCTAAGAGTAACGATCTTAGTTGACCATTCAACGTATCATTCGCTTCTTTCAAGAATGCTACCTCTTGCAAAGTTAATTTAAATACTTCTTTCGTCATTGTCAGATCGTTTTGTGCAACCTTAAATTCTTCTTCTGTTTTCGCAAATGCCGCCTTGATTTGTCTTATCTCGTCATTGTTTGACGCGTAAGTCAACTCGGATACTTTATTCTTTAAATGCGCTAACATTTCTTCATAGCTATGTTTCATAATTTTTGCTTCCTTAGATGTTTCGTGTAGCATGTTTTTAAGTGTGGTTATTTCACTTATCAGTCCAGAACACTTTTCATTGACGTGAATGCTATTTTCTTTCAAATTAGTATTTTTTGCAGTGAGTTCTGAAACCGAATCAAGTAATTGCAAGTTACGTGTTTGAGAAACTTCGTAGTTTTGGAGCAGTTTTTCTATTTCCGACTGTAGCTTTACTAATTCATCTCTTTCGTCCTGAATTTCCAATTCCAGAGTATAATACTTGTTCCGCCATGATTCAAGTTCTTCGAGAATTTTATTTTGGTCGGTTCGGTTTTCTCGTTCCTCGTTATCTTTTCTTAAACTATGCAGTTGAGTTTCTAATTCATTTACTTGCGAACTTTTTTTCGTGTTTTCCTCAGTTAGTTGTGAATTTTTTATTTCTAAATAACCATTTCTATCAATCATTGCTAATTTTTCTGCTGTTTCTTGTTTAATTTGCAATTGTAGGCATTTATACTCTTCGTCAGCTTTAATTTTGGCATGTTCCACGAATTTACATTTTTGCGTTAATTCTTTGATCTGCGACTCTTTTTCCGTTAGTTTGGCTTTAATAGAATTCAATTCACTGATGTTAATGTTAAATTTACACTTTTCATCTTCCAATAAAGACAAACTTTTTTTATAATCATTAATAACAATGTTGAGAGACTGTATTTCGTTTTTACTTGCCCCCAAATTGTCTTTAAGCGATTTTATCTCAGCTTCTTTACTTTCTAATTCTTTATGAATACTTAATTTATTTTCAGCCAAAGATATAGCATATTCTTCTTCTCTCTTATTGAATACCTCAATTTTTCTGTTCAACTGATTTATTTCTTCTTGAGCTTTCTGTAGGTCTAGCTCGAGTGTAGATTGTTTTTTCATCTGGTTAAACTCGTAAGTATTTAATTTATTTTGTATTTCTTCATTAATTTCTTGTAAATCCAAAATCGTCTTTTGAGTTTCCGTCAACTGCACTGCGCTGTTTTTTAACTGTTCGCATTCTTTATTTTTACTTTCTATTTCATTCGTCAGAATATGCAACTCAGCTGTCAATTGTGCGTTTTTTTCTTTCGATACTTTAAATGATTCTTTGTATTTGTTCACCAACTGCTCTAATTTTTCGGTTTTGTTAGTGAGCGCATTGTCGACACCATCATCTCCTGATGTTTTTTTGTCATTGTTTCTCGAAAAATCTATCAATTGTAATTCATTGACAGACTCTTTAATCACATCCTCTTCAACTTTTGGATCTTTGTTCTCCGTGTTATCGTGCATACAACTTATTTTTGTATTCAGTGCCTCAATTTTCATAATTTTTTCATCAATTTCCAACCTTAAGGCTTTTTCTAAATGCGCCTGTAAACATACATCTTAAATTTAGACATATCAGGTGATTGTTTAAAAGTCACGTCTCAAATACGATAATTAGCAATATACCTACCTTTGCACTCTGTTCAAGAGTGCATTGTTCTCTCAATTCGGATATACGCCTTAGTGCTTTATCTTGAGTTTCAACCAGCACACTCTGAAATTTTATGGATTTTGCTATAATCGGTGAAATACAAAAAATAGTGAGAATACATTACTTTTTTCTAACTAGGAATTATCAACTATTTTACATACAATCTAAAGTCTGTTCTATTCAATGGAGTAAAATGACGGGTTGTAAGTTTTTTACATCTGTTAAACAGTGAAATGCTAAAGGTAGACCGTTTAACTCAGCCCTCGCCTGCGCAGCGCGCGGGTGCACGGGTAGGACGATAACGGGGCACGAGGTCTACCTATACAACCGATAATTACCGAAGTTTTCAGGGGTAACCCATGTTCTACTATCTACTTATGTTTCGACCAGTCCACATAAAGTTTACGCGTTATCAGTATATTCTTGTAAACATCTTGTTTCAGCACGGCTATCGGAGGCCGCCCCGCGGTAAGATAGACTACCCGTCTCTCTCAAAGTAGAACGCTTAGAAACAGATGGATAGTAAAAAGCCACTGTAGCCGAGCGGTAAGCCCTGCATCACACTGGCGCGGCCTGGCCGCGGCGGACAATAGTAAACTTGTCCGCCGCTGTCAAATTTAATATTGTCCGCCACCGCAGGCCGCGCCAGTGTGGCTGTGCCTTAAGGCGCGCGACTTTGAATAAGGAGGGCGGGTTGGATCCCCGGGTTTAAGAAAAACGTATGCACTAAACATCATTCGATTACTAACGGTGGGTTTTCGGTGAAGGAAACCATCGTGAGGAAACCACTCTAAATCTTGGGATTAGGTGTCAAAGCGGATCCCGGGCTCGTTTGAGCACTACCGGGAAAAACGCAAGGAGGATGATGAGAAAGAGACGGATAGTCTATGTCGCCGCGACACAGCTCGCGGGCCGTCCTTTGACATCCGTGCTGAATTGCTGCCCACTCCCACAGTAAACTTATTCGTGGCAAACAAGTACAAATTATACACAAACGATAAAGTAAACAAAAATAAAGCTTTGAAACACTAATCCGTCGCATTTTTTGCATCACGGCTGAAATTCAGTCGTGTGTGGCCGACTCATCGGAATTTGCTTCTAGAATGCCGCCCGTATGCGGTAGGCCTAAAATACCCTATTATATATAACAACAGCATCTAAAAAAATATAACTAGCAGTACATACCCGTGGTTGTCTGAAATAAAGCGCTTTTTTAATGGCATTTGTATCCCTTTTTACCCGACTACCAAAGGAGCGGAGGGTTATGTTTTTCAAGCGTATGTATGTGATTGTATATGTGTGTACGGTGTATGTCTTATTATTTGGCACGCCCTGCTGCCTCATACATTTGTCGGATTTCGACATATGAGGTGTCGTGGGATTCCTTTTAATCGTAGGAGGAATTTTTTTTTTAAAAGGCTGTTGGGTTTTTCGAAATATCTTCTGATTTCAATTGTTAAACAATGAATTAAACCAGAAATCGAAATCGTAGCACCGCACTTTTTGAAATAAGCTGGTATCATTATTTGTTGTGTTTGTCATTTCTACGCCGTTGAATAAATGAACAGACTTTACATTAATCAACCTGGCTTAGCCATGTACACTGTGGGCCCAAACAGTCCAACAGATATTAACCACCTATTCAGAACAGAGGCGAGAGACAGAGTCGAAAAGAGCTCACTTTACTAGACATTAATTTAAAAAAACACGTGCACAACCTTTAAGTGTAACAAATGAACTACGAGGGTCTTCGCTTCAATACATTTATATCATTCTAAATTGGCAAAGAGTAGCATTAAGTACGTATTAAGTATAGATATTTAGTAGTACTAATCAATCAAATCAATCAAAAGTCAATTTATTGAATTCTTAGAATTCTTATTGGTTTTATTAGGTGATGGTGATTACAAATTACAACTTTACTAAAAATTGTTTAATTATAATTTTAAATAACCGATGCCGATGGCCGTTGGGGCGGAAAGTTTGAGCAGTGGACGTCTTTCGGCTGATATGATGATGATGATGATGAATTTTAAATAAATTATAATTACGCCAACTCTTTATCATTCAGGAATTCTTCAATTGTATAGTACGCTTTATTAGCTCAGGATAGGGACGAGTGGCGTACTCGAAGAGAGGCCCTCAGTAGTGGACGATTGCGGGCTGAAAATGATGATGATGATTGTACGCTTTTTGTATGAGCATGCTTTTCAGTTTATCTTTAATTTAATGATTTTTTCTTGGGCCTTAGTACTGGTTGCGGTTATATTATATATTTTTACCATTTCGCACGGGTACTAGGGTAAGTCCGGGGTAGTTGGCCATAGTTTTTTTGGAACACTGTTAAAATAAATGCTTATATATCACGAATACATATTTTATTTTTTATTAAACTTTGGTTAATTAACTTTGGATTATTAAACAAAAAAAGTATTATATCTATATAAATTACATCGAAAAAAAACCCTTTGAAAAAAAGACACGATTGGCCATCTCTCCCAAGGTATACGGGTGTGATGACCATACCTTTACAGGAAAGATGGCTATAACTTAACTCTCTCAGTTAGTATGTTTTTCGTATTTTTTTTAATACTTAAGCACGTGTCCTCGAACTCGGTGCAATTCTTATGTAGCCAAAACTACACTGAAACCAGTTTTCGAAGAAAATAACTTCTAATAGGTAATTATCCCCACAGCCGTGGCAGTTTCTTTCGTTTACAAACCGAGCTGGCAGTTTTGGATATTTTTTCCTGCTTAGGTTTCCTGGATTGTTTTATATACTATTCTTTGACACACATTCAGCATCATATCATATGGCATACCGACTAAAACTAGCCAGTGGCCATCTCTCCTTTTCTTGCGGGAGAGATGACCACACCTAATTTAAGAACAAGTCATGACATGACTTGCCAAAGTCTGACCTTAGAACAATGAGACACTCATATACTTTGCAACAAATACACGAAAACAGCATTATTTTGAGAAACTAACATCGTCACCTGGTAAAACATGACCTCTCAAAAAATATTGACACTAGTCTAAATAATCAAAGACGATTTTACTTACTTTGGGTTTTTTTTCGCCTAATTGTTAATTGCACCCGTGCTCTTAGGCACAAAGCGAAGCGAAATAAACAAAAAGTCGCGAAATCAAGTCACTGGTTCCATGAAATATTTCGATGGGCCATCTCCCCCTTATGGCCATCTACCCCGGAATTACCCTATATTATTATCATACATATAAACCTTCCCCTTGAAAATTAAATTCTATCTATTAAAAAGAACCGCATCAAAATCCGTTGCGCAGTTTAAAAGATCTAAGCAGACATGGGGACAGACACGCACGCGGGCGCCCATAGGCTATGGTAACCACTTACCATCAGGTGGGCCGTAAGCTTGTTTGCCACCGACGTGTTATAAAAATCAGACAGCGGGAAGCGACTTTGTTTAGTGATATTTCAAAAACATACTCTAAATTATTTCCTACCAGCTTCTGCCCGCGACTCCGTCCGCGTGGAACTCGTTTTTATAGTAGCTTCATACAAATTTTCACCCCCCATTTTACCCCCTTATGGACTGATTTCCGGGATAAAAACTATTCTAAGGCCTTGCTCGGGACTAAAACTATCTCTATACCAAATTTCACCTGTACAAACTTTGCACCCCTATTTAACCCGCCTTTTATACATCGATTTCAGTGTGATAGTTAATTCAAGTTTAATTGCCAGTTTATCTTTTATGGTGTGCGGGTAGCGTAAGGAGCGGTAAGGACCCGACGAATTGAAGGTCAAGTTAGTCACGCGTTTCATTAAAAGAAGCTGTTTTGACTTTTGCCAAATACCGTATTGAACACATGGGTGTCACATCGTATTATTTAAGCTGAAAACGCACAGAGAGCGGTGGCGGGGCGGCGCGGCGCGGTGCGGAGGCGGTACCGGTTGTAATGTTCGAGCTAATACGAAAGGGTCCGCGCCGCTCTGTGTGGATCATTTCATATTATTTCGAACATTACAACCGGTACCGCCTCCGCACCGCGCCGCGCCGCCCCGCCACCGCTCTCTGTGCGTTTGCAGCTTTACTCAAAATACTGTCCGAAATAAGTGGTTAGTCTGTCTAGTTACTGAGGCCCACCGCGCCGCCAACGAAATAAACACGTAACACCACATGTACGGTTAGCAACAAAAGTAGCTAATCCTCAAAATTACCTACAAGCGCACACGACTAGTGCCAAGAGGATAAGAACTGTCTAGATCATTTTTAGCGTAGTATTTTGCTTGGCTACACTTCTGCTGCTGACTGTACTAGGAGCGATAAACCAATCAACTGCTTACCCTGGCCTTGGCATTGTCCCTTTCCAAGATTTTGTAATGTCGAGCGAGGTCGGCATATTGCGTCCTGTATTTCTGATACCGCTGTTGTGTCCGCTTGTAAGCGGCGTACAGCTGCTCTTTGGTGACACGGTCCAGGTTGACGGCGCCGCTAGAAAATCCGCGTTCCTCAGCCTCACTCGCCGATACTTCCATATCCGACTAAAATCACAGTTAAGTAAAATAATTAACCTCATATAAAGGCATTTTCAAACAAACAAACGCATGCAAACTCTGGAGGAGGCCTTCACCTGCGAAGACGGGGTCCTTGCTAAATATTAAAATTCATTTAAAAATATTTTAGAATTAACTAAACCTATAAAATTATAAATTAACTTAAGACTAACTCTAAACACTAAGGAATGTCAAAAGCAAGAAATAAAAGCCTATTTTTTTTATAAAGGCATTTTCAAATTGTTGCGTAACCAGGGCGAGTAAAAAAAGAAATTAAAAAAGTCATCAAACAAAAATTAAGGCAGTGTCAGTTTTGTGACGACAATTAAACTTTTTGAAGCTAACGACTGATATATGCGTTAGCAACCTTTTTTATTCACATAGGGTTCCGCACTAAATGTCTTGTTATTTTGGCATGTAGTTAACAACTTCTCTCTTTGTCACAGCATAGAAAAGGATTCAGTTTGTATAAAAAATAAGTTGCTTTATCGTTTTTTTTATAAATGATAAATATGCCAATTAAACGTGAAAAGTTAGTTGTCAAATAAAATAGTTTCAAATAAATTTAATAGAAAACATATTTAATTGTCGTCACCAAACTCACACTGAGTTAATGGAGTACACAATGCCCCTAAACAATTATCCATGTTTTGTACATGTCTGTGATATGCATATACGTACCGGAAACGACTAATGCTATACTTTTGGACTAAATAAAATAGAAATGTATTATTAATAAGCGTGTATGAGACACTCACCTGCAAATGGTAAAGATTGGCACTCTCGTAGTTCGGTAACCTGAAGGAGACATCGCTGGCAAAAGAACTGTTAGACAAACGCCTCTGGCTGTGACTTTCCTGCTAACAAAAAGGACTTTTACTTTTTCAAGCATGTAGTTCCGAAAAAAAATCGAACTGAGGATGTCGGGGCTCAGGATGTACATATGCATAGCGCTATTCAAGCTCAAGCGCTCGAGTATGAAATAGTAGATGTACAACAAGTGCATAAAACCTGCATAAAACGCACCATTTTACGCGCGACGTTTATAAAATCGAGTGTAAAATGGGTTTTATGGACGAATAGGCATGATGACACATTTTGAAAAACTGTTCTATAATGTTTAGAAACATATATGTATTACGTACAACGAATAACATTTTACAAGAGAATATAACAGTGAAGTAGGAAAAAAATGCATTTTTGTTTTTAAATTGATATTTTAAATTGGCGCTAAAACGCTTGTCAGTGTCATGGCGTCCCGACTGACGTCACGTTTGTATAAGCAGAACGCAAACCTTTTTGCTACCTAGATGCTCCAAGTCTTGCGCGGCCGTGCGAGCGAGAAAGCGGAGACAAAGACATATGAAGACCTGTCAGATAACATGGTTCTATCCCTGTCTTACTATTCGTTCATTATCAGTACGTAAGTTTTCTCTGTAATCTGTGGTAATGGCCGTTATGGGTATTTGTTTATACAAGTGTGACGTCATGCGCTCTGATTGGTGTTTAACATATCATTGCGGGCGTCCGTATTATTCGGTTTAAGTTTATCAAAATAAACAATAATCTCTTACTTAATAAAAAAAATATGAGCATTTTTCGAATTCTATGATTAAAATTTCACTAAGAAAACACCATATTTCAGTGATTTTCAATTACTGTCATCATGCCAATTGTAGGTACACTCTACTTTTCACTTCGATTGCGAGGAAATGAAAACTATAAGTTTATTTCATGAAGTTGTATTGTGTACTTTGGCCGTTGGTATCCATGCCTTGGTCTTAGAATACTAACGAACCATAAAAATAAAGAGTTTATTCTATGAAGTTTGAGTTGCTTGTGTGGCTGTTGGACCGATTGCTTTGGTCTTCGACGAAGATTTTACTTTAGGCACTAGAGCATAAAAAGCGAGTTTATGTCGCCTACACATAGCATAAAGAGGCACTTTTTGAGCATGAGAAGTGAAAATATATATAAACAACGCGCACCATTTGAATAAACAGCATAATTTACGCTGTTTGTCGCTGCGTTCGCATACTTCGAAACGCACTGCGATGAACGATTTGCGTTGATGAGTTGAACGCGAGCGTCTATGTACGATTTCCACCGAACGGGTTAGGCCGGCACAATTTCTCAAACATGCTAAAAAAAATTTCTTACGTGTTTTTCAACACTACAGTCCCTGAATCCACAGGTTTTTAATGGCACTTTTCAAAGAAATATCCGAAAGACAGTAGCTGCAGCATCTGCTTATTTGTAGCTAATTTTTATAGCAGTTGTTTTATGCACCAATCGCAGCGTTATGTACGATTCTCACCGAACGGGCTGGGCCTGAGCGCCTTTTACAAGTTGCCAATGGAATGTTGGCTACAGTAGTAGTAGTAGTAGTAGCTTGAATACAGACATTACATTTCATATTTTATAAATTAAAGGATTTTTTAAAATGCAATGCTCCGAGCCGGATTCGAACCGGCGACCACAGGCATTCATGGCCCGTCGCTACTAACCAACTGAGCTATCGGAACAACCCGGTTCAGCCACCAAATCCTTCAAAATTCTTCTTTCGTTCCTTCTGTTGTAGGAAGGAACTGATTGAAGAATTTGGTGCAAAGTTACATTTCATATTTGAATGGATTTGCGGCCGATCGGCTACGCGTGGGCGTGTACGGCTGCGCTCGGCTGTCCTGGCGTCTGACCGGCTCCGTCCGTCCGGTTTTTGCCTACTGCACTCTATTAAAACGCGGTCGGCTGTCGCCGGGTGTTCGTTCGCGTATCCGCTGCGGCACGGCCCGTTCGGTGGGAATCGTAAATAAACGCTCGCGTTCAACTCGTCAACGCAAATCGTACATCGCAGTTAGTTTCGAAGTATGCGCAACGCAGCTTGCTGTTTAAGTGCGGTTTATGTGATGTAAAATGGTGCGCATTATTTATATACCTATTTATTCAGTTTTTTTGACGTTCTTGAGCGCTTGAGCTTGAATAGCGCTGTTACATACTTCAATCGGAACAATACCTGCCTCGTATTAGCACAGGTCTTCGTTCTCGGTAGGCAATCACTTCTTCCTCAGACTATCTATAGTACTAATTACGGTACTCACACTTTGATCATGTCTCGGCGTGAAATCCATTTCTTCCGTGTTTGCTTGCAGCAGGTTGGAAGCAGGTTGCATTAGGGCCACGTCTTGAAATACGTTTTGTTCACCGGGTTTTGTTGACGTGGCAGGGGGTCTGACTGAGCGACTCTGAGAAATCTCTGAAAAAGAAAAACGGTTGTGCTAGACGTTAACTTGTCAAAAGTAACCATAATCAATAATATATTAGAATTAAATTTAACTATTTGTAGGATCCTGCGGATTTCTATTGATTAGAAAACTATTTGTAGAAACAGACTCTATATGTTCACTTTCATCAAATATTTTATGGGTATTTCATTTACTTATTCGAAATTCCGGATCAAGTGCTTATGATTCTGAGCAGAAAAAAAAATCCAAATTCAAAAAAAAATCAAGCCTACAGTTTTGGGAAAAAACACCTTCATTCGTCCATTAAAACTGACTACCCTAAATAAGGTGCTCCCAAATTATATGTATGTCAATACTTTAAGAGATGTTAACTTACATCAAAATAATTTATATTAAATAGGAATTAACAAGAAAAACATCCTGTGCATTTCACTGACAAGGTGGTTATCACTTTCTGTTAAGTGAGCGTCCTTGTTTGGCATCAAAAACATAATCAAAGAAGTCCTAATGGGGGTGTAGACTCGAAAATTATTATTACTCCAAAAGAAAGAAGGGAAAAAAATGCCTAGTGGCGAAAATTCCATTCAGATATCTCCAAGAATTACGAAGCTACAAGCGTTTTAATATTGCTTGTTAGAGAGACATTTAACGCAAACAGTGTGTGACGTCACGTTACGGGATGTCTCATATTTTATATTTTTTTACAGTATCAGAAGTTAGGAAAAGTATTTAGGACAGTGTTAGGGTGTTTTAAATAAGTTATTAATTATTATAAAGAAAAGTCGTTGCTAAAGTGTGAATATATTTTTTATCCTTCATCTCTTCATAGTTTGTTTTTATAATCTCAACTCCAGTAAATAGGTAACAGGTCATTGGTAAAGGTAACAGCAGATATCGGGTGGACTGCCAGGATTCTATTCCGGTTCGTACCTGTGCGCAGTATTTGTTTTTTAGGTGACTGTAGGGTGGCATACGCCGCTTCTCTAACCGTATTGCAATACACCCAGTCGGCGCAAAACCGTCCTAGTTTGGTTCAACGCTGCGCGTCGAGCTACGTCAGCAACGCGCTATAGATGGCGGTATGTCGTGCACAAATGGCATCTAATTTGGAAGCACCTCATATATACATATATTTATACCACAATGAGGATAAAAAGCTGATAAATTGCGGGAAAAAACTTACCGTTATCTCCGATTGAAAACAAGTCATTGTTAGTAATGTCAGAAATGCTGCTAGATGCAGATGTTACTGCTGCCTGTAACAAACACGACATGGTTCAACACAGCATATCAGATTTCCGTACCTCTTATAGTATCCGATTTTCTGCCATTGCTCCATTTGAATAATACACCCTGTATATGTTTCTAAGCTTAATGCATTTTTAATTGACTACTAATAAATAAGCATACTTTGTTTGTTCATTATTGATACCTTTTGGTACATTTTTATACAGTTTTGTACCTTCATACCATACGCCATATGCTTCATTTGCCATATTTTGTTCTAGCATAGTGCCTTACAGTGATCTGCTCTTCATAGTCGAATTTTAATGGGTTTTTTTTATGAAAATGAAATACGTGAACTATATGCATGGTTCAGTGATATCCATACATTTTACAACACTACTATTAATTTATTCTATGCTGTTTGTATTATTGTTAAATTACTTCTAGATATTCAATTAAGCAGTCCATAGGTAGTCAATATGTGGTTTGATCAAAGAATTATATTGAATATATTTTTTGTGGGAGGCAAAAACCAGATAGATAGTTATCTAAAGCTCCTGTGAGAGATGTCAGTTGTGAGTTTCATTTGGATGTGTTGTTTCCAAATTAACTGATTGTCAGTACTTAATCCTAGATACTTTCCCTTTATTATTCTATACATACTCGTATATTGGACCTTTATTGTTAGTGGTAAGTAGTCATCAAGTGAATATGGCATAACTAGCTTTTCCTATGTTGATGGTAAGCAAATTCCATCAAAACCAAATAATTAATGGATCTAGGTCATTTTGAATATCTAGTCTTCTCTAATATCATGTATACAGTTTTACGGGCAAAGTAAAAGAGACAAAGCTCCTGAGGATAGGCTATGCTGAGCGTGAGGAACATGCATTTACTCTAACTGCCAACTCAACAAATCCTGAAACATATAAATGGTCCACAACGCGTTTGTGGTCCTTCACCACCGCATAAAATGGTTGGCATTTTCTCACTTATTGTTGTATCCGTCACTCTAACACTCATATACTTATCAGACTGTGACGGATGTCTTATCTGCAGGAATAAGTAATAAAATAGAAAACATGCTAGAGTCACAAGCATCCATACCAAATATCTTGTTTGCTAGCATTGTATTAAATACAACAAGAACAAGATTGGAATATATAACGGAATTTGGACTGCTTTGGTGTTTAAGTATCGATTTTTTGACTCTGTGGTCGTCATACGGATAAGATGTTAGTATTTTGTATGCTTTACCAGTGATAATGTAAAACTTTCACAGCAATTTCGTATGTGATACAGTGTCAAATACCTTGAGTCAAAGAAAATACCAATTGCTATTTATTTTAGGGTCATTTCGCTGGTTAGCGACCACCTAATTTCATGTGCCGGTTGGCGACCACTTAGCTGAGTTGGTGAACAGTAAGGTTAATTTCTCAGTTTTTTAGTAGATTTTTATTCTAAAACAGCAATAAATGCATGCACAAACTAACTGTCTCAATAGTCTGTATAAATGATGTTATCTTCAATAGGAAAAACCTTCTCCTTCAGGTGGTTGCTAACTGAAGGTGGTCGCGTAGCCAACATAATGACCCTATGTTGATTTTAGCAAACTCAAACTATTTCTACATACTATTCATATAACATTTTGATTATTTATTGTCTAGTCATTTAAGTGAAAATTATACATTATTTTTAAATTTGATGTCCACACACCTACTGTTTCTGAAAGAGAATATTATTAGGTGTAAAAAATTTGTTATGACAGTCATGAATTACTTTTTCATAGATCTTAGAAATGAGATTGGTCATAATTGCCAAGATGTATTTTGTTTCCTAATGTATAAATACTTCCACCCGTGTGTGTGTTGGTCCTTTTTAAGAGTCTGGAAAAACACCCTGTCCCATCTTTCCTTTCATTGTCCATCAAATAAAAAGACAAATATAGATTTCTGCTAACTTACCATTGAATTACTGATGCACCAGTTTGAGCAGTTTTGGCTGAACAGTATAAGGTAATTAGCCAGCCAGGATATGGGTTGTTAACAATAATTGTTAAATAATATATATTTTGAGAGCCTATTACAAATTATATTTTTATAAAGAACTATGTATAAAATATCTACCAGTAAACATTTCGTTCGACTTTCACCATATCTAACACAATTTCACCCACACATAATTATGTTTAAAAGATAATAATTTATGTCTAATGTAAATATAGCTAAGTACTAGTTATGCTGGTAAAAAGTTAGTAGTGCAACTACGTAAGGTATGATAGCTATCAGCAAATTACTGTTATTTATAAGACGGTTCTTCTCTCAAGATTAGAAAAGTAGGGCAGGGCTACTTTTTTTCATGATTAAACAATATCAATATATTATAGAATTATGCATTGAATCGCTATACCTGTGCAGCTTGAGCGAATTGTTGAATTCGCTGTGGTGACGACTTCACTTCTTCTGCTAATTTGTCCTTAAGTTTCTTAAACATTTCTAATGTTAAATCAGGGTAATGGGTTCACAAGCACACAGTTCAATATTACGATACAAGTAGATATGTCCGCTTTTGCCATCCGTTATACCTATGATTTCAATAATTATTATTCAATATTTAATTAGATTAGTTATCCAATGGTCCGGAGGAATCACTAATTACACACTTAACTTAAACGTAGTGATTATATTATATATACTTTTGCACTTAATAGTAATGACAGACCCTTCCAACTTCCATCATTATCATTCGCGTGTCATTCATATACTTCAATTTCAATGGTTCCACACCACAGATAAACAATAATATGTATTGCGCGTTTTGAAATCTCTTGAATACATGAATCTATTCTACGTTCATGCTTGAATATAAATATCACTTACACCTTACACCACTATGAATATAATAAACTGCATTCAAGTTTCATACGTTTTTTTTTTTAAACGTGTTGATAGCACGTTGATAGTGAGTGGTTAGATCTGAAATTTGGGTTTTCTCCAATCTTCTTGATTTTTGACCAGATCAGCGTTTGTGTGTGGTGTTGGCTGTATGTGGTAAGCTTTGTTTTGTGTCTGTCGTATAATTAGTTCGTAGTAATAGTGTAATATTTTTTTCTTCAATTTGTGCGGGTAGATCCCGCCATGGGGGATAATTTCCCTCGGTGATCCGGGGGGGTTGAACAAGGGTTCTCTTTCGGCTCCCCATTCGCCAGCGGCTTATATGACAGTCAAGGATGATGTAAATAACTCAGAAATGTTTGTAACACCATATGAACAAAGAAAGAGGGTCGTAGGTCTCGTAAGAAGAAAAAGGTTGATTCCGGTCGGCACTCGCGTTCTAGGTCTCGATCAAAGTGTAAAGAAAGTACATATATCTCGATCTAACTCAGAAGTATCGAACGAGGAAATAAATGTACAAATACCCGTAAAGAATTCATTTACAGGTCTGCCGATGTCTCAAGAATCTGTGTTTCTACCGCTTGGCGAGAATTCAGGGTCACCATTCTAAATCTCAACTCTCTCAAATAACCACCGCCGCGCTTTATTTTAAGCCTTTTATTTCATGGTTTTTGACATATGAGGTGTCGTTGGATTCCTTGGAGTGTCTTTGCAGTGGAGCGTGTTATATATAAACTAATTGACAGGGCGTAGTTTCATTTAAAATATTTCATGTTAAATACCGAAACACCCAAAGTAATCACACAACTATCGTATTTTAAAACTGTACCTTCATTTCCTTCACGGACGACACATGCATTGAGGTCGCCCTGACTCACGCATATTTTTTTATTTCCGGTCTGTTAACATATTTATATACAAAATAATATATTTTCTAAAACCGAATTAATGTGGCTTTATGGCCGTATTTTTTGTTTTTATGTATGTTATGTAGTTAATATTAGTTATTAAAAATAATTTACGCTGTATATGTTTTTCTCCTTTATTTTATTTTTTTGTTGCAAAATGTATTGATTTGGTTCGTAAAATAGATTCCTCATCCTTTTTTTATCCGAAAATGATATAACACTTGCCTTAGTGTGTATAGTTTCAGAAAAAAATGGCTTTAAATAAAGCGCGGCGGAGTTTAACTTCCCCCCTCCCCTAAATGCGGGGTGGCCCTCGATGGCTCCCGGTCTGAATCCACTCAAGACCACCTAAGGATCAACTATGCCAAGTTTCAGCGCATAGTCAAAAAGTGCACGGTATCTTGCAATAGCACACCCACTAACATGGGTCCCATCGAAAACAGTCATTCTTACATTTGATGGGCAAGTTCTCCCATCCAGAATCTTTGCGTGAGAAGAAGTGACAGAGACAACTATATGAAACATCGTCTTGCTTTATTTATACTGCGCGTCTGTATTAGTCTGTGGTAAACAGTAATAGTGCGTTTATTTCACGGAAAATAATTTTAATTTGATGAAAGTCACTTGACATAATGGGCCATCCACATTAAGCATCCATTTGTCAGCCCCAATTCATCAGAATCTGACTAATTGCTATAGTGTGGATGCATGTTCCAACCGTCAAACGAGTTGTACGGACTAATTGCATGAAAATCACAATTTGGACCATGGAATTTGCATGATCTGCCAAGATTTTTTTTCTCACAAATTTCATTCAAATAAATTGAAACGAAAATTAAAAAATATATACTAAAGAATATTGTATTAATATTTTACACCGTAATTTTGTTTTTTTTCTTTAAACGGTGTTTTGCAACTACAATTTCATTCAGTGTGGCCAGTTACAGTAAGAAAGCGAAAATTGCCGCATTCAAACGGTCCTGCGAAGCGGACTGCAAGATTGTTACTAACCGATGAGATAGGGCGAGACAGCACGTCAATCATGAGGTGGCCGTGACATACTCTCGATTTTTGTGTGCTGCACGGCTATTACGCGACGGCGCGCGAGCTCTCTCAATTTTTCTCGCACTATCCGTCTCTCTCTTATTAGGACATGCGAGAGAAATTGAGAGTATGTCGCGGCTGTGTGTTAGACGTCCTGTCTTGCCCTATCTCATCGGTTAGTAACAATCTTGCAGTCCGCTTCGCAGGATCGTTTGAATGCGCCAATTTTCGCTTTACTTCTGTTAACTGGCCACACTCAATGAAATTGTAGTTGCAGTTGTTACGTCTGTACGCTACACCCAATTCTGACTTCGACATGTTGTACTGACAAATTGGGGTATAATCACATAATGTGGATGGCCCATAACAGCCATAGTTTTTTTCATTAGTATTGCCAGAACAAACAGTACGAGCATACCGTCAAGGTCAGGATTTTGGTTGCGTTGGTATTTTTGGATTGATATGTATATAGAAAAGTCAATACATTTTAACTTCAGTAAATTAACTTTATTTTGCATCATGCTCAACGCTATTAATGTTATGCCGCGTTTATACGCTTGCGATGGCTTGGCGCGTGAGCAGGACGCAGCTATGTAAACGAATGAGATCGAATTATAGCCCTCTCCCTCTAACGCATAGCTGCGTCCTGCTCACGCGCCAAGCCATCGCAAGCGTATAAACGCGGCATTAAATGAAATATAACATTAATAGCGTAGAGCATGTCTTTATAAAAATGTCGCATTGTTTGCGTTTCAAGTTATAGCAACACAACACAAAGCTAGAAAGAGATGACATGAAGACGTGGCGTCATTCAATATATAGTTTTTGTTTAAAACAATTTTGGTTTTTTTTTTTGCCTGCATTTCTTTTCAAGTTGGGCCCCGAAGGGGCCCTCAACTAATTGCCTCTAACAATATTGTGGTATGAAACACACACAATATAAAAAAAACATTAAAACAAAGAACCTAAGTAATACAAACAAGCAAACATAAAGAAAACCTAAAACTACAAAAATATACACAAAAACTAACTACTACTTTAAAATTTACAATCAAAACATGCCGCCGGGCGTGCGATCGGCACCAGACTGTTCGTGCGGTGATAAACCAATAACGCGCCCTGCGGTGCGCAGGCCACGACTCTCGTCCCGCCCCGGCCAGGCAAAACGAGCGAGCGCGAGCCGCAGGCGAGCCGGCATATAGCCGCCCGACTTATACATGCAAACAGAAATAGACAAACTTAACTTAAAAAAATAACATGCAAAAATATATACAACCAGAAAAGCAAACATGCACATATACAAAATGAAACGGATATATACAAGAAAAACACAAACATGCAGAACTAAAGACAACCAATAAATAACAAGTATATACAGGAATGTATACAGTCACATAAAATAAACAAAAACATTAAAAACCCAATACCAAAATATAAATAAAAGCGAAGGGTTAGACCCAGCAGCAAAATGCACAAAGAATAATGTACAAAATAAATGGAGAAAAATATACAATTAAGCGATATGCGCGATAAGAACGTAAACAATATCACGTGCAACTTAAAACAAGAGTAGAAGCTAACAAATTGAGTTAAGTATTTACATTAGGGACAGAGGGAGGACGGGTAAAATGGCGAACACTATTAGAGCTAAAATAGCGCCTCGTCAAAGAGGACCTGTAGGAGAAAGATGGAGATGAAGAAGAGGGAGAGCGTGCACTTGCATTTAAGTCATTATCGGGTTGGTGGGTGAAGCTGCGGGCAAATTCACCCACCACGTCATCGTCAGTATTAAGGTCTGTGAAGGATACGCCAGTGAGCCCGTCCGCGAGCGCCGCTCCACGGCGCCGCTGCTGCCGCTCTCGGGCACGGAACTCGACGTCAAACTCATGCTCAGCCTTCTGCTCCAGGGTGATGTCGTCGTCCGGGTCGCCAAGGACATGCCTAGGCCGGCGTTCCCGACGCTTGGGGTCCGGTCTAGGCACGTAATCAATAGCCCTTTTAATAAGTGGATTTCCACTAAGTGCCGCTTTTTCAAAGAACCTAGTGGAAATCCGCTTCAAATGATCATTTACAGAGGGCATGTACAGATCCGCATGAAGCCTGACATTGCGCACATAAAATGGAGCGTTTACAGATCGCCGCAAAAACTTGTTTTGCAGGGTCTGCAAACGCCCCAAGTGCGTCTTGGCGCAGTGTGAAAAAGCAACACTGGCGTAACAAAAGACAGGTCTTATACATGACTTGTAAATTAGTAGCTTGTTCCTGATGGACAAGCTGCTACCAGGCCTGAGAAGATGGGATAACCTGCGCAAATAGAAGGCCGCCCTGTCCCGCACAGTTTTGAGGTGCTTGGCGAAAGTCAGTCGCCTGTCCAGAAGGACCCCGAGGTACCGCACATGGGTCACCCACGGTATGGTCCTCCCGAACAGGGACAACGCCCCATGCCGCGCGGTCAAAGCTTCATAGCCGGGCTTAAGGGAGAAGAGCACAGCAGCACTCTTCTCCGGGTTGATCTCTATCCTCCAATCGCGGCACCAACTCCCGAGGGAGTTGATCGCACGCTGGAGGGCAGCTCGGATCCTGTCGATGCGAACGGAAGTGGTGTAAAGAGCCGTGTCATCTGCGAACAAAGCGTAATTGACGCGGTCTATCTTCGGCAAGTCGTTTACATATAACGCTAATAGGAAGGGAGAGAGTACTGCACCCTGCGGTACGCCTGCCCGGATGGGATGACGTACCGAGAGGGTGCCCTCCACGCGATATTGGAAGGCCCTGTCCGCCAAAAAATCACCAATCAGGTGCACCAGCCTCTCCGGCATATCCATATCGAATAACTTATAAATTAGCCCACAGTGCCACACTTTGTCGAACGCCTTGGCGATGTCCACAAAGACAGCACCAGTGGCGACCGACTTCCGTGTGGCAGAGAAATGATGTAGTACGTGTTCTACCAGCCGGTGCACCTGATGGTTACACGAGTGTTCGGGCCGAAACCCAAACTGCTCGTCGATGTAAATCTTGTGTTCGCTGAGGAAGTCCCACAAGCGGGCTTGAACCAATTTTGGTCTGCAAGGCCCATAGTATATAATGTTTTTGGCGACAGCCGACAGCCAAGCAGCCAAGCTACAGACATAGCTGATTCACAATTTGTGACAGGAAAAAACAAATGATAGTACATAATCATGATAAAATATGAGCCTATAACCTGCCAGTGTTATTTTTATTTTATTTTATATTCGACCTCAGGCTCAAAACTTTTCAATTCGCCTACGTAGTTAGGTATTTACGTTAGAACAACGTTACGTTCGTGTTACGACACAAAACTTAGCCACTAGTAAATGAGCGCTCTGGTTGCATAGAATATATCTAGGTAAGACTCAGGAACAAATATTTCTGCTCATCACACAAATATTTGCACTTAACATGATTTGAACCCAGGACCGTCAGCTACGTAGAGAGGGAAACTCCCCACTAGCTACTTAGGCCAACCCGGTCGTCATCGCGCAGACGGGGCCAGCTCGTTGCACAATCACGTTATGATCAATTGATCACATTACATCCCAACTGCACGCAACATCAGAGGCGTATCTATAGTGGAAGCCCAATTTCATAAGAAAACCACAAATCGATGTACATTTTAGCCGTATGGCACACGCATACTAGAGGTGAAAACGATAAAATAAGTTTTCAGAAACCTATCGTGTGTAGGATCATATGAAAGGGCTTCTTGAGGCGATTCTAAAAATATACCACATCATTACATTTCAGCCATATTTTTTTAATTAAAACATAAATAATTTTCGAAACATACCAAGTTTGAACTCCAAAAAAACAATTGTTAGGATACGTGATATCCTAACAATTGCTTTTTTTCCTTACAAAAGAAAAATGTCTTGGCACTCCCCCCCTTTTTTTTAGGAACTCGGGTCCAAAAATTGTTTTGATCTCTCTAGTATGTGTGTGCCAAACGGCTAAACGGTACATAGATTCGCGGTTTTTTTAAGCGTAGGGCTACCACTAGTGCCCATGTAGCGCCCGTGTGCAAACATTACTCTAGCGCCCCCTAGTAAGCGCGCGGTCAATATGCAATGGTAGCGGGCGCGGCGTTCGGCGCCCCCTTGGACCGCTGCGCCCGTGTGCAAACATTACTCTAGCGCCCCCTAGTAAGCGCGCGGTCAATATGCAATGGTAGCGGGCGCGGCGCTCGGCGCCCCCTTGGACCGCTGCGCCCGTGTGCAACGCACACCCTGCACCATACGTAAAGACGCCTCTGCGCAACATACCGTCTGATCATGGGGATAAACATAGTACCTACCAACAGCAATCATAATAAAACAAAAATTCACTGTATTAAACCTTTTAATATTTACATTACATTACGCGGATAAAACCGTCCTCCGACCGACTTTCCCGTAGTAGTTATTGTTCGGTGTCTGCTGTATCATAATTCACATCATCCAAAGGCATACTTTATAATAACTTACAAAAATTCTCCCAAAAACGCACGAGTCTTGTAAGACTTGGTTTTATGACAATCTGTATCTGGTAGTTATTTCTAGTCTGTTAGAGTATTTCTAGCATCAGCACCGTCTCGGTCTCCGAATTCTTGCTGGAGGAGGACAGCGGCGGCGGTTGCGTTGTTGCATGTACTGGTAAAATGTTAACCCGATCAAAACAGCCAGTACGGCGGCTAATATTAATACTTGGCATTTAGGATTTTGAACCTCATTTGAAAGATCTGACAATTTCTCGGATAGTTCACTGATATTACTTTTTGTTACTTCTACTGCTTTACCCATTTTAATGTTTTTTTTTAATCAGTAGGGTATCTTGCCTTTTTTTATTTAAGTACTACGGCAGCTGTAGGGCCTTGGTCTACAAGGTGTCATAACACGACGTGTTAACCATTTCTTAGAACAATACCACACCAAGAATATCAGAACAGCCAATAGGCTCAATGCCAGGACACCTTTGCAACAGCAGTCTTTGTTTGAGCAGCAGGAGGGACTCTTAGTTGATTTCTTTGAGGATCCAGGGCTCTTCAACAAATCTGATTTTTTCTGTAATATTTCCACACTTGACATTATTTTGCTGTAATCGTTTTCTTTGAGGCGTTTGAGGCATACAAGCAAATTTGATGATCCGATAAGGGGTGCATAATTGATTATTACATATTATGGGAAGAACAAAATCATAATCCCAAGTCCCCTCATTATTTTGCCCGGTTTTTATTTACTATTTTATTTCGTAATTGGTTTTACACGGTGACGCCAAACTTTGACAGATAAGAGAATACAACACCTCAGATACTATACAGACAAAAATTTATGACCACAAACATAAACTACTTAAACAGAAAAGAGATTGATATTCGATACTGCTTAAACGAACTCCTTGGCTTCCATACAAAACCAACCACACGGTTGCAAACGGTATGTATAGAACGTAGTGGTTATAATATTTTCTTTGGGTATCTATGTATGTACTGGTTTTACTTATTGTCTCTTTCATATGTATATTGCTAAGTCCCTAAATACTAGGTATCTCAACTATCTGGGACTGGTTTCACGAAGCTACAAGTAACAAATTACAAGCGGAAGTCTATTTTCAATACCTTTTGATAGAAAGAGACTTCCGCTTGTAATTTGTAACTTGTAGCTTCGTGAAACAGGCCTCTGTACTCCAGCGAACGAAAAACCAAAGAAGTCTCGTAGGGCCGCAAAATGGCCTCACAGAATGGGTGCCATTGCCCAGCACGGCTATCATGCGACGGCGCGCGAGCTCTCTCGATTTTTCTCGCACTATCCGTCTCTTTCTTATTAGATCACTTACAGTGCGGGAAAAATCGAAAGTAGGTCGCGGCTGTCTCATGATAGACGTGCTGCAGGCTGCAGGGCACTCAAGGAACGTGTTAACGAAATCCGAGATTTAAGGCTGACGATGGATACGAAACTAAATTTCTGTCAACACATTGTAAAACCCTAGAATTTATTATTAGTTAGTGTTGGATCGGGTAGTTGGGCGACAATGAGAACTACATGCAGTACACTTCTTAATAATTATATTATCGCAAAAACAGAATTACAATGACACGAATATCGATTTGCAAAGAACACACGCTTATGACAGTTGTGGTTGAGATGGCGCGGGAATAGGGAGGCGACATATGAATAGTGATGTGCCATTACAACACTCCTCCTCACAACACTATTGCAGGAGTCCCAGCTTTTCCCTTAGAGTGGATAGTCTAGGTCCTGGGAGTGCCTTAGTCAAAATATCCGCTTCCATCTCTTCAGTGGGCATGTACATGACCTTCAGTACTCCTTCTTTGACGCAGTCTCTTATATAGTGTACCTTCAGGTCTATGTGTTTGGATTTTGGAGACACAATGGGATTCTGACTCAGTTTTAGGGCGGCTTGGTTATCATTCCAGATTGTTATCTGCCCCACGTTTACGCCTATGTCTCTGAATAATGACCTGAGGTGTACAGCTTCTTTGGCGGCCTCAGTGAGTGAAACATACTTAGCCTCCGCTGTAGACAGGGCTACGCTTCTCTGCTTCTTAGACGCCCAGCTGATGGCTGCTCCAGCGTACTTGAAACTGTATCCTGAACATGACTTTCGGTCCATTTTGCAGGCACCCCAATCAGCATCAGCCATGCCTTCTAACGGTTTCTGTGCCTTTTTGTATATTAATCCAATGTCCATTGTACCCTTTAAATAGCGTACGACTCGCTTTGCTGACTTGAAATGATCCTTCCCAAAACAGTCGTTGAATCTAGATAAGTAGTTCACTGCGTACGATATGTCGGGTCTGGTGGCTACTGATAGGTACATCAGCATTCCTATCAAGTTTCTATAAGGTAAGTTCTCCTCGTTTTCATTTTTATTAGGTTCTAGGTTTAGGTTGACTTCCATTGGTGTAGTAGTAGGATTGCACTCTTCCATCTTAAATTTCTTTAGTATTTCTTGAATAAAGTTCTTCTGTGTCAGTTTGATTTCCCCTTTTTAATATGTTATATCTATTCCTATGAGGCGTTTCGGCTTTCCCAGGTCTTTCATTTTAAATTTTTCATTTAATGTCTTTTTAATTTCAGCAAGTTTTCTCGGGCAGGAATAGGCTATGAGTAGGTCATCCACATATATGGTGATAATTACCTTTTCTCCTCCTTTTGCCATTATGTATACGCACGGATCAGCCTTTGACGCTTCGAATCCAAGGTTCTTCAGCTCTGCATCTAATTTGGTGTACCATTGCCTTCCCGCTTGTTTTAGACCATAGAGAGCCTTTGTGAGGTGACATACCTTCTCTTCTTCTATGCTCTTAATATCCTCTAGCATTGTCTTTGCCTTGATGAATAAACTGGAATCATCTTCGTCACATGCCTCTACCATTATTTCTGCAACATACTCTTCTACATATTCCGGTAGTTTCATGAATATGCTCTCTTCTATTTCACCATTTAGGTATGCTGTAGTCACATCCATCTGGTTTAGTTCCAAGTTCTCTTCTATTGCCAGTCCTATTACAGATCTAATGCTGCTTAATTTTGTTACAGGTGCAAACGTCTCGTTGAAATCTATTCCGGGACGTTGTCCAAATCCTCTAGCTACTAGTCTGGCTTTCTTTGTCTCTTCATTTTCAGGATTCTGTTTCTTTTTTAGGACCATCTTGTTATCTATTACCTTCATATCTTTTTCCTTTTTTACAATTTTCCATGTTTCATTCATTACATGTGCTTTTATCTCGTCTTTGATAGCATCATGCCCTTCTGAGTTTATTCCATAACTAGAGTCTGCTTGACATAAGTAAGTCAGTTCATTTACATCTGTTTCGTCTGATGGTTCATGATATTCATCGGAAGAGGATTCTTGGTTTAGCACATAATCTTTTTGCCAGGTAGGAGCCTTTATTTCTCTTCGGGTTCTTATATTTCCTCGGCTTCTAATGTTTACCTCCTCTTCACATGTACTTTCTCTAGTTTCAGGTTCATCATCATCAGAAGTTATTTCTTCTTCAGGATGTTCAGATTCTTCTTCTAGGGCTTCAGGAGCTGTTTCTTCAGGTTTGTGAGTGAATTCGACCTCTATTGCAGGTAAGTTTGCTTTCTTCCTTTTATGTTCTTCATTTTTGTTATTTTGTACGTTTTTAATAGTCTTCTTTTCCTTTTCAGGTTGCAGCTGTTCCTGTTTGTCAAAGAAATCTTCATTGTTTTCATCATGGTCGCTGTTGTTTATGTAAAACATCTTGTCAATGACTTTCACGTCTCTGCTTATGATTACATTTTCATTTTTAGGAATGTAGATGCGAAAACCTTTTGCATTCTGCGCATAACCCATGAAAACACCTTCAGTAGATTTTGGTGTGAATTTACCTTTCCTGTGTTTATCCAGCACAAATGCTTTACTCCCAAATACCTTAAGATGATTCCCAGATGGAATACGTCCAGTCCATTTTTCGTAGGGTGTACATCCTTTCAGAGCTTTTGCTGGGTTTCGATTGATGAGGTAATTCGCTGTGTACACCGCTTCAGCCCACAATTTTTGAGGTAAGTTTGCTTCAATCATTAAGCAGCGGGCTTTGTCAAGCAGCGACCTATTTTTGCGCTCGCTTTGACCATTCTGTTGCGGTGTGTATGGCGCTGTGAATCTCCTCCTGATTCCATTATGCCTGAGGTATTCATCAAATTCTCTATTGGAGTATTCCGTTCCATTATTGGACTGTAGACTTTTTATTTCTTTGTTATGGAATTTCTCTACCTTGCTCTTGTATTCTTTAAACTTCTCAAATACTTCATTCTTGTGTGAGATGAAGTATATGCAACAGTACTTTGTATAGTCATCCAAGAATGTCACAAAATACTTTGCTCCGGCTAAGGTTTCAGTATTAATCGGCCCGCACACATCACTGTGGATTATTTCTAATGGTTGTGTAGACTGTGGTCCTTTCACAGAAGCGAATGGTAGCCTTGTCATTTTTCCCTTTATGCACACTTCACATGCAGGTAAAGACTCACCTTTAAGTTCTAGACCCTTTATCAGATTTTTATTTGCCGCTAACTTCAGGTCATTCTCATTCAAGTGACCGAGTCTGCGATGCCACATTTCAATATTGCTTGAACTTTGCTTGCTTGCCATATTTGCTTTTTCTCCTTTTGTATAGTACAAGCCATTTTCCTTTATAGCTGTTAAAGTTATTTCACCGTTGTTGTCTTTAATGTATGCTTTATCTTTAGTAAATAAGACACTGTTCCCTTTTTCAGTGATTTTTGCAACTGACAGCAAGTTGGTTGCTAAGGTAGGTACATACAGAGTATCATGGAGGTTATAATTATCATTATCTATGTTAAGACGCACTTTTCCTATTCCCTCTATTTTTGTTGTGTGGCTTTCCGATGCTAACCTCAAAGATCCAGTTTCCAAGTCCATATTTTCAAATATATCTTCTTGCGCACACATATGGGAAGTACAGCCGCTGTCCAGACACCAGGTATTTGCAGAGGTGATAGACAAACATGTAGGTGTTATGCTGAAATTCTTCTCTTCTCTTTTCTTAAAGGGTTGATTTTTATTTTTATTACTCCAACACTCTTCATATATATGTCCTTTCTTCTTACACTTGTTGCAATATCTTCCCTTCTTCTTGGCATAAAATGCACCTTCATTATGTTCTCTTTGTGTTTCTTTGCTTTTTCTGGCTTCACTTTCCTCCACTATTTTGATTTTTAGCTCTTCAGGTTTAGGAAGTTTGTCCCTCGACTCAACTGCTATGCGGAAGTTTTCATATGAAGCAGGTAAGCTATATAACATCATAATGCTTAGAAGGTCAGGGTGCAGGTCTATGTTCATGTCAGCTAGCTTGTCAACAATGTCCATGAAGTTGTTTAAGTGTTCACGAACATCGCCAGTATTTTGTTTCTTTAGTATGAGCTGCTTCAATAACGTTGCCTTTCTGGCTGGACCTATGCTCTGGTATATGCTTTTTAATGTGTGCCATAGTTCGTAGGATGTTTTGCATCCCTTTATTTGTTTGAGTTCCGACGGCGAGATGAGTAGTAATAGTTCGGAACGTGCCAGCAAATCTTTTTGGTTAAATTCTTGTTTGGCTTTGTCGTTACTCTCAGGCGCAGTTATTTCACCACTTGCGTAGCCCCATAATCCATTTTTTATCAGCACTGCTTGAGCCTGGAGGCACCACGTATCGTAATTTTCTTTTGTTAGCGCCTCAATGCGATGGTACGCCGACGCTGCACTCATTGTCATTTCTTCTCATTAACCACGCTCTGCTACCAATTGTTGGATCGGGTAGTTGGGCGACAATGAGAACTACATGCAGTACACTTCTTAATAATTATATTATCGCAAAAACAGAATTACAATGACACGAATATCGATTTGCAAAGAACACACGCTTATGACAGTTGTGGTTGATCAACGACAAGATGGCGCGGGAATAGGGAGGCGACATATGAATAGTGATGTGCCATTACAACAGTTAGGATGACTTCTCAATTCACGAGTGTCAGGATGGCTGTATGGACCCGGGTATGTCCTAAAACTACGACCAAGACCACCTGCGGATGGGCAGCAGCATCCCTGAAGTTCGGTGGAAACACTGCGACCGCCAACCCGCATGCCAAGCGTGGCGATTATGGCACTTACCCCCCATGCAGAACACAACAAAGCCACGGCCCCGAGCTTCCGGTGACCCCCGGTAGCCTGGTTATGGTAGCGGCCAGGGTACTAGCGGGGTCAGGGGTGCTAAGAATCTCCGGCGAAGATCCGGCTACCACCACCGACGACCCCTGGCCCTGGCAACCTACAACACGCGCACACTGCGGACCGATGAAAAGATAGCGGAACTGGAGGAAGGATTGAGCAAGTTGCGGTGGGACGTCATAGGGTTATCTGAAGTCCGGAGAGAGGGGGAGGACACGATAACCCTTAAATCCGGCAACTTGCTCTATTTCCGGGAGGGAGACCAACAGTCCCATCGAGGTGTCGGGTTCATCGTCCATAAGTCCCTAGTGAACAATGTGGTGAAGATCGAGAGTGTGTCGACTAGGGTGACGTACCTTATACTCAGAGTATCCGAAAAGTACTCGTTGAAGGTCATACAGGTTTACGCGCCGACCTCGACACATTCCGACGACGAGGTGGAGGCTATGTATGAAGATATATCTAAGGCCATGCATAGCTCCAAAACCTACTTCACCGTAGTCATGGGGGACTTCAACGCTAAACTGGGCAAGAGAGATGGTGAGGAGTTAATAGTGGGGCAATTCGGAGTTCGAAGTCAGAACCACCGGGGCCAGCTACTGGCTGGTTTCTTGGAGAAGGAGGGACTCTACATGATGAATTCCTTCTTCAAGAAACGCGAGCACAGAAAGTGGACCTGGATGAGTCCCGATGGTGTGACTAAAAACGAGATTGACTTCATCATATCGACGAGGAAGCATGTATTCAATGATGTCTCCGTGATCAATACGTTTAAAACCGGGAGTGATCACCGCCTGGTAAGAGGCACATTGAATATACGCGTCAAGCAATAGCACTCTCGATTGATGAAGTCTACGCTCCGTCCAGCATCAACCTAAATTCAAAGCCCCGAGAGCTTCCAGCTGGAGCTCCAAAACCGTTTTGATTGCCTAGGCGGCGATGTGGACGAATTGAACGACAGGTTTGTGGAAGCTGTCCGTGTCACTGGGTCTAAGTTCTTCAAAGCCCAAGGGACCAACAGAACTAAAAGGCTCTCTAGCTCCACTCAGAAGCTCATCAAGGAAAGGAGTGAAGTGATTCTACAGTCTTCAGCCGATGCGACCTTCTACCGGCAGCTCAATAAACAGATCTCCAAGTCCCTTACCCGCGATCTGCGCCAATTCAATACAAATCGTATAGAAGAGGCCATCCAGCGCAATAAGGGCTCTAAAGTATTCTCGAGAGATCTGTCTATAGGGCAGAGCCAGCTCAAGAAGTTAAAAACTGAAGATCGTAGAATCGTTTCTTCTAAGCCTGAGATTCTGTGTGAGATAGAGCGCTTTTACGGACAGCTATACACGGCAACGCGCAGACCCGAAGTTCGTCAGGCAGAAGACCCTAGAGCTAGACTAACCCGACACTATACCGACGACATCCCGGACATCAGCCTGTACGAGATTGTAATGGCTCTTAAGCAGCTCAAAAACAACAAGGCACCCGGTGAAGACGGAATAACAGCCGAACTTCTAAAGGCGTGTGGAAAACCGGTCCTCACGGCCCTTCAGAAGTTGTTCAATTCCGTCTTACTGGAAGGGAGAACTCCGAAGGCACGGAACGGTGGTGGTGCTGTTCTTCAAAAAGGGTGATAACACTCTGCTGAAGAACTACAGACCCACTTCTGAGCCATGTCTATAAGCTGTTTTTGAGGGTCATTACAAACCGTCTCGTACGCAGGCTAGATGACTTCCAGCCTCCCGAACAAGCCGGTTTCCGAAGAGGCTTTAGTACCGTAGACCACATCCACACGCTTCTTCAGGTTATACAGAAGACCGAGGAGTATAACCTGCCCCTCTGCTTGGCGTTCGTGGACTACGAGAAAGCCTTCGATTCGATCGAAACCTGGGCTGTACTACAGTCTCTCCAGCGGTGCCAAGTTGACTATCGCTATATCGAAGTGCTGAAGTGTTTGTACGAAAACGCCACTATGTCAGTCCGACTCCAGGACCTGAGCTCGAAACCTATTCCGCTGCAGCGGGGAGTCAGGCAAGGAGATGTTATTTCTCCAAAACTGTTCACCGCTGCACTGGAGGACGTTTTCAAGACTATTGACTGGAGAAGGCTAGGCATCAACATCAACGGCGAGTACATCACTCACCTTCGGTTTGCTGACGATATAGTAGTCTTGGCTGAGACCATGGAGGACTTAAGTACGATGCTTGATGACCTCAGTTAAGCTTCCGAGCGTGTGAATGCAGAATGAACCTGGATAAGACGAAGATGATGTCGAATGCCCATGTCGTACCAACACTTTACGCTCGAAGTTGTAGACGATTATGTATACCTAGGACAGACTATCCAGTTAGGTAGGTCCAACATCGAGAAAGAGGTCAATCGTCGAATCCGACTCGGCTGGGCAGCGTTCGGGAAGCTACGGCACATCTTTTCGTCCAATATTCCGCAGTGTCTTAATGCCGCGTTTATACGCTTGTGATGGCTTGGCGCGTGAGCAGGACGCAGCTATGTAAACGAATGAGATCGAATTATAGCCCTCTCCCTCTAACGCATAGCTGCGTCCTGCTCACGCGCCAAGCCATCGCAAGCGTATAAACGCGGCATAAGACGAGAGTCTTTGACCAGTGTGTGTTGCCAGTGATGACATATGGCACTGAAACGTGGTCGCTTACTATGGGCCTGATAAGAAAGCTCAAAGTCACCCAAAGGGCAATGGAGCGGGCCATGTTGGGAGTTTCTCTGCGTGATCGCATCAGAAATGAGGCTATCCGCAGCAGAACCAAGGTAACCGATATAGCCCTCCGAATCGCTAAACTTAAGTGGCAGTGGGCAGGGCACATAGCACGTAGAACCGATGGCCGTTGGGGCGGAAAGGTTCTCGAGTGGCGACCGCGTACCGGAAGGCGCGGCGTAGGTAGGCCCCCCACAAGGTGGACTGATGACCTGGTAAAGGTAGCGGGAGTCCACTGGATGCGGGTGGCACAGGACCGGTCATTTTGGCACTCTTTGGGGGAGGCCTATGTCCATCAGTCTTTCGGCTGATATGATGATGATGATAAGGATGGCTGTACTCCTTAAAACGCATGTGTTCGCAGCAAACTATAATTGGGAGCAATATTTAGCATGGGACCCCGATGAATCCAAATATATTAGCTAGGTACTCTCCTGATAGAACTAATTCAGAACAAGTTCGCGAGACACTTATACGGTAGGTTTCGGATATTATCCCTATCTGTACCCCTCTCGGTTTGTCCCAGGGATGGTAGCACTTGAAACTGTAGAGCAGGGGACGGCAACTTTTTAGCAACCAAAGGAAGGCCATATAGACAATAACGAAATTGACGCGGGCATCATATTTTGTGACACTCATTCAATGCCGAAGACGCGAATTCGCGTCCCATGTATGTGTAATCGTAATGCCGAGGACGCGATTTCGCGTCCTCGAGTTATTTGTTTTTTTTGCTAGAAAATGCTGATACCAAAATGTTACTTTATTTATGAAGGATAATATTATACTGCTGCTGGTTTTTGGATTCAGTGCATTTGTAATTTTCATAATTGTTATCTCGGATGCTGAAGACGCGAATTGGCGTCCCATGTATGTGTAATCGTAATGCCGAGGACGCGATTTCTCGTCCTTTAAATGGGTTAACCTAATGCCGCAGACGCGAACGCGCGTCCATGAAATGTTAACGTAATGCCGCGAATGCGAATTCGCGTCGTCGCGTGCAAGGCGGCGGCACTGCCAAAAACGCGAAATGCGTCCTTGACAACGTAATGCCGCGGACGCGAATTCGCGTCCTTGAATTGGGTTAAACCAATGGTGCGGACGCGAACTCGCGTCCATGAAATGTTAACGTAATGCCGCGGACGCGAATTCTCGTCGTCGCGTGGAAGGCGGTGGCACTGCCGAAAACACGAAATTACGTCCTTGACAACGTAATGCCACGGACGCGAATTCGCGTCCTTGAAATGGGTTAACCTAATGCCGCGGACGCGAACTCGCGTCCATGTAATGTTAACGTAATGCCGCGGACGCGATTTCGCGTCGTCGCGTGGAAGGCAGCGGCACTACCTGATGAGTAAAAATATGAGGCGTCGGCAATGAATGGGTTAAACAGGCAATTTGGAAAAAAATCTGAATATAACGACCTTTACGTACAAAAAAGCTAGGGAGGCTCGCGGGCCGCAAGAAAGCAGCGGTTGCCGACCCCTGCTCTAGAGCTTAGGCGTAAACTGCTGCTCCAGGTACACTACTACGACCAGCTTAACAATAGGGGCTTGCAAGTTCCTCTTTCACTCTGCGGACAGCAGCCGGCGTGCGCGCCTCCGCTGCAACGCTGGCGGCGCCTGGGCTGTTATTCGCTACGCGTTAGATGTGGCTAACCCTACCGGCCACCCGTTACAAAACATGACCTCTACCTACGCTCGGTTACTACGTATCGCACGAGAAAAAGAGATCCCATGAAAAACATTACATGTAATAATTTACTTTAAAAACAAAGTTTTAACCGACTTCAATTAAGTACTCCGCCAAGCCACGAGAACCCCATACAACCATTTCTGGTCGCAAAAATTCAATAGTGGTCACAATTTCCTAGAAGTAGTCGCAGAGTAGAAACGGTTCCACCACATACAAACAGTATGAATCTGGTTGCAATATGTGGTAATATCGTGAACACATTTCGAACAACCATGATTTTGGTTATTTTGTTACGGAAAAGTTTCTACACGTTGCGACTTAATATCGTATGGTAATTTTTGGGAACATAGTGTCGAGTTTGTGACTGTGTGCACTTGACGTGTAAATGTTCCGGAACAAAATGGACACAATGTTACTGGTAACCACTATTTGGTCCCAAAGTTACGTAACTGTTTCGTAAATGTGGTGACACAGTGGGACCAAACGAAACATCATAATTTCATAATTGTGTCGTGGTTCTCAAACTATAGTGCCGGTATTTTTCAGATTTAGAGTTAATGTTTATTAAGTATATTACTGAAAAATGAATCGGAAAACCAAACCATTTTGCCATTCCTCTGAATATTATCGACAACTCAGTAAAATCTCGAAAAATAACTCAGAGACTGATTTAAGTGTAATGGATAGTTCTCGTCATGTGTGTCCATCGTACAGCAGCGATCACCACGACTTTAACTCGGAAAGTAGCTCCAGTGCAAATGACAATACTGAGATAAATAATTCAAAACATCCGGAATTTCATAGTGAGATACAGTCAGAACATTCGGCATCCCATGATGAGATTCATTCAGAATATTTGGAATCCCATGATGAGATATTTTGTCTCCGCCATTTGGGCTCGTAAACAGTATTTTCATTATTACTTCTTAAGTTCTCTACTTCATACTTTTTATTCGTCCTTGGCCAGTATAGTAGGTCATTATTCACCCATCCACTGGGAACAGCAGTTACGGCATCTGAGCCTCCTTCTTTGGTGATGACCAACGAAAATGGCATCCTTGAAATATAAAAAAGTTTGAGAATCCTATGTCACTAAATAAGAACATCGCCTCCATTTTAATATCCAAATAAGTCGACACAATGTCGACACAGTATTGGAACAATGTGGAGAGATTTTTCATAGAGATAAATCCCCGTTAAATATTAAAAAATCCTGAATTTCTTTATATTGACCAGCTGAAAGTTAATGATACTAGAAAATGTAAGAATCCTATACGCTATCAATGATATCTGATTGTTATTTTCTCTCAAAAAAAAAACTTTATTAGCATTTTCACGTAATTATTTTAATTATCTTTCACAATTTCGAAGGCGCGTTGTTGTAAACTATCTATTTTCCAAAACTACAGGAAGAAACTTAATTGCCACTTACCTTCACTTGCTAGTTATCCGAAAAAACTTAAATTCACTCTCTCGTCTCTGTGTTTTGTTTTTATTATTAAGGGATTTAAAACAGAAGTCAGTAGATGTCAATATGACATGCCCATGAATCAAAAGAACGGAATCAAATGAATGAGTGAATGGAACTCTCATTCAAGTTGACGCAATCACGACACACGGTGTGGACTTTGTGTGGTAAATGGGTTACTTAAGCGTAACCATAAAAATGTGTCAAATCTTCCCCACTTTTGGTCGACCCGACCAAACCGCGACCAAATTGTGACCAAAAATGTTACCTGTGTCGACACAAATAGTGCACACTGTTACCAAATGTTACCAAAAATGGCTGTATGGGACATTTCCTATTTTTTTTTACGATTTACCACATGAACTGATTTCCGATAGCAAATGCGTTGATTACTATAGAAAAAAACTGAATCGCTGTATGTGGGCCGATAATATTTGAGGACTTCCATCGATTCCCCAAGATCCAACCAATGGCACTTCATTAGTTCTTATTTCAACGGAATCTTATCAGAACATGTGACGTACCTACTTTTGCACTTTTAAGTACATAATTGAAGAATTCGATAAGTCATCTGTGGTCTTCATCATCAATTCCTCGCAACCAAATTTATGATTCCGGATGTAAATACACGAGTTATTACAGAAAATACCAAAATCAATACACGCGTGCCTAATAAAATTTAGGAGTCCCCTCAATTTCTCATGGATACCATCATCTAACTGAATTTTGAAAAAAATGGGACCCACCTGGAAGTATATACAAACGAACAAAAAAAAATGTTTAGAATCGGCTCATCAATTACGGAGTTCTGAGGTAACAAACATTGAAAATAATAATAATAATAATAGAAAATACAGCCGAATTGAGAAACTCCTCCTTTTTTTTGAAGTCGGTTAAAAAAGAGGCCAAGTCTCGAAACTCTTCCACACCGTAAAAAGTCGTAAGATATTTCGTAGTACCAAGTCTCAAGCAGTGATATAATATAAATGTTTATTTGCTAGCTAAATAAAATTCTGCAACTTGGCAATAGACTTGGTACTACCCGCATTGGTTGCCAGCCCAAACCCTGGCAGGTTTCAAGATCAGCAACGTTTTATGAGCCCCAAAAATGGGGTCAATTTCATCAGGTGGCAAGATGAAACTGTGCACATCGATTGCCCTAGACATGTCGTTCACGAATATACAGGGTTGCCTGCCTTCAGCTTGGCAGTTTTTCTGGCCAGCCACCTCGAACATTATATGTGAAAATTTTGGAATAACGAGAAATTCGTGTATTTATGCTAAGATTCAGGGTATAATTTAATAAAAATCAGGATATTACATTAAAGTCAACGTACTTGCGTCTTATGGTGTTGAAATAATAGTGTAAATGTACCATTTTTGGTCATTTCTCATGAATATATCTTGAAACATTGAAAGAAGTGATGTTGCCTTTTACGTTCAACGTGATACAGCAATTCTCATCAGGTGGCAAGATGAAACTGATGCAGATCGATTGCCCTAGACGTCCCGTTCACGAATATACAGGGTTGCCTGCCTTCAGCTTGGCAGTTTTTCTGGTCAGCCACCTCGAACAATATATGTGAAAATATTGGCATAACGAGAAATTCGTGTATTTATGCTATGATTCAGGGTATAATTTAATAAAAATCAGGATTTTAAATTAATGTCCACGCAGTTGCGTCTTATGGTGTTGAAATAATAGGGTAAATGTACCAGTTTTGGTCATTTCTCATTAATATATCTTGAAATATGGAACGAAGTGATGTTGCCTTTTACGTTCAACGTGATATAGCATTTTTGTGCTGCATAACAATATTTATTTTGTAGAAATAACATGAAATAACGAATCAATTTTATTTCAAATATGGGAAACGTCATGTAGCTATCTTAATTCAAGGTTAGTATTAAAATTTATCTCTTCACACTAGAACAGTACAACATAACATACACAAGTAAGATTTTTTGACATTTGTATACATGTAGAAGAAGATGCATATAATTGCATAATCACATGCATATTTTTTAAAGGTACACGTATAACAAACATAAATCAATACAAACTTTTATATATTTTTTTATTAAAGGGACACTTAAAAACGTACACAGTTATTCTTCATCGGAAGAAGAATCACAACTAATATCTGATTCATCTGATCCATACTAAGAAAGTCTCTTTCTGTAAAGGTGCGTTTAAACGGCGCGGGGTAGCACGATCCGAGCCGTCGGTGTAGATGCGGCTCGGCTAAATCAGAACGCAAGCCGCTGGAACGCCCGTATACACGGCGCAGCGGCACGTGGGTCACAGCAGCGCAAAAAAACTCAAAATGGGTGACTTTTTCCGTCGCGCGCGCTCTGTACCATCACCATCAGCACGTCTATCATGAGACGGCCGCGACATACTCTCGATTTTTCTCGCACTACACCTCTTGTTCTAATAAGAGAGAGACGGATAGTGCGAGAAAAATCGAGTCTATGTCGCGGCCGTCTCATGATAGACGTGCTGTTTAGACGGCGCGTATTAACACGAAGATGGCGCGCGCGCCTTTGATCAGTGTCGATAAACTAACAATTGATGGATCTTACGAACTTTGCCCAGCCATGCCGAGCGTGGCTGTTAAAAGTATAACCTTTTCTGTATCTAGCGTATTTTTTGTTTTGTTTTGATTCTGAGGGGGCAAAAAAAAATTCAAATATTAGGTCACGTGGGGTATCACATGAAAGGGCTTGAATTGCACTTTTTGAAACAGTTTTTTCTTTGTACTTTGGTAAAATTTCGATCTATGAAGAAAATGTAAAAAAAAATACCATTTCCCATCTTATCTCCGAAGTTGTCAGAGGGATTTTTTTTAATAATTACTTGTGATTAGTGTAGCGTATAGTTATTTACTCACAGGTTTCTGTATGTAATATATGCTTTGTATTAATAGGGTCATTAGTCATTACAGAAATACAATATTTATATATTCCGCTATGATATGCCACCTGCACAGATCGGCTGTCAACCAGACAGTAGTCGGTGTTGCCAGCATAACTAGCGCGTTTATTAATACGTTACATCTCTTCCTTTTTAACAAATTAAAGGATTTAAAGCAGTAATCAAATTGAACATGTGAAAGAACAATACAAAACCAGAATCTGCATTAGAGCTATTCAGGTCTCGGACTCTTAATACATTACCCTACTATTGTATTACAGAGAAATCATCCTAATGATATGTGTCCACAACAAGTCTTTGTAGCTACATCAAAAATTACAATATATTTCACAAACTACACTCGGAACCACCAATTATATGTAACTATTGGTACTATATCAATAGACATTTGCTAATAGCACTGGTGATCAGTCATTAAGATCAGTTGCTTATCTATACACCTCTTAGACAAAAGTAAGACACAAAATATGCTCATAATAACAAATTATGGAACTTTCACCCATCAGTTTGTTGAAACAAATTACACCTTAAATCTTATCCTATACTATCCTAAATACTTAGGAATACAGAACAAATGCATGACCACTCTCAGTATCAATATTATCTCCAACTAAACTCCTTATTAATATCACTACTCTATACACACTATCATCATTATATTATGTACTCTCCCCTTCCATTTGGTTTTTGATTGTTTCTTTTCCCCATGTCCTGTGGAACCATTCCATATCTATGTTAAGCCACATACCTTATCCCTACATACTAATGCGTTATAGGTAGTTAGTACTTGGACATTTTACTAAGTTTACATGTCATATATATATGAAAAAACTAATCCACCGGCCGGGTGAAATCCAATTTACATCAATGACATAAAGTCTACCAGGAAAACTTTTATCACTAATCTCTATCTGTACAATTTGGTACTCACATACAGCCGTAAAATAAATTACATTTGGTAGGTACATTAACAAAATCAATCTCTCTTATTCAAGAGAGGCCTGTGCCCAGCAGTGGGACATACATAGGCTGGTGCCTGATGATGACTTTGACAACATAAAGATTAGGAAAGCCGAAAATACTCTTAACATTTAAGTCCAACTATTTAATTACTTAAAACCGGATGCTGTTTGACCCTAGGTAACAACAATTTGACATCATTAGCTTGCATAGTTACTCCCTTCCAACCTTCACTCACAAAGCCATTAATCATGAAATGAGACAGCCATTAATACATATTTTCTTACAACTCTCAAACGGATGTCGGATGTTTCGATTTCAATTAATTTATTTGCTAAATTTATCACATTATATTAATTATTGTCTATCAAATATTCATTCAATTTATAAAATCTATGATCAAGGAGCCCTTTGTACAGGATCCTGTTAAATTTACAATTTGGGATTTCTTTAATTGGTTGAGGTAATTTATTATAGGTGATCACATACATTACACTACATTTTCCTGAACCCTGCAGATTTTTGTTGTTTACATTAAGACGGTCACAATCACTAGTATTTCGTGGATCTCTTGGGGTTTAAACAAATTACTATGCTTGCTTACAAATTTGGAGACTTCATAAATATACAAACATGGGAGTGGTATTACACCTAATTGAAGAAATAAAGGTTTACAGGATTCAAATGGTCCGACATCCCACAATTGGCATGAATACAATTCTTTTGGCCGATAAAAGCTCGATACATATCACCTTCATTACCTCACCACAGATTATATAATAGTACCTCACACAATAGACCATATCTGCCACAGTGTGGCATAGAAATATTCCAATAATTTGACAAAATAAAACCATTTACAATTGTTGGAATAAAATAATCCATAATATGCATAAATTCAATTGATTCCTTAAAATTTTGAAAGTGTATTCCTTACTCATCTACATCTATGTACACTAATATTACAAAGAGGAAAGATTTGATTGTCCGTTTGTTTGTACTGTATAGGCTCCGAAACCACTGAACCGATTTCAAATTAGAAGCCGACATCATCCCTGATGACTAATGGTCATTGAACATAGGCCACTTCCTACCGCGGGAAAACGTTTAATTCCTAAGGGAAGACGGGTAATCCGTGCGAAGCCGGGCCGGCAGCTGATACAAATCCATATTAAGAATCGATTTCCTAATATCTTGTGAGCATCATTCATGGGGTAGGTAGGTACAGTCTTTTCTAATTTGATCTGAGAATATGGTGAGCGCATGGTAACCTGGTGGTGAGCTGCGGTAGCAGCCTATGGACGCCTGCAACTCCAGGGGTGTTACATGCGCGTCTACACACTCCTCTTTTTGGAAGATCCTCATACTGTAGTCCCTCGGGAAAACTCCAATGTGCTTGACCATGTAAATTAAGATATAAACACATAAGTATTTGTAAAATATGTATTGACGTTCATCACCCCCTTAATATTTGAACATCCACTGTTGACTGATTTGAAATATTGAACTATGTGCTTTGAGAAGTGTTTTTATTGTTTTGTTTTGACACTTAGAGACTGTATACATCTCTACGAACATCAGAATAATCATTATTTGTATTTGGACGCTCACATCTCTGGAATACTGAATTAATATCATTAACTTTGTGACATTTAGTTTGTTGACCGTTCAATCGGTCCTTAATCTGCAAATTTTAAATTCTTTGTACTGTAAGATTAATATTTTTTATTGTAAATTACCGTTTGACATGTAAAAGTGCCCTTGTGGCCTATTTGCAGCATAAATAATTGATTTGATTTGATTTCATTTGTTACATCAAATTATTTGCAAAAATGTCTAAAAATATTGTAGGTATTTTTAAGACAGTTGTTATATTATATGTTGAAAGATTACATCCAATGGAATGCTCACTTTGCTGTTGGTGAGCCTGTAAAATTTTTTGCTTAACATACAGTTTATCGATTTTTCCACTGAGAGGACCACTCATCCCTTTACCAGTAAGTCGCGTCATGAAAAGCTGACAGCAGTGTTTCATACACACAATCAAAAGACAGAGCTTATCTCACACTATTAGAGTGATTTAGTACTTTTAATAGGCACCTACATTTCCTTGGAAAGTTAATCTGGTCATCTATTTAATAAGGCACAAAATCCATTATTTCTATAGACCATACAGGTTGGGGAGCAAATATCCTGTGAAAGGTATGTATTTTATAACTATACTTGACTCCTAGAAGGACATCCAATTAATTTAAATTTATACATAAAGGTTAGGTTTTACTTGTTATGTCTGCAATACAGCAAGGTACCACCCCTTGCACCACACATATATAGTGAGGGATATAAATAAGTCTGATAAATAATCTGCTATATTCTACCCCGCTAGGTTTTCAGTCTGTTATGTAACAGTAGTTAACCTTTTGAACACTGAGTCAAATGGATAAGATTTCAAGCCCATTCCATGTTATCATGAGATCTAGTATGGTCTTAATTAAACCTTATGTCAATGCACGAAGGTTGCTATCACACTGTACTTCTTGAGTGATTAATCCATCTCTGCAATGAAAAGGTTAAATGATATCTGAAAATTGAAACTTGAAGTTTTAATTTGTATGTTTATACAAGTATAATCATTTCTTGGAATAAGACCCAACTGAATGTTGATCCCCTTCGCTATTGAATATTTTCATTTCCTGAAACAGGAATATTACAAAAATTAACTTTACGCCTGACAGATATTGGTACCTAGTATTTTGTTTGCAATTTATAAATATGAAACACAGTTCATTTGATTTAATAACCATTTTAATAAGTTTTGTTTCATTTTCATTACTGAACAAACTGATTTTCAAGAGTTATTGCTGTACCCAACCAGGGTCCATGAGATACAGTATTATTTTTTAGCATTTTGTAAAACATGGTTTGCAATAAAGTTATTACTATTACTAAGTATATATAACAAATTTATGTCAGTGGGACACTACTCCCTTATGAATTTGACATTTGTTGGCATCAATAGGCCATTATCCAACTTTTATTTTTATTGTTACCAATGTTAATAAGATAATAAGAATAGCAAGGTAACCATATCTGTTTCATAGTTGATAGCAACTGAAACTGTTTTGTTTGGTCAGTTAGACCAATATTGCATTTACACATCCACACATCTTGTATATGGAACCATTTGGTTCATTATTTTGTCAATTAGACAGGTATGCCACCGAGTAATGCACATGCAACGCACATTGTGCGCGGACCGTTTGGTCCTCTTTTGGTCAATTTGACCGGTATGCCACTGAGTGATGCACATTGTGCACAAACCGTTTGGTTTTTCTTTGCATAAGTACTTGTAACGCACACTGTGCGTGGACCGTTTGGTCCTTGTTTGGTCTATTTGACCGGTATGCCACTGAGTGATGCACATTGTGCACAAACCATTTGGTTTTTCTTTGCATAAGTACTTGACGCACGTTGTGCGTGGACCGTTTGGTCCTTGTTTGGCCAATTAGACCAGGGTGCCACCACTCGGTGCAGTATTTCATGCAAATTTTGCACTTGGATATTACACCTTGTGTACAAGACTACAATTTATCGGTTCTACATTTGCCACCGAGTTGTGCCCAAGCTTGCATGGATATGAAAATGCAAAATCTGTCGATCAACTTGTTTACACAACATCCATCCAATTGTAACCTCATTTTCTTAAGACTGTTTTTTGTCTTTTCATGATTTTCATGACCCTTATCGGTAGATTTCACCTGACATTATATTTTGACGGACAAATTCCTCGTTCACTAGGAAATCAAAGGAAAACGTACTAATAGTTTTACCTTTTGTGCTTTCAAACATAACAATGAAGTAAATGATTTTAGTTTTCTAAACGGTTTTCCTTGAAATCACAGATGTGAGACCGCAGGATTTGTCCCATCTTATTATGTGAATTAGGATTTAGGATAGGTATAATTCCTCTTTTGTTTTGCAAAAATGGCGGCCCGGCCCGTATTGGAACAGCCGCCGACATCTTGCGAGATTTTTCCACTGGCCTTTTACTTACAGTTTATCCTCGTCGCCATTTGTAGCGTATAGTTATTTACTCACAGGTTTCTGTATGTAATATATGCTTTGTATTAATAGGATCATTAGTCATTACAGAAATACAATATTTATATATTCCGCTATGATATGCCACCTGCACAGATCGGCTGTCAACCAGACAGTAGTCGGTGTTGCCAGCATAACTAGCGCGTTTATTAATACGTTACAATTAGGATAAACATAAATATTACTGGAATATTATTTGTTTTTCTGTATCTAGCATATTATTTGATTTATATACAAAAATCATTTCCTAGTTAAGTTTGCAATTTAATCAACTTTATAAGTATTTTTTTGTTTTGAAAGTCCTATAAGACTATCAAATAAAACAGTAGTAATCGAAATCGGCTCACGTGATAAACAATATCGCTAAAAGACCAACATACATTTGTAAGCTGATTGCCCTTGCACATTAGTACCAAATGGGGCCGATAGATGACGCTGACCCCATTCGCGCTGTTAAGATTTTTCTAGAACTGGGGTTGGGACAGGTATCTTTTAATAGCAGGTCGAAAAAAGATCGCGATTCAACTGTCTTGGTGTAAAAGTTATTCGTTGTTTGAAATTGATTTCTGTTGTGTTGGGTTAAAATAAGTATTTAACAAATATTGGGACATTCACTTTACCTTGAGTTAATTGTTAGTTTGTACGGAACCCTCGGTGCGCGAGTCAGACTCGCACTTGACTGGTTTTTTTATATCGATTTTTGTTTGTATGGGTTTACAACAGATTATTTATGCAGTTGGTGTATCTAGGAAACTGGACCGAAATTGCATTATTTTTTAGTTTTCCCTTGATTTATACACTAAACACTAATTATGTTCTAAATTTGAAGCTTCTATGTCTGCTAGAAGTGCCTTTTGACGCGGTGCGCGGTGCGCGGGTGCAGGGGTATGTACGATAACACGCAAGGCAAGAACTGAGTTAAACCGTCTACCTACAGTACCCATAGAACAAGCTTTGCTTGGGACCAGGGGACCGATTTTTGACTTTCGAGCGCTCGAAAATGAAATAAAAGTAAATACGTTTCGAGTGTCAAAATGGCCGGCACTTACTTTCTACCAATAGAATGGAATACGAGTGGTCAATACCACTCGTTTTTGAATTTTATATCGCTATTTCACAATAGCATTTCATAATTTTTGTCACTTTTCGAGTGAAAGAGTCGAGCGCTCGAAAGTCAAAATTCGGGCCCTAGGTCGATTCCTCGTAAGATTATCCGCAAATATTTATTTATCATTATTCTCACCAGTGATTGACCCTCTCCGGTGGTAAGCGACAATAGGGCCTAAGATGGCGGCCACTAGTTCAGTAATATCCTATACCTACACATTTGTACATAATATTATCTTGGCAGAGAAAATCTAAGAGCGCTGGAACCGCTCCTTAAGCACCATACTGGGCTGGCTGAGAGCACGAATCGGCATTGCCGTCATACGCGCCGATAGTATGTGTATCCGCGGTACACGACACCGCTTTAAACCCGTAGCCAGATGGCTCGGCTTTGACGACGGTGCTGCTCTCCCCCCGCATTTGGACTGATACCTTTTTTTTAACCTTACTTTTAAGATTCATATGTAACATGTATATAAATAAATGGTCGGTTGGGGGTCGAAGTTGCACCACGTCCGTAGGAATTACCCATCGCTACCCTACACGTGACCCCTGGGTGGTGCTAAAAGTGCAACAACCTGGCAACCGTACTGTCTTTTCCAAGATCTCACGGTTCTAAATACTGATTTGCCATACGATAAATAAATAATGGTAAAATGACAGCCTTTGTACATAATATTGTGTACTTATTTAACTTCCTCTATATTGTTAAATATACTCTAGTTTCCCTGGCGCTGCTTTCTAAAAGCATATCCCGCAGTTTACTCGCACACATGGTATAGTATAGTGGCATAAGCAACCTTGAATATCGCAATTTAGGGAATTTATACACGTAGGACTGTATGCAAGCACACTTTTAATAGAAATTAATCACAACATTGCAAGATATAATTTCAGTTAAAATATGTAATTAACTTAAAACCTAATTACAGAGTCTCTGATACAGATCACTCATAGCAGTACTTAATGGGTTAAAAATCAAGTTCCCGAGGACCTTAATGCATGCTCTTGAGATCATACACAATAAAATAACATTGTAATTTGAACCAAATAGTTCAGATAACAATCAAAGAAAACAAAACTGAAATTTAATAAAATGCAACTCTCTGCCTCTAAGATTCAACTTACATTCCATTGAACCACTTTGTTTATTTCTACAAGGGCCTGGGGCGCAGGAGTCTATATCCAAAGAGTATACAGGGTGATATTTTAATCAGTGTCCAAATTTTTTGTAGGCATTTGGTATCACTAAAAGGTCGAACACACAGCACCGTCGCGGGCGCGCGGCGCGCCCGTCGCGGGCGCGCCGCGTGATATTTCCCTACAAACCGCTAGCGCGGTCAAACAGGCTGCGCCCCGCCGGCAACGCGCCCCGCTCCTGCCACGCCCCGCCAACAACCCGCGACGGTCGCGCCGCGCGCCCGCGACGCTCGCGCCGCGCGACCGCCGCGGGCGCGCGGAGTCAAATCAGACTTTTCGGATCCTATCCTACGGGACTGTTATTTTGTATTTTTTTATTTTTATTACAAGCTTTTATTCTACTTGCCCTGTTAGTATGGGACAAATCTTGCAAGTTAAATTTGATCCACTTCCCGGTTTCCGATTGAGTTGAAATTTTGCACTAATATGCAAATCGCGTGACAATGCAATATTCTGATGATGTGGAGCTGATCTGATGATGAAGCTGGAAGGTGGCCATAGGAACTCCGTGTTAGTATGGGACAAATCTTGTAAGTAAGTTAAATTTGATCCACTTCCCGGTTTCCGATTGAGTTGAAATTTTGCACGAATATGCAAATTGCGTGACAATGCAATATTCTGATGACGTGAGCTGATCTGATGATGGAGCTGGAAGGTGACCATAGGAACTCCGTGTATGTATGGGACAAATCTTGCAAGTTAAATTTGACCCACTTCCCGGTGATCGATTGAGCTGAAATTTTGGGTATAAGTATAGTTTGGATGACAATTCAATATTATGGTACCATCGAGCTGATCTGATTATGGAGACAAGGTGGCCATGGACATTCAGTACTTAACCGACGTAATCCCGTTGAGTTTGGGCTCGTTAGAATCGTCTCTATGAGTAGTTGATGATGGTATACAGAAAAATACAGTCGGCAATAAAAGCTTGTACCAAAAATGAAATTTTTGTCAGAAACTTATTATTCAATCTGAATGCTTCAATTCCATACGTGCAATCCTGCACGGCACAAGACAAGTGATAGCTGTGCTGGATTGCACGTATAGAATTGATGAAAAAGCGACAAAGGGAGATGAATGACCTCGGTTTTCCGCTCTAACGCTCGTGGGTAACATGCGCTTTATTAGAAGATACTACCTATAGAGTCATGGTCAAAAATAGACCTTGTGAAATGGTATTTTTGTAATCTACCTACCATATTTAATGTACTAATCAAACATGCTCGGAAATGTACCTGATGCATTAATATCACGAAATGAGGACAATCATGGTTAAGGCTCCCTACATTTCTTCTTGGCTAGAACAAGTCTCGTTCCCTCATTCGCCAACATACACAATGGTCAGTAATGACGATGACGATAATGAATCGACGTAATAGTAGGCCTGGTAATAAATTGGGTATGGTGTCCAAATTTGGAGAGTAAATAAATTAGTGTTCGGTACACACGCACACATACTTCGCGAATGATGGAGAATGCTTCAATCAGGGCCGCGCCGTTGTAGTGTTCGCTCGCTCTCACTCCGCTCACTCGCTACGTCAAAGGAAGCCGCCTCGCAGGTATGAAGACGGCGAGTCGCCAGTGCCACGATATCAAAAGGAGCCGAATAAGCTTGTAACTAAGCACCTACTAACCTAGTGCAGTTTAGCAACTATCATCATACTTATAAGGTATATTTTAGGCATAGTATAGTGGTATTCAAATATTCGATGAAGTGGGATGAGGCTAAAAACACATACCTAACTATCTATAATATTATTACTTTGTTTATACAATATTGTCTATTAAACTGTAACAGAAATACTTTGCATACTTAAAACATTGAACTATAATGTACTACGTACCTACATAGAGACGGCACAAACAAAATCTGGCTAGCAAGCACGGCAGTGCGGGGGGTGGGGAGGGCGGCTAACTAGTCGTTGTCACCGTCGCAGACGCGACACATTTATTTACGGGTACGGGAACGTGGACGATACATTTAATATCAAGAATTAATATCATTTAATATTGATATTGATATAGTCTGTTTATTTTTAGTTTATAAAAAAAAAACAATTTTAATTAGGTTAGTGTATTACACTTACCTCTGAGGTACCTATGTTATGTACAGTCGCCATTAGATATATCGGAGCGGCCAGTGTGCTCACAAACATCTGAGCAGGCCTCTATTGTCATGGCGTTAGAGTGCATGTTCAGATATTTTTGAGCACCGTGGCCCCGATATATTTGATGGCGACTGTTAGTACATATACTTCTTCTTCTACTTTCTTCAAAAAACGCCTTGCCGCCTTTGTTATATATACAGGGTGGAAAGTTAAAACGGGGCAGTAAGGGCAGCTACTAGATCCCTTGCCGCCACGCAAAAATGTCATTGGGATTTCATTCCTAACTTTTTAAGTGATGACAATCTACATTCACAGATTTTTGAAAAAAGTACAGTCAGCGAGAAAATCATCAATTTTGCCGATTTTTTTTTAATGCCATTCGATCCCATTCCTATTAAGGATCAAAATACTCTTTGGGACCGACTAAGGTTTGACTACTAGAACGCCCAGAAATCAAAGAAAACTTTTTCCATACAGTTAATATATCGATAAACATTCGTGTTCTCTCCCTTCAAGTAGGTATATCAAAAACGCACGCAAAATACCGGGCCCTTAGTAATAAGGGTCAAGTCGGAAGAAATAACTTGATAAACAAAATGTTTAAAGTATTTAAAGAACACACATATACCGAAGTAATAATAGAATAGTATAAACTTGTTTGTATACATTTTTTACCATAAACATAGCTTTGGGAGGATACACTTAGTTTAATTTCAAACTTTTTGCTAATGTTTTTAAATATTGAAAACGCATAAGTAACAACCATTATCATAAACAAACATATGAATTAGTAACATTTATGTGTGCCCCGATGGTGCCCCGTATAAACAATAGTCTAGTGGCCTGACAGATGAAGCAATTGTTTTATTTTGGAATGTAGGTATTAATTGTGATTGTAAATAAATAAACAAATTTCACAAATTTGAGTAGGGTAGGCAATGTCTTTCTGCTTTTATGTAGTGCACGCCACTGATGTTAAGGATTTACGGTGGTTTTCTTTCAGGGCCCATAGATTTTTCCACCCTGTATAGTTTAGTGTTAGCTTAGCAGTATTTTAGCAGTTTTCTTTCTTACCCATACCAAAAATAAAGTACCTAACTACTTTCGTTACTACAATCATTTGTAGATATATCTCGTACTACAAACTACTTACTCTGCTCTGCTAAAAGGACACTAAACTACTTTAAGTAGGAAATCATCTGTTAAATTTGTCGTCATGGTTTTATAATGATGACATTTATCATCATTATAAAACATTGAGACATCAAACAGAAATTTTCTTAATTCTTGGCATGTTTTAAAATATGTTTATTTAAATAATCGTTTACCGCTCACGCCATTATTACCTACACCGTTAAAAGTCGGATTTTCCTACTAGCACATCGTCGACGACGATATACATATTACAAATAATCTGCGTAGGTAATGTAGGTACTTACCTATCTAATTCGCATCTTGGCTTAGGGCCCAGAAAGCGCGACCTTGAAAGCGAACTCGGCAAAGCACTGGTTGCGTGCCGCCGCTGCGAGCGAATCTGATCGTTAACACACGCCGAAAGAGTTCAAGTTCAATTGTAGAAATTAAAGATTTGTAGAATTAAACAGGACCATGCATATTGTTAATTTATTGGTTTTACGTGTAAAAAAATGTCGTATATTCATCATTTACAGGTTACAGACAATAATATTGGTATGTTGACGATTATAAACAACTATTATTATTTTTATTTAAAAAAATCGTCGTTTATTTGACAGTATTTCTTCATACCTAATTCCGGGTCGAAAGTTTTTAAGATTCGTAAATATACTATCTTAAAATATTTATTTAATGACGGAGAAAAAAACACAGGCTATTATAAATTAATGTTTGGCGAAACCGTAAAATGACAGCGAGCGGGTCCGCGATGCCGGGACGCGCTGGCGGGTTGATGGCGCGAGGCGCGCGGGACAAGCGCTTGACACGCGCTTGACGCGCGCGCGTCGAGCGCGCGTTGCTGGCTTGTTGATGGCGGGAGCCCAGCGCGATGCGCGAGTGCTCTGTGTGACCGGCCGTCCCGCGCGCGTCAAGCGCTCGTCAAGCGCGGCTACCGCCCCGCTGGCAGTTTGTCCGACCCTTAATAGACTCCATTTTTGAAAATAACTGGTAGGTATTTTTAAAATTAAAATATGTATATCCCAAAAGAATTATCCGTACTGCGTGGTTACTGGGCATTCAGTACCGCGCGGAGCGGGGCGGGGTCGAGGGAGGGGAGGCGTGCCGTGCGCAAACCTGAGGTGCCCGCGCGGTAACGTTTTTTTGGGATAACAAAACGTACATTTCTAAGGACCAAACTTATTACCATGCCAATTTTTTTTGTTTAATTATAAAGACAGGGCGGCTTAAACTGTCACCAACTAAATGGTATATTGTATTATCACCAGTGATCGGAATAGGCAGAGTATAAATACCTAAACTTAGTAGCACAGAGACAAAAAGTGGAGACTTCCTTACGACTATATTTTTGCGTGACTAAAATCCCGGGAACTTACTAAGTAACTAATATGTTATAAATGGGATAAAAAACCATGTTTTTCGGGTTCAATAGAATCAATAGGGACAAAATAAAACAACCAATAATATAAACGGATTCTTTATAGATATATTACGTCATAATACAAATGAAATATCATAGAAACACAGTATAAACCCGTCTGTACTCGATAAAGGATGGTATGAAACTGTATTGTCAACTTATTATTAATGCATAAAAAGGATAGCAGGTAGCAGCAACAAGTGATAACGACATCTGGTTCCCTTTTACACGATAACAATAGGAACCACGAGAAATATAATAGATAAGACTACTATTTTGTCTATCTCTTTCACTTAAACACGAAATGTAAACGAGGATAAAAGAGACAGATTAATTTTAAAAATAGAATAAAATTGTTGTTTCTTCTGTAGTCCACAGAAATATAGAAGTAACAACAATTTTCTCATCGGTAATTTTCATGTAAAGTAAAAAAAAATAGTGTTGCTGTTACAACTGAATTATTGATACATCTAAGATTCAATTATAGGATTTACTTTTATATAACTTTAATTTTTAATCCGGGAAGTCCCAGAAAAAAATGTTATCGCAAGGAAGTCTCCACTTCATGACTTTGTTCTACTAAGTTTAGGTATTTATACTCTGCCTATTCCGATCACTGATTATCACAACAGTGTGTGAGAAATATTTACAAGAAAAGATTTTTTCTGAACCCTATAATTATATGAAAATAACAGCGCCCTCTAGACAATGATCATCTATTTCTGATCAGGCTTTAAAATGTTGATTCTTAGTTTCTTACAAATATCAACAAATTAGTAAATATATATTTTTTAATATGAACAGTAAACAGTTGGTTAGTAAAAATGTTGCATAATATTGTCCAACGGACCGGATTCATAAGCGGCAATTTCTTTGACGTTCGCGCCAGGCCCCGAGACCCATAAGCTGAGTCACACGTTTTAGCTGAAAACGGTTTGTATGGTGGCCCGGCGTGTTGTGTACGCTTCGTGGTTCGTGGCCATGAATGGGTTAAGCAGCAATTACTAATTTTTTTTGTACTGAATGATATGAAACAAAAAAAAACCTATTTTATAATTTTTGCTGAAGAATCTTAATACTTGAATTTGGACACTGATTAAAATGTCACCCTGTATAGTATTAATACTTTATAATAACCCTAGTTTTGATAATCTTAAAGGACATTTTACAATTCAGCTCTAATCAAAAGCATTTTATAAACAAACAATTAGAAAATTTTGTAAGATTCTATTTGTTTTAATCAATGCACATCATTTTGCTAGAGTCAGGTGGCCAGAGAGAGATGAGCCTAGAAAAGAAAGGCAAATTATTTAAAATAAAAACATTTAGTAGCAACACTGTGTATAAGGCAATAAAATAATAATGATACTACACTTATTTTCTTCACTTCACACAATGCAAATGATGAAGCAGAAGGAAGTAATGCTGTATGAAATAAAACTCTTTAACTTCATTCTACTCTATATTTAAGAAGAATAATCAAAACCACTTACCAAAGTTAAAATGTTGATAAGACAATAATTGAATTCATGATATTGTACAATGTCAGCCTTTCTAGTATCAATATAAGGAAATCATACTAATTTAAGATGTTTGACACATTTGACAATTATATACCTAACTGTTGTCATAAAGTTTTAAATAAATCTCAGGATCATCTTTCCCTGGCCAGACCCTGGAACTAAGTGATAAGAAAGCACAGCTTGACAAAAATCGCAATGTTATTATTATTTGTAAGAAATTTCTTGAGAATATCACAATAAAAAGGCTAAAAGAGGAACAACATCTTGCAACTCAGTTATTTGATGAATAATCTTATAAGAATCCCCTTTCTTTTACATTCACAACAAAACTACTGACTTTTTTAATTTTTAACAAAACTGCAGTAAAATATGCACAAGGGAATCTCCACAACACATGCTGGTGCCCAACTTCTAAAACTTGGATTCTAATGTTTGTAAGTATAGTTCATACTATGGTAGTTACTTATAAATTATTCCTTACCATATAACCCATAAAACTAACAGTAATGGAAAGGTTCCTTAGTTATTACATTTGCATACAATACAATAACTAAATTCAAATACTTTACCAACTTATTAAAACTAATCATAGCTGCCACACTAATTTCATCATATAAAAGCACAAATTTTATGAATGCACTTCTAGATGCAAACAGTTTTACATGACTATGAGGATTCAAATACTATTTATTCTATGTCGGGAAGATCCTCTTCCTCTGCAGAGCTAGAGTCATCCTTCTCCAGGTCATCACCGAAGGGGCCTATTTTGTTTGAAAACATATCATTCATTTCAACCATATCCTCATCGCTTTCATCCTCATCCTTCCAGCGGTTGAAATCCACCTTTAGCCAATGGTGCTTCTTCTTATCACTGGTTAGAGTGGGCCAGAATGAGTCATCAGTCTTGTCTTTCATTAACACGAGCTCAATGTATCTGCCTTTGTTAATTTGTGTGCTCTTCTCCGGGTCTATTTCGGCATACAAGGGTATATCTACTTGAAGTAGTTTTAGATCTGGAGCACATATACCTTCAAATGAAACCGATTTCTTTTCTATTTTTATGTCCGGTTTTTCGCATTCAACATTAAATGTCAAAAACACACGCGTACTTCTCTGAGCCCATGAAACCGATGGTGGGGTTGCGACCGTTTTCGATGTCATAATAACTGAAATTACATTATAATTACTATTAAAATCGTATTGTATTACTAATAAAGTCAAATAACCTAACATAGGACATCAGGAGGACAGGAGTCACATACTTACAGAGATTATTATCCGATTAGCAATATCAGCAGGTTGCAACCTCAACTCACTTCAACTACTGGAGAAGCGGGGACCAGCGAATTGCGAAATAACGTAAACCAACCAAATTAAGATTTCATGGAACGTCAAATATTACAAATATATGTCAAATGCGAATGCGATGCGATGAGCGACAAAGAGAATTTAGAGAATATAATCACTACGTTATGAGCGATTTCATTTCTAATGTGACCAGTTTATAAAAGAGCATAGAGAAATTGTAAACAAGACTCATGACAGCTCGAAGTTAGTCTCACATAAATTTTAAATAAAAATTTCAGCCCTAAGGGTATGAAAACAGGGGATGATTGATTGCTCACTTACCGATTGAAATGTATGACCACATATTATGCAGGGAGTAATCAAAAATATTGCATGTAACTAGTAATTTAGTTAGTAATTATCTAAAGTAAGCCACAGATAATTGAAAAATAAAAAGTTTTTAACAAAAAAAAAATCGCCGAAAAAAACTGATAAGCAATAAATAATAAACCTTTTTTATTTAGTTAAATAACTAAGTTCTTAAATTAATATAAGTGTACTTAAGTAATTTTGAGTCGGCGCCAACTCACAATTACTTAGGTACACTTAAATTAATTTAAGAACTTAGTTAGGGCGGGTTGCACCGACTTACGATTACAGATCGATCAACGTTAAATATGGCGCTGACAGCTGTTAGTCCATAGAAACTTGTCAAACGTTCCATACATTCAGATTTTAACGAACACCGCTTACGATTACAGACGGTTTGGTGCAACTCACCCTTAGATTAATTTAAGACCTTGGTTATTAAACTGAATAAAAAAGGTTTATTATTTTTTGCTTTTCAGTTTTTTTTTCGGCGGTTTAAGTTTTTTTGTTAAAAAGTTTTTACAGAATGTTTTTCATGGGATTTCTTTACTTAATGATGACAACAGGTTTTTACTCACATATTGCACATCGCCAAGAATTTCCAGTGGCGTCCATTCTATTTATTACTTTTCTAGTCACCACGAGTCAATATTTTTGATAATATCCAAACACGCATTAACAATGTTTATTAATATTTGTGAAATAACCTTTAACGGCGCGCAACTGTTTCTTTTTTCGTGATGTTTGCGCAGTGCGCTCGCATGTGTTAGGCCAGACTTGGATCCATCTATTTTGTACATTATCCATTTATTTTGTACATTATTATTTGTACATTTTGCTGCTAGGTCTAACCCTTCGCTTTTATTTATATTTTGGTATTGGGTTTTTAATGTTTTTGTTTATTTTATGTGACTGTATACATTCTTGTATATACTTGTTATTTATTGGTTGTCTTTAGTTCTGCATGTTTGTGTTTTTCTTGTATATATCCGTTTCATTTTGCATATGTGCATGTTTGCTTTTCTGGTTGTATATATTTTTGCATGTTAATTTTTTAATTTAAGTTTGTCTATTATGTTTGCATGTATAAGTCGGGCGGCTATATGCCGGCTCGCCTGCGGCTCGCGCTCGCTCGTTTTGCCTCGTGCTGCCGCAATGACGGGCGGCCGGGGCGGGACGAGAGTCGTGGCCTGCGCACCGCAGGGCGCGTTATTGGTTTATAACCGCACGAACAGTGTGGTGCCGATCGCGCGCCCGGCGGCATGTTTTGATTGTTAATTTTAAAGTAGTAGTTAGTTATGTATGCTGGTTCCCGGCCAGTTACAGTGAATACATAACCGCTGACATCGCGGTCGGGATGTTATGTCCAGCGCGCCCACGCGCAGGTGGCCGGTAGCGAGAATAAGTCCACCGCTGAGTGTGAGATAGTTTTTAAGTAGATTTAGTTAGTTGCAACTTAAACTTCAAGCTGTACACTCATTTATATTTTAATCATTAAAGTTAAATCAAAGTAACTTGAGTTTTACCATTGAAACGTCCTCACGAGCTCCCAAATATAACTGGCGCAGCCTTGAAGGATATTCGCGAATAGTGCGTATAGCCGCGACGTGTGATAAAGGGCACTACTATCGGTTCTCACGCGTAACTCGAATATCTTCGAACCAAATAAATAAGTTTATAAATTGTGGACATTGATTGAACTTCAACGTGAGGTGCGTGATAAAAGGTGTCATCAGCAGCGGAAGTCATGGTAATCGGCGGTTTGTGAGTAGACCTTTTTGCATTCCTTGCTTATTCCTGATTGTTCCATAAAGTTGGTGAAAACTCGTGTTACAATAGTAGGGTTCGGATAAGCTTCACTGGAAACTCTAGCAAATAGTGTTTAAATTGTCGTGCTTTACACTTAATCGGTAGAATCACGTTATAATAAGATATTGTTATAGGGATAAGTGCTATTATAGAATAGAAATAATAAAACAGTTTTGTGTCGATTTTTTTTGTGAAAAATATTTTTTTTGAGCCAGTAAATAAAATTAATTTTTCTTTTACATTGGTTTAGTGATAGAATTGTATTGAATTAAAATGGCTCAAATCCAATTACAGATAATTCCCAAAGAAATGATTGATATAATTCCTAGATTTGAGGGTGATGATAAACAATTAGACTTATTCATCCGTAAAGCTGAATATGTAATTCAGAGATTTAGAGGAATAGGTGAAAATGCTCGAGTGCAAGATGAATATGTATTTCATTCTGTAACAAGCAGGCTTATTGGTAGGGCTGCGACCCTCCTGAGTGAACGAGGTGATTTGGTGTCATGGAACCAATTAAAAGTTGTATTACGCCAGCATTTCGGTGATCCTCGATCAGAGCAATGTATTGCTATCGAATTAGAGAATTTAAAGATTAAACAAGGTGAATCTTACACTGATTTTTGCAATCGAATTCAGCACGTGAGAAGCACTTTATTTGCCAAGGTCAATGAAATTGATGACGCAGGATTGCGATCTGCTAAGACGATAATATACAATAATACCACGTTAAACTCGTTTATGTATAACCTCCCTGAGTACATGCTTAGGATAGTGCGCCTTAGGGGTTGCACGACCTTGGAAAGTGCGTTAGGTGTAGTAACTGAGGAAGTGAATTTCCAATACCAATATAATTCTAAAAATTATACGCGACCAATGCCACTGCAACAAAATGCACAACCACGTCAGATATTTCAACCACCTCCACAAAATCGTTCTTTTAGCGTTCCCCAACAAAACAATTTTAGATTTGGCACTCCTCAAACTCTGACAACGAGGCCATATGGATTCCAACCTACTTCAACACCCAATCAGGGTTTCAGATTTGGTATCCCGAATCAGCCACAGCTAGGTTTTAGGCCTACTTCTAACCAAGTGTTTGGGTATGGTGCACCCCAACAGTACAATGGATTTAGATTTGGCATACCCGCGCAGCAAGGCTACAGGCCTTTGACCCACCAAGGTTTCAACCAACAGACAGCAACCCCAGGCTTTCGATTTGGTGTTCCACCGGTTCGGCCAAACCAAAGGACTCTCGACAATACTGACGTCACCATGCGCACAGTTAGGCAAAACAACTTGGTCGTGCCATGCGAGAATACAAGCATACCAATTATATACAACCCCCCTTCCGAAATCAGCTTAGAACCAAGGACAGAAACAAGAGTCAAGATCCCAACGGATCTCCGCGACGGGACAGCTATCGTACAGTTTCAAGAGTTCAAGGACGCTGTAAGAATGCCAACTGCATTAGTCACATGTGAAAACTTCTTTGCAACTACAGTTATACAGAACGCGACCGATCAAAATGTGACTATCAAATTTAAAAAACCTGTTAAAGTTGAAAAGAGTGAATTCAATGAAAATGATGTTTTAATTAATTTTACATCTGTGGCAAATTGCGACGTGGACGATTTGCTTAAACAAAATTTATCAAAGTTACGGTTAGATCACACCAACGCGGAAGAACGAGCATGCATACAAGGACTATGCCATGAATACCGCGACATTTTCTACTGCGATGAATTGCCACTTACCTTCACAAATAACGTAAAGCATAAAATCAGGACTAAGAACGAAGATCCAATTTATATCCGCCCATTCCGGCACCCACCTTCACAGAATGAAGAAATTCAACGTCAAGTCGACAACCTCCTTAAGAACAACGTGGTGCAGGAATCTTACTCTCCATGGAGCGCTCCGGTCCACCTGGTACCGAAGAAACCAGACGCAAGTGGTGAAAGGAGATATCGAATGGTAGTTAATTACCGACGTCTGAATGACATAACCATCGACGACAAATATCCGCTTCCAAATATTACTGACCTTTTTGATAAAATAGGAAGAGCAACTTATTTTAGTACGTTAGACCTAGCGAGTGGGTACCATCAAGTGGAGGTCGATGAACCAGATAGACTAAAAACTGCATTCACGACGCAATCAGGACATTATGAATTCGCCCGATTACCGTTCGGTCTAAAAACGGCGCCTGCTACCTTCCAGCGCACCATGGATAACGTGCTCAGAGGCCTACAAGGCTTACATTGTCTTGTATATCTGGACGACATCATCGTTTTCTCAACCAGCCTACAAGAACACATGGAAAAGCGACGCAAGGTTTTTAACAGATTAAGAGAAACAAATTTAAAAGTCACATTGGACAAAAGCGAATTCTTAAGAAAAGAGGTGCTTTATTTGGGTCACCAAATCACAAAAGACGGCCTCAAACCAAATAACGACAAGATTAAAGCTGTCCTCGATTTCCCTCTTCCTCGAACGCCAACAGAAATTAAAAGCTTTTTGGGTTTTGTAGGTTATTACCGCAAGTTTATAAAAGATTTCTCCAAAATAACCCAACCACTTACCGCTTGTTTAAAGAAAAGAAACAAGGGAAGACAAATTGTGATAACTGATGAATATAAAACAGCGTTTGAAAAATGCAAAGAACTATTGGTGAATGCACCATTGCTCCAATTCCCTGACTTTTCTAAACCATTCGTGCTCACCACAGACGCGTCCAATTTGGCGATTGGCGCAGTTCTCTCCCAAGGCCCGATCGGCAACGATAAGCCCATAGCGTATCTTAGTCGTACTCTGAACGATGCTGAAACGCGCTACAGCACGATCGAGAAAGAATTATTGGCGATAATTTGGGCTACGAAACGCTTCCGGCCCTACCTTTATGGTAACAAGTTTACCATATATACCGACCACAGACCCCTTGCATGGTTAAAATCTATCAAGGAACCTAACAGTAAGCTAACCAGATGGAAGCTGAGACTGGAAGAATTTGACTATGACATTATGTACAAAAAAGGAAAACAGAACACGAACGCAGATGCGTTATCCCGCGTGGTAATTAATGTAATAGAGAATGATGACCTTGATGAACAAAGTTCGATGCGTGCAAACATCGACCCAAACGAACAACACGATAACGGACTGGATAATTCTGATACGGAAACAGCACATTCATCTTCGTCAAATACTATTACGGCTTCGGAAAAACGTAGCAACTCTAGTACAGAGACTGCACATTCTGCAGAACTCGTGGACACTGCTGGCATACCGATTCTTCGAGAAGCCATCGACAGAAAACCTAATCAAATACTGATATTCGACTGGAACAGAAATCATATTACCGTAAAAGACCTTTCAAGAGATAAACAAAAAGTTTTAGAAGTTCACCTTCCCAGAGATAGACCTGATCTAGTGAAACAGTTCCTGAAAGAATACATAAGACCGAAGATAAAATATTTCTTGTATTTCGAAAATAATGTTCATAGAGCCCAATTTACCCAAGCCGTAATGGCCCTTTATAGAAAAGACTCCGTATGGTTCTTTGAATGCACTGAAAGAGTAATATATATTGATGATGAAAATCAACAGTACAATATCGTAAAAAGTTATCACCAAGGTAAAACATGCCATCGTGGCATTAGGGAAACCCTAATGCATCTGAAACGAACTTACTATTGGAATAATATGCTCACAACCGTAGCCAGTATTATTAATTCCTGCGAAACTTGCCAAACTATGAAATACGACAGGAGGCCACTGAAACCTAAATTGCAATTCACCCAAACACAGACCAAACCGTTTCAAGAAGTTTTTGCCGATCTCTTCTCTATTGAAGGTACATACTTTCTTACCATAGTAGACGCCTTCAGCAAACTGGGGCAGGCTTTTGAAATCCCAAATCGCTCTACCCCAGAGGTTATCAAAGCCCTCCTAAAGTATTTTTCGTTTTATGGAATTCCTAAAAAATGGAGCTCTGACCCAGGGTCAGAGTTCAACAACACACTACTGAAAGAGATGTTAGAATTCTATAAAGTAGACATGCACATTGGTACCCCACATAACCCCAACTCCATGGGTATTATAGAAAGGTTTCACTCTACTATTTTGGAAATATATCGTTTAGCCAAGCGTGAACATAAACTTACTGATGTAGTCTCAACTATGTCCTATGCGATCATGTCATATAATTCAACAATACACTCCACAACGGGCTTGACCCCGTTCGAAATAGTATTTGGTCACACTGATTCTAACGAAGTGTTTGACGTGGATTTTAATAAACAGTATACTCAAAAATTGGTTCAAGATCATGTTCAAAAGACGCAATATCTCTATAAATACTTAACTGATAAAATAGTGAAAGAGAAAGATAAGGTTAGGGAAAAACGGGGTGGAGAAACTGAATTTGATATTACAAAAGGCGATACAGTCTTCATAAAAGGGGTCAATGTTAGACGTAGTAAAGATGCGCCTCGATATCAAAAAGCGAAGGTTACGGGCGAAGTTGCTAGAAACACTGTCCCTATAGAAATTCGAGGCAGAAAGACTAAAACTCCAATTAAGGATGTCAAACGTCTTTCGCAGGGTTGCCGTCCTCCTGCTGATCCAGGGTACGCAGAGCCAGACCCTTCTTCAGCAAATGGAAAATAACCGACGCATTCTCCCGATCCGACAGGGCCAAGCAGTTATTAGTTACGACAAATGGACTATAGTTAAGATTTTAGATTTAGATTTGCTTTGTGAAGATTTAGAATTCAATATTAACAGATACGCGAATTTATGCAAACATACTTCAATATTTTATACAAAAAGGGGCATTAACTCAGAACTAAGTAACGTTAAACTCCAGACAGATCACATAAAGAATATAACTATACAAAAAATTGCTCAAATTATCCCAACGCGTAGAGTTAAACGTGGAATTCTAAACCCTCTTGGCTCTCTAGTTAAGGCTATAACTGGTAATCTAGATCACCAAGATGCCCTTAGGTATGATAGATTGATAAGTGAGATAAAGTCGGGCCAGGATGCTACACACAAAAGATTCACCTTGGTTTCAAAAATGGCAGACTCATTCGTAAATGCCACCAATTCGTCTCGATCTAATTTCATTCAGCTGGACAAGGAAATATGGGAATTAAGAAAAATGTTTAACCAAACTGGAGGTAATCAGACCGTCAACAAGCTCATTCTTAGAATTCAATTTGTTTTTGCATAATTTCATGATGCTGTATGTCCGCCTGGATGAAATAGAAACAGCCATAGCATTTAGTAAGTTAAAAACCCTACATCAAACCATTGTAGATAGTAATGAATTGTTAACTATGCTTAAAACGATTGAATCAAAGGACACTTTAGTGTACCCTGCTACCGTTGACAACTTATTAAAGCTTGAACATTGTATAGAATTAAAAGCTTATGCTAAAGGAAGTAAAATAACGTTTTTGCTAGACATTCCAGTTATTCGGAAGGAAACTTATTCCTACTATAAAATCTTACCTTTACCAACAATAAATACCCATAACCAAATAACCTTAATCATTCCTGAACACCCCTATATCCTTGTAAATGGGTCGAAAACTCAGCCGGTTGCTACACCGTGTACGGAGATTGAAGAAGGCCTTTTCCTCTGCCAAGAAAATAAAATACTCACGTTAACCCCTGACTGCTGTGTAGCAGATTTGATGAAGTTCAACTCAAATATCAACTCTTGCCATCCTATGGTTGCTAACATCAAAGGTGTAAAAATAGAAGCCCTGCAACAAAATCAATGGCTAATTTTTACAAAGGATCCACTCACGCTAAAGAGGTTCTGCGAAACAGGAGTTACTCAGCATAAGATCCGAGGCGCTTACATACTTACCTTGGAAGACAGTTGCGAAGTAAAGATTAAAGACATCCGTTTGAGCCAACATTTAATAAAAGGAAACGATGTAACAGTTACAAAGTTACCAATTATAAACTTACCAGAGATCGTTATGCCGACGCCGCTACCAGAGAAGAAGCCGCTGAATTTGGATGGAGTCAACCTGGCGGACTTGCAGTTCCTACGATATGCGTTACAGAAAAGTGATAGTGAAATAGTGGAAGGTAGTAATGAAAGCATAGTGAAAGTGAAAGGTATCAGTGTCTGGACATTGGAGCTTTATATAATCCTAGTTTTAGGAACATGTGTAATCATTTTTGTTAAATATAAGAAAATTGAATGTTTTCAAAATCATCAGTCGCAAACTCATCCGACTGAGGATTTTGAACTTGCGGAGGGAAGAGTTATGTATGCTGGTTCCCGGCCAGTTACAGTGAATACATAACCGCTGACATCGCGGTCGGGATGTTATGTCCAGCGCGCCCACGCGCAGGTGGCCGGTAGCGAGAATAAGTGCACCGCTGAGTGTGAGATAGTTTTTAAGTAGATTTAATTAGTTGCAACTTAAACTTCAAGCTGTACACTCATTTATATTTTAATCATTAAAGTTAAATCAAAGTAACTTGAGTTTTACCATTGAAACGTCCTCACGAGCTCCCAAATATAACTAGTTAGTTTTTGTGTATATTTTTGTAGTTTTAGGTTTTCTTTATGTTTGCTTGTTTGTATTACTTAGGTTCTTTGTTTTAATGTTTTTTATATTTTGTGTGTTTCATACCACAATATTGTTAGAGGCAATTAGTTGAGGGCCCCTTCGGGGCCCAACTTGAGAAGAAATGCAGAAAAAAAAAAGCCAGACTAAAATAAATATTTTATGTTATCTTTATTAATTCATGTAAAATCTTATCATAAGTGAATAGTTTAGCTTAATGAAACGTTTCTATATCATATTTAAAAAGAAATAGTCAAATAATTAACAAAAAGGATTTAATTGGTTTAGTCGAGTAAGAATTCATTTCCCAACAATTAAAAAAAAGCTGTACATTCTGTACAAGGAACCCGGTTAATTTAAGAATGCACCGTGTTCATGCATACATCTTGCTGCAAGGTGCCAACGTGACTTAATCGGGATATAACCATAACACACAAGTATCGTAATATTATAAAACATGCGTGTTTAATACCTAGGATTATGAGCCTAAAAGCGACATAATAAGAGGTACGTTACGAGCAATTGTGTTGAAAACACTTTTTGCAATTGCATATTCAGGAAATAAATTTGTAATTATGTCCACGTGTACTTTACCGTTTTGCTATTGAGCAAATTCGAATTAGGACGTTATTACTAAAGAGAATTACTTTGAATATTACTTTGAAAAATATTTGGCAATGGCAAAAACGGATTGGTATTTTATTTCATCGTCTACTTCATCAATTTTGCTGAGTTTTGAGTTGAGTTATTTTGAGTTGAACTATAGTGTACTACTAATAAGGTTGTTATTAGATAAATTGACACGCAGGGGGAGGGAGGGGGAGAAAGGGATTTTTTTTTGCAAAATTAAAATTATTCAAGTTTTCACTTCTGCCGGCACTCCCGGAATGCAACCTGGTCTTTCTTTTACACTTCTTTTCTTTTTTTTTCTTTTTTTAATTGCCTCTAACGACATTGTGGTATAAAACAAACAAAATATAAAAAACATTAACACAAAGAACCTAATACAAACATGGAAAACATAAAAGGAAACCTAAAACTACAAAAATATACACAAAAACTAACTACTACCTTATAATTATTAATTAACAATCAAAGCATGCCGCCGGGCGCGTAATCGGCACCACAATTTTCATGCGGTGATTAACCAATAACGCGCCCTGCGGGGCCCAGGGCCACGTCCCTCGCCCCGCCCTGGCCACCCGTCATTGCGGCAGCACGAGGCGAAACGCGCGAGTGCGAGCTGCAGGCCATAAATAAGAGTGTAACTGCAGGCGAGTTGGCATGTAGCCGCCTGACTTATACATGCAATCAGAAATGTACAAACTTAAACCTAGCGTGCAAACCATGCAGTAAAACTAAATACAACAATCGAATGTACAAAAACCTAAAATTTTAACGTGCAAAAAGTATATACAAACAGAAAAGCAAACGTGCACATGTGCACGGATATATACAAGAAAAATGTCTTGAGGCATCACGTAGGCATGTTGCGCTGCTGATCCAAGTGTCAAACGAGTTGTACTGAGAAATTGCATGCACATGTGGTCGTATTGTTATATCTGCATGGCTATCACAAGACTCTCCGCCCGCAAGTTCTCTCGATTATATTTAAAAATTCGAGTGTTCGCGCGGCGTCTTATGATAGCCGTGCACTACGCTACACCAAGGCTATTATGACTTCGACTTGTTGTACCGACAAATTGGAGTAAAAACACAAAATAAATATACCCCATCACAGATATGCTGCGGGAGAACCTTCCGGGGCCTAGTAGTAGTTGGTGAGATATGACTTCGAACATTTACCAGATGTCATCCCAATACAATTCACGTAATCATTGACGTTTATTGTACAAATGTAGGAAGTAAGAGCTCACAAACTACAGGAAAATGAATAATGAATAGCAGACGCCACACGTACAAACCGGCTGACTGCAGGAAGCGCGGCGTCCAGCACGGCTATCATGAGACAGCCCGCGAGCTCTCGATTTTTTCGCACTATCTATCTCTCTCTTATAGAAGAACAAGATGAATAGTGCGAGAAAAATCGGCCGTCTCATAATAGACGTGCTGCCACATTCGATCCCTATCCCGCTCCCACGACGATTACAGATTGTATGGTTTGTAGATTCCTTGACGAATTGACGTGAAGCTGGCAGAAACGTCAAAACTTCAAAAGACAAATAGCATTTAAAAAAGACTTGACTCTTTGTCTTGTCTTTGTCAAGCTTTAGTATCTCTTACAAAAACAAATCTCTTATTAGTTTGTGGTCAAGCTAGGCTGCTTTGCTGTGCAGATTATTTGACTTTTATTCCACTCAAACCACTTTGTCGAAAGTTTAAGTGAAGTATAATTCACAGTGATTATTACATGAATAATTGGTAGGTTATTAACATGACTATATCTAATAGGACTCTCGTTCAAATTGCTGCTTGGGGTGGTGTAATTGTCAGCAGTACGGGATTCTATCTACAGCACCGGTTGATCGATAAAGTCAGAAACTATGACTATTACAAAAATGCTTTAAAAACGCTGAGAACTCATGCCGGCGCCGTGTACTATTTAGGAGAGCCAATTAAAGACAAACGTTTTAAAATCACAGACCCTCAAAACAATTCCGCAGATGACAAATACGCTAAATTTCAAGTTCCCGTCTCGGGTCCTAAAGATAGAGGAACTTATAGCTTTTGGGCTGAAAAAATCAACGAAGAATGGAAACTTACCCGGGCTGAACTTCAATTGAAATCAAAGCCTGATTCTACGTTGGTGATACTTAAATGAGATATGTTATAACTGAAAAGCAATTCGTTATGTTTAGATTTTAGATCAAATTAAATTTATGTAATCATGTTTTTTTTTATTTGTTGGTTATTTTCCCTTTTTTAATTTCTTACAATCCCATACCTCACCCAGATTGTAGTCCTATTGATATTGATCCAGTGTCGGCCAAGTGTTGTAGATTTCATAAAACCCAACTGCATGAAATGAAAATATTTAGTAAAATGAAGTTAATGGTTGTAAACTTTAATGGTAAAATGTATGGAACTCCAAAATAGGTTGATGCTGCATGTAGTGAAACCATAGATAACCTTATGAGAAACATAGGCATCTTTAAGATGGAACTGGGCAATGATTGTGTGCTTGTGGTTAAAGTTCATTTTTGTTCTGACGAATCAAATTACGATTTCTCAGTTGTAAAGGGCCATAGCCTAACTTGTCATAACAAGTAATATGTCCATACACTAATTGTTTGTGATAATTTTCAGGTTGCAATAAAAATGTTGAAACATTTTGTTGGGACAGCCAAAGAACAGTTTTTTTATCATAATACTTTACTTTGTTTAGTGAAAGCTCTTGAAGGCAAAAATATTACTTTGGATTTGCGCCATGACGCCCGTGTTTGTGGAGAGGTAGCCATAGTTGATGGGTATGTTTTCTTTTATATTTTTTATTTACAATAAGACATGTCTGTGCCTTTCTCTATTAATTAAATTTTTCATATTATCCCAAGTAATGGAAAAGTGAGTATTAATTAACTATATCACTACATAGTCAAGGCTGCATCATCATGGTGACAGGTGCGCCTCACTCGCCTCAGGGCTAAAGACAGGTCCATCATACATGACAGGTACACTAAATATAGCCAAGATCTGGGTTACATCACGAACTGATAAACGTTAAATATGGAGCTGGCAGCTGTCATCCCATAGAAACTTGCGAAACTTTTAGATATAGATATTCGAATACTTCAAGAAAATTATAAAAAAACATACTTCAATGGGTTCTTATGTTTATTTTCTTAGCGGCATTTATTCAATGGTGTGGGTGATTTAGTGCGTCCAGCTCTGCTCCCGGCACCATCTTCTAACCTATCTGCCATCAGAGTCGGAAACTTCTAAGTCCCAGAACCGTTTAAATGAATGATTTAGGAGCCAATATCTCGATAATTATCAAATTTAGAGAAAAGTTGCCCATACAAAACATGCTTATTTTAGCATCTTCTATATGATAGCATCATAAAAAATAGGTGTCATAATGATATGGACCCCCATCAAAAAAATTCTAAGTCCTGCACCCCCTTTGCTATACCCCAACCGCAGACAATGAACTCCGATAACTATTTATACAAATTTATAAAAGGAAACAGTCTATGGCATTGTAGTTTTGTATGTAGGTAATGGCTAGTCTCCGGAACCACTAACCTGATTAAAAAAAATCTTTTATTTGTCTATGGAATACACTTTACGGTGGACGTTATGTATCCTAGGTTTTCTCTCGCGGGTTTGTGGCAAAAGGCATATTAAGTATATTACAACAACATATTGAATATGTATAGAGGTCTTGGCAGAGAGTGGCAGAGAGCCTCTCATTTCCTCGCTGAATTGCAATGCTGATGCATTGTGCGAGAAAGCCGCCAGCATCCTGGTTACAATGCCTCGAGGGCTTTTTTTAGATTAATCTAGTTTTAATTTAATTCAGTGAATACAACAATTAGTTATGAACATTAGCTACTTCGTTCATACCCTTAGGGCTAGGCATTTCCTTTTATACCTAGGTATAAAGTTGAAAGGAAGAACTTTTAGAATAATTTGTTTTTTTTTGCCGACTGCCGTCGTCCTTCTGCTGTGAGCGTGCGCACTCCACCGCGCGCGACTAAAGCCCGGGTTATATTAGAGGCACGCCACGAGTCGCAACGCTTACTGATAGCTTGTATTGAACGTGGCGACATGCGGGACTGAGCTAATGTAACCACGTTCATACTAAGTGTAAGTAAAGCTCTGGTTTCCTAGGATAGCGGTGCCGTGATATGGCGGTGAGATAGACTATCCGTATCTTTCTAAGTGGTCTAACTAGAAAGAGACGGGTAGTCTATATAGCCGCCATATGACGGCACCGTTATCCTAGGAAAGCCGAGCTTAACCGTTTGGGAATCCCACGCGTTGTGACACGCGCCGTGGCGCTAATATAACCCGGGCTGAAGAATGATGCAATCAGTTTCTGAATCGCTTCACACTATGCTAAATGTAGCACGCTGACTGTTCCTGAGTGGCAGTGTCGAGTCTTACGTGCTAACAGTGTTTACACGTGTCTTTTTGCAGTATGTTTACTGCTACTCGGTGCACGTGCACATATTTTTTTTTGACTACGTGCTCCAGTTCATAGTTTTCTACTACTAAACACTACAAGTACTACAAATATTAAAATATACTTTGTAATTGATGGCTTAAAAATCAAAACAACTACGACATCTACACTAGGGAATGCAAACCGGTTATAACCGTAACCGAAATAATCGGTTATAACCGGTTATTTGGCCAATTTTCATAATCGGTTATTGAGAGTTTAAAATAACCGGTTTCGGTTATTATCGGTTATTTCTCGTATGACATTTTTGCCTATAACTTGCTACAACAAATACCAATTGACATATAAATCCTGAATTTGTTAATTGTAATAAACATATACGCAATGATTATTAAATAACTTCAAATATATTTCAAGTCAAAACTAAATATATGCGGTTCTACCGGTTAACAACAGACATAATAAATAGTGCCAATACTAGCTGCTAATCCCGAAAATACCACGATGGTCGTCACCCGGCAACCGACCCAGCGCCGCTTTCTCTTCCTTTGTTTATTACCGTCTTATTGTTTAAGAATCTTATGTCTCTTTCGCACTGATAAGGAAGGGTGGTTTAAGCTAATGGAGATCCATTAGCTTAAACCACCAGCTTAAGCCACCTGAGCCGCTAAGTTAGAACGTCAGTCACCAATCTGTTTATCGGGAAATAGCACACATGTTAACGCATTCGTAGTGAATTTTTTTAAAGTTATTATTATAGTATAGGTGTTGAACTGTTGGTGTTGGTTGAGTGAATATTGAACTATAATTTGCCGTTACAAATGTTCTAAGGTAAGAAAGTGTTTTATTTACTATTTTTAATCATTCATAATTTAATCTATCTGTGTACCTATTTAACAAAACTTATTATTTTACATCATGTCAGGATACTTATGATAATCATGTGTCTATGCTTAAATTCAACTTATAATGTAATGCTAACCAAACACAAAAAAACTATTTTACATTGTATTAATAGTATTTCTAATGTTTTTATTAGTTTTTAGCCCCTGGGCTCGAATAAATAAATATATGACCATAAGTTAGAGCAATCTAAAATGATATGTTTTTCTATTGTTGAATGTACAAAAATTTAAGTGCAGTTATTTATTTAAACTTATTTTGCTTGACAGAGCTTGAGGTTGTCCTCAAGTATGGAAGAATCAGAAAATTTACCAGTAAAAGTGAGGTTTGGAACCACTTCTTACGTTCTTCATCGGGCCAGAAAGCCAAGTGCATACACCGATATGTGATATGAAACATGTAGATTTTAACTGTTAATATTATATTATATTATATGGTTACTTTACTAATGTTGATTGTTAAATTTTAAATAATATTCATAAATCTTTTTAAAATTGATAAACCAAGTCTAAATTAAGCTTTTGTTTCATTTGCTATGCCCGATACCTAGTTTATACCGTTATTTAGTGATATTTACCCGTTTTATTCAGTAATGAAAAATAACCGGTTATAACCGAAACCGGTTATTTGTCGGTCATAACCGTAACCGAAACCGGTTATGGAATTTGACCGGTTATTGCATTCCCTAATCTACACTTCTACACTAATATTATAAAGAAGAAAGATTTGATTGTTTGTTTGTATTGAATTGGCTCCGAAAGTACTGGACCGATTTGAAAAATTATTTTCTTTTACTATTAGAAGCCGACATTATCCCTGATGAACATAGGCTACTTTCTACCGCGGGAAAATGCTTCATTCTTACGGGAAAACGGGTAATCCGTGCGAAGCCGGGCCGGGCAGCTAGTATTTTATAAATATGTATTTATTGTATCTAACTATTATTACAAAATAAACTAAACATTATCGTTGTAACAAATAGACAAATTATACTATGCTAGAGGCCCTATAGCACATAACGACAAATAGTGAATTATGAGTTGTGAATACTTATTTATTTTAAAAGGGGTTTTCAGGTTCTTAATTTAAAAAATCGCGTGTAACCTCCTTCAGCATTGAGCACGTTTTGTAAACGCTCTCTCATCGAATTAACTACTCGTAAATTTTCACAAAGAGTTTTACCTCAGAAAGATTCCCATATTCTGAACATATGGTTAAATTTTCACTCGTTCTGGCTTGGGTGGAGTCCCACTCTTATATCATTTTCTCCATCATATTCTCTATCGGATTGCTGAGATCGGATCGAACGGACTCTTTGGAGGCATTTTTAACCCCCGACGCAAAGAGAGGGGTGTTATAAGTTTAACGTGTCTGTCTGTGTATCTGTCTGTGGTATCTTTGCTCCCAAACGGATGGACCGATTTGAATGCGGTTTTTTTATGTCATTGATAACTTTATCCCGAGTGTTCTTAGCCATGATTCATGAAAATCTGTTCAGCCGTTTCTGAGATATTGGACTTTGAAATGAAAATGTCGAGGGTTTTTCCACTTTTCTAAGTTGTAGTTGTAGTTATTATAAGTGTCATTTCTTCTCTCACGTGCCGAGTTTGAGTCCAATCATGTACGATTCGGGAGTTACTTATGGATCGATCTGTTATATTTATATTGCATAAAGTGGGTGTTGTCGTGAGGTACGTGGAACATAGGAGATAATGATAATATTTTGAATTGGTCGCGTTTTTCAGGTTTAATTTCCAAAATATCGATTTTGGGGGAAAAAAGGTGGGAACCAAAATTGTTCTGAATTTGATTCTCTACAACTTTGTTTCTCTTCATTCATGCCGTATAACGTGGAACATAGGAGATAATGATAATATTTTGAATATGTCGCGTTTTTCAGGTTTAATTTCAAAAAAATCGATTTTGGGGGAAAAAAGGTGGGAACCAAAATTGTTCAGAATTTGATTCTCTACAACTTTGTTTCTCTTCATTCATGCCGTAAAACGTGGAACATAGGAGATAATGATAATATTTTGAATATGTCGCGTTTTTCAGGTTTAATTTCCAAAATATCGATTTTGGGGGAAAAAAGATGGGAACCAAAATTGTTCAGAATTTGATTCTCTACAACTTTGTTTCTCTTCATTTATGCCGTAAAACGTGGAACATAGGAGATAATGATAATATTTTGAATATGTCGCGTTTTTCAGGTTTAATTTCCAAAATATCGATCCTAGAAGAAAAATTGTAAGGACCAAACTTGTAGAAAAGCAAATTTCCTACAATTTTTGTCCTCACGGTTTTACTGTAAAATCAAAAATGGCCGAGTTATTCAAGAAAAACCGTTTTTTTGAAAAAAAACATTCATTTAATTTACACTCCCAATGACCCCCCCGAGGGACCTACGAAAAAAAAATCCAAGAACTAATTATTCACGGGTAGGTTCGGTTATTTGGATAAAATGACTGGCCTAACACGATTTGTGCGGTTGGTAAGATCGAATCTTCGGGGTTTTATTTGTAACACTTGCCATTCATTCTACCCGAAATCAGCACTACTTCCCCAGGGCCATTTTTTGAAATCCAACCCCAGTATGCATAGATATATATTTGTGATTCGTCCACTTCGTTCATATTCTGTTCGTGGTACCTCGAGTTGTCAACCCTCCACAAACTTACCCTGCCATTATCTATGGAGCAGAAGACTTTCTCATCCATAAAGCAAATATTGCTGAAGTTATAATTAATGTACCTTAGGGCCATTCGCAAATTACGTAATTTCAAAATAGGGGGGAGGGGTCCGGCCATTGGATGACGATATTCATTTTATTAGGCGGGGAGGGTCAATTTCAAGGAATAACAGGATGATGATAGGGGTGGGGGGTCAAAAATCGTCAAAAACCGATGACGTAATTTATTAACGGCCCCTTGCCGCAAATTATAAACGCAAACTTTTGTGTTGTCTGTCAATACAGGTTTCTTGTTCGGTATTCTCTCTACTTTAGGCCATGTCCCTTAGGCCGTCTCCTTACTGTAGCGTACTATTAGAAATCTGCATACTTGAAGCGACGGGTGCGTAATGTTTCATATAATGTCAGAAAAACTAATATACACTTGATATACATTAAATTGGCATAAAGTTATTTAGTATAATGTAACGTTTGATATAACGGTTTTTTGCTATATTTTCCTTTACTCTAATTATCAATTGATATATTAGGCAAAATAACATAATTTGCAAGTGGCATAATTCTATTTTCATATAACGCATTTATGACATAAATATGTTTAACTTACATATTATTTAAAATAATTACGTTTTCATATAACGCATTTATGACATAAATAATGTTTAACATACATATTATTTTAAATAATTGCACTTTCATACACCAATGTCTGCCAAGAAGTTGACGGAGCCCCGCTTTCGTTTCTGGGACCGCCCTCCGCCGTAGACTTTTGTAAGTACTTACATAATATGTAATGTAAGTATTATATATAAAAAAAATGTTCGGTTCTGGCGCTTCGCCGGCCGCTACCACGGCACGCTCGCTTCGCTCGCTCGGCTCGCGCACTGTATGGTCGCAGTTCAACCTAACACTCCTCCTCGCTTCGCTCGTCGTACCGACCTGAGACCTGCCTTGAGGTGGACTATGCTATATGTTTAAAGTGCAAAAGGTCTCGCTTTTTATTTTAGTATTCATTCTAACATTATTATTAATGATTTGTTTATGTCTAAAGTTATTTATTGTAAAATCCATTTATATCTTCTGCAATTTATAACATTGACGATTTATGTCAAGTAAGTCATGATAAACAAGTTTTATACCAAGTGGTATTTATAGTAAATGGCTTTTATACTAATTGTAATTATAGCCTTAAATCCTTATATCACTTTTTACATTAGATCATTTGAAAATTATCTAAAACAATATTATAACATCCGTTACATTATAATAACCAATGGTATATCAAACCAAAATAGATTAAGTGAAATTATATAAAACGTCGTGCACCCTGAAGCGACTGCACTCGTGTTCACAAATCCAAAACAAAGGTAACCACCCAAAACAAACAGTAAACATACCCAAATTCAAGTGTCTTCTTGCATATATATATATACTTAGGTGTTATGTATGACGTCAACTCGTACAGTCAGCGTCATATAGTTAGTAGCAGCCAAATATATCGGAACGACTCTTTATTACTATCAAGGGTCCAACACAGCACCGTCGCGGGCACGCCGCGCGATATTTCCCTACAAACCGCTAGCGCGGTCAAACAGGCTGCGCCCCGTCGGCAACGCGCCCCGCTTCTGCCACGCCCCGTCGGCAACGCGCCCCGCTTCTGTCGCGCCCCGCCAGCAACCTGCGGCGCACAGGCCGCGCGCCCGCGACGGTCGCGCCGCGCGACCGCCACGGGCGCGCGGCGCGTCAGTGTGACGCCAGATAGCGAAGCGCGCGGTGCGTACGTAGTGCTGGCGGGTTGATGGCGCGAGGCCAGCGCGATGCCGGCTAATTGATGGCGCGATGCGTGCGTGCTCTGTGTGACCGGCCGTCCCGCGTTCGTCAAGCGCCGCTACCGCCCCGCTGGCAGTCTGTTCGACCCTTAAGAGAAAGGATGTGTTACGATACGATATACATATTACTACTGCTACTTTGGCTGCCACTAACTGTACGATGCTGACTGTACCTGCTGAGTATTATTGGATAAATGTAGATCCTTAGTTACCATTGAAATAACAACTGCTTAGCAACTGGTGGTACCCTGGTTGTTGACGTACGTGATTGGCAGTGTGTGTACGTAAGTATTCATGACAGCAGCTTGAATTCGAATGCTTAGTTACCAATGACTTTCTAACTGTGACTCTTTGTGATTAAGCAAGGGTGTATATCTTAAAGAAAAACTGAGTAGGTAGTTGAAATATATGTAACGAACTGCAAGCCTACTATTTAAAGCAATGGCACTTAATTTAATGTCGGAGAGGCAACCGGATGGCTCGCGGTATTTGGGCTCCCGAAGTGTTCTGGAACTGTCCCTGTGTAATCCGAACTGAGCCAACTGTGACTGGTTCGGAAATAGGAGGGGGGTGGTAAAAAAATATGTCGCGAGGCAACCGTTTGAAACGCGGTAGCCTGAAAGTGTGTACGCTGCTTATATAATGAAAATTTTATGCCATCCCTCCCAGTGCGACAGGAGCCGAGTAAGCGAGGGAAGAAAAAAAATGGCAGGCAACCGCTTGAAAATTGACATGCTTGTTCTTCATCGCATACAGAATCTGTAAAAAAAATGGCATCCGTCCCGGCGGTGCCAATTTTTTTTTACGAGTCGAGCGCACGAGGATTCAGTACCGTGCGCACATGATTTTAGCTAATTCAAGCACGAAGTGTTTGTCTGTACGCCGCATTACGCTGGTTACACATTAACCCGTATGTTATGCAAAATTGTAGTCGTCATTATAATTATTATAATTCCGAATTAGGTATTCGTTAAATTTTAATATGAGATCTTGCTTTTGGCCAAATTTCATGGTCCTAGGTCAACAGACAGATCTGTAGGTATATGTTTTGATATGAAAACCTATATAAGTAAAGTCGAAACCTATTCGTGGGTGTGTATAAGATATGCAGCATAAGCGACGGATCTTTCATTTGTTTTATTTATTTATTTAAATCAGGCAACAAGGCCCATATTACATATAACATACATATCAATATAAACTTATTAATAACAACAAAACACACAATTACTGCGACTTTGATTGCATTAACTTAGTTTTAATTTTTTCAGGCCTAAGTACATGATATTTTCTTAAAATTTGTACTAAATCCTTAAAATCGACTACTATTTAGTAATCCGCCATGCCACCAACAGTGAACACTTGCGAAACTCTTCGCCTCATTAAATACTTTTCGAGAGCAAATGCGCATTTGCTCCAATAATAAACGTAATACCCAAATCACTAACTATATATATAAGGCGATATCTGTCGGTACCTCAAAGATCCCATACCATATATTTTAATACGAGAGAAAACAAATAGTATCAAAATCGAAGAACGTGGTAAAAAATAATCGCTTAGCATCACATTAAAAACATACGATTAGATATTAATAGCCGAACAGGTGCCTACCGCCTTCCTGCTATTGAAGCCGGTTAATAAATCGCTTGGCTGGCTGAAGGCTGCTAAAGGTGTCAAATGTGTATGAAAATGTAGTATAGGTACTATAATTTTGCAGTTTACCTACTATAAATTAAAGTTAAGAAAGAAAATACATTATGAAAAGTAATGATCATAATATTTAGTACCCAATTAAATGTCATTGAATCTGAAACTATGACTTGAAGAAAAACAGATTAAACAGAAGTGATCAAAATTGACTTGGGTGTACTTACCTTACTTATAGACTTATAGGTAGTATATCGCGTCACGAGTTCATAGCAAATAGCTAAAACACTCTTCCGTAGCTAACTTGATGAATATTTGTGTTTAGTACCTAATACAGGCGGTAAAAGTTGTATTAGTAACATTTAAAAATTTAAGGGCTTATAGACCGTCCACATGTTACGTCACGCAGGATTCCGATTTATTGGACTGTCGCCCCATACACATACATTCACGCCTTTATACCCAAAAGGGGTAGGCAGAGCACATGAAACGTATGTTCCAGCGCTACTTTTAGCATAAATGTGGTTATAAAAGATCGGCAAAATGTGATATTGCAGTGATAGGTTGCTAGCCCATGTCAAGCTTTTTCCGATCTCTTTAACACGTACGTTTGTTATGACGTCATCCCCCTGTTGCTGTTATGTAATATGTAGACGGTCCCTAATACACAATGTGATATCGATTTCAGATATATGAACATTTCATTCGCAACTGCAGTTTATGTGGATGCCCGAGGCAATGAGTTCCTGTATGATGACCTTTTTGTACAGGGACGTAACATCAGATACATCCATATTCCTGAAAATGTGAGTATACTTCAACTTTCCAAAGTAACTGAGTCAGACTTCCCATGTTCAATGTTTAAAAAGGATTAAAAGTACAGTAAATGCGGGTGTCCTCACCGTTTTAGGCGGATGTCACACTGCGCCGCATCTCCGGATGGAGGTGCGGAGCTCGTTTTATTCAAGTACCTCAGTTTGTATATAAATTCCGTATGGTACGACACACCGCACCGCACCTCCGTCCGGAGATGCGGCGCAGTGTGACATCCGCCTTAGCGTTTTTGCGGAGAATTTGTTTTTCGTCATCCATCATCATCAAAAATTGTGAAGAGAAATGATGTTCAAAGTATTTTTGAAGTGAAACCTTCTTTAGCGGCGCTGAGCACTTTTTGGGACGGGCAAAAATTGTAAACTCGCGACAGATTTTGTGTTTTAGATTCGGGACGAGGCTTGGGGGCGGGGGGAAAACGGGGGTTTGACACATAGTTCTAATTTGTACTTTATTGTTAACAGTATAAGGTCGTAACACATTTTTCGTAAATGCAAATTCCATTTTGTTTTAATAAACTTTTATATTTTGCTGTTAGCCGATACGACTTCATTCAAAACTGAACACTATTCGTAAGAGTATATAGCCGTTAAACACTTTTTGCAATTGCATGCTTGGTTTAAGAAAATATGCTTCAAGTTGCAGCGAGGCCGGGGTAAAATGGCGCGCACGTAAATGGTATTAAGCGGCTTCACTGTATAGTTTAATGGAGATAAAAGTAAAACAAGAGAATAAATACTTAGGGCGGGTTGCACCGACTTACGATTACAGACCGATTAACGTTAAATATGGCGCTGACAGCTGTCAGTCCATAGAAACTTGTCAAAAGTTCCATACATTCAGATTTTAACGAACACCGCTTACGATTACAGACGGTGTGCTGCAACTCAACCTTAATCACAAAGTTATAAGTGACACAGTTTTGCGAGGGTGTAGATATATTCTGTCCCTTTTCCCCAAAACGCACCTTCATATGAAACGATTGTTATTTTACTATGACGCTCGAGATCCGTGACGTCGTGGACCTCGAGCGTTCTCTCTCTAACAAGCAACATTAAAAATATTTGAATGGGATTTTTGGCATTACGCGTATTTTTTGCCTTGTTTCTTTTGGGGTAATAAAAAAAACAGAACCCTAATAGGAATAGGGTTGAGGACTCAAATTTTATTGTGTTGGGGACTGAGATCCTGAATCCGCCACTGCCTCTAGCAGATAAGCCTTCTCTCCTGCCACGGTAAATGCAAGTGATGTGTCATTGTTTTTACTCACAATTTTTTCATACACCAGATGGCTGCTGAAGATACTATTAAGGGCGAAATTGTAAAAACGAAACCCCGACAGACTGATAATAGCGAGGTGCAGAAATCGAGGAAAGCCAAGAGAGCACTCAAGCTACATATGCAAACGGTGGCAAGTTTGCAGGAACCTGGGACGTTGGAAAACGTGTTCAAATAACTCTTTCAGCGCGAAAGGCTATGCTTATGCCAACTGTAAATTTGGCATAGCACCTTTCATGTCATATCATGTGCGCTGAGAGTGTTAATTAGGTTTTCCATTGTATTTATTAGTTAGCTACGCAAGAATTGATATGAATATATTATTACTAACTAAATAATATGGAGTTTGAATGTTAACCCAGCCGGTACAATTTTTGGAGAATTTATTACCTATGTATTATTTATTACTTATTAGCCACCATCGTTACATACTTAATTGTCACACATCAATGTCTTTTAATAGAAGATCTTAGTGGCTGAACCTAACAATGACATCTTAGGAGAGATCAAAGCTCACGGGACTCCGGTGGGACTCGGGCGTCCAATACCGAGGCCGTCCGGAATGTCGACGTCCAATACCGGAGCCGTCCGGAAGGTCGATGTCCAATACCGAGGCCGTCCGGAAGGTCGACGTTCAATACCGAGGCTGTCCGGAAGGTCGACATTCAATACCGAGGCCGTCCGGAAGGTCGACGTCCAATACCGAAGCCGTCCGAAAGGTTGATGTCCAATACCGAGGCCGTCCGGAAGGTCGACGTTCAAAACCGAGGCAGTCCGGAAGGTCGACGTTCAATACCGAGGCCGTCCGGAAGATCGTCGTGCTGTCGGACGTCCAAGGTACGGCTGGAGCGACAAATCCTGCCTTGCAAATATGCAATTGGCAAGAGTTAACGCAGAACCGAGAAAAATTGCGCACTCTCGTTTCAGAGGCCAAGATTCATTTTGGGTCGCTGAGCCAACGGAGTAACTAAGTACAATGACTCTAACACAGTCATTGGCACCATAATAGTACCTACAAATGTAAAGCACGCCTCCATGGTGTGTTTCAAAGAGTATGTAAACGTGCATAGATGCGAAAATTCACCATAATAGTACCTACAAATGTAAAACACTCCTCCATGGTGTGTTTCAATGAGTATGTAGACGTGCATAGATGCGAAAATTCAGTTATAGCGTGATTTAATACAGTTGTATAAAAAAATACTCATTGATTTATTCACCGACAATTGTTATTTGTAATTTTTTTATACTAGATATCTTTATAGGTCTGATATTATATAAGGATTATTCTGTCTCATTTTCATTTTGACTGAAAAAGTAAATCTTAACAGTGATACCCGGAAAAATAGCGATCTCTTTATAACTCAACTAAAAAATCTAAGTAGACGCCAGTAATTTGAGACATTTAGGTTCAAAGAATTTTTATTTCTCAAAAGAATTACATTCATTCACTTTCATGAGAAACTTAAATAACAATGAATACAGGTGCAAAGTGACCTGTGCTACAGGTTTATTGTGCCGCTTTATCCCAAATCAAGCGGGCAGATTTAAACCTGCACCACAATGGCGCAGGCTAACTTGTCACTAGCTGTCAAATTTACTATTGTCCGCCACCGCAGGCCGCGCCAGTTTATTTCAGGCCTTACTTGGTTTGTGATTGCCTCACGCCAGTTCTTGCGTTGAGTGAGCACACTTGGTAACAACACGAATATAGTGTGTTGTGATGTCGTACAGTATTGAGTACGCTCATACTGAGTCCGGTATGACATAAAAACTTATCACAATATATTTATATTTGAAAAACATTCTGATTATTTTACCTAATATTTCACTAAATCCAATTACATCGATATTCGTGTATAATGTGAGACACGTACTCGTATAAAATGTTAAACCTAACTGATAAAGAGAGTTTGACTAAACACCTCGCAGCCCTAATCAAGCCCGAGAGCATCGTTTTGCTCAGCAGCGATGATACAGCCATATGCTGCCGAGCCGCGAACTTCCACGAAGAGTCGGATGACACTTGTAAACCCAGTGGCACATTAAGAAAGTTAAATTATTATCGTAGCGATGGTGAATCCCTCGAATCCCTGAACACTGGATCGCAAAATCGAGGTGACAAATTGACTGGCAAAGACAATGTATCGTACTAAACTATAATGGTCTTGCTTGAATTGACAGTTATTTTTCCCCTCACTGCCTCGGAAAGCCGTCTTTTATCCTTTAAAACTAGTGGGCAAAAACGCATTTTATTCACTATTGGTAGTAATTTGACCTTGGAGCGTGTTTAAGTATAGCTTTTGACAGATAACAAAACGTACACGCCGTACACACGTAACAACGCTCATTATACAAAAATATATCAGACGATGTAATTCTGTTGTCGCTATAACAACAAATACCAACATAATCGACGACGACGAGACGGCGACGCTCCACGCTATCATGCGCAAGTGGGTGGCGATGGCGTCGCTGGTGCGGCGCGTGCGTGGCAGCGCCAACAGTCTCCTTGCCACAGTCGCGGACAGGGTAGTTGGCAACACTGGAATAGCCTACATGCTTACATATAACATAATTAATAATAGTAAAACTTACATTGGTTAACATTTTAGTAATAAGCTACTAATACAATATGTAAAATTCCGAAATAAATTATTATTTAATTTAGTTTTCTCAAACATGCTCTGAAATGTATGCGTTAATATCACGAAATGAAGACAAGAATTTTCTTGTTTATGGCTCCCTACATTACTTCTTGGCCTTAAGCCAAGAAGTAATGTATGAAAACCCTAACTAAAAACATTATCTGCTACTCTACTTTCGTTCCGATTGTAATTTCAACAAACTAGTATTTAATTGATTACCTTGTAGGTATTTATTTTAATTTTAACATTTCCTCACATCGTTTGAGAAAAACACTATACAATCCTCGGCCGGAACAGGGATTGCTGGACTCGTTGCATCCGGCCTCGTCTACGACTCGGACGTCTACCCCAAAGCTCGTCCAGCAATCCTTTACTTCACGGCCTCTGCAGTAATGTACTATAATTTGCATGTTGCACTTTCCTCGCTACAGTGCGGTGAAAAGTTTTGTGTTACAAATGCAAATGAATTTTACAGTACATATGGTGCTACTTTCCCGCACTAGTGCGGAAAAGAGCACTTTCCGTGCATATGTCGAAACTTTAAAGAGCCATATGTACAGTAAAACGTTGTACGATACATGTGCGAATAGGTAATTCCCAACTCGTGTCGATTTAAAACACTCCCTTCGGTCGTGTTTTAATTTATCACCACTCGTTGCGAATTTCCTATTTTCGGCACTTGTATCGTAAATAACTATTACTTCTCGCCTGTTGAAACACTCGCTAAGCTAAGGATTATGTTTTAGAACCAACTTCAACTATGGCGTGCTTTCGATTGCTCGCGTTGCAATTCCACACTCGAGAGTAAAATACAACTTTGCACCTTACAATATTACGGTAGATGGCTTTCAAGGACATAGCCATTCAGGCTACTAACATACATTGTTGTCGTTATTTTATTATTTATACAATAATAATGTCTTGCATATTTCTTTATTTAACACCACAAAAACTTAAAACTAACCAGCCACGTCCACTTCTGAGATTGTGTGGATTGAGTTCTGTAGTCTGTATGTACATTCTCTAAGATAACATTAGAGTTGTGCAAATAATATTGACACGATTACTAGCTCTTTGAAAGATAGAGGTTAGCGTGAGTTGGCGTGCTGGGGTGCAGGGATCTACTCGAGTCACTATAGTTGGCAATTTTACTGTAAGCCTTTCCTAGCTGAGTCTGCGACTGCTGCGACAGGTCGGGTGACTTGCTGCACAAGAAGTGCGACTGATTGATGCTTGCGATTATAGACGATGGGCTAGGCGACGATAGAACTGCGACAGGCCTCTGGATATTTCTTGGATTCAGTGAACCTGTGTGGAAAAAAGAGAGCAACAATTAGTAAGTATAAACATAGAATAATTAATAGTACCTCAAGGTCTTCTGTCCACTGCCTAAGTGATGACTTGAGTGAGAGTGAGATAGGGTTGTTAACGTACAGGGCCTGATTTACCCACAGGCTAATAAGGCTAGAGCGCAACGACCAAGCAAGGGGGCGGCGGGGGGCGCGGCACTGAGCTGGGACTTACTTACCTTTCATAGTTAGCCTAGGGCGGTCAGAACACTAAATCAGGTTCTGTTAACGTACCACATAGCACATAACTGAACATCCAAAATCATAACTCTTGGTTCCTATGTTCGTTATGGAAATGATCATCAAATTTTAGAAATATTACCTAATATGATATGATAACAAAATATTACAATAGCCGCGTAGTCAGGATTAAGTAAAAAAAATACTTGAATACAGGGGGGCTCCCGTGAAACGAAAACGAACTTCGTTCTTGTTTCTCTCTCTGTCGCTCGAACTAGCAAGTGCGACGGAGACATACATGAACGAAGTTCGCTTTCGTTTCGCGGTAGGCCCTCAGGTTAAACTTTCTTAACGAAACAAATTATTTATTTAAATGTGGTGGGTGGTATGAAGTAAATAAGAAATGCCTCCCGAGCAGACAATGATTCAAAAGGATTAGGAGGTATCTAGACACGCGGCAGCGTGTCAGGCCAAGTTCAAGCAAAGGAACTGGCTAGTCAGCGCCGAGTGTAATATTACACGAACCACTTGGTGCCACTATTGACCCTTCTACAACTCAAAACCTCTTTAACGTAAACACATAAAACTACGTGTGTTTAATTATATCCATAAGGACATCTAGAAGCCCAGATTTCATGAAGCTAGCTCAAACGGTTATAAAGATATGAAGGTCAAAAAGTCGTAAATTTTAGCACTGACTGACTGACATATAGTACCTATTACCTAAATCTAACCTACTTTCAGATGACCTAGAAGGATGAAATTTTGGAATCCAGCTTGGTAATTGTGTGTCAGCGTAGGAAAAAATCTAAAAATAATAATAATAAGGCGTAGGGATGTGACGGCCCCATCGCCCACCAGATTTCTGGTGCAATCAGTCAACGTAAGGCAGCTTGTGGCGGGCTGTTAGGGAGTAGCGATCCTACGTACCTGAGTGCTCCTGGGGGTGTCCTGTGGTCAGGCTGAGCCGATCGGGTGGTTGGTTGGACAGGCCCTCCGCCTCTGGCTTGCCTTTATTGGCCGTCCAGAGTGGAGTCGCAAGAGCTGTTGCTCAAGGGTAGATGTGGACACCTAAGTGGCGAGTTGGCTATATGTTTAAAGTCCAGTGCCACCCTTCTACCCCCCAGCTCTCTGACCGGTGTTGCCCTTAGGCCATTTTTAATGTCGCTATTAATAGGGGCCCATCTAGCAGTTAGCGAGTCACTGTCTGCCAGAGATAAAGATTGAAACAGTTTTATTAGGTAGGCGTCCGATGTTTCACCCAATAGCCCGGCATCTAGTCCATCATTTCAAAACAATAACCCGTTCTATTTAGATTCCATCAACCATCAATAGTCCCTATACACCCCAGCGGGTGCTGTCTCTGTGTGCGTCCCATAACACGGGCAGGGACAGCATCCGCTCGGTGTACTCCTTGCATTTCATTAATTTTCAAAAGGGCCTCTACGTGTTGGCTCAGTTGGTACTTTGTAGGTACCTAGCTCCTCGCACGCCCCCCAAAGGTCCGGGACATCATTGTCCCGTGAACGGGAAAGACATACATAATAAGAATAATAATTGTAGCGTTTGAACCGTTACAAGCAGATATTTGAAACTATCCCAATATATGTATTATTATATTTGCTATATAACAGAAATATAGAAATAAAGTTAAGTCAAAAAATAAGTGGTGTCCCCATACAAAAAACTTGTAATACGCGCTAAACAACCGGCCAACGGTGATGCAGCGGAAACGCAAGAAAAAACATTAAATCTCAATACCTGCCTAGTTTTCTTTACAAAAAGTAATGATATCCCACCAAAAACATAAATGTAAAAAAGGAGAGCCAAGTTCAATACAAAAATTATGCTTGGGTGTGGGCTTCGCCGCAAAAAGAATGGAGATCTAAATGAGTGCCAAGTTCTATGCAAAATCCAAATATGTATTTATAGGAACAAAATAACATTATGAACAAGTATTAAACTCTATTTCTTTGCTTTATTGGATACCTATAACAATTGCTGTTATTTAAAAATGTGAGATCTTAAAGTAGGTTAGTTTTGACTTGGCCAGTTTTTATCAGTATTAAAATATTAATAACTTTATAAAATGACTGATGTATAATGAAAACTGGCCAAGTCAAATCTAACCTACTTTAAGATCTCACATTTTTAAATAACAGCAATTGTTATAGGTATCCAATAAAGCAAAGAAATAGGGTTTACGAGTAATACTTGTTATACACCGTTGCATACAATACTTTTTCTACAACTAATTTTAAATAAATGGCATTTGATATTTCAGGAAGTAAGTTTTCCGTTAGTTCTATCATCTACTCACGCAATTTTCTTCAGCGGTGCAGTTATTTTCTTCTTCGTCTATTTTAAAAGGAACGTGTGTACAGATTTTACTTCACTTCACAAACACGAATTGTTATCACATATCGTCTTTTAATGTTGAACTGGAACTTTGGTGGGAAATTAGAAAATAGAAATATGAAACATTGACACCTCTTGTTTTTGGTCTGTTTGATTTTAATTTCCTTGCACTTGCCATCCGAACCAAACTGAATCCGGATCCGAACCGAACCGGATCGGTTTATGCTTATAAATAATACCAATAATTGGTAAAATATGCATATTAACACACAATACATAATTTATTTTTGTTTTAGTAAATAATTTATGTTTTACAAATATTTGATAGTAAATAAAAACCCTTTATTTCGAAAAATTTGCTTATGAAGTTGGTACCACTGCCATATATAGTGGCTGATTAATAGTAGTTTATGCGACTGATCCATAATGAGAGGCCTTAAAATACGAGTGTGGTTTTATGCAACGAGCGTTAGCGAGTTTCATAATAGGATCATACGAGTGTTTTAAGGCCTAATTATGTACAGTTTCATACACTACTTTATCTACACACATATCATAAGTAGTAGTAAGTAGCAGCAAAAAACCAACAATAAAATGACAACAGCAATAGCAATTCGATTATCCGTCATGACGAACGGTTTTTTTTAAATCATTGACAAACAAATGAAGTCCCTATACTCATATCACTCGAGATCAAATATCGTACGGTTTGTATTAAAAAACGTACTGAATTGACTTTTCGTATTAATATCTATGGATACTAGAATAGAGACCCACTTGAGTTTTGACAGCTGTTCCAAATTTAAACTCATAACGATACAAATTTATCAAAAATTTGTACTGTAATAACATTACAGTACAGATTTTAACTACTACCACAGACAAGACAGTTCTCATAGTAAAATCGGTTTTAGTAATGCTGGTCATTTCCTACGGTTTCTGAACGCATTTTAGAGCACTAATGATATGTGCGTAGATAAAAAAAGTTAGATGATTTGACATCGTGGTAAACAGTGCTTTTATGGAAAATGTAGGAACCATAAAAGTACACTAAAGAGTGCGTTTATGGGCCATAAAGCATAGAGTTTTTCGACGACTTATTATCGGTGTCATTGTATTTGAGCTAAAGCCTATATAAATGACAGATAACGGTACAGGAGTAGAAAAAATACATAAAAAATCAAATTACTTGAAATGGAAGTGAAAAGCATGCGTGCACTCTTGTGTAACAAAACCCATTTACCCGAACTTTATATTGAACCACGCCTGCTGTGCGGCTCGGATAAAATAGGATTGTTTTATACACTTGTACAATGCAGTAATGTATTGGTACTATTTTAGTTTATAATATGCACCGAAGGTTCACCTTGCATCAACTCGTCCATAGCCCGTGTAGTGGGAAAGCGTCCGTAATAACCCTATTCCCGCTGGCTCACCTACAGAACATTTTCAGCGAGACTAGGGCCCGTAGTTTCCGTTCAGACATCATTTAAACGTGAAACATGTATTTCTAAATCGGTTACTTGGTCTGGTGCACCGTATCACAGTATAGAAGAATAATACAGTAGTTAATCTGAGGCCGTTTAGGAGCGTTCGTTACCTACTTTCGCTCGATACGCAGGGCTGTGTCACTGTCACGTTTGTAGCTTGGCATACCTATAATACTAATTTTGATTTTTAGTATGCAAAGTATTTCTGTTGCAGTTTAATAGACAATATTGTCTACACAAAGTATTAATATTATAGATAGTTAGGTATGTGTTTTTAGTTTCCCACTTCATCGAATATTTTAATAACACTACTATACCTAAAATATTTCCTAGTAGGTAAGTATAATAGTTGCTAAACTGCACTAGGTTGGTAGGTGCATAGTTACAAGCCTATTCGGCTCCTTTTGATATCGTGGCACTGGCAGCTCGCCGTCTTCATACCTACGAGGCGGCTTCCCTTGACGTAGCGAGTGAGAGCGAGCGAACACGGCGCGCATTCTCCATCATTCCCGAAAGCTATGTGTGACTGCGTACCGAACACGCGCGCATGTGTGCAGCCGTGCGATGTACCTTTGTTTGAAGTTTATCTACTTTCTTCTATACTGTGACCGTATGGTGGTACCGTACCAGCGTCAGTGTGTTTATAAAGTTCTCACCGTGAGTTGAGTATTTGGCGAGGTGCGCGTAGACCTGCTTGACGCGCTCGATGTTGACCCTGGAGGCCTTGCCGTGGTCCACCATGGGCAGCGGGTAGTCGTGGCCCACGACGCACTGCGCCGCCAACTGCACTGCGTCGGGCGCCAGCCACGGCTCGTGGATGTACTGCGTCGGAATATGCTTCAACGCCGGAATGTATTTTCTGAAAAGTACAACGATACGTCAGACTCTATTTATGCGCGTGGGTGTGTTGAGTGCACATCATCAAATGCCCGTTTGGCGAAGCACCTAACACGTGAATTAGCCTCGTGCGCTGTCAGCAGAAAGAGTATAAAGCTCATTTACCACCGGAGGGGCGAGACGAGACGAGGCGAGGCGAGAATTTACTCCTCGCGCGCGCTCGGTAGACATAGTATTAAGTGCCATACAAATATCAATTCTCGCCTCGCCTCGTCTCGTCTCGCCCCTCTGGTGGAAAATCAGCTTAAGTTATATTTCAGTGTACTATAATATTTTAAAAATGGGTGTTCTTATGAGTATGTTGACATATTTAGTGTTCAACTAGTGCTAACCGGTAACATACTCGTGGGGGTCGTCAAAGTGGTTCAGCTCCTGTGTGAACGGTGTGGACGGCAAGAATGCCTCGCATGTGTACAGTCGCGGTTAAAGATATGTTTACCTACACTTTACGCCTTATTACAGTGGAATAAGATGCAAAAGTGTACCTAAACATATCTTTTCCATCGACTGTGCACGTCGGGTCCTTCCAATCTGCACTGGCTGTAAAATTTTGTTACCTGATAAAATCGCCGTTAGGGTCGGATTTGCGTCCGAAGCGAACGGGGCAGTAGCAGTGGAAGAACTGCTGGAAGAAGGACGAGCACGAGAGCCACATCCACATGCCGGCGTTCACCGACCAGTCCGCGTCCAGCAGCAGCTCGTCGAACACCTGCAAGTGCGCGACCCTCCGCCATTAGAACCAGCTGCGGGAACCGCGCGACACACACGCCTACAGCCAGGACGCGGACGCCTCCTGCCTACCACTACCACAATCTCTGCAAATGCGCAAATTACAAACAGCTTGTGCCGTAAAACGTCTTTGATCGTCATGCAATAAGAGGGGTGTTATTTATTATTTATTTATTTATTGACAAATACATTTACGTGACATTACAGTAACAACCAATGCGTCACGAAACCAAAACAACAAAAAATACTATTTAGGCGACGAAACGGCGTGGCCCCGTTGCATCGTCGTCTCCGGTGTGGTCCGGTGTGTTATAAGTTTAACGTGTCCGTCTATGTATCTGTCTGTGGTATCGTAGCTCCCAAACGGATGGACTGGACGGATTTGAATGCGGTTTTTTTGTGTCATAGATAATTTTATCCCGAGTGTTCTTAGCCATGTTTCATCAAAATCTGTTCAACCTTTTTGAGATATTGGACTTTGAAATGAAAATGTCGGGGGTTTTTCCACTTTTCTAAGTTGTAGTTATACATCATGTTGCATGTATTCAGATCCACGCTTTGGATCTGTTAGCGATGAAGGACGATTTCAATGTTAAATCTAAGTTTTATTTTGCATGTTCCGATAACATTTTGATAATACCGACAACAAACCATTCGGATCGTATCAACGCAACTCCGCGAAACCCACACCCCGAGAAGACCACGTGGATACTTTGCCCAACCCTATATCCCTGCTAGTTCTAGCAGACAGTCTATACTGGGAGTTTTATAGGGAACATGTCACAGTGGGCCGCAAATACATAGTTAAATATAACAATTCAAAGTTCCGAAAATATTAGTATTTGTCTTAATATTCGTAAATATTTATTTGTCGACCATAAATTTGTCTGATAGGTTGTATACAGGCACGTGTTTTTCAAGTTACTTGTCTGCCCTGTTGTTTGGAGTAACGTGAGCTGAAATACAAAATTTCCATCTCTTGCCGGCCGTATGACGTCACGCGCTGTACAACCTAACACGGCGCCCGGCGATTTATCGCGGATATACTTACTAAAGGTATACTTACCGACCCGTCATGGAGTCAACGATTTGTTTACCTATAATTCCCTGCGTCGCAGAAGGCGGCTTACCTGCCTGCTACCTAAAGACTGGCTCGCTCACAGAGAATGCGGCGTCATCTTTGGTCTTGCAAAGCAACCCACCCAAGCTTTTCGGTCTTAATGACGTTCTAGTCTTGCTAAGTACGTTTCCATAGACGCGACCATTTATAAGCTACATTTCAAAATGAGTAGCTCGACCAGTTCCCCAAACGCGTTAGTTCCGCGTAGCACCATTTCCAGTCGCGTTTTTCCCCACTTTTTATTTTTCTAAGTCGATTTAATTCATATAGCAAGTATTGACAAGCGGTTTTTTTTTCTAGTCGCATTTTTCCCCAACAGAATTTTTTTCAAGATGATGTAGTTCATATTCCCACGTGTTGATAGACTGATTGTTTTCCAGTCGCGTTTTCAGGCATTTGTTTTTTTTTCAAGCCGGGCTAACACAAAGTCTTTCACAATTAATCAATAATAAGTAAAAAATAATGGTTGACTTGCCTTCATGCCTTCTTCCCATGAGATCCACAGGTCTCCTCGCGTCAGGAAGCAGGCGACAGCGTGCCGCGCCAAATGATGTATCCACCCTTCTTCTCGTAATTGTATCATAATCGCATCAATCCACGGAAATCCAGTTAGTCCCTTTAATAAATAATTGTATTTTTTCCATTATAGCAAGGTTTATGTAGATTTTGATTGATAAGTAGTCAGAGGGAACGCTTCGTCAAGACGATGTCGACTTCAATCACAAGTTTCCGAACTAGTCGGGAATGTGCGCTACTTTAAGATCATACGTAATTAGGGTAATCTACATTACATACTATAGTCACATAATGTCTTGATAGCCAACAATTTTAGGACTCAAATGACATGAAAGAGGTATCATGATCATAAAGTTTACATGATGAATGAATAATATGACGATTCGTCACCTTCATTATAAATGGTACGATATAAGGAAAAGTTACCATTATGGGTGCGAATGCTAGGTATATACTTGTTGTCACGAAATGACATCTCAACTAAGCCTTGACTAAAACATATATCAATTCATATCCGTGGGGTATATTCAAATTGGAATGCCATATTTCTAAACTTAATTTGACAAAAAATAGCGAAAGTCCATAGTTCAAGCCTCGGTGACGCAGGACAGCCGCAACGATTCTCAAGGTCAGGCAAAAAATACAAAAAGACGGCCAAAGAGTTGGGTTGCTCGCCCACATTATAACGGGCGACTTGCTATATTTTGACAATAGGGGACAGTTAAAAATAGCCTCTTAATAGAATGGGTAGGTATAAAAAGTATTTACATTCGCCCACTTCGCAAGGGCCTCTTGGTTTTTCTCCCAAGGTATTTGAACGCATATAGGATTCCCGTCCATGCGGTCAAAGTTGGGGTTACGAGTCGCCGCACAATAAAAGAATTCTCTCCATAAAATCTGTCCATGCAGCGACAAGGGCGGGCGCACTTTTTTGACTCGTTTGTACAACGCCGACAGTTGGTAATAAAACAGCCTTGTGGATAAGCACCCAAATCTGAAAATAAAATGTAGATACTAGAAACACTGGGAGAGTTCATTACCTACACAAACAAAATTATAAAGCGGCGATCCCCATATATACGTAAGCTATTGTTAACAAAAATAAATCTCGAATATGTAAGACCTCGCCCCTGATATGAAATTAAATTACTGATCTACAACTCTATTAAAGGTTGATACGGACACGATTCCTTAAAAAGTCGTCAGGTGTAGTAGATCCTACAACCTCTCCCAGAGCGGATACACACCGCGAGTTCCGCAGCGATACAGTTGAAAGTGGTCGTCAGTTGAATTTGCTAGCTATGTAAATTAACCGCCATATTGAAAGTCAATTTAACAATGGCGGTTTGTTTACATAGTTAGCAAATTATTGATGGCCACTTTATGCATGGTGGCTATCTATGGCTAGTGTCGCGATACAATCACGCGTTCCCCAAAGGCCGATGTTTGTATAAGTCGCTGTGTGTTCTTGCCTGCGTCATAGATAAAACACAAACTTTTTAATGATAAGGAGTGGGGTCGGTACGTCATGGACTCAACGATTTGTTTACCTATAATTCCCTGTGTCGCAGAAGGCGCCTTACCTTAAGTACGGCGATAAGCCAGTCTGGCTCGCAAGCAGAGATTGCGGCGTCATCTTTGGTCTTGCAAAGGAAGCCACCCAAGCTTTTCGTTCTAAATGACGTTCTAGTCTTGCTAAGGCCTCTCTTTCTCCGCCAATCCACACGGGCGGTTTCAGGCCTTCTGTTTCAAACCCTGAAAGTTAAATTGGGACTATATAGAGTGAAATGTTATTCAACTTTGAATATTAGAATGCATGCTGAAAATAATAAAACACGTATTTTTAAGCCCCCACGCAAAAAAGGGGTGTGAATGAAAGGTGACGTGGTTGAGATAGTTCTTACTGTTCTTAGCTACGTTTCTACAAAATCGGTTCAGCCGGTTTTGTGATATCGAACTTAAAAATGACAGGGGATTTTCAACTTTTCTGAGATGTAAATTATTACTAATAAAATATTAAAGTACAGCTGTCGAAGGTTCAGGTGACACCGAGCGCCATGCATTATTACAAAGATTTTTAGAGAAGATAAATGAACAAGGGAGAAGTTTGTTGTTTTTTAAATCATACAAGTTTGGTTAAAAAACTAAGCACAAGTCTTAGTCCAACGATCCTTAACATTCCGTAATTGAACGATCGAACATACTTCTCCGTTTCGCTTGCCTGGATGGCCGGCTGTACTCTTCTACGTGTCGCATTTTTCAACCGATTCTCGTGAAACTTTGTGAGCAGGTTCAGGTGGTAGTAAATAGTTGTAGATTTTATGTCGATTCAGTTTTTTGTTGTTATTTTTGAAAGACAGACACCCGAGGTCTACGGCACGGCTATCACAAGACGGCGCGCGAGCTCTCTCGATTTTTCTCGTACTATACCTCTCTTTCTAAGTGTTCCAACGAGAGAGAGATGGATAGTGCGAGAAAAATCGAGAGAGCTCGCGCGCCGTGTCATGATAGCCGTGCTGCTCGTAGAACCACTACTGCGTTAACTTAGCTCTAGAAAATTACAATCAATGCCCAGCTTGAACTGAGCCGTTACATTAATTTCATTTTCATATCTCATGAAAGTGGGTCGTTGTTGTTCTAAAAAGTGTGCTGAAAGTGATACGTTTTTGCTCTAGTGCAGAAAAGTAGTGTATTCCAATTAGTCCTCACCTTACAAGAACTATTAGTTACCAATTCTAATAAATGTCAGTCGTTACCCCGCCGCTGACAAAGGGACATAATTTTATTCTTAACTAGTTCATGGAATTTATTTTATTAAATATAAAATAAGTTTATGCTGTAAATTAGTGACTTTTATTTTAGCTCAAATATTCACTGGGGTCTATGAGATGGTGACAAATGGAATACACCCACAAACCTTTTTCAACTTCAAGTTGTGCATGTGAGCTAAGGCAGAAACGCATACAGCCACTCTTTAACTAATACTAAAAATAAATACAAATAGTATCAAAATATTTGAGTAGGCTACTTTTGTCCATCGTAATTAAATAATGAAATTATATTATTTATACAGTTTTAAATTTAGGAAATTCGAATATGATATAGATTCGAATATGGTATTTGGTTATAGAAACATAAGAAATATTTTAATATCAAAATTAAATCGTAATTTTACTATCTGTATTTCACGTGACCGAAAACGCCGACCACCATTTTTTTCTAGAGAGTCAAGCGAGACAGATATAAGGTCACTGTGGGTAAGCCCGTCTACAAGGCATGTCTGTCGACACGTTATAACTTTTGAATTTGAAGGCGTTTCCCGCTTTAGCGTCCAGTCGCTAAAGCAGTTTATCGCGCTTGTTTCCTCACTCTAAAAAAGATGGCGCTGTGACAACGAACTTCAGAGCAATCCGCCTAAACAAGTCATTAGGTCAATAGGTCATTACGTGTATGGAACTCGAAGTGCTGACGGTAGTCTGGTAGTAAAATTGGTAAAAATAGTAAATGACAAGATTTTGTCCGAGAAAGTAACTTAGGCTTCCCTTGAATCAGAGGTTACCAACTGTTTTTACGACTTCAATATTATTACGATTTCATAAGGTTACTATAGATAAATGCTTTCGACATTGCACATGTGTTTATTAATAATTTTAATCTCGATACTAGTACGGAAATGTGTTCCTCACCCTCAGCACTATGTCACCGAAAATATAAATAAAAAAATATCTATTAAATATATAAATTCTTAAATAAATATTAGCCCCAAACTAAGCAAAACTTGTACTATCAGTGCTAGGTGACGACATATATAAACTTATATAGATATATACATAGAACACACCCACGAGCCCATGACTCAGGAATAAATATGTGTAGATTACACAAACAAATTCCCTTACCGATTATATTTTATTTAGAAAACCCAAAAACTAGTTAGTACGTATAGTATAATTATTTGCCAACAAGTGAAATCAAAAGATTTTTCGTGAAAACCTGACTACTTTTTTACAAATAGTATATCACTCCTACGATTAAGAGGTATCCAACGACACCTCGTATGTCGAATTCCGTCAAACGGTTTAGGCGTGCCAAAGAATAAGACATAGTCACATACATACATTTATACATGTATACATATATACATACGCTCGAAAAACATAACCCTCCTCTCGTTCGGCAGTCGGGAAAAAATGTTTTACCACCCCATTTACGAAATATATAGCGACTTGCCTTTGAATAAGAAAAATTGAGTTTATTCCGAATCTAAACCTTATATTAACAAATTTAAAGTACACTTTTCATCCTCTTGTTTCATTCTTTTTAAGGATTCGAATACGAAGATAAAAGCACCCATAGTATAGCTGATATCACTACTAGACGGACTTACCTTAAACTACACGGGAACGGGAAGTCCGTCTACTCGCCGAATTTAAAAAAATATAATTTTATCTTATTTAAATTTGTCACTATAGCTTAACTATTATTTATGAAATTCTTCATCGTATGCGATTACAAGCGGTAACGTAGGTGAATAATTAACGCAGCTAGATCACTCCAAAGTAAAAAAAAAAGAAGTACGCCGGTCTTCACCACATTGACCTTTTATTTGCCTCTTTCTTTAGGACAAATGAGATGGGACTATTCTTTCTGCTCTGATGACGTCACGATAATGGCGGCTGACGTTTTTAAATTGTATAGTTTGAATAAACACATTGTTTAATTTTCCGTCCGTGTTTTCTTTTTACTTTCCTCGTATTCGATATGAAAAGTAGAGTGTTTAACTCGGGTGGAAGTCACCCATTTCTGACTCGAACCATTGGCGCTCTCACTTCGTTCGAGCGCCTAAATATCTCGTCAGAAATGGGTGCCTTTCAGCCCTAGGTTAACAATCTACTATTTCACTTCTCATGCTCAAAAAGTGCCTATTTGTGCTTTGTGTAAGCGACATAAAGTCGCTTTTTATGCTCTAGGGCTTAAAGCAAAATCTTCGTCAAAGAACAACGCAATCGATCCAACAGCCAGTTGCTCATGAACTTAAACTTCATAGGATAAACTTCTTATTTTTATTTTTTTAAGACCAAGGCAAGGATACCAACAGTCAAAGTACACAATAAAACTTCATGAAATAAACTTAGTTATCATTTCCTCGCAATCGAAGTGAAAAGTAGAGTGTACAATTCGTCCATAAAACCCATTTTACACTCGATTTTATATCCATCCTCGCTCCTAAGCTCGCTCGGATAAACGTCTCGCGTAAAATGGTGCATTTTATGCACTTGTTGAACAATCTACTATTGCACCACACCAACCTAGCTCCTCGAGTGTAGGCACGCCAAAGCGTTCGTCATGGTCTTCGGAGATGGGCGTCACGGTCCCCTTGAATAGCTGCGGCGAGATGGTCGGCTCGGCCGCGGGCGGCGGCGGCATGTCCGCGATCAAAGCTTGGAATTGATGATACGTCAACGGAGCCTTCCCACCATTCCTTTCTATGATTCTGCAATATAACATAAATACTACGTACATGTATGTACCTACTTACTTATTGTTTGAATTAAATTGTGACACCAAAAGTTTGTTGAGCCACAACTTGCTCTGAACTACTCTGAAGGTAGGTATATAATAAATAATAATAGATAAAAATTTCGGGACAATCTTACACAAATCGACCTAGTACCATAGTAAGCAGGCTTGTGCTATGGGCACTAGACGACGATATAAATACTTAGATACATAGTAAACATCCATGACTCGGAAACAAATATTCATGCTCATCACACAAATATTTGCCCTTACCGGGATTCGAACCCAGGACCTTCAGCTTCGTAGGATAACTGGTCGTCAATGTGTTGTTGCGTTCCTGCCCCCGCTCCCGAGCCAAGGTTGTGCTGTGTTGAGAGTGAGGGACCCACGTTCGTCTCTAGCTATCAACACAACGAATCCTCAAATCAATAAAGGATCGGCAACGTGCTCGTGATTCTTCTGTGTCCATAGGCGTACCGTGTCTGCTTACCATGAGACCGTAGAAATGTCTGCCATCGTAGTAGCATTCAATAACTTATAAAAGTTTAAAAACCCCCGACATTTTCATTTCAGTCCAATATCTCAAAAACGGCTGAACAGTTTTTCATGAAACATAAGTAAACTTGGGATCACATCAGCTTTCGAATAAAAAAAACCGAATTCAAATCGGTCCATCCGTTTGGGAGCGACGATACCACAGACACGTTAAACTTATAACACCCCTCTCTTTGCGTCGGGGCTTAATAGTATGTTACGTAACTAGGGCAGTGAATTCGTGAATGCCCCAGAACAGAACGCAGGTGTTTGTGGCCCGAACCGAAGGTGAGGGCCATAAATGTGCGCTCTGGGGCTTTACGAATTACCGCCCGTGTTGAGTACAAAATTTTACGTCTTCACCTAACCACAATGCGAGTTTTCCCGTACGCGCAGCGTGCAGACTCGCATTATGGCCAGGTGTGACGTAATAGTACATTACGTAACTAGGGCGGTGAATTCGTGAATGCCCCAGATCGCAGGTGTTTGTGGCCCGAACCGAAGGTGAGGGCTATAAATATGCGCTCTGGGGCTTTACGAATTACCGCCCGTGTTGCGTACAAAATTTTACGTCTTCACCTGGCCACAATGCGAGTTTTCCCGTACGCGAAGCGTGCAGGAAAACTCGCATTATGGCCAGGTGTGACGTAAAAAATATTAAGAATGTACAACAGGCTTACTCGTCCAATTTGAATAAAGTGTGCGACACACGAGACACAACGGTGATGCCGACCTCTCGACATTTAGACATGATGTTGTTGTCCCGCACCCGGCCGTAGGGCTCGGGGTCCTCCTCGAAGGTGAGCACCGTGGTGCCCCACTCGCGGAACAGCTTGGGGAGCGCGTCCGCCGGCTGCCCGCGCACCACGAACAGCCGCGAGTTCAGCTTCCTCAAGCTGGTGTCCAAGTCTTCCAGGCATTGTAGCAGGAATCTGATGCGAACATTCTCAACTCAACACCCGGCCACACAGAAATAATACATTGTTGTAAAGTAAAGAAAGTAGGCAATAGACGGACGAGTGGGTTCGAGTTCGAGAGACATTACATAATGTGTTTCACGCCTACTGCGAGGAAATTGCAAATAATTATTGTATTAGGGTGAGTTGCACCAAACCGTCTGTAATCGTAAGCGGTGTTCGTTAAAATCTGAATGTATGGAACGTTTGACAAGTTTCTATGGACTGACAGCTGTCAGCGCCATATTTAATGTTGATCGGTCTGTAATCGTAAGTCGATGCAACCCACCCTTAATCAAAGATCATAATATTAAACAAATGAGCGCGGCCCAGGAGTTTTCTACATAAAAAACTAGGTACTCAATTCTCCGTGGAGTGCCGTCTTGTCCAAATTTTATACCCAGATCCCACATCCCTTGACGTTGGTGAACTATGATAATTCGAGATAAGTATTCAACTCAACCTACCCAACAACTTAAGATGACCCCTGATTTCATAGCAAATATTGGAAGGCGGAGATCAAGGTTTCCAATATCAACAGCGACGTCATCTCTCATCAGTGACAGAAGTTCCAATATAATTAGGTCTCTAATGTCTAACAGTCACTATCGGTGCAGGTATGTCTCTGTCAAGGGGGCGTGGTCGACTCGAATCAAGGCATCCCCTTAAGCGGACTCGGCTGTGCAAAACCACGTATGTAGAAATGGTTTTCAATGGAGCACGAGTCTAAAAAGGTCTTAAACGACTCTAGTTAATATACTACTTTATTAACTAAGCTTAGCTAGCGTGCCGACAGCTACCCGCCACTTGAGACTTAAGACAAGAGGTTATAAAATGAATGAAACTATAACGTAAGTATTTTGTAACAATACAACAAAGTATAGGATAGCTAGCTTCCGACCGCGACTTCGTCTGCGTGGAGCCGCGATAAAACCTATTCAATATTTTAATCTAGACTACAAACGAAGGTAGCGTGCAAAATTTCATCCAAATCGGTTGAACCGTTTAAGCGTGACAAACATCTAAACATCCAAACTTTCGCATTTATTATATTAGCAGGATTTACATAAGTTGGCATTGTATGTACGTAAATTCCGTCATAGATTTTCATCGTAAGTATGTACTTAATATAATAGTTATAATATGTTCATTATAGGATCTGGCCATGTTGTTTTTAAGTTTCGATCAATTTCGGTAGTCAAATGGCAAAATCTAAGGGTGCCTGAGAGCCGGCGCCGCTGTGAGTGCGGCGTGCTGTGTCCATATAAAACAAATGCAATTTATATTGAACGCTCTCCAAACCCCGCTCGTACAGTCAAGTAAGAGCTATGGGACATATTTATGAGTAAGTTGTATACAAAGCACCCATATTTTTACACGTGACTGTAGCAGTCTTCTATATCCAACATAAACGTGCTTGCCCTCAGGTAGTAACTTTAGTCGCCGCAATGTTGAAGTAAATCTTATGACCATCATAAATATCATAATGAAGACAAGACAAAGACAAAGAGTACACAGCCAACGATTTATATCAATGCATTAAATCTAGATAAAGGCGCAGTTAGGCAGAGGTCGCATTCATATGCAATTGCGATTCACAAACTATTAGGGTCAAAATTGTGTTGCAGTGTACAATGCGTATCTCTTGCAGACGCCACCAGCAGTATCTTTACTACACAAGGAATAGACACGGGAAATAGCAGCAAACAACAGGTCAACGGATTGAACTGATAACCGGTCTACTAGTGCCTACGCTAAATCTTATTAGCGTAGACACTAAGTAGTAGACGTATAAAATGTGAATACTATTACTTAAATATATTTACATACAATTGCTAGCTGAATAATATAGGGTATTAGTCGTACCTCCATTTGTTTATACCGACGTTGAAGGAGCTAGCGAACCAAGGATCTATGATGAAGACACATCGCAGCGTGTCAGCGCCCCTGAGACCCTCGCGCAGCGCGGGGTTGTCGTGCACTCGAAGGCCCTTCCTGAACCAGTGCACGGTGTGCTTGCCACGGCCCGGCCCCGCCATGGGCGCGCGTGTCGCTGGCTGGCTCACTGCCGGCATCCGGGACCCATACTCAAACGGAGTAACCTGCTTGCAATTTAAGAAAAAATACTATATATTTGGTAAACTAAAATTTACGAAAGCACTGTTCGTTTGTATTTAGTTGTCTTAATACCTACTCTCAATACAGTTAATTCGCCGGGAACCTCTCCACAGTATTTTCTATGTATTCTCATCGTTGTAAAACAGTTTTAATTATTAGCAGGTATGAAACTTTAGCGCGGGGTTTTAGAGAATTGCCGCCTGCTCGCCGTTAGAGCTGCGGTGTAACTGAGAACTCGTCACTCGACGAGACATTCGTGTATCTCGCTCTCTGTCGCTCGAATGGCAAGTGCGGCAGAGAAGGAAATACCTACACGAACAAACTTCGTTATCTTTTCGCGGTGAGCCGGTCAGAAGGGGCTACCGCGAAGTGAAAACGAACTTCGTTCGAGTATAGATCTCCCTCTCTGTTGGTCGACCTAGCAAGTTTTACAAACCACTTCTTTCGAAACTACCGGGCTTCCCGAGAGATTATGTGTATGGGTCAGAAGCTTTCTAGCAGACAGAAGCATTAAGGTCGTAGTTGACGGTGAACGCTCCGACTCCATGTCTGTTAATGCTGGTGTCCCTCAAGGCTGTGTGCTATCACCCACGCTATTCCTTATGCATACATACAGACATACTGCAAATCAGCGGAATTCATTGTTATGCTGATGATAGTACAGGTGATGCCTCTTACACCGGCCGTACCAACGTCTCTCGGGAAATCGTCATCGAGAGCCGGAAAAAACTTGTGTCTGAAATTGAGACTTCCCTGAGTGAAATCTCTGAATGGGGTCGACTTAACTTAGTCCGTTTTAACCCTACCAAGACACAGGTTTGCGCGTTTACCGCGAAAAAGTTAAAGTTTGACGTATCACCTCGTTTTGAGAGCACTCCCCTGACTGCCGCAGCCAGTATCGGAATCCTTGGCGTCGACATTTCGAGTGAAGACCAGTTCCACGGGCATTTAGAGGGTAAGGCCAAATTAGCCTCAAAAAAGCTCAGTGTGCTCAACAGATCGAGACAGTATTTCAGACCGGCCCACCGCCTGCAGCTTTACAGCAGGGGCACCCCAATACCAGCTTCTTCCTCTGGATCGCATCCAACGCCGAGCAACTCGAATTGTCGACTGCCAGCATATTTCGGATCGGCTTGACTCCTTGGCGCTACGTACAGATGTGGCCTCGCTCTGCATTTTCTATCGCATGTATAACGGGGAGTGCTCCGAGGAATTTTTCGGATTAATCCCTACCGCTTCTTTTCGCCATCGTCCAACGCGACAACATTACCATCCTCACCACTTAGATGGTTGGCAGTCCTCAACTGTGCGCTTCTCCAGAAACTTCCTGCCTCGCACAGCTAATCTGTGGAATGGATTGTCGCCTGCGGTATTTCCGGACCGATACGTCCTCCAAACCTTCAAGAAAAGAGCGTACTCCCATCTTAAAGGCCGGCAACGCACTCACAACACCTCTGGTGTTGCAGGTGTCCACGGGCGGCGGTAATCGCTTACCATCAGGTGATCCGTCTGCTCGTTTGCCTCCTACCACATAAAAAAAAACAAGTGTGACAGAGATGGAGATACACGAACGAAGTTCGTTTTCGTTTCGCGGTAGGCCCTCAGCTCCGTCTGACCCGTCCGAATGACCGTTCATACTAGCGCAGAATCGGCTAAATATATGCAGATTTTGTCTTCAAAATGATCTTCTCACTTTAGTTTAAGGCGAGTTTTTCCGTTTTTATATTAATAGCAAAATTCGGTTAAAACATCTTAGTTCTATACTAAAAGACACTTCGTACACATTTGAGCCGTTTATTTAAATAATTTAGCCGAATAATTTACTTAAAAACATAGTTTTAACCACGTTTTTGCCGACTTCAATTCAGTACCTAGCTTGTAAGCTAAATCAACATTTTCCACATTTCCTTTCCACTTTACAACATGAACATTGATTATTACAGAAAAAAAACCAATCGCTGTATGTGGGCTGATAATATTTGAAGAGTTCGTCGATTCATCAAGAAAGATGATCCTTGATGAAATGATTCGGCACTAAATATTTCAACGGAATCATATCTATGACGAACTTTTATAGAAGTAAAAAGAAAGTTTAAGTTAAAGGAAGTTTTATAGACGTAGAAAGTAAATCATTGGGGAGTTCCAGGAGACATCAGAGCTGTTATTCGCTACGCGCAAATGCGGCTTACCTACCCCGCCGCCGGTCGCCCGTTACGAAACTAGACCTCTACCTACGCTTCTGAAGCTGACCTGGGTTCGAATCCCGGTAAGGGCAAATATTTGTGTGATGAGCTGATGAGCATGAATATTTGTATCTGAGTCATGGAAGTTTTCTATGTATTTAAGTATTTATATTGACTAGGGGCGCATAGTTCTAATTTGTACGTTATTGTTAACAGTATAAAGTCGTAACACATTTTCCGTAAATGCAAATTCTATTTTGTTTTATCAAACTTTCATATTTTCTTTTATATTTTCTGTAAGCCGATTCGACTTCATTCAAAACTAAAGACTATTCGTAAGAGTAAAAAGCCGTTAAACACTTTTTGCAATTGCATATTCTGCAAATAAATTTGTAATTTTGTCCACGCGTCCTTTACCGTTTTGCTATTGAGCAAATTCGAATAGTTCGAATTTGGACGTTATTCCTAAAGAGATAGCTTTGAAAAATATTTGGCAATGGCAAAAACAGATTGGTATTTTATTTCATCGGCTCCTTCATCAATTTTGCTGAGTTAACTAACTTGAACTATAGCGTAGGTACTACTAATAAGGTTGTTATTAGATATATTGGCACGCAGGGGGAGGGAGGGGGAAGAAAGAGATTTTTTTTGTGCAAAATTCAAATTATTCATGTTTTCACTTCTGCCGGCACTCCCGGAGTCCAACCCGGTCTTTTTTTAAATGTATTTGTATAATTTCCTCACATGTTTGAGAAAAGCACTATATATACCTAAAACCGGGGTTGCCTTACTCGTCTCTTGGCAGGCAACCCCTTTCTTTTGTTGGGAGATACCTGAAACAACATAAGAACATAACAAAAGCAACAGTTCTGTGAGAGTGCACTTCTTGAATACACCACCGAGCAGATCTAGTGCCACGTTGACTGCGGAATTAGGAGATATGTATCTTCCAGAAAAGATATCCCGGTTTTTCGTATTTCATGACGCCTAACAGTAAACAGTCACCCTCGTTACAATATACCATTTTGCTCCCTAGTAATACAATCTACTATTTCATCACGTTTGAAAGTAAATAAAAACGAAGTTGCTGGATTTATATAAATAGACCTTGAAAGACATTTAGTTACAACGAAATAAATGTAACAAAAGCTAATACATGATTGTTCAGGTTTAAAAATAACTTTCCTTTCAGAACTTAGGTACATAACTTTAGGCGTAGGCGTATTCAAGCTTGAGAAAAGAGTTGGTCAACATCCTTTACTACGTCATCCTAGATTTTGAACAACATCTTCGAGTACTTAAGTCTACTTGGAAAAAAAACGTCATAATCTCATAGTAACTGCCATCAACAGGCATCCGAATAATATTATATCTCATTATTTTTTTCTAACGTAAGTTGTAATTTATTACTTGTTGGCTGTTAATCATAATAACAAACCCTATCTTAACGACGGATACGTAATGATACCTATGTCCAATACTGTAAACTGAATACCTATTTGTTATCAATACAACAACCGTTTACTAACAAAAATATACACATGCATGTACTTGCAGTACCACAATAGATGAACATGTAGGTGAAGCAGAAATGCCGTCAGAGAGCTTTTTGCCAAATAGATAGTTAGAATAGGAGATTGTGTCTCAAGGAAGCAAATTATATTTACGGCTAGGGCGGTAGGTATATTGAATCCCAATGAAGAATGAAGCGAAAGATTTTACAATAGAATCCTGCGCGTAGCGAGGATTCAAGTGTTTACGCCCAAGATGCATAACTGCTTTTCACACTTTCTATAAGGAAACTTTAAATTCCTTATTTAAGAGCCACAACGGCTCTTTTGTAAATATTCAAAACAGAAATGAAAAGATGTTCAATGAGATTCGATAGTATCCAACGACCAACTTTCCGCGACAAAGCAAATAGTCACCTTGATTTTTGTTTCGTCGTTTCATATGAAAGGAAAAAACGACAGCATATTTTCTACTGCTATGCTACCAGGCAATGTCTGAGGAAAACTACTATCAGTATAATGATAGACGTTTTCCTCAGACCTGGTTGCCTAGGGCATAGACCTCCCCGAGAGTCCTCCATCTGACTCAGTCCAGTTTCTCTTTTCCACGTGGCTCCAGCTGTCTTCGAGTTCATCTTCCCATCTTTTCTACTGTTTCCCTTTTTTCCTTTTTCCATCTCTTGGATAGCATGTTGTAAGTTACAACTTGTAACATCCTTCGAGCACGTATTATCTGTGTGATGACATTATGGTACTGAATCATTGTCGCTTACTATGGGCGTCATAAGAATACCCACGCCGCATCCATTTCGGCTGATATGATGAATCGTATTTCACCCGTTTATGTAATATACTGCCGAAAAATATTTATTACTTTGCTACTAATTTTTCGTATAAATTAATTTCGTTTTATTTACCAAACTCACGGTTACCGACTGTATGCTAGTAGGTCTTTTTTATAAAGTCACTTTTCAAAATGCCCCTTTCGAGTAGCAGAATGGTTTAGTTTATTTATTTTTCACGCCACTGCTCGGAAATGTGGCAAAAGATGGTCAGAATTCAGGTTTCAAAGCTGGGGTTAGTTGGACATCGCACGAACAGGTCAACTATGAGTTCAAACTGTCCAACAATGTGTGTATTGTTGGACAGTTTGAACAGCGATTCGATCAATCTCAGGGCCCCCGGCACGCGTCGGGCGGCGCCGCGCGGTGCATGCCCCCAGGCACGCGAGCGGGCCCACGCTACAGTGTTTCATATTGTGATCTTTAATTAGCCTTTTCACCGCTAGATGGTAAAGCAACTTGCCGTGCCACCTCACGCCACAAGGGTAAAAAAATAATGGATAAAGTAATAATGCCAACATGAAATTGGGCTATTTCAGAGTAGGTTTTCATATATAAAAAAATATAAAAAAATGTCGGCAAATGCCGTCTTTGGCGTCGGTGTCACGAATCGTCGATGACGTGATTTCACGTGTTTGGCGGTGAAAAGGTTAAGTAGGTACTTCATCTTGGTATTAATTACAATTATAACGGGTAGTTATTTTGGTATAATGCTTTTCTATTATAACGCGTGTATTTACACTCGGAAATAATAAATTAGGTGGAGTGGAATTGATGATGAAGACCACAGAAACTTATGGAATTCCTCAATTCTCTCCCTCTCTCAGATTCTGATAAGATTCCGTTGAAATAGCAACTAATGAAGTGCCAAAGGTGATCCTTGTGGAATCGACGGAAGTCCTCAAATATTATCGTGCCATCGTGCCACATAGGTACAGCGATTGGGTCATATTATATTTGTCCGGGATATGAGATGGATATGACCAAATCACGCAGAATGTGTGATGTGGAGATTCCATGTTATCATTTGCCTAGAAAAAATCAGTAATATGATCAAATCCCTGAATCTGTTTAGTGAAAAGACGAAATCAGCCGATAAAGGGCAACACGTTTTTTCATTTCACCAGATTTGTTTAGTGATTTCTTAAAAAGAACTGAAAGACGAAACGAACTCTCAAAGTCATTTGGTGTCCCCATCCCAAGGAAAACGCAGGCATAAGGTTAAAAATAAGAATGACGCACCTCATTGTTCACATTTGAAAAATTTCCCTTGCAAACAACTGCGCCGCGACCACGCTAAGAGCCCTCGTGGCTGTGCGTGCTCGTGGCTGTGCCTCGGCAAACGTTATCAAAGACTACACGAAACGAACGTTATCATGCTGCTATTAAAGTTGGCTTGCTGCCGTGCCTACTAAATGCCAAATAAAGGAATATGAGTATGAATATGAATACTTGCAACAATAAACGCGGTTTTCCGGAGCCGGATTGCGCAGTGGGTGGAACAGCCTTATTAGCTGAATAAGGAAAGGTTTTTTCACCTCACTGTCGGAAAGTCGTCTTTTATCCTTTAAAACCAGTGGGCAAAAACGCATTTTATCCACTAGTGTAGTGGGGAAAGTAATTTGACCTTGGAGCGTGTTTAAATAGCTTTTGACAGATAAAACGAACAGATCATTATCACACAGAGCACATTTGGCAGGGGTGTTTCTGTCTTTTTTCAGACAATCGGATGTTCTGTGCTCTTCTGCGCATTTCAAGTAACAATATGGTCTCATGCAATCATTTTGAGAGTGGCCGTACTGTTGGCATCTGTGACATTGAACAGGGTTTTTTTGCTTGCGGGGATTCTCTATTTTGACTCTTTGGTGAAATATATATTCTACGTCTTTGGCAGCCTTGTTGTTTGGGTTTGGTTCCAGATTTACGAAGAATGTGTTGGTAGGTGTTATTTCAGCACCAAGTCAACAATTTATAATCTCGCCGCAAACTTTGTTCCCAGATTTCTCTATTACTTCCACAATGGCTTCATGAGGTGTTGTGTGATGGAGATTTTTAATAACAATTCGATAGAGTTTTGCAGACGCAAGGTGAAGGTGGTCCTGGTGAAGGTGTGCCCTATTAAGCCTTTTTGTCTGACTAGATCTATCACTTTTTTGTAGTTTTCTGTCGTATTTATTTTCAAATGTAGGAGATTCTTATTGATGATCTTGAGACCTTCTGCTAGTTTTGATAACTCGTTAACGTCATCAATTCCATACAAGACTATGGATGGCGGCTTGTTTTGGTGACTAATTGTTGGAACAGTCATCCTTGGAGTTGAGTTCATCCTTTGAGATATCTGAATGGGATTATTGCCACTGGGCACATTTTTGTATTCTTTCTTTTGGAGTAATAATAAATTTTGAGTCTACTCTCTTATTGGTGTTGGTTGATTTGTGCAGGTTACTGTACATAGTGTACATACATATATATAATAAGACAAATAAATAAGTAAAATTAAAAGAATAAATAAATAAATAAAATAAAAATAAACCTGACTTCTATTTGTATGACAATATGGAATTACCTTCACCCAATAATAGCAAAATAGTCAAACAATATGTCTTCTATATGGTTTGATAATTTGTTGTTATCGGCACTGAATATCAAACTTGAACAAGATCACTTGAAGTGTCAGTCATCTTACTTCTAAAATATTTGTTTATAATATATCTTACCTTATTTATATCGGAAAGTATCCCTTATCAGAGGATAAAACAGGAAAATATGTACGATTTCTGGTGAAACTAAATAACTCGTCAAACCCGCATCAGGGTCCTAGAGTTCAGGAAACTTAGCAGCACTATTTACTATATATTCGCGAGAGAAGTACTTTTTAAACTTTACCGATTACAATACTTCCCGACGAACTAAAGCAATATCCTTATTGCGAACAAGAGTGTTGGATGATATTAAACGTTTCTAGATATCTCGATGGACCACCAGAAATTAATTGGTTACAAGTACAGAACGAAGTAAACATAATGTAATCTTGACCGCCGTACTCTTTGTACAGAACTAGATTGTCACATTTAAAGGTCAAGAGCTGACACCTATTTATACACTAAATTGTGTAAAAAAGGGGAGCATTTACAACGAATATGAATTTTGTAATCGCTTCACTAAATTCTCGCCTGCACTCCCCTCTTAAACCCCCTGCATGCCGCGCAGGCGAGGACTCGAGGACTGACTGAAGCGGTCGGACTATAAATAATCCCACCAAAAACATAAATGTAAAAAAGGAAAGTCAAGTTCAATACAAAAAGTATTTCACTTGGCCAGTTTTCATTACACCCGTCATTTTATAAAGTTATTCAACATATGTATACATATACACATATATATATATATATATATATATATATCAAATCAAATCATTGCCTTACGAGGAAAGACTACACAAATTAGGCTTAACAACACTCGAAAAGAGACGTGAACTGGGGCAACTGATTGAGACCTTTCAAATCTTAAATGGCTGTTACCTCTGTCCAGAACTGAGCGACATGTTCACTCGAAATACAAACACACGTACGAGAGGACACAACTTTAAATTGTCAGCAAATAAATGTAAAACAAATGTCGGCAAAAACTTAATCTCAAAGCTAATGCATGGAAAAAATTACCCTCAGAAGTAGTGAACGCTAGAAGTGTTAACCAGTTTAAAAACAGACTCGACAAACTATCTAAAGCAGTGTGAACCTGATCTAAGTGAACTATGATTTAGACGTATCAGCGTCAGCTGCCTGTCTAAAATAGGATAATAATAATATATGTATATATATTAATTCTGATAAAAACTGGCCAAGTCAAATCTAACCTACTTTAAGATCTCACATTTTTAAATAACAGCAATTGTTATAGGTATCCAATATAGCAAAGAAATATATTTTAATACTTGTTCATAATGTTATTTTGTTCCTATAAATACATATTTGGATTTTACATAGAACTTGGCACTCATTTAGATCTCCATTCTTTTTGCGGCGAAGCCCACAGCCAAGCATAATTTTTGTATTGAACTTGGCTCTCCTTTTTTACATTTATGTTTTTGGTGGGATATCATTACCATTAGGTTGACAAGGGAAACGCCACCGTGGTCATAGACTCCAAAGATTACGATAGCAAAATACGACTTTTACTGGATGACGCGAGCGTATACAAGCCTGTCTCATATAACCCTACTGCCAGGGTAACGCGCCGTATTAGGGCTGTCATCAGAGACTTAGAGGGGTCATTCGAGGAGGACGTTTTTAACCGGCTATATAGGCCTAAAATAGTGCAACCACCGAAATTGTACGGATTGCCGAAAGTACACAAGGCGAACGTGCCGTTGCGGCCGATTGTAAGTCAAATCGCTTCTCCAACTTACGATCTTGCAAAGCATGTTGCATCGGTGTTGCAACCGCTTGTGGGTGGAACGTCGTCTTTTGTGAAGGACTCCCGTCATGTTGTAGATATTCTCAAGGGCATAACGTTGGAACCAGATGACATAATGGTGAGCTTTGAGGTTGAGTCATTGTTTACCAATGTTCCCGTTAAAGAATGTCTGGAAGTCGTCAGAAAGAGACTGGCTGACAACGGGATGCCGGAGTCAGTCATGGTATTGCTGAGGAACTGTTTGGAAGGTAGTTACTTTTTATATGGCGGAAAGCATTACCTTCAGATTGATGGTGTTGCTATGGGCAGCCCGGTGGCTCCGGTAATGGCAAATATCTGCATGGAACACTTCGAATCCAATATAGATCTGCAACCATGGGCAGTGAAGTTATGGAAGCGATACGTCGATGATGTGTTTTGCATTATTAAAGGTGGCAAGCAGGAAGTTGAGCAATTACTCCAGCATCTGAATTCTGTTCACGCAAAAATAAAGTTCACATATGAATTGGAATCAGAACGCAGTCTGCCTTTTCTGGATATTAAAGTGATAGGTCGGATGGATGGGTCCTTAACGCACACTGTTTACAGAAAACCGACACACACAGACAAGTATCTCAACGCTCTGTCTCATCATCACCCCCGCCACCTACAGTCTGTGGTTAACTCTCTGCGGAACAGGGCACAGGACCTTTGTGATCCTGAATTTTTAGAGAGCGAGATGTTGCACATTGAGAAGGTCCTTAGGTGGAATGGGTATAAGTTAGACGGACGGCAACCCAGACGGAAGTCTAGAGGAAAACATCCTGATGTTCCAAGGCAACCAGCTTTTATGCCCTACGTTAAGGGGGTAACGGACAAAGTTGGTACAATACTGCGAAGGTATTCCATTAAAACCATATACATGCCGTTATCCAAGGTCGTGGGACATCTAAGATCACCGAAGGATGTTATCCCCTTTCAATCACCAGGAGTTTATAAGATTGACTGCAGTTGTGGAAGTTCCTACATTGGTGAGACCAAGCGAACCATCGCGGAAAGGGTCAAGGAACATATTGCGGCTGTAAAAAATCGGCAGGTGAATAAGTCTGCGATAGCCGAGCATTTGTTGGAGTCAGGACCAAACCACTGGATTGAGCTCCATAAACCGAAAGTCCTGTCTACGGAACGTCATTTCTATAGTAGAAAAATACGTGAAGCCGTTGAAATCAGGAAAAATCGTAATTTCAATCGGGATGACGGTTTTAAGATTTCATCTTCGTGGAATCCTATCATAAGTAAATGCCAGCGTCAGAGAACATCGTCCGTTATATCACCGGACATTGTTAGTGTCGTGTGTCGGCCGGGTGACAACCCTAGTGTACAAGTGGTTCAAAAAGACCAAATGCGGGTAGTTCGGAAAACCCGGGCAGCAAGAAGTTGTTGATACCCGCACAAGCCAGTTGTCCCGTGACCATGGATGTTGCAACACATCCGAAACGTCGGGAGACCTCAGTGAGGTAAATAAATAAGTTAATACGCGATTAAGTCCCGTTTAGTATAAATAATATATCATTACTTTTTGTAAAGAAAACTTGGCAGTGTATAATTAGTGGTGCCGCGCGCCGCCAACGACAAACCACTGGCTGGTTGCTTATCGCGTATTATAAGTTTTTTGTATGGGGACACCACTTATTTTTTGACTTAACTTTATTTTTATATTTCTGTTATAAAGCAAATATAATAATACATATAAAGGGATAGTTTCAAATATCTGCTTGTAACAGTTCCAACGCTACAATTTATTTTTATTTTTTTAGTATGTGGACCCCGCCCTATTTTTTACCTTTATTTTATTTTTACTTTTGTTCCTACGCTTACACACAATTACCGAGCTGGATTCCAAATTTCATCCTTCTAGGTCATCTGGTTTAGGTACTATAAGTCAGTCAGTCAGTACTAAAATTTACGACTTTTTGACCTTCATATCTTTATAACCGTTTGAGCTAGCTTCATGAAATTTGGGCGAGGATGTTCCTTTTATGTTGTTCCTTCAGCTGTCAACACGGCGAATCCTCATCAAGGGTCGGCAACGCCCATGGTACTCCTTTGGAGTTACATGTGTCTACAAGCTGCGGTGTCCACTCACCATTAGGCGGGCCGTACGCTTGTTTGCCACCGTCATTGTATATATATATATATATATATATATATATATATATATATATAACAAAAAGACAGAATGTTTCATAATTCAGGTCTTAAAAGCGAAACAATACTTATTGTCGTAGGTATTATACATTGAAAATGAACTCAACATAGTAAAAAATACTCATTATATTTGCTGCAAAATATTTTAAGTTTTTATTTTAACATTGCATTGAGTTACATCTATATCTAAATAAACAATTTATTACTTATTTTTTTATACTATGATGATTATGTAATCTATAAAATGATAATAAACAGGTTTTCTTTCAATACACAATCCACTCCACCAGTTTCCTCAAAGTACAGATGTGCTCGCGCGCACTTGCTACCACTCCTAAAAAAATCGTATTAATTCTGTGATTTACAAATATTATTATTATTTATTTTATCTTTGTATTACATACACGAGGCTATGTGAGCTGTAGAACTCGCGAGCCTGAATTTTTTAGTTTTTTCTTTATTTTAAATTTCGATAGTGACTATAATAAAAATCGATATAATTAATGAGAATAAGTTGACAAATGCGACCTGTAGAGGAAAACACCTCGACGGTGGGACAGTGTGACATCGTGACAGACACTGGACGTACGAAAGATTTTCGTCCTAAGCTGAAGCATAGTACTTCGTTCGTTTAATAAACTAGTGGCTCTGTGAGCTGTAGGACTGACGAGCGTAGATTAAAAAAAAGTTGTTTGTAATTTATTTAAAGTGATTCAACAAAAAAAAAACCATATATTATATATGTATAACTATAGAACCTACTCATTTTTGAGTGTTGAATAAAGTCCTGATAGGGGTTTTGGGAAAGCAATGCTACAGAGGCCGCAACTCTTATACCAAAAACAAATAAATATTCGTATGTTAGTATTTTACTTCAGCGATGCATCTAAAGAAAGAGGCAATAAATGAAATGCAGCTCTTAGACTATTTCCAAGTCAATCGAGTCGTCCACGCCGCTTGCAACGTGACTTGGGAGCATGTAGCTACAACATATTATATAAGTTGTATTAAGGCGAAGACACACCTAGCAATTTGTAATAAAAACTTGAAAATTTGACATGAGGCAGCAATACACAATCTTTTATGGGCAATCCACATTACGTGATTTTTCAGCCCCAATTCATCAGAATCTGACTAATTGCTATAGTCTGTCTTCATTCATTCAGCACTCGGAAACAACCATTTACGAGCAAATGTAATAAAATTTATTAATTTAACAGAAATGCATGTAGGCCAACATAAGAAATACACTTTTGTATATCGTTCTGTCAAAAGTCTATGCTTATCTGTGATCGGCCATTTTGTTGTTAGTCTGTAGCATACTTTTTCTTTCAAAACTGACCCTCGAACCGAGGTATGTCGTCCTTAGCTGTTCCAAAGTAATCTTTAATTATTAAGTCAAGTTTTAGACATTTTTGCTTGGAAATAAGATCATCCTGATTATATAAACCGTGTCTTATAAGTTGTATACCTATTTTCTTTTCTATAAGTTGTATTTTCATTTTAGGCGACATTAATCATGGGTCGTGTGATTCGTGCCCAGCGTAAAGGTGCCGGTTCGGTCTTCGTTTCTCACACCAAGAAAAGGAAAGGAGCTCCTAAACTCCGTTCCTTGGATTATGCTGAACGACATGGTTACATCAAGGGTGTTGTGAAGGTAAGAAAATTATAGTAGTTTACTGTTGTCATACGTAAGCCGAATGTACTAAAGCAGAATATCAAGTCGCTTGTACTATTTACCACCTAACTTCATGGTACACTATGATCTATTAAGCTCTTGATTTTTCTACTATTAGTAGTCTTCTAGCAAACAGACATAACCTTACTTCAGTAACATGAGGTGTTTGTCAAACTAACCTCACAAATTATCAGTCTACATACTACTCTTTGATTCAAGTATTTAATAACCACAAATAATCATTACTTCCTCTTCATGCACAATTGAACTGAAATTGCTGTTATTTACTTATAATATAAGTGGTACATAAATAACTTGACATCGAAGTGGTCAACAGTACCTTTGGTGGATTTTCTAAATTATTAATAATAATTTGATTCTTCATCTCTGTTTAGCTTTGACTTTCTTTGCATACAGTTCAATAATATTTGGTTAATACAATCTTTAAATTGGTGCTTTCTGCTATGGTAAAAGAAATTAATACCATGTGGGAGAGTGGCCTAGCCTTCTGTCATATGTTTGGTGCAGATAGCAGCCATGCTGAGAGTATTTTCATTTAGGGCCCATTGAATTGTACTCTCAACACTTTGTACAGTAACATACTGGTCCTCCATAGAAGAATAATTATATACTGCATTTTATGTCCAAATAAAAAGGCTATAAATAAATAAACAGGATGTTACTAATATTGTTCAAACTCGACCCAATATGTGGAAACAATAGGTTCAAGCGTTACTATACAGTGGGTTAATTTGTACACAAAGTTCACTACTTCAGACAGTAATTTGTTCAATGTTTACTTAGTATAATATACAGAATGGATCGTTATCTTGCTTTGATATTTAATAAGAACTGCATGGTCATTATGGACCTTTAACCTGTTGTATGCCTTGTTCCAGATCCGTACAGAACAGTTCAAACTTGCAAATTAAACTTCCGAGGTCATGATTAGATTTAATATTTTTCACAGTGGCATACGAGAGGTTCACATTCATACATGTTAATCGTCATCCATGGCACAGGTCCAGTTAACGTAAAGCCAAGTAATGCATAGCTCATCTAAGTTATCCACATCTAATAGAACTCTTTCTGTCTCTCCTTTTTATTATTATTTTTATAGCTTCCACATTAGTGGTCCCCAAGGGAAAAAGCCTCCTGCATCTTTTTCCACTTTCTTGTATGTTGCAGTCTCTCTCCTTTACCCTTCCATAAAGAGAAATATGTTGATTTATCAGCCCCATATCAATGTTAATGTAAATATTTTGTGCACTAGGTGTATTAATCCCTCATATGTATAAATATGTATTTGACCTTATTGTTTTACATCGCAAAGTCCTCATTTGATTAGTCAATCTTGAAATCTGCATAAGAGGGGCTGATGACATATTATCTTCTTCTCTTCTTGGTTTGGCCCTCTGCTCCCTGCCTGGCCTGTTTTGCTTGATTTACATTCAGCCGAAGTGAGCAGGATGGGTGTAAAGCCGTATTTTACTACTGTCCTGCTCACTTCAGCTGAATGTAAATCAAGCATTTGCTTATGGGATGGAATAAAAACCAAGTAGATCACTCTTTATATTATATTTTTTGGTATCAGCCTGTAGCATTAATAAAGGAAAATTTTGAGGCAAATGTTATTATGGCATTCACTGTTTTAGGAATAGGACTTAAACTAAAGGAGCCCTGCTCAATTTTGTTGGTTATGATAGTAAGGAACTGCTTCAGCGAATGCATTGAATAATATAATGTTTAAAAATCTTTATGCGCTTTGTCCTGGGGTAAAAATAAATGAATTGTGGTAGGTCCCCTATCTCACTGCTAAGTGATTGTAATATCATTAAAAGCTCCATCAAACCGTCCCATCCACAACAATGTGACAACGACAAAATATCGAGGGCGCGCGCGAGTTGAATAAACAGTGGACGAATGTAGTAACTTTTGTACTTTTCAAAGCAGTAGATTAACAAATGAGTTTTGTTTAACAGGATATCATCCATGACCCTGGTCGTGGTGCTCCCTTGGCTGTGGTACACTTCCGTGATCCCTACAAGTTCAAGACCCGCAAGGAGTTGTTTATTGCTCCAGAGGGCTTGTACACTGGCCAGTTTGTTTACTGTGGAAAGAAGGCTACCCTTGAAGTCGGTGAGTTTTCTTATTTTAAAATTTAGGGTTTCTTAAAATATGTACATATATTATTTGTAGAGTTGGGATGTTTGGTGAGATTGGGGTGAACAAAGAGCAATGGAGTTGTTGTTTTATATTTTTTGATTGAATGAATGAATGAGTAAATTATTGATAATCCAGTAATGTATAGGTAATTAAATCTATTGGATTCATACAAGTAAATTGATTCATAAAAAATAATAAAAACATATTATATTGTTGAAAGCAAAGCATGCTACTTTACCATCGGTGGATGTAGAGATCGTTCTCAACACAAATGGATTTTTCGAAAGTTTAGAAACCATATAACCCCAGATATTATGGAACAAATTTCCATAGTATATGCTTTTCATAATCTTGACAACCATGCAAGATTTTCAAACTAATTCCAGTTGTTGTTCAAGCTCTTGAATACATAAACAGCAAACAAGTAAAATTTATTTGAATGTTATATTATAAAATTACAGTATTGCATTGCAGTTGTTGGCAAAAATTTATGTAAAATATGTGATTTATCAACAAACCTAAATTATTTACTCTATACACGTACGTTCATACAATAAAACGCAAAGGGGATATATTTTTGGCCGGTACTGTAATATAGATTTATTGTTCAAATGTTCATTTATTCGAATAAAAAAATATACAATGGTAACTCCACTGCATTACTTGTTATTTCATACACAGAAAAATAAGGATTTCTAAAAATTAAAAAAAAAAACAGTTTCTTGCATATGATGACTTTCACTTACCTACTCTGAATATGTTAATGATTACACAGAGGCTCTTTCTGAAGATAAAAGTAAACAAATAGTATGAAGTCCTCTGTTGAAGCCATGTTAATCAATCAGGTTCATTATTGTTTTTTTAGGAAATGTGATGCCCGTTGGTGCCATGCCTGAGGGTACCATTGTCTGCAACTTGGAAGAAAAGATGGGTGACCGAGGTCGGCTGGCCCGTGCCTCTGGCAACTTTGCCACCGTTATCGGCCACAACCCTGATGCCAAGAGGACCAGGGTCAAGCTGCCTTCTGGAGCAAAAAAAGTTCTACCCTCTAGCAACAGAGGCATGGTTGGTAAGTGGACTACTTATTGTATAAATGGGGATCTGAATTATGGTTCCTGACAATTCAAATTTAAGTAAAAAAGTTGTTTTCAAAATTATGAAGATGGCAAAACCCACTGTTAATGTTTTTTGAAAAAATGAAAAATGAAAATTTTACGTGAATAGTGCCGCGCTTTTGCGAATGTGTGACGGTAATCAGTCGCGCTACTTCGGAACGAACGTTTCGTCGCGCAGTATCAAAGCTAAACTTATGAGTATGACATTCACATAATTTAAATATTATCTATTTAAACCCTTTGAACCCTGAACAATTTCCAGCTTATTTATGGTATCGTAAGGATTATAAATTCCTTGCAATTAAACAAAATAGTGCATTGGAACTTATTGAACAGCATTTTATGTGTGTTGGCAACTTCTGACAACAAGTATGTGAACAAACAGAGCGCTTAAATTTACGACATAACCACCTGCTGTATTCTTATGAATTTTATGGTATGGGTATATACTCCAGTGTGTTCAAAACTGCTGTAACTAGGGTTAGTGATGTTATTTATAATTAATTGATTAGATTAGTAATTGAGGTATTTATATGATTGCTATAATTGTGGTGCTTCATAAATATTGAATTACTGAATTCCCTTACGTAAAGTAGTCACCTAAGGACAGCCTGCATTTTCCACACCACTATTAATATATTATTAACACCTCTCATAAGAAGCCAATAGTGAGATAATGTAGACAGTAAAATCATAACAGTTGATGTTCGTTGTACATGATGACTTTCACTTACCTACTCTGAATATGTTAATGATTACACAGAGGCTCTTTCTGATGAAAAACCATTCTAAAAAAATATTATGAATGTATAAAGGATGTTAAATGTTTTTGTGACTTGACAGGTATCGTCGCGGGTGGTGGTCGTATCGACAAGCCCATCCTGAAGGCCGGCCGCGCGTACCACAAGTACAAGGTGAAGCGTAACTGCTGGCCGTACGTGCGCGGTGTTGCCATGAACCCCGTGGAGCATCCTCACGGTGGTGGTAACCATCAACATATTGGTAAGTGTCTTTGCATGTATTACTTTTATGCTGCAACTAGCGAATGAAAATGATAAGCCTTGCTCTAGGCCGTACAAGTTAAACTGCCTCGATGACACTTTCGTGTTCAATCTTATGAGAACATTCTAAACCCAGGACCAAAATTAAATTGCATCAAATCTACCAAGAAATGTCAGTCAGTGAGAGATTACTAAGAAATTATCTACTTACGTGTATTTTGTCGCCAAGAGTAAATTTCCTATTGACGGAATGTTCCACTTTAATTGCAACGGAGTGGTAGATTAGATGGAATTTAATTATGATTCTGGGTAAAATGGCGTGGCGTCCGAATAACAATTGCTAAATTGATTTACAGGTAAGGCGTCGACTGTTAAGAGAGGAACATCGGCTGGTCGCAAGGTCGGTCTCATTGCCGCCCGCAGAACCGGCAGAATCCGTGGTGGCAAGACTGACACTAAGAAGGAGACTTAAATGTATTGAACATACTGAAAATAAAAGGGAAAATCTAACTGTTGTATTTTAACACCACTTACATCAACTCCAATTTACGTTTTTCAAAAAGTGACACCTCAATCAAATGAACTCCATGTTCGCGCTCATTGTAGTGACCGTCAGGATGCTGCTCCACGCGCAATATATTGCAAGTGCGACCTAATCCAAAATTATCTCAAATTGCCTCCTAACTTAAAAAAATTGTACTCTGCTAAAATTTAAGAAATGGGACAAATATAATTTACTTTAAAAACAAAGTTTTAACAGACTTCAATTTAGTAGTCCGCCAAGCCACGAGAACATTTCCCCTTTTTTTTACAATTTACCACATGAACTGATTTCCGATAGCAAATGCGTTGATTACTATAGAAAAAATCCGAATCGCTGTATGTGGGCCGATAATATTTGAGGACTTCCGTCGATTCCCCAAGATTATCACCAATGGCACTTCATTAGTTTCTATTTCGACGGAATCTTATCAGAACCTGTGACGTACTTTTGCACTTTTAAGTACATAATTGAGGAATTTTCATCATCAATTCCTCGCCACCAAATTTATGATTTTCGCATGTAAATACACGAGTTATAATAGAAAATACCAAAATTACTACACGCGTGCCTAATGAAATTGAGGAGTTCCCTCAATTCCTCATGGATCCCATCATCTTAATGAATTTAAAAAAATGGGATCCACCTGGAAGCATATACATACGAATAAAAAAAATCGAATCAGCTCATAAATGACAGAGTTCTGAGGTAACAAACATAGAAAAAAAATACAACCGAATTGAGAACCTCCTCCTTTTGTTTGAAGTCGGTTAAAAATGGCCAGCCAATTCTGACGTCAGATGGCTTAGACCATATTTTAGGGCATTTTCAATAATTCGTGTGCCCAATTAGCATGACTTGTTTGTATAAAAAATCACTTTCCTCTAAATTTATAAATGATATGCACATACATACTTATTGTTTAAATGTGAAAGTTCATTTTCACATAATTTGTATGCTTAATTTTTGTTTCTTAAGGGTACACGAATTTTTAAAAATGCTCGGCGCTTAGTAGTGCTAGCGGTACACCCCGAAATTCAGTGAAAAGCTGCAAATGGTCTTGAAAGCATGAAAATCGGAACGATTTATCTTTAGGCCATACGAATCAATATGACCCGAAGCACGAAACAACTTTTTTTGTATAGGAAAAAAATATATTTTATCTGTAACCTATCGTGTGTAGTAAGTATATAATGGGTAGTAATAAATTTTACATGGGTAATTGTCGTTACTCACATGTGAAAAGTTAAAGCGTAGATTAGATTATGGCCTTTAACTAGGTACATTTTTTTGATTATATTCTAACCCTTATTTTAAATTAATACAATAAATATTTTCAAAACATACCAAGTTTGGGCTCATCCAATATATACCTAAAATGATATGTAATAGCCTCATATCCAACCGCAAGAAAGCAATTACGAAAATATTTACGCTTTGTATTTTTAGGGTTACGTAGTCAACAAGGAACCCTTATAGTTTCGCCATGCCCGTCTGTCTGTCTGTCCGTCCGTCTATCTGTCTGTTTGTCCGTCTTCGGCTTAGCTCAGTAACCCTTACAACTAGAAAACTGCAATTCGGCGTGGGTATATAAACCAATGACCCCAACAAAACAGTAGAATAAAATTCTGAAAAAAAAAATTTTTTTAGTGTACCTCCCTAGCCCTACATGTAAGTTAATGATGTATTTTTTTTTGGCTGGCTTGGCGGCGACAGAAAAATTAAAGAGCAGCAAACTATTTGCAACTAAAATAATAACTTGTCAGCGATTAAATATTTTGGCAATCATTTATATTAAATGAGCTTTAAACTAAGGATATTTTAAAATTCAAATAATGGCAGCTACTTTAAGGTAGCAGAAATAATAAACAAGATTACTGAAATCATAGGCGAGGTACTATAAATAATGACTTGGCGACTAATATTAGCAGAAGGATAACAAACTTTATATTAGTGGCAACTACAGGTCTCCATCTAAAAAAGCATTTTGGTCTTTGATTTGCTGGCAGCTTAAATATTAAAATGGGTACTATATAAAAGTAATGGGGAGTTATTTTTTTAGTTTTCGAAACCATAATTTAATGAAAACGGCGTTAAGCCGCGGATAGGTTAGAAGGCGGAAGCGGGAGCATTGCTCCCGCTTTCGTTTTCGCGGTTATTTTTTTATAAACGAGCGGAAAAACCAGCAAATTAACAAAGATGAATCCGAATGCATGTTTAGTATGGCGTTTAAATATTACTTATACGGGCCAAAATTATTATTTATACATGCAATTGTCAACTTTGATTAAAGCTCTTAAAGTGTCGCACAAAGTATTTTTTTTATGACCTTGATTTATTTTATATGCAATCTCCATTGAACAATTAGAGTAGGCCATTTTCAACTTTTTATCCGCTGTCATGTTTCCGCTTAATTAGTTAATTCAGTGGCCAAAACAATAACTCGATGCTAGTTTATATTGAAACAAAGCCGAAAATTGATTACTTAGCTGCGAATTTTTACTTTATACTAGTCTCCGCAATTAGTCGCCAACTTATTATTTTTGCTACCCCCTTTAATTTTTTATAAATCCCTAAATGTCGCCGCGTTAAATACATGCCTTTTTTTTCTCGTTAAACCTATGGTGTGGGGTACCTATCGTTAGATAGCTTGTTCATGTGTCCTTTGCAATTTGAACCACAACATACATACATTGTCATTGGAATTTGAACCTTTTACCGTGGACGGTAGAGTTGCCCCTTTTAAGTCCGCATTCTGTGCCAGACGGGGAACTACGGAACCCTACCTTGCGCACAAAATGTGATAAAATCACAATTGGTCGAAACGTGTATAAAAAGTTCAATTTTAGACTGAGGAGAGTATCGAAAGTAAAGATACGCCTGTCGAACAATATTCGACATACGGTGACACACTGTGATAGCTGAATACTAAGGCCCGGTGGCCCGCGATTGCCCGTGGCGGGCCACCGCTTTGGACGAATTACTCATGGGCGTTCGGCCTATCTTTACGAAGTAAGATATATATTTATGGAGGAGGATAAATACTAATGCGAGAGGAGTTATATATTAATGTTATGAAACACGCGTGTTTAATATCCAGGATTATGAGCCTAAAAGCGACACAATAAGAGGTACGTTACGAGCAGTAGTGTTGAAATAGTATTTTATGCAACTGTTGTATAAGTAGGGTCTTAAAACGCGAGTGTCGTGAGTTGCGATGCGAGCCTTGGCGAGCATCGCAATTAAAGACGCCACGAGCGTTTTAAGACCAAGTTATACACCGTTGCATACAATATTTTTTCTACGACTATTTTAAATAAATAGCATAATTTGACTTTTCAGGCAGTAAGTTTTCCGTTAGTTCTATTACTACTCACGCAATTTCATCAGCGGTGCAGTTATTTTCTTCTTCGTCCATTTTAAAAGGAACGTACACATTTTTCTTCACTTCACAAACACGAATCAAATCTTAAGAAGTTATTAATAACGAATAGTTATCATATTTGACATATTTCGTCTTATAATTTTGAACTGGAACTTTGGTGGGAAATTGGAAACATGACACATTGACACCTCTTGTTTATGGTCTGTTTTGTTCTTAATTCAACTTGCCAGTACTGTCATATTAAGACCAAGGTTTTTTTTAAGTTGGCAGCAATGCCGATAATTTATTTGAAGTAAATACATTCAGTGGTTTGTTAAGTTGGTAGTACCTAATGTATTTTATGTTTCGGCATGGCCCTCTAGATTAGTCGCGTCGCGGCCTACTCGATCGTGTCTAGTAGGCCGTGGCACAATGTTGCACTACCCAGGTTTAGAAGCGTATGGCCGCTAAGCGTATCGTTTTGGCGACAAAACAGCACGGTTGTGCCGTACTGTTATGGGGAATAGAGTATAAAAAAAAATATATATATATATATCTTTATTTCAGACCTAAACGATCCATATTTTGTTAGTTACAGCTGAGACTTATATGCTATGTTAGTGATTTAGCTTAACTTACTTTAACTTACCACTAATTATTTATAATATTCAGGCCAGGCTCACTTCAACCTCCCGATAGTCACCTCAACCCAATATTTGGTGAGCGGACAATCGAGCCTCTCCCTCAATCGACACCCTCAGAAGGCTGTTGCCGCTAGACTGCGATTGCGTATAGACTTTTCTGCAGACTTATTTTGTATGTCTTTATATTAGTGTTCGGGACTATGTAAATGACAGATAAAAGTACAGGAGTAGAAAATAGTACATTACGTAACTAGGGCGGTGAATTCGTGAATGCCCCAGATCGCAGGTGTTTGTGGCCCGAACCGAGGGTGAGGGCCATAAATATGCGCTCTGGGGCTTTACGAATTACCGCCCGTGTTGAGTACAACGTTTTACGTCTTCACCTGGCCACAATGCGAGTTTTCCCGTACGCGCAGCGTGCAGTAAAACTCGCATTATGGCCAGGTGTGACGTAAAGATAGTTTATAGCCAGTGCAGACATGGCACTGAAACGTGGTGGCTTACTATGGGCCTCATAAGAAGGCTCAAAGCCACCCTAAGGGCAATGGAGATGGCCATGTTGGCAGTTTCTCTACGTGATCGCATCAGAAATGAGGCTCTCCGCAGCAGAACCAAGGTAACCGATAAAGCCCTCCGAATCGCTAAACTTAAGAGGCAGTGGGCGGACGTAGAACTGATGGCCGTTGGGGCGAAAAGGTTCTCCAGTGGCGAACACGTACCGGAAGGCACGGCGTGGGTAGACCCCCCACAAGGTGGACTGATGACCTGGTAAAGGTTGCGGGAGTCCGTTGGATGCGGCTGGCGCAGGACCGATCACTTTGGCACTCTTTGGGTGATGCCTATGTCCAGCAGTGGACGTCTTTCGGCTGATATGATGATGGTGCGGCCCTGAGACAAAGATGTTAATATCACCAGTACCTACTAGTTTTATACATACATCTGGTTCCTATACTACTACTTTATACCCTTGGTATTTGTGTGTATGTGACCGCGTAGCGCCGAAACGGATGTACCGATTTTAATGAATTTTTTTTGTTTGATACCTGGTTTTAGTGCGGTGATTTTTTAGATACATTTCATCAAAATCGGTCGAGGCGTTTTGAAAATATGCACTTCGTCTAAAGAATATGGTTATTATTTTACGGTTACATGAATACCGTACAACCTATAAAAAAATATAGAACCGTTTTTGTTCCAAATTTAATAAGGATTAATTTTGTCTTTGACACTTTTTTGATATCTAAGTATTATAGTTTTCCTGAGAATGTCACAAAACCACCAACGGGGACACAAACTACATTAATTTGTTTGTCAAAAAACATATAGTGACTGTATTAATCAACTACATATTTTAAAAGACAGCATTAAACATTGGTGTTATTGCAATTTTTATGTTGTTCATTAACTCATTGGCATGAAATGAAAAAAAGGCTTCCCCTACACGTAAAGTGGGGATGTAATTATTTTTCTCGATAAAACCATAGTGGTTTATTGTTGGATCGTTTGTACAAAATTATTATAAAATTTTACCTTCCAATAAAATTATAATTATTTTTCCTGAAGATATCCGGGATCCCTTCTTGAGAGGGCGTCACTGCCCACGACCGGAAGTAGCCTCTTGCGTCAAATGAGTCGCTCCACTCCATCGCTGTGACGCCACATCCGCCCCTGCTACCTGCGAGAAGGCTGCGAACACCAGAACCACCGCCCGCGCTCGCCGCCATGTTTGCTTTCTCATTGTTGCGGAGGAAATGCCGTTGGTAGCCCCCAGGAAGCCATTTCTGGGATCCCGGATATCTTCAGGAATAATAATAATAATAATTTTATTGGAAGGTAAAATTTTGTATTATTTGTTCGGTTCGATATCCGGGATCCCTTCTTGAGATCTGTTTGTTATCTCCTGGTGGCGAGTAAGCGGGCGCACACGCGCCAGTAGAAATTGGAATTTCCCTAAAGAAGGAAACTAGATTGTTTTAGTGGAGTTATATTTAAGTATTAACGTTACATTTCTAACCGGCACTAATAATTATAGGTCAAATAAAAGTGTGCAGCGACAGCAGCGATAGGGTGTGAGCGAGATAGCATGCAAGCGGACGCCATTTTCAGATCCATTCTTTATGAATTGTTCCCAATTCTACAGACTCGTAGATTCGATATAAACGACTAAAAGTAGATTCAAGTTGCCAAATAAAAGCGTAGGCAAAAAAAGAAAAGGTGCTAGAATGTTTTTAATTTTTATTTTCATTCATGTAAGTTATTAAAGTAAATTGTTGAGTTTAGGTCTCTAATTACCTAAAGTTAACACATTATAACATTTCTAACCTAATCAATGTTTTGGAAGGGAGCGGTCTTCCAGGAACATTGTTTTAAAGGTATTCTTGAACGAGGCGTTCGAAGATATCCTAGTGATCAACCGCTCACACAATAATGGTCATTGCAGATTTATGAACAAGAATAATAATTAGTACTGAATGCAGTACGCGAACATATTTGACAGAAATAAGTGCGCATGGGAGGGGGTACCTGGCTGTTCATCATGTACCTGGAGTGACACAGTGGCAATTGGATCCATGCAGGATGCAGGCGTTATGTACCGATAATAGGCGAGCGCCAGCGTGACGCCCGGAGGAGTATATTCCGCTCCGACTGGCGGACATATCACCTAGAAACTCTCGCACATTGTGAACCTTCATCGTCTACGACTTGCCTCTTCAGGTCTGGCCAGTAGAAGAGACTGCGCCACTTGGAAGTCATTATGTTAAACAGACCCAACGTGGTGCCCTGGTGATGTGGAGCGCGAGGCACAAGTTTGGAAGGTGGCTTAGGTCATGTCTTAACTCCAAAAGCTGTTGAACACGTCGTGACAGTAGGCGCTCGAGACTACCTAGTCGATCGAGATGTATCGCCACAAAAGTGGGTGCCGTCCGCGGTGAACTTTAAAGTCGATGGCCGGGTTACCGTATATACCGATAATCAACGGACGAAGATTTCTTCCCCGTTGGCTTCTGGGCGTTACCGACCATGCAGGTAATATGGGACCAGTGTTTCCCGTAGACGGTTCTTTCCGGCCAGCAGTTTGCAGCAGGAATAGGCGTACATGCTGCTACCTCCCACCAGGTCCCTATTTCACCAACTAGACAATTGTCACCTGACAACGACAATTCTCCGTACATTGCTGGATCCACAATTACCCTAGCGACCACCTTAACTTCTAGAACAAGCAATGTTTGGCGAATTGTCAGTGTCAGGTGAAAATTGACAAGTTGATGAAATAGGCCAGTTGTCCATTTGTAGCACAACATTCGTTACAATAAAGTTATGACTTTCTCACTTACGGTTAAATGCGGGTTCGTTATGCCTGTCTACTATGGTAGAGTCTCTTATACAGCAGACAGGAGACGAGAGAGAGTGCATAGTGCTCTTCGTAGTCTCGCAGGTGTAGTCAGAGAGACGACCCACGGCGCAAAGTTTGCAAAGTTGAGACGATGCCATCCAGTAGGAGACTGTTCAAGGCGACACAGGCATATAAAATCGCGCCGTAGAGTTTACCTATTCCCTCAGCACCAGGAACTCGACCTTCATGGCAAGTGGTAAGGGCTTACGTATACAACGTTTTTATTACATTAAATTATATAACGGGAGGCGTTTATACAGATTATGAGTCCTATCAAGACTTTATGGGCGTATGGACCTTAATTTTTTGCAATATCTACGGCAAATACATGAACTTCTACGAATGATTTCTTTGTTTCATTAGAGATCACTTCAATAGGTTTGTAATAAGGATGTCGTCTATATAGACAATTAACAGAAAGCCCTGGGATTCCAACAAGAAATGTAAATAGTGTTTGAAAGTGCCACGAATAATTAATAACTATAAGTTTTAGACTAGTTAGTAGAAGTACTTTAGCTTTGAAAAGCTTATTTGAAGAGGATTTTCTCTGTCGAGATTGTATCGGCAGAGGACACGGTACGGATATGGTAGTGTAAAAGCTTGTGCATTTGAGAAGTCGATAGACAGCACAGTATAAAAGGGGTTTTTGAACAATAGAAAACGTAATCTAAGATGATATTCGAAGTTTCCAAGTATATGCAACTGATTCGGTAAGACAGTTCGCTTAGAATTCACGGAAGTCATTTTCAATAGTGGCTTTTACCCGATTCAAGTGGTCGAACTCGGGCTCGCTTAGGAGCGGCAAGTTGTTTTGTCCCAATTTTGTTTATTAGACCTCTGCGAAAGGTTTGTCTTTATAGAGCAGAACCTGAGCGGGAGAGCGAAAGCGAGCTAAGAGAAGATGTGAAATCTGTTTGCCCACCTTGTCGATGCCCTCATCCTCCGCAGGCACGAGGGCAGTTTGACGGGGTTGAGAAATATATATTCATAGGTCGGAGACCCATCCGATACCCCCTACCACTTACTTATTAACGACCGTGATCGATTCGCGTGACCCGACTGCAAGGTACGTTGTGCCGTGACGTGACGAACGTACAAAACGAACCGTGTAATTTGATTGATCGTCAAATAGGTCAGGGAGCGCAGGGGGTCTCAGCTTCCGCCGGCGACGGACGGGAGGCAGAGCCAGGCGCTACGCGCACTAACTGCCTCCTCCACCGTAGTGGGACGGTGCGGGGTTCGGGGGATACCCTGCCAAAAAAAAAATTGGTCCCACTGGACTAAACGTTCCATAATTTGGCGCTTAATGTCTGCGGCCCGCTACCCTGTGGGCCGCCCGTCGGGACGCACGCGGTCGAATGCGTAAAGCGATCCCGCGGCGCCCGGCCCTTAAGACGGAGCTGGCACTCGTTGGGGTTTTAGACGGTAGTCCAAGGCTTCTGCCGCGGTTAGTCCGTCATACCCGCCCTGCCTTCTCCCCGTGGCGGGCGGGATGCGTAAAAGCATTTCCCCAACGTTAAATCGGGTATTATTGAGGACTTCGGGCTTCATTCTAAACGTTAGGTTGCACTGCGGCACTCTGCGACTGCTGGGTCGCTCGCGCCAGAACGCCGGGTAAGCGTAGCTGCTCGTCGATTATTACCTCTGTGAAGCCCGGAGACGGAAGAAGTTCTACCGTACCGCTGTAGCGTGGCCCTCTTCCACTCCGGATGGCGGGCGTTACCATCATGGCGAACAGGACTGCCATGGCGGGCAGCGCCTGAATAGCGGACAGCGCGGACATAGCGCACAGTACCGCCGTGACAGATAGTACCAGTGTGGTGGACAGCGCCAATGTGGCGGACAGTGCCAGCGTGGCGGACAGTGCCAGCGTAGCGGACAGCGCCAGCGTGGCGGACAGCGCCAGTATGGCCGACAGTGCCAGCGTGGCGGACAGCGTCAGCCTGGCGGATAGTACCAGCGTGGGCGAATAGTACCGCCATGGCTGACAGCGCCGGCATGGTGGACAGCGCCAGCGTGGCGGACAGCGCCAGCATGGTGGACAGCGCCAGCATAGAGGCCAGCGCCAGCATAGCGGACGGCGCCAGCATGGCGGCCAGCACCTGCTTGGCGGATAGCGCCAGCATGGCGTCCAGCTCCAGCATAGCGGACAGCGCCAGCATGGCGGACAGCACCTGCGTGGCGGATAGTACCAGCGTGGGCGGATAGCACCGCCATGGCGGACAGCGCCAGCATGGCAGACAGCGCCGGCATGGTAGTCATCGCCAGCGAGGCCGACAGCGTCAGCATGGCGGGCAACGTCACCGTGGCGGAGAGTGTCACCCTGGCGATCAACGCCGGCGTGGCTGACAGCCCGCTCTAGTGGAAGGCACCAGCGAGACCATCATGGGCAACGCCACCAAGGCGGCCAGCACCAACGAGGCGACCAGCACCAGCGAGGTGGAAAGTCCCAGCATGGCGGGCGACGCCACCGAGGCAGACAGTCTCAGCATGGCGGGCAACGCCTCCGAGGCGGCCAGCACCAACGAGGTGACCCGCACCAGCGAGGCGGACAGTCCCAGCGTGGGGGGCAACGCCACCGAGGCGGCCAGCACCAACGAGGCGACCCACACCAGCGAGGCGGACAGTCCCAGCGTGGCGGGCAACGCCACTAGGGAATGCGAAAACCGGTAAAATTTCAAAACCGGTTATTAACCGAATCGATACAGGCAAAAACCGGTTAACTGGTTTTTTACCGGTTTTTACTAATAAAAAATATAAGTAGTGGAGGCTAATTTCACTGTAAGAGTATTAAGTTCCGGTTTATTAGTAGGCGAGGTGTAGTTGAATAATAAATAACAGATTTTTTTTTGAATACTTTTTATACATCATCATCATCATGCCTTGTTTATCTATGATATGATGATTTAAGCAGAGTCTATGTCATGGTGGTGCGGCACTTACGTACATGACTCGCAAGGCCGATACAGGAGCGTGAGCTACGACCGCATATTTGACAAATAAATGTTATGCACGGTGATGTAGGGCTAGGTTCTTATGGTAACAACAGAAGATCGAACCAAGCTGCATCATGGGCAACCATACATTCGCCCAGGGTCTTCCTTCAGCGGTCTCGGTCCTCAGATTCCTGTTCCGATTTGTTTATATCGATCTTAAAGGTCAACATGTCTTGTTTTGCTCTATCCTTGATTATGCATCGCAAACGAAAGCGCTCAATCCTTCGCACGTGCATCAGCCAGTGAAGACACGATGCACGATGTCCAAGTTTCAGCACTGTACAAGATGCATGTCTGGTACACGATCAGCTTCATATTTACAGACAGGTGTTATCCCATATCCTTGTACTGAGCTTCCCGAACATCGTGGATGCATTGCCAATGCGGAAATTCATCTCTACGTCGAGTGAGAGGTTGTTTGACACTGTGGGGTGGGTAACAAAAATTGTCTACAACTACCTCTGGAGGCATATATTATCCAACAGTATTGTTAGACAGATAATATGGATTTATATCGATATACTTCTTATATTCTCTCTCATTATTCATAATGCTCGTCGATTGAATGATGATGATGATCTGTCCGACCACTTTGGGCCATGGCGACCACTTCTACTCCTATCCAGCGTTTTGGCGCTCGTGCGCTAGAAGATGACTTATGTATCCTTGCGGCCAATTTCCGTGCACATTGCGGGCACGTATTTAAGTACGCCGTTCTGGTAGAGGTGGGCGGGCTTTTAACTGGTCGCGTTTATTATCAAGGTCAACTTTGTGCTGATCCTCGAACTCGCGAACTGTTCACCACCCTGCCTCTTTCTGACCGCTGTGCTGCCAAACACTCCAATTGAGAGGGCTCGATATTGAATCTCTTCATACGTTGCTGGAGGAAATGTCCGCCTTGCTTTCGATTGTCCTCCTCCACTTCAGAGTAAGTAGAAGATGCGTTTCGCCAAGTCACTACGCCGCCACACGAGACACGTGACCGCACCACCGAAGCTGTCGACGTATTAGATAGGCCTCAATGCCACCAACATGAGCAGGACTTCGATGTTTCACACTCTGTCGGACCATCTGATCTTCATGATGGATAGCAGGCATTTGAGGTGGAAACGATCCAGATTGCGTATGTGGTGGCGGTACACACCGCGTCTCAGAATATAGGAGGTTTGGCAGCACAACTGCCATGTACACTGAAATTTTAGTTGCTAACTTAAGGTCATGTGAGCAGAAGACCTCGGAATACAGCTTGCCGAATGCCGCAGCTGCAGCAATGACCCTGCGATTGATCTCAGCATCAAGTCCACACTTGGATGTTACAGTGCTCCCCAAATATCGAAATTTATCCACCTTATACTACCTGGCTCGAATTAAGGCTCGCACCAAGGTCTCGTATGCAGTGCACTGATTACTGATATTATGTATGCTGATGACTTGTGTTGTGTTTCGTAGCAGAATCCCCTGACGGCCTGCAACAGCTAATGTCCATTTTTTCACCAAGCCTGCTGTCGATTGAATACTCTTCACCGTCTGACCTTTCTTAGGATTTCTCCGAAAAAGTTCATCGAGGTCGTCCTTTTCCAACTCTCTATCGTCATTTCCCTCATACACTCTCTTGGTTTTTTGATTTATTATTTACTTACTTAAAATCAATGAGTGTCAATTAAAATAATATAACTATAATAACTTACCAACCCGACCATATAATACTTACATGTTTTGAAGATATTATTTTTGCTAAATAACTATCTTGGCTCACAATTTCAGGCATTTTATAAATATTACTAGTTTCCGTTAAAAACCGGTTAATAGTGTCCAAAACCGGTTATTAACCTAGCTAAAAAAGTTCCGGTTAACCGGTTTTTCTGTTAACCGGTTTGCATTTCCTAAACGCCACCGAGGCGGCCAGCACCAATGAGGCGACCAGCACCAGCGAGGCGGACAGTCCTAGCATGGCGGGTGATGCCACCAAGGCGGCCAGCACCAACGAGGCGACCAGCCCCAGCGAGGCGGAAAGTCCCAGCATGGCGGGCAATACCACCGAGGCGGCCGGCACCAACGAGGCGACCAGCAGCAACGAGGCGGGCAGGTCCGGTTTGGGGTGTAGTAAAGGGTACGCAGGACTTGGAAAGGTCATAGCTTAGTCATTTAAACGGTTCTGGTACTTAGATAATTTCGGTATCGTGAACCGACTCGGATGGTGGATAGGTTAGAAGCCCTGCTCCCGCCGATGTCTTCGTGGTTATTGTTATTATTATTTATAAAAGAGCGGAAAAATCATTAAATTAAACTTAAGTTTTCAAGTAAGAGATGCTTATTTTACAAAAATCATGGTCATAATAACACCACCCACATCAAAATTTTCCCAAAAGTCCCGCGCCTCCCTTACCGCGGACCCTTTGGTACACCTGGACCTCATGGTAGGAGGTGGCTCCACAGTGGAGGACGGCACCAGACAAGGGGTGGCGCCATTGAGGCGGACGACACCAGATACGGGGGTGGCACCATTGAGGCGGACGGCACCAGGGTAAGAAGCGATCGTTGTCGGCACCGGCATCGTACCGGACTGCCGGGTAGCACCATTACATCATAACGATTGCTCCACCGCAGCGGCCGGCGCCGGCGCGGCGGCACGCGGGCCACTTAGGATATTGTTATGTAACTGACTCACCGCACGGTTCGAAAGATATTCAAACCTCCATTCCGGGCCCGACAATGTGGCTCGACTCCAGCGCGAGCCCACGCAGGCTCGACTCGCGGCCGCGGGGCGCCGGCACTGCCTGCGCGGGCGCGGGTTGTCGCCCCCCGCGCGGCGCCCGTCGGCTGTAGAAAGATGATCGCGAAGCGCGTTCCTCCTCCTCCGACGTGGAGCGACTCTCGTTGCTCAAAATGCGATCCAAAACACTCGCGAACAACGAAGTAAAAAAAAAAAATTACGAAAGAGGGTAGTCCGTTAATAAAAGTTATCACTCGCGATTCCCTTTCTTAGTTATTCAGGACTCCCTCGAGGTTAAAGTTATCTGGATATAAGAATCGAGGCTTAAAATTCCACGTTGCACAATTTATAAAATAGCTACGGAACGTCCGATCTTTACGGCAGACGGACGACGCAACAATGAAAAAGCCAACATGGCGGCGAGCGCGGGCGGTGGTTCTGGGGTCCGCAGGTAGCAGGGGCGGATGTGACGTCACAGCGATGGAGTGGAGCGACTCATTTGACGCAAAAGGCTACTTCCGGTCGTGGGCAGTGACGCCCTTTCAAGAAGGGATCCCGGCCCGGATATCGAACGGAACAAATAATATAAACAACGGCATTACGCATTAAAAAATTGGCTTTTTAATTTAGTAAAATATTTTTGTCTTCCTACGATATTATTTAAGTCTGAATATGATAATATGACTATTTCAATGATTTTAGACTAACCACTGGACCCCATTCTACGTGCACGTGGCTTAACTAGCCTAAAACTAAATTGTCTAATTTTCAGACATAATTTAGGCGGCAGATTAAAAACGACGTATTTAGAACTAGCTTCTGCCCGCGACTCCGTCCGCGTGGAACTCGTTTATATCGCAGATCCATACAAACTTTTACCCTCAATTTCACCCAGTTTAGGGGAATGATTTCGGGGATAAAAACTATCCTATGTCACTCTCCATCCCTTCAACTATCTCCACTTAAAAAATCACGTCAATTCGTCGCTCCGTTTTGCCGTGAAAGAGGGACAAACAAACAAACACACACATACACTTCATTTAGAATATTATAAAAGTATGGATGGATCAGCTGTCATAATGAAATGACAGCGCTAATTCGAATCTGACGTTTCTTATTTTAGGCGCTCTATTCAAATTACATAGCTGCCTGCCTAAATGCTATTCTAAATATGTCGTTTTTAATCTGCCGCCTAAATTATGTCAAAAAATTAGACTATTCAGTTTTAGGCTAGTTAAGCCATGTGTACGTATAATCGGGTCCGTTTTCTTATTAAATATTGTAATAAAAATTGAAGATGAATATAGAGAAAGGTTCTTGTCCTTTAGTCAAATTTCAGACCGAACGTTGTATAATTTTGAGGCGTTTTATACGTAGTATTATTACTTATTATGTGATTGAGGTCGGCGGGCTTGAAAAGTTGAAAGCGACACATCAGAGTCATAGGGTGTGTTGCACTAAACCATTCGTAAACGGTGTTCGTTAAAATTTGAATGTATGGAAAGATTGACAAGTTTCTATGGACTGACAACTGCCGGCGCCATTTTTAACGTTGATCTGTCTATAATCGTAAGTTGGTGCAACACGCCCATAGTCTTCGGAGTTACAATCTGAAATATACTTAAATATCGAGTACCTACGTACTTAGAACCAGATATGGATGAATAGGTATTTATTATAAAGCATTTAATTTTTTCATTCAACAAACAACACAATAATTTAAACAAAAAACCGGTCAAGTGCGAGTCTGACTCGCGCACCGAGGGTTCCGTGCAAACTAACAATTAACTCAAGGTAAAGTAAAAGTCCCAATATATTCGTTAAATTACTTATTTTAACCCAACACAATAGAATTCAATTTCAAACAACGAGTAACTTTTACACCAAGACAATTGAATCGCGATCTTTTTTTGACCTGCTTTTGAAAATAAATATACGCGTCCCAATCCCAACCCCATTAATTCTAGAAAAATCTTAACGGCGCGAATGGGGTCAGCGCCATCTATCGGCCCCATTTGGTACGTGCAAGGGCAATCGGCTTAGCATGTATGTTGGTCTTTTAGCGATTATTGTTTATCACGTGAACTGATCTCGATTATTATTGTTTTTGTTGATAGAGAGTACTTCTATTTATAGTTTTATAGGAATTTCAAAACAAAAAAAAACTTATTTAGTTGATTATTTTGCAAATCTAACTAGGAAATGATTTTTGAAAATAAAACAAAAAATATGCTAGATACAGAAAAAAAAACTTTACCCGTAATGTATATGTTAATCTTAATCACAAGTAATTATTTCAAATTTTTCGCTTGAATAACTTCGAAGATAAGGGGGGGGAATGGTATTTTTTTTACATTTTCCTTCATAGATCAAAATTTTCCGTGTAGAAAAAAAAAGTAAAACTGCTTCAAAAAGTGCAACTCAAGCCCTTTCGAATAATACCCCACTTGACCCTTTAGTTGATTTTTTTTTGCCCCCTCATAAGCGTAAGTTTTTATAGAAAAATTAAATGTATATTTAAACTTTTAATTTTCCATGCACGCGGATAACTCTCATTTATAACCATTTCAAGTTGATAGCTTGAGTAGTTCGTGAGATATTTCACTTTGTGACAGACAGACAGACGGACGGAGTCGCACCATAAGGCTCTACCCTTTGTTACCATTTTTGGTACGGAACCCTAAAAATGCTAATACTCATTGTCTCGATTATATATCACGTATGAACATTATTGCCATATATTATGCGGTTTATAGCGACACTACCTCAGGGTCAAATTGTCGGGCTATAATAAATGCATATCTAACGTTTCGAGCCGTAGCCTTAATTAATGTTCCAAAGTTTTATTTTTTAAATTACCTGCTGGGCCGCACTGCCCGCACTGCAAACAATCGCGGACACCGGATTCAATATTCATTAAGTTGCCTTAAAAATATTCTTTTTCGTTCTTATTGGTCACTCCATCAACGCTGAAATCCGAAATGTCTAATTCGCTGTCTTCTTTTTCAATGTTATTTCTTGGCTTAACTATACTTATACTTTTTTGTTTTACAACTTTGGCACTATCCGAATCGTCCAAGATGGAGCTCCCGAGGCTGGTGTTGCTGCCGCCGATGTTCGCCAATTTGGTCGTTGGCCCTCTAAGAACATCAATTCCCCCGAAAAGTGCTGTGGATGGAGTCTCACTGCGACGTGCTAACTGAGCTTCAATAGTTTGCTTTAGTTCTGCTATTTTAGGACTTTGCCCGGAATTGACGCGTATCTTGGTATCATGTTTTACAGGTTCATTTTCGATGCTGTAATACAAATTAAATAGTTTTATTCTTATATATTCGCAGTCAACTAACTAAAAATATTTGCCTGGACCTAAGTCCATGCAAATATTTTTGTTGTTTCAGTTTCGTGAACCCCCTCCGATAGTAAAATTTGGCTACGCCCTTGTACAAATGTATTGTTAAAATAAGTCGAGAAGTCGTGATCGGTAATTTGTCAAGGGAATTTATTTACGTTGGTATCAAAGGTAATTATGATGATAAAAAACTTGCTGAGATGGACGAAAAGACTCCGATTGATCGTATAAGTGTTCCGTTGGCCCAATTTTTCTACTGAACACTAACACAATTTGACCTACGTGGCCGACTGGGCTTAACCGGTGTTCACTATAGGCAATTTTATTTTAAAAGTTCCCTACCTTGATATATCCCATTCGTCATCGCCGATATTGATTAAGCCCAGTTCGTATTTATCGTCGCTCTTTTCTGTGAGGCTTTGTGAAGGAGACGCACTAACAGATTTCATTTGTATGGCATCCATGTCAAATATGACTTTCTTCTTGTTGAGCGACGATGTCGACGATGCGTTTTTCAAGACTCCCTTGGCTTGTTTTGGGCTAGATCTTCGATTGTTTTCACCGTTGGTTACTTTGTCGTTCTCCGGTGTTGGTTGATTATTATCATTACTAGGTGTATTCTGCTCTTTCTCGTTTCTTGTTTTGTCGTCGGTTCCGATTTCCAATACGTTTGTTACTGATTGAGTACGAAGCAAGTGACCTTCTTTACTACGAGTCATCATGTATTTATTGTAGTCTGTATTCGCTGAGGACGGTCGGCGCGCCGGAGACATGATTAAATTGTCTATGGACCTTGCGGGTCGTTGAGGGAAAGATGTGATCGTATCGGGTGGACTTTCATCAGAGTCACTTTCTGAAGCTCCTTGCGTTATCAACTTGGTTTTCCTTTTGACTAGGCGCGTCTTAACTGGTTTGTCTTCAGCAGTCGTTTCATACTCATGCTTATATTTGGAATTTCCATCCTTATTTGATGCGGTAGGACTGAAGCACAGTGCGTTGGAAACTACTGGCGATTCAGGTGGGGTCTTCAGTAAACCGATAGTTTTTTTAACAAATTCTGAATTAGAGCTCTTAAATTCGCTCTGCCTTATTATTTCTTTGTTTTTAACTAACGATAATGCCTTGCTTTTCACATTTGATATCATAGAACTCAGACTAAATGCTTTAGCTAAAGCATTAGGAGTCGCAGTCGCCTTACTGTTTTCCAACATAACATCCCTCTTCTTACTGGAAGCATCCGAATCCAAATATGCCATGATAGTATATCTGACTTGCTCATATGCAGGGTGTTTCTAAAAATTTGTTAAACTGTAAAATATATGCTAAAAGACACTCGTATCATAAGATCATACATACATAACTCACAATAATTACCTTTGATTTAATATCTAATTGGTGCTGTAATTGGGCTCTTTGTTTTTGGAAAACATTCTGATTTAGTCTACTCTTGAGTGGGTCTACTCCGGCCTGTACGAGTCTATTGTTAACTTCTTCAGTAATTTTTGCGCGAACTACCTTCAAAGGGCTGAAATAGACATGTGCTAATCAAATATAATACAATATTTAAATGTGTAAAATCAGCTTTTTCATACTTATTGAATAGATAAAGTCTTACCTGCCCGGTGGGAGGATAGGACCGTTTTGTTGCTTCTTAATCACACGAGAAGACGGTTTTGGTTGTTCCTTCTGGGGGGTTTTTACTGTTTTTGTATCCTTCTTCATATATTTTTGCTTCTGAGGAAACGCTTTTTTGCTTTTATTAACAGTAATGGACCTGGCCTTATTCATTACTTTACTTGCTCTCTTTGATGGCGTGTCATCATCGGTCTGCATGGAGTGTTTCTTCGTACGGCCTAAGTTTTTATCTGTTGGGTTGGGAGTTAATTTGACTGGCTGATGGTCGTGAAACATATCTAGATTGGAGGCATCCGATGTACTGCTAGAGTCCAAATTGAGCAATTCTTGAGCTTTGCGGTGTAGTTGTTCTAAACTATGTTGGTCTACAATCGGATTTGACTTCTTGTCCAACTTTGGTTCTTCTATTGGTTCTGTATCATCGTATTCTTCTTGTGTATTGGAAGCCTGCGAGCGAAATTTGAAGGTATTTGTTGATATATAGTAATTTGAACGATAATAATTAGCTAAAATACTAACAAGTTGAAATCAAATTTGCTTTAAGTATTCAAATACCTAGGTAGTAGGTAGTACAGGTGTACTTAATAGGTAAGTACAGGTACGCCAGCCCTCCAACATTTAGGAAAAATTAAAAGGAATGCAACACGGCACTCAATAGCTAGATGGTTAGTAGGCACGATATGCTGCTTCTTATACCTATCAGGCTGCTGGTGAAGCAGCATATCGTATAATTACCGAACCGCCGTCTGAGGTGCCGTCAGAGTGTTTCTGGAGGCGATCCTTCAGCAGAACTTCCAGCTGTCCCGCTCGCCTGCGCTCTGTCTCGGCGAGTGCGCGTGATTCTCGTGCTTCTTGTGCCACTTCGTTCAGTTTCTGGACCAGCAGTTCGTACTGCTTTGATTGAGCTTCATTCCGCTTTGCCCAGTATAACATTTGTTCCTCAATTTCTTTTTTACGTTCTTTATCTTCATTTTCACTTTTAAATTTCTGCAAGTACAAGGAAATTTAATATAATGGTTGAGGTTTATTGACACTGTGTATATAGTTACATTGGTAAGCGTTAAGAGCAGGTTATAATTACAGATTGCGTTAGTGCCTGTTTCAAGGAGATTATTTCTGCGCCCTGATCCTTGATTGTCTCATGCAACTCTTCGAATATTTTAATGGCGTTTTCATCAGGTTTGCCAATATCCTTCACTTTAAAACTATTTAGTGTCTCGAAAATCTGATTACGTAACAAATTTATCTCTTTAGTATGATTTGCTTGTTCAGCCTTTTTCCATTCCTCCAATTTTTGAAACACGTCATCATTGTTAGCGACGACCTCCACATCCCTCGTTACTTTTGATTTACTATCTTCAACGCAGTTGTTAGTTTTAACAACTTCATTATCAATCAAAACTTTGTTGTTATTGGTGATTAAAATTTCCATTTCTTTTATTTTCAATTTAAGTTGATTGATCTCATCATTGAGCCTGTCATTCTCGCTACCTATTTTGTTAACTTCTATTGGCTCAGTTTCTTTCACTAGTTTTTGTGGAGGTTCTTCTAGAAAATTTTCGTGTCGTCTGGATATGTGACTTTTTAAGTAAAGTTGGTTCAAAAAAACTTTATCACAATAGGTACATTTGTTGTACTGTGGCACTTCTCCATTCGTATTTGGCGGAAACATGTCACCTTTATTTGTGAGGGTTTTTAATATCATCGCTGCTATATTATCATTTCCATAGGGAAGAAGGGATTTATAATGTGGTTTTCCTTTTCTTCTTAATTTTCTTAGTTCCTCTTCTTTTTCTTGCAAATCCTTTTTCGTATTCGCCAGTTCCTGAAACTTCGTTAGCTATTAAATAATAATTTTAGAAGTAGCAAAGATATTCTACCTTTGTGTTCGGTTTTTCCATACCGTCGAAAGGGTTACATCAAACATTGACAACGGCGATACAAACGGTGTCGGGACACTCGGGACCAAACGTAACGTGTGTAGTAGCGTAAACTTTAGGTGAAACTACCAAAGCTGTCATACAACCTGCGCAACTGCGTCTATCTCCTGACGCAACACGAAAACGCTGCGGTCGAGGTAATGTCGGCAGAACTGCTGGTACTCAACCGCCAGCTGCGCGAGGCGGAACAGCTTCACCACGCCTTCGTCTAGTATTCGGACGTCAAACTCCGACTCCAACACACAGTCCAATATCTAGAACACTAAAATTCTGTAGCATCGTACATCAAAGCTAGAGCGAGATTTATATTCATCATCTGCGGCGCTATATTGAGAACTAGTCAAAACTTCAACCAACAGGAGCGGCCATGTGTCATTTTCTATACATAAAGTCTGCCGATTTTTGCGGGGGAGGGGAACGTCAAATGTATACGTAACGTCAAAATAGCTACGTCAGATAAACGTCAGCCCATACAATGTGTATGACCACTGGTCATATATTTTCGGCAGAGGGGAACGCCTGTCAATGGCCACTCCGATAGGTTGAATGCTCTAAGAGTCAAAATGGCTGGCTCTCCATAAACAACCTACTTTAGTTTGGGCGGGTTTTGCCAATTGGGGGGTTTGGGTTTCTTTATTTAGGCACATTTGGAACCCTACCAACCTTCTTAGTAGTTTTAGTGCATACAAAAGTACAATATTTTGAAATCAGGAACCAAAATGTTTTTTTGACAGATTTGTTATTAAAGCTGTATTAGCCGGGGCTTTGACTAGTTTACCGACCGTGACATATACTCTTAATCTCCTGCACGTCTCGAACCGTATCCACAAAAGCCCTGCATCATGAATGGCAGTCATGCTATCAGATAGACAAAACAAATGTATTTCATCTGGCTATTAGGTATAGCTTCCAAGAGATTGAGATTGCCACACAGAACCGTATGGATTGGTATGGATGCACCTTCATAATATACAGGGTGGAAAGATCGAATGCCACATGGATGGCAACTACCTTAAATATTGTAAATAGCTCATTCTGTGTAAGGGAGACTTTCCTTTGTTTTAAAAAACAATGAATTCTGCATTTATGGATTTATGAAAAATCGCTTGCCTCAGTCGGGACTCGAACCGGTCAAATGTGACAAAAAATAACGTGCCGTATTTTATGATGCAGATTTCATTTTTAAAGTAATCTAGTATCTCTTAGTGATTGTCATGTCATTTAAACATCTTTATTTTCCTTGCATTCCAGTGAATACTTTTTGACCTTGAATTCGATCACCGATCTTAGTTGCGGTGCATTTCACGTGACGGGTGAAAACAAAATTCAAAGGTAATTGTTAGTTTTCATGGCCTTCCGTTATTTTAATTGTATTTGCTATTTTGAGAAAAATGAACCTTATCAATACCTTACCCTGTCAATCTGCATTAATAAATACGGCACGTTATTTTTTGTCACATTTGACCGGTTCGAGTCCCGACTGAGGCAAGCGATTTTTCATAAATCCATAAATGCAGAATTCATTGTTTTTTAAAACAAAGGAAAGTCTCCCTTACACAGAATGAGCTATTTACAATATTTAAGGTAGTTGCCATCCATGTGGCATTCGATCTTTCCACTCTGTATATTAGTGAGTATGTTTTAACGTAAGTTGACTGTCGTGCCTGATGGTATGAAGACGACGCCGACGCCGAAGACGGACGGACAGACGGACGGACGGACATGGCGAAACAATAAGGGTTCCTTGTTGCCTACAGAACCCTAAAAATAATCAATCTATAAGATGTACTTATGATAATGTATATAAAAAGGTTCCTTACGTCGTTCACATGCTGTTCTATCAGGGTAAACTTCCGATCCCTCGTCAAACTGTCAATATCGATTAGTCCTGCAATTATGATAACAATCAAGCTAGTCGTCTGCATTTCTTATTTATTTAATACGATAGTGGCGAATAAGCGGTACGGCGTAGTCAAGCTAACTATCAGTCAATAATAGGCGGATACCGTAGTCTACGGATGCTCGCAACCAGTACGCTTACCATGAGTTTGACAATGACGGATTACGCTAACGAGTATCGAGTTTTCTATCTGTGCATCCCGCTCGCACTGTCAAAGTGCAATAGAGATGCACAGATAGAAAACTCGATACTCGTTAGCGTAAGCCGTCATTGTCAAACTCATGGTAAGCGTACAGAGCCTACAGAGGGGCTACCGCGAAACGAAAACGAACTTCGTTCGTGTATCTCCGTCTTTGTCGCTCGAACTAGCAAGTGCGACGGAGAGGGAGATACACGAACGAAGTTCGTTTTCGTTTCGCGGTAGCCCCACAGACAAGTCATGCACGGTGCCGTTTCTTTATTGATTTGTACCTTCGCTAGCTGCTACAGCTCCAGAGCATTAAGAAAGATTAATGAGAGGCAATATTATAGGTATTACAGTAGACACCTACACGTCATGTCTTTATTAGGTCGCGTTTTCTGTATTTACTGAATGAAAAACCAACGTATTTCATAGTTACATACGCTTTACTAAATTTTTATGACTTTCCATGAAGATTGCAGTGACGGCCATCACTTACTAATTTTATTCCAGTCGATGTGAATCCGTGGTCGGTGTGCATTGAAAGCAAACCCAGTCTCCTCCGCCAATCTTGGGAAGTTGTGATGTAGATCATACGACGTTTTGCACGCCATGTCTCGTTATTTTACTTATCTTCTAATGTAAAATATTAACAAGTAGTGCACTTATATAAATATATTTGTAACAAAGCTTACTGTAGGCCGTAGCTACTGATTGTTGACAATAAGAATTGTTGACGCGCGCGTTGCTTAGCAACGGGTATGCACACAGAGTACTTTTCTATTGGGCATGCAGGCATGCAGTTGCAGTGCCGCAGCGGATTAAAGCTAAGTCCAAACACACGAACTTTGTTCGTGTATCTCTGTCTTTGTCGCTCGAACTAGCAAGTGCGTCAGAGAGGGAGATACACGAACGAAGTTCGTTTTCATTTCGCGGTAGCCCCTCTGTGCGGACTGTGCGCTTTCCGTTGTGTGACAGCGGTGTGGACTTAGTTATCGGCCTTTTTTCGGTCAACATCGCAAAGCTTGCGGAAGCTGCGGGAAGCATTTGCACCGTAATTTACACGGTAGAAAGAAATCGATATACATATTGGTTAGAGCTCCCGTTGCACGAAACCCTACCTCACAAGGTGGCAGATCAGAAATGCAATATAGTGATAGATACTACTTAGGAACACTGGATTTTAGTTGGTTGCCATACCATATCCTGGTACTTAGAATGTTTTTTTTCGTTTCTACTATTACAGCATTCGGTGGCAGATCGAAACGTTTACTCATCGAAAGGGACACATTTGTAGATAACAACCCGCATGGGTTGCCTGCCCAAACGCTGGCAGGTTTCAAGATCAGCCATGGTATTGACCCCATTTGTTGGGGCTCATAAAACATGGCTGATCTTGAAACCTGCCAGCGAATGCTGTAATAGTAGAAACGAAAAAAAAAATTCTAAGTACCAGGATATGGTATGGCAACCAACTAAAATCCAGTGTTCCTAAGTAGTATCTATCACTATATTGCATTTCTGATCTGCCACCTTGTGAGGTAGGGTTTCGTGCAACGGGAGCTCTAACCATATAGCTTGCTGCCTTTAACAGATGTTCACGGTCACGCTGAATATGGGTGTAGACTCAAAATGTATTATTACTCCAAAGGAAATAAGGCAAAGAAATATACCTATAGTAACGAAAATCCCTTTCAAATATATCAAAAAACTACGAAGCTACAACCGTTTAAATATTGCTTGTTAGAGAGAGAAAACGCTCGCAGTTAGTGACGTGACAATCTTCGAGCGTCATAGTAAATGACAATCGTTTCATATGATGGCTCCTCTACATGATGGCCCATCCTATGGCCCAGCGCTATGGCCATGCGATGATTGAACGCCACTACAAGATGTCGACATTCAGTTCCTAGATAAGTATATGTTATAACTGAAAGTATATGATTCAGTTGGTTCAGTTGTGATCGAATCGTTTTGCGAGATGGACGTCGAAGCGTTAGCCACTGCGGCAATTTACCTGTACGCAACGTACCAGCATTTTATTAATATGCACAATAATAAAAATATTAAAAGGAATGGCGTAGAAGAAGATGGTGGATGTTATATTATTAGGTACGCTTTCTCCCGGATATACCTCCAAAAACTTTATTGGATCGTGTTGAGGCCAAGTACCTACACGTCATTTTCGATTTAAAAAAATAAACAGCTCGAACGTCCGCACTGTGGAATGGGCCACTTGTAGATGCGTACCGCCATCACTGGCCCACTCCCTTTGATGGTCGGCCGAAAAACCGACACTGCGGCCATCCCATCGCCATCACGCCGCGCTATAAGCCATCCGACACCACTACCCTCTCTACACGCTGGCCCATCCTAGTGGGCCAGCAGGATGGGCCATCATGTAGAGGAGCCATGAAGGCTCGTTTTGCGGAAAAGAGACAGATTATACCCCCTGTTAAAACTTTGAACACTTATAACTTTGTCATTATTTAACCTAATGCGTTGCTTTTACCTCCATTTGACTACATTTTTAATCCTTTTGAGAGAAAAAATATAATTATTGATTATTTATTATTTTATTTGTGTCTACACCCCTATTTCTATGCACATACATCGCATAAGATACATACATGCACATACATTGAATAACAACCATTGATCTAGGGATTCTAGGGGAAGTTAGTTTAAGTTACCTATTTTAGCTATAATATTTGTAATCTATTGTATAGTTTTTGTTGTTGTAACTGTATTGTAATTTCTTACGTAGTCTTCAAAAAAGGAGGAGGTTTTCAATTTGGTTGCTATTTTAATATTTTTTTTATCGTTTACTAGCTGCCCGGCCCGGCTTCGCACGGATTACCAGTTTTCCCGTAGGAATGAAGCATTTTCCCGCAGTAAAAAGTAGCCTATGTCACTCAGGGTGAATGTAGCTTTCCAATGGTGGAAGAATTTTTGAAATCGGCACAGTAGTTTTTGAGTTTATTCATTACAAACACACACACAAATATACAAATCTTTCCTTTTTATAATAGTAGGTAGTAGTAGTACATAGAAGTAGGTATAGATATAGATAATAGGAGTATATATATAACCTTAGAACTCCGTCATTTATGTGCCAATTTATTGATTTAAATCCTATACAATTAAACAGAGCTATATTGTATATATATACAATTTGGACTGTAAGGTTTTACAGTTGTTCTTTTTATAGGGTTCGGTTCGTTTACTCCTTATTTTCTCTATTTTCAACCGAGCAGGGCTCAGTCGTCCAGGGAGGCAGGGGACTAAATAAATATGAGCCTATTAGATTTTTTATTTGATAGTATACACTGGCGGGGTGTGTGATGGGTATAAAAATAAATAATATAATTTCATTCGCTATAACAACATTTGATATATTTTCAAGGGATATAATAACTCATTGTATATAATAAACGTTTGTTATAATCTCAAAATATATATGTTTATTTTGTATAACGATCATCGGATATAACACTTATTTTGTATAATCATTATATGGTATAATGCTCATGTTATATACAAGTTATATATCATAACTATCAAGAAGAATAATATTTCGTTTTTATTATTAGTTAGATTAATAACGCCTCAACGATCATAATTAATAGCAAACACGCCATTACTCTAAAGTGCCACGATGTAGTAAAACGTTATTTAGGTGGATAGTTTCATTGTTAAAAGTAATATTATCTGTCTACGTTCAGTTTAGTAAGTATTAAAATATAATAGTTTTTTGTGTGTCATTTGAGTTTTATTTACCCAGCTTAACTTACTTTTCTCTTGCAGTTCCTTTCGCTTACCAAACCTACTTCTACATAACCTAATAGAAGTACTGGTATAAAAATCATACGACATCCAAAAGAAAATGTAGCAAACATAACGGCTTGCAAATCGTACTAAGTAAGCATATATTAGGTAGTAAAAAAGTTGGGTTCTGGCTCTTCGCCGGCCGCTACCGCGGCACGCTCGCTGCGCTCGTTTGGCTCGCACGCTATAGGGTCGCAGTTCAACCTAACACTCCTCCTCGCTTCGCTCGTCGTCGTACCTACACCGACCTGCCTTAGAGTCTACCAAAAAATATTATGCGAACTGTGCATTAGAATAAATTAGCATTATATCATTTGTTCATTATGGGAAATATGGATTATATTTAAAGTATGTTATACTAAATATTATTATATCAAATGATCGTTATATAAAATGATAATTATATTGTATGTAAATATATTTAAAGTTGTTATATCACTCAATAATTATATCAAATGAGCGTTATTGCGGCTAATATTATTTCAAAAATTTTTATATGCATCGTTACGCACCCCGCTTGCAGATTAGTCCCATTGTTTGCACAAATCCAGTTGTATGATGGGATCCATGGGGAATTGATTCCTCAATTAGGTACATTAGGCACTCCCGGAAACCTCAAATTTGTAGTAAGTACGCTAAGCTTCTGATGAGATTACGTTGAAGTATATATACCTAGCAAGTAGGTAATGAAGTAGAATGTTACCAGAGTTAATTCTGAGATCCTCGAGGAATCGGCGGAACTCCTTAAATATTGTCAACCCAGACATTGCATTTTGGGGATGTTCTGTAATAACCAAAGCATTTGGTCTCGGCTCGGAAAGCAGTTCACGAGCTAAAATTTAAAGGAAATGTTTTTTTCACACCTTTCATTCGGAAAAGTAAGTTTTGCTCCACGACGAGAGGGACCAAAACGCTACTTTTCTGTTCAAGCTACTTTTTTAATTTATACATTGGCATTGGAACATTTGTACGCAATGTGCCAATTGAACACAGATGTTAATAAAATAATCGATTGTAATTTCATCGTAGTCGATTCAAAACGAACATATTTCAAGTTTTAACTATAACAATGTTGTATAAAAATTTATAAATATTTCGTAATATTTAAAAATTAGTAATAAAAATTAAGATGATTTAGATATATTTTAACAATAGCTTTTTTTAAATTTCCTCATAGTCGGTGTGAAAAATAGTATGTGTCACTCGGTAGCAAAATTATTTTCGTCTCGGGCGTAAACACTTGTATCCCTCACTACACTCAGGATTCAATACACCGCCCTCGCCGTAAATATACTATTTTGTTCCCTTGTGACACAAATAACTATTTACGGCTTGTCGCAATGCTAAATTGGGGTTTTATAATAAAAGTCAATGTAAAGTGGTTACAAGCCATTATACTTGATAGTCATTTATTTATTGGTCCAAGTTACATAGCGTTTGTTGTCGGTTAGCAATCTTTCTACCTAAGTAACTAATAGGAGCAGTCTCATGGATCAAGGGGCGGCCTAGCGACATGCAGTTAATTTCACATTTTTTTGTATTTTTTTGAATGTCGTCGGCCGATTTGAAACAAATGTAAGGTACCTATAAGAAAAGTGTGCAACGTTCAACTAGAAACACAAAGCGTGAACTCAAAATATGCAGGAGCTAATGTACAAAAATACAATTTGATTCAAAATCGCCCTGAATATTTTGCAACCGGCACACGCTCTATGCTCAAGTTTATAACTTTGTACAAATGTAAAATATTTCGTATAAAAATAAACAATGACATCGCTTAGGCATATCGGGTGTCCAATGGGTTGCGTGTGGTGTGTGGTGGCCTGGTGGCTTGTAGAGGCAGTTAGGCCGCGGGCTTCTCCTCGGAGACGGCGGTGGCGCCCGACGCCACGGAGCCGCTGTCCACCTGCGACTCCTGGCACGACAGCGACGGGAACTTCTTGTACAGCTCCGCGCGGTACTTCGGGTGGCTGCAATCCGACATCCATTAAACAGCTTGAAGACGATTACCACAGTAGGCACCTACTCATTAATGCCCGGGCCACAATAACGAGAAATGCGATAGTGGACGTTAACCATACGGCCACACTACGATTCTCGCGATAATTAATGGCATTTCTCGTCAGTGTGGCCCCAGCATAAGAGTGACCCTATTGAACCATTGGCAAACAGAGACAAGTGAAGTGCTCTTGTGACGGAGAAGTCGGACGGAGAGTCGGATATTAAAACTACTCGTATTAGCAAATTAAGAAGAAAGCCAACTCTTTGATGTTATTAAGAAAAACTTTATTCAAACTGGAAGCATGTTGGAATTCGACGTGGGTAGGTTAGGTTAGGATGACAACATCAACGCTAGAGATCACTGCCGAAGGGAAACTAAATCAAGATATTACAATTTTCAAATCTATTCCCTTAGCTGTTTCAGTCGTCTCCTATACTAGAGGTTATGTCAGAATACTGACCTTATGCCATAAACAATGGGATTGTAGACAGCATTAGCCTTGGCGAAGAGCGAACCCCAGATGGTAGCCAGCGGGCTGATGTTAGCGTTCTCGAAAACTCCGGCGTAGTTGATTACGAGGTACGGGGTCCAAGCCATGAACCACAGAGAAATGGTCATCAGGGCTACCTGTGTGTTTCAATAATACTTAATGTATATTTCGCTTAATCCGTTATTCGAGAAATTGTGTCTAGTTCATAAGATTCGTACCTTTGCCAGTTTGCATTCGGCACTGGTATTAGCGTTTTCAGACGACCTGAGCGAAGCGACGTTCATCTTCTTAGCCTGCTCCCTCATACCCTTTTCGTGCGCAGCTACGGCCTAAAATAAAGGTTTTATATATATACGAGTATATAGTATGACTTGTGTATATGCAAAGAACGCATACAACCCGCGGGAAAAATATGTCTACATATACCTACAAACTTACAACTTCACAGACTTCCTGACTGATTCATCAACGCACAGCCGAAACCACTGGGACTAGAAGCTTAGAATTTACACCGGAACTTCCGTTTATGCCGTAGGCTGGGGATAAGACGGAATTTTGGAAATTTCATCCCTAAGGGGGATAAATAGGAGTGCAAAATTTGTATGAGGGCACCCGCTTCGGCGCAGACGGAGGGGGAGAACGCGTATAGAATTTGCCGCTGCAATGATGGCAATCATTTTTAACCGACTTCAAAAAAAAAGGAGGAGCTTCTCAATTCGGTTGTATTTTTTTTTCCAATTTTTCTTACCTCAGAACTCCGTCATTGATGAGCCGATTCGTAATTTTTTTTTGTTCGTAAGTATGTGCTTCCAGGTGGGTCCCATTTTTACAAAAATTCAGTTGGATGATGGGATCCATGACGAATTGAGGGAACTCCTCAATTTTATTAGGCAAGCGTGTAGTGATTTTGGTATTTTCTATTATAACTCGTGTATTTACACCCGAAAATCATAAATTTGGTGGAGTGGAATTGATGATCGATGAAGACCACAGATGACTTATGGAATTCCTCGTCACAGATTCTGATAAGATTCCGTTGAAATAGCAACTAATGAAGTGCCAAAGGTGATCCTTGTGGAATCGATAGAAGTCTTCAAATGTTATCGGGTCACATACAGCGATTGGGTTTTTTTCTCTAATAACCAACGCATTTGCTTTCGGAAATCAGTTCGATGTGGTAAATTGGAAAAAAAAATGTGGATATGTTCTCATGGCTTGGCGGAGTACTAAATTTAAGTCGATTAAAACTTTGTTTTTAAAGTAAATTATTCTACGACGATAACAAGTTGTACGCGGACGAAGTCGCGGGCAACATTGAGTAATATAAATGGCGCATCACTCACCTGGACGATGAAGAAGTACGAATAGATGATGAGCAGCAGTGGCATGAAGTAAACGAAGACCGAGTAGATGAGGATGTAGCTGCGGCTCACCCAGTCCTTGTTCAGATAGTCAGTTCCGCAAGCGGTCATGTTACCCTCAGGCACGTACCTGTAAAACCATGACAATCTCTTTCCGATCTCTGTTGTGTCAATAGAATACATCTCAACTTATTATTCCAACTTCATTTAACTTACTTATTCCAGCCGAAGAAAGGCGCAAGTGTCCATGCAAGAGAGAAGAGCCAGATGCCAAGGATTCGCAGGAGAGCGCCATTGTTAGTCATCGGTTTTGCGGCGATGCCCTTTACGATGACATTGTATCGATCAAAAGCGATCATGGTCATAGTCCAGATAGAAGCGCAGCCGAATAGAGATCCCGCACAAGCGTACAGTTCACACGCCAGAGGACCTGTTCAAAGCATCTAGTTAGGTCGCCGCTCTTTAACGTCTCAACGGTCACATTAATAATCTCTCTTAGGTACCTTTAATACGTAGCTATTTTTAAGGTTCCGGACCAATAAGGTTAAAACGGAACCCTTATGGTGCGACTCTGTCCATCTGTCTGTCACCAAGTTAAATATCTCAGGAATTACCAATGCTATCCATTTGAAATTTGGAACAGTTTTAAAGAAAGTTATCCACGTGTATGGAACATGAAAAATTTAAATAAATATATAAGATTGAGGTATTTTTTTATTTTACAAAAAAAAAGCATTTTTAAACAAAGATTGTCATTTAACACTTCCGTGTTTGATATTAATTCTTTAAATTTTTATGAAATAATTCTGAAAGTAGTTTCGTTCAATTAAAAAAAGAATTATCGAAATTTGTTCAAAATAATGCAAGGGCAAATAATTTACTTTCAAAACAAAGTTTTAACCGACTTCAATTTAGTACTCCGCCAAGCCACGAGAACATTACCAATTTTTTTTACAATTTACCACATGAACTGATTTCCGATAACAAATGCGTTGATTACTATAGAAAAAAAACCAAATCGCTGTATGTGGGCCGATAATATTTGAGGACTTCCATAGATTCCCCAAGATCACCACCAATGGCACTTCATTAGTTCCTATTTCAACGGAATCTTATCAGAACCTGTGACGTACTTTTGCACTTTTAAGTAGATAATTGAGGAATTCGATAGTCATCTGTGGTCTTTATCATCAATTCCTCGCCACCAAATTTATGATTCCGGGTGTAAATACACGAGTATTATAATAGAATATACCAAAATCACTACACGTGTGCCTAATAAAATTGAGGAGTTCCCTCAATTCTTCGTTGATCCCATCATCTAACTGAATTTTTGAAAAAATGGGAACCACCTGAAAGTATATACATGCGAACAAAAAGAAACTTGAATCGGCTCATAATAACGGAGTTCTGAGGTAACAAACATTGAAAATATTTTTTTAATAAATACTGCCGAATTGAGAACCTCCTTTTTTTTGAAATCGGTTAAAAAGCGGGCAAGTGCGAGTCAGCGAGTGTCAGACTCGCACTTGCCCGGTTTTATTTCTAACCAAATGAAACACGGTTCGAATAGTATGTTGACACTTGTCGCACACACCCCCTCTATGGATCCCTCATGCTTTGTTTGTTTTTATAAGCAACTAGCTTCTGCCCGCGACTCCGACCGCGTGGAACTCGTTTATATCCCCCCCCCCCATTTCACCCCCTTAGGGAATGATTTCGGGGATAAAAACTATTCTATGTCACTCTCCATCCCTTCAACTATCTCCACTTAAAAAAACACTTCAATTCGTCGCTCCGTTTTGCCGTGATAGACGACAAACAAACAAACACATAGGGGAAGAGGGGGGACAGTGGATCACGGGGAACAGTGAATAAAACTATCTAGCGCCATCGTTTACGCACACATTCAAACGCCGACGCGTGTTTGTAAACTCATCTCGACAGGCCCTACACTGCGCCAGTCGCCCGCGAGCTCAGGCACAAGGAGGGTGCGTTATTGCTGCCGGTCGAACAACACAGTACGTAAAATTTATTTTACATATTTATTGAAAATGTTTGTAGGCAAATTCACGCGTGTTATTGAATGTGTTTTTGTTTTATCTTTTTACTTTGTGATTGCAAATTGTGTTGATTGGTGTTTTGAGTGTAATGATATATATTTAATTTTTTAGTGAATTATTCTTACTGTAACGGTTTATGGGGTACACTGGGCCATCTCCTTGTGGGGAGCAGTGGATATGGGTCCAGTGGTACTATGTAAACCTAAGAAACTGGCTACCTCGCCTAGACTGATCATATTATATTTTTATGATTATTTGTGAACTAGTGAAACTAAAACCTGCCTATATGGATGCCTGATTGCTGTGATTTTATATTGTAGGAAGACATTTGTGCCTATACTACAGATTATAATAAGTGATATTAAAATTAACGATAAGTATTTTTTTGATGACATAAAGTATTGTCTTTAAGTTTTCTTTTTTGAATTTATATTTTCTATAATATAACATAACTTTTGTTGATTTATGACGTTATTTTATGTAACTTAATACATATGATCCCGTGTTCCCCCTATGGTCCATAGTTCCCAATGCCCTGATTCAAGGTTCCCCGAGCATGGGGAACAGTGGACCAATTCCCTTTTTTTTTTTTTAAAGTCACTCTGTAGCCTAAAGTTCCATTTGTGTGCCTTCTATATTGCATTTTATTTATGCCTTAATAACCCCTTATTAATATGAGGACAAGAAAACGGACATAAAGTGTGTATCTGCTGGGCTATGTGCCTCAAAGCAAAAACTGATCCACTGTCCCCCCTCTTCCCCTACACTTTCCCATTTATAATATTAGTATGGATGTTGTAGGTACGTGCGGTCGTGCGTGTTGTATCTAAGTACTGTAAAATAACGTAGTTCGAATCTGTCTTACCCCATACCCACGTTTCGTTATAGCAGTTGACTACCATAGGCGGAGACATGCAGCACATCATGAGGAAGTCCGAGAATGCCAAGTTCACAACAAGTAAATTCGATGGAGTTTTGAGAGACTGGAAATGTTTATTATGACATTAATACAAGAATACAATAGAAAGTTTAAATGTTATATTATGCGATCATAGAAAATTCGGCGTTAAGAAAATTATAAAGCATTATGCTACATTCATCGCCTTAATTCGTAGGTAAGTATTGGGTCTCCATGGGTCCATAATATCTAATTCGGTTACAAGCAGAACATAGTGCAAAGTTTAATTAAATTATTTTAATATGATGTCCCATTAATTCGGTAAAGGAAATATAAAGTGTATGTACAATACCTTAGTCGATGAAAAGATGTAGATGACCATTCCGTTGCCAGTGATTGATACGAAGCCCAGAACGCCAATGGTAAAACCCAAAAGACCATGCCATAGCGGATTCATTGGTGGAAATTGATACCTGTGAGACCACAAAGGTCATGTAAATAGCCTATGCCAGTTAGTGCCATTCCGGAATTGAATACGGCGGACAAGAAGAATGTCTTCTCTTGCCTCGAAGCGAACTCGGATTAGTATCAAGTATAATAGAGGCAGTATTAGGATTTGCGGTATCCCTGTTCAAGGGTTTCTCTATGTATATAAAAACATTATATTTAACGTGGTAGGTACCTTGTACAAGAATGTGTATGGGAATTAATAAGTAGGTGCGGGAAGAAAAAATAAAATAATTTTCACACCACATGCTCGACAATGCCGAATTATAGGTCATGTAAACCCTACCGAAAGCAAGACATTAAATCCCTTGGTATTAGCCGGGTTATAATGTTGTACTGAATTTCATTATAACGCGCTGGTTAATAATATGATTTCACTTTTCATAATTCTTATTACTATATGCATAAAGTTTAATTTTGCTAAACACAATTTGTCCTAGGCCATGGCCTACTTGATTTGACAAAATAAATGAAGTTTGCCTCCGTGTGAACCCCGGTCCGGAGGAGCGCGGTGTTCGAAATTCGAATTTCGAATCTAGGACCACGGCTTGTGCTTTCGAATTTGGAACGTCGCGCGCCTTCATTTGTTCACGCGTGACGAACAAATGGAGTTCTTGTAGGTGCCTATAGAAGATTTAATTTCAAAAATAATATTGAAAATGTCGAGTGATGAAAGTGTTTTGACTCCTGAGTTTATCAAATTAGACAACTCAACCTCAATAAACGTACCAAATAAAAACATTACCTTATCTTTCCATAATTGGACTAACGTGTCTAATGTTACTATGTACTTTTAATTTGCTAAATAAACATTATTTATCTACTGAGCCTGTTTTTTTGTCTCGCATAAGGTGTGAAAAGTAGAGTATACACCTCGGGGATAAGACTGTTTTAGTCTTGGGCGGTTGAACCCCTCACTGCACTCAGGACTCAGTCTTAATTCCCTCGCTTCGCTCAGGAATTAACTTATAACTCCCTCGCTACGCTCAGGAGTTAAATTATGAGTCCTTCGTTACGTTCGGGATTCAATTCGCTCCCGTGACATAAAACAGTGCTTTATCCCCTTGGTGTATAATCTACTATTATATACTTAGGTAATAAAGGATTTGTTATAGTTAAGATGATTATAAGCGGTTCGTTTAGCACTTGAAAGATTATCTTGTGAACAATGGCGCTATTTCCTATTGTATACCGCAAATCCTCCGACCAGAGAAAATTAAGCAAGTACCTAACAATAAAGCTCATACTCATCTCCTCTAAGTCACAAGGTTGAAATTGCTATAGCTTAACTCACGACGCACTAAAACGTGTGGGTGACTTTGCCTGACTGCGGCTTTCAAAGTCCAAGTGTCATTATCGAAAGTGTTATGCTATAGCAATTTCAACCTTGTGACGTAGAGAATATGGTAGCTATTTGTATGAGTTTTATTGTTACTTGCTTCATTTTATCTGGACGGAGGATTTGCGGTGGGCTTAATACAATAGGAAATAGCGCCATTGTTCACAAGATAAGCTTTCTAAGTACTAGACAGACAGCTTATATCATCTTAACTATACCGTCAAACCCTGGATGAGTTTTGCAGCCGAGGCACCAAATGGCACCCTTTTTTTAAAGGATGAAGTAAATATCGTTTTATGTCCGAGGAGGCGTCCGGGCCATATCATACTAGTTACGCGTACCACTTTGAGTTTGGTACATTAGAATAGTATATTAGAATACGTACAGTATAAATGGAGAATCGTTACCAGTGTGGGTCGACCATGTGCAGCATATCAGGCAGCACCTTGTCGACGACCGTCTGATTGGCGGCGCCGTAGGCGGCCACCTGCCCGCCCCACGCCTTGAGCGCGGCCATGCCGGGGCCCGCGTCCATCTTGTGATGCTATTCCAGTCAAACCTTTACAAAAATACAATATTGTGCTCAATCAACGTCTTAAACAACTATTAAGTACACATTTTAGCAAAAATGGGAGTTGGCCTGTAAGCTTTGTGGATCATCATCATCATCATATCAGCTGAAAGATGTCCACTGCTGGACATAGACCTCCCCCAAAGAGTGCCACAATGACCGGTCCTTGCTTTGTATGGACGCCACAGGAGAAATATGTTGTTAAATTCAAACCACTTGAGACCACTTCGTATTAGTAGGTAATAGAATGTTGGCATAGATAAAACGCATTGTGCGCAGTTAGCACAAGACGGCGCTCGAGCTCTCTCGCACTATTCGTCTCTCTCGTATTTGAGAACTTGGACAAAGAAGGATAGTGCGAGAGCTCTTGTAAATATTCTCATACGCCCAAACTAATAACCACGTACCCCAAGCACTTTGAAATTTGAATCGACTTAGCTTGTTTGCAAGTACATGCTTGCATGCAAGTACACATTGTGCCAATAGTGCGTTCGCTTGCTAATCCGCTTGTCACAGAAACGATGTGTATGTGTAAATACATAATCCCACTTTTTGGTGAAATAAAATCTATCTACAGCAAATTAGTACCTACACATAGGCACTGAAACATAAATTTAAGCGTCCTCAAAATACTTCACTTACTTAAAAAGAGGAAAATCCTACGAGATGGTTATCCCAAAAATACTGAAGAAAATCGCTGCACGAACTACTCCAGTCTTTAGTATAGAATAACCAAACCCGTTGGGGGCGGTTGAGGCTGCAGGGTGGATGTAACTCGCTGCAGCTCGATCCGAACGTCCTTTATATGTGCCCATGCGAATGCGTCATGCAAAAATCGATTTCCATAATTCAATATTGCATTTTAAGACGGTGCAGTGTCTCCGTCAGGGCTGGCACTGAGGCAATTTTGTGTAAAGAACACTCTACGTTACATTCTATTAAAGTTACTTCGAGCTAAGTGCTGTAGAGATATCCGAGGTAAGACCGCCGAAAGCACGATCAGGTAGGTACCGAGTACATGTGAAAAAAAAAACTTGGTAAGTATGCATGTCGCAATCTGTACCGTTAGCACAAGACGGCGCGCGAGCTCTCTCGATTTTTCTCGCACTATCCGTCTCTTCTCTCTTATTAGAAAACTTAGAAAGAAACGTATAGTGCAAGAAAAATCGAGAGAGCTCGCGCGGCGGCTTGTGCTAACCGTGCTGGTGCATATGAAATTATCTTGAGTACCTACCCTGTACGCTGGCTTCGTGAGTGGAGTGTTCGTCCGCCGCCGTGCGAGCAGCCATAAGGTATGTGTACTATGTGTCCCAACATGTAGTAGCGTATTACTGGGGTAAGAACGGATCGGGTAAAGAACGGTTAATTCAATTTTCTACTAAACTAGAAGAGATTTTCGATTGCTGCCAACCGACCTTCCTACGCCATTTTGTTGCGCCCCACACCTCAGTCAGCCGCGTGGCTTTAAAGCGACAGGTTATGTGCGTCAGCGAGAAAAATCGAAACAGTATCCATTCGACGAGTGATCAGGAAATCCGAACTTTCTAGTGGCTACGTATCTCAACAACCACGTAAGTTTGACCTGTTTTTGTGTGTTATTTGTGCATGTTATTGTTACAATACTTGTTTTATGTAAGCTAAAACTACGAATAAAGGCTAGATTAGGCTGTACGATTTAATCCGATCTTCGTCTTGCGGGTCATAATCGTACTAAATTCAACCGGTGTTGACCCGTTTGTGAGTGTATGGAAAAAAGCAGCGGTTCTCAAAGTTAATTTAATGCCGAAGGCCAGTTTTTTTTAAATAAGCGTAAAAAGCGTTAAAGGATAAAGATTGAATTCATGCGTATCAAAATAGAAATTGAAAAGTGTATTGAAAAGTGAAAAAGAAGTGAGTAAGTACTTATTCAAATTGTTTGTTGTTCATACATTCAATATTTCTAATAAAAGTTTGAGAAACGTGGATTTACATTTATTTTGCCATGGGAAAGATCGGACGTGGTGGCCCTTTTTTTAAATATTTCTCGCTTGTTTTTCAAGTATTCAAAAACATTCTGAGCTTGTAGTTTTGACAGTAAAAAAACGGATTTTTATTTTTAAGAACCATACGCGTAACTGCACAGAGTCCCTTTTTGAACATAGTCCGTTGTTACCCCGAGAACGTCAGATGTTGCACGTTGAAAAAATGTACAATTACTAACTTTAGACATATATTAAATAAAAATGGGTTGCATATATGAGGGAATTAAAAATATGTATTGAAAATATATTTCATACTTATTTATAACAAAGGATAACAATTCAAGGAATCGTTAGATAAGTTAGTCAAAAAAATAAACCCCGAGGGCTTACCAAAGTGTCGAAAATTAGTCCGATGTTACCCCAACATACCTTATTCAATAATTTATGGCCCTTAAATGGATAGTAACAGAACCGACAGTCAATGTCAATACCATACCTACGTTTAGTAACAAAACCGACAGGTTAGACGTTACTTAAACATCGCATTTTAGCTAAAACCTTAACCTGCCAAATTTTTTTTAAACTCCCCAATTTTACACACTTGACGAATGTTCAAGAAGCTATAGGTAGTAGTTTCTAGGTTGCAGCGTGGCAATCCCTGTATTTTGTTTTCCCAGTTCGCTAATGCTGTTATGAAGGCTCTAAGACGCATGTAGGGGGCTCTAACAGGATTACCTACCGCCTCAACGATCGCATACTCACATAAGAAGGTGCATAAACATATTTAACCGGATTGTTGCAAAAAGGGTCATAATATGTTTCGAATACATACACTATTACTATAAGGCCGCGGCTTGGATACCAGCGGGCAGCGGGACGACTTCCAGCTGTATGGGCTGCCGCTGGTGAGTGGTGACCAGTCCAGCCAGAGGGCCTACCGCGAAACGAAAACGAGCTTCGTTATAATGTGTAGGTAGATTATTTATCTATCTATATATATAAAAGAAGGATACCTGATCTACCATCAACGCACAGCCGAAACTACTGGGACTAGAAACTTGAAATTTACACCAGGACTTCCTTTTATGACGTAGGCAACCGTTAAGACGGGATTTTTGGAAATTCCATCCCTAAGGGGGTTAAATGGGGGTGCAAAGTTTGTATGGGGGAAACTTTATATTATGAACTAGAGACTTAAAACTTTGTAGAAAGATTGCTTATTAAGATACAAAAAAAGTGATTTCAGCGTTTAAGAAAATTCCACCCCTAAGGGGGTTAAATAGGGGTGCAATGTTTGTATGGGGGAAACATTAATTTTTGAACTATGAACTTGAAACTTTGTAGAAAGATTACTCATTAAAATACAGTAAAAGTAATTTCTGCGTTTATGAAAATTCCACCCCTAAGGGGGGGGGGGGTTAAATAAGGGTGCAAAGTTTGTATTCAAAACTACTGGGACTAGAAACTTGAAATTTTTCCAGAACTTCCTTTATGACGTAGGCAAGGGATAAGACGGGATTTTTAGAAATTCTATCCCTAAGGGGGTTAAATAGGGGTGCAAAGTTTGTATGGGAGAAACATTATTTTTTGTACTAGAGACTTGAAACTTTGTACGAATATTACTTATCAAGATACAAAAAAAGATTTTTCAGCGTTTAAGAAAATTCTACCCCTAAGGGGGTTAAATAGGGGTGCAATGTTTGTATGTGGGGAAACATTATTCTTTGAACTAGAGTCTTTAAACTTTGTAGGAAGATTACTTATTAGGATACAAAAAAAAACTTTCAGCGTTTTATAAAACTCCACTCTTAAGGGGGTTAAATAGGGGTGCAAAGTTTGTACTCAAAACTACTGGGACTAGAAACTTGAAATTTACACCAGCACTTCCTTTTATGACGTAGGCAAGGGATATGACGGGATTTTTGGAAATTCTATCCTTAAGGGGGGTATGGGGGAAACATTATTTATTGAACTAGAGACTTGAAACTTTGTAGGAAGATAGCTTATTAGGATACAAAAAAGTGGCTTCAGCGTTTTATAAAATTCCACCCCTAAGGGGCTAAATAGGGGTGCAAAGTTTGTATTCAAAACTACTGGGACTAGAAACTTGAAATTTACACCAGAACTTGCTTTTATGACGTAGCAAAGGGACAAGACGGGATTTTTGGAAATTCTATCCCTAAGGGGGTTAAATAGGAGTGCAAAGTTTGTATTCAAAACTACTTGGACTAGAAACTTGAAATTTTTCCAGAACTTTCTTTATGACGTAGGCAAGGGATAAGACGGGATTTTTAGAAATTCTGTCCCTAAGGGGGTTAAATAGAGGTGCAAAGTTTGTATGGGAGAAACATTATTTTTTTGTACTAGAGACTTGAAACTATTGTACGAATATTACTTATCAAGATACAAAAAAAGATTTTTCAGCGTTCAAGAAAATTCTACCCCTAAGGGGGTTAAATAGGGGTGCAATGTTTGTATGGGGGAAACATTATTCTTTGAACTAGTCTTTAAACTTTGTAGGAAGATTACTTATTAGGATAAAACTTAAAACTCCACTTTAAGGGGTTTAAATAGGGGTGCAAAGTTTGTATTCAAAACTACTGGGACTAGAAACTTGAAATTTACACCAGAACTTCCTTTTGTGACAGAGGCAGGGGGATAAAACGGGATTTTTGAAAATTCTATCCCTAAGGGGGTGCAATGGGGGTCTAAAGTTTGGATTGGGGAAACATGATTATTGAACGAGAGACTTGAATCTTTGTAGGAATTTACTTACTGATACAAAAAAGGACTTTTATCGTTTTATAAAATTCTACCCCTAAGAGGGTTAAATAAGAGTGCAAAATTTGTATTCAAAACTACTGGGGCTAGAAACTTGAAATTTACACCAGAACTTCCTTTTATGACGTAGGCAAGGGATAAGACGGGATTTTTGGAAATTCTATCTCTAAGGGGCTTAAATAGGAGTGCAAAGTTTGTATGGGAGAAACATTATTTTTTGTACTAGAGACTTGAAACTTTGTAGAAAGATTACTTATCTATATATATATATATGAATGCCTTTGTCCTGACTGACTCCCTCATCAACGCACAGCCGAAACTACTGGGACTAGAAACTTGAAATTTACACTAGGACTTCCTTTTATGACGTAGGCAACTGATAAGACGGGATTTTAGGAAATTCCATCCCTAAGGGGATTAAATGGGGGTGCAAAGTTTGTAAGGGGGAAACTTTATATTGTGAACTAGAGACTTAAAACTTTGTAGAAAGATTACTTATTAAGATACAAAATAAGTAATTTCAGCGTTTAAGAAAATTCCACCCCTAAGGGTGTTAAGTAGGGGTGTAATGTTTGTATGGGGGAAACATTAATCTTTGAACTATGAACTTGAAACTTTGTAGACAGATTACCTACTCATTAAAATACAATAAAAGTAATTTCTGCGTTTAAGAAAATTCCACCCCTAAGGGGGTTAAATAAGGGTGCAATGTTTGTATGAGGGAAACTTTCCCTTTTGAAAGAGAAACTTGAAACATTGTAGACAGATTACTTATTATAAAGCAAAAAAAGTGCTTTTGGCTTTTTAGATAATTCTACCCCTAAGGGGGTTAAATAGGGGTGCGAAGTTTGTATGGGGGAAACATTATTTTTTGAACTAGAGACTTGAAACTTTCTAGAAAGATTACTTATTAAGATACAAAAAAAGAACTTCCAGCGTTTTAGTTTTAGTACATTGCACCGTAAATGGGGTTAAATAGGGGTGCAAAGTTTGTATGATGGAAACTTTTCCTTTTGAGCTAGAAACTTTAACTTTTGTAGACAGATTACTTATTTGTATACAAAAAAAGAATTTAAGCGTTTTGGAAAAATCCACCCCTAAGGGGTTTTAAAAAGGGTGACATGTTTGTATGGGGGAAACTTTGTTTTTTAGGTAGTGTAAAAATTTTGTAGAAAAATTACTTATTCAAATATAGATAAAGTCGTTTCAGTGACTTAGAAAACTCCACCCCTAAGGGAGTGACATTGGGGTTTAGAGTGAATATGGGGGAAACTTAGTTTTTGAGCTAGAGACTTAAAACTTTGTAGAAATATTACTTATTAGATTACAAAAAAGGACTTTTTGCGTTTTAGACTATTCCACCCCGAAGGGGGTTAAAAGGCAAGGGTTGTATGGGAAACGTTTTTTTTAGTAAGATACTTGAAAGGTTGTAGAAAGATTACTTATCAAATAAAAAAGTACTTCCAGCGTTTAAGAATATTCTATCCCTAAGGGGGTTAAAAGGGGGTGCAAGGTTTGGATTAGCAAAACTCTTTATTGAGCTGGAGACTTAAAACGTTGTATAAACAATTATTATCAGAATAAAAAAGATCTTTCAGCGTGTTGGAAAAAATCCTCCCCTAAAGGGTTTAAAACGGCATTCAAGGGATGGAGACCAAGAAAATATTATAGTAAGAGATTTGTAACTTCGGTCTTAGCCTTTATCTTAAAAGACCACAAAACTGATTATTTTGAAATTCATCCCCTATGGGGGCAACATAATTTAGACTGCTTGAAATGGATTCCATAAGGGGGTTAAAAACACTCATCCCCAAAATGAGCTAATAGGAGTTGGATGTTTGTACAGGGAACAAGACAATTTTTAATTAAGGGATCTGGAACTTCGCTAAAAGACTAGGTAACTAATTACAACATTTCTTGAAATTCATCCTGTAAGGAGGTTAAAAAGGGTTGGAAGTATGTATGAGGAATAAGTATTTTTTGAAGTAAGGGAATTCATAGGTCTTTTATACTAATTATATGGTAAGCCAAAATAAATAATCCGACTGGTAGCAGAGAAGTAGGCAAGGATAAATTAGAACCACGACCCTTACAGAACCGAACAGCTTCCAGTTCCCATAACCGAAAAGAAGGTAATGTTTCATTTAACCTGCGGATTATTTTGTTAATTATAGAACGGATTTAGATGAAATTTTCCGTACGCTGAATTTGACACCCTTGGAAGGATATAGGATAGTTTTTATCTCTGAAATAATCCCATAAGATGGTAGAACTTTGTTTGGGTCGGCGATAATTAAGGTTCCACCTACAATAATTTAATACCAATCATTTTTCTAAGATACAAGTTCTACGCAGACGAAGTCGCGGGCAACAGCTAGTTAGATATATATTTATCCATACTATTATAAATGCGAAAGTGTATGTGTGTGTGTTGGTTTGTTTGTCCGTCTTTCACGGCAAAACGGAGCGACGAATTGACGTGATTTTTAAGTGGAGATAGTTGAAGGGATGGAGAGTGACATAGGTTCGTTTTTATCCCCGTAATCATCCCCTAAGGGGGTGAAATGGGGGCGTAAACGTTTGTATGGAGCTGCGATATAAAAGAGTTCGCGGGCAGAAGCTAGTTCATATATAATAATGAAAAAGCGGCCAAGTGCGTGTCGGGCCACGCGCAGGGTAGGGTTCCGTTGTTGGCCGTCTGTCACAGAATGCGGGCTTTAAAGGGGCTTTTGGGGTTTTTATTATAGCTTACCCTTGAAAATAATCGTAGATATGATTATTTTTATAACACACCAATGTATATAGGGTCGGTCGTTTCGCCGGTTACGCGACCACCTGAAGGACAAGGTTTTTTCTATTGAAGATAACGTTCCGTGAAAAAACAACTCTACCGTCCACGGTAAAAGGTTCCAATTCCAATGACAATATATATGCACCCGAAATTAAGTGCATTTCTTACCAGTTAACTAGTTATGTCTACTACTCGTTAACTAGTTAATAAAAGGATAACTATCACAGTTAAGTAGACTTAACTGTGATAGTTATCCTTTTAAATTCATGATATGTACTACTGCCACGAATTTTTTCACGTCCCGTCCCCAGTGTAGTAGCGATTTAGCCGGCAGGGGGGGGACACATATATGACTCGAACAAAAATTAGGGCTTTAATAGTACATTACGTAACTAGGGCGGTGAATTACCGCCCGTGTTGCGTACAAAATTTTACGCCTTCACCTGGCCACAATGCGATTTTTCCCGTACGCGCAGCGTGCAGTAAAACTCGCATTAAGGCCAGGTGTGACGTAAAACCCATTATCTTGCAAACGAACAAAACTGAGTTGAAAAATAGTTTTAGAAAACCTATAATATTTTTGAACAAGCTATCCAACGATACCCACACAGAGAAAAAAAAATGACAACAATTTACAAAATAAAATCAGGATTTTAATCTACAGTTTATTCGGCGTGATTGGTTTATATATTACCCACGCCGAATTGCAGTTTTCTAGTTGTAAGGGTTACTGAGCTAAACCGAAGACGGACAGACGGTCAGACAGACAGACGGACGGACATGGTGAAACTATAAGGGTTCCTTGTTGACTACGGAACCCTAAAAATGGTCGAACTATCAGGGGGCAAATGTTTAATGGTTGTTGCACTTGCAATATGAATTACTAGCTTCAGTCCGCGACTGCGCCGCGTGGAACTCTTTTATATCGTACTAGCGGCCGCCCGCGATTTATGATGATGACAAAGATATTAAAATAGGTAAGGGAATTTTATACTTAGTTAAAATGGTCTAGACATATTACATTGCAAAAAGTGGCCGACACTGATATGCAATGCTATTCCAGAAAGTATAGTCTTTACCACTTAGTCAGTTTAAAACACAGATTCATTGCTGGCTCAAAAAACAAGTGTTCTATACATTAGGTGATTTATTTGAATTTAGTGCTAAGTAGATTATAGGTGATTATAGTTATAAGTGCTCATTTCATTTGCATGCTAGTATGTAGCTAAATATGTGATTGTACCGGAATATAATGTAAGTTACCACCCAAGTAACACAGAAAGCATTTTATAACACGAATAGTAAACTTATGTAGAACTTAAGGTCCGTATAAACTCTTATATAAGTTCACCGAGCATCTTGACGCTTTATATTGGCATTTGAAAACCACTATGGTGCTTTACACTGTATAACGGTTAGATAATGGCATATCAAAATGCTTTTATAAAGCCTTTAGTTTTACTGCAGCATACCACAACGCAGTTGTACAGCTTTCAGCTGTTTTAGTGCCATTGGATCTACAATAGCATTTTTAAGTAGTAAATAAATGCTTAATGCTATTTAATAGCATTAACATGAACCATTATAATGCCACGTAAATCCGCTATACAGCCTTCAGCTGTTTTTTATGTCTTAGGGTCTACTATAGCATTTTTAAGTATTAGGATAATGCCTAATGCTGCTTAATGGCATAAACTTTTACCATTATAATGCACCGTAAATCTGTTATACAGCTTTGAGCTGTTTTAAGTGCCATTAGCTGTGTTAGCGCACTTTTAAGTTGTAAGTAAAAGCCTAGGGCTGCTGAACAGCATAAACGTGAATCAATGTAATGCTTGCATTTTTAAAGATCAACCGAGTTCTGTTTTACAGCTAACAGCACTTTAATCATATACACGTGAGTACGTGTAATGCTTAAAGCTGTATATTCATTTATTTTACAGTATTCGTAAAACGATGTGTCCGCAAGATTGGGAAAAAGCACACGCGCAATAATATGCGCAATAATACTTATGTAATCTGAAAGCCTTTTTATTCATAGGCAAACGGATTCAAACTGTATAAAAATTCTGAAATGGGTTTTATTGTTTTGCTCAAAATTGCGATCAAGTAATGGCACTATTTCAGTCCACATCAAGTCTAGTGGTATACCGGTGAACCCATATATAACTACTTTATAGACAAGGGCACTACAGTGGTTCATCAAAAGTCTTCTCTCTGGCCTCTGGCTTAATAATCGTTCACATGTGAGTATTTCTACTGCTGGCGGCATTAATTAGCCTTTTTAAAGGCTCACCGGGCTGCTATAGCCCAACACCATTTTGTTTAATATTATAACCAAAAAATATTATCATGAGGACCTATTTATACAAGTAACATACCTGTATAATAATGATATAACTTAATTTAATACTGCCCAACGAAAACTATTAGGTCAATAATGCAAAATTCGTTGTATACTAGGAACAAAAAAATTTTTTGGTTATTTCACAGATATCTTTATATAACATTTTATATCAAAACCACAAAATATCGAAGGCGCGTGAAAATATTGAATGAAACATATATAGACATTTACAGTAAACTACATTGCGCAGTAATATTTGAAGGCATGAAATAACTAAACACTTACCTACTATCATACATTTTGCAAACACTCGTCACTGCTGTCAGTTTTGAACACTCACGCATCCATATATTATATTATTGCGAGACAATTAATGTATTCGATCGATGTAATGTTGGCACTGATGTAGGGGTTGTTTAAATTCTGTGAACATTTATAATTCTTTTGGTATATTCTAATTCTAGTCTAATGCTTTTGTAATGCATTTAGCATGTTCATTATCAATAATATTGCCGGCTTAATGCGTCTGTAATGTTATTGGCAACTTCATTGACCATAATAATGCTTGTTTAATGCGATTGACACTTTCTTTGACCACAATAATGCTTATATAATGCGCGTGTAATGCGATTAAACAACTATTGTGAACCTTTTTAGGATCTAAAGCAGTAAAATTTGTGCCCAAATAAGCACTACAACAGCCGTATAAACGTTTATAATGCGACTATAGAACTAACTCAAAATGCGAATACGATACAGAAATGCTGTAACTCGGCCGTTATACTGCTATGCTGTGTTACTTGGGCACCATATTGTACCATATTTATAGCAAATAAAGATTTATCTTATCTTATCTAATTGTTAAAGAATTTTTGAAGATTTTCCAACTAGATACCGGGAATTGTTTGCAGGATGCTCTATTCTGTCAGTTACCAGATGTTTTAAATCTTTGGCAAAAATGACTCTGCAATATATTATTAGAGCGACGCATGGATTTGGAGTTAGAAAATGGGAATCTTAGTTATTATGAGTGAGATTGAAAAAAAAGAATATCGTAAGGCTGTTAAAAACAATCTTAAACTCAGCACTGGAAATCGAGAGATGGAGACAGGTTAATGAAGAGTATCTCTTTCAATAATAATCAACAATTTTGTATGGTAGACCTGACCGCGTCCAGTGTGGCAATTCCCTTAAGGAATAATTAAATTCATTTGCTACACTAACGCCACCTGCTGACGAATAGCGAAACGTATAATCAACCCTTATTTTGCTTGCATAAGGGATGACAATTTAACCCTGTGAGTTTCCTCCATACAAACCTTGCACCCCTTTTTACCCCTTAGGAGTTTTTTAAATAAGTAATCTTACAACAAAGTTTTAAGTCTCTAGCTAGGAAAATAAAGTTTCTCTCATACAAACTTTGCACCCCTATTAAACCCTCTTAGGGGTGGAATTTTCTAAAACGCTGACATTTGTTTTTTTGGTATTTTAATAAGTAATTTCTACAAAGTTTCAAGTTTCTGGCTAAAAAATCCATTGTTCCCCGTACAAAACCTTCAACCTTTTTTAATCCCCGTCGGGATAGAATTTAGTATTCATAGTCAGCTGACCAGGTACCCAATGTTTCTACCGCAAGCGCCACAAACTCGTAGTCTTTAATTAAAGACAAGTATTTGCGGCGCTTCAACACCTGTGCCTGGTCAGCTGCAGCGCCGGCTTGAGAGCGAGTCCCCTGGATGTGGGACTGAGCAAACGTATCCACGCACATTGCGTCCCACACCAAGACTCTACTCAACCACCACGGCACTAATGTGTCGGTCGCCACCATCAGGTCGCTTGCCATTGTCTCTTGCCAATCCCGTATGCCTACCCAACCCATCGACGATGCTTTTGCCAAGCCTCAGGATAGGGCGAGACAGCACGTCGATGATGAGGTGGCCGTGACATACTCTCGATTTTTGTGTGCTGCACGGCTATTACACGACGGCGCGCGAGCTCTCTCAATTTTTCTCGCACTATCCGTCTCTCTCTTATTAGGACATGCGAGAGAAATCGAGAGTATGTCGCGGCTGAGTGTTAGACGTGCTGTCTTGCCCTATCTCATCGGTTAGTAACAATCTTGCAGTCCGTTTCGCAGGACCGTTTGAATGCGGCAAATTTCGCTTTCTAACTGTTAACTGGCCACACTGAATGAAATTGTAGTTGCAGTTGTTAGGTGTGTACGCTACACCCAATTCTGACTTCGACATGTTGTACTGACAAATTGGGGTTTAATCACATAATGTGGATAGCGCATGATTTCGCCTCGCTGAATAGGTAAGTGCCGGATTCACCGGATGCACGGCCACCGCAGCGCTCGCTCGGTCGTCCGTCTGGCACAGGCTTTTGACGTGATGCTGGCAAAATCGCAAAATGCCATCGAGACGATAGCAACACAACCATAAAAAAAAACTTATTCTGAACTGAAATATTGTTGTCTGTTTTTCCGTTATACCGCTGTATAATAAATCTTGTGTAAATAGTTTATTGTGAAATGGATTTGAATGATGATATAGAATTAAGTGAAGACGAAGAAATCACAGTAGAAACAGTGTTAAAGACAGTACAGTGCGCATGGCAGAACGAACGTTTGGCGCCAGAAATCCTACCCCACCGTAACGATATGGTAGAATGCATGTTGGGACAAATACAGCACATGGAAAGAAACATCAACAAACTCCCCAAAACAGATCTACGAGCGTCAATTCATAAAATGGAGTTAAGTAGAATAAAGTTTGTGATATGTAATTACTTAAAAACTAGGCTACACAAGATAGAGAAGTTTTGTATTCCCATAATCAACGAAGAGAGACAACGAATAGAATCAGGGACTAACTACCTTACACCTTCTGAGTTCAAATATGCCCAGGAGTACTTACTGAATATGGAGAGTCACCTAAAAAAAGTTGTACTACATAAAGTGCCTGGGAACCTGCAAACTCTAGAATTGAATAAATTAGCAGTGTATCCCAACTTGCACAGTCATGTGTTCCTGAAAGCCAATGATACTGTCACTGGAGTTGTGCTGGAGGATCAACCGGGGGACCAGGATGAAGAAATAGACTTAGAAGGTATAAGTTGCACATTTGCGTAGCTTGTATATATTTTAAAAATCGAAATACCACACAAATTAGAAAATTTTAACTTTGTCTTGATTATACTTTGTGCTTCAAAATGTTTTTTAATTTTTCAGATGGGTCACAACACATTCTGCAATACAAACCCATAGCTGAACTAGTCAAAAATGGAAAGGTTCAGTTAGTGTGACAGCCAGTAGTAATTAGTTGTTGTGGACATTGCAGTCTGAAGCATGAGCTTAAGACATATCATAAGCCATATTGTCATCACAATATTATGCTACATTCAGTGTTTATAAGAATAGGAATTTATCATGTGTTTCATTATACACTTTTAATACATGCTGAAATAATGAAAATAGGTCAAATGTTGTTCATCTAGTTAATTGTTCAATTGTCTGTGTAATATGAACAGTGTTTACTGTTTGTGAACATTATTATAAGTCATCAGCCTAGCTAGCATGAATACATTTATGTGGGATATTAAGCATTCAATCCTTACTAGCCAGTATGTACAGTCAAATGCATATATATGTATTGTTTTTTTATTTGTTAAGTCTCATAAATAAGTACTGAAACCTTAATCCGCTGACATAAGAGTGATGGGGCATATTTTATGAGTAAGTTATATGCACTCTTTTTTTACACTGGACTGTATTTGTAAGGGGCAGGAATACTGCATGTCGGACATGAACATGATCATACTAAAGCTAGGCTGGCTGGATATTTAACTTTCAATACAATCATTTCTCATACTTACTACAGTAGCAAGGTAAGGGTGTTTCTATGAGCATTTCAACTGCCGTCAGTCCCCTGATCAGACTATTGTTAATGTGGCATGCAAACTGGCATGGCAAAATTCAGGTATTTCTAACAAGTTCAGGAGTACTACAAAACTGGGAAGGGGATCCAAATCTGCAAGAACTTTGACTGTAATGCGAGCAGGACAGTGGTTCCTCATCACCCGTAAATTATTATGAACCCATATATGTAACTTCATAGGTATAGTACAGGTGTTAAAGCGGACCCTAGGCTCCTTTAGGAGCACAACTGGGAATAATGCTAGGAGGATGGATGGATGGAGTACAAATTAGTATCAAGTTTAAGTCACATTCAACTAAACATTGTGATCAATATGGATCCCTAAAAAGAAATAGGACTGAAATATTTCATACTAAGTTTAATTTAGATCCAACATATTATTTAAAATGACAACCAAAATGTTTGTATAGGTACCACAACAAATAATTTAGATAATTGCTGTAAATGTGTACTAATAAGGATCAATAGAACATTTGTCTTTGATTGCTACAATTATCCAAAAAGAACACCATTCCGGGCAAAGCTGTGCATGTTAAATTAACTCTTGACACCTATTTGCGGTGTCCCTGGAGATTTCCAAATAATTATAATAGTGTGTTCCTGAAGTCATAAGGAGTAAAAAAAAACATTTTAAGCAAGCTGATTTTGATTCCCTTTTTTCATGCTTTAAAATTTTTGCTTAACCAGTGTTGTATGCAAATAAAATAAAATCTTGGCTTACTTTATATTATGTATTTTTTTTATTCTTAGGGCCTCAGGAATATGTTGTTTAAATTATTTGGAATCCTCCTGGGTACTGTGTATATAGTGCCAAGTCCAGTCAAGGAGTTGTTCAAGCAAAATGCTATTTTGAAAGATTTGTTGTATTGGACTTTGTTGAACACTTACTTACATACTTTGCTATGCTATGCTAGACATTACACGCATAATGACACATTTTGACCACGCAGAACGCCACCTACGCTAAACGACACATACGCTAAATGACAAATACGCAAAATAGCACTTACGCAGAATGACAAATACGCAAAATGAAACATATCTATCCTATACTACTCTAAGGCAGGTCGGTGTAGGTACGACGACGAGCGAAGCGAGGAGGAGTGTTAGTTGTGCGGTGAGCCTAAGCGCGCGAGCCGAGCGAGCGAAGCGAGCGTGCCGCGGCAGCGGCCGGCGAAGCGCCAGAACCAAACAGTGTGGTTACGAGGAAATAGGCGTATGTGTCGTTTCGCGTAAGTGTCGTTCCGTGTATGTGTCATTCCGCGTATGTGTCGTTTTGCGTATGTGTCGTTTCGCGTATCGGTCGATTTGCGTAGATATGTCATTATGCGTGTAATCCGAAGAAAATACCCAAGACTAGTGATCTTAAGGGAACATTATTTACAATATTAGTTTTCTACACAGAGAAATCTAGTTATCTCCAAGGAAAACAATCTTCACTCTTAACTAATTGTCTGATCGGTTATTTACAAGGAGGGTCAATATTGGGGAAGTACTGAAGATGAATGTTAAATAGATGGGGAATGGGAACAAAGCGGCTAGTTTGCAGTGTGGCTCCTGTGTGAAGGACCAAATCGACATAGTCAAAAAGGGAAGACCGCTAACTCCTTATCAAACTGGACCTCCACACCCAGGGGCATGAGCAGGAAGGTGCTGGCGCCTTCACGCACACTTAGGCTCGAACATGATAAGATTAAAACTCATTTCATCCCACAAAAGTTCAACATTGCTGGAACGCAAAAGTCAGCACTATATTATATATTTTTTTTAATCAATTAAACATTACCACACCTCTGTCACTGTTCGCTTTAATCCTAATCAAATAATCATATTATGTACTTACTATAAAAAAAGTTGATTATGAAAAAAAAACTATAAATTCCTTAGCACCAATTTATTTTTACAATGTTAGCCTAGTCTTTGTACCTATTTCTAATTCTAAACTTCTAAACCAATTGCCTAACTATATGTTTATTTTACGTATAGCTGTGACATCTAGTTTTGTAAGACATGTATTCTGAACTGAAATGGATTTTTTAACTTTTGTGATCATTGAATAACGGTAAAACAAAATTAGAATCTTATATTGAAATGGTTTGGTTTTCATTTATTCATGATGAGTTTATTTCCTCCTTTGTCGGATTAAAAGGACTAGTGCCTGCCTTTTCTTTAGTTACAATAGCTTTTATTTAACTTGCATTGTTTTTATGTTCGTTTTTTTTCGTTAAATTCAGGTTAAATCTTGCAAATTTGTCCAACTTCTCGAAGCATTTTTTATTTTCGAAGCCTATCGTGTCCCACTGCTGGGCAAAGGCCTCCCCTCTCGACTTCACTCGTCCTGGATTTGAGAAATCTCTGGCCAATGACTACTCGAAGTACATAAGTATTGAAAATTCGCACTTTTGTGAAGTTATACTCTTCTATACTCATTATGGTACATACCCCAGGAAAATTAGTTTTTTTTTAAACATTAATTTATAGCAGCGTTTTTTTTGTTTGTTTAATTTTCAAATGTTATTCTAAGATACCTTATCCAAGAATCCACCAAAATTTCCATCGGGAAGTAAATATATAAAAATAAATGACACATCCATTATGTTTTTTGTGTGATTTATTTATTATTCTTGAAGAGCTCCTGTAAATTAACCAAAACAAAAATTAAAATATCTATTAATATTTTTCCTTTCTTTTCAGGAATTGGTTAAATATCGATTTTTTGATGACTAATATTTTGGTGGATTTTGAGTCTACGTAATTTCTAAAATGATAATATATCAGTTACACACAAAAAAGCTGCTGTTATGAATTATTTCCAAATTTCCATTTTTTTCCATACTATAATGAAAATAAAGTGCTTGGGCTAACAGTGGACGTCGAACATATGTTAAAACTTTTTCACCTTAGTCCATTTTAATCCGGCGAAGAATTCATACATATCTTTGGCGGTGAAGATGCAGAGATATTTTACTGTAAGAAAAAATAACCACTCTCAGTTTTTCACATGAAGGTAGTATACAGGGAACATTTTTGTACTCACTGGTCTATTTGTGTGATATTGGGCTTTGAACTCCTAATTTTTGTTCGAGTTAGTGTCCCCACCTCCTGCCGGCTACTGGAAATAAGTATGAAATAGTTATTTGTGTCACAAGGGAGCAAAATAGTATATTTGCGGCGAGGGCGGTGTATTGTATCCTGAATGCAGCGAGGGATCCTACAATAGAATCCTGAGCGTAGCGAGGGCGGTGTATTGTATCCTGAGCGTAGTGAGGGATACAAGTGTTTACGCCCGAGACGAAAATAATTTTGCTTCCGAGTGACACATACTATTTTTCACACCGACTATGAGGAAATTTAACAAAAGCTATTGTTAAAATATATCTAAATTATCTTAATTTTTATTACTAAATTTTAAATATTACGAAAAATGTATAAATTTTTATACAACGTTGTTTTAGTTAAAACTTGAAATATGTTTGTTTTGAATCGACTACGATGAAATTACAATCGATTATTTTATTAACATCTGTGTTCAATTGGCACATTGCGTACAAATGTTCCAATGCCAATGTATAAATTAAAAAAGTAGCTTGAACAGAAAAGTAGCGTTTTGGTCCCTCTCGTCGTGGAGCAAAACTTACTTTTCCGAATGAAAGGTGTGAAAAAAACATTTCCTTTAAATTTTAGCTCGTGAACTGCTTTCCGAGCCGAGACCAAATGCTTTGGTTATTACAGAACATCCCCAAAATGCAATGTGTGGGTTGACAATATTTAAGGAGTTACAACAGTAAGAACATGTAATGAATTTAAAAGGAAAACTCACGGCTTAGTAGACATTACTAGTAGGGCTCGCGGTCGTGTCCGGGTTTCGTGTATACGTGTCGGGTACCCGTGCTCGTGTAACCCGCCCGCGGGTTTAAGCGACCGGTCCGAACGGATCTGTGTAATTAGCGCACGGGTGTCCTATTTAGGTACACGTCCTTGAGGTGTGGTGTGAGGCTAGGAACTATCCCGTTGTTCTAAGAATGTACATACAAGTACTAAATGAGTGTTCGCAGCTTTGCAATGATAACATCTTTTTTTCTGAATAAAAATAGCATATTAATAAATGTAACAAATTATTACGTACGTATTAGTAAGTACGAATCCATGCTAATGTTATAAATGTGAAAGTGGGTCTGTCTGCCTGTGTCTTTCTGTTACCCCTTCACGCTTAAACAGCTGAATTGATTTAGAAAACATTTGGTATAGAGATTTGAGTCTGGGGGAGGGACAAAGGATATAAACCAGTTCCACGCGGATGAAGTCGCGGGCAGAAGCTAGTAAGTTTTATCCCATAAAAAAACATTCCATGTAAAAAAGAGACCAAGTCTCGAAATTCTTCCACCTTAAAAAGTTGTGAGATATTTCGTAGCACCAAGTCTCAGGCATTCTCATTATTCTTTATTTGCTAGCTAAATAGAATTCTGCCACTTGGCAATCACACCACTTTACTGCATTTATGGATTTTTGCACACCTTAAACTGGGTCGCATTGTGTAATTGCCAAGTCACAAAATTATATTCAGCTAGCAAATAAAGAATAATAAGAATCCTTGAGACTTGGTACTACGAAATATCTCACAACTTTTTACGGTGGAAGAGGTTCGCGACCTGGCCTCTTTTTTACATAGAATGTTTTTTTTAATGTAATCTCACTTCTTTTTGTAGGTTATTGTATCATCAATACATACAATTTATGAATGCAATTTTTTCTCCCATTCACTGCAAGTGTAACTTTGTAATCTTATATATTTATATGGGATTACAATTTATTTATGCGTATCTAGAAATCTGGACCGAAAATTGCAAAATATTTTAGTTTCATCTTGATTTGAACACTAAATATGTTCTAAATTAGTGTTTTTGTTGATCGGAATATACCGTATTTAAACAATGCCTGCTTGGTTACTGAAAATTCAGGCTTCTAGTTTTATTCACAACTATGTTATTGGGGGGTCGAAAACGGCCTGAACTGGTTTGAAAAAAGATGGTACGGCAGTGCCGCTTTTTTGCTCGACTTGGCGGGGGCACCGCCGTGCCCCTAGATTTTTATTTGAGCTTAAAATGTGAAAAACAATGTAGTAGCATTAATCTAGTTTTGGTTTTGAATCATAATAGTAACGAAGCTGGTGGTCTAAAATTGGCCGGTCCGAATTTAGAAATAATGATGAGAAATTTACTGCATTTATGAAATTTTGCATACCTAAAACTATGTAGTATTGTGTGATTACCAAGTCACTATAGTAAGTATACATTACGTAACTAGGGCGGTGAATTCGTGAATGCCCCAGGTCGCAGGTGTTTGTGCGCAGCGTGCAGTAAAACTCGTATTATGGCCAGGTGTGACGTAAAATTTTATTTAACAAGTAAATAAAGCCCCCCAGAAGGTGGACTGATGACCGGTAAAGGTTGCGGAAGTCCGCTGGATGCGGGTGGCGCTGGACCGGTCACTTTGGCACTTTTCGGGGGAGGCCTATGTCCAGCAGTGGACGTCTTTCGATGATGAGTAAATAAAGATTAATAAGAATGCCTGTAATGCCTTGTAAGACACTGATAACGCTCGACGATGATAATCTCGTTACTGCAAATTATTTTTACCTGGTTAAACTACATCAACGATGTTTAGGTAGTATGTCCGAAATTGTAAGATAAAATCCTGTCAAACGCATGCAGAAAACGACTTTATCATGAGAGTATAAAATCGTACCGTTATCCGATATCGAAATAACTATGGTATACTTTGAATCGGTAACGTAAATCGTTTTGTTTGAGTGTGCACCTTTATTTTAAAATGATAACGGTATACTTTGAAGCAGTAGCAAAATAGTCGCAATATCGTTTTGTTCGAGTACCTTTGTTTTAAAATGATTACTGTATCCTTTAGATAGGTAGAGCAGTCGTAGGCAGAGTAATGTTGCAAGTATCGTTTTGATCCAGTGCCTTTATTCGGTGCTCATATTCAACCTCGTGATTATAGGTACGGTTTAAAACGGTATACCTTCCTTCCAATACCTTTATTAAGTACCGTTAAAACCCTTAATTTCGATACCAGATTCAGTCCCTTATTTAGAACCATAATGGCATGTACGGTCGAGGAAAATAAAGGTTTGGCAAATGTCAACTCTATTTGAATGACGTTAAGGATCAAAAGTGCTAAACATTAAATTTCCTCGACTGTACAATACAATAAGCGCTCGGTTAATCTCTCACTTATAATAAATCTCTAAATTAAAAAAAGAATCAGCCAGTATCAAACTAACTATTTTTGTGTCCCCCGATGATTTCAGATTCCCATGAACGGAAAAATATGTAACTTTTTTCATAAGCACATTATTACTTTAGCTTCCGTTTAGGATAGTTTTCATCCGACTGCGACGGTTAATTAATTTTCGGAAACATTTGACCTCATTAAATATTAATATCTTCTGCTTGAAATCGTAGCCGCCATATCTGTCAACTGTCAGTGACGTCAAAATGGCGGGCTTGCCCTAACTATCGAATATTAATAATTTCGATCCGGTGTTGTGATGATAGACCTTCACAAAACGCATATTAAATTCACAGAAAAAAAAGAAAAAAATTATCGATTCTGATATGGAAACTTATATGCGATAAATTCGTATTGAGGCGTAATTTCAATAAATTTATCAACAAATTTCAACAAAATAACGTCAAACGTCAAAAGTCTGACTCTCTTCCTTTTTTTTAATGGCATGGCGATAGCGCTGTTCTTCCGTTCAGCCAAAGTCCATTTGAGTTTCTGCAAGATTGAATCACACGCTGAGTATTTAATTATCACGATACTGCACGGCTATCACAAGACGGCGCGCGAGCTCTCTCGATTTTTCTCGCACTATATGTCTCTTTCTAACTTATCTGATAAGAGAGAGACGGATAGTTGGAGAAAAATCGAGAGAGCTCGCGCGCCGTTTTGTGATAGCCGCGCTGGTTTGTCAGTATTTATATTTATCAGCAATAAACAGTATGTATGAAATCAGTATAGAACGGGCCTTTTATAAACATAAATTATCTATCTATTAACTATCTATCTATCTATGAACTATCCTATGTAATTTCCTGAGACTCAAACTATCTCTATACCAAATTTCACCTAAATCCGTTCAGCGGTTTAAGCGTGAAGAGGTAACAGACAGACATACACACTTTCGCATTTGTAATATTAGTATGGATGGATTATGTCGCAATATAGCAAACATAGGCTTCCTGCGATGTTTCCTTGTGCCACATACCTAATATAAAACAATATCATACACACCAAACCCATAGAGTTGCTAATGCAAATAGAGTAAAATGAAATAATTATATTCTATTTGCCTCAACTCAAACGGCCGAGGACGGTCCGAACCCACGTGTAATTAGAACCCGCGGGTACGTGTGTACGGGTACACGGGTACCCGGGTACCCGCCCGCGGACCGGGTGGGTTCGGGCGTGTCCGTGTGGAACGGACGCTTAGCAACACGGGTATCCGGGCGGGCGGGTTTACATTTACACGTATAGCGGGAGCCCTAATTACTAGTTACCGAGTAATAGTCGACCAACTTAAAATGTACTCGAAAAGGCCAATTTTCGTACAAATTCGGCCGACGCAACCACACCATTTACCTGGCGCGTGCGTGTCGATGTACCTAATAATTCTTTTATGCTTTAAAATTAGTCTAATTAATTTGATTTATTTAGTGCAAGCTTCTCTAATCTTCCAAAGATTAGAGAAGCTTCAACTTTTTTATTATTATTTTTATTGTGCCTTAAAAGGAGACACAACACGGGCCGATATCGGACCGGACTGCATGCAGGCAGTCGCTTTGATCGGCCCGTGTGGATACGTGACGGAAGCACGGCGGCCAAGCAGTCAACCAAAGATTTTCTGTGACCTTGCTTGGCAGTCCTGCCGATTTCGCTTGTATAGCGTCACAGCTTCACAGAACAGTTTGAGCTTGATGATTCTTATTTTCATACTTTGCAGTAGGTATCATAACTTTTTTTATTTCCTATCTAAAGATTTCTATGGGATACGCATACCTACATTAGAAATAAAAAAATACAAACACTTTTGCGCTAACACAACAAAAAAGATAGGGAAGCAAATAAAATAATAATAATAAATAAACACTGGGCAGGACGAGTGTTAATTGGCCCAAAATGTGTTGCAAGCGATCATACCTACCCGCCCTAGTCTTTTGGCGGATTATCTTCCATACATCCTGTATTTCTAATCCTAATATTTTTGCTTGCTACCTACTTCGTGCGCAACTCCTTTATATCATACCCCTAAAAAGTAGGCATCATGATTTGCAGCCGAGCGGTTTTGGGTATATTTTTCCATAAACCCTTTGCTTTTTTATGGGCCTATTCAGAGTAGATTTTGGCGATATTATGGTGCTAGTGTTTACAGTATCACCCGCTATATTATGGCCGTTTAAGAACACATCCGAAGAATCGCTTCTTTTGTTGGCAGTGCATGGACCTATGTGGCAGTGTGTTTGTTGCGAGCCGAGCGCGGCTGCAGGCTTGTTTTTTCCGTGCATTGTAGCTGCTGTAGCATTTGCTAACTGTATTTAGCGACCTGGTATTCGAGTTGGCCAAACTCCCGGGCTAAACTTTTTTGTTAGCAAGTTCATACTAAACCCTTTACACAAGATCACACCACCCGTTCCTTAAGGCCTCTCACAGAGGCCTTAGACCTAAGGCCTGCAACACACTGGCGCGGCCTGCGGTGGCGGACAATAGTAAATGTGACAGCGGTGGACAAGTTTACTATTGTCCGCCGCGGCCAGACCGTGTGATGCAGGCTTAATGTTGCAGTACTGTGCTGTGATTGGCTAAATACTAGCCAATCACATAGCGTAGTTTTTTATTTTTTTATGCCCTGGAGTGGCCCTGGATACAGCAGCAAGTTTAAGTAGATTTTTGACAGATGATGCGACACTGCTACTTTCCGAAACGCCATAGATTGGCAATTTTGTATCGGATCGAGTCTCCCATGTTATTGAAATACGAAGTTCTATTTTCAATTTTTTTTCGGTTGTCTATAGCGTATGGAAACAGTTATTTCGGAAGTAACATGACTAGACAATGATGACAAGAGTGACGTTGTAGTATTCTCTATAAAATCTTTTAATACACAGATTTTAATCGACGAGTACAAAAACGTTGTTTATACAAAAGTCCGTGTTTAAAAAGGGTCACCAAATCTGAGAGCATACAATTCCATTGACGACGCGAAACTGAAGCAAGCTGGTGCGGTTGACTCAGTTTTAGTGTGCCACTTTTGGACCGCTTATAACCTGTCTACCTCTTATATATATTACAACGTTGCTACACTTAGTCAGCACGGCGTTTCGAAGCTCGCGGTAATGTCCAATTCACCCCTTACAATCATCAAGCCGTTTGGGCTGTGAGTCCGTGAAATGGAATTTTCTTGTCCTATAATGTACGGCCCCTTCTCAGAGACACAGAAACGGAAGCGGGTTACAAATAATAGATTAAAGTAACATCAAAAATATGTATTGAAAATTATTCTTCATCATCCAATCCCAGAAATATTTGGATATAATCACATGTACTTATTTCTAATATATTAAAACGCTGTATTTAAAAGCTCTTAATTTCTTAAGTACCTATAGATTATCAAACCTGTGTAGCTACTACACATTATATTAAGTTAACTGAAGTGGAGTAATAAGCATTATTTTGTCCCAATAATCTCGAACTCTGCACTAATCATACAAAAATACAATTAAAAATTTGTGACAATATATATAGCATATTAAATGTTCGCTCGAGTTCTCAATATTTATGTTCCCAATGGTTCAAAAACAGCGGAGCAACCTTAACATTGAAGCGTGTTCACATATTTATGTTCCCAATGGTTCAAAAACAGCGGAGCAACCTTAACATTGAAGCGTGTTCACATATTTATGTTCCCAATGGTTCAAAAACAGCGGAGCAACCTTAACATTGAAGCGTGTTCACATATTTATGTTCCCAATGGTTCAAAAACAGCGGAGCAACCTTAACATTGAAGCGTGTTCACATATTTATGTTCCCAATGGTTCAAAAACAGCGGAGCAACCTTAACATTGAAGCGTGTTCACATATTTATGTTCCCAATGGTTCAAAAACAGCGGAGCAACCTTAACATTGAAGCGTGTTCACATATTTATGTTCCCAATGGTTCAAAAACAGCGGAGCAACCTTAACATTGAAGCGTGTTCACATATTTATGTTCCCAATGGTTCAAAAACATCGGAGCAACCTTAACATTAAAGCGTGTTCACATATTTTCGAACTCGACTGTACATTAATTAAGTAGTCTTGCACCGATTGGACGTATTTATGCACGTCTATCATGAGACGGCCGCCACATATTCTAGATTTTTCTCGCACTATACCTCTAACTCTTGTTTTAAGTGTTCTAATAAGAGAGAGAAGGATAGTGCGAGAAAAATAGAGAGAGCTCGCGCGCCGTCTCGTGATAGCCGTAATGGTAGAGATACATGGACCTATAACACTCAGGACAGGCTATACGTGTTGCCATAGTGAGGGACGGAAAGGCTCCTATGCAGCTAAATTAAGAACTGGTCTTAAAATGGCTGATGACTTGCCATAAATAACCTACTAAATTTGGACGGGTAATGGTTTATGTCCCACAACTTCATACTAAATCGGTTGTGGCAAATGAAAAAAAGTGAAACTATGACAATGACAATGATTGATATTTCCCTTTCTGTCACGACACTTATCGAGAATTGTATGCTACCAGAGCTATTACCACGAAAAACGTATATCGAAGTTCGTATATCTCCGTCTCTATCACACTTATGGTTTATAGTACAGTCAGCATCAAAAGTTACTACCCAATCGAAGACGTCAAAAGCTCTTATTCCCTTTAAACAAAGACTTCTGACATCTTCGTTTGCTGACTGTACTCGGGCGACAACTTCGAGATTCGACTTTCGTGGTAATAGCTCAGCTTGCTCGCGCGTGGTATTATTATTAGCATAGCTTGTCCTCAGTATTATAGGCTGATGTAGCGATAAGAAGTGTCGAAGTTTATTCAAGTGAGTGTGCCGGTTGGTTCTTCCGCGTCGACGTAGCGGATGTGGCGCGCGTGCGCGGCGCTCGCGAGTTCGCGCAGACTCCGCTCGGAGCCGGGCCCCAGCTGGCGCACCATGCCCGACAGTGCGCCCGCCGCGTCCTGCAGTAGCTCGTGCGGGTGACCGATCTCCACTATTTGACCCGCCTCCATTACCTGAACAATTGCAATCATTTTTTTTATTATATTAAAACAAGAGTTCCAATTAAAACAGTGGTTCTTAAAGTTTAATTAGGCACGGACCATTTACAGAATTGCGGGCGAGCGGAATTGCGAGCGGGATTTGAACCCACAACCTCTGGAATCCGTCCATCGCTCTCCCAATTTTTCAATTTTCCACTATGATCGAAATTTGGAATTTCGTTAGCGGACGTTTCTGCTTCATAAACATTTAATGTTAAAAATGGGGTAGCGCATTGTTACTAACAATTCTCAATGTAACTTGAGACGTTGGTGCCGTTTCAGAAGTTGTAATAACTTCGCGGTAGATGTCGCTACGAGCCTCCCTAAGGTGTAAATACAATAGTGGAAGAGATTGAAAGATTCGTCGCCATTAGCGGACCCACGGTAGCTCAATTGGGAGAGCGATGGACGGATTCCAGAGGTTGTGGGTTCAAATCCCGCTCGTGGCGAATAATTTTTCAATTTTCCACTATGATCGAAATTTGGAATTTCGTTAGCGGACGTTTCTGCTTCATAAACATTTAATCACAAATATAAAACCCAGCTACACGACAAAATACTTTTCATTTTCCCTCCAATACTCCAATCCCTCCATAATGTTTTTTTTACGGAAGTCGTCCGTATTACTTGTGTGTAGTGTTCGAATAGACCCTATTAGGGCCATTATACACAAACTGATATTGAGAATCTTAATTTCTATAATAATTAAAATAAATGCAGAGGATATACATAAAATAAATGCAGAGGATATAAATAAAATAAATGCAGAGGATTTTAAATATTGTCTATGGTCTCTGGTGACTTACGAATAGACAATATTTTAAAAGTATTCATCAACACATTGAATCATACAGATTTCAATTCTTAAATCAGTTCGTGTGTAATAGGCATTACCGCGGATATTTTTGGTCCAATAACCATTCAGCTTCTAGAAACAATTTAAAAAAAAATTCAGATGTTTAGCCTGTTCATGAACACAGACGCCATATTTAGTTTAAAATTTTAAAAAAATACTTCCCGGCCTAGGCCTTAAATTTTGTATGAAATTGCTTTACAGTTCTCTTGAATTGTTCCGCCCGAAATGTGATACTTCGAAGCCTGTTCTGACGCACGTAACGACGACATTTCATTGCATGTTTGAGAAAAATGATGTATCGTTTGAGCAGGCTGAGTAAAAAAAGGAAAATACAGACCCAACTTTGGAGTTATAGAGGAAATTTTAAGCAATCATGTATCGATCAAATCAGATAAACAATCATATAGTCAAGAATCATATATCTGAAAATCAGACCTTATTGTTTCTTAATCTAGTCAGAACGGCGTTTGTAAGCACGCGATATTTTCCAACGCACCGCCTTAACAGGTCTTCGATTCGTTTCATTTGTGTCACACGGTTACACTACATAACTCCGAACTCCGAACACTCATTTGTCCGAACGCATATTTTTTCCGAATGTCATGATTCCGGAAACCATGTTCTGATATTTTTTTTGATCTTTCAGGATATGATACTATTTATGTAGGTATTCCATTTAATAATTTGCGTCCAAATTTTCTTTAAGCGGTAAATGGCGTTGGGCGTGCTTTCCGACAAACGACTCTTCGGAATTTGTGTGTTCCCGTTTCACACCCCAGTCCCGTATCGCGCACACACGTTTCACACTCACATTTCTGAAACGTGTAGTAAGAAGGATATTTCAATGAGATTGGAATCGGAAGCGTCAAAAAATATCTCCAGAACAAAATAAGACAAACAAAAATTCTGTTTAAAATTGTTGCAATATTTTTTGATATCGGATGATCACTTCCGGAGATTACCCCTCACGTATTAACTTGTTCTAAGTATAGAGGTATTGACTTACAATGACTCGGTCGGAGTCTGCGACGGTGTGCAGCCGATGCGCCACTGTGATCACCGTGCAGTCCGCGAAGTACTTGCGAATCGACTTCTGTATCAACGCGTCCGTGCTGTGAACAAGACATTGTGATCACCGCTGTGTAATGGCTAAACATGGAACCTTCTATGAATATTGTGTAGCCGTACAAAAATGAAGGCGCCGTACATTGCTTCGCGACATGAAATGGCTTAAGGCACCCATATTTTTACACTTGACTTTACTATTTTACACTAGAATTTCCTAGAACTTTCACACCGGAAAAGCAAGGCCCTGCTAATAGAAATTAAGTACACTGACATAAGTTTTTATTTCACAATTCAATGTTATTCGGAGCTTCAAGAGATAGTTTAGTTCCCCTCCATTGAAGTGTAATGTACTACTCCCCTCCCGCTTCTGGAAAAAAGGGACTTGACAGACTCACGGACAACGAAGTGACCCTATACGCCCTTATAGGATCACTTCGTTGATTATTAACACATTCACTGCCTTTATTTTTAATGTTTCACTTATAATGTTCTTATTTTACTTTGCAATTAATATACACATTAGTGAATAATTTAACGGATTTATTATTATTATCTTTGTAACTTGTAACTGTGTTCTATCTTGTATTACTGTATTTGCATGTACTTGTACGCTAAGCATCTGAATCTGATCAAATTCGCAACGCTACGCTGGTAGCAGAGCGTGGTTTTCCTACTAAGTAGAAGGAGTCTACGATGAGAGCGCCCGCCCGGTAGGGTTCCCGCCGTTCCTGGCAGTGAATGTGTTATGTGTTCCCTTTCTAGACCGTGGGCCCACTCCCAATACACCTACGTCACATGACAACATGATAAAATGCATGGCAGCAGGTCGAGAAAGTTGTGCTGAGCAAAATAAATAAATTTTAATCGGCCTAAACTTTGTCAATCTTTCAATTTCGGCCAAAATTTATATGGGTAGGTATATATACGTCGTGTAATAACAGTACGAGACATGTGGCATAATTTAGCCCTTGAATCGTAGAGAGAGTAAACCCAAGTCTGCCAGTCCTGAAACGGCCGGAAGTACAGTAGTACCTGCAGCATCAAGTCTTTATTAAAAGGGAAATCTTTTGAAGACGTCAATTGCACAGTTACTTTTGATGCTTCAGCTGTACAACAAATATAAGTTAAGGTAAAATTTTCAACGCTGATTGGCCAAAATTTTGCGCGCGACGAGCTGCTCCGGCGCCCGCCATCTTGCATGGTGCCATGACCGGGACAGCATGACCTGTCATTGCATATTGTACCTTACGAATATTACGAAAATTGCTTTATTGAAATGGTCATACGTTCGATTTAATTCGGTACTTGTCAGCACGGGTCGGCGTGGAGGAAGATTGCCGATATAACTTATATTTGTGGTACTACTGTACAGGTCGATTCACGAGAGCTGGCACGAATGAATTGACTGAAAGTAATGTCACTTGTCACTGTGAGTTGCAGTGTGAGTGCCGTTCTTATACAGGGGCGTCCTAATATTTTGTGAACATGTACCTAAAAACCTAAATACGTTTTCGTTATTCAAGAAAAAATAAATTATATTTTTATAATCTGCACCAAGTATCATGTTAATCCTTTTAGTAATTATTATTATTTTATTTTATTTTTATTAAGTCCTTTGTAAATAAAACCTTATGTATTTTTTTCCGACTTATTTTTAATGTCAAGAATCGAAAGGTGATAACTTCTTCGAATAGTAAAAAATCTAATAAAAGACCATAGCATTCTCTAAAACACAATTATCATAATCACTTTTTGCATCAACCTGTTCATCAATTATGTGATGCACACATGAACATTATCATTCACTCGTTCAATTCATTCGTGCCAGCTTTCGTGAATCGACCTGTACTTGGTAGACGGTGCCAAAGTTGGCCCAAGTTTAGCGTTAGGGAGCAGTGGCTGGTTTGGTACGGGGTCTCACTTGGGGAGCAGTGGCTGGTTTGGTACGGGGTCTCACTTGGGGAGCAGTGGCTGGTTTGGTACGGGGTCTCACTTAGGGAGCAGTGGCTGGTTTGGTACGGGGTCTCACTTAGGGAGCAGTGGCTGGTTTGGTACGGGGTCTCACTTAGGGAGCAGTGGGTGGTTTGGTACGGGGTCTCACTTGGGGAGCAGTGGCTGGTTTGGTATGGGGTCTCACTTAGGGAGCAGTGGCTGGTTTGGTACGGGGTCTCACTTAGGGAGCAGTGGGTGGTTTGGTACGGGGTCTCACTTAGGGAGCAGTGGCTGGTTTGGTATGGGGTCTCACTTAGGGAGCAGTGGCTGGTTTGGTACGGGGTCTCACTTAGGAAGCAGTGGGTGGTTTGGTACGGGGTCTCACTTAGGGAGCAGTGGGTGGTTTGGTACGGGGTCTCACTTAGGGCGGGTTGCATCGACTTACGATTACTGACCGATCAACGTTAAATATGGCACTGACAGCTGTCAGTCCATAGAAACTTGTCAAACGTTCCATACATTCAGATTTTAACGAACACCGCTTACGATTACAGACGGTTTGGTGCAACTCACCCTTAGGGAGCAGTGGGTGGTTTGGTACGGGGTCTCACTTAGGGCGGGTTGCATCGACTTACGATTACTGACCGATCAACGTTAAATATGGCACTGACAGCTGTCAGTCCATAGAAACTTGTCAAACGTTCCATACATTCAGATTTTAACGAACACCGCTTACGATTACAGACGGTTTGGTGCAACTCACCCTTAGGGAGCAGTGGGTGGTTTGGTACGGGGTCTCACTTAGGGCGGGTTGCATCGACTTACGATTACTGACCGATCAACGTTAAATATGGCACTGACAGCTGTCAGTCCATAGAAACTTGTCAAACGTTCCATACATTCAGATTTTAACGAACACCGCTTACGATTACAGACGGTTTGGTGCAACTCACCCTTAGGGAGCAGTGGGTGGTTTGGTACGGGGTCTTACTTGGGGTCCACGTTAGCGGTGGCCTCGTCCAGCACGAGCAGCCGGTTGCGCGCGAGCGCGGCGCGCGCGAGGCATAGCAGCTGCCGCTGGCCCGCGCTGTAGTTGCTCCCGCCCGAGGCCACCTCCGCCGACAGTGACGTCACGCTGTGCTTCAACTCCACCTGCGGATCATCAACAACAAGCTATGGCAAATTCCGTAGGATAAAGTGCGTATTGCACTTCAACCATGGTACCGCGGAAGTCTATTCATCTCTTTCTTACGTTTAATAAAATATATATTCGTTTATTGCTCATTGTTTAACGAATAAGTAATAGTACCTATATCATGGACCCTGAACAGGGTGTTGCAAAGATGGTTCGTAAAAACTAATTATTAATTCTAACACAAATCAAATTCTCATATGCACAAAGTACCTACTAATTACATAGCAACTACAAGTGGTTATTCGTTATGCTACTTTATCCTTGTGATACTGAGAGACACGAACGTCTCAAACACCATAGTGGTCGCCGTACAAGCCCAATTTCAAAGAAAAACTGCAAATCGATATTTTATTTCCATACAAAAAATAAAATGTCTCGGCACTAAAGGGAATTATTTTGAGGAACTGCGGGTCAAAAATATTGTTTTGACCTCCAGTATGCGTGTGCCAAACGGCTAAACTATACGTCGATTTGCAGTTTTTTTTATCGTACAGCTTACGCTACCACGGCTATCACAAGACGGCGCGCGAGCTCTCTCGATTTTTCTGGCACTATACGTCTCTCTCTTATTAGAAAACTTAGAAGGAGACGTATAGTGCGAAAAAAATGGAAAGAACTCTCTCTTGTGATAGCCGTGATGCTGTGATTTGGGTAAATCAACTTCTTCCCGTTGTTATTCTATCCCGGTCAGCCAAGAGACAGCAGCGACGCCCCAACGTGGATTAGATTTAAACTGCATAAAAACATATTTTTCACTTCTCATGCTCAAAAGTGCGTCATATTAGGCTTAGCAAGAGGGGCTAAAGTAGTACATTTAGCCCCTAGGGAAAATATGTATACATATTTATGGTTAATAAAACATTTTAATTTGACTAATCACAACAGTTCACTATTATAAAACTCTTTAAAAAGCGTTAGTATTTGCTATCTATTAACCAGAATTCAGCTAGACATTCAAATCGACCAATCAGGAAACAGAATTTAATTCAAACATGAGGTTATTATTATTCCCTAATTCAAAATAATTCAAAAATAAACGCCTCTGACCGACTATAGCTCCGTCCAAACGTTCAAGCGTGGGTGACTGCATACATGACATAAGCTATGAAGATTGAATGGGGTAAGACTGCTGTCTATCTCGCCTTATCATATGCCCCGCGTATGCTGTCCGCCGCGCTCGGCCGTTTAGACGCCGCTATTAGACGGTCAGAGGCGTTTATTCGTAGTGTGAATATTTTGTATCTGTGTCAAAGCAGTTTATTAAAAAGAATGGCGCCAGATTGAACAACTTTTCGCCTTGGTATAATTGTTGATTGAGGATGGATGATCTTTGTTTTTACTATTTTCTCGCAGTCGAAGTGAAAAGTAGTGTTTAACTCTGGTCTAAAAGCCATATTACCACGAGATGGATATTTACCCGAACGAAGTGAGGGGAAATAGTTCGAGGGTGCTTACTTTAGACCCTTGTCATACAATCTACTATTAAAGAGTGCCCCTGTAGACTGGTCCATTTAATTTGATGTATTATGTTGTTAATTTATTGTCTAATGTTGTTGTAAAGTTAACGTGTGCTGGCAGTTTTACCTGTTCCAAAGCCTTCCAGATATCCTCGTCAGTATATTTATCGAACGGGTCCATGTTGTACCGCAGGCTCGCCGAGAACAACACCGGCTCTTGCGGAATTATAGCAATCTTTGCTCTTAGTTCCTGTGAAAATCAAAAAGTTAGTCAAGCTTAAGTTTTTATACATGCACCAATAAAATAATATGTGCGTTGTTTAACCCATCATTGCGTCACGAGATTTGTTACCGGTGGTGCCGTAGACGCGAAATCGCGTCATTCTTTATTTTAACATTTAGAACTGGACTTTACCTAACCTAACCTAACCTACACCCAAAATATAATTATCTTTCGGAGAGCAATTTATATTGCTGCTAATTTTGGCTTAGTGTACTGATAATTTCGCAAGGCAGGTTCCGCGGACGCGATTTCGCGTCTCGAGGTTTTCGTCGCTAAGGATCGTATCCCACTTGTTGTGTATTGCGTCTCGCTCACTTTTTAAGCAAAATGTGAGACGCAAATACGCATTGGACAAAGATCTTGGACAAGTGGAATACCACTCTGACAAATTTATCCACGCACAAGGTCTGTCAACCGTAACGCCGCGGACGCGAATTCGCACCACTTGTAAGGTTACACTGCGGGCAACGTAGAGATTTGGAGCGTCGGCAATGAAAGGGTTGAATGCTATTTGGCACCGCTGACAGCACTGCGCAGAAGTTCGGAGTGCAACTCAAGCTGTCTGGAAGTATAGAGTTCAACTCAAGCTGTCTGGAAGTATAGCCTACAGACAGCTTGAGTTGAACTCCGTCTCAATAGAAGAGGAACCGAAGATGTCAAGGGATTGGCTCCCGAGGCTTTCATCTAGCAAGTTACAAGTATCAAATGAATAAAAGATCAATATAATCTAAATAAGTCTTTACCATCTGCGCAACAACCCCTATAGTACCTTGAGAGCGATCGATCCAGTTTCGACGTCGTCGAGGTAGACGCTGCCGTCGATGGGAGCCAGCCGGAAGAGGGCCGATATGAGAGACGACTTGCCCGCGCCCGTGCGCCCCACCACGCCCACCTGCCGACAAACACCGACACCTTACCACACTTCTTGGAGACTTAGGGCGGGTTGCACCGACTTACGATTAGACGATCAAAATTAAATATGGCGCTGACAGCTGTCAGTCCATAGAAACTTGTCACACGTTCCATACATTACGATTTTAACGAATACCGCATACGATTACGCACCAACTTACTAAGACCTAAGACCGATCAACGTTAAATATGGCGACAAACATTCACACTTTTACAGACCACTGACAATTACCCATATAAAAAGTATGGGTAATTGTCGTTACGAGATGAGAAAGTTAAAGCGTAGATTAGATTAAGGCCTTAACTATGGGCAATTCTTTTGATTTTCACCCAGCGCTTAATTGAAGCGACGTGTACCTTCCAGCCGCTCTCAATGACGATGTTGAGGTTTTTGAGCACGGGCTCGGCGTCCTTATCGTATCGCAGATAGAGGTCCTTGAACACGAGCCGGGCTCGTTGCGGCCAGTCCTTGGGCGGCGAGGGCCCGCCAATCTCCTCAAGCGGCAGCGAGGTGTACTGCGTCACCCGCTCCACGCTCGTCATCTGCGATATCACTTCCGTTATCTGCTTCACGCCGTACTGCACCATGTTCACCAAGATAAGCCCCTGGCTGATCGCGAGGCCGACGTTGCCCGCTGTCGTCTTATCTGAATCCGTGATAGAGTTAGTTGTATGAAGCTTGTAACAAAAAATTTCATATACCTATAATAGGGATGATGACTAAATTTTTTTTATGATGTCATTGGAACCAGTTCTTGACAGGAACAATAGTTTGTATGGGAGAAACTACAATTCAAGAACATAAATACCCAAAATTTTGAGACAAAGTCCCTGGCGGCAGCGCAAAACGCTTCATACTGATTGACAGATAGGAAAATAGGTTAATTGTTGTTTAGGACGCGAAATACTGAGTTTAAGTACATAGTTGTCATACAATTTTGTTTCTATAAAAGCGTTTGGATTCTGTTGGTACCATTAAATTTACTCTTGGAAAATAAAAAGAACATATTTTTTCTAAACTTTCAAGGGTCATATCTTTTTACGATTCTAATTATATTTTATACTTTATTGCGATAATTTGATGGTTTACTATCCATTTAGCATCACTACGTTATCAATTTGAACATGAGTCATCATGCCTATTAGTATGTGGCGACATCTAGTGACTAACGCCCACACTTCTTCGCCGTATAAGAGGCTTAACATATGTGTCCTTGAAATGCGCAGGAGTGTCATTAGTTCCGTATTCTGACACCTCATGCATCAAGACTAGGCGCTACTATGTCTTTTCGATCGGATCCGCGCTAAAATACGCACGCGTCCACATTATTAAGAAATCATTTTGAGATCAATTTCAAGATGGCGAAATCCATCAAGTGCCATGTGTGGTGGTGAAATTAACTTAAATCCTGAAAGGCTTTTATTACAGTAATTAAAATGGCAGCGTAACAAGTATTGACTGGATGTAGGGTTTTGATGTGCGCTCTATATTTGAATGGTATGACATTCTTATGCATCGCGTATTTTAGGTGACGGATTACGCATTTAATGTGCAGTAAAAAAATAGTAGTTTTGGCTGCTTTTTCACCGAAGACGTGCTGTGAATGGTAACTAAGCGGTGAGCTAGGTTAACACTTTCGCAACCGGACTAAAAATGGAACAATTCACCAGAAACCCACAGAATTTGCCTGGCGTGTAAGTTCATACTACTACCCGCCTAGCGGGCTCAGCCGGCATCTGAGAAAACATTACGATGGCCCGCTAGGCGGGTTCTTGGTTGCAAACGTGTTAAATCGTCAAAGCTAGGATATGAAGAATCTAATTGGTGGATATTACACAAAAATAGCCTAAATCGGAGATCAATGACATAAAAACGGCTTAATAATCGATATTACCGTCGCTGAGAAACAGGAACGTGTAGGCGACCACCACCACGTAGGAGGCCGAGATCAGAGAGAGCCAAATTGAGAAAGCTGTGTTCGTAACTAACGTCAAGTACCTGGAATGGAAAACGGAAATAAGGATGTGTTCAATTAGGGCCCCTATCGCGGTTTTGGACTAGACAGAGACACGCTGATGCTTTCCGCGCACGAGGTAAAGAGATGTAACGCTCTTCGGGAATCGTTGTTTTGGACAAATTTCGATAAATACCTAACTTAGTGAAGTCTTTTTAAGATTTCATAAAGTGAGATTTTAGATGAGATAAATCTTGCGCCGGTTAGCGACTACTCTAATTAATGTGCCGGTTTGCAACTACTTAAACGAGTTGAAGAACTAAAAGGATATTTTAGGTTATTTTAGAAGATTCCTATCAAGTATAGGTATTATAACAATTACAATTTAAACATGACACAATACAATTTTGCAAATGTTTTCTTTAGAATATTCTTTGCATACGATCATTGTCCCCAAACATTCAACAATTTTGCTGTTGGAAAATTTAGAGGGACAGGTGTACAGTCGACATTAAAGATATGTATACACGACTTGATTTCTAGGCTCCTCTTTAACTATGGCCCGACCTTCCTTCTTCAAGACATAATAGTTATAGTCATATCCGCCAAGCTTTTGAGTTGTTTGTATGTGTTAGAGTTACCGGTTTGAAATGAAACTTTCAGGGTTTCTGTATAGAGTTAGCCTTCTGAAAGGCGCATGAGCAGTAATTGAAAGTTAGTTGAAAAAAGTTCTGGGCTGGAGTCGCCATGTTTATTTTGGTTTATTTATTTATTTTATTTATTGGTAAAAAATAAATTACACAGCATTACAGTAAATACTAATAGACTGCGAAATTTAGGACAGAAAGTACAATACAGTAATTTAGGACAGTAAGTTTATCAGAGGCGCGTGGGCGCGAGGAGCATATTACAATGGAATAAGGTGCAAAAGTGTATACATACAGGGTGTAACAAAAATGGGGTGCAAACCGATCAAGGGTGTATCGTGTTCTGATAAGAAAAAAACTGTTTTTTATGACGTGTTCTTTTACGTTTGTATGGAGCTAGTCGCTCCAGTCGTCCAAAGCTCCATACAAATGTAAAAAAGAAAACATGTTAAAAAAACAGTTTTTTCTCACAACTCATTTTAGTTACACCCTGTATGTGTGAACTCCAGTGTAGTGTACTGACCAGGCGGCGGTGTGCACGTCCTGCTTGTCGTCGAAGTGCCGGCGCAGCATGGGCTGCGCGCCGCAAGCACGCACCGTCGCCAGCCCCGCCATGCTCGCCGACACGTGCGAGAACACCGGGCTGCGCGTCACTCCCTCCACTCTGCAACACAACAGACCGGTCAACATTCAAATAATATGGCGACGCAGCCGAGATCCCATACAAACATGTCGAACTTTCCATCAAATCACATTTTAACTAACACCGCGTACGATTACCAACCTTAGGCGATTTTGGCATTTTGGTAACGACGGTGGCAAACAAGCATATACCTAATGGTAAGCAGAGACCGCAACCTATAGAGTAACATGGCATAAAAACTCGAGAACCACAAAACATGTATTTACTAATAAAGCGTACAGTTAAAGTCAAGCTTGTACATAAAACGTATTTTTTTACCGTCTTAGAGCCGAAGCCCACTTAAAGTACCCAAAACGTACTAATCATCCCTGAAAAAGAAGTTATAGTTAAGCTTTTAGTAATAAAACGTATTTAAGTTTGAAAAATCCTGTATGGCGCGCGGTGCGAAGTTCATTCACCCGGTTAGAGTTAGTACTTATCTACAGAAGATGGCGGCTAGCGGTCACTGCGGTCACTCGGCTGGATGGTTAAAATTAATATTAATTCAAAAAAGAATCAATAGTAATAAAAAAAACCTTTTTTTAAGTTCTTTGTAATATATACAAAAAACACCCTGTTTCTGGTCAACGAATAAAGAATTGGAAGAACGTACCTTTTAATAGCTTGTGCCGTGCTGAGATAGACGAGGGTCCAACCCCACATGAGGACACCGCACACGAGCGTCGTCAGCAACATGAAGGGGTTCACGATGGCCACCATCACCAGGATCCCAGTCATCACCATCATTACCTTTCACGAAACAGGGGAATTATAATCATCATCCCAAATATAATATAAGTCCCACTGCTGGTCACAGGTCTCCCCTTAGGGTAGGTATGCACTGTCCGGTTAGCCGCACTGCGGCCGACCGGACGGAGAGCCGCAATGCGGTCAAACGGACAGTGCGTACATAGCCTTAGGATAGAGATAATGGGGTTAAAGCTATTTATACACATTGGAATTTAATACAAACGAAGATAGAAGATATCTTAAAGATTATTTCCTCTGGTTACGATATGTTAACATTTATTGATAAGGTGCAATAGCGTAAACATTAGTATTTAGACGCGTGGAGAGTACATTTACAAACGATGCCTGATTAAACACACTGGCATTTAGCTTCTTAATCCTGAGATTACGGCTTTGTGGCAAACGAGTAAATGAAATCCTATGTTAATCCAAGTAAACGTTTATACTTGGATTAACTGGGTTCTTTCCAAGTCGAATGTGGCAAGTGCAGCAACGTGGCAGTAATAGGTAAAAGTTACTTCTACATAATCACACTGTCATGGTTCATAATCATCATCATCGTCCACTGCTACACATAGGCCTCCCCCAAAAAGTGCCATTGTGACCGGTCCTGCGCCACCCGCATCCAGCGGACTCCCGCGACCTATACCAGGTTATCATTATCAGTCAGCCTAACCACGCCGCGCTTTCCGGTACGTGGTCGCCACTCGAGATCCTTTCCGCCCCCAACGGTCATCAGTTCTACATGCAATGTTCCACTTAAGTTTAGCAATTCGGAGGCCTATATCGATTACCTTGGTTCTGCTGCGGATAGCCTCATTTCTGATGCGATTACGCAGAGAAACTCCCAACATAGCCGTCTCCATGGCCCTTTGGCGGACTTTTAGCTTTTTTATGAGGCCCACAATAAGGGAACACTGCCTCTTATTCACATCTTTAAATATATAACCCAGCGTTGATTTCTTAATGTGGTCTTACTACCTGCTCTATGGGTGTTGGCCAATGTGAGTCACGCACATGCCACATAATATAATAATTAATAGGACTTATGTACGTACATACAGAAACTCGTCTATCTAACATTCAGATGGTCGCAATCTGAAAATGGTCGCGAACTGACGCAATGACACGATATTGGTTTTCATACAGTGTAAAATTATTTCTGGCAATGTCACCTAAGTTTTATTTCTAGAGCTGTGGGGATTTGAAAAATGTTTTCGAAAGCTGTTAGATGTTAATAACATTATTATTAGATAGTCAGCCCTCCTACACCTATACCTATAACCAAGCTGGTCCACTTCATTGCGTACCGTGTGACCGCATCTTTAAAGCGAAGTTTGGTTTAGCTAGTCATATAGTCCAAATATGGATAACTAAAGGAGTCGCTGTCACCTAGTTCTTTAAATTTTTATTCATTTTAGCGTTAATGGAGTAGTTATCTACAGTGCACCTGGCATTAGGTTTTGTGGTCATGTTACACCTGACGTTTTGGGCAAGTTGGTCCGTAAAGCGGCAATTACACTGCGTCGTTCACCTAATGCGGTCGCCGAATTCATTTTAAACTACTTAGGCCAACAAACGTCGTCTTCACATTAGTCTGGCCTACTACTTAAGCCCAAAATCACCAAGGTGGCAAAGTCGGCATCTAAATTTCGTTTTGTTTTGACGATAATGCATGAAATTTTGAAATGTTTCCAAATCTCTCCATGAGAAATCCTTAAAATATCTGTTAAATCTCGTAGAAAGTTCAATTGCAACGTCTCGTTACACAAATTATACGAATTACATTATTAAAGTAATAAATTCATGTCCAACATGTAAATTATTAAATGTATGCAGTTTTAATAGATAATTATTAAATTAATTTAGCACGAATTATTTACATCAACTTCTTTAAGTACGTACCGTATATATAGATTAGCAAAAAAATCCGATTTTTTGATAAAACATGCTTTTTTCATTAATTACTGCCAAAAAGTCATTCCGGGAAAGCCGTCATGTCCGGGAACGTTCCCGGAATGACGCGTTCTGGAATGACGTTTCTATATAAAATTGCTTAAACTGTAAATAATAGTCTGAAAATCGGGATTTTTTGACGGCTAATGTAGAAAGAGGTCCCAATAATCTCTAAGAAATAATGTGCTAATTGTAAATTATTTTAGTTTTTTTACAATTATGGCGTTCCCGGAATGACGCTGAATTAAGGTACGTGTGCAAAAATTTCATACAAAAGCATGTTTACCTCTTCGAATTTTTACATTTTAATAAAAAATACATCGGGCATCCATTTGCATTAAGGTGCTTTCAATAATTACCCAGTAGCCTTGTTTCTTGCATTTTGCCGAAAAATGTTATCTTAACCAAATGTATGCGTTCCCGGAATGACGTACAAACTCTCCGCTATACTTTGAATTAAACTTTTGAAAAAAAAAACGAGTATTTCCTAAGAAACTTAAAAATATAATTTTTAAGTTTCTTTTTATGATGCTATCTAATTTTTTATAATGCTATTTAATTTTATTATAATGCTATCTATACTAAAAAGTACTTGTAAGGCATTAATTTTTTTTTAATATAGGTATTAACTGTTGTTATCAGCAGATAATGACTTGGGGACGCGCTCCCGGAATGACGGCTTATTTTGGGGGTATTTTGTGAAAAAATATATATTGAAGCAATAAATTAAGTTTTTTTTTGAGGTACGGGTTAAATAAGTCAATTCGAATAAACTATGGAGCATTATTTTAATAAAAATTAATAAATTCTATGATTTAATTTAGTCCGACACGAATATGCCACCTTGGTGATATTGGGCCCTAAGCGTTGGCAGCTGTCGATCGCCGAATGCGGCCGACTAACGTGTTCTTTACACATTTGAGATGTAATTGCCGCTTAAAACCGGGCACGTGAAAGCAGTAAGTGGAGTCACCTGTATGCTGTCGAGGTACATCCTGGGCAGGATCTCGTCGACGACGCCCATGTCCTTGGAGAAGCGGTTGAGGATGCGGCCCGAGGGGTTGGTGTCGAAGAAGCGCATCGTGGCCGCCAGGATGTTGCTGAAGATCTGGTTGTGCAGCCGGATCGAGCTCCGCATGCACACCCACAGGAACAATATCGATCTACAACACATCCATACTAATATTATAAATGGGAAAGTCTATGTGTGTGTGTGTTTGTTTGTTTGCCCGCGTTTCACGGCAAAACGGAGCGACGAATTGACGTGATTCTTTAAGTGGAGATAGTTGAAGTCACTACATTGGATAGTTTTTATCCCTGAATTCATCCCCTAAGGGGGTGAAATGGGGGCTAAAAGTTTGTAAGGAGCTGCGATATAAACGAGTTCCACGAGGACGGAGTGTTCTTGCGGTTTTTTTCATCATCATTTCGAGATATAGCGAGAGCAAACAAAAATCACGTGACTTATTCATTTCGTAAGTAGATACTTGTCACATACCAACAATATTTAACCTAGGTTTTGATAGTAGTTACTTATTTGTGCAACAAGAGAGCAAAGTTGTGCTGCAAGTGCTGATTTTGAGTCCTGAGGAAGCGTATTATTCGATGACCTACATTGATTTAGTATATAGAACTAGATGCACACTGTCAAACAAATATGCCAAGAAATGTGCCCCAGAATGACAACTCTAGCTACATTTCAGTAGTTGCTAATAGCGTTAACTTATAACCTGCATCAAAATATATATTTCATAAAAAAAGAACACAGTGTGTTTAAGGGCGGGTTGCACCGGCTTACGATTACAGACCGATCAACGTTTAACATGGCGCTGACAGCTGTCAGTCCATAGAAACTTGTCAAACGTTCCATACATTACGATTTTAACGAACACCGCTTACGATTACAGACTGTTTGGTGCAACTCACCCTTACACTCTATCACCATATTAGCAAACTAACATCAAAAGGTTATATTATTTTATGCAATCGTTATATAATGTATGCTTTTTCAGTCGAGTACCACGTTTAGGCCACGAAGCTTGCAGAGTGGCCTAATTAAGGTACGAGACTTAAAAAGCTTATTATATAACTATTGTATACAATACTTTTTCTACGAGACAACTGAACTAATTAAACAAACTTGGTATCTATTGAAAACGAAGTGCAACCAACGGCTTTTTTTTTGTGCGTTGATGTGTCTATTTACCTTTTGACTTTCTCATGACGGCGTCCTATTGGTCAAATACATTATAGTTCAGTAAAGGCGCCACGTGATTGGTCAATTTCATTGCAGTTGTCTCAACAGTTAAGAAAAGTTGAGTTGGGAGCTCCATAGTAAAAAGTATGCGATTTAAGTTTGGTGTACGAAGTCTTAATTCAAACATTAAGGTCGACGAGTATAAAAAATACTTTTTAGTTTATTGAGATATATCATAATGTGACTTAACTGCTCACGTCAAAATTTTAGTTAGCGTTTAGCGAATGAATGGAGTCGCGTTATAAATTAAGTTTAATAATATTTTATTTGTTTAATCAGAAAGACCAATAGCAACAATAAATCAGGTTTTTTTATTTTACAAGTGGGGAATAAACAGTTTCAAATGCATGTAAAAATATTATATACAAAACAATTGTTGGGTGAGATTTCCAGAACATACAGTGCAACTGACAGAGTCCTTAAAAAGAAGTCATTTTAGTTTCCTTGAAATATATTCAGTTTGTTAAAATATTGTCTTTTGAACCTGCGTTAACTTCTTACACTTTATATTTTGCGATGTAATGTAAGCGTACAGTCAAGTAGCGATCAGCTATCGATTTTATTAAAACAATCCTATGATTGTTGCTGTGGTCTTTTTCTGAGTTTAAATTAAAAATGTTTACGCTCAAGAATGTCTTTATTAACTTTGTTGCTAGTATAATACGGTTATTTCCTACTCCCATTCGCATATCACCTTCAGTGGTTTTGCACACAGTAAATACATCTTCAGATGCCTAGAAAAGGCTACTCAAATTTCTAATGTCAATCAATTTGTGAAAATCTTGTCTTTACTTTACCAGAAGAGGTTTCGTTATATTATCATGTCGCACCGAATCGCTTTCATTCATCTGCCTACTACGTATCCAGCAATATATCCAACAACTTGTTTAATATATTCGAAATAATTATCAGTTTGGTCAAGATCACAAGACAATATACTGTCACAGTTTGCTTCGAAGACTGTTTCAAAGTCAAAGTCAAAGTAATTTATTTCTTTCAAGTAGGCTTACAATTAAGCACTTTCAAAATGTCAATTATACAATGTAAAATAAGGCAAAATTAGAACAAACACTAGTTAAGTAGGTACTAAACTAACACAACATAATAATTATAACGAATACAGTTATACATGTATTAAAAATATCTAAATGCGTAGAGCAATTCATTCCCAGGCACTTTTGTCATTCATATAGTCTTTAATGTTGTAATAGGCTTTACAAACTAATTTACGTTTAAGATAACTCTTAAGTTTGTTAATAGTCAGACTAGTCACACTACTTGGGAGTTTATTATAGAACCGTATACAATTACCCTTAAAAGATTTTTTTATTTTTTGCAGCCGAGTATAGGGCACTGTGAGCTTATCCTTATTTCTGGTGTTTATATCGTGTGTATCATAATTTCTTTTAAAGCTACCAATATTTTTATGAACATACATGATATTTTCATAAATGTACTGAGAATGCACTGTCAATATATTAATTTGTTTAAATTTGTCTCGAAGAGACTCTCTAGGTCCCATCTTGTAAATGGCGCGAATAGCCCGCTTCTGCAATACAAAAACAGCATTTATGTCAGCTGCACTACCCCATAGTAAAATGCCATATGACATGATGCTATGGAAGTAGCTGAAGTAGACCAACCTCGCGGTTTTCTCGTCGGTTAGTTGACGGATTTTACTAACTGCAAAAGCCGCGGAACTAAGCCTACTCGCGAGATCACTTATATGAGGACCCCATTGTAGTTTAGAATCTAAAGTTATACCTAGAAATATCGTACTGCCAACCAGGTTCAATTGTTCATCTTTGACAGTTATACTAGCATTTGTGTTTTTCTTTTTCTTTAACTGATTTATGGTGTACGTCGGTGTTGACATATCTTTCAATGTCTTCGCGGTACCCAACAGATGTATTATTTAAATGGGTTACTTATGGTTTTTTTGCCATTTAAAATTGGTATATTTTCTAATGGAATTGCGTAACCGGTAAATTTTATTCATTCATTTATTCATTGCTTTGTGTGATTTTGATCCTAGTTCCAAATGCATTCATGACTTTTTATACGCTGATTAGAATTGGACTGTATTGGGATTGTTGTTGTATCCTCCACGACTTCGTATGTTACCAATGAACAGTTAAATATGGTCTTGGCTAAGTTTGTAGGATAAAATATACGACATTCTCTGGGAATCGTCAATTAATGCTTTGTACAAATACTCCAAGGATTCTAAACATACCAATTTTAAATGAAAACCCTAATTATGTAGGTAACGACATCATAAAAAAAGTATCTAATACCGACTCCTTAGATTTATGTTCCGCAACTTTGTCATTTTGAACTAACAAAATTAATTATTTAAAACATGTTTAAAACGATTAAATTACAGTGAGTTTACATAATAGTACATTACGTAACTAGGGCGGTGAATTCGTGAATGCCCCAGATCGCAGGTGTTTGTGGCCCGAACCGAAGGTGAGGGCCATAAATATGCGCTCTGGGGCTTTACGAATTACCGCCCGTGTTGAGTACAAAATTTTACGTCTTCACCTGGCCACAATGCGAGTTTTCCCGTACGCGCAGCGTGCAGTAAAACTCGCATTATGGCCAGGTGTGACGTAAATGTCGTTACGTTATGAAAAGAACTTACCTAAAGAAATAAATCCTATCTTTTTTTCTTGTTTTTTGTTGGTATTTACGAAGTTTTTGACTGAATATTTATTTTAGACATAACTGACAACCAGACTAACAGTACGGCCGGCTCTTTTGGAAGGCCATTTTTTTTAGCTGTTTGTGTATCTAGTTCTATATCAACATGTTATTTACTAAAGTGGTTTTAAGACGAGTTGAATTCAGAAGATATATTCAGTGCCAAATATACATACTTCATCAGCCTAAATACTATTCTACCATGACCTATTTACGTCGGAGTACGGACATAAAGCAATCGTCTCGTACTAGCGAGAACGTGAGTGCGAGAGGGACGCACGCTCTATGTCCGAACTAAGACGTACACGCGATGATGCTAGCTAGGCAGGCAGTCCCATATAATCCATACTAATATTATAAATGGGAAAGTGTATGTGTGTTTTTGTTTGTTTGTCCGTCTTTCACGGCCAAACGGAGCGACGGATTGACGTGATTTTTTAATTGGAGATAGTTGAAGGGATGGAGAGTGATATAGGATAGTTTTTATCCTCGAAATCATCACCTAAGGGGGTGAAATGGGGGGGTAAAAGTTTGTAAGGAGCTGCAATATAAACGAGTTCCACGCAGACGGAGTCGCGGGCAGAAGCTATTAGTATAGGCATAAAGTAGGTATTAGTTCAAGTTTGTTGTTAAGTAAGTATAATTTTTTATCACTAGTTTATACATACAGTCTAACTTAAATATTTACGTAGAGTTATGCAATATTTACCTAAATTTACGTAATTATACTCTGTTTGGCAAATCGTCACCCCTACGTAACGTACTGAAACTATAGAAATACTTATCATCGTGCCTTGCTAAGATAACGCCTGACGCGAAGGTGTTTGTTACATAACTACATCATTGCCTATTTGTTTTTAGCTCAACTGTAGTTAGAATACAGTAATCTAATATAATAATAAGAGGTACAAATATTGGCAGCATACACGTCACAGGATCTTGCACGTCAATCAAAATGGTTAGCAAGCTACACGGGCTAATTAGACAATATCAATTAAAATTGTTATCAAGGCTAATATTAACGTTATTGACGCTAATTAAGCATTAGGATTGAAATTGTTCATACCGATTCCGTTAACAACACTACGCTGCACCAAAAATGCTACAAAAGTTACCATCACTGTTGATAACATATCAAGTGAACTAACACACAGCAGCATAAGTAGAAGAGGAAAACATGACCTACCTAAACTGGCGTTTTGTTAATGCGAAATAAGACCTTGAGTAGATCACTCTAAGTATCTAGTTCAGCCACGTAGCTACCTACTGAAATAGAAAACCATGTACCTACCTAAAATACGACAATCCAATTAAAAATACCGATGACTATATTTGTCTGCTTTTGTATGCATATTTTTTGGAGATTCCTCCACTATCTATGTACTCGTAAATTATCATCATACCTCGAATAATTCATGAAGTCAATATTATTTTCATAAACAATGACCACTTATCATTTATCAACGTCTTTAATTGAACGATAACGTCACTTGAAATGAGCCGAGTACATAAGTAATAATATAAAACTGTCTTTTCTGTTTTTTTAATACCATATTTACTTTTATTATAAATGATCGTACTTACGATCGCATATTTCGTAACATTAATTTTATTGACGACGTCATCCGGCCATCCTGTATAAATTTCATTTCGTTACTTCTTGTGATATGTCCGTGTGCAAAATTCGTAATTTTTACGTCATCCGCATGAATTGTTCGCCCTACCCCCCCCCCCCCCCCCCCCCCTACCCCTAACCCTAATTATCATTGTAAGTTGTATGCAATCGGTCTAGTAGTTCTATGTGCCCGTATTCAGGTACGACGATAATTTAGGTATTTTAGAATATGTTCATATTCGGCATGTAATATAGTTAGTAGATAGGTAGTTAGGGCGTTTATTTGTGTGATGAGCACGAATATTTGTTCCGGAGTCATGAGCATTTTCCATGTATTTAAGTTATTATTTATCTATATAAGTATGTTTATCGTCGTCTAGTACTTTCCACAGTACAAGCTTTGCTTATTTTGGGTCGAAGTCGATTTGTGTAAGATTGCCCGAAAAAAAGACATGAAGATAATACACTATGCTGGTTGCCGGTCGAGTTGAAGCACTCCTTAATTGAGCAATTGCGTGATTATGCAATATTATGGTGCCATGAAACTGGTCTGATGATGGTCACGGAGCGGAGGCTGCCCATGGACCTCTTAACCACACATACCACTACACAAACACATGATAAATCCATCGTGTTAGGATAGGGCTCGTTACAATGTCGTCCTGATAGAAAATACAAACAATAATCTTTTTACAAAAGTATTTGTTTTATGTGACTTCTAAACGGGCCACATTTTCCTGCAATATGTGCTGTGTATCACGCTGACTTCGTACGCTAGAGCAAGATAAAAATGTTGCCCGTTTAGAAGCGCCATTACAGTAACTCAGTTAATTTACCTGCCGGTAGTAAACAGTATACATCCGAGAATACCAATGGCCCATACGTAGATATAGAAAGAAGATTCATCAATGGTCATTGCTATAAAGGGACTCGAAGAGCTGGCGACGTTGGCGACCGTTGAAACATTGCTGAGGCCCTCGAGGGTGGAACCATTAACGTTGGGGAGGGTCGAAGCATTGTTGTAGTTGCGGTAAAGTGAAGCATTGGCGGCACGGCTACGGCTCTTTTCCATTTCCAATACATTAGCTTCGACGGTGTTCATCCTGAAAAGGCAATGTTACATTTAAATGAAGCCAATCTGTGCCGGTGACGCATATCGGCGTAACTTTTTTACACCGCTTGGATCACGCTAGTGGGGCCGACGGATGCCCATAGCTCGCCTATCAATTCAATTCAATTCAATTAATTTTATTTCGATCAAAGTCAATAACGTGTTATTAACATCGTGTCGTGTTAGTTATAATGTACGATTCGCGTGTGTGCGAGACACTTTTCATATTATTCAAACGTTTTCGCATCTAAAGTGATCTGAAACGGTAGAAGAAGTTAAGAAGCGGTGACTACGTACATAGTTGAAAACCACCGAATCATTCATATCGACATTAATTTCGAAATAACTGATCCAATAGGAGTGTAGAGACACTATATAAAATAATAAATATTGTCATATTTTCTCGAAAAAGGATTAAAAATGTAGTCAAATGCAGAAAAAATCAACGCAAGAGGTTAAATAATGACGAAGTTATAAGTGTCCAAAGTTTTAATAAGGGGTATGTTCTATCCCTTTTTTCGCAGAACGCAACTTCAAATGAAACGATGACGCTTGTAGATTGTGACGTCACTAATAGACGGCAACGTGCCGCGCCCCGTCGTGTTCGGCGCCACCGCCGACGCGGCCTGCCGCGCGCGCGGCTCGCTCTGCGGCAGCCTCGCATATTTTTTAGTTTTCTTTTTAACTTACGGGTTGCGTTTTCTCTCTCTAACAAGCAGTATTAAAACGGTTGTAGCTTCGTTATTCTTTGAGATATCAGAATGGGATTTTGGTCACTAAGCATATTTTTTGCCTTCTTTCTTTTGGAGTAATAATAATTTTCGAGTGTACCGTATTATGCGCAAACAGTGAGCTTATATCAGTAGGTGGGGTACGTACCAGTAGGTAAGCCACAGGTCACTGAGGGACGTGACGACCTGTGCCAGGATGACGCAGAAGGCGGTGAAGAGCAGCAGGCCCCAGCCGCCGCCCGCGCGGAAGTACTGCGCGTACACCGACCCCGACACCCGACCTGACAACCGAACCAAATCATAAACTAACCTTGTCATTAAAATACCTTCATATACACAGGGTGTACCATAAATGGGGTGTGAACCGATCAAGGACATAACAGGCATCGTGTTCTGATAACAATAAACTAAGAGAACATTTTTTTAAGCGAGTTTTTACATTTGTATGGAGCGTTGGACGACTGGGGCGCCCTATTCCATACAAGTAAATAAAAATCGCGTCAAAAAAAATTTAGTTGTTTGTTATCAGAACACGATACCTGTTATGCCCTTAATCGGTTCACATCCCATTTTTGGTACATCCAGTATGTCTATATACAGGGTGTACGTTACAACTAGTTAGTTGTAACGTTTACCTTTTCGGTATGGTAGCGATCACTGTAGCGACTGTCATCCTGACGGCATATATTTCTAATGTTAACATTAATAGAATGAATGTATAACAAATGAATAAGATAGAAAAATAATGTATAAACACTCATATTTAATGAATATAAATTACCTTAGATTTGCGGCCTTCCCTATATTTGTTTCGGTATTAGTTATCTATATAATATGCCTACAATACAAATACGGAAAATCCCGTAAAGTATACTATTGCGCAATAGGAAAATTATAGCAAGTCATTAGACGTAATTATAGCAAGTCATTAGACGTAATTATATCGTTGCCGTCTTAAATTGTAAAAGTTAAGCACCCCGCAGCCTAATGTTGGCTTAAAAAATATAAGTACTTACTACCTATTTAAGTTACGAAGGTATAACGCGCGCAGATAGAATGGTTCTAAAAATGACGTTATAACTTACCCTTTTCCATCAATTCAGCTGTCTCCTCGGGTTCTTCGTTTTCGTCCAGGTTTCCGTCCAGCGTAGAACTAATGACGCTACCTTGAGACTGGAAGTTTTTTTTATAAATTAACAGGTGATATGAGTAAATTAAATGGCTAGGCGTTTCGCAAAACAGTCTTAAGGGAATGCCTTGATTTGCGTCGTACACGCCCCCTAGACAGAGACACGATGATGCCTTCCACCCACGAGAAAAAGAGATATAACACTCTTCGGGAATCGCTGTTTTGGCCTTTCGATATATAAGTACTTACCTAACTTAGTGAAGTTTTATTAAAATTTCATAAAGTGAGATTTTAGATGAGGTAAAATGCAGTATTAACTTGATTGTGTCGTAAAGTAATGTATCGTTTGAGTAGGCTGAGTAAAAAAAGGAAAATACAGACCCAACTATGGATTTTTTTCTATAGAAGAAATTTTAAGCAATCATGTATCGATAAAATCAGATGAACAATCACCTAGTCAATAATCATATATCTGAAAATCAGACCTTATTGTTTCTTAATCTAGTCAGAACGGCGATTCAAAGCACGCGATAATTTCCAATGCACGGCTTTAAAGCGTAGGGCTCTGAGGCTCTGACGCACGTGTGGCGTGCAGGGCTCTGAATGGGTTGACATCATCTTTATGGAAATGGCATAAAAAATAAATGATTATTATGTAACTCATGGCTTGAAACAAGCGAAGCGAATGAAGCGTTGAATGCAGACCATTATCCTTGACACTCCGGACAGGTGATAAGCGTGGCGCGTCGATTTGTGTGCAAAAACTGAATGCGAATTTATTGTTATATGCCCGACTGGGGCGACCTGCTCCATACAAATGTAAAAAAATATCGCATCAAAAAATAATCATTTAGTTTTTTCTTATCAGAACACGATGCCTGTTATAACCTTGGTCGGTTCACACCCCATTTATGATACAACCTGTATTTGTAGACAAACATACCTGAATAGACATAGTGCGTTTCCGGTCGGTAAGGCTAGGGGTCACCGGTAGTGGCTCCTCTTCCTCGATCAGTTCATCGAACAACGCGGACTTGGAAACTTCTTCGAACTGGCCTTGTATCTCTACTTCGCCCTATTAACAATTCATGAAAGGTAATTTTTAAGGTCCGTCGTTTTGTGAAAGACTATATGGACAAATGCTTTAAATAACAGTTTAGCAACGTGCCACAAACGCTTCGAAATTAAAACCCATGTTTATTAAATAGTTTAGTCGAATAGTGGCTCTTTCCTCGAGGTTTAAATTAAAACAAAAGGTATATATCGGAATTAAAAACTTTTGTATCACTTGGTATCACCTAGTAGTTGCATTGGTACTTAGTACAACGAAAACAATTATGTACGATTCCCACCGAACGCGTCGGGCCGGCGCGCGTTCTATTACATGCAAAGGAATTTGAACCGTCTATAAAGTAGTTACATTTCATATTTGAATGAATCATGCATCCACTGCGAGGCGGCAGCTACCGACGCGGTCGGTGGGGATTGTAATCAAATATGAATTGTATCTGCTGGATAGACGGTTCAAATTCCTTTGCATGTAATAGAATGCGCGCCGGCCCGACACGTTCGGTGGGAAACGTTCATTAGCGGTTACACTTAACAATGAATGTAAACTTGAAAAACCCCCGAAATTTTCTATGGCACAAAAAAACCGCATTCAAATCGGTCCATCCGTTTGGGAGCTACGATACCACAGAGAGATACACAGATAGACACGTTAAAATTATAATTCTTTTTTCGTCGGGGGTTAAAAAGGGTACTTGTACAAATAATGCTCGATTGCCGCTTGCACTGCATGCAGCGAGCGACATTAACAGCAAAAAAAAACCGGTCAAGTGCGAGTCTGACTCGCGCACCGAGGGTTCCGTGCAAACTAACAATTAACTCAAGGTAAAGTAAAAGTCCCAATATATTTGTTAAATTACTTATTTTAACCCAACACAATAGAATTCAATTTCAAACAACGAGTAACTTTTACACCAAGTCAATTGAATGGCGATCTTTTTTTGACCTGCTATTGATAATAAATATACGCGTCCCAATCCCAACCCCATTAATTCTAGAAAAATCTTAACAGCGCGAATGGGGTCAGCGCCATCTATCGGCCCAATTTGGTACTAACGTGCGAGGGCAATCGGCTTAGTATGTATGTTGGTCTTTTAGCGATTATTGTTTATAACGTGAACCGATCTCGATTATTTTTGTTTTATTTGAAAGAGAGTATTTCAATTATAGTCTTATAGGAATTTCAAAACGTAAAAATACTTATAAAGTTGATGAAATTGCAAACTAAAATAGGAAAACATTTTTGTAAATAAAACAAGAAATATGCTAGATACAGAAAAAAAATTTTTTTCCCGTAATATATATGTTTATCTTAATAGCAAGTAATTATTTCAAATTTTTCGCTTTAATAACTTCGGAGATAAGGGGGGGGGGGGGGGAATGGTATTTTTTTTTACATTTTCCTTCATAGATCAAAATTTTCCGAGTGTAGAAAAAAAAAGAAAAACTGTTTCAAAAAGTGCAACTCAAGCCCTTTCGAATGATACCCCACATGACCCTATAGTTGAATTTTTTTTTTGCCCCCTCCTCATATTCGTAAGTTTTTATAGAAAAATTAAATGTATATTTAAATTTTTCATTTTCTATGCACGCAGATAACTCTCATTTATAACCATTCCAAATTTCAAGTTGATAGCTTGAGTAGTTCGTGAGATATTTCACTTTGTGACAGACAGACAGACGGACGGAGTCGCACCATAAGGGTTCCTTTGTTACCATTTTTGGTACGGAACCCTAACAAGTAATGCACGGAATCGTTACAACTAGATACGGCATGCGTACGCTGAGCGTAGTTCGGAATGAATAAGGGTCTCCCCACACCTATCTACGCGGAATCTGCTTTCGCCGAGAGGTTTGTAACACATTCCTCGTGTTTTGCTCGTAATCCCGTCGATGGACGTCGCTTCGCGTCGGCCGAGCTGATAGACGTCATTTTCGCTCTTATTGCGTGGACATAAAGAGTTATTTGCTCGGCTAACGTTGATTCCGCGTCGATAGACGTGGGGAGACCCTTACACAATGCAATACCCATTATCAGCACATATCGCCAATACATATAAATCAATAAAACACTCGCGGTATCTAAATTAAGCAGGTACTTGTGCGATAGCGATAACGGTTGGGTTGGGAGTCTCTCGGAATTTCTGAGTCAGAAAGCCCACCGTGCCTTATTTTCCGTGCAGTTGCGATTTGGATTGATGGGGTTATCCGGATGAGTGGTGGCACTGGCAAGGGCTTTCAAAAGTGTAGGATTCTGATTTTTTTACATTAATAGTCTATAGGAACTAGTTCTTTATAGTCTAGACTTTTATTATATAAGTCTCAAGTCCGTCCCCCACATAGAGTATTAAGGCCGAGCCGCACCGACTGCGTTGTAATGTATGAATCCTCATACGACATGACACACCAGACGCGTCTGCGTAGACGTGCACGCACACGCAACGCGTGCGCACGCAGCGCAGCTCCAGGCAGACAAACAGGCTGCGTGCTGCTTGCATGCGTACACGGAGCGGAGCGGCAACGTCGCTTCGCTGCGTGCAGTGATGACGTTGTTGTATTGGTCGACGTTCCCTAAGAGATGACACACTGGACCGGTTCGGACACGCACAGCTCGGTGCTGCGCGTGTGTACGCGCAGCTCTCTTGTATTTATTTACAACTTCGCTGGTGCGCGTGATGGTTTCCATCGTGAATATGGAGACCAAAGGAAAACTAATTGATGTTGTTCGACATTATGAGTGTATTTATAACATTAGGTAGACGCAAAGACTACAAAAAAGTGGCATAAAAAATTTCATATGGGAACAAATCTGTGCATCACTCCCGATTGATGCACAGATTTGTTCCCATATGAATTTTTTTAATTTCCAAGCTTGTTATGTTAAAGTCTTTTCGTGTTTTCAATTAATTTTACTCTAGATTAAAATACGAGACTACCTTGAAAATAATCTCTTGCAATGTGGAAATACCAAAACAATCGATCTTCGTGTGATTCAAGTTTACGACATACTTAGTTGTGTTATTCACTGTGTTCTCCTCTTCTTCCTTTAATTTTATAAACCCAAACCCTTTGGATGTAGCAGGAGTATTACATAACAGTAAGAAGAGTGATTCTTCTTCGTCAGACTAACTGCTATCGAACATGATGCTAATCTTATGAGTAATAGAATGCAAATGGCGGCTGGTACGCCACGGAGCTGCAGCGTGCGCACGCGTTGCGTGTGCAGCTCTCTGCAACAGGTACGCCGTAGACACGCGCGTAGACGCGCGCGAATCCGGTGTGACAGGGGTGCTGTGCACGTCTACGCTGTCGTCGACGCATACGTGCTGCATCCTTGATGCCTTTACTGTCATCTCTAGGTAGGAGCACCTGTATACCAGCTTAGGCCTTTCGACTCCCTTCAAAGAATCGCTGTGCGAATCGTGGACGATCCCAAACTTACAAGCGATGTCGAACGTGCGTGTTCTATCGCTTGTATAACGGGTTGTGCTCCGAAGAACTGTTCGACATGATGCCTACGGCTGCTTTTTACCACTGGACCGCTCGCCGTCGGCAGGGCATTCATCCTCACACCCCGGAACCTTAATGATCGCGTACCGTACGGCTTCAGAGAAATTTTCTCCCTCGGACGCTCCGGTTATGGAATGAGCTCACTGCCGAGGTTTTCCCGAGGAACTACCTTCTCTCTAGTTTTCCCTCTGGGTCAGATGGCAGTTTTTTTGGTAAACCTAGTGCCAATGTCATGAGTGAAAAAAACAATCACTGACTCAGACGTCCTGCAGACGACCCTCACTCCTTTTTACACTGACGCCTGATACATATGCAAACATATTTTTATAAGATTTAATAAACGCATGACTCCCCTCCCGTCGCCCTTTATCGGACGTCGAACACAGCGTTGACAAATATTATGATTGTTTATGATGCCTGTCCTAACACAAAATAATACCTACATACTTACGAACAGTGCAAGTTACATAAAAGCAACTCTAGCGTCTAAGGTAAAATATTTCAATTCCAACGAGTTTTGTAGAAAATCGGCCACATAATATAATCTCAACCACAATAAACTCAGACATAGAAGAAGTCCTCTATGTGTCAGATATACAAATAATGAGTCCTATCTATTTGCATAGTGAAGCATTGTGTGATTACATGTAGGTGCACCTACAGGGTGTCCAGCAACAATTATGTTTTTTTTTTGGAGGCCCGATATAGAACAATCTGGCTGCTTTCACCAAACGTTAACTGGTAGAGAATGCTTACGGTATTAAGTCCGCCTTTTGTACCATAACTTCTTCTCTATAGTTTAAATAAATAAAAATAGACGGACGAGAGCGTTCTGGTATACTGACTATTTGACCAATGTGACCATATTGACACTATGGAGGCTTATCTAACAAAAATATATGAAAAGGTCGGTTCCTTACAGTAAGCATTGTAGCGTTTCAGGAATAACTCAGTCCGATTTGTCGGAGTCAATAAGGACCTACGAGACGGTTCTAAATTCTCACTTCTGTATAGGCAACGCGCCAGTCCGCACAAGTTTTTATTATGTGTCACGTCTTACGGTTATGTGTCATCAAGTGATTTTGGAATTTATAATGCAAGTGAATGTGAATTGGTCGACTTACGTTGCGCAGGATGACGATTTTATCAGCAGTCTTGAGGTGGTGCAGCTGATGCGTGACGAGCACGCGCGTGGCGTGCCGCAGCAGCCCGTTCACGCAGTCGGACACCAGGTGCTTGCCCACGTGCGTGTCCACCGCCGACAGCGGGTCGTCCAGCAGGTAGATGTCCGCCTGACAACACAGATTATCCATACTTAGGTCCTGTTTCACAATCTCCAGTTAAAACATATCCGTCAGATAAATGTTGGCTGTCACTTTTCTTTTATATGACGGGAGAAAAGATAGCAATAATTTTAACTGGCAGATAACTTTATCCGGCGATTGTGAAACAGGCCCTTAATATTATAAATGGGAAAGTGTATGTGTGTGTTTGTTTGTCCGTCTTTCACGGCAAAACGGAGCGACGAATTGACGTGATTTTTTAAGTGGAGATAGTTGAAGGGATAGAGAGTGCCATAGAATAGTTTTTATCCCCGAAATCATCCCCGAAGAGGGTGAAATGGGGGGTAAAAGTTTGTATGGAGCTGAGATATAAACGAGTTCCACGCGGACGGAGTCGCGGGCAGAAGCATGTTGCTAGGAACGCAGGCCAACACTCGGAATAGACTTTAGCCATGTTCGTTCAGAGAATTTTTAAAATCGAAATTTTGATTATTTCCGGAGATTAGAAAGTAGAAGAGGTAGAGAAAGACCTAGTACAACGTGGTTTGAAAATATCGGTGACTGGTCCGGTAGGTACTAACTATTGACGCTGCCACTCTCGCCATGACGACAAAGAGCAGGGAAAACCTTCGCACGAATCATCGTGCGATCACGCTCACATCCGTTAGGATATGGCAACCTAAAAAGTGACAAGCCAATTTAGTTGGTGCTCGTTAAGTTCCATATCTCATAGACTCATGAGCATACTTAACAGCTGTCTTTTCCCTTGAGGTTTTCCTGCTCAAGAAGGGCGGCATTAAAGCACTGAGCCTCTGGTTTCGTAATATCACTGGGGTGGTGTTATCTACTATAAACTCTGGATTAGTTAATCATTAATCATACATGAATACATGAATTATCAGACGTCTTATTTATCAATAAATTGTTTGTTTAGTCTTGATTCATTATATTACCGGCACCGCGCGCCAAGCCTATCTTGTAAATCTTTGTTGTGATACCGAATCTAGGCTTAACAGACTAATAACGACATATCGGAAGCAATAAAATGTTATGATAAGTTAACTCAACGCCTGTTATCGTCGGTTTCATTTGCCTGCCTACCAATTGAACACGTGCTCGCGAGGCACAGTGATAACAGCGTAGAAAATGAGCAGGATATAGATACATATACATAGCAGCGAACGTGGTAAACAAGCAAGAGCGCAACTATAAGTGTTCACCTCATAGGACTGCATGCACGCTCCACTACGAGCGAGGCCGCTGATGCCTCTGTTAATGAATGTGTTGTGTCCCTCTATTACGAACACAGGTAACACACAGGTATGGTCAGGAGACTAATCTAATCTAATAGGTTTATGAACACGGCCATAAGAATGCGGGGTTAGTAATAGGGCGTAACCTTACCCAATACATTATTGGAGAAGGTTCAGGCCTTTAATACAAGAATTTGCATGTCGGCACGATAACAACTGTGTGCAATTTCATGTCCTATGCAATAAGTTTCCGCAGAATCAACATACTTCATTTACGTTCTTGTGAGGGTTAAAATTAAACATGCTTATATTTAGCGCAACCTTTGCACATCCATTAGGTATCTTTGTTTGAAAATAAGCGTAGAACGCGTTTTGCCTTATTCATGAACTTTCATCAAACCTATTTCAGTTAGAATGTCGATAAAATTCTTTTATCTCTATCACGACCTCTGTGTCCGTAAGAAAGGTACAATGAAGGGGGGGGGGGGGGGGGGGGGGGGGTTAAATCTCTTATCGTCGTACCACCTTTAATGACCATCGTCGGCTTGTGGATTTCTGTGTCTACCTGTGGTCTACCTTTATTGGTGCGGAATAGGAGCGGCCACAAGCTTGGCATGGCAAGGTGACATAAACATCAAAATTTTTCTTTTTCAGCCATATTCAAGTCAAGAATAGGATGCTGATTTCGTTCCCATCTGTGAGTCAGATGCCATACTCGTATCATACTTTTTGTTGTGCTATCATGTTTTCGCTGCATCGGAACTGTTCAGAAAGCATTGTAAGCTGATAACCTATTTGCCTTCTTTGTCGCTACGGCTTGCTTGGGGACACACAGTAACTGCAATATTCTTAGAAGTCATGCGTGTGTTGCTCTGCTTGTTTATTAGCCATAAACAAGCAGAGCATAACGAACATTGAACACTTCCACCATAATAAATTGCATTGGTCAAACAAGATAATAGATGTGTTTTTTAAGGGGAGTGCCGGGAGTGCCAAACAGTGGCCACACAGCTTGCTTCCACGACATCGCGATAGGCCAGGTAGGGAATCAAATTGAGAATTACGTTACCCAGGCTCCCCAATAGGTTAAGTAAGTAAAGCAAGACGCGCGGCGTTATACGTCATCCAGTCTAGACGGTATGCGTGGCGGATAGCAACAGCGGCATCAAGTTATGGTGGGTACACACCAAGCCAACGAACGGCTATGTATCTCACTCTAACAAATAGCTGTCACATAAATGCTTCGCGTTCGTTGGCCGTTCGTTTGCTCAATGTGTACCGACCATTAGAAAAGCTCGGCCTTGAGTTTTACGGGACGCTACTGAATACACGGCCATGCATAACGGACCATCTGTTGCTACCTATAGTGTGGCTGGCCTAAACAGTAAAAGTGAGTATTTGAAAATGTAGCGCCGCGCCGCGTTAAGGCGCCGTAAGTGCCATGGTCTTCTCTCCCTATCATTGAGCATAAGCGTGAGCGAGATGGAAGTGCGTGCTCGGAAGCGCGGATATCATGCTTTTTAATTTTAATTTTCTGGCCGAGAAATAAATAAAAATGTAATCACTGATTTCTTTCAAAGATGATATTCCCGATTTTTAGAAGCCATTTAAATATTTTTAGCTTTTGTACATAATTTGTTACAAATGTTTTAAGTGTATTTTAGACCCCTTTAGACCTATGTTCGTGTTTTCTTTCTATAGAGCGAAAATTGCTTACTTATGTTTCAAAACACTGATTTCCCTGCAGAATAGCCTCAAGATTACTATTCGTATTTTTTTAAACCATATTATTATAAACAGACGCGTTATATTGTTTCAAAAACTCTGTTCGATTAACTTCGCTGAACCTACGGCGCCTTAAGCTTTATCCAGTCTAGACGGTATGCGTGGCGGACTGCAACAGCAGTACGAAATTAGAAAAGCATCACATTGGTCTTGGGTTTTACCGGACGCAACTGAATGCACGGGCATGTGTCACGCTGCGGACCAGTTGGTTGGAGCCGCAGTGTTGGGAGGCTATGCAGTAAATGTGAGTGTTTTGGTCCGAATAGTAGAGACTACTGACCTGTCTGTAGCAGGCGCGCGCGAGGCCGATGCGCGCCCTCTGGCCGCCGCTGAGGCTGATGCCGCGCTCGCCCACCAACGTCGAGTCCCCGTGCGGCAGTTGCTCGAAGTCCCGCACCAAAGCGCATGCTCTCACTACCTAAAAATAGTTATTTGTTATGCAAGGCTGCAAAGTTGTTGTTTGGCGCAAGTGCTTGTATTGAAAGCCGAGCTAGCGAAGGATTGTAAAATTGAACCATGAGCGAAGCGAATGGTTCAAAAGTACAATCCTGAGCATAGCGAGGCTTTCAAGGCACGAGACGCCAAACAATTTTGCTGCCGAGCGAAACACCTTTCACCTCACCACCGCGAGGAAAATTGTAGGTAAGTAAATGTAATGGAAGAAATTTGGACCTTACACTCATTTTCAATAAAGGTTTGTTTACATCTCATCAAGATCTAGCATTTTATAATTATTAAAAGTAAGATAAATATTTTTGCATCTTTAAATAACCTCACAATTGCCTACACTAAAAAAGTCAAAGTATTGTTGGGTACTCAAAGTTTCAACTAAGGCTCAAATATGCTTATTTCACTTTTTCCGCTAACTTAGCAGGCATCAAAACTCATTCAATGTATATATTCTGCACTAAAATCTATAAATATCCACCATTATTTTGGTTTTACTGTCTGTGGCTTTCGAACAAAACAAAATTATATGAGTTTTTTCTTAAATTAACTTTTCAAACGGTGGGTTCCAAATTTGGATGAAGCGGAATTTTTAGAAAAATAAAACGACATTTTAGTTATATTTATTCGTATTTTATCCTTATAAGTCAGTCTAAATATTAATATTTCGTATGTACCTACTTAATTAAGAAAGAATAATAATTATTAATTTTATTTTATCAAAATAATAACAATTTATTATTGGCATAACATCATCAGTTTCTGAACGCACCTCTCATTCTGTATAGAAAAAAGTTGGATCTCGCGATTCACCGTCACGTTCCAAATTCAAAAACTCTTTCCACGCTAGCGGATAAAATGGACTTTTGGGCGCAGATTTTGAGCGATAAAGCAAGCCTTTTCGAGCCGGTGAGGTGAAAAATACTTTTTCACCTCAGCAGCTCGAACAAGCATATTTTGCTGCGTGAAAACAGTGTGCAAAATGCGATTTTGCTCACTCCGTGAGACAAAGTAGCTTTTTAATTTTGGAGCAAAGCACTAACATTTCGTCGTGTGAGGTCTATTACAAGTTCAGAATATTTGAACTCTATTAGCACTATCCCTTTCATTCCGTTACGAAGAAAGAAAAAGGCAGACATAGGTCGATCCATAGTTCGACCATCGAATTTCAAAGTAGACCCCCAAAAAAGCGGATAACAAGTAACACGTTTGAAAACTATCAAATTAACAAGTTTAAATTACCAAAATAATTAAACAAAGGAATTTTAAATTGAAGAACATTCAAATAAAAGATCTCAGAATAAACTCCGTTTTTCATAAAAAATAGGTAAACATGAATTTTATTATGGTAGTTAATTAATAATTCTAGTTTAAACAATCTTAAATTTTATGACCGTATACCACAGATGCAGTTTCCGAACGCAAGCGCGGGGCCCCGCCCCTTTTAAAAAGTTGCGCGCTGTTAATTTGTTTGAGATTTTATTATGTATATCCTTCGTCATTCTTGCGTTATTGATATTGGTTTAAGTATAAAAACTACTAGGATAAATCAATCCTCTATCTAACAAGGAAATATAGTGAAGTCAGTGACGTGACGAAAGCAATATTTTAACAACAGTACGGATAGTTTTTGGTGTGCACGCGAGACGTAGGTAATATGATATAAATGTGTGCCCTTGTGATAATAATAAATATTTCAAAAATATCTCGAAGATATGAGTAAAATCTGTGAATTTTAACAATGGAACGGTTAGTTTTTAGTGATGTGTTAGTGTCAAGCGACAGTCGTATACTTAGATACTGAAATATCCTTTGGTTTCTCGCGCCTTGTCTCGCCTTTCTAGCACTGACTAAACGGCGCGGCCGGCGCTGAGGAGTTAAAACAAGCAGTAACTAACGCCTAATTAAGTTTTCTTCCTGAATAATCTTGAGACGAATAGGTACGTGGTACTATGATATATTTTTTGATGTGAATATGTTCTCACTGCTGAGGTGAAAAGTTGTATGTGTTACTCGAGAGCAAAGTATTTGCATCTCGTGCTTTTGAGTCCTTCGCTGCGCTCAAGATTCAAACTGTGAATCACTCGCTACGCTCGTGATTCAATTTTAGAATCTTTCGCTTCCTCAGGACTCAAAATTAGCACTCGCAGCAAAAACAAACTTTGCTCTCTTGTTGCACAAATAACTATTTCACTTCTCATGCTGCAAAAGTGCGTCATATTAGGCTTAGCAAGCGGGGCTAAAGTAGTAGTTTTAGCCCCTAGGGAAAATATGTATACATATTAATTGTTTATAAAACATTTTAATTTTACCAATCAAAACAGTTCAACGTGTTATCCACCAATCACAACCCTTTAAAAAACATTGGTATTTGCTATGAACTAATCAGAAAGCTAGGTAAACATTAAAATCGACCAATCAGGAAACAGAATTTAATTCAAACATTAGGTGTTTTTTATTCCCTACTTCACAATAATTTAAAAAATAAACGCCTCTGACTGACTATAGCCGCGTCCAAACGTTCAAGCATGGTTGACTGCATACATGATTTAAGCTATGAAGATTGAGCGGGATAGACTGCTGTCTATCTCGCCTTATCGTATGCCCCGCGTATACTGTCCGCCGCGCTCGGCCGTTTAGACGCCGCTATTAGACGGTCAGAGGCATTTATTCGTGGTGTGAATATTTTGTATCTTTGTCGAAGCAGTTTATTAAAAAGAATGGCACCAAATCGAACAATCTTTTCGCCTTGGTATAATTATTGATTTTAGATGGATAATCTTTGTTTTTACTATTTTCTCGAAGAAGTCGAAGTGAAAAGTAGAGTGTATAACTCTGGTCTAAAAGCCATATTACCCCTCGAACTATTTCCCCCTCACATCGTTCGGGAAAATATCCATCTCGTGGTAATGTGGCTTACTTTAGACCCTTGTCATACAATCTACTATTTCTCCAATATGCTCGGAAATGTTTACCTTACTGTAGCAAAAATAGTACGTGAAGTTGCACGTTACGGTAGAACGCAGATTTAAAAAGTTAAAAGTCATCTGTCATCTGTACAGTTTTAGCGCCCAGGAAAGTGTATGAAATTCCTTTACTGTATACTTTGACTAAGACAAGACTGTTTGTAGTGATAAAGAGCCAAGTGCTCGTACAAGACCTTGCAATTTGTCACAACAACTTACGACAGTTAGACTGGTCAGTAGAACAGGCTGTCTCTTTCCAACTATTGCAAGTTGCTGTGTCAAATCACGACCGTTTGTAGCCTGAGGGGCTACCGCGAAACGAAAACGAACTTCGTTTGTTCGTTGTTGTTGTTGTCGTTGATCGTTGTTGTCTCTGTCGCACTTGCTAGTTCCCTCTTTTTCGTTGCAAAAAGGATTCGTCGAAGAAACCAGACGAACATTTCTTCAAGTGTTTATAATCTTCCGTCTAATACGAAATCTAGGTGTCGTATTTATGTACAATTCAGTATCAGTATGCGTTATTATAGCCAAAATTTCGTTGAAATCTCACACAATAAACCTGTTTAAAACATTGACAATTCAGAATAATATTATTGACGTCGTCACATTAACACACAGATAACACTAAATAAGGGATCTATTCTGTCGTAGAACCGGAGTTACGCCATTTTAGAATAAGTAGATTCTAATAAAATCATAAGAACATAAATACAAGCCATAGTGAAAAAAATAACTAATAGCGTATTCCTCTTCCTAAACCAAATACAGAGAACCAATAAAATTATAGGCTCAGAAATATGAAATGTCGTTAATTTAAATATTTTAAATGATGCAACCTAGGCAATTGTCTGATGGACTTTGGTCGACATACAAGGACGCTGATTGAACAGCGTAACATGCGCGCAATTAACTGAGCAACGAACAGAAAATAACGATTTTACCTTACAGTCGTATTGTGATTCTCGGCATCACTAGTATAGTCAAAATTATTTAAGCTGTCCGTTTAGCACTTGAAAGCTTATCTTGTGAACAATGGCGCTGTTTCCTATAGTATAAGCCCACCGCAAATCCTCCGACCAGATAAAAATTAAGCAAGTTACAATAAAACTCATACAAATAGCTCAGACAAATAGCTACCATCTTCTCTAAGTCACAAGGTTGAAATTGCAAGCGTTAAGGGTCTTAAAATGCGAGTGCCGCCACGAGCGTTTTTAGACTAGTTAGACACCGTTGCATACAATAATTTTTCTACTACAAATTTAGACTTTTCAGGCAGCAAGTTTTATATTCGGAACTCACGCAATTTCTTCAGAAGTGCATTTATTAATTTTTCTACTCCTGTATCGTTATCTGTCGTTTATATAGGCTTTAGCTCAAATACAAAGACACCGATAATAAGTAGTAGAAAAACTCCATGTTCTATGGCCCATAAATGCACTCTTTAGTGTACTTTTATGGTTCATACATTTTACATAAAAGCACTGTTTACCACGATGTCAAATCATCTAACTTTTTCTCTAAAATTTATAGAGTATCTAAAAATGCACACATTTTTTGGTTAGCTTTTTGCATTTTTTTCTAAAGCGGTTTTTTGCGCTTTATACAGCGCAAACGAGACTAGAACGCAAGATTTTTGACATACTTTGCAAAGTTTAGGGTTAATCAGCCACTATATTGCAGTGGTACCAACTTCATAAGCAATTTTTTCGAAATAAAGAGTTTTTATTTACTATCAAATATTGTAAAACATAAATTATTTACTATAATAAAAGAAATATCATGTTTTGTGTGTTAATATACATATTTTACCAAAAATTGGCATTATTGATAAATATAAACCGATCAGATTCGGTTCGGATCCGGATTCAGTCTGGTTCGGATGGCTAGTGCAAGGAAATAAAAAACAAAAAAGACCATTAACAAGAGGTGTCAATGTGTCATATTTCCAATTTCACACCAAAGTTCCAGTTCAAAATTAAAAGATGAAATATGATAACTATTCGTTATTAATAACTTCTTAAGATTTGATTCGTGTTTGTGAAGTGTAGAAAAATGAGTACCTACGTTCCTTTTAAAATGGACGAAGAAGAAAATAACTGCACCGCTGAAGAAATTGCGTGAGTAGTAATAGTACATTACGTAACTAGGGCGGTGAATTCGTGAATGCCCCAGATCGCAGGTGTTTGTGGCCCGAACCGAAGGTGAGGGTCATCAATATGCGCTCTGGGGCTTTACGAATTACCGCCCGTGTTGAGTACAAAATTTTACGTCTTCACCTGGCCCCAATGCGAGTTTTCCCGTACGCACAGCGTGCAGTAAAACTCGCATTATGGCCAGGTGTGACGTAATAGAACTAACGGAAAACTTACTGCCGGAAAAGTCAAATGCCATTTATTTAAAACTAGCGGCCGCCCGCGACTTCGTCCGCGTAGATATTTGATGATGACAAAGATATAAAATTGAAAATGATAAGTATAAAAATGAATTTTATTCTTAGTTAAAATGGTCTAGACATATTACATTTCAAACAGTGGCAGACACTGATATGCGATTGTTAAAGAATTTTTAAAGATTTTCCAATCAGATTACGGGAATTGTTTGCAGAATGCTTAATACTTATTCCGTCAGTTACCTGATGCTTTAATCTCTGGCAAAAATAACTGTGATTTGCTTTGATTGGGATTGGGATTGGTATTGATTGTGACTGTGATGACATGATTTGGAGCTAGAAAATGGGAATCTTAGTTGCTATGAGTGTGATTTATAAAAAAGGTAATTATCGCAAGGCTGGAAATCCAGAAATGGAGACAGGTCAATGAAAAGTATATCTAAAAAAAATCCAGTGTTCCCCGTACAAAATCTTTAACCTTTTTTAACCCCCATTGGGACAGAATTTTCTTAAACGCAGTAATTGCTTTTTTTGTATTCTAATAAGTAATGTTTCTACAAAGTTTCAAGTTCATAGTTCATAAATTAAAGTTTCCCCCATACAAAAATTGTACCCCTATTTAACCCCCTTAGGGGTGGAATTTTATAAAACGCTAAAACACTTTTTTTGTATCTTAATAAGAAATCTTCCTACAAAGTTTCAAGTCTCTAAGTCTTGGTGTAAATTTCAAGTTTCTAGTCCAAGTAGTTTCGACTGTGCGTTGATGAGTGAGTCAGTCAGGGCATAGGCATTTATATGTATAGATTAGTCGTAGAAAAAGTATTGTATGCAACGGTGTATAACTTGGTCTTAAAACGCTAGTGGCGTCTTTAATTACGATGCTCGCCAAGGCTCGCATCGCAACTCACGACACTCGCGTTTTAAGACCCTACTTATACAACAGTTGCATAAAATACCATTATTTAATGTCAACACCCCTACTACCTCCTCTACTATATCAAAGTCTCTGTTCCGTGCTTACTCAGTCCTCCCCCCCCCCCTAACGCAGGCCACGGTATAAATATAACACCCAGTACTGCTAATTTGTAGGTAAGTACATAATATATGACTTAGCGCATAGTCTGGTTTCCCTCAGACCTTTCAAAGCTCAATGGCGTTATGTGGTCGGAAAACGGAACACCCATGTTTGGCGTTCGTATACATAAAACTACCTAAAACAACACCGCCGTTATCTACGTCGTAGTCTCGTAAAGTACTGATAAAGACACTACTAACTAGAATAATTAATTATTATAGCTTTTTCAAGTACCAATAAGCCGCTTGGTGATAATAATACTTCCTTATCCTTATATGCATTGCTTACGCGTTTACCGTTTAGGCCAGGTTACTTAAGTCCTTCTTCTGTTCAATAGTTTGATTCGAGTTTAAATCCAAAACATTAACAGCAATTTAGTTTATGTTAAATAGGATAAACGATAATTATACCTTACCTGTCCTATCTTGAATTGCTTTGAATAATCATATATTCCTCCTACCATGTCACCACCTCGCCATTCATTTTCCTCCGTCCCGCTAATCCTTTCAATTCTACGACAACACAACTTCCCAGTATCGTCTAATCTTTATCTGTCATTGAGCCAGCGTCCAGTTTCCAGGCCCATAAAACACAGTGCCCCAGATGGGGCAGAAACTTTAATGAATCGTTTCAGCAGAATACAACCAGTATTAAATGTGTGCAGTGGCGGGTCCAGGTTAAATTTGGGTAAGTATTCAGATGCTTTTGTGAACTGCACGCTAATGTGTGTAATTCAATGTAATTTTGTTAAAGTATTGTACACACATTTTTAACAATTCAGGCTTACTTTCTTATATCGAATGCCGTCATAAGACAGCCCGAAGAGGATGTTCTGGCGGACGGTCGCCACGAATAGCCAGGGCTCCTGGCTGGCGTAGGACACCCGGCCTCCACCCAGCGACACCGAGCCTTTGGACGGGGACAGCTCTCCCAGAATCACATGAAGCAAGGACGACTGAAACAATAGCGAATCACATAATAAGTAGGTTTGCTCCTAATCAATACATATTGCATTACTAAACGATTGACAGACAGCGTACACGTTGAAATATGTTTAAGTAACGTAATAATATCGTTTTAAGATACGAGCCGCGCGTTGCGGCTGCGCTGTTGCCGCTCTGTGCCGATTATTAGCTACCGATAGGCCCTTATTGGATTTTTTGCGCTGGTTAATTTTGAAAGTCTAGGGAGGAATCTTATTGGAGGCTAAATTTGCAAAAACATTGTACCTTACACTTACAGCTGGTCTGATGATGGAGTCGGAAGGTCGCCGGAACTAAATTAAACAATATAAACCCATCGAAATAGGGCTCGGCTGTTGTCTCGACAAATACTCTGGTGCTGGTGACCCATCGAGTTTGGGCTAGTATGTAAGTACTAACATGGCAAGTTAAATAAAAACGTGTGTCGCCGCTCCGTACCGATATAGCACGCGGTCGAACGAACGAAACTTGAGTGCGAAAAAGAGATAGAGATATAAGCCTATAGAGCCTATAAGTTCTATAACTTTATTAAGTTATTATAACGCTTAAGCAAGTATCGCTATAATATATAATATTGTTAGGATTAATAACCTTACAATGGATACCGCTATTCAGCGTGTCAAATATTGTTTTGAGTGTAATGCTTTTTAGTAAAATAACGGTATACGAAAATAGCGGTAAGTATTTAAAGGCCTTGTGTGGACGCAACACTGTCAATTTTGTCTCTCACCCCCGCCACTCCAGCCCCGTGGGCTTCACCCTCTCTTCTGATCCATTGTTACAATAGTTACCTTGCCGGCGCCGACCAGGCCGGCGACGCCCACGAACTCGCCGGGCTGCGCCGTGAAGGTGACGTTGCGCAGGGTGGCCACGATGGGGTCCGGCTGCCAGGACGCGCTCACCCCCGCCACCACCACCCCGACGGCTTCACCCTCTCTTCTGTTCCATTATTACTCGTACAATAGTTACCTTGCCGGCCCCGACCAGGCCCGCGACGCCCACAAACTCGCCGGGCTGCGCCGTGAAGGTGACGTTGCGCAGGGTGGCCACGATGGGGTCCGGCTGCCAGGACGCGCTCACCCCCGCCACCACCACCCCGACGGCTTCACCCTCTCTTCTGTTCCATTATTACTCGTACAATAGTTACCTTGCCGGCCCCGACCAGGCCCGCGACGCCCACAAACTCGCCGGGCTGCGCCGTGAAGGTGACGTTGCGCAGGGTGGCCACGATGGGGTCCGGCTGCCAGGACGCGCTCACCCCCGCCACCACCACCCCGACGGCTTCACCCTCTCTTCTGTTCCATTATTACTCGTACAATAGTTACCTTGCCGGCCCCGACCAGGCCCGCGACGCCCACAAACTCGCCGGGCTGCGCCGTGAAGGTGACGTTGCGCAGGGTGGCCACGATGGGGTCCGGCTGCCAGGACGCGCTCACCCCCGCCACCACCACCCCGACGGCTTCACCCTCTCTTCTGTTCCATTATTACTCGTACAATAGTTACCTTGCCGGCCCCGACCAGGCCCGCGACGCCCACAAACTCGCCGGGCTGCGCCGTGAAGGTGACGTTGCGCAGGGTGGCCACGTTGGGGTCCGGCTGCCAGGACGCGCTCACCCCCGCCACCACCACCCCGACGGCTTCACCCTCTCTTCTGTTCCATTATTACTCGTACAATAGTTACCTTGCCGGCCCCGACCAGGCCCGCGACGCCCTCAAACTCGCCGGGCTGCGCCGTGAAGGTGACGTTGCGCAGGGTGGCCACGATGGGGTCCGGCTGCCAGGACGCGCTCACCCCCGCCACCACCACCCCGACGGCTTCATCCTCTCTTCTGTTCCATTATTACTCGTACAATAGTTACCTTGCCGGCCCCGACCAGGCCCGCGACGCCCACGAACTCGCCGGGCTGCGCCGTGAAGGTGACGTTGCGCAGGGTGGCCACGATGGGGTCCGGCTGCCAGGACGCGCTCACCCCCGACAACACCAGCCCCGTCGGCTTCACCCTCTCTTTCTCCACTCCGTTGTTAATCACGATTTTCGCATCCTTTATGCTCATTTTCGCTTCCAGAGCCTTAGGTGACTCCAGTTCTTCCAACATTAAAAACTCCTGTGTAAATAAATAAATCGTTTCTCATTGGACACAATAAAAGGTGAAGATAAAAATTATATTCATTGCAATTTAACGATGTGTGAAGCAGTTCCGATACGCAGATTACAGCGTTGAATTAAATTAAGTAAACGTATCGAGACGTATTAATTACCTCCAGCCGTCTAACGGAAACCTTGGCTTCCGCGAGGAACGTCAGCGCCATCGGGAAAAAGATGTTAGCGGCGAGTTGCAACAGGTTGAAGTACTGCACCAAGGAGAAGGTGATCTCCGCCCGTATCTGGCCGCCCATGAGTACGAACGTGACCACCGCCGCGAACAAGATGAAACGCTCCGTGAACACCGAGAGGGCTGTCGAGAACCCCTTGATCATCGACGTCTTCATTATGAACCCCACCTCCAACCTGTGTCACGAGGTATTCATATTCATTAATCGTATTAGCCATACATTGTCTAAACCTACTACGTAAAATCATCAACATCATCATATCAGCCGAAATATGTCCACTGCTGGACGTGTGCCTCCCCGCAGAGTGCCACAATGACCGGCCCTGCCTTACCCGCATCAAGCGGTCCGCAACCTTTACCTTACATAGCTTATATAAGCCCATTGATAATCTGGGTAGATATCTACTAATATAATACAGTATAAAACGATATAATTTAGCTTTGTTAGTTTTGTATGTGGGCCTGTAGGGAGTAATATCCCGAACCAATGATCCGATTTCAAAAATTGACGATGGTAAAATCTTGCTGTAGTAATTATTCTGTCATATAATTCACAGTGACTTAGTTTTAAGGCCGAAACGCACTGACAGCGGTGGCGGAGCGGCGCGGTGCGGCGCGGAGGCGGTACCGGTTGTAATGTTCGAGCTAATATGAAATGATCCGCACAGAGCGGAGCGGCGCGGCGCGGTTGTCTGTACAGACCCTTTCGTATTAGTTCGAATATTACAACCGGTACCGCCTCCGCGCCGCTCCGCCACCGCAGTCAGTGCGTTTCGGCCTTTAAACTCTAATTCGGTGTAACGATAAAGGTACCGTAACATCGGGGTATTTTAACCCTAGGGGGCAAACCCAAAACGGAAAAAATATTAAACTTCCCGCCACTCCACAGGTTATGCTTATGAGTATGAGCTATCGATGTAGTTCGCGCTACTCATCGATAGATGACCGTATGGGGCGGTTGGTAAAACAGTTTGCCTTTAACAAAGCTGATTGGTCAATCCATCATTTTGGTCATCAAGTTGCTGCCAGTAAACTACGCGAAATTATTATGTGAAAACATTTTCACGAATCCAAGAATGCAGGTGAGTTTTATGTGTTTGATTGTTATCAATCGGAACGGATAGGTTTCTGGGATCCGTATGAGATATCAATCAAAGAGTTTAATTCATTTTTGTGAGAAGTAATATATGATAATTAAAATTACAGTATTCTTTGACCATCGTTTTCGGGTATCTTTGACCCATCAGCTAAATATATTGTTTTTATCATTCAGACGTACAGAGATGCCTATAAAAGGAAGCCAGGAAGTCCTCGTTACATTGATTACACAGACGAACAGTTACAGCAGTGTCTAAGTGATGTGAGGTCTAAGACGATGACTCAACGGGACACTTAAGAAAATGTATGTTCCTAAATTTGTGAAAAAAGGGTTTTATACTACATCTACCTGAAATTGATAATGTTTGATTTAGTCATTGTTGATTTAGTATTTACTTAATAGGTACGCAGAAGTCTGATATCTCGTCCTAATGATTCTCAATTTTGAATACTGATTAGATTAGTTACAGTTGACTTTTAAGTGGGCGTTTTGGAGCAGCGCCGCGTGAATTTTAGGTTTTTAGCGCTACTCACACAACGATCGAGGCTCGCGCACCGCACACGCACACATGCACGTATACACAGTGGGGCGTCGGACTTTGACTCGCCAACAAAATTGTAACTTTGGATTTTGATACCAAATATAAAAATTGTGATGTCAAATATAGGTATTTTATCTTAATAACAATAACTACCTACTAACTGCTGCCCACGACCATGTTTGCGTGGACATTTACCTCCGTACTTCTTAGTACTTACTCATTTTGGCCTGTATTTTATTTCCCACTGAGTTGAGAGTCGGTATTTTTTCTGTCCTGATGGAAGACTTCCTGTAATGTTTCGAATTGCGGAGATAAATAGTTACCGAGATATATTTTATTAAAGTTGCGCAGTTTACATCATAATTGCAACATCAAAGACGACATATTTGACATTCATTGGCGCGTGACGTTTTTTTTTATAGCGTGGCTTTTACTCCTTGCTGTTTCAGCAAGGTGGATTTGGCAATATCAGATTATGTTGTTTGACATATTTACACACGAGGAGAATGTTTATATTTTTAATTTTTAGAAAATTATGGACTGCACAGATAATCACTTGAAATTTACGAACGTTATGAAATAACCCTCCTCTCCTTCGGCAGTTGGGTAAAACGAGAGGGAAAGTGGATTACAGAGTGTTAATCATGCCAACGCTTAAGCGTATTACGAAACATGGGATTTGGCCATTTTTAGGGTTCCGTACCCAAAGGGTAAAAACGGTACCCTATTACTAAGGCTCCGCTGTCTGTCTGTCTGTCCGTCTGTCACCAGGCTGCATCTCATGCACCGTGATAGTTAAACAGTCGAGTTAAAATATTCACAGATGATGTATTTCTGTTGCCGCTATAATCGCTAAACTTAAGTAGCAGTGGGCAGGGCACATAGCACTTGGCACCGATGGCCGTTGGGGCGGAAAGGTTCTCGAGTGACGACCACGTACGGGAAGGCGCAGCGTGACTGAGACTGATGACCTGGTAAAGGTTGCTGGAGTCCGCTGGATGCGGGTGGCGCAGGACCGGTCACTTTGGCACTCTTTGGGGGCCTATGTCTAGCAATGGACGTCCTTCGGCTGATATGATGATGATGAGTTAAATATCGCACTCACAAAATCTCACGAGGATCAGTTGATAGATACGACCTACAGAGAGGACAGCCGGACAGCCGGACAATCGGACATACGAAATCTTTTTTGCCCTATGGTTAAATATCGAACTCACAAAATTTCACGAGGATCAGTTGATAGATACGACTTAATGAGGGGACAGCCGGACAGCCGGACAACCAGACATACGAAATCATTTTTGCCCTATAGTTAAATATCGAACTCACTTACAAAATTTCACGAGGATCAGTTGATAGATACGACTTACAGAGGGGACAGCCGGACAGCCGGACAACCGGACATACGAAATCATTTTTGCCCTATAGTTAAATATCGAACTCACAAAATTTCACGAGGATCGGTTGATAGATACGACTTACCTAATGAGGGGACAGCCGGACAGCCGGACAACCAGACATACGAAATCATTTTTGCCCTATAGTTAAATATCGAACTCACTTACAAAATTTCACGAGGATCAGTTGATAGATACGACGTACAGAGGGGACAGCCGGACAGCCGGACAACCGGACATACGAAATCATTTTTGCCCTATAGTTAAATATCGAACTGACAAAATTTCACGAGGATCGGTTGATAGATACGACTTACCTAATGAGGGGACAGCCGGACAGCCGGACAACCGGACATACGAAATAATTTTTGCCCTATAGTTAAATATCGAACTCACTTACAAAATTTCACGAGGATCCATTGATAGATACAACCTACAGAGGGGACAGCCGGACAGCCGGACAACCGGACCTACGAAATCATTTTTGCCCTATGGTTAAATATCGAACTCACAAAATTTCACGAGGATCGGTTGATAGATACGACTTAATGAGAGGACAGCCGGACAGCCGGACAACCGGACATACGAAAGCATTTTTGCCCTATAGTTAAATATCGAACTCACTTACAAAATTTCACGAGAATCTGTTGAGAGACGCGACCTATAGAGCTGACACCCATATAGTATAATTAGCTAATTACTATTTATATTGCTAATTACTACCCAAACCTTTTTTGTGATCAAACCAAACAAGAAACAGAAATACATGTACAAAACGAGGAAAATATAAGCATGTTGTTTAGTTATATGTTATTTAAATATGTTAATCAATGAACATAAGAATAATTTCCTTTGAACCACTGTGCACTCATTTTGTGTAAGTACACGGTTCGATCGCGATCTGTCAATGCGGCGCCAAGCGACGTGGTCTCGCTCCGGAGGCTCGCGGCCGACTGAACGTCGCCGCCGCGACCGGTAGCACTCGTAGTTCACCGGCCGCTCCATACTAATTTGTATGAAGATTTTGAGCGTAAAAATTGGGCATCTTTGTGATACTTTTACACGAAATAAGTACATATTTGTTAAGAAATGAAGATTGCAAGGACTTTACTATAGTTTTAACTTTATTATTTGATAAAATTCATTTAATAATTCTTGATACTTACGGCTCAGTTGTTACAATACGGGAGTGCGTTTTACACGTTTTTAGTGATTATCTGATTTCTTTTTACACTTACCCATCAGCATTATCTTGAATTCAAATGATTCAAGAAGAAGTAACATTCATTGGCTAGCTGTGTAATTTTTTTCAAGGTTGTGGAAAATCGTTTACTATATAATTCTCTTACATTCCCGACCCTCGATTGCCCCCTGCCGACCCTTAACTAGGTGCCTGCCCTGTAAAATAATTTGATAAGGAACCTTCCTATTTTTTGTTACTCCATTATAGTTACATGGTAATTCCACTTCTAATAAATATTATGGGTAGGTTTAGAAGGATTTTCTATTTGTTTTGGCAAAATTTAAATAAAAACAGCCATTTATTACTTTGTGTTGATAGTCCGTTTTTCTTTGACATGTGTAATAGATCTAAACAGGTTTCTTTATCCTTTCATTGCAAACCGTTACGTTTTACTAAATAAAAAATCGTGGGCCAAAGAAACGCTCTTCAAATTACAACTTTGGCTCAAATTTTGCAAAAATAAAAAAAATACTAAGTGGTTGTTTTACTTAGTTTTACATATGTGCATGAGTTGGTTATATCCACAACTATACACCTATGCCTATCAAAGACTCATAATGTCATTTAAATTAAAGTTCTCAAACGAAACGTAAAAAGTATCATGATTTTGGGAGAAAGTACGGTATAGATACCGATGTTACGGTATCATCTCAATTATCCGCTCGCTTATTGTTATATATAGCGAATCCAAGCTTAGCCGAGAGATAAAATACAATATATGTTGATTGCCAAGGCTCATACTACACACCTACTGGTGAATGATTTTTTTAACCCCCGACGCAAAAAGTGGGGTGTTATAAGTTCAACGGTGTATGTCTCTGTGGTATCGTAGCTCCCTAACGGATGGACCGATTTGAATGCGTTTTTTTTGTGTAATAGATAATTTTATCCCGAGTGTTCTTAGCCATGTTTCATGAAATACGGTTCAGCGGTTTTTGAGACATTGGCCTTTGAAATGAAAAAGTCGGGGGTTTTTTCAACTTTTCTAAGTTGTAGGTAGTTATTTGAAATCGGATATATATATTTGATATGGTAGAATTTCATTTTTGCCAAATTTTGAAAGGGTAGCTCCAGGAGGATATACTCCGTCCGCTTAACTGAGTCCTCTTCAGCGCGGCGCGCGGGGGAGTAACGGGGGACCGTAAACTTTACCTCCATATAATATTAGTAAAATATTCATGATTTATGTGTTTTATTTTACAAAAACTTAACCTAGTACAGAAGGTCCTTTGTCCAACAAAATCATCCCGGCACATTCCGCTAAACCGCATAGCACGTGTTCCTTGGTCTAGCCAGGGTGTACGCCTATACAAGCTGTTTATTCAGGTAATCACTATGACCAATTGGTAATAAAAGTTTGTTCATCTTTGTTTTGTATTTGTACAGATGTCGAACAATGGAATTATGTTTCGAACATTTGACACAAACTATTGAAACATAAATTACCAAATTATCAATGGGTTTATAATGTTTATACATGTATTAAGGCGTTATGTTTGAGTTAATATACTGATACAGCTGAGTAAACTATTGTATGATTGTGTGATACTTAAATCCTACTAATTAAACAAATGCGAAAATTAGGATGTTTAGATGTTTGGATGTTTGTTACTCAATCACGCCTAGACGGCTAAACGGATTTGGATAAAATTTTGCAAGAAGATATAGTTTATAGCCCGGATTATATAATATAGGATAGTTTTTAACTCGAGTCTACGCAGACAAAGTAGCGGGCGGAAGCTAGTAGTCTCAAAAAAAGAGTCAAATAACCTATGCATATACCTATTTGACAGAAGTTACCACATCATCAAAGATATGTTGTATAGGTGGTCCCAAAAGTCACGCGATATTTAAATTATAAAGTGCACAATATATAGGGTTTTATGTATGGCAGGACTTTCTACTCTGCCTTCTACAACTATACCTTTAAGACGGTAGAATACCTCGTACTCGTTCACATGAAAAGAAAAAAGGTTTATCCACATCTAAATATTTTCCAATCTCAATGATCTTTTAGAATGTATTGGCACAATGAAAGACTAGGTTTACCTATAGGTCTCCAATTTACCAAAATTTCCAATAAATACAAAGTTATAGGCACCAAAAAGTTAGTTTGTATGTGGATCTGTAGGGATTAATACCCCGTACCATTGATACGATTTCAAAAATTGACGAAGGAAAATCTTCCCGTATGGACAAATGATACATTTTATTCCGCTGGTTTGTTTGCATTCTTTGCGATACGCGAGCGAAGCCGCGCAGGCTTCTAGTGATATAATATAATAGTTCATTGTGATACAAGTGAGGTATGCCGGTAATTACATCAGATGCGGAATTGTTCACGCGAGCCGCGCGCAGGTGAGCAGGTAGGTATAGGTAGTCTTTGGCGTTGAAAAGCCTAGCCTTTAGGACACCCTATACATATTAAGTCACCGTAAAGGAAGTTAACGTCGACTATTCAATATAATCTTGTGCTTAAGATTATAAACTAACCTATCCTAACCGTCAGTTTATAATCGCACGTGTACGATTATACAGTTTCATCGTATTACAATGTAATAAGGTGCAAAGTGTAAGCATAATGACTTTGTCGTGACTGCGCACGTCACCCAGACCCAGCACTAACGCGATAACAAATACCTAATGATAATGTCATTAATGACAATGACTTCTCACTATCCGTATGCCATCTGACCTGCGTTGTTATAACTTCGATACTTCGTTCACGTGACTATATGAAACAGCAGAAACTTTTGTAAATAACGACAATGACATTGACTATCATCAACAGATGACATCCGGATTCGGATCTATGGGAAACAAGTCAGACGAGATAAGCATTCTATAGCACCAGCTGCCCGCATGTTGCAAGGAACGCAGGCAAACTCGCATATTTCATCGACAATGGAACTACGAAGTTTAGTGCGTTGTCTGTAGTGAGCGCAAATTACAAACTCAAGAAATTGCATGCAAGTTTCATTACATTGCGGGTTACCGAGGTACTTATACTGAAATGTATCAAAGCCCGCAATGTAATTGAACTTGCATGCAATTTCACTCAGAGTTAAATTAAACTTGGAACTTACTTGCGTAGTCGCGCGACTAGTTTTTCAAAAGGTTTCTCCCAGGCGTACATCTTAATCACCTGGACTCCGTTCACCAGTTCACTCATCACTTTAACCCTCTCATCAGTTCGCTTGGCAATCTTCCCGCGCAACACTCCCTGGCGATTACTCAAGTAACCTAAAAAATTGAGTTTGGGTAAGTAATGGCCAAACGTCATGTATCAGTCAAAGAAAAGTATTATATGTAGGGATCGGAAACTTGGATACATATACATAAGCAAGGAAAACGTTCTAATAGTGCACGACGTTGCACTTATGTATGACATGAGCACTTTACGTCAAAGTGACAGCTTAAAATCGAATGAAGAAAAACCTCTCTATTCGACTTAAACCCGTATTGCTTTGGCATGAAGTGGCCAATGCCCATGTCACTAGCGCAATGTCGCGAGACGTTTAGGTACCGTACTTACTTAAACATTGACATCGGTCACATCGGTGTTGTTGCTCAGTTTTATAACAGTAGAGTTGTAAAATATATGTTCACGGACAAAGTGATCACAATCAATGTGAACACGACTTTAAATGAAAGGAAAAATTTAATGCTCCGAGCTGGATTCGAACCGGCGACCACAGGCATTCATGGCCCGTCGCTACTAACCAACTGAGCTATCGGAACAATCCGTTTCGGGCACCAAATCCCTCAATCAGTTCCTTCATACAACGCCTTAGGGAGGCGTGTAGCGACATCTACCAGAAGACTCAGGCTTCTTAGGCTGGTTTTAGTGTCACGCGGACCGAAAGCGGACCGTCCGCGCGGATCACGTACGATGTATTAAGCTTAAGGGAGCGTTTTAGAGTAATGCGGACGGGTCCGCGCGGACGCGCCATACATATTGGTCGTGCGGAGCTGTCCGCGCGGACGGTCCGCGTGACACTAAAACCAGCCTTAACGGCACCAACGTCTCAAATTATATTGAGAAATCGTCAGTAACGACGCGTTACCCCATACTAAATTAGTCTTCTGGTAGATGTCGCTACACGCCTCCCTAAGGCGTTGCATGAAGGAACTGATTGAGGGATTTGGTGCCCGAACCGGATTGTTTCGATAGCTCACTTGGTTAGTAGCGACGGGCCATGAATGCCTGTGGTCGCCGGTTCGAATCCGGCTCGGAGCACTAAATTTTTTTAAATTTTTCCTTTCATTTAAAATTTATAATTTTCGTTAGCAGCGTTACTGCTTAAAACCAAAATTAACACGACTTTATTTCAGGGGCACAAGGCATGAACTCGACTGTACTTAAGCGAATTTAATTTAATCTAAGCAGACTCCATATTAGCTTATCTTTATCTGGGATTTTGACACTTTCACATAGGTGTTTAAGCAGGTGTATCCGAAATTCCGGTCCCCACAATTATAGGCACTTGTCCCACCACCGGCGAGTAGAGAGTACTCTCATAGTAATTCTTATTGCGTTTACTCGCGCGAGTAAGAATTACTATGAGAGTACTCGCTACTCGCCGGCGGTGGGACAAGTGCCATATGTAGGTATGCTCACTTTGAACCACTACTGTCTGGAAGAAAATGACGAGTAAGGCGGCGAAGGTGGCCCACCGCACGTGCTGCCACACCAGGAACGACACCACCGGCACCACTATAGGCATCACCCAAATGTAGTGCAGGAACAGAGTCACCAAGTCGAAACGCATTACGTCGTTCGACATCAGGTTTATCACTTGCCCAGGCTCGGTCTTGCTTAAGCCCGTTCGATCAAGTTTCAATATCTAAAAATAAAACTTACAATGACATTTTTGTTTACCCACATTTCCTGCCGACCTACTTGACTAACGCACTAGTCCCAAGTACTTGTTTAAAAAAAAGCTTTTCAACCAATTTAAGTACTACTTTTTCAAATAAGAATGATCAACGCAATCTGTCTTCTATAACGTATGACCTACTAAAACGATACAATCTAAAAACGTGTCTCTTTATTAATTGGCAAACTGTATCAGTACTCAACCTCATACTGAACCATGTTCATGCTCCAAACGAACTGACGGGTAAAAGAAGAGATGATACTCGTACAGAGAGTTTCTTAAAATATTACGACATTATACTGGCTGGTAGCTATTTACTGGGTGGTAGTTACTATTATTTTTGGGTTATCATTATTTTTTATATTGACGCAGCCTTAAGTGTCCCGGCTGCACTACACTGGCGGAGGCAGAGGAAGTGGTGGAGTATGTGCGCGTGAAGACCGGATTCATCCTGAGGGTCGTGAGGTTGGAGTGTCGCCATAACGTGATGTTTAATTACTTTGTGGTCAGAGGCCAACAGACTATCTATCAACCTTCACACTCGTTTCCTTCACATCGCAGTAATTGTGTGTTTTTGTAGTTATTAATAAGTTCATATTCATATGTATAGTCTTCCAGGTATTTGTAATTTGTTGCCCGATTTAAATAAATCTAGACACGTGTCCCGCCAAGTTCAAAGCCAAAAAAACCGGCGACGCAGCAGCCGTGTGTTATAACACGAACCATTTGAATGAAATTTGGTAGGTATATGTTTTAAAATTACTTAGATTAACTAGAACCCGAAAATTGTATACAGGTAAAACGGTTATTTCAATATTAACGTCTAAAAATCGGCATTTTTATGACGTTAAAAAGCGCGGTATTTAAAAACGCTCAATGAAAGCGTCTCCTTAAACACGCCACTGAAATTACATATTGTCTCAGACTTCGCTCTTGCCAAGTGGGTTTTTAAAATAATGATTTTATAGCTTTCTTCTCTATGTGGTCTATGGCACGCGTGCAGGGAGCAAAATTGAATTTTGGTCCCTTGGCCAAAAAACACAGATTGAAAAAAAAATGCAGAGGTATCAAGTTTTGCAATCTATAAAAGGACATTGTTTTCGAATAGGACTGAAATAGTTATTTCCATTATTTTGTTTTGGTCATGCATGTAGTAATTTGTCATCAACTACTACATAACTAACATAATTCCCAAGTCTGTTTTGTTTTTGTTATCAGTTTAGAATAGAAGTACACAAAATATTACCAACAAAAATATTTTGTAATGGTTTTTGGTTTACGAATTATTGACTTTTTTGTAAGGAACACGTGTAAATAGATTATACAAGTAGGTACTTATTTCATTGTTTTCTTATAAGTATAATGCATCGCATTTTATCATGAGAAACGTTACCTATCTGTTTCTAATATTTTTCTCAAAAGCGGAAACGACAAAAATGTATTTTCATGTCACTGGTGGTTACTAAAGTGTATTCAAAACTATCAAATGAAATGGCCAGTTTTCATTTTTAACAGGTTTATTAATAGTTTTTTTAAGGATTAGTATTTTGAAAGCGTTTTGCTTAACATGAAAGAAATCTTGTTTTTTATATGAATTAATTATCAAACTGTAGTTACTTGCGTAATGTTTTATAGGTTTTTTTACTCGTTTCAGATAATACTGACGTTATCACTTGCCGAAAGTGTAATGAAATGAAAGGCGATGTTAGGTACTAAGTAAGTATATTGAAGAAAAATATGACTTGTATAATCTTTCCTAGAATTTACAATAGTCACTGACAAAACCCTGTGTAGTACCCAACTTTTTTTTTTTGTTTTTAGGAGGTGAAAATGCGTTACGCATACCACCAGGGCGCAGGGGGTGACCCGAGTGGTTATGTGGGACTCCCGTATGAGCTGATGAGACCCACGGTGTACCCACTAAAAACCCCCCCACTTGCCGCCTCGCCGCCTTGTGGCGAGGTTACGGGAACGCTTGCGCACACATCCGCGACCCCGCCGGCAGTAGCCGCCCTTAAGCAGCTCTTCGCGGATGCCCGGAGGCTCTCCACGTGAGGCGCGCCAGATGATTGGACGCGCCTGCCACCTCGATCTCCACCTGTTCAGTAGCGGACCCCCCTGAGTCCGCTACAAGGAGATCATGGGTGCGGAAAATCCAGCACCCGGTGGCGGATCAGGTCTGTGGTTCCGCCACCGACCACGTCTCGGCCGCAGAGGATAGGGAAAGCGGCGCACCGTGATACCGGCATTCCTCTTCCTCTGCGGTCCCACCAGCGTCGTTTCCGCGGAACGACCCCGCCAAGTTCGCAGGGGGTAGGGAGAGTGGCGCACCGTTATACCAACACACCTTTCCCCCTGCGATCCCGCCTCGGCCGCAGAAGATAGGGAGAACGGCGAACCGCAGTGTAGTACCCAACCCAAAAAAGTTACAGGTTTTGACGTTGGGTTAGGTTGGGTACTACACCCAACCTAACCCAACGTCAAAACCTGTAACTTTTTTTGTTGCTAGTAGTACACAATATATTCTAACCAATAACAAGAAATCGATCTCTTCCGAATTATTGAAGGTTCACGACCAAACGTTTTTTTCAGTATTCGGCAAATATTATTGGTAGCTTAAGTGACTGCCTACTTGAATTGTGAGTAATTTAGTAGCTCGTACATTACCTTTCGATATAATAGCGAGCAGCAAGCTATCCTTATTCGCATTCCAACAGCACCTTGACTTAATTGTAGGTGGTTCAACATCACTGCGGTCACTATGCTACATACATTCATCAAAAAGTTATATATATGTGCATTCCTGTATGCTTCTGGTGTTGCTGCACCGGAGAAATAATTTATAAATAGCGCTAAAGTATATGGTATCAATGGCCTGAAAAAGAATTATCTTGTTACTACGTCTATTATTACGTTTATTTATTTATTATAATATATTAATATGAATGAAAAAAACTAGGTAGTTAAGTAAACATATTTTTCACCTCAGCAGCTCGAACAAGCATATTTTGCTGCGTGAAAACAGTGTGCAAAATGCGATTTTGCTCACTCCGTGAGACAAAGTAACTTTTTAATGTTGGTGCGGAGAACTGACATTTCGTCGTATGGGGTCTATTACAAGTTCAGAATATTTGAACTTTATTAGCACTGTCCCTTTCATCCCATTACGAAAAAAGAAAATGGCAGACATAGGTCGATGCATAGTTCGACCATCGAATTTCAAAGTAGACCCCCAAAAAAGCGGATAACAACTAACACGATCGAAAACTATCAAATTAACAAGTTTAAATTACCAAATAATTATACAAAGGAATTTTAAATTGAAGAATATTTAAATGAAAGATCTCAGTATATACTCCATTATTCATAACAAATAGGTAAACATGATTTTTATTATGCTAGCTAATTAAAAATTCTAGTTTAAACAATTTAAATTCTATGAACGTATACCACAGATGCAGTTTCCGAACGCAAGCGCGGGGCCCCGCCCCTTTTAAAAAGTTGCGCGCTGTTAATTTGTTTGAGATTTTATTAAGTAGAATTTATTCGTCATTCTCGCGTTATTGATATTGGTTTTAAATATAAAAACTACTAGGATAAATCAATTCTCTATCTAACTAGAAGATATAGTGAAGTCAGTGTCGTGACGAAGGCAGTATTTTCACAACAGTAGGTACGGCTAGTTTTTGGTGTGCACGCAAGATACACGTAATATGCTAATGTGTGCCCTTTGTGATAATGATAAATATTTCAAAAATATCTCGAAGATATTTAGTAAAATCTGCGAATTTTAACAATAACACGGTTAGTTTTTAGTGATGTGTTAGTGTCACGCGACATTCGTATTATTACTTACTTAGATACTGAAATATCCTTTGGTTTCTCGCGCCTTGTCTCGCCTTTCTAGTATTGAATATTGGCGCGGCCGGCGCTGAGGTGTTAAAACAAGCAGTAACTAACGCCTAATTAACTTTTCTTCCTGAATAATCTTGAGACGAATAGGTACTTGATAATTATATATTTTTTGATGTGAATTTGTTCTCACTGCTGAGGTGAAAAGTTGTATGTGTTACTCGAGAGCAAAGTATTTGCATCTCGTGCTTTTGAGTCCTTCGCTGCGCTCAAGATTCAAACTTTGAATCACTCGCTACGCTCGTGATTCAATTTTAGAATCTTCGCTTCCTCAGGACTCAAAATTAGCACTCGCAGCAAAAAAAAACTTTGCTCTCTTGTTGCACAAATAACTAAAGTAATTAGAACACAAAAACCGGTTGAGTGCCTAAGGTATACAGTTTGTACCCAAAGCTTGCTCGCTATTGCAAACAATAAATCAATTGATACCAAAAACTTACCATAGAACTATAAAAAGCAGACCTACTAATAAACCACAGAGCATGTACTCCAACCAGAAAGTCCGTACGATAGCTTTGGTTAGGGAGGGTTTGGAGCCCTTGCGGTCAGCTTCCTCGAGCTCCCTCTGCCAGGCCCGCTCCAGCTGGTCGCCCAGCCGGCCCGAGTGGTCCTTGTCGCGGGCTTGCCACAGCTGTTCCACCGTGATACCCTGCTTGTAGCCCTTGCGGAATAAATCGAAGCTCCATCTGTGGAAAATTATGAATCAGCATTAAAATTGAGCACCTGTTCTAGTGGGCTGCCTATGAAGCTGACTGTTCGAACCCCGGTAAGGTTCTTAAAATATCCATTTATTTTGTAGGTATGTTCTCGAAGAAGAAATCAATATAAAAGGCCTTCTACACGATCGGGACCAACCGCCAACCATCGTGTCCTTGGTCGGACCAACCATTTTTTGCATTCGTTCTACACGATCGGTGGTTGACTCAACTTGTCAGTTCTTCTCCGGTATTTGAACAGAACTGAAGCGATGGCTACTTGCCTTTCAAAGCAACACAAGATCGGTTTGGTAATAACTTTTTTTATGTTTGAGTGGAGAAAAAAATGTATTTGAGCTTCTTTTTCATAAGCTCCCATGCTTGAGTTTTTTAGTTCTTATTTTTGTATAAATCGCATCCAATGTCCCAAAGACATGGTTAATCAAAAATATAAAGACATAAATTCGGTCAGAACCTCTCGTTCGCGGCTTTCTTTTTGCAAATCCATTGCACAACGTGCGCTCACGACTACTGACAAGCACACACTGAAGCGCCCCCGCCGGCTGACAGCGTTCCAGACGGTTGGGACCAACCACGGACGCAGCCTGTCGCGATGGGTGCGCTCGCGACCAAGGCCGTTGACATCAACCAAATATCGGTCCGGTCAACCGCATTCTACACGGTCCATTTTTATATCAACCCGACCAAGGACACGACGGTTGGTCCCGATCGTGTAGAAGGCCTTTAAAGCTGCAAGCGCACAGAGAGCGGCGGTGGCGGGGCGGCGCGGCGAGGTGCGGAGGCGGTACCGGTTGTAATGTTCGAGCTAATACGGAAGGGTCCTCACAGAAAACCACGCCGCGCCCCGCCGCTCAGTGCGGATCGTTTCATATTAGCTCGAACATTACAACCGGCGCCGCACCGCGCCGCTCCGCCACCGCTGTCAGTGCGTTTCGGCCTTAAAGTATTATGGGGAAAATCACTGAAATGTTACGTAATGACATAGTCATAAACTTAAGTTTGTTTAAGGCCATTTTAGGCGAAACTTTGTACACGTATGAATTTTCTTGGTGGTGTTCTGTGTGTCGTCCTGACCGATTCCGTGCGCAGCGACTATTCTGACATTATTACTACTAGCGGGTGTACGAGTAGGTGGCCAATTGGAAATCCTTAACTGAACTGGGTACAGCAATCAGACACGCAATTAATGTTATTCAGCTTATTATAGTTTATAGACAATAGCTGATCGAATCTAAATAGCACTACAATATTACGTTCCCTCTCATACATGAGAGGAGGCCTGTGCCCAGCAGTGAGACGTATATAGGCTGATGATGTGATGAGATTACGTTCTGGGGAAGAGCTATGAGAATTATGTTTCGCATCCTACAATGGATCTGGCGTACGCAGCGAGCGTTTTAAAACCTCGGTAACCACTGATCACCTAGCTTTTACTACAAGTCTTAATCAATATAATAAAAAAAACACTGATAAATACCAAACATTTTTTAAGGCTCGGCAATTAGTTATGTAAGATGTTATGTAGATGAATTGTATTTACAAATAAATAAATATTAAATAAAAGTATAGAAATAAATATCCGCCAAATACCCACCTTGCCACGTGGGAAAATGTGAGGCATTTACAAGATTTACACTGTGTCTTTCAAGATTGTTCGCATTTCCGATGGTGTATACAGCAGGTCATTTGGGCTCATAAATATTTTTTTGATGATTTGTTGACCTGAAAAGTTTATTTCAGTATTATCACAGAGTCCCGTGTCGAGTAACACGTTTCTTAAGCAAAACGTTCCGTAATAGCCGTCTCTTTGAGAAAACATACCTTCCTTCTAATTGCCCACCATGTACCTACTTGTTATATTACTCATTCTCCTTGCTCAGCGTGTTAACGTAAGCTGGGGTTCGACAAATAATGAAACGCGTATAGTCATGCATAAATTACGGTCCAAATTGGACGTAGAGGAGAATTTGAGATAACAAAAGCAATAGTTATTTGTTATGCAAGGCTGCAAAGTTGTTGTTTGGCGCATGTGCTTCGTATTGAAAGCCGAGCTAGCGAAGGATTGTAAAATTGAACCATGAGCGAAGCGAATGGTTCAAAAGTACAATCCTGAGCATAGCGAGGCTTTCAAGGCACGAGACGCCAAACAATTTTGCTGCCGAGCGAAACACACAATTTTTCACCTCACCACCGCGAGGAAAATTGTAGGTAAGTAAATGTAATGGAAGTAATTTGGACCTTATACTCATTTTCAATAAAGGTTTGTTTACATCTCATCAAGATCTAGCATTTTATAATTATCAAATGTAACATAAATATTTTTGCATCTTTAAATAACCTCACGCTTACCTACATTCAAAAAGTCAAAGTATTGTAGGGTACTCACGGTTTAAACTAAGACTCAAATACGCTTATTTCACTTTTTCCGCTAACTTAGCAGGCATCAAAATTCATATATGTATATATTCTGCACTAAAATCTATAAACAACCACCATTATTTTGGTTTTACTGTCTGTAGCTTTAGAACAAAACAAAATTAAATGTATATGAGTTTTTTCTTAAATTAACTTTTCAAACGGTGCGTTCCAAATTTGGAAAAAGCTAAATTTTTAGAAATATAAAACGACATTTTAAAATTATTTATTCGTATTTTATCCTTATAAGTCAGTCTAAATGTTAATATTTCGTATGTACCTACTTAATTTAGAGAGAATAAGTATTATTAATTTAATTTTATCAAAATAATAACAATTTATTATTGGCATAACACCATCAGTTTCTGAACGCACCTCTCATTCTGTATAGAAAAAAGTTGGGTCTCGCGATCGACCGTCACGTTCCAAATTCAAAAACTCTTTCCACGCTAGCGGATAAAATGGACTTTTGGGCGCAGATTTTGAGCGATAAAGCAAGCCTTTTCGAGCCGGTGAGGTGAAAATAATCTTTTGTAAGTATATATCGCAAAATGTTACTAGTTTTTGTAAGCTTCATCGGTCATGGAGCTGACAAAAACTAGCTATGATTCTCCAAATCATGCTTTCTCCAAAGCATGATTTGGAGAAGCACATAATTCTAGGCCAATACTCCAATAGTAGGCGAGCCCAGAGGGGCTACCGTGAAACGAAAACGAACTTCGTTCGTGTATCTCCGTCTTTGTCGCTCGAACTAGCAAGTGCAACAGAGAGGGAGAAACACGAACGAATTTCGTTTTCGTTTCGCGGTAGGCCCTCAGGGCACAAACGAGATGGTCCGACATCGTCAAGAGAGCGGCAGGCGGTAGTGTACGACTTGCCGTTCACACGGCCTATGACAGCAGCAGCACCCCTTGGAGACGGACCGTCTGTGGGCGCTTAGCAGTGACGGAACGATTAAAAAGAACTATCGTTAGAACGATTCAAAGTGCTGTTTGAAATGACCAAGTTCTTCTCAGGTCAGATGTTTGCCTTTAGGTGGCTTATTTGATTTAGAATATCTTTATCCGAACTGAATGCTAAAATCAATATCCGTTAGGTTCGTTACTCTAAACTGCGTTATTATTTACGTGAGTCAGCGTTTTATCTGATGACGAAATACCGATTATGGCGTGTGCCCGATACGATACCACTATTTTGCCTACGTCGCATATCATCAACTGCAATATATTGCAACAACCAAAAATAAACCTTCTTTGATCATAAAACTACTAATTTTACCCAATGTCATGTAAAGCAAATATGGGAAACTGTTTTGTTTTGCGATAAGTGAAGAATTTGGAAAAGACGACTGACCAGTCACGTCGTGTTACAATTACAGGCGGCAAAAATATGAAAAAACGCATGCTGGTGATACAAAATCCATAGCGGCGTAATAAGTAGGTACCTATAATATAACTGACAGCTTATCGACCGAGGGAGCGAAGCGAATAGACGGAGAGCCACCGACGGAAATAGATTTACAATTCATAGAGCGACGAAATCCGCCACACTATCATTATTAATTAATAAAAAAGCGTCTGTCAGCTGTTCAGCGGTGGGTATGAAAGGGGTTGTAAAATCAATTGGAGGTGTACAATTTAGGGCCGGCGCTGACTGCCGGCATGGCACAGGATGGCACGGTAAGTTGTGCTGCGGTATCCCGCGGCGTTCCGAGTCATGCCGTGGCATCCCATGCCACGCCGTCAGTGAGCGCTGGCCCTTATAGAGTTTGGTCTGATATAATAGCTAATTATGCATATCATAACAAACAACATCATAACATATCAAGGGTCGGCAACGCCCATGTTTCTCATTTGGAGTTGCATGCTGCTATAGGCTGCGGTGTCCACTTACCATCAGGCGGGCCGTACGCTTGTTTGCCACCGTCGTATAAAATAAAATGTATTTAATTCAATTATAACAATACAATACAAATATTCTTTATTGTTCACCAGACATAGTAAAAATAAAATAGACTATAATGCCAGGCCTTTTCTTTGGGGGAAAAGTACTGCCAGTTGGCGAAAAAGTGCCAAGTCATCTCATTTAGTGGGTCAAATTTTATCGTGTTACGTTACCCAAAGGATTACTAAGCCTGACTGACTCGCAGATGGCCGGTTTTAAGAAACTTCACAACCCGGGATCGAAGCCGAACAATTTTTTTAACCCGCGGCCAAAAAGATACGTTTTAATGTGTGTATGTTGTATTTGGAGCAATAATATCATGTCCGGAGGTCCCGCTGTTCTCCTTTACAAGTCGCAATCACCAGCCGATTGTCGTCAAAATTTTTCACATGACTCGAACAAAAATTAGGGCTTTAAAACCCATTATCTCGCAAACGAATCACCGAGTTGAAGAATGACCATTTTTAAGAACAAGCTAACCAATCCCCACAATATAGGTTTTTTTTTCCAAAACTTCATTCTTGTTCTTCTTCTACTGGGGGTCTAAGTTGCACCACGTCCGTAGGAATTACCCACCGCTACCCTACACGTGACCCCTGGGTGGTGCTAAAAGTGCAATAACCTGGCAACCGTACTGTCTTTTCCAAGATCTCACGGTTCTAAATACTGATTTGCCATACGATAAATAAATATTCTTCTTCTTCTCTCCCTCTTTTTACAGTTTTCTAGTTGTAAGGGTTATTGAGAAAAGCCGAAGACGGACAAACGGATGCACATGGCGAAACTTATAGTTTTCCTTGTTGACAACGGAACCCTAAGAAATGCTTGTGACAACTCGCTGGCCAGAGTCTACTTTACAAAATGGGGCTGAAGTCCTTTTGCCTAATTTGTTCAGATATTTCTACACCTTTTTGTAGCGTTGGGTTTTCCATTGATTCAATTACTACCACTACGAATGGAGTTTCCTCGCGTATTTATGACCATGAGTGCGTACGCCGATGACGAGCGACGCGTTATGACACGAATAAATAGGTAAGTATGTATTATTTACGTCACACCTGGCCATAATGCAAGTTTTACTGCACGCTGCGCGTAAGGGAAAACTCGCATTGTGGCCAGGTGAAGACGTAAAATTTTGTACTCTACACGGGCGGTAATTCGTAAAGCCCCGGAGCGCATATTTATAGCACACACAAACACCTGCGATCTGGGGCATTCACGAAATCACCGCCCTAACGTAATGTACTATTATATGTCTGCATAAAATAATATACCGTACCAATAAGTAGTAATAGGCAGCGGACTGGCCTATTTCACCAACTTGACAATTGTCACTTGACAACGACAATTCTCCGAACATTGCTGCTTCCACAAGTAAGCTAGTAACCACCTCAACTTCTAGAACAATCAATGTATGGCGAATTGTAAATATCAGGTGACAATTGTCAAGTTGGTGGCCAGCCGCGGGCCGGCGCCCAGCCGCGTCCACAACTTGCACTCTCGACAACATATACATTTCTGAGCGACTAAGCTGAAATAACTATGCGGGCTGGGCGGTCATCGGTGAAGGCCGAACAGCATTTCAATTACCCAGTAAGTATGAATGTACTTTTGTTACGAGCGTGTCGTTTAACACGCGTTTAATCAATATTAATAGCCGCAGCGAAGCCGCACCGCGTCCGCGTCACGTGCGCGGTCATTTTATTCTACGCGTGCGTTTCTCATGCATGATGAGACAAACGCCTATCCAAAGGGGTAATCATGGCGCCGGACAGGGACGCCGCTATGCGTTCGAATGCGATGGAAGTATGTGTTTCTCCCTCTAACACATAGTTGCGTCCTATATGTTGGGCCATTATGTAAAAGGGCCTTATACATTAATAACTACCCATCATATAAAACAATTACGTATAGGTAGCTAGTAGATATACACCGTGGCCCGAGTATCCCGAAAGATTTTAACCTCGCCTTTCTTAGTTTATTAGGAGTAAAAAAATATTATATGAAACCAACACAAATTCAGCAAAAAAAAATTTTTTTTCTTGTTTTAACCTGGATTACTATCGCTTCTCTATGAAAATTATCCTCTTTAACAAAACGGTAGCGGTTATTTTTTCAAAAAGAATCAATTTAGTGAGTGGTAGCTGGCACTTTGATATCTGTCCATAACGACGACGCGAAACTGGCCAACATCGGTAGCAACGTCGCAATCAAAAGAGCTAAATACACTTTAGTAATCACAATAAATAGTTTACATGAACATTTATAATATCTTCAAAACTAAGCTGGAATTGACTGGGGTTCACATAACATTTTTTGCTCCTAATGACCTAAGGAATGCGTGGATAAAATGTTTCGGGTTAGTCAAGCCCACGGTGTATATATGCCCAACACACTGTTGTTCGTTGTTTGTATCATTTGTATGTCGGGAAACGATGATATTAGTAGGTATACTCTCAATTAAAGAACCGATCAATACGCCAAGGACAAGTAAAAGTATAGAGATATACTTCTATCTACAAACAACACATGATATTTTACGAACTACGTATGATACTGGTTTTATGTGTTGTGACTTGCTGTTTTATAAATAGTAGATACATACTATATACCTACTATATAAAACAGCAAGTCACTTCTGATGACAGTGGTTAGGTATGCAAATATTTTACTTATTTCCTGCTAGTTCATCTCGAAGTGCCAATGATTAAACAAATTCACGACTAACTAATGAGTGTTTTAGTTAAAAGTGAAGTGGCAGCCCTGGGGCCACTCGGGGCTTTTGCCGAAGATATACCCTTTGGATATACCTACCTATGCCATTATTACTTCCTATTCTTCATCATCCTCCTAGCGATATTCCCGGTAATGCCCCTAAAGGAGCCCGGGGTCCGCTTTGACACCTAATCCCAAGATTTGGCATAGGCACTAGTTTTACGAAAGCGACTGCCATCTGACCTTCCAACCCAGAGGGAAAACTAGACCTTATTGGGTTAGACCTGTTTCCTCACGATGCTTTCCTTCACCGTAGTGCTAACGGTAAATATTCCGTACATACTCGTAAGTTCCGAAAAACTCATTGGTACGAGCCGGGATTCGAACCCACGACCGCCGCTTGACAGCCGCATGCCTAAACAACCACTAGGCTACCGTAGCGTAGTTACTTCCTATTCTTGACACCGTCAAATTGACGTATGTCTGTAGTAATGAATCTCAGTATGTATATTGTAGTCTTTGGTGATGAAGCGAAGATGTATCGTTTATCATAATTAGGGGATAATTTCCGGAATAAAAACTATCCTATATCCTCCCGCGGGATTCAACTCGCTGGAAAAATCCACGCGACATGTGGATTGTGGGAAATTGCAAATATGGTTCTCATCGAATGGCCTTGTACTCAACATGTCCAAATCAAATGTCATGATCTTTTCAGTTCGCAAGATCACACTGGCTCCATGTATTTGCAACAGCTCCATGCCGTTATCCAAGGAGTCCAAATTTATCGGCTTTACACTAGACTCGTGTCTTAAGGCGCCGTAGGTTCATGGTCTTCTCTCCCTCTCACTGAGCATAAGCGTGAGCGAGATGGAAGTGCGTGCTCGGAAGCGCGGAAATCATGTTTTTTAATTTTAATTTTTTGGCCGTTTAAATAAATAAAAAAGTAAACACTGATTTCCCTCAAACATGATATTGCCGATTTTTAGAAGCCATTTTAATATTTTGTTCGTAATTTGTAACAAATATTTTTAGTGTATTTTAGACCCTTTTAGACCTATGTTCGTGATTTTTTTCTATCTAGCGAAAAATGCTTTATCATGTTTCTAAACACTGATTTCCCTGCAGAAAAGCCTCAAGATTACTATTCGTATTTTTTTTAAACCATATTATTATAAACAGACGCATTCTATTGTTTCAAAAACACTGTTCACTTAACTTCGCTGAACCTACGGCGCCTTAACAGGAAGACTATGCAGTAGACTGAGCAGTGAGCAGTGCAGTCTTTGCCTTAAAAAAACTAAAACCGGTTAGTGTCTAGCAATTCATTAACGTTCGTTTATTTTTTAACCGACTTCAAAAAAAGGAGGAGGTACTCAACTCGGTTGTATTTTTTTTTTAATTTTTTTTAAAAGTTTGTTACCTTAGAACTCCGTCATTGATGAACCGATTCGAAATTTCTTTTTTGTTTGTATGTCATGCTTCCAGGTGGGTCCCATTTTTTTTTCAAAATTCAGTTACATGATGGGATCCATGAGGAATTGAAGGAACTCCTCAATTTTATTAGGCACGCGTGTAGTAATTTTGGTATTTTCGATTCTAACTCGTGTATCCGGAAATCATAAATTTGGTGGCGAGGAATTGATGATGAAGACCACAGATGATTTATCGAATTCCTCAATTATGTACTTAAAAGTGAAAATCTCATCACACAGGTCACAGGTTCTGATAAGATTCCATTGAAATAGGAACTAATGAAGTGCCATTGGTCATGATCTTGGGGAATCGACGGAAGTCCTCAAATATTATCGGCCCACATACAGCGATTCGGTTTTCTTCTATAACGCATTTGCAATCGGAAATCAGTTCATGTAGTAAATTGTAAAAAAAATGTGGAAATGTTCTCGTGGCTTGGCGGAGTACTAAATAGAAGTCGGTTAAAACTTTGTTTTTAAATTATATTATCTCATTTCCATTCATTGATGTCTTACGGTGTAGTTATATGTGGTGATTCTACAGATGCTAAGCGAGTATTTTTACTTCAAAAACGCGCACAAATGGCCCATCACAAGACTACTTATTCAAAGTACAGATGCCGTCAAACTTCTTGAACATTTGACCTTGCCTGCGCAAAGGCGAATTGTACCTGCGAGCTGCCCCCCCACTTCGTCCCGCGTGTTCAAGAAGTTTGACGGCATCTATACATATGTTTGTGAGGAATAATCTTCAACGTTCAAACGGGTCGAGGTCACGGGAAAACTTTCGATCCACAGGCAGACTTCGGACAGTTCCGCGTCGCATAGCACTCTCGGAAAAAAATGCTCACGTGATAAGAGCGACTTATTACGAGCCTCTACCCACCAAATTAAAAAAACGAATCATCTGCCGAAGCTTTGAAACGCTAACTTAGAATCTTTTTATTGGAAAATAGTTTTACTGTGTTAATGTAATGTGTTTGACATTGTAAATTGATTTGTATTGGAAAATTGAAATTGTATTGAATTTAAATGAAAATTATTTATTCGTAACAAATATATAACACTTAGATACATATACTCGTAATACTATTTAATTTAATGACTTACAATTGGTTATTGCCGTTATTCAGGGGGCCATCCATAAATTACGTCACACGTTAAGGGGGAGGGAGGGGGTCGACGAAGTGTGACATTGTGCGACCAGGGTGTGTGAGGGGTCCTAAATTTTGTGACGTCACATTTCAAAATCTATTATAATCTGTTAAAACACGAACTTTAAACTATTCATCATTCGCTTGTCCTTATCCCATTTACTTGGGGTCGGCGCAGCATGTTTTTTTTCTTCCATACCTCTCTATCGCCCGTCAACTCACCACACACATTTTTCCTGTTTATATCGTCTCTCACGCAGTCCATCCACCTTTTCCTTGGTCTACTTCTTCTCTTACATCCCTCCACATTCATACTTAATGCCCTTTTAGTAACATGACAATCATCCCTCCGCATAACAAAGAACTTTAAACTATTACTTTACGAAAACCTCAAAAACATATACAACTATATCTGTGTAAATATAAGATACCAATTGTTTTGTCGACCACTCGCTTAATAGTGTTACGCGCCAACCGCCTAGGCGCCCTTTGATAAATGCCGCAAACGCATTGCGCCTAGTAGTGATTTCCTTGTTTCTATTTCATTTGACCACTGACTTTCGCGGAAGAAACAACGTCGGTCTTAGTTCTGCTAGTTTGTGATTTTTAACTTACGAAACAAGTTAACAAAAAAAGTGATTTAGGTAATCTTTACCGTAAACTGTATGAAACATACAGTGCAGCTTATGCTGATAAAAAAAAACAAAAAGTAAGTTTGAATTTGGTAATAACAACCAAACAAAACTGACTAGGTATTGCTGATGTAATTTACACAGGGTAGAAATGATAAGTGATTAAATTCGATTATTGTTTAAATTGGGGGGGGGGGGAAACATCATGAAATTCGTGTGACGTAATTTATGGATGACCCCTTGGTTATATTTTAATGTAGTGTGATTGACTGATTGATTTGTGAAATTTTGGTCGGAGTTTTTTTGGGATGCCTTATATTAGTTTAAAAGGTAGACAGGTACGTGTTTTAATGTATTCGTCAAAAAAGTATTGGTTGTTTGATACCATGTTTGATACACATGTTTTCAACTGAAGTTACAATAATTACAATATCCATGGTTACCATCCAAATCCCACAATGACAGAATGTCAGAAGGAGAAAGTACGGAAGTAAGAGATAACATGTGTCCGCCGTTGGTCCGCCACGATAGAAGCACAGACAGAAAACTTGTCAATTGTCAGATTTGATGCTGAATTTGAGCAAATGGATGTCATTGTGCTTTTTGTTCCTAGATGACACTGGTTATTATTATTATTTTCGAATTGATGAGATACATAATTCTGTTCTTGACACGTTTACTTGCGAAAGACCCTGTAAGATGGAGTCTTGTAATTGCAACCAGGTATATCTGTCAGGTAATTGCAACTAAATTTAATACTGTCCTCTAGATGATAGTGATCATTGTGATCAATCTTATAAATTACTGCTACTGGGCATGTGAAAAAAATCGTGGCAGTAGTACCTATATATAATGAATTTAAAAGAAAAGCTATCACGGTTATGTAGACATTACTAGTTGCCGAGTCGACCAACTTAAAATGTACTTGAAAAGGCTAACGTTCGTACAAATTCGGCCATTGCAACGGCACCATTCACTTGGCGCGTGCAAAGAGTAGGTATAATAATTATATTGGCGCGTGTCGATGTAACAAATACAGACAGGCTAACTACGGAACCCTACACGGCGCGTGGCCCGATACGCACTGGGCCGGTTTTTTGTGTTAGTTTTGGAACCCCTTCGCGTGCAAACTGCAAAGCAGTCGTCTCGCACTGACCGAACTTATATGCATTCTGTGAATTTAGTCATCTTGCGTAAAAAAAAGCTTAGGTTGGTTTACCTTACTTGTAGTTACCTACCTACTTACCAATTTATTCTCTTGTTTAGCAATCTCTGGCCATACTTTAGCATAAAGTTTTTGCGAAAGGTACCTTTCTCAAAAATAAACTGTCAACCTAATTATTAGATACTCACGTTAAAAATATTTTCGATAAGATGTTGGCTTTGTCATTAGGATTCTTTTCGTTAATAATCACTTTCGATTCCATGTTTCTGAGGCACTTTTTAACAGCACTGGTAGTCCATAATATATTTATTTGTATTGATGATTTCGGCCTAGGGCTTTACTAAATAGCTATAAATAAAATTAAGTAAGCTTCGTCGCGTGCTGTAGAGTATACAGTTTTAGTTGCATAATGAATAAATAACTCTCGCGTCTCTCATCTTGTTTTTTGCGAACACAAACTTAAGTCACTGGGCAAATAATAAAATGCTGTTAGATGAGATTACTTTTTAGTAGTTACTTTTATTGGTATTTAACGAATGCCATAAAAATATAGTTTTGGTTATTAAGTATCCACTCCGATTAAGTACTACGTGCGTCAACGTCAAGCCGGCGCCGACGAGCCGACGACTGACTAGCAGGCACGCGGGCAACGAACGAATCTGGAAGTGCGGGGCGGACCGGGGAGGACGGGGGACGGTGAGGACTGAAGAGGGAGAACGTCGTCTGTCGGTCAAATACACCGACTACACACACACACATAAACACGTAGCAGTTACTATTTCCACGGAAACGCAAAGTAATCTCAGAGGCCCTGCCGCGAAACGAAAACGAATTTCGTTCGTGTACCTCCATCTCTGTCGCACTTGTTAGTTCAAGCGACAGAGAGGGTTTTTTTCAGTGTTTAGTTTTCACTTCGCGCTAGACCCTCTGTTATCGCTAAAAAAATATACGACGTTTGATTTGATCTCATAAAAACTGCATGTTTTGTAAAAAATGTGCTAAGCTGTAACCATAATTTAGTAATTTTATACTTTTTTTAACCCATGGGGGTTCAATTGATATGTCGAGGTAATTAAATAAACACCTTTTTGAACGCGATTTCCGATTTTGTTATAATAATTTTCTCATTGCATCGGAATAAAGCCGTTGTTCCATGTTACATATTCTACCTACTCCCTACTCTTTTCTCGTGAAATTAATGTTTCCCAATCACGTTTAGTTGAGTTTCTAACGCCCAAGCGATCCAGAATGTCCCTAAATTGTGCCGGGTCTGCACTTCCTTGCCGGTAATTCTGTAATGTACCATCTACATCTCCATAGGATTTGGTAATTTCATCCGCTAAATCACATTTTTCTACATTGAATATCTTGCTCAAGATATCAATGGGAGATAAAAAAACTGTCGGAACATAGCTGTTCATGTCCATTCGTGCCCTGCATCTTTAGTAGACATGACCTAATCGTATAATGGGTGTCGCCGGATGTAAGTAAACCATCCATATCAAAATTATTAGAATGAATGCCACGAGACGTACCTACCGTAAATTACCGCTGCAACAGCCATCCCGAAACCTGAGCCCGAAACATAGCTGCTGGGGTTGGCGGATATATAGGTACACGGTGTTCCCGGGAATTTCCGTTAACTTCGGCATATTGCAGAATACATTCACAGAAACTAATTAGCATGATAATTTCGTGAAAAAAAATTTTTTTTTTCTTTTTTTGTAAAAAATAATTTAATGTAGCATTAACAGTTATTGTCTTATTGTGCAAGGGTTCAAGACCAGAAGGTCCAAGAAGACAAATTAAGTTTAAAAAATGTACCTACTTCCGACGCAGTTTTTGCCTAATATCGAACGAACTCACTTGGTAAACCTTCTTGTAGTGTATATGAACCTTACAACATTTAAATAACTGTGATGACACCACAGTTAAGAGCCTTTACACTGGTTAAATCTGCAAATCTGATTAAATTAAAATATTCAATATCTTGATAACAGTAAGAGTTAAGATACTACTGTCTTGGAGAAATTAACTTTTTTGATCTAACCTATGCCCCCTTGCAATTAACGGAAATTGCCAAAAACACGTTGTATATATATCTATGGCGGAAAACGTTAGAAAATTGACTTATTTTCCTCGTTTTCCTATGAAATTCATTTTGTTAAGCAGGTAATTAACCAAATTACGTATTAAGTACCTCTGTTCCCTGAATATTTTAAATATTCCAACCAGTAAGCATCAAAGTCCTTCTAGAAAAGCCAAAACATTCCAAAGCTTTGAGATATTCGAAATTTAAAAATGGAACGCAAATTTATTTGTTGTTATAGAGGTTATTTAATTGAAATTCGAATATAGGAAACCATCATTATACGATGCCTTAGTTTACACTCGTACTAATTACAATTTTTTTGCCGTTGAAATTTCAACCTCAGATTTTGTGCACTTAGATGCCTACTAATTGAAAGAAAGAATAATATTTTTATTGCCTTAAAATAAAAAGAATAAATCTGCAATTAAATTGCAACGACTTCCGAAAAGTTAGTACGAGTGTAAGTACTCTAAGGTATCGAAATCCGAGTTCAAGACACAGTAGGCGGAACATAAAATTTGTACCAAGTCAACGCTGACCCCTTTCTTGTATTTTTTTACGTTTTCAACCCATATCTCCGCCATTTTTCAAAATTTGGAAAAACTGACTCGACAAAAAAAACTGTATACTTACCGAACCTATATACTCACAAAAATTCATAAGATTCGGTTGAGAAATGTGAGCTCTAGGCGAGAACAGGGAGAAATCCAAACATCCCGGCATGAGGAAAAACGATGTTTCGTCCAAGCTGAAGCACAGACGCTTCGCTAGCTCGGTCGACTATTAGTAGGTTAGGTACATAGTACAACATATAGGTTTTTTTTTTGTATAAGTTTTAATCTCTGTTTAAACCACTTTTTCAATCTAACAATAATAATATTTATGTTGTGCGTGATTATTGATATTAAATAAGTAGAACAAAAGATAAACGAGTGGCTCTGTCTGTGAACTGTAAAGCACGAGGGTGTCTTAAAAACAAAAAAAAAATATTTCTAAAAACTGAAACTGAAAAAAAAAAATGATTTCCGGATGGCGAGGAATTGATGATGAAAACCACAGATGACTTAAAACGAATTTCTCAATTATGTACCTACTTAAAAGTGCAAAAGTACGTCACAGGTTCTGATAAGATTCCGTTGAAATAGGAACTAGGTAATAATGAAGTGCCATTATATTTGCTATGGTAATCACCGCATTTGCTATCGGAAATCAGTTCATGTGGTTAATTGTAAAAAAAATGTGGAAATATTCTCGTGGCTTGGCGGAGTATTAAATTGAAGTCGGTTAAATCATTGTTTTTAAAGTAAATTATAAATTAGTTATATGTACTACTGCCACGATTTTTTTCACATTTCCGCGGGGACACACATGACTCAACAAAAATCAGGGCTGCAAACGAATCACTGAGCTGAAAAAAACTCATAATATTTTGAGCAAGCTAAGCAACCAAAGATACCCCACGGGTTTAACGAGAAAAAGAACGTTTTTTTCTAAATGGGATAAAAATATCACTTTTTATTCAACCATTTTGTTGGCGTTATTAATTTGTATACTTACCTATGCCGAATTACAGCAGTAGTAAGGGTGACTAAGCTAAGCCGCAGACGGACAGACGGACATTGCAAAACTTATAGTTCCTTGTTGACTACTGAACCCTAAAAGTATTCGAGTACTTACTCGATAGAAGATCTTAAAGGCCTTCTACACGATCGGGACCAACCGCCAACCACCGTGTCCTTGGTCGGATCAACGGTTGGCCGACAGCGTTCCAGACGGTTGGGACCAACCACCGACGCAGCCTGTCGCGAGGGATGCGCTCACGACCAAGGCCGTTGACATCAACCAAATATCGGTTGGTCAACCGCTTTCTACACGGTCCATTTTTATATCAACCCGACCAAGGACACGGTGGTTGGCGGTTGGTCCCGATCGTGTAGAAGGCCTTTTACCTAACTTACCTACCGAAGATCTACCTTTACATAGAAAAAATTTAGCTGCTTGGAGTTTCTTACTTAAAAACATGTTCTTTTGTTATGTTCATACATATGTTGAGACTCCACTAGTTAAACTAGATTTAGTTCCAGCAATTAAGTTCACATTCCAGGGTTCTCGCGATCTTTTAGGTTAAGCTTCTGAGGGCCTACCGTTCGTTCTTTTATCTCCGTCTTTGTCGCTCGAATCAGCAAGTGCGACAGAGAGGGAGATGACGAAGTTCGTTTTCGTTTAGCGGTGGGCCTTCAGGGTTCTGTGATAGGGAGCGGAATTTGTGGGATTCTTTCCTATAGTACGTGAGGAAATAAAATATGCTCTTTTTATAAATTATATACTGATTTATTGTAAAGCTCTTTGTACCTTCCGCATGTGCTGTGTTTTTGACTCCTTTAAGGCCAAGTCCAACTTATTAGTTAAATGCAGGAGGTTAGGCAGGTTGCACTGAAGCAAGACGTGCCGGATAGCGTGTTGACACTGTCGGGCGGTCTTGGCGCTCTGTATGGGTATGATTGCCTTTTTGGGAGAAGCATTAGGGCTTTTATGCGCCTTTTGGTCGTTGTTCTCGTCTTCTTTGATTTTTCCGAACGATTTGGGCATTGATAATACAAAATCCATTAGAATTGTAGGTTTCACTTCTTCATGGCTTATCCTTGACGCTATCTAAAATTATTATCAACATACTTATTGATGATATAAGAATAATAATTCAATTAAGTTTCTGAGTAAATAAAGGCCAAATGCCATTAAGGTTGCTTTCACGTGCACACTAGCGCCACTGGTAAATAATTGTGATTATTTAAATTTAACCCGCTACACACTGTATTTCGTATTTAAGTATAAGTGAATACATCAAACTAGTTTTTATGTTGCTGGATTCGTCAATCTATGCCTCCAAAGTTAAAAGGCTGTTTTTATTCTGAGTTCATAGATCAACGAATCCAGCAACATAAAAACTAGTTTGATGTATTCACAAGGTCCTTAAATACAAAATACAGTGTGTAGCGGCCGCCTTTTTTGGGTTCCGTAGTCGACTAGAAATCCTTATAGTTTCGCCATGTCTGTCCGTTCGTCCGCGGATAATCTCAGTAACCATTAGCACTAGAAAGGTGAAATTTGGCACTAATATGTATATCAATCACGCCGACAAAGTGGTAAAATAAAAAGTGGAAAAAAGTGTTTTATTAGGGTTTCCTATACGTAAAGTGGGGGGTGATATTTTTTTTCATTTCAACCCTAACGTGTGATTTATTGTTGGATATGTATTAAAAAATTAATAGGGGTTTTGCAAAATGATTTTTTGATAATGTCAATATTTTCGGAGATAATCGCTCCAGAAGTAAAAAAAAATGTGTCCCCCCCTCTAACTTTTGAACCATAAGTTTTAAAATTTGAAAAAAATCTCAAAAGTGGAACTTTATTAAAACTTTCTAGGAAAACTATTTTGAACTTGATAGGTTGAATAGTTTTTGAAAAAAATACAAAATAATTTGTGAACTAAATTTGTAATTTAACCGTATAAGCAGGTGTTTATTGTACCTGTAATTTCTACAAAATCAAAATGAAATGACATACTTTCAAATAAAGTAAAAACGGTGAAAATCGGTTCACGCAATAAATAATTATTCCATAAAAGTCATCTTCCATACTTTAAGCTCGCGCGCAATAGTTTACTTAATTTGCCGATAGATGTCGCTGTATGCGGAACGCTCATATCGTACATGGCGTGGCGGTGTTAAGATTTTTCCTGATTTAATGTCGGTCGGTCGGAGCAGGTGCGCCCATACTAATGTATGGGCGCACCTGCTCCGAGCCGCTCGGAAATTTGTCGTGCTCGAATTGTCTTAGTTGTCTTTGGTTGTTCGTTGTCTAATAATAAAATTGTTTGCTAAGTATTGCTTGTTTAACGCTTAAGTGGGGACACTTACTGTGACGGACGGAAAACTACGGAAACCTACACTGAGCGTGGCCCGACACGCTCTTGGCCAGTTTTTTTAATATCTATCGTTAAATTTAAGTAATCACAATTTTTTACCAGTGGCGCTAGTGTGCACGTGAAAGCAGCTTTAAAATTACATGAGATGATATACAAAAAGGTGGAGCAACTTTAAATTCACCGCGTGGTGTCGTAAAAGTCGGCCGTGGGATGGGGTTACGGTGTGATGTGGGTGACAGGCTAGCAACCACTGCAATATCACATTTTCTGTCGGTGTCTGTATGTAACCCACAATTGCTAGAATTGCACTGAAAATTAAATGTAACGTGCTGTGCCTACTCCTTCTTGGAACATGGGCGTAAATGTATACGGGTGTGTTGGTGTACAACTACTTGAGATTATTTAAGGTGACCACAACACACACACACAACGTGTTGCAATATGCAACAAAGTTGTGTATTCAAAAAGCAATACTACTGTCTGAGGTGTGAGATTCCAATTACAATTACCGTTTTATAAAATGTCTGCCACGTGAAGTAATCTCAACCATGTACGCAAATATAAATGTACCTGGATCTCGAACCTCCATATTAAATCTTGGTAGCTTGGATCCTTCACTTGGAGCAAGTAAAGGGCCTCTGATAATTCAGTTTTCTTTGTACTATAAAATGTAATTAACACCCCACTCTGTTCCTCTGTAAAACCTGCTATGGCCAAAGAGGACTTAAAGTCGGTCTCTAATAACTGAAAACGAAAAGTTTTGTGTCACATACTTATCACAAAAAATATGATTTATAATATATAATTAATTCATCTGTAAAGTCAATGTGGTCCAGACTTAACCATCCTTGATACTTGGGCTATTGTTATTGGACACAGTCTAACTGGGAAGCTAATAGCTGGTCACACTGTTAATTGACTTTTCAACACAATTGCTCGTAACGTACCTCTTATTATGTCGCTTTTAGGCTCATAATCCCGGGTATTAAACACGTGTGTTTTATAATATAACGATACTTGTGTGTCATGGCAAGGGGCGGACACTCCGCGATTCACGTTCATCGCTACAAGTACATGCCGGTGCCCGAATGTTGGGGAACCGGCATGTACTTGTAGCGATGAACGTCGACGACGTCAGAGGGCCATAAATGTTAATGTTTTGGCTGAGAAAAAAGCGCCTTTTGTAAAGATCAAAGGAGTGTCCCTTCTGTACTTGTACTATTATCTATTCTGTGGTTATGGTTATACCCCGATTAAGTAACGTTGGTACCTTGCTGCCAGATGTATGCATGAACACGGTGCATTCTTAAACTAACCGGGTTGTACAGAATGTACAGCTTTTTTTAATTCACGGCAAATGGATTCTTACTCGACTAAAGAAATTAATGTCTTTTTGTTAATTAATTGACTATTTCTATTTGGATATGATATAGAAACGTTTAATTTAGTAAAAGTAACTAACTAAACTTTTGATAACATTTTACATGAATTGATAAAGATAACTTTTTTAAACGAAAATATTTATTTTATTTTGTATTGGCTGTTTAGAGACTCCATCTAAGTCTGGCCTAACATATGCGCGCGCACTGTGCAAACTTCACGAAAAAAAACTGTTGCGCGCCATTATAGATTATTTTACGAATATTTGTAAACATTGTTTATGCGTGTTTGGATATTATCAAAAATGTTGACTCATAGTGACTAGAAAAGTGATAATTAGAATGGACGTCACTGGAAATTCTCGGCGATGTGCAATATGTGAGTAAAAACCTGTTGTCATCAATAAGTAATGAAAATAACTTGGCAGGCCTATAAAATTTTCATGTTATGAAAAGTATTTTTCCCCGTAAAATGTGTTGAAAAACGTCGTATGAAACGCATGAGCTTTGATAATTACATCCTCGGCTTTCTTATCACGCTCACATGCGGTTCGCGTGAACAATTTCGCCTCTGATGTTATTATCAACATACCTCACTTGTACCACAATGTACTATTGTATACTCTGGGACATATCATCAAAGTGTTCCCTAATATAATTTCATAATATACAATTTACTAATTGACTGTCACTTTAACATGTCATGTAATAGTACATTACGTAACTAGGGCGGTGAATTCGTGAATGCCCCAGATCGCAGGTGTTTGTGGCCCGAACCGAAGGTGAGGGCTATAAATATGCGCTCTGGGGGTTTACGAATTACCGCCCGTGTTGAGTACAAAATTTTACGTCTTCACCTGGCCACAATGCGAGTTTTCCCGTACGCGAAGCATGCAGTAAAACTCGCATTATGGCCAGGTGTGAAGTAAAATATTAAAGATGCACTTTTTAACATGTAATAATGTAACTTATATATTGTAAAATAAGTTGTACTAACTAACCTACATAAAATACTTGTTTTTAATTTATCTATTTTAACTATAAATTAGATCAATAGAACACTAAGAACTCCCCATCGGCACACAAACCTCTCCAAGGTTTGCCTAGATGGGCATTGTAATGATAATCCATTGTTTTTGTCTTAAACAATTTTTTTTTTTAAATGTACCTGATATGCACAACTGCAAATACATACATATTTGTCTACAAGGCTGTAGGCTATACAAATATGTCTACACTAAATGTTATAAATTCATAATGTACTTACATTATGTTTGCATCCCTCTACTATGAGACAAGTTAATGCATGGACAAGATTTTGTATAACTGTAGTTGAGACATTTAGTTTATCTGTGAAAAATAAGATAGTTTAAACACTTGTAGTATGATGATGATACAGTTATGATTTTCATGGTTACCAGCCTTGAGTGTGGTCCTCACAAGTGTCCAATCAAATGAGGGCTTTGGGAAGTCAAACAGAGCTGTAGAAAAAACTAGACCAGTGCGAGTTGGACCGAGGGTTCCGTACTCAATTACAAATGTAGTTTTCAGATTTTTCCCCAAACTTGTAGTTTACAATATTACTTGCCAAACTTCATAGTTCTAAGTCAACAAACAGTACCCTATAAATTTTGATTCCCTTGAGAATGTCATAATATTTTGGATATTTACTAAGATGTTGCTGACCAAGAATGAAAGTGAACAAGCACAATGAACATTGGTCACTTTTTCCTGCAGCTGGCTACCATCTTGAGAACACTAAATATAATATAGTCTCTTACCGGCAGCAACACTGTATTTCTTCTGATTCGCTCCGTTATTTAAATAGTCAATTGCAAGTTTACAAAAGTCCACCAAGACTGTAAAAAAGTAAATGTCATTAGACATAGACATATATTATTTATTTAGTAAACAATACAAGATTGTCTTTGAATTTCTGACAGCTAACAATGTAATATGTTATATCTAATAACTACACTCTAAAATCTAATAACTACACAATCTACTGTCTTACACGCATAATGACACATTTTGACCACGCAAAACGACACATACGCAAAACGACACATAAGCGGAATGACAAATACGCAGAATGACAAATACGCAAAATGAAACATATCTATCCTATACTACTCTAAGGCATGTCGGTGTAGGTACGACGACGAGCGAAGCGAGGAGGAGTGTTAGTTGTATGATGAGCCTAGGCGCGCAAGCCGAGCGAGCGAAGCGAGCGTGCCGCGGCAGCGGCCGGCGAAGCGCCAGAACCAAACAGTGTGGCTACGAGGAAAATAGGCTTATGTGTCGTTTCGCGTAAGTGTCGTTCCGTGTATGTGTCATTCCGCGTATGTGTCGTTTTGCGTATGTGTCGTTTTGCGTATGTGTCGTTTCGCGTAGATATGTCATTATGCGTGTAATCCAATCTACTATCTCTATCAAATATTTCGTTAACACTATAAAATTACCAATAACTATGTCTAATAAATACAATTCTAAGTATTAGTAGAAGTTGTATACTCCTAAATAGCATGTAAAATAACACATTATATCTTATATTAAATCTATTACAGTTCTAAAGTGGGCGTATTGATACAAACGAGTATAATATAGCACTAGAATAATACAGTTGCTTACTGCAACTACTGTTGCTAAATACTGGTGAGACGGGTTAAACAAACGGATAGCTTGTGGAGAATAACCAGTGTTATTTAGTAGGTAACATCGTGACTTTATTTTATACCTTGTGCGGAGTGCTGATGCAATAGCCGCAAATGATCCTTTTGTAGCTCGCTAAGAAATATAATCATCTTGGTTTATCTAAATAACTCTTTCTCTACCAATACATATCACTAAAACTAATAAATGCAAGAAATTCGTTCCCAAACGAGTTGTATTTGTTGGAATCCGGCAGACATAACAGTAAATAGTTATCGAATAGGATCGATATAAATAAATGGACTTTAGGAACCGTATTTGCCAAGCCAAACGTAAAAATTGTCGAATATGTCAATGTCATTGTCAATTTTTTTTTTATTCGTCCATTCGGACAGGCTAAGACCATGGGCCATATTGCCTCGTCTGGCTCGTCTTCAGTAAGATGTCATTGTCAAGTTTAGAACGTCACAATGACAGCACTATTTTTCTGTGTCCGTGATGGACTTTGGATGTAATGAAATGGGCAATCCACATTAAGTGATTTTACCCCAAATGGTCAGGACAATATGTCAGAAGTCAGAATTGGGTGTAGCGTACAGACGTAACAACTGCAACTACAATTTCATTCAGTGTGACCAGTTAACAGTAAGAAAGCAAAAATTGCCGCATTCAAACGGTCCTGCGAAGGGGACTGCAAGCTTCTTGATAACCGATGAGATAGGGCAACACAGCACGTCTAACACACGGCCGCGACATACTCTCGATTTCTCTCGCACTATACCTCTTGGTCTAATAAGAACAAGATAGTGCGAGAAAAATCGAGAGAGCTCAGGCGCCGTCGCATGATAGTCGTGCAGCACACAAAAATCGAGAGTATGTCACGGCCGTCTCATGATAGACGTGCTGTCTCGCCCTATCTCATCGGTTAGTAATAATCTTCGCGGGATCATTTAAATGCGGCTATTTTCGCTTTCTTACTGTTAACTGGCCACACTGAATGAAATTATATTTGCAAAACACCGGTAAAAAAAATTACAATGTAAAATATTAATACAATATGTATATTCTTCAGTAGGATTTTTTAATTTTCGTTTAAATTTATTTGAATGAAATTTGTGAAAGTAAAAACACTTGGTAGATCATGCAAATTCCATGGTCCAAATTGTGATTTTCATGCAATTAGTCTGAACAACTCGTTTGACGGTTGGAACATGCATCCAGACGATAGCAATTAGTCAGATTCTGATGAATTGGGGCTGACAATGACAACTGACACGTAATGTGGATTGCCCATACATTCCCTGCGACATTCCTTTAGGCGACTAAAGGCCTTTGCCGGATGCGGAGTTTTGCGGAGTTTCTGACGCTGATTAGCGTGGATGTTCAATCAACAATGTCATTGTTGGACATTGCTAATTTCATTTATAATTTATAAATCGCTAGGTTTAAGGTCATTACACATGAAGCTACATGTGTAATCGCCTTATATAGTGGTCGTAGATGTAGCTCAATGTATTTATGATAAGTTAATTTATTACTCTTGTAACATTTCTACGCCACGCAAGAAAAGTATGGAGAGTATGGAGACTTGACTCGTCAAATTCGTGACGTTTAGAATATAATTCCCGATTTCTGTTTTCCTAGACATGGAAATTTAATAAAGTAATTCTTTCTCTAGATAGATTTTTTATCACAATGGCTTTGAAAAAAGTAAAAGGCAATTTTGAACGTATGTTTGATAAAAATCTAACAGACTTAGTTCGCGGAATCAGAAATAACAAAGATAATGAGGTAAGTATCTATTTATTTCAGTAGAGTAATAAGTTCTGTGTACATTTGCTACAGGATTAATATATTTACAGGCCAAGTACATAGCTCAGTGCATGGAAGAAATAAAAGTAGAATTACGACAAGATAACATTGCAGTGAAAGCTAACGCCGTCGCCAAGCTCACATACGTAAGTATTAACACCATAATTTATAAATAAATACTCTCTGTCCTGATACTATACAAATCATGAAGTAATTAACTAGCCCATCTTACGGATATATCTGAAAATATTCAATAACTAATCACATTACTGTTTACACCCACTATCACCAAAGAGCACATCATTTTAATATTTTGTTTGTGGTATTTTGGGTGGAACATCTTTTGCAATAGTTGTGTTCGTAAATAATATCTTAAATGGACCATTTTTATTTATCATCTCTAAAAATGTTTAGAGGTTATGGAACTTTACTAGGTCAACTTATTGATTGTTTGTACATAAACTTATGGGTACTTATTGTTTACATTGCTTAGTTAAATATGGATGTTCAATTCTTGTTACACAAAGTACAGAAATGATATAATGTGCTGGTGTTATAAATTCCAACATTAAGAAAGAACTTTTCCTAACCCGTGATACAATAGCAATGTGTGTCCCCTAAGTGGTACTAAAGAGTGACAATCTTTAAAAGGCCAAAATAATGTATGCTATACGATTAAATAAATAAATAGCAATAAGTAAAAATTTGCAAATGATTACTTATATGTTTACAGTTACAAATGTTAGGATATGACATATCATGGGCAATATTTAATGTGATAGAAGTGATGAGCTCAAACAAGTTCACATACAAAAGAGTTGGGTACTTAGCCGCCAGTCAATCATTCCACGCCGACTCGGAACTGCTCATGCTCACCACCAACATGATCCGCAAGGACCTCAATGCTCAGAACCAGTATGAAGCAGGCCTTGCACTCAGTGGCCTTAGCTGTTTCATTTCCCACGATCTAGCAAGAGATCTGGCCAATGACATCATGACTTTGGTGAGTGTTCACTACAATTATTCTGGAAGTACATCATGATGTATGATTGTATATTCATGTTATTGCTACATTTCAGATGAGTTCAACTAAACCTTATTTAAGGATGAAGGCAGTGCTGATGATGTACAAAGTATTTCTTAGATATCCAGAAGCCCTTAGACCAGCATTCCCCAAACTAAAAGAAAAGCTAGAAGATCCAGATCCTGGTAAGTTATACTATATATACATATATAGTTTTATATATATATGCAGGTAACTTTCTGTGCAGAATACTGTAGAATATATGTAATGAAATGCATTCAGGTAACAAAGCAAGTCATTGTTTCAGGAGTTCAGTCTGCTGCTGTTAATGTTGTTTGTGAGCTGGCAAGAAAGAATCCCAAAAACTACCTGTCACTGGCTCCAGTGTTCTTTAAGCTAATGACAACATCTACCAATAACTGGATGCTTATCAAGATCATCAAACTGGTGTGTAGCTTTGTGACATGCATCATTACATTATGTAACTACCTCAGTCTGAGGTTGTATAACAGTCTATTGGAATACAGTCTTGTGCACTAACATTCAATTGGCTGGCTGTGTTTGCTCTACAAATGACATTGTGCCAGAATATATTTGTAAGTGCCTTTTAGCATGTAAGTCAGATACTATTTTAGTCTGCAATTTGAAGATGATCCTGTATGATACCTTGAATACTCAATACTCCAGTCATTTTACGGTTTCGCCAAACATTAATTTATAATAGCCTGTGGTTTTTTTCTCCGTCATTAAATACATATTTTAAGATACTATATTTACGAATCTTAAAAACTTTCGACCCGGAAGTAGGTTTAAAAAAATACTGACAAATAAACGCCGATTTTTAAAAATAAAAATAATGATAGTTGTTTATAATCGTCAACATACCAATATTATTGACTTTAACCTGTAAACAATGAAATCCGACATTTTTTTTACACGTAAAACCAATAAATTAACAAAATGCATGGCTTGGGTGACAGGTGCCATAAGTTGGTAGAAAAAAATTGTAATAAGTAGTACTTTGATTTGATTCTCATAAAAGTAATTGATGAACCTATTTTCCTAAAAATCGTATTGATTTTTGTTTAGAATTGCATATAAATACATTTACTCCAATTAACTATCGGTAAAAATATTTATAGAACCAAATTGTGTCTAAATTTATTTTAACTATATAGATTATTAAAGTAGTACATAAATCCTACAGAAAAAAGGTTTGTGTAAAGAATAATACGCATTTGAATAGTCCTGTTCAATTCTACAATTGAAGTTGAACTCTTTCCCTGTGTGTTAACGATCACATTCGCCCGCAGCGGCGGCACGCAACGAGTGCTTTGCCGACTTTGCATTCAAGGTCGCGCTTTCTGTGCCCCAAGATGCGAATTAGATAGATAAGTACCTACATTACCTACGCAGATTATTTGTAATATGTATATCGTCTTCGACGATGTGCTAGTAGGAAAATGCGACTATTCACGGTGTAATAATGGCGTGAGTGGGAAGCGATTAATTAAATAAACATATTTTAGCAAAAGGAAGCCGCAAAACTCAAAACAGAGACGCGGTAGATCTCGTCGGCGATGGCGTGAGTGACAACTTGGACTCCATTATAAAAGACTGGCCAGACATTGCTCAAGACCGCGATGATTGGATAAATAGGGGGGAGGCCTTTGCTCAGCAGTGGGACATAATGGGCTCGATATAATAATAATAATAATAATCATTTTAGCAAATGCATGTCAAGAATTAAGTAAATTTCTATGTTTGATGTCTCAATGTTTTATAATGATGATAAAATGTCATCATTATAAAACACTGACGACAAATTTAACAGATGATTTCCTTCTTAAAGTAGTTTAGTGTCCGTTTAGCAGAATAAGTAGTTTGTAGTACGAGATCTATCTACAAATGATTGTAGTAACGAAAGTAGTTACTTAGGTACATTATTTTTGGTATGGGTAAGAAAGAAAACTCCGCTAAAATACTACTAAGCGCACATTAAACTATACAGGGTGGAAAAATCTATGGGCCCTGAAAGAAAACCACCGTAAATCCTTAACATCAGTGGCGTGCAGTACATCAAGGCAGAAATACAATGCCTACCTTACTCAAATCTGTGATATTGTTTATTTAGTTACAATCACAATGAATACATTCGAAAATTAAAAATTTGCTTCATCTGTCAGGCCACTAGACAGTCTATATGGGGGTACGGTAGTGCCCCCGCCAAATCAAGCAAAAGAAAGAGGCACGGCTAGAGATGGGTAATGTCAATGCACCCGTAAACTAGTATACCTAAATAACCCAAGTTTCGAAACTCTTCCACAATAAAAAGAATATTTTGTAGAGCCAAGTCAAGCATTAACCCATTCAATGCCGACGACGCGAATTTGCGTCCCATGTATGTGTAATCGTAATACCGAGGACGCGATTTCGCGTCCTCGAGTTATTTGTTTTTTTTGCTAGAAAACAACTGTACTTAAATGCTGATACCAAAGTGTTACTTTATTTATGAAGGATAATATTATACTGTTGCTGGTTTTTGGATTGGGGGCATTTGTAATTTTCATAATATCTCGGATGCCGAAGACGCGAATTCACGTCCCATGTATGTGTAATCGTAATGCCGTGGACGCGATTTCACGTCCTTGAAATGGGTTAACCTAATGCCGAGGACGTGAATTCGCGTAGCGCTTTGGCTGGCGCTTTGTCGGCCGTGCTTCGGCAGCGGCCGACAAAGTGCCAGGACCATTTTTTTTACAAACACTTACATACATATTAAAAAAATATATATATTATTATTATGACAGATAATATTAGGGAACAATCAAATTTCGTCCAAAATGTATAAGGCGAATCATAAATAGGGTTCTTGGCTCTCAAAAACGTTAGGATAAATTATCGTTATGGCAGACGTTATGGATTCCAATATAAGCAGAATATAGAATGTAGCCATGTTGAATGTTTCTTTCGTTTGGTGATTAAAGGAATAAGGAAATTTTAGGTAAGATAATAAATAATACCTACCTTTAAAATTTTCTGCCTACCCCCTGTCTAAAACCTCAGCGCCACTGATTTAGATTAGCTCAGTTTACACTCAGGACCACCGGACCATTGTAGATTGTGTCGTGTCACTGTCGGCCAAACGAAAAAAAAGGCAAACGAAGTTTGTCGAATAGTAATAGACAAAAAAGTTTAGTGACAGGTGACCAATAAATAAACATACTTTTACCGATAATCGAACAAACTTACACAGTAAAAATAGGTACATATTTACAACACATTTTTTTTACTAACCGATAGGATCCATATAAAGGATAACGATACGTCCAGTTAACGTAAGCTTTTCACCTTAGACTTAATTTTATTTTAAAGGCTAAATGTTTATTGGATAGATGTTATCCTTAATACGGAACTAAATAATTACAACATTTTATCAAAGTATTACGATATATTCCCTACGCTACGGTAGCCTAGTGGTTCAGGCATGCGGCTGTCAAGCGGCGGTCGTGGGTTCGAATCCCGGCTCGTACCAATGAGTTTTTCGGAACTTATGTACGGAATATTTACCGTTAGCTTTTCGGTGAAGGAAAACATCGTGAGGAAACCGGTCTAATCCCAATAAGGTCTAGTTTTCCCTCTGGGTTGGAAGGTCAGATGGCAGTCGCTTTCGTAAAACTAGTGCCTATGCCAAATCTTGGGATTAGGTGTCAAAGCGGACCCCGGGCTCCTTTAGGGGCACAACCGGGAATAACGCAAGGAGAATGATTACGATATATTCCCTACAGTAGTGAAACGCCTTTGATATCGGGCGACGCCGCCTCTCGTGTAAGTACTTACGCTGTCCCGTGCGGATGTGCCAGGTTTGTCACAAAATGGAAAATACATAAAATAAACGTTGTTATTATGAAATGATTTATTTACATGCATTGCACAGCCAATGTTTACGTGAGATTTTCCTATAAAGATTTACATTCACGATGAATATAACTAAACTGTGTTTCATTAATAAATAACTACTTAAATATCCCGCGGTAGGTTTAATAGACGTAATTACTGGATTTGACCAAATGAAATTATATTTACTGAAGACGAGGCAGTATGGCCTACGGTCCCAGCCTGTCCGAATGGACGAATAAAAAATGATAAAAAAGTTAATGCCTACCTACAACTCATGCGACATCGTAATAGGTAGGTACTTGAAACGTTACGAAGTATAAACATAAGAATCATAAGTACCCCAATTGTTTGTGAGAGGTGTAGGTATATAGTTGACCCCCCGACATTCCGCGTGGTGTCACACACAATCTACAATGGTCCGGTGGTCCTGAGTGTAAACTGAGCTAATCTAAATCAGTGGCGCTGAGGTTTTAGACAGGGGGTAGGCAGAAAATTTTAAAGGTAGGTATTATTTATTATCTTACCTAAAATTTCCTTATTCCTTTAATCACCAAACGAAAGAAACATTCAACATGGCTACATTCTATATTCTGCTTATATTGGAATCCATAACGTCTGCCATAACGATAATTTATCCTAACGTTTTTGAGAGCCAAGAACCCTATTTATGATTCGCCTTATACATTTTGTACGAAATTTGATTGTCGGGTTAGAATTTCACCACCACCTTTCTTCCCGAGGGTGTCGTAAAAGTCGACTAAGGGACTAGGCTTGAAGTGTGTTGTGGGCGATGGTCTAGCAACCTATCACTGCAATATCACATTTTGTATATATTTTATACCCACATTTATGCTAAAAGTGGCACTGGAACATACGTTTCATGTGCTCTGCCTACCCCTTTTGGGAATAATGGTGTAAATGTAGGTATTTATATATAAAGTTGACGTCCTATTAAAATAACGATAGCAACAAGGGTTAGAACTTAGGCCCATGTGAACAAACCACACTAAAGTTCAACATCTCCCATATGAACATTCACTCTATCACTCTTTCATATGAACATTCCATAGCCACTGATTAATAAAAAAAATGTGAATACACACACATAACATCCACACACATATGAACATTCCATAGCCACTGATTAAAAAAAATGTGAATACATACATAACTCGCTATAATATTAATAACTCTATAGGCTGTAGCTATACCCAAAGAGAACATAACCATGTTATACCTATATAAAAAAGGCAGTACCCGGAGCGCGATCCACAACTATATACGGTTAAATACGGTTTCCACAGCAATTCGACGGTGTGCCATCGCAATTTCATTAATTCATTATCGAACCGACGTAGGTACTAGACTATATTATTTCCAACATAGGTTGCGGTTAGGTACCTACGTAATTAACCAAATTAGGTATACAAACTTACCTATCATCATGGTCTGTCTATGAAATCTTAAATCCTTATTTAATGTTGTTGTTGAGGTACATCCGTACAGGGAACAGTGCGCGCCATTGTACCTAATACTCGTAACATCATTCGCATTCGCTCGTCGTCGACTCGTCGTACCTGCACCAACCCGCTTGTTTCCGTAAGACTACTTTGAATTTCAATCAAAATGATCATTTGACTAAACGAATGAAATGCGGAAAGTAATGCTGGATAAGTAAAAAATTGCCTGGGAAACAAAAGTTTTAACAAGCCAAAGCTCTAATGACTGTAGCGGTAAAACTGGGACAACTGAAACATTTGAATAACATCAAATGGTAAATGAAAAAAGCGGCCAAGTGCGTGTCGGACCACGCACAATGAAGGGTTCCGTGCCTATTAAAAAGGTCGTATCGTTACTGAAATCTTAAAGCACTTACGTCCTTTTCAAACCACTCTGTGGTTTGGCAGAAGAATTAATGTATTAGTTGTAAGAAAGTTCTTTAAATAAACGTTTAATTATTTTATTTATTTATTTTTTAATTAAGGAAGGCAGTTTTTTTTTAATTATCTCGAAAACCTTTGAACCGATACTGTTCAATTTTCACTGAAAGAATTTAATAAGCCCTATGTATATGATTTTTTTGAGTAGTTTAATTACAAAACTATGTAGCGGCTAACAATATATACAATTATCCTCAAAATTTTATTCAAATATATCTAATAGTTCTCGAGTAAAATGCCTGTGACATACGGACGGACGGACAGACAGACAGACAGACATGACGAATCCATGAGGGTTCCGTTTTTTCCATTTGGCTACGGAACCCTAAAAAGTAATGAATTGTATATTCAGAGAACTCATAAGAATATGAAAAGTCTTTGGACAAAAGATATTCGGTTAATAAATTTGAGTAATTGCAATTAGGTTACCTCATTCATCATGTAATTAGGGCTAAGGCTAGGTAAATTAAATTTAAATAGTGTTTATTTCATGAAAATGAGAGCGAGAGAATGAACTGTCTCAAGGGTTTCCCTTCAGGGCCCATAGATTTTTTCACCCTGTATATTATCTTACATATAATATTGGGCATAATAAAAATCAAATAATAAGTAAGGGTATAAATAAATCCCTCTAGTTTAGGTACTATTTTAACGAATTTTGCTCTATGACAATACAATCTACACGCCCGTGAAAGTTAAATTGCATAGGTATCTTCATCCCACACTTGTCAGTCAGTCATTGATAAATAAATAAAAATAATATTTTCACAATTTGTTTCACAACGAGTATATTAAAACTTAACTGCTATCAACAACTAATAGATCTTAGACTCGTTAGATCATGTCGCGAATCGCTGCGATTCGGGCGGTACCTATTACCTAGTACTTATGTTGTACCTATAGTACCTACGCGGTGACCGGGCGGCCAGCAGCGCTACCACGAAAATCGAATCACGAAGTTCGTATATATCTACCTCTGTCGTTCGAGTACCATAAAACATAAGTGCTGTAGAGACGGAGATATCCGAACTTCGAGATTCGATTTTCGTGGTAGCGCCGCAGCGGTGTGCCCCGCTGCAGGCAACCGGCCAATCACGCCAGCTCTGCGGCTCGCGCGCGGCATTTTTAAAGCTACTTTAACAGGTGTTTGTAAAAACATTACTTGCAACGTATTTTATAAGGCGATTCGTACATTATTCAATGAAAGAGTGCTTATAATGAAAATCCCAAAACTAACTGATCAATTTGCATTTTTTTAAATTGTTAAACAGCATTTCACCCCTAAAATCTACCCTCCGTTGTTGTTTAGTGTGGGATTGCTTTCTAATATTTGTGTCCACTACATTCAACAAGGAATGTAGGAACCTACAGCCAATTATTATTTTTAGACACGGAGATATGGTAAATGAAAAAAATGTTGGAGACTAACTGAATAGAAATGTAATTTTCGGAAACATTTTTTGCCTGATTTATCATCAAAGTTATGAAGGAAATATTAATTTATCAAAACAAAGAAGAAAAAAATTGTTATTTTTTTTTACCGAATTTACAGGAATTTATAAATTTTCAATTATTTATTAAAATATCTAAATGAGTAATATTTTGCCGGATTTAGTCTCGTCGTTATTACTACAATTATAATTTATCGGTTAAGCAAAAAAAAAAAGCTATTATAAATTATTTCCATTTCGCCATACTAGCGGACCGTATAATGACTGGAGTACAATCAATCTTCATCATAATATGTGTAATGCATTAATAAAATGATGTGCCCTGTTGTTTAGCACCTGTTGTGTATGGGATTAATTTTATCTCCTGAAGTTACAATACAACTGCCCTCAAGAAGATTCATTGTGAGTCAAGAAGATCTAAATAACGATGACATAATTTCTATGTCATACGATGAAATAAGTATTGAATTTTGGAGTCTTGGGTAGATAGGTACACTTATTAAACAATTAGTATAGTCAGTGTACTAATCTAGAGTAATAACATGATTACATAACATGAATGCAGCAATTGCTGCTGAATAAAATGCTACATTAAATGTAGATTTAACAGGAAGGCCAATAATGATATTGATAATGTGCATTAAACTTACAGTTTTTGGTAATTCTTCACAGTTTGGTTTAATGACACAGTATGAACCAGATATCGGAAGAAAAATATCACAAAGCCTCATAGACATTATTTGCAGGTACCAGTAGAAGAAACACGTTTACGAGCCGCTAGTCTCATCACACCCCATCACAATGATTGAATACAGTTTTGTTCTAAATATCACTGACATACACTATATTGACTGATGAATGAAGTCACTTTTTTGGCACTTTTTGTATGATTTTGTTGCTGTTTAGAATGGAAAACATACTTTGAAATGATAGTGTAGCAAAGGTCAACTAATGTGAAAAACATCGTAAACGATATGTCCCAAATAGCAATTCATAAATAAGAACTTAAAATACCCCCCCCCCCCCAAATTAATTTCAAAGTTCCATATCTTAAAACCAGCGGTACGGATTTCGATCACGTCGCGTCAGCTTTCGGACAAAAATAAACCGCATTAAGCGTGCTGCACACTAAGTAAATACGGTAAGATTTTATCTGCGTATACTGGGGAGGCGAGTAAACCGTTTTAAAATGGGTCCATTCGTGTAGGTGCTGCGGTGCCACAGATACATGACTCATCAAACTTATAACACCCCTCTTTTTGCGTTGGAGGTTAAAAAGGTCGCGACGGTAGCCATCACAGTAGTGAACCGCATCTGCATAAGCTAAAGCTAGTGTTATGCAGTGTCATTGTGTTTGTTGCAGTTTGGTGCCTTAACCCCATTAGAGCCCCGGCTTGGCAAGAAACTGATAGAACCATTAACTAATTTAATTCATAGGTGAGTTGGTCACATTACATTCCCTAGTCAACACTACTTATTCATTGTTATCAGCCGGAGAAATATGTATTTTCTATTAGTTACGTGACCATTTCATTCCCATAGATAATAACACATTTTGTTACTGGGTACAACTAACCCGCTTTCATTGCTTCTTTTGCTAACACCACCACACCACAGTTCACTCCAAATATCTATTTACTTACAAATTAGTAATACATTATGCCGGTTTTTCACCTATTGCACGTTCACGTGGCTTTGCTTTCCACTATGATACATTTTAAGCATATATTTTTTTATGTGTCTTCTATACTACGCGTCAGTTTAACAAGATTACATGTTCTAAGGTATGGTAATTAAGATACAAAATTTGTGCATAAACGTAAAATAAATGTCTATGTTAAGTATCTTGTGAATATACCACAGCTCGAAGTAGGATTAAGCCACAATAATTAAGACAACTATCATGTTCCCTTTAAACATCAGCCAACTTGAACTTCACGTGCATACGTCGCTATTTAAAAAGCTCATTTTGTTGTTGTAGCTGTTGCAGCTTAGAAAGAGACAGTTGTGTTAAAGGTCGTACTATTTATCCCCGCGCAGTACCTCGGCGATGTCGTTGCTGTACGAGTGCATCAACACGGTGATCGCCGTGATCATCAGCATCAGCAGCGGCATGCCGGGCCACGCCGCCTCCGTTCAGCTCTGCGTGCAGAAACTGAGAATACTCATTGAAGATAGTGACCAAAACTGTAAGGCCGTTATTACACTGGCGATTTGTGTACGGGATTCACACACTGGCGATTTGTGTACGGGTATTACACACTGGAGATTTGTGTACGGGTATCACACACTGGCGATTTGTGTACGGGTATCACACACTGGCGATTTGTGTACGGTTATCACACACTGGCGATTTGTCGACGGGTATCACATACTGACGATTTGTGTACGGGTTTCAAGCGCGGCGATGAGTGCGCAGCGGAATGTTTCACCAGCTGAACATTTAGGGTGACCAGATTTCATTATATAAGTAGGTAGAATTCATTATTACAGAGATCATCTGTTCTTCTTGATAGAATCTATTGAAGATTTCTAATCCCTCAGTTCGTGATATCCCATTTTTGTTTTTATCCTGATGAGTAGTTTAGAAGCTTACACTACTTCTACAAACTTACACTTGCCCCTTTATTACTAGTAAAGATTGCCTATTTTCCTTGGGTGTAATTGGTGTATTTGTCGCCAGTGAAATACCTGGGGCTGCTGGCGATGTCGCGCATCCTCAAGTCGCACCCCAAGTCGGTGCAGGCGCACAAGGACCTGGTGCTGGCTTGCCTCGACGATAAGGACGAGTCTATCAGGCTCCGGGCCCTAGGTCTGCTATATGGAATGGTTAGTACAGTTGTGTTTATTGGCTTTAGTATGTGCCTTGGAGATAGGTATCGCTGGGGGGATATCGTCAAGTTGAGAGCTGGCAGGAAGGGGCGCAGTATCGTTATAAGTGGCGTGCTCTCGTTTCGGAGGTCAACACCCTTTTTGGGTCACTAAGCCAAAATATTTAGTTAGTTATGGCTTAACACACGGACCAGAGGACCGATTTAAATGTGTCTTAGATAGGCAGGCAGTGGAACGAGTATTAGTATAGAATCTGGGCGAACAACCATATAGAAGAAGGCTGCATATTTTTTTTGTTATAAGTCTTTTTTGTAGTATTTATGTTGCTGCATGGTAAGTACTGCACCTGCACCTTTAAGTATGGACGTGGAGTCTCACAGGCTACTCGATGTTCTCGTTTTTTTAGTTTGATAAAATGAATTGAAAAAAAAAGATTAAAAATACATCTTAATAGAGATCCTTTTTTTAGAAGTCGGTTAACCTTTTCACCGCTAGATGGTAAAGCAACTTGCCGTGCCACCTCACGCCATAAGGGTAAAAAAAATGGATAAAGAAATAATGCCAACATGAAATTGGGCTATTTCAGAGTAGGTTTTCATAAATAAAAAAAATAAAAAAATGTCGCCAATTGCCGTCTTTGGCGTCGGTGTCACGAATCGTCGATGACGTGATTTCACGTGTTTGGCGGTGAAAAGGTTAAAAAGCCGCCCTTTCTCGTAGTGTACACTGGTAAACATGCTGTTGTAGTAGCATGTATGCAGTATGTAGCATGCTTGTCGTCTATCCTTAAAGGTTAAAGTCCATAATATATTTACTCGCAGGAAGTTTACTGATTCCCAATGACGCGAGGGCTGCATACAACTGCATACAATCGGCGATAAAACAAATGACTGCCCATGCGGTATAAATTTACCCTCTCCGTATCCCTTCGCCGCCGGTAAAGACAGGCAGACGCGATCGTAAAGTTTTGTTTCCTGTAAAACTTATACTAGAGCCTCAGATATTATGTTAGGCCGGTTTGTTGGCGGAGACATTGCTGGTGACCACACACGGTTTGTGTTCGACAGGTATCGAAGAAGAACCTGATGGAGATTGTGAAGAAATTGATGGTGCACATGGAGCGCGCCGAGGGCACGCTGTACAGGGACGAGCTGCTCACGCGCATGGTCGAGATCTGCTCGCAGAACAACTACCAGCACGTGGTCGACTTCGAGTGGTACGTCGCGGTGCTCGCGGAGCTCACTGAGATGGAGACCAGCGCTAAGCACGGTAAATACTTATATACCGAACTTGAGCCACAGATATAGATATACATAGATCATGCAAATGCATGTACAGATGTAGAGCATAATGCGGTATATCTATATCTGTGACTTGAGTTGTTTCAACTGGTCCATGTGACAAAGAATTTTCTCAGTGGGACTATTTTTAAGCGACTCCTGTAAAAAGGAACCTGGTTCATGTTTCGCCTTATTTGTATCTGAAAGTGAATCTTATATTATTCTGATTCACTATTTAGTAACTATTACTTTCTAAATAGTTACCAAACTCTTGTATCCGTTACTGAAGATAGATGCGCTACTTCCAGCCAATTACCGAGGAGGGCGTCTAAACTCATACCGTCAAACATGTATGTTGTAAACCACCACCAATACTAAAGTTGCTGAGTAAATATCATATAGTCTCTTATTATGTACCATCTGTAATTTTTCGCTTCGGTTTGCTTTTCCACTCAGGTAGAAAACCTCCAACAATTTAGCCAGTGCAAGTAGTATTTTATGCAATCGTTATATAATGTATGCTTTTTCAGTCAGGTACCACGTTTAGGCCACGAAGCTTGCTGAGTGGCTTAAGGTATGAGACTTAAAAAGCTTTATATAACTATTGTATACAATACTTTTTCTACGAGTCAACTGAACTATTTAAACAAAACTTGGTATCTATTGAAAATCTAAGCCCTGTTGAAACTTAGTGCAGCTGACGGCTTTTTCTTTTTGGTCGTTGATGTCTTTTACTTTTCTTCTGTACACATGACGGCGTCTTATTAGTCAAATACATTTTAAAGTGTACGAGATTTGGGACTGGTCTTTTGACAGTTCCAATATGATGTAAAGAGTGATCTGTGGCTAGAGTAAATCGATTGTCACAATATCCGATTACGATTGATGATGGCTAATAAAAGGAATCGATAGATTACTGTGTAATAATTATTTTTAGGAAATCAAATAGAGAGCCTATGCAGTGTCGTCTGCTAACACAAGTGTCCTGTAAGCAAAGAGAGAGACTGATAGTGCGAGAAAAATTGAAAGAGCTCGCGCGCCGTGCAGAAATCAATGCCATATTTTCAAATGCAACATTTTGCACAATCAAATATGTCGGTTTCGATTGATGTGATTTTATTTCGTATTATCGTGACAGTAATTACTAATTAAATAGTACATTGTTATTTTCCTATTCACAATTATTTGATTCATATCGATTTATTTCTAAATTGACAGACTCCAATCGATTAAAGCAGTGTATCACGATTTTTTTTTTAAATGTCTTTGGACGTAATGGTTTACATACCGAGTTTTCAATGCTAATTTCTATACAAATAAGCCGTAAATAATATGACAATCATTTTATAAGTGCTAAAAAGAGCGTGGATGGAGATTGAACTTTGTTTTGTAACTCGGAAGCTATTGAAGCTTTTTTTATTATTTCGATGAGCAGTGCCAATTTACATTATATGGTATATTGGCGTCGCGATGTGTCAAAAGACGAGTCCCAAATGTCGTAGACCGTAGTATAGATGTGTGCGTTGGTTGTGTGCAGGGTGTATCCTGGGCACGCAGCTGCTGGAGGTGGGCGCGCGCGTGGCGGACGTGCGCGCGTTCGCCGCACGCGAGTGCGCCGCGTTGGCCGCGCGCGCCGCCGCCGCGCCGCCGGGGCCCGCGAGCCGCGAGGCGCTCTACGCGGCTGCCTACGTGCTGGCCGAGTACTGCCAGTGAGTATACGCGTGTGGCACGTGCAGCCCTCCTGAGCCTCTTCTTCTTTAGGTTCCATATCCTCTAAGGATGTCGGCTACCACTGTCCGGAACTCTTCTCTATTCGCAGTCTTTCTGCCCAGCGAGGCAGCGTCAATACCCGTCCAACTCTTGAGGTTATCCATCCATGTTAATCTTTTTCTTCCTCTGCCTTTTCTCCCCTCGACTTTACCTTCTATTATGGTTTTGATAATGTTATATCTCTCGTGCCTATATATATGTCCAAAATAGACGGTTTTCTTTCTCATAATTGTAAGTACCAACTCCCGTTTCTTTCTCATTCTTTGTACCGCTACATTTGTAATGTGTATAGGTACGTCTGTAGAGCCACATCTCGAAGGCATCAAGTTTGTTAAGCATAGTCTTGGAAAGAGTCCTCTCTGATCCATAGAGAAGTACTGATACAATACAACATTTAGCTGTCAAAACCCATACAAATTGAGGGTAAAACGCAAACGCGATTGTAAAGTTTTGTTGATGTTAGATCGTATCGAGATGTCAAAGAGGCTACCTGGGATCGGAGTAAATGGAGGACCTACTTTGAGCTACACCGACAAGAGCTTAGCTCTTAAATAAGCAGAAGTAGAAGTACACCTATTAATCCTCGAGCACCTTCATGATGGTCCGTCCACGACCTGCACTCGATTCTTTTATCCACAGATATACCGTGAGCAGAAGTGGTGGCACATGCTCGTGTATTGCAATAACTACACAAATAGGGGTGTACACTCGAAAATTATTATTACTTCAAAAGAAAGAAGGCAAAAAAATATGCGTAGTGACGAAAATCCCATTCAGATATCTCAAAGAATTACGACGCTACTACAGTTTTAATATTCCTTGTTAGAGAGAGAAAACGCAAACAGTGTGTGACGTCACGTTACGGGATGCAGCCGGGGGGCCGCGTCGACGGCGGCGCCGAACACGATGGGCACGACACATTGCCGTCTATTAGTGATGTCACAATCTTTTAGCGTCATCGTTTCATATGAAGTTGCGTTACAAAATATGACATTATTGATTATTTAAATGATCGTCTACACCCCTGTTATAACCAGTGTTAGTTTACGACCCCCTTAAACGAACTTGTGTGGCGACAGAGAAGAGGACGTGATGCGCAACGCGGTGTCGCCGCTGCTGCTGTGCGCGGGCGCGGGCGGCGGCGCGATGCGCGCGCGCGCCGTGTGCGTGCACGCCGCGCTCAAGCTCGCCGCGCGCCTGCTCGCGCGCTACGAGGCGCGCCGGGACCACGCCGCTGCGCTCTCGGTAATTACAACCTGTATACTCTGTTCTTCCTTCCGTTTTGGGGATGGGGAGAAGGGGGGGGGAGGGGCGTGACCTATCCAACTGAAAACATTACATGTGATTGCCAAGACTCCGTAGCTCATATAACTTTCAGGGTGAAAAAAATATCAGATTGCAATAGGGATGATGACTAAGATTTTTGTATGACATTATTCGAACCAGTTTTTGGAGAGGAGCAAATGTTTGTATGGGAGCAACTACATAAATCCCAAAAAAATGAGACAAAGATTGACCTCGCTAGCGGCAGCGCAAAACGCTTCATACTTACTGATAGAACACAGGTATGACGTCACAACTGACATTTGTACTAATCATTGTTTGGACGTTAGTAAATCAGGTGCATTGTTGTTTCGGTCGCGAAATGCTACATTCAAGTACATAGTTGTCATACAATTTTGTTTCTATAAAAGCGTAAGGATTCTATAGACCAGGTAGCTTTAAATGATTACATTGGACAATAATAAATCCATATTTTTTCTAAGCTCAGTATCTTTTTATGATTTAAATTATACTTTATGGATAATTTGATGGTTTACTATCCATATAGCATCACTACGTTATCAATTTGAACATGAGTCATCCTATTAGCCTATTAGCGCCAAACTTCCTACTCCACACAGCTTAACTCCAAGCCACGCTGCGCAGGTCCCCCAGATCACGATGCCCTTCCATATGACGCGGTCGAGGACCAAGTGAGCTGCTTCATGCATGGAACCGTAAGCTGTCACGATGGTGTCAGACCTTGTTGGAATCCGGCCTCTGGTGCGTTTCCCCTTGATTTGGCCTGGTACAGTTACGTTGCGGAGTGGGGTTGGTTATTTTGAGAAGAATTTGAGAGTCCTTTCTCGACATATGGTTGAGAACCGCTTGTCGTTTCTACTGAAGCTTGACGCTTGAGCACCGCTACGATTTGAAGATTTTGAAGGCAAATAAACTGAATTACTTGGAAATACTCCAGAGGTTATATAATCACAAAGTTATAAGTGTCCAAAGTTTAAGATTGGGTATGTCTGTCCCTTTTCCGCAAAACGCACCTTTATATGAAACGATTGTCATTTACTATGACGCTCGAGGATCGTGCCGTGATCTGCTAGCGTTTTCTCCCTCTAACAAACAACATTAAAACGGTTGTAGCTTCGTAGTTTTATGAGACACTAGCTTCTGCCCGCGACTCCGTCCACGTAGAACTCGTTTATATCGCAGATCCATACAACCTTTTCCTCCCCCTCATTTCACTATCTATTCGATAAAAACTATCCTAAGTATGTTACTCTCCATCCCTTCAACTAACTCCAGTTAAAAAATCACGTCAATTCGTCGCTCCATTTTGCCGTGAAAGATGGACAAACAAACAAACACACACACACACACTTTCCCATTTATAATATTAGTATGGATTTGAATGGTGTTTTCGTTGTAGTAATAGCAGTTGTTTCCCGGTGCAGGTGGTCCGCGAGGCGGTGGCGGGGCTGCGGGGGCTGCTGTGCAGCGAGGACATGGAGGTGCAGGAGCGCGCGCACAACGCGGCCGCCGTGCTGCTGCTGCTGCTGCGGCGGCTCGCGCCCGAGGACTGCGACCAGCCGGTCGCGCAGCTGCTCGACCACGACCACAGGTCACTAACGAGAAATTACATTCATTATCGCGATTATGGACGCTAACCATACGGCCACACTAGGATTATCGCGATAATTAATGGCATTTCTCGTTAGTGTGGCCCCAGCATTATACACACTACATATTGTTCTTCTTCGACGTTTTCCCCCTTGACAGTCGTCGTGGCCATCATCATCATATCAGCCGAAATACGTCCACTGCTGGACATAGGCCTCCCCCAAAGAGTGCCGCAATGAGCAGTCCTGCGCCAACCGCATCCAGCGGACTCCCGCGACCTTTACCAGGTCAACAGTCCACTTGGCCATCAGTCGCCATCACTTTAGGTGTATTACCTTCACAACACCCCGCCATTCCTCTCTGACAGTCGCCTTCCTTATGCTCCCGTGTGCATTTACTGTGGCTCTAATCTAGTCTGTCTCTATAGCACTCACAGAAAAGCACTGCTACGATGTAATTGAACATAAGTTAGGGTAGGCGTCGGTACATCAGTCCGCCTGTCGCGCATATGCCGTGTAGTAATGATTATAAATGGAGTGAGGTCTAAAAAGGTCTTAATAGACTAGCTGATATCAAACGCCCAGATCCGCCGTTGCTAGGCGTCAATTCCCACTGGCTTACCTTGGCAACGAGCATCTCATTCTTATCTCTATTGTAAAAAAAATAACCCACATTAGTTAAGTCTTGCCTCTGATTCGTGAATCATGATGCCAAGCCACAAGAACCAACACTAGTCGCATTTAGAACCCATGGCGCAAAGAAAGACAGGCTTTATAGCGTACACTGTCAAAGCAGCCGTCACGCTTTAATTTTTCTTGTAAAGCTATTGTCGTTTCAGCATCATCATCGTCAGCCGAAAGACGTCCGTCGTCCACTGCTGGACGTGTCGTTTACAATGATATCAAAAGTAAAGATACGCCTGTCCGAACAATATTCGCTTGACATACTGTGACACACTGTGACAGCTGAACGGTACGGTCGTCCTGGCACAGACTAAGGCACTGGCAATTTCGGGCCACCGCATTCTACGAATTACTCGTGCGCCTATCTTTACGAAATAATATATATATCTATGGTCGTTTACGTTCCACTTCTTGTGAGATTGCCAAATGACCTGTACACCTATATGAATGTGAGTGTGTTTAGCAGCAACGGGTTGGGGTCGGAGCCGGCAGACGGAGGCGACGTGAACGGGGACGCCGGCGCCGGGTTCAGCGGTGGCTTGATCGCAGAGCTCGCCGACCTGTTCGACGGGGAACTGAAGCCCGTCGCGCCGAAGGCCCAGAAAAAAGTCCCCATGCCCCCAGAGTAAGTGCCTAACCTGATAAAACTCTAAAGCAAAGGCTAGACGTACAATGAATACTGTGATCTACTGATATTTATCTAATATTGTGATATTAACACTTTCGCAACCGGAGTAAAAATGGAACAGTACACCAGAAACCGACAGAACTCGCTAGGCGTGCAGGTTCATACTACTGCCCGCCTAGCGGGCTGAGACGGCGTCTGAGCAAACATGTTGAGAACGTGTTAATTGATCGTCTAGTCGTAGTTGATGGATGACAATATTTATTACAGAAGTTTAGATTTCTGTATTTATTGATATGTGATAAATATTGATATCCGTCCATATACTTAACTACACGTACAGTAAATACTGTGATATGTTAGTACGCATCGCGACAGAAATGGAGACATACGTGTGCCCGTAAACCTATTCCATGACTGAACTCTGCGTTACTACTGAAACGTGATAAATATTGAAGGCGTCTACTATCTTATATTTTGTCTTGACATTTTATTGCGTATACAGAATGTAAGCTATCACTGCTATCAGTATTTACCATATTGATGGACTGAAGTATGTATTGTACGTCTATCATATGCCTATGGGTACTAATACTAACATTAGTGATACGATGTAGCTGCGATTTGATGCGGTTGCCGCTGCACACCGTACGACAGGAATGAGAGATCGCACCTCGTCCGTTCGACACGTGGCCTATGTAGCCTTATTCTTTGCCCGGTACGTTTATAGATTACGAGGACAAAATGCGGGTATAATATCTTATCACATTCACTCGTAGCCGATCCTGAGGTTTACCTACTAAGCAGCCGGCAGCAGTTATCTCGTATGCGCCCGCTAGGCGGGTTCCTGAGAGTGAAAATGTTAATAGATACTTGGACCAAGAATCCTATAATAATAAACGAGTAACACTTTTATATTGTCTTCTTCTTGTCTTACTTTCACATTATCTACGATCTGTCTGACTTGACTTGTTAGTATAGTTAAGATTATTTAAGCTGTCCTTTTAGCACTTGAAAGCTTATCTTATCAATGAACTGTTTCCTATTGTATAAGCCCACCGCAAATTCTCAGACCAGATAAAAATTCAGCAAGTAACACTAAAACTCATACAAGTAGCTACCATCTGTTTTAAGTCACAAGGTTAAAGATAAAGATAAAATCATTTATTTGTCCAACATAGTTTACAGGATGTTGAAATTGCAATAGCATAAGACTATCTATAATGACACTTGGTAAGTTACTGACGTTGTAGTGCGACCACAAAGATTGTTATTATCAAAATGACTTTCTTAATGAGTTAAGCTATACCAATTTCAACCTTGTGACTTAGAGGAAATGGTAGCTATTTGTATGAGTTTTATTGTTACTTGCTTTATTTTATCTGGTCGGAGGATTTGCGCTGGGCTTATACAATGGGAAACAGTGTATTGTTCACAAGATAAGCTTTCAAGTGCTAAAAGGACAGCTTATATAACCTTAACTATATCATCTTTCACATTTCGATGTGCACTTCTGTACTCCCAGGGACTCTTCATCTAATAGGTCCCGGTTTATTTAATCCTGTAGTAAATAGGGTTGAAAAAAACTGTTATAAAACATAACTCCACACTTACCATTCCACAACCGGACTTCGAGGAAACCTATGAAATTATTGTTCAGATTTTGTCATTGTGTATGACCTTAGATTGGGTTTCGGATCATAGTGTTGTGTGCCCGTTTTCAAATGGGGTTAAATATTTAATGACATGCCCGAGCGACTGCAACAATATGATAGTGTTGAGAACTGGATCGACATGCTTTGATAGCACTAAAACGCCTTGCGAAATTGACTCTCATTTATTTTCATTGCTTCTGTGGCTTTGGCATTGGTTGCTTGTATAAAAAGTGATAAAAAAATGTATAAGGTCCTAGAACCACCGAGAATGTATACATGTTTATGATCCTGACTAATCGATTAAAATCATGAACACTGTGGAGTAATTAAATCTACACGGATTGTTTCAATAGCTTTCAGTGAACTTTACATAGAGCTTTAAGCACTCTTTATTAGCTTTCGTTAACTTGCTTTGCGATTGGCCACTATTTATTATTGTTACTACTATCTTATTATTATTTTATCGTTACTAATATTTTCTGTACCAAAGTGGACCCTGGGTTCGCTTAGGACTACCGGGAAAAACGCTAGTCGTCTACTACAATGCTTTGCAATAGGGCCAATAGGCATGATGACACATTTTGAAAAACTGTTCTATAATGTTTAGAAACATTTATTATGTACAGTCGAGGACAAAGAGATGTATACACTCTACAACAAACAACACAACAACAAATAAGATACAACGAATAAGATTTTTCAAGAGAATTTAACAATAAATACGTTTATTTCGGAGTAAAGATACATCCATATTTGTTAGTTTTAGGCACATTATTAACTAAGGAGCTATGTTAGTGTAGGTATTATGTAGTAGGTATAGGTATAGGTACACAAATGGTCACTTCTCATAGCTCACCTGTGAGCCATGAGATCGCGTCCAGTGACAGAGTATTGGACTGTCATGTGCTGCCGCAACTGCGCTCAGGAGGCTGTTGGTGCTGCCGCGGACACGCCGCATCAGGGACGCGACTCGCTTACGCATTATAGCATGGAAGTCGTCCGTGCGCGCCTCCGCGAACATCCCCGATGCGCTGCAGTAGCGCGGCAACCCCATCAGCATCCTGAATGCGTTGTTATAGAGGACGCGCAGGGCGCTATAGGCTGTCTTCGTACAGTTCATCCACAGGCTGCATGTGTAGAAAGACTGACAGTAGGTACGCTCTAAATAAGGTAAGTTTTACATCTGCCGTACATTTAGCAAACCTGCGGATCAACATGTTGCTTCTCACTGATAGCGCCCTGCGCTCCCGCTCCAAGTCCAGGTCATCCTTCTGCGACGCGGTGACCCAATGTCCCAGGTACTTAAATTGCGATACTAGCTTAAGCGGAACCCCACCTAGTTCCACCGGAGGTACAGTACTGTAGGTTTTTGTGCCTGCTTTGAATATAAGTAATTCGCTCTTACTAGCATTGTACCTGAGGCCGTGGGCCGCCGCGTACCGCTCACAGACAGAGAGTAGCTTCCGAAGCGCACATACCGATGGGCTCAGCAACACCATATCATCAGCGTAGCTGATGTTGTTGAAGCACTGACCCCCAACTGAACAACCGGCTCGGGTGTTGCTGAGTTCATCGATAAGCTGGTCCATATACAGGCAGAACAGTCTAGGTGAGGTTAATCCACCCTGTCTCACCCCACACTGCGTTTTAAAAGCCTCTGACAGGGAGCCCGCCCACCTTACCCTGTTACTCTGGTTGCCATACCAATATTTAAGCAGCTCAACCATTTCCTCTGGTACAGCAGCGTCATGTTTGACGACCGCTTTAGCCTAGTTGGTAGTGACCCTGCCTACGAAGCAAGAGGTCCTGGGTTCGAATCCCGGTAAGGGCAAATATTTGTGTGATGAGCATGAATATTTGTTTCTGAGTCATGGATGTTTTCTATGTATTTAAGTATTTATATCTATTATATATATCTTCGTCTAGTACCCATAACACAAGCCTTACTGAGCTTACTATGGGACTAGGTCGATTTGTGTAAGATTGTCCCCGTATATTTATTTATTATTATTTATTATTATTTATGTAACTTTTTCCATAGAAGATCGTAAGACACCATATCGAATGCCTTGGACAAGTCCAAGAAACACGCATACACTGATGTCTTACGATCTGTGTAGTATCGGACAGCGTGCTTGAGGCACAGGACGGCTGTCTCTGTAGATAGTCCGGATCTAAACCCAAATTGGGCGTCGTGAAGTGGCACAATCTTTTCAAGGCGCTTATCAAGCACGCTGTCCAACACTTTACATAGTATGGTAGCGAGTGAGATTGGCCTATAGTTACTTATGTCCGACGCATCGCCCGTACGATTTTTAGGAACAGGGACTACAATCGTTTTTATCATTGCGTCGGGTAAATAACTATGGCTCAAACATATGGTGAACAGCATGGCAAGTACCCTGGGCAGATGGACTCCAGCATACTGAAGATGTTCTATGTTGAGTGAGTCATGCCCAGGTGACTTTCCTCGCGTCATGCCCTTCACCGCCGCTTTTATGTCGCCGGCTGTGAACCTTATAAGCGATATATGGCCCGGTTCAACAGGTGTGGGTGTATCTTGTGACGGCCCGAGCGGTGATTCTATTATGAACTGATGTTTGAACAATTCCGCTATTTTGGCTGGGTCACTTTCACCCATTACGTTTACTGGGAGGCTCGACTTAGGGCACATTTTGCTCGTCTGTTTCCAAAAACTGCTGAATTTTTTTATTTGTATGGTGATTTGCCATGATGTCTAGCTTAATCTGTTGTGCGTTGTCTTGACACCATTTTAATTTAAGTTTAAACGCTTTCCTAGATTGAACCATGACATCATAGCAAGGACCTGACCTGGGTTTACCACAATGAACCCAGTTTTGAAAGGCTAGTCGAGCCTCCGCGTGAAGTGGTCTCACATGTTTGTTCCAGCCGACCACCTGTCTGCACCTACAGACACTCGCTTTTGCACTCTCATAGCTCGCAGATGCCGCTTGTCTTAAGGCCGTAATCACACTAGCATGTAGGTTGTCAATAACGCACCTGTGTGCTATGTTAGTACAAGGTCGGTCACAGCACTCTCTGAGTTCCTGGGGAAAGTCAATACATCTTAACAGCCTGTTGCAATGATCATGATAAGAGGATATTTGACACTGATCTCTTTCACCCCATGCAACACTGTCCGGCTCTGTAGTTACAACCACAGACTTAGCTCTCAATACATTTAGGTCGCATATCACTTCAAGAGAGAAGTGATCCGACCAGAACACATTATATTGTATCTTAACGTCCACTATCATCTTCCACGCCGCTTCAGATACAACACAATGGTCTAGCCAGCTCGTCGTACCATGTGCATCACTCACGTAAGTGTATGAGTTCGAGTCCGGCCCCAACACCTCCATATCTGCACAGCGCCACGCCTGGTCATGACAAAAGTCTTTGAGTTCGTTGCCTAGCCTGTTTCCAGGATGCGCGTTAAAGTCCCCCATCACTAACACAGCGTCCACTTTGGACTCCTCTACAACGGCGGCTATCTCGCCTAAGCACTCCGTAAACTCCGCAACATTCTCCGCGCAGTCGACAGGCATGTAAACGGAGAATAGCAGTAGTGAACGCCCCGCCGACCGTATATTTATTGCCGTTATACGCACACTATTACACTTCACAACAGATATCGAGTCAAATACATTCTTTCTCCACAGTATACCGACCCCTCCGTACGGTCTCCCCCGCAAGAGGCCAGACGCAGTGTCTATTGCTGATTTTCCCGTAAATTCAAAGTTTTGATCAATACTGCCCAAAAACGGAACATCTTGCGTCTGTAGCCACGTCTCTTGAACCATAACAATATCGGCTGACTGACATAAACTTCTTACACACTCGACTGAACGAGTGATGGATCTACAGTTAAAACTTACGATTTTTATGTGTGACTTTTTATCCATTAACTTGTAGTTGCGACTTGTCAGCTATTCGTTTGGTTTCATTTCTGGTATCATATGAATTTCTATTAAAATAGATAAACTTGCGACATCGAACCCCCGCTGGCCATAAATCATCCACAAGAAACAAAGACAGCTTGGAGTGTGGTACATAGATTTTAAACGCACCATAGCGGTTATGTTTTTGTATGTTGATTTTCTTGACTGTCACAATAAGTTTAGTCTTTTTGAGTATGTATTCGGTTATGTCGCTATCACTGGTCTCAACATTTACTCTGTACAGAAACAGGGGAGTTTGCGTGTCCGCCACTCTAAATTTTGCATCCAATTGATTAACAATGGCCTTCCCCTCTATACCTGTGAATCGATTTCGTTTTTTCTTTACTCGAGGCACTTTCCAAACGGACGGATTATTCATGTCTGTACAACTCGCCTCATCATTTTCCGGCGCATCGTCAGTTTGTGACTTGGACCATACGTCAATATCTACGCTGCGCTCGGTATTCGTTGTCTCCGTCGCCCTCGCGGTGTCCGCTAGCGTTATCGCCTGTGATGCGCCTGCACAAGCCTCACGTTCGGGTATTTCCGATTGCACATGACGCCCAGTTAGTGTTGGCTCCACAGGTTGCCGTAGGTGTGAGAAAGATGGATCTATACTGCTGGGGACGGCGTTATCTTGCACGCGTTGGTCAGCTGTTGAGATGGGTCTTTGTTTTGAATGACCGTTATTCTCATTATTTGCAGGTTCTAAAATGTGGGGTAGACCCGAGGGGCCACTATCATAACAACAGCTATCTAATTTAGCTCCAGCACCTCTCTTGTGGTTTATAGGCGGGTTATAATAATTATAATCTATAACAGATCCATGTCTCAGGTCTTCCAGCTCATTTTTAATTTCGCGTAGTTGAGTTTCCGTTGCATAGGTACTCTTTACGATTTCAATCTCGTTTCTAAGCATCACTAATTCTTTTAGCGTCCTAGTAACATCCACATAATCAAAGGTTACAGGCGGCAGCCTGTGTAAGTCTTTGGCAACAAAGATAGGCATCAATTCACATTCACAATAAAATGCATTTTAGTTTTTAAATTTCAAATTGGCGCTAAAACGCTTGTCAGTGTCATGGCGTCCCGAGTGACGTCACGTTTGTATAAACAGAACGCAGACCTTTGATGTTTGCTACCTAGATCGCTCAAGTGCTCATTGAATGAACATAAATTAAAAAGTTTACTTTCTTGCGCGGCCGTGCGAGCGAGACAGCGGAAGATCTGACAGATAACATGGTTCTATCCCTGTCTTACTATTCGTTCAGTACGTAAGTTTTCTCTGTAATCTGTGGTAATGGCCGTTATGGGTATGTATTTCTACAAACGTGACGTCATGCACTCTGATTGGTGTTTAACATATCATGGCGGGCGTCCGTATTTTTCAGTTTAATTTTATCAAAATAAATAATAATCTCTTACTTAATAAAAAAAATATGAGCCATTTTCGAATTCTACGATTAAAATTTCACTAAGAAAATACCATATTTTAGTGATTTTGAATTACTGTCATCATGCCTATTATAACATTGCGTAATGTATGCACAGCAATATCGCATTTCTGAGTACTACACACTGAATACTGTTGCATGTAGTATATTTTTTTATTTGCTGTGGTTCATCTCCGAAGCTACAAGTTACAAGTGTAAAGCTGGGCACTTGTCCAGTGTACTTGTAGCTTCATGACGTGGTTCTCTAGTGTCTAAATGGTCACACAAGAGCAATATAAAAACAGGACAATTTGTATGGTAATGTTAAACTATTCTCGATAATTATTCTCATTGCTCGTGACTATACTTACATGTGATGTGACATAGCCATTGCTGAAAGCGATTTATATAATGTATACAATGATAAGACCTGCTCATTGCTCAAGGTAATTCCCGGAAATATGATAACATTTTGGACAATCATGCCCCGTCATGCATGTTGTGATCATTTGAGATAAATTTGCCTGAAGCTGATTTGTACAGTCAAGTGTAAAAATACGTGTGCATACAAATGACTAATAAATGTGTTTCATCGAGAGGTGAGAATTAAATCGATATCATAGTTTTGCACTGGACTGTACTCATATTGGTATCGATTCAATTTTATTTGGCTTTAAAACATACACCAGGGCTGCACTGAAAGTTTCGGAAATCGAATACATACAAACTTATTTTTGTCACATATACCTTTTTATAATATCTGAAGTTTCATAATTTTAACCCACCGGCCACGTGATATAAAATACGACCGTTCGATTTCAATTGTTTTTTGAAGTCCATGAGTCACTGCTGAAGATGGAATTGGCCCGGGAACGTTTAAGAGTGGATTCATAAAAAGACAGTGTCGATACCAGATTGCTGCTTTCAAAGGTATACAGGTGGTATTCAGAATTTTAACGTGGCCGAGTATCCCTAACGAACGACGCGCGTGATGGTCGACTAAAATCGGGCGTTAAGCAAGAAAACATCCATCTTGTGCGTCGGCTGATAAAGTCACATTGGCATGTGGTATATTCGGAACATCAGGAGTGCTTAAGGATAGAGATGAGTCCGATACAAATTATTATACACAAATGACTACAATATTCTTACAAATTACTTTAAGCCAGCTTGGACGCCCCAGTCCAAGCTGGCTCAGTTTGGGTTGCACAGGGCGGTTCCACAACACTTCGGCAGCTCAAATACCGCGAGCCATCCTGTTGCCTCGTGGACACTGCAACCACGCGTCATTGCTCTGTCTATTAACGCCGATAGAATGGCCAGTCGTTGTTAGAGTGGCACTCCACTTGTCCAATGTGCATTGCGTCTCACTCACTCTTTATGCGAAATGCGAGACTCAAATACACATTGGACAAAGATCTTGGAAAAGTCGAATATGACCCTTAAGCGGGCCATAGACGGACTGCTTAGAGCAGACGAGACCGACTGCACGAGAGCAGTCGTCATATTAAATGAGGCCTCGACTGCTCTAAGTAGTCAGTCTATGGCCGGTCTCGACTGCTCTTAGCAGTCCGTCTATGGCCAGTCTCGACTGCTCTAAGTAGTCAGTCTATGGCCGGTCTCGACTGCTCTAAGCAGTCCATCTATGGCCAGTCTCGACTGCTCTAAGTAGTCAGTCTATGGCCGGTCTCGACTGCTCTAAGCAGTCCATCTATGGCCAGTCTCGACTGCTCTAAGCAGTCCATCTATGGCGGGTCTTAGTCAGGCTCTGTGTTACCTGTTTCGACGTGTACAATTGTAACTTGTAGCTTTGGCGAGCGTGCCACAGCAAGTGGTTGAAAATTGGTTTGCAAATTCTGACACGGACATGTTTGACTTTGATTCGAAGAGATTGTGCCATCAAACTTGTAATGCTTAATATACACTACACATTTATACATTTGACCTTCATGGAGTAATAATAATGGCCAAATAGTTTGTCTTCCTTATCTTCGGTATTTACATTGTATTTATCTTGAAAATACATGCGAACATTGCAAATTAGTGTAAAGCTTGTAACAATAACATACATTGAATAACTGGCACTATCTTACAAATCATATGATGAAATTTACACATCAATTGCCTTACTCTCTGAAGTTAGTCGAACGCGAAGCGATGGTATGGGTTGAATACCTATTAATTTATTGATTTTTTTAACTGTATTTTGACATTTTTTTTTAAATCAACAACCAAAAAACTTGCACGCCCACATGCAGGCTGGATACGCCGAACTTGAAAATATTGTACTTACACCATCTTTGAACTGTATTCAGCTTATTAATTATTTGTATTGTATTGTATGTTCGTTATTTCTGTAATGTTATAAAGATTAATAATAAATGTAATAGTTGCCAGGAAGTTCGACTCTCCATACAAACGTAAAGCAAAGGTTTCCGTCTAGTTTTTGCTATATTAATTTCCATTTCCGATGTGGATATGGGGGTTGTATGTACAACAAGGCTTCATCTTATTCGGCACGCCGTTTTAAAATGAGAGCCAACTACGTTTGTATGGGAAGCCACCTTGTGTCGGGTTTCCTGAGGAAAATTAGTATAGATTCTTCAAGGTCTCTTTATATTGGATCAGTTTAAGCGAGTATGCGACTTCCAGCGCCCCCACGCTCCTCATCATAATCCTCCTAGCGTTATTCCCGGTAATTCCCCTAAAGGAGCCCGGGGTCCGCTTTGACACCTAATCCCAAGATTTGGCAGCGCCCCCACGCTCCTATGACCTCTTATTTCTTATTAGTATAAAATTATTTGTTCTATTCTATCACATATATTATGTTCGATTCATAATTGTCTTTGCTATGATGCGAATTTGACTGGGTACTTTTATTGTACTTTATGTTGAATGCATTTTTTTTTCAATCCTAATCCTTGCTGATATGAGAGTGATGTGATGTTAGTGTTGTACCTATATTGTCATTGGCATAGTTACCAGTGGCGTAGCATCCATAGAACGCGACTGCTACCAGCTTTCATATTTTAGGACATCTTACTTACCTCAAAGCTTACCTATTATCTTCTAGAAAAAGTAAGCTTTGGCTTGCCAATTAACATGGCGTGTTACTGATGGTTACGATATTTGTGTGTGTGTGTGACCTAGAACGATAATTCTTTAGCTAAAGCGACGCAGTCCTAAAAAGCTGAATATATTATTGAAACTGCATAGGGCTTGTCCATATATTACGTCATCAGTTGTAACCGTGGTCGAGATCGTTTTTAAATGTGAAATTAGAAATACTGTGCTATAGGTTTTTTTTTGATATATCTTACCTCCTACTTACGAGCCCGGCTGATGGCGATGTATGTTCATTGTATGTTAAGTATATATTTTCTTCGTTGCTTTTATGGTATAAATGAGGCGAGTTACATTGTAATAAATATTTATCGCAATACTATACGCTGTGTTCAATTTCAGCGCTGTAACTGTGTGCTTTCTGTTACTGTGTTTGGTTATGTACTTGCTTGTGCTACAATAAATATTGGATGTATCTCTCTTTCCATGAAAAATGTGTTTTTAGCAAGCGACAGCAATGCACTATAATGGTAATAATGGCGAAATGTAAAATATACGAAATGCGAAATGTATTATTTTCCGAAATACAGCATTACGAAAACTGTTACCCTCGACTGTACCACGAACTAATTTTAAACGAAATGATACATTGAACAAATATAATGAGAAAATAACCCATCATCGTGTGAAGCCCTAGACAAGACTCGAACTTGTGCCCTCTGTTTTGCCTGTACTTTACTTTTTTTACCGCTTTCAATGTTATTCGTGTCCATTTTATTCTTACGCATTTACAGCTTTAGCGATCGATTACTCTGATTATGTATCATCATATCAGCCGGAAGACATCAACTGCTGGACATAGCCCTCGCCCAAAAAGTACTACGCCCATACTTATGTTCAGGGATATTTATTTTTTTGTTCCAAAGCAAGTATGCGCATGAATTTGGGACCACCGTTTGAAGAGGGGATCCAAGAGTTAATGTGTGAATTCCTAAAAAGTGATAGGTACGCGTACGGCGATTTCGTTATTTTCTATTGCTCTCGGAAATCACAAATTAGGTGAAGTCAGCTGATGATGGCGACCACTGATGTTCTATGCAATCGACGAAACTCCTTAAGTAATATCTGTCCACATATGTATAGCGATTAGGGTATTATTTATCTACTTGTAGTACTAAGTAACGTATTTTCTCTCAGAAAGCAGTTATGAAAATATTTTTTGAATCAGGCATTACATATCAGTAGCAAAGGAATATTGTTCTCTTAACAGTGCAGTTATTGTTGCAATGGAGAAAATGAGTATGCCATGGCGAAGTAAAATGAAGTCTGCATTTTCGATATGTATTATTTTCAATAAAACTACCTTTTGCGCCGCGGCTTAGCCGGTGTAGTAAGTGTAATTTTTGCAATAATTGTTGTATTGTTACGCCAACCTTACTAATACTTACTGCCCCGATGAATAGCCCTTCGTAAAAACCTTTAATGTTATTTATTTTAACAAAATACCGTATCATATTTTTTATATTTATTCTCTTTATTTATATTTGGTCTTAGGCTAGGTTTTTACAATAATTATATAAAAAATAAAATATAAAACTATACATACAAAACATAAAATCAGGTTAAATACCTAAACTAGGGTGCCGCCGGGTATTCGCGTAGTGTCCAAGAGTACCACCTTCTGTATCTGACCCTTGATCTAGCTATCTAGCGAGATTTTCTTGTGGTGTTGGTCGAGAGTTCGCTATTAGACCGTTCGCAGAAGCGACTCGGGACAATGATCGTCGAATCCGGAATAATATTTTTTCTAATTTGCTACTCGAAAGCAAGCTGCGTATAGTTGACCGTGAGAAAAGTACTCTTTGAGGTTGATGCTGCAATATTTTAAAGTTTGTCCTTGCGCTTTGTTAATTGTATAACTGCAGGATAATTTGACTGGAAATTGCAGTCTTTCAAATTGGAATGGCAATTCAGTAGAGATTAGTGGTATTCTGGGAATAAATACTGTGTGTCCTTTGTCCTTCCCAGTCATAAGTTTGGCTTCGATGATGTTAGTCGATAGCCTTTTGTACCATAAGATATTCTTTTGTGCAATAACGATTAAATAAATAAATAGCTGCTGACGATCACCTTTGTTCCATTACATGGTTTTGGTGAGTTCAGATTTCTGAGTTGGGTGATCGGTGATCCAATTTTCAGTTGAAGGTAATGTAATGGCATTAATTCCTGGTACTTGGTATCTGTAGAGAAGTTGACACTTTCTTCAACGTTTACCATCGCCGATCGATTTGTATGTTTTACTTCACCGGGAATCTTCTTTTGAATATTATAGTTGATGTCGTCGACAATATTATTTTTAGTTGCTAAAATTGCCTTCTGAAATAGTCAAGTACTCCGGATTGGTATAGTTATGAACAATGTTTGGATAAATTAGTTCGATAAGTTTGTTTTCAGTAGTGGCTATGTTGCAGAAATCACTGTTGAGTTCAATGAAGCCTGTCGTCTGGTCACTAGGATATGTGCCTTCGCCTATTTTAAAAGATGTTAAGCAAAATGCGCTGTGGTTTCGTCTTTCGACAGTTCACCTCTCATATTTTTTGATATGTCGCAGTATTTGTATGCGTTGCCAGAGATATGATTTTTTAAGCATGCGTTGGTTTCGTCTGCTGGTGTTGACTTTGGTATAACTGGAAGTGTTTGCCGAAAATCTCTTGAGAGTAAGAGTAGAGCTCCTCCCAGCACTCCAGAGTTTCCTCGCAAGTCTTGAAGTGTTCAGTCCATGGCTTCGAGTGATTTTATATGTGCCATCGTGCATTAGTCTCAGAAGATAACCTTAGCTTGTTTTAGAAGTTCACCTCGTCCAGATGCTCTTGAGATTTTACCTGCCGGGAATGGTTCTTTGGCTATATTCAACGGTAGTTGCTAGGCGCAACGGGCAGTGCGTCCTCCTTCCAAAGTGTGGCGACAATGCCAGATGATGCCAGTGCAAGTGCAATGTGTTGTCGAGCACGTATTTCTCCAGCAATTTATTAGAAACGTTTTCCCGGGGCCGCCTGGTTCGTCCAAGTAAATAATTCCGACTGTTGTTGATCCGGTCTTTTTTATTATTTAATAACAGATGGTAAAACTGCATTCTATCCACAAAAGTACAAAGAATATTTGAAATCTGAACGGATTATTAGCAATTTCTTAAACAATAATACTCGTATGTAAAGGCCAGTCTAAACAGGACCTTTTTTTACAAGATTTATTTAGTTACCCCTGTCTTTAAATACGACTTTGCACCCTTGTATACATAACAACTATTTATTTATTGTCATTGAGAAGTGGTTGGTTGTGAGCAATGTATTGAAGTAGTTCGTTGGTGTTGTAGCTTTTCCTTTGTAATTTCGAAGTTAAGCACACTGAAAGCACCTTGGCGAGGTGCTGGCATCCCAAGTTGTACTAAGGTCTGGTTTTTTATCTCTAAACATTTATCTTCTTGAGTGTTTGATTGAAGATGTCGTCGTTGAATTTGATGGCCAGTTCTGGATTAGCTTATCGGATTTAGTACAGTATGTCATTACTCGTATTCTCTTTGGAGGAGTCCCATAGCTGATATAGATTCGATGGGTTACATGTTGTTAGAATTATGGTGAGTAGTAGTACTTGTAGTGTTAATACCCAGTGGTTGTCATTTTCCATGCAGTTGGCATGCTGTACGTCTGGCATAGGTAACCCTCAACAGTCTTGATATATGTGACATATTTTGATCCCCGTATTTCGTGTAGCAACATCCGGAGATAGAAACATTCGGCGTCGTTCGGATGTACGGTGTATACTCGGTCTAGTGCGACAGCTTTGCATGATTCCTGGATGATCCTCTACTGGAATTCCTTGTTTTCGTCGTTGAAAGATTTTTGTTGTTGTGTACATATCATAATGTTTTTGCGAATGGATCCGATTAGCACAATTGGAAAAAAGCTGTTAATCTTGTGTTCCTTGGTGGTGGTGTCTTTTTTGAAGTAAACTCTATGTTCATTCTCTAAATGTACTGCTAGATGTTGCACAGTTGGTTCGTGTTCGTGTATAGGATAACCGAAAATCCGCCACACTGCTTCGTTACTGTCGATGTTTCTTCCCATTTGGTACATGAGGATCTCGTCGTTTCTGTTTGGTGCTTGGTGTTTTTGGCTATTTGAAACTACTAAAAAACTACTACTACAGCCATGTCACTGCATCTGTTCACCTACTTACAGTTACAGACATATTTAATGGATTTCACTTAATTCCAATATTTTACGTTTACGTGTGCTTGGAACATTTTGGAAAGTAGTGGGTTACATTGATTATCTAGATTCGTTCCTCGTATTCCTATTTTTGCTGTGAAGCCACCTTTTTTGGGTGTTTTGTCTTCTATATCTGGGATAACCGTCATCCCCGGTTTGTGAGTCGTCCAAGTATGGTTTTGGGTATTTTTTGTACATTTTCCATCATGGCGAATTGGGCTCGTCAAGCTCCTCAATCTTCTTATTGATTGGAAAATTCAGCTTGGATAATTTTGACAATATCCGTGGGATAAATTCTGTCGTTTGTGTGAGTGAGGCAGTCCTTTTTGACAATATCCGTGGGATAAATTCTGTCGTTTGTGTGAGTGAGGCAGTCCTTTTTGACAATATCCGTGGGATAAATTCTGTCGTTTGTATGAGTGAGGCAGTCCTTTTTGACAATATCCGTGGGATAAATTCTGTCGTTTATGCGAGTGAGGCAGTCCTTGTTTTTGCCATTCAATTGTGTACATGCAGCATCTCACGGTTCCAAAGATGTGGTATTTTGTGATGCTGATGACTTCAATAAATATCAATTGTTTTGTCGAAAAATTATATCGTGTCGATCCATGGGGGCTTGTTGTTCTTAGATTTCTGGCAACGATGCCAGTTGCAGGTGAATGTTATGAAAAAAGTCAGGTCGTCGTCCATATTTACTTACGTAGTAGGTTTTATGGCATCTTGAGTGTATTTGTGCATATGTGCCAAATACAGTGGTCGAATTGCGTGGTTGGAGAGTAGCCTGGGGAAACCTTCGGCACGACCACGCGGGTTCAAACCCATGACGCATCATGCTTTATATACCCCTACCAATGGGTACCCTTAAAAAGAGACTTGGAATGTTCCACAATGATCTGGAATGTTCGGTGATGTTCCCGAACGTTCGAGCCCACGACGGATCTTGCTTTATATACCTCTAACAATAGGTAGCTTCACCTATAGAATAAGTTTCTGTCAAAATTTCATTTTTAGTGCAAGCTTTTATTGCCGACTGTACTTTTCTATATACCATTATCACAACTACTCATTGAGACGATTCTAACGAATCCTAACTCAACGGGGTTCAAGCTTACGAGTAAGTACTGAATTCCCATGGCCACCTCTCTCCATCATCAGATCAGGTCGATGGTACCATAATATTGAATTGTCATCCAAACTATACTCATACCCAAAATTTCAGCTCAATCGGTCACCGGGAAAGTGGGTCAAATTTTACTCGCAAGATTTGTCCCATATTAACATACATGGTACTAACATAGCAAGTTAAATAAAAGCTTGTAAATGGTCCACAATGTTCCACAATATCCCACAACATTCGAGAGTGTTCTGGAACGTTCTCCAATGTTCTGGGATATTCCCAAACATTCCAGTCTATTCCAGAATGTTCTAGAATTTTCGAACTCTCGTGAGAACATTCAAGAGTGTTCTGGAATGTTCCACAAAGGGACATTCTGGAATATTTCCGAACATTCCAGAAGCGGTGAGAAATCACAATCGTAGTCCAAACCTTGCACTTATAATGAAGATTTATCTTGTAGGGTGATACAAAGGTATTAGATCACGTATTTGTTTAATGTTTGGGCACGAGCAGCCTGTCGTATTGCTACTGGCGGCGGCCGCGCCGTCTTCCGCGCCATGCACTGCGCCGGTAACGGCCGATGATTCCCGAACAAAAGCTTGGCGTTGCCAGGCCGTTATTGGTAGTTACTGAGAACGTTCCGTTTGTTTGCAGGCTGAACCTGGACGAGTGGCTGTCGCGCGACCGTTGGTCCTCTGAGAGCTCGAGTTCCGAAGACGAGGGCGAGCCCGTGTTCGCCGCGCCGCAGTCCGACCCGCGCCCGACCGCGCAGTTCACCCCGGAGGAGCTGCACATGGTACACTCGCCAATATTTTATCACGCCCTTACTACATACTGTATGCAACTTAGAGAAATAATATTCAGGTTAATCAGATCAGGGAAACGATTTATCACTTTCAAACACTCCACTTGAAAACTGTCGGAAATTATGAAATGCTATTTTGAAATGGCGATAGATTATTGATATTTATTGACAACTCGTATTCAAGTCAATCGGTAGAAAGCAAGTGCCTGCAACTTTGACACAAATATCGTATTTAATTATCGAGCACTCGGAAATTAAAAAAGAAATTGTTTGCAGTTGCGTGAGGCGCGGCGACAGGAGCAGGCCAATAACCCGCACTACCTGAAGGACGACTCGCCGCGCTCCTACCAGCAGGACGACGTACCGGTCGCGGAGATCGCGCTCGAGGTGCCGCTCGTCGTGCGCGGTCAGTATCCTTAATGACGTCGGTTGTTGCGCAACAACAACGCGCGGCAACAAGCACTACCCGAAGGACGACTCGCCGCGCTCCTACCAGCAGGACGACGTGCCGGTCGCGGAGATCGCGCTCTAGGTGCCGCTCGTCGTGCGCGGTCAGTATCCCACATGACGTCGGTTGTTGCGCAACAACAACGCGCGGCAACAAGCACTACCCGAAGGACGACTCGCCGCGCTCCTACCAGCAGGACGACGTGCCGGTCGCGGAGATCGCGCTCTAGATGCCGCTCGTCGTGCGCGGTCAGTATCCCACATGACGTCGGTTGTTGCGCAACAACAACACGCGGCAACAAGCACTACCCGAAGGACGACTCGCCGCGCTCCTACCAGCAGGACGACGTGCCGGTCGCGGAGATCGCGCTCTAGGTGCCGCTCGTCGTGCGCGGTCAGTATCCCACATGACGTCGGTTGTTGCGCAACAACAACGCGCGGCAACAAGCACTACCCGAAGGACGACTCGCCGCGCTCCTACCAGCAGGACGACGTGCCGGTCGCGGAGATCGCGCTCTAGGTGCCGCTCGTCGTGCGCGGTCAGTATCCCACATGACGTCGGTTGTTGCGCAACAACAACGCGCGGCAACAAGCACTACCCGAAGGACGACTCGCCGCGCTCCTACCAGCAGGACGACGTGCCGGTCGCGGAGATCGCGCTCTAGGTGCCGCTCGTCGTGCGCGGTCAGTATCCCACATGACGTCGGTTGTTGCGCAACAACAACGCGCGGCAACAAGCACTACCCGAAGGACGACTCGCCGCGCTCCTACCAGCAGGACGACGTGCCGGTCGCGGAGATCGCGCTCTAGATGCCGCTCGTCGTGCGCGGTCAGTATCCCACATGACGTCGGTTGTTGCGCAACAACAACACGCGGCAACAAGCACTACCCGAAGGACGACTCGCCGCGCTCCTACCAGCAGGACGACGTGCCGGTCGCGGAGATCGCGCTCTAGGTGCCGCTCGTCGTGCGCGGTCAGTATCCCACATGACGTCGGTTGTTGCGCAACAACAACGCGCGGCAACAAGCACTACCCGAAGGACGACTCGCCGCGCTCCTACCAGCAGGACGACGTGCCGGTCGCGGAGATCGCGCTCTAGGTGCCGCTCGTCGTGCGCGGTCAGTATCCCACATGACGTCGGTTGTTGCGCAACAACAACGCGCGGCAACAAGCACTACCCGAAGGACGACTCGCCGCGCTCCTACCAGCAGGACGACGTGCCGGTCGCGGAGATCGCGCTCTAGGTGCCGCTCGTCGTGCGCGGTCAGTATCCCACATGACGTCGGTTGTTGCGCAACAATAACGCGCGGCAACAAGCACTACCCGAAGGACGACTCGCCGCGCTCCTACCAGCAGGACGACGTGCCGGTCGCGGAGATCGCGCTCTAGGTGCCGCTCGTCGTGCGTGGTCAGTATCCCACATGACGTCGGTTGTTGCGCAACAACAAGGCGCGGCAACAAGCACTACCCGAAGGACGACTCGCCGCGCTCCTACCAGCAGGACGACGTGCCGGTCGCGGAGATCGCGCTCGAGGTGCCGCTCGTCGTGCGCGGTCAGTATCCCACATGACGTCGGTTGTTGCGCAACAACAACGCGCGGCAACAAGCACTACCCGAAGGACGACTCGCCGCGCTCCTACCAGCAGGACGACGTGCCGGTCGCGGAGATCGCGCTCTAGGTGCCGCTCGTCGTGCGCGGTCAGTATCCCACATGACGTCGGTTGTTTCGCAACAACAACGCGCGGCAACAAGCACTACCTGAAGGACGACTCGCCGCGCTCCTACCAGCAGGACGACGTGCCGGTCGCGGAGATCGCGCTCTAGGTGCCGCTCGTCGTGCGCGGTCAGTATCCCACATGACGTCGGTTGTTGCGCAACAACAAGGCGCGGCAACAAGCACTACCCGAAGGACGACTCGCCGCGCTCCTACCAGCAGGACGACGTGCCGGTCGCGGAGATCGCGCTCTAGGTGCCGCTCGTCGTGCGCGGTCAGTATCCCACATGACGTCGGTTGTTGCGCAACAACAACGCGCGGCAACAAGCACTACCCGAAGGACGACTCGCCGCGCTCCTACCAGCAGGACGACGTGCCGGTCGCGGAGATCGCGCTCTCGGTGCCGCTCGTCGTGCGCGGTCAGTATCCCACATGACGTCGGTTGTTGCGCAACAACAACGCGCGGCAACAAGCACTACCTGAAAGACGACTCGCCGCGCTCCTACCAGCAGGACGACGTGCCGGTAACGGAGTGAGTGTTCCGCACCAACACATTGTTTAAGTGAAACCCCAATAAGGCCCCTTGCGTGTGTTTTAGGTCCTGAAACGATCTATAACCCTTTAATCGCCATCGTCTGACATATTCAGACAAATATACAGCGTACGTTCTCGGTTTATTATGAGTACTAGCTTTTGCCCGCGACTTCATCCGCGTAGAATTCGTTTCCCCATACAAACAGGTTTTAATATCCGTGTTTTAAGTTCAGTTCTTTAAAATCTTCTTATTGTGTCTCTCTGGTCACATTTATAATATTAGTGTGATTAAAACAGCGTGGACGTTTTCGGCAGATATGACGATGATAAATTTGTAATTATTTTCCATACTAGTTATCAATAATATGACTGGACTATAAGATAACGCGGAAAGTGTTCATACATCATCGTTATCTTTATGAACTGCGACACTGTATTGTTTATTTTTCTACCCGTCAATACCATACAATTTTTTTTTACTGTCCTCATTAGTTTATTACCTACTTAAGTTTATAAATATTATGAACTTTGCATGTTGAATTTTCTCATATAAGTGAATTATTGTTATTCTTTTGAGAAATAAATATCTTTGAACCGACATATTGTTGATAGCATTTTCTATTCATGTTCCAGCCAAGAGATCTGACGCCTACCTCTCAGTTTCGAGGGAGAGCACTAAAAAGAACAAGAAGTCGAAGCGGACGTCGAGCAAGCGGAAGAGCAAAAAGGGGCAGTCGACGGAGTCTTCCAGCGAAGAGGAGGTGGCGCGGCCGGTGGTGGCGGCGGGCGGGGAGCTGCCCGAGGGCGCCGCGGCCTCCGACGACGAGCCCGCGCCGCCCGCCGACGACCCGCACCGCGCGCTCGACCTCGACCTCGACCTGTTCGTTACCTTACATAACCGATATAACACAAACACACCTCAAACACTAACGGCCGATTTTTCAATTCCCAGATAAAACTGCCTATCTGTTAGATAAATGTTAGCTCTTTCCTTTTCTTTTATATGACTTAAGAAAAGATGATGATAATTTTAACTGACGGATAACTTTATCTAAAGATTGAAAAATCGGCCCTAAATAATACTAATAAGTTTCTGACAAAAAAAGACCGGGTTACACTCCGGGAGTGCCGGCAGAAGTGAAAACTTGACTATTAACGTTGTGCATTTTTGATATTTTGGAATGGTAAAGGAATAAGTTTGAATAAACCCCCCCAACCCCCCTACCCCTTAAACCCCCCCCCGACCGATTTATAGCAGACTGTACTTTTTGTATCGGCATACAGAAAGTACAATAAACAAAGTCATCAAATATAATGACCACCAAAAAATGCTTTGATACCCTAAGCTCTTTTACCAAAAAGATATACTGAACACCAAAAATAATAATTGTACCATTACAATAGTACTAGCTATTTTAGTAGCGAATGCACTTTAAATTGTATTCGAACACCAAATTTACTAAATGATCACCAAATCTTTGCGACCAAATTAATACAATACTTCTACCTAAATAACCCACTATGATTGCCATAAAATATATGAATGTTACCAAATAAAGTATCATCATCATCATCATCATCATCATATCAGCCGAAAGACGTCCACTGCTGGACATAGGCCTCCCCCAAAGAGTGCCAAAGTGACCGATCCCGCGCCACCCGCATCTAGCGGACTCCCGCAACCTTTACCAAGTCATCAGTGCACCTTGTCGGGGTAAATAAAGTATAATGATGCCTTTACAAGTTCTACCAAAACCCGAATCAGCGCACCCTACTTCCACGTGGTCTTGTCTGTCCTACCCCTAGAGTGTATATAAAAGCCTGCGGAGCCAGAAGCTCGCGAAGGAGGTCCTGAGTTGAACGGGGTGCACGAGACCCAAGTGAAGCGCGTGGGGGAAGGTGGCGAGCGAAGCGAGCCGGCGACCTCCCGAGCGGAGCGTAGGTCGAGTGCGCACGTGAAATGAAGGGCCGACGAAGCGAGATTTTGGCGGGAGCCCGGGCGGACGGCGGGAGACTGAGTCCCAGAAACGAAAGCGGGGCTCCGTCGAATTTAAGAAATTGTTTTACTATTTTTGATTTAGCAATGATTTATTAGGATAGCATTTTCTTTCATAGGATAGTAAGAAGTTATAATTTACGTTATTATTTCACATTTAAAGGAGATACAATTTTGGTGATCATTTACTATTTTTGGGTAAGCAATGATTTATTAGGATAGCATTGTCTTTAATAGGATAGTAAGATGTTATAATTTAGGTTATTATTTCACATTAATAGGAGAAAAAAAATGGTGATTATTAAACCATTTTTGGATTAGCAATGCTTTATTAGGATAGCATTTTCTTTAATAGTATAGTAAGATGTTATAATTTGGGTTACTATTTCACATTAAAATGGAGATAAAAAGTTGGTGATCATTTAGTATTTTTGGCAGTAAAAAGTATTTTTTTGGCGTTATATTTCACTATATCTGGTGGTCCGTTAAACATATGCCATAAACAAATGATTTCATCAACTATTTACTCATTGAGACGATTCTAACGAGCCCTATCTCAACGGGGTTACGTCGGTAAGGTACTGAATTCTCAAGGCCACCTTCTGTCTCCATCATCAAATCAGCTCGATGGTACCATAATATTTAATTATCTTGCAAACTATACTACTCTACCCAAAATTTCAGCTCAATCTGTTGAAGATATCTGCTTCAAAATTAAGTTGCAAGATTCCTACCGAACAAACAAAGTTACATAGTTAGGTACACGCCTTGCAAGTTGATAGAAAACTTGTATAATATAGAGACTGGAATATTTCGTATTTCTTTTCTTATTTCACTAACTGCGAAATTTTTATGTTACGAGGATAGACTTAGTTTTCTTTTTATTAAATGCGTAATATATAATTTATTCGTTGAATCCTTTGTTACAGACCACTACGCGACGACGAGCTACTTACTTCTAGAATACACCAGTACCCGTCACCGGAGACGGGCATTCTTAACAAAAAAGAAAGTAAGAAAGTGAAATCCGAAAAGAACACTACCGAAAAATCTCAGAAGAAAAAGAAGGAGAAAAAAAACAAACACACCAAAGAAGGTGACTTAATTATACCTGACTTGGACATATATGAAGCGCCTGAGGATGCGGTCGCAGAGAACGTAAAGGGTAAGGAGAAGAAGCGATCGAAGGCGAACAGTGGGGCGGGGGAACGAGACAAAGCTAACAAGACTGACAATCACAAGAAGACAAAGAAGGATTCAAGAGACAAAGATTCTAAGAAGAAGGCTTCTAAAAAAGGTAATTGAAGTCCCGTGATTACATAACTTATATACGCCTCTCACAGACTGGCGGGGCCACCACAGGCCTATAGCAATTTTGACAGCTATTGACAATGACGCCAGTGTGATTCAGGCATTAGAGACACGAGACAGATTCGTTACACCTTAGAGCCCTTATAGAGCTTTGCTAAGTTTTATTAAGAAGGGGCTATGTACACGTCATTTGTTACAAAAAAACGGCATCAATATAAAACTAAGCGATACTAGTATTTTCAAATTGCTTTCTTTTCGATGCCCTTTTATTTAAGTGCACCGAACCGTCTGTAATCGTAGGCGGTGTTCGTTAATATCTGAATGTATGGAAAGTTTGACTAGTGTCTATGGACTGACAGCTGCCGGCGCCATCGCCACGTCGATCGGTCTGTAACTTCACTGACGTGTAATTAGTTATTTTATAAAACGTTTTGTTTTTCAGATAAACACGAAACGAAAGTAGGATATGAAGAAGCTTTAGGAATTTCAACACCCAGCAAAGAAGTTATATAGAACCCTTTTTACGACACAATACCTAAGCTACGTTTTAGGAAATTATGTCCTTCTTATCATATTACTCATGCTATGTTTCAGTGCAATGTTGAGTTGAACAATTAAGTAATAATTTTATTATTGTTAGTATATATACGGCATTGTTTTCATTGATATTTAGAGGTAAACATGTCCATTTATGTAAGTAACATTTATATAAGTCTGTAGTTGCAAATGCAAGCAAATAAAACACTTATAATCATGTACACATTTATTATAAAATATACGCGTTAGGCTTTTCCCTGCACTACTTAAAATTTATAGAAAGAAAACACTTATACATAAACGTAATGTACAGAAATGACGTCGTTTCTTTACACTGTTGGTGCAGCCACAGTCATAAACATCTACACGAAGTAATTGTCATGTTTATGATGATGACTGCATTATACTCGTATTGTCTTGCTGAAACAGTTTGGCTGCCGGCAGCTCCTGCCATGAACGCCCCGCAGACAGCTCCTTCGTCTATTGCGAACACTTCAACATTTGCTGGATCCTGAACCTTTATCGCTTGGTTTTTTATAGGACATACTGATCTGTAAAATGAACGTTCTGTCAGTAAAAATCAACCTAATCCTGGCCCTCGAGGTGGGTGGGTTACAGTGGCGGCGCGTGAGAATTTTTACTGGATAACCCGGAGCAAAACAAAGGCCTGTTTTTAATTATTTAAGAGTTTGGCAATATTAAGAAGGACATTTTAGGCAAGCCGGGGGGAATCTGAAACCGTGTACCCTATTTATATAATGACATGTTGTTTCAATCGGCTGCCTCGTGAAATTGTTTTTGTTCCCTATTTCTTTCTCTACGAATACCTACTAATAATTCCTATCGCAATCGCTAAATTTCATCTCTCAACTGTATCGATTACCCGAATATTCGTGTCGGCTAAAAGCCACTTTTCTCAGACCCCCAAAGCTTTTTTATTATTTTTATACTTTCTTAATATCGTGTAGAACCCAAAGGTAAGGTTTGTATTATAATATTCCTCAAAATGTCAGTTTTAGCGGAAAACTGCTTTTTTCGAAGTGATAATTCTGACAAACGATACAGTTAGGAAATAAAATTTAGTGATTGCGATAGGTAACCAGTGTTCCTTCATTGCCCTTCACCTCTCGTATGCCGATGTCAAAAAAAAACATTCAAATCATGAAGTTCATCCTTGAAGTTTAGGTTCGAACCGTTCTGAGGCTCCAAGTTTACCGAAACAAAACGTTACGACCGCGATCGCGTTTAGCTGTCAAATCCCAAACAAATTAAGGGTAAAACACGAACGTGATCGTAAAGTTTTGTTTCGGTAAAAATGGATCCGTAACAATGCATACGAACTGTATAAGAAGTATTGGGCCAGCCACGGGTAGGTACCTACTGGGACGATTACCTTATGCACCGCTCCGATCGATAAAATGGTCTGGGACAAAATGGTCTATTTATAGGGTTCCGTAGTCAAAAAGGAACCCTTGTAGTTTCGCCATGTCCGTCTTCGGCTTAGCTCAGTAACCCTTACTACTAGAAAACTGTGATTCGACAAAATAGTACAATAAATACTTGAAAAATATTTTTTAGGGTACCTCCCCTACACCTAAAGCGGGGATGTAATTTTTTCTCGCTAAACCCATGGTTTATCGTTGGATAGCTCGTTCAAAAATATTATGGGTTTCTTAAACTATTTTTCAAATCAGTAATTCATTTGCGAGATATTAGGCTTTAAAGCCCTCATTTTTGTTCGAGTCATGGTGGGTACACACCAAGCCAAAGAACGGCTATGTATCTCACTCTAACAAATAGCTGGCACGTAAATTCTTCGCGTTCGTTGGTCGTTCGTTTGTTTGCTCAGTATGTACCCACCATCATGTACATGTTCGAGGATGTGAAAAAAATCGTGGTTTAAATATGAATTTAAAAGGATATCACGAATATGTATGTAGGCATAGGTAGTTACCGAGAAATAGTGGACCAACATAATGTGTATTTGGAAAGGCCAATTTTCGTACAAATTTGGCCGACGCAACTGCATCGCACGTCGATGTAACTAAGACAGACAGGCAACTACGGAACCCTACACTGTGCGTGGCCCGACACACACTTGGCCGGTTTTTAATGAGTTTTGGCGCCGCACACTGGAACCCGCCCATACATTGCAGTGCTCAAAACTCAACTTGGAAATTGTGGGTATTTTGTACTGAAATTGAATTATATGCATACACAAGGAAATAGTGCACCTCATTGCAGAGAAATACCTTCATTATCATATGTCATTACGTAGTTGCATCATGTCAAAGGTCTAGGATTTTATATGTCACGTCAGTCGTAGTTTGGATGCTCGCCGTGGTGCTAGAATCCAGGGAGTCGCCATATGTTAAAATTTTAAAATAAGTTTTTTTTCGAGGTCAAAATCAAAGTAGGATATTAACACTTGTATGAATATAATTAATTAATTATACTAAAAACATGACTATTAACAAAACAAACCTACTTTAACTAACAATAAGAAAAACCTCTTCTTCAATCTAATATGTATTATGCGGCACTACTGTTCATCGTTAAAATGGTAGTAAGAATGGATTTATTTTTTCTATATTTTCCGGGGTTAAACGAGTTCCTGGACTTATCAAAAATCCTTTTGTGTGTTGAGAACGACCACTGAAGTTGAAGTTGTGTTCTCCAGAAACTTTTCCAATTCGTCATATTTTTGTGGTGCTTAGCGCTAAAATTCCGTGTAGTATCGTAGTCGGCATTCCGATCTAACACTTTTTCTAGTTTATCTAGAATAGTATCGGTAGCACACCATAAGTCAGCGAGAGAAATATTGGTACACTCTAATCGATTTAAAGTTTTCGGTATTATTTCGTAGGCGTTTTTTATAAAATCATGATCACTTCTGAGATTGATGTTTGAAAAAACCTCTAGCATTTTTTATAGATATGGCATCTTTCGAGTTATATGGCACTTTAAGTTTGCAACTACATATTTTTTTTTATTCTTCAAAATACGTACTGTAAGAGAAAGCTGCAGTTAGCCAAGTGCCCCATCTGGTTATTACAGGCTCGGTATCATGACATCTAATATAATGTTCTATTTTTACACTTTGACATCGATAAAAATATTTTAACATAATGGCGACTCCCTGGATTCTAGAACCACGGCGAGCATCCAAAAGTCCTAAGCCTAGTTATTTCTATATATTTTGACTATTTCAGATGAAAAAAAACGATACGATTTTAATCCAACGCCGAGAATTGTGCAACTTAATATTTAAAAGTAAATACAAATCACAAGTTGCACAAAATAAACAAAGGATCCAGGCAGAATTTAAATAAAATCTTTCCTTGAGAGGAGGCCTGTACCCAGCAGTGGGACGTATATTGGCTGATGATGTGTGATAATAGATCAGCCAAAACCATCATACATAAATAATGTGGATCGATTTTTTTTCAAAAATTACGTAATGTCAGCGGTCAGCATATCACTAAAATAAATGAACGTATTCGTCGCTTTTACATAATTTTACAAACAATTTCCAGTGGCTACAAGATCGATACGTATAAATTCAAAACATACTGTCTACAGACAGCAGAGTTATATGCATCACTGTACCCGTGGTGTCCCATGACAACTACTGTTCATACAATCCTCATTCATGGACATGGAAAAATATCTGAGTACCTGGTCCCAATAGGCAATTTAAGTGAAGAGGCCCAGGAAGCGAGGAATAAGGATTTTAAAAACTTTCGGGAGAGATTTAGTAGTAAAACGTCTTGAATCCATCCAACAACATGACGATGTTTTTAATAGGCTTTTGGTTTCTTCTAATCACATCATCACATGCACACGACCTCTGCCAATTATTAATTCAAAAATATTTCACCCGGAAGCTGTCACATGTTTATCGATGAATATGTAACGTCATCATAGGTATAATTATTTTTTTTATTATTAATATAATGTAAATATAGTACATTACGGCAGAGGCCGTGAAGTAAGGGATTGCTGGACGACCTTTGGGGTAGACACCAGGACACCAGACACACGGATACAACGAGTCCAGCAATCCCTGTTCCGGCCGAGGATTGTATAGTGCTTTTCTCTAACGATGTAAGGAAATATTAAAATTAAAATAAATACCTACAAGGTAATCAATTAAATACTAGTTTGTTGAAATTACAATCGGAACGAAAGTTCAGAAAACAATTGTGTAATTTGCCGCCTTTTTTATTTTTTAAACATGCCATTTCAACAAGCCGTTCAAGCACCATGTTGAACCGCACATAAGTATAGTACCTACCATAGTTTTTTTTTATGTCGCAAGTCTGCTTACAGAGTATAGTGGTGGTTGGCAGTATGTAATTTTTCCTATTTCAGTTTAATATTTTTTTTTTTTTTTTTTTCTTGGCCTGACGCGGTTTGCGCATTGCCACCGACTGTGCCCCCCCGACAAAGGAGGGAAACGGGAAAATGAAAAATACGAATACGAGATAAGGAATTTGGAACGATAGGATCAGTTCAGTCAGGAGCTAATAAAAAATATATATATATATATATATACAATTAACAAAAACAACTAAATATGAATATCATTAAATAAAATGAAAGAGGATAAAGCATTATATACAGAAGGATCATTTGAGGCTAACAAGACAGGGATGGATGTAGGAAAGGGGATTTTAAGTGAGGAGAGATCATTGTAAAAAGAGACATGGCTGAAAAAAGTACAAGAAAGAAAAATATGATTCAAGTCTCCAATTTCTCCACATTCACACAAGTTTGACTCCACAATATGTAGTCTGGCAAGATGAGCCGGCGTGCACACATGACCTAATCTCATTCGTATTATAATACTAGTCGCTCGTAGTAGGAACTTTAGGTTGAATTGCATAGTAGAATTTGCCTTTTGTCTGGGCACTTTCTTCCCACAACTGATTCCAGGCATCACTGAGATAAGAAGAAGGTAGAGCAATCAAGTCATGACTAAAATTTTTATAAGGAAATCTGTCCCCACACGTCACAGCTTCGTTGGCCAGGCGATCTGCTTTAACATTACCATTTATTCCACTGTGTCCCGGGACCCAAGCGAAAGACACTGAAAGCCCACGAGTTATACAATCACTTAATAGAATTCGAGTGTCTATAATTACTGGAAAAATGATTTTACATTGAAAAGGATATTTGACTAATGCCTGTAAGGCACTCATAGAATCAGATACTATGACTGATTTTCTAAGTCCTGCCGTTCGGATATATTCGACTGCCTTAAGGAGACCAAAACATTCTCCAGTAAACACAGATGATTCTGGTGGGAGTTTTATTTGTTGGATAATTTTGTACTGAGAATGGTAAACCCCAACTCCGACATGACTAGACGAAGAATGTTTAGAGGCATCGGTGTATATTGTATGGTAGTTTTTCCAAAGGTTGTCCTTCACATGGTTAAAACTGATATTGTTATTGGGACCATTTTTTGGAATACCTATATTTAAGGCTACATCAGGAGTGACAGTTAGAGACTTATACGGAGCACAAAATAAGGGATATGAAATAGAAGAGTGAGTGGGAGCTTGGATAGAGGTAAACTTTTGATAGCTATTTATGAGACATGGAACACGTTTATGGGACCAATAACTGGAAGAAATAATAAGATCAGAAAGTGTCTTGAGTTTAGAACGAAGCAGATGATCAGAAATTTGTAGGGCTCGAAACAGAAATCTATCAGCAAGGTATTGACGACGTAGCTGCAATGGAGGTTCACAACACTCTAGCTGTAAAGCATTAAGAGGGCTAGATTTCATAGCACCTGCTATCAATCTTAAGGCTTTCGACTGAATATTATCCAGTTTTTTGAAAGCGACTACACTTCCAGGCTGTAAAAGGAAGGTGCCATAATCTAAAATACTACGAATTAGAGCATTGTATATTAGTTTCATACAAAACGGGTGAGCGCCCCACCAAACACCGGAGAGACATCTAAGCATATTTAACAAACGTTCACATTTAGTGAGAATATATTCACAGTGAGGGGTACCAGTTAGTTTAGAATCAAGAACAACACCTAAAAATTTTGTTTGGTTGACTACAGGAATTTCACAGTTATTATAATATACAGAGACTGGCGGGGGCAAACGCATTCTAGAAAATAACACAACAGAGCTCTTAGATGGAGACAGATCAAGACCATTTTGTCCCAACCATTTCCTTAAAAGACTTAAAGAGGAAGTTAGAGAAGAACTGGCATTTTCAATGGATCGGTCAGTACAATACAACAACAGATCGTCAGCATATTGAAGAACGCCAACATTACCTACTGATGCTTCCAGATCATAGGTGTACAAGTTATATAAAATTGGGCTTAATACAGATCCTTGTGGAAGACCTTTCCATACTAATCTTGATTCCTCATTGTCAACGTCTAAAATTAAGTCAATACGCCTTTCTGATAGGATGTTAATTATGAATTCACTCAAAAAAGTCGGGACGTTCAAAGTATTTAGTTTTTCCTTCAGTATACTTAACACAACATTATCATACGCAGAATTTATATCAAGGAAAGCTGCGACTACAGACTGGTTATCAGAGAATGCTATTCTTATGTCAGTTATGAAAATACTTATACTATCTAGGGTACATTTACCTCGTCTAAAACCAAACTGGGTTTTACTTAAACTGTTATTTGTTTCAATGAACCATTCTAGTCTATTTTTAACTAGTTGTTCAGCAATTTTCATTAAAACCGAAGAAAGAGCTATTGGTCTGTATGATGACGGATCAGACGAACTTTTATTAGGTTTTAATATTGGAAGAACCTCTTGAGATCTCCACGAGGTAGGAATAATGCCGGATATAAAAATAGAATTGATTAGGTCCAAGAAATATGAAAGAGTGTTAGGCCCGAGATGAGAAACGAAAGAATATGGAATGCCATCCAATCCAGGGGCACTATTTTTGACATTAGATAACACACCTTTAAGTTCAGAAATAGAAAATGGATCATTCAGCCCATCAGGATCATTTACAATAAAAGATGAAATAGAGAACGATGAAAGTAGATCCTCAGGAGCTGACGAAGGAGCTAGTTTATTTAAAAAGCTATCAGCTAAAGCCTGGGGAAAATGTTGTGACGACGATTCACGGAATGCACAACGAAATCGTCGAATGTTACGCCAGACTTCTGTAGGAGAGACTTGTGGGGATAAGGTCAAACAAAAGTTTTTCCAGCTCTCAAACTTTTTTTTTTTAAATAATTTACTTGTATTTGCAATAGCAGCCGATAATAATTGGAAATTTTCGTCAGAGCCACACTCATTGTACTTTAATTCTAAATATTTCCTATTCTTAACCGCTTCACTACATTCATTATCCCACCACGGGGGGGAAGGAATAAAATTCAAGCATTTTTTTTTTTCAGGAAAAACTTCGTCAGCAGCCTCCATAAACACCTTGGCTAAAGTTGACGCACAGACAGGCTCAGTTCCACAACTGACATTAGGAAAAGAGGAAAGCTTAGCCTCAATGCACGCACTAAATGATGCCCAATCTGCATTCCTTAAGTTGTATTTCAAACGGGGAGGGCGCTTATGCAAACGACCACCAGTAGAAGGAAAAGTGATTAATATAGGAAAATGGTCACTTCCGTATGTTGATGGTAAAGTATCCCAAGTAAGTGTAGATGCCAGACCAGGAGTGCTAAGCGAAAGATCGGGCACACTCAATCCCTCATTAGGACCAGTGCGACGGGTTGCGTTGCCATTATTCAGCAAGCAAATATTATGACTATCCAATATGTCTAGTAAAACGGGACCATAGTGATTTGAAGAAGAACCCCATGAATGATGTTGAGAGTTAAAATCACCAAGGATAATAAATGGTTTAGGAAGTGTGGAAATGATGCAGTCAACTTCATTAAAAATAATTGAGGATGGGTGTGGAATATATACAGAAACAAAACATATGTTCTTAACTATGACAGCTATTATTGAAAAATCTTTGTTGACATGAGGAGTCGCAAAATAGGTAAAGGAGCAAGAATGGTTAATGAGTAGGGCAGTACCACCATACCCATCAGACCTGTCTTCTCTAATACAGGCAAAGCCAGGAATCCTAAAAGAATAGCCTGGCTTTAACCATGTCTCTTGTAAAGCAACAATAAATGGTTTATACTTATTAATTAAATGAATTAATTCACTTTTTTTAGGGATTACACTCCGACAGTTCCACTGAATTAGAGTTAACTTGTCCATTGTTTAAAGGTAATTTAGATATAGCATCAATTATTGGGGCAGCGTTGGACGGTGTGAAAAAATTTGATTGGGTCAATAACTTTATAAGTGCAGCTATAAGATCTGCAACAGAGGCTTCATTGGGTTGATTGCTATTATTTTTAAACATACAGCCATTACAAGGTTCTGGCATATTAAAATCTCTTATAATGGAGTTATGGGCAGCACGGTCATATCCTTTGTCAAGTATTGGAGGAGGCTTTGACTTTATATAAATTGTTTTCTTGTGTGAAGAGATCCCAGGGTGCATAGGTTTGGGAGGGGCTGCAGGAGAAGAAATACTATTGATATTGCTATTAGAAGTCAATAATGCATCAGCATATGAAATTTTGAGAACAGCTGGGTGAAGCTTAGAAGCTTCTGCATATGAAACACAACTTTTAGCCATTGAATCTTTTATAGCTTTCTGACGGTTGAATTCGGGACAAGATTTACTAATAGCGAAATGTGCTCCTTGGCACAAGCAACAAATAGTATTCTCTTCTTCTACAGAACAAGAATCACCAGAGTGGCCAGACTGACCACATTTATAACATCTGGGACTGTTGGCCCTGCAATTCATTTTAACGTGACCAAAGCGACAACATTTATAGCACTGAATTGTGGGAAAAATATAAGTTTCAACAGACAAAGCTGAATAACATAGGAAAATACGTTTGGGAAGTACCTGACCGTCAAAAGTAAGTACCACGGATTCAGTTGGTTTTAATTGAGGTCCTCCCTCCGTAATTATTTTCCGATTCAACCTTCTAACTTTTAGAATTGGGCCACAACCCATAGGAACAGAAACATTCTCAAGAATGTCCTCCTCTGACCATTCCGAGGGAACACCGCGAGTAATTCCCATGCGAGTCACTGAAAAAGTTGGAATAAACATTTTATATTGGAGATTTTTCAGTACAGAATTTTCCAGAAAAATGTTGGCTTCATCATATTTTTGAAAGGAAAGGGACACTTTGTTCCTGCCTATACGCTTTAAGCTCCCATTAACAATTCCTTTTATGTTGTTATTTTTAAGGGTCCGGCCAAGGGATATTGGGTGAAGAGTGATACCTTCATTCGGTGAGACCTGCAGTCTCTGCACATGAACCGTGTATGGAGCAGCATCAGATGATTGATATAAAACTCTACCAATAGGCTCTTTCACCTGGGAAGAAGTATTCAGTGTCGGGACAGATTGTGAACAACTGTTTAGCGAGGTATTTGGCAACTGTGATGGAGGATTTGGGGGGGGCATCAAAGGGGTAACATTTCTATGAGACACTGCCGATTCATCTAAATCCATGCTACACAAACAATCGTGGGCTCCTACCTCATTATTGTCTTTACGCTGCCTTCTTTTCTTATTACAATGCTTGCAAATTCGTCTAACTACTTTTCTTTTAACCCTCTTTCCCTGAGATAGAACAGACACATCCGTGTCCATAGACTCATCATTATTGTGAGAAATTGTTATTTCTTGAGCAATATCCGGAGGAGCCTTTGAAGAACCCCCCGGATCGGGGGGGTCCGCCATAATATGCGGCAAGAAATAAAAATCGACTTACCCGATAATATTCAGCTAAGTAAGATGGAAAAACAATAAATATATACAAATCTCCTAACTACATACAGATATTTATACAAAACTGATCCTTTAAAGCTAATTTATCAGCGATAAACAAATTTTAATTACAAAAGCCAAAAAACACAACCGAACCGGTACACGTTTCCCGCCTTTTCCCAGTTTAATATTAGTAAGCAAATTTGCCTAAGGCCAAGAAGTAATGTAGGGAGCCATAAACAAGCAACTTCTTGACTTCATTTCGTGATATTAACGCATACATTTCAGAGCATGTTTGAGAAAATAATAATTATATGAATTACTTCACATTACGAATGTAGAACAGTATTTTTTTTGCTTAATTTTACTTATTTTAGTTATGAGCACTGCAATGTATGAGCAGCTTCCAGTGTGCGTCGTGGGCACGACAACACGCAATGCTTTTGAATTGATGTTCTTGATGTCCAAAGTGTTGAAATGGATTCACGCCCGGCGTGTTCACAGAAGGGGTAGGCAGGGGACATTAAATTTTATTTTTGGTGACACTTCTAGCAATTGTGGGTTTAACACGGAGCAAGTGTGATATTGCAGTGGCAGGATTCTAGCATACTACAGTCGACTTTTACGACACCCACGGGAATTCTAAAACAGTTAATAATGCACAACAGGGCAATGAGAAACTGCAATGGTGTTTAATGTTGCACCGTCGATTATAATTCAGACGATTTACCTTGCAAATACTACAGGAGGGTAAATCTCCGGCGGTTTGAAACGCTCGTCGTTTCTGAAATCACTATCCTCTCACGACTATCTTTCTAAAATTAGGACAACCCGAATTATAATACGTTTAAAAATAACTGATAGTAATTTCTTTTCACAATATTTACTGAGATGATAACGGAAAAAAACGCTGAAAATTCACCCAGGCGATACGACAAAAAAACTACAGTACAGATCTAAACCAAATTTATTACAAGAAGTGACCTTTCAAGCCAATAAATAATAATTACTTGGGTGTTAATACAACATTGTACGTTAATCACGTTATTCCCAATAAATACACAACTAAATAATTGTATCTATTTACAAAGAAACATTTTACAAAATACTTGATTATTGCATGTTACACGTATCACTGCGGGCCGTTGAGGGCCTCCGTCCATTAAACAATACTTACCGAGAGCGAGCAGCGCCCGCGCCGCCGTCGCCGCGGGCGCTGCTCCGCCCACTAATGTGTACGTGACGAGACAAAGTACATACAGAAGCGTTAAATCGTAATATGGTTCAATATAATTACTACACAACACATTTACTAACGGTAAGTTCAATAAATATAATGATCTATAATAGTTACTAATAAGTCTGACCTTAACATTATGATTGGTTGCTGTACAACCTATGTAGTTCGTAAGCTTAGAATTTAATATGGTGATTATTTTAATAACACTTATAGCGAATTCCAAACAAGCAAAATGTGCATCAGAATAATGTCGTTGTTACTTTTGTCCCACACTGTCTTTCGCAATAATATAAAAAGCTATCATCAAAACTGCGTGAGACACGCAATCAAGTATTTGTGTGGTTATCTTCGTCATATAAATAAGTCTCAAAAGTAAAATTGTATTAAGATCACAAGCTAATGAGATATTTCGTTAAACAAAATGTAAAGGGACCAAAAAATAAAATCATAATTTGTACCTAACTACTATGAATAATATTTATGCAACTATTTCTACATTAACTCTTATAATAATTATAACAATGTCTAGAGTATGATTGATTAACGACACTAGTAACGAATGAATCAATTAATCGCGTACAGTTTAACAGTAATATTCGATCAAGCAAACAAAACTATTACGGTAAAGACGTTGTTGTACTACTAACTGAAGAGCTCAAAGGTCATTCTTGAAGCTTACATAATAAGGAATATGGTTAACATTAAATCAATGCGTAATACTTTCAACATTACACAATAATAGGAATTCGCGAGACATTCTTTATAAAATTTGCTTTAGAAAAAACTACCTAGTCATTCAGGGTTGATTCAATAGCATTCTGCGTCGTATACATATCTAGTTTTCTCATTCGACTTCCGCTATAGTATTTTTGGCGACAATGGCGACTAATGACTGATATTGTCGAAACAAATAGAGAACGAGGTACACCGTAAGGCCTGCAACACACTGGCGCGGCCAGCGGTGGGGGACAACAGTAATTTTGACAGCTAATGACAAGTTTACTAAGGTCCGCCACGGCCACGCCGCGCCAGTGTGATGTGGGTTTAAAGGTTGTCTCGCGTTTCACACATGACGAGACTACAAGGAACGGAGCGAATGACCTTTGGCCGCCAAGACATGATAGATGAGTGGAAACGCCGGCAAACAGGGAGATGTTGGTTTGCCGAGGCTTGCGAGTGAATACTGTTTTACTTCTCGAGCAGGTATTTAGGGATGTCGAACTTGACCTCGACGCCGGCCTTCTTGGCGAGCGTGACGATCTCGCTGAGCTGAACGACGAGCGCGGCCGCCTCGTCCAGGTCGTCCCGCGGCACGATGCGCAGCCCCGACTCCGCGATCAGCTTGCGCGCCTCGTGCACCTTCGTGCCCTGCACAAGCACATCACATACACACATTACACACTCGAGCGTTTCACTAAAATAACAAAACCACGTCGCCTCTTACGGTCGGCGTCACTAAGCTCTACATTATTGCACTTTACTCCTTTCTATCCTTGAAACCATAATTAGATTCCAGAAAAATAACCTCAAAATGCCAATTGGCTAACTTACACTCTTCCAAATAATGGATGTAGCTAGGTTTTAGCTTTTTCGTTTTAATGGCAATTGAGGTTATTTTTTTGGAATCTAATTATGGTTTCAAGTATAATGATGGACGTAGCTAGCTTTTAACACGTCCATCATTTGGAAGAGTGTAAATTTGCCAGCATTAATAATTATGGTTTCAAGTATAATGACCTTATTCATAAACGTTCATCGAACCTATTTAGCTAAAAATGGACTAAACACATCTTATAGTCTATTTTTTTATTCCGTAGCGTAGACTAAAATGACATTTCATGTATTGCTAGTTTTTTACGTCTTATAAATAGTGATGTGCTACAATCGGTACTAACCGAAATTAAACGATTGGGAGGTACTTATATTTGTTGATGAAGCGTCTATAACACAATGAATGGATAATCCGTGACGAGCTAAAAACATGCTAAAAACGAGAGAACACGCACTGAAAACATCCGATCACTAAACGAGTAAAATAACGAATGCCAAAATCAAATACGTAAATCAAAATGGCGTCGCGTCAGGTCGGCCATACGTCACGTCAATGGCATTTTAAATGTTTTGAGTACATTAGTAGTGAGTTAATTTTATTTATTGTTTATTTCGTATCATTTTGTGAGTAGATTTTATTTATTGTTTATTTTGAATCTAAATTAAATTCAAGATTTTATCGGTTACTCACAAACCGATATCAAAGATCAGCACTGTTTGTATATAGCTGGTCACATTATTTCTACGTTTGACATTTGTGGTTGTCATTTTAGTCTACGAAATAAAAAAAATAGACTTTAGTTAACAGAGGTTAAGTTTATAAAAAACGTGGTAACAAAGCAAAAAATATATAATTGGGTGTATCAACTTTTTTGTCACTGGGTTAACTTTCAAAAACTGCCATTTGGCGGTTTTACTTCACCAATTGTCGAGTTATATTGCATGGACCATCATCTTGGGATGTCAGGAGTCCGCGTTGTTATACTCGTACGTTTGTCTAAGTAACTCTGTAATTTTGCCTCTGGACAGACGGGACAGAAAAACAACAGTCAATTGACCCAATTACATCTTTGACGTCGCCTGTACATATTTATGACGATTGTTCAATGCATTTACTGCGCATTTTCCATACGTTCGTTTTAAAAATATAGCATGTCATTAGTATGTATGTGTTACCTGGAGCCGGACAATGACGGGGATCTGAATGTTGAGGTTCTTGGCGGCGTTGACGATGCCCTCCGCGATGACGTCACAGCGCATGATGCCGCCGAAGATGTTCACGAGAATCGCCGTCACTTTCGGGTCCGACAGAATGATCTTGAAGGCTTCCTGGAAATAAAAACGTCAACAATGCTGTTCATACATAGATATAGATATACATAGATCACGCAAATGCATGTACTTCGCGTGTCCGAATTCCGTCTCCGAGTTGGCACTCCGACTTACATTCCGCGCCAGTCTGTTGTGGTAGCCGGTTGTCCGTGAATATTAAGAAAATGCCTTATTGCAGAATGACGGGGAATTCACGTTACTAATTCGCCCGTGTGACGTCACAGTAGGTAGAAAAAAGTGACACGGTCAGTTTTCATACAGATTGAGGTGTTTAAGTTATCTAGTGTATATCTGTGGGCACGTCGCAGCACGCTGTTGTAATGTAAAGTGCCAACTATGCAGATACAAAGTTAGTAACTAAATATAAATATCGCATAGACTACTAAATGGTAATAATTAATTCGAGGTTACACGTGTAATGCGCCTGAGAAATTTAATGAATGTACTCGATAAAGCTATAAATAGAGGTCCTCGGTGGCGCGACAGAGAGCAATACCGGTCGACAGCGACACGTGGTGCGGGACGTTCGTGCCCTAGTGAATGGGTAATTTCTAAAAAGGACTCGATAACGTATATTGCACAGATAAAGCACCGCACATCGAGGCACACATCGATGTTTTAGAAAGAGACGTGTGTATTTTTCTGCAAGAATGCGATTATGAACCTTACTTGGAAGCATAGGGGCAACTAGGATATCATACGTCGTAAGACCAACAGTCTGACCTTTAATTAGGCGCCGTGGGCAAGATAAGACGCAACACGGAAATGATTATTTTATGGTGGGCACACACTGAGCAAACGAACGACCATCGAACGCGAAGCATTTATGTGACAGCTATTTGTTAGAGTGAGATACATAGCCGTTCGTTGGCTTGGTGTGTACCCACCATTAGTAGAGTACAGTTACCATAGCCATAAAGTAAATATAAGGAGAGTAACCCATCCCATACTGCGGTCGAATAGTTATGAAGAACTTCAAGAGATGTCGCTTGGAGCACCACTGACGGATATTAATATTTTACGTTATACGAAATGTCAAATATTATCAGTAACAAATATTCATTTTCACTTATCGAACTTTTTCAAATAAAAACAACCAGAAACAGGCCGTAAAAGATCGTAAATCGATTCAAAATAATTTATAACATCCTTTATTTATGCGCCATCTAGTGTACGGCATGACCTCTACTACAGCCTAGCTTGTAAGTGAACAAAGTATCCATGCGCAGGATTCTAGTACGATAATTGTCCATAGATGGCGCTGTTTTGAACCTTATCTATTTACTAAAAACGTATGGTTGTTACGTAAATATGTATATAACGTAGACAGTTTGTAAATAAGATACGGTAGCCTAGTCTAGTGGTTCAGGCATGCGACTGTCATGTGGCGGTCGTGGGTCTGAATCCCGGCTCGTACCCAATGAGTTTTTCAGAACTCATTATGCGTACTATTACCCGTTTACCGTTATCTTTTCGGTGAATGAAAACATCGCGAGGAATCCGGTCTAATCCCAATAAGGTCTAGTTTTTGTTTTGCGCGTCTATCATGGGCCAGCCGCGACATACTCTCGATTTTTCTCGCACTATTAATACCTCTTGTTATTAGTGTTCTAATAAGAAAGAGACAGATAGTGCGAGACAAATCGAGAGAACTCGCGCGCCGTCGCGTGATAGCCGTGCTGGGTTGGAAGGTCAGATAGCATTCGCAGTACCTATGCCAAGTCTTGAGATTAGGTGTCAAAGCGCACACCCGGGAATATCGCTAGGAGGATTGTGATGAGTTCGTAAATAAGATAACAATTAGAATAGGTAACCTAGTCCCTAAAACATCACACTATAGTAGGTCAAAAATATATTCATAAATTTATTCGGTACCTATACGTAAAACTGTATTCATTTTACAACTTGTTTCAATATTCTTTCTATACATAGGTATCTAATACAAATACCATCAAATCTCTACAATATGTACCTACTACCATTCACATTCGAGAAGTATGTATCAATTTATGATTCAAAGTGCCAAAAGTACCAAAATTTATCGTGCTTAACGACGCGAGCGTCGTTGCCAGCCATCCTATATAGGTGGATCGCGGGCAGCGCCGTGGTTCGATCTGGCAACGTCGCTATTGTATACTAATTTCCAATTTATTTCATTTATAATTTTAACATTCCTTTTCATAACGTTCCATTTCGACTTCTTATAAATTACAACAAATTAATCACTGCGTGTAGTTAACACTAGAAATATTTTACATTAATTTAAAATAAACATAAATAAAACTCCATTTTCCTAAATAAATATTTAATAATGGCGCATAATTATTTATTTCTTCATCACTTAGCACTCGTCTTTGAAACTGGTAAAGAAAACTGTGTACAACGAAACGACTCAGTGCAGACGAAAAAACGAAATGAGGGAATGTTGCTACAAAATTATTCCTTTAAATTGTAGGTAAACAGCATAAACTTTGTCCATTTGTAAACATATGAAAAAAAAAAATTGTATGAGTGTATAATCTCAATTTTAAATACAAATAAAGATAACGTGTGCTATGATAGTTTTTTTTATAAAAGCGTAGTTAAAATCACGTGTTAATTACATAGGAAAAGTTAAAACGTCAGAAGTATATGGAAATATAGAGACTTAACTGGCAACACTGACAACTGAACTGACATCTTCGAATTTAATTTTTCAACTCAACTTGTTGAACGTTTCATTGCTAGTGTTTCAGGTCATTGTTTTGATATTCTTTTAAAATGTGACCCCCGCTTATTTGAATGGACCTACGATTTGATTTAGAAACGGATTTGTTACCCAGTGATACGACCAATTGAATGTGTACCGGACTGATTTGATATTATTGCATTACCCAAAATGGCACATCGGTCGGTGCCAATTCAGAAACTGTCCCAATACGAAGAAGTCACACGAAAATCGCCTACGGATCTGGATTAGCAATTCAGGTAAGCTCTATTTTACTTACAATAAACAAAATTATAAAACTAAGCACTTACTGTATAATTGGTGATGTCGTACATACGTCAGTCAACATGACTTTTTACCAATGTACCAAATCATTGTTTTGTACTTCAGTTTTTTTATCGCGTTACTTACGTTATAAGTATATTTCTCGCTCCAAAGTGGTAAAGAGTCCTAGTAAGCTCGATTCTCCATACGAAAGTAGTTATGCTCTCATTTGAAAACTACGTGTTGGATTGTAACGAAATTTTGCATGTACAATGACATGAGGTATATCCAGGCCTGTAATTAGTTTATATAGCTTCAGATACCATAGTAATAAAAATACCTACAGCAAATTTAAGTTGTTCATCATGTTTCGTTTGTTTTATAAACTGGAGCCATATAAACTAATTACAGACATAGATATACCTCATGCCATTGTATATGCAAAGTTTCGTCACAATCAATCCGTTTGTATGGGAAGGTGAACTTCAGCTGTGCTTACTGTTGACTCTTGTCCTTATTAATCCTTCATTTCATGTTTGCACTGTACCTAATGTACACTCCTACATCCAAAGTTGGATTATTGAGATATAATTTCAGTCCCTCCTCACCCGGGCTAATTTTTATTGTTCGCAAGTCCATACTAAACACTGGTCCGATCGGGGTCGATGGGAGAGGAAGGGTTTGTTCAGCTTGTTGCATCTTTTTAGAAGTCATTTGTATAATTTTAAGTATGGCAGGCCGGCCAAGGCAAGCCAGCATTGGTGGGATGTATAGCTTGTTGATTAAGATGATCAACTAGTTAGGAATTTGCTTGTTGGCATTTTGTTTTGAATAGATTGAATTTACTTAATCGCAGTGTGATTGCCAATTTATGAAAAAAAGTGACCGAGTAATGAATGACGGCTGAAAGTAAACTTGGTTTAGCTTGACATTTCACTACTTTTTGGGCCGGAAGGCTCAGAGGGTTTTTTTATATGAAATTTACTTGATGGAAATTTAAAAATATCTATTTAGTTTTATGATGATTGCTTAAGCCTAGTTGGTAATGACCCTACCTATGAAGCAAGAGGTATATTTTATTTTATTTATTATTTATTTTTAATTTCAGGCAACATCAATCTCACATTGTTGAGACCTGATCAATTATAGTACCGCTATCTTTATAGAGTGCATTATGAATCCTGCTATATGAGTCATAATGACAATCAGAGAGGGTTGCGAGGGACAGCTATTCCTAGACACTATCCCTGTGAAGATGAATCAATTGATGTTATTAGCTCCGTGTCTGTAGAGCACCCAATGCAAGGTATGTCTTGTTTTTTTTTGTTTTTATAGTATTTGCTTAAAAACTTGATGACACATTATCTGAAAAGGGACTCCTTGAGGCAGACATGGGAAATGTACCAAAAAATTGATAATCATTGAATACAGGATGGCGTTAGTATCCGTTCATGTCGCAACTAATGTTTGGCAACCTGATTAATTCCACAACTTTGGGCTAGATAGCGACCTATCACTGCAATATCACATTTTGTGTATCTTTTATACCCACATTTATGCTAAAAGTGGCACTGGACGCAAGTTTAATTTGCTCTGCCTACCCCTTTTACCGATAAAGGCGTGTATGTATGTATGCTGGGATACACTGGCTTAAATGGTATCATGGACTCTGTTGTGTGCACATGGCTGTATATATTATAATATTGTTAAGTTAAATATTTATTTTTTTAAATTTCAGAGACTGGTACTGAAATGATATTTATTGACGTGCGACCTACTGGACAAAGTAAGAAAACCTACCAATGATCCTGAGGAGTGGCAAACTTCAGCACTACATCCCGCATCGCCGCAGCCAACGTCCTTACATCCAACTGAGGCTCCTCAAATAAAAAGACATCTGGAAGAAAGGTCCTCTTGCATGGACGTGGCGGCGGCGTCTAGCAACGCATCCTCTGAAGGATCTCCAAGTCTAGAGCGATGCTCTGTAACCTACTTTTCGGGATAGTTAGCCAAAAAAACCAACTATAAATTCAAGTGCATAAAATGCTTGCAAGTGATGACTGTAAATGACGATCTAGATGACAAAAAAGACTATTCATTTTGGAAACAATCTATGTAAATGCTGAAAATACAAAACTAAAATGCCCAAGTGACACTTTGACAGTTAGATATTGTAAAAAAATATTTTGAATAATTTAATTCGTAATCTACAGACAGATTATTTAAACACATTCAAAATGTATTTGTACAAAGCACATAGATTGTAGTTTTGGAAAAATTATTGTTACCAAAAAATATATTTTTGTAAATCTCACACAAAATCAGCAAAAAATTAGGCTACTGCAAAATAAATTAAATCATTTACATATAATACGTTTTATTGAACCCCTTCCTTTTACCATAAATAAAACTTTATGCCTAACTTTTCTAGGAAATTGCATTATTCACATGCAGTAAACAAAATGCGACCAGAGGTGCTACCGCGAAACGAAAACGAACTTCGTACGTGTATCTCCCTCTCTGTTGCACTTGCTAGTTCGAGCGGCAGAGAGGGAGATACTCGAACGAAGTTCGTTTTCAGTTCGGGGTAGCCCCTCGGAGGCTTTTTTACTACTGCTTGTGCGGGGTATACACTTTTTTTTTATAACTGAAGCTTTCAACCTCGATAGTTTTTAATTTTTGTACCTTCCTATTGTTCCTTAGGTTTGTTCTATACTCGTCATCTTAGCGTTATTCCCGGTAATAACAATCTTGAAAAATCCAGGGGGAATCAAAAGCGTGCTTCCGATCCTTTACTGAATAATACTGATGTGTTTTATCATAAATAAAAGGTTTTATGGAACAAGGGAGCGAAGCGAACGAAGTTCTACGCTTCAGCTTGGGCCAAAAATCATTCGTATGTCCGGTGTCTGTCCTGCTGTCCGTTCTCCTCTACACGTCGAATTCTTAACGGATTCTCGTGAAATTTTGTGAGCAGGTTCGTTAAGTATTTTTTTAGTCGAATCACTTTAGAAATATAAAACGACAGGCTCGCGAGTTCGACAGCACTGAGCACATAGAGCCACTAGGTATTGCATTTAATCTCATGGCAACAAAATTACTAATCAGAGTAGCTTTGAGATTGATAATACAAATGCACATCATCAAACCGGATGAGTTTTGTTGATAGTGGGGATCCACATAACTCACCCCCTGGAGCCCTGGCACTGACAAGCTTGCCCCCAAGAACACGCCACATACCTAAGTAGCAAGTAGTGGAACTTTGGCTGCGGTCTTTTGTAAGGTTGCTTATATAGGTACTTTATTTATGGTACATGATGGTAGGTACGGTGGAGGTTCTCAGAAAAGGTACGAAAATTGAGAATTGACTACTCGCGTGTGATCTAACAAAACAGAAAAATATATTATTATTTTACTTCGTTTAAATCTATCTTGCAAAGTGACATCTATTGACTGCGTAAACAGATTCTTTACAACATCATCGGTTGTAGGTACAGATGTCGTTAGTGTATTCGATAATCTGTAAACGGCATATTGATATTAAGCGACATCTAGTGCTCACAGCAAATGTACATACCAGTTCACCAACGCCCCCTGGTGCTCATAGCAAATAAGGCGGTTTTATTTTAATGTATGGCGTAGACATATCTTCTTATACTTTATTTATGCCATAGCCTAGGTTCATGTTTAAAGCCTGCATCACACTGGCGCGGCCTGGCCGCGGCGGACAATAGTAAATTTGAAATTAGCTGTCAAATTTACTATTGTCCGCCACCGCAGGCTGCGCCAGTGTGATGCAGGCCTAAGAAAGAAAGCGGCGCGGGAGTAGAAAATTAGATGTACGCGGTTGTTCCCACTGATTTTTGACAGCTAGTGTTGCGCTGGCCGTAAACAGAGGCATAGGCCCCTAGTGCATTTGAAAAATAAGTGCCTAATGAAAAATGCATTCATCGGCCTAAACACAAAGGAACGGAACGTTTACGAAGCTTGATATATTTGTAGTTTGATTGAAGTGAAATGAAATGTGATTCTTTTATTTCATAAATATAGGATTAATATTCATACCACATTACACATCTGAGCGGTCAAGGTGTTCACAAACATCAGCACGTTTATCATGGGAAGGCGGCGATAAACTCTCACTTATTCTAAGTGTTCTAATAAGAGAGAGACGGATAGTGCGAGAAAAATCGAGAGAGCCCGCGCGGCGTCACATGATAGCCGTGCTGAACACGACGTTATTGTCAAAGTCATAGAGTGCATATATTGTTGAACACCCTGAAGAGTGCCTACAGATGTACATACCGACACAGCTTGGGCGGTGGCGCCGCCGCCCACGTCGAGGAAGTTGGCCGGGTCTCCGCCGTACAGCTTGATGATGTCCATAGTAGCCATGGCGAGCCCCGCGCCGTTCACCATGCACCCAATGGTACCTTTCAAACAATCATAAATACAATCAATACATTCCCTTTAACCCTTTCGTTCCGGCAAAGTCATACACAAAATCTACCCACTTTTCCAGATCCAGTGAAATGATACCTGCTCCTCAGTCCTGTAGGCGAGTGTCTAGTTGTGCAAGTGATTGCCGATTGCCCTAATCCAGGATGTAATGACATTTTTTTTAAAACGAGTATACTCGTTCGTTCGTCTACCGGATCTGAGAGCACATCGCACAAGACGAGTTAATTCGTCATCCGGAACGAAAGGGTTAAGAACTACGTTCCTGCTAGTCGCAACCAGAGTTGCCAACTTCGAGCAACCATAAACTGATTATGGCAACTGTTGCAAAGCAAAGTATGGCTTTAATAATATTACTACAACTTGGAAACGTTGAAAAACCCCCGAAGTTTCATTTGAAAGTACAATATGTCAAAAACGGCTGAATAGATTTTTATGAAACATAGCTAAGAACACTAGGGATAAAATTATCTATTACACTAAAAAACCGCATTCAAATCGGTCCATCCGTTTGGGAGCTGCGATACCACAGACAGATACACAGTCATGTCAAACTTATAACACCCCTCTCTTGCGTCGGGGGTTAAAAAGAAAGCAATTTACGCTACCTTATTTAAAATCCGAAACCAAGTGAGCAAAGAAGAAACTTTTTAAAAAATATCCAATAATCAATTCCTGGATACACTCATAGTCATTATCTTATCATTGTATCTTGGTCATTTATGCTCTAAACGGATCGCTTGAGAGCGAATAGGTGGAAGTGCCACGCGCTAGGGTAAATGCTAAGTTAAGCGTTATTGCGGACAGGTCCTTACTTATCAACTTCGGATTTCAATAGTTAATTATAACTCTAAAACTAACGTTAAAATCTCAGGTGTGAAACCAGAATATTACCGTCCAGTGCAATATAGTTCAGTAAGAATTTAGCGGCTTCGATTTCCTTGGGGTCTTCCTGCGAGGTGTCGCGCAGGGCAAACAGCTCTTTTTGCCTGAAGTCGGCGTTGTCGTCGAATCTGAATTTGGCGTCCAAACAGAAGACTGCAAATCAAATTTACAAATGGGTGTCAGTAACGTATGACGAAAGAAAGAAAGATACATTTATACACAAACGGTACGGTACGACAATCATTAGACAATAATTTTGTAAACCTTACATGCGCCAGAGAGGGCGTCCTCGGCGTAAGGGTTCACCTCGATAAGCAGAGCGTCTTTTTTCAAGAAGAGTTCATACATTTTCGAAATCATTTCTGTAGCTTCCTGTTGCCTTTCTTGAAGCCCAATCTGTGAATAACGTTATCAGAGTTGTGGTGATGTGTGGAATACATAGACATATTCGTAATCGGTAAACTGAACAAATAGGCTATAGCTTCTTGTAGGCAAGCCAAATGGTTTCGTGACAACCTGTGTAGCCTATGAAGCTGGAGGTCCCGGGTTCGAATCCCGGTAAGGGCATTTATTTGTGTGATGAGCACGAATACTTGTTCCAGAGTCATGGATGTTTTCTAAGTATTTAAGTATCTATTTATCTATATAAGTATGTAGATATATCGTCATCTAGTACCCATAGTACAAGCTTTGCTTAGTTTGAGACTAGGTCGGTTTGTGTAAGATCGTCCCAAAATCCATACTATCTATACTAATATTATAAAAGGGAAAGTGTATGTGTGTGTTTGTTTGTCCGTCTTTCACGGCAAAACGGAGCGACGAATTGACGTGATTTTTTAAGTGGAGATAGTTGAAGGGATGGTATGTGACATAGGATCGTTTTTATCCCCGAATGCATCCCCTAAGGGGGTGAAATGGGGGGATAAAAGTTTGTATGGAGCTGCGATATAAACGAGTTCCACGCGGACGGAGTCGCGGGCAGAGGCTAGTATTCAATAATAACAGAGGCGGGCAGAGCATAGCGAACGCTGACGTCACAGTCCGTGCGGCGTTACCTTCTCGACGACGCGGTGTATCTGGTCGGTGGTGATGCCGGTCATGATGTCGATGGGCTCGTAGGTGATGGCCTCCGGGTTCTCCGCCGCCACGTCCTCGATGTTCACGCCGCCTTGCGAGGACGCGATTATCACGGGGCCCTGCCGCAACAACAACAGCTCATTGTATTGGTCAAAACTGTAAGAACTTGAATTTACATCGCCTTGCATTTTAGCATTCCATTACTATAAGACTACGAAAATGATAAATCAATTAAACACAAATACTTTACGGAAATGTGAGAAAAATATATTTCGCATAACCGTTATTCAATTAACGGTAGTACGGTGGTACGGTGTAGTGTTTCGATGGTGCCGGGGCAATCTGCCGAATCCTACACCTTTGTTGTTTTGGTTTCGTGACGCATTGGTTATTACTGTAATGTCACGTAAATGTATTTGTCAATTAGTCCAGTCAATGAACTGACAACTTGTATGGAAAAAAGACAATTTTGGACATAATTTTTAATAGCTTATTTTTTCTGTGTATATATTGTATATTATCAATTAAATAGTCAGCCAGAGACAGAATCCGACCAAATTTCAGACATCAAAAAAATTATAAATTAACTAGCTTCTGAAAAGTCAAAAAAAATATAAAGAAATATTTTTGTCTTTATTTTCGTTCATTTACATTTGCTCTATATTAATATTCAAGATAAAAAAAGACAACCTCATGCTCCATTTAAATCTACTTAATTACTTCCGATTGGAAAGTTTACCGGATTTTTGAATAAAGTATCTTAGAATAACATTTTAAAATGAAATCAACAAAAAAACGCTATTATAAATTAATGTTTTTCAAAACCGTATTTTGCCTGGAGTATATCTTTCAAAAATAAATACTGTTGACGGTATGGAAGCGTGTGCGTATAAATGAGATAACACGTGCGCACGCTAAGCCTGCAAATGACTGTCGTGGGTGTATTGTGCCCCCCTGGGTATGTCCATCAGTATTTTAGCACAGGTCAGCCGCGTGGACTCCCTGCCAGGGCCACCTACGTTGAAGCTGCGCTCCATCATGATGGCGACGTAGAACTCGCGACGCGGGAACTTGCGCTCGGTGACCATCACCATGTTGCAGATGCGGCCGCCGGCGCCTGTCTGCTTCGTCACCAGGTACTGGCCGAGCATCTTGCTCGCCAGGTCCGCAGCCTGCTCCGGTCTGCGCACACAAACACCACCGCCATAAATTAACGTGACTGTGCCTAATCTATGTATAAAAATATACACCATACCCTAATATAAATACCATATACCACACGGGTCCCGAAAAAAGGTTCGAGATACATTTTAAGATTTTCGTCGCGTCACTTGCTTTTTCCTAGCCGTGCTATTCAATAAAATTTGGAATATCACTACAGATTAATAAATAATTTTGTTAAGCCTGCCCATAAATACCTGATTTAAGCCTGCATCAAGCCTGCATAACACTGACGCGGCCTGGCCGCGGCGGATAATAGTAAACTTGTCCGCCGCTATCAAATTTACTATTGTCCACCACGGCAGGCCGCACCAGTATGTTGCAAGCCTTACAAGCACAATATACTAGGTTTGTTTAAAAAACGTATTGTTGTCGATACGTGTTATCTATACGTATCGACAACAATACGTTCAGCATGGTCACTTTGTGTCACCTCCCTATCATACCCGATTTGGTGTTAGTCAGGGCTCGATACTCGGGCCTTTGCTATTTGGGGTCATGGTTAACGACCTTGAATCTGTGGTTGTGAACGCAAAGTGTCTTCTCTACACCCATGATTTAAAACTAGTTTACGGAGTAAAGAATGTCACTGATTGCGAGCAGCTGCAAGGGGACATTGCAGCAGTGTTCCGGTGGAGCACGGAAAACAGGTTAAGTTTCAATGTGTCCAAGTGCTGTGTGTGCACTTTTAGTCGCGCATGTGTCCCTTTATATGCACAATATATGATTGGTCTGGTGCAAATTAACAGAGTTTTCTCTATTAAGGACTTGGGAGTAGTTTTCGATCCGCGGTTAAGTTACCGTAGGTTAGGTTTTGTTATGCGTAACGCGAGAGATTTTAATGACTCTGGGGCTATAAAGCTGCTATATAATGCTCTGGTGAGAAGTAAATTGGAGACATCGGCTATCATTTGGAACCCTTGCGAGTTATCCTACAGTTTTCTCTTGGAAAAAGTCCAAAAAACATTTTTGAGGTTTTTATACAAGAAAGTTTATGGATTTTATCCCTACTTATACCCTACAAAGTTTCTCCTCAGATGTCTGGGCTTCCATCCCCTAGAAGTAAGGCGCGATTTCAGTCTTCTGACTACTGTCTGCCGTGTGCTGCGGGGAGAGTCAGATTGCCTAGAACTGGTACAAAATGTAGTAAGGTTACACGTTCCAGATGTTCCTCGAATAACTCTTAGACTCCGTACGCGCGTGTTGTTGGCTGTGCCAGCAGCTCGTACCGTGTCACACAGGAACTCTCCACTTCTCCGCGCCCTGATGCTGCTTAATGCGCTTCTGGCGTCAACACCAGAATGTGATATTTTTGCATGGCGATGGATGGCTGTGTGTTGTGCGTGCCTGAAGTACTGTGAGCTGATGGATAATAGAATGACTAGTGTCCCTACCTGATTGTTACCTTGTTTTAATTTAGTTTCACAGTGTATTAGTTTAAGTCTGCAATGCTGTGTAATATATTTACAATAAATAAATAAATAAACACTAAGTGTATACATGGTCAATAATCCCGCGGAGTTGTACAGATAATGTAATAGTACAAGGTCCAAAGTCAACGACCAATCAGTCGATTTGCCGGTGGCCTACTCCTAGTGCAGGGGTCGCGCCGAGCCAAAAGAGCCTAAGATTGTGCGCAGCGCTACGCTTAAGTAAGCAGCCTTTTGACAAAGGAGAATCAACACGGGAAGCAGTCTATCAGAGATGATACTAAATAAGTATTCAGGGACGCGCGCAGTTAATCAATATCAAGCAAACATTACCTAATAATGTTACAAATATGAACTATGAGCATGCTCGATGCCCGTGATACTAAATACATGACAACTATGTAAATTTACGAGTGCTAAAATTCACTGCGCGCGCTGTTTGACTATGTAATTATTGCGTCTAAATGCAGGAGGTGAATGTTGTGTTACATCACATGACGTTTTTTCGCCAAATGTAACGAAAGTTTCCGATATATGCTACGGTACTAAATAGCTTCCATAACGTTCATGAAAAATTGTATGCGACATAATTATATATAACACTTATTTCAAAGTTCAATATCTTAAAACCGGCTGAACCGATTTTGTTGAAACGTAGCTAAGAACCATCTCGCTCACGTCAGCTTTCTGACAAAAACAAAACTGTTTTAAAATCGGTCCATTCTGTCTGTGTATCTGTTAAACTACCACCTTCTTTGCGTACGGTCCCTACCGTACGCAAAGAAGTAACGCCGTTAGTAAAAATATAATATCATCATTTTGGCACCAGTACCGCCATACTTGCAAGTATTGATACTTTTGATGTGCACAGCGTGTTTTACTGCATTGCTAATTATAATTCAGTTATTTACTGTGCTGTACTTATATACTGGATAAATCTCAGTCATCACATCACTTATATAGGTGATGGTCTGATGGATGATGGATGTATTCGATCTCGGGCTGCGACAGTCACGACAGGTCAATCTTGTTCTAGTTACAAGTCAGACGCACCTCTGGTTGAGAGTAATGGGCGTAATGGCCTTCGCGCGTAGTGACATTTTATATCGGCATATTTTCATTTCTAATTGTTCCACTCTTTTTTTATAAGAAACTTTTTCAGTGTTTTTCATAATCCGACAAAGAGGAAAAGTCTGTTAGATTGTAGCTTCGTAAGTTTGTATGTAAGAGATAATATTCGGAACTACTGATCCGATTCATATTGGTATCAAATGGCCCGCGGTCCTTCAACGGGTCGACATCATTTAGTGTACGAGTATGACACGTTTGTTATCAATTGTTAATATCGTTTGTGATTGTTTTGTTTTCCTACTTAATGAAATGTTACCGTTGTTCTATCTTGCTTCTCTATCCGATAATGAAAAATCTGATTTATGATAATTACAGACGAATATAATTCTGTAAATAACTCATATGCCATACTTACGTGGACACCATGCGGACACCGCCTTTGAGACCATTCTTGAAAGATCCCTTTCCTCGCCCGCCTGCTAGTACCTGCACACAATAATTCAATCGGTATAGACAGATTACAGTCGAGGTGGCCACACAGGGAGAAAATATGTACGAAACGCGTCTCGACAGATATCCGACTATAGTGACTATTGGAGGATCTTGGGCTAGATCCTTTCGTAAGATCTCAGCTGGACTACAGTTCGTTCGCGTTAAGAATTAAGTGAAATAACACTGGCCGCCGGCTTTGCCACCTCGTAACCAATCAAATCGTTCCTAATTATAATTTTATAAATCCGTTTAACTTAATATTTAAAAATATAATTTGTTGAATTTTGTACACCTTTTCCCTGAAGTAGCACCAACGATTCACTGCATTCTTAACGCGAACAGACTGTAGTATACGGAAAATCAACTCGGCTCTTTCTCCATCACAGTGCGAGGGTCAGAGTTGGTTAGTACTCGGCAGTCAGTTGTACTGTGGTCGTACAATGGTTGCCATTTATCACTTATCGTTGTGGGTAAGACGTTCTTCACGCGAGGGTTGAAGGCCCGCTGGACAATCTGCACAACGTATGGTTACCTTTATGTGCTAGCCCCGATGGAAGAGATACTTCTTCACGATATGTAAGCTTGCCAAGCAGGCGGCACTGTCGGATTAAAGATTTTAGTTCTCGAAGGAGGGAGGGCTGGCTTGAACCGCCAGTGTTGCAGTGTACCAACCTGGGCTTTAAGCACGATGTCCTTGCTGTTCAGCTCCTGAGCGAACTTCAGCGCGTCGTCCTTCGACTTGGCCACATTGAACTTGGGCACGGGGATGCCCGCGTCGCGCAGCAGCGTGTAGCTCACGTACTCGTGCACGTTCAAGTTGCGGACTTGTTGCTTGTGCGGCGCGGCGGCCACCGCCAGCAACTGGCGACGCGGACAGAATCACGTTATGACGAATATTACTCAACCGCGATGGGCTGGGGAATGGAACAGCTGTCGGAGCCAAACCCCATCCTAATCGCGGTTTAATAACACTTAATTACAGAAACGAGTGTGCTTAATTAAACCATTTTAACCGATTTGGAGATTTGCTACTTCAACCCACAATATATCTATGATGTGTACTTACTGTTGATTTCAATAATGTGCTATACCCACAATATGATCGTTGTCGGATAGTACTTATACATTCGAGTAGAGCTATAGGTACAATAACGTCAGCTTTCGACATCGAATTGAAAAGGTATAATTTCCCAGGTACATTATCGAGAAGCCGTTTATTACCTAAACCTATAGACTGAAGTCAACTTATTAATACTGAAAAAGCGGTAAGTAGGTTACGTGCTTTTTTAGGGTTCTACAGCTAACATGGCCTAAACATGGCTTAAAGTTTCGTCATCTGCCTCTGTCCGTAATAAAGTCCGAAAAATATGAAAAAATATTGCACTAGCTTATTAAATTGTTCTTTCAACGAAAATAATTATGAAGAAGTTTGGTTCATGGGTTATCGACTTATTACTGATCAACTGTCTTCCTTAATAAAAATGTATAGTAAATTTTAATGTAAGCTACTAATAGCAGGTACGGAACCCTTCATTGTGCGTGGCCGGACACACACTTGGCCGGTTTTTTAGTGAATGTAATTGGCGGCAATTCTCATCATTGCGAGTAGAGCGGACCCAATGAGCTACCCAGACGAATTCTGGCAGAAGCGTAGCCCACCGCCGTGATGTTGTCCTAGTGACACTTGAGATTCCCTAGGCCTTTGCCAATTGATAACGCATAGGATGTGTCGGACTGGCGCAGACATTATTGTATAATTACAAGCAAATAAGATGATGAAACTGAACCAATTATCCCATGGACTGCAATATATGTAATGTAGTCAAAATCTTAATCTGTATTCATATATCTACTATCTTTTAACTAAATAATAAATATAGAAACAAAAACAATTTTAATGTTGGATGTTCATTTATATGGTAACCCTATCCCACTCTATAATTGTCTATTGACAAAAAATGAGAGCTAACATCATCACTCCGGCATTGGGCCTTCTGTACCTTAAGTTACTTATTCTGTGATACAGTTGATTGCGAAGAATCTGGCAAATGTTGTTGTGTGGCTATCAAATAGAAAGCCACTATTTCTGGCTTACTGCATACTAATTGTGTGGCAAATGCCACTTTCAATATAACAATACTCACACTTGTACAGGGTATTTATGCAGGGTGAACACTGTAAATGGGTCAGTGGGGAGAAGTCAGAAACTCTAAGACACTAATTTAATTTGTACTTAGGAACAACCACACCTGTAATTGTATCAGTCTGGATTAAGTAGATTAAAAAAAAACACTTACTCTTTAAAACCAAACCTGGTAAAACGAGTTTAAAAACTGGAAGTCGATTTATTATGGAAACAAATAGAAAAATAAAAAAAGATGATTTCTTCATCCTAAACTCACCCATTTGGTTCCAAATACTATTTTCTAGTCCCCATTAGTTCCTGATTTCCCCTCACCAATTCTTCAATTTCTCACATTGTTTGCAATGAGAATATTCTTTTTTTTACATATTAGAATATTACGGAAACTTCAGTGCTGAGAAGGATGTGTGAAAAAAATCGCCATAACAAATTTTGATACGGTTTTTTTAAAAATCCTAATATAACTATAAGAATCTATGGAAATATTTTTTATTACTTAAAAAAGTATATATTTCATATTTGTCTTTAATAAGTAGGCATATTAAAAGTGATGTAAGACAATTTTTTATACATATTTGGTCAATAAAATTGTGCTGTAATGCCTTGCTCTTAAATCAATATTATCCATAATTACACACAATTTTCACAATTATTGTGAAAATCCATCATCACCACCCTCCTAGTGTTATTCCCAGTTGTGCACCTAAAGGAACATGGGGTCCGCTTTGACTACTTTAATTAATCCATTACTTTATACTAATCTTATGCGTAAGATTATAAACTAACCTAACCTATATATATAGTATTCTGTAGTAAGATAAAGTATAAACATACTTCTTGTCTAAAATTCTGAACCATCCACACAGTTAAATTGCAAGGCAAGAGGAACAAAAGTAGTCAAATCTTAGTTGCATATACAGGGTGCTTGTTAGGAACCCGAATAATTTGGCCAGCGTATTCCTAAGGTCGTATGGAGTAAAAAATGTTATATGAACATAGGTCGAAATATGGTTTTTTTTTTTATGTTTTCATACAAGAAGTTATTTATTATGTATGAAAACATAAAAAAAAAACCATATTTCGACCTATGTTCATATAACATTTTTTACTCCATACAACCTTAGGAATACGCTGGCCAAATTATTCGGGTTCCTCACGAGGCACCCTGTAGATAATTATGTACTATTTCATTATTAATTACTGATTGCACTTACCTGTGCAGTATAACAATTACCTTGTGCTAGATTCCGTGCCAATTTAAGTGATGTTATCTGACTGGTTTTTAATTGAGTCAAACAAACCCAATATGATGAATAAAAACTAGTGCCTATGCCAAATATTGGGATTAGGTGTCAAGGTGGACCCCTGGCTCTTTTAGGGTGCAACTGGGAATTATGCTAGGAGAATGATGATGAAATTACAATTTGTTTATCCCCAAATTGAGTCATACATAAGGTAAATCCATGCTTTGAATGGTGATGATACATTTATTTTATTGTAGAAAATTGAGTAGTGCTAATGAATTATGCCTTTGGCCTTGTATTTAATTATGCACACCCAGAACAATGACCAGTAACAATATACATGCAAAGTTCATCCATCATCAACATCATTTTCAAAAATAAGTCTTAGTAAATCAACATATTGAAATCTCTATGCAGGCAAGCATTGAGTAGGAGATTGCTAAATCTATCAGCATTGGCATTGTATGTAATCACTAATCAATCAGAAATCCACTCTTATCCGAAACTATCAAAAAACCGAGTGATGTGATGACGTAAGATTCACAATCGTGTAGACGAAACGACAAGGTCAAATTTAAAAATAAAATCGTAATTACATAAATCTGACCTATGTTTTAGTTAGGTAATATTTCGTTATTGAATTTGCAAAAACTTACAGTCAGCTGAGATGAGCAAAATGAAAATCAATCCATTGGACCGATGGGTATGGATTTTTGTAGTGAGATACTCAAAAGAGTTACAGACACAGATTGATTTGGATGAATCCAGTTGCACTCAGGATACATAAGAAGAACTGAGGGTTAATTTACCTTTGCTCCATTATTCCGAATTACTGTTTCAGCAAGACCAAGAGAGCGAGGAAGGAAAGTCGCCATTTTTACGGGAGTGAGAATGGATGAGGCAAAATGAGGTGAATTGAATATTGAATGCAGTGACAGTGACCCATGACAGAAGTTTGACGTTTGCTTTTTTTTTTTTTTTAATTCGTCCATTCGGACAGGCTAAGGTTTGACGTTTGCATGAAAATTCGTACCAACTAAATTCTGTTTCAAGCATGTTTAAATCTGCTTAGAATCTGATTTTTGTATTAAAATAAATATTGCCACTATTGTTGGCAGTCATGCTCAGTCATGTCGTTGCATTTTTTACATAACACCTGCAACACACTAGCGCGGCCTGCGGTGGCGGACAATAGAAAATTTGACAGCGGCGGACAAGATTACTATTGTCCGCCGCGGCCAGGCCGCGCTAGCCTGTGAGATGAGAGGCCTAACCTATTGTCCGCCACCGCAGGCCGCGCCAGTGTGTGAAAAGTTATCGGCAATCCACATTATGTGATTTTACCCCAATTTGTCAGTACAACATTTTATTTCATATTTCATTTAGTGTGGCCAGTTAACAGTAAGAAAGCGAAAATTGCTGATTCAAACGGTCCTGCGAAGCGGACTGCAAGATTCTTACTAACCGATGGGATGGGATAGGGCAAGACAGCACGTCTACATGGGACGGCCGCGACATACTCTCGATTTTTCTCGCACTATACCTCTTGTTCTAAGTGTTCTAATAAGAGAGAGAAGGATATTGCGAGAAAAATCGAGAGATAGCCGTGCAGCACACAAAAATCGAGAGTATGTCACGGCCGTCTCATGCTAGACATGCTGTCTCGCCCTATCTCATCAGTTAGTAACAATCTTGCAGTCCGCTTCGCAGGACCGTTTGAATTGGCAATTACATTGTAAAATATGAATACAATTTTCTTTAGTATATATTTTTTTAATTTTCATTTAAATTTATTTGAATGAAATTTGTGAGAAAAAAAACACTTGGCAGATCATGCCAATTCCATGATCCAAATTGTGATTTTCGTGCAATTAGTCAGGACAACTCGTTAGACGGTTGGAACATGCATCCAGACGATAGCAATTAGTCAGATTCTGATGAATTGGGGCTGACAAATCACGTAATGTGGATTGCCCAAAAGGCCTTTAAAAATAACTAAAGGCCTTTGCCGGATGCGGAGTTTTGCGGAGTTTCTGACGCTGATTGGCGTGGATGTGACAAATCACGTAATGTGGATTGCCCATTACGAATAAATCAAAAAGAATATAAATCCACTACGTGTATAAATTTTTAAACAAACATGTTATCCATCCGTTTCAGCAAATATTGTTAGTACGGCAACCAACCTGCTTATATATTATAGTTACAATAAAAGCAATAAATACTGCTGTCTCACTCCAAATAGAGCCGTTTGTTGGGACAAATTATATAGTCTGTAGTGTGCTTAAATCTGGGTCATTCATGGAGTGTATACATATCATGATTTGTCAGCCCCAATTTATCAGAAGCTGATTTATCAGAGGCAGTTTGCGCAGCTCACTCAACTTACATCTGTACACTTCACCCATTTATGACTTCGACATGTTGTACTGACAAATTGAGGTAAAATCACATAACCTGTATACCCCATCAATAATAAGGCCATTAGCCCTAACACACAGCAATGTGTGACAGCAACTTGTTCTATTTAGAATAAAATGTAATATGTTATGCTGTTTCATTTTGTTCCAACTACAGGAAAATAAACCACAATAAAGCCAACTAGCGAAACTGATATTAAGAGTAATTGTTATAGTAGCATACATAAATTGAGAAAAGCTGAGCATGAGCATTAAAAATAAGTAATTAATACATATAATTGAGTTCATGAAAACAGGCATTTAATATCCGTGGGCCTACCGCGAAACGAAAACGTACTTCGTTTGTGTATCTACATCTCTGTCGCACTTGCTGATTCGAGCGATAGAGCGAGTTTCGCAGTAGCCCCTCCGATTGACTACTTTCTCATCAGTTATCAACTTATCACATCTATCCTATTAGTTTCTATCTTTACGATTAATTTTGATAGCATGCTGAGATTTACTTTAAGTATGAATACATTTATTGTATTTGATTACTGGGATTTGGGGTAGGGGTATGAGGAGCATGGCTAGCACTAGCACTCATTCAAAATTATCAAACAAGTTTCATGCTTTAATAGTTATGCCTTACGCGCGTACCGTCAACCCGACGCGAGCGGGGCGTGAGTGGGTGCTCAAGTGCATGTTATTGCATAATTAATTGTAACTAATTTCCTTTTAAGACAAGTCGCAATTCATTATGCAACAGGGCCCTGCGCGAAAATTTGAATCGCCCGCGTCGCGTTCTTTTAGGGGAGGGGGGAGGCTTTAGGTTCAGATATTCTATTGCAGTGCTAGCCACTAGAAAGAAGAGAATGGCATCCAATAATATGTTTTAAATTACTTCGATATTTTATTCACAGTCTGATCTTGTCTTAAGTCTTGGTAACTAATCATTTCAGTGTTTTTACATTTATCTTCAGCCCAGACTCCATTACCAGAAAAGTAATGATTTTTCTCTAAATAATATAAAACTAAGCTCAGTTTTTGGGATTTATCTAATTTTTCAATGTCTAGTTCATTGCTGTAAAATAACTCTGCAGGCTTCCCCTTTCCCTCCAAAATATCGAGGACTTTCTTTATTTTATTCCAAGGATATAGTAAAACTGGACAGTTATCATAAATATCTGGAGCTCCAAACTTCTTTGAAAGCTGCTGATAAACATATTTTACTTGGACCAGTGGTATGTTAATCCAAAATGGATGTTTCTTAACCATATTCCTTATTTGACTGGCACTATAAATGTCTCCCAGTGATTGTGAGATGCAGAATACAAGATCCTTTCCCTTACCAAGTCTGTCTCCAGGGGCTTTCTCAAACACTTCATAATGTGCAGAGCTTCCTGAGAGTATGTTCAGACTTAAACATTTTTTCTTGTTGTTGTACAAACTCTGCAATCTGTGCATTGCTGTATTTTTATAGTGTATCATTTTAAGAAATCTAGGATGATTCAAGAATGTTTGGAATTCAGGAATAGACTTAGCTTCCTCTAGTCTTACCCTTATAGTGTCAGGACTGAGGGTGTATATATCAAAACATCGTCTCTGGGCCTCATCATCAATACCATATTCCTGCAATATGTTTCTTATTTTTACCATCACCCCATAGTTCTTAGTCGCTAGTTTAGGGTGCATTCTTAAAACGTCTTTTATGTCAATGCCACCTATAGAACGAAATTTGTATATTATTTTCTTTAAGTTTTCTGGATCAACATGAACCAGATATAAATTGGCTCTGATTTTCTTATCTGGTATCATAACCACTGATTGCAGCAAATTGAGTGTTTCATTTATAATTTTTAATGGCCGATGCTTGATTGTTGGGTAAGTTTTTAAACCACGAAAGAATTCATCTTCAGTCAAATCTAGTACTAATTCTAGATAACGTTGTAGTATCTTCAATCTTAAACTATACAATGTTGTTTCATTAATGTCTCCATGTATTAAGGTAGTTAGTGATGTAGGCCATTGAGTCATATAGCTAGCTAGTCTGTTTTCTACATTTAACATAGTTGGTAGCTCTCCAGATCTTTTTAATTGGTTAATGGTTTTTTGTTTCATCAATGGCAAATAGGACAATAAGTGTTTCGGCGTAATCTTTTCAAACCCACATTCACCCAAAACTTTGTGCCGGAATCTCAGAGTAATGGGCATAATGCTGAACATCACTGGGTCTTTGATTAAAACTTCCTTTGCAAATCCTAGGTCATGTACTGTGTCAATTAGGGACTCCATGGAGGGTTCTTTTAATTTGTTGACGTATGGTTGTTTTAAACAAATAAATTGTGCTTTATCCTGGCTGATGTTAAAGTATTTACACAGTTTGTAAGAACCATCATTACATTCAGTCGAAAAGTAACGGCATAAGCGGGGCCTCCAATGTAGGAGACCCAGTCTGTACGACTTTTGATAGAACATATATTACTTCTTACATATTAAATATTAAAACTAAACCAAATATTTTCAAACTTAGATCACTCACACTCACAATAACACGAAATTGACATGACATGAAATCAATATAACTTTTAGGTTAGTCTTCTGTCATTCAGACACATTTGAGTACCAAATTAAGCAGACACAACACAGCAAGGGTAATAAGTGTAGTAATAAACATATCATAACATTAATTACGTAACAATGTAGCGTATTATGTAGTCTGCTCTGTAGCCTCTTTGTTCACTTCTGTTGTTTCTAGTCTTTCTAGGTACTCATACACTCAGTATTTCACGGTATCCGAATGTACGCGCTTGGTAGTACACACAGTCACACACACATGACATATTTTGTAATCTGTGGCAATGACAAGTTTAGGGCGTAGGTTAGATGAAATTGTTTGGCGTTAAAAAACTTAAGTCAGTTTACAAAACTCGGTAATTGAATGTGTGATTATACATTTTCAAAATGGTTTCTAAATCGAAAACTGGTTTGTTTGCATTAGGTTTTTACGTTTTAGCCTCGTTCTTTATCATTCTGGCTTTTGTAAGCCCATATTGGTTAGTCACAGACGGCAAACTTAAAAACCCAAAGTTTATTCAAATTGGTAAGTTACCACAGCCATTTGTTGGTTGTACTGTTATAATTAATACCTAACAAGAGTTTTGTCAATTTAGTAAATTAACTTCACGATGGTCTTCATTCATTCAACAAATAAATTCAGTGCTTGTAATTATTTTCAGTATCTTTCACTTTCAAGTAGTACGTATTATTATATTACGTTATTGTAAAGTCAGCATCATAGCTATATGAGTAGCAGCCAAAGTAGCCAATAGTAGTAGTACTGGAACACGTCTTTATTACTGTAAGAGTAACGATGTGTTACGATATATTGGGCTACTACTAACTGTACGAAGTTGGCTGTACTGCTGGCGGACATGTTAAGAAATAACAAAATTGACGTTTTCAGGGTTGTGGTTAGTATGCTTCAATGGATTTGAAGAGCCACACCATTGGTATGATACAGTTTTTACTGGCTGCTGGTGGGTGTTTGAAGAGGAGTACTACATCATTCATGACATACTTTTACCAGGATTCTTCATAGCTACTCAGTTCTTTTTCACTATATCACTCTGCGCTGTGCTGGCCTCTTTACTCCTGACATATTTGTATTTACAAAAGGACAGTGATGATGAACATTATTTGACTCTTTTGGTAACGCTGGGAACAATACTTGTCATAGGAGGTATGTAATAACTTTATTCTGAAAAATTATAATAAAACTGAGTTAATGTTACCTAGTGAATTGAAGATAGGCTTCAGAAAAGATTGTTGATAAAAAGACATTAGTGATGATTAGTGTGCGGAGCTTCGCTGGCAAATTTCACAGAGGTAAATGGAGTCGCCTAACTATTTTTTTGATTAAACGAATAACGATTAAAAGATTAATTTTGCATAATACTCCTTATAAATTATCTTGTGAGCAATACCCACTTATACCACGATAACACAGGACTACTAAATAACACAAGTATTTAGGTAAACATTGTTTAATAAATTTATTTATTTTTACTTATTACATATGGAGAAACATGTTACCTAAACAGTCGGGATGAGTACCTACCTAATTAATGTCATACTAAGAACTTCAGGTAAATGAATAATTTATTTATTCCAATCTTAAAAAGTTAATCATAAAAACGACTCCATTATCCACTGTGTGAAATTTGCCACCGAAACTCCGTACACTAGTGATGATTAATAATTGTTTTTTTAAGCAGTAACGCTGCTAAAGAAAATTATATATATATTTTTTTTTTTAGTTATGTTTTTCAGACTAATTATAGCCTAGCTTGTTATTCAATTGCTGTTTAACTTATTATAAATGCATATCTCATGATCACATCTGTATTGGCTTACACAGCACAGCCATGAAACATGTCTCTCAAGCAGTTGCATAATCTGTAATAGACTGAAAGGTCACTGATGATATATTTTCTGCTGACCACTAAATTCAAAGCATCTGTTGGTGGATAACAATGACAGGAAATGAACAAGCATTCAAAATCAGTCTTGGAAGTGGCCTTTGGATAAGGCCAGGTTAAAAACAATTTATTTTTTATTACAGGTTTTTCTGGCATAATATCTGTGGTGACATTTGGTGCGAGGGGTGATGGACGTGACTGGATGCCAAACTGGGAGCACAATGACCTGGGCTGGGCATTTGCTATGGCAGTCATTGGAGTAATCCTACTGTTCCCGGCCGGTATTCTCTTCTTGGTTGAAGCTAGAGTGCATAAGTATAAGAAACTGCACGAAATGCAAAGTCGTGAGCCTTCCTCATATACAATGCAGGAAAGAAAGTTTGCTTACTCTGGAGGACACACGGATATTTAATCTGTAGTGAACATTTTTAATAGTGTGTGGATCCAATGTAGTCCATGAAATATTCATTATACACATGACTTACTATAAGTATTGTAATTAGTTTAATGTATTTTTTATCATAATTAACTCCGTCCATTTTTCACAAGAATCTCATGAAATTACAAATTAAAATTAAGTATGTGTTAATAGACAAGTCTAATAATTACCAACACTGACTTACTTAATGAATGTGAGTTAAAACATGTACAGTGTGTCAAACATATGTGCATTACCATGATGCATATTGCATAGCTTGCCTCAAAGGACTCTGTAGGTATGTGTTAAAATGCTATTCACAAGTGTATTCATAGTTGAAAACCTTCTCTTATCATTAGAACTGTTGGAATGCAGATTATATTATAGCTGAAGACAGTCGGTTAGTGAACCATGCTGTAGCATATGGATTGTGTGACTCTTAGTGCCTTAATTTTATGCAGGACTGTTTAAAAACATTTTACTAGGTATATGTATATTCTTAAGTGGTAATAAAAAATCTAAATAAAATATAGTTTTATTTCACATTATTATTGTAATATTTTGAAACTCGCTTCTTTGAGGTATGAAGTGTTCTCAAAAATAGTTGGCACGGTTTTCGGCGAACGCAAAGCACCTCTGGCGGCAATGAATCCAGTTGAAACACAAGACGCCTCATTCAGATTCGATAGAACTCCATGAAGGAAGCCACTTGCAAAACAGTCTCCAGCTCCTGACACATTTTCTATATTTTCGATTTTGTTGACTGAATAGTGTTTTGCTTTCAAATTATCGGCGTCCATGTTTCGTACAATGATAACACCTTTGGCACCTATTGTAACAATTAGGCATTCTACATAACTTGACATTATTTTGGATAGATGTAAAATCTCTTCCACATCATTTACATGATCGGGAAGCTTGTAAGCCTTAACGTGTTGCGCCATTGCTCGTAGCTCATTTAAATTTGGCGATGCATATGCGATACGTAACCCGCTCTGCAGTACCTTAGTTGCTTTTCTTCGGTCAGTTGGCTCATAAAATACTGAAACAAAAGATTCATTATATTTATTTAATTTGGGAGGCTTTTGCTGGCACCTATGGTTAAGCTATGCATGACGCGCTATGCGTCGCGCGGTGCCCTACCGCACGCGAGCGGTGCCGAGCTAAGTGTTTCATATTATGATCTTAAATTAGGTACAGATGCCGTCAAACTTCTTGAACATTTGACCTTGCCTGCGCAAAGGCGAATTGTACCTGCGAGCTGCCCCCCCACTTCGTCCCGCATGTTCAAGGAGTTTGACGGCATCTGTACTTAAATTTGACTTATAATTATTTGCTATTTCCTCGCAGTAGGCGTGAGAAGCACTATGTAATGTCTCGGCCAAACGTGCAATAGGTGGATTCGTCTCCTTCGAGGTCCTCACCTTCGGCTCAGACCTCGAACCAACTCGACTTGTACTCTACAACAATGAAGTATAGTTAACTCTAAAAACATACTACATTACTACAGAGGCCGGGAAGTAAGGCGTAGCGAGGCCGGATAGGTAGGTACGAGGTTGTATAGTGCTTTTCTCAAACAGGCAATGAAATAAATAAAAAACCCTGAGAACTAAAACTTAAATTTTCATGACTGAATGCCGTGATGCTGTGCCACAAATTGTTGAAAGGAAATTAAAAAAGACCATCTTGCAGGATTGCAATTTTGTAATTTTTGTATGACATGCCATTACGTGACACTTCGAAGCCCACATTTCGACGCTAGTGCGGAAAGTATGTCATTACGTTATGAGTACGTCATTTCCGCACATGTAATCGTGTATAGGTAAGTTTTTTAATACAGTTGCGAAAAAATAATAAAAACAATAAGTAAGGAATTCGAAACTTTTATATTATATTCTATAACATCTTTTGCAATACACTTGAAAAATAATGGTGTAAAAAATCACTTCTATCTTGTTTATTAGTATTAATTATTGAGTGGGAAAAGTGAAAAGCACTAGTTCGCGAAAACCAACTTTCCGCTCGCTAAACAGCTACGTAAGGGTCTCCCCACACCTACCGACGCGGAATCGGCGTTAGCCGATCAAAATAGGTATTTACGATACAAGTGCCGAAAATTCGCAACAAGTGGTGATAAATTAAAACACGACAGAAGGGAGTGTTTTAAATCGACACGAGTTGCGAGTTACTTATTCGCACATGTATCGTTCAACGTTTTACTGTACATATGGCTCTTTAAAGTTTCGGTGCTAGTGCGGGAAAGTAGCACCATATGTACTGTAAAACTCATTATGTCCACGGCTCCACGCAATAAGAGCGAAAAAGACGTCGATCGGCTCGGCCGACGCGAAGCGACGTCCATCGACGGGATTACGAACAAAACACGAGGAATGTGGTGTCGCTACGTTTAGCTATGCTTTTGATTCTATCTTGATTCTAACGTGAGGCAATTCTGCGTAAACCTTGGTTTCTGCCTGAGTACTAGCATATACATAACGACAAGACATCCTAACACAAATGTATGTCATTGACATGCATTTGCCTAAATACAAACGGGATAACGTGTTTCTAAGTATTCATTCTTACCAGGTTCTTACGAGTATATTCAAACTTTCATTCTCATATCCTTTCCGTTCTAATTTCTTGTTGATGGAGCTTCTTGCTCCGTACGATCATACATGAGTGAGAGGTGAAGTGATTTCTCTTGATTCTCATTCTAATCACGATGCTGATTATATTCTTGTTCTATTCTGATTTCTTTCTATTCTTACGTATTGGCGGGAATTCTGTTCCCGCCGCGGGCCTCCACAACTCCCCTTATAGCCCGCCCCTGTCCTCTCATAACCATTTGGCATATTCTTGGCTATTTCTATTCTGTATGTTCCTCTTACTTGAATATCCCTTCATCTCTCAACTCATCCTTCTAATAATACACATAAGACTCTCACCGGGATCCCCAGCTGTCTTCTCCTCTATTCTATCCTCGTGGGTACTTACTGTTCATGTTTCTATTTCTTACTTCTATGTTCAGCGTACCTAATATGATGAACATTAGCGTGATTGTAGTTCTCCCACAATCCATTCTTTCCTGCCTTGCTAAACATATCTCTCACTGTTCGACATTTTCCTATATCTTCACATAAATACTACGATTGATACAGTTGTCATTGACTACTGATCAATCCTTTCCATTCATATCTATTCTTAAACTCGTTCACAATAACTCTCACTCTTTATTTCTATTACGGTATAGCTTTTATTCGAGATACAAAAACTAATTCCTTTTGGTCACCGTTACATCCATTTTTTCTGTCTGACAGTTCAATTCAAAATCCCGCCAGTGTTGACAGTTGAGTTCTATTGAGTCCGTTTCAGACATATTTTTACCGGCGTTGATCGATGATCGCGTTCGTCGCGACATGTGGTACAAAACACTCAGCGAAAGCCGATTCCGCGTCGATAGGCGTGCGGAAAACCCTAAAGTAGCACTTTTTGAGCAACTGTATTACAATAGTTATTTACGATACAAGTGCCGAAAATAGGAACTTCGCAACGAGTGGTGATAAATTAAAACACGACCGAAGGGAGTGTTTTAAATCGACAGGAGTTGCGAATTACCTATTCGCACGTGTATCGTACAACGTTTTACTGTACATATGGCTCTTTAAAGTATCGACATATGCACGGAAAGTGCTCTTTTCCGCACTAGTGCGGGAAAGTAGCACCATATGTGCAGTAAAATTTATAATAAGTTGAGTTGTTCGAGCAGTTTGCCTCTTTCCCGATAGAGGCGCTAGTTGTACCGTTCAGGTACTATCACAGACTGGTACTATATGACATTGAATTGACACCACACCATACACCTACGGATTCCACCATCACGCCACGCCCATTCATTCATTCAATGTCAATGCATAGATAGGTATAGGTAGTGCTTTTGTTGTTCCGTCGTCGGTTTCATTGGACTTGATATCATCACATAGACTATAGAGTACGCTGCTACCGCCGTACCGCCTGCTACGTTGTATGGAGTGTGTGAAGCCGTTAAAAACATTTCACTATCTGTGTGAAGGCAGGGCGTAGGCAACTGACTACCCATGACGCCAAACACTTGACAATCTTCGCTTATTCAAACATTTCGAATAAAGTTAAATGTAATGTGCTTTATTGGCACTTAGTTTTCATTTTATGTATGTGTTTGTGATATAAACGTATTTTTTTTGAGTTTGCCTCTCGACGCAAGGTAAGTCTTATCATAAGTTACTATGAACTTTTGGAGGACATTGCAGATATGCTTTAATTTGTTTATATACTATCCGCATTGAATTAAAATGCTAAGCACTATTCGATTGTTGAAATCCACTTTCATTTGTTACTTGGAATCTAACCTTTACAAGATTCCTATTGTAAAGTTTCATACAAAAAATGATATTAGCGTCATGCACTAGTGTTAAAAACCTAATTCCTATTTCCTGTTTTTATCGTAGAATAATATATAAGAGACGCCGGTTGCGCCGATTAAGAGTTAATTAAAGAATTAGGCTTTGTAGCCGTTAACTTAGACAATGTCCGCAGAGCAGACGCAAAGTTAAATGTGACCTTAATGACTGGCCATGCATACTTACAAATCCCCTATAGTTTATTATTTTATTCTTCTGTTTTGGCATTTATTTATCATACGGTATATTTGTATTAGAAGTGTTTTGCATTGCTTTCTCCATGAAATGATGATATTACCTGAAAAACATCTTATTTAGAAGTGTTGATGAAACACTTTACTTTCTACTTATGTATCCCCAACTTCTAGTAAATTGTATCTTTGTAATTGTGTCAGCAAGGCTTGAAATATTAGACCTTTATTTTTGTTGGTTTAAAAACCAGTCTCTATTTTGTACATTCAGTAAACTCCATTCAATAGTGACAAATTATTTTATGTGTACTTATATTAGATGAGGCTTTAGGATTCTACTTAAAAAAACCTGATTTGTTGACGCTGTGAAACTTATATAAAATATGAGTTGTTATTATTTTGTCTTACTAAACAATTAAAGGATTTTGACTGTAAATGAAACATTAAGTTTTTTAGTTAACAAGAAGAAGAGGATATTATAAATGTGAAAGTTTAGATGGTTGCATGCTTGTTAATCAACCACACTCAAACAGTTTGATCAATTTGGATAAAATTTCGCACGAAGATAGTTTAAAGCCTAGATACCCATATCTATCCCAATATGGGATGATACTGGATGGTTTTTATCCTGGGTCGTCACAAACGAAGTCGCGGGCGTAAGCTAGTATTTTACCCCAAAGCAAACTGCCTTTAATTTCTATTTGTACTACCAAGCCACATATATTGAACTGAGAGAAAATGCAGTTACTAGAGAAAATACCAAAATCGCTATTATTGGCATGCAATGAGAAGTTCCCTCAATTACTCATGGATCCCATCATTAGAACACATTATTTAAAGTTGTAATTGTTTTTCTGACTTTCTTATTCTATTAGTGTACACACATTTAATAATTAATATTCTAGCCTTATCTGTGAGAACCTATAGTTAATTGGCTCATTTGTTAATAATCATATTGTTATTGGTTCTCCTGGTAATGAATGCCGGGAGTTCTAAAACCCTTTTGTATAAAGAAGGCTACATAAGAAAAAAAAAAACTGGTGGTGGTTCCAGGTTCAAATTCCAGTAAAGGTGACTCTTGACTGACTCAGCTACTCCGTGTGAGGAGCATATATTTGTTCCAGGTACTACTAAGGGCAGATTAATCTGCCGTCCAATAATTTAGGTTCCTAACTTAACATAGTCTGCGGTTGAAATTGTCTGAAATTGCAATTCTATAGAACGAGTCACTCTGCGTACGGCGTCAACCGCAGACTGCGGTCTTAGGAGTTCCTATGGCCACCTTTAAGTAGTCTCCATTATCAAACCAGCTTGATGGTATCATAATTCATAATATTCCATCATCTTCGGGAAGTTGGTCCAGTTTGACTTGCAATATTTGTCATAATCATACAAAATAAAATACATACACACAGTATGTACAGATGAAGTTAACAAAAAAAAAGTCAGTCAGTATAACACCGAGAACTGGGTGTGATATAGGTAACTTGTCAGAATTAATAACACACACCTAGAAAAGCCACTAAGTAAATAGTGTTATTTATGGTAACTGATCTTTTGAAGTTTTGACCTAAGAGTGGAAAATCGAGACACGTTCGAAAAATCGCAAATATAAGTGTGCTTATAATACTGGAGGAGTCGATTCCCACTGGGTCCAGGGTACGGATGGATGTCTGTCTGTGTGTCTGTCTGTCTGTCTGTCTGTCACAAAGTGAAATATCTCACGAACTACTTAAGCTATCAATTTGAAATTTGGAATGGTTATAAATGAGAGTTATCCACGTGCATGGAAAAGAAAAATTTAAATATACATTTTAATGTTCTATAAAAAATTACTTATAAGAGGAGGGGGCAAAAAAAAAACAACTATTACGTCAAGTGGGGTATCATTTGAAAGGGCTTGAATTGCACTTTTTGAAACGGTTTTTCTTTTTTTCTACATTGGTAAAATTTCGATTCATGTTGGAAATGTAAAAAAAATACCATTCCCGACTTATCTCCGAAGTTATCCAAGCGAAAAATTTAAAATTTTTACTTGTGTTTAAGATAAACATAAATATTACTGGAAAAGTATAACTTTTTCTGTGTCAAGCGTATTTTTTGTTTTATTTTCAAAAATCATTTCCTGCAAGTTGGCAATTTATTCAATAAGTATTTGTTTGTTTTGAAATTCATATAAGACAATAATAGAAGTACTCTCTTTCAAATAAAAAAACAGAATCGAGATCGGTTCACGTGATAAAAAATAATCACTAAAACACCAACATACATACTAAGCTGATTGCCTTTGCACGTTAGTACCAAATGGGGCCGATAGATGGCGGTGACCCCATTCCTACTTGGCGCTGTTAAGATTTTTTTAGAATTAATGGGGTTGGGACGGGTATGTTGTTGGGACGGGTATATTTCAATAGCAGGTCAAAAAAAGATCGCGATTCAATTGTCTTGGTAGTTCGATGGTCTTGGTGTAAAAGTTAATTGTTGTTTGAAATTGAATTCTGAGGGGCTACCGGGAAGTGAAAACGAACTTCGTTCGAGTATCTCCCTCCCTGTCGCTCGAACTAGCAAGTGCGACAAAGAGTGAGATACACGAACGAAGTTCGTTTTCATTTTCCGGTAGCCCCTCTGTTGTGTTGGGTTAAATAATTCTGGAAAATAATAGGCGGGGAAAGACAGGGGTATGTTCTGTGAAAGTTTGTACGGAACGCTCGTTGCGCGACTCTGACTCGCACTTATATTTTTATTGAAGTTGTAAATTTTATATTTAAGTAGGAAAGCGTAAAAAAAAAACGGTCAAGTGCGATGCTGACTCGCGCACCGAAGATTCCGTACAAACTAACAATTAACTCAAGGTAAAGTAAATGTCACAATATCGTATAGCAGAAGTTACTTGTATACTATTCAAATTTCACAGGATGCGTAGTTTCTGAGATATAGAGTCGTGACAGACGAGACGGTCAGACAAAGTCGTACCATGAGGGTTCTTGGTACGGAACCCTAAAAAGCATTTTCATAATTGAACCCCATTGCATGGATCTGAGATGTTAGGTACAATGTAAAAAACGGATAGTCTCCGAGTGATCGAATTAGTGTACCGTGGGACTAATTTTGGTACGGAAAACTACAAATAAATATTTATTGCGTGATCCAAATTCCAGACGACATTATAAGTGCCGATGTGCCGAGCAAGGGTCACACAATACCTAACAAACTACCGGAATACAAATCTCAAAGTTCCCACAGTAGACGGCGTGTGTGAACTTTTCGGCATTGTGTTTAGAGGTGAATGTTATGTTGTATGCGACACGCTAAGTAGTACCCAACTCCGCCATTCATTTAGCCCGCCTTGCGAAACATTTTACTCACTCGTTATTCATCTCAGCCTTGTGCGTTTGTTACTCAACTGCACATGGAATCACTATTCATACAGTGCCAGCCCTCGTTTTGACACAATTTGTATGGAAATTGTGCTAAGTGTTCTAAAGAAAGCGATGGCTGGGGTCAGCGATGGTGTAAATTTATTTATTCCAATGAGTAAACCTTTAAATTGAAACAGTTTTAGATGCATACGTACTGCCTGGTCTGCTTCACGTGTCTCGTAAACACTAATAATAGTAATAATAAGTTTAGGTATAATTTGTATTGTCAGCGGTCTCACGCGTAATTACTATACTGTTTAAGTACCTCGCCTAAGCTCGCGAATACCTGAGCTGAGTCATACTTGTCGTCCTTTACTTAGGGTAGGTACCTATGCTCAATACATAAAGGTTGCCTACGATAAAATTAGTCCATACATCTAGCTGTTTATGGGTACCTAATAGATCAGTGATCTCGCAGTTAGAATTCAATGCTCGATTATAATGTTGATACGCGCATACTTTTCTTTATAAGTCCCCGCTATCATTTGAAGGGCGCTGATTGAAGTATAGTTATGTCTGTTTATTACATAAGTAAGCCGCTCAAATAACCGCCTTTCTGAGGATCTCTGAAAAAAGGCACGGCATTGGCAACGGCAGCCTCCGCTATGTCAGAGTTTATATTATATCTAGATCTAGCTGTACCTACGACTTTAATGTGGTGGGAATCAACGCATTTCTTCTCTTGGACATAGGAACCATGCCGTTCTAATTTAATCTATCAAGCAAAACTTCGAACAAACCTATCACTAATATTTAAATCCGTAAGAAAGGGATAAAACACTTTTATTTATCAAAGGAATTTTAAGTTTTATGAATCAGAGGTTAAGAGTTTAGTAGATCAACTACTGTAGATGTTTGTGACAATAAAGATACAACAGGTAGGACAGAGGCTGCTGCATTATTTTGACCAACATACTGGAAAATAGTTGTTTGTTTAAATTTTAAAATCCCAATAAATGGGCTTGGGGTCGCGTTATGGTTGTAGAACTTAATTTAGGTATACTTTGGATAGTATAAATTGGCCGTCTGAGATGGATATCTAATTAAAAAGAGATCTTATGTTTCGCGTAAAGACGTACTCGAAAGTATTATCTATTAATTTTATTAATTCCTAAACACGTCTTTATCTGAGAGACTCAAACTGACATCACGTGTTTTATTTATTTAATATAACACAGTGTTAAAAATGTGTAGAGAATTAAGATCAATATAAACTTACAATTGCGGAGTATTTAGTCTTCCTTCCTGTATGTTTACATCGGCGACTTCTAGTCTAACGTCTGTTGTCAAAGAGTACTTTGCCAGTAAAATAAATTAGTTCCATTAAAAATCCGCAATATGGCTAGGATCAAAAATAAACTTGTTAGGCTATAACTGTAAAATTGCGATAAGTTTTTTTGACTAATGATTCTTTGCCAAACGATAATTTGAGAAAAATAGTTTGGAATGTGATACTCTAGGAAAAGTTTTTTGCCCATAAATAAATAATCAATTAATCATTGCCGTCATTAACCCTTTGAACGCCGAGAGCCACTAAAGTGGTCGAGTGCTGTCGTGCCCACCACGCCAACAACCTTTAAAGTGGTTATGGCGGACACTGTCAAAACAATTTTCTTACTGTCGGATAAGTTTCATATTCGCTCTTTACCTGTCAAGATACTGGTGTGTACTTCACATTTTGACACGAAAGCAAAAGCGGTCAAAGGGTTAAAAAAAACTGAAAGAGAAGATAGTCGGACGTTTGACGTTATTTTGTTGATATTTGAAATTACACCTTAATACGAATTTAGCGCATATAAGTTCCCATATTAGAATCTTTTTTTTAATGCTTTATCATTTAGTATGCGTTTTGTTAAGGATTAATATTGGATAGTTTAGGCAAGCCCGCCATTTTACCGTCACTGAAAGTTGACAGCCATGGCAGCTAGGATTCCAAGACGAACAAATGAAAAAAAACCGGTCAAGTGCGAGTCTGACTCGCGCACCGAGGGTTCCGTGCAAACTAACAATTAACTCAAGGTAAAGTAAAAGTCCCAATATATTTGTTAAATTACTTATTTTAACCCAACACAATAGAATTCAATTTCAAACAACGAGTAACTTTTACACCAAGACAATTGAATCGCGATCTTTTTTTGACCTGCTATTGAAAATAAATATACGCGTCCCAATCCCAACCCCATTAATTCTAGAAAAATCTTAACAGCGCCATCTATCGGCCCCATTTGGTACTAACGTGCAAGGGCAATCGGCTTAGTATGTATGTTGGTCTTTTAGCGATTATTGTTTATCACGTGAACTGATCTCGATTATTATTGTTTTATTTGATAGAGAGTACTTCTATTTATAGTTTTATAGGAATTTCAAAACAAAATAAAACTTATAAAGTTGATTAAATTGCAAATCTAACCAGGAAATGTTTTTTGAAAATAAAACAATAAATATGCTAGATACAGAAAAAAGAAAACTTTTCCCGTAATATATATGTTTATCTTAATCGCAAGTAATTATTTCAAATTTTTCGCTTGAATAACTTCGGAGATAAGGGGGGGGAATGGTATTTTTTTTTACATTTTCCTTCATAGAACAAAATTTTCCGAGTGTAGAAAAAAAAGAAAAACTGCTTCAAAAAGTGCAACTCAAGCCCTTTCGAATGATACCCCACTTGACCCTATAGTTGAATTTTTTTTTTTGCCCCCTCCTCATATCGTAAGTTTTTATAGAAAAATTAAATTTATATTTAAATTTTTCAATTTCCATGCACGCGGATAACTCTCATTTATAACCATTCCAAGTTTCAAGTTGATAGCTTGAGTAGTTCGTGAGATATTTCACTTTGTGACAGACAGACAGACGGACGGAGTCGCACCATAAGGGTTCCTTTGTTACCATTTTTGGTACGGAACCCTAAAAATATGAGGTTATGGTAATAAAAACTATCCTAAGCGGAAGCTAGAATAATAAGGTACTAATAAAAAACGTTTCATGTTTTTCTGTTCTGATCCGAGCTAGTGACCTAGTAGTTCAAGCATGCGATGCGGTTGTCAAATGGCGGTCGTGGGTTAGAATCCCGGCTCGTACCAATGAGTTTTTTCGGAACTTATGTACCCCGCTATTTACCTTTTCGGTGAAGGGAAACATCGTGAGGAAACCTGCAGCATACACCTGAGAACGAATTCAAGGATGTATGTGAAGTCCCCAATCCGCACTGGGCCAGCGTGAGAACTCCTGTCCGTTCCCTCTTATACATGAGAAGACGCCTGTGCCCAGCGGTGGGACCTATATAGGCAGATGATGTTGATGATGACAACGACGATGATGATGAATAAGCATTAGCGCCTAAATCGTATGATGTAATTAAGCCAAGTGACCTCCCACCTCTTTCCAAATCTAGCTAAATGGATGTTTGATTAACGGGATGACAATTGAAACAATAGGAAACTTTACGTCTTCGTAGTTCATTGTAAAGTTTATACGGCGTAACTTGTTACAGAAACAATGAAGAACAGGAGTTTAGCCGGTAACTGCGGCATTGGAGTGTTTGTCATTGCCCTTGTGACGGTGGCATTGGCATTCGGCACGCCTAACTGGCTGGTCAGCGACTACAGGATAAGGGGCGCTAGGCTGGACAAGTAAGTTTATAGTAAAAAGTAAAGTAGTTGTCAAAAAGTATTTTTTGAACAAATTCTGACCCTTACTCTATTTCAGGCTAGGGTTATGGAGTCACTGCTTTAGATCTCTCCCCGACCCGTATGACCAATACCAAAGGCGATTCTTTGTCGGATGCCGCTGGGTCTACGATCGGTTTACCACGGGTTACGATAGAATACGCGGATTCTTACTGCCTGGTAAGTTGGCTGAGCTAACGGAATTAAAGTTACTGGAATCTCGTCCTTAACGAGACCTCATATTCTGTTTATGCTGTATGTATATTATTTATGTATTTACAAAGCAGGTTGTTCCTTGTCTCCGTATTCCGTATACCTTTGCATTCTCTGTAACCATTGTAATCAACAGTAGTTAAGACTAGTCTGCTGTAGAGACATATGGCAAAGTAGTTTTGCCTCCCTTTGTAATGGCAATTTGATAATGTATACATACAGGGTCTCCCACGGGTATGTGACATTGAAGTACCCTAAATATTGCTATCATATTTTGCATTTTTTTATTTTGTATTGATAGAACTGAGTAGTGACTGAATTAATAGATTTTAAAATGATCAGTGCCTTACCTAGTTTCTTTAAATTTCGAAAAACGTTTCGACCAAAATATTCTATATAATTATCTAACCTGTACGTCTAGCACAACTTGCTGACAAGCCGCTTGTCGCGCGACTGAGCGTCCCCTGTCACACTCGCACCGTGCAAATTAGAAAGAGGACGGTAGATCCTTCTCGACTCGCGTCGCGGCGCGGCGTCAGTTGTGCTAGCCCCCCTGGTCACAAAATTTCATGAGAATCGGTTAAGAAATGCGACCTGTAGAGGAGAACAGCCGGACATACGAAATATTTTTTCCGAAGCTGAAACGGAGCGTTTCGCTCGCCTGGCTCGCTCGTTCAATGCAGACGCCCACCGGAAGGGTAACTAAGAACTGAAGAGTAATTATTATTTTTAAGTAACATGGTATCCTACTAATGATGTTTATATGTTTGGATTTTTGTTACTCAATCAAGCTTAAATGGCTCAACCGATTTGGTTGAAATTTTACACGGAGATAGTTTATTTTATAGCCCGCTTAAAATATATAATAGTTTTCATCCCCGGTCCACGCAGACGAGGTCGCGGGCGGAAGCTAGTCTTAAATAAAGGACTACGTATCGTGATTTTTGTTTGTCATTCTCGGCTAGATTAATAGGTATTCTTAGGTCAGACAAGGATTATTTAAAACTGTAAATGCAGTAAGGCAATATATTTTTAACCGACTTCAAAAAAAGGAGGAGGTTCTCAATTCGGTTGTATTTTTTTTTTAACCGACTTCAAAAAAAAAGGAGGTTCTCAATTCGGTTGTATTTTTTTTTTTTTTTCAATGTTTGTTACCTCAGAACTCCGTCATTGATGAACTGATTCGGAATTTTTTTTTTGTCTGTAAGTATATGATTCCAGGTGGGTCCCATTTTTTCAAAAATTCAGTTGGATGATGGGATCCATGAGGAATTTAGGGAACTCCTCAATTTTATTAGGCGCTTGTAGTGATTTTAGTATTTTCTATTCTAACTCGTGTATTTACACCCGGAAATCATAAATTTGGTGAAGTGGAATTGATGATGAACACCACAGATGACTTATGAAATTCCTCAATTATGTACTTAAAAGTACAAAAGTACGTCACAGATCTTGATAAGATTCCATTGAAATAGGAACGAATGAAGTGCCATTGGTGATGGTCTTGGGGAATCGATGGAAGTCCTCAAATATTATCGGCCCACATACAGCGATTCGGTTTTTTTCTATAGTAATCAACGCATTTGCTATCGGAAATCAGTTCATGTGGTAAATTGTAAAAAAAATAGGAAATGTTCTCGTGGCTTGGCGGAGTACTAAATTGAAGTCGGTTAAAACTTTGTTTTTAAAGTAAATTATAAAATAAAATATTGTCTCCACAGAGGAAAATATCGTATCTTAAACTTTAAAGGACTTTCCCTTCATGTTGCATGGCCGTAACATGTTTAACGCTTAAAAGGGGTACACAAGACTAGGATAAGGGTAAAACATCTAAACAGAGTCAGCAATCTAAAATAAAAGAGTTGAATTGCTACCGAGCGATATAATTTTAAATAAAATGTAACACAGCGTCCATGGTTACGCAACCGGCCACTCCTTAAGCTCGACCTCTATATCGATTCTAATTTGCAGGTTTCATGGTTGCAACTCAGTTTTTCTTCACACTATGTCTCCTTGGTGTGCTGGTATCGACAATCATGGTGCTGATATTCTTCCTCTGTTGCGGGCCTGATCAAAATCGGTTTGTACTCTTGATACGAACAATTGGATACATCATGTTGGGATCAGGTACGGCGCCATGCCTATAGTTTTTATATATTATTTAATTGTATTTGACATGCCCTATTGAATAGGGGTGTGACCTAAGTTTTTTTTTACGATGCCATTCGAACCAGTTTTTGGAGAAGAACAAATGTTTGTATGGAAGCAACAACACTACAGTTAAAGATCATAAATAAATACCCACAACAATTAGTCAACGATTGACCTCGTTGCGCTGGCGGCAACCGAAACGCTTCATACTAATTGAAATAAAAGTATGACATCACAATCTGCTATTTGTACTGATCTTAGGTACTGATAAACATGGAAAATCAAGTAAATTGCTGTTTCGGCCGCGAAATACTGCATTTAAGTAGTTTTTTTTACAATTTTGTTTCCATAAAAACGAAGAATTCTATTGGTAGCTTTAAATTTAATATTCGACAGTAAAAAAATGCATATTTTTCAATACTTTCCAAATCCATCTTCATGAATACCTTAGTATACCTTACTGTTGTTGGCTTTATTACAGTAATTTGATGGTTTACTATCCATTGTTGCTGGTGTTGCTAACATTACCTTATCAATTTTAACTTGTGTCTATCTATATTAATTGGGCATCCATAATTATCATACCATAACATAAGTATATCTATTCATTATTTCTTAATTTTAGGTGTTTGCGGAGTGATAGCAGTGATCATATTTGCGTCGCTGGGAAATGCTGATGGGTGGATGCCTGACCACGAAAACAACTACTTGGGTAAATATTCAAAAGCTGTGGTGTACATGTCGTATCTACCAAGCATTTAGGAAATCCATAAGTCGGGAGTAATTACGCTATTATAATGTATACCAACAGAAACTAATTTCCGAACTAGATGTGGCGGATACCATTTTGTATAAAAAGTTTAATATTATTTCAGCATGCCGTTTTAAAATAAGAACCAGACCACGTTTGTATCGAGAGTCAACTTGATCGACCGTGCTGGGTACTCTATATAACTTTCGAAACAGAGGGCCTACCGCGAAACGAAAACGAACTTCGTTTGTGTATGTCCCTCTCTGTCGCACTTGCTAGTTCGAGCGACAAAGACGGTGATACACGGACGAAGTTGGTTTTCGTTTCGCGGTAGCCCCTCAGCATTATAGTTTGTGAGATCGTACTTCGAACATTTGACAGCTGTCATCCCAGTACAATTTATGTCGTCATATGTCATCTGTCAAACTTTCGAAGTAAGATCTCACAAACTTATAATCCGACACATGTTAGAGAGACGGAGAGAGAGAGAGGTAATTAATACAACTTTTTAATGTTACAGGTTGGTCGTTCGGCTTGGGAGTGGTCGGAGCTGTATGTTGCCTTATCACAGCAGCACTCTTCTTGACGGAAGCCAACATCCAAGACAAAAAGAGAAATAGGCTTAAGGAATCTCAAGCTCAGTTCGAAATGGAGCAAGATTCCAAGGCCTAAAAACAATTTCTTATCACTAACTAACTATACGAATCTCACAAGTTATATAGTTATATTTGGCAGCTTAACATTGCATGAAACAGAAGTCTCGCTAAACGCACATTTACGAGTGTGAATCGAGGAGGTTTATTATTATACAAAAAAAAATATCGATTGATTTCTTTATTGTTCCAAATTGGTATTCGTCTCAATTTCGCCCGTGCCTTTTCATGTACAGTTCGACACACGTAAAAAAAGCTCTGGCGGCTATGTAAAATGTATGGCCGCCAGAGCTCTTTTTACGTGTGTCGACCCGTATGCACTTGTAGGTGTCAATTTGACCATATAAGAATATAGAATCATCACTATCATCATCCTCCAGTTCCTCCGGTTTTCCTGCTTGTAATATTATAGATTATACCAGATTAATCTTAAGATTTAATGTTGACATTCATTATAAAATAAGTATGAGTATTCCAGTTTGGTCGCATCGGGCCTTAGTTAAGTATTATAATATTAACTTTGAATTGTCATATTTTACCAAATCCGTCCAAGGTCCTACATACATAATGTAGATGTTTATGCGTAGGTAGTAAGTAGCAAAATGCAGCAATTTTGTGGTTATCTTTCAATTGTCACATTTTACAAAAAAAAACCTAATACAATTTGTAACAATTGCAACATTGAAGATGTACGTGCATAGGTAGTACCAAAATACAGCTATTAAATAATTAGCATCACAACCGTATGTACAAAAAAGTAATATGGTGGCTAGAAAACAGCCTGGAAAATATTACACCATAAACACAGATTTATTCTTTGATACTTAGATATTATAGGTTCAAGATTAAATTATGGCTTTAAGTAAAATCGACGAATGTATGTGTGGTCTACTGTGTGTTAATGATGTACCTAAGTTAGTGCCGTCCAATAAACGTGTTTTTTAAGCTTTTTGTAAGTCTAATTTGAATATCTTTTATTGTCTTACTCTGTATCAGATCTTTTTGGAATTTTATATACCTAATATTGAAATAAAATATTTGTAAGTAGTTTGATTTTTATTTTTAAACGACAGTGATTAGGTTGATACCCAAGTTTGAAGAAGCCTGAAAACAGCATTGCAGTTTTCCTTCATGCCCATGCTCCTAGATTGCGAGTAGACTGTTAATACCCAGCCTATGATCCGCACAGTCTAGTACAAACATTAGTTCGATCGTAATTCTATAAAAAAGTTATTATGTAATTTTTTGTAATCATTTCTGTAGGTTTAGTAATAATGTCACGTGTCGGTCTTCAAATGGGGGAACTTAATGAGCGATTACTAACTGAGCGCTTTTGTGTGACTGCACTTTAGAAGGCACATGTCGCTGAATCCGATTATAAAATAGTCTACTACAGCAGTAGTTAACCTGGCTGGGGTTGATGTCTGTGAGTGTTTTGAGACCTTCTCTAACAGCCAAGTAGCTTCGCTTAAATCCTACTAATCCATACTTAATATTATAATTGCGAAAGTAGCTCTGCTTGTTACCTTTTCACGTTTAAACAGCTGAACCGATTGAGATGAAATTTGGTATGGAGATAGTTTAAACCCCTGAGGATGGGCATTGTATAGTTTTTATCCCGGAAATCATTCACTAAGGGGGTGAAAAATTGTTTGGAGTTACGATATATAAAAGAGTTCCAAACGGCCAGAAGCTGGTTCAGATATTAAGTATAGTTTCCCTCCTGGTTTAAAAGGCCAGGAGACAGTCGCTGCCGTAAAAACAAGTGCCTACACCAATTCTTGGAATAAAGTAGCTTCTTCGGGATGCTACCGGGATAACACTAAGATGAGGAGGAAAGTAAATTGTTTAACAAATGTTTATCAACTTTACACAAATTATTCTCAAAGTGATACAAGTTAATTAATACGTATTAATACTATTAATAAAATAATAAGAAAGTTTTTGACAATCAAGACAAACGACTCCAAAACGCTGCGTAGTCGTGTAAACTAGCCTTTTATTCGAATCGAACAAATGAATGACCGACTGACGTAACGTGACATTTCTTTCGTTCCTTCTACGATCCACGATCCACATGGACCTATGATTAATCGGGACAGGCTATGGTAATAATAATACCACGAGTGAGCGAGACGATGCCATACAAATCGTAATAAGTGTGACACGAAGAGATATATCATTCGTTGTCCTTGTCATAGTTCCACTTTTTTTCTATTTGGCACAACGGTTGTGGCATACAATGCTGTCAATGCTCGCGCGTTGCTACATAAGAATCCGAAATCTTTAATTTTGTTGTGAATAAAATAGTGTCCTCAAAGTAATTTACGCACGATAAGGTGTCTGGTGTTCCCTCTGTGCCAAGAAAATGGTAATTTGTTGCGTTATTGGCTGTAAAAGCCGGTCGGAACAATGTGATGATAATATAACCTTTCACACGTAAGTAGAAGATCATTCACTTTTGTATATACGCAATACGTAAAAATAGCATGGTAAAATTACATTACGCTCAAAATCTTGTAAGATTAGACGATTACAATAGAAATAACATCATTGTTTACATTGTACAAGAAAACATTTGTTGACACATTATCCGCCCAAATTACGTAGGTTGTTTATGGTAAGCCGCGAGAAGTGTAAGAATGTCTTCTCGATTTAGCTTCTTTGCCATCATTTTAGGGATACCAGCCAATACAAGTTAAAAATACCCGATTTCTCGGGTAATTAATACTTTAACAAAATTCTCGTACTTGTTATTACGTAACATTCGTATATAATGGGATCTATTCTTATATATACTTAAATTTACTCTGTACTCATAATAAAGAGGTAAAGCTTTTATGTAGCGAGTAATCTTCGGAACTATTCATCCGATTTCATAAAATCTTTCTCCTGGCTTTATTTAATCCTGCATCTGCGCTTCCGCCTGGGTTCTTTCTTATGCGCGGGTCTCCACCCAGGAGACGCGTGGACAGCTAGTAATAAGGAAAGACGATCGAAGGTTTAGAAAGAATCATAATTTTCTAAAAGCCGATGAAAAAAAAAGGAATTGAAAAAGTTTAAAAATGAATGTCGAATAATATGTTTTATTTTCTAGGTTTCCACTAGAGGAGGACGTGCGTACGCGCAGTATTTGGGTTACGCAGCCAACAAAATACAGCCACATGTGCTCAAAACATTTTGTCGCGACATCCTATACTATCAATCTGTAATAAATAATAATTTGAATACTAAATGTTTTTTTTTATATGGTTGTGTCTCAATTCGGTCCTTAGTGTCAATTTTATTTCCGCCTTAAACCTGTATCTCACTGGCGCGGCATGCGGTGGCGGTATCACGGGACGACCCGCGAGTTGTGTCGCGGCGAGTTAAGACTTTCTATTTAGAACGCTTAGAAAGAGACGGACAGTCTACCTCGCTGCAATACCGCTCGCGGGCCGTCCTGTGATAACTGTGCTGATAAGAAACACAGGTAAGCCACTTGCACAAGGACTATTAATTACCTACATGCTCTGTTACTAGAATAATATTTCATGTTATTAAGATGAATATTACTAGTACTTGTGAACAGAGCGCCTGCTAGGCAGTGAATGTGTAAAGCTTCAGTAAAAAGTACTTACAATAAAAGCGCATTATTTAAAATAAGCATATGGAAGCTATGGGGTAATTTTTAGTTACATGGCCACCCCACGGGAATCATCTACTTTGTTGCCGTCCCTCATTGTGGCGACACCTACGTCGCCTCTGTACCTACATATATATACTCTAAGACGATCCACATTGTTTGGTTTGTCTGTACTCTTTGGGTGTAATTTAGAAGTTCAAAATATCGTTCAATATCGTTTTACAGTAAACGCATCATATCTATTTGATTTCTATCTAAGCTTTTCCTGTCCGGTATAGGTATACGAAAAAATGATCTAATTTCAGTAGCGACTTTAAAGAGGTTCTGTGAAGTGTAAACTTTCAATATGACTGCCAATAACGAATATCCAAAAGCGTCAAGTAAGTAAACCGGGCACGCCCACTGATGTGTATAACGTTTGTGTTGAATTACTAAATATCTGCTTCACTTTAATCTCTGGACGAGCATATTGGGGACTTTTAAGTGTGGTTTAATGGTACGGACTAGGAATGGTGTACTTATGAAGGGTTAATGTATTTTGCATGATCAAAACTGACCCGTTTTTGTTAACAAATGCTTCAGAATACTTCAATTAGAACCTTGCAATATGCTTCTAATGTGTTCAGATGGTAAAATTACATTTTTATCGGGTTGCTATAGGAATCTACATGTTCTAATTAAATAAATAACATAAATCTATGCTATAATGCAGTAGTATTTTGTTACTGCTAAGTTAGTAAACTTAGTACAATAAACATTAAACCAGTCTGACTTCTTACCTGCAACATATTGATTTGATGGGTACATTCACAAAGTAATAGTTAACTAATATTCTTGATATATAACTTGTGTATTCGTTTTTGTAATGTCTAATTTTGTTACAGATGCCACCTTAATTGGAGCAATAATCTCATATGTTGCGGGTCTTTTTCTGCTGTTCTCTTTTGCAAGCCCATACTGGATAGAGTCATATCCAGAGATGTTTGATCCGTTCAAGCGCATGGGCCTGTGGGAGTATTGCTTTGATCGCTTCCGTCTGCCTCCATATCAACTGGACAAGCTCTTCATTGGTTGCCACTACATTTTTAGTCAAGTATGTGCCAATTATATCCAAGAACGTTTTATTTCCAGCTTGGTCAATATAATATTGAGATTTAACCCCAAATCAAGTATTTTTTCCAGTTTTATGAAAATCAGACTGTGCTATGCAGAATTAATTGATCGCTTAACTCATCAAAGTTCAATTTTAGCTCACATTCCTCATGCTATGATTCCAGGAGTACTATGTGATCAGAGAGTATCTGCTGCCCAGTTGGCTGATGGCAGTGCAAGCGTTTGTGACACTGGCGCTCATCTTCTCGTTCGGCGCACAAATCATACTGGCTTGTGTCGTCATCCGCTGGCCCTTACGCACTGTGCTGCAATATGAATGGATCTTTGTCTCCCTCTCATTCATTTTAGTTGCAGTAACCAGTAAGTGTTGATCTTTCTTTAACATTGAGTTAGTTAGTCATGTTCTTTAGGACTTCAGGCAATAGAAAAATGAAACTACTTGATAATTTAAGGCTGGTGGTTTCAAGCCATGGTAAATGTAGGTTGCATCATCAAAACAAATTTGTCTGTTTTCTATGGCATCACATGTGCTGGTGCCATTTTTAGCGTTAGCTTGTAATTTGCTTGGTTAAGGTAACCTGCCCTAAATGAAAAAAATAAAGGTTTGCATAAGAAAATATCTGGGGATGGGCAGGTAGACACATATCTAAACACTCTTCTATTGCTTGTATGATTATTACGAATTAATATGTGTAACACAGCACCTTTATACTAAATAAATCATAAAATGATATGTTGTAAAGTAAGTCAATAGTTTCTCCTTTTTTACAGGTGTTTACTTGTTCCTGGCAGTTGCAATTTTTGGAGGAAATTGTTATCGTCGGGACTGGCTGATGTATCCCTCATTTCATGTTGTCTCTTGGTCTTATGCATTTGCTGTGGTAGCATTCTTATTTTTTGGTAAGTCACATATATGTATAATTAATGCTCCATTTATAACCGACTACAAAAAAGGAGGAGGTTCTATGTTATATATATATAACCTATTTTCAAATGTATTTTTTTTATTTGAGGTGGTGGTCCCATTGTCACCAAGTTAGGATTTGATGATGGGATCCCAGGGAAATTGAGAAAACCTTCATAATTTATAGGCATGCATGTAGTGATTTCGGTGTTTTCTATTATATTTCGTGTATACCCTCGGATATCGCCAGTACGGTGAAGTGGAACTGCATCATCAGACCTCAGATGACTTATCCTGCTCAATGATGTAAATAAAGTATGTCAAATATTCTGATATGATTCCGTTGTAGTAGCAACCTCCTTCCTGCCCCCTGCTAAGAAATCCTTGAGCAATCGAAGGAACTATTCTGTAATAATCAACGCTTGCTCCCGGAAAGCAGTTTATGTGGTAAAGTGGATAGGAAATGTTCATGTACGTGGCTTGGCGATGTACTCCAGGACCGGGAATCGAAGGCTTTCTTCTAGTTCACGAACGCCTAGCAGAGAGGCAGGCTTAAAAGTGATGGCTAGGTACTTCTTTCGCAGGGTGTTGTCACTCTTTTTGAAGAAAAGCCGCACCTCACCTCTTTTCCACGCCTCTGGCGTTCTCCCTTCCAGTAGGACGGTGTCGAACAACTTCTCAAGGGCCGTAAGGATCGGTATTCCACCCGCCTTCAGGAGTTCTGTAATTTCGTCTTCACCAGGTGCCTTGCTGTTCTTAAGTTGTTTTAGATCATAGTTGATGTTCGGGATGTCGTCGGTATGGTGTCGGGGTAGTCTAGCTCTAGGGTCCGCCAGGCCAACTTCGAGTCTGCGAATGGACGTGTATAGATGTCCGTAAAAACGCTCTATCTCACTCGAAAGCTCAGGTTTGGACTCTCCCATCTTGAGTTTTCAACTTTGCAAGCTGGCTCTGCACAATAGACAGATCTCTTGAGAACACTCCTGAGAATACGGTTCGTATTGAATTGGCGCAGATCGCGGGTAAGGGACTTGGAGATCTGTTTATTGTGCTGCCGGCATGAAGTCGCATCGGCTGAAGACTGCCGTGTCATTTAACTCCTTTCCTTCATGAGCTGAGCATGAGCCTGAGTAGAGCTTGAGAGTGTTTTAGTTCTGCTGGCCTGCGGGGGCTTGAAGATCTTAGACCATTATTTTATTACTTCTTCTTATTTTATAGCTTCCACGGTTACCTATCATAATCTCGAAAATCGTAATTCCGAATATTAATATCGCACGAACGTTTCCCTTTTTATTAGTTGGCCGAATTTTAGTTTGCCTGAAATTACATTTCTCATATTATTAATTTCCCAATTCTCAGTTCGTTTCAATTCTATTTCGCGAATGATTCGAATAGACACTTTTTAAAATTCCGAATATGTCAACTAGTTTTTGGTGCCGAAAAGTATTAAGTCCGAAATATTATTATCCCGCTATATCAAAAGATCGAAATTGTAGCATGTAACCTAACCTAACCACCAGTCGTGTCGACGTTACCCCGCTTCGCGGGGTGCCCATTTCCGCTCTAAGGGACACAAGCTAACCCTAACCTAACCTACAAATAATACCATTGTTACGATCATTTCTTGCTTTTTTACTGCATGGGGTTTCGCCCCCAGGCCCCCCTTTCTGGGCTTTTTATGAACTTATGCAGCACTCTAGTTGCTTAAATGTTTTGACCTAGTCTAAGCCCCTTTTTTATCAATTGTTTATGTTGTAAGGTCACACACTGTTTTAAATTTAACCTAACCCACTTAATGTTTATTTTCGCATCGCAATTTTAAAGTGCACGTCTGTAGGGTTATATCGGAAAGGTTTTTTTAATCATGGCGGTAAATGATATTAGGCAAAATGAGATTTAGATTTTACGTAGCATCGGTATTATGAAAAGGTGGTTAACAAATTGGTTGCCAAATAATAAAGTTGTCAATCGTTCTTCTGGTTATTGAATTTCGGGAAAACGTTAATGTGGGAAAACAAACCAGCGGCATTAAAAAAGTATGGTAAACAAAGTATATGGATTATAAGAATTCGGCTAACCGTTTTCGGACAAGTGAAAATCGGGCAAGTGTTTTTCGAAACTTCGATAGGTTACCAGCTTCCACAAATCCCTCGTTGAGTTCGTCCACATCGCCACCTAGGCAATCGAAACGGTTTTGGAGTTCCAGTTGAAAGCTCTCGAGCTCAGCTTTTTATGCCTATCAGTCCTTAAATACCCAATGAAATTCCAAATTTAACCCATTCATGGCCACGAACCACGAAGCGTACACAACACGCCGGGCCACCATACAAACCGTTTTCAGCTAAAACGTGTGACTCAGCTTATGGGTCTCGGGGCCTGGCGCGAACGTCAAAGAAATTGCCGCTTATGAATCCGGTCCGTTGGACAATATTATGCAACATTTTTACTAAACAACTGTTTACTGTTCATATTAATATATATATATTTACTAATTTGTTGATATTTGTAAGAAACTAAGAATGAACATTTTAAAGCCTGATCAGAAATAGACGATCATTGTCAAGAGGCCGCTGTTATTTTCATATAATTATAGGGTTCAGAAAAAATCTTTTCTTGTAAATATTTCTCACACTGTTGCGATAATACAAAATACCATTTAGTTGGTGACAGTTTAAGCCGCCCTGTTTTTATAATGAAACAAAAAAAATTGGCATGGTAATAAGTTTGGTCCTTAGAAATGTTGCTTGCTACCATCCAAACAGTAATCCATTGTAAAATGGTACAATTTGCAACGAGTTTCGTCATGAAATAAGCTTTAAAACCAAGTTATAAAGTTTATTTTTTGCGTGCTATGAAGATATGTGTAGTTTTTACAATTAGCGCCAGGCCACGGTGACCCATACGTTGAGTCATGTCAATAACTTCAGGCATACATATATTTTTGATATTTTTGAAATGTAGATTTATCCATTTGCTTGGGACACGTATGTATCTCGAATTTCAGAATATTTACTATATTACACTTCCAGTAAACCAAACTTGATTATTCTAGACCCTGTTTCACTAAAAAAAAACATGTTTACAATTATGTTTTCAACATGCCTTATAAAAATGGTTGTTAGCTCAAATTATACTTATATTATTTCGTAATATTACGTTTTGTTTATGTTTAAATCAGAATTTATTCACGATTCACATGTGAGTCACGGGCCCTGCGCGACTGTTTTAACATGACCCATACGCTGAGTCACGGGCCCTGAATGGGTTAAATTCAATACCTACGTTTTTTTTTTAATTCTTAAAAATTAGCTTTGGGATTACTGCCCCGTTTTAACTTTCCGCCCTGTATATATAAAAAAAACACCAATATTGTATTTTCAAGTAATTTAGTAACTGAGATATCGGTAAAATACTTATCTAGTTGAATTCCCTGACCCCCTATTAGTGACTTAGAACTCAAGGTATTAATAAATTAACAATTATTCAAAATGGCCGCCTTAAAACTAAATATGACCGACGGAGGAGTTGGTTCCTATTAAAAACTTAAAGCTATGGACCTATAAGTGCCTGAAACAAAAATGGTGCTATTGTCCAGCGTGTCCACATTTACGACAATTTGTTCGAGCACTCTGCCCCCCTAATACGAGTATATTAACATTATTATATTTCTATTACTCGTTATCATAGAGACTATAGTGACACATAATCTCCGGAAATTTCAAGTGTCTACATATTACGGTTCTAGAGATATATCGATTGTTATGGGCGGGCAAAAAAACGCCATAAAATTACGTTTCATGTATGAGTGCACTGTTTATTTTTTTATTTTTTTTTTATTTTTGTGAATGTATGTTAAAGCAGCAATAGAAACACTACTTCTGTGAAAATTTGAACAGTTTAGCTATGCTGATACGCAGACAGCCGGATGGACAGCGGAAGCTCAAGAACAGGGTTCCGTTTGATATCCTTTGGGAACTCGACTCTAAAAACTATCTAGTTGAAGTCCTTGACCCCAAATATGTATATTTAGACACTAAGTTAGTCATTCTACGTTAAATAGAACTCAGGAAATTGATAAATTAACTAAAATTCAAAATGACCGCCATAAAATTAAAGATGGCCGACGGAGGAGTTGGTTCCTATCACTTAAAGCTAAGGACCTAGCAAGTACCTGAAGAAAATTTGGTGCTTTTGTCCAGCGTGTCCACATTATCACCTGAAACTGCCCTACTATAGTTTGCCATCATATGAGATTCAAAGATTCAAAGATTCAAAGATTTATTTGTCCAACATAGGTAGTTATTAGGTATTACATTTTTCCAGTATCACTATGTGGCGCCTTGCGGCATACAAATATAGTTATATTTTTGTAACATGCTTCTGCATGCAGCATGCTTCACAAATAATTTACATTAGGTAGTCAACATATCACAATATATATATATAAATACAAATTTAAGTTAAAAGTCCGTTAAAATGAAATATAAAATATGATGTAGTCAGCATTATTAAAAATATAAAGAATAGAGTAATTGGAATTAAGTACATATGTCAGCTAAAAATTGATTAATTGAGTAATAAGCTTTTTTTAATAGAAATTCTTTTAATAGTTTCATATCAACATCATTTTCACCAGTTCCAACAATAGTCTGTGGTAGTTTATTAAAAATCTTGTGGGCCATTCCAATTATGCTTTTTTGCAATAACGCTGTACTACTTGAAATTGCTTTTAATTTATTCTGAAGGCGGGCACTTTTGTATTTACCAAATTGGTTTCGATTTTGGATCACAAAATTTACTATTTCATATATGTACAAACAAGGTAATGTGAGTATTTTTAACCTAATAAAGTGTGGTTTGCATGAGTCACGCTGTTTGATTCCACAGATTGAACGCAGACATTTTTTTTGGGCTTTAAATGCATTTTCCCGATTTGTGGAATTACCCCAAAAAAGGATACCATATCTCAATGTGGATGTAACATATGCGTGGTACGCCGTTAGTAAAGATGCCTGATTGGACACTTTTTTAAGATTGTATAAGGCATATGAAAATGAACTAAGTTTTTTACATATAATGTCAATGTGGTTTTTCCACGTCAACTTATTATCTACGCTAAGCCCTAAAAAACGACTAACATTAGTTTCATTTATTCTATGTCCTTTATAAGCTATATTTAAACTAGTTGGCTGCAATTTTTGTCTAAATGTCATTATATTCGTCTTATCCAGATTAATTTTCAAATTATTCGTTGTCAACCATTGTATAATAATGTCTAATGTTTTATTTATGTCTGCTTCATATGTTTCAAAATTTTTTGCTGCGAATACCACTGTACTATCGTCAGCGAAGAGAACCATGGGATGTTCGATAGCTCTTGGTAAATCATTTATGTAAATCAAAAACAATAAAGGCCCTAATACACTTCCCTGTGGCACTCCGTAGAGAACGTCTCTGCGACTAGATGTGTAGATTAATTCTGTTTTTGTTTCTAAAGACAATCTTTTTATTTGTGTCATTTGTTGTCGATTACTTAAGTAGGATTTTATTAAACTATAAACATTGCCACGTATTCCATAAGTATACAGTTTGTCTACAAGAATATTATGATCAACAAAGTCAAATGCTTTAGACATGTCCATGTATAAAGCACACACAGGGACTTTTTTATCCATATTTATTATTACACTTTGCAGCAAATCAAATATAGCCATGTTGATGGTTTTTTTCTTACGAAATCCTTTTTGTTCAACACAAAACAAATTTTGACACTCGAAGTATGTATATAAACGATTGTATATAACTTTTTCAATGATTTTAGAAAATATAGATAACAACGCAATGGGCCTATAATTAGCAATGTTATTTTTGTCATCTTTTTTGTGAAGGGGTCTTATAACAGAAATCTTAAGATATGCAGGAAATGTGCCATGTTCTATACATAGGTTAATAATATAGCTGAGTACAGGAGAAAGAACTTGACATGCTCTTTTTATGATTTTTGTATGGATCCCATCATAACCGACACTATTCGTACTTTTAAGGCCCTGTATTATTAATTGTATGTCATCCGGAGTAGTGGGTTGCATAAACATTGAATTGCTATTGGATGTCATTGTATTCATTCTATTGTAATTTTGGTTGTCACTAGACTGATTAAATCGATATACTTGGTCAATGTAATAATTATTAAAAGCTTCTGCAATGCGTTTTGGGTGTGTTATAACATTACCATTAAATGTTATTTGTTCAATGTTTTCTACAGGCTGCTTAGCTTTAGAATTATTAATAATTTTCCAAGTTGCTTTTGTCTTATTATTGGATGTATTTATATAATGGTCATTCTGTGCCCTTTGGGTCAAATTAATTATTTTTGCCAGTCGCTTGGAATAACATTTAAATAACATCTTACTATCAGGATCTGATGACAGTCTATATTTCCACAACATTTGTCTTTTTCGTCTACAGCAGAGTCTGATCCCTTTTGTAATCCATTTAGGCTTACAGGTATTAGTAATTTTTACTTTCTTAATTGGAAAACACAGCCTGTAGAATAATGTAAATGATGTGATAAAACTATTAAACGCTTCATTTGGGTCATTTGTAGCAAAAACATCATAAAAATTTAGATTGTCGATACAATTTATAAATTTCTTAATATTTTCATCACACATATCTACTTTTTTTATATACCAATGAGTGAGAGAACAAGTTTTCTTTACCGGACATTTAAGTAATTGTGCTGTGTGGTCCGAGAGAGCAAGTTCCAATACTTCTGTCTTGCTTCCTCTGATATTGTGGATAATATTATCAATACATGTTCCACTACACAGTCGGGTCGGTTGAGATATACCTAATTTCAAGTTATAGCTAAGTAAGAGATTTTCAAAATCCTTACAGTGCGTATTTCTTTTGAGGGTATCAATGTTGAAATCGCCACATACTATTATCTTTTTCCTGGTATAACAAATTTTATTTAATATATATTCTAGTTTATTTAGAAAAAGATTGATTGCCCTTGAACAGTTATTAGGGATTCTATAGATACAGAGTAAAATAATACCATGATCAGTCAATTCAATGCATGTGCACTCCATAACATTTGAGATTGAGGTTTTGTTGACTTCGTTTAAAATATTGAATTTTAGGCCATTTCGTATTAATATGCAAGATCCCCCATTCCTATTTTCTCTAGTGAAGCAAGATGCTAATCTATATTTTGGAATGGTCAAATGTACCTCGTCACCCGACTTCATATTATGCTCTGTTATACAGATAGCGTCGATTTGTTTTCCAGTTTCCATGAACTCTTGTAAATGAACACACAATATGTTTGCTTTGTTTATAATTCCATTTATATTTTGATGAAGAACATATATATTACTGTAGGTAACGAGTTCATTTTTTGCATTCCTATTAATACACGGATTATTTGACATCTGACGGTGGTTATTTATAAAACATGCTTGGGTTAGCTGACAGCTATTCCAATCCCAAACTCATCGCGGTTGAGTAATACCCATTTATCACAAGCTTTTATTTAGTTTCACCTGTCCCGTTGTCCGTCCGTCTGTCTGTCTGTCTGTAATCAAATCTTGCAAGTTAAATTTGACCCACTTCCCGGTTACCAATTGAGCTGAAATTTTGGGTGTAAGTATAGATTGGATGACAATTCAATATTATGGTACCATCGAGCTGATCTATGATGGAGACAGGTGGCCATGGGAATTCAGTACTTAACCAACGAACCCCGTTGAGTTTGGGCTCGTTAGAATCGTCTCAATGAGTAGTTTAGGATGGTATACAGAAAAGTACAGTCGGCAATAAAAGCTTGTACCAAAAATGAATTTTTAGCCAGAAACTTGTTAACTTTAGGTATTATACTATTGTTGAAGTAATAACAAAAACTATGCTTATCTAGTTGTTAAATTGGTTGAGATTGGGAGCCGAGACCTGGGGACCGATTTTTGACTTTCGAGCGCTCGACTCTTTCACTTGAAAACTGACAAAAATTATGAAATGCTATTTTGAAATAGCGATATAATTTAAAACGAGTCGCATTGACCACTCGTATTCAATTCTGTTGGTAGAAAGTAAGTGCCGGCCATTTTGACACTACACACGTATTTGCTTTTATTTGGTTTTCGAGCGCTCGAAAGTCAAAAACCGGGGCCCTGAACTACTGTCTGGAAACATGAAACCGTATGTGAAACAAGTGAACCGTATTTTCCAGGCGTGGCCGCGGCGCTTCTGTACGTGGAGTCGAAGAAGTTGTACCAGCTGCGGCTGGAGGCGCGCAACCTGGTGGGCCAGATGCAGCACAGCCAGCCCGAGCACGCGCTGCACCAGCTGCGCGACCAGCTGCACCAGCAGCGCCAGATCGGTTGGAACTCCTAGATATCTCACTAGCTCCCATTTTCTCAACTGTCTACCACATAATATTTAGCTGCTGCTTTCACTCCGGCCACGACTTTGAACTGATCTGTAACTGTTCGGTGTAATGTAACACGATACAACCCAAGCATTACAACAGTCAGTACAGCGAACCGAGCCGCTCGTCGCGAGCGCCGCGTGCTCCACTCGGCTGTCGGTTTTTACGCGAATCCCTTTGAGTGTTACATTACAAGTCGGTACAGATTCACGAGTCGCCGCAAGAATGGAGCACAAATGAACAGAGCTCTCAAGATGACCGTTCGCCGCGTAGCTGCATTGTAACTGTAAAGCGGGGTACCGACCAAGGTTACGAGGTGTAATGTAACATGTTACACAGCGAGCATTCTTGCAGTCGGTACGTAGTGTTATGAGGAAACCAGCGAGCAACGAGCCGCTCGTTGCTCGCTTTGAGTGCTCCACCCGGCTGTCGGTTTTTTGGCGCATCCTTTGACTGTTAGGCGGTTCAGTCAGTACACTGCAAGTACGGCCATCTTGACTGAGAGTGGCTGGCGAATATGGAGCACATAGTTTTGGCGAGCATGTTACAACGATTTTTAGAACACAGCGAACCTGCTCAGCTTGATTCGAATTTTACATTACAACTCGTAATGTTGGTCAGACCCAGCTTAATACATTGCGTGTGATCCCAACTAACCACAGTGCGGTGCGCGTCTCGACCGCTCAATCACCAGATAAAACGCTTGCCGTGCCGCAATTTGCGCAATGTCGTGGCCGGGGCGGTTTTTGACAGCTTGGTGTCGCTTATATGGAAGCATAGCATAGAAAGTCTCCGGTGGATGCGTACCCGAATGGTGTGTACAGATGTAGTGTATTATTATTTGATGCGGGGAAAATACTGTAGGAATGAGAATTTCTTCAATAGCTTTGAAGTAATGTTTTCAATATACAGATGTAATCGATATTTACATAGGTAAAAGTATATAAACAGTGAATATGTGTAGATATTGACCGCACGTGACCCTAGTCCCGCGGTGTCTAGATAAGTCATTGAAGATAACATATTGTGTTGAGAAGTTATTTGATATAATACTATGTGATTCACTACATCTGTATTTTCCTATTTGATCATTCACAGGAATGACAACTGCCTTAGTACATTAAGTGTAGGGACATATCGGGACACAATAAGTAATATAAGGATGTAATTATGTGGAGACTGACTTTTATGGAGAAAATGTTTTCTTCAGAATCAATTACTTATTATATTATAGTTAGTGAAATATTCACTTATATTACATATTAATTTTACATTCTAGAATTATATGTAAGCATTAAGTGTAGTGTAAAACTGCGCGTTAAATACGGCTTACTAAATATGCACCACACTTTTACGAGACATTTTTTCGGTCAGGTTTGTCGAATCACGGGAAACAATACTGGGGTTATATATCTCTTCTAAATTTGTAAACCTAAATTATGTTAACAGTACCTGATAATATGTGTCCCTTATTATTTCAATACACATTTCCACATTTGTCTTTATTGAGAAGTAAATTACTCCATTTTCAATAATGAATGTTTTTGGGTTGAACTCTCTTTACCCTAATGTGCCTTATAGGAATAATGCTTATTACATTATACACTTAGCATAGACAAAATTAACGTAATAAACAAATATTGGGTTGTAGTAAGTTTATATTAAGGAAACACTAGTATATATTTTGAAGACACTTAAAATGGGGTCTTATTCAACAACAAATGTTTGAAAAAAACTGTAGATTCATGAGATATTTTTACGACTGTTTTTTTTTTATTTCTACTTTGAATCTCAATGCCGTCCGTTGAAACACGATACTTATATTTTTATTTTTTTAGCGTAAGTGTGTTGATAAAGACGAAAGTCAGTATTTAGGTTTTACGTAGGTTTATTTTGTTCGATGTCGTATAACGGTATATGCATTCATTGGTTTAGTGTGCGCCAGGAGGAAGCATAACTACTACGCAGCCTTCAGCTCGGCCGTGTGCTGCTATTAGACTCACCTAATTTCTATGGTGCAGGGTGCAATACACAACAGCATTCTATGTGCCTAATCGCAATCACATATCAAGATAGTGCATATGGTAATGATAATGAGTTAGTTTAAGGATTTTTTAAGTTTAATTATTGGTCGTTACTACGGATCTTCACAAAGTATTATAAGTTTATCCAGCATTTATGATGTGCCTTGTTAGTTTGATTCACTTTTAAAATAACTAATATGAGTTCTTAAACTAACTAAAGGATATACCCATATATCAGAACTGAGAACACAGAACTGTAAATGTAAATCTCTTGATTCGAAAGTGCTTTTTGTTTATTGTGAATCAAACTGCATAGAACACTGATTCCGTCCATATATAGGATAATTTGTGTTTTTAAATATTGTGAACTTAGTTAATACATTAATAAACTATATTTCTGCAGAAGTGCATTTTATTTGTTTAGAAGTTAACAACCCCTGACTCCACGCAAAGAGGAGTTTAGTAAAAAGTTAGCAGTCCTTTCCTGTGGCTGCCTGTGATATTCATTGCGTGGCCTTTGAAAAGATTTTATTGAATCATTTTCCAGGATGTCAGTCTTATTCATTGACAAGAATAGGTTTGACGTGGTCGATATAACGCCTCTGCTTGGAAAAGGGTTAAGGGTCTCCCCACACCTATCGACGCGGAATCGGCTTTCGCCGAGTGCTTTGTACCACACTCCCCGAAGGAAGTTTGTAACACACTCATGGAAGGCTCTATTCCGCAGGGAAGCGTACTGGGATGTGTATTATTGCTTACGTACATAAACGACCTCCCAAATGTATTAGACTACCACTGCACTCTCTTCGCAGATGACGTTTCTATACTAGTTCCATGTTACGACGTTAATGAAATTGAAATTAAACTAATTTCAATCCTCAATAGAACTATACATTGGCTACAAAACTATAACCTAGAGCTTAATCTCAACAAAACAAAAAATATCAAAAAGCTACATTACCAACAGACTTCAAATATCTTGATACAAAACTAGAAAATACAAGTTCGGCATCACTACTAGGCGTAGACTTGGACACTAGTATGAATTGGAAGTCGCACATCCAGAAACTTTCAAAAACACTTTCCTCTTTCATCTATACCCTTCAACATCTTAAGCGTGTAACGGACTTTAAGGCAGCCCTTACGGCGTATTACGCATATGCATACTCCAGACTATCATATGGACTGGTTTTATGGGGAAATAGTAGCGACATAAATAAAATTTTTATTCTCCAAAAAAAATGCATTAGGATACTCGCAAATATTGACCAATTGGAATCATGCAGACCTAATTTTATTAAACACCGTATTCTTACCCTTACCTCCATGTACATTTTTGAAGTATGTAAGTTTGTCAGAAAACATAGGCATCTATATACACCAGTAATAGATAACAGACGAAATAATCGAAATCAAAACAAGCTCAAATTACCTTTCACTAAATTAAAAATAGTTTCATCTAGCCCACACCATATGACAATTAAAATATATAATCACCTACAGAATACCTTAAAAAACCTTCAGAAAACAAAATTAATTACTAAACATTTAAAAACATATCAACATACAAAAGTGTTACCATAGTTTAGCGGAATATTTTAAAGACGCATAAATATGATATAATTGGTTTGTTAAGTAGAAATTATCTTATTGATTCACTTACTACAAATTAGTTCTAATAATTAGCATTCCGCTGTTCATGAAACTTGGCAAGCCTGTGTTTGGTTGAAATGTCTCCTTCTCACTCTACGCTCTATTATCAAAAAACACCTTATCCCATAATGAACGAAACCCGAAATAATCTATTCCCAGAAAGCCCCAGTCTCAATATACACTTTTCGCAATAGCACTTAATTTCAAATAACATGAATCTCATAAAACACTTACTTGCAAAATGCACCAATCCCAAAATACCCTAATTTTTAGTATTAAAACACACGAATCTCGTTATGAATGATTTCCAAAATACCCTGGTCCCAAAATACCCTAGTGCCTAAATACCTTATTCCCATAATACCCTAATCCCAAAATACACTTGTTTTTCAATGGCCGTCTACCTACCAGGGAATATTGGAATGGGTACCATACATGACATTATTTTTATTATTTTAACGACAAGTGTTTAATATCAATATTGCCCCGGCCTAGACTCTGCAATGACATTTCATTTTTAAGTGGCCAGTATTTTGATAACACATGTAATGTAAGAGGTAGGTAGCTTATACCTAAATAAAAATAAGTACGGTGTGAAAAAAATCGGTGATAAAATAATTTGGGCAAGATAACCAAAACAGGGCCGGTACCGGCGGCTCCTACTAATCCATCATCAGACATTTACCAGATGTATACGGGACCAATCGGGAACTACTACATACAAACGAAAAACAAGTCGGTCCACGGAAACCCGGAAAAATCGAGGAATATAACTCTTCCTACTGTAGTCTTTAGAAACTTATTAAGGCGACACCTTCACAAAATATAGGTATGGTAAATATAGGTACTAACAAATGAAGTACCAATATTTTAACGCCGATTATAAAGATTATAAGGCTTGTAAGGAATCTGTTATATTACAAAACAAAGAAAAAGTTTATTTACTTAATCCATGACCCTGGTAGACGGCCATTGAAAAACAAGTGTATTTTGGGATTAGGGTATTATGGGAATAAGGTATTTAGGCAGTAGGGTATTTTGGGACCAGGGTATTTTGGAAATCATTCATTACGAGATTCGTGTGTTTTAATACTAAAAACCGGCCAAGTGCGAGTCGGACTCGCGCACCGAGGGTTCCGTACAAACCATAACAAGCAAAAGTTGTAGTATGTTTATTACTAAATGATAAATGAAAATGGAATCCGTAACATTACAATGTGCGAAGCTGGGGGAGCATAAATTTAAACAAGGTCTCTTTATCAATTTAGTAATCCTAAAAAAAAAAAAATATTAAGAACCACATCATTTATCTCTCACTTATAATAAATCTCTAAATTAAAAAAAGAATCAGCCAGTATCAAACTAACCATTTTTGTGTCCCGAATGATCTCGGCTTCCCGTGAACGGAAATACTTTAAACTTTTTTTACAAGTACATTACTATTCTAGCTAGGACTTAGGATAGTTTTTATCCGACTGCGATGGTTAATACATTTTCGGAAACATTTGAATCACATTAAATTATTCATTTCTTCTGCTTGAAATCGTAGCCGCCATATCTGTCAACTGTCAGTGGCGTCAAAATGGCGGCCTTGCCTTAACTATCCAACAGTACCTAATAATTTCGATCCGGTGTTGTGATAGACCTTCACAATACGCATATTAAATTCTAAAGCATAAAAAAATAATCGATTCCGATATGGAAACTTATATGCGCTAAATTCGTATTGAGGCGTAATTTCAACAAATGGTTCAACAAATTTCAACAAAATAACGTCAAACGTCAAAAGTCTGACCGACTTCCTTTTTTTTATGGCATGGAATATTTAGCACTGTCATCGGCTCATCGCGTTCAGCCATGAAGTTTATTTGAGTTTCTGCAAGATTACACGCGGAGTATTTTGTCACGATACGATACTGCACGGCTATCACAAGACGGCGCGCGAGCTCTCTCGATTTTTCTCGCACTATACGTCTCTTTCTAAGTTGTCTAATAAGAGAGTGACGGATAGTTCGAGAAAAATCGAGAGAGCTTGCGCGCCGTCTTGTGATAGCCATGCTGATTTGTCAGTATTTATATTTATCAGCAATAAACGTATGTATTCAATCAGTACAGAACGGGCCTTTTATAAACATTAATTATCAACCGCGTTTGTATTAAGGCGGTATTATAACTTCGTACTACGCGCCTTCAAGTTGACATGCAGCCAATATAGAGACACAGAAATTGGCCAACATACAGGAAAATACTTTTATAATGAAGCACAACACACATTTAATTAAGTTGGCAATAGCGGGAACATACATAAGATTTGGCAGAATGTGATCTGAAACATTGCAATAAGTATGAAAAATAATAATATCGGAGTGACTCAAGATCATTTCGGCCATCACGTTTTTATTTATTTAATATTAAGTGTTAAAAATATGTACAGAAGAAGATCAATAAACATTTAATGCTGCAGCCTGTGTCCTACCTGTTGGATCTATTGTCACAAACATCTACTAAACTTTTCCCCCGGTATTCATAAAATTTAAAATACCTATGTTAAATAAAACGAGTTTTGTCCTTTTCCTACTAATTTAAAAATCAGAGTGACAGTTCAAGACGAACGAATCTTAAAGGCATTTCAACTAAAATGGGTTTATTCCACGTTTTACTTGATAGGCTAAATGAGAACTGCATGTGTCCTATGTCCAATTGAAGAAATGCGTTAACTCCCACCATATTACCATGCAAACGAAGTCACAGGTACAGCTAGTTTTATAATAAAACTGAAATACCTGAAATACCTACACTAGATTTGCAGCAGCCTGGCAAAACTTCTTTTATCAAAGTGGTTTATTTACAAAGTTTTTAGTCACTATCTTTTTATAAATCCGGTTCAAAATACTAATTAACTGTTAAATTTGAAAAAAATTAACCAGACCTGTAAAATGTTGACTGAAAAAGGTATGAATAGTACCACATTGAAAATTGAAGTTTGAAAAAACGTTATCTATAGTTGTACTATTTCGTGTAGTGCTAGTGCTTATTAACGGAAACATGTTTAGGGATGAAAAATATGTGGAAATTCCATTTTGGGGATTCATTCTAAAATTGATATTGAAGTCTCCCACAACAATCAAACGGGAACACGGGGTATAGCCCCTTTGGGGTTGCTGCCGTATATTGTTGTATTTATGCATTCAATTGCAACATTAATTTGACATTGTGGTGACCTATATTATATATATAGACACAGTTATCACTCTGCCTGACATCAAACATTTCAAAATGCAAGCATTCACAATGGCCGTTTGCAGCACCTGGGTTATTAAAAAAAAAATATCTTGTACATGATGCATCTGGGATGGCATCCTTTAGATTGCGACGTACATAAGCGATAGATCCCCAACCTGGATTTGCTTTAGATATAGCTGGAGTTTCTACTCTGCACACCTCATAAAAACCATCAAGTTTAAAAGTGTCTCTACTACATCCCAGTTTTCAATTATGCGACTTATATTGCTATTTCTTATGATTGCGTGGACATAAAAGTTTCGTTTTGCTACAGCTGAAAGGTATTATAGACCTGAGTATTTGATATGAATTTCAATTAAATACCTTTACGCGTTTACGAGGAAAAAGGTAGTAAGTTTAAAATTTATAAAAATATATTTGTATGATTTTACTATAAATGTTGTTTCGTAATTTTTCCATTGTCTGTGCTATATGAAGTTTCTTCGTGCCAAGTTTCAAGTTTCTGTGTTAACGGGAAGTACCCTTTAGGTTTTGAGTTTCTTGTGAGTACCCAATTTCAAAATATGCTACTTAATTTGCTATTTCTTTTGATTCCGTTGACATAAAAGTTTGGGTTTGCTACATCTGAAAGGTCCTATAGACATGACTTATTTGACATGAATTTCAATTTAAAATCTCAACACGTTTACGAGGAAAAAGGAATAAGTTAAAAAAAATTAAAATCATTTTATTGTATGATTTTACTAAAAATGTCTACTTTTCTTAATTTTTCCTTTGTCTGTGCTATATGAAGTTTCTTCGTGCCAAGTTTCAAGTTTCTGTGTTAACGGGAAGTACCCTTTAGGTTTTGAGTTTCTTGCGAGTACCCAATTTCAAAATATGCGACTTAATTTGCTATTTCTTTTAATTGCGTTGACATAAAAGTTTGGGTTTGCTACATCTGAAAGGTCCTATAGACATGACTTATTTGACATGAATTTCAATTTAAAATCTCAACACGTTTACGTGGAAAAAGGAATAAGTTTAAAATTTTTAAAATCATTTTTTTGTATGATTTTACTAAAAATGTCTACTTTTCTTAATTTTTCCTTTGTCTGTGCTATATGAATATGAAGTTGCTTCGTGCCAAATTTCAAGTTTCTGAGTTCACGGGAAGTACCCCGTAGGTTTTGCGAGTGTCGAAAAACTCAATTTTTGCAGCATAAACGACTGTATCTTTTGATTGCGTTGGCTTTTAAGTTTGATTTCTTCACAGCTCCAAGGGACAATAGACCTGAGTATTCGATATAAATTTCAGCTTGATACCTCCACGAGTTCCTGAGAAAAATGGTCTTGACAGACAGACAGACAGACAGACGGACAACAAAGTGATCCTATAAGGGTTCCGTTTTTTCCTTTTGAGGTACGAAACCCTAAAAATTAGGGTATTTTGGGATTGGTGCATTTTGCAAGTAAGTGTTTTATGAGATTCATGTTATTTGAAATTAAGTGCTATTGCGAAAAGTGTATATTGAGACTGGGGCTTTCAGGGAATAGATTATTTCGGGTTTCGTTCATTATGGGATAAGGTGTTTTTGATAATAGAGCGCATCGAATAAAGGTGTATTTTGAAATTAGTGCCTAACAGACCGGACCCGAACTGCCATGTCAATATTTATTTGGTTATTTCCTCACACAATGCATAGTAAAACGTTGTATGACACACGCGCGCAAAAATTATTTCCGACTCGTGTCGAATTATACATTCGCTGATCACGTACTCTCCGCATTGTTATAGTTTTCCTGTATACATCTTTTTAAATGGTGAAAAAACAACTTAAGCGGAAACGACGTTATTATTTATTCCGGGCCCTGAGTCTCATATATAGTTACTCGTAATATGTAGATGGTGACGTAAATTGCATGGTCTAATTTTGCACTTCGTTATACAATTCCTTCCATGGTCATTTACGTAGGTAGGTACCTACACGTATTTATTTCCCCAGGGTATTCTTTAGGCTTTTTGTGTGTTAAATTTACACTTACCTGGTTTGTTTATTTTACTGCAATGTTGTATCACGTACTCGATTGTGGACTCTGGTGCGTTACCGTCTAGGACCACAATTGGCGCCTTTTCCAGAACGTCCATGTGTTTATTCACCTAAAGAAAACATAATTTGTATTGAATGATGTACAAATAATTACCTATATATATATATACACCTACAAAATATATATTTTTTAGCGCAGGTGCAGTTAAGCTTAACTTAACCTTTTCAAACCCAAGCAACGGTACGTGTGCTAATGTCGTGGCACATAACAGCATTTTTCTGCTTTGTAGCAGAAATAGCTCCTAGAGGCATGACTTATCTTATGTGAGTGTATGTTAGTCAGAGGCGGAATAATTTAAGTTACTTTTAGATGCCTTAATACATATATATATCAAAACTACTGTATTCGGATATAGACACATTCACACGATCCAGCATTGCAGTACTGCAAGCTGAGTTAGGACCTTGGTTTTCTCGTTCTATCTTATATTTGCGGGTTGCAGGACCGTGTGGACGCGGCTTACCGGGCTCTGATAGGGTACCCTGCTCATAGCCAGATTTCGCTACCAATGCTAAACCGAGGTTTCCGCTACGCGCATAGTGCTACGAAAAGGTCATTCCATTCCGCTACGCGTCGTAAGTTCGTAGTCGTAATCCTCATCGAATATTGTCATTATTATCTTAGCAAATATTGGGAAAAGAAATGATATTTCTCAAACGTAAACCGGTACACTACCTAATACCTTGATGTTAATCATTAATGTTATCGCAGGTAGTCCTCAATTTTAGGGAGATAATTAGAGGATAATGATTTTAAAAACGAGCGAGCGTTTCAAACCACCGTAGTTTCACCAGTGTACACCAAAGCAAGTACTTATTCCGCGTGAGTTTGCGAAAAATCCATTGTTGTAAAAACTTTCGCATACTGCTGTACTGCGTCATTCACTAAACTGTGAGCTGCTGGACGGCGGGGGTGGGAGGGGCGGGGAATCCGGATGCATGCAGTCCGAGCCATAGAGCTTTGAATCTGAATGCAAGTTGTAACAACCAAACTTCAGCATGGCATCTACAGTTAGGTATGTTCTGCGTGTTGAAATAATTCTATTAAACATACCATTTCACGAAACGTGATTTGACCTAGGAAATGTTCGTAAAGTTTGCAACAATACATAATACATTTGGCAGGTTGTGCGCTCGCTCTACTTATTTAGACTAAAACATGCACAGTCGCCGCAGATAGGTATTTATTGTCAGCACAGTGTTCACACCGATATACCTATCGGACTAAACCATGCACAGTCGCCGCAGATAGGTATTGTCAGCACAGTGTTCACACCGATATACCTATCGGACTAAACCATGCACAGTCGCCGCAGATAGGTATTGTCAGCACAGTGTTCACACCGATATACCTATCGGACTAAACCATGCACAGTCGCCGCAGATAGGTATTGTCAGCACAGTGTTCACACCGATATACCTATCGGACTAAACCATGCACAGTCGCCGCAGATAGGTATTGTCAGCACAGTGTTCACACCGATATACCTATCGGACTAAACCATGCACAGTCGCCGCAGATAGGTATTGTCAGCACAGCGTTCACACCGATATACCTATCGGACTAAACCATGCACAGTCGCCGCAGATAGGTATTGTCAGCACAGTGTTCACACCGATATACCTATCGGACTAAAACATGCACAGTCGCCGCAGATAGGTATTGTCAGCACAGTGTTCACACCGATATACCTATCGGACTGCGATTGTACGTACCAGGGAAATATAACCAGTACTTATGTACGATTCTCACCGAACGGGCCGGGCCGGGTCGCCTGGCGCCGCGTCGAAACGGGTGCTCGAGCACCCGGCGGCACCCGACCGCGTTTTAATAGAGTGCAGTAGGCAAAAGCCGACCACAGCCGTCCACGTTCGCGAGGGGGCGACCGGCCGCAAATACATTCAAATATGAAATTTTACGTCTATATTAAAGCTTCAAATTCCTTTAGCAACTTGCAAAAATCGCGCAGGCGCGACCCGGCCCGGCCCTTTCGGTGGGAATCGTACTTTATACTTACAAGGAAAGGTGCCCAACTGCCCTGCTCCGATTTGATTTATATATGTTAGAGAGTAGTCTAGCTATTTTTTTTAGCTGGACAAACTTAACCTGTTGGGAGAAATTGTACTTCAAAGTACCTACTGAAAAGTGACCAAACCCTCTAACTTCTGTAGAGAGATTTGTTCAAGCAAGAGGTGCACCGGTCACCTTCCTTGTCATCATTAAAATCCATACCTACAAGTAAACTGAACTCAACGGCTATACTGAAGAAGAGACTTACGAGTTCGATAGAAATATGATTGTGGAGTGCCATGTCGCCTAGTCCTAGTCGACACTCTCCTTGGGCGTCCATCAGGGCGGCGTACGTGGGCGTACGGGCGCCTCGAACGATGCATCCTGCGAAGTACGGGACATGTCAGCAACTAAATATAATACGATCAATCCCTATCCTATCAGCTAAGCCGAAGGAGTGGCCTTTATGTACTCGTATGTACACTATGAGTATTATAATTCAGCGAACAATCAACTGCATTTGCATAAATCTCCTGCATTGCACATTCCAATATGATTATGAATGCTTTCGCGCATTTTGCATAAACCAGTATGAGAGAGAACACGCTCAATACGCCCCTGGGATGTTTTCCGCGGAGCTGCTAAAGCTATTGGTTTTAGCTCAGGTGCAAATGTAACGTTTAGGTACTTACTATTCTCAAACATGAACATTTGATCTGTCTGCGATATTGATTGGAGTGAAACATCATAGTATTTCAATAACACACATTTAACGTGTCAGAACCAGCGTGCGTAACTCATTGAAATTCGATTGTGAAAAAGATTCTACTAAAACCCCATACCCTCCAACATCATCGTCTAACAGTAGCCCCGATACGATTTGGGTAAGGTAACTTCCGTTGGCATCGTCTCCGACTGCAACGCAGCCGCTAAAGTCCCTCGGCCATGTTACATCGTGTTGCAGGGATAAGGGCCGCCTAACTGTCAACACTATAGTATGTCGTTACCATCCAGCAGTAACCCCGGTGCGATCTGGCTGAGGTAGTGGCCGTCGGCGTCGTCCCCGACGGCGGTGAGCAGGCGCGCGCTCCCGCCGCGCAGCCGCCACAGTGCCTCGGCCATGTTGCGCGCCACTCCGCCGCCGCACTGCGCCGTCTCGCAGGGATGGGTACTGCCGTCCAACTGTTAACAACAAGTCGAAAATACTTAACATGAATTTGAGAGTCTTTTATTAGTTATCCACTAACTGATTAAGCCATGTGAGCATTCTTAGATGTTCAGCATACTTTATTGAAATCTAACTATGAATGAAATAGCAAACCAAGACTCAAATATAATTGTCAAATTATTCATATACTCTTTTTAGGGTTCCACCTCAAAAGGAAAAAAAACCGACCCCTTATTCGATCACTTTGTTGTCCGTCTGTCTGTCTGTCTTCATCTCGGGAACGCCCGGAGGTATCGAGTTGAAATTAAACCCATATGTCCAGGTTTACAGTCCCTTGAAGCTGTGAATAAATCAAACTTCTTAGTTAACGTAGAAATAATTTGCTTTAAAAACGAAGTTTTAACCGACTTCAATTTAGTACTCCGCCAAGCCACGAGAAAATTTCCACATTTATTTTCCAATTTACCACATTGAAATGATTTCCGAGACCAAATGCGTTGATTATTAGAGAAAAAACCCAATCGCTGTATGTGGTGTGGCCCGATAATATTTGAGGGCTTCCGTCGATTCCACAAGGATCACCTTTGGCACTTCATTAGTTGCTATTCCAACGGAATATTCATGATTTTAAGATTTCTTTATAGCTCCAAAATTTGTTCTAGGTTAAGTTTACACGTCTGTTCAATTCATCAATATGTCTGGACTTTTTAAACGAAATTTGTTTGCCTAAATAGATATATTCTTGTACATATTCTATTGGACTTTCATCAACTTTTATCAAAGCTTCCACTCTGTTTGTCATTATCCTTGTTTTTGTGGTGTTCATTTCTAGACCTACACGGCGGCTTATGTTGTTAAGTTCGTTCAGCATTTTTTGCAGCTGCGTTGGTGTTTCTGAGAACAGCGCAATGACGTCGGCAAACCTGAGGTTGTTAAGGTAGTTACCGTTTATAAATATTCCCTTTTTTGTCCAGTTTAAGTTTTTCATTATGTATTGAAGAACAGTGGTAAACAGACTCGGGGACAAAGGGTCACCCTGCCTCACACCTCGGCCTATTTTTATTTCTGGACCTTTTCTCTCTAATTTGACTCTGCTAACACTTTTCTCATAGATATCTTTAACAAGTTCTATAGCTTCTTTTGGTACTGTACAGTCTTCCAGAGCTTTCCATATACTATCATGGGATATTGAGTCTTTTTTAGTAATTTCATTACAAAACTAAGTAGCGGTTAACAAAATACACCCTATCCTCAAGTTTTTATTCAAATACACCTTATGGTTTTAGAGTAAAATGCCTGTGACATACTGACGGACAGACAGACAGACAGACAGACAGACAGACAGACAGAAATGACGAATCTATAAGAGTTCCGTTTTTTGCCATTTGGCTACGGAACCCTAAAAACGTTCTGTGTCAAAGTTTTAATGACATTGACGTAAGATTGAATTTCCTTGCCTGTGCGTATCTGACAATAGGAAAATAATAAAAGCAACGAAAATTAAAGCCTTTATTAATACTATCAGTTTACCTGTTTTCCGCTATATAAATAGATAGAGAGGGCACGAATGCTGGCTACATCAAGCTCATGTACCCTTGCTGGTCTTCCCAGACTTTCACTATTACTCTAATGGCATAAAATCGCACTGAGGGGAACATTTGCCAGACCAAATACGATACTTAATAGATTCTTTATAGTATTACAGGCAAATTACAGATGCCATGCTCAGAGCAAGAAAAAATATAGAGCTTTACGAAGAACCTAGTGAAGCCGGTTTTCAACCAAACCAAACAAGTTTAGCACACGCTCACGCACATACATACAGACAAAATTGCACAAAACTCTCCATCAGGTGTCGCGATGCTGTCAAGATTATCTATTACTAGCTTCTGCCCGCGACTCCGTCCGCGTGGAACTCGTTTATATCGCAGCTCCATACAAACTTTTACCTCCCTATCAGAACAGATTCTGCGACGTACTTTTGTACTTTTAAGTACACTCAATTATGTACTTAAAATATTCCATAAGTCATCCTGTGGTCTTCATCAGCAATTCCACTCCACCAAATTTATGATTTCCGGGTGTAAATACACGAGTTATAATAGAAAATACCAAAATCACTACACGCGTGCCTAATATAATTGAGGAGTTCGCTCAATTCCTCATGGATTCCATCATCCAACTGAATTTTTGAAAAAAAATGGGACCCGCCTGGAAGTATATATATGTACCTACAAACATAAAAAATGTACGAATCGGCTCATCAATGACGGAGTTTTTTTTTTTTTTTTTCAATGGGCTTGCGGGCAATGACGGAGTTCTGAGGCAACAAACATTGAAAAAAAAAAAAAATACTAAATACTAGGCAATCACAAAGCGTGGTTTTTTTATTGTGGATACACAACAAGTTTAAGTAGATGTTTGACAGATGACGCGACGCTGTTACGTTCCGAAACGCCATAGATTGGCAATTTTGTATCGGATCGAGTCTCCTTAAACAAGGACACTATTGAAATAAGTTCTATTTTCAATTTTTTCTCGGTTGTCTTACATATATACATACATACATACATATAATCACGCCTCTTTCCCAGAGGGGTAGGCAGAGATCACGGATCTCCATTTGCTACGATCCTGGCAAACCACTTTCGTTCGGCTTTCCGGTTGTCTTGTCTAGAGCATATCGAAACGAAACAGTTATTTCGGTTGTTTCGGAACTAACATAGACTATTCAATGATGAAAATTGTGACGTTGCAGTATTCTCTATGAAATCTTATTACACAGATTTTTATCGACGAGTACAATTATTTATTTTGTTTATCAGCAACACGTGATAAGTAGGTGATTGCGAAGTAGGTATGAGATCGAGAGGCATGTTACGATCCTTTTGAATGTATACCTACGCAAAAAGGTGTCAAGACCGTGTGCATGAGCACTCGTAGGCTGCCCTGAAACTGATTTGCCTCATGTTCGTCGTGGAAAAGCAATTATGTGTATGTACGAATTAATGCAATGCAAGTGCTACTCCATATGATCCGGATAATCTCCGGGAAATACTGGGCTGACTGGTCCAATTTAGGTCAATCCTATTAAAACTGCCGGGATAATCTAGATACATCAGACACACTCACTCGATAGGTACAAAATAATGTTAATCATTCTCCTAGCGTTATTCCCGGTTGTGCCCCTAAAGAAGCCCAGGGTCCGCTTTGACATCCTAATCCCAAGATTTGGCATAGGCACTAGTTTTACGCAAGCGACTGCCCTCTAACAAAATAATGATAATAAATATGAAAAACGTAATTAATTAAGTTCAGTAACTTGCGCGAATGCCTGGCGGGACAGTCTTGCACAAAAATATCTGAACCTATTTACAAAGCGGTTGGAGAGCGTCAGCGCGCCGGGGCCATTGTTATATGAACCTGAATAGATGGCAGTGATAAAAAAGTCGGCACATAATTGATGGCATGTCCTAGTTCGTTTGATAGGCAGCGGTGTTCAAATATGTTTAGTGCATACGGAAATAAATGGTTGTATTTTAATGTTAAAAGTTTCGTGTGGGGATTGCATGGCGACATGTGGCGAGCGGTGCGGTGGTGCAGGGCGCCGGCCGCCGCCGACCGATCATATCAGTGCGTCTCACGCGACCGCCTGTAACTAATATGCTTCTATATTCTGACATTGACTTGTTTTTGCGCTACTACAAATACTGGGAATTTATATTCATATACGTTTATGCGCCAGATCCTAATTAGGGTACTAAATATGCTCGCATTGCAGATACCGCTTTGCACTTTTTGTGTGAACAAAAAGCAGCGAGTTAATAATCGTTTAAGGCTTTCTTATTCGAGTAAAGCTACATACGCGACACAACGCCGCTAGGCGGCGCAACGTTATCGTAATTTTCCCCAGTAACGCGCACCATTACATTCACGCACACTATACGTAAAAGTAACAAGGGCGATTATTAAACTATAACATAGCTCAATATCCCATCATTAAACTCAAGATTTCATTGTTTATTATTGAATGTAAAATAGCTCGATTTCGGATAACGTGCCCTTAACCGTGAATAGTATGTGGATACGTCTAACGTTACTGCCTCTTTTTTTCTATTAAATTACAAGAAAATTGTTTTGGGTGCAGTCACCAGATATTAAGTATCTGCAATAACAAAACAGGCAAAAATAACTGACATGTCCCTAGATATAATCATGTCAGATATTTATGAGCGCTTGGGTGACGTTCCTTCATAAAAACGCAATTCAAAGTTTGTTCCTTGGATAATTACATTACACATATGCACACTATGAATGTTATCGTAATTGTAATTATGTCGTAAGTTTTATTGTTTTTTTTTGTGACAAGCTATTGATATAAGTCATCGTATAATGAACACTTTCGCAACCGGAGTAAAAATGGAACAGTACACCAGAAACCGACAGAACTCGCTAGGCGTGCAGGTTCATACTACTGCCCGCCTAGCGGGCTGAGCCGGCATCTTTGAGATATCAAAGTAGAGTGACGACCTATTTAGCACCTATCGTTATGTACGAGTATATTTCTAATATGACTTTGAGTTGCTAAGTAAACGTACTTTCATCTGCTATTCAAATACTGAACCCTAAAAAACAGTCATTGTTGCCCTCAATAAGAGATCTCAATTTCCTCATAGAAGGTGTGAAAAGCAGTATGTGTCAATAGGTAGCAAAACTATTTTCGTCTCGGGCGTAAACGCTTATAGAATCTCTCGTTACGCTCAATATTTTACTTTAGAGTCCCTCACTACGCTTAGGATTCTATTGTAGAATCTTTTGCTTGACTCAGGATTCAATATAATGCTCGCGCAGTAAATAGTTAGTTTTGCTCTCTCGAGACACAATTTAACTATTTTTATTTCTGTCTGTGTTAAACAAACGATCGGTTATATTATACAGGTTTATAAAGCAAAACTGGAAAAGAGAAGAGAACCATTAAAACGGTAATTACCTACACGGTTCACATTACATATTAACGAGGATATTGACGAGTTTTACTTCAGTTCACGTTATTGTGGCATGATTAATGATCGAATTCAAATCATACACTTAAGTAAATATGTAAAAGACCGTCGCATTTGTGATTTTGCATGTCAATGTGTTATATTCTATGAAGAAGGTTATAAAGCTGATGTGTAAAAAAAGTGTGCGTTTGAGCATAGAAAGTTCAAAAAACCGTAACCTGACCACGGAAAACTATAACACTTTATACTCTCGCGCTTTAACAAAAATCACATTTTTACACGGGTATAACGCTAATATAATTATCGGACCGGATGGTACGAAAATTAAGAAACACACAAAGTATTTCAATAGGGAAGATGGTTTCAGTTTATCGGCGACTTGGGTACCAGTGATTCGCAAATTGAAATCTCGAGAGATATCTTCGGATCTGTGCATGGATACTGTGTGTTGTGTGAGGTGCCCTAGACAATTAGTAAAATAAAGGCTGGTAGTGGACCTTTTTGGCGTGTACTCTCCACGTTCACGACTCGTGTAAAATAATAATCCGAATATGCGTAAAACTAACTGCAAAATAAACTATTTTCATATAAAAGCCTATCGGCATAACTTGGAGTCGGTTGACACCTCAATCAACCAAATCGGATGAATTCAAACGCTAGGTACTTAGCGGAAAACGGGATCGGCTACACTGCCTATTATTTTTATACTCCTATAGAATCGTTACGCGGTACGATCGTAGCAGATCTATGTATAGCATCGCTACGTGCTACGCTCGTAGACGATCCCGTGGTTTAGCCGCTATATAGCGGAAAGAGGCTACGGCGTAGGCCGTAGGCACCCGCTAGGCGGGTTCCTCGCAGTGACAGTGTTAACGAGCTTTTAACCGTATCCCCTTGCCATCGTCGCGAAGGTGGTGTGCCAGTTAATTACAAGAATTGACTTAGGCTCTGTTTTAAATTCAAGTCAGTGGGCAACTTGGCTGTTTGAATAAAAGTTAAGTACAGTCGAGTTCTCCAATATCTACACAGAAAAGCTTTCAAAAAAATATATACAGAGACTTTATTGTTACTGACATAAGACACAGTATGTGTAGATATTTTTGAAAGGTTGTCTGTATAGATATTGGAGAACTCGACTGTACTTAAGTTCAGAAAACAGGCGAGATGCGTAATGTATTTCCTCGATGATAAAAAAAAAACAATGTTTGAAAGGCATCGAAAAGCTTAAAGGCTGTTATTTAACTTGGGACAAATTGCACGTTTTGTAGTGTGGTTTAACCTCGTGGAATATTGTAGATCCACGAGCGGCACTAGGGCATGAACTTTGACTACCTCAAACAACAAAGCAAGCAAAACTAAACACGCTAGGGAGAGTACGAGTTAAGTTCAGTTTTAATGTATGTTTCTAAATAAACATAATAATAAAAAAACGTCTCTATTTACTCGTAACTTATTAATAACTTGATGCCAGCTTGCCACACACATCACCAGGTGCAAACACGAGCTTAGGCTTACCCTACTCTTGCAACGGTTACCAACCATATGCCTCAGGCGAACCAGTTTAAATGTGACCCCTGATTACGCATAGCTGTTAGAAATCTCGGAGTCAAGCTTCGCTAGGGAGATGGGGTGAGGAGGATAAAATTGTGACCTTGATGAGAATGTAAGAATTAACTCAGTGTTGCCGGATTATCATCTTTATCTAAGAATCAAAGGGCTATTTAGGGTTCTGATTACTTTTTGCAAACAATTTGGAAGTAGGTATAGGTCCAAAACACATATCGTGGGGAACCAAGGTATTAAAACCCGGGAAAACGAATTTGAATTGATGTCATTGATGATTTTAGGTCAACTTACTAAAGTAATCAAGACTGTCATACGAGAAAACTCCACATTGTCATGTTAAATCACTCCTTTACTACGAGTAAGTATATATAAAATGCCTATTGATGTTAAGTACATTGACGAAAATATATAATTAAATACTCCCAACACTACATTTAGCAGGCTGCTGTATTAGTAAAATAAACTGGTTGCATGTAAGCTTTATATCTGTTATAATAATGTAGTTGCAACGTGGGAGGGCGATAGGAAGGCGGCAGTATCGAGCGTGGGCGCGCCGCCCTAGCGCCACTGAAGCCCTACAGTTCAGTCCGTCGGGAGGCAAGACGCGCACGCCCGTCGCCGGCCGCCGCTCCCGCTGCCGCTCGTCGCTCGTCGCTCCGCCAGCCCGCGCCCCCGTCCCCGCCCCCGCCCCGCCCCGCCTCGCCGGCAGCGACTGGCAGTCGCTTGCCACATTGCCTTGCTGACAACTGCATTCAGATAACACTCCATTCATTCACGCGAACGGCAACGCACGTGCACTGATGCACGTGACCGCGATCGTTACGCCGAACTTATTTGAAAACCGCCCTTGCTATTTCGGTTTTACGTTAAAGACATTGGCTAGTTGAACTATTCTATTCAAAGTGACTTTAACAATATGTTTTGTGGCTCAAATTTCATGTTATCCGAATAAATTGGGCGGCGCCACGTCTACGTCATGCTACAGGGTAAAGTATTTCTTATGTATTTCATTTTATTGTGACTTAGGTAGTTACATGATTAAACAAAATGCCTTGTAATTTACGTTTTAAGCGCAGCGTATCTTCTGGTAGTTTAAATGAAATTGAAGAAAATTCAATATTGGCATTATTTAATGTTGTTTTTAAGAAATGGTTAACGTTTTAGGCTAACTTGGTATTTTAAATTTAGGTATCTATAGAACGAAGGAAGGGAAGGGAAGGTACATTGGTAGAAAATACCATTTTGATAGTTATTAAATAGGACATTATATATTACGTATACCCCTGATTTCGTGGGTAAACGACCACCATCACAGATGACATACAAGTTAGCTCACACAGCGTCTTTGTAGGTTATATAAAGTTTAACTTGTTAGGGGCGTGGATAGCAGAATTTCGACTGATATTTACGCGAACGAGAAAGGTTTATCTTTTATCGACTAAGTATGTGAAATTAATAAGATAATATTAGAAAATTTGTGTTTACATCAGGTATTTTTGACACGATGATGTAAAAATGTGGTTAACGTATAAATGGTTTGTTCATCGATATGTATTTTAACGTTATAATAGACATGTTCAACACATTCACTCGTAACGTATCCTTATTACGTCGCCTTTAGGCTCATAATCCAGGGCATCAAAAAAACTGTGTTTTAGAACATTACGGCACTCGTGTTCTATGGTTATATCCCGATGAAGACAGATAACATCACCTTGCAGCGAGGTGAATGTATGAACAAGATGCATTATTAAATTAATCGGGTTATAATTTTTTTTAAAGTCTCGGCAAATGGACTAAACAATTGAAAACCTTTTTGTGAATTAAATTATTATTTCATCTTGGCCATAGCCATGAGCCAGCTCATAATACAGAAGCGTTTAACTTAGTAAAAATAAATGTTTTGTCATTTTTTTATTTTGTTTTGTCTGTTTAGAGATTTCATTTAAGTTTAACACCTGCGCGCGCACTGCACGAACGTCACGAAAACAAATGGTTGCGCCCCACTAATATGAACTTACTATTAACAAATATATTAAAACATTTTTCAGGCGTGTATGATAATTAAAAAAAATACTAGTGATGATAAGAAAATTGATAAATAGAATTGACGCCACTGGAAGTTCTTGGCCATGTACAATATGTGGGTAAAAACCTGTTGCCTTCAATAAACAAGTAAAGAGCAAGTAAGAAAATAATTCCGCCTTAATTAATGATCTACATATCCCCCTGTTTGCATCACAATGTACTATTCATTGACGTAGAAGGTATTACTATAATATATTGCCGTTTTATTACAAACATTAAGTCATTTCGGCAGAATTATAAAAATAGAGTCTCATTACATAAGAGACGTGTTAATAGTAGTTTACGTCATAGCTGGCCATAATGCGAGTTTTACTGTACGGGAAAACCCGCATTGTGGCCAGGTGAAGACGTAAGATTTTGTACGCAACACGAGCGGTAATTCGTAAAACCCCAGAGCGCATATTTATGGCCCTCACCTTTGGTTCGGGCCACAAAAACCTGTGATCTGGGGCATTCACGAATTCACCGCCCTAGTTACGTAATGTACTGTTTTCTACTCCTGTACTTTTATCTGTCATTTACATGGTCCCGAACACTAATATAAAGACATACAAAATAAGTCTGCAGAAAACTCTATACTCTATTCCCCATAACAGTACGGCACAACCGTGCTGTTTTGTCGCCAAAACGATACGCTTAGCAGCCATACGCTTCTAAACCTGGGTAGTGCTACATTGTGCCACGGCCTACTAGACACGATCGAGTAGGCCGCGACGCGACTAATCTAGAGGGCCATGCCGAAACATAAAATACATTAGGTACTACCAACTTAACAAACCACTGAATGTATTTACTTCAAATAAATTACTGTACTAACGGCATTGCTGCCAACTTAAGAAAAACCTTGGTCTTAATGTGACAGTACTGGCAAGTTGAATTAAGAACAAAACAGACCATAAACAAGAGGTGTCAATGTGTCATGTTTCCAATTTCCCACCAAAGTTCCAGTTCAAAATTAAAAGACCAAATATTGTCAAATATGATAACTATTCATTATTAATAACTTCTTAAGATTTGATTCGTGTTTGTGAAGTGAAGAAAAATGTGTACGTTCCTTTTAAAATGGACGCAGAAGAAAATAACTGCACCGCTGATGAAATTGCGTGAGTAGTAATAGAAATAACGGAAAACTTACTGCTTGAAAAGTCAAATTATGCTATTTATTTAAAATAGTCGTAGAAAAAATATTGTATGCAACGGTGTATAACTTGGTTTTAAAACGCTCGTGGCGTCTTTAATTGCGATGCTCGCCAAGGCTCGCATCGCAACTCACGACACTCGCGTTTTAAGACCCTACTTATACAACAGTTGCATAAAATACTATTACAGTTTAACAGAAACCTCGGTTCTTATTTTAAATAATGACAATCACTGAAAACAGTACCATACTGTCAAATATTTCTATCCGTTTCATTTTGGGCGTGACGTCAACGACGACATTTTTTTCTGTACCGTGAAAAGTGAAAAATTACGCGTCAAAAAAAATGTCCTACTTGTTTTCTAATCGAGATACGTACAGATTATGGCGTTAATTAAATGGGTAATTGAAGCGTATGCTTTATACAATGAGAAATCCTATATTTTGTTGTATGTTATGTGTAAGAAGGATAAATTGTTGCGCGCCATTATAGGTAATTTCACTAATATTTGTAAACATTGTTAAGGTGGTACGACGACCATACAAAACGTCTTTGACATTCACGGGTTAATGGCGCGATATTTTAAGAAACTTAAGTAACAAAATCGTTCAGAAATTGGATTTCCTTTTGCTCGAAATTCCCCCTTTCCTGGAATAAACTTGTAAAAACAGCATAATAGGCTTTGTGTTCTGATAAGAAAAAAGTTTGAGATTTTTTTTTGACGCCATTTTTTTTTTACTATTGTATAGACCAGGTCGCCTCAGTCGGCCAATGCTCCATACAAATGTTAAAAAAAAACACCTCAAAAATTATTTTTTTCTGATCAGAACACGATGCCTGTTATGCCCGTGATCGGTTTCACACCCCATTTTTGATACATCCTGTATAAAGAACCTGTCAAAAGACAAACAGTCAGATATGGCAAAACTATAAGACTAATGAATAATAAAATTTCTCCTTTTTTTAAGTCGGTTCAAGAGCCGAAATTGATAACAAATATAAGACGCAAATTATGAAATTAAGGAAGAACGTTTCTTTTTTTGAGAATACTATGTAATAGTTATTAATTAATAAAATGGCAAACTAGGTACTTATATACATATCTTTTCAATTTTGTTTCAAGTTTTTGCTTATATAATAAATGCATTTTGGTTCCCCATAAAAAAAAGAGGAAATGAATATGACAATTCAATATCAATATTCAAATTAAGAACCTTTCAATCAACCTGTAATAGTAGATTGTATGACAAGGGTCTAAAGTAAGCCATATTACCACGAGATGGATATTTTCCCGAACGAAGTGAGGGGAAATAGTTCGAGGGGTAATATGGCTTTTAGACCAGAGTTATACACTCTATTTTTCACTTCGACTGCGAGAAAATAGTAAAAACAAAGATTATCCATCCACAATCAACAATTCTACCAAGGCGAAAAGATTGTTCAATTTGGCGCCATTCTTTTTAATAAACTGTTTTGACACAGATACAAAATATTCACAAGACGAATAAACGCCTCTGACCGTCTAATAGCGGCGTAGTCTATCCCGCTCAATCTTCATAGCTTATGTCATGTAATTACATCCACCAATCACAACTCTTTAAAATAACATTAGTATTTGCTGTCTACTAACCAGAATACAGTTAGACATTAAAATCGACCAATCAGGAAACAGAATTCAATTCAAACATTAGTTTTTCATTCCCTAATTTACAATCATTACAAAAATAAACGCCTCTGACCGACTTTAGCTCCATCCAAACATTCAAGCGTGGTTAACTGCATACATGACTCATGTATGCAGTTAACCACGCTTGAAAAACACCCAATGTTTGAATTGAATTATATTCTGGTTCGTAGATAGCAAGAACTAATGTATTTTTAAAGAGTTGTGATTGGTGGATGTAATATTGAACTGTTGTGAGTGGTCAAATTAAAATGTTTTATAAATCATAAATATGTATACATATTTTCCCTAGGGGCTAAATGTACTACTTTAGCCCCGCTTGCCAAGTCTAATATGATGCACTTTTTGAGCATGAGAAGTGAAAATATATTTATGTAGCAATAGGTTTCAAGTGCCTTTGCTAATGTAAACATATTTAGGGCACATTGACAGGAAAACTTATTTTGTAACATGCAATGTAAACCCATTATGTCACAATGTGAAAATGTTTCTATGGAAGACTGATGGTAAACAGAACTTTGGAGCATTAAGTGAAAAGATAAAACCGTCATGTGCGTTGAAAGCATGTTTTTGTCATGTAGTGTGTAAACTTATTTAAATGTAAAAATATTTTTGTAACACTCAATTGTAAAGATGTCTTTGACCTACTACTATTGCAGAATATGCAATATTATATAATATATATATAATAGACACGAGTTGCGAATCACCTATTCGCACATGTATCGTACAACGTTTTACTGTACATATGGCTCTTTAAAGTTTCGACATTTGCACGGAAAGTGCTCTTTTCCGCACTAGTGCGGGAAATATATGTACTGTAAAAAGTGTTTAACTGCTTTATAGTCTTACGAATAGTGTTCAGTTTTGAATCAAGTCGAATCGGCTAACAGCAAAATATAAAAGTTTGATAAAACAAAATTGAATTTGCATTTACGGAAAATGTGTTACGACCTTATACTGTTAACAATAAAGTAAAAATTAGAACTATGTGCCCCTAGTCAAACCCTCGTTTTCTCCCCGCCCCCAAACATCGTCCCGAATCTCTCACACAAAATCTGTCGCGAGTTTAACAATGTTTGCCCATCCCAAAAAGCGCTCAGCGCCGCTAAAGAAGTTTTCACTTCAAAAAACAATTGGTCATTGGAGACATCTATCATCACGTGGTTTTTTGTTGTGTTAGTGAAATAAGTATTAAAATATCAATAGAAATGTTTCGTTACTGTTAATATTATCATTATTAACACACAACGCTGCAACGAAAATGCTACAAAACATACAATGCCTTATTAGTTATTACGTTTAGTTTTTCTTTTTTTAGCTTATCATGTAATCATATTATATTTTATAGATAATCAAATACGAAAGTAATAGTTAATATGCAAGGGAATGTAACAATAAAATAATAGTATACGTATACGTTATAAGTAAACGAATTTTTTTCTATATTCTACTCTACTATCAGAATAGGAAACCCTCAATTGTTGCACATGTTTAATGCCACTTACAAACAAAAGCTGATCGTGCGACACTTAATTCGTTGGAAAATACTTAGTAACTTTCGTTAGGTGTATATTACCTGCGTATAAATTATCAAACAAGGTTCAATAAAGTAACAAAGTTTGCGAGTAATTGAATGAACAAGAAAGTCAGCACGAACACCCTTCGAACACCCTCTTGCTCATATAGTACCTATAGAAACTAATTTATACCGTGAACAGAAATATGTTTACCAAACCCCATAAAATATCAATTGACTGGTTCTAAAAAAACAGCGTGCGGTAAACTCACATTATGTCCAGGTGTGACGTAAAAATGAATTTATATCGATTGTCACAAATTCGAGCCGTCAAATTTGTATCTCATGGTACCGATGTTTTCGATGCGTAATTTAACGTTGCTCTCTTACTACGGCATCGGTACCATGTGTCACAAATTAGACAGACGATCTCGAGAAATACCGTATCGACTGTAGTAAACTATTTCACTTTCAGATTAGCGCGTGATAACTTATTATTCTGTCCGTATAAGAGATACCGTAGATCCGATCGAAACCTATCTCAAATTAAAGAACGTATGAAGATAAGGGATTTGAATTGACAACACATATCGGCAAAATTCGGTTTGTTATGTATTTTGTATGTAAAAATGCAAATAAATGGCATATATGTTCCACCATATTGAGTTAGAATCAGTGGATATATCGGCGCATACTAAGTTTTATAGTTAATAACCTACACGATTCGCGTAATCTGTAATGTCATAATCGACATACGCTAGCATTGCAATTAAAACGGTAAATGCTTCTAATATAAGGTTATATGCTGAAAAAAGAAATGGTACTAATTGCATTACGTGCTTTTGTGTGTGTATAGAATACGAACACAGCAAAGTAGTCGGTGTGGCTAAAGCATCCGTATGCGTATACGCGTCAACCGAGTAAACTATACGAACTATCGAGTTAAAGTTACTAAGTATAGAGTTAAATCTAAGTGAATCATGTCATGGCACACAATATTTCTTTAGTTCAATGAGTGACAAGGGGTGGTGAATCACCATTCTAACAACTTTCGCAGTCGCTAGCGACTAAAGTTAACCCGACTCGCTGAAAACTCATAGTAATGATACTGATTTGTCTTGATCTAGTTCAGCGTTAAGAAAATAGTTTCTGGTGAGTAAAACGAATTCATTAAATATTTATGATAGGCCAACAATGGAAAACAAACGGCCCTAGCGAGGCTGTTTTGTGCTCGTTGGAAAACTTCGCCCCGGGGGCTGCCCGGGAATTACGATCAAAGTAAAGGGACATTCGGCAGTATTGAACAAAACAATGGATACATTTGGGCTAGCTCGAAATACGATACGATGTGCCATAATCGATAGTGGTAGGTTTAGCCAGGTACCCACATTATATAATAGTTGTTTGGAATTGTATTGGTATGAGTCTAAGTTTAGATCTAACAAAACCAAGAAAAAGCTGAAGCTGAGGCTAAACGTCGAAATTTTATGCACTAGCTGAATTGACGTTTAAGCCTTGTCCATCTAGTACTTTATGTTGATGGAATTAATTAGAAGTAAAAAAATGTTTTGATATAAAAATCTCGAAGGTCAAGTTTTGTTTCCCCGTAGTAGTCTTTGATACAGTACAGTAAACCATGGTGCAAATGCAAAAATGAAACTTAAAGCCCCATATTTCTTTCATTCTTATTCATTAAGTTGTTTCGAACCTATATTGTAGTTAGAATGCCGTTACAATCAAGAATATGCAACCATATAGTGACATTTAGTGACTGTTAATTGCGGATACTATATGGATAGTAAACTATTAAATAATCACTACTACTAAATAAAACAAAATCAAACAATACATGAAACATCACATTAACCAATTACATCCAATTAGTATGGTATGAAGGCAACTAGCGATAGTTATGTTATTATTTTGACTCTCACTTTTGTTTTTTTTTATAGTGCTCAATTCTAGTTCGCCCCATATTTGATCCACTATAAAACTGATTCAAATGGTATCGTTAATTAGGAAACGAACCCATTAGTTGGTCACATTTGATTCTCTTAAAAAACTGGCGCGAATCATCATCCTACTAGCGTTTTCTCTCGGGGGCTGCCTGGGCACCTAGCCTGTTTGTTACTCTTTACGCGCTTATGCGCCTCACCCCACCACGCCTAACGAAACTAGACCTCTACCTACGCTTAGTTACTATTAATCACGACGTTAACACTTTCACTGCCAGGAACTCGTCAAGCGGGCGCCTACGCCGTAGTTGTTTTCCGCTACGAGGAAAACCACGGAATCGACTATGAGCGTAGCGCGTAGCGATTCTTGGCAGTGAATGTGGGTATATTTGTGGGTGAGCGTGGGGGCGAGCTTAAAACGAGTTATAGAATTCCGAAGCTGGCTAGAATGGCAACATACTCGTAAATAGAGGCAATAGTACCTACTCAGTTTTCTTTATTTGAAACTTAGCTATTTATGGTTGTGAGATAGGGACATAACACTTTTTAGTTAATAGAGGTTTGTTAAGTTATTTAAATCTCTAGAGATAGCTCTACAGATATTAATTTCAAGGTCAAGGGCAAGCCACCTTGGCATTATATTTTAATTGAAGTATCCAAGCGTACCGCAGCTTCCATTTAAGAAAATATTCCAGGGAAGGAGCTTCTTTTTTCTATTCCATCGTGTCCCTCGTCAGAACCGGCCTTGGAAAGAAAAACTAACTAATTATGAGCCTCGGAATAGAGTTTTATGAAGGCCGCTGCAGGGTTGGTTTCGTATAAAGATATTCCTTTCAATTCTCATGCTCAAAAAGTGCATCATATTAGACTTGGCAAGCGGGGCTAAAGTAGTATATTTAGCCCCTAGGGAAAATATGTATACATACTTATGATTTATAAAACATTTTAATTTGACCACTCACAACACTTCAATATTACATCCACCAATCACAACTCTTTAAAAAAACATTCGTATTTGCTATCTACTAACCAGAATACAGCTAGACATTAAAATCGACCAATCAGGAAACAGAATTCAATTCAAATATTGGGTGTTTTTCAAGCGTGGTTAACTGCATACATGAGTCATGTATGCAGTTAACCACGCTTGAACGTTTCGATGGAGCTATAGTCGGTCAGAGGCGTTTATTTTTTTAATTATTGTAAATTAGGGAATGAAAAACTCCTAATGTTTGAATTGAATTCTGTTTCCTGATTGGTCGATTTTGATGTCTAGCTGTATTCTGGTTAGTAGACAGCAAATACTAATGATATTTTAAAGAGTTGTGATTGGTGGATGTAATTACATGACATAAGCTATGAAGATTGGGCGGGATAGACTACACCGCTATTAGACGGTCAGAGGCGTTTATTCGTCTTGTGAATATTTTGTATCTGTGTCAAAACAGTTTATTAAAAATAATGGCGCCAAATTGAACAATCTTTTCGCCTTGGTAGAATTGTTGATTGTGGATGGATAATCTTTGTTTTTACTATTTTCTCGCAGTCGAAGTGAAAAGTAGAGTGTATAACTCTGGTCTAAAAGCCATATTACCCCTCGAACTATTTCCCGTCACTTCGTTCGGGAAAATATCCATCTCGTGGTAATATGGCTTACTTTAGACCCTTGTCATACAATCTACTATTGTCACTTCATACTTACGTTACCTATTGTTAGTTAAATAAGATTCAGTCTTTTTAGGTTTCCGTAATCAACAAGGTACGCCGGCAAAATGGTAGAATGAAATTGCGTGTTTTTTTTTCAAGGTACCTCCCCTTCACTTAAACTCATGGTGTGGGGTATTGTTGGATAGCTTGGTCAAAAATATATTGAGTTTCTGCACACTATTTTAGGGTTCCGTACCAAAAAAGGGAACCCTTATGGTGCGACTCCGTCCGTCTGTCTGTCTGTCACAAAGTGAAATATCTCACGAATTACTTATGCTATGACTTACTTATGCTACTTATGCTGTGACGAACCTAGTACCTTTCGTTGCTGACTTGTGCCAGCAGGTAGATAAAGGGACACAAGTGGATACTATATATACTGATTTCAGCAGCGCCTTCGATAAAGTGGATCACGCAATTCTGTTACAGAAACTTCATCTTTTAGGTGTTGGTGGTAATTGGTTGAAATGGTTCGAATCATATCTCACTAATAGGCCCCAAAACGTTATCGTACATGGCCATGAATCGGTAATGTATCATGCAGCGTCCGGGGTTCCGCAAGGATCACACTTGGGACCAGTGCTCTTCCTTATATTTATTAATGACATAACGGATCATATCAAACACTCCAAATACTCACTTTATGCAGACGACTTAAAAATTTACAAATCAGTCTCGTGTGAACTCGACGCAAAGTTGATACAAGAAGATCTTAACAACGTAGTATCTTGGTGTAAACAGAACCGTATGACTCTCAACGCGAAAAAGTGCTTTTTTATAAAATATTCCCGAAAAAAAAAACCACTTGTAAATAGGTATGAGATAGGCGGCGTCGATATATCACAAGTAACAGAAATTCGGGACCTTGGTGTATTACTTGACAGCGAACTAAAATTCCATGCTCATATAGACGCCATAGTAAAAAAAGCTGCCCAGATGCTTGGTTTTATTAAAAGAAATTCTACTGGTTTCAAGCATCAGCAAACTAAAATCACGCTATATAACACATTGGTACGTAGCCATCTCGAATCTGCCTCAGTCGTTTGGAATCCTTTTTATCATATACAGTCACAACGTATTGAGAGTATACAAAGGGCGTTTACAAGAAGCCTTGCGTTTGGTACCCCCGGTTTCTCCCACAGAAACCCATACAACAGTCGACTTGCCAAATTTACTTACTTAGCAAAACGCATTGCCTCGACATTTTCCATGACAATCTGCCTAAATTTAAGTCCAAGGTGTTGCCGTACCCTAAATAATTCTTCTGTTTCACTTGGTTTGTAATATCTGTGTGTAAAATGTTATTTAATTTAATTTAACATAATTTATTGTATTTTATTTCATTAATTTATTAATTTATTCATTATTCGTTATTGATTGATGATTAGCTATTTAATACTGTTACTACCACTATTAATGTAAAATAATGATAATAATAAATAATAGCTGATTAGTTTCACAAAGTAGAATCGCAATCAATAATAATTTATAATTAAGTCTGCTACCGCTATGTAAGTACCTACTCCCTAACCAGTCAATGCTATGTACGCCGTAATTGTCGCATATATCAGTAGTAAATACCTTTTAAAATTAAGTTAAGTCAATAATGTAATATATGTGATGTGGATGTACTTATATAAATAAATAAATATATAAATGCTATCCATTTGAAATTTGGTATGGTTTTAAATGAGAGTTATCCACGTACATGGAAAATGAAAAATAAAATAAAATATATATTATAATTTTGTATGAAAAATTACGAATACGGAGGGGGCAAAAAAAAATCAACTATTAGGTCAAGTGGGGTATTGTTTGAAAGGGCTTGAGTTGCACTTTTTGAAACAGTTTTTCTTCTTTTAATCATTGGTAAAATTTCGATCTATGAAGGAAAATGTAAGAAAAATACCATTCCCCCCTTATCTCCGAAGTTATCCAAGCGAAAAATTTGAGATAATTACTTGTGATTAAGATAAACATACTGGAAAAGTATTTTTTTTTCTGTATCTAGTGTATTATAAGTTTTATTTTCAAAAATCATTTCCACATTAAGTTTGCAATTTATTCAACTTTATAAGTATTTTTTTGTTTTGAAAGTCCTATAAGACTATAATAGAAGTACCTACTCTCTTTCAAATAAAAAAATAATAATCGAGATCGGTTCACGTGATAAACCATAATCGCTAAAACACCAGCATATATACTAAGCTGATTGCCCTTCACGTTAGTACCAAATGGGGCCGATAGATGGCGCTGACCTCATTCCTACTTCGCGCTGTTAATGGGGTTGGGACGGGTATATTTCAATAGCAGGTCAAAGAAAGATCGCGATTCAATTGTCTTGGTAGTTCGATGGTATAGGTGTAAAAGTTATTCGTTGTTTGAAATTGGATTCTGTTGTGTTGGGTTAAAATAAGTAATTTAACAAATATCGGGACATTTACTTTCATTTCTCGTATTTGTTCGTTTGTAAGGAACCCTTGGTGCGCGGGTCAGACTCGCACTTGACCGGTTTTTTATTTCAACTTTTTTCAACCCTCACATCTATTATCTTACGGTATTATGACGCACTACTCACTCTATGTATTCGAAATTATAATGTTCGTAAGAAATAATCTTTCTTCTTTCAATACCGTAAATGCGATGCGGCAAAACACTCCGCCGCACTGGGCGTTTGAGAACAGTTCCCCGTCGCATGGCACTTGCAGGCAAGAACCCGCGTGTCATTGGGCCTACCTACTACGAGCGACTACCCGCTGATCTTAGACAGGAACCTTCTGACGAAGCATTTAGACGCCGCCATAAATACCTTTTATTGGAAAATCCGTTATACTCAGTTAAAGAGTATATGAGTCTAGACTTGACATGTTAAATTATTATTATTATTATTACCTACTTTTTGTATGATTATTATTTGACATTAAATGTATTGTGTCACTATTTTATGATGCACTAAATATTGTAAATAATGACGATACCTAGAGGTTGATATATTTGTGTTCTTTTTATTTTGGATTGTTTTTTATATTTCCTTGTTATTGTGTTGTTGACATTGTCTTATTGTTATATCTTAATTTTATATTTTTTCTGTTTTTGACGATTGTGATAAAAAGTCTTATATTTTTGACATGTATGCAAATCTGTAATGTATTTTTTATCATAAAATAAATAATCTAATCTAATCTAATCTAATCTAATCTATTATTGTGAGATGGGTCACAGAAACCAAGTTTGCGGTGGTATCTTTAAAAAAAAGGCTTTCGGAGTAAGCTAATCTATAAAACCATGTAACTCAGCCATAAGCACCCTTTTCGTTTTATACAGTTACCATCCCTACTAATATTATAAATGCGAAAGTAAAACTCTGTCTTTGACCTTTCATGCTTAAACCGCTGAACAGATTGAGATGAAATTTGGTATAGAGGTAGACCTACTTAGAATTCTGGGGAGGAGAGGACAAAGGATAGTTGTTATCCCAAAATTCGCCACCCAAGGGGGTGAAAAGGGAGAGAAAGTTTGTATGGAATTACGATATAAACGAGTTCCGCGCGGACCAAGTCGCGGGCAAAATCCAGTATCATATAAATAGATAAAATTACGTACCTATCACAAAAATGCCAATTATTTTGACGCTTTAAAATACACTTACTCTTTCCCTCTCACTTCTCTCCCTCTCACTGAACATAAGCGCGAGAGAGCTGGAAGTGCGTGCTTGGAAGCGCAGATATCATGTTTTTAATTTTAATTTTTTGGCCGTTTAAATAAATAAAAAGTAATCACTGAGTTCCCTGAATTCACTTTTCCATAATTTGTTACGAATATATTAGATCCTTTTAGACCTATGTTCGTGATTTTTTTCTATCGAGCGAAAATCGCTTAATCCTGTTTCGAAACACTGATCTCCCTGCAGAAAAGACTCAAGACTACTATTAGTATTTTTTTAAACCATATTATTATAAACAGACGCATTATACTGTTTCAAAAACTCTGTTCGCTTAACTTCGCTGAACCTACGGCGCCTTAAGACATTGCAAGCCGGTTATCTTGGCTCAGCTGCGGTCCACATCACTTCTGCGTTCTCCGATACGATCTTCAAAGGAAACACATGTAGTACGAGAGTGTGACGAGATATATTAGCCAACGGGTCCCACCGTATTGGGCAATACACCTCTCTTGAAGTAGGGATTGTACTATCGAATTGGGCAGTCGGAGAACAAATCGAAACTAAAGTCTCCGTGCGGAGGAAGTCGCGGTCAAAAGCTAGTCTATACTAACATTATAAAGAGGTAGTGTCTGTTCGGTTGTAGCTCTGTAAGTTTGATGAGTTTCTAGATAGGGGATGGACATAGGCTACGTGTTATCCCACGGGTTTGTCTGCGTTCTGTGCAACACGCCGGCGAAGCTGCGCAGGCTACGTTGGATATAAAGTCAAGAACCTATGCTGCTAAATTTAAATAAAAACTAAAATCTCAATTTGTTTTTGTGTCGTTAAAAATAAAATTTGAATAAACTTTCCTCACTGATGATGGAAATGCGATTTCCCTCTGATGTTTGAACAGATAAGAAGGCAAAAGTTGTTTATAAAGTATTCAAAGATTATTTGGGTAATTACTGAACTTTGTATGAACTTTGCAAAATATCGACTAGCACGCAACAGCCAAGCACGTCTATCTACACATTTTTCATCGCGATAATAAATGTTGATGTCTGATGTTCGTGACATTTGAGCTGATAGTCACCGCGCATTAATTGCCACTCGGCGTCACGGGAACTACCTCGCGCCCGTTCACCATTTCAGTTACCCTAATTTTCGTTCGTTACTTAGTAGTTGTGTTCAAAATTCATCTTGTAAGTAATATCGTGCACGTATTGCAAGATACTTTTTGACTGCTCTCCCCTAAATACCACCGCCTTATTAAAATTAAATTTGACTTTTCTAATGCTAGTATTAGGTATTGTCATTAACCATTTACTGGTTACTTTTTAACAGTTGAATCCAAATACTCGTAAATGCGAAAGTTTCGATGTTTGTTACTCATTCACGCTTAAAACGGCTCAACCGATTTGGATGAAATTTTGTACGAATATAGTTTATAGCCTGGATTAAAATAAAGGATAGTTTTTTTCACGGGTCAATGCAGACGAAGTCGCGGATGGAAGCTAGTATCATCATAATCCGTTGAGTGGTTTTCTTTCAATTCTCGGGTTACTTGAGGTCCACAGGCGTAATGGTGGCTATTTTTTCATATCTAAGTAATCTCATCATTTCCAATTTGACTATTACCGTCTCGTCTGTGTGCTGACAACCAGGCATGCTACTTACATAAACAATCGATGCAGTATTTGCATTTTTGCTTTCATTTTAAAGAATTGTATGTTGACCATCAACTTATTAACAAATTAAAATACTATATTTTATACAAGAACATGACACATCGTTACGGCCTCAGACATAGAGTGTACGGTCACATTCCTTTGTAACATTAAAATCGATACACGTAAACTGAACTCAGCAGCTATAATGAAGAAGAGACTTACGAAAGTGCGATAGAAATATGATCGTGGAGTGCCATTCGCTGTTCAAAAATTCCTGTTGCAATCTAATAACTTAAACTTTCACGCCAAAACGGATATCCAGTTCCTGTGACGTCACTCATTTGTGTGACTAATTGATTGTCCGTAGTTCGTCCCTACATCTCATAGAGTTGCCTAAGTTATGAATCTTGTATTTTGTTTGAATAAACAAATCAAAGCAACAACACGACACTTAACAAAAAACAAAGTAACACTTTGGTTTGTATTACATACCGTAGTTAATTCCTTTCATTTCTGCGCTTTCTTGAATACTCCGCACTTTCAACAATAGTAGATTTTTAACCAAGGGCTGAAAGGCACCCATTTCTGACGAGATATTTTGGGAGCTCCAACGGTTCGAGTCAGAAATGGGTGGCTCTCACCCGAGTTAAACACTACTTTTTATATCGAATACGAGGAAAGCAATGATGTAATATAATAATGAGGTAGATACGTTGTCTATACGAAAGACCGTGTTTAAAAATGGCCAGGCTTACGCACACATGAAAGAGCTGCGAATATTGTAGCTACACACTAATATGGGTATCAAATGAGAGAAGGACGGTATGCTTATTTCCGGGAGCGAAAACGAGACAAGTAAATGTGTTGTGACGTACGCTGCAGAGAAACTATACTTGTCTCTAGCATAGCATGCCGTCTCGCTTACATGGACAAAGAGTATTAATAAATCAGACTAGACACTGCCTCTTATCATATTCTCGTTACGTACTATTGTACATTTATACGTCTCGATTTAAGATGCTCGGCTCTTCACACAAACATAGTTTCTTTCTAGAGATTGTCAAAATGTACGTTTTTTGTTGGCATAAACGGCCGTCAAGTGACTGTAAACCTGAGTAACTATATGGTTTTAATTGCAACTTGATACGACCTCAAAAGGAAACTGTAGAACTGTTTAGGCGCGGAAGTTTAAATTGACAGTTTGTTCTTACTAGCATTTATTGTAACAGAGGCGTAATAGAGATACATATATTATTATAATAATTTCAAAACCATTAAACGTGATCAATAATCAATCACGAATCTTATGACTACGATCTTATCAAGACCCCTCTGTTTGTGTTATTCTTTGATCGGCAAAGATATTGCGTCTCTATCGCACTCACGCTTCGGGTATATTTTTGTTGCACTCAACATGATCTGGAAATTTCTCTTATGCACGTAATTATTGAATACGTAAAATGCATTGATATGAAGATAAAAGTAGATTACTTACGAATGATACGTTATCCCCTGGGTTTTTTAGTATAGTTAGTGCAAAATCGCAACTCACATGACGGCATCTTTTATTTTTTGCGCTGCAAATCTGACAACTGCGACACGTTTGCACGTAGCCATTGACGGCGCGATACTGAGGCGAGGTCTGCCAATTGCATGAGTTTTAGTGTGCCACTTTTGGAGCGCTTGTAACATATCTACCTAATTTTTATATTACATCATTGGAGGAAAGGGAAAAAAACACAGACGGAAAACTAAACAATATGTTTATTCAAAGTGTGCAATTCAAATACGGCAGCCGCCATTATCGTGACGTCATCCAAGCCGAAAGAATAGTCTCATCTCACCTGTCCTACAGAAAGAGGCAAATATCTGTCTCGCTCGCGCTGATGGTTATAATGGTGTAATTCGGTCACGTGACATACAGATAACACAACTACATTTTAATTTTGAAATTTAAAAATATTGCTCACGTTCTTATAACCAAATAGTATTATATTCGTATTTCCTAAAGTAAAAACTATATGAATAACATACTTTCATAATTTAATTGTGATAGACGAAAATAGCACATTCAAATATTTTCATACTATTTGTACTTGTTATTAGTATTATAGTTGAAGAGTGGCTGTATGCGTTTCTGCCTTAGCTCACATGCACAACTTTAAAAAAGCATTGTGGGTGTATTCCATTTGTCACCACCTCATAGACCCTAGTGAATATTTTGGCTAAAATAAAAGTAATGAATTTACAACATAAACTTATTTTATATAAAGTAAAATAAATTCTATGAACTAGTAAGAATAGAAAGTATTTCCCTTTGTCAGTGGCGGGGGCGGGGTCTGTATTGATATTTATTAGAATTAGTTCCCGGATAACGTTTACAAGGCGAGGACTAACTGGAATACACTACTTTTCTGCACTAGAGCAGAAACGTATCACTTTCAGCACACTTTTTAGAACAACAACGACCCACTTTCAGAGCATGAGATATGAAAAATAATTTACGACCATATCAACACTAACTTTTGAAAGGTTTCTGGAGTCTACTTTAGTAAACCCTACTTCCATTTTTACTCGAAAAATATTAGATTTTTTTAAATGAACCAATGTTTACCTGTACAATTATAAATAACCTTTACTTTAGGGTGCAAGAAAGGGACAAAGGCAATTTGAACTAGCAAATATGTGTTAAGTTTAATGAACAAGAGGGTTAATGATTATTTGTGCTCGTAAAACATACACTAAGGAAAACAACAATGTTATATTTATGTCAGTAAGACGCAGGTAGTTACGGTACCTGTATCCACAACGGTGTGGTTTGACCTGAAAACGGTAATGAGACGAGTTCATTCATTACGCCTACCTACTATCTACTATACGCGTTTTGTCGATTCTCAATGATTACTCGTTCCTTTATAATATTATGGGCAGTCTTAGGCATTAGGTAAACTAACCAGCCTATAGCAAGTCACACACGTTTCGAAGGGAATGCAATCAACGTAAATCGTACATGGTATTGAAACGAGCAGCTAAATCACAAAAGCCTACTAATAACTTAAGCATCAGTGGTTACTATTTACTAGCCTAACTAAACATCTACTCTTTTATTTCAATTAAAAGCTTTGCAAGAACGTAAACTCACTCCAACATTACCCGGGATAAAACTAGACTTATTTACTAAATATGTACGTATTTAGTGAAAGGTAGATAAAGTTGGCACGGAGAGGCGCGAGTCCGCTCCGAGGCGTTATTTATTCATGCATCCATGATTCCTCTCGCGCGAGCTCAGGACGGTAGAGAATTGGTACGTAACGTTACCTACACGTATGTACATACACGTAGCTCCTTGCATTTGTAGTCTATTATACTTGACGCCGTATATAGATTCCAAAAAAAAAACCAAGGTTACGTAGCTAGTTTTTAGCAACGTCCATTATTGAGAAGAGGTTGCCGGAGTCAGTTTTGTTTTCATTTTAATGGCAATTTTAAGGTTATTTATTTATTTATTCAAGCCTAAACAAGAGAACAGTAGTTGAAAACTTTGAATAGTATGTACCACCCTATTGATTATTAAATCATACTTTATAATTTTGGCCAAGGCTCTATGTTAGTAGACTTGGGTCACAGTAGAGAAGAATAATACAGTAGTTAACCAGAGGCCGTTTAAGAGCGTTCGTTACCTACTTTCGCTCGATGCGCAGGGCTGTGTCACTTTTGTAGCTTAGCATACGTACCTATGTATAATACTAATTTTGCTTTTAAGTATGCAATTTTTGTCTGTTCCAGTTTAATAGACAATATTGTATACACAAAGTAAAAATATAATAGATAGGTATACTGTGTTTTTAGTTTCCCACTTCATCGAATATTTTAATACCACTATACTACCTATACCTAAAATATTTCCTAGTTAGTATAATAGTTGTTAAACTGCACTAGGTTGGTAGGTGCTTCGTTACAAGCCTATTCGGCTCCTTTTGATATCGTGGCACTGGAGGCTCGCCGTCTTCATACCTACAAGGCCGCTTCTTTTGACGTAGCGTGTGAGAGCGAGCGAATACGGCAACCATCGGTAACGGCGCGCCGTTGCCGTGTTCGCCGCGGCGCGGCCCAGATTGAAGCATTTTCCATCATTCCCGAAGGCTACGAGTATGTGTGTGTGCGTACCGAACACGCGCGCATTTGTGCAGCCGTGCGATGTACCTTTGTGCCTTTGTTCGAAGCTTATTTACTGTTCCTATACCTACTGTGCTTGGGTGTCTGAAGAGTCATTCAGCTTACGTGACACGCAAGTTTGTTACTTAGCAACCAACCAATGAATTCTTTTCATTTCCAACCTTTTACCAAAATGAAAGGTTAAGATAAGACAATGTCTTCGTTGTCACGTCGTTCTTTTAGATTTTGTACCCAATCGAAAAGTTTTGTCCATGGTTTTGTCAACTCGTGACAGTTAAATTGAATGGAGTAGGTAGGTACTACGAGTATTATATTCATTTGTTTGAGGACCGTCTTATCCAGGTTTGTACCTAGTGGCCCTGCCAGCGAAGCAGAACGGTCCGGTTCAAATCCCGGTAAGGGCAAATATTTGCGTAATGGCAGGTTTTTCATTAATAGGTAGATAAGATAAATAACCGTTGATATTATATAATTAGTGCGAGTTGCACCAACCTACGATCACAGATCGAGATGTACGTTAAATATGCGCCGGCGTGCTAATAATGGTAGTATACACATACAGGGCTATTGGTAATTCAAAATATATCTGTTAAGGGGCTATCCGAGGTTTCCATCGATTTTTGTCAAGTTTTGAATCGTATCTCCTACTTTTGCACTACAGATAGAATTATAAGTCAAACGGCTATTGGTTCTACAATCTTTTATCTCCATTTTGTCTGCCGGATTTAGAAAGAAATGAACACTTCATTTTGTATGATTTTTTTAAACTTTATCTAAAAAAACACTTATTTCGTATATCTATTGACGTTAAAGATCTAACATATACGAAATCTACATATATGAGTTCGTCTATGACGTCTCTAAAACATGTCTAGGGTTTTCATTTTAAACTAATTAACACAAAAGTTATGGCCAGCAAACCAGTTTTTTGGCCTAAAATTGTTCAATTTTGATGCCAAATATCTCGAAAACAATGAAATTTGAAGTAAATATGGGATAGTATACAGCGTGTTAATAAAATAAAACAAAACCTGAAAACCGTTTGTTCAGAATCAAGAGTAGAATAACCTACAAAAAACATTAGAAAACTAGGGGATTCAGATCGAAGGTAAATGGCGTATGGGAGCCCCTAAGAGGTTATAGAGGAGGTTATTGCAATTGATGGATGGAGTTGATTGGACCACATAATGCATTTTGCAAAAGCGGACCATTGTCAAAATAATCCAATAGTTCTTTTTCTTTGAATATGTCGACACACTTACTAAAAAAATGTTTAATAAAACTAGTCGTAAATCATTTTTTTTCTTTTATCCCACAAACAAGACGAAACAATGAATCAACTATTTTTTATAACCTCTTTAAAATAATACGTTAAATTACGAATAATCCTGTACTTATACGTAATTCTGACATTAAGTCAAATGCATAAAAAGTGAAGAAAGCCAAGTCTGTTCTGAGTGATTAATTATAGCAATTTTATCACAAGGCAGGTAACAATGTTTACATTTTCCTCTGAGAAGGATCGAAGGTCGTTAATTTAGCTGTCGTGCCTCTATTTGTTATTTTTTTGGAACACAGCATTATATGAGCTAAGATTTGTTTGATATTTTAACCGGGCACATACGTGTGTACACTGCAACTATGTACAGTCAGCATCGTTTAGTTGATACCAGCCAAAGTAGCCAAATAAACATATCGTAGCATATCCTTCCTCTTACAGTAAATACACGACTTTACGAAATCGTCGTACCGAAATATTTGTCTACGTTGGCCGCTACTAAGTGATGCTGACTGTAAGTGAAAAAGTAGTACGTAGGTTGTGATTGGTCAGTGGTCGATGTTATCAAGTGTGCTCCTGTTAATACCTACTACTGCTTACTTCTAATAAGAATGCTATGTTTCCTTTTGAGGTGATGAAAGCCTTTTGCTGAAGACCAGGGGCTCCCATGCGCCAATGACCTTCGATCTGAATCCCTTACTTTTAATCCCTTACCTAGCTTATGATATTAACAACAGCGGCTTTAAGAAATATAGTATCCCATATTTACTTCAAAGTTCATTGTTTTCGACATATTTGGCATCAAAGTTGAACAATTTTAGGCCAAAAACTGGTTTTCTGGCCGTAACTTTTGTGTTAATTAGTTTAAATTAAAACCCTAGACACGTTTTTAGAGACGTCATAGACAAACCCAAATATTTAGATTTCGTATATGTTAGATCTTTCTCGTCAATAGAGATACGAAATAAGTGTTTTTTTAGACAATGTTTTAAAAAATCATACTAAATTAAGTATTCATTTCCTTCAAAATCCGGTAGACAAAAATGGAGACCAAAGAATGAAGAACCGATAGCCGTTTGACTTATAATTCTATCTGTAGTGCAAAAGTAGGAGATACGATTCAAAACTTGTCAAAAATCGATGAAAACCTGGCGGTGCATTGGAAATTATCGCGTGCTACGCCGTTCTGACTAGATTACGAAACAGTAAGGTCTGATTTTCAGATATGATTCTTGACTATATGATGGTTCATCTGATTTTATCGATTGACGAAGCTTATGAGAACTATATTGGCGGTGTTCAGAGTAGCATCACAGGTAATCCTCGTGTTTTTTGGCAACATATTAACAACCTAAAATCCAAAGGCGGGTTTGAAAACCGAGTGTTATACGATGGAAAGCCGTATGAGGGTGTAGAGGCGGCTCAGGCTTGCACCAGGAAGGAAGACACTCGCGAACTTCTTCTCGAGTGTCTTCCTTCCTGGTGCACCGCTACTGGACTCGTCTAAAACTATACAACAGGATGGGGCGAGCACTGCTAATTTGATTCATATCGGAACAATATCCCTTCAGGATATGGAAGCGGGCATAGCTCGTCTGAAACCCCAAAGCTCATTGGGTCCTGATGCCTTCCCTGCGTATATTCTAAAGGGCTGGTTAAAAGGTTGCACTAGCCAGACTTTGCAGTCTGGCTAGTGCAACCTTTATGTTATATTTTCAACCTAGCTCTACGCACTGGGGAATACCCGAGTCACTGGAAGGTAACTCGGGTACGGCCGATTCCTAAGTCGGGCGATGCAACTAAGGTTGAAAACTATCGTCCCATAGCGATTCTCTCGTCCATTGCGAAGTTGTTTGAGTGCATCATAAACAAGCATTTAGCCCCTCAAGTGGGGCCCTATCTTTGTGACGCTCAACATGGGTTCAGGCCCAAGCGATCTGTTGAGACGAACCTCTTAACCCTGGTAGACACTATCTCTGAGCATTTGGATATGGGGATACAGGTAGACGTGCTGTACTTTGATTTTAAAAAAGCATTTGATAGCGTAGATAACGACATACTCCTAAGGAAGCTATGTAACATCGGTTTCTCGCCAAATCTGCTCCGGTTCTTTGCGAGTTATCTACGCGATAGGCAGCAGTACGTGCAGCACGGATGCTTCGCCTCCGATCCCTACCATACTCGCTCCGGAGTAAGCCAGGGTTCAATTCTGGGCCCTTTTCTGTTCGGCGTCATGATTAATGACTTGGCGTCTCTCCCTAGATGTGCGCAATGTCTTCTTTACGCCGACGACCTAAAGCTTGTTTATGGTCTAGAACAGCTATCTGACTTTGAATCGCTCCAAGAAGATATTAGCAGGATATATGAATGGAGCATCTCAAGCAAACTGCTTTTCCACCCCGAGAAGTGTTCCGTGATGTCTTTTAGCCGATCTCGTAGTCCCCTATTTGGTAATTACGTGTTAGGGACGGAATTAATAAATCGCGTTGACACTATTAAAGACCTTAGGTATCATATTTGATTCGCATTTGAATTTTCATGCTCATATGAGTAACCTGGCTACCGACTGCTATCGGAGATTGGGATTTGTTATCCGCAACGCTCGCGATTTTGACAACGCGTTTGTCGTCAAGATTGTCTTTACCGCTTTAGTTAGGAGTAAACTGGAGGCAGCGTCAATAGTGTGGAATCCCCATGAGGTCACTTACGCCTTGCTTCTGGAGAAAATACAAAAGACGTTCCTTAGATTTTTATTTTAAAAAATCTATGGGTACTATCCCTTCCTTTACCCGACAAAATATTTGCTTGGAACTCTGGGTTTTAACTTCCTGGAAGTGAGGCGTAATTATGCACTCGTGACCGGCGCGTGCAGGATATTGCGGGGGCATTCAGACTGCCCTCAGCTGGTCTCGCAGCTGTTGCGCCTCCGTGTCCCTTCTCTGTCTCAGGCAAAGTTTAATTTCAGAGCTCGTCATTGCGACTTACTTGCAGCACCTAAAGCGCGCACTGTGGCGTACAGGCAATCACCAAGGGTCCGCGCTTTGCACTACATCAACGCACTTCTCAAGTCGGATTCTGACTGTGATGTTTTTGCCAGTAGTTGGAGGCTAATTTGTGAGAAATGCAAAAACCTTTGTGAAGCGATGGATGACCGTCCGTTCTCAGTTAGTTATTAAGATTGTTGTTATGTGTACTTTCTGTCCTAAATTTCGCAGTGCATTAGTATTTACTGTAATGCTGTGTAATTTCTTTTGTACCAATAAATAAATAAATAAATAAAATAAATAAATAAATCGATACATGATTGCTTAAAATTTCCTTATTAGTAAAAAAATCCTTTTTTTATTATTATCTCATCTAAAATCTCACTTTATGAAATTTTAATAAAACTTCACGAAGTTAGGTATTTATCGAAATTTATCCAAAACAGCGATTCCTGAAGAGTGTTACATCTCTTTTTCTCGTGGGCGGAAGGCATCAGCGTGTCTCTGTCTAGGGGGCGGTTATGACTCAAATCAAAGCACCCCCTTAAAAGGAAATTTAGACTGAGGCACAACCAATGCAAAAACTTGGATCTCAAGCCGCCGTAGTAGTAGTACCCTATTTCCTCCGCCAAAACCTAGGTATATCGTCTAAACCTAGGTATATCGTCTTAACCACATATCATTGGGTTCGTTGAGATGATCGAAGTTGGAAGAAAACTAGTCACCGGGTCAAAACATGAACACCTTTCAGTTATAATGTACCGTTGAATACGAGTATCATCATCTCCATCTCCTAATGAAATCTCATTAGCGTAGTATAAGGGTGAGGAAACCGGTCTAATCCGAATAAGGTCTAGTTTTCCCTCTGGGTTGGAAGGTCAGATGGCAGTCGCTTTCGTAAAACGCCTATGCCAAATCTCGGGGTTAGGTGTCAAACCGGACCCCGAGCTCCTTTAGGGGCATAACCGGGAACAACGCTAGGAGGATGATGAGCGTAGTACGAGGGTGAATTGAAAAGTTTTGAGCCTTACCTTAAAAATTTAAACTATACTTACTTTTTATACTAAATTTATTTTTCTACATAGTCTCCAAAAATATATACACTTTTGCCATCTTGACTCTAATTTCATTATCCCGTGTAAAAAAAAGAATCTTGCAGGTCAGCAAATTAATGCAGTTTCAGCTCCTTGCACCTCCATATTCGTGAAAAATTGTTAACCTCCCAAGTGTGTTTTTTTGGGGAAAAGATGATAGCCGGAAGGGGCCAAATCCGGCGAATAGGGTGGATGCGGCAAAATACAAACCCTCAATTACGAATCTGTGCCATTAATTTCGCTGCTGTATGGACGGAAGCGTTGGCTTGGTGGAACAAGATTTTCTTTGCTATCATGTCATGCCTTTTTTATTTTGATTTCCTCACGCAAACGTCGTAAGAGGGAACAATAGTATAGTCAGAATTTATTAATTTACTTTTTTCAAGCAAATCTATCGTTATAACCCCTCTGCAGTCCCAAAAAACTGAAGCCATCACATTCCTGGTTGACAAAATGGCCTTGGCTTTCTTAAGAGGTGGTGCTGGTGACCCTGACGTTTTCCATTGCTGGGATAGTATTTTTGACTCTGGTGTGTTGTGATGAACCCAAGTCTCATCCATAGTTACGAAAAGACTGAGGATCAGCTTTAAATAAGTCCAAACAACCCTGTGATATCGTGTGGCGTGTTCGTTTATTTTCAGCTAAAAGCAATCTGGGGACCCACCTTTCAGACACCTTGGGAACTCCAAGAACGTTGTTGATGAGGTTCTGTGTTCGTTCATAGGAGATGCCTATTGCTTCTTCTGTCACACGGACGATGGTCCGAAGGTCAATCGCCTATCATTCATAATCATTTCTAGTATTTTATTTACATTCTCAACTGTGATAGCCGTTAATTGGCCTGCCACTCCCTTGTTCATCTAGAATGGCTTCTCTACCACGTTTGAAAACCGCGACCCATCTTTGTATGGTGGCATATCATGGAGCGGATTAATGTCTTTGTCCTGTCTAATGTCTGACACATGTCTTTGAAAATTTCCTTTGGTGTGAAACCCTTCTTTTCGAAGTACTTTATTACGGAACGGTGCTCCATTTTACCAATTGTTGTGGAAATCGTAAACCTTGTTTAGAATTCCGATCACAATTCTGCCAGGAGTAAAACAAATGATAGTGCATAGTGATGAATAAATATGAGCGTATAACCAGCTAGTGTTATGTTTTGGTTTTGAAGTGGATACTTCTTTGCTCGCGTTCTTGTATAGGGGTACAGTTCAAAATGTGTCACGTGACTTCCGGTATAACTTTTTGTAGAGAAGCCTAATCTGATTTCAAATAATTGTTTGTTACATGTTTTAATCCTTCTTTATTTGCCATTAGTTGTTAATCACAAAATGTTATTTAATTTACGTGGCGACCATGAAAATAATGCTGAAATGACCGCCATTTTCAATGTATCGCGAGTCAAATGAGCTACGTCAGTCAATGTTGCCATATATAGCGATTTATCTGTACTTATACAGATTTTAGTGGATTCATTCAGATACATATTTTACGGGTACACCACAATATCTGATACCTTTAAACAATCAAAACTGAAAACTGAAAATACTTACCTAAGTAGATTTTCCATTTTAATTGAAATCAATGGGATAGAATTTAAGACAGGAACAGTTATTATTATACCGATTACCATTAATCGCGGTATTTTTCATAAATGTGGTATACAAAACAAAAATATTGTTTTACTTCCTGTAACTGCTTATTTAGAAATAAACTTTTTAATTTTATAATGTTAGGATGTATTTTTTTTCTTACAAATCAAACGGCCTAGTTAAAAGTACGTACGATTTAACAAAAGAAACATTAAACTTGGTTCGCGTGTTATTACAACGAATTATCAATGATAAACAAACCACCTTTAAATTAAATAGGTAGGTGCCGACAGAGGTCACTTTACTTATTTACGTTTTTTAAGTACAGTTTGCTAAGTACGGAACCCTCGGTACGCGAGTCAGACTCGCACTTGGCCGGTTTTTTATAGGGTTCCATAGCCAACAAAGAAGTATCCACTTATAAACTTACTTAACGGTTGTATCTCCGACACAACCCGCTTCTTTTATTTCATTTTCGACCTTAGGCTCGTAACTTTTCAATTCGCCTACGTATCTACCCTACTTAGGTCATCTACGATCTTCCTGTTTTGAACTTGTGGCCTCTCATCATTGATCTTATTGATAGGTTTTCTCGAGTTCATTTGGAACTGTCAAAAGTTCACACCACATTAAGTCCTGACTGGTAGTTTTGGCCTCTTGCCACGGCTCTACGATCAATTCAGATATTATTTTTCATAGCTACTTCTAAAAATGCACATTTGGCTACAGGCGCTTCAAAGGCCACTGGCAATAATGCCGCTAAAATAGATTCATAACATAATGTGATAACTAAATAAACTAACATACTTACTAGGTAATATTGTACAACTATTATACTAACCAGGAAATATTTTAGGTACATAGTTTAGTGGTATTAAAATATTCGATGAAGTGCGAAACTAAAAACACATACCTAACTATCTATAATATTATTACTTTGTGTATTTAATATTGTCTATTAAACTGTCACATAAATACCTACTTGGCATACTTAAAAGCGAAATTAGCATTATATGTATGCCAAGCCACAAACGTGACACAGCCCTGCGCATCGAGCGAAACTAGAAGGTAACGAACGCTCCTAAACGGCCTCTGATTAACTACTGTATTATTCTTCTATACTATGGTTCTGCTGGTCCGCATAACACTAAAATATCCTATTAGTTTAGTAATAGAATCCTAAAGTTAGTAGGTAATTATTTAAGATATTAAGACATGTCGCATCCAGAGACTTACATAAAAGGCTAAACATCGCGTTAGTGTTAACGTCCGTTATGTCTTATTGTTTGCCAATACCAATATGGGGCTGAGCACTCAAAAGTAAATTAATTGATGCTGAAAGGGGTCCAAACTGTCTTCTTAAAGTCATGTTAACGAAACCTTATAAGTAGATAGCCCACAAATTAATTATACAAGGGTTGTGAACTATTATGAGGAAACCGTACACCTACATCTTAAACACACTATCAAGTCAAGGCTTTGCTAAAAGGCAATTTGCAAATCAATCTGCCTGTCCATACAATAACACATATAAAATTATGTTTACCCTTTGCAATTACTTAGCTGTACAAAAGTTGCAATGGAATTGATAAAAGAATTAGACTATGATGAAACAGAAGCAGTAAGTTTCCTCTACTCGTATCATAAAGTGTAATACAAGTTATAAATAATTATTTACATACTTTTGCATATTTTAGTTCATACACTCAAACACACGCACACACACACACACACAAAAATTAATTTAATAATAGTTATAGCCCGACAAGTCCATTTTAACACTGAGGAAGAATCGCTGTAAACCGTCATAATGTTCATACGTCATGTATAGTCGGGACAGTGTGAATTGGCATTGTGTTGTGTGTTGAATGTAAAAATTCTATGCTCTGCAATAAATTTATATTCGTCCATATCTTGTTCCAAGTAAGTATTTTTTAGATTGTGATCCCGAAGACTCAGACTCTGATGTGTCGCTTTCAAGACCGACCTCAATTATAAAACGTTCGGTCTGGAATTCGCCAAAGGACCTTTTTCTATATTCGCCTTCAAGTTTTATTACAATATTTTATTAAAAAAAGAAATTACTAGTTAAATCCAACCAAATTAACCAGTTCAATCAATACCTACGTCCGCACTGTAAAATGTCAGTACCGGTCATCTCAACAACCAATTTCAAGACATTTTTTATAGAAATACTAGACAATTCTTTTTTTTGCTACAAATATTCAATAATATTCAATATAATCTTTCTGAAATCGCTATGTTTTGCTTTCAGCATTTTTATTGCAATTTATTTTACAATCGCAAAGTATATCGTCTTCCTTGCTGTTTGTTTACATCGGTGACATTCGACGAGTTCTAAGGTCTGTTGTCAAAGAGAACTTCTTGCCAGTAAAATAAATTAGTTGCATGAAAAATCCGCAACATGGCTAGGATCAAAAATAAACTTGTCAGGATATTTATTTGGTTTGTTTAACTTAACGTATACGTTAAGTTAAACAAACCAAATAAATATCTTTAATTGTTCATATTATTTCATTTTATTGATTTGAATTTATGCGTGTTACTTACTTAAAATACTTACGATACTTACGATTACGTTCAGTACAACATAGCAAAAAAAAGCTTAGTAGTAATAAAACATCCGTAATTTGGTAATTATGGTCTTAAAGTTAAACGTGGATACAGGATTTGCGTTTCTACACAGTGAAATTCCTTTTGCCCCGTGTTCATAAAATCAGACAGGTGCCTGCTCACTATTGTTTAGCCGATACTTAATATAGCCGTCCACATGCATACATTTACCTACGACGACTATCTATATTAGCTATGTAAGTAAACTAAGAACCGTTTTAAAACAAACTGGAACTTGGAATAAGAATAAATACTTTTCCAGTAAAGTCCGACGAGTTAAAGCGTTCGTGCCAAATTCACCTAAGCGTGACAAAGTGACTGGTTGCTGCTCAGTTCCATACAGCTTAGCTTTGTTTTTACAATTTGACCTACTTAGAAATGTTCATAAACTGATTTCATGACGGTAAACGGCTTCAGTGCATTTGGCGTTGTTTCCACAGCTTTCTAGAATTGGAGTTTCGTGTGGTGGTAGGTACGGAGGTACGTAATATTACAGAGAGCTGATGTGTGACGCAATTTCATCGCCAACATAAGGGGACTTATAGAGTCAAGTAACATGTACTGTCACCCCTTACCATTTGGCAAGCGCGGGTTCTGATAGAATGCTGACCAAACAGTAAAGAAAAATCAGGTATAAATGAGCATGTATGCATTGTGGCGAATAACTGAAACGGAGTGAGTGGGCTGCGGTCTGGCGGGCTGCCACGCCGCGCGCCCGCTGTCGCTGCTCGGTAATGCATTGCCATTAAGCTATACCTACCAACCTACGGTATGGCTGTAAAGCATTACTGTATGTATGTTACAAACAAATCTACTATAATGTTTACCTATTTGTCACAGTTTTCTAAAGCTGACAATGTGCAAACTGACAATGTGTGTGTGTATGTCACGGAATACGTGCAGATATAACGATGTAGATGTACCTATTGTGATTTTACACATATTGGCTCAGTGAAACTATCTAGGTAATACTTATTTTGCCCAGTAGGTAATGAGTAATTAATGACCCTGTCAGCGAATCTCACGGTCCTGTATTAATCGATCCCGGTATGGGCAAATATTTGTGTGTTGAGCTTTAATATTTATGTTGAGTCAGTCCCCGAATAAGTATAACAAGTATTTAAAATTACGTACCTAACATTGAACCGTCCCGCTATTCTTAACTTGTTCTTGTAAGGTTACTTGTAACGTTAAGGTTAACGTTAACCCACAAATATAATAAATAATAAATAATTATCTATTCTGTGGCGTAGGTAGAGGTCTAGTTGCGTTAGGCGTGACGGGTGAGGTGAGGCTCATTAGGGCGTTCGAAATAACAGCCCAGTTACGGAGTAATTAAATAACAGCGACAGACTCCGACCGCAGTCGGGTTCATTTACGTCACTAGGCGCAGCTGCACAACTGCCAGTCCGATTACAACTTCGATTGCCCTGGAGGATACTCGTCATAATCAAATCTGTACTTCTCATACGGGAACTTTTGTGCGCTTTATTTAGTAAGTGATGACATGTCCCGGCCTAACACGAGTGGCTAGTACTTACCAGGTAGACGTGTGTTATGTCGGGAGACGAGGCATTATGATAATTAATATTCTTCGCTACGGATAAAATATTATAAGAATGAAGTAATTACGGCAAAATATGAATGTTAATGGGCCTGATATTAACACGGAAATAGGCGAGGGAGCGCCGCGGGGCCCGCGGCCCTCTCTTGGGGGCTCGGAACATACTGTACTACGCGATCCAGTGCCTCCTCAAGATATTTACTCGAATTTGTGTTTATAGTTGGTCCGCATTCCGCAAGCATTTATTAAAATGCTAACCGATGAGAAGACCAAGTCACACAATCAACGTCTTACATCATATTTGCGTGGAAATAAATACATTGTTCCCGTTAAATTGTTATTTGTTATGAGAGGCTGCAAAGTTGTTGTTTGGCGCAAGCCGAGCTAGCGAAGTATTGTAAGATTAAACGATGAGGTAAGAGAATGGTTCAAAACTACAATCCTGAGCATAGCGAGGCTTTCAAGGCACGAGACGCCAAACAACTTTGCTGCTGAGCGAAACACAAACATTTTCATCTCACAACCGCGAGAAACATTGTAAATGTAGGTACAGATGCCGTCAAACTTCTTGAACATGCGGGACGAAGTGGGGGGGGGGGCAGCTCGCCGGTACAATTCGCCTTTGCGCAGGCAAGGTCAAGTGTTCAAGAAGTTTGACGGCATCTGTAATAAAGGTAATTTGGACCTTTTACTATTGAATCTTATCAAGATTAAAGAATTTAATGATTATTAAATGTAACATAAGCATTTTTGCATCTTTACATAGGTAGGTACCTCCACGCTTATCTACATTAAAAAAGTCAGTCTTGTTGGGTACTCACGGGTAATCTAAGGCTCAAATACGCATATTTTACTTACCAGGCAACCAGCAGACATTAAAATTCATATATTACGGATACATAAATTCCGAATATCAGAATATCTTCTGCTTAAAATCTATAAATAACTTCTAATTATTTTTATTTTACTGTGACTTTAGAACAAAACAAAGCAAAATTAAATGTATATGATATTTTTTTTCATTAACTTTCTGAACGGTGCGTTCTTAAATTTCCACGAAACGAAAAAAAAGAAAAAGAAAACTTCTTTTTAAAATGATTTATTTATATTGTATCCGTATAAGTCCGTTTAATTATTAATATTTCATATGTATTTAAGAAATAATAAGCATTATTCATTTAATTTTATCAAAATAATAATAATGTATTATTGGCATAACGCCATAGTTCTGAACGCAAGGATAATAACCTCTCATGCTGTATTGGAAAAACGTTGGATCTCGCGATTGACCATCACGTTCCAAATTCAAAAACTCTTTCCACGACGCTAGCGGATATAACGGACTTTTGGTGCGCTGAACTGATTTTGAGCAATAAAGCAAGCCTTTCCGAGCCGGTGAGGTGAAAAATAAAATAAATAGAAAAAGGTCTGCGGTTTTCAATCAATTTCAGAAGCGAGCGACCGGTATCAGGAATGTTCAATAAACTCGGCTGCAGCAATCTATAGAGAAACGTGTGTGGTCTAGAGCTATCATAACTAGAAACTCGGAACCAGGTTAAGGTTAAACGTGGCCGTTCTTGGATCAGCCCGCCCTTTGTTAGTAGCGTGGACAGGCGGATTCCACGAAATCCAATACTAAGTCATTATAATAGGTTGGAGTAGGATGAAAAGCTTCGGGGAAAAGTAGGTAGGTATGTACCCACGTTACGATTCATATACCAAGGTGAGTCATACTTGTGATTTTAAGTAAGCTTTGGAGTACCTATTGCATACCTACCCACTATAGGTATTAAGACAGTCCAAAACTACACTGGGAGCGCATATGTAGATAGGTATGTGTGGACTGCGGATACAAAGTAAAAAAGTTTACTACAAGAATAAAACATAATGAAAAACACAAGTTCAAGGCCCTTACTAACTATTAGTAAGGGCCTTGAACTTGTGTTTTTCATTATGTTTTATTCTTGTAGTAAACTTTTTTACTTTGTATCCGCAGTCCACACATACCTATTGTATGACAAGGGTCTAAAGTAAGCTATATTACCACGAGAAGTATATTTTCCCGAACGAAGTGAGGGGAAATAGTTCGAGGGGTAATATGGCTTTTAGACCAGAGTTATACACTCTACTTTTCACTTCGACTGCGAGAAAATAGTAAAAACAAAGATTATCCATCCACAATCAACAATTCTACCAAGGCGAAAAGATTGTTCAATTTGGCGCCATTATTTTTAATAAACTGTTTTGACACAGATACAAAATATTCACAAGAAAAATAAACGCCTCTGACCGTCTAATAGCGGCGTAGTCTATCCCGCTCAATCTTCATAGCTTATGTCATGTAATTACATCCACCAATCACAACTCTTTAAAATAACATTAGTATTTGCTGTCTACTAACTAGAATACAGCTAGACATTAAAATCGACCAATCAGGAAACAGAATTCAATTCAAACATTATAGGAGTTTTTCATTCCCTAATTTACAATAATTAAAAATATAAACGCCTCTGACCGACTCCAAACGTTCAAGAGTGGTTAACTGCATACATGAGTCATGTATGCAGTTAACCACGCTTGAAAAACACCCAATGTTTGAATTGAATTCTGTTTCCTGATTGGTCGATTTTAATGTCTAGCTGTATTCTGGTTAGTACATAGCAAATACTAATATTTTTTTAAAGAGATGTGATTGTTGGATGCAATATTGAACTGTTGTGAGTGGTCAAATTAAAATGTTTTATAAATCATAAATATGTATACATATTTTCCCTAGGGGCTAAATGTACTACTTTAGCCCCGCTTGCCAAGTCTAATATGATGCACTTTTTGAGCATGAGAAGTGAAAACTAAATTGTTTACTGTTGGCGACAAGGCGGCCGCATCAGCAACGTAACCTCTACGTTGCATATCATACACCAAAGACAATAAGGGACTTTGAGTGACATGTGATAGACATCTTACTTACGTCACCTTATGGCTCTTGCAGCACATCGCGAACATCTTATTCTAATTGTTTGTATTAATTCTTATCTTCTTTCTAAATGTCTTTCTTCTTCTCGGCATTAAAACAGTGTACAGTCCACTCGCATTTTCAATACGTAGGTACCTAAGTCTAGTTATCCTTCAAGCACAGAACAAGGCACTAGACCCAACATTTACCCACAATGACTTATCTTGATCCGTTAACAGGAAACCGTAAGTTTAACAATAGGTATGTCATCAAGGTGTGAGGAAACCAGCCAATTTTACTGTAGGTACTTTATTGAGAACGGCGCTGTGGATGGATTGATTCTTGGCATCGACGACGCTATATATATATATAAGATTGCCTATACCTAATAGGAGGTCCTTCAAAGGTTAGTATTATATCCTGAAAAATCAAACAATATTCAGCGGAACATGGTTTTCGGATTTATGAAATTCGAAAAAAAAATGCTTCTGGTCAAATGACTCACCGGAGTTTATGTAGTGTACCTACCCCAAAAATACACCTGCTTGTACCGCTCCAGCATTTATTTGCTGACACAGTCATGAAAGACGTTGTTATTTAATGAAATATTTGATGTGTTATATTTAATGTGATATTTGTTCACATTCCTGAGTACTTAATTAAAACTACGTGCCTAGCTGAACTGGGCAAAAAGTTACACGGTTGTGAAACATAGGCCTTGAACTGGTGAAGCCGAGAGATACTGTACTTTGTTCATTTTATTTCCCTGCTCGAGTAAATAAACACGATCACGATGCACTGCTGACCGCAATGTTCTTTGAATTCGGCCGGTGTGTGCATTTATAATGCATTTTCTACGAAGTTAGCCGGGCTTAAGCTGCAAACGCAGAGAGAGCGGTGGCGGGGCGGCGCGGCGCGAAAGAAAGAAGAACGAAAAGGTCCGCACAGAAAACCGCGCCGCCCCGCGCCGCTCTGTGCGGATCATTTCATATTAGCTCGAACATTACAACCGGTACCGCCTCCGCACCGCGTCGCGCCGCCCCGCCACCGCTCTCTGTGCGTTTGCAGCTTAAAACTGATGCGTGTCTAGTTTCCAGTGGACAATAAATAAACAGGTAGGTATTTAGGTACCTACCGAGAAACTTATGAAACGACGGTAGCTTTGTTCTTTATTTGTACGTACGTACGTTGTGTTTAGACCGCTCGCACAGTCTGTTGGCATATAATAACTTTTTGCGTGCGGATCGGAATTTTCTCCGAAGGGCCGGCGGGCCCTTGTTAGGGGGTAGGGGGTGGCTCGCGCAGCGCGGCCTCGTTAACTTCGCCCCGCGGGCCGCGACGAGCACAGCGCGTCCGCGAACCCGAGACAGCTTTTAATTAATACCCGCCTCAACTTCACACAGCATTGTAGAGTCTTACTAGCTCACTTGGTTGCCGTTGGAGGATTCTTTACTAGCGACTTGCCACTTTCTGCGCCACCTTTGAATTCTATAAGTACACAGTTCTAAGTTATATAACCGTAGCAGTGGAAAAACATGAATTTCTCATCATGTCGCATGCATTGAGTGATTCATAATTATTTATTGGATATTTCATACTACATAACGGGTTCGGTATGGATATAATTTAATCATCATTTCATAATTGAAATAGTGGAAAATTGATTCCAATTTAGCAGTTTTTGGGTTCCCTAGGTAGGTAAACTAGATTAGTAGTCTCTTTGTCTGATGCACTGGGTACTTAGTCAGGCATTATTTACTACTTTCTAAACTATAGCAGTACTAGCTTTAGGCCCGCGACTCCGTCCGCGTGGCACTTGTTTATATCGCAGCTCCATACAAACTTTTACCCCCCATTTCACTCCCTTAGGGGATGATTTCGGGGATAAAAACTATCCTATGTCACTCTCCATCCCTTCAGTTATCTCCACTTAAAAATCACGTCAATTCGTCGCTCCGTTTTGCCGTAAAAGACGGACAAACAAACAAACAAACACACACACAAATGTATGTGACACTTTCCCATTTACATTATTAGTATGGAAAGGTAAAAAACTTAAGGAAAGGGGGCTTAAATAGGGCAAAAATAGGGGCGTTATAAGTTTAACGTGTCTGTGTATCTGTGTATCTGTTTGTGTTATCGTAGTTCCCTAACGGATGGACCGATTTGAATGCGGTTTTTTTAGTGTCATAGATAATTTTATCCCGAGTGTTCTTGGCTATGTTTCATGAAAATCCGTTGAGCCGTTTTTGAGATATCGGACTTTGAAATGAGTATGTCGGGGGTTTTTCAAGTTTTCTAAGTTGTAGTTATTATATACTGAAGTAGTGGCGTATTCGAATAGAGAATACTGTAACACAAACATAACAAGTGTCTATTCGAACACGTCACCCTACGAGTACGTGGAAGAGGGGCTTTAATTAAGTTTTATACCTATGGGTACAGATTGTCTTGTTACTCCAAGAAAGTGCTAAGATACGAGTGTCCCCGCAAAATCGATCTTAATTCGACGTGAATACATTTTCACATTTGTCTCTCGTCTGCTTTGCCATTTTGTATAGTAGTGTTTTTTCATGTTGTGTACTTAACGTGATGCTTATGCGAATAGTGGCGTGTTTAAAGTTTTATTTTCGTTATAATTTTTGCGAGCCATGCGAAGTTAATTATTATTTAGAAAACAATATGTTTCAATAAAATTATATCGTGGTGGTTAGGAAATTTTTAGTAGGTAATATTGAAAAAAAAAAATCCCTTTTTCAGTGGCGGGGTATCAATGATATTTATTAGAATTAGTTCCCGCATGATGCTTGTAAGGCGAGGACTTATTGGAATGTATATGTTGCAGGGAAATGGTCAAAACAGAGATTTGATCAAATCTCTAAGGGATATGATCAAATCACGCAGGATGTTAAAATGGGCAATCCGTTTTATCATTTACCTAATACAAATCAGTAATTTGATCAAATCTCTGAATCTGTTTAGTGAAATGAAGAAATCGGACAAAAAAGGCAACTCGTTTTTTCATTTCACTAGACTTTTTTAGTGATTTGATAAAATCCGTGAAACGCGTCAGTGAGTTGACGAAACTAAAGCGATAAAGATTTTTCCGCTCTTTTATAAAAAAAATAACCACGAAGACGGTGGCGGGAGCTCTGCATCTTCTAACCTATCCGCCATCCGAGTAAGTCCCAGAACCGTTTAAATGACTAATGATTTAGGAGCCGATATCTGCGAGTTAGTTTCGTCAATTCACTGACGCGTTTCAGGGATTTATCAAATCACTAAACAAATGTAGTGAAATGAAAAAACGAGTTGCCTTTTTTGTCCGATTTCGTCATTTCACTAAACAGATTCAGAGATTTGATCAAATGACTGATTTGTATTAGGTCAATGATTAACATCCTGCGTGATTTGATCACATCCCTTAGGGATTTGTTTAAATCTCTGTTTTGGCCATTTCACTGCGACTTATACACTACATTTCTGCACTAGAGCAGAAACGTATCACTTTCAGCACACATTTTAGAACAACAACGACCCACTTTCAGAACATGAGATATGAAAAAAAATATTTCTGATTAGGTACGTTTCCTATGTAACCCTATACGAGCATACCGGGTGTCACAAAACTTTGAAGTAACTACTTACCTTAAACATTGAAGATGGGAAGTTTTACGGAAATAAGTATTTTTGAGTGCAGTTTCAATTATCATTTTGAATAAAGTAATGTGTTCTTTCAGTAAAACTTCCTATCTTTAATATTCAAGGCTGATTTAAGAGTTACTTTCCCTCGGTGTGGCATAGTTTTGGGACATCCGCTTTAAAACAGGTATACTGTGTTACTCTGGGGTCATGAGAGACTGACAAAAAGTGAAGAACAATACCGAACAACATTAACCATGGGACCAACTAACACATGGGGTAAAAAATTGGAAAACGAATTCATAGTTAACTGTGAGTTCATTGAAATTTAATCTATGGATAACTTTTGTTTTTCGATTTTTACTTTTTGGTCTCATGGGTAAAGTTGTTCAGTATGACCATCTCCTTCAATTTTTGTCATTCCGGATCATGACTCCAAAAAAAACACCCACCACAAACATAAAGGTATACTATGTGAACCAGAGAGCGTCATTCGATATTTCTTGGATGCTAGTACTTAGCCCCGACCTCCGTTTCATGACAAATCGGAAACCTCAGTACTTTTATTTCTTGTTCCTCGAAATGGCGGCACTGACACTTTCAAAATTACTTTTGTGTCATGAAAAATGAGTGTCCTTTCAACGAAATAATTCATAGTTGTTTTCGTTGAGTGGAAGGAAACTTTTATGTTTACAGATTATACTCATGGCTGCCCCCTTGAGGGCTACGGTTAAATAAGTATTACTATGGTATTCAATCTTTCATCGTGTTTTCAAACTCACTTGTCCATTAGATAGATGTTGGTACGTTCTATTTGAACCTAATTCAGAAAATAATAACTTGTTCACGTGCAATATGGCGCCGTCGGCAGCGACAGGCGCTGTCGGCGCATTCGAACAAGGATTAGAAGAACGGAATGCTAAATGACAAAACAACGTATCGGCCGACAGCATTGTCAAACGTTAGTTTTTAATTTCAGTGATCTGAATAACGTTTGTGGCTTTGGATGCCCTAAGGCTATTTGCTGTATTGGCAAAGAAGTGGCCAAAAATTCGACATATAGACACTTATAGACACACGACAGTGTGTTTGCCAAGTTATCAAGACAAAAGGCTAAACTGCCGCCGGTTGTCATATTACACGAATCTTATCGGGTCATTCTCGACCACCCCGCCGTACCTTATGCTTATAACCTGATAATATTCAATTTCAAACCAATTTACTGATGCAAGATGTATTTTTAAACCTTAATTTGGTAGTATTCTATACAGCAGTATTCTTTTAGATACCCTTCTTTTTTGTGGGTAATAGGTAAGTACTTGGCCTGTTTTTTACATTTATGTTTTTGGTAGGTTTTATTTTATTATATTACATAGATTTTTCAACTTCTGGCTTCCACGCGACACTTTGTAAGTGATACTTTGAAGTTATGCTGGACTGGAAACTTTACATTCCAGATTGTGCCCTACCGCGTGCCTATTTTCACCCCCGGAAAGTCGACGTATTGCGTGTGCCACTTTGCCGGAAGAACCATAAAACCTTCCCTTAGGCAAATTACTGAAGCAATTGACACATGTTATTTTCTTTAATGACATTAGGAAATGGCGACAATGACGAAGAAAAAGTATTAAGTATATTCGCGAAGGATTCCAGAATAAATTCTGTTTTTTTAATACTGATAATTAAAGAAATTCGTGCAAAATTATTCTCTAACCATTCCAAAATATCAAAAATGCACAAAGTTAATATTCAAGTTTTCACTTCTGCCGGCACTCACGGAGTGCAACCCGATCTTTTTTTCATTTACCAAATACCACATGTATAGGCAGTAACTAAATGTTTATTTACTTCTAGACTAGCACGCCACTGTACTTACAAACGCCAACACAGTTGACTGACCATCCTTTATTAATATTGAACCTATATTTAAATGCACATAAAGTGCACGGGTGGTCAGTTAACTGTGTTGGCGATGATGGTACAGTACAGTCAACGGCACCAATATGTATATGTCGCCGGGAAATGGCCAAAACAGAGGTTTGAACAAATCTCTTACGGATACATTTCGCCATTTCACGAAACAGATTTGATGACTGTTTTTTTCTAGGCAAATGATGAAATGGAGTTGTCGCAGAGAAATGGCCAAAACCTAAGGGGATATGATCAAATCACGCAAAAATATCTGAATGTTGTGTTTTTATTCATAATACTTAAAATAGATTTTTCAACACACTTGCTCTTAACGTACCTCTCTTATTGTGTCGCTTTCAGGCTCATAATCCTGGATATTAAACACGCGTGTTTTATAACATTACTACACTCGCGTGTTATGGTCATATTCTTCCGATTAAGTCACCTTGCAGCAAGTTGTATGCATGAACACGATGCATTCTTAAATTAACCGGGTTCTACAGAATGTACAGTTTTTTTTAATTCTCGGCAAATGGATTCTTACTCGACTAAACAAATTAAATCATTTTTGTTAATTAATTGACTGTTTCTTTTTGGATATGATATAGAAACGTTTAATTTAGTAAAACTATTCACTTTTGATAACATTTCACATGAATTAATAATAAAGATAAACATTTTAAACCAAAATATTAATTTTATTTTGTATTGGCTGTTTAGAGATTTCATCTAAGTCTGGATAAGCGCGCGCACTGCGCAAACTTCACGAAAAATAACTGTTACGCGCCATTATAGGTTGTTTCCGAAATATTTGTACAAACATTGTTAATGCGTGTTTGGAGGCATATTTATGAGCAGTGATCGGAATAGGCAGAGTATAAATACCTAAACTTAGCAGAACAAAGTCATGAAGTGGAGACTTCCTTGCGATAACATTTTTTTCGGGATTTCCCGGATTAAAAGTTAAAGTTATATAAAAGTAAATCCTATAATTGAATCTTGGATGTATCAATAATTCAGTAGTAACAGCAACACTACTTTTTTTTCACTTTCTTGAAAATCACCGATGAGAAGATTGTTGTTACTTCCATATTTCTGTGGACTACAGAAGAAACAACAATTTTATTTTATTTTTAAAATTAATCTGTCTCTTGTATCCTCGTTCACATTTTGTGTTTAAGTGAAAGAGATAGACAAAATAGTAGTCTTATCTGTTATATTTCTCGTGGTTCCTATTGTTATCGTGTAGAAGAGAACGCAGATGTCGTTATCACTTGTTGCTGCTTTTATGCATTAATAATAAGTTGACAATACAGTTTCATACCATCCATTATCGAATACAGACGGGTTTATACTGTGTTTCTATGATATTTCATTCATATTACGACGTAATATCTATAAAGAATCCGTTTATATTATTGGTTGTTTTATTTTGTGCCTATTGATTCTATTGAACCCGAAATACATTGTTTTTATCCCATTTATAAAATATTAGTTACTAAGTAAGGTTCCCGGGATTTTAGTCACGCAAAAATACAGTCGTAAGGAAGTCTCCACTTTTTGTCTCTGTGCTACTAAGTTTAGGTATTTATACTCTGCCTATTCCGATCACTGTTTATGAGGCAAACGCATGCGTTCCGTAGCAGCGCGCGGCAACCACTGATAGACCGTCTAAATGACAGGCGGCCGGCATGTACGAGTACTTGTAGCCGCGCGACGAAATCACAAAGTGAACCGCCCCTGGCCCGGCAGCAAAGAAAGACGTTTGGCGTTCTTGATAAGCATAGGATTGTACATTTGAACCATTTGCTTCGCTCATGGTTAAATCTTACAATCCTTCGCTTCGCTACCTCGGCTTTCTATACATGCTCTTGTTCCACAATAACTTTGCAGCCGTACATATAACAAATAACTATTTATTTATTTATAAGTACTATATTTGTCATTTATTATGTACTAGCTGCCCGCCCCGGCTTCGCAAGGTTAGTGTATCCATTTAAAAAATAAGACGTTTGGTTCAGCAGTTCTGAGTTATGCGCGTATCTATAATACATATTTTTTTCTTACTGCCCGTTGTACTATGACCCGTTTTCCCGTAGGAATGAAGCATTTTCGCGTGGTAAAAAGTAGCCTATGTTCATCAGGGATAATGTGGGCTTCTAATAATAAAATATTTTTTCAAATCAAATCAAAGTTTCGGAGCTTATTCAATAAAAACAAACAATCAAATCTTTCCTCTTTATAATATTAATTAATTAATACTTTATGTATACCCCCTGTGCGTTTATATCTGATGTTGCGCCGCTCACAATCTGTCTGCTTTGACCAAAGGTTAACTGGTAGTGTTGGTAGAGTAGGTATGCTTAGGGCATTATGTCCACCTTTTGTACACTAAGTTGTTATTTTGTGCAATAAAGATTACATAAATATTAAAAATATTGTCGGTCACGTCACAAAAAAAAAAACACGACGCTAAGGGTGGGGCATTGCGTGCTAGTGTTATTCGGTCCCACCGGAAGACCCGCGAACTGACGACTTCCGTCCATCGACATGCCTGACCGTGCGCTGCGGAAATATTACCCATAGTCGTCGCCGTTGTACCTATACTTAAGTAATGTTCCTATAAGTAGTTTAAATTTTAATGTGTTTACGACGCGAGCTCCCCTACTATCTAGCGGATGGTAGTAGGGGAACGCGCGTCGAAGGCGCGTGAAAAAAACGCAGTCTGCATAGGCCCTAAACCCTAAAACGTTGGTTCATGTAAGCGTGTTCGTTACCTTGCATGATATGGTTAAAAATAAAGAAGAAGCTGACAGAGAGACAATTGTGACACCTAATACTTTCATCTGCACAGCGAAATTACGAATCTTTTGTAAAATGGGAATGGATAGTTAGTACATTACGAATCTAATTCGGATTTATGATTTTTGCAGAGTTGCCATCCTATTCGGACGATATCTGAGCCATGGCGTTGGTAGACAAACATCGGTGCTCTTCGCTGTACGCCGGTAAGCTCCGTTTGACACTCACCAAATACCTGCTTTATGGTCACTAACGGAGCAAAGTGCCCATATAAACAAATAAATATCATCCATGTATAAATTAATTACAGACATCTTCATTGTATATGTATGGGAAGGTAAAATTCGGCCCTGCTTACTTTCAGCCTTTCTACTGTAGCGGTGACAATCATAATAAAACATTATGATGAGGATAGAAAGGATGGTATTTTATGTTCAAAACATAACGTATGAACCTATTCAATTTCAGAGTATTTCACACTGTTAAATAATATTGACATTCAGATATCGCAATAGTACATTGTGATACAAGTGAGCTATGTTGATAATTACATCAGAGACGGGATTGTTTACGCGAGCCGCAGGTGAGCATGATAAGAAAGCCGAGGATGTAATTATTCAAGCTCACGCGTGTCATACTACGTTTTTCAACACATTATGCGAGGAAAAAATCATATTCATAAGACGAAAAATTTATAGGCCTGCCAAGTTATTTTCTTTACTTAATGATGGCAACAGGTTTTTGCTCACAATTACACATCGCTAAGAATTTCCAGTGGCGTCCATTCTATTTACCACTTTTCTAGTCATCACGAGTCAACATTTTTGATGATAACCAAACACGACAATGTTTACAAATATTTGTGAAAATATTGCCTATAATGGCGCGCAACAGTATTTTTTCGTGAAGTTTGCGCGGTGCGCGTGCATGTGTTAAGCCAGACTTGGATGAAATCTCTAAACAGCCAATACAAAAATATGTAAATATTTTCGTTTTAAAATGCTATCTTTATTAATTCATGTAAAATGTTATCAAGAGTGAATGGTTTTACTAAATTAAACGTTTCTATATTATATACAAAAAGAAACAGTCAATTAATTAACAAAAAGGTTTTAATTTGTTTAGTAAAGTAAGAATCTGTTTGCCAAGAAAAACAAAAAAACTGTAGGTACATTCTGTACAAACCCCGTTAATTTAAGAATGCACCGTGTTCATGCATACATCTTGCTGTAAGGTGCCAACGTGACTTAATCGGGATATAACCATAACTCAAGTATTGTAATGTTATAAAACACACGTGTTTAATATCCAGAATTATGAGCTTAAACGGGACACAATAAGAGGTACGTTACGAGTTATTGTGTTGAAAAGTAAATTTATGGATTTCAAAACAATTATAGTAGGTACTAGCTTCTGCCCCCGACTTCGTACGCGTATAAATTATGATTTAAGTACATGATATTTATTCTCAAAAATAAAGATTTCATTTATTTAAGTACATGGTCTGTGCGGTGTGATTTTAACAGTTCGCTTCGAATCTAAATAAACACCTCCCTCATAAACTTGTTCTTCAAAAATATTATATAGATGCCCAAAGTATCATTTTAGAGAGCGCTCCCTATGCGAGCCTCAGGTCCAAAGGCCCTAGGGTGAGCCCAACAGACATTTACTATCCTCAGGTGTCTTGCAAGCGAGACCTGAGGCCAAAGTTCCGAAGGAGAGCGGCGAGGCAAGCGAGGCCGAAGGCCGAGCTTTTCATTGGAATTAAAGGCCTAAAGCAATCCTTCAGAGAGCGGTCTCAATGCGAGTCCGAGGGCCTAAGGCCCGAGGCCGACCCCCCACGGATACTCGTTATCTCCGAGTAACTTGCAAGCGAAACCTGATGTGGGCCAAATTCCTGAAGGTATACGGGGAGGCAAGCGGAGCCGAAGGCTAAGCTTTTCGTAGGAATGAAAGTCCTTTTAGAGATCGGTCGCTATGCGAGCTCGGGGGTTGAAGGCCCGTGGGTGAGCCCCCACGGACACTGTCCCGCGAAACTGGAGATCAAGGTGAGGTCGAGTTTATTGTAACAATGAAAGGCCTAAATCAAGCCTTAAGAGAGCGCTCGGGGACTGAAGGTTACTTACTATACCCAGGTGGCAGCGCGCGACGCCAAAGGCCGAGCTTTACATTGGAATTAAAAGGCCAAAGCATCCCTTTAGAGAGCGCTCTCTGCGAGCCCTTACGGACACTCATTATCTTCGGGTGTCTTGCAAGCGAAACCTGGGGCCCAAATTCCCGAAGGTAAAAAGGGAGGTCAGTGAAGCCGAAGGCTCAGAGCTCAAGAGCGCTCCCTAGGCGAGCTCGAGGGCCGAAGACCCGAAGGCAAGCCCCTATGGACACTTACAATCCCTAGGTGTCTTGCAAGCGAAACCTGTGGCCAAAGTACCGAAGATGAGTTTCGAGGCAAGCGAGCCCTCACGGACACATATGTATACTATCCCGTGTAGGTGAGTGGCGAGGCGAGTTAAGTATCGTAGATGAGTGGCGAGGCAAGCGAGGCCAGAGGCTTTACATGACAGACGGTTAAGGTTCTGTAATGACATTGCCAAAAAAAGATGCCGTGATATATTTTGGCATGGTAACAATATCTTAACAAGATCGACTATCATGAAAACTCAGTATGAAATCTTCGGATACCCATTTGAATTAGTATGCCAAGTAGTTATAGGTATCATTAATCGTAAATTGCTATTAAAGTATTATATGTTAGTTAACGATTATTGCCAGGCCATTAGCAGCTAGTTAGTCGACAAGTAAGGACATTAAACACCTCTCAACCAGTACGTGACATGTGCCGGCGTTATAGGATCAATAACTCGCGAAATGGACAGTTGCCAAGGTGCTAATTGCATTACAAGGCGCTACCGACTCGCTATATGCTACTACTTACACCGCGTGCATACGTACGAGTAAACTGTGCTCTTAATACCTCATCTGCTGTCCATTGCTCTTGTTGTTAATAACTTGTGTAGTTAACGCGGGATGTACTGTTTTCAATATTTTTTTATTTATTTATAATATTAATTATTACTAGAACTAAACTTTTTATGTAATTAAACTGATTTGTATTGTATAGGGCAAATAATCTCTCACTTATAATAATCTCTCACTTATAATAATCTCTCACTTATAGTAAATCTCTAAATTAAAAAAAAGAATCAGCCAGTGTCAAACTAAGCATTGTTGTGTCACGAATGATCTCAGGTTCCCATGAACGGAAAAAACATGTAACTTTTTTCATAAGTACATTATTACTCTAGCTTCCGTTTAGGATATTTTTTATCCGACTGCGACGATTAATTAATTTTCGGAACCATTTAATACAATATCATTTAATAAATTTAATATAATTAATTAAATTATTCATTTCTTCTGCTTGAAATCGTAGCTGCCATATCTGTCAACTGTCAGTGATGTCAAAATGGCGGGCTTGCCCATTAACTATTCAACAGTAATCATTTCGATCCGGTGTTGTATAATAGACTTTCAATAAAGGCATATTAAATTCTAAAAAATTAAAAAAAAAAACAATTCTGATATGGAAACTTATATGCGCTAAATTCGTATTGAGGCGTAATTTCAATAAATGTATCAAAAAAAATCAACAAAATAACGTCAAACGTTATTCTCTTATATGAGAAGTATCTCTTATAGTCTTATAAGAGGGAGACGGTTAGTTCGAGAAAAATTGAGAGAGCTCGCGCGCTGTCTTGTGATAGCCGTGCTGGTTTGTCAGTACTTATTTATATTTATCAGCAATAAACAGTATGTATTAAATCAGTATAGAACGGGCCTTTTATATACATTAATTATTAAGCTCGTCAGTTTAAGGCGGTAATATAACTTCGTACTTTGCGCCTTCAATTTGACTTGCAGCCAATATAGAGACAGAAATTGGCCAACATACAGGAAAATAATTTTATCATAAAGCCTGCAACACACATTCATTAAGTTGGCAATGGCGGGAACATAAACAAGATTTGGCAGAATGTGATAGTGCGATCTGAAACATTGCAATATGAAAAAACAAACATATTACTTACTATAATATTTTTAATAAAATTACCTTTAATAGAAAGGGACTCGGACTTGCATTATGGTTGTAAACTTACCTAGTGGTTAGGTATAGTTTGGAAAATATAAATTCCGACGTTACAAAAGAGATATCTTTTGTTCCGCTTAAACACTTACTGGTCAATGGGTACACCGGGTACTCGAAAGGATTATCTATTATTAATACTTAAACACATCTTTACCTAAGAGTCGGAGTGACTCAAGATCATTTCAGTCATCAAGATATAATTTATTTAATATAAAACAGTGTTAAAAATATACATACAAACATCTTACATACATTCACGCCATTATTCCCAAAAGCGGTAGGCAGAACACATGAAACGTATGTTCCAGCGCCACTTTTAGCATAAATGTGGGTATAAAATATCGACAAAATGTGATATTGCAGTGATAGGTTGCTAGCCTATCGCCCACAACACACTTCAACCCTGGTCCCTTAGTCGACTTTTACGACACCCACGGGAAGAAAGGGGGTGGTGAAATTCTAACCCGACACCACACGGGTAAAAATATGTAGAGAAGAAGATCAATAAACATGTAATGCTGCAGCCTGTGTCCTACCTGTTGGATCTATTGCCACAAACATCTACTAAACTTTTACCCCCTTAATCATAAAACTTAAAATACCTCTATTAAAAAAACTGTTTGTCCCTTTCTTAGTAATTTAAATATCAGAGTGACACATAAAGACAAAAGAATTTTAACGGCATTTTAGCTAAAATAGGTTTGTTCAACGTTTTACTCGATAGGTTAAATTAGAACTGCTTGTGTCCTGTGTCTAAAAGATGAAATTCGTTAACTCCCACCACATTCCCATGCAAACTGTTGTGATTTAAACAAGTTGCACGATACTAGAACACTTTATTATTGACCACATAATATATAAATACGGAGCGTTGTTCCCGGTGTGAACGTTACACAGAAGTGACAACCCAAGAGCGAGACAAACATACGTTATTGACTCTAAAGTTCTATTTTCAAAAATACTTCAACACAAACGAAGTCGCAGGTACAGCTAGTAGACAATAAGAGCGACACAGATATTTAGTCGTAAACCAGGTAGATGTATTGAAAGCGTATGATATCAACATTCAGAAGAGCATGTTGTATTTGCAGCTAATTTTTTCCCGAAATTGACGGTAGAATGGTAAAATCTTCGTAGAAAAATTATGAGAAATGCAATCAATCGGACAAAATTAAAACATCCAGCTTGATATTCACTGCCAAGAATCACAACGCGCTACATTCGTAGCCGATCCAGTGTATTTCCCGCTAAGTAGCGGAAAGCGCCCACGGCGCAGGCGTCCGCTAGGCGGGTTCCTGGCAGTAAAAGTGTTAAGACTCGTAGTCATATTTGAACGCATACTTCTAGTTATCAGTGTTATCACTATGATTATAGTACCTACAGTTGAGATCGTAAATAAATGCGATCAAAAATACTAATCAAACAATGTCAAATTGACAATGTTTACATATATTCATGGACAGTGGTTTGCTGCTCATTCGTTGCGCGCAAAGGTGCAAAGCGGAGAACTCCTGGCCCCGTATCATGGTCAACCTTATCACGCGATAATCGCCCTTATCCGTCACTGGCTGACACCATTCGATAGAACGAGACGGACGCTCTATCTTGTTACTTATCGTGTGATAAGGCCAACCATGATACGGTTACGGGGTCTTATCTCTCTAAAGTACCAGTACCTACCTACTTACAAAATACAGTAAACATAATACTTAAATAAATTGTTTTGCTAAATGAAACATTAATATATACGTATTCGTTCATTTATTACAAATTTACGAATACTTATTTATTTTATGTAATAATGTTTTTACCGCGATTTTAATCAATACTGCTCCTCCATTTAGTTGAACAACGCTCCGTGGTCATATGCTCTGCTATGAGGTACAAGCGTAGCTTACTCGGCGTTTAAAAAATAAAGAGATACGGTAGTGTTTAAAACACTCGTGTTTAATATAATAAATTATGAGCCTAAGATTGACGCAAGAAAGGCCACGTTACAAGCAAGTGTTTTGAAAAGTATGTTATTATGACGTGACGTTTTCTAATAAATGAACAGGTCACTAGTATTATACATGACTAAAATGACACATATTTGCGAAAAGCCTAGTGTAGCCAGACAAGCGAACATATAAGCCACTGTTGTATATTAAAATCGATTGCAAGATCTGGGACAAATATATTGGTGCCGAACGCCAGCCAAGAGGCGACGTGTACTGCTTCCGTTCGCACATCTCGATAGAGTTAAGCGCCGAGCCATTTCAGCCGATACCTTGTTACATGTACCTACGCTCCCTGCTGTAGCCATTATGAATCGCTTATATTCGTGTTTGTACCCAGGTTACCCGTTCTTTGAGGATTACAAACCACTCTAGTCTATGTACTTGTCAACTGGTTCTTGAGCATATGTAATCACACATTTTTTGTTAATTAGAACGTTAACGACTTTTTCCATATGATTCTTACTATATTATGATTTGCTTATTGTGTTGGCGGTTATTAGGAGTTTACCATTGTATAACTCAATAGGTAACACGGAATCCGTATAAAGGTCCATATTCTTTTAAACCCCCGACGAAAAAAGAGGGGTGTGTGTCTGTGGTATCGTAGGTGCCAAACGGATGGACCGATTTGAATGCGGTTTTTTTGTGTCATACATAATTTTACCCCGAGTGTTACTAGCCGGGTGTATCTATAAGTATATAGATCAGTTACTCTCATGGAACCAACAAATAGAAATGACTGCCAATAGAATACGAAAATTGATATGGCTATTTAAGTAGGTATCTAAGACCTGTTTCCGACAAGGAACTTTTAGTTTATGTTTACAAAACTAGTACAATCCATTGTTCTGTATTGTCTTCTTGTTTGGGGGGTACACATAAAAAGAAACTTAAAGTTATTGAACGTGCACAACGATTAATTGTAAAAGTACTACTACGTAAAAGACTACGTTACAGCACCATGAATGTCTACAGAGATGCGGACGTGCTTACTTTAACGTGATCGTCTCACTGACAGTTGTATATTTTAAATTGCATTCTTAGAGTTCATAAAACTCTTAAACCAGATGATCGTATACTAGAAAAACGAAATCCCCATTCGGTAATTGTTCGACCTCGCAATGATAGGACGGACTACTTTTGTGAAAGTGCAATTTAGGGCGGCATCTACTTATTTATATAATAAAGCAAACAGGACCACGAAAATCTACAACAAAACATACGGTGAATGTAACAAACTTATTACAATATGGTTAAAAGGCAAAAATTACGCAGTAACCGAATTAATCCTGCGTTGACCCTTTGTGTGACCTTTTATTATTACCCTATTTGTGATTGTAGTATAAATGTAGTAGCTAGTTAATTTATTTTTAACTTTATAACATCTTTGTATAAAAGAGCGAATGCCTCCTACCACAAGTGCCATATTTAAAAGGAGGATTCGACCCCATTTGTGTACCCGTTAAAAATATTTTTTCCTCGCAAATGTGTTGAAAAACGTATGAAACGCGTGAGCTTTGACAATTACATCCTCGGCTCTCTTATCACGCTTACTTGCGGCTCGCGTGAACAATCCCGCCTCTGATGTAATTATCAACCTAGCTCACTTGTATCACAATGCACTATAAAGATTCTGATATGATTCCGTTAAGACGCTGTCAACACCAAAATGCCCTTGAGGATTCGGGATACGGCGCACACAGTCTTTTCGTATCGAAGTAAACGAGAGCGAGTGTTAGTGGGCGGCCAGGTCTTAGAAACTAATAGTACCTACTGAAAGAAATATTTAAATAAATAATTTACTTTAAAAACTAAGGTTTACCGACTTTTATTTAGTACTCCGCCAAGCCACGAGAATATTTCCTATTTTTTTTTACAATTTACCTCATGAACTGATTTCCGATAGCAAATGCGTTGATTACTATAGAAATAAACCGAATCGCTGTATGTGGGCCGATAATATTTGAGGACTTCCATCGATTCCCCAAGATCATCACCAATGTCACTTCATAAGTTCCTATTTTAACGGAATCTTTTCAGAACCTGTGACGTACTTTTGCACTTTTAAGTACATAATTGATGAATTCATCAATTCAAACATCATCAATTCCTCGCCACAAAATTTATGATTCCGGATGTAAATACACGAGTTATAACAGAAAATACCAAAACCACTACACGCGTGCCTAATAAAATTGAGGAGTCCCCTCAATTCGTCATGGATGTCATCATCTAACTGAATTTGGAAAAAATGGGACCCACCTGGAAGTATATACATACGAACAAAAAAAAATATTTTCGAATCGGTTCATCAATGACGGAGTTCTGAGGTAACAAACATTGAAAAAAAAAAACAGCCGTATTGAGAACCTCCCCCCGTTTTTGAAGTCGGTTAAAAATAAGTGTGGATTATTTGTGAAATATGACTCTCGGTTTAGGTATGAATATGTTGACTTCATGTTTTTAATTGCAGACCCATAGGAGTACGTCAAAAAAACAAAGACAGAACCGATTTTAAGACCAATCTTTGCAATTATTTTGTATCAAGCCGATTTCGTCCAATTATCTATCGAGTTCGTCCACGGTTTGTGAAATATGATGAATAGTTTTTTTTTTGATGCGCTAGGAAAAATAAATGTTAAAAAAAATCGCTTAAATAATATCCATTTCAACAAAATTAGGTCTTGTCAGCCTCTTAAAGTAACAACTAATGAAACACCAAAGGTGATTCTGAGATCCTTGAGGAATCGACGGAACTCCTCAAATATTATCGGCTCATATTGCTACATACTTACAGCGACTTGCATTTTTTCTGTAATAATCAACGCATTTACTCTCGGAAAGAAGTTCATGTGGTAAAGTGGAAAGGAAATGTGGAAATGTTCATGTATGTGGCTTGGTGAAGTGCTGAATTGGAGGCGGCAAAAACTTTGTTTTTAAAGTGAAATAATGATAATTTTCGACAAACATAGTTTCAGCTTTTCTATAAATAGAAGCGCCATTTTCTACAAATTCATTTAAATCTAGCACAGTTCATAAATATCACAAAGCACTATATTTCAAGATGAATTTGTATTTTCTACTCAGCGGCAGGGGCAGTCGATGAAAATGCTACTTAATAATGGGTTGAGAGTGAGTCACAATTGCTGTTTGATAATATTGAAATAGCCGTACATATTACCTACTTTGTTAAGGCCAAACACGTTGGTAGATTTGCATGATCGCTTTTAGGCCAAAGCTAAAGGTTAGCGGGGCTACGAGGCAGGTTCGGCAGAGATAAGGCACGGGCTGGCGATATTGGAGATAGATTTTTATCCGCGAGATTCAGCCTGGTTCAACCGATGACCTCGTAAATGAAGATATTATATACATAAACGTAAGAGTTAGCTTTGCAGTAAAGGAAAAACATCACGATGAAACTTGCATACAATGGTGGAATACAAAATTGGGGTGTGGGTATGAAATTATATTTATCTACACACATATCATTAGTGCTCTAAAATGTTTTTTTTTTTCCTTTTTTTTAATAACAGACTTATCAAACATGAGAATTATCTTATAAGAAGGTATACTTGTTTCGTAGATAGAATTTTTTTAAAAATTCGTTTCACAGAAAGTACTTCAATATAATAATTGGTTCATTTGGAAATTCTGTGAACAGACCCCCTACACACTAAGTTTTATGTCGGACATAAATGATTTGTCCCTCTTGCACTCGCATATTTGCCACCATGGGACGAATGCCTTATGTCCGACATAAAACTTAGTGTGCTAAGGGGTCCGATATCGAAAAATTAAATTTTTTTTGCAACAAAAATATATGGTTAGAAATTATCCAGAGTAGTAGTCAGCGAAATGACTATTCTATGAAATAATTATATGAGAAACAATTTATGTGAAACGAAATTCTATAAAATTATAGTCTATGAAATAACGTACAACCCCAAATATGACCCTAAAATGCTGCAAGTTTCCAAGAAAAATAAAAGGAAATAGTTTTTTCTTTTATTTAACAAAACTACCGAACCGTTTTTTCTGTAACTTATACATGTCAGCGGCCGATCGTAAAATCCGCCAGGTCACGAAATTCCTAGGCATATCGTGAAACGCCGCCATTTCATGATTTGGCTGAGTGTCATCCGCCATATCGTTCAAAATTCACTATTTAACGATTTGCCTAGTGACGTTTAGGCATGGCATTATGTAATATTTTAAAAAAATACTTCCCAAAATATCTTTTTAAATAGGTACTGAAATTTACAATTTAATAATTTTTTTATATTTCCGACTCAGCTACCTCGGAAATGTATAAAAAAATCGACCAAATACCAAATATTGACCAAATATTTGTGGTCCATAAATTGTACTATGTCTGGAAAATGGATAATTCGTATGTGTATTAACGATGCTCTGAGCTTAAAATGTTAATTTTAGTAGAAGTTTAGTATGTAACGTGCTAGCCATATTAATTCCAATAAATGCATGGCATATCATAAGTTTTATTTCCGCTGTATTGATCCAAGGAAATGCTCGTGAAATAACTACAACTTAGAAAAGTTGAATAACCCCTGACATTTTAATTTCAAAGTCCAATATCTCAAAAACGGCTGAACAGATTTTCGTGAAACATAGCTAAGAAACTCCCCTCCTTATGCGTCGGGGGTTAAAAAAAGACCAGGTTGCACTCCGGGAGTGCCGGCAGAAGTGAAAAATCAATGATATTGTAACAGTTTTTCGATCAGGTCACGTAATTGCTTTAATCATCAGTATAAAAGTACTATCATTTATGTGGTAAAATATAATTTTCATTTATTGCGTATCGTATCGCGTGCGTATTGCTATCGTACACAAACATGACAATTTAAGTATAATGCATTCAAAAATTTAATACTTCAGAACTATTACAATAATTTAACATTAAAAAGTTTATCTCTCAGAAAAATCAATTTCCTTCCATGTCTTACGTCTTACGAATCTCACGTGTGACCTGACGCGAGTTTAACATTTTTTCCCCATCCCAAAAAGTGCACAGCGCCGCGAAAGAAGTTTTCACTCCAAAAATATGTTGTAGAATATTAAATTAGTTGCTTTATAAAATACTAAAATTGGTGGGTGACGTATCTCGGACATATAAAAAGAAATATTCTTATTTGGTGAAATAGCATCTTACACCTGGACAAATAAATCGGAAAACAGCAACCAATTTGGCGTCTGGGGCCGAACCAGGAATTGGAATATGTTTTATAATGGACGACAAGATTATAAATTTGCAAGTTAGGTAAATAAACGATTGTAAAAAGTTTAGATGTTTAGAGTTTGAGTTCAGACTTAACTTTAAACTAGATATTCTAAATTCTAATTGATTAGTTGAAAATGCAATCTCAACCATTCGATGTTTTATCAGAATGATACAACAAAAGTTCTTTAAAGACGCCATTTCTGTTATTCTGATATACGGGTTGGTGGAATATCGAATAATGCGGCTACGGTGATTGATATGATGTTTCGCGTGCAAGCTCACTAACTCTCATCAAAACCAACCCAGATACTTGGAACGGTACGAACTTTTCAACCGCTGGCAATTTCAAATATAATTACAACATCATGGTGCCGCTAGTTTTTTTCAATCTATCATCTATGTACAGTCGAAGTTAAGAGTCCGCAGTAAGCTCGATTCTCCATACAAACGTAGTTACGCTCTCATTTTAAAACTACGTGTTGGATTGTAAAGAAACTTTGCATGTTCAATGAAATGAGGTATATCTATGTCTGAAATTAGTTTACGTAGCTTCAGATACCATAATAAAAAAGATATAGCGAATTTAAGTTTTTCATACAAAACTAGTTTTTGCTGTATTTACTTTGTTTTATAAATTGGAACCATATAAACTAATTACAGACATAGATATACCTCATGTCATTGTATATGCAGTTTTGTCACAATCCAACACGTAGTTTTAAAATGAGAGCGTAACTACGTTTGTATGGGAAGGTGAAATTCGGCCGAGCTTACTGCGGCCTCTTAAGGTGGTTCGACGACCATACAAAACGTCTTTTGACATTCGCAGGCTAACGGCGTGATATTTTAAGAAACTTATCGGTATATAACAAAGTTTCATAAAGTGACTTATCATTAGCGTGAAATTCCCCATTTCCTCGAATAAACTTGTATAAACTGGAATAATTTGAGAATAATCCTTTTCCCAAACTATCACATGACAACCGAATTTCTTAAATTATTCTAGTTCAAAAGACAGTTTGTATAGTCGTCGAACCACCTTTTATTAAGTAAACACTTTTGCACCTTATTCCTATTGACTTACTATTACTACGTATAGACTGGCAACCCAGAACATTTTTCTTGACGTCTTCCAATCAGGCCGCCATCTTGGAAGATCAAAGAGTAGGTACTGTACGTAAACGTGCAGACGTGCGACAATTTTCTGACTTCGGATTCAGTTATGGCCATAGTGTGATTAAATACACTCGTACTCGTATAAAAAAAAACTTATTGATTTAATCACCGACATTTGGTATGTAGTCTATACTGGATATCTTTATAGTTCCCTAGGAGGCACTGTGTTGTCTCAGCAATTTGTGCCAGATTTGATGACAAAGTCCTATTTAAGGTCCCACGGGATCCTCAGATATAGATTTTGAAAGGAATTGGAAATTAATATAATAATGACATTTTCCTCAATTGCTAATGGGTTCATATTCGGAGACCACGCGTCACGTACATTATTTATATAAGAGAATTGATCTAGAATTTATATAAGTAGAACTTAAGATCTAAATAGCAACTAAACATTGCCAGTAAAATTATTCATAAAAACGATTAAATTAAAAAAAAGCAAATGCTGCAACCACTTTGTGCATAAATTGAGATCTTTAAAGCTTCAAATCAATAAGTCTAGTAAGTTTAATGTTCTACTAATAAGGCAAAATAATCTTAGGTAACTGTCACTTCTACATTTTTAATCTTTGAAATAATGGCCGCCGTCGGCGCGTATCTTTTAAATTACAGAAAATATCATGTTATTTAAAACATCAGTGAATTTGCCGATGAAAAGTGATTCCCGTACTTTTAATATTGTTGGGTTTGTTGTTGTTGCAATAGCGCAATGTAAAAGAAGTCATTTTTCAAAGTTTCGAGTCAAAATTGCTCTCGAAACGACCGCCATCACTGCCCGCCACAGACTAACTAAACCAACATACTCTCATGAGAGTATGTTGACTGGCGCAAACTTCTGCTAGGGGATGTCTACTCTAGTAATATAACTCAATGCTTATTACAGTGTATTTATGAGGCTTCTAAATGGGCCACATTTACCTGCAATTTCTGGCCGGCAACTATTGCCGTCTTATATATAGCAATGGCGGCAATTCGTCATGACGAATGGTTTAACACGTTCACTACGGCAAATAATTTTAATGACTTAACCTGGGTACGACATGGGGTCTTTTAGATCCGACGGATAACTGTACTCTGGTGCGTTAACGGGTCTCAAAGATCCGTTGGGTATACTCTTGTTTAATTGTGATTATCTACGTAGTTATAGCCATTCATGCAAATATATTTATATCAACATATTCTTAGATAGACAACCTAACCAATCTTCAAAACGCAGGTAGATTCACTTAATGGTTTGATTGCAAAACAAAGAACAATCTGTCGGATCTTTTAGACCCGATATCCGCACTGAATGTAAACATTGTCGATATTTTTTTAGTGTTGGGGTAGAAATAAAATATCGATATCGATAGTAATTTTAAAAGGTTAACTAAGACTAAACAGATACATAACATTTTGAATTACTTTATGACAACTTGTTGAATTTATGTGATACATTATAACATTCGCGACAAAGTGTTTTATTACAGTAGCAGTGACTGCGGGTTTAATAATTTTATTTTTTAATATTTGCACACGTCGTTTGACAGGGTTACTGGTTGATGGAGTGGGAGAGTCTGCATATTGTAGTATTTAGAGTGTCTGGCCAGTCGTTGGGCTAGTGTAAATATTATTTTTCGCAATATTTCGCTTACCAATTATAGTATTTCTGGCACGTATATCCCTTTTTTATTTTTCACAGTTTCATGTTCATTTTCATTTTTGTCACACATAAACATTTTCAGCGACCGCTTCATGATCGATAATTCACCTTATCCCGTATTACTCGTAAATCACTGTAATTAACAACCCCCTACACACTTGGACGTCACTAACTCAACTAGACTTTCATCCAGTACGGCTATCGGGTCACCGGGCATCGGGTCCTTATGACCCGGTAGCCGTACTAGATGAAAACAGTTTCTCTCTGGTCGTTATGGGGTCGAAAAGATCCGATGCGTTTTTATTATGTAAACCGCCTATATTCGAATAAACATTGATAAAACACTTACTGTCCTTTTTTACTCCTGCAAAATTCTGAGATATCTGTCCCGCACCAACGGTAGGAACAGCAATTTCTCCCCCGCACCGGAGGAAAGTTCCTCATCGGATATATTCGACCCGATGCCGTAGTGAACGTGTTAAAAAATCATATATACAAACGAATGAAGTCCCTATACTCACATCACTCGAGATCAAATATCGTGCGGTATATATTTAAAAAAAAACATACTCAATTGACGTTTCGTATCGATAAACGTTTTAATATCTATGGATACTAGAATAGAGACCCACTTGAGTTTTGACAGCTGTTCCAAATTTAAAACTCTACTGTAATAACATTACAGTACAGATTTTACCTACTACCACAGACAAGAAAGTTCTCATAGTAAAATCGGTTGTAATAATGCTGGTCATTTCCTACGGTTTCTGAACGCATTTTAGAGTACTAATGATATGTGCGTAGATAAATCGTATTTACGTTGTCTTCGTTTCGTTTTGCTGCAATGAAAAAATAAAAAAGGAGGAGTTTCCTAATACGGCTGTTTTTTAAATGTTGTTTGTTACCTCAGAACTCCGTCATTTATTGAAGATCCGATGAGTACATTTTTTCTTCTGGCTTCCAGATGGGACTACCAGTTCTTTTCAAGAATCCAATTGAATGATGGGATCCATGAGGAATTGAGGGAACTCCTTACCTATATTAGGTACGCATACTGTATGTAGTAATTTTGGGTATTTTCACTCATGTATGAAATCACAAATGTGGTGAAGACCACAATTGTCTTCTGGAACTCCCCAGTGATGTAAAGAAAACTATAAAAGTACGTCACAGATTCTGATATTATTCCTTTGAAATAGCACCAAATGAAGTGCCAGAGGTCTCAGGTACCTTTCTTGGTAAATCGACGGAACTCCTTAAATATTATCGGCCCACATACAGCGATATGTTTTTTTAAATGTAATTATCAATGTTCATGCGGTAAAGTGGAAAGGAAATGTGGAAATGTTCATGTGGCTTCTTCAATCTTCTTTTTTTTAAATGTGGTTTGGCGAAGTACTGAATTGAAGTCGGTTAAAGCTATGTTTTTAAAGTAAATTATTTAAAATAACTGATCGGTTAAGATTTCACCGTAGAGTGACAAGATAACTAGAATAGTATTGATGTAAATACATATTAAAAAGATAATCTATGGAAATTATTCCATTGATTTTCTTCTTAATATGTACCTATTTATGATACACTGTTTGGGGGTACCTACACTTTGTATATTATATTACGAAACATCATTATGCAATACTCGATTTCTATGTCGCTGGAGCTCTGACTGTAGTAACTCGATTGATTACACGAGACTAGCTAAACCAGTTGACGCGGCTGAATAAACTAACAATTTGCACACACTAGGTATGTTTGACGTTCAGATTAATGAGAGGGGTGTGATCGCGTGCCGCGCGGCGGTTATGGCGGCGGGCCGGTGCCGGTGACGATACCGCGGTGCATGCCGTACCACCCCACGCTAAATCCGTTTTCACGATTGCAGGCGGTGCAACTCGACCACATTGTTCGAGACTAATTAAGGTAAAATAGGTAAACAAACTCACTGCAATTGCTTTACAGTTTCATTCACGGCGTGCTTTAATAGTACATTACGTAACTAGGGCGGTGAATTCGTGAATGCCCCAGGTCGCAGGTGTTTGTGGCCCGAACCAAAGGTGAGGGCCATAAACATGCGCTCTGGGGCTTTACGAATTACCGCCCGTGTTGAGTACAAAATTTTACGTCTTCACCTGGCCACAATTCGAGTTTTCCCGTACGCGCAGCGTGCAGTAAAACTCGCATTATGGCCAAGTGTGACGTAAAATCACTTACCTATACTGTTGATTCTCTGTATAAGAATTTTAAAAAGTTCTAGATCTATATGCAATTATTATGCATATTGCAAAGTGTCATACATATTATACATATTGAAAAAACATGATAGAAAATGTTAGATTCGCTTGCAGTAAATATTCGACTGGAATGTATAGCGTCCAGTTCTCACTAAGTTGCACGTTCCGTGTATACGAGTAGTTTTGTTGGAGGATAAGAGTTTATCCAGTAACCATTGCATACGTCACAGGGTTTGCTATCGTATTTCCGACGACTGTGCACCAAGATAACGAACGAACGTAGTTTACGGGCCGGGTCGGGGTAAACGAACCGGTTTTATATTCAAGTCTTTGTGAAAACCGAGACAGTCTGCCCTGCTTAACAAGCTGCCAAGCATTTAATGGGAGTGCATAAAAGTATAATTAATTACCTACGATTTACACTTTAAAGTACCTAGTTACTTAATGTTAGAATTATCGTCACTTCGTATAACACCTTTGTGGTAGTTGACTTATAGAAAGAGCGTCATAGCGAGACGGGGCACGGTCGCTCCCGACTCCCGACTTTCCCGATCGATATACGCAAAGTATCCTGCAAAGATTTTAGCCGTTTCGGCGACTTAAAAATATTATATTTGTGCTTCCTTGAAGATTTCCTTCCCAAGCACCGCCGGTGCCCGACGTTCGAAGTATAAGTATAATCTAATATCGGGTATAGTACACTGGTATTGATTTGCGAGTTGACACGTTCGCAAGTCATGTGATTTTGTTTCGGTGATATTTAGACAATTTCTAGTAAGTAGATACCTACTGCATAATGTAGGCACGTACAAACAATCAAGTTATCTTTTTAATAAAACGGCACTGGAACTTTATCGCGCGTTAACAACCGAAAAATTAATCAGCGGCGTCACGGATCTATAGCACGATAATTGCTTGTAAAGGTTTCATCAATAATCAACGGCTACATCACCAGATGTAGCCACATACTAATGTGGGTGTTAATATAGGTACTAATATTATAAAGAGAAAAAGTCTGTGAGATTGTATCATTGTAAGTTTGTATGGAATGGGTATATGTATAAACTACCTTCTGCCCGCGACTCCGTCCGCGTGGAACTCGTTTATATCGTAGCTCCGTACAAACTTTTACCCCCCCCCCCATTTCACCCCCTTAGGGGATGATTTCGGGGATAAAAACTATTCTATGTCACTCCCCATCCCTTCAACTATATCCACTTAAAAAATCAGGTCAATTCGTCGCTCCGTTTTGCCGTGAGAGACGGTCAAACAAATATACACGCTTTCCAATTTATTATACTCGTATTAGTATGAAAGATGATGATGATGGATTACAAAGAGGAAAATCTGTTGCGTTTGTACTTGTAGCTAGTTTATATTTTTGGGTAATATCCAGAACAGGTTATCCGGTTTCATAAATACTCTGACCTGCGTGTATAATGGACTTTATGGATGGTAATAGGCTATATTTTTCCCGCAGGCTTGCGCGTTCTATGTAGGTAATACGTGGGCGAACCCGCGCGGGCAGCTAGTCTATACTAATATTATAAAGAGGGAAATTCTGTGAGATTTTAGTTTTGTAAGTTTATATGTTTTGGCTAATCCCCTGATCCGCTTATTGCTTACGTATACGATTTTTAAGAATCTTTCACCTGCTTATAAACTTGACTTTCTGCATGGACTTCAGCTATGATTTATCCCGCGGGTTTGTCTGCGTTGTTTGCAATACGCGGGAGAATCAGTGCGGCGAGTATATATAGTACTTGACTTATAATATCCGTATTTCAGTGACTTTGAAAACGTTATTATAAGCATACTTACAACCTAATTAAAGAGTAGGGTAAAATTAAATGGGAGAAGTAAAGATGAAGGTCGATAAAGATGTACATTTTTGGAAAACTAGTCTGATCGATTAGTCGATGGGTCTTGAGACAAAGGACGGTACTTTAGAAGCATTTTGAACAAGCGTTCAGGGCTGTTATTCGCTACGCGCTGATGCGGCTCACCCCGCTGGTCACCCGTCACGAAACTAATTAGACCTCTAACTACGCTTAGTTACTACGCATCGCGGTGTCAAGATATACTTGTGGGTGAGCGTTGAGGTGAGCTTAAAACAAGTTACTGAATTGGGGGACAGATTTCCAAAGTAATTTTTACGTACAATAATTTACTTTAAAAACAAAGTTTTAACCGACTTCAATTTAGTACTCCGCCAAGCCACGAGAACATTTCTTATTTTTTTTTACAATTTACCACATGAACTGATTTCCGATAGCGAATGCGTACTATAGAAAATAATTTACTTTAAAAACATAAGCTGTATATTTGAGGACTTCCATCGATTCCCCAAGATCATCACCAATGGCACTTCATTAGTTCCTATTTCAACGGAATTTTTTCAGAACCTGTGACGTATTTTTGCACTTTTGAGTAGGTACATAATTGAGGAATTCGATAAGTCACCCGGATGCAAATACACGAGTTATAATAGAAAATACCAAAATCACTACACGCGTGCTTAATAAAATTGAGGAGTTCCCTCAATTCCTCATGGATCCCATCTAACTGAATTTTGAAAAAAATGGGACCCACCTGGAAGTATATACATACGTACAAAAAAAACGAATCGGCTCATCAATGACGGAGTTCTGAGGTAACAAACATTGAAAAAAAATACAGCCGAGTTGAGAACCTACTCCTTTTTTTTGAAGTCTGTTAAAAATTGCAGTTTATATGATATGACCTAACGCGCTTTCGAAAAATTACGTTATTAACCTCAATAAATATAAACTCTACTTAAACATTACGATTGCATTTCTCTACTTCAACTCCATAACACTACTCTGGTTTAAAAAAAAGTTACCGAAGTTCCTATTTCCTCGTTACAAAAATAACTTATTTTCCACACAACTTTCAACCCTTTTTATTTCCAGGATGAATTTTGTAAAACCCCTTCTTATTGTCTGACTCTAAAACTTTCTAGCTCTATTCCTCTCTTCATTCGTGCCTAATATAATTGAGGAGTTCCCTCAATTTGTCATGGATCACATTCAACCAGCTAGATTTTCTGTAACGATTTTTCAAAAGGGTTAAAAGGGGGTTAAAGGTTTTTAGGGTTCCGTAGCCAAATGGAAAAAAAGGAACCCTTATGGATTCGTCATGTCTGTCTGTCTATCTGTCTGTCCGTCCGTATGTCATAGCCACTTTTTTCCGAAACTATAATTGAATTTTCGTAAGTAGATATATTCTGTGAACCGCATTTTCAGACAAACATAGAAAAAAAAATCAATAATACTTAGTTCCCCATACTTAGAACTGAAACTGAAAATTGTTTTTTCAACAAACACATACGTGTTACCGTGTACCCATCTATGGATAGGTCTTCAAAAATTATATTGAGGTTTCTAATATATATTTTTTCTAAACTGAATAGTTTGCGCAAGAGACACTTCCAAAGTGGTAAAATGTGCAAAATAAGAGAATGATAAAACTAAATAAAATATATGATGTACATTACCATGCAAACTTCAACCGAGATCTAGTAAGTAGTTTTTTCTAATACGAAATAGATCGTAAACGGCAATTTACCTTTCATTCGACGGATCATTGGTACGGAGCCCTTTGTGCGCGAGTCCGACTCGCACTTGGCCGGTTTTTTTGTATTTGTTTAGAACCTAATAAACAGCAATACTACAAGACCTAAAAAAACAAATGAATAGTCTAAAGCCGGCTGTCCACATTGGGCCTACGTTGGCGCGTGAGCAGAATGCAGTTATGCGTTAGAGAAAGAGTGCTTAATTTCTTTCTCATTGGTAGCTGCATCCTGCTCACGCGCCAACGTTGGCCCAACGTGTACAGCCGGCATAATAATAACGCGGACGATTGGCGGGAATAGCCTAGTCTAATTATACTTTGAATTTAAATTTAACATATCTAAACCTACTTAGGCTAATGGATATAGATTAGACTCAAACAGTTACTTGAAGAGTAGGTAAAGTGAATTGAATTTTGAATATAATTAGAGGCAGCAGCTGCCTCCTGCACGAGGGGTTTAACTTAATGCATTTTATTCTATCCAATTTTATGCTGCAAGAGCGAATAAAGTCTTAGATATATTTATAACTAGCTTCTGCCCGCGACTCCGTCTGCGTGGAACTCGTTTATATCGCAGCTCCATTCAAACTTTGACCTCCCCCATTTCACCCCCTTAGGGGATGATTTCGGGGATAAAAACTATCTTTTGTCATTCTCTATTCCTTCAAATATCTCCACTTAAAAAATCAAGTATATTCGTCGCTCCGTTTTGCCGTGAAAGACGGACAAACAAACACACACATACACTTTCCCATTTATAATATTAGTATGGATTATAACATAACACCTAAAATTCTCCCGAGATTTATATACACACTTTATAAATATTAGGTATAGCCTGAGTACATGCCTCAACATATAGCAAAAAAACCGGCCAAGTGCGAGTCGGACTCGCGCACGGAGGGTTCCGTACCAAGATCTAGAATTTGTAGAGCGTGGCTGGTAGAGTTAAGCCGTGTGGAGTAGGATGCTTGGCGCTAATTGCGATCTAAGGAGTGTTGGCAACCACATATAATGTTTTTAGTGGGATTTCTTTTACCCTTTACCACACAAACTGATTTCCGAGAGCAAATGCGTTGATAATTAAAGAAAAAAACCAAATCGCTGTATGTGGACCGATAATCCCGTCCCGTCGAAAGTTCCGTCGATTCCTCAAGGATCTCAGTACCACCTTTGGCACTTCATTAGTTGCTATTTCAATGGAATAATAACGGAATTTGTGACGTACTTTCATAGTTTTAAGTATATAATTGAGAACTTCCAATAAGTCTTCAGTGGTCTTCATCATCATTTCCACTTCACCAAATTAGTGTTTTCCGGGTGTAAATACACAAGTTTTAATAGAAAATAACGATATTACTACATGCGTGCCCAATATAATTGAGGAGTAGGTACCCTAAATTCCTCATATTTCCATCATACAATTGGAGCTTAGATAATGGGATGGGAACAATGAGACAAACTTGGAAGCATATACTTTAAAAAAAAAGAATTTTCGAATCGTTTGAAAAATGATGGAATACTGAGCGATCAGAGTTAAAAAAAAAAACTTTAAATGTTAAAAATACAACCGAACTGCTTTTTTGGAGTTGGTTAAAAAGGCTCGAATAATAATCACGCATTCGTGCCACCGGCATTGGAGAAATATTTTTGAACACCTATTTGGTTGCACAGGCACTTTCGAGTAAACTGTTAAATTAACCAATCTACGTGAGATCGACGACATCACAAGATTACATCACTGTTAAATCTCTTGTGTTCTACCCAAGCGTGCAAGTAATAAAATTGTGCTGATAATAGTGATTTGGAGAATATCATGTGAAGTGCCGCTAATAATAACAAAATTTAGCAGCTTACCGTAGCGTCTCGTAGCGGTAAGCCCAGCGCGTAGCACTGCCCGTAGCATTCACTGTCAAGGGTGATTGACCAGTGTACTTGGTAAATCATCACATTTTATTATTTACGTGTACAACGTAAAAACAATTTATGATGTATGATGAATATAATTTGTAAATAATACTTATTCCTGGAGGTATGAATTTTATATTGTTCTAACAATAAAAATCGGTAAGGTTGTTGAAGTTCTTTTGAAATATTTTAATACATTATGTGCAGCGCAGGGAATCTAACACGGAAAAAATAACATTTTTGTTTTATATCAGTCTATACCTACTTGCCTAAAGATATGCTATATTACGTTATGACCTAATTGCCACACATTTAAAAATATAAATCCGTAAGGCCAGGTTGCCCTTGCAATGTATACAGTACAAATAATAAGCGAAATCAATCACTCAGTAAAATAAGGAAATACGTTTTTCTTTTAGATTCCTTCTCAAAAAAACTATTTTTAACCGACTTCAAAAAAAGGAGGAGGTTCTCAATTCAGTTGTATTTTTTTTTCAATGTTTGTTACCTCAGAACTACGTCATTGATGAGCCGATTCGAAAAAAAAAAAAATTTGTTCGCATGTATATGCTTCCAGGTGGGTACCATTTTTTTCAAAATTCACTTAGATAATGGGATCCATGAGGAATTGAGGGGACTCATCAATTTTATTAGGCACGTGTGTAGTGATTTTGGTATTTTCCATTATAATTCGCATTATAACTCGTGTATTTACATCCGGAATCATAAATTTGGTGGCGAGGAATTGATGATGAAGACCACAGATGACTTATCGAATTCCTCAATTATGTACTTAAAAGTGCAAAAATACGTCACAGGTTCTGATAAGATTCCTTTGAAATAGGAACTAATGAAGTGCCATTGGTGATGATCTTGGGGAATCGATGGAAGTCCTCAAATATTATCGGCCCACATACAGCGATCCGGTTTTTTTCTATTGTAATCAACGCATTTGCTATCGAAAATCAGTTCATGTGGTAATTTGTAAAAATAAATAGGAAATGTTCTCGTGACTTGGCGGAGTACTAAATTGAAGTCGGTTAAAACTTTGTTTTTAAAGTAAATTATTTGACAACTACAGCAAAAGGAAGTATATAATGAATCTAAAATTAGGAAACCCAGTCACTAAGTGCCGAACCGAACCGTGTGGTGTCGGGTTAGCATTTCACCACCCCCTTTCTTCCCGTGGGTGTCGTTAAAGTCGCCTAAGGGACCAGGGTTGAAGTGTGTTGTGTGCGATGGGCTAGCAACCTATCACTGCAATATCACATTTTGTCGATCTTTAATACCCACATTTATTTTATGCTAAAAGTGGCGCTGGAACATACGTTTCATGTGCTCTGCCTATCCCTTTTGGGAATTAAGGCATAAATGTATGTATGTATGTAGTCACTAAGTATAATGAGTGAATAAGCGAAGGTTTGACAGCTGTCAATATCATAAAACTAGTGCGTCTACGTACCGTACGTGAACGGGTGCTGTTTGTGGAGTCCGGTCAGTTCATGTTTGCAAGGACGATAAGCATAATTTAACTTTTCTTCGGAATCGATATGAGACATTTCACTTTGTCCTCACTTGACTTTATGCTTTATGATATTATTTTATTACTTAGTTTTTTACACATATATACCTTATACAGTATCTCTGTGCGTACCTATGAGATTTAAATATAATAATTTTAATTTTGAGACTTGGAGACCTTACACATCTCTAAGAAATAATATTGTATTTTCTTTCTCTTATTGTATTTGGCATGTAAACTCTGATGTAAAGTTAATTCTATCATGAATAATGATTTACTCATACTATTTTGAGTCTATGGATAGACATTTTGACTTGTAAAAGTGCCCTCGTGGCCTATTTGCTGAATAAATATTTAGATTTTTTTGAATTCCACTAATATCTTTAACACAGAGGCGCGAGAAACCCGAAAGTCTAACTTAGTTAAGATGTAAAAAAGTCATAACAATGCTCGTAGAATCTATTTGATGTCACTTAAACAGTTTATCATTCGATCCACAAGTTCCGAGACAGTTCCAGCTTGTTACTCGATCTAATCAGAAGGGAATGTTATGAACATAACAAAACAGAACATTTTTACTATTAAGCATATATGATATGTATGGGAGTTCGTCTATTTTTTGTCACCCTCTGCCTCCCTCTCGCCTTACCGGTTCAATGGGTTTCGGCTTGTGAGATGGCGCTATATTTTACTCGACTGTGACAAAAGGTAATGCCTGCTTATATTTAATATACAATGCTGAGTCCACCACTGCACTGAAGTTCACATACGTGAAAGGAAATGCTCCTAACAGCCAAATTAATATGAAATCATTGTAAATCAAATACCCATCGTATTAATTTTTGGATAAAATAATGAAACGTTATTTATCACATTTTAGAAGGTATTTTACTATATGTATAAAAAGATTTAGAATTTTTACCAAGAGAGAAGTCAAATATTTAAAACTCGTTTTTAAAACTATCCTAAGCGGAAACCAGAATAATAACCGTATCTTTTTTTAAATGTTTTTCGCGACAAAGTGATGTCTGAAATGGTAGTGACTGATTATTTTTTTAACTAAGAAATTTGTGTTAAGTACTTAAGTAAGTGTATAGATTAAGTACTCAGCTTAAGAGTTTATATATCTCTAAACGATGTTGTAAGCCGCACGAGAGGGAAATTCAGGATATAAAAATAGGAGTGTTCCGTATGTGTGGCTGTGTATGTAGCGGTGCTAACCCCACGGGTGCAGGAGGCTGGCGGGCCGGGGGTGGGGCCGGGAGCGGCCGGACCCGCGCTGCGACTCGCCTATCCTCGGGCACACACTCGCGGCTTACGGATACGAGTAGGTACATATGATTTATGGTCGGAAAGATAGCGATTGGAGTTTTGGATTTTTAACAAGGTTGGAATAAATGATCCTCACAATAATAGCCGAACCATGGCTTTGCTATAAATTGTTACCTTCCATCCTATAGGTTTGTATGATCTGTCACATAATTTTCTATCGCCGTGTTTACGCACAAGTGGAATGTTACGCGAGAGCACGCACGCGCTGTGACTATGAGGTGACTTTAGCAGTCGTAAGTGTGTATTAATATTTAGTCACTAACCTAGATAACTGAAATTCCAATCGAAGGCGCCACCTGACCAGGAATTCAATTTCCTTTACTTCTTTCAAGTTCCAATTGTACCTATTTAATTGTTTCCCGCGCTCGTTCTACAAGCCGATGTAGTTGCATTTTACAACGTACATATAGATACTTTGGTAACTGATATTACAAATCCCTCATGAGCGAGGCAATTTCGCAGGTTGACCGTGCTGGGTAAAAATAACTAAGTCCAATTACAGGAACTCACGGGCCCCAATCTCGGCAGACAGTTTCCGAGCTCTCATTAAATATGTAATTGTGAGATAGGGAGATGCTACACAATGTCACCATCATCGTTTCGGCGCATTTATTCGCTTAACTGAACCATTAACTAATCTGTTACCCAGCTGTTTTAGTAATGCCAATGAATTATCTATAGGTTTTTTGTGAATGAATGTTAATACCAATACCAAGTCAAAAAAGGCAAAGTTTTAGCCATTGACCACAAGTAAGAAAACGTAAGTTTTTCTCATTCTTTTGACCCTAAGTCTTTCAGCGCTTCCAACACACATAAAAGCCAAAAGATAAACACGACAATAATTGTGTGTAGGTATTACAGTAGAGTTCTCCAATATCTACTCAGATAAAACCTTTCAAAGATTTCTATACCGAGACTTTTGTTACTGACATTAAGACACATGCGTAGATATTTTTGAAAGGTTGTCTGTATAGATATCGGCGACCTCAACTGTACTTGCATAATAAAACATCATGTTTTCTTAAATTAAAATTTATTTTGATAAGATTCTTTTTCTTTTGGTTTGAGTTATTGCACTGTGAGTACGCTCGTACCTTGCCAAAGCTTAGGGCCAAATTTTTTAATGACAAATTGAACTAGTGTCACTTTACCAGGTCATCAGTTCACCTTGTAGGGGGGGTCTACCCACGCTGTGCCTTCCGGTAAGTGGTCACCACCCGAGAACATTTCTGCCCTAACGGCCATCGATTCTACGTGCATTGTGCCCCGCCTACTGCCACTTAAGTTTAGCGATTCGGAGGGGGAGAATTGTAAATGAGATAGCAAAATTTTCTGTCATGATTCCCGTAAACGATGTGGGCAATTCACCGGTCGAGGACTTAAAATGACACCACACTGAGCCGGATGTCGCCTCTATCCTTCGGCTGAAACCTAAACACCCAACTAACTCATTAGAGCGGGAACAAAGCGAATTCTCAATATACTTAACTTAAAAGCGAGGATAATGGGAACATAAATATTTGACACCAGGATTATTCAACACATTTTTTATTTCTTATATCACTCTGGCTTTTCACACGTTTAATGCTGTTCGTTCTGAGGAGATATATTTTAAATAGAGAGCAGCGCGTGAGAGTCATATTCTAAAAAAAGCTTCAGTTTAACTTTGCACGTTGGTATGTTGATTTGTTCAAGTCTTGAAAGCTCTGTCTGTGCCATATTCCGTTGATAAATAAAGTTGAATTTGAATTGAGTGAGTTTGCGTCTTGAAAAGCGAGTCGTGAGGACAACCCTTAAGGTTGAGTAATATAAACATGACAACAGTGTGAGTACTCACAGTTTATATTAAAGACTCGCCAGTCTTTGGCACTGACGAGAACTAGAATCTTCCTATTTTCTTCTTTTTTTCAGTTCCTTTCGGTTGGATAGGGTTTAATTCAAGTTCAGGTGGTGGTGTTGGCGGCAGCTGCCTCTCTGGCCACTTTCTTTTAATATATTCCGCTAATGCCTTAAGACATATCGTCTTTCCAACCTTTTCCGTCTGCTGTCCTGGCCAGAGCACTTGTACTGCGTTTATAAGGTCTTCATCTAAAAAAACACCATACGACCTAATCGTGTAGGTTAACTGTTTCGTGCCAATTGAGATGAATTTGTCTTTAAGCAGCTGTAGAACCACGACAGCTAAATCCATCTGGCGATACTTATTCTTCTTTGCTACAAATTCTATTCTGTTTAACACAACCTCTCTCATATCCGGATTTTAAATGCAAGGGGCATTTAAAATCGTGTTGTACGTACCCATATGTCACAATAACATCTTTTCTCATTTCCAGAGTGTTTGCCAACTCGTCTAGAAATTGTTTATTAACATTGACGCCCTCCAAATTGAGTGTTTGTATTTTACTGCATTTAAACTTCTGAATGACTAGCAGAGCATCTGTTTGGCTGAGCGGATTAAATGACAAATCAAAAAACTTCATATTCGTCGGTTTGTGGAACAAGCCTGTCAAAGCTACTATATCAATCTCGTTTAGTTTGTTGTTACTAAGATCAACATGGCGCAAGAGTTTTGAATTGAAGACACTTTTTACAGCAGAGGTTTTTCCTTTCCTCTAAGAAAGTTCCAGGATAAGTTTAAGTACTCAAATTCTGGATTCTTTCCCAATAACTGGAGTACGTCGCAGAGTCCGGACGAGAAGGAATACAGATTGTTGTGCGAAAAGTTCAAGTGTGTAAGTTTGTTATGTATTTCTAATGATCCGGCCAGATGCTTGCAGCCTTTACCAGATATTCTATTATTTGACAAGTTTAGTTCTCGGATATCCGATAGGAGCAGTATTATGTCAGAGAGCTGTTTGAGCCCTTCATCGCCAATTTGGTTGCAACCGAGGTTCAGCGCTCTCAGAGTTTTGTTCTTTGTAAGACCTTTGCACAAGATAGAAGTTCCACTAGACCCAATGCGGCATCCGTACAAAATCAAGTCTGCAAGCGTAGAATTATTTTCTAACATCTTTCCCAAATGAAAGCATGCATCGTGGTCTAGCCTGTTGTCAGTCAGATCCAGGTACGTAACGTAACTGTTCTTCTCCAAAGCCATGGCCATAGCGCGGACTCCATTAGGATTGACTCCGTAGTAGCTCAAGTTTATACGCGTTTCTAGCAAGCCTCTGTGAAATGTTCTCACGGGACATTGCTGCATGTCCTTGCAAATGACCAGATAGTACTCTTGGCCGTCGCTGGGGTAAATGGTTTTTGGTGGCGGTTCAAATAGAGCACTAAGGATGCCGGGGTCGTTGACTCTTCGGTGGTTGTAGTAGGGGTGGGACAAGACTACGCTGTCGGACTGTTGAATGTAAGCGGCACATATCTCGCTGCTGCCAGGGTCGTACAAACCCTGCTCATACTGCTTTTTCTTCAAATTTTCCTCTACTATTTTGATGCTAAGCGAAGACCACTCGGACATTGGGGGCTCCTCTGAACTCAAGTCCTTACAGGTTTCAAAGATAACCTCGGTGTTAGCCTCGCCCGAACTAATGCAAGACATTTTAGCTTATAATATAAAGTAACCTATTTTAATAACAATTAATCTTCATAACAAATAAATATAAATACGCCTGACAGTTTTGAAGTAACGTCAAATTGACGTCAAAGACTAATAAGTATATTTATAGATTTATAATAACTTATGAATGGACGATGGACGTCACATGGACGTGGTGTTGACGTGGTTGTTTATATGCAAGTAGGTTGCCAGCTAAGGTTGACAGCGACATAGAATGCACCTCTATGACTAGTTTTTGTTCAGCGGGTTGAACTGGAAGTGGTTCTAGCTTTCATACCCGGCTACGGTATAGCCAAAGTGAAGGAAAAGGCATAAATCAAAAGTGCACGTAGGTGTACTTTAAAAAAAAGTATCTTTAAAAGTATCAATCACGCTCTATAGTAAAGTTCACATAGATTATTTGTGGGTTATCAACAATGATTGAACATAAATAAGAGGTAGGTAATGAGCACTCCAAAAGTGGCACACTAAAACTGAGTCAATTTCAACTTGCCCCAGTTTCGCGTCGTCATTGGAAACGTACGAGTATGCTGTCAGATTTCGTAGCCATTTTTAAATACGGAATTTCGTATAGACGACGTATCTACCTCTTTTTTTGCGTTCCGTAGTCAACAAGGAATATAATTATAGTTTATAGTTTCGCCATGTCCGTCCGTCCGTCTGTCTGTCTGTCCGTCTTCGGCTTAGGTCAGTAACCTTTACAACTAGAAAACTGCAATTCGGCGTGGGTATATAAACCAATCACGCCGACAAAACAGTAGAATAAAATCCTGAAAAGAAATTTTTTTTAGGGTACCTCCCCTACATGTCAATTTCTGATGATTTTTTTTCTCGTTAAACCGTATCGTTGGGGTATCGTTGGATAGCTTGTTCAAAAATATTATGGGTTTTCTAGAACTATTTTTCAACTCAGTTATGCGTTTGCGAGATAATGGAATTTAAAGCCCTAATTTTTGTTCGAGTTATGTGCCCCCCCCCCCCCTCTTCCGGCTAAATGGCTACTACTGGGGACGTGAAAAAAATCGTGGCAGTATGACACATAATAAATTTAAAAGGAAAACTATCACAGTTAAGTAGACATAACTAGTTAACGAGTAGTAGACATAACTAGTTAACTGGTAAGAAAGGCACTTAATTTCGGGTGCATATACATTGTCATTGGAATTTGAACCTTTTACCGTGGATGGTAGAGTTGCTTTTTCACGGCACGTTATCTTAAATAGAAAAAACCTTGTCCTTCAGGTGGTCGCTATTAACCGAAGGTGGTCGCGTAGACGACCCTATACATTGGTGTGTTATAAAAATTATTATATTTACGATTATTTACGAGGATAAGCTATAATAAAAACTCCAAAAGCCCCTTTTAAGTCCGCATTCTGTGACAGACGGGCAACTACAGAACCCTACCCTGCGCGTGGCCCGACACGCACTTGGCCGCTTTTTATATCACATCATTGCAAGGTTTGAGGTCACATAGACCTGTACTCAGTATTCGGTACCTTCCAAACTTGTAGATTGTACCTAACTGCTCGAATGTATAGCATGTTCCGGTAGGTACGAGTAGGTATGTATACTATGTTGAACCTACCGTGCGTCCCGCAGGGAATACGATCACGCAGTACGATGCTAGCCAGGAGTTTCATTTAAAAGACGACTATTGTTAAAAAATAATGACAGATTCTGGTATTAGATAATTTAGCATTTCAGCACGATTCCTTTCCAGTTCAGCACATCAGCTAGATTCTGAAAGCAAATGAGTTGGTTATTGCTACAAAAATTACCTAAAAGACTACACTTACGGGGGCCGAGAATATTTGTGGAGATCCAGCGATTCCTCAAAGATCCTATTACTGCAATAAAGGCGGAATTCAATAACAGAGCCAAGCAGGCGCTTCAACGCACTTGGGAGAAAAACAATTAGGTACTTACTTTTTTTGATTTGAGCGCTACTCAATTATTGCTACTTTATTATAGTTCCCGTCAAACAACTTGAACATGCGGGACGAAGTGGGGGGGCAGCTCGCAGGTACAATTCGCCTTTGCGCAGGCAAGGTCAAATGTTCAAGAAGTTTGACGGCATCTGTACATATCTCACTCTAGCACCTCACTAATAAATTCTGTGGCATAATATCTTTATAATAATTTTGACAATTAATTATGAAACAAACAACGAAATTATTCAAGATTCGTGTACATATTATATTATGTAATTAAATCGAACATATTCATATAAATACATTTTTCACAAAACATTTTCATTATATACATATATACAATTCAACGTTAATTTATAATATTTAAAAAGGTATATATAGTTTAATGATAGTTTAACCCAGAAAAAAAAAACCATTTTCCATGATAAAACAAATGACTACTTACCTACAACTCGATAGATTCTAGAACGCCCCGTGTTTGTACGTAATACACACCTTGCTGGGAGGTACAAACAACTTCCATTTTTATAATTCCGTTTATATAAGTAACTCACACCATGCCAACTTCCCCAAATAATACTTAATCGAAGACACAAAGCAATCATTACTTTGGCAAAATCGATATCCCACCAAAAACATTACATGTAAAGTGATTGCCAAGACTCCCTAGATCATATATAGCTTTCAGCGTTAAAAAGATATCAGATCATAAGTAGCGCCAAGCTTCCATCCTACACAGCGTAACTCCACCACTAAAAGCCACGCTCTAGAAATTGTACATCTTGGCTAGAAAGTATAGCTTTGTTGGGCACATTCCGGTCGCCGAATAGACTTACGCGTGTCTAGCACAACGCTTACATACCAAATTTCAGCTTTTTAGGACTTCAGGAAGTACCCTAGAGGTCAACATCAGTGAGTCAGTGAGTCGGTGACGAAATCGGCCTTTTTTTAGATATCAATAAAATCTTAAGTATAAGAGCTATATTACTGAAACTTTATATGTTTGGGTCAATTTTTGAAGAAGACGTTTTTTCGACATTTGTATGGTTTTTTTTATTTTTTAGAATATTAGATTCGTACCGACAGTGAGAGGTAGGGTTTTTAAAATGAAAAAATATGGTGCATGAGGCACCACTGTGCTTCTAATGGTTAGCTAGATATTGATGCTTTAAAATCACCGTGCCATACCAATGTCGTCAGCGCCATACAAATGTCGACAGCGCTATACAAAAGTCGATATAATGCCATACAAATGTCGATTCTGCCATATAAATGTCGGTAGCGGCATAAAAATGTCGACGAGTGCCATCAAAATGTCGATTTTGCCATACAATTGTTGAAACAGCAAAATATTTGTACAATAAAAAAGTCACTATTTCGATATAGTATCTCCGGTTTATGGTTTATGATGGTCGTTATATTGTACTATTACTTATTCTGTGATTATATTCCAAAATAATAAAAATCACTTAGATTTTGTTTTGAATCGACATGTATATGCCACTTTCGACATTTGTATGACCTATAAAGCCGTACAAATGTCGTCATACAAATGTCAACATGAATGTTTTTTGGCGATCCTTCGTACACTATTAATTGAATTCACTAATTAGTTAAACACGAAACTCTTACCCCATATTGCTAACCTTTGTTATGAAAGACACATTTTTATTTCAATCGCATATTAATAAATTGACGCCCATACAAATGTCGTGATAGCCGTACCAAAATACATCGTATCAAGAAAACCTGTTTCCTCCTTCGAAAATACCGGCTCTGCGTCCACTCCCGTTGCTGGTTTAAGCCCAACTAACCTGTCTATCGTATCGTAAAGTAAATGTAACGGTGGGATAATAAAAAAACAGATTTTAAAGGTTTTGAGCTTGAGTCCTAATAAATGGGTCTCGCGTGGGACAACTACAAAAATACTTCACTGGTTTTAATTATTCACGCATTAAATTTGCAAGATATAAAAATGAATACGCTAATAAATCTTTTTTATAACAGTACAAGTTGTTTATTTATACGTTGCCGTAGTCTATAGTTATGAATTTTTGTTTGAGCAAAACCGCAAGTGGGACACGCAAAAAAGCGGTAGATTTCGCTGTTTTACGATTTCAAATACATTTTTTTTCAGAATCAATGAATATTTAAGGTATTGTTATATATATTTTAAGTACTTTATAACACAAGGAATACAAATATATATGAATCAATACTCCATGTTAATCTGACTTGAAATTATGGCCGTGGGACAGCAAAAACAGCTCGTTTGAAAATTGACCCGTTTAATAAGTTCACTATTGCCATCATATCCCGACAATTTTGTTTATCTGGTATAATCCAAACCCAAGTTACGAGGGTTAAAAAAAACGACGAACCGCTTCGATAAAAGGTAGTGCCCTTGCATTGCACTTCGCTTAGCTCGTCCTGGCAGGGGCACTGCCGTGCATACAGGTTCGGAGTTCGGACGCACTTGCTTGAGCGGACTCAATTGACTGCAAGAGGCTGTACAGGTCTACCTAACATCTTGATCCTCACATGGTACATGGCAACATACCGAACGTATGTTTCGGAAACATGTGTTACTTCTATATCGACTATAGTCCGACCACTTCACGCCGCGCTCTCCCCCGTTATACCCCCCGCGCGCCGCGCAGGTGAGGAGCCAGTGAAGCGGTTGGACTATAAGAGGCGTTGCTGCCGACTGCCCGAAGGCACGAGAGAGTATTCTACTATGCAGCGTTCGAATGACACTGTTTTATCAGCAATATAGCTCATGCCCTCTTATATAATTATAACTACAAGTAGAATAGTTTCAATCAATGTGTTAATTGCGTCCGGGAATTCTAGAGCTCGACTTAGCAATTAAACCACATCTGTAGTTAGCTAGAATTGTCAGTTTCATCATGTCTAACTGCTCCCCTATAAAATAATACTTAGGTAGTATACATTCGGCAGTATAAATTATATTTCATCGCTTCATTCTCGATGTAATGTTTTAACAGGTAGTCCCTTAAACCTACAGGCAACTAGCACGCTTTTAGAGTACTCAATTTGATTAAAAATCGGCATTAGTAGTTCCGGCGGCTGCCACCCGGGGGTGGGGCGCTGCCGTAGACTTCATTCCTTATTCGTGCACGGCAACGAGCGCACGCGCTAAAATCATGCCTAAGCGTACTTACGACGAAAGAATTAGTGAATATCACAAAAAAATTGAGCAGTTACAACAAAAGAAAAATAAAGTACCATCTTATAAACGGATTCGAGTAATCGAGTCTTCGTCTGACGAGGACAATGTACAAGGTAAATTAGTGTTTTTAGTTCGTTTTAGTAGTTATGTCATCAAGAAATATTACAATCTGGTTTCTGAAGAGTAATCTTTAAAACATGTACGTGATCTAAACGTACGAGATTAATTCTGAGTTTGATCTACCCTCAGATTTTTTTTATACGTAAAGAATTTATTTTAATGCACGGAGTTAGCTGCGAGCTACCTCTGTGTTGTTTTAACGTATGTTTAAAGTCGGGATTGACTGCGAGTCAATTGCGACAACGTGATTAACTGCGAGTTAACCACGAGGCACTTGCCAAATATAACATGGGTATCCATGCAAAGCAGTAAGTTATAATAATTATTTACGTTCCCTTGTCTGCGAGACATGTACAACCGAGTTTTTTCATAACTTTGCCTACCTTATTTTGGGTCCTCATATAAAATAAAATATATTATTTCTATTTTAGATACAAATATCGCTTTCCATGATCCTCTAACGAACCTAACTAATCGAGAGGCAGCGTGACCGAACCCTTTCAATTCAACATGAGGAGCACCAGTGCACTCAACCGTTACCAATTAATGACCCCGAGGCAAATCCTCGCCAAAACACTGAGCCAGAACATGAGATAGCCGAGCCGGAGGTGGAGCAAAGTGCTCCTATGCCCGATGAAACCGCACAAGCATCCACGGAGATACCGGTAGAACCGGAGCTACTTATGGCTTTGGGCGAGTCCACAGACGATGCACCCGAATTTGGCAAACCAATACATGATAGTTTAGCTAGTCTGTGGTTACCTTTACTAAAAAAGGGTCTGCCCAAAGAAAACAAAGAAAAACTTTTAAAAAGTTATTTAATACCCGAAAATTGCAAGCTTCTGCAGTCTCCAAAGCTTAACGCAGAGATCTCAGCTGCAGTGTCCGAAATAGTCAGAGGGCGCGATAAAAAACTGGTATTCAACAACAGCTTGGCGCAGGCATTACTGCACTCAATAAAGGTATGGAGATCCTACTAAATAGCGACAATAAAGCCCAGGCTTTGACTCATTTCAGTGTCAGCTGTCGAATCTTGACAGATCTTCAACCAAGGATAGAATAAAATTGATAACTCCTAGCCTGGAAAAGAACATCCTACATGTAATCCAAGATTCTGAAAGAGACGATACTCTCTTTGGTAACCTTTGTCCGAAAAAATTAAGGCTAGCAAAGCCGTTCAAAGACAAGGCCAACAGATAAAAAAGACTGTGGCATACCAACCCTCTACTTTCGTATTTCGTCAGTTGACGGCAAACCGCTATACCCCACCGGGAAACTGGAGGGGTCCACCTCGCTACTCCTACTCCAACAGCAGAGGTGGACGAGGCAGCCAGACGAGGATGACAACGCCCAGGAGGCCGTACAATTACAGCACAACTCCACCGACAGCGAAATCTGTCCTTCAGACCAGGCCTCGTGCTCCAACTCAACAGTAAACCAGGTACACTCTGGTAGAATAAGTTCATTTTACGATTGCTGGCTAAATATAACACAAAATAATGAAGTTTTAACTTGGATTCGAGAGGGATATAAAATTCCTTTCTCTAAAAGCGACATGTCACATGCAATTAATAAATTACTAGAGTTAGGTGCCATTTCACAAAGCAATACATCAAGTAACCAGTTCGTTTCTAAAATATTCTTGACGCCAAAACCAAATGGAGAAAAACGATTTATTTTGAATCTCAAATCGCTCAATAAATTCATCCCAAAAATTCACTTTAAGATGGAAGACCATCGAACCGCATCCAAGTTAATACCCCAGAATAGTTATTTAGCCAACATTGATTTAAAAGAAGCTTATCTTTTAATACCTATTCATGTATCTGATCGAAAATATTTATGTTTTCAATTTCAAGCTTATGGCTCTAAAGAAATTTTTACGTATTCGTTTAATGCCTTGCCATACGGTCTATCCTTAGCTCCGTGGGTTTTTACTAAAGTAATGAAAGAAGTAATAACTTTCTTAAGATCCTGTGGTCTGAAATCCGTGATGTATTTAGATGACATCCTTTGCATAGGGGATGACTATACTGAATGTAATAAAAACGTTAATGAGAACTTTAGTAAAAGCTCACTGGAACCCAAGCAAAGTTGCAAGTTTTTGGGATTCAACTTCGATACTCGAAACATGTTCTCGAAAATTACTCAGTTAGTTAACAAATTCATGAAATTGCCACGTTGTAGTATTCGTGAATTTGCTCAATTGATCGGTGTACTTGTCGCAGCTTGCCCTGCTATTAAGTATGGATGGCTGTACACAAAAATATTGGAACGCCAGAAATTCCTGTTTTTGCAAAGGCATAATGATAATTTTGAAACCAAAATATCATTACCCGATATCATTCGTGCCGACTTAGTTTGGTGGGCTAAGAATATTGCCACGGCTGATAATCCTATGAGGACAGATAACTTAAAATACGAAATCTTTACAGACGCTTCTAGGTCGGGCTGGGGCGTTGTATGTGGCAATAAGAAAGCAAACGGGACGTGGAAAACCGTTGAGATGAAACACCATATAAACTATTTAGAATTGCTCGCAGTATTTTTAGGCCTGAAAAGCCTCGCTTCAGACGTTACCAACTGTGCAATATTATTACGAATCGACAATACGACCGCTATTAGTTATATTAACCGTATGGGAGGTATACAATTCCCACACTTGAATGACTTATCAAGATTAATTTGGCAATGGTGCGAGGAGCGCCATATTTGGTTATACGCCTCATACGTGAATACCAAACTTAATCGCGCAGATGAGGAGTCTAGAAAAATCAACCCCAACACAGAGTGGGAACTGTCACCCCAAGCTTTCGATATCATTATTAAAAAATTAGGACACCCAAATGTGGATTTGTTTGCTTCACGTGCTAACGCGAAATGTGACGCATTCGTCTCATGGAGACAAGAGCCAGATGCCATGGCGGTAGACGCGTTTACGTTAAACTGGAGCTCTAACTTCTTTTATGCGTTCCCACCGTTTGCGCTAATACTAAAATGCTTACGAAAGATTGTCGACGATAAAGCTGATGGAATACTTGTATTGGCCTTCGCAAGCATGGTTCCCTTTCCTGACAAAACTTCTAAAGTCGGAAATCGTAATGTTCGCTCCTCATAAACAACTGTTAAAATCACATTTCAGGGACCACCACCCCCTTCATGCCAGCCTTACCCTGGGTGCCGCGAGGCTTTGCGGGCGGCGTTCATCAAGCGGGGAACCCCATTAGACGCAGTACCTCTAATGCTAGCCTCATTGGCTCAGAATACTTTAAGTCAATATGGCGTAACCATAAGACTTTGGTGGGAATATTGCACTTATAAAAATATTGACGTCTATCATCTATCGATACCCGAGGTACTTTCCTTTTTGACGAAACTATTTAATAAGGGCTGTTCGTATGGTTCATTGAATAGCCACCGCTCGGCGTTATCCTTGCTGCTTGGCAGCGATATAGGTACTAATAACTGTGTGAAAAGACTTTTAAAAGGGGCATTTAAATTAAAGCCAACAACACCAAAATATAATTCCACCTGGGATCCTCAGGTTGTACTAAACCATGTTTCATCTTGGTATCCGAACTCCGATATACCCCTTGAAAAAATCACTAAAAAACTAGTTACTCTGTTAGCACTCTGTACAGCTCACAGAGTGCAAACCCTATCCCTCATAAAACTAGAAAATATAACCGAAATTTTAGATGGAATAAAAATTGCCATAGTTGACATGATTAAAACTTCCGCTGTGGGCCGAGAGCAACCCATATTAAATTTGCCATTTTTCCGAGATAAAATAAATATCTGCCCAGCTACGACCCTTAAGGATTATATTTTCATCACGAAAAAGTTAAGGGTTGGTAGCACAGGAACGCTTTTCCTCACATATAAGCGACCTCACAAGGCCGCCAGCAGTCAAACCCTAAGTAGGTGGGTCAAACAAGTATTGCATGAAAGTGGCGTGGATGTCAATGTGTTTGGTGCCCACAGCACTCGCCACTCTGCTACATCAACGGCTTTTGCGGCTGGAATCAGTCTAGATACGATCCGAAAGGCGGCTGGCTGGACCAGCACATCTCAAACCTTTGCCAAATTCTATAACCGACCAATAATCAGTGGTAATGATGATTATGATTTCGCTAGATCGATTTGTTTCCCAGAAACCAATGTCAGTGACAATGAAGATTCCTAAATGAAAACTGTAGTGCATAACTGCACATACTTTATATATTTTTTGTGATTATTAGGCATGTTAAAAATTATAAAACAATAAAAATTAAAACAATGAATAATAAAAACAGTTTTTAATTTCTCACAAAACTTTCAACTCTAAACATCTACCTGTTAAAACATTATATCGAGAATGAAGCGATGAAATATAATAGATGATTAAACGAACTTTCCTAAAGTGAAGTTCGATCACTATTATATGAGTCGCTTCATTCGAAGATATAAATATAATCACCCACCCATCCCTAGGTGACCCAAAAAAGAAAGTTTTGTTCGTGACTCTAAAAAATGAAGTCTACGGCAGCGCCCCACCCCCGGGTGGCAGCCGCCGGAACTACTAATGCCGATTTTTAATCAAATTGAGTACTCTAAAAGCGTGCTAGTTGCCTGTAGGTTTAAGGGACTACCTGTTAAAACATTATATCTTCGAATGAAGCGACTCATATAATAGTGATCGAACTTCACTTTAGGAAAGTTCGTTTAATCATCTATAATAGTTTTCACTGAAAAACTACAAGTAACTATTTGATTATATTGAACTAAATTTAAATTAAATATTGTATCAAAATACTTATATTATAAAGTATATCTTACTTGTGGTTGTGGCAGCATTCGTCCATTTGATTGCACTTGAATTGCCTCTCGACTAATGACATCATTAAAATATCTAGAGTCGTGAATTTGCAGACAATCATTTTACAGTAAATTGCTACTGTAATGAACGTGGCGCGGGCGGGCTTCCTGCTTCGCCGACGCATCAATCGTCCCAATGCCAATCTACGAGTACATTAGTGTGGGGTGTTTAAATCGGAAAAAAAGTTTCAAAGTTAAATGCAATGTTTCCACACTCTTAGCTATGCGAGTTTTATTTAAAGACAGATAATGAATAATACTTCTAATCACACGGTTCAACTCACGTATTCAATGTCACTCCGGGCGACATGTTTCGAACTCTGTTACGAGCGACGCCGCTTCGAGAACACTCATCCTGAAGAAGAACTCCCGAAGAGTTCGAAACATGTCGCCCGGAGTGACATTGAATACGTTAGTTGAACCGTGTGATTAGAAGTATTATTTTAATATGTCTCACGAAAGTTTAAATTCGACAGATAATGAAGTTCTTAATGTACAATTTACTTACATAGGTACATGTATTGATATTAGAATTTTATAGTAACAATTTTTGCATGTTAGCATATTGTTGTACTGTAAACGTATATCCCGTCGTATGTTTTAAGTTTGCTGGATAATTGAAACTCCTGCCGCTAACTTTACAGACTCGCTATTGCAGTTAGAGACCACTCTGTGCCACTAATTAAATTTGGCGATTGCTACGTGCAATGTTGGTGTAATTAACCAGAATCTCGGCAGAATGAAGTGAATTCTCGGTTAGAGGACTCTTCAATACGAGTAGTTCAATGTTTTTTTTTAAAAGGAGGTTTTTTTATTTTTAACTATAGCTTCTGCCTGCTATACCACTTTTTTCGGTTCAGCGGTTTAATAATAATAATAATAATAAGCCCGCAGGGCAGCTCGTGGTAAGCTGTTGGGGAGTAACGACCCCAAGGACCCGGGTGCTGCCGTGAGTCGGTCAGGGCCTCAGTCTCCGGCGTGTAGCAGGACTCTCAGCTCTGGCTTGCCTTCATTGGCCATCCAGAGTTGATTCGTCGGAGCTATATGCTCCAGGGGTGGAAGTATTAAAGGATATAACGCCGCGAGTAACTTCGGAAAAAGCGCAGCACCACCTCTCGACACCCGTGAGCTACTCGACCCGGTGTTGCTCTTGGCCGTCTTTACGACACCAATTTCAAGGGCCCATCTAATGAGCGGCTAGTCACCGCCTGCCTCGATAACTTTGTGTGCAACAATGTTATGGCAGGTGTCCGGCGGACCTCTTTGCAGTAGCCCAGTTTCATAAAACATCCATATCTCATCAGCTCATCACCATAGACCCAGTTCTCTATCCATTTTACCCACAATAGCCCCAACGCCTGTTGGAACCGGTTCACGGGTATCTATCGATGTACCCGTGAGTTGGTTCTAGCAGGTGTATTATAATTATAACCGCTCACTTGGTTTATCATTACGACAATGTACAGTCACCAGCAATAAGATCTGCCACAACATGGCACGCATAAATATCTGACACGACTCTATGCCTAATGCCATAAGCACGTGTCAGATATTTTTGCCGGCTTTGTTTCGGCAGATATTGATGCCGGTGACTGTACCTAACCTGAATAAGCTGCATCATTATCTAGGATGCCATTTTCACTTGGGGCAAATTACTACATACGATTTAATTTTATAAATAATTAACTAAATACATTTAAACTTTTTGATCTCCCCATGCTTGTTTTTAGACATTTACTCGATTTTACTCTCTGAATCCAAATGGAATGATAAGCTCTCAGTTCAATAGTGAAGTCGACTGTTTGCCAATCATTATGCCGGTCGTGGCGATCGAGGCTCTGCGAATGCGATGATGAGGCGTTACGCAAACATGACGTTGGCAAACTGTGCGCACCCAGAGGTGTTATTCATTTACATTGGTTTGGGGAATCCTTGCCGTAATGTGACGTAGGTACATTGTTAGAACACGTAAATCTAGCCTGGCCCTTGCCAAGCGTACTTTGCATTTAGATATACAATTATTGACAAGCTTTGCACCAATCTGTTTAGTCCAATCTATTTTGAAGAGTACGCGCGTAGCCGAACCCGTGGTTTTCCTTATATGTAGAGGAAAACGGCGGCGTATCGGCTAGCCGAATTCCTGGCAGTGAAAGTGTTCACTTGCACGAGCCGCCCAGCGGACGCCTACGGCGTAGCCGCTTACCACAACTTAGCGGAAAAACCACGGGATCGGCTCCGAGCGTAACGCGTATAGCCATTCTTGGCAGTCACTATGTTCATTGTGCAACCAATAACCTTCCAGCGCGGACACATAGTGACATGCACATGCACTACGCTTTAGTTCGTAGAGACTCAGGTAAATGTAGGAAAAAAATGACGCAGTCGTCATTATGTGTTTCTTTTGTAAGTTCCAATGCAATTTTAGTTAAGAGAAATCTTATACACTTTTCCTTACTAAGCCGTGTCACTAAACTTAAAAAGTGTATGTCTGTTTGTCTGTTACCTCTTCACGCTTAAACCGCTGAACCGATGTAGGTGAAATTTGGTTTAGAGATAGTTTGAGTCCCGGGGAAGGACATAGGATAGTTTTTATCCCCGAAATCATAACCTAAGGGGGTGAAATGGGGGGGGGGGGGGGGTGAAAGTTTGTATGGAGCTGCGATATAAACGAGTTCCGCGCGGACGGAGTCGCGGGCAGAAGCTAGTTTGAAGATACATAAAAGAAGATCATCTTGCAAACATGTTTTGTTTTATGTTATTTTTATTAATCACATGCAACCATCGTTCACGATTCATCTTTAGCGTTTATGTATAGGTATGTCGGCGGCTGATCATAAAATCCGCCAGATCACAAAATTCCTAGGCATATCGTGAAACGCCGCCATTTCCTGATATGTCTAAAAGTTGGCCGCTTCACACGATGTGCCTGATAAAATAATACGGCAGTTCGATTAGCGCAACGCATTCGTCGATATTCCTAGCTCTATACCGGGCACATCGTAAAATAGTTTCTTTGGATGGCGCTGCGAATGCGATGGCGGTCGTGTTTGTTGCCGTTGAACGAGTAATGAACAAGTGTATAGTGTTTTATGAGCCGAGATAGGATTTACGAGATCGTGCCCTCTTACTGAATGAGCATCTGTGAAGCGCGCGTCGTATGCACGAGGCGCCCATGGCGATTACCGGACCGCGGCCTCGTGAACGTTCCCACTGCACTTTCTCACTACATAATTATCATCCATTTCAATCAATGAAGGTCAAAGAATTTGATGACGGATACCCGTTTTTTAAATATTTTTTCGTCCGACCAAGACAGACCAACAACAATGCGGCTTTCTCAATAGTGACCCACGGCTGCCAAGAAGAATATGTGTTATCAGTAGTAACAATAAGAATGCGGTACTCAGGACTGCTGAAAAGACTTTTGCAGCTGACGAGATATGCCATTATGTCACACCCGGAGCAGGAATATTGCGTCTATTGGAGGGGATTGACAGCAAACTGAAGAATTTTACTTTGAAGGACTATTGTTTTGTTTTTGTAGGAATTGAGGACTTTCACGATACGCATGATCACCAAAATATTATAGAATCAATAAGGGAAAAAATGATGTTAATTATCCATACAAATATTATTCTTTGCTCCCCTACTTACAAGTTAAATAAACGTAGTTATTTGGTAAATAAACGAATCCAGCATTTTAATGATTTATTATACAGAGATGCGGTAACATATAAGTATGCGTTTATATTGGACTCGTGTAAAAATTTACCATACTCACTAAAGATGTTCTGTAAAAAAACTGGATTCATAAACAATAGAGCCTTGTCAATCATCTTCAATGATCTAGACTATTATGTAACTGAAATTAATAGCTATCATAATCATAGTCATAGCATGTTGCCCAACTGCCTGTCACACGATGTCTCAAAATCTAATTTGAATCCGCAATCTCCTGATTGTTGAAGGCCTGATTCGGAGACCACAAAAAACTCCGTAGGAAATTCTCATACTGAATTATGTATCTTTTATCAGAATCTATGTGGGATTAGTAACAAAAAAGAGGAATTAGAACTGTATTTGCAAAACTTTTCTGAGACTAAGCACTATATTTGCATAAGTGAACATTTCCTTAACGCTATTTCTGCCCCTATCTTTAGTATAGCAGATTATAACATAACAACTTTTAACACAAGGTCCAAGAAAAAAAGGGGAGGTTCTCTTATCTTAGGTCATATAAATAGAAAGAATGTGGAACTCACTGTGTGCAAGGAGTTATACAAAGATGAATATTTCGAGGTCTGTGGTATTAAGGATTTATGTACTAATGTTAACATTATTTGTTGTTATCGCAACCCTGTAGATGCGAACTTTGTTCGTTTCATGAACCAGCTTGAACGACTGCTGGAACACTTCTTCAGCAAAAAAATGCGTCATTTGCGGTGACTTCAACGTCAACTTATTGAGAGACAACAAAAAAACAGCAGAGTTCTTATCATTGCTTAAGTCGTATAATTTTCGACACCTTGTTTCTACTGCTGCCTTTGTGCGTAATAATGTCCAATCATGTCTGGATAATATTTTGACTAATCTACAAGCAACTTGCGTTGCCGCTCCAGTTATAGATCAAAATGGCCTGGCTGACGGGCACGCTGGTATTCATACCACCTTAACCGTGAATGAAATTAAGAATTCTAACAACAACCAACTATCATGGAAAGTAGTTAGAAAACTTAATAAGATTGGTAAACAGACATTTCGGCAAAAAATTATGTATGTGTAGTGTATGTGTAGTTAATAGTTTCATTCAGAAATTTAATAGGGTTTTTAAAGGAAGCTTCAAAAAAAGCAAATTTAAGGTGCCCGTTAAAACAGGTTGTGCAATAAAATGGGTATCCAAGGGCATAAGGGTTTCGAGTAGTATGAAACGCGTCCTTACGACTCACAAGAACAGTATTTCTCAATCTTTAGACAATTACAGGAAAAAATATATAAATATTTTCAAGAGGGTCGTTAGAAGTGCTAAACGACTTGCAGTACAGTTGCAAATTGAAAAGGCGAAAGACTCCTCAAAGGAATTGTGGAAAATCAAAAACATCGCAACAAAGTAGTTAAAAGAGCGGAGGGTGGCATAATCTTAAAATTAAAACGAGAAAATGGGTTAACAGATACGGTAACTGATCCCAAAGTGTGCGAAGCTTTCCTAAACAAATTCACCCAAAGTAATGACACCCATCTTTCTTTGGATAAAGCTCTTCCCATGTTACATGCTCACACTTCAAGGGTACATAAAGATATGGAAATGGAGCCGATAAATCCAGTAGAAATCAAGTTAATAGTTAAAAACTGGAAACTCAAAACATCAAGTGGATATGACGAGGTTCCTATCACCGTTATAAAGGAAAATATAGACATACTTGCAGAACCACTAGCATACTTGTTTAATGAATGTTTTGACAGTGGGATATTCCCTGATCAATTCAAGTTGGCGAAGGTTTTACCAGTACACAAAAAAGGTTGCAAATCGGACCCAAGCAACTATAGGCCCATATCCCTACTGCCAACACTCTCCAAACTTCTTGAGAGACTTATGAAGAATAGGTTGATGAAGCACCTTTATCTCCACAACATATTAAACGCCAGGCAGTTTGGGTATCAGAAGAGCAAGGGAACGAACGATGCAATCACTACGCTCATTGGGGATGTAGTCCGGGAACTCAACTCCAGAAGAAGAGTCGCGGGTTTGTTCCTGGATCTGAGTTCAGCTTTTGACACCGTTGAACATAACATCTTGCTGAAAAAATTAGAACATTACGGAATAAGAGGAAAAAATCTATCACTTTTTCGTTCTTATCTCTCAAACCGGAAACAATATGTTGAAATTAAAGGGATAGAGGATAAGAACGAAATTGTGTACAGTTAAAAAATAGCAAAGATAGCAAGAGGAGTGCCGCAGGGATCTATATTGGGTCCTATCTTTTTCATAATCTTTACGAATGACCTTATAAGTTACATGTACGCGTCCCTGCCAGATACTCAACTCGTGGTTTATGCTGACGACACAAATGCCATCATATCTGCTGAAAATATTCTGCAACTAAACAACAGAGTAAGTGATGCGTTGAGTGTCTTTCAAACATGGTTCAGTGACAATAAACTAAAGTTAAATTGTGACAAAACATACGGACTACTGTTCATAACAACTGCTAGCAACAAAGATGAGCTACATTTTTCCTCGGATGGAGCCAGTATTCGTCAAGTAGACACTGTGAAATTTCTTGGCGTACACATAGATTCATGGCTAAACTGGAAAAACGAACTAAGGGCTATCGTTAACTCGGTTAGCTCGGCCTGCTATGCTCTCAGAAGTCTCAGAGATGAAGCAAAACTGGTCCAACTCAAAATGGTGTACTACGCGTTGGTTGAATCACGAATCCGTTACAGTATAAAGTTCTGGGGAAATAGTTATAAGTATAACATACAGTCTGCTTTTGTTGCCCAGAAAAGGGCTATTAGAATCATGGCTAGAATATCACAAACTGTATCGTGTAGGAGTTATTTCTTAGAGCTCGAGATTCTAACTGTTCCCTGCCTGTACATTCTTGTAGTCCTAACAGATTTAATTAAGAACCTTACAGACATAGAAGCACCCGGTGAAAGACAAAAGCGTCTGGCCACTAGAAGGAAGGACTTACCTCAGGCTATCCAGGCTAAACTTAAAGTTGTTAGGCACTCGGCAGGTTACCAAGCAGTCAACCTCTACAATAGGTTGCCGACGGAGTTGAAGTTACTTTCTAGTACAAACCTATTCAAAAATAAGCTGAAAGCATTTTTGCTCAGGAAGTGTTTTTACACAGTAGAGGAATTTTTATTGTAAAATAGAAGGTAGTTTGGTAGTATAATGACATTAAACACGGTTGACATTATTCATTTCTTATTATTGTTTTACTTGTTTTTTTTTAATAGACTGATATAATTATGCATTAGATTGGAATTTAGTAAATCATTTGATTGATACAAAGACATGATATAAATTCCTCATTATTGGTTTTCTATTATTGTTTTTCTATTAATTTTCTTTTTCTTATTCTTTATTAGTTGCTCTCTGTTACTGTATACGTTTTTGATTTTTTTTTGTATTATTTTGACATTTTTATTTCAAATGCAATGTATATTGGTACTGAATAAATAACTATGAACTATGAACACATTATTTCTACGTTTGACATTTGTGGTTGTCATTTTAGTCTACGGAATAAAAAAATAGACTATAAGGTCTCCTCTCTCCACACCTATCGACGCGGAATCAGCTTTCGCCGACTGCTTTGTACCACATTCCTCGTGTTTTGTTCGTAATCCCGTCGATGGACGTCGCTTCGCGTCGGCCGAGCCGATCGACGTCTTTTTCGCTCTGATTGCGTGGACATAGAGAGTTTTTTGATCATCTAACGCCGATTCCGCGTCGATAGGTGTGGGGAGACCCTAAGGCTAAGCGCGCACTGCGGTGCGGCCAGTTGCGGTGCGTTTTTAAAATCGCAAAGGAGAAAAAACCGTGTGTGTCCAGTACGCGCACAGCGGTGACATATCCGCACGTTTTGCCATTCTAGTCCCAAGTCTGTTAAGAGCGGACGTTGAAAATGGACTATCACACCAAGAACAACTGAGACACTGGATGGCGGTCGCCCTCCGTCCGCACGGATTTTACTCCGCAGTGCGCGGATTTATTCAATAGTCCATAGGATGCAGAAAATTCGTGCGGCGCCGCACCGCAACCAATCTGCAGCAAGCCACAGATTTTAATCCGCATACGGATTATTTTCCGCAGTGCGCGCACTTCAAGGAGGTTCCATACTTCACAGATTTTGCGGAAAATAAACGCACGGAAAAAATCCGCAGTGCGCGCGTAGCCTAAATCTAGTGGTTCTCCCCGAACTGCGAAAACCCGAAAACTCAAACCCCCATATCTCGGCAATCCCTTGACTAATTCAAACTTAATTTTCAAATTTGCGTCTTAAAGGAAATAGTTATTTGTGCAACAAGAGAGCAAAGTTTGTTTTTGCTGCGAGTGCTAATTTTGAGTCCTGAGGAAGCGAAAGATTCTAAAATTGAATCACGAGCGTAGAGTGATTCAAAGTTTGAATCTTGAGCGCAGCCAAGGACTCAAAAGCACGAGATGCAAATACTTTGCTCTCGAGGAACACATACAACTTTTCACCTCAGCAGTGAGAACATATTCACATCAAAAAATATATCATAGTATCACGTAGGTGATTCGTCTCAAGATTATTCAGGAAGAAAACTTAATTAGGCGTTAATTACTGCATGTTTTAACTCCTCAGCGCCGGCCGCGCCGTTAGTCAATACTAGAAAGGCGAGACAAGGCGCGAGAAACCAAAGGATATTTCAGTATCTAAGTATAATAAGAGTGTCGTGTGACACTAACACATCACTAAAAACTAACCGTGTTATTGTTAAAATTCACAGATTTTACTCATATCTTCGAGATATTATTGAAATATTTATCATTATCACAAAGGGCACACATTAGCATATTACGTGTATCTCGCGTGCACACCAAAAACTAGCCATACTGTTGTTAAAATACTGCCTTCGTCACGTCACTGACTTCACTATATTTCCTAGTTAGGTAGAGAATTGATTTATCCTAGTAGTTTTTATATTTAAAACCAATATCAATAACGCAAGAATGACGAATAAATTATACATAATAAAATCTCAAACAAATTAACAGCGCGCAACTTTTTAAAGGGGGCGGGGCCCCGCGCTTGCGTTCGGAAACTGCATCTGTGGTATACGTTCATAGAATTCAAATTGTTTAAACTAGAATTTTTAATTAACTAGCATAATAAAAATCATGTTTACCTATTTGTTATGAAAAATGGTTTTAATTCTGAGATCTTTTATTTAAATGTTCTTCAATTTAAAATTCCTTTGTATAATTATTTTGGTAATTTAAACTTGTTAATTTGATAGTTTTCGAGCGTGTTAGTTGTATCCGCTTTTTTGGGGGTCTACTTTGAAATTCTGCCATTTTCTTTTTTCATAAAGGAATGAAAGAGACATTGCTAATAAAGTTCAAATATTCTGACCTTGTAATAGACCCCAACATTTCGTCGTATGGGGTATATATATACGACGAAATGTCAGTGCTCTGCACCAAAATTAAAAAGTTACTTTGTCTCACGGAGTGAGCAAAATCGCATTTTGCACACTGTACTCACGCAGCAAAATATGCTTGTTCGAGCTGATGAGGTGAAAAAATAATTATAGGCCATCCAGAACGGCTTTTGTGTCGAAAAGTATATTTGGAATGGCACCGGGAATATTTAATAATTTAGAAGTTTTAATAGAGTTAAAGAAAAGAACATTGTATACGTTTTAAGCATTCAAGGCTTATTACACAACTCAAGAATATTTCAATGACATTCAGTAACCACTTGTGCATGCGATACACAAGACTACTTGACCAAGTTATATTTGCGTGTTTGTATGACGAAACATGTAGATCTGTATATTTTAATTACGTAACCTATTTGGTACCATTTTTTGAGTAAAGTAATAAATGATACAGTCGAGTAATAACTGTCACAATAAATCCTTATTGATAAACAGCGTACTCTGACACTGATGTATTTGCGGTGAACTGATTTTTATTTTAAAGTAATGTGGTCTTATTCACTTGTAATTTTCTTTCATTCCAGGCTGTTTCCAGGGTATAGGAGTACTTCAACATGCCACCTAAGTAAGCTTTGCAGCAGCTCTGTCTCTTCTGTAATGTTGAAATCGCACTTGTAAGGCTAATTATGCTACGCACATTTTCTGTTCTATGTTGCCAGCGCAGCAAAAAGTATTATTTTGCTTAAGTATACGCTTACTAATATTTAGTTAATATTTTATAATAAGTTTCGCTATTGTCAGTAGGTACCTATGCTTGGTAGACATTACTGGGTAATTATTGTTTCTCCGTGTCTATACTGAATAGTAACACCTACACCCGCGCTACGCCTTTTACTTATTCGTGGGTACATTGTACATGCACATGGATGTGTTTCATAAACACTATAAATAGATATGCATATTTTGTCCATGAATCTAATGAAATAGCTAAAACCATAGAAATATATGCGAGAAAAGCCGTCTAAAGTTAAAACATGTAAATAGTGTAATCATATTTATACTCAATCAAGCATTATTATTTATTATTATTCCAAGCTCCCTATATGATGGGTTGGTGAGGGTCAATAAGAAAACGTAAACTAAAAGTTCCGTGTCTAAAGTCATTAACTAACATTTTTTATCTCTTCTGACCTTCTTGGTTTAAATATAAAATGTGCGTAAGGAAATGGTTTGGCTGCCTAAAGTATCTAACAAGATTTATTGGTACGACGACTGAAACAAATAGCTATTTTGTTTTATCTTGGACTTTCGCCTCGTCCGCAGTTTACTTTGAGTAGAGTTTCATTTGTCATTTTCTGTTTCATAAATGCGACATGAAAAATTAAAAAAACCTCGCTTGTTTCTGAAAGTTATACACATACGAACTTAATTCACGTAATAAGTGCATAGCACCATTCCAAAGAAGTCCTGACTAAGATTTGACCTCTTAAAAAGTCAAAGTAATCAGTTAATATGGAAAATTAAAGACAGATTAAAATGTACGTTAGGTCACAGGCCCGTGCTGCCGGCGGGGGCGTCCGGCGCCCGGCAGCTACGGCGCGCGCTAGTTGGAAACTAATTTCCTGCAGGTCAAAGCGATTGTCGAGATTGACCTGGAACGAGCTCCAATAGACATGCCTCTTATTGACTGATAACGTTCAAAACTATTGACGTCTGACCACGTCTGAAGCTTCTGTTTACATGCGGAAATCAAATGCATTCAACTGTTTGCAATGTTTGAGGATTAGCAGACGTATCTAGGCTCGTCGTGATATCTAGACGAGAATTGCATTCGAAGCTAAGCTTAAATTACACTATTACTCATTTAATTTTACTAATAGTACTTATAAGTTTTCGCCGTCGACTAAACTGGCTCCCCATTCGCGAACGCAGGTCATTACGTCTTATAAGCACACTGTTTTCCCTTCTGCTGCGCCGGAATATCTCAAGTCCAAATTTACTTTTGTTACTGCTCGACCCGGAGGCGTACTCCGCAGTTCCCGTAACTTGAAGTTGTCAATTCTTCCTCACCGGTCCGGTTTTATGTCTGGTTCTTTTACCGTTCAGGCAATTCGACTCTGGAACGCTCTTCCGCTAACTATCCGTCAAGCACAAAGCAAATTAACTTTCGAGCGCAAGTTACGCAATCGCAAGTATATTTCTGATAAGCGCGTAGGATAGTTGTCACCATAGTATTTTTTTTCACTAGGTACAAAAGGTAGTATTATGTATATATATTAGTATATATTATTTTGTATATGTGTAGGTTTTATTTCAGTATGTTTGATAAAAGTTTACCTTGGATTAAGTTTTCATTTAAATTTAAATGCCTGCACCTTCTTTTTTCTGTTTTGCCCAATGGTTGACTGGTAGAGAATACCTTATGGCATTAAGTCCGCCATTTGTACTTTATTTTGTATTGTGCAATAAAGTTTAAATAAATAAATATAAAAATATAAATGCGGATGTTTAAATTTTAAATTGGATGTTTGTTACTCAATCACGATTAAAAAGCGCTGAACCGATTTGGATGAAATTGTGCACGAAGATAGTTTATATAGTCTGAATTCAAGTATAGTAGTAATATTTATGGCTTTTATCCCGGGTCCACGCAGACTAAGTCGCGGGCGGAAGCGTGTAGACTCTAATTTCTAAAGCACCCTTTCTCATAAAAACAAAGACCCACATTAGCATCATATTACCACAAAGAATCATTCTGGATGTGGACATGAACTAATCTGGATACGATATAGTACGTGGATGCTCTGGGCACGCTCAGAGCATCCACGTATTGTATGTGGATTTCAAAAAAGCTCACGACGCCACATATTCGCTACCCATCTTCACACCAGTCCGCTACCTCGCACATCTCTGATGGAAACATTCACACCGTTACACATCCTCGTTACACAGCCTCGCACTGCTTAGCTATCCTACCTCGCACATCTCTGGTGGAATCGCAGCCTTAAAACACCTTGCGATGCAGTGCCGCGCTTCATAAAGTGTTAGCGTCCAAGTTCTTGAGCAGCAACACCAAACTCATCGTCATCAGACCAATGCTCATGTATGGATGTGAGACTTGGACGTTAACACTCAAAGAAGAAAATGTCGGAGGAGAGTAAAAAAAAACAAATTACTGGGTACGGTGAGAAGAGATGACGGAAGCTTTAAAGTCCAGAAGAACGCCGAAATCAAAGATCTTGTGACCGCGTCCAACATAATCCGAGAAACGAAAACTCACTGTCCCCGCTAGCTCCGCCACGTCGAAAGGATGGTGAAAGATCGGGGCGCCAGACCATATCTGGGCCGCCCAGCCGGACGGCGACCAGTTGGACGTCCCAGGTATCTTTTTAACGTCCTGCGTGATCTTCAAGCCACGAACGGCGAGAAATAGCACAAGATCGGGACAAAAACAAAAACTCGTGTCGGAGGCTAAAACTCGCTCTGGATCGCTGTGACATTACAGTTAGTTATTTCATTGCAAGGTTACACTATGTACGATGAGAGCGTGACCGGTAAAACTTAAAGAAAAAAAGTAAGAATTTCATGCCTATTAAAGAGTTTTATTATTACACATGCATGCTTTATTTTCAATGAGGCGTCCAGTCTCCTTAGTTATCAATAATCGCTTGGCATCTTTGAGGCATACTTTTGACCTAATTGTCATCATAACTGCGAGGTAAAGACCTCCACGCGGACTTCAGTTCTCGAGTTAACTCAGAAACACTAACAATATTTTTCCCCCGTAATTTAAGCTTCATCCATGCCCAAAAAAATTCAATTTGATTGGCGTCGGGTCAATCCAAAACGTCGAGGCCATTTTGAGTTTTCCATGCAGTACAGTACTGACTTCGGTGTTTAGGGTCATTATATCTTGCAGAATCCAAGACGCGTTGTGCTTTGGGAACATCTTTAGAGCGGAAGGCACAAAGGCCTTTTAATAAATTTTGGCCATTTTATGGGCGTCCAGTGTACCGGTGAACAAGTGCAATGGCCGAAACGCTAGGAAGGAGCAACATGTACCTCTACCGGATGTTTCACGGTTCGCACGAGCACTCTATTATCTGCTGTAGACCAAGCCCGAGTCGAGTAACTAGCTGCCCAAAAAGAGGCTTCGCGCGTTCTGGTAAATCGTCAACCTTTTTAAACTCCATAATCGCCTCACCCACTTAGTTACAAACGCCTTCGATTTATTCATATACATAGCAGCTTGATTTCGTGACATTTTGGGTCCTTTTGGGTGTGTACAAAGGAATACTGCCTCACAACGTGAAGCGTAAGCGGCACTCATTTTTGAAAATGGAGTTTGGGCGGAAAACTGACAATTGTTTTTTTTACTTTTTTTATGTAGCATTGTAGCCAAGTACACATTTTATTCAGCCAGTAACTTTTTTTCTGTGCCACATTCTTAAAAGTTATATATGTATGCACAGGTTACGCTCTTGTCAAACGCACTGTACGTTGTCTTCGTGTGTTTACAGATGGCCACCAAATCCGACAACATACGTTTCCACTGACGACGCGAAACTTAAGACAAGTTGGGCAATTGACTCAGTTTTAGTGTGCCACTTTAGGAGCGCTTAAAACCTATCTACCTACCTCTTTTTTATTGATATGAATAAATAGAATAGATTAATAAGCACTCTGAAGAGGCTGTCATCATTGTGTCTCAAAATACCTGAAATTATCTGATAGGTAAGTACTCCGCAGTGGCGAAATTATTATTTTAGTGTCATATTTTAACAGTTTGATAGTCCTTATCAGGCACAGAACCCTCCATTGTGCGTGGTCTAACATGCACTTGGCCATTTTTTCATTAATATCGAGTCTAACGTAGTACATACAAGACAAGTAAACAGAAGAATAACTACGTTTCGAATCCGTAACACAGTTTGACAGTAATATAACAAACAAAAACCTGCTACTGCAATCCTTAAAAATTTGCCGGGAGTCTCGAGTGACCTATATACATACTATTTACATTTTAGCCGTCAACGGTTCCTATCGTGGCATTTTCTGTACCACGTTTTATTTGCAAAACGCGAAAACGTAGACGGTATACCATGTTAGCTCATGACGGTAAAATTTTATACGTTGTTCGGGGACGTAAAACATGACTATAAAATTCATCATTTGTCTACCTTTTTAGCTGGGCATGTCACTGCTAGCGAAGTTACGACGGCTTTTGAGCCCAAAGGCTTGACCAAGTTTCTTTGTCTTCCGTAAATTCTACGATCACGTAGTATCCTCTCTTCGAAAGAGCATTTTGTTGAAGTGAAATCTTCTTTAGCGGCGCTGTGCACTTTTTTTGGGATGGGAAAAATTGTTAAACTCGCCACAGATTTCGATAGGTCACGTGACCGTAAGATTCGTAAAGTGAGGTATTCGGGACGAGGCTTGGGGGTGGGGGGAGCGTAAAGTAAAAGTGAGGACTTTTGTGACTGGCATTTTGCTATAGATTTTTGACATTTAGGTGATGCAGCCTTTTTGAAATTCAGTGCTATCTTATCGACAATAGTGTATATTCGATAGCAGGTAATGCCGTAAATTATGGCTGAAACCCTTATTTTTGGAATACAGTTGATTAGAAATTGGTTTCTATAAAAGTTATGGTATATTTTGAGTTTAGTTTCAAATGCACCGTAGGGTTATTTTCTCAAACGTGCACGAAAATATTGTTCCTGATAAGACACCTCAAAAGTCTACGTATATAAGAGATTTTTAAATTTCAAATGCACTTAGGTACTCTACGCTATCGTCGGAGGCCGGCAAATCTTATTACGTGGGAGGCGAGTCGGAATAACTGCATGGAACATACAAAAAGAATTGGGTACAACTTGTTAATGCTATTGTTCCAGTATTTACGCTAGGTATTTTGCTGAGTAGCAAATGCGTACAGATGGTAAATATACCTATTACATAATCCTTTCCGGCGACAGCGACTCCGGCAGTCATTCTTGGTAGGATTATGGAATCCTTTAATGACATACCTCGAATACAAAGAGCGCATCTCGTACGAATCTATATCTAGGGCCGTTGGGGAATGTCAGTCATTTTTGCCTGGTTTGTTATGGCAGATAGGAATGCTGGTGTCTGTACAAACGAAGACAAGCGATGTTACAGACATTGTTAGGTTGCACTAAAGTTGACGAATGATCCGGCCTGCTAACTGTTCTGTCGGTGATAGACAGGACCTGATTCTCTTTAGCAATGAGATCACCTGGTGATTATTGCTAAATAGAATTTTATTGTCAACTGTACTGTTTTTGCACAATCATCAGCTTCTCGGTCTTAACGATTCCAAGCACGAGACGGTATCTTGAGTGTAGTTTAGGGGACAGTCGGTGGGTGATCTTATTACTAAATATAATTTTATTGTCAACAGCACTTTTTTTGCACAATCATCAGCTACTCGGTCCCAATGATTCCAAGCAAGAGACGTTTGAGTATAGTTGTGAAAGTTGGTACGGCCACCTTCTGTCGCCATCATCAGACCAACGTGATGCTGCCATAATTAATAATGATACTTTGTCACCAGACTTACATAAGTGTACAAAATTACACTTTGGCAAGGTGGTCAACTTTTTCAAGATTTGACCTGAACAAACGAAAATAAACTGCAAGCATAAGAAACATTTCCGAATTTATTTGTAATGGAACCCTTCATTAAGAAAGGATCAACCTATAAGTACCTAGGTACTGGAATATACCGTATACTAATCTAAAAATATATTTTCTGAGTAATGATTCCTTTACGTTACCAACCGCGCCCCAAAATCATAGAGGGTTTACTAAAAGGTGATACACATAAAGGTGATACCCTCCATTGCAAAGCCACATGTAGGTTGCCGAGCCCCAATGCGGAGAACGGTCTGAAATATCTGTACCAGTAAAGAGATTTGTTCCTGGTAATTTATTTATAGCGGTGTTCACCTGCTAAGGTTAAAGGTGCGGGTATCTGGTTTTCTTTATCCTATACTATTAAACGAGCAATATTCATATATATTATATATGTAGGTACTGGCTGTTACCCGTGATGTCATATTTTCTCGAAAAAGGATAAAAAATGTAGTCATGGAATGGAGAAAATAACCAACGCAGGAGGTTAAATAATCGCGATGTTATAAGTTATAAGTATCCAATGTTTTAAGAAGGGGTGTGTTCTGTCCCTTTTACGCAAAACTTCATAATGAAACGATAACGTTCGGAGCTAGTGACGTCACTAGAAGACGGCAACGTGCCGCGCCCCATCATCGGCGCCGCCGTCGACGCGGCCTGCCGCGTGCGTGGCTCGTTCTGCGGCTGCCTCGCATATTGTGACGTCACGCACTGTTTGCGTTTTCTCTCTCTAACGAGCAATATTAAAACGGTTGTAGCTTCGTAATTCTTTGAGATACCTGAATGGGAATTTCGTCACTAGGCATACTTTTTTGCTTTATTACTTTTGGAGTTATAATAATTTTTGAGTCTACGACCCGTACATATTGCGTCGGCGGAGCCGCTAGTATTATGCCCCCGTCGGGCCCGTTGAAAAATGAAAAAATGAAAAAATGAAAAAAGTTTATTGTATAAGGGCAACATTACAATATAAATCACGACCCTGGGTCCTGAGCTAGGAAACCCTGTGTTACAGGGCCCAGTTTCGTCGTTCCAAATACTTATCCTACGTACCTATCTATATGTATACACAAGTGTACAAAGAGAGCAAAATACAGCTTAAAACTAAATATGCCTAGTTTTAGATGGCTAAATCGTGTACGTGTGTGTGTGTGTGTGTGTGTGTGTGTGTGTGTGTGTGTGTGTGTGTGTGTGTGTGTGTGTGTGTGTGTGTGTGTGTGTGTGTGTGTGTGTGTGTGTGTGTGTGTGTGTGTGTGTGTGTGTGTGTGTGTGTGTGTGTGTGTGTGTGTGTGTGTGTGTGTGTGTGTGTGTGTGTGTGTGTGTGTGTGTGTGTGTGTGTGTGTGTGTGTGTGTGTGTGTGTGGGTGTGGGTGTGTGTGTGTGTGTGTGTGTGTGTGTGTGTGTGTGTGTGTGTGTGTGTGTGTGTGTGTGTGTGTGTGTGTGTGTGTGTGTGTGTGTGTGTGTGTGTGTGTGTATGGTGAGTGCATGTGCGTATGTGTGACATACACTATGCCGGGCGTAAAATTATATAATATAATAAAATAAAAAGAATAAAATATCTACACTGCAACACTGACTAAACGGATCGTAGTAATTATTTTATCACGGCCATGAGGAGTTCAGTCCCGTGATAATCCAGTTGTATAAGCCACTCGGTCAACAACCGTTTGCTTGGAGGCCTTTTTATGAGGTGGTATGTGCAGTACAGTCTCATAACTAGAGGAGCAATGAAGGGATGAAATCTCTGAGCTAATTTTGTACGAGTTTTTGGGGTTTTCCAGTGCTGGCGGCGTCTTGTATCTGCTTCAAAATTCTTGTCATGTAGTTTTCCATAACTGTACAGAGTTAATCCGTTACCTACTCGAAATGTTAACTTCGTTACTTAACGGAGTAACGGTCTTGTACCCAGCTCTGCTTAGAACTATGAAAGTACGTCACAGGTTCTGATATGATTCCGTTGAAATAGCAACTAATGAAGTGCCAAAGGTCTCAGTATCAGTAAAGGTCGATATCTTGATGAATCGACGGAACTCCTCGAATATTATCGGTCTATACAGTGTGTAAGTCTAATACGGGCGAATCTCTTAACGGTGGTTAGTATAGGACAAAGTAAAGGTAATTAGATAACATTTACTTAAAGTTGCAACAGTAATTTTGTCCATACAAAATAATTCAGCCCGCAATGTAATGCAAACACACTCACGTTAAACGCTCGTTGACAGTTGCTAATGAACATTTGACATTTCGGTACCGCAACCATGTTTACAGTACATTGCTGTTGAGAAATTTAAAAAATAATAATTATGGGGTCGTAATGACCTGCAACTTAAAAAAACCTTTTACTTCATGATTACACTAATGAATACTATGTCCGATTTAATTTATCACCCGTATAAGACTTACAGACTGTATATCTATAGCGATTTGGTTTTTTTCAGTTATAATCAATATTCTTGAGGTAAAGTGGAAAAGAAATGTGGAAATGTTCATGTGAAATGTGAATTCAACTCGGTTAAAACTTTGTTTTTAAAGTAAATTTTTAACTCTTTATGCTATTGTTTGATTACGCCGACGCCAGCTTGATATCCTTGTCTATTATTTATTCATGAATAAAGCATTAATTAAGGAGGATATTAATAAGGTCAATTAAAACACCATTATCAGTTATCAGGCAGGCAATAAATTTCATTTATAGTGGAAGTTTCACGGATGCCGGGGCCACGTCTAATTAATTGCGACTACTTCTATTTTTGGCATCGAAGGACACGTGTAAACGTGCCTCAAATAGCTTTACAATTAGCTTCACGAACATTCATTATTAGATAGGACGTCTAAACTTAACCAACATTACCTAAGTAAAGAAGAAAGGAGAAGAAGAAGAGTGAATGGATACATACCTAACTATACCTAAAATTGGTTTATGAGTATTAGCTGCTAAACTTTGAAAATATGGTAATGTTGACGAACTTTACCTGACCCAGTATACATGGAACAGCACAGAAACCATATTAACACAGAAAAGTAGGAAGAGTAAAATAACATAAATTGTTGATTCAACTGGACTAACTACATATAGCATGGCAATTTCGTTCATGACACTCCCATGGTCCGCGCGGGGGGCAGGGGACGTTGACGTGTTACTCGACGCTACACACGATATGATTTACGTAACGAATGTCTGCGGATATCCCTAAAAGTATTCTAAATTGTTTATGAGAATATTGTGTAGTTGTGATACCGAGTAACTATGAGGAATAAATGATTAGTTGATTTATGTAAGTAATTTATATTTTTGACGGCCGTTTAGCCTAGTGGGCAGCACTACACTGCCTACGATGCTGGACGTCCTGGGTTCAAATTCTGGTAAGGGTAAGTTATTTGTGTGTTGAGCACGTCTACACAAATAAGTATGTATAATTTGATCATGAGACATGGATATTTTCTACGTATTAATGCATTTGTCAGTATAAGTATATTTATCGTCGCCATAGAAATTGAAATGGCTATATACATACATTATATAGAATTTATTTGGCTTGACAGTCCAATAACTTTGCCTATCGGCGGACTTATCGTTGCGTAGCTATCTCGTGTGCGTTTTGTTAAGAGCCAGCGGCCGTGCTCATGTACACACGCCAACCGCGACGGCGGGCGACTGATGCTCCTGTCTTGACTGACAGCCCCGCCGCCCGCACACTTCATACCACCCCCGCTGTCCTACGTCCCTTGTCCCCCGCGAACCATGAGAGTGTCACGAACGAATTTGCCAAGCTATCGTAGTGTGGCCGTGTGACGTGGCCGGTAGTACCCTATATTTTTTCTTACATGAAATAACGAAGAGTTTTATTCTTTCATTTTAATTGATAACTAGTTTTGTTAATGAACAAGGGCCGCTTAGCCTAACCTAGCACTACTTAAATACTTTAAATAGACAATGCTCATTGCGAGAGAAGACTAAAATTTCCGCAGCTAGCAGTTTCGATCGCGGGTTCTCCTGATGTTGGGGAGATATTCATGAGAGTATAATGATTTTTAGAAACGAGGGTTTTAAACTGCCGGTCATTCACCCAGAACTGCCCGTTGTACGAATCAGATGATTAATGATTGCAAGGATAATATAAAAACTGTCGTACAAAACCGTTTCCAAACGATGTCGTGGAGTGGAAGAACCCCTGCTTTTAGTTCAATCAGGAGCTATGGCTTCTCCCTGTAATAATCTTTAATTTCCGATACTGCGCCCGATGATTGAAAAGACAGTTACGTACTTGGCTCTTACTAGTAAAAGATCATCGATCACACCGAAGCTGAAATTCACTGACGTTGCGTTTCGCAGGGACGAGGCTTACGCTTTACGATTTTGTTACAGCGTCAAGACTCAAGGCTAACGCCAAGTAATTTGCGACTTCCACGCAGCTCCGTCGACGCTGAAGCTGAGAAAAAGCAGAGTTCGCATATTTATTTCCTTTATATTTATGGTTTAATAGTAATTGTTACTACTTATTCAAGACTGCAAAGTTGTTGTTTGGCGCATATAACTATGCTTGTATTGAATCCTCAGCATAGCAACCTTGACTTGCGACGAAAATAGTATATACTAGCAGCTGCCCGCGACTTCGTCCGCGTAAATTTTTCATGATGACAGATATAAAATAGGTAAGTGAATTTTATTACTAGTTAAAATGGTCTAGACATATTACATTTCAAACAGTGGCAGACACTGATAAGCGATTGTTAAAGAATTTTTAAAGATTTTCCAATCAGATTACGGGAATTGTTTGCAGATTGCTTAATATTTATTCCGTCAGTTACCTTATGCTTTAATCTAATTTTAATCTTTGGCAAAAATGACTCTGCAAGATATAGAGCGACGCATGGATTTGGAGCTAGAAAATGGGGATCTTAGTTATTATGAGTAAGATTTATAAAAAAGTTAAATATCGTAAGGCTGTTAAAACAATCTTAAACTCAGCACTGGAAATCGAGAAATGGAGACAGGTTAATGAAGAGAAAATCTCTTTAAAAAATCCAGTGTTCCCCGTACAAAACCTTCAACCTTTTTTAACCCCCATTGGGATAGAATTTTCTTAAACGCTGAAATTACTTTTTTTGTATTTTAATAAGTTAACTAATGTTTCCCCCATACAAAAATTGCACCCCCATTTAACCCCCTTAGGGGTAGAATTTTCTAAAACGCAGATATTACTTTTTTGTATTTTAATGAGTAATGTTTCTACAAAGTTTCAAGTATCTAGCTGAAAACATAAAGTTCCCTCCATACAAACTTTGCAACCATATTTAACCCTCTTAACGGTGGAATTTTCTTAAACGCAGAAATTGCTTTTTTTGTATTCTAATTAGTAATCTTTCTACAAAGTTTCAAGTCTCTAGCTCAAAAAAAAAAGATTCTACCATACAAACTTTGCACCCCTATTTGACCCCCGTAGGGGAGGTATTTCCAAAAATCCCTTCTTGTCCCTAGCCCACGTTATAAAAATAACCTAAAGTTACAAAACTCTAGTTTAAAAAATAATGTTTCCTACATACAAATATTGCACCCCTATTTAACCCCCTTAGGGGTGGAATTTTTTTAAACGCAGAAATCATTTTTTTTGTATTCTAATGAGTAATCTTTCTACAAAGTTTCAAGTTCATAGTTCAAAAATTAATGTTTCCCCCATACAAACATTGCACCCCTATTTAACCTCCTTAGGGGTGGAATTTTCTAAAACGCTGAAATTTTTTTTTGTGTCTTAATAAGTAATCTTTCTACAAAGTCTCAAGTCTCTAGTAAAAAAAATATTATTCCCCAATACAAACTTTGCACCCCCATTTAACCCTCTTAGGGGTGGAATTTCCAAAAATCCCGTCTTATCCCTTGCATACGTCATAAAAGTAAGCTCTGGACAAAATTTGAAGTCTCTAGTTCCAGTAGTTTCGGCTGTGCGTTGATGGTAGATCAGGACTTCTTTTATATATTTAGATAGATGAAATTACCCTATGCAAGTCATATGAACCTTTATAATCATATTCAAAATAGATTTGTTTGCATCTCGAAAGTATTTAATAATTATTTAATGTAACATAAAAAATTGCATCTGACTTTTAAACTTAGCTTTAATTTAATTTAGTTAATGTTATACTTCGTTAGCATTTTTAAAATAAATACAATGAATATTAAAAACTTTTAAAAAGTCAGTATACTGTTCGATAAGTACACAGAGGCGAAGTAAGACTCAAATATACGCATGGTCAACTTTTATCGCACACTAGAAGCGATAATAGTAGATTGTATGACAAGGGTCTAATACAAGCCATATTACCACGGGATGGATTCCCGAACGAAGTGAGGGGAAATAGTTCGAGGGGTAATATAGCTTTTAGACCAGAGTTATACACTCTACTTTTCACTTCGACAGCGTGTAAATAGTATAAACAAAGAATATCCATCCACAATCGATACTAAATACCACGGCGAAAAGATTGTTCAATTTGGCACCATATTTTTTTTAATAAACTGCTGTAACACATATACTAAATATTGACGCCACGAATAAACGCCTCTGACCGTCTAATAGCCGTGTTCAAACGGCCGAGCGCGGCGGACAGCATACGGTGAATATGATAAAGCGAGATAAACAGCGTCTATCCCGCTCAATCTCATAGCTTATGTCATTTATGCAGCCAACCGCGCTTGAACGTTTGGACGCGGGTATAGACGGCCGAAGGTGTTTATTTTTTTAATGATTGTGAATTTGGGAATAAAAAACGCCTAATTGACTATGTTTCCTGGTTGGTTGATTTTAATCTTAGATTTTAATATATAGCTGTATCCTGATTAGTTGATAGCAAATATAAATGGTTTTTTAAATAGTTGTGATTGGTTGATTCAATACATTGAACTGTTTTGATTGGTCAAATTAAAATGTTTGAAAATCATAAATATGTTTACATATTTTCCCTAGGGGCTAAATGTGCTACTTTAGCCCCGCTATCCAAGCCTAATATAACACACTTTTCTAGCGTGAGAAGTAAAAAAGGAATGTCTTCTGCACTGAAATCTATTTAAGTACCTACTTATGCAATAATTTTATTATTTTGACTATACTTGTGGCCTTTAGAACAAAACAAAACTAAAAGTACAGGAGTTTTTTCTTGGGTTAACGTTTAAACGCGTAAGTACGTTCAAGGCGATTTTTGTTAAGTGCAAGGCGATTTTTTTTAAAACAGAAAACTACATTTTGTATGTTTATAAGTGTCTAATTATTATTGATTAATTTAAACGTAACTAAGCAAAGTATTGTAAACTTAAAATTATCAGCATTTTATAAAGAACTATTAGCATAACATCAAACATTTCTGAACGCATGGTAAATTAGTAAAGACTTTTTGAATTTAATTTTATTTATTAAAAAAATAAAAACTCGCGATAGAACAACGGCGACACGTTCTAAATCCAAAATCACTTTCCCATCACTTTCGACACGCTGTCGGAAATGGACTTTCAGTCGCAGATTTTCAGCGATAAAGTTTGCAATACTACTTACGTTAGTTTGTGAAAGGTCTTTCCGAGCTGCGGCCCTAGCATACTAACAAAATGACGTCTTTTATGCACATGTTTTATGCCCACTACCGACGTATAAAATTTTACCGTCATGAGTTAACATGGTATACCGTCATCTACGTAAAATGTGACCATGTTAGAATGTGACGTAAAAAAGTAGTTTTATGTGGAAGACATATATATGTCTTGCACATAAAACTACTTTTTTACTTCACATTCTAACATGCTATTGACTTTGGCACATAACACGTGACGATATGAACCGTTGACGGACGAAATTTTATGTAGGTCACTCGAGGACCCCTGATAAATTTTAACACTATGAAAACAATACAATTGGCCGCAGGATATCTGTAAAGTTTCTGTCACAACACACGGTTTCAGTTTCAAAACTTATTAGTTCGTTTGCTATATGGATGGATTTCTTTTCTACGACGTTTTGCTTGACAATTGGATTTCGATATCGCATATTAACACGACCCGTGGTAATTTACTTTCATTTAAAGGCGTACGAAAACATATATAAAAGGCGCATTTTCAAGAAACCTAATAAAATTATTAAAGAGTAAATAATTAAAGAAAATAATTACATAAGTATAAGTATACATATTCTCCTTATCCATTGTTAAAATTGTTGAAATTATCTATAGGTACTAATATTATAAGAGGACAAAGTCTGTGATATTGAAGCTTTGCAAGTTTGTGTGTTTCAAAAAATCTTTGAATGCGTAATTGGGGTTTCTGGGTGGTGGTAGGCTATATTTTATCCCACAGGTTTGCCTACTTTCTTTGAATTATGCGGGAGAAGCAGCGCGGGCAGCTTGTCGTCTAATAAATAAATTGTTAGCTTGAGCCTTGGTTAACATTTACTTTTCCTCAATTTCAACAAGCATGCTAAGAAGACAAAAACAGATAACAGTAACACTTGTACCATAAAATAAATTACGATACAAACTTACAAATATTAAAGGAAAAACGGGGCGGGAGTAAAGTAAATAAATAAAAATGAAAAACGATTATAACACAACTTAATACAAGAGTACAACTTTTTAGGAGCAAGGCAGTGCTTATTATTACTTTTTAATTAAGTAGTATTATATTGGGTCTCTAACCATAGACTGCGATTGAACGAATGAAAAGAATGTAATAATTGGTAGAAATTCAGTTGTATATATATATATTGGCAACACTACACTTATTTTTGCTACATACATATATTTTACGCTATGGCATAAATATATGTTGCGAGATTAGTGTAGACGACGATATACAACCGCACCGCACCTGAAACCGAAAACCTGTAAAATAAAAAGTAAAATATTAATTAGCATACAATTTGGTAAAATAACAAATGTAGGTACTCACCGCAGTTGCTTCCTATGTGTTGAATAAACGCAAGCGCGAGCGCATGCATATGTGTGCATCGGCTATCGGCCAATCCCGTTTAGTTACCTTACAGCTACCGAGCGATACACGCATGTCCATGTACTCAAGCACTTTACCTTAAAAATCAACCCCTATTGTTTTAATTTCGCTCCTCTCGACCTGTGCCTGCACCCGTCGCCTACAAATGGTCCTAACGAACCGGATCTTAAGGAGTACAGCCTGACAACAGGGTTAACAGGAATGTTCAGCACACCGCCGCGCACAATGGTTAAGACGCGAGGCGCTCTCGATAGAGAAAAGTTGAAGCATACCACGGAAGTAAATAGTGAAGTGCGTTCGCATAAGTCATGCCCAGGTGACTCAAAAGGAGAATTAATGGATAGCGCCAACCAGTTCGACGCAAAGGCACCCAGTTTAAGAATTATGCCCGCGGCGAAAGAGGGTAGCATAAAAACTGAAACCGAACATGGTCTTCATAGGTCCACCACGTCTTCAAACAAAGCTTCTGTGTCCTCTCTGCAAGGAAGAAAAAAACAATTAGAGTTAGACGCAGCTGAGGCTAAAGCTAAAATTGAGAAAGATTTGATCGATAAAAGGTTAGAGGCAGATCTCGCCGCTCTCGAGGAGGAGATTTCCCAAAGATCCCGCTGTAGCGAACAACAATCTTTGGCTGGAGCATCGTCTGCTGGAACAGCTAACAAAGTGGAGCAGTGGCTAGAAAAAAGTCAACAAGACGAGCTAGAACAACAAGTTTTCACCGCACCTCGGCTAGAACCGAAATCTGCGACAAATGAACTGCAGCACCTAGCCCAAGCGATGGAAAAACTGGCTACCACAACTCAAAGTGCTAATACTCAACTTTTATCTCGATTAGCCACGTCAAAAGATTTACCGTTATTTTATGGTGAATCACTCGAATGGATTCAATTTAAGAAATCATACGAGCAATCGACGAAGTTATGCAACTACAGTGATAGTGAAAATATCGCCAGATTGGATAAATGCCTCCGTGGCGAGGCAAAAGAGACCGTATCATCCCTACTTACGAGCGACACCTCACCACGCACTATCTTGGAAGCGCTCGAGCTACGGTTTGGAAGACCCGACTTGATTATAAACAAAATCATGTCACAATTTAAAAAACTGCAACCTTTACCTCAAGCTTATCACATCGAGTTAGTGAACTTCGCAGTTAAAGTGAAGAATTACGTAGCCGCTGCCGAGTCTATTAATCAGACTGACTATTTAAGAAGCCCCGAGTTATTAAATATCGTTATATCGAAGTGTCCCAGCCAGCTTATAAACAAATGGGCAGACTACATATACGATCACTGTGATTCGAACAAAGCTAAATTACAGTTGTTCTCGGAGTTCCTGCACAAGGAAGCTACTAAAATTGCTGCTGCTGGTGTAACTCATATTCATTCGCAACTTGAACACAAGTTTCCTAAAAGAATGGATGACAGAAAAATTCAAGTTCACTCAGTGCTAAACAACGACAATGTTTTTAATGCAAAATGCAAGTTCTGTCGTGTGTCATCTCACTCACTCTCAAGTTGCATTAAATTCAAGCGCGCGTTACGCAAAGATAAATGGCGCTTCGTCAAAATAAATAGAATGTGTCATAAATGCCTGTTGCTAGGCCACGGTAAAGAGACATGCCCGGCCGCGCCGTGCGACGTCGACGGCTGCGGGCTGCCCCACCACCGCCTCCTGCACTGGCCACATAAACCGAACCTCGCATCTCGCAGCGCGGGCACTAACGAAGATCAAAATGATACGTTCCCAGTAATTACGACAACTGAAAATGAAAACCCTATCACCACGACCGAGACGGTTACACATACAACCCTGGCCCCAAGTGCAAGTGTCATGCTACAAACAGTTCGCGTAAATCTTCATGGACCAAGTGGTATTATTACTGCACACGCGCTCCTCGATGGAGGGGCGACCGTGTCCTTGATATCAGCTGATCTTGCTAACTGTGTCAATCTACAAGGTCAGCCCGAAACGCTACGCATCAAGGGCGCCTGGAGCTCAAACATCGTATGTAATAGTGAGTTGGTGAACTTTAAACTTTCAAACATGAATGGTGAACAATTCGGGATACGTGCACGAAAAATAAGTGAACTAGACTTACCTACACAGGACCTATCGAAAGTGAACTTAGATAAATACGATCATTTGCGTGATTTAAAACCCGTTTTGTCGTGTGATAACGCGACGCCGAAAATATTAATCGGTCAGGATAACTTTCACCTGATTATGCCCCTTAAGACTGTTTATCGTAGTAAACACGACCCTTGTGCGACTTTAACACCGCTTGGGTGGTGCCTGCACGGAATAGTACCTGTAGCCGCTTACGGTCAGAACGGCCATCCTTCAACCGCTGAGCATACCTTGACGACGACGTTGTATGAGCGCGCCAAACCGGCCGCTGCCGCTGTTATCAGTACCGCCTGCACTTCGCCCTCCATCGCCACCCCCGCGGACATCGACGCCGCGCGGCAGGGGATGCACACATGCGCAGACGCAGACAAATACTCGTCACAACAATGGCAAAACGATGCACTTAGCGGCAGTGAAGATAAACAGCTACATGAATTAGTTCGCCGATCATTTGCGCTCGAATCGATCGGCGTGAGCTCTAAGCCACGAGTAAATAAGGACGACATTCGCGCAGTCAACATCATCGATAACTCGGCAAAGTTAGTTAATGGGCGTTATGAAGTAGCCCTGCCATGGAAAAACGATATGAAAATGCCTGACTCTTACCCAAATGCATATAAGAGATTCCTAACAGTGGAAAGGAAAATGTTGGCATGTGAAAGCTATGCCGCGAGATATAAAGACCGAATCAACCATTTATTTGCAAATGATTACGCCCGGTTATTGTCAGATGACGAACTGCAAGTACAGCATAGCCGAATATGGTATATACCCCATTTAGGGGTGGACAATCCGAACAAACAAAAGCTGAGATTAGTCTACGACTGTTCAGCAACAACCGCCGGCCGGTCTTTGAACGATCACCTTCTTCAAGGTCCCGACTTGCTACAGTCTTTATTGGCTATCATGCTACGTTTTCGAGAAAAGCCTGTAGCAATCATGGGAGACATCAAGGATTATTATCTACGCATTAAAATAAACAAAGAAGACCAGCACGCACTAAGATTCTTATGGCGCGAAAACGCAAATAGCAAGCTGAAGACCTACGTCATGACGTCATTACTGTTCGGCGCCAAGTGCTCCTCATTTATAGCACAACACATTAAAAACAAAAATGCGATGAAATTTCAAAAAGAAATGCCTGAAGCCGTCGAAGCCATACTGAAATCACACTATATGGACGATTATATAGAAAGCGTAGAAAGCACAGACTCTGCTATGAAAATGATACGCGAAGTATCCAAAATTCACATACAAGGAGGTTTCGAAATAAGAAATTGAATATCAAATAAACAAGAAGTGTTGGAATGCACGCCAAAAGAAACCGTAAGTGATAAAGCAATAAGGTTCAAAACTGGATGCGACGATTTACCTGAGAGGACGCTCGGGCTGCTGTGGTTCCCGCTTAGCGACACCTTCGGCTTCGATTTATCACTAAAGCGCATTCCTTCTGAGATAACATATTTAGAAAGAAAACCTACCAAACGCGAACTCCTGCGCATATATATGTCAATATTTGACATTTTCGGTTTCCTGGCTCCGTTTACTGTCAAAGCAAAAATAATGCTGCAAAATATTTGGAAAACGGGCGTCAAATGGGACGACGAGATTCCTACGAAAGATAACGAAGTGTTCCGTAGCTGGATAACGGAATTACAATCTTTGCAACGTCTGCGCATTCCAAGATTTTATTTTCAATGCGACCAAGTTGCGAGCGAGCGCGACTACATAAACACCGCTCATTGCAGCACTGCATGCCAGAACGAGACGCCTACATTGGAACTTCATATATTTTGCGATGCCTCGCCAGCTGCTTGCGCCGCTGTCGCTTATTGGCGTAAAATATGTAAAAACAATGAAGTATGTGTGACATTCATCGCTAGCAAGTGTCGAGCGGCACCTGTGAAGAAATATATAACTATACCTAAACTCGAGCTTCAATCTTGTCTTATCGCATGCCGGCTAGCGGACACAATAGCGCACGAGAGCCGTTTAAATACCTACAAACGGTAATTCTGGACAGATTCGTTAATCGTTTTGCATCAAATAAAAAACGATACGCGTAATTACAAAGTTTTTGTAGCCAATAGGCTTGGAGAAATAGACGAATTATCTCAGTCTCAGGAGTGGAATTATATACCGACAAACTTGAATATAGCCGACAAAGCTACGAAATTAAATACTTACAAATTGAGTGACGACTGTGAATGGCTTCGTGGTCCAAGTTTCCTGTACACGCCGCGGGAAGACTGGCCGAAGTACGATCCTGGAAAACAAAGAATAAGCAATGATCAGCTGTTACAAGTAAACACAGTACAAAGAATAGTCAGCGCAGACTTACCTATTGTTCCTGACTTAACTAAGTTTTCTTCTTGGACCCGGTTGTGGAGATGTATGGCAAACATTTTATTGTTTATAGAAAGGTGTAAAATACCTAGTAATGCTCAACTCGATGCAGAAATAATGCGACGTGCAGAAACCGAGTTATTACGCTACTCACAGATGAAATCCTTCGCGGACGAGATTTATGCACTAAAAAATAACATGCCAATTGAACCATGCAGCCGACTACGTAAATTGACTCCCACTATAGATGAGCACGGGTTGCTACGAGTCGGTGGAAGGATTGAAGCTGCTTCCGCTGTCGATCCATATCTGAAACGACCTATTATTTTGGACGGACATGATACAATCACAAGATTAATTGTAAAACGATACCATGAAATGGCTGCTCACGGCAATAATGAGACAGTAGTCAACGATATGAGACAAAAATATTGGGTGCTCAACTTGCGCCCTACTGTACGAACTGTCGCGGCACGATGCCTATATTGCCGCATAAGAAAGGCTAGACCCTCAAACCCACGGATGGGAGATTTGCCGGCGGCACGGCTCGCTCATCATCAAAGACCGTTTACACACTGCGGCGTAGACCTGTTTGGATACATGGAGGTCACAGTGAGCCGACGTCATGAGAAAAGATACGGAGTACTGTTCACGTGTATGACAATAAGAGCCATTCATATAGAAATAGTGCCATCGCTGTCAGCTGATTCTTTTATTATGGCCTTGAGACGAATGGCATCTCGACGTGGCTGGCCATACCGGATGTACTCGGACAATGCTACAAACTTCAGGGGTACTGAAGCCGAACTCAGGAGATCGTTCAGAGAAATAAGCAACCATGCCAGCTTGAAGGAGGTACTGACTACACGACAACTAGAATGGCACTTTATCTCACCTGCCAGTCCTCACATGGGTGGTGCATGGGAGCGGTTAGTCCGAAGTGTCAAGACTGCTCTGAAGGTGGTCTTAAAGGAGCGAGCCCCACGCGACGAAGTTCTGAGCAAGCTACTGGCCGAAGTGGAGAATATAGTCAATAGTCGCCCGCTGAGCTATGTTTCTACAGACTATGGCGACCCTGAAAGTTTGACGCCAAACCACTTCCTTCTGGGCTCCTCTTCCAACCTCCCGGTTCCTGGAGTATTTGACGATTGTGACCTGCTGAGGAGAAAGATGTGGAGAGTTGCTCAACGACTTACCGACGCATTCTGGCGACGCTGGATGCGTGAAGTTCTGCCAAACCTTCTACCACGTCAAAAATGGTGCCAAGAAGGCAATCAACTTAAAAAGGGTGACGTCGTGGTAATTGTAGATCCTGCGATGCCCAGAAACGTTTGGCCCAAGGGAATAGTTCATGAAGTACACCCTGGCGCTGACGGGCGCGTTAGAATCGTCGATGTAAAAACGCAAGCTGGAATGTTTACGAGACCGGTGTCTCGCTTAGCGTTGCTCCCCACAGCAGATACTGATTGTCCTTGACGGACAATGGGGCGGAGAATGTAGACGACGATATACAACCGCACCGCACCTGAAACCGAAAACCTGTAAAATAAAAAGTAAAATATTAATTAGCATACAATTTGGTAAAATAACAAATGTAGGTACTCACCGCAGTTGCTTCCTATGTGTTGAATAAACGCAAGCGCGAGCGCATGCATATGTGTGCATCGGCTATCGGCCAATCCCGTTTAGTTACCTTACAGCTACCGAGCGATACACGCATGTCCATGTACTCAAGCACTTTACCTTAAAAATCAACCCCTATTGTTTTAATTTCGCTCCTCTCGACCTGTGCCTGCACCCGTCGCCTACAATTAGCATGTTAGCTAAGTAACGTAAAAATGGGCACAATCGTGCCGGATTTGAATCCGGCTCGGAGCATTAAATTTTTAAATTTTTCCTTTCATTTAAAATTTATAATTTTCGTTAGCAGCGTTACTGCTTAAAAACAAAAATTAATCGTAAAGTTATACGTCCGAACGTAAATATATGGCGGATTAGTATGCTAGCCGGGCTGGTGAGGTGAAAATGCAACTTTATGTTTACTTGGACAAGTTCCAACGATATTTGACACTCGGCCTTACTACTTTGATTCTGAATGGATCCGAGGCAAGGTTTCTGTTATTATACTTTTTAAGTAAAGTACAACCATGTTGTGTGGCTACTGGCTATGCCATTTCATTGAAGTAATCGGATTACATTTGGTCGTAGACTTCTAGAGTCGGCAAGACAACCGACAGGTCACGTGCAAAAATATGGGTGCATGCATACAGCTTGCTCTTATGTCAGCGGTGGTTTCGGTAGGATTAAAATTAAATGAAATCGATACCTATTTTTGCAGTTGAATGTACTTTAAGGCGTATACCGCGTAAGGAAGATAGCGAGACTAGAGAGTTTTATAACAATGTTGGCAATAAAACAACAATTATTAATGTATATTTTGTTGTACGACTTAATTTTACATAGGTATTTTGATAATTTATCGTATTGAGTAATTTTTAAAACGTTCACTACGGGAAAAGATTTTGAAGACTTTCAGTCGGTGCGTCATCAGGTATATAAGATCCGACAAACAACTTTCCTTTAGAGCGTTTGGGGGTCGAAAGGACCTGTTTGACATGCTCATCTTTAAGGGCTATTATCTGCATTGGGTAGGTATTTTGAATGTTGGCAGAATATGAATTGTAATAGATAGACATAGAGTTTCTTTTGGCACAGGAAGTTCTGATGTTGTATGCCCGATATCCGAACTGACAGAAAAAAAACTACCGATATAAGTTTAGGGCTGGCTGTAGGGTGTCAAAAAACATCGATATCTAACAATATAATTTGTATTTTGAGTTATTTCTTCTCGCCTTATGAGGGTTTTGTTTGTAGTCAAGTTCGGTTTTTTTTAGATTTTAGGCGTTGAAAAAATATGGCATCAAATATAATGACCAAAAAATGATTTGATACCCTAAGCTCTGTTACCAAAAAAATATACTGAACACCAAAAATAATAATTCTACCATTACAATAGTACCAGAGCAGCTGTTTTAGTAAATACTGCACGTTAAATTGTATTCGAACACCAAATGAAGTAAATGATCACCAAATCTTTGCGACCAAATTAATACAATACTTCTACCTAAATAACCCACTATGATTGCCATAAAATATATGACAATTACCAAATAAAGTATAATGATGCCAAATTTACAAGTGCTACATTTGATGTGGAATTTCGTTCAGATTAATGAAAAGCTAACATTGCCGTAAGGACATACAACTGACATTATCATAAGTACCTATTACTAATCAATGTACCCACTTGAGAAATATGCATCATTTCCCTATTATAATTTAAGTGCATGATAAAATGATAAAGAGATACGTAATTAGCAGGTACCTGGTTGTATGCAACAAATCGAGCCGTATCCTGAGCCGAAAGACGCGTAAATTATTTTGATATTTTGATAAATTGATTAATTTTGTATTAAAAATGTTAAAATTCATGGTCTTCCTTTTATTTCTGACACTATGTTATTCAGCAAAAAATAATCCTTCTGATGAACCCTTTCGATCGGTATGGTAAAATGATTTTTTTTCTCGTGTAGCGGGTTCGATTCCCGGTTCAAACGTATAATTATTCAGAAAACTATGAACGCAGTTAAAATTGTTTTTAAAATTAAAGTAATGTCTTCTTTCAGTAAAATGTTCTATCTACAATATTTAAGGTACTTTTCCTCCATGTGGCATGGGCGTGGGACGCCCTGTATAAAAGCCCGCGGAGCCAGAAGCTCGCGAAGGAGGTCCTTAGTTGAATTGGGTGCACGAGGCCCAAGTGAAGCGAGTGGGGGAAGGTGGCGAGCGAAGCAAGCCGGCGACCTCCCGAGCGGAGCGTAGGTCGAGTGCGCACGTGAAATGAAGGGCTGACGAAGCGAGTTTCTGGCGGGAGCCTGGGCGGACGGCGGGACACTGAGTCCCAGAAACGAAAGCGGGGCTCCGTCGAATTTAGGAAATTATTTTGCTATTTTTGATTTAGCAATGATTTATTAGGATAGCATTTTCTTTAATAGGTTAGTAAGATGTTACAATTTGGGTTATTATTTTTCATTAATAGGAGATACAATTTGGTGATCATTTACTATTTTTGGGTTAGCAATGATTTATTAGGATAGCATTTTCTTTAATAGGATAGTGACATGTTATAATTTGGGTTACTATTTCACATTAAAATGGAGTTAAAATTATGGTGATCATTTACTATTTTTGGCAGTAAAAAGTATTTTTTAGGCGTTATATTTTACTATATCTGGTGTAGGGATTGCAATCCGGTCCGGCGGATCCGGTAATCCGGCCGGATCCGGTACTTTTTGGCGGCCACCGGATCCGGTGGACCCGAAAAAAATTTAATATACGATACTGCAGACGAACATACGCAGAGAAAAATAAACATTCATTCAGATATTTGTACACATTGGATACTGGATGGTATTTATTTTTTTATTTTTTATTTTACATAACATTGTACAATGATAAATAAAACTCGCGTATTGCTTTTGCGAGCCTTCAGCTTCCAGCCTTCCACTTAAGTTTGTCCGTTGGTGCCGTTGGCGAGCTTTGTGTTTGAGCCTGAACGCGAGTTTGCCTATTATCATGTATGTACATTTTTAATAGTTAATAAGTAATCCTAATTAACCTTTGTTTTGATTAATGATCTCAGAAATTAATTCTTTGAAAAAATCTTTCTTTTAAAACGTTTAATAATATTGTTTTTGATTAACGTTTTTATAACGTATACTAAAGTGCAATTAATGTGATATGATATTATTGATGTGTGTTTGTTGTTTATGATTAATGTTCTTTATTCGGGTTGTATTTTACGGGTTTAATTTTATTATTGTTGATTTTGTCTCTTAGTTTTAATAAAGTTGATTGAATATTAAATATTGTATAGTACAGAAGACAAAGTGATCTCAAAGTTCCAAGCACGATAATGATCTCCAATTACCAAATTACTTATTCTTAATACTTTGATTTAGCATCTAAGACGATTAAAAGTTCCTTGTTCCTTTCCATTAAAACATTTTACTTATTTTTTTCAAAAAAAAAGTCATTTTGTTTTTATCATAACATAAGACAGAGTTACCCTATGTTCAAATTGTTCATGCGTAACTATAAATAAGTTAAGGCTGAATGTTATTGAAGCAGATGCTCAATTTGACTTATTACTGTGAGTAGTGACTGTAGTGACACTGATGTTGCCTTAATAAAGTTGATTTTTAGCTCTAAAACATTGTTTTATTACATTATTTGCGATAGTTTGCCTACTCTTAAACCAGTAAACAAGACAAAACGCATAATATTGCATAAACACGATGAAAAACTGGGTCATTCTTGAGAATTGCATTATTCATCTCATTCCCTTGGCGTTTTTTATTTTTAGAAATTTGTAATAAGCTACAATAAAATCCAAATAAATATTTAATAATAAGCATATTTATCGAATAGGCATCACTTTGGGTCAATTAGGTACGGAAATATACTAATTCAAAGTTTAGCTGCCAGGGGAATGAGAAAAAATTGCAGGGGAATGATAAAAAGTACAAGGGAATGAGAAAAATGACTAGGGGAATGATAACAATTACAAGGGAATGATATAACTGACAAGGGAATGATAATCTTTGGTAGTTAATTAAATCGATTGTTGAATAAATCAGTCGATCACTATGTTTTGTGTTATATGATAAAATATTATAATTTCCAAAAAAACTTCAGAATACTATCATTAGTATCATTACCGTGTTCAGAAAATCGGGGGAATGAGAGCCAGGGGAATAAGAAAAAGTATGTTTCTTGTCGATTATGCCAAAACTGTTGTTAATATAAGAGTCAATTTTAAATCAACACATGCACTCATTCATGTGTTATTCTTTACACTAAACATTGCACGCCAATTGCAAGAAATAGGTTTTATATGAAAGTACAGGGTAATGATAGTCATAGTAAACCAAAGTCAGGGGAATGATATATCAACCTTCATTGCTCAGAGCCCCAGCGACGAGACGCGTCCTCTCTCCGCGGCGCTGGTAGCGCTACTGACGAGGGTGAGGCTCGACAGAGATTACACGTCACAAGTCGTTTCAGTAGGGATGTGCGCGTTATTTAGTCAGGCATCAGGGGAATGATAGCTTAGCTCTGGACAAACCTTTAATATGTATTCCTATAAAAACTACGATAAATAGGGGAACCATATTTTTATTTTTAAATCACTAACTTATATTAATAAAACCTTTTTTTCCACTTTTAATTTTACCTCTTTGTCGGCGTGATTGATATATTTTTTTGACAGTATTTTTTTATAAACCAAAGTTAATATGAAAATATACAACTAAACGGGTTTGTTTGGATTTTTGTCACTACTAAAAGTTTATTAAGTATTTTAAGGACTGTGTCATATTTTGCTACGGAACCCTAAAAAACTGGTATAAGGAATGAATAAGGCATCAATGAGTTACCTGATAACGACACCAAACTTGACTCAAAGGTCCAAACTAAGACGCCAGATTGTTTTTTTCTGAGCGCCGGGAGTCTGTACTTTGACCCTCCCTTTCAATAATTTATTTTACATTAAAAATAGTTATATGTACAATTACTGTTAATGTTTTTAGAATCTGCATTAAATGAGCTTTTGGACAGTATTTTTTATAAACCCAATTTCATACAATATAATATAAGCGTTTGTTTGGATTTCGTTAATACAAAAACTTTATAATTTTAAGTATTGCGTCATATTTTACTATGGAACCCTAAAAAACTGGAATGCGGAATGAATTAGGCATCACCTAGTTACCTGATAACGACACCAAAATTGATTCAAAGATCCAAACTAATCCGCCAGAATTTTTTTACTGAGCGCCGGTGCTCTGTACTTTGACCCCCACTCCCCCCACCTGTCGCGGAGTTATCCCTGGCTACCGGGCTATTTGGGCTCAGGTGGATGTGAATATCATTCGTACGAAATAGTCTTGCTTTACTCCAAAATGTATACCCCTCCATACAAGCATTCCCATAAGAAAACGGACTATTATACCTACGTGTATGATTGTATTTGTCAGACAAACGTCAGTTTTGTTTTTTTCGAAAGTTACATGTATTTTATAGGAAAGACAAAACAACATAAATCATTCGCCATTTTCATCGCTACTTACAATTTTTTGTTTGTATAAAAGCGTAAGGATTCTATTGTCAGCTTTTAATTTACTGTTGGACATTAAAAAAATCATATTTTTTCTAAAATTTCAAAGTAAAGTCTGGCTTATTTTATAATTATAATTTATACTTTATTACGATAAATTGATGGTTTACCATCCATTCAGCATAATTAAGTTATCAACTTGAATATGAGGCACCATGCCTATTGTTTATGCAATCACTAACATATAACCACAGTATTACAGTATATTCCCTTGATATAACCGTGGGCACGATAAAAATACGCTCTTCATGCATGTCTACTCTCTCACCCGCGTCGAACTATAAACCTTCAAGAGCGCGCGCGTGACGAGTATAAGCAGGCCTTGACATATTGACCCGAGAAATTTTAATTTGCACTATATCTCTTTACAGGAGTTCATAGTAACTTCATTCTTCGCCGAACAAAGAGACGTTTGTATTTATGATATGTTATTTGGCATGTCGATTAGTAGTTTTGAGCGTATGTAAGTAGGCAAGTTAATATAGGGTATACTTGATATCAAAATTACTTAAGTTAATCAGTAGATGCGTTACTACGTACGTTACCACGCAAAGGTTATTGATAACTATTCCAGTAAATTTTGCAAAGACCACTCGAGCCGAAGGCGTGGCCTGGTCAGGATATATAGTCAATATTCTCTTTGGTCAGGATGGCCATTCCCTTCGAGTTTAACTCTTATTTCAAACATTTGTATTAAGAAGAGAAATGTAGAACTCTGTAGAAGAATATCAGCGCCTCTTACATACATTCTATTATATCACTCCTGAATCGATGTAAACGTTTTTTCTGCTATAGCGGGTAAAGTATGCAAAACGTACCTACGTTATACGTTACGGTACCTAGTTACGAATATTGTTTTTTTCATCAGTAAGATACGAGGCAGTCACCGCAAAGCACTTTGAAGATCAGTAGGATATTTATCATAACCAGGTGTCTGCTATCCACTCTACAAAAAATTTCTTTAGTTATGCTTATACATTGGTATAACGCGCGCAGATAAAGAATGGATCTGAACATGGCCGTCCGTCCGCTCGCATGCTGCTAATGCTGGAATGCTATCTCGCTCACACCCTATCGCAGCGATAGGGCGTGAGCGAGATAGCATTCCATTCTTTATCTGCGCGCGTTATACAGAGTTGAACAACGATGACGTGGATGATTGGGTTTTCTAACCAAGTGCCAAGGAGACAATCTTACACAAAGCCCCCAGAAGTTCAATACGTTCTTAAATAATTTAATGGTTTTTGTAATTTATCAGACCCTTTATATTCTAGTTGTAATTCAATAGATCTGCGCGACCTTCAAGCCATGAACTGGCGGGAAATGGGACAAGATCGGGACAAGTGTGTACAACTCGTGTCGGAGGCCAAGACTCACACTCTAGGCATAGTAGAAGAAGTGCAAAGTACGTTAGGTAACTTCATACAAACGCGCCGCGCGCGGCTTGTATGTTGCCATTTAGTATATCGACGCGTCGCCGCACGCACACTCAAACAAAATCTCTACTGGCGCACTGAGAAACGGGTCGAGATTTTGTTTGAGTTTGCGTGCGCGACGCGTAGATACTAATGGCGCACACATGCAGGCCTCGCGCGGTGCGTTTGTGGAAGATGGCCTACTTTACACTCTTTCTAATATGCTCTAGGTTGGTGAGTCCTATAAGTTAGTTATGCATACACGTATACTTGTAAAGTTTTAAATCGATACGACAGATGGTAGTAAGTAGAAAATGGACGTAACCTACATATAGTTTGGTAAATTGTAATTAAAATGAGGTTTGTAAAAAAGCACAGCAGTCAATAACATTAACCAAGTACCTATCTATTTTTGCAATTTCAGTCTTTGCAGTGTCATTACAATCAGTCAAGTCTTCTGAAGAGTGATTTCTTGTACCGCGCTGATAACTTACCAAGACGATCAATTCCGGAGTAACATTTTGACAGAATGAATACTTAATTCATAGCGAAACTTGAAGAAATTAAATACAATCTTATTAAAAATAGTAATAAATTTGCTAAGTTTTGCCCCCGTCCATCATTACGTAGGTTGACCATTAATTTATAGACTCACATATGCTGTTGGAATGCTGTGTTACCTATCTTGTACAGTCAGCAGAAAAAGTAGCTAAGCGGGTCAAGTGCTCAAAATGACCCACACTCGTCTCTAATGTCAAGAGGATAATGACTGTCAAGAGTATAATGACTGTCTAGATAATTGTGAGCGGAGAGGAGGTAGGTATGAATAGTTAATTAATATTATCATAGCTAAGTGTTTCATTCGCATTCGTAATAATATTTTCAAAGCAACATTTCAAGAACGTGCTCGAGAACATCGAATCGTTTGGGTACCCTCATCAAGTTTAATGCTGCCAATCAATAAGAAAATGTCGAAAATAGGGGAAAATACGTTAACAGCGAGCGTCCCAATTCTTCGTGAGTGCGCCCTGCCCTTGGCGCGGCGCGGACGGCTGCGGCGTCACAGACAGGCCACTCAAACATGTTTTGGGTATTTTTAATAACACAAGGTCAGGTTGTATTTTTCCTTGTTTGTTCCAAATTGTGATTATGCGTTTACAGTGGCTCTTAGTGGTTGAGCTTTTTTTCACGTTGGGGAAATGCGTTTACGCATCCCGTCCTATCCGGGGACGCAGGATGGGGCTGGGAACATTCCGTTCATAGAATTGTTTTTTGAAAACCACGCCCTCGTTTAAGAGACACACTTACGTCTTACGCGCACGAAAATAAAGGATGCAACGCTGCGAAGTTGCTTCTGCTTCTCTTAGAGTACCATGACAAATGGTCTAAGGGATATGTAGAAAATCTAGCCTCAGTGATTAAAATAAATAGGTCACATGTCTTTAAACATTATAGGGACTATCGAACCAACCAACTGAATCATGACCCTGAATATCTAGATACCAACTGTGAGCCGCGTCCGTCAGCCGCGTCCGATAATTTGTTTCAAGCTTAATACTGTGTTCGAATAATAAATGTAAGTGTTTCATGCTTGTGGGCGTGCTTACTCGCACCAGCATACCCGCGGTCCCTCCTACGTCAGCGAGACAGTTTTACTGATTGAGAATTGTTGAACCTGAAAAAGGGCTCAGCTAATGTGTAACATTAACAAGATTCACTTTGATGAAAACATCTTTATAGTAAGTACACAATAAGCTATTAATAGACAATAAAACCACAGTTACGATTTTTAACTATACTGAGAAATACATTATTACTAAAACGTTAAAAATTTATGTTTAATTTTTGTCTTAAATGTCCAAAAATACGCAATATATCTTAAACAGACACAAACATCATAGTTATCATTTTGGCTTATCTACACTACTTTTAATATAATAATAAATAATAATAATCACTAATATTATTAGGGTAGAAGTGTGTTGTGGGCGATGGGCTAGCAACCTATCACTGCTATATCACATTTGTCGATCTTTTATATGGGTATATATATATATATATATATTTTTTTTTACATTTATGCTAAAATTGGCGCTGGAACATACGTTGCATGAGCTCTGCCTATCTCTCTTGGGAATAAAGTCGTGAATGTATGTATTTATGTATGTACTAATATTATAAAGAGGAAATATTTGATTGTTTGTTTGTATTGAATAGGTTCCGAAACTACTGGACCGATTTGAAAAATTCTTTTACCATTAGAAGCCGACATTATACCTGATGAACATAGGCTAGTTTTTACCGCGGGAAAATGCTTCATTCCTACTGGAAAACGGGTAATAGGACACACGGATAGTAAGAATTGTCCTTCCGTACTCATCTTTCTCACGTAACTTCTAAACGGCTGAGGCGATTAAGTTGAAATTTTATATGGGTATTTCGATGGTTTCTTGGATGATTTAAAAATACAATTGAACCCGGTAGGTGGCGCTGCTGTTGGTATGTCAACTACTAAACGGCTTGACTGATTGGGTTGAAATTTTGAATGTGTGTTTCCATGGCTTCACAGACACGAATATAATTATGCCTACCTAATCTATCTTTCTATACATATAAATAATAATGAATCACAGTAATGTATGTAAGTACTGTACGCACATATTCAGAAAGATTGCACCCACCATGCGAAGCCGGGCTATCAATGATTGTCTCAAAACCACCAATTAATTACATTAACCACATTATTTGACAAACATATTTTTTTTCTAAGTTTGTAAGTCAGTAACTAGCAACGACGAAATAAAAAACTACAAATCGATCGACACCGTCACTAACATCGAAGACGCTGTCCATTATCCTCAGGAATTTTTAAATTCACTGAATCCTTCTGGCCACCACACGAATTGACGTTAAAAATCGGTATTCCAGTCATGCTTTTGAGAAATTTAAGCCCTCCGAGTATGTGCAATGGGACAAGACTGGCTGCTGGTCAACTAGCTCATATTCCGAGGATACCGATGATCAGCCAATCCTGTTAAAACGGCTTCAATTTCCGGTGAATATATCTTTCGCGTTGACTATTAACAAGGTACATCGGGAAGCTACGGCACATTTTTCGTCCAATATTCCGCAGAGTCTTAAGATGAGAGTCTTTGACCAGTGTGTGTTGCCAGTGATGATATATGGCACTGAAACGTGGTCGCTTACTATGGGCCTCATAAGAAGGCTCAAAGTCACCCAAATGGCAATGGAGAGGGCCATGTTGGGAGTTTATCTGCGTGATCGCATCAGAAATGAGGCTATCCGCAGCAGAACCAAGGTAACCGATATAGCCCTCCGAATCGCTAAACTTAAGTGGCAGTGGGTGGGGCACATAGCCCGTAGAACTGATGGCCGTTGGGGCGTTAAGGTTCTCGAGTGGCGGCCACGTACCGGAAGGCGCGGCGTGGGTAGGCCCCCCACAAGGTGGACTGATGACCTGGTAAAGGTTGCGGGAGTCTGCTGGATGCGGGTGCCGCAGGACCGGTCACTTTGGCACTCTTTGGGGGAGGCCTAAGTCCAGCAGTGGACGTCTTTTGTCTGACATGATGATGATGATGAACCGTGCGAAGCCGGGCCGTGCAGCTATGTTATTACATGTGTATGTTGTATGTGTGTGTACTCTGCAGTTTTACTTGTCTTGAAATGTACTACCTTCAAAATCAAGGAACAATCCATATCACTGTATAGCATAAAACAAAGTCGCTTCCCGCTGTCTGTCCCTATATATATGCTTAGATCTTTAAAACTATTCATCATCATCATCATCAGCCTATATACGTCCCACTGCTGGGCACAGGCCTCCTCTCATGTATGAGAGGGAACGGGCAGTAGTCCCCACGCTGGCCCAGTGCGGATTGGGGACTTCACATACACCTTTGAATTTCTTCGCAGATGTATGCAGGTTTCCTCACGATGTTTTTCCTTCACCGAAAAGCTAACGGTAAATATGAAATCATATTCCGTACATAAGTTCCGAAAAACTCATTGGTACGAGCCGGGATTCGAACCCACGACCGCCGTTTGACAGCCGCATGCCTAAACCACTGGGCTACCGTAGCCTTTAAAACTATTACGTAACGGATTTTGATACGGTTTTTTTAATAGATACTTAGTGATTCAAGAGGAAGGTTTATATATGTATAATATAGTACCCGTGCGAAGCCGGGTCGGGACGCTAGTCTACTTATATATTGCGATCTGATGAAAACTGTGAAATGACACGAACAATACAAAGGGGTTTGGGTAAATGTGTTGGCATATTTTTTAAATGAGCGGCCACTCGTTAAATTGGTATATTATGATAGATCTATTTAAAACAAACATATTTTGTTACGAAATGTAATACTCTAAAATGCATCGGAGCTGAGATATTTGCAATACCTACATATTTCCGCAGGTCATATTGAAAAGTTATAAACCAAACTAAAACATCTCGGCTCCGATATTGTTTAACGCGTTTATTTTTATTTATATTATGCGTATTAAGAGGTCCTCTAGAATTTTACACAAACATCCGTGGACGCTGCAAAAAAAATAAAAATTTTTCTCATACAAGGTTACCCAATGCCCTTTGATTTCAGTTTAATTTTGCTATTAAGTGATCGCATTCGAATGCACCTCAATACTATACTAAGGTACTCTCACCTATTTAGGTTTTAGGAAAAGTTAGGTAGCGTACGACGTCTCATGATTTTTATAAAATATAGGTAGTAACGATCCCGATTTTTTTAAATATTTGTAATTAATAGTTGATATTTAATAATATTTTCCGTTAACATAATAAAAACAACGTTTGCTAATTTGATTCATCTAACTAAGCCGTGTGTATGTGTTTACCTCAAATTGTTTCATCGGACAATATTTATTCAGAGCAATGACGCGTAATTCAATGTTGGAGAGGCAACCGGATGGCTCGCGGTATTTGAGCTCCCGAAGTGTTGTGGAACTGCCCTGTGCAATCCGAAATGAGCCAACTGTGACTGGTTCGGAAATAGGAGGGGGGTGAAACAGCGGTTGCCTGTAAGGGTGTATGCTGTTTATATAATGAAACTTTTATGCCATCCCTCCTAGTGTGACTGGAGCACTGTAGGCAAGCGAAGAAAAAAAAACAAAAAATTGTTAGGCAACCGCTTGAAAATTGGCATGCTTGTTCTTCATCACTCATCACATACAGGCACTGTAAAAAAATGCCATCCCTCCCGGCCGGGCGGAGTCTCTAGTTGCTGAACTATTCACCGGTATTTACGCCTTCATACATATACAGGGTGCACGTATACAGGGTGTCCCAAAACTTTGCCAAGACTTTGAAAGTACCTTAAATGTTGAAGATAGGAAATTTTACTGAAAGAAGACTTCTTTTGATTGTACAGCAACTAGAGGCCCCGCACCGTGCCTCCCACGCAAGAATTGTCCATGGCAATTGATTGCAAAACCTTGTATTGCGCGTATTCCCAATTTGACGAATTTCTCGTTTGTAAGGGTGGCCACAGCGGGATGAAATTTCATGGGAGAGGGATGGCATTTGTACATATTGTTTATCACATCATACAAGACTCGAGAAACAAATGCCATCCGATTTCAATGATTTCAAATGCATTTTTCCTAAATTCTCGTCCACCACCATTTATTTCCGGCTTCCAACTCTGACAGCTCGATAACCGCCCGGCCGGGAGGGATGACATTTTTTTACAGTGTCTGTATGTGACGAAGAACAAGCCTGCCAATTTTTAAGCGGTTGCCTGTCGATTTTTTTTCTTCGCTCGCTTACTCGGCTCCGGTCGCACTTGGAGGGATGGCATAAAAATTTCATTACATATGAAAAGTAGCTGTTATCCACGTTAATCCCCAAGCCTGATCCGCCAGGGGAAAAAAACGGTTAGGTTGTTAGGTGAACTGCGACATTACAGCGCGCGAGCCCAGCGAGCGAAGCGAGCGTGACGCGGAAGCGTCCGGCGAAGCGCCATATAACCGAACATTATCACTTTTTCCTAGTTGAATATAAAATAATCCCCCGGGTGATCGAGGTAAGGTGATTAACGTGGATAACGTGGAGAAGTACAAGTTAAAAATAAAAGCTTGTAAACAAGACCTCTGCGTATATATGTATATAAATAGTTAATGTTTTATTTAATATTCGAATTCACAAGTGTCAATGAAAGGTGTCATGGTGAAATGGGAAACTTGCGCCCGTCTCGTTCTCTGTAATGTTATACCTATTGCCAGCAATTTCGATACCTACCATTTTGCTACACAGAAAATAATAATACTTAGGTACTTGAATTAGGAAATAAATTAGCATGGTCGGTAATATCTTGAATTAAATATATGATTTTGGATTAAGATAATTCTCAAGAGAAAAACAATCTTGGCTCAATATAATGTCGCTTCATTCATTAGAGATAATTTAAACATCTTCCTAATTCATTTCGTGGTTCAAGAATATTTACCTCGAATCAAGAATATGTAGGTATTTTATTCTGTGTTTAACACTTAAGGTATGTGGTATAATATTTAGAAGTAGAGCGATGTGGCAGTGTCAGTAAAGGGTGCATGTTGTTGCAGGGCGCGCACCGGCGTGCTAGGCGCGCTGCAGAGGGCCGTGCGCCCGATCCTGTGACTAACGAGGATCCTCGCCCAAGGCACGGGTGGCGGATTGTAAGTATTACATACATACATTCACTCCTTTATTCTCAACAGGGGTAGGTAGAGCACATCCTGTGACTAACGAGGATCCTCGCCCAAGGCACGGGTGGCGGATTGTAAGTATGACATACATACATACATTCACTCCTTCATTCTCAACAGGGGTAGGTAGAGCACATCCTGTGACTAACGAGGATCCTCGCCCAAGGCACGGGTGGCGGATTGTAAGTATTACATACATACGTTACTAATGTATAATAATTTTGTTTTACGCGCTTCCACCAGTCAATTGTTTGCTAGAAACTACTGTGTAATGTAATATTTCAAAAATCACTTTAAAATTAATTTTCAGTGACGTTACTGAAAAACAACCAGTATTTTCTGTTTTATCATAGAATTTCTTAGTAGTTCTAGTTCTCAAACCACCCCATGTTAAAAGACAACTGGCCCACTGGCCTCTAAATAACCACAACTTAGAAAAGTTGAAAAACCCCCGACATTTTCATTTCTAAGTCCAATATCTCAAAAACGGCTAAACAGATTTGATTTGATTTGATGACACAAAAAAAACCGCATTCAAATCGGTATATCCATTAGGGAGCTACGCTACCACAGACAGATACACAGATACACAGACACGTTAAACTTATAACACCCCTCTTTTTGCGCCGGGGTTAAAAAAAAACAATTTTGTTAAAACTGGAAAAGAAAAACCTTCTGAATATTCAATGACAAATACGCATTGGTTTTTGTACTGAATCCAGTCACAATACTTAATTAAGTAAGTGGAGTTAGTATTTCATGTCTATTCAACGCGTCTTTCTCGTTAAACCCGTGATCGGGGTATCGTTGGATAGCTTGTTTAATAATATTAAGGGGTTTTCAAACCCTTTTTGCAACTCAGTGATTCGTTTGCGAGATATTAGGCTTTAAAGCCCCAATCCAAATAATCAATTTTCTATTTCTATTCTATAAGTTTTGTTCTAGTCATGTGATAATTGTTTCAAAATTAATAATTAGCTTGTTAAGCAATCATAGTGAGAATAAATGTAAGTATATCAAAACGTGTAATTTCAGCGGCGTGGGGCGCGGCGTGTGGCGGCGGCGCGGGCGCGGCGGGCGGCAGGATGACGCGGCGTCCGTCACCATGACGCTGCCGCCGCCCGCGCGCCCCGCGCACCCCGCGCACCCGGCGCACCCCGCACACCCCTCCGCGGATCGCGCCATGCGCTATTATCGCATCTGGATCTACGCGTGCAACGGCGCTCTGCTCCTTGGCTCGCTCGCCTTCTGTGCGGCCGCTGGGCGTGCTCTCGCCGACTACCGCCGCGCTCTGGTCCCCGGCCTCAATGCTGCGCAACCTGGTTTTCTCTATGGCTATGCGGCCCTGCCTGTGCAAACGGGCCTGCTGCAGATGCTAGGATGTGTCGCGGCGCTTCGGCTCTCAGAGCGATTGCTTAACGCTTACTGGTTTGCACTCCTGGCTCTGCTAGTCGGCGACGCCGCTATCGGTGTTTACTGGGCATTCCGTTTTGAGCGAGTCTGTCGAGAACTGCGTCCCCAATTGAAGCTACGTCTCCTTAGAGATTATGAAACGGATACGGAATTCACAGAAGCGTGGGATCGTCTCCAAAGGGAACAGCGTTGTTGTGGAGTTACCGGTCCGGCTGACTTCGCGCACTTGAACCGCACCTCGCTGCCTGCGAGCTGCTGCCGCATGCCGGCGCACACGCCGGCCACCACGCAGGCGCTCTTTACCGCCACGTCGAGCACGGCGCTCGCCACCTTCACTCCCGCTCACTGCGTCCCGCATACGGCAGCGTGCGCAGACCGACTACAAAACTGGACTCGTAGAACAGCGGACGCATTATTTGTGCTAGGTTACTGTGTAATAGCGTTCTTGAAGTTATGTTTTCTGGGAATTCTAAGATACGAGATAAAAGAAATGATCCAAAAAATTAGATTAATCCGAAGCGAGCTCGGAGCCGGTGAACTTCTCGATGGCAGTCCAATCCACGGCGGACCGTTGTCGCAGACCGTGATAGTGAACGCTGTTAATGCGAATGGGGGAGTGCGCGCGCATGGCGGCAGCCCCGAACGCGCGGGTGAACGCGATGCGCTGCTCGGGCGCGTGTCGGACACGTGCTCACGGCGCGGCACGCACGACGACCCGCTGGCTTTGAAGACTATGAACGGGAACAACAATTGCGAGATGCGCGAGCTGGCTCGAGGAGAGTACAGGCCGCTGGCGGCGGACAGTGCGGCGACTCGGATCTGACTAAGATGTTACCTGGAGCGGCTGTTCGGGCGGCGTTGGCGCTCGTTCCCGGCGAGCGGGTGCGAGGCGGAGCTGCTGGCGGCGCACGCGGCGACGGGCCCGCGCGCGCGCCGGTCCCTGGCCGCCGGCGCCGGCGCTGCCGCCCGCGTCCGCCTCGACTCCCGCCGCCACACCCGCTCCGAGTTCGAGCTGTGACTGCACTAACGAGTATGCCAACGCGTCCGTTCTCCGCGCGGGAATACACTTCTAATCGCTCTGCTGTCAATTTATTGCGAGTGCCGAAATTTTCAGTAACTTAATGCAAGTTTATAGCGGTAGATAAAATTCAGACTGATGTGATGACACTCTGCCAGTGAAGTGTTCCCGAAAGGAAAGAGTTGTGAACAAATAAAAAAGACGAGTGTGGAATGACAGTAGTATATCATATATGTTGGTGAATTTGAACCCACGAGCAAAGCTTGTGTTTAGTTCCTATATTTATGCTTGGCAGTTACAATTTTCATATTGCTGTAATATAAAAGGATATTTATTTGTGTTTTCGGATTCTTAATTAAGTACGTTATAAACATAGTCATTTGGTAATGTAACTTTAAAAAAAACTGAAAACGATACCAATCAAACTGTAAAAACATGCTAACACTGCAAGGGCGATCGGAAGAGCGCACATGAAACGTTAATTACGCGACGCATAGCGCACTATTACTAACACACAAGAGCGAAAGAAAACTTATGTACTGAAGGAAATATTATTTAGCCATAGGTTAACTTTTGGGTATTACCTAACTGTATCTATTGTGTAGGATTTTGTCACATTACTTTTTTGTAATTAAGTGAATATCACTTTATTTTAATATAATATGATGTGAAAGTATAAAATATTTGCATGGTTTAGACTCCATACTTTGATATCTCAGCTTTACCACCTAAAATAAATATAATTAATTCCACAAGGTGATTTTCATCGAACAAGATAACCAAAGAACAATTAGCAAATTTTCTACTACATAGACAATAATGTTTCTAGAATCCTTAGTGGAATGTTAAATAATGATTACTATGATGCACGAATACCCGTACAGCGTCCGCAGCCGTGTAGACCATAGACAGTATTAATACGCTGCGGCCGGACCGCACCGCTTACGTAGTGCACGACCCCCCGCGGCGCGGGCTGCAGCCGGGCGCGCGACGCACTGTGCCGGGCACGTTGTTATTTCGTGGCGCAAACAGTTGGGTCCACACAACAACGCCCACCTCTAACGCAGGTACCGGCTACAAGTTTTTAAATGATTACTTCTCAACTCATTTAAATAGTCAACAAACAGAGTGCCCCTACGGCAAGTTTGCTTCGGCTCAATAGGTGAGCACACATGCAAGGGTCATTATGACGGTTACGCGACCACCTGAAGGCCAAGGTTTCTTGAATAAAAGATCATTTCAAAAGACTTTATTTAACAAGAGATCAGAGTTATTTAGGAATCGACTAAAACATCTGGAAAATATGCTTTCAGTTCAGCAACTCAACTGAATGGTCACAAACCGGCACTCGAGATGATGTGGTCGCTTCAATAGCGAAATGTCATGATGATAACATTAAGTTCCTTCATGGAATTAAAAGAAAGTACCTAGATGATAAAATGCGCGGCAAAATGTGTTCGCGCGCTCTCCGTATGTAACCATAGCGAGATGCTATAAGTATGATGAGCCTGGGGGAAACGACGTGAACCAATTGCCGGCCAGGCCGGGGCTGCGACCGGCAGGCCGGGGCTGTGGCCCGCGCCGCACATCCCGGACTCTATTTATGTAAATAAATTAACATAATTTATATCTACATGCGTAGAATTCGACTAAGTGTGCATGGACAGATTGAAAATAGTACTGATATGAGCTTAAAAGACGTAGTGCCTACGATTATGCTTATAAAAATGTTGAAACATGAACATCTTTTTTTTACGGCAGAGGAATATGAAATTTTCGTACGATGTAAATCATTGTACCTACTTACACATTTTTGAAGGGCTGTATCCCCACGTACATAAAATAATGATATCTATATTTCTAAACTACCTATTGCTTTCGAGAAGAGTACAATGTCACGCGAAACGTACGAGTATGTTAAATAAGGCTGTGTCAGAATTAAATATTTTAATGTTGTGGTTAAAAAATCTTTACCTTATGTGAAACATGTTACATTTGAAAGAGTTGACACAGGCGGGCGCGACGCCCGAGCGCCGGGCCGGGTACTTCGCGTGGACGCTAATGTTTAAATAGGTACCATATTTGTATCTAACTATTACGAGATAACTTTATAGATATACATTATATTGTACCTAATAACGATTACGAAATTATGTATTATGTTTGCTTAGAGTATAGTATTTTGTGAATTTGAGCAGAAAAATAGTTTTTTAATATTGGTGTCACATGAATGTACCAACCAATCATATTATAAATTGTATATTCGGAAAGTTGAATAATTTTTAGCTAGGATCCAATCTAAATCCTACATCTCTTCCAAAAAAACGGTTTAATGACATGTGCCTTGGCTTATAGAATCGTAATCTTAATTGATGATATTTTCATTGTAATAAATCTGTTAAAAGAGCGATAAGACTCCTCTGTAAAGTGCTGCCTACCCTTGCGTTGCGAGGCGGAGGCCAGGCGCCGCCGCGATACCTGCCTACCTTTTATCTGTCACTTCTAGACAGTAGACATATATTCTTACTGCTTTTTAATTTTGCTTACACACTTTAATACGAGCAAGCACATCAATGTTATAGTTAGCTTGTGCTGTGACGAACTCTCTTAGTTAATTTATTTAAAATATTCATTTTCCCTACTCGATCGTCAAGACCTATCGACCTCAGCGACGAAATTCATTTTACAGTAACGTTTTAACCACAACCGGCATGTAACATTTCACGTCTGTGAACCCATTCTAGACGAAGATATGCTTGTTGTATTAAGTTTGAGTTGTTCAGTAGGGTTGTTCCAACTTTCCGAAGGTACGCGCTAGGCGACTGAGAGCTAATACTATCATAATAAATGCATTAAATAAACAGTTTGTTAAAATGATTTGTTTTATTTTCGATTTATACTTTTTATTAATCGTTCACCTCTATTCGATTTTTTCTATCGTGAAAGTGTTCTAGTGTTTCTAGTGTGCATCGTAGAATCAAATAGGTAATGAATCTAGGTATTGTTTAGGTATTCCACGAGTACCTACCCCAGGCGACACAGAAGTAAAAGGGTCATTCACGAATCAGATATGTTAATAAAATAATACATATGGCTGGAATGGGCAATAGATGGACGAGTGAGTTTGACCGAACCATAGGTGAGGAAGAGATGCAAGTAAATTAATTTGAGTTGCGGACAGAGTAACTAATGGTAAACTAAACTTATTATAAAATAGCGGCATGTGTAATTGCCTAATTGGGTACTGCAGATGGTAGCGAGTCTATTCAGAGTTGGGATTTTTTTTATTTGAATAAGAATAAGAATAAAAACAGAATGTTTATTCTTATTCAAATCGATTTGAATAAGAATAATTCTTGCGCCCGTTATTTAAAATAACATGAAGGTGAATAAATCATGCTACTTTTATTTTTAATGAGGAATAAAATACGGAATAATTATTCCACAAATGGGGTTATTCTAACTAACATTTTATTTAAATAAAACGTTATTCAAATAAAGTTAATTTTGTGGTATCGTCGGTAAAGTACGTAAGTTAAGTACGGTAAAGTACGTAAAGTTGTAAGTTGATTTTCATACAATGGATTTTATGATAAGTTTGGGTTTACTTGGTTTGTTTTGACGAGTTCTATACATTACAGTTGGTGACGATGGTGTGATGATGGAGTCAGGAGGTGGATAGTGGAACTCCTCAATGGCTATTGTATACCCCTCGAGTTTGGGCTCATTTGGTTTGTTTTGACGAGTTCTATACATTATACTTGGTGAAGATGGTCTGATGATGGAATCAAGAGGTGGATAGTGGAACTCCTCAATGGCTACTTGTATTGCCCTCGAGTTTGGGCTCATTTTGTTTGTTTTGACAAGTTCTGTACATTATACTTGGTGACGATGGTGTGATGATGGAGTCAGGAGGTGGATAGTGGAACTCCTCAATGGCTACTTGTATAGCCCTCGAGTTTGGGCTCATTTGGTTTGTATTGACGAGTTCTATACATTACACTTGGTGACGATGGTTTAATGATGGAGTCAGGAGGCGGATAGTGGAAGCCCAAACCCGAGGGGTATACAAGTATAGCCATTGAGGAGTTCCACTATCCACCTCCTGATTCCATCATCAGACCATCTTTACCAAGTATAATGTATAGAACTCGTCAAAACAAACCAAATGAGCCCAAACTCAACGGGTACACAATAGCCATTGAGGAGTTCCACTATCCACCTCCTAACTCCATCATCACACCATTGTCACCAAGTATAATGTACAGAAGTCGTCAAAACAAACCAAATTAGCCCAAACTCGAGGGGTATACAATAGTCATTGAGGAGTTCCACTATCCACAGCCACAGACATATGCATTAGGTATAAATTACACTACATTCAAGAGTCTACTTAGTGCCTCTATATACCGATACCAAAATTACCAAATGCGTCGTGTTTAACCCCGAGGGTCCGACCGAACTACATTAATATTCATGGTATATTAGTTAAAATAAAAAAACATGATTAGATTTATTTGAATAAGAATAAGTTAACTTCATTCAATTTTCTCACAAAAGAATTATTCACGGCGAAATTATTTGAATAACGTATTCTTATTCCAATAATGATTTTATTCTTGAGTGACCAACTCTTTATAGCCTCATAAAGCTTCGGTTGCGTTGCGTAAGGTTAGATAATGCATAATTTGAAATTAAAGGTGTGTACTTTTTTGTATGACAATGAGAAATGTGCGATAAGGTCATAAGAAGCGAACGAACGTGATCAATACTGTAGAACAGAATTATTATTGAGCAGGGTTACGGCTAGAAAGAAGTGAGCCCATCAAGTGTGTCGAATAATCCGATCTGTGTAACCAATTATGCATTTGACATTGAAGAGAAACGTGAATTATGCCAAGTGCTACTTCATCTAGTTTGTTATTTAAATTTGACTAAGTACATGCAAAAAAGTTGAAGAGAGAACAAGTGCAATATTCAGTTTTCGTTAGTATGGAATCCAAGGAGGCAAGGGTACGTTATGCAAATAAAAACTTACAGCTGTATTAGGCTAGGTAGGTAGTTAGGTAGACTGTACATATTTACTTACTAGTAACGTAGACTAAAATAAATCATGTTTTTTTGTTACATACCTAGGTACTTATACCTAATAGGAATCTAAAAAGAAACAAGAAAATATCCTTTCAGCTCATCAAGGCTTTCGCCTGGTCTCACTGACCACCCGGCCCGCTCAACTAAGTGTTCGTGCTGGCCGCAAACCGGCGCAATAATACTACATATATGTTGACGACCGGATCTGGGCCCAATCAACAAAGTTAAAAGATCTGGGTTCTAATCTCAAAAGACATTGAAACCGTCAGGGTAGCCCGCAGAAATATATTTTTCACGCCACTGCTCGGAAATGTGGTAAAAGATGGCCAGACTTCCGGCTTCAAAGCTGGGGCTAGTTGGACATTGCACGAACAGGCCAACTATGATTCAAACTGTCCAACAGTGTTAATGTTGCACTGTTTGAACAGCGATTCGATCAATCACAGATCCCCCCGCGCGGCCGCGCCGAGCCGCCCCGCGCGGTGGCCCCTGTCGCAGGCCCGCGCTCGCTCGCTTGTTTAATAATTTTCACTTCTCATGCTCAAAAAGTGCATCATATTAGACTTGGCAAGCGGGGCTAAAGTAGTATATTTAGCCCCTAGGGAAAATATGTATACATATTTATGATTTATAAAACATTTTAATTTGACCACTCCCAACAGTTCAATATTACATCCACCAATCACAACTCTTTAAAAATACATTAGTATTTGCTATCTACGAACCAGAATACAGCTAGACATTAAAATTGACCAATCAGGAAACGGAATTCAATTCAAACATTGGGTGTTTTTCAAGCGTGGTTAACTGCATACATGAGTCATGTATGCAGTTAACCACTCTTGAACGTTTGGATGGAGCTATAGTCGGTCAGAGGCGTTTATTTTTGTAATTATTGTAAATTAGGGAATGAAAAACTCCTAACGTTTGAATTGAATTCTGTTTCCTGATTGGTCGATTTTAATGTCTAACTGTATTCTGGTTAGTAGACAGCAAATACTAATGTTATTTTAAAGAGTTGTGATTGGTGGATGTAATTACATGACATAAGCTATGAAGATTGAGCGGGATAGACTCATGATAGACTACGCCGCTATTAGACGGTCAGAGGCGTTTATTCGTCTTGTGAATATTTTGTATCTGTGTCAAAACAGTTTATTAAAAAGAATGGTGCCAAATTGAACAATCTTTTCGCCTTGGTAGAATTGTTGATTGTCGATGGATAATCTTTGTTTTTACTATTTTCTCGCAGTCGAAGTGAAAAGTAGAGTGTATAACTCTGGTCTAAAAGCCATATTACCCCTCGAACTATTTCCCCTCACTTCGTTCGGGAAAATATCCACCTCGTTGTAATATGGCTTACTTTAGACCCTTGTCATACAATCTACTATATGATCATTAAGTAAGTACTTTATTTTGACTTATAATTATAATTATTTGCAATTTCCATGCAGTGGGCGTAAAAAGCACTAAGTATGTAATGTCTCGGCCAAAGGTGCAATATAGATGGACTCGTCTCCTTCGAGGTCCTCGCCCTCGGCTCGGACCTCGAACCCACTCGTCCATCTATTGCCTACATTCTAGCTTCTACAACAATGTACCTACTATTTTCTACCGCCTTATATGATCCGGAACTAGGTTTCCGGGTAAGAAGAATATAACATGGTTAAAAACCGTGAATAAACTAAGAAGATGCAAGGATACGTACACTTTTTGTGACAGCTTAATATTGAACACAGCCGCAAACAGTTCCTCTCTTGGGCTATACAAGTCCATTACGGTAAACTCATATCTACGTCAGCAGTCATTATGAAGGTTAGGCATCGTTAGTCTATAAAGTAGGTACTGAAATGTCTACAAATTGACTTTACAATTCACATTCATTCAAGCTCGTGTACTGCGTGTTATTATTATTACCCTTTGAGGATCGTTAAGGATATACAACACAATCTATACGACACATGGATATGAAAGTGCCTACCTGTAGATACCTGCCTGTACTGGAATATCTGCTCCACAGGATAACGCATCCTCGGGGTTAAAAGTTAGACTCAGTACTTAGGGGGATTTGGTATAGTTATTTGTTATGCAAGGCTGCAAAGTTGTTGTTTGGCGCAAGTGCTTAGTATTGAAAGCCGAGCTAGCGAAGGATTGTAAAATTGAACCATGAGCGAAGCGAATGGTTCAAAAGTACAATCCTGAGCATAGCGAGGCTTTCAAGGCACGCGACGCCAAACAATTTTGCTGCCGAGCGAAACACATAATTTTTCACCTCACCACCGCGAGGAAAATTGTAGGTAAGTAAGTAAATGTAATGGAAGTAATTTGGACCTTATACTCATTTTCAATAAAGGTTTGTTTACATCTCATCAAGATTTAGCATTTTATGATTATTAAATGTAACATAAATATTTTTGCATCTTAAAATAACCTCACGCTTACCTACACTAAAAAAGTCAAAGTATTGTTGGGTACTCAGGGTTTAAACTAAGGCTCAAATACGCTTGTTTCACTTTTTCCGCTAACTTAGCAGAGATCAAAATTCATATATGTATATCTTCTGCACTAAAATCTATAAATAACCACCATTATTTTGGTTTTACTGCCTGTGGCTTTAGAACAAAACGAAATTAAATGTATATGAGTTTTTTCTTAAATTAACTTTTCAAACGGTGCGTTCCAAATTTGGAAAAAGCGAAATTTTTAGAAAAATAAAACGACATTTTAAAATTATTTATTCGTATTTTATCCTTATAAGTCAGTCTAAATGTTAATATTTCGTATTTACCTACTTAATTAAGAGAGAATAAGTATTATTTATTTTATTTTATCAAAATAATAACAATTTATTATTGGCATAACACCGTCAGTTTCTGAACGCACCTCATTCTGTATAGAAAAAAGTTGGGTCTCGCGATAGACCGTCATGTTCCAAATTCAAAAACTCTTTCCACGCTAGCGGATAAAATGGACTTTTGGGCGCAGATTTTGAGCGATAAAGCAAGCCTTTTCGAGCCGGTGAGGTGAAAAATATATTGATGATGTGTTCGGGTCAGAGAAGTATTATCATACTAGGTCGTTGGAAACCTACGGCTTTGCTGCCGTTAAGTAACTTGCAGTTTGTAAGCTCTACTTGCTCTTTGTTGTTATTATGACTCCAAAACTGATTAGGAAGTCAAGTTCGGTATCATAAAATATGTGAATGATACGTTATCCAAGGTAGCTACACAACGTTGGATTTTAAAAATCCTTTTATATACCTACAGCTTTAACAAGTAAATCAAGACCTAAATTGACGCGGCCTATTCATTCTCGGGCTTAGTCGGTGTCGAATGAAGCTCCAACCCCATTTGATGAGACATTAGAACTTAATTTAACAAAAGGCATTGATGAGTAAAGAAACGGTGTTTATTATACAATTATGTAATTTTGTAGGTACGCAGTTTTGTAGGCTTGCCCAAGAATTCATGAGCTGTTGTTATTTTTCTTGCAGCTACTAACCTTGATGCGGTCTTCGGTCAGTCTATATGTCCGGTCCACGTTAGCCCCACCGATGACGAGCACGGGCCCCCGCGCGGCGGGCCCGCTCGGCGGCGCCGCTCCACCACGAGTCCTGCACGAAGTGTGGAAGCCTCTAGAACCACCGGAATTCTCTGCACCCCTCGATAATCTAATATTAAAACTCTTCGCTAAATTGTCGACATTCTTGAGTTTGTTAAACTCCACGGCAATATCGGCGCCAACTTTAGCATTGTTCTTTATGAGGGCGATGTCTGCGAGTCGTTAAGGAAAGGGATTGTGGCAATTAGCTTCATTACTATCATTTTAAGGTCGTTGGCGTTCTATTTTAACGTTTAATTTACGATACTATTTAAGCCGGCCAAAATCTAATTAAACTTGTAAACGGTTCTGTATTCGGTAACCTATTCGGTTTCGTGATAAATATATATTCTTTCTTCCTGTTGCCTACATTTAAGGCAAGTAGGTAGGTGAAATTCTATAAAAAGAACACACACTAGGTAAAGCAAGTAATACGTCGCAAAAGTATAAATGTATTTTGAGTGTCGTTTGTCCTTTTAGGTATGATTGATACGAGTGAACACGTTAGAGTATAAATACACCTTGTGTAGGTATATGTATGTAAAGGATACTTGTCGCCAGTGACTTGCCTCCGGTGACTTTCGAAACTTCAGCCAGAATGAAAGGCGTCAGTTCCTTCCCATGGATACCCTTTCTGTTGGCTTCCTTCAAAGCAAAGGATATTGCTTCATCTATTACTGATTCTGTGGAATTAAATTATTTTTTCTCAAAAGTACAATTTTTTGCATAGTTATCAATTAATCGTCAAGAGGCTTTCAATAAGCCCATGTATGTAGTTAAAGCAATGACGCGTAGTTTCAAGCTACTGTTACACACGCTCTTTAGTAGCACGAAAGCATGCTAGTTTCGAGCAAAACTCATGTGTAAATGCATAAGTTGCTAGTAAGTAGCATGCTATTTGCATATATAATAATTGAGCATGCTCAAACAAGCATGCTACTAAACAGCATGTGTACCAGTACCTTCAGTGTCTGAGAGGCAACCGGATGGCTCGCGTTGTGGAACTCCATGAGCAACCCGAACTGAGCCGACTTGGACTTGGGAGCTCAAATACTGCGAGCCATCTAGGCTGCCTCTTGGACACTGCGACTACTTACACGTCATGGCTCCAAATAATATAATTTCATCGTGTTTATTTTGTGTAGTTTAAGTAGTTGCTAATAGGGCCACTTTCTTTCTCTCTCATCACTCTCATCAGTCCATAACTGATATAAGAATACCTACGAACACACACTGGCAATTTAGAAGGACAACTCACATAGGTTTTTACTTGTATCCGATACGAATAGAGCATATTTAAGTTAAAAAAGAGTTTGAATAAATACAAGAATAGCAAGAATAGTAGGTACTGTTTCCAGGTAGCTATACCAACGTTTTCGTGAAAGGCTAATGTCATTCACAAATGCTACCTGGTGGCAGTTGTACACCTTAATTATTAGAAAAAAACTCGTAGCTTTTAAAATAACATGCAGATTTGTATAAGGGTCTTTAAAACACTGAAAAATTACATGACAGAAGCACCTTAAATGTCATTATTTACAAGCGACAGGAACACGGCAAAGAAGCCGTCTCGTCAACCTTGGGTTGCGACAGAACGTATCTCAAGTTTGAGGTGATGTGTTTGCTTACCAAGTAAATAATACATAATTTATCCACAACAGACACAAACAGAGAGTCCTAGACCAACTGATTTAGCGCTGTTACAACAATAAGTGGACCTAACCTAACGTCGAGTTCGGTAGGTAATCCATCTATTTAATAAGTCAAAAAATAAAATGTACCATCCATAGCGTGTTCCTCGGGCACGGGCACAGCGAAGACGGTGCCTGACGCGAGTTGCAACGCGCGCGCCGCGGCCAGCAGCCGCGCCGCCTGCGCCGGCGACGCCACGCTGTGCGGCGCGCGGTGCCCCGAACGTCTTGTGTAGAACGCCGGGAATTCGTCAGAATCACCGAGAGCACATACGCACACGCCTTGAGTTTCCTAAAAGTTATATATGAACATGCTTCATGTTATAAGTATTACATTAAACAAATGAAAGTACAGAGGATCGGAGGATAGCTTGACGAATATATAATTGCAAAGATAGAACGAGACAAACACTCCTATCTTGTCACTTATCGCGTGATAAGGCCAACCATGATACGGGGTCTGAATGTCTGCCAATTTATACTGCAATTTATAATGCTGAATTCACAATCATCACCCTGATTCGCATTAAACCAGAAATGACGAGCAGGTAGGGTGCTGGTCAGAAACACAACACATGCCAAGTGTTATATACATCACTGACCAGGTATTCGAGTGTTTTCCCGATGTCGAGGATGGACTTGACGCCGCCGCAGATGACGGCGACGCGGCTGCGGCCCAGCTCCGTCAGGTCCGCCGACACGTCCAGCGTGTTCGCGCCCTCGCGGTGCACGCCCCCTGCCAAGCAACCAAACGTCATCGATATATATCTATTTGCCCGGGCAGCTTTGCTCGCGTATTGCAAATATCCCAGGCAAACCCGCCGTCATCTAGAAAATATAAATGTGTACATGTACTCATGTACCTATCTATTACTACTGCAAAAAAAAAACAAGAACGTCATTAAACAGATGAATTACCATTATTCATTATCTGCATATAAATTTAAATAAAACAATAGATCTGTAATTTACTGAACATAAGCTAAGCACAAACATACATAGGCATTGTGCTTAGCAAGATAGAATTTTAAGATATACCTACTTAAGAGATGTATATAATGCCAAGTTAATATCTCCCCGTACAAGTATCTAAAGCCAGGGGATCAAGTAGAAATGCGAATATTGCGAAATGCGAATATTGGGTGCGATTTGGTATACAGGGTGGAAGGATAAGTCGGACCTTGGAGGGAAACTACCTTAAATCCTTAAGCTGGCTCATTTTACTAAAAGGATACATATTCCTTTATTTTAAAAAGAAACAAAACTGCATTCATAGAATCCCGAAAACTCGCTTGCCTCGTCCGGGACTCGAACCAACTAAATTAAAAAAAAACAAACTCTCGCTGTTTTATAACACTAATCAATATGATTATTATTTAGGATAAAATTTCTCTGACAAACATTTGGTCTTAAGAAGAAGAGTCGCAAGCAACAAGTCCAGACCTGACGCCCATGGACTTCTTTTTTTGGGGCCATGTAAAAAATATATTTACGAAACCTGTTATAAAACCGTGCAAGAGCTAAGGACTGTGGTAAAACATGTTATTAGGGGCATAGACCACAACACTTTGCTGAAGGCTACACGAAATGAATTTCAACGGAGACTAAATTCGTGTATTCGGAACGAGGGGGCTGATTATTCATTTCATTTCATTTATTTATTTCTATAATAATATTACATTGTGTCAGAAATCTTAAAAACTAATTACATGCTTAAAATTGTATAATTCAATAATGATCAGGACATGTCAGAAAATACATTTTTATAACGGCAAAATTAATAATTATCAATGGTAACAAAAAGGAAAAATAAAAAAGACACTAAAATAAAAAAGAGAACAATTAATATTACAATACATTTGAGTCAGATATGAATTCATTGACATTCGCATGTCAATCCATACAAAAGGCATAATTAATAGAAATAACAAAAATAATTAATTTTAAGATACATAGGTATGTCAGATATGTCAGATTAAATTCATTCATTATAGCATTGGAAAAACTCTTCAACGGAATAAAAACATTTTGTTAGCAAATATTGCCTTAATTTATTTTTAAAAGTATGTGGGTTGGAATCAGCTTTTAATTCGATTGGTAACTTATTAAGAACCTTTATAGCCTGGTAACGAGCACAGTATTGTGTCACTTTGAGCTTTGGAGTAAAGGGGCGGCTTATGTTTTTGTCCTCGTTGCCATTCTTGCCACCCGAGCCTCTTCCGATTCACTTCTTGCCAGAGTTATATTTTTTTACGATACGATACGATTACGAACAATTTATCAGTTAAATAATTTAAGTGTAAGAAATTGATAGTAAAATAAAGTTAATGTTTGTTTTTACGATCATTTTTATTCGTAAGACCAAATTTTGTTAGAGAAATTTTATCCTGAATCGATTAGTGTAATAAAATAGCAAGTGTTTGTTTTTTTAAAAATTTTAGTTGGTTCGAGTCCGGGCGAGATAAGCGAGTTTTCGAAAATCTTTGAATGCATTTTTGTTTCTTTTTAAAAATAAAAGAATGTCTTCTTTAAGTAAAATGAGCCAGCTTAAGGATTTAAGGTAATTTCCCTCCAGGGCCCGACTTATCTTTCCACCCTGTATATATAACAACACATATTTACATGTGTTTTGGCTCGAGGAAATGGCATCGTTTCGTCGCTGCCATGACTCTACTTACTCTCTTACCCGAAGAACTATGCCTAGGTACCTAAATATCAGGGCAAACTGTTTTTATAAATAACTCTAAACTATCAAATTCTATTAAGCTATGAATTCTTTCAACGTTGTTTGGTTGGTTAGATTGTTATTCCGAAACATCTATTTCTGCCGCAGTTGATTTAGGCACAGTATTACAATTATGTAGTTAAACTGTGATTTAGGAGCAAAGACGGGAACTTTACGACCACGATAGAGCAATATCGTTGCAAAAAAGTCACGTAGACTGTCATTATCACCTTTCAGCATTATTCCCTTATTCATAAATTTCAAACAATATATGCAGGTAATGGTAATAATGTGGTAATATCTGAAACCAACTTGAATAAGATTTACATTGAAACCAACGCGATTCGGTTTGGGCTATGAATATGAAATATTCAGGCGAAGTGACACAGCTGCTACATACACAGCAGTGATCGTTCTTGCTACGGTTCTACAGGTACACGTATGTACTTACTCTCTGGTAATAAGTGTAAACCTCAGTAATTGGGCCGATATCCGTCTACGTACTCGTGTATATTACGCACGTACGTACACTACTAAGCGCGGGTTACGCCAAACCGTATGTAATCGGAAGCTGTATTCGTTAAAATCTGAAATTATGGAACATTTGAGTTTCTTTGGACTGACAGCTGTCGGCGCCATATTCAACGTTGATCGGTCTGCAATCGTTAGGTGCTAAAACTCGCCCTAAGACCGGTAATCGGGAAGATTATACAAAAGTAGTTAGATGTTTAAAATTAGGCTTGATTAAGTATTTTTAACCGACGAAAAAAACGGAGGAGGTTCTCAAGTCAAGGCGTATATATGTATATATTTTTTTTATGTATGACAAAGAATCCTCCATACCTCGAAGTTGGTCCCACATCAATTTTAAATAAAAATTCCAAACCTACCCTCCGGGTAGGAAAACAGGGGATGATTGATTGTTCACTTACTGATTGAAATGTATTTCCACATATGCAGCGAGTAATCACAAATATTGCATGTAAGTAACTAGTATTTTAGTTAGTAATTAACTACAGTAAGACACAGAAAATTGAAAAATAAAAACATTTTAACAAAAAAATTAAACCGCCGATAAAAAATGAAAAGCAAAAAATAATAAACCTTTCTTATTAAGTTTAATAACTAAGTTCTTAAATGAATCTAAGTGTAACCTAATTAATTTTGAGTCGGCGCCAACTCAAAATTACATACTTAGATAAGTACACTTAGATTCATTTAAGAACTTAATTATTAAGGTTAATAAAAAAGGTTTATTATTTATATGATTGTTTGGCGCCGACTCAAAACTTACTTAGGTACACTTTGATTCATTTAAGAACGTAGTTATTAAACTAAATAAGACAGGTTTATTTCAACACATTTGCTCGTAACAAACCTGTTATTATGTCGCTTTTAGGCTCATACGCCCGAGTAATAAACACTCGTGTTTTATAACATTACGACACTCATGTGTTATGGTTATATCCCGATTAAGTCACGTTGGCACCTTGCAGCAAGATGCCCAAGTAGCACAAAGCTGCATCATATAATTCCACCTAAGGCCACATCGGTTGTTTAAGCACTATTAACGAGTCATTAGTGATCACTCGGACTGCAATAGCTGCATAGAAAATAACGAGACCCAATAATGCATTACTCTGTACTACGATTCTATTAAGCGCTACACAGACGCCACATATTCACTCTTATTCAGCATTAAGTGGCGTTGTACCCTATCAGCTGCAAAAGCGCATTTTGTGGACACTAAGAGTGCGGTTTTCTGAATAATGGTTCACAGGTGTACATTTAAAGCACAAGCATTTTAAGAGAGAACATATGAACCTCTATAACGCAAACAGTTACGATGTGTAGTTCATTAACAAAGATATAACGCTTTATGCTGCTTAAACGTGCACTTTTACGCCATTACTCAGCGGATAGAGTGTACTCGTATATCAGCGTTAATATAGGCCACAATGGTACCAAGGGGAAGTTCATTAACAAAGATATAATGCTTTATGCTGATTAAACGTGCACTTTTACACCATTACTCGGCTGATAGAGTATACTCGTATAAATATCAGCGTTAATATCGGCCACAATGGTACCATTGTGACCTTTTATGCAGTTACACATCAGCACACTGCTTTAAATCTGTACACGCGTGGACATTTATATAGCATTTAACTTTAATACTGGCCACTCGTTTATCCGCCATTTTAAGTACCTGACGCGTGTATTATTAAAAATTTAGCTTTTATCCTTTTGGTTATTTTAGAAAATATCGGCTTAAACTGAATAAGATCAAAAATACATGAATAGGTGTTTACCTATTAACCTACCTTACAAGTAAAATTAATAAGAAAAAAAATATGACTTGTAAATATCCTATTTTATTTTGAACATTTTCAACCTATTTTGTGGATATTATAAGAGCGCGTGAAAATTTTGACCTAAATATGTATGGTATTTCACTATAAATAAACATTCCCGATAAGATTTCACACATAATTGAAGTAACCAAAGTTTTAGTTACCTTAACTTTATTATTTCTCCACAAAATGGCCACTATTACTCTTCATTTCCACGCACCATTATCACTTCATCAAGCACCATATCTCTTTCGTACAGGAGTAAAAATTAAAAACGCGTTTCTTCATAAGTACCACAATTTCACTGATAATTAACTTCTAGCTTCGTTAAAGCATTTAAGATGTCCACACTCATCCCAATTTTGCGAATGAGTATGAGAATGGCTGCATATTAACTATAATAAGTACCACGTACCTTGTTATACAAGCAATGTTCAGCACTAGGAGTAGCTGTTACCTTTATTAATGCTAATATAATGCTATTACAATTCATTTGTACAGCAATGTGCCACGTAATTTGTGCCCAAATTAGAGTTATATCAGCATTTTATGCGCATATAATGCTGATATAGCTCCATTTTTAGCAGCTAATGTGTCCAAGGTGTACTTTAAAAATGCTGTTACACAGAACCTTTGTGCTACTTGGGTGTATTCATGAACACGGTGCATTCTTAAATTAACCGGGTTGTATAGAATGTACAGCTTTTTTTAATTCTCGGCAAATGGATTCTTACTCGACTAAACAAATTAAATCCTTTTAGTTAAATAATTAACTATTTTTTTGGATATGATATTTTGTTCTTTTCTTTCAGATAGAATCGTTAAATTAAGTAAAATTATTCACTTTTGATAACATTTTACATGAATTAATAAGCGATAATTAAGGTTACGCCTAAAATAATTTAACAACCAACAATATTTTTTCTCAATTTCTACGCGGACGAAGTCGCGGGCAAGAACTAGTAGATATATATTGGAGAAGTCAATTGTACCTATATATATCCTTTACTCGTGTGAGTTTACAGGGGAAATCGTAATCAGGGTAATTACATTATATGTCCAATGTATTGCATTCAGTGCAACGTCAAAGGGATTATGAGGAAGCTACTGGCGTATCAATGTGATCTGGATGCAATCGACAAATAACTGGCATTTACAGTACATTAAACAGTACGAACGGAGCCCAATTGAACTAAGTATCTTCACTCTGCCCACGCCGGACAACACGTCATCAGAAACGTGTATCACGTTCTGCAGACAATAAAATTTCGTTACATCTACTTCTACAGTGTATCTTCCATTCAAACCTATCTTTTTACCGTACGACGCTAGTTTTCAGTTCTGTTAAAAAAAATGAAAAGAATAGAACCCTTAATAATATTAGAGCGAACCTAAACTTATTGCATGTCATGAAAACGTATATGATAGGGGGTCTACTCATGACGTCGTGCCGAATTAATTTGTATGAAAAAAGAACGTACTGCAAGGATGCACAGTGTTGAGAGTGCTAGGCAGTATAATATTATAATTATTATAATACGCCTTTAAAGCTGACACCAAGCATAGTCAAACCTATACGGATTTTATTTTTAACTCAGAAACAGAGATTAACGCACATAATAAGTAATAGTTTACGGATAAACTTCTTTCAGTACGGCAAAATATAAGCACGAATAAGTGATTTTAGAATAGCATTTCACATGCCTACGGATACGAGTCCAGTGATGTAATCAGTATCAGCCTCTGTCGCTTTTCTGTAAGCAACATACTGAGATTCAAACCAGCGACGTGCATTCGAAGGCAGCGCAGGCATAAGTAGTAATCGAGGCGTGGCTTCATGTGCCGTGCCTGGAATTTGTTAATTACGTCGTCCACTCGTCGCCGCGCCGCTTGTCGCCTGTGACACTAATTGAATAAGCTACGACAATTACTTATTCTGTGGCTACGTGAACGAACGATCAATTCTCGAGCGCCAAATTTCATTGATAGGTATTCGTTACAATTATGGGGACTATTGTCAGGAATTATTTGTTACCTATGCCATTTATACGCGCGCTTTTTAACCAAACTGAGGCTCTAGTATATGTTTTACCCAAACAAAACTTTACGATTGCGTTTGCGTTTTACCCTCAATTTGTATGGGATTTGACAGATAAACGCGAAGGCGGTCTTAACGTTTTGTTTCGGTAAAACTTATACTAGAGCCTCTGATGGTATCCGTTTAATGTCTGAATTAGGATGAGCAACTTAATTTTTCAGTTCTAATATGACACCTTACTTTCAATAAATTACTCCTTGTTGTTCACCTCATATAGCTACGAGCTATGAATTAGGATTGGAATATCCAGGATTGCCAAGTATTGAGCCAGTGTCTAACCCTGGAGATGTTTACCATAGTGTGTTTTAAAAAGTCAATCTGTATCTTCGGATTGTTTAAATAATTGCCATCCAAATGCTAAGCAATGTGTAAAGCAACTGGTGTTAAAATTAATCCATACGCAGAAACATCGCATTTTCACATTACATATTCTCGTAATCGGGACTTAAGTTTATGGATTTTAACTGTTTTTTAATGTTTAATTTTTGCATACTTAACACCTATTTCCGCGAAACTTTTTAAATTTAGATTTCAACTAACTTGCAAAAATTCAATAAAATAAGTGCACATCAGTTAAATTTGAATAAGGATGGAGTACTTTAACACTTACTATAATAAACAAGAGAAAATCATATACAGGAAATACTTTTCCAATATGTGCAAGATATATGCCATAACACGCCCAGCTCACAAATGTTTCTAGTATAAAGTGCTGAAGCGAGAAGTGGCCATTTTCTACTGATCTATAAAAACAACATCCCATTGAATGAACAAGAACGATAGATAAATGTAAGGTGGGGTATTTGCGATCAACGGTGGATATAGATTTTATGTGTAGAGCTTGAAAAAGGAGTAAGTAACTCAAAGGAATGGTAAATTTAACCGATCATAAAATACTAGACTGAACTAATCAGTGATCTGATCACAGTTCTATCAAATTAAATGAACTTAAAGGTACTTATTCCAGGAACCAGATTGTATTATTTTATATGCATTTCCCACGATGTACAATATTAACCTTTTCTCAATATCAAAATACTTCTATAAAACACGCTAATATAAATCGTTCTCTAGTATTCTCCAAGAAATCACTTCTCCCAAATCACACGCTTAACACTGAAGTTATAAATAGGTATATGGTTAGAGAGACATAATAAGTAAACATGGAAGGGAATTGTATTTATACAATGGATTAAAAAAAACTTCTAGGTATAGCGCGATGCAGAACATCATAAATTTCCACGCTTTTTCTAGTCGTAGTAGGTAATTCTCCTGGTTTTTGTCTGCGTTTAAATACTCCGTCAGACCATATGAATCGTATAAAATGTTTGATGGAGTTTAGGTGACTGCAGAGAAAATTAGAGAATGACCGATTGGATAAAGTCGCGTAGTGTACACGTAACAGCGCCATATTTGTTGTCAAGTGGCGAGGATGACAACCAGTATATACTTAGTGGCAACCTGTCTCCCCGATTTTAACAAAAACTACTGAACCACTTTTGATTAAACTTTCCAATACTGTAGTTCAGACCTCAGAATAGGACATAGCGTGGCGTTTATTTAGATATAATTTCTTCAGAGGTAATAAGAGTTGGAAAATTGTATGGGAATCAATTATTTTTTTAAGATAGAGACCTGAAACTTCGTAAAATCGTTCTTTAATAAGAAAATTAATTTTACATTTTTGAAATTTGTACAGGGGTCAAAAATGCGTTGAAAATTTGTATAGAGAGTGACTTTTTTACGAGTTTCTAGTCCCTAATTGAAACTACGATAAATGGTTCCTAATAAAAAAAATCGGCGTTTTTGTAAATGAATCTTGTAAGGGATTAAAACTTGCTTGAAAGTCGGTACTTAAGTAGAAATCCCGAGTGCAGAACACAATAGATGGGAGTGCCGGCAGACGTGAAAACTGGAATAATTTTAATTTTGCAAAAAAATATCCCTTCCTCCCCCCTCCCTCCCCCTGCGTGTCAATATATCTAATAACAACCTTATTAGTAGTACGCTATTGTTCAACTTAACTCAGCAAAATTGATGAATGAGACGATGAAATGAAATACCATTTTTTTTGCCATTGCCAAATATTTTTCAAAGCTCTTTAGGAATAACGTCCAAATTCGAACTATTCGAATTTGCTCAATAGCAAAACGGTAAAGGACGCGTGGACAAAATTACAAATTTATTTGCAGAATATGCAATTGCAAAAAGTGTTTAACTCTTACGAATAGTGTTCAGTTTTGAATGAAGTCGAATCGGCTAACTGCAACATATAAAAGTTTGATAAAACAAAATGGAATTTGCATTTAGGGAAAATGTGTTACGTCCTTATACTGTTAACAATAAAGTACAAATTAGCCCAGCAAACATTTTAAGTGTTTTTTCCTAGGCTGAAGAATATATTACTAATTTAAGTAAAAATTACATCATGCGCACCACTTATTTTCGCTTATTGTACAATTTTACTCCTGGGTTAAAATATAGAGACATTACAACGTAAACTTCACTTTATCAATACACCATAAAGTAGGAGACTTAATGGTTGAGAATAAGGCTAAATATTAGGTAGAATTAACTTCGAAATCCGACCAATAGCTCATATATACTTTTATGTACATATTAGGTGTTTTTGCGACGTCATTATATCTTATCTTGGGTACCTTTAGGTCGTCGATTTATGTCACTTTTGCTACCAATTTTTGAGTAAATTTTACTTTCAATGGATACCAAATTGTGACCATTAAGTCTCCTACATAATGGTTGAGAACAAGGCGAAATATTAGGTAGTACTCACTTCGAAATACGACCAATAGTTCATATATACTTTTATGTACATATTAGGTGTTATTACGACGTAATTATCTCTTATACTGGGTACCTTTTGGTCGTCGATTTATGTCACTTTTGCTACCAATTATTGAGTAAATATTACTTTCAATAGATACCAAATTGCGACCATAAAGGTAAAGACACTTGTAAGATATTAACATTACCATAAGGTTGTATTCGGATAACTTAACGGTCAAACTAACATAAAAATTGAACTTATAAGTTGGAGGTCGCGTGAGCGACTTCAGGTTAATTTGTTTTAGTCAGAAGTAACTCATTCTTCGGTGGAGTAGTACATATTTACGTAATAGTTCGTGTTTTATCGAAATTAGTTTCAGATCTACAATGGCCAAAGACAAAAAAAATACAGACATTCAAGCAGTTTCTATAGGAAGTATAAAAGTAAAATATAAAATAAAATCATACAAACTAAGCATTAATTGACACATATACTGTGAGCAGGAAGGTATTTGCTACAGTGGGGTATCTCAGGCGGCTTCGTAATTTTCTACCTACTTGATCCATTGAGCGTCTCCTAAATTTCTGCATTCGGTTCATATTTGGGTTACGCAAATATGACCACGTTTCTAGTTTCCGTTCCAAACTCAAGTGGCTCCCTATCCGTTATCGCCGTAACTCTTACATTATTTCGCTTCTGTTTAGTGTCCTATGTCCTTTTTAAACCTGCGGCTCCCCGCTATTTCAAAGAGCGTTTAAGTTATTTTACGTCACATCTGGCCATAATGCGAGTTTTACTGCACGCTGCGCGTACGGGAAAACTCGCATTGTGGCAAGGTGAAGACGTAAAATTTTGTACTCAACACGGGCGGTAATTCGTAAAGCCCCAGAGCGCATATTTATGGCCCTCACCTTCGGTTCGGGCCACAAACACCTGCGATCTGGGGCATTCACGAATTCACCGCCCTAGTTACGTAATGTACTATTTTAATTCTGTTAGATCTTCTAACATTTTGCTATTAACTGTGCGTTCGTCATCTTTCAAATTTTACAGTGGACTTTTACAGTAATAGAATTTTACAGTAGACCAGTTTTAAGGCTATACGACTGTGGAATTATTTCCCTCTTGACATAAGACAAGCTAAATGTATCGGTAACTTCAAATCTCTTTTAAAGAACATTATCTGTCGCTCCCCTAACCCTGATTGTCTTACTATTATTATTGGCTGACTGTGTATGTATTATATATTTTTTTTTCTGATATTTGTATACAATGTATGATTGTCTGTATATGTTTATATATAGAGCTATTTATGTACGTATTTATATACTTACTAGCTTCTGCTCGCGACTCCGTCCGCGTGAAACTCGTTTATATCGCAGCTCCATACAAACTTTTACCCCCCCATTTCACGATAAAAACTATTCTATGTCACTTTCCATTAATCACGTCAATTCGTCAAACAAAAAATCACGTCAATTCGTCGCTCCGTTTTGCCGTGAAAGACGGACAAACGGTTCTCTATTGTATGGGCAAAAATCATTTCCCAAAGTGTCACTTCCCAAAAAATGTTTCCCAAATGATCATTTGGCAAAAAAACACTAGTCAAATTATTGTTTCGCATTATGTCACTTGGCAATATCTCCTATGGCAAAATATTACTTCGCAAATTATTGTTTGGCAAAGTTTTACATGGTCAAGTTTCATTTGGTCAAACGTATTATTTAGCATAACATTCTTTTTCCAAATTAATGCATGGCATATGATTTAGATCCTAATTGTGTAGTGCATACGAAATCTATTTGAGTGAGATTACATAATTTTGCTAAGCGGGTAGTTTGTAAAAAACAAAAGTAAATAATTTACAGGTAAGTTTATGTTCTTTTGTACTATAGGTACTTATGTAACAATATATTATAATCCAAATAAGCAGCATGCATGCAAGCAAGCCGTCGGTTTCGCCCTTTTCATCGAGAGTCTCCAGCGAATCGACGCCACCCCGCTGCGCGGGGTGTCTATTTCTGGTCTGAGGGACACAAGTGAACCCTAACCTAACCGACCAAAAACAGAGTTCGCTTATGACAAGCCATTTGTTCCACCCTGGCTTCACCTTGGAAAACAATATTAGCCCGAACAAAGTGTTTGCTTAATAAACTTTTGTCTTAATAACATTTGACAAAGCAAAATTATGCCAAATGATATTTTGACCAAATGAACAGAATGCGAAACAAAAATGTGCTATTTGTTCGTTTGGGAAATGAAACTACTGCCATAAGTTTTGTGGGAAGTGAAATTTGGCGAAAAATATTTTGCCGAAACAGCAGGATACCCGGACAAACAAACAAACACACACACCTACACTTTCCCATTTATAATATTTAATATGGATTTTGATTTTTGGCTGATTATAATCTTTGCACCACCTAAATACAACATAATCTAGTTTTATCTCTTCCTTCGTTACCCAAAGGTTGTCTGGAAGAGATCGCTCTTCAGCGATAAGAACGCTTGTTGTCTACCTCTACCTAAATGTTATTGTATTGTTTCTCTTTCTAACTGCTTTGTTTGTGTGAGGTGTGCAATAAAGAGTATTTGTATTATATTGTATTGTATAGGACCTATACACTAGGCACCTATACTATAGGTAACTTACCGATTGTTGAATGTCTGGGCGTAATTTTTACTTAATCTTCAAGACGGCCACGGTAGACCACTCTGTGAAACAAATACAATGCGATTGCGTTCGCGCCGCGCGGTAGAAGCGACGTCGCGAAGCCATCGCTTCGACCTATTGGTCCCTGATACAACCTCAAACAGTAAATCTATACCATTAGGTAACAGAAATATGTATATTTACCATTAAATATACTTAAATACCAATAGGTCGTATTTTTAAGTAAAATGTAACATGTTAGTCGAGCCGACATTTTGTTTGGTTGTAATTGAGACGCATTATTGCAAATTGCCTAATTTACGTATGTTGTAATCACCTGAATAATAACTCCCAACGGTACTTCTATTATCCTATACTAACAAGTTATAAAATGTATACTCAATTTAATGTATATACCATGCAATATTGTGATTCTCAATTACAAGCAATACATCTTGAACTTACAAAAAAATTTATACTTGATTATTTCAAAAGCCCATCGGTAGTTTTGGATCTAAACCTAACATAATGCACGTAAAAATTTTCCGCGCACTAGATTTCATCGTAATCTCATCTGCGTAATAGATCTAAATTATTTTGCATGAAGTAGTGGCCGCCATTACTATTATCGAAAAACTTTAGATTGGTTTTAGTTAGACATTTTGTTTCTGAGCGAAATAAAAACATATCCAAATATGTTTGTCTCGTTTTCTCTTCATCACTTGTCATTAAAAAAACCTTATCGAGTAATTAAATGGTAAATAAATACGTTGAGATCATGATTAAAAGGGGTAAAGTTTACCAAATTAATACATTGCAACTTCACGGCACGTCGTTTCGACGTCGAATACATGTCGAAAAAATTACCTTTGTTATTACTTAATGGTCGAAATTTCTAAAACTACGTGGAAGTAACGTAGCCGGCACGTGCTTTTTTTCCCCACTTTGGTTGATTCCACGTCGATTCGAGGTCGATCCAAGGTAACTCATTTTGGTGACAGTGAAATTAGCGTCCTATAATAGGTGCTTTTATCGCAAATTTTTACCAAAAATGTTTGCTGGGAGAACTATGTGCCCCTAGTAAAACCTCATCCCGAACCTCTCCCAATTCTACGGTCACGTGACCTCCTGAGATCTCACAAAATCTGTCGCGAGTTTAACAATTTTTGCCCATCCCAAAAAGTGCTCAGCGCGCTAAAGAAGTTTTCACTTCAAAAATACTGGAAAAATCTAACCAAACTAACCAGTTCAATACGTACGACATACCGTAGGATAAAATGTCAGTTCCGGTCATGTCAACAACCAATTTCAAGACATTGTTTAATGTTTATACAATACGATCCGGCATCCTTTTTTTGACCTCCGCCGAAAAAAAGGGGTGTTTTAAGTTTAACGTGTCTGTCTATTTGTGTATCTGTCTGTGGTATCGTAGCTGCCAAACTGATGGACCGATGTGAATGCGGTTTTCTTTGTGTCATAGATAATTTTACCCCGAGTGTTCTTAGCCATGTTTCATCAAAATCTGTTCAGCCGTTTTTGAGATATTGAAGTTTGAAATGAAAATGTCGGGTTTTTGCAACTTTTCTAAGTTGTAGTTATTGATGTAAATGTTCAATTATCACTGTGGTATGCTTTCGACATATTTATTGTAAATTATTTTACAATCGCGGAGTATTTAGTCTTCCTTGCCGTTTGTTTGTAGCCGGCAAGCTATCCAGCAAGGATTACCTATGTTTATTTGAACAGGCTGTTTAATTATTCGGCATTTGATGTACGGTTACATGCAGAAGTCACTTGCCTTATTGACATTTTTAGAATAAATTGAGTAGAACCCGGTAGGTGGCGCTGCAGCCGGTTACCAGAACCCACCAGACAGTGGTGCAGAAGTCTCAGCAATTTAACGCTTTTTAATACAAACAAAGCAAACCTTTTTGATTTTGACGGACCGTTTAAAATGATATTATTGTGGCGCTGCTAGTATTGTATTATTATTGTAATATAAGTATGTCTAATTAATTACCCATCCGTCACAAAGCTTACACGGCCTCAGGAAAGGCTGCCCGACCAATTTCTTCGCTGTGTCACTCATACTTTTATGCTATGGTAGTAAGGTAGTAATGCCATTTGAGTGCTGGCTCTTATGGGTACTCCCGTGTGTGAGCATTATAAACCCGTACCTATGCCTCCGGTAACAAATACGGGTATGTCAGCGAGTTCAGCCGCTACTAAAGTGCCGGCGACGGTGGTGGCGCCGTCCAGCCCGGCCGCCGCTACTGGCGCCAGGTCCCGCCGAGATGCCTTCACCACACCCTTGGCGCGGGCGAGGTATTCGATCTGCTCCCGAGACAAACCAACGCTCAGTTGGCCTTTCAGAATAGCCACAGTGGCCGGTACCGCGCCCTGAAATTTGATTAAAACTAATTAACTGGCGTACAAAGAGTGTTGAGGATCGAAAATATTTGTCACCCGTACATAGTTGGCTGAATTCCTCCCACAATACATGTCTGAAAGTACTTGAGCTCGCGTCGTAAAACTAGGTACGTCACGCTACAGCTGAGGACGTCTGGAGATAAGCTAAAGATTATATTTTGTCTGTGAAATAACGGAAATGATTTATCATAACCAAGTTATACGTATAAAATCGTACTTGATGTACTTCAATTTTTAATAATCGGATCAGCGTTTTAAAATGAAGTTTCGCACGCATTTAGGTAAGGTAATAATGCATCAAAAGTAATTGCACCCGGAAGATTAGTGGAGTGCATACTCTATCATCTTGCTAACGGTAAAACTAACTATTACTTTACATATAAATTAAAGTGATCCGATTAGCGATGACTTATATAACGGAACTCTTGCATTTATTTATTTCAAAAGAACAAACCCGAAGAAATGCTAATGATGAAAATATTTTCATCTAAACACAACTAATTCGCTGTGCAGTAGGTATTCATGGAGTAGGCTTGGAACCGGGTACTGTGGTTAATACCCGGCACCTCGGTGTTCAACTACTTAGGTTACAAGCACTTCGTGCATAGAGTCTGGCAAACGAAAGTTGAACCCACTAAACTCAATTACGGGGCAACACTAAAGTCCTACGCGTACATTTTGATCAACAGTGTTGCCGCGTAATTGAATTTAGTGGGTTGAACATTCGTTTGCCAGACTTTAATGCTTTCTTACCTTACCTTACTTCGCTACCAAGAATCGCTACGCGCTACGCTCGAAGCCGATCCTGTGGTTTTCCTCGTATGTAGCGGAAAGCGACAACGGCGTAGGCGTGCGAAAGTGTTAAATGCATTAAATTTGAGCAGCTTTAAAACTATTCTGTACCATTGAATCAATCGGTTCATCCGTTTAGGACCTATGATGCCATAGAAAGACATACATACAGAGAAGCACATGTTAAACCACAGAACTATATCAAGATAGAACGAAATAGTGTATGTACTTCGCGTGGCCACAGAATAGATAGTAGTACAAGTACAGAAGAGACACTCCTTTGATCTTTACAAAAGGCGCTTTTTTCTCAGCCAAAACATTAAGATTTATGGCCCTCTGACGTCGTCGATGCCGACGTCGACGTTCATCGCGGAGTGTCCGCGCCTTTGCGTGGCGAAAAGACGACGAAACGTCTTGTTTGCTCGTCGCGAACTTCAGTCCGCTCCCCACCCCGGAACGCGTGCGACGGCAGTTTTAAAAACAAAATGACTCGTTGTTCGATACACCAATAAAATTGAAGCTGTTAATCATGGTATTTCCTTTCATCGGTAAGTACTATTTGGCCGAAAATATATGTTATTAGTTATTAATTAAAAAATCAATTTATTATTGCACTGTATTAATTTTCATCAAAACTTTTAGTTTAACGAGACAGACTCGACGTGCGTTCAAAACCAGCGATGTATAAATAAGCTATTCAAACTGTAGAGTCGCGTTCAAGGACGATTTTTCATTTTTCTGTCGAAAGTAAGAATAGTGCACTGGGATTTTCTTACTCGATTAAAATCGATTACGAAGGCAGAGGAAATGATAATTACGTTTTTATATTATTATATACCTACATAATATAAGTAGTGAAAAGCAAATATTATTAACAAACAAGTTATGGTTACTTGTATATTGCAACTTTATTTCAGTTTGCCGAATGATCCGCATGTTATTAATAAATTAATGGATTGAAGAAACGGGTCGTAAAAAATTGGGTTTCGTAATTCTGGCCATTGCCTACGGTATCTAGTTGCATATTACAGGACTTACGGTATAGCTAGGCCAATGATTAAAGTAGCTAAGTGCATTAGAATTGGAGCAATTTATTGTTGTTTACATATAGGCCGCCATTATGTAATTTTGTACTCGTTGAAAACATAATGGAATCTGTACCACTTAAAATATCGCGTTCTAGAAAGAAATTACTTATGTGCGGCGTCTCAATGTAAATATTAAATCAACAATAAGTGTCAGATTGTTGAGTCTTTTTAAATCTGGTAATCTCAACCACGTAGTAATGGAGCCTTAGAGTGACTGCTACTAGCTCCACCTGTATCGATAACATTTTCACTAATATTTATCCTACTAACAAAAGTGTAATCAGCAAAATTAGAATCAGATCACTTAGGCCAACTCATGGTATTTAAGACATTAAGGAAAAATATCGTGAAAAAACAAATAACTTTTGTACCACAGATCGTGTGGAAAGAATGAAACAAAGTCTAGCTCAGGCGCTACCCTTTCTCTCTTCCGAAATGAGTCCTAACAACATGTACAATTCATTCTTCCACACTTTATGGCACTTTATAATGCGGTATTTACTCGCAAATCGGCCGTGGTTAGTAGTGCACCAGTTTTTAGTGAGTGGGCTACTGTGGACTTACATCAACGTAGACAAGTACTGTATGCCTTGTATGAGGAACGGCGGTTTAATACGCGTGATGAATTTAAGAACATGTCAAGCAATATTTGAAGCAATTTAAAGTAGATTGTCATGTAGCCAAGTGTAATTATTTATCTCAGAACATAAAAAATAGCTTTGACATTATTAAAAACAACCTGGAAAATAATTAATATGTAGACTCGTAGATTGAAGAACACACCGAATGATCTTAAAATAAAAATTGATGGCACAATTGTATATTCTGGTTTGGAAGTAGCTACTGAATTTGAATATTTCTTCACTGAGATATTCACTGGAAACTGGTATTTAAATTCATCACCTTCCTCTGCCGTTACATTGTTGAAAGAAAACGCCCCAGAATGTAATAAAAACCTTCATTTTGAACTTTGAACACGTTAGTTTCTCAGATGTAGAAAAGGCGTTTAAATTTAATGTCCAAAAACTTGTGACCTCTGGGGAGTTTCTGTTCATGCACAAATCCATTATATAAATCATAGCGCCTGAGTTGGCAGTTATATTTAACAACAGTGTCGATTGGGGTGAGTTTCCTGATCTAATGAAACATTGTATAATCACTCCGTTATTCAAATCAGGTAGCACTACGGACCCCACTAACTTCAGACCAATATCTGTGCTCCCAACATTTAACAATATTTTTGAAAAATTAGTTTTCTCTCAATTAATAAAACAAATTAATAAACAATTTGATGCATAACACGCAAATTGGATTTAGCCGGGGTCGCTCGACAACCGACGCTGGTGTCGAGCTAATGAAACACATTTTCGATGCCTGGTAGGAATTACGAGATGCTTTAGGTATCTTCTGTGATTTATCCAAGGCCTTCGACTTCGACTGTGTTTGTCATGAAACATTGATCAGGAAACTCGACTACTATGGAGTCAGAGGATCAGCACTGAATTTACTTATGTCTTACTTACATGGTAGAATAGAAACGGTCAAAGTGAATGGACAGCGATCACCGGGGTCAAAATTTAATCTAATCTAATCTAAAGACCCACCATGATATAGTATTGTTTGCAGATGACACCTCACTTATTTTCAAACTCATAAACAGCGACAAGCTTGCAATGATGTAAACAATGCTATTTCTAAAGTAGTAAATTGGTTTAATGTTAGTAATTTATTGTTAAATGAGAAAAAGACTAAATGTATTAAATTTGTCACGAATCACGTTAAGCACGAGGGAGTGTCTTTGTGAACGATGAGGAATTGGAACTAGTTGATAGTACAGTGTTTCTTGGTTTAACGTTAGATTCTAAGCTCCAATGGGTCCCCATATTGCTAATCTCTCGAATAGACTGAGTTCTGCAGCATTTACAGTTAGCAAGATCCCTCAATTAACAGACGGGAAAACAGCCCGATTAGTATATTTTAGCTACTTCCATAGCATTATGTCGAGAATCCATCGTTTTACCGAAAATAGTTTCATCGATTATCGTTTCCCATAACACCATTCGCAGAATTTCATCATCACACAGGAATCATTCATCGAACTTCGTTAGATCGCTCATACATTTGCTCGAAATACCATTTACTTACACAAAAATGAACTCATCGAATTTCACTTCGATATTTGATTTGTCCATCGACATAGTCGTTCATCGAATCGCCGTTACTATAATTTTATTTTAACATAAGTTTCAGTTCTCAAAATTCTTATTACATAGAAAATCGTTTCATCTGTGTTTGTCACTTGATAATATTTACCTTTCAACGAACTGAGTAGTTACATTTCACCGAGACTTTGGACATGTACATAAAGCTCTAAGCCTACCCACCTCTCTCTCTGGATATCGGATTACCGGATTACCTTCCTGTTCTACTTTAAGGCTGGCCAGTGTAGGTACGACGACGAGCGAAGCGAGGAGGAGTGTTAGGTTAACTGTAGTCCTATAGCGCGAGCCGAGCGTGCCGCGGCAGCGGCCGGCGAAGCGCCAGAACAGTTTTTTTAAAATATTACTTACTTAGGCTTAATCTTACGTCTACATCGTATTTGTAGCGTATATGAGTCAATGTGGACCTATTTTATCCATTAGCAGGGTGTCCAATGCAAAGCCTGAAAATATTTCCCTGACTTTTCCCTAACTTTCCCTGAACATTTTTTCAAATTTCCCTGACCAGATATGTCGAAATATTTCAATTGATTAACCTTTCACGCCATCTTAAACTACGCAAACGCATGTCACCCAAAAGAAAATAAACCTTTTTTCATAAACATAACTACGATGGTGACAAACAAGCGCACGGTCTGTCTGATGCTGTATCACTGCAGCCTTGTAGACGTTTGGAAGGCCACCGGAAGCATTAATTCATCTGGAAGCCTACTCGGTTGCATTGGCATTGTTAGCACTAACGCCTCAGGTAGGTAGGAATTTGATATTTTAAGCAATCAGGTTTTTTAATAAATATTGTAATGCAGCGTGCAAAAATGGTGCTAACGGTATTATAATAAATGGTTCACAGTCCTCTATGATGAACCTAACGCCCGCCAATTGAGCTTTCAATATGGGTTTATTCTTTGTGTCCATAAGTTTTTTTTTCGCTTGTGACAGCCGCTTCATTTTCTACGAATTATTTTATTTTATCGAACACTTTTAATGATCTATCTAGGCATGGCCCATTCTCAATTTTAGGGGTAAACACCGTGCCACCGGTTATGGCGGTATACAGTGCTCGACGGGCCGGGCTTAGGGAATGCAACCGAGTGATGAAAAAACCAAGTAGCGAGTTTAACCGACGGTTTTTAACCAAATCCACATCGGTTTCGAATTCGGTTAAAAACCGCGGTTTCGAGTTTAAAATCGGAGAGGAAAACATACAGTTTAAATAATAACTTTACTAAATAAGTAATTTAAAATGTGTAAATCACGTCACATCAACGCGCAGATCCGAAGTAAGTCCGGCGGATGGCCCTAGAGCTAGACTAATCCGTTACTTTACCGATGAAATCCCGGACATCAGCCGCACGAGATTGTAATGCCTCTTAAACAGCTAAAAACAACAAGGCACCCGGTGAAGACGGAACAGCCGAACTCCTAAAGGCGGGTGCAAAACCGGTCCTTACGGCCCCAGAAGAAGTTGTTCGATTCCGTCTTACTGGAAGGGACAACGCCAAAGTCATGAAACGGAGGGGTGGTGGTGTTGTTCTTTAAAAAGGGTGTCAATACCCTGCTGAAGAACTAACGATCCATCTCACTTCTGAGCTATGTCTATAAGCTGTTTTTGAGTCATCACAAATCGTCTCGTTCGCAGGCTAGATAACTTTCAGCCTCCCGAACAAGCCGGTTTCCGAAGAAACTTTAGTACCGTAGACCACACGCTCCGTTAGGTTATACAGAAGACTGAGGAGTGGAACCTGCCCCTCTGCTTAGCGTTTGTGGACTACGAGAAAGCCTTCGATTCGATTGATACCTAGGCTGTACTACAGTCCCTCCAGCGGTGCCGAGTTGACTATCGCTATATATATCGAAGTACTGAAGTTTTTGTACGAGAACGCAACTATGTCAGTCCGATTCCAGGACCGGAACTCGAAACCTTTGCCGCTGCAGCGGGTAGTCAGGCAGGGATATAATATTTCTCCAAAACTGTTTACACAGAAGAGTAGGCATCAACATCAACGGCGAGTACATCACTCACCTTCGGTTTGCTGATGATATCGTAGTACCATGGAGGACTTAAGTACGATGCTCGATGACCTCAGTAAAGCTTCCGAGCCAGTTGGTCTAAGAATTAACATGGATAAGACGAAGATCATGTCAAATGCCCATGTAGTACCAATCCCATTACAATCGGATAAGCCGATCGTCTAGAACTTCGAGCGTAAAGACGGTAGAACGGACTTTGAGAAAGAGGTCAATCGTCGAATCCGACTCGACCGGGCAGCGTTCGGGAAGCTACAGCACATCTTTTCGTCCAATATTCTGCAGTCAGTGTCTCCAGACGAGAGTCTTTGACCAGTGTGTGTTGCCACGTTGCCAGTGATGACATATGGCACTCAAACGTGGTCGCTTAGTATGGGTCTCATAAGAAGGCTCAAAGTTACCCAAAGGGCAATGGAGAGGGCTATGGGAGGGATGGGAGTTTCTCTGCGTGATCGCATCAGAAATGAGGCAATGGGTGGGGCACCTAGCTCGTGGAACCGACGGCCGTTGGGGCGTACTAGAAAGCTCGGCGTGGGTAAACACTCCACAAGGGGAGAAATTCAGTCATGCTAAAGATCCCTCCAAATCAGAAATAAAATGCTTCTGTAGACTGGATTAGAGCCAGCTAGAGCATGGAAATATCCCTCATTTTAAATCACTGGGACGGAAGTATATTTCATGTGTCCGCAGTTTGAGCTCGCAGTAGTAGGGATAACTTCGCAATAGCTACAGGATATATGAGATATCGTCGTATTTATGCCACCGGAATAACTAAAGGGCTCATAAAAAGGATTTTATTTAATAAAAACCTGTCTTCCTTTGGATTGTAATGTAGTTAGTTACTTATATTATTTGGTCTTACAGTATTTAACAATGAATACAAATAACAAACTAACTTGTAAAGATCTATAGCTATCTGCCTAACGGATAACATAATCAACATATTTATAATGCAATTTTCATTTTCTGATTCCTCAGCTTTTTTATTTATTTTTTCCTCCTGGAATATTTTCCCTGACCTGGCTAAAGCTTCCCTGACTTTCCCTGACTTTCCCTGACCACCATGAGCTTCCCTGACTTTTCACTGACTTTCCCTGACTTTCCAGAAAGTGGACACCCTGATTAGGTATATACCGAGACGAAATGACCTATAGGTAAACAGGTTGGTAGAAAAATGAAATATTGATCGTGGCAACAAAAATATATGGAACGTACCAACATTGAACCGTGTTTCGATATAGTATTTTATGCAACTGTTGTATAAGTAGGGTCTTAAAAAGCGAGTTTCGTGAGTTGCGATGCGCAGCGAGCATCGCAATTAAAGACGCCACGAGCATTTTAAGACCAAGTTAGACACCGTTGCATACTATACTTTTTCTACGACTAATTTCAAATAAATAGCACTGACTAGCATTGACTTTTCAGGCAGTACTTTTATTACTCACGCAATTTCTTCAGCGGTGCAGTTATTTTCTTCTCCGTTCATTTTAAAAGGAACGTACACATTTTACTTCACTTCACAAACACGAATCAAATCATAAGAAGTTATTAATAACGAATAGTTATCATATTTCTTTTTTTAATTTTGAACTGGAACTTTGGTGGGAAATTGGAAACATGACACATTGACAAATCTTGTTTATGGTCTGTTTTGTTCTTAATTCAATTTGCCAGTACTGTCATATTAAGAATAAGGTTTTTCTTAAGTTAGCAGCAATGCCTTTAGTACAATAATTTCTTGAATTAAAAACATTCAGTGGTTTGTTAAGTTGGTAGTACCTAATGTATTTTGTTGTTAAATTAGTGTTGATCACGTATTATAATACTACCCAGGCTTACCCAGGTTTAGAAGCGTATGGCTGCTAAGCGTATCGTTTTGGCCACAAAACAGCGCGGTTGTGCCGTACTGTTATGGGGAATAGTGTATAGACTTTTCTGCAGACTTATTTTGTATGTCTTTATATTAGTGTTCGGGACTATGTAAATGACAGATAAAAGTACTGGAGTAGAAAACATTAATAATGTACCTGACTATTCTATGAAAAGTAAATTCGATGAATTGTTACGCTACGATTTAAGCCAAATTCGAAACGATTATCGATGAAAAGTTGTTCGATGAAATTAAAAACTATTTATTGATGATTATGTGAACAAGAAATACAAAGAAATGAAATTCGTGGAATAGTTTTCGGTTAAATGTAAATCGACGTAATGCGTTTCGATAAAATGATAGACACCCCATTATGTCATATGGTGTTTTATTGTGGGGCAGTGCTTTGGAGATTCATTAGATTTTTGTTTTGCAGAAACGGGCTATTCGGTAAATATCCTCCTGACACCTAAGCATTTTATAAGATCACTTGTCACTACGACCGAATGTACTTTACAAAGCCCTAAACAGTTTTTGTTGCAAAGACCGAGCCCTTGTAATTTAAATAAAATATAAACTAAAAGTTTCATGCGTTTTCACTAAAACAAATGTTTTTTATCTCTATTTGACGAAGCAATTAAGCATATTTCTGTTTAGATATTTTTTGTCTTACATAAAGGTCTTCAGGTCGTTAAGGCATAAATTGGTGTGATATATAAATGAAACAAAATATTCAAAATTACCATGTAATTGACTGTAAAGCCACAAAATAGTCATGACACAAAATTATTATCTTTATCCATACAATTACTTATACATAGTTAGTCACAAAACTACGCAATCAACAATGTAATTTTTAACATTTTTATGAAACTAAGAAGTGTCAAAACTTAATATTACTTTATCAAAACTTAAACAATTTAATAAAACTCAAAACAACTTCCTATATTAAATGGAGATCGTTCGATTCTTCATCTGCCGAAGATCGGGATCCGTTTATTGAAGGCGCAGTAAAATCTTTGTCCTCACTTGAGTCTTCATATTCGGATTGATTTAACAATTCCGTAATATCCAGGTCTCGTAACGCTGAAATTAAAATTATTATTTTATTTATTTATTTATTCTATAACAGTTTGTTTGCAGGAAGACTTAAAACAAAACATATCATAGCATAAAAACGTAATAATTATGTACACTACTTTTTGTACTAACGCCGAAAGTGATTTATATAAGATAATTCCACATACGAATAACATGAATATCGACCGAAGTACCTTTCTATAGGTTTAATATATTTACGACGGTTTAAATTACTTTAAAACTCAGTTTATCTCGACAAGAGTACATAAATTCGAAAAAAGATACTTTTATTTGTAATCCTATAATAAAACTACATGAAAACAAGTGAATTTAACAATAAAATGTTAAGTTTTACTTACTGCGTCGACCACGTGCCGCCATTGTTGTGAACTCTTGAGCACGTGTCGCAAAAATGGCAGCCACTAGGTATAAAATCTGTGACGAATCCCAAGGACAAACTATTGCCATTGCTTAATTTTTATTGGTTGCAAGGAATCACGTGCCTAGTGCTGTTGTAGCGCGAAAATATGAACACTCGGGAATTGATGCTACGTAAAGGTCGCTCGGCCGTTGTCTACATACGAGCTGTAAAAGTATCCGGCCTTTATGGTATGGTCTATTTAGCACTTTGTAAAGGACGCCAGGTGTCAGGAGGATAAATAAATATTATACATAAATTGAACCACAGAGACTGACTCAGAGATAAGTTTATAAATATTAATATAATGACATTATATTGTCAATATATCTATCAAAATATTATGTATGTACATAAAACATTGACAATTTTAGGAAAAACTATGACATACATAATATTAATACTAGAATTAAGCATAAGCTCGCGGTGCCCACCATTCATGAGTAGATAATTGTGTAAGGTTTTATAACAAGCTTCCAGGAAACGTAACTGAGTTATCTATGAATAAATTAAAGAACTATGTGAAGCGTAAACTCATTTCGAAAGCTTATTATAGCACATTAAGACTACATGAATGATAAAACTCCATGGAAGTAATTGTGACTGAACTTTTAAATCTATTATTCTCATTGTATTTTGTTAGTATGACATTCGATTTTTTTTTCTAGAAACATTTTAGACGTATTAAAAGTACTGTTTACAATTTTTACTTCATATATTTTTTATTTTATACGTTATAAAATTACTCAAAAAAATTTGCTGTCGATTTGAAAGTGCTTGTTACTAGGCCTACTTCAATAAAGATCGTTTTGAGTTTGAGATTTGTGTTTGAGTTGCGTGCGTGAGCAGGAACATAAGCAATCCCTTCAGAAATTTATTCAGGATGCTTAGGGAGTGAACATACTAAAAGTCTCGACAAGTTCTTTCCATCTATACTATAATAAAAACCAAGACCTTTTTAATACTATTTTTCGGTTTATCATCATATTGTCGACACTCACTTCGTCGAATTTCACTTCAAAGTCCACGTTTCATGTATTTTCATTTCGTCGACAATTCAGTTCGTGGAATGGTCATTACAAGTAATTTTAAATCGTGTATTTTTACTTGTCGGATGATTCATTATATAGATGAATTATGTCATGGAAATCGTTTTGGGATTTATTATTTCAAGTATTTTGTAACTAACATACAAATTATTGCAAGGATTATTATTTAAAATTTAAATAGTTGGCATACACAGTTATCTTTGCCAATTATTTTTACCTAACCTAAACCTTACCAAACCGCCAGCGTGTCGACGTCACCCCGCTTCATGGGGTGCCTATTTCCGCTCTGAGGGACACAAGTGAACCCTAACTTAACCTAATTATAATACAATTGTTACGGTTGTTTGTTTTTTTACTGCGGGGGGCTTCACCCACCGATCTCCCTTTTTCTGCCTGCTCTTATCTAGTTAAACCCCTGTAATCAGTTATTGTTTGTTTTTGTAATGTTGTAATAAAATTTTGAACAAATGAAATTCGTTGTTTTATTATTCTGCCATTTAAAATTTATACAAAATAATCATTTGCCAAATAATATTCCCTGAACAGTTATTCCATGAAATGATAAAAATTGTAATGATCTGGTCATGAAATAAAATTACACCAAACAATAGTTCGTGAACTAAATGTTACTTGAAACGTTTTCGATGAAATAAAATTCGATGAAAGTTTGTCGACAAAACAAGGGACACCCCTATTTTTCACTTCCTCTGTTGAATTTAATTATCATCCCCTCTGTCGGTTCTTATCGATATTTTGGATAGATACAAAATATACCTACAAGTTATCGCAACTGTGCCGCGTGCTAATCGATGTTGGCGAATCACCCGGCTTATGTTTCCCGTCACTAAATTACGCTCGTGACGTCAAAGTACCTAGTTACGCAAAATGTTACACGCTCGGTTCCCCTTACTGACGACGAGCTCATTCCTTCTATCTTGATATAGTTCAGCGTATAACGCTCTTTGGTTTTTTCGGTGCTTATTAAGGCTTGTATTATGGGTGGGGCGTAAATACATATAAACAACCAAGACTCAAGACTAATTCGTGCTCATCAAGATCACCAAATTATCATAATCATCATCATCACTCAAGTGATTAGATTTCGGCATATTTTGTCTTTTTAGAAGTCCAGTACAAGGTGGTGGAGAAGGCGTCACGGGTACCTAGTAATTTGGAGGGTTCATCCTAAATGGCGAGAGTGACGAAAAACTGTATCAGTATAAAAGAAGAGTAAATTCAGTGGCAGTTGAAATGTCATTAACTTTATCCTATAATTTACATTATAGAGTTAACTTCTCTGTAAATAATGTCATCCTTAGTTCAATCAAAACAATATTCATATGTATCTACGTCTATCTGATCCGAACTTAAGTTATAGCATTCAATAAGATTCTTGAAATAGCTTCCCGCTATTTTCTAGTAGAAAGCTCTGCGTTGTCAGAGAGGGGAGGCTCCAGGCAGTGGTAACAAAGTTGGTCGCGAACTCGGTCTCGGCAGCTTCGTGCAATTCAATTACCTATTTGCAAGATATCACGGACCTAACACGATCTGACATTATTGAACGACCGAGCGAAGCGAACGAAGTTCTTGGTTTCAACTTGGGCAACATTCTATCGTATGTCCGGCTGTCCAGAGACCTGCAGAGGAGAACATTCTATATAGGTCGCGCAATCTCAACCAAGTCTCGTAAAGTTTTTTGAGCAAGTTTCAATAATTAGTATAGTTTATTTCCCAGTCCGGTTTGTGAGCTCTACAGCTTTACAGATCCACTAATAATATATTAAAAGGTCTTGTTATCGGACTTGTGTTAAAATAATGGGACTCCTAAAAAATATACAGATACTAAGGTCAACCTAGTATATTCAAGCACCACATACACACACACACACACACACACACACAAACAGAATATAATAAATATATTATCACAATTTCAATAAGGTTCAAAGAGTCATGTTTAAAAATCTTTGACTATCCGTCATACAAACTTACAGGAATTATTTTCAGTTCGTAAGTGCATTCACGTTTAAATTTTAGACATAAGTATTATCACGCCGGAAACGCGAGCTCGCAATATGTGACAGATGCCATGCAACGAACAATAATTGGCCTTGGCCTCCAGGGTGAGACAAAATGTCTTAAGCTGAGCTTTTTTTATTTACTATTTATTATTACCTTTTCCCTAATGATATCTTCGACTGCTAGTGCAGTTTCCAAGTTCTGTGGGAAGGGCATGCCGTGTGTAATGATAGTGGATTCCAGGGCTACGATGGGGCTGCCGGCCGCCTTGGCACGGGTCACCTCCTCTGAGTAGACTAGCGCCTTCGATGTGAGCCGACGTAAGCCGTACCCAATCCGCGAACCAATCATCGCACAGCATCGCAGGTATGACATTGTGACAATAACGTGACACTGGACCTGCAATACAAATATCAGACACTTCAGACATTGATGTGATGTAACGTGACACTGGCACAGCTCTCCCGATTCGAAGCTGAAACCGGTACCCAGGCAGAGAATCTTATCTTATATTCAAAAGTGTGTGTTTCAACCCCATCAAAATGATTGCACTCGTAACTGGGTCATTGTCAGATTTAGGTTCGCGTCTCTTCCCTTATTTAATTAATAAGAGAAGAGATACTACAATAATTATTAATCTCAATCGAAAATTCTCATATCAGAATCGATTCTTTTTTTATGCTATATCATTTGGAATGCGGTTCATGAAGTCAATCGGTAGACAGGATTGAAATTATTAAGGACTACATCATACCAGAGACCATAGGTGACAGGCTTAATAGGTAAAAGACATGGACTTAAATACTCAGGACAGGGTACATACGTGTTGCCACAGAGAAGGACGGAAAGGCTCCTATGCAGCTAAATTAAGAACTGGTCTTAAAATGGCTGATGACTTGCCAACTGCCAACTTCTGACACATAAAATAATAAATATGCAAACATAATTTACTTTAAAAACAAAGTTTTAACCGACTTCAATTTAGTACTCCGCCAAGCCACGAGAACATTTCCTATTTTTTTTTACAATTTACCACATGAACGGATTTCCGATAGCAAATGCGTTGATTACTATGGAAAAAAACCGAATCGCTGTATGTGGGCGGATAATATTTGAGGACTTCCATCGATTCCCCAAGATCATCACCAATGGCACTTCACATCATCAGCCTATATACGTCCCACTGCTGGGCACAGGCCTCCTCTCATGTATGAGAGGGAACGGGCAGTAGTCCCCAAGCTGGCCCAGTGCGGATTGGGGACTTCACATACACCTTTGAATTTCTTCGCAGATGTATGCAGGTTTCCTCACGATGTTTTTCCTTCACCGAAAAGCTAACCGTAAATATGAAATCATATTCCGTACATAAGTTCCGAAAAACTCATTGGTACGAGCCGGGATTCGAACCCACTACCGCCGTTTGACAGCCGCATGCCTGAACCACTGGGCTACCGTAGCTTCGTCTGTGGCACTCGCAATTGGGGATTGTGCTGTCGGTTAAAAATACACGTTTGTAATTTATTAGATCACTTCCTAAAATTATAACATGTAGCAACAACACAAATAAGAACACGTTCTCGTGCACCGAGTGTATGGTGAAAATGATGATCATCAATATTTTACTGTACGGCATTCAATTTTTAAATAGTTTATTCTATTGATATTTTAAAATAACCCTCGCTTACCGAAATAAGCAACATAATGAACAAATCACCTTTCAATGAATACAACACTAAATTCGTTTTAAGGCGGTGCATTGGAAATTATCGCGTGCTTTGAAACGCCGTTCTGATTAGATTAAGAAATAATAAGGTCTGATTTTCAGATATATGATTCTTGACTATATGATTATTCATCTGATTTTAATGATACATGATTAATTAAAATTTCCTCTATAGAAAAAAAAACCAAAGTTAGGTCTGTATTTTCCTTTTTTTACCCAGTCTACTCAAACAATACATTATTTTACGACGCAATCAAGTTAATACTTTATGAAATTTTGATAAACCTTTTACTAAGTTAGGTACTTATCGAAATTTGTCCAAAGAGTGTTACATCTCTTTTTCTTGTGGGCGGAAGGCATCAGCGTGTCTCTGTCTAGGGGGCGTGTACGACTCAAATCTAGGCATCCCCTTAAATCGCGGTATTTATTTTACATAGTAAGCAGCTGTTAAGGTGTTAATTTTCATTATGTGTATATTTTTATAATATTTTATGGTGGTGTCTATGCAGTGTATATGCAAAGAGCTAAGGCAAAGAGGCATGTACTGCAAATTAGTTGACTTGAATTTGCATCTTATTGAAAGTTCAAAGGAAAATACACTGATATATCGGCCCGACGATGTGGGTAATTATATTCTCTTTGGCCAGGACGTTGGATTTGAAAGCTTTGTACGACAAAGTATTAACAAAAGTGCAGAGCACGAATTGGGAATCTCTTTAAAAATAGAACATAGGGAGGAGGACGGGGTTTAATTGGAAAGGTTTGCGATATCGATTTTATGATAAAAGCTTTGCGGTTGGATCGAGGACGTCCTGGCGTTGTTAAAAATAGTAGATTGTGTTCCAAATGACTGCAAAATACATTATTGCGTTTACCGTGACGTATTAAATTGAGAGGAAAAGGTGCTAGAATAGAACGTGAGCCTAGCTAAGGATTCTTAAGTAGCATTTAGCCTAGTGTTCCAATTTCCAGGCCAGAAACGAGGTTGATTGGTGACAGTATATATATATATATATATTCTCTTTGGTCCATTAATACAACCACAGATTATCATTACCTATCTACTTCGTTTAGGCCTGCAACACACTGGAACGGCCTGCGGTGGCGGACAATAGTAATTTTTACAGCTAATGACAAGTTTACTATTGAACGCCGCGGCTCGGTTTTTAGTTCCTGTAATTTACCACGGAATAGTTTTATGGCGCACGACAAAAGGTCGGAGTCGGGACTTCTCTCTTTTCTGATTTTTAACATAATACCGCAGCGTGTGTTAGGGTAGTTAGGGGCCCAACTTAGAAAGATAGGTGAGGAAAAAAAACAAAGTCGGGACGGCCCTCGGCGAACTTAACCCTCGACTCGACTTGCCCTCGACGCGGCGTTTCCAGGCGACGCTATTGACTGTCATTCACTCTGAAGTATTATTTTATACGACGTACCGTTTTCTGTAAACATTTATGAGTTTTTACCAGTGCTGAGGTTATTTATTTTGTTAGGTGTTATAATAAAGTACGAGTAAGTATTTTATATAAGTAGTACACTTTATATTGTCGGAGATCAATAGTTAATGCTGCTCATGATTCGTTTGGCAACCACAGTTGCCACAATCAGTTTAGGGAGTGCGCAAAATTGTCAACTGCGGTTGCCACAAGCATGATTGTGAGTAGGTAGTTACCTACTATACAAGTTTTAAACGGATGTAAACTATTCTGGATAAATCATTAACAAGTCGAATGTCCAATAAAGTGCTAAGTAAAGTATGTACTTAGGCGTAACGAAGGAAATGACATAGTGCCGGCAGCGCAAGGGCTTTACACCGCAAGGTCTTGTAAATAATTACACAGGAGAGCCTGGTGGTCAGCAGCTCGGCTGCAGCGGAGCCGGCCTTCGCTGCAGCTGCTCAGTTCCCACCTTTCAATATTCGAAACGACGTACTTGCCTAGATACTGACGACTCTTAAATAATTATGCAACAATGCCAATCAATGCGAAAATACCCAAGGGAGGCAATTAAGTACCTGATTGCTCCATTGACGTTAACTATTAGTACTTAATTCAGTTCTTCAAGAACGTCATAACATAAAGTCAAGGCCATTACTCTATTAATGACTCAACTCTTTCAACGATCGCCTTTTTTTAAAGTTAATCATGGCGTGGGGACTACCGAAGCTACCGGGACTGACGTTCTCGGACCCCACGAAGATCCAGCACCACATGCGGAGCTCGCTGCGCTACTACCAAGGGCACCGCTTCCCGGAAACGTCGCTGCGCGCGCCGGGCGGCGAGGCCACCGACGTCGACAGCAACGCTTTCGCGTTGCCCGACGACACCGTCAAGTATGCCTTTCTCTACTCTTACCAATATCGGGCAGTAACCCCCCCAAGTGCACAGCGCCGCTCCCCTCTGTCCCCAAGCCTCGTCCCGAATATCTCACCTAACGAATCTTACGGTCAAGTGAAATCTTTGGCGAGTTTAACAATATTTCCTCATCCCAAAAAGTGCACAGCGCCGCTAAAGAAGCTTTCACTTCAAAAAAACATTTATTCGTGACACACACAAAACGACAAAATAGAAATACAAATAAACACGTCCATTGCTTACCTACATACAAAAAAAGCGTTACGCTACAGGTGCTAATGAAACCTTTAGTCGCTTCACTTATAATCAGGGATCGGAAAAATTTGCGACATTGTTTGCAATTATGTGGACATGACTCCAAAATTAATCAAAATGTTAATTAATTATTCATTGAAATAAATGAACCCAAACATTCCCTTACCACCTCAACCCGTAATCACACGATGGGGTACTTGGATCCTAGCGGCATGTTATTATAATGATAATTTTGCAGCAGTAAAGAGAGTTATACAAACATTTCCAAATCGTGATAGTGTATATATATGTCCGCAAATGTAAACAGATTATGCAGTCGGATGATGTCGTTGACAATTTACGCTTCATTTCACAACATTTCCAATACATTTTGGCTGTAATAAACAAATTACAGTCTTCTTCAAATACTGTCGAACATACTTTAAGTAAAATAACAACTATATTAAATAATCTGGACGGTATACCAGGAGCAGTAGGTAACCGTTTGCAAGCTGAAATGAAAGCCGTACTTAACAGAAATCCCGATTTTGAGGTTATCGCCCAGAACTTACAATAGAAAGTAAATTCTGAATTATGCTGGAATGATATATTCCTATAAAACTACTGAAATTTGCCGCATTACCATCAGTGGATTGCGAGCGGAGTTTCTCAGCACTTAAGTATGTTTTCGATGTAAAAAGAAATAGACTGACAGCAGAAAATTTGGAAAAAAATACTGACATTTTTTTTAATAAACCTATACTTTAACAAACTTTTGTATTTATTGACTAGGAATCAAATTATATGTCAGGTAAAAAATTAATTACCTGAATAACATTTTGATTGATTTTGGAGTCATGTCCACATAATTGCAAACAATGTCGCAATTTTTTCCGATCTCTGCTTATAATTACCCTATTAAAACGGCCTGGACTGTAAGGGTGAATATCCATTAGAGCTGTGCGCTGATGGGTTGTGATTGTGACATATTTGACAACTCGCTGGCTGGCATGCTTGACATAGGTTTACACTTCAATAAATGCCTGGCGTAGCTAAGTAGCACACGGGCTTGCACTGCGAGGTTGACTTAAGATTATTTTTGCGAAGCTTGTAGGTATATCAAATCGGTTGCATGTATGGATTTGTTTTACTGTTTGAAGCTACTCGTATTATGTCTACTGTGTTTTGTGAGTTGGTCTCAGACGGTCCTGAACGCAATTTGCCTAGTTGGAGTTTTGCCCACATTGCAGTTTGACCACCGAGCATTATGCCTAAAACGCAAAGTGACCACTTATAGGTAGGTTAGGTTCGTTAGGTTTCTTCAGATGCCCGAAGGGCAAACAGACTAGAAATATGAGCCCCGCTCCGCGGGCCTCCATCAATATCGCTAACGTAACCTCAAAACGACGAAACTGTGATGTAGGCATTTTGCGTTTTAGTCATAATGCTCGGTGGTCAAACTGCAGGGATCCTGTTGTTTTACCAAATTTATTTTGATCAAATTTCATTTCCCAAACAAATTTTTGCAACTATTTTGTTTGCCAATGCAAACTGTGGCACAATTTTAATACGAATATTTTCATTACGTCAAATTTTCATTCAGCAAATTATTATTACCTAAAATTACATTATGGCATGTGGTCTTTTAGTAAATGCTTTCATAAGGCAAAAAAACATTAGACAATAAACATTTTGTCAAGTGAATGTTATGGCAAACTATAAATAGACAAAAATCACAATTGTTTGGGATATGTCATTTTACCACTATTGATATGTAACACTTTTTATTAATAAAAGTGCACGGTACCTTAAATAAAATAATACCGGTTAAGTAGGTCGGTAGGCAACGGTGTTAATGTATGTATGTATGTAAATACTTTATTGTACACAAGACACAGGTTAAATTAAGTTAGGGCAGCCAAAAAAGGGGGACTCGGGGGGGCGAAGCCTCCTAGCAGTAAAAAACAAACAATTGAACAATTCTATTATGTAGATTCATTTCAATACTATTTGGTAGGTTAGGTTAGGGTTAGCTTGTGTCCCTCAGAGCGGAAATAGGCACCCCGCGAAGCGGGGTGACGTCGACACGCTGGCAGTTAGGTTAGAATTGCGACCTCTACACAAATTATTTTTCCCAACCCACATAACAAAAAAAGTTGTTATTTTATTGTGTATCTTATACACCATTGAAATAAAGATGCAAATGATTTGTCATTGAAGAATTCCTCTGCTGATTAACCGACGGAATAGAAATGGCCAATTAAATATTGACGATACAAATCATTTGCCTTATTTTGTTTTGGTTAAAACATATTATGCCAACTAACATATTTGACTGAATGAAATTTGGTCAAAGTACCAGTTGGTAAAGGAGATATTGCCTAAACATGAATATGCCAGACATAAGGTTTGCGTAAGAATTATTTGTCGAGTGTTAATTTGGCAAACGATTGTGTGGCAAATGAAATTTTACGAAAAATGTTTTGGGAAGTAATAATTTGTCAAAGTTTTTTTGGTAAAACAAAGGTAAACCCCAAACTGCAATGTGGGCAAAACTCCAACTAGGCAGATTGCGTTCAGGACCGTCTGAGACCAACCCTGTTTTGTTATTTAAAAGAGTGCATTAACGTAGCTTGGAATGAAATAAAAAATGATGGCACGAAGCTTTGTGTCCGAACTCTCCGATCTCAAACAAAGCCTTTGACCAAGACCAAGAATTAACCTCTGTGTCGGAATTGAATCGTGCGCCCCGCTGACTGGCTGAATCTCAAGTGAGTGAGTTCAAATTGAAATACAGTTTCAAATCGAATTCAACTATGCTGGAAGCAAGTTCGTTGAGTCGTGCTTGCTGTCAAAATAAACAGTGATGCAAGCTCGGTAAACCACGAAATTCAATCAGTTAAGGGATAGTTTTCAATAGTATGTAAGGGACGGGAGCTGGGAATAAATGTGCTGCGAGTATTAGTCTGTTTTACTCTTAAATATGTCCACTATCGATTACTGGTAATTATAGTACATTGTGATACAAGTGAAGTATGTTGATAATTACATCAGAGGCGGAATTATGGCGAAATTCCGCCTCTGATGTAATTATCAAAACTCATGCTCGTAACGTACCTCTTATTATGACGCTTTTTGGCTCATAATCCTAGGTATTAAACACGCGTGTTTTATAACATTACGACACTTGTGTGTTATGCTTATGGTTATATCCCGATTAAGTCACGTTGGCACCTTACAGCAAGATGTATGCATGAACACGGTGAATTCTTAAATCAACCGGGTTGTACAGAATGTACAGCTCTTTTTTAGGGTTCCGTAGCCAAATGGCAAAAAACGGAACCCTTATGGATTCGTCATGTCTGTCTGTCTGTCTGTCCGTCCATATGTCACAGGCATTTTAATCGAAAACTGTATAAGGTGTATTTGAATAAAATTTTGAGGATAGGTGTATTTTGTTAGCCGCTATTTTCGACAATTTGTTAGAGCACTCTGCCCCACTAAAAGGCCTTTCAAAATAAATATAAAGTTACTCAGTATTTTTTTTTTTGATTAAGTGAATAGAGTCGGAGATAATCGCCCCGAAATTCACATCACTCTAATTATTGAACCGTGTATTTTAAAAACATGAAAAAAGCAATGGCTTATTAAATTCTTTCAGCGAAAATTGTTTTGAACAAGATATTTTCGAGATATTTCTAAAAAAACTGCCTTCCTTAAAGAAAAGGACGTAAGTGCCATAAGATTTCAGTAACGATACGACCTTTTTAGTAGCCACGGAACCCTCGTTGTGCTTGGTCACGCACTTGGCCGCTTTTTTAATTCTCGGCAGATGGATTCTTACTTGACTAAACAAATGAAATCCATTTTGGTAATTAATTGACTATATCTTTTTGGTTATGATCTTATGATCTTATGATAAAGAAACGTTTAATTTAGTAAAACTATTCACTTTTGATAACATTTTACATGAATTAATAAAGATAACAATTTAAAACTAAAATATTCATTTTATTTTGTATTGGCTCTTTAGAGATTTCATCTAAGTCTGGCTGTCTGGCTTAATACATGCGCGCGTACCGCGGAAGCTTCACGAAAAAAAAACTGTTGCGCGCCATGTTATTTCACAAATATTTGTAAATATTGTTAATGCGTGTTTAGTTATTATCAAAAATGTTGACTCGTGGTGACTAGAAAAGTGATAAATAATAGAATAGACGCCACTGGAAATTGTTCCCATCATTAAGTAAAGAAAATAGCTTGGCAGGCATAAAATATAATTTTTCATCTTATGAAAAGGATTTTTTTCCTCGCAAGATGGAAAAACGTCGTATGAAACGCGTGAGCTTTGATAATTACATCCTCGGCTCTCTTATCACGCTCACCTGCGGTTCGCGTGAACAATTCCGCCTCTGATGTAATCAACAGACCTCACTTGTATCACAATGTACTATTAAAACACAAAGTAGGTACTGCAATGATAAGTATTGTATCCAACTCATGTTTATTAATCCTTCCTTTTTTCTTAATTATATCATATTTTCGAATCAGTGCACCCACTTATAATCTTCCACCCTGTAGCTAAGTTGCGTATTTTCGTATTCACATGTGTGTATTTTTGGAATATTACCCTGTGCCCTAGTTTTATGTGTAGGTAGGTAATATAAAACCGGAACTCATCACATATCGCTAAGTGATTACTATTGACTATTTATAGTAGACGTACCGTTCTTCGCCTTCCTTCACATGGAATATACCTATTTTTAAACCACAACGAATTGGATTTATCCATTTCAAGGCTTTATCCGTCCACGTGTGTGTCTTTGCAGTGTATGTATTTTTTTAGTTAATGTAGTTCTTGGATGTATTTCTAAAATATATAGGTCCCTCCTTAAATAGTAATAGTGCTATAATGGACAATTGATGTAATTTTTATTCGCTATGTTACAAAGGGCTTACGTGATAATCTGATAATAGGCTAAAGATGGATGGCCTACGTACACACTTGACAGTTCCAGATTATTTTTTGTGGGGTTCTTGTGACCAAGAAGTGTACAATATTGATCCTGGCAATAAAAATAATCAAATTCTGCAATGGATGACCATTGTAGTAATTGATGCTATACCTACTGCTGAGCTGTAATTACGCTGTTGGTTGCAAAATATGTCTGCCCTGTATTTTTAATCCGATTAAGGGATTATTTTTTTTATAAAGGTGGACGCGTAAATAAACTTTTGGTGAACTTAAATAAAAAACCCAATCTCGCACTCTTACAGAGCCGTTATACGTTATTACGTAACTCGGCACGCGTGGAGATCGCGTGGTAGAAACCATCAAGGCGTAGCACGGTTGCCATTTTAGCACTTATCGTTGTGTATAAGACATCCGTCACTCTCGCACTCGCATACTTGTCAGAACGTGAGGGATGTCTTATCCACAGCGATAAGTGATAAAATGGCAACCGTGCTACGCCTTCAGAGATTGCTCTCGACTGCCTTGATTGTGTGTTGTTTGTGGTCTTTTTGTAGATTTTTTGCACCGCCAACTAGTTACTATTGTTTCATTATTCTTTACTACCCAAAGATTGACGACCATCTGATGTTAGCCAATGCTCTTATATTCGCTGTATTCTGTGTTGTGTCGCAGTACTATTACTTATTCTGTGATTTTTTATGCAATAAAGGGTATTTGAATTGAGATGTATTGGGTGTTTTCAGCTACGACCCGTCCTTGACGTACGGGCGCGTGAAGCAGCCCGCACTGCCCGCTGTGGTCCCGCACTGGGTGCACTACGACAAGCGCTGCCTCAACTTCACCGCGTTCTTCAAGCAGCCCGTCTACGAGAACCCCAACGAGGCGTTCCGCGTGCGAGTCGTCAACATCGTGTACTTCATAGAGGATGACACCATCACTGTTATTGAGCCCCGTGTCAAGGTATTTTTACTTCTAAGTACGAGCTTACGAAGCAGCCCACGCTGGGCCGTGGTCTCGCTATCTAGGGTCATATGTCACTGAACAGGATATTATTCAATCTCTATTGACATTTGCAAATAACAAATGTCGATTTACATATTTTTTTTTAAAAGTTGTAAAAAGTACATGTTTAATATATAACTAGCCTGATCTGTAAAATATCAAAATCTGCTGAACACGTCTACATTAATCCGCTGATATTTATACTATAATCATAACTTGCTGAACATGTTTAATTAGGAACTTTAGGAATTATACTGTATAGATGCTTTTGGAAATGTATGATGTAAATCTAATTTTGTTTTTACAATGAATGTGTCTAGTATATTTTGTAACTTTCGTTGCTGACTGTCTTCGAGACTTCATCGAGGATTATGAGTTATTGAACTTATTAAGCCCCGTGTCAAGGTACATTTACTTCTAAGTACCTACGGGCTCGCGCTCTTCAACCAGTTCAGCCCACGACACGCCACACGTCCAACGCTGTTCCCGTGGGTCTGGAGCATTGTTTAATATCTACTTCTAGTGACTAGGAATGAATATGTAAAACTGGTGGTCAGTAACTAAATGAGCTAAGTATTTAGCAATGTACTCCATTGATGAATCTTTCAAAATAGATAAATATAAGTAATTAAAATAAACATCTATAACAGACAGCTAAAGCCATTGTAACTATTCCCTAGTAATATCTACATATAGGTTTTATGAAAATAAAGTATATGGAAGTCTCAGAGTGACTTAAATATTCTCAATTGACAGATCAAACTATTAAACGAATATTTTGGGACGACGCGTCAGGTCTAAAAAAGATTTCGTCTAATCCTGCTAAATTAGGTACCTATTGATATACATAATAATAAGTCGGGTAATTCCAGCCAAGCTATTTATTTATTTATTTATTTAAACTAGTTACACAGCATAACAGAAATATCTAAGCAACTGTGAGACCATAAAATAATATTTACAACATAATTTACATTACAAATTTACATTATTTACATTACAAATAATACACCAAAACTTAATTTAATTTATTTGGCAGAACAGTTCTAATATATAACAGAGGAGCGTAATATATACAAGCTATGGCGGACGAATACCTCCTCATTTCCACCAGTACGCTTACCATGAGTTTGACAATGACGGCTTACGCTAACGAGTATCGAGTTTTCTATCTGTGCATCTCTATTGCACTTTGTCAGTACGAGCGGGATGCACATATAGAAAACTCGATACTCGTTAGCGTAAGCCGTCATTGTCAAACTCATGGTAAGCGTACAGGGGTCTCTCTGTTCGACACGAACTGATTGACGGCGTAAATAAGTAATTGACCGTACACCGTTTGTAATTCTGCGTTGATTACATTTTCATCTGATTCATTGAGGATTTGTGGTGTAACTGACCCTAACTGTGAAATACTGGCAGTACCAAGGCAAATCGTTTATGATCTTTTTTTGACCTGCTATTGAAATATACCCGTCCCAACCCCATTCATTCTAGAAAAATCTAAACAACGCGAAGTAGGAATTGGGTCAGCGCCATCTATCGGCCCCATTTGGTACTAGCGTGCAAGGGCAATCAGCTTAGTACGAGTATGTATGTTGGTGTTTTAGCGATTATTGTTTATCACGTGAACCGATCTCGATGATTTTTTTAAAGGGAGTACTTCTATTCGTAGTCTTATAGGAGTTTCAAAACAAAAAAAAACTTATGAAGAAGTTGATTTAATTGCAAACTTAACTAGAAAATGTTGTTTTGAAAATAAAACACTTTTCCAGTATCATTTATGTTTATCTTAATCACAAGAAATTATTTCATATTTTTCGCTTGGATAACTTCGGAGATAAGGGGGGGATCGAAATTTTGCCAATTAAAAAGAAAAACTGTTGCAAAAAGTTTTTGGTACCCTAAAAGGACCATGGGGACCGATTTTTGACTTTCGAACGCTCGAAAATCAAATAAAAGTAAATATTCTTTCGCTATATTTCAAAATAGCAAAATAGCTTTAGCTTTTAGCTTTTAGGGATAAAGGCGTGATTATATGTATGTATGTATGTATGTATATTTCAAAATACCAGCATTTTATAATTTTTGTCAGTTTTCGAGTGAAACAGTCGAGCGCTCGAAAGTCCAAAATCGGTCCCCTGGTGTAATGAACTAAGCGGAGACGGCTGTGTAAGAACCTCCATGATTGAGGCATTTTTTTGTCTCGTTACTGTTGAAGAGGAATGGACCATTTTTTGCAGCAATCTGCCAACGAACGATAAAGGGAATAGGATCGAAAAAAAGTGCCTAGCGGCACGTCACAGCACGCGGGCTCGCCTCGGAAGTTTGCAGGCCGTCGTTATAATGGGATTGTCGCTCATTTGCCGAGAATATTCCATTACCTACCGCTTAGCTCCCCATTCATCATATTGATAAAGTGTCATTTAGCTTAACAATAACTCATTATATCACGTTCATCCTATTTTATATCAGACAAATGCATGGTTGTTACGTAATGACTGGTACTTTAGAGAGAGATATATACGAGTATAGTATCGTATATAAAGGACATTTATAATCTAACGCACATAATAATAATATAAGATAATTACGCCACAACATTACCTACGATTATTGTGATTGATAACGCACTTAATACGCTAAACGATTTCCAGGACCCGTTGTCTAAATCAAGGTGTCTAATTATTTGTAAAGGTCACTGGATACCCAGATAGATATGCGGACCCTGGATAGTTATCATGTAGTGTATTAAGTCGTTAACCACTCCACACTCGCTTCGCGCCCGCGCGCGAGTAGTAAGCTGGTCTGTATCTAGATTTTTGCCCACCATTCAATTTGTAGACTACACTTTGTTTTGCGAATAAAACAGAGTGCTGCTGTGCTCTCTATTCCAACCTAACTACGTATCTATATGTTCACGTGCAACGTACCGCACGCAATGCAACTTCAGCGCATTGCTTTATGGTAATTTTAGTTCGTATTCGAAAATGAACACCAGCTTTTAGTAGTTATACCGTGAAGTATATGTTACCAACAACCTCTCTAGTTTCTTCAGACCCCCTAGCACACTAAGTCTTATGTCGGACATAAAGAATTTGTCCCTCTTGCACTCGCATATTTGCCAGAATGGGACGAATGCTTTATTTCCGAGATAAAACTTAGTGTGCTAGGGGGTCAGGTGACTCTCGACTTATGATGTCACTAAATACCCTGCCTCTGCTACGGCAAAAATGGAAAATACACCCAAATTAAGTACTTAATGCACGAACAGCACTGTCATATGGAATATGAAACAAAAACTGACTAAATGGAATAGGTTTCAATTATTGTTACTTTGGTCACGAGTACAAAGTAAGTAGTAAGTACTTACAAGCAGGCAGATAGGTAAAAGAAGAAAAATAGATTTTTATCTATACTATTCGATTAGGTTAATTATTTTTGCCCTTGTTAATATGGTTTTGTGAAAAAAGCTGTTACTAATTCACACTAGGCATAGCAATTTTGTCACAAATTAGTTCGTTCATTCCGTCTGTGTCGCTGCAAATGTTGCTTTATAAAACACGTGGCATCAACGAAGCCGGCATAGAATAGTAAGTAGGTGCCGTCGGTACCCTAAATGGTAGAAAAACAATATCGTAAACGATTTGCCTTGGTACTGCCAGTATTTCACAGTTAGGGTCAGTTACACCACAAATCCTCAATGAATCAGATGAAAATGTAATCAACGCAGAATTACAAACGGTGTACGGTCAATTACTTATTTACGCCGTCAATCAGTTCGTGTCGAACAGAGAGACCCCTGTACGCTTACCATGAGTTTGACAATGACGGCTTACGCTAACGAGTATCGAGTTTTCTATCTGTGCATCTCTATTGCACTTTGTCAGTACGAGCGGGTACCTACTAAAAGCTGGTGTTCATTTTCGAATACGAACTAAAATTACCATAAAGCAATGCGCTGAAGTTGCATTGCGTGCGGTACGTTGCACGTGAACATATAGATACGTAGTTAGGTTGGAATAGAGAGCACAGCAGCACTCTGTTTTATTCGCAAAACAAAGTGTAGTCTACAAATTGAATGGTGGGCAAAAATCTAGATACAGACCAGCTTACTACTCGCGCGCGGGCGCGAAGCGAGTGTGGAGTGGTTAACGACTTAATACACTACATGATAACTATCCAGGGTCCGCATATCTATCTGGGTATCCAGTGACCTTTACAAATAATTAGACACCTTGATTTAGACAACGGGTCCTGGAAATCGTTTAGCGTATTAAGTGCGTTATCAATCACAATAATCGTAGGTAATGTTGTGGCGTAATTATCTTATATTATTATTATGTGCGTTAGATTATAAATGTCCTTTATATACGATACTATACTCGTATATATCTCTCTCTAAAGACCGGCGTGAAGTTAGCAGCCTAAAGCTGGCAGCCTATGATAACCCGACCAAATGAAAAAGTCTCAGTTTGTCGTATTTTTTTTAAACACAAAATATGAGTCGTCCAGCTCTCTAAACAAGTCAAACCTTAAATAAACTGCATATTCTATATTCCTAGCGGCGTAGAGAACAAACAACAGTCAAAATACTACAAATACCGTCAGGCAGCTAACTTCACACGATAGCAGCCTAGACAAAATTTGCGATTTATTTTTTTTACCTACGAAGATGTCTAGATTACACTTTCTGTCTATGATAATTTGAAATCCTATCAAAACAGCTTTCAAATGAGGTATGACGCGACACGATTGAAAGAGCCTGGCTGCTTCAAAAAGCCCTCAGAAAGTTAGCAGCCTAAACCCTATTTGCCTTTTGTATTTTTTTTACCTATGAAGATGCCTAGACTACACTTTCTGTCTGTAATTATTTGAAACCCTATGAAAAAAGCTTCCAATCGAGGTATGTCGCGACGCGATTGAAAGAGCCTGGCTATATCCAAATAATTTATGAAAGTTAGCATCCGTAACAAAAATTGACATTTTAATTTTTCTGCCTGTGAAGATGTCTAGATTACACTTTCTGTCTATGATTTTTTTGAAAACTAATCAAAAACGCCTTTAATCAAGGTATGTCGCGACACAATTGAAAGAACCTGGCTACTTCAAAAAGCCCTCAGAAAGTTAGCTGCCTAAACCATATTTGCCTTTTGTATTTTTTTTACCTATGAAGATGCCTAGATTACACTTTCTGTCTGTAATTATTTGAGACCCTATGAAATAAGCTTCCAATCGAGGTTTGTCGCGACGCGATTGAAAGAGCCTGGCTATATCCAAATAATTTATGAAAGTAAGCATCCGTAACAAAAATTGACATTTTAATTTTTCTGCCTGTGAAGATGTCTAGATTACACTTTCTGTCTATGATTTTTTGAAAACTAATCAAAAACGCCTTTAATCAAGGTATGTTGCGACACAATTGAAAGAGCCTGGCTACTTCAAAAAGCCCTCAGAAAGTTAGCTGCCTAAACCATATTTACATTTTGTATTTTTTTTACCTATGAAGATGCCTAGATTACACTTTCTGTCTGTAATTATTTGAAACCCTATGAAATAAGCTTCCGATCGAGGTATGTCGCGACGCGATTGAAAGTGCCTGGCTATATCCAAATAATTTATGAAAGTAAGCATCCGTGACAAAAATTGACCTTTTAATTTTTCTGCCTGTGAAGATGTCTAGATTACACTTTCTGTCTATGATTATTTGAAAACTAATCAAAAAAGCCTTTAATCAAGGTATGTCGCGGCGATTGAAAGAGCCTGGCTATATCCAAATAATTTATGAAAGTTAGCATCCGTAACAAAAATTGACATTTTAATTTTTCTGCCTGTGAAGATGTCTAGATTACACTTTCTGTCTATGATTTTTTTGAAAACTTATCAAAAACGCCTTTAATCAAGGTATGTCGCGACACAATTGAAAGAACCTGGCTACTTCAAAAAGCCCTCAGAAAGTTAGCTGCCTAAACCATATTTACCTTTTGTATTTTTTTTACCTATGAAGATGCCTAGATTACACTTTCTGTCTGTAATTAATTGAAACCCTATGAAATAAGCTTTCGATCGAGGTATGTCGCGACGCGATTGAAAGAGCCTGGCTATATCCAAATAATTTATGAATGTAAGCATCCGTGACAAAAAATGACCTTTTAATTTTTCTGCCTGTGAAGATGTCTAGATTACACTTTCTGTCTATGATTATTTGAAAAATAATCAAAAAAGCCTTTAATCAAGGTATGTCGCGACACAATTGAAAGAGCCTGGCTACTTCAAAAAGCCCTCAGAAAGTTAGCAGCCTAAACCCTATTTGCCTTTTGTATTTTTTTTACCTATGAAGATGCCTAGATTTCACTTTCTGTCTGTAATTAAATAAAACCCTATGAATTAAGCTTCCAATCGAGGTATGTCGCGACGCGATTGAAAGAGCCTGGCTATATCCAAATAATTTATGAAAGTAAGCATCCGTGACAAAAATTGACATTTTAATTTTTCTGCCTGTGAAGATGTCTAGATTACACTTTCTGTTTATGATTATTTGAAAACTTATCAAAAAAGCCTTTAATCAAGGTATGTCGCGACACAATTGAAAGAGCCTGGCTACTTCAGAAAACCCTCAGAAAGTTAGCTGCCTAAACCATATTTGCCTTTTGTATTTTTTTTACCTATGAAGATGCCTAGATTACACTTTCTGTCTGTAATTAATTGAAACCCTATGAAATAAGCTTTCGATCGAGGTTTGTCGCGACGCGATTGAAAGAGCCCGGCTATATCCAAATAATTTATGAAAGTAAGCATCCGTGACAAAAATTGACATTTTAATTTTTCTGCCTGTGAAGATGTCTAGATTACACTTTCTGTCTATGATAATTTGAAAACTCATCAAAAAAGCTTTCAAATGAGGTATGTCGCGACACAATTGAAAGAGCCTGGCTACTTCAAAAAGCCCTCAGAAAGTTAGCAGCCTAAACCCTATTTGCCTTTTGTATTTTTTTTTACCTATGAAGATGCCTAGATTACACTTTCTGTCTGTAATTATTTGAAACCCTATGAAAAAAGCTTCCAATCGAGGTATGTCGCGACGCGATTGAAAGAGCCTGGCTATATCCAAATAATTTATGAAAGTTAGCATCCGTAACAAAAATTGACATTTAAATTATTCTGCCTGTGAAGATGTCTAGATTACACTTTCTGTCTATGATTATTTGAAAACTAATCAAAAAAGCCTTTAATCAAGGTATGTCGCGACACAATTGAAAGAGCCTGGGTACTTCAAAAAGCCCTCAGAAAGTTAGCTGCCTAAACCATATTTGCCTTTTGTATTTTTTTTACCTATGAAGATGCCTAGATTACACTTTCTGTCTGTAATTATTTGAGACCCTATGAAATAAGCTTCCAATCGAGGTTTGTCGCGACGCGATTGAAAGAGCCTGGCTATATCCAAATAATTTATGAAAGTAAGCATCCGTAACAAAAATTGACATTTTAATTTTTCTGCCTGTGAAGATGTCTAGATTACACTTTCTGTCTATGATTTTTTGAAAACTAATCAAAAACGCCTTTAATCAAGGTATGTTGCGACACAATTGAAAGAGCCTGGCTACTTCAAAAAGCCCTCAGAAAGTTAGCTGCCTAAACCATATTTACATTTTGTATTTTTTTTACCTATGAAGATGCCTAGATTACACTTTCTGTCTGTAATTATTTGAAACCCTATGAAATAAGCTTCCGATCGAGGTATGTCGCGACGCGATTGAAAGTGCCTGGCTATATCCAAATAATTTATGAAAGTAAGCATCCGTGACAAAAATTGACCTTTTAATTTTTCTGCCTGTGAAGATGTCTAGATTACACTTTCTGTCTATGATTATTTGAAAACTAATCAAAAAAGCCTTTAATCAAGGTATGTCGCGGCGATTGAAAGAGCCTGGCTATATCCAAATAATTTATGAAAGTTAGCATCCGTAACAAAAATTGACATTTTAATTTTTCTGCCTGTGAAGATGTATAGATTACACTTTCTGTCTATGATTTTTTTGAAAACTTATCAAAAACGCCTTTAATCAAGGTATGTCGCGACACAATTGAAAGAACCTGGCTACTTCAAAAAGCCCTCAGAAAGTTAGCTGCCTAAACCATATTTACCTTTTGTATTTTTTTTACCTATGAAGATGCCTAGATTACACTTTCTGTCTGTAATTAATTGAAACCCTATGAAATAAGCTTTCGATCGAGGTATGTCGCGACGCGATTGAAAGAGCCTGGCTATATCCAAATAATTTATGAATGTAAGCATCCGTGACAAAAAATGACCTTTTAATTTTTCTGCCTGTGAAGATGTCTAGATTACACTTTCTGTCTATGATTATTTGAAAACTAATCAAAAAAGCCTTTAATCAAGGTATGTCGCGACACAATTGAAAGAGCCTGGCTACTTCAAAAAGCCCTCAGAAAGTTAGCAGCCTAAACCCTATTTGCCTTTTGTATTTTTTTTACCTATGAAGATGCCTAGATTACACTTTCTGTCTGTAATTAAATAAAACCCTATGAATTAAGCTTCCAATCGAGGTATGTCGCGACGCGATTGAAAGAGCCTGGCTATATCCAAATAATTTATGAAAGTAAGCATCCGTGACAAAAATTGACATTTTAATTTTTCTGCCTGTGAAGATGTCTAGATTACACTTTCTGTCTATGATTATTTGAAAACTTATCAAAAAAGCCTTTAATCAAGGTATGTCGCGACACAATTGAAAGAGCCTGGCTACTTCAGAAAACCCTCAGAAAGTTAGCTGCCTAAACCATATTTGCCTTTTGTATTTTTTTTACCTATGAAGATGCCTAGATTACACTTTCTGTCTGTAATTAATTGAAACCCTATGAAATAAGCTTCCAATCGAGGTATGTTGCGACGTGATTGAAAGAGCCTGGCTATATCCAAATAATTTATGAAAGTAAGCATCCGTGACAAAAATTGACATTTTAATTTTTCTGCCTGTGAAGATGTCTAGATTACACTTTTTGTCTATGATTATTTGAAAACTAATCATAAAAGCCTTTAATCAAGGTATGTCGCGACACAATTGAAAGAGCCTGGCTACTTCAAAAAGCCCTCAGAAAGTTAGCTGCCTAAACCATATTTACCTTTTGTATTTTTTTTACCTATGAAGATGCCTAGATTACACTTTCTGTCTGTAATTAATTGAAACCCTATGAAATAAGCTTCCAATCGAGGTTTGTCGCGACGCGATTGAAAGAGCCCGGCTATATCCAAATAATTTATGAAAGTAAGCATCCGTGACAAAAATTGACATTTTAATTTTTCTGCCTGTGAAGATGTCTAGATTACACTTTCTGTCTATGATAATTTGAAAACTCATCAAAAAAGCTTTCAAATGAGGTATGTCGCGACACAATTGAAAGAGCCTGGCTACTTCAAAAAGCCCTCAGAAAGTTAGCAGCCTAAACCCTATTTGCCTTTTGTATTTTTTTTTACCTATGAAGATGCCTAGATTACACTTTCTGTCTGTAATTATTTGAAACCCTATGAAATAAGTTTCCAATCGAGGTATGTCGCGACGCGATTGAAAGAGCCTGGCTATATCCAAATAATTTATGAAAGTTAGCATCCGTAACAAAAATTGACATTTTAATTTTTCTGCCTGTGAAGATGTCTAGATTACACTTTCTGTCTATGATTTTTTTGAAAACTAATCAAAAACGCATTTAATCAAGGTATGTCGCGACACAATTGAAAGAACCTGGCTACTTCAAAAAGCCCTCAGAAAGTTAGCTGCCTAAACCATATTTACCTTTTGTATTTTTTTTACCTATGAAGATGCCTAGATTACACTTTCTGTCTGTTATTAATTAAAACCCTATGAAATAAGCTTCCAATCGAGGTATGTCGCGACGCGATTGAAAGAGCCTGGCTATATCCAAATAATTTATGAAAGTAAGCATCCGTGACAAAAATTGACATTTTAATTTTTCTGCCTGTTAAGATGTCTAGATTACACTTTCTTTCTATGATTATTTGAAAACTAATCAAAAAAGCCTTTAATCAAGGAATGTCGCGACACAATTGAAAGAGCCTGGCTACTTCAAAAAGCCCTCAGAAAGTTAGCAGCCTAAACCCTATTTGCCTTTTGTATTTTTTTTACCTATGAAGATGCCTAGATTACACTTACTGTCTGTAATTAATTGAAACCCTATGAAATAAGCTTTCAATCGACGTATGTTGCGACGCGATTGAAAGAGCCTGGCTATATCCAAATAATTTATGAAAGTAAGCATCCGTGACATAAATTGACATTTTAATTTTTCTGCCTTTGAAGATGTCTAGATTACACTTTTTGTCTATGATTATTTGAAAACTAATCATAAAAGCCTTTAATCAGGGTATGTCGCGACACAATTGAAAGAGCCTGGCTACTTCAAAAAGCCCTCAGAAAGTTAGCAGCCTAAACCCTATTTGCCTTTTGTATTTTTTATACTTATGAAGATGCCTAGATTACACTTTCTGTCTGTAATTATTTGAAACCCTATGAAATAAGCTTCCAATCGAGGTATGTCGCGACGCGATTGAAAGAGCCTGGCTATATCCAAATAATTTATGAAAGTTAGCATCCGTAACAAAAATTGACATTTTAATTTTTCTGCCTGTGAAGATGTCTAGATTACACTTTCTGTCTATGATTTTTTGAAAACTAATCAAAAACGCCTTTAATCAAGGTATGTCGCGACACAATTGAAAGAGCCTGGCTACTTCAAAAAGCCCTCAGAAAGTTAGCAGCCTAAACCCTATTTGCCTTTTGTAATTTTTTTACCTATGAAGATGCCTAGATTACACTTTCTGTCTGTAATTATTTGAAACCCTATGAAATAAGCTTCCAATCGAGGTATGTCGCGACGCGATTGAAAGAGCCTGGCTATATCCAAATAATTTATGAAAGTAAGCATCCGTGACAAAAATTGACATTTTAATTTTTCTGCCTGTGAAGATGTCTAGATTACACTTTTTGTCTATGATTATCTGAAAATTAATCATAAAAGCCTTGAATCAAGGTATGTTGCGACACAATTGAAAGAGCCTGGCTACTTCAAAAAACCCTCAGAAAGTTAGCTGCCTAAACCATATTTGCCTTTTGTATTTTTTTACCTACGAAGATGCCTAGATTACACTTTCTGTCTGTAATTTTTTGAAACCCTATGAAATAAGCTTCCAATCGAGGTATGTCGCGACGCGATTGAAATAGCCTGGCTATATCCAAATAATTTATGAAAGTTAGCATCCGTGAGCAAAATTGACATTTTAATTTTTCTGCCTGTGAAGATGTCTAGATTACACTTTCTGTCTCTGATTATTTGAAAACTAATCAAAAAAGCCTTTTATCAAGGTATGTCGCGACACAATTGAAAGAGCCTGGCTACTTCAAAAAGCCCTCAGAAAGTTAGCAGCCTAAACCCTATTTGCCTTTTGTATTTTTTTTACCTATGAAGATGCCTAGATTACACTTTCTGTCTGTAATTATTTGAAACCCTATGAAATAAGCTTCCAATCGAGGTATGTCGCGACGCGATTGAAAGAGCCTGGCTATATCCAAATAATTTATGAAAGTAAGCATCCGTGACAAAAATTGACATTTTAATTTTTCTGCCTGTGAAGATGTCTAGATTACACTTTCTGTCTATGATAATTTGAAAACTAATCATAAAAGCCTTGAATCAAGGTATGTCGCGACACAATTGAAAGAGCCTGGCTACTTCAGAAAACCCTCAGAAAGTTAGCTGCCTAAACCATATTTGCCTTTTGTATTTTTTTTACCTACGAAGATGCCTAGATTACACTTTCTGTCTGTAATTTTTTGAAACCCTATGAAATAAGCTTCCAATCGAGGTTTTGTCGCGACGCGATTGAAAGAGCCTGGCTATATCCAAATAATTTATGAAAGTAAGCATCCGTGACAAAAATTGACATTTTAATTTTTCTGTCTGTGAAGATGTCTAGATTACACTTTCTGTCTATGATTATTTGAAAACTAATCATAAAAGCCTTGAATCAAGGTATGTCGCGACACAATTGAAAGAGCCTGGCTACTTCAAAAAACCCTCAGAAAGTTAGCTGCCTAAACCATATTTGCCTTTTGTATTTTTTTTACCTATGAAGATGCCTAGATTACACTTTCTGTCTGTAATTATTTGAAACCCTATGAAATAAGCTTCCAATCGAGGTATGTCGCGACGCGATTGAAAGAGCCTGGCTATATCCAAATAATTTATGAAAGTAAGCATCCGTGACAAAAATTGACATTTTAATTTTTCTGCCTGTGAAGATGTCTAGATTACACTTTCTGTCTATGATAATTTGAAAACTAATCATAAAAGCCTTGAATCAAGGTATGTCGCGACACAATTGAAAGAGCCTGGCTACTTCAAAAAGCCCTCAGAAAGTTAGCAGCCTAAACCCTATTTGCCTTTTGTATTTTTTTTACCTATGAAGATGCCTAGATTACACTTTTTGTCTGTAATTATTTGAAACCCTATGAAATAAGCTTCCGATCGAGGTATGTCGCGACGCGATTGAAAGAGCCTGGCTATATCCAAATAATTTATGAAAGTTAGCATCCGTAACAAAAATTGACATTTTAATTTTTCTGCCTGTGATGATGTCTAGATTACACTTTCTGTCTATGATAATTTGAAATCCTATCAAAAAAGCTTTTAAATGAGGTATGTCGCGACACGATTGAAAGAGCCTGGCTACTTCAAAAAGCCCTCAGAAAGTTAGCTGCCTAAACCATATTTACCTTTTGTATTTTTTTTACCTATGAAGATGCCTAGATTACACTTTCTGTCTGTAATTAATTGAAACCCTATGAAATAAGCTTTCGATCGAGGTATGTCGCGACGCGATTGAAAGAGCCTGGCTATATCCAAATAATTTATGAATGTAAGCATCCGTGACAAAAAATGACCTTTTAATTTTTCTGCCCGTGAAGATGTCTAGATTACACTTTCTGTCTATGATTATTTGAAAACTAATCAAAAAAGCCTTTAATCAAGGTATGTCGCGACACAATTGAAAGAGCCTGGCTACTTCAAAAAGCCCTCAGAATGTTAGCAGCCTAAACCCTATTTGCCTTTTGTATTTTTTTTACCTATGAAGATGCCTAGATTACACTTTCTGTCTGTAATTAAATAAAACCCTATGAATTAAGCTTCCAATCGAGGTATGTCGCGACGCGATTGAAAGAGCCTGGCTATATCCAAATAATTTATGAAAGTTAGCATCCGTAACAAAAATTGACATTTTAATTTTTCTGCCTGTGAAGATGTCTAGATTACACTTTCTGTCTATGATTTTTTTGAAAACTAATCAAAAACGCCTTTAATCAAGGTATGTCGCGACACAATTGAAAGAACCTGGCTACTTCAAAAAGCCCTCAGAAAGTTAGCTGCCTAAACCATATTTACCTTTTGTATTTTTTTTACCTATGAAGATGCCTAGATTACACTTTCTGTCTGTAATTAATTAAAACCCTATGAAATAAGCTTCCAATCGAGGTATGTCGCGACGCGATTGAAAGAGCCTGGCTATATCCAAATAATTTATGAAAGTAAGCGTCCGTGACAAAAATTGACATTTTAATTTTTCTGCCTGTTAAGATGTCTAGATTACACTTTCTTTCTATGATTATTTGAAAACTAATCAAAAAAGCCTTTAATCAAGGAATGTCGCGACACAATTGAAAGAGCCTGGCTACTTCAAAAAGCCCTCAGAAAGTTAGCAGCCTAAACCCTATTTGCCTTTTGTATTTTTTTTACCTATGAAGATGCCTAGATTACACTTACTGTCTGTAATTAATTGAAACCCTATGAAATAAGCTTTCAATCGACGTATGTTGCGACGCGATTGAAAGAGCCTGGCTATATCCAAATAATTTATGAAAGTAAGCATCCGTGACATAAATTGACATATTAATTTTTCTGCCTTTGAAGATGTCTAGATTACACTTTTTGTCTATGATTATTTGAAAACTAATCATAAAAGCCTTTAATCAGGGTATGTCGCGACACAATTGAAAGAGCCTGGCTACTTCAAAAAGCCCTCAGAAAGTTAGCAGCCTAAACCCTATTTGCCTTTTGTATTTTTTATACTTATGAAGATGCCTAGATTACACTTTCTGTCTGTAATTATTTGAAACCCTATGAAATAAGCTTCCAATCGAGGTATGTCGCGACGCGATTGAAAGAGCCTGGCTATATCCAAATAATTTATGAAAGTTAGCATCCGTAACAAAAATTGACATTTTAATTTTTCTGCCTGTGAAGATGTCTAGATTACACTTTCTGTCTATGATTTTTTGAAAACTAATCAAAAACGCCTTTAATCAAGGTATGTCGCGACACAATTGAAAGAGCCTGGCTACTTCAAAAAGCCCTCAGAAAGTTAGCAGCCTAAACCCTATTTGCCTTTTGTATTTTTTTTACCTATGAAGATGCCTAGATTACACTTTCTGTCTGTAATTATTTGAAACCCTATGAAATAAGCTTCCAATCGAGGTATGTCGCGACGCGATTGAAAGAGCCTGGCTATATCCAAATAATTTATGAAAGTAAGCATCCGTGACAAAAATTGACATTTTAATTTTTCTGCCTGTGAAGATGTCTAGATTACACTTTTTGTCTATGATTATCTGAAAACTAATCATAAAAGCCTTGAATCAAGGTATGTTGCGACACAATTGAAAGAGCCTGGCTACTTCAAAAAACCCTCAGAAAGTTAGCTGCCTAAACCATATTTGCCTTTTGTATTTTTTTACCTACGAAGATGCCTAGATTACACTTTCTGTCTGTAATTTTTTGAAACCCTATGAAATAAGCTTCCAATCGAGGTATGTCGCGACGCGATTGAAATAGCCTGGCTATATCCAAATAATTTATGAAAGTTAGCATCCGTGAGCAAAATTGACATTTTAATTTTTCTGCCTGTGAAGATGTCTAGATTACACTTTCTGTCTCTGATTATTTGAAAACTAATCAAAAAAGCCTTTTATCAAGGTATGTCGCGACACAATTGAAAGAGCCTGGCTACTTCAAAAAGCCCTCAGAAAGTTAGCAGCCTAAACCCTATTTGCCTTTTGTATTTTTTTTACCTATGAAGATGCCTAGATTGCACTTTCTGTCTGTAATTATTTGAAACCCTATGAAATAAGCTTCCAATTGAGGTATGTCGCGACGCGATTGAAAGAGCCTGGCTATATCCAAATAATTTATGAAAGTAAGCATCCGTGACAAAAATTGACATTTTAATTTTTCTGCCTGTGAAGATGTCTAGATTACACTTTCTGTCTATGATAATTTGAAAACTAATCATTAAAGCCTTGAATCAAGGTATGTCGCGACACAATTGAAAGAGCCTGGCTACTTCAGAAAACCCTCAGAAAGTTAGCTGCCTAAACCATATTTGCCTTTTGTATTTTTTTTACCTACGAAGATGCCTAGATTACACTTTCTGTCTGTAATTTTTTGAAACCCTATGAAATAAGCTTCCAATCGAGGTATGTCGCGACGCGATTGAAAGAGCCTGGCTATATCCAAATAATTTATGAATGTAAGCATCCGTGACAAAAATTGACATTATAATTTTTCTGTCTGTGAAGATGTCTAGATTACACTTTCTGTCTATGATTATTTGAAAACTAATCATAAAAGCCTTGAATCAAGGTATGTCGCGACACAATTGAAAGAGCCTGGCTACTTCAAAAAACCCTCAGAAAGTTAGCTGCCTAAACCATATTTGCCTTTTGTATTTTTTTTACCTATGAAGATGCCTAGATTACACTTTCTGTCTGTAATTATTTGAAACCCTATGAAATAAGCTTCCAATCGAGGTATGTCGCGACGCGATTGAAAGAGCCTGGCTATATCCAAATAATTTATGAAAGTAAGCATCCGTGACAAAAATTGACATTTTAATTTTTCTGCCTGTGAAGATGTCTAGATTACACTTTCTGTCTATGATAATTTGAAAACTAATCATAAAAGCCTTGAATCAAGGTATGTCGCGACACAATTGAAAGAGCCTGGCTACTTCAAAAAGCCCTCAGAAAGTTAGCAGCCTAAACCCTATTTGCCTTTTGTATTTTTTTTACCTATGAAGATGCCTAGATTACACTTTTTGTCTGTAATTATTTGAAACCCTATGAAATAAGCTTCCGATCGAGGTATGTCGCGACGCGATTGAAAGAGCCTGGCTATATCCAAATAATTTATGAAAGTTAGCATCCGTAACAAAAATTGACATTTTAATTTTTCTGCCTGTGAAGATGTCTAGATTACACTTTCTGTCTATGATAATTTGAAATCCTATCAAAAAAGCTTTTAAATGAGGTATGTCGCGACACGATTGAAAGAGCCTGGCTACTTCAAAAAGCCCTCAGAAAGTTAGCAGCCTAAACACTATTTGCCTTTTGTATTTTTTTTACCTATGAAGATGCCTAGATTACACTTTCTGTCTGTAATTATTTGAAACCCTATAAAATAAGCTTCCAATCGAGGTATGTCGCGACGCTATTGAAAGAGCCTGGCTATATCCAAATAATTTATGAAAGTAAGCATCCGTGACAAAAATTGACATTTTAATTTTTCTGCCTGTGAAGATGTCTAGATTACACTTTTTGTCTATGATTATTTGAAAACTAATCATAAAAGCCTTTAATCAAGGTATGTCGCGACACAATTGAAAGAGCCTGGCTATTTCAAAAAGCCCTCAGAAAGTGAGCAGCCTGAACCCTATTTGCCTTTGTATTTTTTTTACCTATGAAGATGCCTAGATTACACTTTCTGTCTGTAATTATTTGAAACCCTATGAAATAAGCTTCCAATCGAGGTATGTCGCGACGCGATTGAAAGAGCCTGGCTATATCCAAATAATTTATGAAAGTAAGCATCCGTGACAAAAATTGACATTTTAATTTTTCTGCCTGTGAAGATGTCTAGATTACACTTTCTTTCTATGATTATCTGAAAACTAATCATAAAAGCCTTGAATCAAGGTATGTCGCGACACAATTGAAAGAGCCTGGCTACTTCAGAAAACCCTCAGAAAGTTAGCTGCCTAAACCATATTTGCCTTTTGTATTTTTTTTACCTACGAAGATGCCTAGATTACACTTTCTGTCTGTAATTTTTTGAAACCCTATGAAATAAGCTTCCAATCGAGGTATGTCGCGACGCGATTGAAAGAGCCTGGCTATATCCAAATAATTTATGAATGTAAGCATCCGTGACAAAAATTGACATTTTAATTTTTCTGTCTGTGAAGATGTCTAGATTACACTTTCTGTCTATGATTATTTGAAAACTAATCATAAAAGCCTTGAATCAAGGTATGTCGCGACACAATTGAAAGAGCCTGGCTACTTCAAAAAACCCTCAGAAAGTTAGCTGCCTAAACCATATTTGCCTTTTGTATTTTTTTTACCTATGAAGATGCCTAGATTACACTTTCTGTCTGTAATTATTTGAAACCCTATGAAATAAGCTTCCAATCGAGGTATGTCGCGACGCGATTGAAAGAGCCTGGCTATATCCAAATAATTTATGAAAGTAAGCATCCGTGACAAAAATTGACATTTTAATTTTTCTGCCTGTGAAGATGTCTAGATTACACTTTCTGTCTATGATAATTTGAAAACTAATCATAAAAGCCTTGAATCAAGGTATGTCGCGACACAATTGAAAGAGCCTGGCTACTTCAAAAAGCCCTCAGAAAGTTAGCAGCCTAAACCCTATTTGCCTTTTGTATTTTTTTTACCTATGAAGATGCCTAGATTACACTTTTTGTCTGTAATTATTTGAAACCCTATGAAATAAGCTTCCGATCGAGGTATGTCGCGACGCGATTGAAAGAGCCTGGCTATATCCAAATAATTTATGAAAGTTAGCATCCGTAACAAAAATTGACATTTTAATTTTTCTGCCTGTGAAGATGTCTAGATTACACTTTCTGTCTATGATAATTTGAAATCCTATCAAAAAAGCTTTTAAATGAGGTATGTCGCGACACGATTGAAAGAGCCTGGCTACTTCAAAAAGCCCTCAGAAAGTTAGCAGCCTAAACACTATTTGCCTTTTGTATTTTTTTTTACCTATGAAGATGCCTAGATTACACTTTCTGTCTGTAATTATTTGAAACCCTATAAAATAAGCTTCCAATCGAGGTATGTCGCGACGCTATTGAAAGAGCCTGGCTATATCCAAATAATTTATGAAAGTAAGCATCCGTGACAAAAATTGACATTTTAATTTTTCTGCCTGTGAAGATGTCTAGATTACACTTTCTGTCTATGATTATTTGAAAACTAATCATAAAAGCCTTTAATCAAGGTATGTCGCGACACAATTGAAAGAGCCTGGCTATTTCAAAAAGCCCTCAGAAAGTGAGCAGCCTAAACCCTATTTGCCTTTGTATTTTTTTTACCTATGAAGATGCCTAGATTACACTTTCTGTCTGTAATTATTTGAAACCCTATGAAATAAGCTTCCAATCGAGGTATGTCGCGACGCGATTGAAAGAGCCTGGCTATATCCAAATAATTTATGAAAGTAAGCATCCGTGACAAAAATTGACATTTTAATTTTTCTGCCTGTGAAGATGTCTAGATTACACTTTCTTTCTATGATTATCTGAAAACTAATCATAAAAGCCTTGAATCAAGGTATGTCGCGACACAATTGAAAGAGCCTGGCTTCTTCAAAAAACCCTCAGAAAGTTAGCTGCCTAAACCATATTTGCCTTTTGTATTTTTTTTACCTACGAAGATGCCTAGATTACACATTCTGTCTGTAATTTTTTGAAACCTTATGAAATAAGCTTCCAATCGAGGTATGCCGCGACGCGATTGAAAGAGCCTGGCTATATCCAAATAATTTATGAAAGTAAGCATCCGTGAGCAAAATTGACATTTTAATTTTTCTGCCTGTGAAGATGTCTAGATTACACTTTCTGTCTAAAATTATTTGAAAACTAATCAAAAAAGCCTTTAATCAAGGTATGTCGCGACACAATTGAAAGAGCCTGGCTACTTCAAAAAGCCCTCAGAAAGTTAGCAGCCTAAACCCTATTTGCCTTTTGTATTTTTTTTACCTATGAAGATGCCTAGATTACACTTTCTGTCTGTAATTATTTGAAACCCTATGAAATAAGCTTCCGATCGAGGTATGTCGCGACGCGATTGAAAGAGCCTGGCTATATCCAAATAATTTATGAAAGTAAGCATCCGTGACAAAAATTGACATTTTAATTTTTCTGCCTGTGAAGATGTCTAGATTACACTTTCTGTCTATGATTATTTGAAAACTAATCATAAAAGCCTTGAATCAAGGTATGTCGCGACACAATTGAAAGAGCCTGGCTACTTCAGAAAACCCTCAGAAAGTTAGCTGCCTAAACCATATTTGCCTTTTGTATTTTTTTTACTTACGAAGATGCCTAGATTACACTTTCTGTCTGTAATTTTTTGAAACCCTATGAAATAAGCTTCCAATCGAGGTATGTCGCGACGCGATTGAAAGAGCTTGGCTATATCCAAATAATTTATGAAAGTAAGCATCCGTGAGCAAAATTGACATTTTAATTTTTCTGCCTGTGAAGATGTCTAGATTACACTTTCTGTATATGATTATTTGAAAACTAATCAAAAAAGACTTTAATCAAGGTATGTCGTGACACAATTGAAAGAGCCTGGCTACTTCAAAAAGCCCTTTGAAAGTTAGCAGCCTAAACCCTATTTGCCTTTTGTATTTTTTTTACCTCTGAAGATGCCTAGATTTCACTTTCTGTCTGTAATTATTTGAAACCCTATGAAATAAGCTTCCAATCGAGGTATGTCGCGACGCGATTGAAAGAGCCTGGCTATATCCAAATAATTTATGAATGTAAGCATCCGTGACAAAAATTGACATTTTAATTTTTCTGACTGTGAAGATGTCTAGATTACACTTTCTGTCTATGATTATTTGAAAACTCATCAAAAAAGCCTTTAATCAAGGTATGTCGCGTCACAATTAAAAGAGCCTGGCTACTTCAAAAAGCCCTCAGAAAGTTAGCAGCCTAAACCATATTTGCCTTTTGTATTTTTTTACCTACGAAGATGCCTAGATTACACTTTCTGTCTGTAATTTTTTGAAACCCTATGAAATAAGCTTCCAATCGAGGTATGTCGCGACGCGATTGAAATAGCCTGGCTATATCCAAATAATTTATGAAAGTTAGCATCCGTGAGCAAAATTGACATTTTAATTTTTCTGCCTGTGAAGATGTCTAGATTACACTTTCTGTCTCTGATTATTTGAAAACTAATCAAAAAAGCCTTTTATCAAGGTATGTCGCGACACAATTGAAAGAGCCTGGCTACTTCAAAAAGCCCTCAGAAAGTTAGCAGCCTAAACCCTATTTGCCTTTTGTATTTTTTTTACCTATGAAGATGCCTAGATTACACTTTTTGTCTGTAATTATTTGAAACCCTATGAAATAAGCTTCCTATTGAGGTATGTCGCGACGCGATTGAAAGAGCCTGGCTATATCCAAATAATTTATGAAAGTAAGCATCCGTGACAAAAATTGACATTTTAATTTTTCTGCCTGTGAAGATGTCTAGATTACACTTTCTGTCTCTGATTATTTGAAAACTAATCAAAAAAGCCTTTTATCAAGGTATGTCGCGACACAATTGAAAGAGCCTGGCTTCTTCAAAAAACCCTCAGAAAGTTAGCTGCCTAAACCATATTTGCCTTTTGTATTTTTTTTACCTACGAAGATGCCTAGATTACACATTCTGTCTGTAATTTTTTGAAACCTTATGAAATAAGCTTCCAATCGAGGTATGCCGCGACGCGATTGAAAGAGCCTGGCTATATCCAAATAATTTATGAAAGTAAGCATCCGTGAGCAAAATTGACATTTTAATTTTTCTGCCTGTGAAGATGTCTAGATTACACTTTCTGTCTAAGATTATTTGAAAACTAATCAAAAAAGCCTTTAATCAAGGTATGTCGCGACACAATTGAAAGAGCCTGGCTACTTCAAAAAGCCCTCAGAAAGTTAGCAGCCTAAACCCTATTTGCCTTTTGTATTTTTTTTACCTATGAAGATGCCTAGATTACACTTTCTGTCTGTAATTATTTGAAACCCTATGAAATAAGCTTCCGATCGAGGTATGTCGCGACGCGATTGAAAGAGCCTGGCTATATCCAAATAATTTATGAAAGTAAGCATCCGTGACAAAAATTGACATTTTAATTTTTCTGCCTGTGAAGATGTCTAGATTACACTTTCTGTCTATGATTATTTGAAAACTAATCATAAAAGCCTTGAATCAAGGTATGTCGCGACACAATTGAAAGAGCCTGGCTACTTCAGAAAACCCTCAGAAAGTTAGCTGCCTAAACCATATTTGCATTTTGTATTTTTTTTACCTACGAAGATGCCTAGATTACACTTTCTGTCTGTAATTTTTTGAAACCCTATGAAATAAGCTTCCAATCGAGGTATGTCGCGACGCGATTGAAAGAGCTTGGCTATATCCAAATAATTTATGAAAGTAAGCATCCGTGAGCAAAATTGACATTTTAATTTTTCTGCCTGTGAAGATGTCTAGATTACACTTTCTGTATATGATTATTTGAAAACTAATCAAAAAAGACTTTAATCAAGGTATGTCGTGACACAATTGAAAGAGCCTGGCTACTTCAAAAAGCCCTTTGAAAGTTAGCAGCCTAAACCCTATTTGCCTTTTGTATTTTTTTTACCTCTGAAGATGCCTAGATTTCACTTTCTGTCTGTAATTATTTGAAACCCTATGAAATAAGCTTCCAATCGAGGTATGTCGCGACGCGATTGAAAGAGCCTGGCTATATCCAAATAATTTATGAATGTAAGCATCCGTGACAAAAATTGACATTTTAATTTTTCTGACTGTGAAGATGTCTAGATTACACTTTCTGTCTATGATTATTTGAAAACTCATCAAAAAAGCCTTTAATCAAGGTATGTCGCGTCACAATTAAAAGAGCCTGGCTACTTCAAAAAGCCCTCAGAAAGTTAGCAGCCTAAACCATATTTGCCTTTTGTATTTTTTTACCTACGAAGATGCCTAGATTACACTTTCTGTCTGTAATTTTTTGAAACCCTATGAAATAAGCTTCCAATCGAGGTATGTCGCGACGCGATTGAAATAGCCTGGCTATATCCAAATAATTTATGAAAGTTAGCATCCGTGAGCAAAATTGACATTTTAATTTTTCTGCCTGTGAAGATGTCTAGATTACACTTTCTGTCTCTGATTATTTGAAAACTAATCAAAAAAGCCTTTTATCAAGGTATGTCGCGACACAATTGAAAGAGCCTGGCTACTTCAAAAAGCCCTCAGAAAGTTAGCAGCCTAAACCCTATTTGCCTTTTGTATTTTTTTTACCTATGAAGATGCCTAGATTACACTTTCTGTCTGTAATTATTTGAAACCCTATGAAATAAGCTTCCAATCGAGGTATGTCGCGACGCGATTGAAAGAGCCTGGCTATATCCAAATAATTTATGAAAGTAAGCATCCGTGACAAAAATTGACATTTTAATTTTTCTGCCTGTGAAGATGTCTAGATTACACTTTCTGTCTATGATTATTTGAAAACTAATCATAAAAGCCTTTAATCAAGGTATGTCGCGACACAATTGAAAGAGCCTGGCTATTTCAAAAAGCCCTCAGAAAGTGAGCAGCCTAAACCCTATTTGCCTTTGTATTTTTTTTACCTATGAAGATGCCTAGATTACACTTTCTGTCTGTAATTATTTGAAACCCTATGAAATAAGCTTCCAATCGAGGTATGTCGCGACGCGATTGAAAGAGCCTGGCTATATCCAAATAATTTATGAAAGTAAGCATCCGTGACAAAAATTGACATTTTAATTTTTCTGCCTGTGAAGATGTCTAGATTACACTTTCTTTCTATGATTATCTGAAAACTAATCATAAAAGCCTTGAATCAAGGTATGTCGCGACACAATTGAAAGAGCCTGGCTTCTTCAAAAAACCCTCAGAAAGTTAGCTGCCTAAACCATATTTGCCTTTTGTATTTTTTTTACCTACGAAGATGCCTAGATTACACATTCTGTCTGTAATTTTTTGAAACCTTATGAAATAAGCTTCCAATCGAGGTATGCCGCGACGCGATTGAAAGAGCCTGGCTATATCCAAATAATTTATGAAAGTAAGCATCCGTGAGCAAAATTGACATTTTAATTTTTCTGCCTGTGAAGATGTCTAGATTACACTTTCTGTCTAAGATTATTTGAAAACTAATCAAAAAAGCCTTTAATCAAGGTATGTCGCGACACAATTGAAAGAGCCTGGCTACTTCAAAAAGCCCTCAGAAAGTTAGCAGCCTAAACCCTATTTGCCTTTTGTATTTTTTTTACCTATGAAGATGCCTAGATTACACTTTCTGTCTGTAATTATTTGAAACCCTATGAAATAAGCTTCCGATCGAGGTATGTCGCGACGCGATTGAAAGAGCCTGGCTATATCCAAATAATTTATGAAAGTAAGCATCCGTGACAAAAATTGACATTTTAATTTTTCTGCCTGTGAAGATGTCTAGATTACACTTTCTGTCTATGATTATTTGAAAACTAATCATAAAAGCCTTGAATCAAGGTATGTCGCGACACAATTGAAAGAGCCTGGCTACTTCAGAAAACCCTCAGAAAGTTAGCTGCCTAAACCATATTTGCCTTTTGTATTTTTTTTACTTACGAAGATGCCTAGATTACACTTTCTGTCTGTAATTTTTTGAAACCCTATGAAATAAGCTTCCAATCGAGGTATGTCGCGACGCGATTGAAAGAGCTTGGCTATATCCAAATAATTTATGAAAGTAAGCATCCGTGAGCAAAATTGACATTTTAATTTTTCTGCCTGTGAAGATGTCTAGATTACACTTTCTGTATATGATTATTTGAAAACTAATCAAAAAAGACTTTAATCAAGGTATGTCGTGACACAATTGAAAGAGCCTGGCTACTTCAAAAAGCCCTTTGAAAGTTAGCAGCCTAAACCCTATTTGCCTTTTGTATTTTTTTTACCTCTGAAGATGCCTAGATTTCACTTTCTGTCTGTAATTATTTGAAACCCTATGAAATAAGCTTCCAATCGAGGTATGTCGCGACGCGATTGAAAGAGCCTGGCTATATCCAAATAATTTATGAATGTAAGCATCCGTGACAAAAATTGACATTTTAATTTTTCTGACTGTGAAGATGTCTAGATTACACTTTCTGTCTATGATTATTTGAAAACTCATCAAAAAAGCCTTTAATCAAGGTATGTCGCGTCACAATTAAAAGAGCCTGGCTACTTCAAAAAGCCCTCAGAAAGTTAGCAGCCTAAACCATATTTGCCTTTTGTATTTTTTTACCTACGAAGATGCCTAGATTACACTTTCTGTCTGTAATTTTTTGAAACCCTATGAAATAAGCTTCCAATCGAGGTATGTCGCGACGCGATTGAAATAGCCTGGCTATATCCAAATAATTTATGAAAGTTAGCATCCGTGAGCAAAATTGACATTTTAATTTTTCTGCCTGTGAAGATGTCTAGATTACACTTTCTGTCTCTGATTATTTGAAAACTAATCAAAAAAGCCTTTTATCAAGGTATGTCGCGACACAATTGAAAGAGCCTGGCTACTTCAAAAAGCCCTCAGAAAGTTAGCAGCCTAAACCCTATTTGCCTTTTGTATTTTTTTTACCTATGAAGATGCCTAGATTACACTTTCTGTCTGTAATTATTTGAAACCCTATGAAATAAGCTTCCAATTGAGGTATGTCGCGACGCGATTGAAAGAGCCTGGCTATATCCAAATAATTTATGAAAGTAAGCATCCGTGACAAAAATTGACATTTTAATTTTTCTGCCTGTGAAGATGTCTAGATTACACTTTCTGTCTCTGATTATTTGAAAACTAATCAAAAAAGCCTTTTATCAAGGTATGTCGCGACACAATTGAAAGAGCCTGGCTTCTTCAAAAAACCCTCAGAAAGTTAGCTGCCTAAACCATATTTGCCTTTTGTATTTTTTTTACCTACGAAGATGCCTAGATTACACATTCTGTCTGTAATTTTTTGAAACCTTATGAAATAAGCTTCCAATCGAGGTATGCCGCGACGCGATTGAAAGAGCCTGGCTATATCCAAATAATTTATGAAAGTAAGCATCCGTGAGCAAAATTGACATTTTAATTTTTCTGCCTGTGAAGATGTCTAGATTACACTTTCTGTCTAAGATTATTTGAAAACTAATCAAAAAAGCCTTTAATCAAGGTATGTCGCGACACAATTGAAAGAGCCTGGCTACTTCAAAAAGCCCTCAGAAAGTTAGCAGCCTAAACCCTATTTGCCTTTTGTATTTTTTTTACCTATGAAGATGCCTAGATTACACTTTCTGTCTGTAATTATTTGAAACCCTATGAAATAAGCTTCCGATCGAGGTATGTCGCGACGCGATTGAAAGAGCCTGGCTATATCCAAATAATTTATGAAAGTAAGCATCCGTGACAAAAATTGACATTTTAATTTTTCTGCCTGTGAAGATGTCTAGATTACACTTTCTGTCTATGATTATTTGAAAACTAATCATAAAAGCCTTGAATCAAGGTATGTCGCGACACAATTGAAAGAGCCTGGCTACTTCAGAAAACCCTCAGAAAGTTAGCTGCCTAAACCATATTTGCCTTTTGTATTTTTTTTACCTACGAAGATGCCTAGATTACACTTTCTGTCTGTAATTTTTTGAAACCCTATGAAATAAGCTTCCAATCGAGGTATGTCGCGACGCGATTGAAAGAGCTTGGCTATATCCAAATAATTTATGAAAGTAAGCATCCGTGAGCAAAATTGACATTTTAATTTTTCTGCCTGTGAAGATGTCTAGATTACACTTTCTGTATATGATTATTTGAAAACTAATCAAAAAAGACTTTAATCAAGGTATGTCGTGACACAATTGAAAGAGCCTGGCTACTTCAAAAAGCCCTTTGAAAGTTAGCAGCCTAAACCCTATTTGCCTTTTGTATTTTTTTTACCTCTGAAGATGCCTAGATTTCACTTTCTGTCTGTAATTATTTGAAACCCTATGAAATAAGCTTCCAATCGAGGTATGTCGCGACGCGATTGAAAGAGCCTGGCTATATCCAAATAATTTATGAATGTAAGCATCCGTGACAAAAATTGACATTTTAATTTTTCTGACTGTGAAGATGTCTAGATTACACTTTCTGTCTATGATTATTTGAAAACTCATCAAAAAAGCCTTTAATCAAGGTATGTCGCGTCACAATTAAAAGAGCCTGGCTACTTCAAAAAGCCCTCAGAAAGTTAGCAGCCTAAACCATATTTGCCTTTTGTATTTTTTTACCTACGAAGGTGCCTAGATTACACTTTCTGTCTGTAATTTTTTGAAACCCTATGAAATAAGCTTCCAATCGAGGTATGTCGCGACGCGATTGAAATAGCCTGGCTATATCCAAATAATTTATGAAAGTTAGCATCCGTGAGCAAAATTGACATTTTAATTTTTCTGCCTGTGAAGATGTCTAGATTACACTTTCTGTCTCTGATTATTTGAAAACTAATCAAAAAAGCCTTTTATCAAGGTATGTCGCGACACAATTGAAAGAGCCTGGCTACTTCAAAAAGCCCTCAGAAAGTTAGCAGCCTAAACCCTATTTGCCTTTTGTATTTTTTTTACCTATGAAGATGCCTAGATTACACTTTCTGTCTGTAATTATTTGAAACCCTATGAAATAAGCTTCCAATTGAGGTATGTCGCGACGCGATTGAAAGAGCCTGGCTATATCCAAATAATTTATGAAAGTAAGCATCCGTGACAAAAATTGACATTTTAATTTTTCTGCCTGTGAAGATGTCTAGATTACACTTTCTGTCTATGATAATTTGAAAACTAATCATTAAAGCCTTGAATCAAGGTATGTCGCGACACAATTGAAAGAGCCTGGCTACTTCAGAAAACCCTCAGAAAGTTAGCTGCCTAAACCATATTTGCCTTTTGTATTTTTTTTACCTACGAAGATGCCTAGATTACACTTTCTGTCTGTAATTTTTTGAAACCCTATGAAATAAGCTTCCAATCGAGGTATGTCGCGACGCGATTGAAAGAGCCTGGCTATATCCAAATAATTTATGAAAGTAAGCATCCGTGACAAAAATTGACATTTTAATTTTTCTGCCTGTGAAGATGTCTAGATTACACTTTCTGTCTATGATAATTTGAAAACTAATCATAAAAGCCTTGAATCAAGGTATGTCGCGACACAATTGAAAGAGCCTGGCTACTTCAAAAAGCCCACAGAAAGTTAGCAGCCTAAACCCTATTTGCCTTTTGTATTTTTTTTACCTATGAAGATGCCTAGATTACACTTTTTGTCTGTAATTATTTGAAACCCTATGAAATAAGCTTCCGATCGAGGTATGTCGCGACGCGATTGAAAGAGCCTGGCTATATCCAAATAATTTATGAAAGTTAGCATCCGTAACAAAAATTTACATTTTAATTTTTCTGCCTGTGAAGATGTCTAGATTACACTTTCTGTCTATGATAATTTGAAATCCTATCAAAAAAGCTTTTAAATGAGGTATGTCGCGACACGATTGAAAGAGCCTGGCTACTTCAAAAAGCCCTCAGAAAGTTAGCAGCCTAAACACTATTTGCCTTTTGTATTTTTTTTACCTATGAAGATGCCTAGATTACACTTTCTGTCTGTAATTATTTGAAACCCTATAAAATAAGCTTCCAATCGAGGTATGTCGCGACGCTATTGAAAGAGCCTGGCTATATCCAAATAATTTATGAAAGTAAGCATCCGTGACAAAAATTGACATTTTAATTTTTCTGCCTGTGAAGATGTCTAGATTACACTTTCTGTCTATGATTATTTGAAAACTAATCATAAAAGCCTTTAATCAAGGTATGTCGCGACACAATTGAAAGAGCCTGGCTATTTCAAAAAGCCCTCAGAAAGTGAGCAGCCTAAACCCTATTTGCCTTTGTATTTTTTTTACCTATGAAGATGCCTAGATTACACTTTCTGTCTGTAATTATTTGAAACCCTATGAAATAAGCTTCCAATCGAGGTATGTCGCGACGCGATTGAAAGAGCCTGGCTATATCCAAATAATTTATGAAAGTAAGCATCCGTGACAAAAATTGACATTTTAATTTTTCTGCCTGTGAAGATGTCTAGATTACACTTTCTTTCTATGATTATCTGAAAACTAATCATAAAAGCCTTGAATCAAGGTATGTCGCGACACAATTGAAAGAGCCTGGCTACTTCAGAAAACCCTCAGAAAGTTAGCTGCCTAAACCATATTTGCCTTTTGTATTTTTTTTACCTACGAAGATGCCTAGATTACACTTTCTGTCTGTAATTTTTTGAAACCCTATGAAATAAGCTTCCAATCGAGGTATGTCGCGACGCGATTGAAAGAGCCTGGCTATATCCAAATAATTTATGAATGTAAGCATCCGTGACAAAAATTGACATTTTAATTTTTCTGTCTGTGAAGATGTCTAGATTACACTTTCTGTCTATGATTATTTGAAAATTAATCATAAAAGCCTTGAATCAAGGTATGTCGCGACACAATTGAAAGAGCCTGGCTACTTCAAAAAACCCTCAGAAAGTTAGCTGCCTAAACCATATTTGCCTTTTGTATTTTTTTTACCTATGAAGATGCCTAGATTACACTTTCTGTCTGTAATTATTTGAAACCCTATGAAATAAGCTTCCAATCGAGGTATGTCGCGTCGCGATTGAAAGAGCCTGGCTATATCCAAATAATTTATGAAAGTAAGCATCCTTGACAAAAATTGACATTTTAATTTTTCTGCCTGTGAAGATGTCTAGATTACACTTTCTGTCTATGATAATTTGAAAACTAATCATAAAAGCCTTGAATCAAGGTATGTCGCGACACAATTGAAAGAGCCTGGCTACTTCAAAAAGCCCTCAGAAAGTTAGCAGCCTAAACCCTATTTGCCTTTTGTATTTTTTTTACCTATGAAGATGCCTAGATTACACTTTTTGTCTGTAATTATTTGAAACCCTATGAAATAAGCTTCCGATCGAGGTATGTCGCGACGCGATTGAAAGAGCCTGGCTATATCCAAATAATTTATGAAAGTTAGCATCCGTAACAAAAATTGACATTTTAATTTTTCTGCCTGTGAAGATGTCTAGATTACACTTTCTGTCTATGATAATTTGAAATCCTATCAAAAAAGCTTTTAAATGAGGTATGTCGCGACACGATTGAAAGAGCCTGGCTACTTCAAAAAGCCCTCAGAAAGTTAGCAGCCTAAACACTATTTGCCTTTTGTATTTTTTTTACCTATGAAGATGCCTAGATTACACTTTCTGTCTGTAATTATTTGAAACCCTATAAAATAAGCTTCCAATCGAGGTATGTCGCGACGCTATTGAAAGAGCCTGGCTATATCCAAATAATTTATGAAAGTAAGCATCCGTGACAAAAATTGACATTTTAATTTTTCTGCCTGTGAAGATGTCTAGATTACACTTTCTGTCTATGATTATTTGAAAACTAATCATAAAAGCCTTTAATCAAGGTATGTCGCGACACAATTGAAAGAGCCTGGCTATTTCAAAAAGCCCTCAGAAAGTGAGCAGCCTAAACCCTATTTGCCTTTGTATTTTTTTTACCTATGAAGATGCCTAGATTACACTTTCTGTCTGTAATTATTTGAAACCCTATGAAATAAGCTTCCAATCGAGGTATGTCGCGACGCGATTGAAAGAGCCTGGCTATATCCAAATAATTTATGAAAGTAAGCATCCGTGACAAAAATTGACATTTTAATTTTTCTGCCTGTGAAGATGTCTAGATTACACTTTCTTTCTATGATTATCTGAAAACTAATCATAAAAGCCTTGAATCAAGGTATGTCGCGACACAATTGAAAGAGCCTGGCTTCTTCAAAAAACCCTCAGAAAGTTAGCTGCCTAAACCATATTTGCCTTTTGTATTTTTTTTACCTACGAAGATGCCTAGATTACACATTCTGTCTGTAATTTTTTGAAACCTTATGAAATAAGCTTCCAATCGAGGTATGCCGCGACGCGATTGAAAGAGCCTGGCTATATCCAAATAATTTATGAAAGTAAGCATCCGTGAGCAAAATTGACATTTTAATTTTTCTGCCTGTGAAGATGTCTAGATTACACTTTCTGTCTAAGATTATTTGAAAACTAATCAAAAAAGCCTTTAATCAAGGTATGTCGCGACACAATTGAAAGAGCCTGGCTACTTCAAAAAGCCCTCAGAAAGTTAGCAGCCTAAACCCTATTTGCCTTTTGTATTTTTTTTACCTATGAAGATGCCTAGATTACACTTTCTGTCTGTAATTATTTGAAACCCTATGAAATAAGCTTCCGATCGAGGTATGTCGCGACGCGATTGAAAGAGCCTGGCTATATCCAAATAATTTATGAAAGTAAGCATCCGTGACAAAAATTGACATTTTAATTTTTCTGCCTGTGAAGATGTCTAGATTACACTTTCTGTCTATGATTATTTGAAAACTAATCATAAAAGCCTTGAATCAAGGTATGTCGCGACACAATTGAAAGAGCCTGGCTACTTCAGAAAACCCTCAGAAAGTTAGCTGCCTAAACCATATTTGCCTTTTGTATTTTTTTTACCTACGAAGATGCCTAGATTACACTTTCTGTCTGTAATTTTTTGAAACCCTATGAAATAAGCTTCCAATCGAGGTATGTCGCGACGCGATTGAAAGAGCTTGGCTATATCCAAATAATTTATGAAAGTAAGCATCCGTGAGCAAAATTGACATTTTAATTTTTCTGCCTGTGAAGATGTCTAGATTACACTTTCTGTATATGATTATTTGAAAACTAATCAAAAAAGACTTTAATCAAGGTATGTCGTGACACAATTGAAAGAGCCTGGCTACTTCAAAAAGCCCTTTGAAAGTTAGCAGCCTAAACCCTATTTGCCTTTTGTATTTTTTTTACCTATGAAGATGCCTAGATTTCACTTTCTGTCTGTAATTATTTGAAACCCTATGAAATAAGCTTCCAATCGAGGTATGTCGCGACGCGATTGAAAGAGCCTGGCTATATCCAAATAATTTATGAATGTAAGCATCCGTGACAAAAATTGACATTTTAATTTTTCTGACTGTGAAGATGTCTAGATTACACTTTCTGTCTATGATTATTTGAAAACTCATCAAAAAAGCCTTTAATCAAGGTATGTCGCGTCACAATTAAAAGAGCCTGGCTACTTCAAAAAGCCCTCAGAAAGTTAGCAGCCTAAACCATATTTGCCTTTTGTATTTTTTTTACCTATGAAGATGCCTAGATTACACTTTCTGTCTGTAATAATTTGGAACCCTATGAAATAAGCTTCCAATCGAGGTATGTCGCGACGCGATTGAAAGAGCCTGGCTATATCCAAATAATTTATGAAAGTAAGCATCCGTGACCAAAACTGACATTTTAATTTTTCTGCCTGTGAAGATGTCTAGATTACACTTTCTGTCTATGATTACTTGAAAACTAATCAAAAAAGCCTTTAATCAAGGTATGTCGCGACCACAGAACTATATCAAGATAGAAGGAAAGTCCGCGTCAATTAGTATGGGAACCGAGCGTGTAACATTTTGCGTAGGTATTTTGACGTCACGAGCGTAATTTAGTGACGGGAAACATAAGCCGCGCGACATCGATTCGTCACATCGATTCGCACGCGGTAGTTGTAATAACTTGTAGGTTTATTTTGTATCGATTCAAAATATCGATAAGAACCGACAGAGGAAATGAAAATTAGATTCAACAGAGGAAATGATAAATAGTCTTAAAAAGGTCTTAGTTTTTTTTTACAATATAGAAGGAAAGAACTCGAGACCGTCAATCAATTTGTACCGATTCCGGATAGTGACAGGATGTAGCAAGCTCAAATTGAAAATCTTTCTAACGTAGTTATATGCTTTGCTCGAATAATAGTGTAACGTTAATTCAAAACTCCGTAGTGCTGGTGAGTATTTTGATGTTGTGGCTGATCCTTTTGTATTCTTCATTTGTCTAGAATAAAGTTCATTAGTCGTAACATTTGTTGTTTTTAAGTTGTCAGCTTCTTCGTCACTGATCAAGGTATTCTTTTTAAGCACCCCAGTAATGCCACTAGGGTACGTATTCTTTTTACTTTTCGACGGTTTTGTTCCTTCAGGCGTTTAATTTGTTTGTCTTTCTGTTTTATCATTTGCCTTGGATTGTTCAGTTGCTTTAATTTTTTTTTCATCTTTGGCGTATGTATTGGAATCTGGTCTGATGTGGATGGTTCATTAATATCCTGTAATACACGTTAAAATATAATATTCAATACAAAAGTGAAGATGACAAACACAATTTTAAAAACAAAATATCTTCTGATAATGTATAAATAACACTCACCATTTCGAGCTTTCTCTTCTGGGGCGTATTGTTCTTAGAGTCCTTCTCTGAAGAAGATTGACCTTTTATCTGTAGCGCAAATTGTATTAACTTAATTACACTACTCACACGCACGCACGCAGTCACATTTTTTAAATTAATATTTATCCTTACGTAAATAATGTGTAGGTACCTTTTCATCATTTGACATCATCACTACATCAGTAGTCGGATAAGCTTTACTGATCAGTCGTCGGTACTTCGATGGGCCAGTAAAGGAGTCTTCGTGGAAATGTACTGAACAAGTCCGACTGTGATTTTTTGGAAACCATTGTTTACGACCCGTTGCTTCAATCCATTTATTTTTAACCAGAGGACCATTCGGGAAACTGAAATAAAATTGCAATATAGAAGCAACCATAACCTGTTTGTTAATAATATTTGCTTTTCACTATGTAACCTACATTATATAGCTAAATAATAATATAAAAACGTAATTATCATTTCCTCTGGTTTCAAATTTGATTTTAATCGAGTAAGAAAATCGCAGCGTACAGCAATGTGGTATATCACTATTCTTACGTTTGACAGAAAAAATGAGAAATCGACCTCGAACGCGACTCGACAGTTTGAATAGCTTAGATTTACATCGCTTGTTTTGAACGCACGCCAAGTCTGTCTCCTCAAATTAAAGCCGCAATGGAAAACTAGTGTTGGACACAATCTGTGTTGATGAAGGTAATACAGAGCAATAAATAAATTGTTTTTTTAATTATTAACAGGTATTTTAGGACAAATAGTACTTACCGATGAAAGGAAATCCCACGATTAACTGCCTCACCTTTATCGGAGGTGTTCGAACAATTCACTATCGCACAACGAGTCATTTTGTTTTTTTAACCTGACGTCGCACGCGGGCCGCGGTCGGGAGCAGACTAATGTTCGCGGCGAGCAAAGAAGCCGTTTCGGCTTCTTTTCGCCACGCGAAGTACATACACTCTTTCCTTCTATCTTGATATAGTTCTGTGGTCGCGACACAATTGAAAGAGCCTGGCTATTTCAAAAAGCCCTCAGAAAGTTAGCAGCCTAAACCCTATTTGCCTTTTGTAATTTTTTTACCTATGAAGATGCCTAGATTACACTTTCTGTCTGTAATTATTTGAAACTCTATGAAATAAGCTTCCAATCGAGGTATGTAGCGACGCGATTGAAAGAGCCTGGCTATATCCAAATAATTTATGAAAGTAAGCATCCGTGACAAAAATTGACATTTTAATTTTTCTGCCTGTGAAGATGTCTAGATTACACTTTCTGTCTATGATTATTTGAAAACTTATCAAAAAAGCCTTTAATCAAGGTATGTCGCGACACAATTGAAAGAGCCTGGCTACTTCAAAAAACCCTCAAAAAGTTAGCTGCCTAAACCATATTTGCCTTTTGTATTTTTTTTACCTATGAAGATGCCTAGATTACACTTTCTGTCTGTAATTATTTGAAACCCTATGAAATAAGCTTCCAATCGAGGTATGTCGCGACGTGATTGAAAGAGCCTGGCTATATCCAAATAATTTATGAAAGTAAGCATCCGTGACAAAAATTGTCATTTTAATTTTTCTGCCTGTGAAGATGTCTAGATTACACTTTCTGTCTATGATTATTTGAAAACTAATCATAAAAGCCTTGAATCAAGGTATGTCGCGACACAATTGAAAGAGCCTGGCTACATCAAAAAACCCTCAGAAAGTTAGCTGCCTAAACCATATTTGCCTTTTGTATTTTTTTTACCTATGAAGATGCCTAGATTATACTTTCTGTCTGTAATTATTTGAAACCCTATGAAATAAGCTTCCAATCGAGGTATGTCGCGACGCGATTAAAAGAGCCTGGCTATATCCAAATATTTTATGAAAGTAAGCATCCGTGACAAAAATTGTCATTTTAATTTTTCTGCCTGTGAAGATGTCTAGATTACACTTTTTGTCTATGATTATTTGAAAACTAATCAAAAAAGCCTTTAATCAAGGTATGTCGCGACACAATTAAAAGAGCCTGGCTACTTCAAAAAGCCCTCAGAAAGTTAGCTGCCTAAACCATATTTGCCTTTTGCATTTTTTTTACCTATGAAGATGCCTAGATTACACTTTCTGTCTGTAATTATTTGAAACCCTATGAAATAAGCTTCCAATCGAGGTATATCGCGACGCGATTGAAAGAGCCTGGCTATATCCAAATAATTTATGAAAGTTAGCATCCGTAACAAAAATTGTCATTTTAAATTTTCTGCCTGTGAAGATGTCTAGATTACACTTTCTGTCTATGATAATTTGAAATCCTATCAAAAAAGCTTTCAATTGAGGTATGTCGCGACACGATTGAAAGAGCCTGGCTACTTCAAAAAGCCCTCAGAAAGTTAGCAGCCTAAACCCTATTTGCCTTTTGTATTTTTTTTACCTATGAAGATGCCTAGAGTACACTTTCTGTCTGTAATTATTTGAAACCCTATGAAATAAGCTTCCAATCGAGGTATGTCGCGACGCGATTGAAAGAGCCTGGCTATATCCAAAAAATTTATGAAAGTTAGCATCCGTAACAAAAATTGACATTTTAATTTTTCTGCCTGTGAAGATGTCTAGATTACACTTTCTGTCTATGATTATTTGAAAACTTATCATAAAAGCCTTTAATCAAGGTATGTCGCGACACAATTGAAAGAGCCTGGCTACTTCAAAAAGCCCTCAGAAAGTTAGCTGCCTAAACCATATTTGTTTTTTGTATTTTTTTACCTATGAAGATGCCTAGATTACACTTTCTGTCTGTAATTATTTGAAACCCTATGAAATAAGCTTCCAATCGAGGTATGTCGCGACGCGATTGAAAGAGCCTGGCTATATCCAAATAATTTATGAAAGTAAGCATCCGTGAGCAAAATTGACATTTTAATTTTTCTGCCTGTGAAGATGTCTAGATTACACTTTCTGTCTATGATTATTTGAAAACTAATCATAAAAGCCTTTAATCAAGGTATGTCGCGACACAATTGAAAGAGCCTGGCTACTTCAAAAAGCCCTCAGAAAGTTAGCTGCCTAAACCATATTTGTTTTTTGTATTTTTTTTACCTATGAAGATGCCTAGATTACACTTTCTGTCTGTAATTATTTGAAACCCTATAAAATAAGCTTCCAATCGAGGTATGTCGCGACGCGATTGAAAGAGCCTGGCTATATCCAAATAATTTATGAAAGTAAGCATCCGTGACAATAATTGACATTTTAATTTTTCTGCCTGTGAAGATGTCTAGATTACACTTTCTGTCTATGATTATTTGAAAACTAATAAAAAAAGCCTTTACTCAAGGTATGTCGCGACACAATTGAAAGAGCCTGGCTAATTCAAAAAGCCCTCAGAAAGTTAGCAGCCTAAACCCTATTTGCCTTTTGTAATTTTTTTACCTATGAAGATGCCTAGATTACACTTTCTGTTTGTAATTATTTGAAACCCTATGAAATAAGCTTTCAATCGAGGTATGTAGCGACGCGATTAAAAGAGTCTGGCTATATCCAAATAATTTATGAAAGTTAGCATCCGTAACAAAAATACACATTTTATTTTTTCTGCCTGTGAAGATGTCTAGATTACACATTCTGTCTATGATTAATTGAAAACTAATAAAAAATCCTTAATCAAGGCATGTCGCGACACGATTAAAAGAGCCTGGCTACTTCACAAAGCCCTCAGAAATTTAGCTGCCTAAACCATATTTGCCTTTTGTATTTTTTATTACCAATGAAGATGCCTAGATTTCATTTTTTTCTGTAATTATTTGAAACCCTATGAAATAAGCTTCCAATCGAAGTATGTCGCGATGCGTTTGAAAGAGCATGGCTATATCCAAATAATTTATGAAAGTTAGCATCCGTAACAAAAATTGACATTTTATTTTTTCTGCCTGTGAAGATGTCTAGATTACACTTTCTGTCTATGATCATTTGAAAACGTATCAAAAAAGCCATTAAACAAGGTACGTCGCGACATGATTGAAAGAGCCTGGCTACTTCAAAAAGCCCTCAGAATGTTAGCAGCCTAAACCCTATTTGCCTTTTGTATTTTTATTACCTATGAAGATGCCTAGATTACACTTTCTGTCTGTAATTATTAGAAACCCAATGAAAGAAGCTTGCAATTGAGGTATGTGGCGACGCGATTGCAAGAGCATGGCTATATCCAAATAATTTATGAAAGTTAGCATCCGTAATAAAAATTGACATTATATTTTTTCTGCCTGTGAAGATGTCTAGATTACACTTTCTGTCTATGATCATTTGAAAACGTATCAAAAATGCCTTTAATCAAGGTATGTCGCGACACGATTGAAAGAGCCTGGCTACTTCAAAAAGCCCTCAGAAAGTGAGCAGTCTATATCAAACAGTCTACTTATTTAATTCACTTATAATGGATAGAAAAACGTTAATTCCGTTTAATTTTTGCTATAACAATTAAAGCAAAATTATCGTACCTTAATATCTTTCAGTAAATACAGTACAACATTATTGTATCTTACGTATAACAGTGAATGTAATAAAAGGGTCATTGTCAGTCAGTAAAACAAAAATCGTCTTTTCAGTGGACAATAGTTAAGGGCTTATGTTTATTTATAATATGTTTTTATCGCATAGAATTATAGAAGAGGCGATGCCGTTTATGCGGATTCAGAGTTCCACCAAAAATTAGGCTATAAAGCCCTTAACTTTAGCAATGTCCACCGAAAAGACGCGCACCTAAATCTGACAATGACCCAAAAAGTGTCGGCGCTATTTATTAAAATATTCGTAAAACCAACGGCTTTTATCAAAAAAATTCATGAAACTAACATGGCACTTTATTAAAGACTAGTGTGATATTTTCGTATCTTACAAGTAACAGTAAATGTAATAAAAAGTTTTTGCGTATTTTATTAAAATATTTATCTACGCACATATCATTAGTGCTCTAAAATGCATTCAGAAACCGCAGGAAATTACCAGCATTATTACAACCGATTTTACTATGAGAACTTTCTTGTCAGTGGTAGTAGGTAAAATTTGTACTGTAATGTCATTACAGAACAGATTTTTATATCGTTACGAGTTTAAATTTGGAACAGCTGTCAAAACTGAAGCAGGTCTCTATTCTGGTATCCATAGATATTAAACATATATCAATACGGAACGTCAATTCAGTATGTTTTTTTAATATAAACCGCACGGCATTTGATCTCGAGTGATATGAGTATTGGGACTTCATTCGTTTGTCTATGATTTAAAAAAAACCATTCATCATGACGAATTGCCACCATTGCTGTTGTCATTTTATTGTTGGTTCTTTGCATGAACCTAGAATACTATGGACGGGCTTTACATGTTGCCACAGTGAGGGACGGAAAAGCTCTTATGCAGCTAAATTAAGAACCGGTCCTGAAATGCCTAATGATTTGCCATAAACAACCTACTAAATTTGGAGGGGTAATGGTTTGTTGGCCACAACTTCATACTAAATCAGTTGTGCCCAACAAAAAAAGTGGAACTATGAGAAGGACAATAAATGATATTTCCCTTTCTGTCACACTTATCGAGATTTGTATGCTACGAGCTCGCTCGCACGTGGTATTATTATTACCATAGCCTGTCCAGATTATTCTACGTTCATGGTTCTTTGCTGTTACTTAGCTACTTATGATATGTGTTTAGATAAAGTAGTGTATGCAACTGTACATAATTAGGCCTTAAAACACTCGTTTAATCCTATTAAGAACGCTCGTTTCATAAAACCACATTCGTATTTTAAGGCCTCTCATTATGGATCAGTCGCATAAACTACTATTGTTAAGTCAGTCGCTTGTTAGGGTCGGTATCAAAACGACTGGATTCTCAAAACGACCAGAACCACATAAAGACTTTTATCGCAAAACGACCACATCTGCAAAAAGCCTTTATCTCGTAATGACTTTCTAGTAAAACGACCACTTAGCAAAAAGTCTGAATATCAGAACGGCTTACTATCAAAATTACTTGTTCGCAAAAAGACCACCTCGCAGAAGGTATACATCTTAAAATGCCCTATTAGCAAAATAACTAGATCTTAAAACAACTTCCTAGTGAAACGACTACAATTTATGGTAGCAAAACGACTAGTTATCAGAATAGCAAAAATATCCATTTTTTTTTCATGAAAGGGAAAATTGAAAAAAATTTAATGCTCCGAGCCAGATTCGAGCAGTCACTTTCATAGAACTAGTGTAGAAGTAAAATCTTGGGATAAGGTGCCAAGCGGATTCCAGGCTCTTTTATGATGTTGAAACACGAGACGTACTTATTTATTACGATGGAATGATTTCATGCTATTTTACTAACAAGACTAATTGCTACCATGCCATGCTGAGATTAAGTTCATTTGCGATCTAGTTATTTTGCTATTAGGGCATTTTAAGATGTATACCTTCTGCGAGGTGGTCTTTTTACGAACAAGTAATTTTGATAGTAAGCCGTTCTGATATTCAGACTTTATGCTAAGTGGTCGTTTTACTAGAAAGTCATTAGGAGATAAAGGCTTTTTGCAGATGTGGTCTGCGATCAAGTCTTTATGAGGTTCTGGTCGTTTTGAGAATCCAGTCGTTTCGATATCGACCCGCTTGTTATTTAAGCGAAAGTTAAGTCGGTATGAATGGTTAAACAGTTCAACTGTTTTTTTTTTAAGGCAGTGACACTCGCTAGATTGAAATAAATAGATTGACGTATGATGCATTAAAATTGACACACACGTTTGATCTCTAAAGTTAGAGAAAGGAACCATCATCTATAGACTGGTAAACACATTATCTTCTTTTGCAATGCGCAATCGGGTAAAAATAAGCATTTCTGAAATAAAGTAGTATTGTATTACAGTGTAATAGTAAAAGTAGATAAGGTCCGAGATGAAATTCGAATCGATTCGAAATGTAAACAAATGGGTTGCCAGCATAAAAAAATAACCGCAAGCAGTGGTCATTCTAAAATCATTGAAATAGTCATAAGTATTATCAAGTATTATCATATTCAGACTAAAATAATATCGTATGAATAGTCAAAAATATTTTACTGAATAAAAAAGCCAAAATATATTATTCTATTACGTATTGCTTTTGTTTAAAAAAAATATGTGGCATTTTAATTTATGCTGTTGGCAATGGTGAGAAGTTTTAAACATTTGGTTAATAATTAAAACAATTACCAGTTTCTGATTAGTTTAATGGGCAAATATTCATATGGATTGATAAATCATTAAATATTTCTGAACATACAAAACCATTGTGATTGTGAACTTAATCCCATTGGATTAGTTTGGGCACAAGCAAAGGGGCACGTCGCCAGGAACAACAAGACATTTAAAATGAATGAAATTAAGACCTTATTTGAGGAATGTTTGCCTCGTTATGTGACGCCTCAAAAATGGAGTGACTGTGTAAAACACGTCATTAAAGAAGAAGACAAACTGTGCCGACTCGTCCACCTGATTGACAATGGCAAAGATAGATCCATACTAGTTAATATTATAAATGGGAAAGTGTGTGTTTGTTTTTTTGTCCGTCTTTCACGGCAGAATGGAGCGACGAATTGACGTGATTTTTTAAGAGGATATAGTTGAAGGGATGGAGAGTGACAGGATAGTTTTTATCCCCGAAATCATCCCCTAAGGGGGTGAAATGGGGGTAAAAGTTTGTATGGAGCTGCGATATAAACGAGTTCCACGCGGACGGAGTCGCGGGCAGAAGCTAGTTTATTATAAATGTAAATTCTGATTCTGATTCCACTATTTAAAAAAATATATTTATGTGTTTAATTATTTCCTCCTTGTATTCCTGTCAAAATATTATAGATATCCGAAAGTCTTTTGGCCTGTATCTCTATCTGTCAGTTAAAATCATGCATAGTTAGTTTATATTTGGTGATACATTGGATAAAACGGATTTTAAACCCCTGGAATGTCACTTTGAAATTGACAGTTGTTTGTGTAAATTTTTGATCTCGAATATCATCTCAGACCTTAGATCACTACAAAGTTAACTTTGAAAAAAGGATCACATGCCGCGGTCTTCCCAACATTAACCTTAGAGTTTTATTTTATTGCTAAACGTTGGCAAGGCACAAGTCACATTTACCTTGATTATTTTCCTTGTTATCGTAGGCATTAACACTGCATAACATTTCATCCATACTGACAAGACAATGTCTATGAAATTTTCTATAGCACATGTTGCAGTCAATTTTGTCTCTGGGCTTAACTTTTTTACCACAATACAAACAGCGCTGATGCAAGTCATCGCTATTTTTTAAAATAATTTCCTCTAAACCTGTTCTGTATTTGCAATATTTTTTCTTAACTGGTTGCTTTGTTTTCGTCACAACGTGTTGAAATATGTCGACTAGTGGGTCAATTTCCAAAGCAATAAATTTTGATGGCAAGCCTGAAAACGCAGGTGCAGAAAGCTTAAATAACAAAGTACAATTTTTTTTGGGAAACATCTCCCAGTTGGTTATCTCGGGCAATAGCTAAAATTCAAATATTAATTTAGTTAATAATTTAAAAATAATAATGAAAGACTAATTATTTCTCATCAAGGTGGGCTGTCCGGAACCCAGTTTTGTTTGGAAAATGCCGCCTAAGTTGAAAACTATGTGTGACTATAAAAATCTTTTACCTCCATTTGAAAACCATATAAATAGGGAACAAAAAATATGACTCGGTATATATATCATTTGTACCCGCCCCTTTAATTATGTACAAATATATTTGTCCAGAGAAACTTTCTCACTACCGCGGACAAGGTTTGTCAACGATTTATTTGTTAAATTTGAATCGGTAAGCCCCCCTCGCCTCATGCGCCCTTCGAGAATCAGTTTCGTTGCGGCACTCGGCGAGTGAGTACGTGTGTAAGTGGTGATGCGACGGCCAGCTACACGAAAGTATATCATTGTCGCGGTACGGGGACAAAAAGAATATCATTCCGGAGTTTGCTATATCTTTATTGTTTTTAATTTGTGATATAAAGAGTCGTATTGGTTTAATCATAAGCGGTTTAATATGTTTTTAAATATTTTTTTTATCCAATGTTTCTCATTCCGCCGTTTTCATTCCAGTGTAGTAAAATGGCGTTAATACCCCCAGGAATGAAAATAACACCGGAATGATTTAAAATGTAGCTTCACTTCATTAAACAAACAAATTATATGTTTTATTATAATTTATACTTATTTGATCTAAGTGTATATAACTATTATCCAGTATTTTTAATTAACCGACGAAAAGGAGGAGGTTCTCAAGTCAACGCGTATATATATATATTTTTTTTATGTATGACCACGCATAACTTTTTACAGAGTAGTCTGATTTTGATATTTCTTTTTTTTATAGAAAGGGCATACCTCGGAGTTGGTCCCACATAAATTTTAAAATATATTTTTTTCCCCTAAGGGTAGGAAAACAGGGGTTGATTGATTGTTCACTTACCGATTGAAATGTATGACCACATATTATGCAGAGAGTAATCAAAAATGTTGCATGTAACTAGTAACTAAGTTAGTAATTAACTAAGTAAGCCATAGAAAATTGAAAAAAAAAACTTTTAACAAAAAAATAAACCGCGGAAAAAAAACTCAAAAGCAAAAAATAATAAACCTTTTTTATTTAGTTTAATAACTAAGTTCTTGAATTAATCTAAGTGTACCTAAGTAATTTTGAGTTGGCGCCGACTCATGTCCAAAGTCATGCAAATTGTTTACTCGAAATCAGTCCTCATTATGCTCTGGTAATTTTAAAGTTTTGCCTTTTTGTCCCCAAATTCACGTATGTACTCCGCTGCTGCCCCTTTTGGAAATATCAAAATTTGCTTTCACCAATAGACGATTTAGTCAAAATTAGTTAATGATTTTAAATATTCAGCTCAATGAACCATCTTGGTTATAAGCATCACTCCCTATTCGGTTTGGCTGCTTAGGAATACGCAAAATCTCGAGTGTTTCTTCCCCAGCCTTTTTGTCGTCCACCCATAGCACGTCACGTCTCATAGGTAATATCCTAAGGGCTTTGCCCGCAGACTATGAGACTGCAGGCTTGGAGGATGCCAAGAATGCTTTTAAAATTGCTTGCCCGGGTAAAGATTTTCCAGACAACCCTAAATCTCAAAGGAGCTGGTACGATATTTATTGCGATTTAACGTACAAATCGATTCTTAGCCGCAGTTCAGGTCCAGAACGCGCAAGGCTTTTGGCGGTCGGAGCCAGAGAGGCTGGTCACTGGCTGCATGCCCATCCTTCACCAAATACCGGTACCTTTCTGGATCCAACCTCCCTTCGTCTGGCGACTGGTCTACGGCTTGGGGTCACAGTATGCACTCCACACATATGCCCTTGTGGCACAGACGTGGACCGACTGGGTCACCACGGGCTATGTTGTCAAAAAAGTGCAGGCCGCTTTGCAAGACATGCGACTCTTAATGACATAATCCGCCGGTCTCTTGCCACCATCAATGTGCCTGCTCTTCTTGAGCCGCCTGGCATTGTCAGAGATGATGGCAAAAGACCTGATGGAGTGTCTCTGGTTCCGTGGAGTTTTGGACGGATGCTTGTGTGGGACGCTACCTGTGTAGACACACTGGCACCGTCCCACCTCCAACGGACTACTACTAAAGCGGGTGCAGCGGCGGAAAATGCCGAAAATCTGAAACGCATTAAATATAGAGGCCTCGGCAGAGAGTACAACTTTGTACCTTTTGGCGTCGAGACCCTCGGTCCATGGGGTCCCAGTGCGCAAAAGCTATTTGCGGAAATCGCGAAACGTTTGGTTGACGTAACTGGTGACCGAAGAGCTGGCGGCTTTCTCGCGCAACGCATCAGCATTGCAATTCAGCGAGGAAATGCCGTCAGCATCCTCGGTACAATGCCTCGAGGGCCTTTTTTAGATTTAACTTAGGTTTAATTTAATTTAGTTAATGTTATAGTTATCATCTTGTATATACCTACTTTTAATAAATATTTTAAGTTATTAAGGTAAATAAATAAGTTTTAATATTTATATGCTTGTTTGGCTCCGACTCAAAATTACTTAGGTACACTTAGATTAATTTAAGAACTCAGTTATTAAACTTAATAAAAATGGTTTTTTTTTTTGCTTTTGAGTTTTTTTTCGGAGGTTAAATTTTTTGTTGAAAGTTTTTATTTAAACAGAAGTTCCGCTATATAGATTTTGGTCAACTTACTTGATAGTTTACGCTTGAAGAAAATAAGAATATTTAATATTATCTATTCAATCAAAGTAAGTACATATACTTCTTCTCAAGGATCGCTTAATTAGTTTCACCTGTGATGAGTTTGAAAAATAGAGGCAAAAAAATATTTAGACCAAAATGGAGATAAAAGATTGAAGAACAGATAACCGTTTGATTTATACTTCTATCTCTAGTGCAATAGTAGGAGATACGATTCAAAACTTGTCAAAAATCAATGGAAACCTCGGGTAGCCCCTTAACATTTAAAGCAATAGTTGTTGTGCTAAGAATTTTATTATTCCATAAAGAATAAACAAGTAAAAAAATAATTTGAGATGAAAGTGTTGGTTTATTTGACCCATAAATAATTTTGGTATAAAAAAGTTAATACAGACTAAACTTTTTAAATACTAGGTGAAGCAGTAAAAATGAATGATTAAATAATTTAAAAACCGTTATTTTTTTAATTTCGGTTTACGGTTCGGGCGTACGGTTTTATCATTCTGGTGTGTATTTATCATGCCGGTGTGAGTTTAATTTTTTAGTCTCTATTATCTCAAAAACTTATTAAGATATCAAATGCCCTTTAAGAGGATTTGCATAATATTGTCTGAACCATCAGTTCATATATAAAAAACCACGAAAAAAACCGAAACAAAGGTGTGATCCCGGAATGATGCAAAAAACGTGTACTTACTGTTGAAATTGACCCTTGTATTGGTCCGCAGTTGTGTTGGTCTTTTTGAATATAATGGGCAATTGTTGTAGATTTCTAGAAATGTATATTAACATGTTTTCTTTCTAATAACCCATTAATGACTTTGACGTACAATTCTTCGTGATATTTCTCATTTCCTGTAGGGTCAATAATAGTCAAGGCTTTGCTTTTTATTGACAATATTACCATCGTAAACTGGCAACCAAGACAAATGGCACAGGCGGTGTCTTTTTCTAAATGTATTTTTAATTCATCGATGAAAGAGTCGCTTCATGCGACCCCTTTGAATATACTTGTGCTCGTTCTTATCGACACTATGTGATACGTATCTTTATTAAAAATATGAAGCAAGTGACCTATTACCGTACCATCGACGTATCGTTTGCCATCAAGAGTAATGAAGTCATCGATCAACATTCCTTTCCTAAGATCAAGTAAGAAATTCTCCTTATAGCTGACGATGTAACCTCTTCCGATTTCTTTATTATATCCAACATCGCCAACTACTGGCGTTACGAAGGGTGCTATATTTTCTTTACTGTCAGAAAAAGAGCAACGTTTACAAATGAAATCTTTCGTTTCAAAGTCGGGTGAACTACACCTGTCGATTTCCTTTGCACACTTTTGGTGTATCCACATATTACATGAGTCACATTGGACCCAATTGGTATACGCTGTAGACCACGCTCCTCGGCCGCAATATAAACAACTGACTATTGGGTCACAGTCCTGCTTTTGTGCCGTTAAAGGAGGGCAAAGTTTTTTCAAGCTCTTTATGTAGAGACAACACCTCAGAACGTAATATTCTCAAAAGTTGAGTGCATTTCAATTTCCTGCGGCTATTTAAGGCATGGTGCTTGAGCTGGCCAAAATAGTTCTCCACTGGTGCATTACTAACTCTCTTATGCTTGAGTAAGTTGGTCCACATTGGCAAGTAAGGTAAATATCTTTTTTAATATTACTTGAGACAAATCTACACTAAAGAAGTCGTTATTGGTGTGATCCCCATGTTCTACATTTGGTTCAATGTTTTCAAACAGGTCCTTAAAATGCGCGTAAAATAGATTTCTTTCATAATCACTCTCGGCGCATGTGGGAGTTTCTATTATTTTGGGGTTTTCGTTTGCTTTTAATAAGGGCTCTATATCCTTCTGATATTGTAACAAATCGGATATATAACGTTTTGCTTCGAGCACGTCTGTATTTATATATTTCGTTTTTAATAAAATGAATATACACCTCATATCTCTCGAGATCTCTTGAAAATCAGTCAAAATGCCATTACAATACCTTTGCCAGTATTTCCTTCATGAGCGATTTGTGTTCAATATCCGAACGATCGACGTCTCCGCACATGCATTTCATTAGATGCGCAACACATAAATACAATGGTGTCTGTTCAAAATGTAAACCATTCTCTGTCAAATGTATGTAACAATAATTTAGGTAATCCACGAGTGATCTCTGATTAAAGGATAAACAGGTAGCATTAATTACGGCAAAGCTGAAATCGGTCACAACTCCATTACAAGCAGACCAGCAAGATTGACTCATACAAAATACTTTAAAACCATTCAACGTTTTAAATATTGTGGTCGTGTCGTGAGTGTAAGAAATCATGTGAAACACCAGAAACAGTCTTTGTGTTGCTTCTAACTGTATTATACCAGAATATAATAAAATTCTTCTTGATGCTCTTTTATCTCCCATTAAATCTCTAACAACGCTCCCAGTTGCATCCAAAAACAATAATGTTGGACCTTCCCGTTTTAAACTATTTTAACACTAGCTTTTGCCCGCGGAATCGCCCGCGTATTAAAAGTAATTTTCCAATAATTGTTGAATTGCTACGCCGCCTACTAACCTACTACTACTAACTTCCCCTACGAATAAC